>CM066335.1:2590000-5172500 GCA_033807585.1 Hydrophis major | reverse complement strand
AGCTACACCCAGGTAGCGCAGTCATGTTTTCTCCTAATAAATCTTCTTTAAGCTTTGAAAATTCAACTAGAGATTCATGCTTTAAATGGGGGTAAACTATTGGAGCCCTGACACAGTGCTTATTCTGTGAGTGATCATTATAAGCGGTAAGATGCCCCCCCCTCCCCCCCCCCCCAGTCCTATCAGACCTCTCAACAACATTCAATACCAATGATTCTGGCATCCTTCTGGAATACTCAAAGGGGCTGGGAACAGAAATACCGCTTTGTGACGTTATCTCCTCTTAAGTGAATGGATACTTCCCACTGGTAGTCCCAGGAGGAGACCCGATGGAGTCTTTGATTGCTTTTGAGTAGAGTTTTGCAAGGCTCAGTCCTTTCACCTGTTATTTAGCACATTCATAAAATTGCTGGCTGAGGTCATCCTTCAATTTAAGGTGAGGGTCCCTCAATAGACAGCACTCGGCTCTAAGTTTTCACTTTAAGTTAGAATGGGAATGCTGTGCAGCTCCTGAACCTATTCCTGAAAGCTGGGAAGGGCTGGACCAGAGAAAAACAATTAGGACAAACAATTAGTAGCAAAAGCAGAGATGTTCTCACCTTCAGCTTTGTCCTTCAGCAGAAATATCTGCCTTGGTGCCATACAGTAAGGAAGTAAATAAATCTGCCCTTGATGGGTGCTCTAGATGACATCCTGCTTCTTCTAAAAGCAGAGGTCTCCAAACTTGGCAACGTTAACACTGGTGGACTTCAATTCCCAGAATTCCCCAAACGGCTCCTTATAACAATCATCGACAGAATGCGCACTGCTGTTTTCATTTCATGTCTGGGCCTGAATCTGGCTGGAGAATTCTGAGAATTGAAGTCCGCAAGTCTTAAAGTTGCCAAGTTTGGAGACCTCTGGTCTAAAGAAGCAGCTTTGTGACTTGTGGGTTGTGAAAGATTGTGGGAAGGCCAAGAAAAGAATGAAAGGAAGAAAGAGAGAGCTACCTGTACTGGCAGAGAAGAAGTAATTCATATCATTCAACTAGGCTTTTCTTGAATGAACTCAACGTAAATGAGAAAGGGAACTGATTCAGGGGCCTGTATTTTCCTCAAGATGTGCATTAAAGCGATATTCACGAAGCCTAATACAATTGTTGCTTCCCAGGTTTTGGCAGGAGTCTTCTTGAACCCATGACTCCTTATTTATAGTAGCAAAAGTCTGGCCAGGCAACCTTTGCTCAGATTCAGATGATGCACCTGTTATGTTCGGCTCTGGACCAGGAAACCTTTTGTTTATTTATTTTTATTTATTAAAAAATCTATATGAACACTCAAACCCACTCAGGGTGACTCTGGGTAGTTTATAGAAGTAAACCAAGCTGGATTAGTGCAATGTACTCATTTCGGGGCTGTCTTTGAAGACGACTTTGGAATCTGTAGCAAGTCTGTAGGCAAATGAACCCTACTCCTGCAGAATAACACATTGTAGTTGTTAAGAGCGTTTACCAGTAGGCTTCCGGACTCAGTTCAAAACCCTGAAGATGACCTGTTATGCCTCTGTATAAACCCAAATGTAATTCCTTTTCCAGACTTGATTCCCCCCAATTCTATGATTTTATGAAATGGAAGCTGCCCACCTTGGCTTGCACACTCTCAAGTAAAGGGAAGTCTTTGGACTGGCGGTTCCAATGGCCAAATGCCTTTTTTGATCAGAAAGATTTTTTAATCTAATTTTCCTGTAGAACTTGACTTCAAATCTCCCTGTAGTTGATCATCACATCTGGCAACTTTATTCCAAGGAAAAATCTGGAAGGTGTCAAATTGAACATGGAGATAAAATATCCCACTGAAATGGCAACCCATATAGATCGAAATATCATTAAAACATAGCTAAAAAAGATCACCCAATGATCATCAGCTAAAAGGCAAGTTTTTCAGGGTCTTCCTGAATGCCAAAATCATAAAGAAGCACAATCATAAGCCAGGGGTCTCCAAATTCAGCAACTTTATGACTTGTGGATTTCAACTCCCAGAATTCCTCAGCCATAAAGTTGCTAATTCTTTTTTCAGGATCCTCAAAGGATGAGCAGAATTAGGTGGTGTCCCTGATGCTGTGATAACTTGGGGCTGTGCTGGATAAAACTTTATAGAATTATTCCCAGACTAGTATGGATTCAGGAGACAGTTTTATAAATACCCCCTGCACTCACCTTCATTACCAGTGAAGAGTCAGTGAAGATAGTAGTAACTTACATTGGGAGTATCTTGGTTGTAGGTGGGAAATATTTTAGTCACCTAAATTCTTATAATCCCCCATTCTTTTCTCTTTAATACATCTTTCTGAAGAGATTCCTAGGGCTGGAAATGACCTCGGAGTTCTTCTAGTCCAACTCCTGTCCAAGGCAGGAGTGCTTACATCATCCCAGACAAATAGTTGTCCAATCTTTTCTTGAAGACCTCCAGTGATGAAGTTCCCACAACTCCAGGAGACAAACCATTCCACTGATTCATTGTTCTCACTGTCAAAAAAAATCCTCCTTATTTCCAGGTTGAATGTCCCTCTGATGAGCTTATACCCTTGAGTTTTTGTCTTGACTTCTTGGTGCTTTTGGAGAATAAATCCATCCTCTCTTCCCTACGACAGCCCTCTTAAGTGCTGGAAGATGATTATCATGTCACGTCTAAGCCTTTTCTTCATTAGGCTAAATTAGGGAAGGTTTAACTTGGATTCCTGCAGAAGGTGGAATTAGAAGGTGGCCCCTCCATCTCAAGAATATAGGATTCTATGTCCTTACTTGGCTTCTTTTAAAGTCGAGAGCATTCAACAAATCGTTCTCTCTCCCTTCCACCCTGTCCTACTCAATGGCTGGCTACTGAGAAGAGAGACACAGCTGATATAATGTATCTAGCCCCAAGTTACATTTGCCCAAAATAAAATAAATAAAAACAAAAGATGCATATTTTTTGCAGTATCTCTATATACAGCACAATCTTACTACGTGGCAAGCAAAACTGTGAAACTGTCAATACATAAATGCACAGGGGAAGGGAGGCCAGAGAGAAACAAGGTTTATTTTTGTGAGGCTCTGCCTTGGTTGAAGCAATGGCTCACGTGACTCGTAACAATAGCAAGGAGAAGTGCCAGACACAGGTGTGAAGTTTTAAGCTGAATTACGTTCTTTTACATCAAATATCTCCAACACGGTCTTCTCCTCCAGATGTGCTGGGACTACAGTCTCGCTAGGAATTCTGAAAAGGGTTTGTCCCAACGCACCAGGCTTATTGCATGAAAACTACATAACGAAGTAGAGCAGAATTGCCAACCACATGCAAGAGACAGATCATAAAAAGTTTCTAAAGTAAATGCGATCTTCTTCTAATAGATTTGGAAGGGGGACCATAATTCATTACAAACGGCAGTTTTCACTGCACCACAAGGGTTAAAGAAAATCAAACTTCCCTTCAGCTCGGTTCTACTCCTGTTGACTTTACGCTGACATGTTTATGCTGACAAGAATACAACATTTGTCTTTCATTCCTTCCTTCTGGAGTATCTTCTCAGCTTCTCAATCTAGCTTAAGGTTATGGGCTATCCTAATTACCTCTGGTCCAAATACTAAACATCTTGCTTAGCTTTCTCAAAATCTGCCAAGCTCAATCAGGTGTTGATAGGTGCCAAGTCAATCTCTCCTGAGATTCAACCTCACTTCTTCTTTAGCGGATAACTTCAGCAGCAGGTATATAGACTGTATTTCATCTCTGAATTTGACTAATCTGAAGAATTTGGTGAAGAATTCAATCAGATGAACTGCATAATTACCCAGTTCAGAATCATATTGCTCTGGACAATAAATTTGTTTAATATTTTTATACCAGTAGTTTTATACCAGTAGTTTATACCAGTAGATTCCAGTAGTCCCAAAGAGGCAATTGGACTGTCTGGTTTTTCTTTGACTGGATGGTGGGGAACGGAAGGATTTATACTCCTTGCAGACAGCTGGTCATTTGCATTCTTTTAGCGAGTTGCTAAGGCCTCCTGGAGGTGTGTCTGGGTCCTCAGGATCACCTGAGTAATACAAATGGGTGGGGAGCCTTTGAAAGGTCTGTGTTGTAGACTGGAGATACATTATGTCCTATCCCTCTTCCTCTGTTGAGAGAGAACCATTCAATTTTGGCACAGATGGCCTCTTTGGCCCCTCTTTCAAACCAGCAGTCCTCTCTGTCCAAAATGTGGACTTTGCTGTCTTCAAAAAAGTGGCCTTTGTCTTTTAAATGCCGAGGCATTGCTGAAACTAGTCATCATCTATCCGTTCTAAAGAAGCTTCTTGGATGGGAAGCAAAATGTCTTCAAGGACAAAACCAAGAAAGTCCAGTTGCCTTTTGAAAAAATACCTTTGGGACAAACATGACCTGGATGGCTGAGAATCTCCTGAGACACACTGTACTATCATGATTAGATTTTTACTGGTACCTAAATATGAACAGACATTAATTATTTTGTTCCCCAGAAGAAAATACAGACCTCTCTTATGGCCACAGCTGGCCAAGGATTTCGAAAGGAACCAAGAAGCTGTATGCCGCGCACTTTTCCTGACTTATTATTATGATTAATCCTGAAGTTCCATTATTTGATTAATGCCGTTATATGGTTGCAGACTTTTTTTTAGGCAAATTGTTCGGCACAGTAACATTTCTAATGAATCAAAACTAAATCCAGAAGTGTGCATCAAATGCACAAACGTTTAAAAAGGAATGTTGCTGTTCACAAGAGCCCCATTTTCAGGCAAGGGGAGGGGGAGAACTGGCTTACTTGAGAGTGCATTTAAATCACGCAGAGACATAAAAAGGCCTCTTATGCAAAACTACGGAGAAGGTAATTGCTAGTCCCCTTGCCCCTTTGCCTTTTCTCTGCCACCGTAATACAGGAATAATTACAGGGAGGCGTGAGGGTCTCGGGCAAATATGGCTTATTTTCCAGTTTATTAAAAGCCATTTTGCAAAGAAGTACATCTCGGCAAAGTCTCCAGAGAAGGAGAGAAGCTTTACACCAAGCCCAACTTCAGCTCAAAAAAGTTTGCAGATTTTCTAGTAGGAAAGGAAGGAAGGAAGGAAGGAAGGAAGGAAGGAAGGAAGGAAGGAAGGAAGGAAGGAAGGAAGGAAGGAAGGAAGGAAAAAAGGGAGGGAGGGGGGAGAGGGAGGGAGGGGGAGAGAGAGAAAGAGAATGAGAAATACCTCTCACACGTGTGAGAAACGGAGACCCTTTGTTCTCATTTAATTAATACCTTGATGGAAAAGCCCCTGGAAATATTAAGCAGAAAGCGAACAAAGAATGGGATTGACCTTTAACTGCTTTCTCTATGAAGGATAAAAGAGTCTATCTGACTTGTTCATTTTCACTCCATTAATTATTCCCCCCACTGCCTGGCTTTCACTTCACAACATCAGATCCAGGTTGTCTTTCAGTTGCGGGAGGACCTGAATAACAAAACCAGTTTAGCAGCTGGTTCACAAAAGAGGCACTTACCCCCAAGGTAACACCGTCTGAGCCCCTCAGCTACTTAGGGGGGCACATTTTACTCCCACCCCAGTCAATTAACACCCTCCCTCCTTCCAGGGTGAGGGAGAGGCCTGCCTAGCCAGGTGGCCGGCTGGTTTGGGTTTAACTTGAGATGTGAACTTGTAAGCAATGGTTTGTGACATCCGCTCCTCATTTGGCTGCAATTAAACTATGGCTTAACATAATCTAGCTACGGATTTCAAAATCACAGTAGCCATCCTCTGTCCCTCTGACTTCTCTGTGACTCTCAGCTTTCTTTTTTCCTTTCCATCCCTCCCCTCACTCTTCATATGAAAGAACAGGGAAGGCAGGAAGGTAGGTTTGCATTTACCTTAAGCCCCTTCCCCTTTGGGGGATATGTAGGTAAAAATGAAAGTTTCAAAACAGTAAAATAGACAACATCCAACCTTGTCACAGAGCGAAATGAAGAAATGCTGGGGAAAATCCAGGTAGTCCTTGGGTTAGGACAGCAATTGGGACTGGAATTCTGTCGCTAAACAATCAGGCTGCATAACTGCATCATTTAGTGTCGCATAACTGCATCATTTAGTGAGGACAACCCTGGCTGCCTTCGTTACTGTCATTAAGCAAGGATTTCAGGCTGTTAAGTAACAGGAGGCGGGAGCATGGAGTGTGCACTGCCACCATGGAGGCCACTGCAGGCAGGCCCTAGGAAGCATGGCGGGGGGGGGGGGGTTGCAAGTGGGTGTGCATTATGGATTGTGGGCAATGGGTGTGCATGTGAGAGAAGGAGTTAAAGCCTGTAGCAGGCTCCTCGGGAGAAAAAGCAGTGGGAGCAACTTTCAGGAGGAACTTGCAACCTTCCCTACTGGCTTCTTTATTGATATTCCTTGTGGGAAGCCAACAAGGAAAGTTGCAAATGGCCATATGTGCCCAGGACTCATGGGGATGTAATTGTGAACCAGACACTGAGTGACTGGGCTGAAATCATGTGACTGTGGGGGTGCTGTGGGGGTCAATTCTTTTAGGACTGCGCATCCTTTTTTTTAAAGCACCGGTATAACTTTGAAAGGTTGCCGAATGGATTGAACAGAGCTTGGAAGGGGTGTGACGGTATATGAGTGAGGTTAGGGAATAGTCAGATAAGAGAGGGCTTGGCCTGCAGCTGCATAATGGGTGGAGAAAGAGGATCAGAAGTGAAGTGTAAAGGGGACCCAGATTCTCACGGTGTAGAGATGCTGGGAGATTTGTACTTGCAAGGTTCTGTTAATGAAGCTTTAAAATAAAGTAGAAGTATCTTATCTGGTAATGTTTCCTATCTAATCCACCTGGCAAGTCTGAAAGTATACATCAATCTTGCAAGTCTGAAAGTATAAATCTCTCACTATCTCCTTGACAGCCTGAGAAGCTGTTGGGGTGGGTGGAGCTCTGAGCCTCTTTCTCCATCCATGAGGCAACTGTGGAGTATGCCCTCCCTTATCTGATCTCAAGGTCTTTCTGTCATACCATTGGGAGGCAGGGGAGGTGACCCCCCCCCCACTCATTTTTTAACTCAGAACCAAATGTTTCAATTCCTATTGATTTCACGGAGAGTGCTAAGTTGTTTTCTTGACAACAACGTGGAGCTGCCCTATCTTGATCTTATCTTGGGATGGATCTTTAATTTTCAGTCAGCCCAATCTTTTTAAGTTTTCCTTATGCTCTTCCATAAAGCTATCAACCTAATGCAGCCCTGATTAGCATGATGCTTTGGTGCTCAGCCAAAGAAAGAGCAGCTCCTTGAACAAAGCAGGAGATTTGGGAGTTCTAGTAGACCTCAAAAGCTGGGTGTCCAGTTACAGAAGCTCTCCAGGCAACGTCTCCTGCAGAGCCTGGTTCCCAGATCACTAATTCCTGGTCACGAATCTTGGGTGGTGGAGGGGAACTAAAGTCCAAGCTGCCTGAAGGCCACGCTTATGCCTTTTTTCTTCACACCTTTCCACCTGGTCCCTTCTTGGACTAGAAGACCTGGAAATCCCTTCCAGCCCTGTGATTCTATCTTCTTCAGACTCTTCATCCCAGGGTTTCTGGGGACTTTTGGTTACAAAAGCTGGGCCACCAATTGTGGCCTTGTGCTCTGGACCACCAAGCATTCAGATACCAGCAATGAAGCCACTGCTGGAGCCCCACAATCCCACACTGGGTTCTCCTTCTCCCTCTTTTCAAATGTCAGTGATGGCACACACACACACACACACACACAAAACCCAGGCAACACCCAGTCTTAAAACAATTGATTGGATCCCTGAGCATACGTGTTCCATACTGTGGAAAGAAAGCCTCCTGCTTGCTGTCCGGCCCTGCCTTACTGCTGCCCGCTAATTCTTTCTTAAAGCTCACCTCTGTCTATTTATCTCCATCTATGGAGGGAAATGATGCACAGCGGCATTTGACTCGGGCTTTGTTAAGCACTTACCACATTCTCTGCATTCAATAAATTTTAATTAGGAATAAGGTTATTAATGTGGAACCCAATTCCCATTGCTGCTTGGCTGCAAAGGAGCTCCAGGCATCACAGTCCGGGTCCATCATTCTTCACAAAGCCCGTCAAATGATTATCCTCCCATCCATCAGTGGCGGCGGGGGGGGGGGAGAAGAGGAGGAGGAAAGACAGTGGTTTTGGATCTCCAGAGCCTGCATTGTCCCATCTGGGGGTGGCTGCAGGGGTGAGGTCAAAAAGATCACGATGACAGCTGCAACAAAAGCTTTGATCACCACCTTCATTTTTCTAACCACATCCTCCAAACATCCCTGATCCCTGTGCCAAGGCTCATCTGATTCCTCCACCCACCCACCCACAAGACCACAGTCAAGAAAAAGCTGAAGCAATCGCTAGGAAAAACAAATAAAACTAGGATGTCAGGGCAAAAGATCTCATCCACACATAAATGTCCAATTAAACTGATTTATTGCTCGAATGCACAAGAATCCTCTCAACTAAAGGTTAGCACCTGTTTGAAGTTACATAAGGGTCAATGGAATTCGAGGAGGGGGTTGTACTTAGCTTGTGCTAAGTTTGTGGCCATGTAAGGAATCTAGGCTAATTGTTCTTTTAACTCCACCCCCTGGGTTCTGCCATTTCTTCCCTTACAAAAATGACATGGTTTTTGTAAACAGAGCAAACAAAATAGCTGGCTTCACATATGCACTCAGCCAGGACTTGACCAACAACCATTTCTTGAATAAGGCGTAACTGTTTATTTGTAAACACAATGTCTGGCTTCACACCACACACCATTGAGCCCTGGTGGCGCAGTGGTTAGAATGTTGAATTGCAGGCTAACTCTGCCCACTGCCAGGGGTTCGATCCTGACCAGCTCAAGATTGACTCAGCCTCCCATCCTTCTGAAGTTTTAAAATGAGGAGCCAGATTGTTGGAGGCAATAGGATAACTCTGTAAACTGCTTAGAGAAAATTGTAAAGCACTCTGAAGCGGTGTATATACATATATATATATATATATACGCGAATAGGTGGCAATACAAATCTAATAAATAAATAAACAAACAAATAAACAAATAAATAAATAAAATATAAGTCTAAGTGTTAGTGCTATTACTATTCACGCATCCAACTACCTTTATGTTTTCAGCTTTGAATTTTCTCTGGCTTAGAATTCTGAGAGTGGAAATCCACATATCTTAGAATTGCCAAAGTTGAGAAACATTGGACTACATAAAACCAAGCAATAATTTGGCACATAATGAAACCCCCAACTTTGTACAGATTATATCCAATTGGATTCAGTATTTAAAAATCACGGGGAAACATCTCTGAATGCCCTAGGTTTGCTATGCCTCCACCCGCTGTCCTCCTTCTGAAAATCTTATAGAATTGAGTTGCTGCTGCTTTCTTCCGTAGCAGTTTTTCAACTTCCCAGCCCAGCCTATTGCCCTGGGATTTCCTGTTTGTCTCCCATCCATGAACTGTGTCTTGATCCTGCTTAACCTCTGGGGCCAGACCAGATCATCCAGATGTGCCCACTAAAATCAGTCCTGTTTCTAGCAATGGTGAACAGCTAACATCCAACCGATTTAAGCATTTCTACTCTCACCTTGATTAAACTTATAAATATTAATGTAATCAGCACAAATGAGACTAGGGTAGAAAGTACAGCCAATAAGTGTTGCGGACAACAGGCCTAACAGTCTTTGCCAGCATGGTGAAAGGGATGCCGGGAGCACATCTGGAACATTGCAAGTACCTTTATCTCTTATTTGTGCCTGCCTTTGCATTCAAACCAAGTGTAAAATGAACCAATTACAATAACAGAAACCATGTATTAGAATCAAAATCACGAGTACGTAAGGCAGACAACTGGAAATCAGATAAACTGGAAACCAATCGAGTTTTGTTGTGTTACGTCGAGCCTCAGTCACGCTTCGATCTGACTTGACATGCCACAGAATCCCAGCTGGCTCTGTTGGCTAACCTGAACCTCAGACTATATTTCACTATAGGTTATTGATTGAATGGGTTTGGACAGCAGCATCAAGCCACAAATCGTGGTTTACAAAACACCGCTTGGCATGTTGGGTGAAGCAGGCTAAAATACCCACCGAAACTAGCTGTATCTCAGTCTGGTATGGAAATTGCAGCATTCGAGAAAAGAAGGCATTACAGAGGGTGGTGAAAACCGCCCAAAGTATTACAGGGATCCCACTTCCTGCCATTGTGGATATTCAGAGGAAACGATGTCTGTGAAAAGCCCACAGCATTGTTAAGAATTCCTCCCATCCAGCCCATAAACTACTTACCCTTCTTCCATCTGGGAAGAGGTTCAGGTGCCTGCAGTCTAAGACCAGCAGGCTAGGGAACAGCTTTTACCACACAGTGGTCTCCTTACTGAACCCACCACACACACACACACACACACACTGGTACTTCCCCTGATAATATATATCTTGTATAAACTCTCTGTGCATTATACTTATATTCAATATGTTCATAAACATTCTGTACAGTCGTATATATTCCTTCCATAGATATATATTCTGTATATTCATAGATATTCTGTATATCCATATATAGTTATATATTTTGTATATCTGTATATATATATTTATACTTCATTGCTGTTTTGCACTTCTGGTTAGGTGCTAACTGCATTTCGTTGCCTGTGTTCATGTGCAATGACAATGCAAAGTTGAATCTAATCTAATCTAAACTAATCCTTGATTGTTTTGATTTTGTTCCAACCTGCAGCCTTGTTAAATACACAGGGAATGACGAGGCAAGCTGCCAGAGTGCTAGTTTGCTCTTTCCTGGGGCATTATTAGGAAAGAGGCAAAATTGTTGCCCCTCTTGGCTTTCAAATATTTCTTCAGCCCACACCCTGCAAGCAGGCGCTGCCTGTTGGACAGAACCCAAGAGCTACTGGAAGGCCACCTTCAGCCAGCAGATGACCCCAAGGCTTTAATCCTTTGGGAAGAGTCTGAAACTATTGTCGCAGACCCAAAGCAAATATTGAAAGGCAGGATTCCAAAACAAAGCAAGATGTTGTCAAAGAGCAGCGGAGAGCAACCCTTTCCTTAAATGCACCCAGTAGCCACTGCACTTGCCAAAGAAAAGGAGGACAAAAATATTCACAACCAAAGTCTTTGTTTTGCCACTTTCGGCACTCACACAAAAGCAGGCTGGCTTTTCTTTCTCTCCACGTTTGGTTCTTTGTCCAACCACGTATTTTCTGCACCTTCAGAACCGAAGAGTGTGCAAACGCTGAGCAAATTCACTCCGGATTGAAAGCAGGCTTAATGAAAGTGTTTCTAAAAGCAGGAGATTTTGAACAGGTTTTTCTTTTGATGTGGTTTTTTCCCCCCAAACAGAAACAATTAAGCATCCACTGTAATTTTCATTACTCTCCCTGATTTCTAAAACCCCCATTCCATCCTCCCATCAGAAAATATTAGCAGGGGGGGAGGATTTAGCCACACCACTTCCATTGTTTTCTTTTTATTTTGAGCCGGTGGAACCCATCAAATTCCAGGGTTAAAATACATTTTTTTTAAAAAAAAAACGGCAGAGCTGGAAAATTGAAACTCAAAGACTTAAAAAGTACAGGTAGTCCTTGACTTACGAACACATTTGAGCCCATAATTTCCATTGATAAGCAAGAGAGTCGTTCAGTATTTTGCCCCATTTTATGACCTTTTGTGCCACAGTTGTTAAGTGAATCACTGCAGTTGTTAATGTCAGCTTTGGAAGCCATATTAGCACCAGACGCTTCCATGGTGCCACATTCTTGAGCTTGGGAAAATGGGAGGGGGGAATTTCTTGGAGTGGTTAGACATAATACATTCTTCTGCTAAATCAAGGTCATGTTATCTCTGCACCTGGGTGAGGGGATGTCTCAAGTTGGGACAGACAGTGATTGCGGCATGTGATGGAATGAGGGGTTCAGGGGGTCGATTTGTAAATTGTTACTTATTGCAAGGAAGCCCGGGACTTTCATATTCGGGGTCCCCCAGATATGCCGGTTTGCTACCCAAATAAAAAAGAACTTTTGAGAGGATGCCTGTCTCGGAGTTATTTGTTGGAGTGGAGGTTTTCTGGAACGCTGACAGTTAAGTTAGTAACACGGTTGTTAAGTGAATCCGGCTTCCCCACTGACTTTCCTTGTCAGAAGGTCAAAAGGTTGCACATGACAGACCAGGTGACCATGGAGATGCTGCAAGGGTTGCTTGAAGTGTGGAAGACGGTCATGCATCACTTTTTTCCAGGGCCATTGTACCTTTGAATGGTCACTAAGCAAACGGTTGTAAGTTGAGGACTCCCTGTATGTCTGCAGCGTACAGACTATCCCATTAGTGCACTTTTGGACAATTGAGCTGCCCAACTATCATCCCCACCATCTGCAAGGCAAGAAACCTGGTCAGATTCCACTCCAGTTCACTCTCAGGCAATACATCCTGTCTCAGAAAAGAGCACCTGTCATTGGTGAATCGTTCCCATGTGTGTGTGTGTGAGAGAGACGATGGCACCTTGCATCATAATGCATCTAAAAAGGAACTGAATTTTGCTCTGTCATTGTGGCCAGTATCTTGGCCTTTTTGATCCCTTGAAGTCCAGAGTTCTGGAGTCTCCTGCCAGCCAAGGGAGTGAAACCATGAGTTGGCACAGGCGGCATTCTGGACCCAGCTGAGGTTATCTTTTTTTATCTTTTTAAACAAGGTGGAATTTCCTCCTGGTAGGTAGCCACGCATCAAGGAAGGAAGGCCTGCTTTGAATCCCAGGTGGGCCCTCAGAAGCTTAGAGGAGAAATACTTTGCTCGAAGAGAGCTTGTGCTCTCTTCAGTAAATGTTTTGGACAACTAATTTTATAGACCTCACTCCTGTGTAATTAACACCTTCCGTTGCTCATGCATGAAGATTTGCAGGTGCTAAAATTAAAGCTGGTATAAGTATCTCTTTCCAACTGCCTCTGCCTTTTTTTTTCTCCAGAAGGAACTGTTCTGTTCCCCCACCCCACACTGGCACCTCCCTCAAAAAGCAATAATAAGTTCAGAAGACTGTTCATCCCTTAGGGGCAATGAGGATGGCATGTTTATAATGATGTCACACAAATGATTCCATGTCTCTTCATTTGCCCACACAATTATGTTATTCTGTAATCATCATTGTGTGGTGATAGATGGATGGATGGATGGATGGATGGATAGATGGATAGATGGATAGATAGATAGATAGATAGATAGATAGATAGATAGATAGATCTCTATCTATCTATCTATCTATCTATCTATCTATCTATCTATCCATCCATCCATCCATCCATCCATCTATCTATCTATTCCTGTATATCTCCATTCCTGCCACACCCCAAACATCAAGACCTGCTTCATATAGAAACATCTTGGGTGTGGAAGGCTGTGAGTTCAATTCCTGGTAGAGGATTTGAACCCCAAAGAATATGATCTAGCTATAGACATTGGATGATTCCCAGTAAGGATGTAACCTGTCGCGTACTGTCTCCTGGTGGATAATGTCCAATAATTCAAATGGCACCGGGGGGGGGGAGGCGGGGGGGGGAGGCGGGGGGGGGCAAAACCAGAGCCAGAGCCAGGGAGTTTCTAGTTCAAATTCTCTCACTCAACTGCAAATCTCTTTAGGATCTTCCCCAAAGCTGCTGGCATGCATGAGGCACGGAAGGGCAGGTTTTGAAAAATGCAAGTGACATCATAGGAGAGCCACTCTAACATGGTGTCAGTCGTGTTGGAATTGTGAGAATAAGGCAGACACCCCAAAAGTGGGGAGAACAAGGAAGCAGCCCTTCAGATTTCTGTACAATTTCTACATTCCTCTGCTTTCCATGTAGATTTTTAAAAAAAAAAAAAACCAATCCTTTTTTGCTCACCAGTCTTCTCTACCCAGGAAGCAGAAATCAGGAATGCTGCTCTGTTCCATCATCCCTGCAATTTTCAAAATCCTTTTTAGTTTTAGGGTTTTTTTATTAATAATTCAAGGCAACAAATATATCCAATGCCTCTTTCTCCCCCTATTTTCCCCACAACAATTCTCTGAGGTGGGTTGGGCTGAGAGAGAGAGTGATTGACATTGACCCAAAGTCACCCAGCCAGCTTTTATGCTTAAGGCAGGATTAGAACTCACCATCTCTTGGTCTCTAGCTAGGCGCTTTAACCACTAGACCAAGCTGATTTTGCATTTCAGGTCATGTTCAGCACATACTCTAATGAGAACCTGAGCAATTTTGTAACACCCTGCTTAGTTTTTTTGTGTGTTTGTGTGTGTGCATGTGTGTGCACCATACAAATGTTGGGTGTTCTTTTCTTTTGTTTTTTTGTGCATCCCAGCTTGGGATCCCAAAGTTCTTGGCATCACATAGAAGCAGCCGTTGCCCCAAAAGGCTTACACTAAAAACAGACAAGGAGAAAAAAATGGGTTCTGGCTCATCAAAGGATGGGGCTGAAATCTGGGAGTGATGCTGTGATAAGAATCTCACTCCAAGACAATTGAGCCTTAAATGATTCCAGCCACATGCAGGTTAATCTTCAATTTACAACCACAAAGTGACCCCGGGACAGAGCAACCGTCATAAATATGAACCAGTTGCCAAGCATCTGAATTTTGATCACCTGACCATGGGGATACTGCAATGGTTGTAAGTGTGAAAAATAATCATAAGTTACTTGTTTCAATGCCGTTGTAATTTTGAATGGTCACTTAATGAACCCTTGTCAGTTGAGGACTACCAATATACTATATTTTTAGTCTAAGCACCTTAAGTGATTTTGCTGCAAAAGCAGACTAGATCCTTTGGGGCAAAGCCACCTGAACTATCTATGAGTAGAAAGATGAGGTGAAGGGAATTGTGATGCAGACCAAGGTGTAGCTGGAGTACCTGCAGATATGACAGATTTAACTCAAGCAGCCAGGCATCGGTCTTTCGCAGCTGAGCCACAATATGTTGGGGAAGGTGGGGGGGGGGTTTGTTTTGTTTTAAATTATTATAGATCAAAACCTAATTGTACCAAATGCATCTTGTCAGAAGATTCTCCTTGGATAGATGCAAACTGGCAAATATTACTCCAATGGCAAAAGGGAAAAATAAAGTTGTCAACAACGAAACTGTATGCTAAAACTGTCAATGGTTTTGATTGGTGAATTCATTTATTCGCTAGCAATATTGTCATGCTGGGAAAATTATAATGTGTGTGTAAACCAACAGAGCTATCAAACGTGTACTATAAATGAGTGGAAGCCTTAATGTCTCTTAATATGCAGCTCAGTTCCTCTATTAAGTATCACACAAACAATTAAGATTTCTTTTTCCTTTCTTTATTTTTTTTTTAATTTTTTGCCTGAACTAGAGATTTGTACTCATTCTCCACTTGCATTACTGAAAACAAACAAACAAATAAATCCACAGCCCAATGAGGAACTGTGGGTGGATGCCCACAAAAAAATGGGCCTCTTCCTTCAATGTGATTTTTTTTTCCCCATAGCCAAATTCACCCTTCCCAAACCGACTGGATCATCTGCATTTCACATTTCATAGCTTTTGGAAACGAAGGGAGAAGCATAATCAAGCAGATCACTTTCTTTGAGAGTAAAGCCCGTCTCGACCATTCTGGTTTTCAGTAAATGTCGCTTCTAAATATTTTTACCAATAGTCCTCACTTAGTGACAATGATTCGAACTGGCACCTGGTTTGCTAAGCAATGCAACTGTAAGAAAAAATCATGCAACCATGACTTAGGATTTAACTTCCACCTTCACTATTAACTTGCTTCTCACAAACCAGCTGTGAAACCCATGAATGGCGATCATGTGACTAGGAGACATTGCAACGATCATAAATGCAAAGTGTGGTCACAAAGTGGAGAGCTTTTCTTAGCATCATTGTGACTTTGAATGGTCGCTGCAAAAGGCAGTAGGCGAATGAAGACCACCAGCAAAATTAGAGGTAGTCCTTGACTTACAATCATTCATTTAGTGACCGTTCAAAGTTACAACGGCACTGAAGAAAGCGACTTATGGCTGTTTTTCACTGTTACAACCTTTGCAGCCTCCCCATGGTCATGTGATCAAAATTCAGGCACTTGGCAACTGGTTCATACTTATGACGGTTGTAGTGTCCTACGGTCATGCGATCCCATTTTGCAACCTTCTGATGAGTCAACGGGGAAACCAGATTAATTTAACAACCATGTTACTAACTTAACAACTGCAGTGATTCACTTAGCAACTGTAGAAAGGAAGGTCGTAAAATGGAGCAAAGCTCACTTAACAAATGTCTCACTTAGAAATTTTAGGTTCAATGGTAGCCATACATCAAGGACGACCTGCATTTTGATGGATGACAAATGTGGATTGGCCTTTCTTATTTTGGCACCTGAGTCCATCCCTCCTGCCATTTGAGCCAAAAAATTTGACTCTGATTGTGAGAAACCCACCAATGAAAGAATGTGGCCTGAAGCACCAATGGAGAAAGCCACAGCACCAATCCAAGCAAACATGGAACGAGCCTTTATTTAAGCCTACATGGTGGTTGTTTTTTCTCCACCTTTATGGCAACTGAGGATAGCCACCCAGCAGCCCTGCTTAGAGTGGCCCAGTCCCCGTTGGGCAATTGGGCCACCAGATCCTCTGCAGGGCCACAGTGAGGAATATCCACACTATATGACAGATGAAGATCCTGACAGTCACTCAGAAGTGGGCTCTGGGCATGTCCAGGTGAGCTGCCCAAGGCACGGTCTTCTGAGGTTACCTGGAGTGAATTTGATTCTGAGATGCCCAAGGACATGGCCAAGGTTCTCCTAGCTGTTAGTTTGGCCATCTCTTTGTTACTTCCTGGACCCTCTTGGCTTGGTAAGAAGTCCAGGAGCTGACCAAGGGATGAATCTGCCTCTTTAAGAGAGGAAGTCTTGAAGGAGAATGTGGTACATCCCCTCCTCAAGAGACCATCACTGGACACCTTCTACTCTGGACAATATGGTCCAGTTTCCAACCTTCCTTTCATGGGGAAGGCCATAGAGAAGTTGGTTGGACAACCCTTGCAGATGATCTTGGAGAAGATGGATTACCTGGGTCTGTTTTGCTCATATTTTAGATTGGGTCACAGTGAAGAGATAGCATTGGCTGATCACAATTCAACACCAGAGGTAGAGCTGGTGTTTCTTGATCTCTCATCAGCTTTGGATACCATTGACTACGGTATCCTACTGGGTCGGCTGTTGGAATTGGGGGGGAGGGGGAAACACTGTGGAGGTGAGGGTTTGATGCTTTCCTCTCCCGTATGTAACAGCTACGTGAAACTTTTGGATAAGTTCATTGATCAGTTTGGGGTTTGGAATCATCAGTACACATCTACCTCAAGCTATACAGGTCACCTGTACAGGTGAAGCTGTGGACTTCATGATCCAGTGTCCAGGGGTTCTTTAGGTCTGAATGGGGAAGAATAGACTTTCACTCAATCCTGCCAGGTGGCTGTTGGAAACCTCCCCCTCCCAGGAGGGGATGATCCCATCACTGGTCTTCTATGAGGTAACCCTTCATCCTTCTAAATTGGTACACTGTCAGGGCTCCAGTAGTTACCCCCATTTAAATCGTGAGTCTCGAGCCAAATTTTCAAAACTTAAAGATGATTTATCGGAAGTTAACATGCCAGCACTGCCTGGGTGTAACTGACTCTGAGACACATCATTCATTGTCACCCTTGACCCTGGTTTCCCCGCACCCCCTGGGTGTTTCGTAATTCATATTCTCCAATGGGACACCTCCATAGCCCAGAGTCATCAGTCAGGCTCTTCAGTTAGACTTTTGCCCAGCAGAAACTTCAGTCTCCTAGTTACTATCTTTGAAAACATTTATGGAATGCAAGCTGCCCACTGCCCCTTCCCCCCACTTTCTCTTGGCAACTCTAAAAACCATAGAAATATTTTATGAGTTGACATACACAACTTTTTTTTTGGAGGGGGGAGCTTTGAACTTGCAGCTCCTGCTCAGAGACAAGCTTGCACCTTCACACAGATTACTCTTTTGTACCAGTTGCATCCCTTTCTCAACTGAGAGCCCTTTCAGGAAGTTATTCATCCCCTGGTCACCCCATTGCTGGATTACTGCAGTGGGCTCTACTTAGGAGTGCCCCTGTAGACCAGTTGGAAACCTGGGGAGTGAGGTGTTTGTGGGACAGCTGGTTTGGTTTCATTTGTTTTGGACTGATTGCTTAAGTCTGAACTGCTTATGCAATCTCATTTTTAACATTTTTATTGTATTTGTAAAGTGACCACAGTCTGCTGGAGTGGGCTGCTGTAATGAATTTATAATAATAAATCTCCCAACAGAAGGAGTAAGAAGTAGACAGAAGGAAAGACAATGTGGAAATGCTTGGAACAGAGTGAAAGAATCGTGTTTCTGAATTACACACAGAAGTGTGTGGAGTTACAAAAAGTACAGAAAGGGATGGGCGGTATGATTACAAACTGAAAAAGCTACGGATGATGAAAAAGGGATGTAGGTAGTTTTGACTTTCCACCATTTATTTAGGGACTGTTCAACATTCCTAAACAGCATTAACGAAAGTGACTGATGATCAGTCCTCTCACTTATGACTATTGCAACATTCCCACACTCATGTTATGCTAGTTGCAGTACCCTGGGTCATGTGATTGACAACCTTCCCACCCAGACTTGTGTGATTCACATAACAACTGCAGTGTTAACCACTGTGGCAAAAAAGCCCATAAAGTCAGGTGGACTCACTTAACTCTGGTCCCAATTGTAGGTGTAAGTTGAGTTCTATTTATATACAAAATGACCTGAATCAAATGATGATGACGATGTTACATAATGTATATAAAGAGAAAAAAAGAATTTGCAAGTATAGGTTGACTCAGCCTTCCCTCCTTTCAAGGCCAGTAAAATGAGGGCCTAGATTGTTGGGGGCAAGAGGCTGATTGTGATGACCCAAAGGGGCGTGGCACAAAGGCAACGCAGTCAGATAAGAGTCCCTTTATTAGCTCCAACTTTGCCCCCAGTGTCCTGGTTACCTTCTGGCTGGAGAATAACCCTGCCAGGAACAGCCTTTGACTGCAGAGAACCAAGTCCAAAACAAAAACTGTAACTATAAGTCCAATCAAGACAAGAGGAGGTAATTAGTCCAGCAGGGCAGGAGAAGGAATTCCAGATGTGAAGGAATGGTCGTAATTCAACATGGTTAGGAAGACGCCAGGAACGCAGATAACCAAAGTCCACACAAGATAAAGTCATGTTTGCTCCCAGCAGCCTGCCGCACACCATTTGACTTTCTTATAAACTATGTTCCCAGCTGTGGCTAATGAAGGGAATCAGTGCCCTTTCCTTCCCCATAAGCCATGCAACTCAAGTTGCTCCCTTCTCCATTCCTCCCTGCGTGCCCTAGGATGAAGAGGGGGTGGGCCTGGGTCTTCCTCTGAACCTCCTCTCCCTTGTTCTACCTTTTCCCTGCTCTGCCCAGCCGGACTTTGCCCTTCCCCAGCCTCCTCCACAGCCAACGGAACCACACTCCAACTCCCTGTCAGATGTTCATCTTCCTCCTTGGATTCAGACTCCAACAGGGACATGGTACTGACTCTGTAAACCACTTTAGAGAGGGCTGTAAAGCACTGTGAAGCTGTATATAAGTCTAAGTGCTATTGCTATTGCTATAAGGTCAAAGGCAAGAAAAACACAGCTAAAATTAAGAGGCAGAGATTTTGAAGGACATTTTTAAAAATGCTTTTTTTAAATGTGTAGAGGGCTGAACAAGGGGCTTCCAGAGAGTGAATGAAAATCAAAACATGAAAAATGGAAATTAAATGAAATTACAAACAAAAGCAACTAGCTAATTTGGGACTGAAACAAGTGTGGAACTGCCAGAAGGATTTCAGATACTTGTAAAGGGCTGATTGTGACTTGCTGTAAAAAAATATGAAAAGGAAGAGATAAATTATGTGAGAATGCTTGAAAATGATTAAGGTGTTGGTATAGATAGTACAAGGGGAAACGCCTGAAAATATGAAATTGGCTTGCTTAACGGAGTGCGGTGCAACTAATTATTTGTCTGGGAAGGCATTTGGCAGAATTCCGACTAAAAGGCTACAACAGTGAGCAAGTCTGGGAAGAGCAGAAAGCTCCTTAATCCCAGGCAGGGAGGTGCAGGCTGCATTTTTACTCCTTGGCAAGTCATTGAAAACTCAGTGACTGTGAGCTACAACAACTATAGAGTAGCTGATTTGAGAAACAATGTGATAAAAGTGAAGAATACGGAATTATGGTATGCTTTTAAGAAGTATGGGGATGAAGGCTGGCTACTGAATGCGACTGGCATGGGGCATGATAAAGGTAAAGCCTGAATAAGAATAAATAGAACAGTTAGTGAATGTTGGCGAATGTTAAGAGCAGAAGAGCAAAGCCAACATGGGTAGACAGACCCCTTGATTGTTTAAGTCTCTGTCTACTGTCTGTCTGTCTGTCCATCCAGTTATCTATCTATCTATCTATCTATCTATCTATCTATCTATCTATCTATCTATCTATCATCTATCTATCTATCTATCTACCTACCTACCTATCTATCTACCAACCTATCTATCTCCAGTTATCTATTCATCCATCTAACATATCATCCATCAATCTATCATCTATCTATCTATCTATCTATCTATCTATCTATCTATCATCTATCTATCCATCCACCCACCCATCCATCCATCCATCCACCCACCCACCCATCCATCCATCCATCCATCCACCCACCCACCCATCCATCCATCCATCCATCCATCCATCCATCTATCTACCTACCTACCTACCTACCTATCTACCAACCTATCTATCTCCAGTTATCTCTTCATCCATCTAACATATCATCCATCAATCTATTATCTATCTATCTATCTATCTATCTATCTATCTATCTATCTATCTATCTATCTATCTATCTGCATTATAAAAAATGCTAATAGTGACATCAGAAGTGTGCCAATTAGGGAAGTGAGTATAATCTGTTCTTTGGTATGCAGAGGATGTCTTGTTGTTGGTTAAGAACTCAAATGCTTTGCGACAAATGTCAGATGGGTTCTATAATCCAAAGAGAAACATAGCACTGAAATTAATCTACAACAAAGCAGCATCAAGAATTCCAAACTATATATAAATGACAGGGGGGAAAAAACCAGGTAAACTGGTGAATTTGTTTATTTGGGTACAACATTTATTAAACATTGAAAATGGACAGAGGAACTGTAAGATGCACGGGTGCTGGTTGAAACAGTAGCATGTAGTACATAGGGAGGAAGGAACATTTGTTCAGTGGAGCAAATATGGCTATTTTGTTTCTTCCTGATGTGAAAGTTAGGGTGTCAGGAGAAGTAGGGAAGTTGAATGCTTCAGGAATGGGGAACCTACCCAAGGGGTGTGTGATAAAACAAGGGAGGTTCAAAAATGACAGGGTAGTGAATGAATGTGGACTGAAGAAGGAGATGAGCAACCAGCAGAGAAGAAAGGACCAAGGTGGAACAGTCATATTGAGAAAATGTATGAGGTTCAAATCACAAATATCTCAAGAAAGAAACAATGGATGTCAGGAACACAAAGACTGAGAGAAATCATGGTTGGATGGAACTAATGAGGCCTTCAAGTAGTAGAAATAACAAAAGGCTATTTATGAAGTGAGGTAATGGATCTACTGGAAGGAGACACCAAAAAGAGACACCCACCACATTCTAGTTGCAGAGTGGGCTATACTTCTTTTTACCTCATCTTTTTACCTCATTATATCTTTAATTTCTTTGGCTGATCATTTATCACACCAATATCAGGCTAAATCCAAAAATTAGATATTACTATCCAGCCAGAGTTCAGTTGTTTATTTGCTTACACGCAGCAGACAGAATCTTGCCAGACTAAACCCTTACTATTCTCCTCTTAACAGATATACTAGGGAGTAGCAATCTTTATTTTCTTCCTCTTCTCCCGTGCAGCTTGGGACTGTGCTATCTCTAGTCTCCCTCCCCTCCTAGGAACCTACTAACTCCTTCCTGTAGTCCATTGTAATACACACACACCCATGGGCATAATGTCTCACTGCCAGTGTTTTCCAAACTTGGCCACTTTGAGATATGTTGATTCAACTTCCAGAATTCTGCTGGTTCATGCATCTTAAAGTGGCCAGGCTTGGAAAACACTTATTCCTTTTTTTTTTTTTTTAGCATCACGATGCTAACCCTCAAAAAGAGTGCATGATGGCTACAATCTGATATTGGCTGATCTGCATTTAACTACACATGCATCTCTTTCATACAGCTGCGACTGAAATAAACAGCCCCCTCCCCAGTCGCTGTGGGACACAATCCTGCACCCTTGTGTATAGCTGAGAAAATGAAAGTGATTGCAGGAGGAGGAGGAGGAGAGACAAGACAAGAGCTATAAATAATGCATCGCTCAACTCTCTCCCTTACAATTCCAAGGTGGAAAGACCTGTCTATCATGTTCCCTTTGCTTTGTGAGAAGCTATCGCACATTTGTAACACTAATTGATGTTCACAGGGATGAGAGTGGAGGAGACTGAGGCGCTTTCTGTCGGGACACCTCCGTTGCTTCATGAAAATTTAACCGCTGCTGTTTTCAAGAAGAAAAGCCATTGCTGAGAGGCTCAAGACTCTCACCCCAGACTGTGTAGCTCCAGTGCAATGGGACAAATGAAAACTGGGATCCAAAGATGCTGGCCACACACTTGGCAACCGAGGCAGAAACTGCTCGGGTGTTGTGGTTCTCCGGCAGCAGGTGCAGACAGCAATGGAATCAGACTGTGGGGAAGAACGGGGACCAGTCCGAGAGTCTGGAGAGGACTCAGACAAGGGTCCTGCATCCAATGCAGAGATGGGGCCAGGACCACCTGGGAGTGGGGTGCTCACTCTGGAGCTTTTGGAGTCTGGCAGCAGTGAGGAAGAGGAACAAGGGGAGCCTATTCCCAGTGCATGTGTGCGCAGAGCTGCTACAAGGCGAAAGCAGCTGAAGCAGAAGGGGCAACTCAGGAGTAAGGCTGGGAGGTGATTGCCTCTCCCATAATGGATAAAAGTCACGCAAAGGTGACAAAACCTTTGCAGGAAGTAAAGTGGTTTGATCAGTTCACATTCATTCTTGAAGCTCTTTGTACTTTGGTTGGGTTTTTTTTTTCTAGTTCATTTGACACTTGTTATTGGCAGCACTTCACAGAACTGAAAGGTGTGTGCTTGTGGACTTCAACTCCCAGAATTCTCCAGCCAGCTATGTTAGAATTCCAACTGGAGGAGGGGAAGACTTGGAAATTGTAGGGCCAACCATCAAAGAAAGGGGAAGGCAAGAAGGCTACCTGGAGAATGGTTGAGGTGGACAGTGTCCCCAAGCAGATGAAACATCTAGAGCAGGGGTGTCCAACCTTGGCAATTTTAAGACTTGTGGACTTCAACTCCCAGAGTTCCTCAGCCAGGAACTCTGGGAGTTGAAGTCCACAAGTCTTAAAATTGCCAAGGTTGGACACCCCTGATCTAGAGGATGTTGTAAAGCACCCACAAACTCTGCGTTAAATTTAATTTCATCATCCCAAAACATGACTTAATGAGACAAAACTAAGATTTAGTCGTGGCATTTGATCCTGGTTTTCATAGCTCTATGAAGATTTACAGGGTCTCTTTTTTGAGATCTCAGAAACATCTCAGTATAAAGCAGAGGTCCCCAAACTTGGCCACTTTAAGACTTGTGGACTTCAACTCCCATAATTCTCTAGCCAGCAGAGCTGAGCTAAACCTTCTTTGGGATTCAGCTGTTATCTCAGAAAAGCAAACTGAGCTGCATACAGGTAATCCTCAGCTTACGACCACAACAGGAACCAAATGCTAAGCAAGACAGTTGCAAAGTGAATTGCGTCTGATTTTACGAGCTCTTTTTGGCCATGGTTGCCATGCGAATCACTGCAATTGTGAAGTGACTCAAAGGGTTGTTAAGTGAATCCGGTTTCTCCCATTTGCTTGTTGGAAGATGGCTGGGGAGGTCATAAGTGGGGGGTCAGGTGACCCTGGAATGCTGCTACCCTTGGAAATATATGCTGGTTGCCCAGGGATAGGATTCCAAAATCCCAGCAACCAGTTTGCTGCCTAGTTGCCAGGTGAGCATGGCCATGATGGGTGTGGCCTACCGGAACTTCCTGTTTCCAGCTTCTGGTGGGTCTCCAGAGCCCAGAGGAGGCCATTTTCCCCCTCCCAAGGGTCCGGTGGCTTCTCTTGAGCCTCTGGAAGGGTGAAAATAACCTCCCCCAGGCTCTGGAGGCCCACCGGAAGCCGGAAACAGGCCCATTTCCAGACTTTGGGAAGGCCCATTTTCCCCCCTTCCAATTCCTCTGTGTGGACCCTGCACTTACCTCAATCAAAAATAGGCCACATGGAGACTCCTGGGAGGGGAGGGAGGGGAGGGAGGCCAGCCAGTCGGTTGAAATACCAGTTTGGCGAACCAGATGCAAATTTAACATCCAGTTCACCTGAACCGGTAGAATCTCACCCTTGCAGTTGCCGAGGTCTCCATTTCTGATCATATGACCAAAGGGTGGCTGCAATGGTTAGAAGTGTGACAACCAGTCGTAAGTCACTTTTTTTTAATGCCACTGTAACTCTGGACGGTCACTCAATGTCCCAAGCTGTTACATCCATTGAACTACAGTCCATAATCCATCTTTATGCAGAAGTAGGCTGCACTTCATAGATCAGGAAACATAGTTTGTTCCATCCAACCGGGTTATCTGGGATATACTAGTTGACTGTTCTTATGCCATTGGTAGTTTAACAATAAACCGCAATCAGCTGTCTGAATATGAATCTGTATATTCACACTGATTTTCAATATCTCTCTGGGCCCATAACCAATGTTATGATATGTACAGAACAACCCTTGAGTAACAAAGATATGCACATGGAAACGTTTATGAGAATAGTTATGAATAATTATCCAGCCACACACAGATACACTAAATTGAGTTAAAGTTTACTTTAAGAAACAGCATAGTCCAATAAACGGTCCAGGTCATATATGTTTAACAGTCCAAAGAATATCCAATTACAAAGTCTTCTTACCGGTTGCCTTTGTCATTTACAGTAAACAAAGATATCAAAGTACAAGCACAGCATCACTACAACAGAGAACCTTAGATAGCAGCAGAATGTCAGAGAGACAGAATGTCAGAGAGAGCAAGCTATCATCTCTAGCTCTCTCTTACGGTAATTTGCAATATCATCAACCAATCGGAATATAGTATAAATCAATACAGTGACTTTGTCTTAAAGCTACAAACATACATTGTTGGTTTATATATTGCCAACCCAACTAATTGGTGGACAGATTCCTAACAAAAGGTAAAAGCACAAACTTTTAATGTTTCTTTACGAATCCCATTCCTTCATGGGTAAAAGGCTGCTTCAAACCAATTAGCTGCCAAGAATTCCAGATAAAGTTGCTAAACAATAAATCAAAGAGTCTCTAAACACCAATTCAGATATTCCTAATGTCCACCAGGCTCAAGTATCAAACTTCTTTGCCTTCTGCAAAAAACTCCACAACAGGAGGTACTAAGACCACTCTATAAAGCCCTAGTAAGACCACACCTAGAGTACTGCATCCAGTTTTAGTCACCATACTACAAAAAGACGTTGAGACTCTAGAAATAGTGCAGAGAAGAATAACCAGGGTGATTAGTGGACTGGAGACTAAAACATACGATGAATGGTTGCAGAAACTGGGCCTGGCTAGTCTAGTGAAGAGAAGGACCAGGGGAGACACAATAGCAGTCTCCCAATACTTGAGGGGCTGCCACAGAGAGGAAGAGATCAACCTATTTTCTAAAGTGCCTGTAGGCTAGACAGAGGAATAATGGATGGAAACTGAACAAGGAGAGATTCAACCTAGAAATTTTCTGCCAGTGAGAACAATCAATTAGTGGACGAGAAGTGGAACTTCTGTTCCATTGGTTTATTGAAACCAATGTTAACCTAGTGGCACCAAGCTAGAAAGCAGGAGACCCAGGGGTGGGATTCTACAGGTTCGCACCTATTCGCTAAAACAGGTTGTTAATATTCTAAGCAGTTCGTAGAACTGATTGTTAGAATAAATTACTGGCCTAATCCTGTAAGGAAGGCAGGAAGGAAATATTCTGGTGTTGCTTACAGAAACTGCTTCTCTGTTAACCCTTATTACATTCTTGGCAGGACTAGACTTCCTGTCTCAGGAACTTTTCTGGAGTTATTTTCCCCTCCTATCCTAGTACTTTACTTGTGTAGAGTGACCATTCAAAGTTACAATGGCACTGAAAAAAGTGACATGACCATTTTTCACACTTACGACTGTTGCAGCATCCCCACAGTCAGGAAAGGCCAGGCGAGGAGATGCATGCCTCGATGTGAGTGATGTTGAGTTGGCCACACCCAGCCAATAACATGACCACCAAGCCATGTCCACCCAGTCACATGACCACCAAACCACGCCCACAGAACTGGTTATTAAAAATTTTGAATCCCACCCCATGAGCTTTAGTCCTGCCTTGGGGATGAAAGATGGCTTTGGGCCAATCACCAGGAGACAGTGAGTTCTAGTCCCACATTAGGCATGAAAGTTGGCTGGGTGATATTGAGCCAATCACTAGGAGTTCTAGTCCCACCTTAGGCATAAAGGCCAACCGGGTGACTTTGGAGCCAGTCACTCTCTCTCAACCCACCTCATCCCACAAGTTTGTTGTTGTGGGGAAAATAGGAGGAGAAAGAGCTATTAGATTTTTTTGTTGCTTTGAATTATTTATTAAAAAAATAAAATTGTGTTGCATCCAGTGTAAAAGTGTGTTGGTTACAATTGTCACCTTGAGTTATTCGTAAAAACAATAAAGGTACAATACAAATAAATAAAAACACAATAGAAAAATGAAATAACTTCATCCAATGGAAGAATAAAATAACTTCACCCATTAACTCTATTAAACAGATTAGAAGCTACCTGCTTTAATTGTCCTTTTGTCACGGTCCAGCCCTGATGCAGCCTAAGGAACTTTATACAAGCAAGTTGTAGAAAAATCCAAAATCAATCGATATGCAAATTCTATTTTAAAATGCCACTGTATTTTTAGCTCTTGTTTTGAATTTAAAAAAAAAAAAATCCTGTACCACCACAGACAGAATACCAGCCAATGGGCTTGATTTATTATCTATAATGTCAAACTTGAAAAGGTTAACCACCATTATTAGCTGTCAGTGAGATTTCAGAGAGTTGGGGTTTATCACTGGATTACTGAAGGCAGAGCAGGGGGCGGCAGGGAGGGAGCGAGTGGGGCATTTCAACATTGTCATTAGATTGCCAGATGGCAGCGTACATTCCTTCCAAGGAGCACATATCCCTAAGTAGTTCTCTGTGCATCTATAATTGACTGTATGGCTCAAAATACAATCATTGCAGTGTAGAAAGATTAGAGATATCGAATATGAAGAGAAGACCGCATTTGGGGGGGGGGGAATACACCAAATGGGCTTTTTCACCAAAGGAGAAAAAGAAGAAGAAAAACAACAATGGCGTCATGAATCAAGATTGAACCACAGCCAAAGTATGGTGTTCAGAGATCCTGAATGAACTACTTTTTTTTTTTCTCTCCAAGCAGTAAAACAGATGTCTTGACAACCTGTGCTGATTAATTATCTGCAGGATATTTGCCAAAGACACTGGATGGATTTTTTTTTTTTTAAGCGAAGGAAGAAGATAAAGCACACTCCCCGTGTCTTGATTCTAAGTAAGGCAGTGTTCCTCAACCATGGCAGCTTTAAGCTGTATGGACTTCAACTCCCAGAATTCCCTAGCCAGCTTTACACCAAGACAAATTCCTTGTGTGTCCAATCACACTCAGCCAATAAAGTGTTCTATTCTATTCTATTCTATTCTATTCTATTCTATTCTATTCTATTCTACTCTATTCTATGGCACAGGCAGTGGGACCTGTTTTAAAAAAAATACATCGTATTAGAACAGTTCTGAATTAAAGTACACACAGTCCTCATCTTACGACAACTGTGCCCCAAATTTATGTCGCTAAGTGAGACATTTCATTGAGTTTTGCCCCATTTCATTATTTTTTCCCCACAGTTGTTAAGTGAATCACTGCCATTAAATTAGTAAAACTGTTGTTAAGTGAATCTGGCTTCCCCATTGACTTTGCTTGCGAGAAGGTCGCAAAAGGGGATCCCAGAACACTGCCACTGTCATAAATAGGAGTCAGTTGCCAAGTGTCCGAATTTTGAGCATGTGATGCCATACAATGGTCGTAAGTGTGAAAAACGCCTTGCTCTAAGTCACGCTCTGTCTCAAACCAAAAGAATCTCAGCTAAGGATAAATCCCCAAAGTCCCCCCCTTCCCTTAATTCCAAACCATCTCAATTTAGAAAACTCTCTTAAACCAAGTTAGAATTCTCTAGAATTTTTTTAGATTTCTGGGCAATCTATTCTGAAATGTCTAGATAGGTCTAGCCCAGAAGAATTTTTTCCTTGGCCCATCCATAACAGAACACAGAATTTGGAAGGGATCTTAGAGATCTAGTCCAATCCCCTGCTCTGGCAGGAAACTCTATCTCATTTCAGATAAATGGTTGTCCAATCTCTTCTTAAAATCTTCCATTGTTGGTGCTCTCATAATTTCTGGAGGCAAGCCATTCCACCGATTAATTGGTCTCACTATCAGAAAATTCCTCCTTATTTCCAGGTTGAATCCCCCCTTGGTCAGTTTTCATCCATTATTCCTTGTCTGGCCTTTGGGTGCTATAGAGAATAGCTTGACCCCTTCCTCCTCTCTGTGGCAGACCCTCAAATACTGGAAGACTGCTCTCCTGTCTCCCCTGGTCCTTCTCTTCCCTAGACTAGCCAAGGCCCAGTTCCTGCAACCGTTCTTCATATGTTTTAGCCTCCAGTCCCCTCATCATCCTGGTTGCTCTTCTCTACACTCTTTCTAGAGTCTCAACATTGTTTATACATTGTGAAGACCCAAACTGAATATTCCAGGTGTAGTCATCCTTGGACAGTTCTTCCTACACTTTCCACTGCATTCTGTCTTTTCACCAACAGCGCTCAAGATCACTAAGATCAATAAAATAAACTTAACATGATAAACAATTGAAGGCCATAGAAGAAGAAAGGGACGGCAGAGAAGGAGGTGGCTGGATGAAGTCACTGAAGCAGTCGGCATGAGCTTAAATGGACTTTGGTGGATGGTAGAGGACAGGAAGGCCTGGAGGAACGCTGTCTATGGGCCCACGATGGGTCAGACATGACTTAATAACTAACTACAACAATATGATAAAACAGCTACAAAAAAAACCCCTTCCTATATATTGACTGCTAGGCAGGGTAGGAATTCACAATGTGAGCCCTTCATAACCTTCCCAACTTGCAAATGCTCTGGGCAATAATAGCAACTACTTTTAAAATGTAAAGATAGCTGGGTCTTAAGTTGGTCTGAAATGCTGCAAAATTGCAAGTAAAATTACTATTCTCCTGTAAAGTTTCAGCTATTTTACTGAAGGAAACCTGGATTAGTCTCAGTAATCAATTCTGGATTGAGGTCCTAGGAACAATTTCATCTCTTTTTGGTCCAGCAAAGCCCTCCCATGGAGTCCTTAGCTGATAGATTCTGGAAGTTGCAACTCTATGTGTGTGTGTTTTTTTAAAGAAAAATAGAAAGTGGGGGGTGTTTAGATTATATCCTGACAGTTGGCACATGCCAAACAAGATTACACTCGAACAAACAAATTGCAGATTTTTATGAAGGCAGCATTTTTTAACATCCAAACATCCAAAGTCTGTGGAACTGATGAGGAGGGGGGGGAAAACCCCAACATTTTAGAGATGTTTCCCCAAAGAACATGTAAATTCTCGAGACATATATAGAAAGACAGAAGATCAAATCCACAGGCCAGATGGCAGAGTTTATTTATGTTAGAGAAAGATAGGAATTAAAAATAAATATTTGATGCTTCACATTTATAGCAACTCATGTTCACAATCCTTATCATAATAGAGAAGCTCTTGAGAAAGAGGCCTTTCTCTCAAACCACAGAATCTTTCTGGAATTCTGAGCTTCAAAAGGGTCAATCTACCACTCCAAACCAATATTGGTTTACTGTTAGATACTAATTTCCCTGCCATGAAGGGTTGTTTGATGCTGATGCTGCAGTTGAGGAGAACGCCAAAAACTCAAGCATTCTTCAAAGAGCCTGGAATACAATTTTCAGCTAGAGATGTACCTTAAATTTGGGTTTAAAAGCAACAGTGTGAAAAGTTGTTATGGGTAAAAGTTGGAAAAAAAATGCAGATTATCTTCCAAAACCAAATAGGCATTTATTTTGAAACTGAAACCATTGCCTTGATTTGTAAATCTATTTCAAGATTTGAGGAGCTGGCTTGGCTTGTCTGTCAACTTCTCCATCAGCTGGCCCAAATGGATTAGGCATCAGAATATCAGAAAGCTACTTTTGGCAGAATCCAAGCATGGGAGTCCCCCTTAACTGGAGGGAGGTTTCTCCCCATTTTTCTAATCTGGAACCCTGCAGAGCCCCTCAGATGAGTCAACAAATTCAACACACTGGGGTGGTTTCAGGCTGGACCACTGCAAATACAGATGTTCTCCATGGGTTCAGCCAGGAAGGTTTTCCAGCAGTCCATGGCAAAATATGGGGTGGGCATCATTCATCTCAGAGCTCTAGCCCTTCCCCAAATAGGTGCACAATTGACCCAGACCTGCAAATTAATCACAAAAAATCCAGCCTTCCACATATAAGACCAAGAAGGACCATTAAAACTGTTTACTACCCTAATTGAGAGGTGTGCGTGTGTACGTGTGTGCAATGGCCCAGTGGTTAAAGATGCTGATCTTGTCTGCTGGAATGCTAACAGCCCACGTTCAAGTTCTGAATGCTGCAGGATGGGATGAACTTCCATTCCTTGCCCCAGCTCCTGCCCACCTAGCCATTCGAAAGCCTGCAAATGTGAGTAGATCAATAGGTACCACTTTGGTGGGAAGGTGACAGCATTCTGTGTGCCTTGGTGAATAGCAAAGGTCTTCAAACTTCAAAGAATTCCTGAGCTAACATGACCGGAAGAGGAATTCTGGGAGTTGAAGTCCACAAGTCTTAAAGTGGTCAAGTTTGAAGACCCCTGGTGTATAGTCATGCCAGCCACATGACCACAAAAATGTCTTTGGACAATGCAGACTCCCTTGGCAGTTTGGGTTCCTCAACATCTGATGCAACTTTGTTAACCTGGGTAACATCTGAGCCAGCATGGTTCTCTTAATTGGTGTCACTTTCATGTTTAAGATAGGCAGGTAAAATGTTAGGTGGTCTTTGCCCAAGGACCCCTACTGGTACCAGCCAGGATTTGAATCCTCATCTCCCACATCGAAGACGGCACCCTAACTGCTGTGCTGCCCAGGTGCTCCAAAATTGGTCTCTTAGTGGTGGGAGCACTTGGGGTTTTGACTCTTCAGATGGGACAGGGGCTCAAGCAGATCCCAGGAACAGCTCTCTGTCCAGAAAATGGCAGTTCTACACACAGCTAAGATACTGTGGACCAGAAGTCTCCAACCTTGGCAACTTTAAGACTTGTGGACTTCAACTCCCAGGATTCCTCAGCCAGCTCCTCACCTCAAAGCTAGCCGAGGAATCCTGGGAGTTGAAGTCCACGGGTCTTAAAGTTGCCAAGGTTGGAGACCCCTGCTGTGGATAACCCTCCAACTCCAGGCCTCTCTAGGCTTCTTCAAGAAGACACATACCACCCACGGGGTATGAAGGGGATTTTTGTATAAGTATGTATGCATTTGTCTGTCTGACTGTTTGGTTGGGAATACCCAAAATTTTTTTCTAAAAAGTGGTAAAATTCCAAATAACTTCTCAAAGCCCATTCTGGAGGTGCAATCAACTCCAGAATTGCAAATATCAGCTTTGCAAGTACAAGCTCAGAAGCAGTTTATCCCATATTAATGCAGCCCAGCCATCCCCAAAGCAAAGCCAGGTCACTCCATTGATCAGATCCTTGCTGATCTGATCAAAACCAGCACAGAAGCTCTGTCACAAACACAAGTCACCCATTGCCCAAAGGAGCTTTTCTGCAAGAAAGTGGAATTCTACATCTCGTTACTACAAACCACTAGGATGCATGGTGCTTGTCTACTTTCACATCACACTTCCAAAGTCATCGTCTTCAAATATCTCTCTTTTGGATAATTTACTCCAGATTGATAAATATTCATACATGGTTTTCTAGCATTGCAGTTTCCTTCTAATTCCTTCTAACCACTGAGAATTCTTTGAGTTATAGCTTAAAGAGAAAGACAGCGGTACATTAAATCCACGTTTCTCAACCTTGGCAATTTTAAGCTGTGTGGGCTTCAACTCCCAGAATTCCCCAGCCAGCATGCTAGCTGGAGAATTCTGGGAGCTGAAGCCCACACAAACTTAAAAGTTGCCAAGGTTGAGAATCGTTGCAAGCACATCTCATTTTATTGGATAAAACAACTTCTTGTATTGGTCTCTTGAAATAGAGAATAAAATAGGAGAACTGACAGGAGTAAAATGATATTTGAAGATATTCCTTTCTTTCGAAAAGAAAGGCAAGAAGTGGCAAGCATTAAATCTTAAGTGCAGAAACGGATTGAAATTGCTTGATTTCCAGAGAATTGAGAAGCAGGGTAACAAACTATTTAAGGGCATCTTTGGACAAAAGCTTTTATTCTCCTTTCAGGCTTTGGTTACAATGCAAGCAAGAAGAGAGGCAGAGAGAACCTTTAAGATTAAATCACCAAAATTAAGTCATAAGTAAACAAATTACAAATAAATAAAATCATCCCCCAAAGTAATTTATGCTTTATACTGAGATGTTGCTGAGATCTCAAAAAAGAGGGAAAGATTCTTACATCCTGTAAATCTTCATATAGCTATGAAAACCAGGATCAAATGCCACTGTTAAATCTTAGTTTTGTCCCATTAAGTCATGCTTTGGGATTATGAAATTAAATTCAACACAGAGTTTGTGGGTGCTTTACAACATCCTCTAGATTGGGGACGCTGTCCACCTCTTGGTAGCCTTCTTGCCTTCCCTTCTCTTTGATGGTTGGCACTACAATTCCCAAGCCTTCCTCTTCTCCAACTGGAATTCTAACAGAATAACAGAGTTGGAAGGGACCAATCCCCTGCTCAAGCAGGAGACCCAACACCATTCCAGACAAGTGTCTGTCCAGTCTCTTTCTAAAAACCTCTTGTGATGGAGCACCTATGACTTCTGAAGGCCAGCTGTTCCACTGCTTAATTGTTCTCAACTGTTAGGAAATTTATCCTTAGTTCCCAGTTGCTTCTCTCCTTGGTGAGTTTCCATACACTGTTTCTTGTCTTGCCTTCTGGTGCTTTGGAGAATAAGCTAACTCCCATATCCAATACTCGAATACAGCTCATCAGTCTGGAACCCACATCACATATCTGATATTAACACAGTTGAGAAACTCCAGAAATATTTCACAAGAAGAGTTCTCCACTCCTCTACTTGTTGCAGAATACCTTATGCCCCCAGACTTGAAATTCTAGACCTAGAAAACCTTGAATTACGCCGTCTTCAGTCTGATCTAAGTATGGTATATAAAATCATACATTGCAATGACTTACCTGTCAATGAACAACACAAGCTTCAATTGTAACAACACAAGAGCAAACAATAGATACAAACTCAAGGTTAACCGCACCAAACTTGATTGCAGGAAATACGACTTCAGCAACAGAGGGGTCAATGTCTGGAGTACTCTACCTGACTCTGTGGTTTCTTCCCCAAACCCCAAAAACTTTAACCTTAGACTGTCTACTATTGACCTCACCCCTTTCCTAAGAGGTCTGTAGGGGGCGTGCATAAGCACACCAACGTGCCTACCGTCCCTGTCCTATTGTTTCTTTTATTTTTCTTACATGCACCCATTTCATGTATTCATGACTATGTATATACTTATACCTGTTATCTTGTAAACGATTGATAAATAAAAATAAATAAATATCCACATCCATAGCTTTCTCACTCACATATAATAGAATAGAAAAGAATTCTTTATTGGCCAAGTGTTATTGGACACACAGAGAATTAGTCTTGGTGCAAATGCTCTTGGTGTACATAAAAGAAAAGATACATCCATCAAGAATCTTCAGGTACAACACTTAATAATAGTCATAGGATACAATAAGCAATCGAATCATACTGGGAAACAGTCAAAAAAATCATTAGGACACATACAACAAGGTTACAGTCATACAGTCATAAGTGGGAGGAGATGGGTGAAAGGAAGGATGGGAAGATTAATAGTAATAGTGATGCAGATTTAGTAAACACTTAGTAGACACATTCATCCAGAATATTAAGCCATGGTTAGGTTTATAGATTATGGCCTTGTCGTCCATGAAAAACCATAAGCCATCTTATGGCTGGGGATGGAATGGCACAGAACAAGAGTTGGAAGGGACCTTGGAGGGCTTCTAGTCCAACCCCCGATTCAAGCAGGATACTCAATACCATTTCAGACAAATGTTATCCAATCCCTTCTTTAAAACTTCCAGCATTGGAACATGATGGCCTTCAGGTTTTCCTCACTGCTGCTTCAAGACCAGAGGAAAAAGGATAAATGCTGCCATCTTCTCATCCGCTTCCAGTTGCTTTGTTCTCCCTAGCAACTCTTGTTCTCAACCACCAGTGGTCAATGAAGGATTGTCAAACAGCACAACCAAGTGCAAGTGTTGAAAGAGCAGTGATGGACCCAGCTCAACAGCTGCATTAGACCTCCCAGGTGTTCTCCCTCGTTCAAACCACACAACCCCAGCAGGTACTTTGCTACCCATCTCAATCACTTCCATGAACAACAAGATTGCACAGGCAAGGACTCTTAAAGCAGCTAGGCCCAATAATATAGTTTATTTCCCCAGTTTAGGGCAATGGAGGTAAGATGTATTGCTCTATATAGGGTCCTTGGTGCTCTCTGAGCTTGTTTTTTCTTCTTCTTTCAAATGTTTCTTTACCAAACTAGGTAACATCACCTGTACTGTAGAGATTAGTTGGGTAATAAAATGTCTGCAAGAAAGCAACTAAACTCAGACTGTACCAAGAATTCTACAGTTCAACCCTAAGCTAGAAATATTCTCTGTTATTGGTATGTGTTGGTCTTAAGTGCTTAGATAGATGGACAAACCTGCCAGTTTTTTATCCAAAAGGTTATCATGAGGTGTGAGAGGAGGAGGAGGAGGGAGCAGGAGGAGGAAGAGGAGGAGGAGAAGTGGAGAGGAGGAAAAAAGTTGTTTTAAGTTCTAAAATGTCCAGACAAGGGAAAAAATACCCCTTATCTGCTGGAAAGCAATTACCATCCATTTTTGGACTAGTTTTTAAATCGCTACCTGACATTTTCCCAGCCTACCAATGTTAAGTGTAGATTAGAGAGCGTTTGTGTTCCATGTGTGTGCGAGGGTGTGTGGATGCCTGTGTGTGTGAGGGTGTGTGTATGGTAATGGACATTAGCTGCTGGAACCCAGCCTGTGACAAAGGAAGGATAAAGCAGCCTGCAGCTTGCACGCTGAGCTCAAACACTGCTTAGGAGACAGGACCAGCATTGCGGCATGCAGTCCTCCAGATCATGTGCCGCTGTTTTGTTCACATTTTCATGTGCCATCTTGCAGTAAATGCCTGCCCAGCAAAGAAAATCTCTATATATACACTGTGTGGGTGGAAAGGGTTCTTTCTAACTGTTCTCATTATACGTCATTGCCAATTTAAAATGCACTGGGTGAGGTGGGGCTTTTAAGAGCCCGAGGAGAGAGAGAGAGAGAGAGAGAATTCCAAAGCCTGCAAAATAATTCTGTCTCGGTTTGTTTCTAATTGGTTCCAGAACCTTTTCATTAGGCAGCTTCTGGTGTTCGTGGACACCGTCTCCCTTTTCAAATCGAGCCAGCCCACACACAGCAGGGTGAGGGGGAAGCTTTTGCCCACCTCCCTTTTCTGAGGAACAAGCCAGGGCAGCCCCCAAGGACAGGGAGCAACCGTGCTGCAACTGGGTTTTTGCTGGAGAGAAGGGTGAGAAAGGAAGCAAGCAACCAAGCAGGCAAAGGAAGTGCTGGGCTTCAGTCCCCAAAGCTGATGTGGAAGAGGGGCTCTGCTGCATTAGGAAAGAGCTGCAACCTTTGGCTCTGGCCACTGACCTCTTTCAGATATGTAAGACCATTCATTTCTTGGCTTCCCATTTTCAGCCTAACAGACCTGCAAAGAGGCTGGGAAGTGTCTTCAGACAAGCTAGGAGCCACCTAAGGTGGAGACCCCAGCAGAGGGAGGGCGAAAGTGTTGTGGTTCTCCAAGAAGGATGATTGGACTAAAGCTGGTAGCCAACTGCACCCCGGGGCAAATGTCGTGAGAGGGACTCAGAGCATGAAGGACAATTTCAAAATGGCCAAGCACACCCAGGATCTGCAGGGGGCTGCGTCCAGAAGTTGGAGACACTGCACCAATGCATGTAGCTGTCCAATGCCCAATTCTTTCCCTCCAATTAACTTTCAGGACTCAAAACCCTGACTTGAAAGTTGATGTGTCCGGAGAATTTTATGGAGTCATAATCCCTGCTGGAAGGTTTGCCAAAGGCTACACACATAACCTGGTTGTTTCCTCTGCACTGACCAGAGAGGTTTTAGGGAAAGCTTCCAATCAACTGCATCTCCCCTACACCAGGGCTCTCCAACCTTGGCAACTTTACGGCTGGAGGACTTCAACTCCCAGAAGTCCTCCAGGCTTTAAAGTTGCCACGGTTGGAGACCCCTGCCCAGGCCTCGACAGAAGAGAAGCTTTTGGGAAAGTGCTCAATATAAGTAGTCCTCACTGAATGACCACAATTGCAACCAGTCACTTGGTTGTTAAGTGAGGTGGTCACTAAGTGAAACCATAACTGTGCTTATCCTCTGACTTCAGCTCTCCTTTGCTTTATAGAGCTGTTGAAGATAGGCAACACAGGGACTGGTCCTACATTTACTTTTTCATCACCGTTGTAACTACAGATGGTCACTACATGAGGCACGTTGCTAAACGAGGACTCCTCGTTGGAGGTATCTTGCATATCAACAGTTGCTAAGATGCCAGCATTTCCATATCTTGGATCCTTATTTTCCACTGGCAGGTCTGGTTCCTCTTTGTGATAAACCATGTTTGAACAACGCATAGTAAGTCACAATGGATGGATTTACCCCAGAATTAAGGTGTAATTTATCAACTACAATATAGGCATTCACAAAATATACTAACCCAAAGTCAGAGAAGCGATATTATGATTTGGTACCACATCTTTAATTCCTCCACAAACCACACTGGTCTCTTTTCATTTAGGTTCACCCAAACTAGGCCACATCGATGGACTTGAACCCCCAGAAATTCCCACCAATAGCAATATTGGCTTTGGAATTCTGGGAGTATCCAAGGTTCAGAAATACAGGTGATAAAGTCACATTTGTAAACCTAAGAACACTATAAGTCAATTTATCAAGTATAACCGGGGAATTTTAAAATCATTTGTTTTAAGACATACATGGAGGTCCTTTTTCTCCCAAGGAATCTCCCAAGGAATGCTGTCTTGGTCAGTCCGTTTTTTTACAAATATAGTGCAAAAAATTCTAAATATGATCAAAACACAAAATATGCAATGAATGCAAGTAATCAAGAATGAAAATCTATGTGTCTAAAAAACTCACTATGCTAAAAACATCTTCTCTTTAGATGTGGCTCCTGAGAAGTGCAATTATACATATTATGACTATAAATGTTCCCTTAATTCGCTCCTGATAATACCAGAAAGCACCACTTGTGAAACCAAGCTGAAGGTCACAGAGGTAATAACCACAATCCTGTTGCTCATCTCCATTCTGGGTGGTTTGAGGTCCAGAAGTTCAATTCATGAAATAAATGACCAAAGAGGACCCTTCTCAAGAGAACACCACTGTCTTTGTCCCAAGCAACAAGGGAAACACTTCAATTAAGTGGCAGGGTCAAGACTACCCATGCAATTATATAACAGGCATTTTGGTGCTACTCCTTCCATGTTTTTCTTGCTTGGAATAGATCTCTATCGAATAAAGGAGAATATTTGTAGCTCAGGATTGCAATGAGGGGTCTTTGGTGGGCTCTGAACTTGGTGGGTTTCTTGCAGATGTGTTGTGGTTTGCCGGCAGCAGGTGTGGGCAGCTGAGGTCTCGGAGAGCGAGGACTCAGGTGAGGAGGGCCTGCATGTGATGCAAGGATGGGGCAGGACCATCAGGGAGTGGAGTGCTGCCTTCGGAGATGGTGGCGGTTGGCAGCAGTGAGGAAGAGGCCGCCGAGGAGCCTGTGCCCAGGGCTGCTTGAAGGAAAGGGCAGCTGCAGCAGCACGGGCGACTCGGGAGTAAGGCTGCAAGGTAATGGCCCCTCCTTGAGGAGATAAAAGCCAGCTGAGAAACTTCTTTGCAGAAGGCAAAAAAGTTTTACACTTGAGCCTGGTGGATGTTAGGAATATCTGAGTTGGTGTTTGGAGACTCTTTGTGTTGGAATTATTGCCTAGTAACTTTATCTGGTGTTCTTGGCAGCCTTGCAAAACCTTAGCAAGGCTCTTTCTTATCAGAGCTAATTGGTTTGAAGCAGCCTTTCACCCGTGAAGGAACGGGATTCATAAAGAAACATTAAAAGGTTGTGCTGTTACCTTTGTCTCAGGTTTGCTTCCTTGGAACCAGGTTTGGGTCAGACCAAGACGTTTCATTAGCCGAACTAGGTAACATCATCAGTTCTAGTTGACTAACACTGATGCTATTATCTAGTTCGGGTCATGAACCATCTGCAAGAAAACAACCAAGCTCAGAGAGCACCAAGGACCCCTCAAATATCTACTGTATATGCAAGTAGTTCAAAGTTGCAACAGGACTGAAAAAAGTGACTTAAGACCACTGTTTATACTTACGACCGTTTGCAGCATCCCCGTGGTCTTGTGATCAAAATTCAGGTGCTTGACAAGTGGTTCATATTTATGATGGTTGCATTGTCCTGGGGGGGAGGGGGTGTCACATGATCCCCTTTTGCGACCTTCTGACAAGCAAAGTGTCAACTTGTAAAACATTCCTATGCTGGCTTCCAAGTTGCCCTATGAAAGGGGGAGGAACCCCTTTGGAAGCAGATGGCAAATGAACATTCCAAGCTTATCTCACAGAGATTGGAACTGAGGCAACTGGCTATTCTGGGCCAAAAATCCTCTATTGCAAGGGTCTCCAACCTTGGCAACTTTAAGACTTGTGGACTTCAACTCCCAGAATTCCTCAGCCAGCAAAGCTGGTTGAGGAACTCTGGGAGTTGAAGTCCACAAGTCTTAAAGTTGCCAAGGTTGGAGACCTCTGCTCTATTGGAGAGCGTGATTGATGACACCTAGCCCATGAATGTGTTCCATTGGACAGTCTGAATTATGATACACACAGAGAGGTGAGGGGAAGCAGGGTCATAGGTGATCATAAATTAAGTATCTCAGATTCGGCTTCACACAGTTCATGCTGGTATGTTGCTCCTGATAAAATCTTTGAAGTTTTTTTGAAGTTTGGCCCGAGGCTCATGATTTAATGAGGACAATTGTTGGATTTCTGACACAAAGTCAATAAAGAAGCCAGTGTCAGGGCTCCGACAATACACCCCCATTCAAATCATAAGTCTCCAACTGCATCTCTCAAGAGTAATAAAAATTGATTTGTTAGGAGTGACCATGCCGGCATTACCTGGGTGCAGCCGACTCTAAGACACATCATTCACTTCCCACTTGACCCTGGTTTTTCCCCTACTCCCTATATGTATATTCTCCAATGGGACACATCCATAGCCAAGAGTCATCAATCGTGCTCTCCGGTAATAGCCTTGAGCACCAACAGCTTCGGCTGCCTAGAAATTATCTGAAGCATTTAAGGAATGTACTGCTTTCCCTACTCCCTTTCTGCTGGCAACTAAAAAGACCAGTTGACAGCCAGATTCACTTAACCACCATGTTACTAACTTAAACAACTGCAGCAATTCATTTAACAACTATGGCAAGAAAGGTCATAAAATGGGGCAAAAAATCACTCAACAAACATCTCACTTAGCAACATAAATTTGGGACGTGATTGTGGTCGTAAGTCGAGGGGGCTACCTGTACTTCCCAATTTTCAACAGTTTAATCAGCTGCCAGGTTTTAATGCCACAAGAGCTAAAATCGCAGCTGCACAAAATACCTTTTGCAAGAATGCTAAATGGGAAGAAGTACGAGCGGGGCCTTGCTTTGCACAGGAACACAGTCTTGTTCCCGAACGACTTCAGCAAAAGGTACGAGATTAAATTTTACTGAAGATGTCCAAGGGTGGTGGGTCCCATACAGAAAAAAATGCTCCTCAAAGCCCTGAAGAACAAAAACAAAACTGCCAGATATGTTAACAAATAAACACCGAATGGTGCATTAAAGCGAAGAGATAAATGTGATTTGTCATTTACCACTGTGAATCTATAGATTTTAATGACAGGGTCTCATTTACATTTAACGATCAGTGTACAAGAAAGATTTCTCAAGAACTGGCGCTTTCTTGCCTGTCTCAGTAGGAATATATAGATATTTCTTCTTCGCTAATATTCAACTGACTGAGCACTGCTGGGGAGAATGTATTATTTAATCCTTCCATTTCTTCTCACGACAAACATCAGGTCTAAATGGGGAGGAAAGGAGGAGACCTTCTTTGATGTTCAGTCTTAATGGTGGAAGGAGAGAGGGATCTGAAAGGGAAGCAATGGGGAATCCACCAAATATCTGAAATGCAAACCAGAATTCACGAAGCCAAGCTTGGGAGGAGGCCCAGCCAGATGAATAGATGAATAACCAAGTACAGGCAGTCCTCACCTTATGACCACAATGGAGCCCAAAATCTCTCTTGCTAAGCGACACAGTTGTTGAGTGAGTTTTGCCCCATTTTACGATTTTTCTTGCCACAGTTGTTAAGAGAATCACTGCAGTTATTAAATTAGTAAGATGGTTGTTAAGTGAATCTGGCTTCCCCGTTGACTTTACTTGTCAGAAGGTCGCAGAAGGGGATCACATTACTCCGAGATGCTGCAATCGTCACAAGTATGAGTCAATTGCCAAGCACCTATTGGGAATTTAGACCAAGGTTACAACACATGATGGGGTTCCCCAGTGCACAGATTAGAAGATCATTTCACAATCTGATCAGCAAATCTCAAATATGATGGAAAAAGAAGCACAGCAGTAAAGAAGTAAAATGATCAAGGGTTATATACTAAAACAATCAAGAATTTCAAGGAGAGACAGAAAGAGATAGACACAGAGAGAGAGAGAGATATATATATACAACAGACAGACAGACAGACAGGGGAGGGAGAGGGAAGAAGGGAAGGAAAGAGAGAGAGGAAGGAAGGAAGGAAGGAAGGAAGGAAGGAAGGAAGGAAGGAAGGAAGGAAGGAAGGAAGGAAGGAAGGAAGGAGAGAGGGAGAGGGAGGGAGGGAGGGAGAGAGGGAGGGAGGAGGTGCTAGAAAAGACAGGATAAGGATTTTTTAATTCTAAGGAGTCACACAGTAGTTGAGTCACCAACACAGCTGACTAATAGTACACTTAAAAATGCAAAAGGAAGTCATTTTTCACACAGTGCCTAATTAACTCACGGAATTCACTGTTACAGGATCCAACATGACTGCCCCAACCATCAGTTATCTCATTCCATCCATCTCACCATCTCACCTGTTCTCAGACTCAAACCTGCCCTGTTTTCCCATTGTAATTTTTGGGGAAGAAGTTGATTTCCATTTCTTCCATCTCACTAAGCCTGCCAATCATAGTTCCTCACAGGACCCTCTTGGTTTCATTCCTATTTCATTTCCGTTGTGAATGAGGGAGCCTGATGCTGAGATAGGCGGAAATCTTCTTCACCTCTCAAGTTTTCTGCAAATAATCTTGCAAGCAACATCAGGACGGGGCCCAAATCTGTTCTTTTGATAAAGGTCTCAATCAGCTCCAAAAGTGTTTTTTCCCCAGCCTTTTCTTCTCACGACAAACACGCGCCAGCAACACAAATGCAAAATGCCAACATCACTTACATGCACAACTTAAAAAAAACTGCAGCAAAAGCAAAACAAACAGAAAGATAAGAAAAAACATTAAGTGCCAGAGGCCAGGCAAATCTGTGGCTTAGAAAAGAATAATTCTTGAAGGCTAGTATTTGGACAGCAAAGCTTTTAAATTGAATTTTGAATACTTTATTTGGCCAAGTGTGATTACACACAAAAGGAAGTTGTCTCCAGTGCAGAAGCTCTCAGTGTTCATGCATAGCAACAGAATGATAATCATCATAAAAATAATATCAACAAGAGGGAGTAAGAAAGACAACAAGGATAAATAATAATAACACCACAGCCATACTACATGGTAAACACACATAGACATTAGATAGCACTGTGAGAATTAAGTGTTCAGCAGTGATAGACTGAGGGGAAAAACTGTTCTTGTATCTAGTTGTTTTGGCCTGCAGTGCTCTCTAGCACAGTCCTGAGGGAAGGAGTTGAAGCCAAAGACCAGAAGATTATCTTCAGCAACTTGAAAAGAAAGTCTGCTGAAATATCTTCTGTCCACCAGAGCATCATTGCTGGTCTCCCATTGCAATAGCAATAGATCAGGGGTCCCCAAACTTGGCAACTTTAAGACTTGTGGACTTCCAGCTGGCTGGAGAATTCTGGGAGCTGAAGTCCACAAGTCTTAAAGTTGCCAAGTTTGGAGATCACTGACTTAGACTTATATACACCACTCCACAATGCTGTACAGCCCTCTCTAAGTGGTTTACAGATTCAGCATATTGCCCCCAACAAACTGGTTCTTCATTTAACCCAGGAAGGATGGAAGGCTGAGTTGATCTTAAACAACTCTGGATTGAACTGCTGGCAGTCGGCAGAATTAGCCTGCAATACTGCATTCCAATCACTGCGCCACCACAGCTCCTATTGCCTTTTATTTCAAGCCCTTAAATGTATTATTTATTAGGATTGCATCCCAATCTTCATTTATATTCCTCCTCCCATTTTTTTTCTCACAATCTTGTGAGACAGGTGAAGCTGAAACTGGCATAAAGATACTCAGTGTGTTTCTATGGCTGAGGAAGCACCTGGTCTCTCTGCTTCTAATCCACCACCTTCACTACTAGCCCCGCTGGATAGAGCAGAGGTCACCAAACCTGGCAACTTTAAGACTTGTGGACTTCAATTCTGGGAGATGAAGTCCACAAGTCTTAAAGTTGCCAAGTTTGGAGACCTCTGACTTCGAGGGAAGGACAAGCCACTGCGGTTCAGGGAAGATTAGAACCTTGATCTCTCTGTTCCCAGACTGGCACCTTCCTCAACGCACTATACTTGTTCTTGTACTGAAAGGGAGGGACTTGGCCAAGACCTTCCATGGGGAAGGAGATTGTGATGGAGTGTGTCTATGAAGGGGGAGATGATCGAATGGACTACAGTAATGCAGCAGGTCCTCAAGAAGGAAGGAGGACATTCCAAGGAGGGATGTAAGACAAGAGTCCAAAACTGGATCATGGGAAGAGAAAGAGAATGGGCGTTGGTCCTTACCTGACACGCCATTTCTCTGGAGCCGGGAGGATCATCCAGAGAGTGGGAGGTGCTTCAGTCTGTGTAATTGAAGGCTGAGCTTAATTACTGAGGAATGTTCTGCCCTCCATCACGTGGCTCCTTGCATTCCCCGGTTTATGCGAAGTTGAGAGTGAAGAGAAGATCGTGCTCTCATCTTACTATGCTAAAAGGTTCCTTGGCCGAAACAAGACCCCACCAGACGGTGAACTAAAAGGGTGGGGCTGGATGATCCTCCCGGCTCCAGAGAAATGGCGTGTCAGGTAAGGACCAATGCCCATTCTCCTGAGAGCCGGTCGGATCATCCAGAGAGTGGGACATACCAAAGCTTGGCTGTCCTATGGGAGGGACTCCATCTGGTTCTGTAGTCCCTGCGGTTCTTTGAGGACTCGCTGGAGAACTTGTCTCCCAAACGAAGTCTCTGCCGAGGCAAATATGTCAATCTTATCGTGCCTGATGAAGGGAGATGGGGATGCCCAGGTGGCTGCACGACAAATATCCGCAATTGGAGCCTGGGTGGCCCAAGCTGCCAAGGTGGCTGCCCTTCTGGTGGAGTGTGCTGTTATTCCGCTGGGAACCGGCAGAGCCTGGGACAAGTAAGCTTTGGAAATAGTAGCACTAATCCAGTGGCCAATGGTTGATGGGGACACCTTATGGCCTAATGATTTGGGCTGAAAGGAAAGGAATAGGGATTTGGGCCTCCTGAAGGGCTGGGTACACTTAATGTAAATGCGGAGGGCCCGTCTTACATCCAGGGTATGCCAAAGCTTCTCCCTTTCCTGCGAGGGATTGGGGTAGAGGTTTGGAAGTATAAGTTCCTGTGCCCTATGGAAAGCTGAGTTGACCTTGGCAAGAAAGTAGGGTCCAGTCAGAGAACCACCCAATCGGCATGGAAGATGCAAAGGTCCCTCTTCACCGACAATGCTGCTATCTCTGATATTCAGCGAGCCTAGGTAATGGCCATCAGGAACACGACTTTGAATGTTAGGAACTAAAGTGAGGATTCCCTTAGAGGATCTAAGGGTTGTTTAGTAAAGGACACCAGGACCTTACTGAGGTCCCAGGTAGGGTATCTATGTACGGTTGGGGGACACAAGTTAGAGTCTCCTCTGAGAAATGCCCTAATGCGAGAGTGAAGGGAAAGGGAACCCAGGTTGTCGCAAACAATGACAGTTGAGAGGGCTGCGACCTGACGCCTCGGGGAAAGACCTTTCCTCAGACCCTCTTGGAGGAATTCCAAAATTTGAGGGATGGAGGGTGAGAGCGGGTTGACCTGGAGACTATGGCACCACTCGCAGAACCCCTGCCAAGTGACATTGTATATTCTGGTTGTTGAGGGCTGCCTGGCAGCTAAAATGGTATCAATAACCTGGTCAGAGAACTGCTCCTTCCTTAGACGTTCCCGCTCAACCTCCAAACGGCTAACTGGAGCCACTGAGGATCCGGGTGTTGGGGGGGGCTGGGAAAGGGATATCCTGTGCGGGGGAATTTTCCAAGGGGGGGCCACCGATAGGTTGCGGAGGTCCGCAAACCATGAGTGCCTGGTCCAGTAGGATGCCACTAGAATCAGCTCTGCTTTCTCGGAGATGAGCTTCTGGATGACTCTGGGGACCTGGGCCAATGGAGGGAATGCATATAGAAGCCCTGTGGGCCAGGGGCAATGGAGGGCGTTGTGATTCTTGGCCCCGTGGGAGGGGTACCTCGAGAAAAACCTGGGGAATTGGGTGTTGAGCAGGGATGCGAAGAGGTCTACTGACGGGAGACCAAACATCATTGTCGCTTCCCTGAACAGTGATGGGTGGATGCGCCACTCGGACTGGTCCACCATGGTCCTACTCAGCCAATCTGCTTGGATGTTTGAGACCCCTGAGATGTGCTCGGCTTTGAGGGAGAGGAGATTGCGCTCCGCCCAACGGCAGAGGTGCTCAGCCTCTCTCATCAAACTTATGGACTGGGTGCCCCCTTGACGGTTGACGTGAGCCTTGGTGGTGACGTTGTCCAAGAGTATCAGGACATACCGCCTGCGTACATGGGGGAGGAAGTTGCGCAGGGCCAGGTGGATGGCGCGAAGTTCCAACCAGTTTATACTGCGTGTCCGTTCTACCTGTGACCATTTGCCCTGTGTCAAGAGCGAGTGGATGTGAGCGCCCCATCCAGACAGGCTGGCGTCTGTGGTGAGGGTGAGGCGTTGGGGTTCCTTGAAGCAATGTCCCTTGTTGATGGCGGGACTGGTCCACCAGAGGAGAGACGTTAGGACCCTTGAAGGTACCTTGACTGTGGCCTTTGAATTGCTTCTGCCAGTCCTTTGGAACGGGAGCAGAAACCACTGTAGGGATATAGTGTGTAAACGGGCCCAGGGAACAATGGAGATACATGAGACCATTTTACCGAGTAATTTAGATGATTCTAAAGGTGTTACCTTCCTTGATCGTCTGATATGTTTGACAGTTTCCTGGATGCTACGGAATTTCTCGGAGGAAAGGAAAACCTTTCCCTGAACCGAGTCAATGACGGACTCCAAGTGGGTGATCCGTGTAGATGGTAACAGATGGCTCTTCTGCCAATTTACTCGGAACCCATAGTCTTGGAGGGCAGAGAGAGTAGCTCTGATATCCCTTTCTGCTTGGGTTCTGGAGTGAGACAGGATGAGGATGTCATCCAGGTAACAGTAGAGACAAACCGGGAGGTCCCTAAGGTGGGCCTCTAGGGCCGCAAGAACCTTAGTGAAGGTTCTCGGGGCAGAGGCCAATCCAAAGGGAAGGGCCACATGTTGGAAGTGGCGATGGTTATAGCAGAACCTGAGGAATTTGGAATGAGAGGGCCGGATTGGGATGTGAAAAGACACCTCTGAAAGGTCTATAGAGGATAGCCAGTCTTCTTGCCTGGTGCCCAGTAGAATGGATTGTAGGGTGTGCATCTTAAACCTGCGGTAGGTCAGGTAACAGTTAAGGCATTTCAGGCATAGAATAGCCCTCCATCCCCCTGAGGATTTGGGGACCACGAAGAGGTGGGAGTAAAACCCCTGCCTCCGCTGGGATGGTGGTACAAGTTGTATGGCCTGTATGTTGAGGAGATGGTGGATAGCTGAATCCATTGGGATCCTTGGAGGGGGGAATGCCATAAAAAAATCAGGGGTGGCGCGCTGGAATTCAAGCGCAAGGCCCAGTCTGATGGTGTCTCGGGCCCAGGCATTGGAGGTAGAGGAATCCCATCGGTCAGCGAAATGCTTGAGGCGTCCACCGATGGGAAGGGAGGGATGGGATCTATCTGGGTCATCTAAGTACAACCCCCTGCTTGAGAAGGAGAGTTTATTCCAAATATTTGCCTTTGTCTGGGATCGAACTCACAACCTCCTGACTGTGAGGCAAGTGCCCCACCTCTAGGCCACCTGCCAAAGGGCTGCGTCAGCAGCTACAGGCGCCCCTTCTGTTCCTGTCGCCCGATCGGCTCGATCCTGGGGCTGGAATGGCCGGTAGGAGGGGGGTCTCGGACGCTTGGGCGGGAAAGGATACTGGTAGAAAGGACAGGGGGGAATCTCTCCGAAAAGGCTGAGGTGCTCTTGACTCTGACCTCCGAAAGAGGGGAGGAAGGAATTTTTTTCTTGCTTCGGGTTTTGGATAGCATGGCTCCAGGGCAGTGCCAAATAGTTTGTCCCCCTTAATGGGGGCGGTGGCCAACTTAACCTTGTTTTTCATGTCCGCCTGCCAGTGTTTAAGCCAGAGCAGGCAGCGAGCTGTAACATGAGAGATTATTGCACGGGTGGAGAAATTAACCGAGTGATAGGTGGCGTCGGCAGAGAATTCTGCCGTGGCCGTCAATTTTGCAATGTCCTGATGTGCCGTTGTGTTAGAGGGGGGAACATGTTGTTTCAGTTGGCGGAGCCACCGAATCGAAGACCTGGTGAAGAATGAAGCGGCCGTGGCCGATCTAATGGCCCAGGTGTCCACTTGATGGGCCCTACGTAAGGCCAGCTCGGACCTCTTGTCCTTGGGTTTCAGAGCCTCCAGGGGATCACTGGGGGAGGACGAGGGTGCTAAGCCCAATATGGGCTCATCTGCCTCGGGAGTGTTAAGCAGGTTGCAGAAGCTCGACTCGAGGTTAAAGAACCTCTTGTCCTGGTTGGATGGGACCGAAGGGGCCCTTGTAGAGTCCAAATGGTTTGAAACTAGGTCGTGAAATATGGGTGGGGCCGGAATAACCTCCACCTCCACCACAGGCTGCCTGAAAATGGCGTCCTCTTGTCCCTCCGCCAGGGAAAGGAGAACCAAGGAGGACTGAACAGACAGGTCAGAAATGTTCTTGGCCTAAAATCGGAGCGATTTAAACATGTGTGGCTTGAACAGACCCACAATGGTGGGTTGATCGGGAGTGAGACCCTCGTCCTCAGACATGTCTCCTTCCATCGGGTCTACCTCCGATAGGGCTTCCCCTTGGTTTGTAGAACCCCATTCAAATTTCTCCTCCTCCCCGAACCGATCCAGGTCCTCTATGGCCTCCTCCAGTTCCCCTTCTGGGAGAGGACTGTCCCCCTGCAAAGGTACCTGACCATGAGCAGGGTCCAATCTGGGCGAGGACCTGGCTGATGGAGAGTCTGGACATCTGTTGAAGGCCGTCTGCTATCCCCTGGCGGATAGCCCATTCCATCCATGCCTGCATGTACGCAGGGATCTCGACTGTGGAGGCCTCCTCCTGGTACAGACCAGCAGCCGTGGGCGTGAATGTAGCTTCGGGCGGCCGTCTGGTGGCTGGTCCGGGGACCTGGTGTCCGTGGGATGAGCTGTGCCTGGAGAGGGAAGAGCAATCTGGAGGAGGGGGGGTGTCTGGAGGTAGAAGGAACGGAGGATGCTAGGGCTGGAAGCATGGGTTGTGCCTCTCTAGATCGCCTGTCAAATTCTTTCTCCAGTGCCCTATGACGTCTTAGGGCGTCTCTCTGAGAAGCCTTGGAAGTATCCTTAGAGGCTCCTTAGCCTGTTTGCGCAGGTGGTAGGATTTAGATCTGGCCTTCAAAGAAGGGCCTTTTGTGGAAATGTCATCTGCCATTATAGAAGAAAGGACTGAAATACCAATTTAAGGCAGTTGGCTCGCCAAGGGTTCGACCTACAACAAAGGCCAGGTGTCCTTTCAGCTGGCCCACGCCCCCTTTCAGAATTTAGACGTATACAGCCTATAAAATTAATATTGTTATAATTATTAATATATATAAAACAATTAGTATTGAAACTGTGTAATAGTCCTTTAGCGAGAAAGTTTATATATCTATATATGCATATATATATATATATATATATATATATATATATATATATATATATATAATATTTCTTAATATTATTATTGTTGTTGTTGTTATTATTATTATTTTTATTATTTTTATTTCATAATATTCAATTCGGGGTCTGGTTCGATGCTCCTAGGAAGGAGTGGCCCCAGAGGTTGCTGTAAGTTATCACCAATCTGCCAAATGAACGCTTGAGGCTGGAATGAGGCCTCTGGCAGCTGGAGCTCCCAGGCAACAACCGGGAGGGATAGGCTGCAAGCTTCTGCCCTGAGCGTGCTGCGGAAGCCAACTAGTGTATGCCAATTGTGATTAAAATCTAGTAGCTCTCACAGGCTGGAAGGCCTATGACTAGAGCTAGTCCCTTCGCAGCCCAATGAGGCCTTTAAATCTAGCGCCCAACATGCGGCGGCACCCAAAATGGCGGCCGGCCACGATCTCTTATCCACGGGCTGCTCAGAGCAATTAAAAAGCCTCTCCGGCATGTCTAGAGGCCAGAAAGGCAGCCAGGTAAACTATTCGCCCTTTCCTGGGGCGATCGGCATTCGCGGTGGGGGGGAACACCAGCTGCGCTTATCAGTGCGATCGAATGGAGCCGCTGCGATTACGGCGCGGAGAAGTGGCAGGGAAAGGAGCCAAATTGGGGGGGGGGAGGATTGGCGCCGGAACACGAAAGCCGCCCGCTCGTTATCCCCCCTGAGGGCGAAAAACGCGCTTCCCTGCTACAGCTACCTGAAGTGCACAGAGGCTAAGGAAGAGCCAAAAATAAAAGGCAAGCCTGAAAAAGTAAAGGACTTTGCAGCAATTAGCTTGAATCGGCCAAGGAGTAGAAATACACAGCCTACTCTCACGAAGGCTGAGCATAAACTGGGGAATGCAAGGAGCCACGTGATGGAGGGCGGAGCATTCCTCAGTAATTAAGCTCAGCCTTCAACGACGCAGACTGAAGCACCTCCCACTCTCTGGATGATCCTCCCGGCTCTCAGGAGAATTAGGATGATCACTCACTAGAATCTCCCAGGGTGTATCCATTAGGTTAGAGTATAGGTTTTGTCTGGCAAGATTCTGTCATATATCTGCCTCCGGACCCCTTTCTGGACATGAGTTCAGAAGAGGAAGAGAAGTCAGGAGAAGGGAGCACGGAGTCACATGGTGGCCTGAATCAGGGATCGGAAGACTCTGGACTGACAGAACAGCCGCAGCCTGGTTGATTAGACAAGCGACAGGTTGAACCTGAGTTGAGAGAGCCACAACTGCAGTGAGATAACCCAGATGCTCCAAGTGAGGATCGGGAGCAGCTCCCAGAGTCAGCAATGATGAGGAAGCGGGACCCACATTTCCTCCCAATCTGCGGCCATGCAGAGCAGAGGGGAGACAGGTGCAATGCTGGTCAGCCAGATTACTCATGAGGAGGCAACTTCACCCCTAGTGAAGGGCCGCACTGGTGTTACCTATTTAACCCCACCCTGCAAGTTGAGTGTTGCTGGAACAATGTGTCCAGTTTCATGCCTTGTGTTTCTGTTCCGTAAATCCTGGCCTGAGGCTTGTGTATTCTGACTTTGGATTCCGTCTGTGTTCTGCTTCAGCTGGGTTTCTGCCAAGTTTCTCTTGCCGTACTGAGTTTGGTGACTGGATCCACTCCATGTGTGTTCTACCCGGAACCTGTTGTGGGGTTTTAATAAAATCGTGAACTCCTTTACCTTGTGGGCCAGGCAGCAAAATACCGTGTGAGCAAATAAAGAATTGAACTTGGTTTGGATTCTGTTACAGGCTAGGCCTGTCAGTGGATCTCCCCACTTCTAATCCAACACCTTTTCCAGTGCTTGGCCTTAAACTGAGAGGGAGGAACTGGTCCAAAGCATCTATGGTTGAAGAGTCTTAGAACCTGCTCTGTTCCCAGACTTTCATTACTACACCAGAATGGTTCCCCACTATGGTTTTAGAGATATGATCAGTATAAGCAGAGGTCTCCAAACTTGGCAACTTTTAGACGTGTGGACTTCAACTCCTAGAATTCTCCAGCCAGCTATGTTTGCCATTTGACCTCGGAAGGATGGCTGGAGAATTCTGGGAATTGAAGTCCACAAGTCTTAAAGTTGCCAAGTTTGGGGACCCCTGAGCATAAGGAATAATAAACCCCCCAAATAGTTATGTAACTCTGGGATTACCCATGAGATTACAGCTAAAAATGACCATCACATAGCAAGAAAGATGCTGGGTTCACATATCGTGAAACACATAGAAATCTAGCATTGTAAGGACAAACTGCATCTAATCTGTTACTCAATGCAGAAATTCAAATTTAAAAGTTGGATGTGTCGCTCTTATTTGGCACGTCTGGCAAGGGAGGGTCTACCAGTCCTTTAATCCCCAAATCTCCTGCTGAATCTAAGGATATTTTTTCCTATCATTCACTTGGTATCTGCCTTCCTGAAAATTAAGCTGGGCGTTTTGTGTATTGGGCAGATAAAGAACAAAGGTTGACTTTTGGGAGGGGTCTGTCTTCCTTCAGGTATGGCAAAGTGCAAATGCAGATTTTTTTTAATGGTGTGGTTTACTTTAAAAGGCCAGATTTCAGGATATTGATACACTTGGATAAACCCAAAAGAATAAAAATAGGTAAAAACTTTAAAAGGTTGCAACTGGGGAATCTGTAAGGAGAGTGTGTCAAAAAGCCAGAATGATGGCCAAAATTGCACAATCAATGGCTTTTTATCCCCATCCAGATCACCTATATGCCTGGTCCTATTCTACATCCCATCACCAAAGCTAAACATTTAAGGCAGCAGAATTCAGCTGTTGTTAGCTCCCCCCCTCCCCCCCCCCCGCCCAGCTGAATTTAAAATGTGATAGATTTTAATATCATTTTAGCTTATCCAACAATCTGTTGGTTTACTGTTCCTCTTTCATAAGGCATACAAATTAATGCAGCGTAAGAAACTGATGCAATCCCTGTTGTTAACTGCCAGGTTTATTATCACTAAACACTGAAAAACTAAAATGCATCTTTCATTCCATTAGTGATATTTAAAAGTGCAGGAAATTGCTCTGCCTGAAAAAATCAACACAGCAAAGAATTTTGAAAAACCTACAATGAGGGATAATTTTATCTAGGTCTGGTTGCCATTTATTAATACAAAATTTTCCTAATGGATTGCCTTTCTCTATTCAAATGTCTTTCCGGATAGAAATTCAGAATATGGATGGGCTAAACTTTCAAGTACCTACACGATTGTGCAGTTGTAAATGTATATTCCCATTTTTTTCCTGAGTTGCATTCTTTCTTTACTTTTCCCTCTAATTTTTAAGGTTCTGTCCTTTTCTTCTGCTCTGGAAAAATATTTTAATTTTGTGTTAACTTTTATTGTAATTCTACCATGTTAATGCATTTTAAAATATGGTAATGGCTCAGTAAAAACTCTAAGCCGCACACTCTTATGCTGTTTCCTCTGTATGGACTCTAAATACACCATTTACCCAACTTTGAAGAAATTTCCAGGTAAATGTCTATGGAGATTCTTAGTCATCCAGGTCATGATTGCCTCAAAGGTGCTTTTTCAAAAGGCAACTGGACTTTGTTTTTCCTTGAAGATGTTTCACTTCTCATCTAAGAAGCTTTTTCAGTTCTGACTGAATGGGGGAGAATGGAAGGGTTCGATCTATCATTCAGTCAGAACTGTAGAAGTTTCTTGGGTGAGAAGGAAAAAGTTTGCAAAGAAAAACAAATAAAGTCCAGTTGCCTTTTGAAAAAGCATCTTTGGGACAACATTTCCAGATAAAGAGTCTGATTTCTACTTTCTTACTTCTTTTGGAGAAAGACTGAAAAATATTTTTCCAAGTCACCTAGTCTTGTGCTACCATCTGTACAATACATTACACTATTAAGTCTGAAATGTCTTATAATACCATTTTATTCTGTTTTATCATACTTGTACTTAATTATTTTTAAAACCTTACTATTGTTTTTCTGTTTTATATATACAGAAGTATGTAACAATTCTACAACTAGATATCTTATTGTATCTGACTTTAAGATTGTAATAAACTGATTGATTGATCAATTGACTGGTAGGGCACTTCTACTTGAGGACTCTGCCCCAATTCAGAATCAGTTCCAGACCTGGTTGGTCTCATAGCACTGACTGATATTGGAAGCCGAGTTCATTCATTTATTTGAAGGAAAAAACCAAACCTGCTGTGGTCCTTCAGTTCTGGGAAAACTCTCACTTCCTCCTGCTTCTCAGATCCTGCCTCAAAACAGCCATTACTCTCCTACCCTACCACTCAACACCATGGTTGTTTAGCACCTGGTTCTTTCAGTCTCCATAAAACCATGGTTAAGAGTTACTCAGATTTTTTGCCTCTTTCATGGTTTGTATGCAAAAGAGGAAAACAATGGATGTACTACCGAGATTTGATTTATGAGCCATCATGTTTTGGGTGAATTTGACTAAAACTTTGTGTCATTTTCACTTTTTTGTAAGATAAAGTACAGATTAGATTACCAGTTTTAGTCATATCTGTGCCTTATTGTAAAATATTTTCCAGCCCTGGGCAAATTTGAGATGTGTGGACTTCAACTCCCAGAATTCTTCAGGCAGCAGGACCACTGCTAAGAATTCTGGAACTTGAGGTCCACACATCTTAACTGTTGTCCAGGTTGGGAAACATGATACAAGCTGCTAATTTTAAAAATGGCACAAAAGTCAGTTTCAACACTTCTATGCCATACTTCCCATGTCCTACTGGAGCTCAGTTTCATCCCAAGCATGCTTATACTATTCTAGCAAATTGGAATTATTAATCTGAACACTATCCTGCAAGCCAACATAATATTCTCTGCAATCTTGCATGCTCATACTATTCTAGCAAATTGGAATTATTAATCTGAACACTATCCTGCAAGCCAACATAATATTCTCTGCAATCTTGGTGGGTTGGAAACAATATTATGTTGGCTAGAAGAGATTGTGTTACTTGACCAACCAGATATTACCATTCTGTAGCCTTTATTAAGTGAATGTTGCAATAATTAAGTAAGGACACTGGAAGTAACTGCCATTTTTCCACAACATCATTTGTAACATGTGGTCACACATGATGCTGCTAATGGCCATAAATGCTGTCAGGTTGCCAAGTGCTTGAAGTGCAGTCACATGACCTGTGAGTGTTGGAAGTTCAAATCTAGGCTGTTAATAGCCATAGCAACAGCACTTGGACTTACATAGAGCAGATTAGAATAGAATTCTCTCTCTCTATATATATATATATACAATACACACACACACACACACACACACACCTCTTCCTAGTGCTTCACAGCACTCTCTGAGTAATTTACAATATTTTGCATATTGGTCCCAACAATCTAGGTCCTCATTTTACCAACCTTGGAAAGATGGAAGGCTGCTGCTGTCAGGATTCTGGCAGTTACCCCAATTACATCATGAGTCTCGAGCCAAACTTTCAAAACTTCAAAAGGATTTATTGGGAGTTAACATGTCTGGCACTGTCTGGGTGTAACCGACTTTGAGACACATAAATTTTTGTTACCCTTGACCCTGGTTTCCCCCCATCCCCTGGGTGTATCATAATTCATATTCTCCAATGCGACACATCCATAGTCAAGAGTCATCAATCAGGCTCTCCAGTTAGAATTTTGTGCAGCAGAAATTTCAGTCACCTAGTTACTATCTTTGAAAATTATTTATGGAAAGCACTTTCGGTTTCCAAGCTACCGCTCGCTCCCTCCTCCCTTTCTTTTTTTCTTTTTAAAATTTTAAAATATTTTATTGAACAAATAAACACATTGAACACATTGAACATTGTGAAGTCAGTTTGACATAACTTTTGGTCAATATCGCATATATATATATATATATATATGTGGATCTTTGGTTATTCGGGTTTTCTCCCGCGTAAGATTGGAAGTATCTAGGCTCCTACGCGGGAGAAAACCCAAATAACCAAAGATCTACAAACAAATACCCGCGAGAACCTCAGAAAACATATATATATACATATACATATACATATACATATACATATACATATACATATACATATACATATACATACACATATACATACATACATACATACATACATATATATATATATATATATATATATATATATATATATATATATATATATATATGGCATTCAGCTTTGTTCGGGTATTTTCCCACGTCATAGTAGTGTAGCAACGTTTCAGCAGAATCTCGTCTGCCATCATCAGGCTTCTGTTTACAGAATCCTGTATACAAAAGCCTGATGATGGCAGACGAGATTCTGCTGAAACGTTGCTAAAACTTTAAAAGCACCACTACTATGACGTGGGAAAATACCCGAACAAAGCTGAATGCCATACATGTAAGTACCCGCGAAAACTTAAGAAAAAAAAAATATATATTCAAATATATACATATATACATTTATTCATTCATATATTACATTTCCAACATCATTCGTCCTCTTTTCATCTCATCCAATCATTTACCCCCCTCCCTTTCTGTTGGCAAGACCACAGAAATATTTTATGAGTTGACCCCTGCAATACTGCATTCTAAGAACCACAGGTCTGTAGAGGTTCTCCATCATCCAGGTCACGGTTGTCCCGAAGGTGCTTTTTCAGGAGGCAACTGGACTTATCTAAGAAGCCACTATCCTGTCAGAGCTGAAGAAGCTTCTTGGATGAGAAGCAAAATGTCTTCAAAAGAAAAAACAAGGAAGGCCTCTTTCCTCCAGAAAAGGCACCTTTGCGTGTAACAATTACGCCACCACAATTCCTAGAAGCCCAGTAGGTCTGTTAGAACTTTGAATAGTCAGCCAGCATCAGGCACAACCAGAATCCCTCGGGCTGTATTGTTTCTCCCTTATGTTACAAGGATCTCCTTAGACTGCTAGCCTTCCCCTGGGAACAACCAGGTAGGGCTTCATGGATTTTCAGTGCACAACAACTCTAAGTTAAGCCCTCCCTTGACCCCTCCTTCCAGCCTAGTTGGCAATTCCCCAACACTAAGCAACCAGTTGTAACTCAAGGACTACTTGCATATGAAAACAAACCCAAGACAAACTACACTAATATTATATTCCCATCCTCTTACACTCCTCCTCCATCCAATGAGTCCTCAGACTCTGAAATAATCAATGTTCTCCTTGAGCCTCCAAATCTTCCTTACACCTCATTATCGAAGAATGGGGCCAATCAAATTTTAACACAGTTTTAGCAGACAGGTGAATAACCAGGTCCAGCATGCTTCATGTCATGAAAGTAGCCATCTGGTGTGTCACAGCTGAAGGCTTAATAGATGCTATGCTCAAAAAAATAAAGGGAACACAAAAATAAGACATCCTAGATCTGAATGAATGAAGTATTCTTATTAAATACTTTGTTCATTATATAGTTGAATGTGCTGACAACAAAATCACACAAAAATTATCAATGGAAATCAAATTTAGCAACCCATGGAGGTCTGGATTTGGAATTACACTCAAAATTAAAGTGGAAAAAAACACTACAGGCTGATCCAACTTTGATGTAATGTCCTTAAAACAAGTCAAAATGAGGCTCATTTTAGTGTGTGTGGCCTCCACATGCCTGTATGACCTCCCTACGATGCCTGGGCATGCTCCTGATGAGGTGGCGGATGGTCTCCTGAGGGATCTCCTCCCACACCTGGACTAAAGCATCTCCCAACTCCTGGACAGTCTGTGGTGCAATGTGGCATTGGTGGATGGAGCAAGACATGATGTCCCAAATGTGCTCAATTGGATTCAGGTCTGGAGAATGGGCGGGCCAGTCCATAGCATCAATGCCTTCGTCTTGCAGGAACTGCTGACACACTCCAGCCACATGAGGTCTAGCACTGTCTTGCATTAGGAGGAACTCAGGGCCAACCGCACCAGCATATGGTCTCACAAGGGATCTGAGGATCTCATCTCGGTACTTAATGGCAGTCAGGCTACCTCTGGCGAGCACCTGGAGGACTGTGCAGCCCCCTAAAGAAATGCCACCCCACACCATTACTGACTCACTGCCAAACTGGTCATGCTGGAGGATGTTACAGGCAGCAGAACGTTCTCCACAGCATCTCCAGACCCTGTCACATCTGTCACATGTGCTCAGTGTGAACCTGCTTTCATCTGTGAAGAGCACAGGGCACCAGTGGCGAATTTGCCAATCTTGGTGTTCTCTGGCAAATGCCAAACGTCCTGCACAGTGTTGGGCTGTAAGCACAACCCCACCTGTGGACGTCGGGCCCTCATACCACCTCATGGAGTCTGTTTCTGACCGTTTGAGCAACCACATGCACGTTTGTGGCCCGCTGGAGGTCATTTTGCAGGGCTCTGGCAGTGCTCCTCCTGTCCCTCCTTGCACAAAGGCGGAAATAGCGGTCCTGATGCTGGGTTGTTGCCCTCCTACGGCTTCCTCTATGTCTCCTGATGTAGTGGCCTGTCTCCTGGTAGCGCCTCCATGCTCTGGACACTACGCTGACAGACACAGCAAACCTTCTTGCCACAGCTTGCATTGATGTGCCACATCCTGGATGAGCTGCACTACCTGAGCCACTTGTGTGGGTTGTAGACTCCGTCTCATGCTACCACGAGAGTGAAAGCACCACCAGCATTCAAAAGTGACCAAACCACCAGCCAGAAAGCATAGGAACTGAGAAGTGGTCTGTGGTCACCACCTGCAGAACCATTCTTTTATTGGGGATGTCTTGCTAACTGCCTATGCTGTCCACCTGTTGTCTATTCCATTTGCACAACAGCATGTGAAATGGATTGTCAATCAGTGTTGCTACCTAAGTGGACAGTTTGATTTCACAGAAGTGTGATTGACTTGGAGTCCCATTGCATTGTTTAAGTGTTCCCTTTATTTTTTTTTGAGCAGTGTATATTCCACATAATTATTCCTCACATACAGACCAGTATTTTCCAGAGCGAGTGCTAACAAGAGACACGAGATAAGCATATATTCAAAATACCAGAACAATAAAGGACTACCACTCAGCGTATTCCATGATGCATTTTCAAGATATCCTTCTGCATTCATGGAAAAGAGTCTTCCTTTCAAATATCTACATGGAATCACTAAGGAAACACTTACGGGACCTTGATCTACATCTGCTGGGACTCGCAAATAAATGAATACCCCACAGCTTCACTAAGATGCAACACTTTTCTTAGGCCCAAATTTTAGGAGAGATGAAGGGGCTTTGGCATGCACATTGTAAGGAAAAGCAGTTTATTTGCCATCAGTATTTGTATCAATAACTCAAGGCAGCCAACATATCCAATCATCACCCTTCTTCCTCCTATTTTCCCCACAACAACAACTTAGGCCTTTCATGCCTAAGGTGGAACTAGAATTCACAGCCTCCTCATGATTGGCCCAAAGTCGGCCAGTTGACGTAAAGGCTAAGGTGGAACTAGAATTCATCATATCATAATTTCTAGCCTGGTGCCTTCCCAACCAGACTGAACTGATGAAATAAGTAACTTTCTCTAACATCTCCAAAATTTGAAACTGGCACCCAGAGAGCTACCCTATAAAACAGTATTTCTCAACCTTGGCTGCTTGAAAATGATGTGTGAAATTCAACTCCCAGAATTCCCCAGCCAGTGGCCCCCAGGAGCTGGCCATTCTGGGAGTTGAAGTCCACACATCATCTTCAAGCAGCCACGGTTGAGAAACATTGCCATGGAACACATCAAAGGTTTTGAGCATTCAGGAGGATGTTTCCTATTGCCCGGAGGAAATCTTTCTGAATTTCCCACTTTATTTGCTCCTTTACCCAGAGGAACATGGCATCTGTTTTAAAACTCCCATTCAAAATAGGGGTGAGAGCACCGCTCCAGCCATTGGTGGACAACATGCAGCAAAAACAGAGCCAGCACCCAGATGGGACATAATTAGGCCCTTATTTCAACTTCATCCCCTATGAGAAAATTAAGTCAGGTTTCTCAAGATGCCTTTGAGAGATACCAACCCGCATTTACAACACAGAGATTTGTTGTACTTTCCACACCAATCAATCAAACTAGTTCTTGGAGTAACCTTTATCTAACCATAACACTGGCAACATTTAAACAGGTACAGGTAGCCCTCAGATTTTATTTATTTGTATTGTATTTATTAAACTTATTTGCTTTGTTATGACTGTAATGGAGCCTGCCCAACACGATCATAAATTGTGATGGTCATAAAACAGGCTGTTCCATGACTGGACTCATTTCTTAAAAGCTTTTTTGCAGTGGTTGTTAAACAAACGCTATGGTCATTAAGCAAGCCCATGGATCGACATGGGCTAGTTTTGCCAAAAAAAAATGGAAGCCAATGCCAGATTTGGGCAGAAGAGAAGTGCCATAAAACACGGTCATTGGACTGCAGGATGCTGCAGATGCAGCCATTGCCAAGTGCCTGAATGCAGCCGCATGAATGTTAATATGTATTGCTAGTCCATGTATGATATGCTAAATAAATAAATAAATGCTAAATAAATCAATCAATATGGGAAGAGTGGTCAATGGAACCGGAACACAAGTACCTCCATGGAGTCCCTCATAAGTTGAGGATTACCTGTATCAGGTACTAAAAACCACAACTAAGCCCAAAATTTCTGCTGCTAAGTGAGACATTTAAGTGAATTTTGTCCCGTTTATGAGCTTTCTTGCTACAGTTCTTAAGCGAATCCCTGCAGTTCTTCAGTTAGTAATAAGATTGTTTGGTGAACCTGGTTTCTGCATTGATTTGGCTTGTCAAAAGGTGGCAGAAGGGAATCACGTGACCCCAGGACACTGCAACTGTCATAAATAGGAGTGCCAAGTGCCTGAATTTTGATCATGTGACCCTGGGGATGCTGCAATTGTTGTAAGTTGGAAAATGGTTAATCGGTCTTCTTTTTTTTAGTGCCGTTGTAATTTTGAACAGTCACTAAATAGACTGTTGTAAGTCAAGAACTAGCTGTACAATCAAGAAAAAATTATTTGTTTGCGCCCATCTCACGATAGGGTGATGCTGGGTGCTTTACAACATTAAAGAAAAGAAGTTCTCCCAACTTCATATTTGTATCAAGTCAAAACAAACTTGACTTCTGTGGTTTTGTGACAGCATATCCAGAGGTGGGACTGCCCTGGCCTTCTTCCTCCTTGGCTGGGGGCAGGGGAAAGGGGCCCCAGAGTCACCCAGTTGACCCTGAGCCTTAGGTGGGACTGGACTTCATACTCTCCCAGATTCTGTCCCAGCACCTCTAATCACTACACCAAGGGTCTTCAAACTTGGCAACTTTAAGTCTTGTGGCATTCAACTCCCAGAATTCCCAAGCTAACATGACTGGAGGAGGAATTCTAGGAGTTGAAGTCCACAAGTCTTAAAGTTGTCAAGTTTGAAGACCCCTGCACTACACCAAGCCAGCTCTCCAACTTCATAAAGAGCTGAAAAATATGCTTAAGAGCCTTTTGAAAATCATGAGATCAAGAGAAAAAATAAAAAGAAAGCCCCCCCCCCCACAAATGCAGCAAAAATGGAAAAGCAAAATAAAAACAACAAACAAACCATCTTGATTGCATGATTGAGCCAAACACACAAGAACAGGAATTGCAATCAAATTACCCCAATCCCAAGAGTGCTTTGGTATGCATAGCTTGGAAGTCCAGCCCCATCACTATGAACTAGCAAGATTCCCAAAGACTCAATCATGAGAAAGATTGGTAGACAGAAGAAGGAAAAATAAATCAGAAAAGGTCCAGCACCACAGAAAGCAAAACTCAAAGAGAAGTATTGGTCCAAGCAAAACATCATCAAACATGAAGAAGGTGCTCAACCTTCTCAAGAATAAAAAATGGTGGAAGATTAAAGTTGTGGGTTTCATTGATAAGAACCTCAAAGATCAGTAAGGCTGCCATTTAACAACCCTGAAGAGCAAAACAAACAGGAGAAGATTTAAAAAAGGATGATCAGGACAGAAGAACACAACCTCAGTGTCATCCAAACTTAGTATAAGACAGTGGGAACACATCCAACAGGGGATCCCAATAGGACCACACCTCACCTTCTGTGGGTTCATCTCTGAAGAATTCTGGGAAAAGCAGTGCAAGAGGAGACATCGGGAATCTCACTGCAATCTTACGGAGCACAAGTAAGTTCTTCACCCTTGTTGCATCTTTTGATAGTCGTCCAATGGCTCTATCTAGGGGAACCCAGTCATGCTGGGAATGGATAAGCTGCAGGAATATCTTGGAATAGGAATATTCTTGCTATTTGGCAGATAGGGACACTTGGATCTGCTTATAGCTGGGTTCCAACTGCTCAGAATAGAATAGAATTCTTCATTGGCCAAGTGTGATTGGGCACACAAGGAACTTGTCTTGGTGCAAAGGCCCAGATAAGGCGCCAAGACCCAACTTTATAGAGTTATCTGGGCTAACTTTGATTCTCTCATTCCTGAGGAAATGGACAGGGTTCTCTAGTCTATTAGCCTGCCCACGTGCTTCTTAGACCCAGGTCTCTTCTTGAATTATTAAAGGCCTGTGGCTGGGTCCATGTATGATGTCAGCTTCCGTGAGGGGATGGCTTCCTCAGCTTTGAAGGAGGCTGTGGCACAGCCTCTCAAGAAGCCAAATGGTCCTGGACATCCCAAAGATGCTTTTTCAAGAGGCAACTGGACTTTCTGGTTTTTCTTTGAAGACATTTCACTTCTCATCTTCACTTCTCATCTCCCCGCTCAACAGAGGGAGAGGGATACGACATCATCTATCTCCAGTCAACAACACAGTCCTTTCAACAGTTCCAAGAAGGCTCCACACTAATTTGCACCACTCAGGTGACCCTGAGGACGCAGACAAACCTCCAGGTGGCCTCAATGACTCCCTAAAAGGATGCAATTGACCAGCTGTCTGCAAGGGTTATAAATCCTTCCATTCCCAACTGCCCAGTCAGAGATCAAGGAGTTTCTTGGTTGAGAAGCAAAATGTCTTCAAAGAAAAACCAGGAAGTCCGGTTGCCTCTTGAAAAAGCACCTTTGGAACAACCATGACCTGGAGGACTGAGAATCTCCACAGACATTTAATCCTGGACAATTATCTCTTTTAGTGAAAGTGGTAAAGAAGGCGATCAGCTTCAGGCTTGTCAGACTATATTCATGCACTGGAAGAGAGCATGGTAACAAGGTCAGCCAATGAATAGGCACAGCAACTTAGTCAGCCAATGAGGACTGTTTGGAAACTGAAGCTAGAAGTAGCCTAGGCATGGCTCTATATTAAGCTCTGAAGCTACGTTGAGCTCCGAGTCTGTCGAAACTGCTTCTCTCCTCTGCTGTGTGTCTTGCTTGCCTGCTGAACTAAAGTGAAACTGAGGTCTGTTTCAGAGCTCCTGGATTTCTGTTAAATTCTGAACCTGTAACATGTCTGCTTCTGTTTAAGTTTGCTCCATGTTGAAGAAATCTACAATTGGTGTTGTAAAATTTACTTGTGTTTATAAAGAAGTTAAATGAAACCTCAGCCATCTGTATTTACTTTTCTGGCACTGAATTTATGCTGCAATACTCTGAACAAGGCCCCCAGAGGAGGAATTGGATTATGCAGACAAGTTTCAGTTGAGGTTCAGGCCAAGGTTTCGTATGGAAACAGCTTTCTCAGGACCTGGGATGGAGCTGGGATGGGGTAGCACCTCATCTTTATTCTCCTTGATCTCTCAATACGTGAAACCGCTTGGTGAGATCATCTGCCTGTTTGGGGTCAGGAATAAATTGATGACATCCAGTGGTGTATCCTGGTCAGCATCAGGGAGGGAGGGAGGGAGGGAGGAAGGACACCCAGATGTCACTGACAAAAATATGAAATACAAAATATTGAAAGGAAGATACCCAAAGAACTCAAAGACAAAGTACAGCAGTGTCAACCTTAAATTGAGTTCAGAATATTTGCAGATAAAGGAAAAAGCTGCGAGTAAAGATCTGTTCACATAGCCAAAAAGCACAATGGAAATACAAGACAGAACCTAACAAACCCATAATTAATGTAATGAAAAGAGCAAAATGTGACAATCAAGAAGGAACAACTCACACTGCAGGCAAGCTCAGAAGCACCAGGGCCAATGATGATGGTTCACTCCAGCCACCTGGAAATACTTGTGAAAAACAGCCAAAGCAAATCAAAGTGCTCATTTCAAATGAATTAAAATCACAAATTCAATACACAGATTAAATGGATTAAAATGTTTAAACAAACTCAATTATATACATATAACAGGGGAAAAGGGAATCATCCAATGCAGCCCAGAAATATGGCCTCACAGATTTTCCAATCTATTTGAATCAGAACTCAATCTTAATTTAGATTTTATTAAAAGTGTGTTAAAGTACGATATAGCTGAAACACAAATATTTATTCCACACTTTTCAACTTGAAACTCTTTCCCTAATGCTAAATGAGAGGCAGCTTTCAGGAGAGTCATAATCCTAACCTATGGATTTTAAAAGCTCACTACTAAAGTGCATAATGAATTTGAATATGTCTCCTGATTTGCAGGTGTGCAATAAAACCAGAGATTAAAACATAGAGTAATACAGTTGGAAGGGACATTGGAGGTCTTCTAGTCCAACCCCCTGCTTGAAAAGGACACCCTATTCTATCTCAGACAAATGGTGGTCCAGTCTCTTTTTGAAAGCCTCCAGTGATGAAGCACCCACAACTTCTGAAGGCAAGCCATTCCACTGATTAATTGTTCTCACTGTTAAGAATTCTTGGTTGCTTCTCTCCTTGGTTAGTTTCCATCCATTGTTTCTCGTCTTGCCTTTTGGTGCTTTGTAGAATAGGTTGCCCCCCTTGTCTTTGTAGGAGCCCCTTGAATATTGGAACCCTGCTATCGTTTCTCCCCTAGCCCTTCTTTTCACTAGACTAGAGTAATTAGACATAAATTCATTATAGACATAAATTAAAGGGATGCAGCATTTCAAGCCAGCAACACAAGACTGCAGCTATAATAGTTTGTTTGTTTTAAAATCAGCCAGTCACTGATGAACAAATATTGAGGTATCTATGGATTCAGCATACTACAACTTTAAAAAATTCTAATCCCCATGTAGGACAGTGAGTTGCATGCCAGAGGCCCACTGAAGCATGGTGCGCTGACTGACTTAGCTGACAGCAAAGGCTTCACTTATTGGGCTGCTGCAAAATTCTATTGGTAGATTAATGTTGATTATTAAGAAGGGACTAATTTTAATCAGTGAGGGGTCAGTTTTAATTGGTGTGGCTGTGAGTTAGAAGGGGAAATTGTTTATTTTTTTCAAAATGCCATTTTGTTCTGGCATTTTACTAAGAGAGCCCTTGTTTTATTTTTTAATTTTTTAAAAAGATGATAGACAGACGGGAAGTTTCAATTCATACTAACAGTAACTTCCAATTTAGAGAGATAAAAAACATGGGGAGGTAAGTTGTGCTAAATTAAACACTGTTTAGGTAGTCTTTAACCCACAAACACAATTGTGACCAGAATTTCTGTTACTGTACTAATCAAGGTGGTTTTTACGTGAGTCACGCCCAATTTTAGACCTTTTTTTTGCCACAGTTGTTAAGAGAATTCTGGCAGGTGTTTAGTGAATGCTGAATCCAGTTTTGATCATCACATTACAAAAAAGATGTTGAGACTTTGGAAAAAGTGCAGAGAACAGCAACTAAGGTGATTAAAGGCCTGGGGATTAAAACCTATGAAGAATGGTTGAAGGAATTGGGTATGGCCAATCTAGAGAAAAGAAAGATTGGGGTGACAGGATAGCAGGGTTCCAATATTTGAGGAGAAGAGGGGGTCAACTTATTTTCCAAAGCACCAAAGAAGGCAAGACAAGAAGCAATGGGTGGAACCAAATCAAGGAGAAAAGCAACCTGGAATGAAGGAGAAACTGCCTAATAGGGAGGATAATCAATCAGTGGAACAGAAGTTGCCTTCAGAAGTTGTGGGAGCTCCATCAAGAAGAGACTGGACAGCCACTTGTCTGGAATGGTATTCTCCTTCTTGAGGAGGGGGCTGGACTAGAAGGTCCCTTCCAGTTCTAATCTGATTTGATTGATTGAATTTGGCTTCCTCCATTGACTGTTTGTAAGGAACGGGCTGGGAAGATCACAAATGGCAATCACATGTCCCCGGGATGCTACAACCGTGTTAAATACATGCTGTGTGGCCAAATTTTGGTTATATGAGCATGGGGATGTTGCAATTTTGCTAAGTTCAAGGACCAAATGTAAGTCACTTTTTCAGAGCCAGAACTTTGACTAGTCAATAAATGAATGGTAGTGAGGACAACCTGTAATAAAACATTACAACCATCACAGAATATATGAACTTCACCCCCTGCTGAGTGCAAAGCTGCCCAAAACATCTCCAACAGGTAGCTATTGTTTGAAAGCCCAAAGCAGAGAGAATCATCATGGTTCTAGGCAGATAATCTCATCACTTAAGAACTTTTACTATCAGGATGTCATTCTTATACAGAGCCCAAATCTCATTTCTTTTAGGTTCAATCGGTTGTTCCTTGTCTTGATCCTAAACTCAACGAAGAACAGCTCCATCTACTCTTGAACAAATTTGGCAACTCCTAAGACTTGTGGACTTTAACTCCCAGAATTCCCCAGCCAGCATAGAGAATGGCTGACTGGGGAATTCTGGGAGTGGAAGTCCAATCGGTTCAGGGAGTTGAAATTCACAAGTCTTGAAAGTTGCCAAGTTTGGAGACCCCAGCTCTACACCACTGTCACCTCTCCCGCTCTGCCCCATTTCCCTTCTTTAGCAAGCTATATATGTGCTCAGTTCCTTTTCTGATTTCTCATAAGGCCAGAGTGCCTCATTCTTTATCATTCTTGTTCTCCTCTGAACCTCTTCCAACTTTCTCATGTCTCTTTTCAAGCGCAGTGCACAGAACTCTCCGTTCTCTAACAGCAGTTCAATTAGAGGATAATACAGCAAAGTCGCTCCCTCCCATGATCTGGACACAATCCTTCTGTTAATGCAGTCAACGATTATTGGTCTTTCAATTGCTTCATTATCATGCTTGCTCATGCTTTGCTAGTGGTCCAATTATGACTCCTACATAGATACAGGCTAATTCTGCCGACAGCCATCAGTTCGATCCTGACTGGCTCAAGGTTGACTCAGCCTTCCATCCTTCTGAGGTGGGTAAAATGAGGACCCAGATTGTTGGGGTCAAGAGGCTGACTCTGTAAACCGCTTAGAGAGGGTTGCAAACACTGTGAAGTGGAATATAAGTCTAAGTGCTATTACTAGTCCTTCCTTCCTTCCTTCCTTCCTTCCTTCCTTCCTTCCTTCCTTCCTTCCTTCCTACCTTCCTTCCTCCCTCAGTGGTTAGAATACAGCACTGCAGGCTAACTCTGCTCGCTGCCAGGAGTTCAATCCTGACCATCTCAAGGTTGACTCAGCCTTCCATCCTTCCAAGATAGGTAAAACCCAGATTGTTGAGGGCAAGATGCTGACTCTGTAAACCACTTAGAGAGGGCTGTAAGGCACTATGAAGCGATATATAAGTCTAAGGGCTATTGCTATTCTGCAAGGGGGATGGGAGAGAGGGAGGCAGAGGTCTTCTCCTAACATCCGCCTCAGCCCCACCCTTGAGCAGGAAGGATCTAGGCACCCTCACTCACTGCTGCTCCACTCATCAAGTGCAGCTTTTAATTCTAAAGAGGCAATTCTGAAAAATCGCTTCGGCGGTTTGTAGATGTGGTATTCCAATAGTTGCTAACAGATCCCTGGGGGTCTCGATCCTTTCATTTCATAAACCAGATTTTGAGAAAAGGAGGTGAAGCTTCTGCCTGATTCCAAACCTTCCACTTTAGGTAAATTCTTTCAAGAATATTAATTCAGCCAAGAAAGAAAAACGTTTGTTTCTCTTCTCTCCCATTCATGCTCTCCACAGGAATGAATGGGCCAATGTAGTTGTCAAAAATTGAATGCTCTTGACTCCCAGAAGCAGCTCCTGCATGGAAAAGGGTCTTCTCAGCACAGAGACACCATCGAAGGCTCGTACTCTTCTCCCAGGCATTGTTCTAATTAGCTTTTAATGGTCCAATTCTATGGGGATAATGCTGGTGTTTTGGTAAAGTTCCTCCTACACTACTTATTAAAGTATGGTACTTTTGCATTGCTGTAATACTTTAAGTATGTTTGTGACTTGCCCCAAAATTGTCATGCCCCTGTCAGAATCAGACAGCCGGTAGGGAGTAGGAATGTGGCTGTGGAAAAAATTGGGGAAGGGCACAGTCCGGCTAGGCAGAGCAGGAGAGAGGTAGAACAAGGGAGAGGGAATTTAGAGGAAGACCAAGCCCACCTCTGCTTCATCCTAGGGCACGCAGGGAGGAACAGAGAAAAGAGCAATGTGGGTTGCATGGCTTACAGGGAAGGAAAGGGCCCTGATTCCCTTCATTAGCTGCAGCTGGAAATATAGTACATAAAAAAAAGGCAAGCTGCATGCTGTTGGGAGCAAACGTGACTTTCTCTTGTATCATTGTGGCTTATCTGTGTTCCTGGAGTCTTCCCATCTGTGTGAGTTTTGCCGTGCTTTCAAGTTTGAAATTCCTTCTCCTGCCCTATCAAGCTAATTACTTCAGTTTGGTTTGTTTGGATTTTAAGTTATAGTTTGTATGTACCTTGTTTTGGACTAAATTTTCTACAGTTAAAGGCTGTTCCTGGGAGAATTTTTCTCCAGCCAGAAGGTAACCTGGACATTGGGGTCAAAGTTGGAGATAATAAAGGGACTCTTTGTGGCCTTTGTGCCACGCCCCTTTGGGTCATCACAAAAATCTTTGGCAATTGAATGAATTAGAAGTAACAATGAAAACATCTGAAATAAAATTATGGTCCCTGCTTTTTACGGCTCCTTGTGGTAAACCTTTTCACGGCAAGGATGGAATTCACACATAAAGCAGCACCAGAAGGTCTTTAATCCTGGTTTGTTAGACAAGTCCTGAGGACCTGGTTTATATATGGTAAACAATTCACACATCACATTAAGCCAGACAGAAGCAAACCCATAGTATTATTATGGGTGTACGCCTGCCCTTGTGGATGCAATGGCCCTTCAAGGGACAGGTGGTTCTGGGCTTAGGACCCAATGGAGCCCAAAATTTCTGTTGCTAAGTGAGACATGTATTAAGTGAGTTTCGCCCCATTGTACGACCTTTCATGCCACAGTTGCTAAGTGAATCATTGCAGTTGATAAGTTAGTAACACGGTTGTTAGTGAACCTGGTTTCCTTGTTGACTTTGCTTGTCAGAAGGTCACAAAAGGGAATCACCTTACCCTGGGATGCAACCATCATAAATATGAGTCAGTGGCCAAGGCTCTGAATTTTGATCACATGATCACGGGGATCCTGCAAACGTTGTAATTATTAAAAAACAGTCGTAAGTCACATTTTTCAGTACCGTTGTAATTGTTAACAGTCATTAAATGAACTGTTTTAAGTCAAAGACTTCCTGCATTGTGCTTTACTAATCGAGATGAAATGATAATATATATTGCTAGTCCATGTATGATATGCTAAATAAATAAATAAGACTCTTGACGAATGTATCTTTTCCTTTATGTATACAGAGAGCATTTGCACCCAGACAAATTCCTTGTGCTTTGTAAAAAGGTGAGAAGAAAATGCACTGCTTATATTACATCCACGTCAAGGGCAAGTTTAGTAACTTGAAAATTGCCACTGTTGTTGTTGTTTTTTAAGAAAAAAACAACAACCCAGGACTGGGTTGTAAGCTTTTCTGACCTAAAACATTATTATGCTGGTAAAAAGCATTCTGCTTCATCCACAGCCATTCTGAGGTGTTTGAAATGCGCCCAATCTCGGCAGGGACCGAGGGATTAAACTTTGATAAGACTGCATACAAAATATATAATCACCAAACACAAAAAGTGGGCTTGTTTCCCCCCAAAAGGAGCGCCCAGTTCATACAATGATCAGCTGTCTTCCACAACAGAATTACTTCTCCAAATATTCAGGGCTGCATTTCTCAAGATCGTTTTCTTCCTGCAGATCAACTACAGGGAGCCCTTATAACCGTTCATTTAGTGACCGTTACAACAGCACTGGAAAAAAAATGTGATTTGTGGCCGTTTTTCATGCTTATGACAGTTGCAGCATTCCCGTGGTCACATGATCAAAATTTGGTTGTTTGGCAACTGGCTCATATTTATGACGGTTGCAATGTCCTGGGGTGACCTAATCCCCTTTTGCAAGAAATAATGGATGGAAACTGGACAAGGAGAAATCCAACCCGGAAATAAGGAGACATTTTCTGACAGTGAGAACAATCAACCGATGGAACAGAAGTTGCCTTCGGAAGTTGTGGGAGCTTCATCCCTGGAGCCTTTCAAGAACAGACTGGACTCCCATCTGTCAGAAATGGTGTAAGATCTTCTGCTTGGGCAGGAGGTTGGACTAGATGACCTACAAGGTCCCTTCCGACTCTGATTATCTGTTATCTGACCTTCTGACAAGCAAAGTCAATGGGGAAGCCGGATTCACTTAACAACTGTATTACTAACTTATCAACTGCAATGATTCACTTAATAACTGTGGCAAGAAAGGTCATAAAAAGGGACAAAACTCAGTTAACAAATGTCTCACTTAGCAACAGAAATTTTGGACTCAGTTGGAGTTACAAATTGAGGACTAACTGTAGTGAAGAATCAATCTGAGTTACCTGAAACAAAGTATTATTCAGCTCCATTTTAGTGTTTATTATTGTTCAGAATTATTTCGTATCACTTTCAAAAACCAAAGACAAAAAAAAAAAAATTGAATTAAGCGAGTCGGTTTGGTTCAATAGTTTACATTCTGGATTAAAGGGCAGGAGACGGTGAGTTCTAATCCCCCCTTAGACACAGAACCAATAATTCTCTCTTACTCCAATCCACCTTGCTGGGTTGTTGTGGGGGAAAAATTAGAAGGTAGGAGCATTACAAGTGCAAAATAAGTGCAGGAGAATAAACCTAACGAGTAAAATGAGAGAACTCAGGTGCTTTTCATCATCAAAGTTAAAATGTCTTCATCTTAAATTCTGAGTGCCCATGGATAGAAAGACAGGATATAGTTAATATAAATAAATGCCAAGTTAATGTTTAATTCTTTTGAACTACCAGATTACTTCAAGATTTATATATTTTACAAGGGACGTGAAGGGAAAAATTGCTGGCGGGTCCAGAAGCATTTTCCTTCCCCTGCGTGGAATTCTTTTAATATTGCTATGAGAGGCTAGAAACAAATGGAATCAAGCAATCAATAATATTTGGTTAGCCAACCATATGGGCTAAATAAATACAATTAAAACCATAAATACGCCACCGGCGGTCTTGAGTTAATAACACATAAAAACTTAGCATATTTCCTTGGCTCCCCAGGTAAAGGCTGCAGGCTGCCTTTCCTTGTTTCATTTTGTTTTTTGTTTTTATTACAGATGTTACTGTACAAGAGCAGCTTTTTCATGAATCCAGTACTGGAAAATTTGCATGACAGAATCTCTTCACCCATGTTTTTTTCTAATTGTGCCAAAGGAGACATGCCAAGCATTAGCCATCTAAATCCTTTTCCATGTACAGAACCGAGAATTTGCTGAATGAAAGAAAACAATCGTGAATACTTAATTTGGCTTTTATTAAGCCTAACTTATCAGCCCAGGGGATGGACAATAAATTACCATTAGAGTTAACAGTTCCTATATTGAAAATCACTCCATAGCTGTGTGTTCATGCAAATGCTAGCCTATCTCAGCCATGGCTTAGTGAATTACATTATTATGGCTTCACTATAATAAAGCATAAACCAACATAGGTTGAGGTTCTATAACAGGGGTCTTCAAACTTGACAGCTTTAAGGCTTGTGGACTTCAACTCCCAGAATTCTTCCTCCAGTCATGTTAGCTCAGGAATTCTAGGAGTTGAAGTCCACAAGCCTTAAACTTGCCAAGTTTGAAGACTCTTGTTCTATAATATAAAATACAGCTAGCGAATCTACACTTCTTGAATTCCAGTATGGGAGAAGAGTTCTTCAAAGAAAACAAGCCAATGGATCATCAGGCAAACCAACCAAGTAGTCTACTTGAGGCACAAATGACCAGGCTCAAATCACCATATTTTGTGCATATTATGTCAGAACAATCAATCAGAATGGAATTGGAAGGGATCTTTGGAGGTCTTCTAGTCCAATCCCCTGCTCAAACAGGAGAGCCTATATGGGGGCGGGGGGGGGGGCTTTAAAAGGTTTAGCAAAGGGTTCTAATGTTGGGAAAGTGGAAGGAAGAAGAGGAGGCTGACCAGCAACTGGGTTGAATGGACCAGTTACTGTGATGAATGCACTGGTGGGGAACCTAAAGGACCAGCTCAAGGCAGATTATCATGCAGAAAATCTGGTAGATGCTTTTTTCAGAAGGCAACTGGGCTTTGTTTTTCCTTGAAGACATTTTGCTTCTCATCCAAGAAGCTTCTTCAATTCACATCTTCAAGGAACACAAAGCATCTTCTGAAAAAAAGCATCTTTGGGACAACTATGAGCTGGATGATCTCCATAGACCTAATGGCACATAACCAATCAATCAAAAGTCTGGAACTTGGTGCAGTTGATGTGGCTTCCAATAACTTCCTGGGCACACATGTCTCTAGTTGGGTATACATCTGGTTGTTTTGTTTTCCTGTTCCTGTGACCATTAGCAGCAAATCTGGAGGTTGGTTTTGCTTCCCACAAAAAGGATTGTAAACCAAGGACTCACTCTGATCTGCAAAGCTGGCTTCTATGAAATACAAGAAAAAACTCAGGTTGGAGAACTCCTTCCATTTAACCATTCCTGCCTCGGGAAGAGTCACACAAGAACAAAAGGCTTTCATACCTGGGCTTGTCAGGTGCAAGAAACAGGAGCCAGGATAAGTGTTCAAAAGCATTGTGGGTTTATTCCACGGAACCTATACACAAGAGTCTGATATCTACTAATGGTCAAAGCAAAATGGCACTGGATTAGAGTTAATGGACTCCAAGTGGGGCTTGTCTTATGTCTCTTTTGGGGGTATAGAGATTCCAGGCTGATGATGCATTTGACCCCACCCTCCGGCTCATCCTGGCCACCTCCTACACAGCATACAATTTACAGATTGTCACCCACAATTGTTCAGAATCATGACCGCAGTGAAGATGTAAATCATATTACAGATCTTCCTCAACTTACGACCACAATTGAGCCTCAAATTCTTGTTGCTAAGTGAAACATTTATTAAGTGAATTTTATGACCTTATCACAGTTGTTAAGTGAATCACTGTGGTTATTACCTTAGTAACATGGTTGTTAAGTGAATCTGGCTTCCACACTGACTTTGCTTGTAAGAAGGTTGCAAAAGGGGATTGTCAATTAAAAAGATACTCCTTTGATCTGTTTAGCTGCCAGAAAAAGGGAGTGGGGGAAAACAGTTGCATTCCTTAAGTGCCTAGATAATCACCCTGGCAGCCCAAAGCTGTCGGAGCGCAAGGATATTACTGGAGAGCATGGTGCCATTTTGCTTTGATGGTTAGCAGATCAGATTCTTGTGTATAGGTTCCGTGGAATAAATTGATGACTCTTGGCTATGGCTGTGTCCATAGAGAATACACATCCGGGGGTGGGGGGGAAGACCGGGTTCAAAGGGAAAATGAATAATGTATTTTAGTATCAGTTGCATCCAGCCAATACCAACATGGTCACTTCTAATAAATCCATTTTATTTACTCTGAGAGATATGGCTAGAGACTTAGGATTTGAATGGGGGTGGGTCCCGACAGGGATCACTTGATCCCAAGACACTGCAACCGTCATAAATATGAGTCAATTGCCAAGCATCCAACGTTTGATCATGTGACCATGGGGATGCGGAAATGGCTTTAAGTGTGAAAAATGGTCATAAATCACTTTTCTCAGGGGCCATTATAATTTTGAACGGTCACTAAATGAACTGTTGTAAGTCAAGGACTAGCTGTATTCGATTGATACTACCACTTGGCCCCATTTGTCTTTCCTCAAGGATGACTCTAGTCTTGTAACAACCTCACAACTCACAATACAAACACCACACCTTCTTAATGCAGGTCGCCACAAAACACCAAGGACCCTGGAAACATCTGGAATCAAGGATGGGTCTAACCATTTCGATTTTTCAAATTCATACAACCAGGTGAATATATTGTGCGGAACACATTGTTGTCAGTGTGTGTGTTTTTTTTTCCATAGCTGAAGAAAGAGTGCACAACTGCAGGAGCAGGACAATGGCGGAGGCCGAGGAGGAACAGCCATCGTTTCCAAAGAATGCAATTGCTAATTGCACCATAAAAAATCTGGCTATTAGAACAATATTGCAGTAAATGAAACAGCAGAAGCTCAGGTTCAATTAAGTTTAAACATTAAAAATAATCCTCCTTTCAATTTAAAATGAAGACATCTGTGAGATCCAAAATAACTGCAGGTTCTTTTCTTTTTGAGCTTGGAAATCTGTCCCTCAGTAACAGCTGCAATTTAGTCAAGTGGGGATATTTCTTCGGATGCTTTAGGAGCAGAGGAGAAAAGCAAGCAAAGGGAAAAGATAAAACCAGAGGAACATTTGAAAAGATATCTTTAGACACCTTAATTCTTAACATGTTCGACCTTGTTGGAAACAAGCTATACAAACACACCCATATCCCTTGAAGAGGGAGGGAGGGAGGGGGTCCCACTCTTCGAGTCTGCATCCCTTCCTCAGATTCCCTTCCACGAAAAGGCACAAAGGCTTCTCTGGCCACGTGACCAACAGATACCCTTTTTCAGCTAATGAGTTCTAGTCCATCTTTTCATGCTTGACTGAGCAGTTTTTCATTTCCGGCACAGAGTTAAAAGCATTTGAAGTTTCAGGTGTACAAACGGCCACCGAGATTCAATATTGCAGGGTAACGAATCCTCTGCCACCCGCACAGCCACTGTTTCCTCCCTCCCCCTTGGATTGGAAGAATCTGGCACGGGAGAACCGGCATCTTTCCAAACTTCCTCACTCAAATGAGTCCTTGGGCAGCAACCCAAACCCGAGGCTTTTGCTGTTTGCCGGGTTCACACGTTGCACTAAAGCTATAATGGTGCCTGCTGGAATTTTAGCTCAAGCTAATCCCAATCACTGGGTTTAGAAACTGTGATTTATAGTTTACCATGCCGTGCAATCTCAACTAGTCATACTTTATCCAAAAGACAGTTAAGCAAACCATGGCTAAGCGCCATGAATGAATCTTGTTTAAGTTAGAAGTATTGGGAAATACAGAAGAGCAGAGTTGGGGGGGGGGAATTTGGAGGTCTTCTAATCCAACTGGCTGCCCAAGCAGGAGATTCTGCAGAGGGAAGAAGGCACAAGCATGAAGTGAAGAGGCATCAGCCACAGCTGTTACCTTGCCGTCTTTCCTGATCCCGGGCCCACAGCAGGATTTCAAATAACTTCTTCTGGATTGTCTAATGAGGACAACGTTGAGTTCATCTCCCGTTGACTTCATGGACCCAACACGATTGTTTTCTTCACAACAAAATTTTAATGGCTTACTGCTGCTTTCATCCAGAACATCAGTTCACACAAACAGCCCCACTCCCAAGACCTGATGTCACCTGGTGGTCACCCATCTGATCCCTAACCAGGCCCACCCCTTCTTAGCTTCAACTAACATCAACCAGCTGCTGACACCTAGCTCTGTCATGTTTTACAAACCAAAGCGAAGAATTTTTATTTTAGAAATCAAACATTAAAAAACTGCATGTTAAGTCTGGGTCATCTATGTCAACAGTCCCCAACCTTTCCAGCTTGGCGGCCCAGCAGGAGGGGGGAGAAAGGAGGGTACTGTTGGGAATGGCACGTGTGTGTGCGTGCAACTCCATTTGTGTGAGCGCCGGCTGCTCATGCAAATGGAGCCTTGCACCCGAGGGCCCACTGTTAACGGAACAGGAGCTGTACATGAGCATGAGTGTCTTTTACTCATGGAAATGGAACTGCACGTGTGAATGTGCTCACTCGCTGCTTCAGTGGCCCAGTTCCCAACCTGCTCTAGCCTGGTAGGCTTTGGTAGGGTTGGGGCCCCTGACATATGTGTCTCTGTTGGCTTAATAAGGATTAAAAACAAGGATAAGCAAGAATCTCCCCTAGCCATACCACCCAAGCCCCTGGGAGAACAGGTAGGTCTTACAAAAGGCTACCAGGGTCAGCACTGTCCCAATCTCTGGAGGGAGTCTGTTGCATAGGGCAGGTGTGAGAAGGCACAACTTAGGGGTCCAAGAAGATGACATTGTTCAGTGGAAGGGAAAGCTGCCGGGGAAAGCCAAGGGAAATCATCACAACCATAAAAAAACGAAAGTTGGAATATTTCAGACATGCGATGCGACACCAGGAAAAATACAGCATACTCCACTTAACCCTCCAAGGAAAGATTGAAGGCAAACGAAGTCCAGGCAGAAGAAGAGCTTCTAGCTTCAAAATGTAAGGTTTGGACAAAACTCAACAGCGCTTTTTTGTGCAGCTGTTGATAAAAATAGGATCACCAACATAATAACCAACGTCCAATGAGGGATATGGCAGGAGAAGGAGGGGGGAGGAGGAGGAGGAGGAGGAGGAGGAGGGATCCAGAACCTCCCTCCTTCTGCTATATTTGGTGGGATAAACAGACACAATGGGAGTATTCAGCCCTGCAGAACACCGGACCTTGAGCCATTTAGGGTTTTACAGGTGTCCAACAGCACCTTCACATGACCCAAAGCAATCTCTGGGTATAATTTGCTGCCCATAACCAACACACACACCCTTGTTTTTGCCTTTGGACGGGCTCACACAAGGTAAGATTGTGAAGCCATTTCACAGTAAGTAATTTGTTGCAGAATAATAATGATTGGACTGCGTGGGAAAGCAATTGTTCTGTTATTTGCATCTCTCATCCTGCCTTTTCTTCAGAAGCTTCAGGTAACTTAAAGAGAGCCTCCTTCTCCCATGACACTCCACAACAACCCTGTGAGGTAGGCTGGGCTGAGACAAGGGCTGGCCCAGAATCACAGTGTGAGCGTCCATAAATAAAAGTGGGCCGGAATCTGGGTCTCTCTGATGCCAATCTAACATCTCCAGTAGCCACTGAGCAGGGCCAGGTCAGCACAAATAACTTCTATCCAGGGATTGCAAGCTGGCCAGGGAATCTCTTAAAGTTGTTGAGGTTGACAAACACTGTCCTAAAGGATCCCTTGTACCTGTGAAGAAGAAGCCGGCCTCAACTTCAGAGCTAAGACTATAGACTGAATGAAAAGGTAAGCAATTTGGGTGATTTCTGCTCCGATGTTACAGCTGCTTACCTGACTGTGTATGAATGTAACCTCAGGAGACATCAGTGGGACCTCACTGCTAATGAGGCAGCCAGAGATGACCCTTCTCAATTTGTGAAACATACAGGAATTTTTTCCCCTTGTTGGTCGTACTTCTAAAGACATTTGTTGTGGGAGCTTTAGATATTAAGCTCCAGAAAGGAAAAAAAAGGGTAGGGGGCACTTCTGAAGATGTAATATTCTTTCTCTAGGCTATGCTACTGTTACTGGATACTAAGGCCACTGTATTTTTTTTAAATGCCATAATTAAGGTTCTCGTTAAGTCTCTCTTTCCTTTTCCATCAAAGCCCCAGCCTCTCCTTGTAAAATGACGTGACCCCAATTTCTGTTGAATTTTCCAAGGATTGTAGTCGGCAGGAGGTATTTGCAAGGATTTGTCCAGAAACGTGTCAAAGGATGAGGAGGGGAAAAAAAAATCTCCCCCCCCCTTCTTTAAAATTTGCTACCATGTTCCATGCAGTTGTGTTCCAGCACGGCAAATAAATAGCTCTAACTTGTTTGGAAAGAGTAGCCAAGAACATGTTTCCTGGCCGGCTCCAAAAGACGGTCGAATGAGCAACGTCAGCACCTCTCATGATCTTCCCACGCAGGCAGCGCATGGGTGAACAAGGGTTTTTCCAAAGGCACAATAAAGTCTAGTGCAGCTGGGCATGCATGAAGGAAACGCTCGGCACATAAAAACCGGCTGTATATCCTTTACCACTTGGGACTGAGCAAGGCTAAAATAGGAAGGGCCACTCAGGGCCCCCAAAAGCCTTAGATGCACCCTCCAAAGTCTTTCCCAAAATTCCCCCCCCCCCCGCTTTAAAAAAATGGAATGACATATAATTAAATCCTCAAACTTGGCAACTTTAAGACTTGTGGACTTCAACTCCCAGAATTCTCCAGCCAGCTAGAATTCTGGGAGTTGATGTCCACAAGGCTTATAGTTGCCAAATTTGGAGACCTCTGAACTAAATGAAAGATTCATTCAACCTTTGGGGAGAAACTCTTATCAATGGCATTAACTGATTTAGGTATATTTTTATGTAAATACAAATCGAATTATACTTTGACCAGGACCTGGTTACTGCTCCTCTTAAGCACTGACTGCCCATGTTTGCTCCCTCCAAGCTATAAATATCCCTTCGTCTCTTGTGTAGGTTTGTGAAGGTTTGACCTCAGGCTAACTGCAAAATGTTGATCCTTCGATTACTCCGAGAGATTGTAACACGTCAGATAACATTTCTCCAGAATGCTGACCTGGGAATTTCTGCCCAAACCGGTAAATGAGTGAATGCCTTTGTTTTACCAAGCCCCTCCTATGGAAGTTTAAACCTCTGGAAATCAGTGGGAGAGGAGGGACACAAACCTACCTGACTGAACGCAGGTCACGTGTAATACTCAGAATTTCCATACAATCTAAGGCTTACTGTAGCTAAAATAAATTGGGATTTCATAAAAGGCATTTGCGAAAATCAAAGATCTCATGCTAATATTTTCTATGGCACAGTTTTATAAAGCAATTGTCTCCCTAAATGCTTTTGGATGTGCTCATATGAACACTTCAGTGCATGAAACATGAGCTTAACTATGATTTATTTTACCCTCATGAAAAAGCTTAAGCAGAAACTTCACATTTAGATAGACATTACTCTTCTAGGTGTTTTTCCTAATGTGGAAAAAAGGTGAAACAGAATAAAACTGGCACTCAGATTCCCTGCAGGAATCTAGCTTGCTGCCTCTGGACAAAAACACCCACTGAGCTCTACTACTGCAGAAAAAAAGGGAAGGGGAAGGGAACCCAAACTGGCAAAAGGCTCCACAAAGAAAAAGGAATACAGAAAAGTATTTCCTATCCATACACTCTTCAAACTAAGGAACATCCAACTCCCAACTATCTCCCATCAGCACAGGGGTCCCAGTCCCAAGACCAAAAAAAAAAAAAAAAAATAGAGACTTCCAGGTAGAAGGACCCAATAGGCTCATACTTATGTGGTTGTCCACTATGACTCTTAGATCCCTCTCAGTTACTACTGTTGAGCCAGGTATGCCTGTTCTGTACCTGTGCCTTTGGTTTTAAATGCATGGCCTTACATTTCTAACCACTGACCTGTACCTCTTTGGACAGGGCCCAATGCTCAAGATCCTTCTGAATCCTGAGTCTGTCTGTCTGTCTGTCTGTCTGTCTGTCTGTCTGTCTATCTATCTATCTATCTATCTATCTATCTATCTATCTATCTATCTATCTATCTCTTGTCTCTTATCTCTGTCTGTCTGTCTGTCTCTATCTATTTCTCTATCATCTATCTATGTCTGTCTGTCTGTCTGTCTGTCTGTCTGTCTATCTATCTTTCTATCTATCTCTTATCTCTTGTCTCTTGTCTCTTATCTCTGTCTGTCTCTATCTATTTCTCTATCATCTATCTATCTATCTATCTATCTATCATCTATCTGTCTGTCTGTCTGTCTGTCTGTCTATCTATCTATCTATCCTATTAGCAATTCCTCCCAATTTGGTGTCATTTGCAAATTTGATGGCCTCCCCTTCTCTCCCTCATTTAGATCTGCTGTAGACTAGATTGGACAGCATTTTTTTTTTGACCTCTGAGGTTTACCTCTGTCTGTTCATTATTCTTGGTAGTTATTTGTTCTTTCTGTGTTCAGTTTGGCTACAAACTTCTGCTTTTAGTAGGAGTTCCTCATCTTTTTGGTTGAGTCCCAGAATGACTAGTCACAATTGTCTCTTCTAGTAATCCAATTAGTTTACATTTAGTGCAAGTATAGTTTGAGTGTTCTGTGAGCATGAAACATACCCAGCAGTCGTTTTGCATCTGCACTGGGTAGCTTAGGATCGAGCAGGTAAAAGATAGAGGCGCCCTTAAATCAAGATTATTTTCAAGAGATGTTATGAACACATCCATGCAGTTTTGTTGGCAACAGCACGGAAGGGTTATTGTCGCTGCCTTCTTCCAGAGTTTATTTTTTCAAAGAATCTTAAAAATTTTGAGTTGGAAAGATCATTTACCCTTTGAAGTAGGGCAGAAAAACCTATTCATCTTTTAAAAGATGCTGTCGAGCCTCTTCTTCAAAGCTTCCAAGAGACAGGCAACCCACATCTTCTTGCCTAAAAAATAACCCCTTCCCTTTTGGGAAGAACATATCACGGAATTTTTAATTTCCCAATCAACCTTATGGCTTTAGGATTTCCTGGTGGAGTCCCATTCCAGGATTGGTGTGACCCTGAATAGCTTTTTCAAGGTCAGGTAAGGTCAATGAGGATGCTGCTACTTGATGTGACAGTGAGAGAAGAAAGGATATTACAATACAGGTGACTCTCTGGGTGTGTTCGAACATAAGTGCACGGAAACAGTGGGAAGACAAGGCTAAGGACTATTCTGGAAGATCAATGAGACTCCTACAGGGGTGCTGAGCAATCCTGAGCATACACTACGGTTAGGGAGGAGACAAGGCAACTAAGGCATGAAGCTAGGATTTTTTTTTTTTTAAAGGCTATTGCATCAATACTACAGAGAGAAGACAATTCTGTTGTCATAATCCCCACAAATCTGAAGGTTTACTGGTTGAGGAAACGGGCCTTGTACCAACTAACATTAAGTATTAATAAAGGAGAATATTTATAGCTCAGAGTTGACATGAGGGGTCCTTGGTTCTATCTAAAAGTGCTTGTTTTCTTGCAGATGTTTCATTACCCAAACTAGGTAACACCATCAACACTGGAATAGCCAACACCCTAGAACAGGGGTCTCCAACCTTGGCTCCTGGAAGCCTGGCGGACTTCAACTCCCAGAGTTCCACAGCCAGCAAAGCTGGCTGTGGAATTCTGGGAGTTGAAGTCCACCAGGCTTCCAGGGGCCAAGGTTGGAGACCCCTGCCCTAGAAGATAGGCTCAAAATCCAGATGGATCTTGACAGACTGGAACACTGGGACCTATCTAACAAAATGAAATTCAATGCAGAGAAAACTAAAGTCTTACACTTAGGCAAGAAAACCAAAAGTACATATATAGACTGAGTGAAGCCAGGTTTAATAGCAGTAACTGAGAGGGATCTTGGACAACCAGCTAAATATGAGTCAACAGTATGCAGCAGCAGCCAGAAAAGCCAATGCAATCCTAAATTGCATTAACCAATGATCAAGATAAAGTGAGGTATTAATACCTCTCTATAAAGCCTTAGTAAGATCACACTTAGAGTACTACATCCAGTTTTGGTCACCACACTATAAAAAAGATGTTGAGACTTTAGAAAAAATGCAGAGAAGAGCAACCAGGATGATGAGGGGACTAGAGACTAAAACATACGATGAACAGTTGCAGGAACTGGGCCTGGCTAGTCTAGGGAACAGAAGGACCAGGGGAGATAGGATAGCAGTGTCTGAGGGGCTGCCTCAGAGAGGAAAAGGTCAAGCTATTTTCCAAGGCCCTCGAAGGCCAGACAAGGAATTATGGATGGAAACTGATCAAGGAGAGATTCAACCTAGAAATTTTCTTACAGTGAGAACAATCAATCAGTGGAACTGAAGTTGCCTTCAGATGTGGGAGCTTCATCACTGGAAGCTTTCAAAAGACTGGACTGCCATCTGTCATAAATGGTGTAGGGTTTCCTGCTTGGGGGGGTGGACTAGATGACCTACAAGGTCCCTTCCAACTCTCTTAATCTATTAATCTGTTCTGCAATGTACAAGCAAATGAATGAAACCATTCATTGCTCCAGTGTTGTACAGAAATTACTATCAATAAATTTTTCCTTATATTTATCAATGAAAGCTAGGTAGCTGCAGCTGTTACTTATGGTCCTACTTTCTGTGGAGTTCCTGTATTCACCATCTTCCTTGTGGTTTCTTTTTTTGTCTGTGTCTCTCTTAAGTCTTCCCTTCTCCAGACTGAACACCTCCAGTTCCTTCAGCCTGCCCTCACACAATGTACCTTCAAGTCCCTGTAATTGGCATATTTATTTATTAATTGATTGATTTGATTTGATTTGTCAATCGGTTACAAGATAATAAGGATAAGGATAAGGATAATTATGAATACATGAAATGAATACATATAAGAAAAAAATAAAAGAAACAATAGGACAGGGACGGTAGGCATGTTGGGGCGCTTATGTACGCCCCCTACAGACCTCTTAGGAAAGGGGTGAGGTCAATAGTAGACAGTCTAAGGTTAAAGTTTTGGGGGTTTGGGGAAGAAACCACAGAGTCAGGTAGAGTATTCCAGGCATTGACCACTCTGTTGCTGAAGTCATATTTTGGTGCGATTAACCTTGAGTTTGTATCTATTGTTTGCTCTTGTGTTGTTATGGTTGAAGCTGAAGTATTCATTGACGGGTAGGACATTGCAATGTATGATTTTATATACTATACTTAGATCGGACCGAAGGTGGCATAGATCTAGGTCTAGAATTTCAAGTCTGGTGGCATAAGGTATTCTGCAATGAGTAGAGGATGGGAGAACTCTTCTTGTGAAATATTTCTCAACTGTGTTAATATCAGATATGTGATGTGGGTTCCAGATTGATGAGCTGTATTCGAGTATTGATCTAGCAAATGTTTTGTATGCCCTAGTTAGCAGCATGATATTAACATATTGTTGCCCTCCTCTCCATCCAACAGGTCTTTATTCATCAACTCTTTGACAAAGATGTAGTCCGGGCTCACCATAAACAAGGGATGCAAGAAGACTATCAGCACAAGTAAGTAGACCAGACCAGGAAATCGCAGGAAGGTTAAAACTACCTTTATTGATGTTCCAAAGGAGATTTTCTTTTCCTCAAAAGGCAACTCAACTGTTAGTTCTTGGAAGAAGCTTCTTAAATGAGAAGTGAACATTTTCAAAGAAGGCACCAAGAATGTCCAGTTGCCTTTTGGGGGGGAAAACCCCTTTGGGACAACCATGACTTGGATGATTGAAAATCACCATAGATATTGACCTTTATTGTCATCATCCCACAAGTTTGATCGCGCTTTATCTCCTCCTCCTCCTATTTCAGTGAACAGAACAAAATAACACAGTTGAAAAGAACCTTAGAGGTCTCCTAGTCCAACCCCCTGCACAAGCATAAGATCCTATTCCAATCCAGACAAGCGGCTGTCCAGTCTCTTCTTGAAAACCTCCAGTGATGGAACGCTACAACTTATGGAGGCAAAGCAGTTCCACTGGGTGATTGTCCTGTCGGGAAATTTCTCCTTAGTTCTAAGGTTGCTTCTCTCTGTCCAAGTCACTTCCAGATGTTATCTTGTTGCTCGGGTCCTAAAAATATTTCAAGTCTTCTTGCCTAGGAAGTCGCTGCATGCTTCTACCATGGTCATCTTCCTTACTCTCTACAAGGATGGATTCAAGGAGAAAAGGGTAGGACATGCTACGGGTGTAGGTTTGCTGATACTTTGCCTGCCAGAGTCCTCCGGCAATCAATATCCAAAGAGATTCTTTTCACTAGCAACACAAAAAACTCAAAACCGATAGTTGCTTTTGCTCAAATGGATATTTAAAGAGAATAAATTTATGATCCTTGGCAGGCAGCAACAGAGTAGAACTTTTGTTAATCTTTAGGGGCAGAGACAAAGCTTCTACTGTCACACCTACACCAATTTCTCTCTCCAAATAAATAGGAACTGATGACCACCTTTTGAAAATCTGACTGCATTGTGGATGCAACCCACCCCTACCCTGCTGAAGTATCTGGCAACACCTCCATGGTCTCTCTGGGTTCAGATGAAAAGGGGGGCCTGATGGATTGAAGTGTTTCCTAGCTCTCCCTTTGGCAAGATTGTCAAAAAACCAAAGAGGGGCTGTAAACAACAATAACAAATCAGCCTCTGTGTTCTGACTGCATCACAAGCCCAGATTTCAAAGGTTTCATTCGCTCTCACCTGAAGCTCAAAGCCAAGCACGGAAAACCTCTTCAAATATGCTGGGCTGCATCTGGCTTCTCTGCCACACACACACAAAAATCTGCTTTTGCAGCACCAACTGATTTGGGATCATTCACACCCACCCATCCACTCTCCCAAAACAATTCCCCAACCCCCAAAGAAGGCCAGGAGAGCCTTGAAGATTACAAGTCTTATACACAATCTCTCTTTATGAAGGGCCAACTTCTATCTCGGATAGTTATCCAGAGGAACAAATTGCTTTCTTAGATGCAGGCACTCTGAGAAGGAGCGACAGAATCACAAAGAAATCCTAGACTGGAACTTGACAAAGAATTCTATCATACAGGCCTTCTTAATCCTAGTTTACATACATACATACATAAAATGTGCACATACACACATACATACACTACACACATATTATGTATGTACACTACACACATACACAATATACATGCGTATACATGCATCCATGCATATATACACATCCATGCATACACATCCATGCATACATACTCGCTCTCTCGCTCTCTCTCTCTCACACACACACACACACTGGTAGTCCCTGACTTACAACAGAGCTACCTGGGGGCCACTTATGAACCGAACCTGAAGTTGCAATGGCTGCGCCCCCCCCGGTTATGGGAGCAAACTTTGAGCAATGGTCAAATGGGACACAATACAGAACGTGATGCACTTTTTGATTGTGTTGCCAAAAACCAGCATTTACTCCCAGTTTTGGCAAGACTGTGCCCATCACGAGCCCTTGGTTTTCTTAACAACGGCCATGTTCACAGTGGCTGCTTTACAATCATTGTGTTCACTTAGAAACAGCCACAAAGAAGGTCATAAAATCGGGTCAGTCCTATGACCATTCCATTTCACATCATGACTTACAACCTTGATGGGCAGGTTCTACTAGGGATAAGCAAAGGCCTAACTATGGTGTACACAAACAGACACACGCACAAATGTACAGTGTTTGCATAGTGTGTGTGTGTGTGTGTATAAAAGATGTATTTTAATTCTGCCTTTCTTATCCATTAGATAGAAAGACAAGTATAATTTAATGAAAGAAATGCCTGCTCTTAGTTCAGATTTTATTTTCATGTATTTATCCATGTATTTATAAATGTGTATTTATAAGTGACTGGTTTCTGGTAGATAAGCAATCATATTCAAGATTACTACGAATACAGGTTTTCTTTAGCAATGTATGAAGATGATACTTTGTTTCTGAAAGCCATGGAAATGAGTAAACATCACTGCTTCTGATGCCAAAAAAGCTCTTGGTTAATTCACACTTGAGTAAAACAGTTTCCCCTTCCTGGGGTTATTCAACTTTGAATGGGTGGCCTTAAATTCTGGATCAGTGTTTTTCACTTTTAAGATGGGTGGACTTCAACTCCCTTAATTCCACAGCCAGCCTGATCCACATGGTGAAGAATCTCTCTCCACGTTTCTCTGGGTCACGCATGGTTTTATAGGTCTCTACGCCTGCCCACTTTCGCTGAACCTAAAAAGCCCTTTTGATGGAGTCCCACTAAGTTCCTCCATTACTCAGGTCACCCTTTCTTCACCTCTTCCGGTCTCAAACGTCCACCTCGAGGTGAGCTGACCATAGTTGCACACAGTATTCCAAAAAATTAAGATAAAACAAATTATTACACCAGCAGGTTTATTTTCCAATTAAAATTCCACATCATTCTTGGGTTTCAGGAAGTTATTAATTTAAAAGCGGAGTTGGGGAGGACCATAAAGAGGCTGAAGTTGCTCCAAGGTGATGAAAACCACCATCAAGCCAACCGCTAACATTCCCCTGCCGGGGGAGGTGCTTCACTTGGAGAGGAAATAAATATTTTAGATCTATTTCCAGGTCAGATGTTAGAACAAAAATGATCTTGCTCACCCTGCCGAAACAAGAGACAGCCCCACTGATTCTCTTGCCGTTCTTATTGGTTTTTGATGCCATCAGTCATAGCATCCTTTGAGAAACTATGGCTGGGAAGTGAGCTCTGCTTCTACTGAGGGGACCAAATCCCCCCCAAAAAGCCTCGTTTTTACTGTCCTGACCCAATGATGCTCCAAGCTTCATCTCCTGTGCTTATCAGGGTGACTGCCCATGTACCCAACACCATTGGGAGGTGTTACTCAGGAAGCACAAGTATCACCACTGCGAAGATGAAGCCCACATCTAGCTCTTTTGGACTTAGACAGGCATGACAGTTGATGATGCGAACCAATGCCTAAATGAAGTCTACTAGACTTCAACAGAAACTCAATCCTGTTGAGATACAAATGCCAAATATGGGCAGTTCCTCTGCTCTTAGTTGGAGTTTCCCTATTCTGGAAGAGATTGTACTGGCCCAAGGTCAGAGATTGGGTCCATAGTTCCTTCTGGGCTCCTTGGAGACCCATGTACCCTCAATAGCTCAGACTGCTTCCTATCAGCACAAACATATATTGCAGCTTATGATCCTCCCTGGATAAGGATAAACTTGGGAAATTCTTCCTTCAGCTCTTAAGAGTTAGGCCAGGTGAAGAAGCAGAGATGCTTGCATGGATCTTAGCAATGCCCTTTATTGTAGAGCAGGGTCTCCAACCTTGGCCACTTTAAGACTTGCAGACTTGAACTCCCGGAATTCTGGGAGTTGAAGTCCACAAATCTTAAAGTGGCCAAGGTTGGAGATCTCTGCTGTAGAGGATTGTAACAGAAACTTGAAAGCCAGTCCAAATACTTCAAGGAAGGGCTCTTCTGCAGAGGACAAAGGAATGGCCTTGAAGGAAGGCTGTAGTTGCTACCAAGACAAGTCCCAACAGCCCAAGTTGGTTGAGCCAAGAAAATAGCATAAGAAAACACCTCAGAGGAGCCCCTTTCTGTCCCAATAAAAGTAGTCCTGATCTATGTGGCATTGGTTTCTTAGTCTGGTTCAAGTCTCTTTCTCAGGTTTTCCGCTGTCCCAGGGATGAATCAATCAATCAAACGTTTATTGTCAACATGTGTACAATGAAATGTGTACATGTGTACAATGAAATTGAACAACTCTTTCATTGAATCATACCATGGAGGTCTTCTAATCCTTGGACAGGAGAACTTAGACCAACTGGGACAAATGATGGCCCAATCTTTTCTTGAAGACCTCCATCACTGGGTGGAGTACGCACAACACAACTGTGGGAGGCAAGCTGATTAATTGTTCTCACCGTCAGGAAATTCTTCCTAGTTGCATCTCTCTTGAACAAGCTTCCCACCCATTGCTTCTTGACCTCCCCCTCCCCCCTCCTCAAGGCCGGGATTGAATTCTCTACCTCCCCCACTGCCTTCTTATGTGGACGCTGAAATCTTCCTCAGAGACCCTGGTCCCTTCCAGACTCCCCCCCTCCCCCGTCGTCCTCAAAGAAGTCCATGAGATGCATAAAGAAGCAGGGCCTTTTCAGTAGTGGGGCCTCATCCACAGGACGCCCTCCCTAAGATTCCCACCTGGCACTTCCCACCTCCATGCTTCTTCTCCCCAGAGGCCATTTCAGAACAGCTGGTTTTGGAATAACATTCCAACTCCCGCAGTCTCAATCACATTACTTGTAATTCTTAATCTTCGGGGTAATGCTGTTGCTGTTGCCTGTTTGCTGCATTATTTTTGTATTGTTTATTATTCAACTTTAGTGCTCTTCTTGAGGCCTTTTTATTCCATACGATTTACATTAAATTGTACTGTATTTTAAAATGCATGTAAATTATGCAGGGGTCTATTATTGATGGGAAGCTTTCAAAACCAATAAATCAATAAGCAACCAACCAACCAACTAACCGTCCTAATGATTCCTAGCACAGAATTGACCATTAAAAAAAAAAAAAAAAGGCAAACCCAGCAGCTCCTAATTGGGTTGGCATTCTGCACAGAAGCCAAAAACAGGTGGGGTCTCCAGATAGTGAGGTAGCCCTGGCTGGGTGTTGCTCCCCCCTCCCCCTCAGAGGTTCCCAATCAAAGGCCATTGTGAGGCTCTCCCACCTTTCAGCTCTTAAGCAGAATTTTTCCTCTGGCATGAAATAAAAAGGAGGAGAGGAAAGAGGAAACTCAAGAATTGCTTCAGCAAACAACACATGCACACCCTCGCCCAAAATTTTCTGAGTGAAGCAGGGAAACAGCAGAAGAAAACTCTCACTGGGAAAAGAATCAAAAGATTTCCATTTTCTAGCATATAAAACTGTGTGTGTGTGTGAGAGAGACAGAGACAGAGACAGAGACAGAGAGAGAGACTATACATTAGATTGTACTGTATTTATACAGCACACACAGAGAGAGAGAGAGAGAGAGAGAGAGAGAGAGAGACAGAGACAGAGACAGAGACAGAGACAGAGACAGAGACAGAGACAGAGACAGAGACAGACAGAGAGAGAGAGAGACTATACATTAGATTGTACTGTATTTATACAGCACACAGAGAGAGAGAGAGAGAGAGAGAGAGACAGAGACAGAGACAGAGACAGAGACAGAGACAGAGACAGAGACAGACAGAGAGAGAGAGAGACTATACATTAGATTGTACTGTATTTATACAGCACACGCACACACACACAGAGAGAGAGAGAGAGTGTGTCACCTAGTGGCTTTCATGTCTAAAGTGGGAGTAGAACTCCCCGTCTCCTGGTTTCTAGCCTGGTGCTTCAACTAATAGACAGAATTATCTCTCTACAGCGTAAGAAAAGGTGGCAGAGCTGGCCCAGGCCAATGAGGGTGGCAGGGGGACTTCGGAGTCTGAACTCCGGGACAGCTTGTCTCCTGAATGCCACAGTCTCCAAAACAAGCATATAAAGAGATACCCCTTTGTGTGTCCCCTTGCAAAGGAAGAATGAAGAACAGGACCAGTGAGACTCTCGCCATCAATTCCCAAGCCTATTTCCAAGCAAACCCTTTCATAGCCCTTCTTTGCCTTCTTCCGATCGGCCCACAGAGCTTTGTCACGATGGGAATCCTCCCAAAACCCGGACCGAGCATTGGGGAGGACGAGATAGCCTAAGAAGGAATTAAAGCATGTAAGCCAAGTTTATTCATTTGCAGGAATGGAATGGAGCACTGGTGCATAGCAGATGTACTCACTGAACAGGTTGATTTAACAGGCATGTTGCATGCCAAATCTTACCCATGCGTTTGCATAATTGCTGCAGCCTGTTCTTTTGACAAATATTTATTTTTTAAAAAATACGGAGGATTGAGCTGCCTGCTGTGCCCCTATACATCAACAGATTTAGTGAGGGAAGGGGATGTTCTCTGCTTTGACTGGACCTGCAGCATGCCAGGCGCTTGTAGAATCCTAGGGGGGGGAGGGGATTCTGAGGTCATCAAGCCCTACCCCCTTGGCACAGGAAGCCAAATTAAAACAACTCTATTATTCTATTCTGTTATTCTTGCTCCTATCACATGCATCCATATCCCATTAAGCCCAAAAAAAGTCTGGAATGGTATAGGATCTCCTGCCATAGGCAGGGGGTTGGACTAGAAGATCTCCAAGGTCCCTGCCAACCCTATTATTCCATGTCCTATGAGCTGTCTCTGCAAAATGAGAGAAGGGCAACCTGCTTTTTGTTTGGCCACCAATGCCACTGTGGATCTCAGGATATAGTTCAACAGCACTAACAGATTTCCCTTTAGTTTTTCTCCTCCAGAGTAAACATCAGATCCTTCCATCTCTCTTCCTCCTCCTTACCCTTCTCCACCTATACGAGGTTGCCAGGAGTCATCCTAAGTGGTGACAAACAGCAAACAGCACATAACAATCAAATCACGGCTGGCTCATGCTTGAAAGCCTTTGAATTTCCACCAATGGCCTCGTGAAGTTCACAACTCTGCCCTGTGCCTGCTTTGCCATTGGCTGTCCCTCCACTGGCAGCCTCTACCCTTCCATTGTTCTGGCAGCTTTGATGTCCCAGAAGGGCAGCACCTGGCTTGGCCAACCAAATTTTCCAGAGGCCACTGACATTCCTACAGGCACATCCAACCAATGACTTTTAAAAATCAGGTGGACTGGGCTTGCTGAATTAGGCCAGATCAATCAATTAGGGTTTTCTTCTTCTTTTTAAACAAATAGAGGAGAGGGAGGGAGGGACGGAGAGAGAGAGGGAGAGGGAGAGAAAGAGAGAGAGAGAAGGTTGTGCATTATAAAAATTTGATCTGATATTTCACGCACATTCCTGCTCCCAATTCCTTGGATGCAACAGAATACAAGATCTAAATAAAAGGGGAGGCTTATGTAATGCCACACATAGAGTTATGTACAATCTCTTTCCTAGCATCCATTTCCCCCAGCCCCAAGGGCTACTGAGCAGCCAGGCTTCTCAAGCAACGATCTCCCTGATTCAAATGCCAGGAAGGAAAGTCAGCCGGTCCTTTGGCCAATAAAAACACTAACGCCAAGAGGCGGCCAGTCCCTCCTGCGCACACACATGGGCCTTGAGATTCCATCCACGTAGCTCCCCAGGCACAGAAGGCATGAAGACTTTCCTGGAAGTCTTCCCCTTCCCCAACACCCTTCGGGGGGCCTCCCATCTTGGCAACTTCAAGACTTGTGGACTTCAACTCCCGGAGATGCTCAGCCAGAGTTGAAGTCCACAAGTCTTGAAGTTGCCAAGGTTAGAGACCCTGCCCTAAGTGGAGCTCTGCAACGTATAGCTCCCCACTTCTGCACCCCACATCTAAGCTGCTTGGCTTGGAGGCTCCTCTGGCCACATGCATCCATGCTTGGAAGGCAGCTCCACCCCAGTGATGAACCTGGGTGGAGGGAAAGGGCCACCTCAACCCTTCTGCTTGGAGGCGTCACCCTAAGCGCTTCCCTCCCAGCCTGGAAGAAGTCCACCTACTTTCAGAAGGCCGCCGGTTCAATCTCTCACATCTCCAGACAGAGCTAGAAAAACACCTGCTTGAAACCGGGGTGAGTTTATTATTGCCAGTTTTCCCGTCTTCTGCTATTTCTCCCTTCTGCTCCTTCCCGTGGAGCCGGCTTGCTCCATCATTTCCAGCACGAGGCTCCCCAAGGCTTCCATCTGCCTTCTCAGAGTCTCTTTAATGCACCACCATCAGATTCTCCCCTCCCCCATGAGTAGTACTTTTAGTATTGATTTGATTTGTCCATCGCTTACAAGATACAGCTATAAGAATAAACATAGTTTTGAATACATGAGATAGATACTGATAAGAAAAATATGACACAGACCAGGTAACAAAAGCGAATTTGCACTTGTTGCTGCCCTCTCCCTGAATGAATGTGTGGCCTGTCAACCTCCCCACAGGCCACAGGTTCCCCTCTGCCAGACCCAAGGGGAGTGAGGCCTCTGGGGCTGGGAAGGCCTGGAAGAGGCCCAAAGCCAAGAGCCCCATTTTCGAATGGCTTCCTGGGCAGATGGTGAAGGACACTCCAAGCTGGGCATTTGCCTCCTTCCCCCCCCCCCACCCCAATTGAGCCTCAAAACCCCGGCCACTTTGGCTTGATCCGGGAAGGGGTTAATGTGAGGGGGGGGCTTTTATCAGGGCTCGGCTGCTCCCTTCTCCCCTCACGAAGTTCTTCCCTCACGGCCCCCTTCGGAGCTGCGCGGCTTCAGGGAGAGGAAAGCGAGCGAGCAACTGCTCGGCCTGAGGAAGAAGAATGAAAAGGCCGCCAGGAGGGATCGCTGCGCCCGACAACAAAACCCGCCGCATCGGGGCCAAGCAACGCCGCTTCAGAGTCGGACGGAGCCCGGCCCTTTCCATGCCTCCGCGCAGGCGGCGGGAGCGCCCCGGGTTCCGCCACTGGCGCATCCCAGCATCCCAGGGCTCTTCTCCGCCTCCCGCCGCTTTCCGCATTGAACTTCGGAGCCGCCCGGGCGAGGGCAGCATCCAGGCCCCGCTGCATCCCCTCCCCAGCGGCCAGCCCAGCCCCGGCCGCCGCCGCCGCCGCCGCCGCCCCGCGAGCCCGCCTACCCGCCGAGCCCGAGCTCCCGGCCAGTCCCTCCCCCGGGGACCGCGCGCGAAAGGACGGCCGGCCGGCGGGCAAGGCCGGTTGCCGAGGCTGGGCGTCCAACAAAGGGGCCGGCTGGGGGTCTCCCTCCCCTCCCCCCTTGGGCAGGTTTACAAAGAAAAGGCTGGAACTTCCAGCCCCGCAGCCCCCGCCTCGCGCTCCCCCCCCCGGCCTGGGCTGCCCGCGACCCCCCGACGCCCGCCCCGACTCCCGCGGCTGCGGCCAGAGAGGGAGGCTAGCCGGGGCTGAGCCGCCGCCAACGGTCCCCGCCCGCCTCGCGCCCCCCCCCCCCAAGCCCGGAAGCTCGGCAGCCGCCGGGCCTCGCCTGCCGCCGTCGCCAACGACCGGGGACCGCCAGGCTGCGCCGCCCGCATCACCCCTCCGCCCGCCGGCCTCCCCCGCCCGCCTCTGCTGCAGCCGCAGCTCGCCCGGAGAAAACGCCGCCACCGCCGCCGCCTCCGACTGGCACAAAAGGCCCCCGCCCGGCCCCTCCCCGACCGAGGCTTACCTTGCGGCGCGGCCGGTGCGGGCAGGGCTGCGGGCGGCGAGGCAGGGCAGCGGCTACTGCGGCACTGGCTCCTCAGGCGGCGGCGGCGGCGGCGGCGGCTCCTCCATGCGCCCTGCGCTCCAGCGCGTGCAGGTGGACGCGCCTGCCTCTGCCCCGCGCCTCCGCCTCCGCCTCCTTCGCCGCCGCCGCCTCCGCCTCCACGGCCGGGAGGGGCCAAGGATGGAGAGGCGGACGGAGCAGCCGCCGCCGGAGCCGCAGCTTGCCCGCCTCGGCCCCGCGCAGCGCCGCTCGGGCGGGCAGCAGGGAGGGAGGGGGCGCGCCCGACCACCCCCCGCCGCCGCCGCCGCCGCCGCCTCCTCCTCCTCCCGCGCGGCGCAGCCGCCTCCTCCAGCCTCGGCCTGCCTGCGCCCATCCAGAAGGGCCGCGGCGCTGCCGACGCCGCCCCTCCGCTTGGCGGGCGGGCGTTTCCCCAGGGCCGGCGCGGGGAACGGCGCTGCCACCTGCCCTGGGAAGGAAGGGAAGGACGCGGAGTCTCCGGCCGGGCCGCCTCGAGCGCCGAAGCGGGCGGCGGGGGAGGGAGACGCGAGGGGGCCGGGCAGCTCCTGCGCGCCGAGCCGAGCTCTGCTTCCAGGTCCCGCGGCTGGCGCGGAAGGCAGCGCGGCTCAGGCGCCATCGGGCCGACCTGGCTGGGACTGCGGCGCCCGGAGCAACGAGCTGGGCGAGCCGACGCTGCCGGTGCCCGGGGAGCGGGAGCTTCTTCGTGCCGCAGCTCCGGCCGCCGCCGCCGCCGCTTCCTCGGAGTTGCCCCGCGGCTCCCGCTCGGGACGGGCGGCGTGAAAGCAGCGGTTCCTCGCTCAGCTCGAGGCTGAAGTCAAAGCGGCCCCGGCGGGAGATTTGCTCGGACTTTGGGCCGGGGGGTTGGGAGGAGGCCGATTTCCTGCCACCGCTCGGGAAACCTCCTTTCCCTGCGGGGCTGGGACTGCAGGCCAAGGAGGCGCCACACACCTGGAGGGGGGCGCCCGGTTGGGGAAGCTGGTCCCCGGCTGCCCTTGAGCGCTGCTCTCATCCAAAGGAAGGGAGTTTCTGCGCAGAACCGGCGAGAGGCGAAGAGCCCTTAGGATTGCTTGGAGGAACCTTGCAATGTTTCAAAACAACCCAGCAGCTTTTCTTTTCCCCAAAAACCCACCCTAAAACCCACAACGCGCAGGGATTGAACAGAAGTTTCCGATGAGAGAAAATAAAACTGTTTTTGTGCGCATAAAAAGAAACCTTTCATAAAAGAAATACGGCCAATACATCATTCAGTAAAGGGTTGCTTTCTTGCCCTGTAAATTTCAACTAATTCCAGGAGACATGTTGCTATAATAAAAACCTCCATATGGAATTTGCCATATTTATATCAAAGGAATTATATAGAATGAATGTTGCAAATTCAAAGACTGTTTTGCTATCCGTGCCTCATTCTTGGGGCCATATCTGAGTTCTCCAACCCCTGAGATGAAGAATAAGAATTCTGGAAAAAAGGAGAGAGTGTATTTACCTCTTGGAAGCTATGCAGGTTAGAATTTAATACATACAGTGGCTAGAGAAATCATTTAATGCTAATCCATGAGCAAATAATTAATGAACACAGGCAAATTTAAATCAGAGATGGACCAGATCTGAAATTTGGGGCATACCACATCATAACAGTGTTGCTTAAAGAACCAGTTGTAATACTAGAACATAGAATAACAGGGTTGGAAGGGTCCTTAGAGGTCTTCTAGTCCAACCCCTGGCTCAAGCATACCATTTCAGACAAATGACTGTCCAGTCTGTTCTTGAAGCCCCCAGTGATGAAGCAGTCACAATTCTGGAAGACAAACTATTTCACTGATGGTTTTCACTTTCAGAAAATTCCTCCTGAGTTCTAGGCTGGCTCTATCTCCCATCCATTTCTTCTTCTCCGATCCCTCAAGTTTTGTTGTTGTTAAGTTATTTATTAGCCTGAATCGGTGTTTAGAATCATGCTGGCTAGAGTATTCTGAGAGTTGAAGTCCACATCTTCAAGTGGCCCAGTTCAGAAAACCAGTCTGAATGAAGTAGCAGGTAAGGTGGCATCTGAAGGTGTGTCTCTACCTGGTCTGCCACCTTCCCACCTTCCTCTTGCTAGGAATAAATGAAGAGATTCCTACCAGCTTTCAGGATTGTAGGATAAGAGCTAATAGGGATGGAGCAAAGTTATTACGAGAAGCCAACATGGGTCTTAAAAACAGATCATGCCAAACAAACTTTGTTTATAAAGTAACTATATTAATGGATCAAGGGGTTGAACTAGAAGATCTCAAGGTCCCTTCCAGCCCCATTATTCTGATTCTAAATGCTGTGGGTGTAGTATAGTCTTCAGTAAGGTACTTGACAAAGTAAACCATAACTTATTCCTTGGAAAGGTAGAAAAATGTGGGATAGACAGTATCACCACCAGGTGGATTTGCAACCGACTGACACTCAACATGTAGTCCTCAATGGAGCTACCTCTATAGGGAGGGAAGCATGCAATGAGGTACCCTAAGGCTCTGTCTTAAGCCCAGGAGTTTTCAACTTCTCCATAAATTATTTAGACAAGGAGATGGAAGGGGAACTTGTCAAATTTGTCAAGTTGTGGGGAATAACCAACAGGTTAAAAGATAATCTCAAGATACAGAAGGGTCTTGACAGACTTCAGCACGGTCCCTATCCAACAAAATGCAATTCAGTGGTGAGAAAATGTCTTACACTTAAGTAGGAAAAACGCAAATGCACAGATATAGAATAGGTAGTGTCTGGTTCAAGAGGGGTCTAGGTGCCTTAGTGGACAACCATTTAAATAAGAGCCAGCAGTGTGCTGCAGCTGTCAAAAAAGGCTAATGCAGTCCATCAACAGAGAGATAGTATCAAGGTTATGAACTGTACTGGTAAGGCCACACTTGGACTACTGGGTCTGGTTCAAGTTCCTCATTTTGGGACTTTGGCTTTTCCTCTGTGAAGCTTCCTTCTGTTGGTTCTTGGTCTACTTTCAAGCAAGAAGAAATAGGGAAAAGCCTAAAGCAGGGATGTCAAACTCACATCATCAGGGAGGTGTCACATGACGTATCAGGACTTTCCCACCCTTCACTAAAACCGGGCGTGGGCATGGCCAGAGCATGACGCATCCAGCCTGCGGGCCAGGAGTTTGACAGCCCTGACCTAAAGGAGATGAATAGGATGAAAGAAATCACTAAAATGTTCTTGGAAGAGTTAGATTGTGGTAAGGACAAGTTGAAGTGTCTATGGCAGGGGTGTCCAACCTTGGCAACTTTAAGACTTGTGGACTTCAACTCCCAGAATTCCTCAGCCAGCTGGCTGAGGAATTCTGGGAATTGAAGTCCACAAGTCTTAAAGTTGCCAAGATTGGACACCCCTGGTCTATGGAGACTCTCACTCATCTTGTCCCAAAGGTCCTTTTCAAAAGGCAACTGGACTTTCCTTGTTTTTTTTTCTTTCTTGAAGACATTTTGCTTCTCATCCAAGAAGCTTCTGGATTTTTGAAAAAGCACTTTTGGGACAGGTTGAAGTGGTGGATATTTAACTCTGTGATTCCCCCGAAGACAATCCAACTGACAACGAGTAACCAAACAACTTCTGAATCAGGTCACTGCGACTCGCCTGAGAAACCTTTGGGTGTATCTATGTTATGGGGCAGGTGGAAGATCTCATGCACCACCGGTTTTACCAATTGATTGACACATTTCTAATGGGAATTTATTTTACTAATTTAGTTTTATTTATTTTTCACATTTCTGAACGACTCGTCTCCCTCAGCTTTAGGTTGTGGCCATTGTTTTCATCTGAAGAATAAGCCCAAGGACGACAACATGGACCATTTCCTGAATTAAATCTTGAAGGTATTTTTTTAAAAATATATATTTTAGAAAACTTTCTTCGGCAATTACAGTCGACGAAATTCTTGTAGTCAGTGCAGCTGTAGTCTCTCCTGATGCATTTAATTTGGATGAATGGGGTTCTGCAAATGAAAGTCATTAGCTTACCAGCCCAAATCAAGGGGGAACACCGTATTCATGAAGATAGATTTGAAAGTAAATTAGGGATCTCTTGAAAATCTGGAACAGCAAATTGATGGTACAATTATTATGATATTACTTGAAAAGAGGAGGAAGGAGGGGAGAGGGAAAAATCATTCAGAGAAGGCATGGGAGACAAGCTTTACATCAACAGAGGTACGAAGAGGTCACTACTCCATTTATTTCAGTCGGAGGGTCTGTGGAATCGGAATTGCCAGGCCTTCAGTCAGAGAACTTACACAGGGAAATGTAAGATTGGCAGATCATTTTAAATAAGTGGCTGGCTATCCTGATGCAGAAACTTGTTCCAATCTCACTAAGAAAAATAAAAGCACCTTAATACATTGGCAAATCCAAGCATATCATAGTGAGGAAACACATTGAAATCTCACCCAAAGTGCCCCAAGCTAAATTAGAGGCCTTCGCTGCCCAACTGCAGCTCAGAGGAAAAACAAACTCAGTAAACCTTGGCTGGAGAAAGATTTTAGTTGGAAAGGGTTGACGTATGAATTTAGAGCAGGGCTCTCCAACCTTGGCAACTTTAAGCCTGCAGACCTTCAATACGACTTCAGCAACAGAGTGGTCAATGCTTGGAATACACGACCTGACTCCGTGGATTCTTCCCCAAACCCCAAAAACTTTAACCTTAGACTGTCTATTGTTGACCTCACCCCGTTCCTATGCATAAGCCCACCAGTGTGCCTATTGTCCCTGTCCGAATGTTTCCTTTTATTCGTATCCATTTTCATGTATTAACAATCAGGTTTATACTTACATGTAACACATGCTTGACAAATAAATAAACAAACTCCCAGAATTCTGGGAGTTGGAAGTCCTCCAGGCTTAAAGTTGCCAAGGTTGGAGACCCCCTGATTTAGAGAGTATGTCAACTGCAGAAGTTTAGTTCCTTATTCTAAAGGTGATTGGCTAAGTTTTTGACATGGTGAATTTATGGCCAGCCTCGTGTATGTGTGGAAAAGAAAGTATGTTAATGGCAAATTCCTTCCCAACCTCCAGCATCTCAATTCTCTAGTATCAGAAGTCCAGCCACAACAGGGAGAAGCTCCTGATGACACAGACCAACTCAAGACTTCTCTGGTGGTCAGAGGTAACTCCAGCAGCCATATTTGTGATGGTAGGAGAGAATCAGAACTCCAAGATATCAATTTACTCCCCCCACCCCATATCATACAGTTTGGAGCAAGGGGGGATGTTAATGTAGACCCCACCAAAGAGAAAAATTATGTATAATTAATCCACGACTTACAACCATCGTTGGGCCCAAATTTTCTGTTGCTAAGTGAGATCTTTGTTAAGTGAATTTTACAACTTTTCTTGCCACGTTTATTACATGAATCAGGGTTGTTAAGTGAATCTGGCTTCCCTGTGGACTTTGCTTGTCAGAAGATCACAAGAGATGAACATCGGAGTCTGGGACACTGCAATCGTCATAAATATGGACCAGCTGCAAAGCATCTGAATTTTATTCGTGTGATCAGGGGATGGTGCAATGGTCGTAAGTGTGAAAAATGGTCACAAGTTTCTTTTTTTTAGGGCCGTTGTAACTTTGAACAAGGGACCCAGTGGCTCAGTGGCTAAGACGCTGAGCTTGTCGATCAGAAAGGCCTGCAGTTCGGTGGTTCGAATCCCTAGCGCCACGTCATGGAGTGAGCTCCCGTTCCTTGTCCCAGCTTCTGCCAACCTAGCAGTTCAAAAGCTTGCAAAAAAATGCCAGTAGAAAAATAGGGACCCCTTTGGTGGGAAGGGAACAGCGTTCCATGTGCCTTCGGCGTTTAGTCCTGCCGGCCACATGACCACGGAGACGTCTTTGGACAGCGCTGGCTTTTCTTTGGCTTTGAAACAGAGATGAGCACCGTCCCCTAGAGCCGGAAACGACTAGCACATGTGTGCCGGGGGAACCTTTGTCTTTTACCTTTGAACGGTCACTAAATGAACTGTTGTAAGAGGAGGCATTACCTGCATTGCTTCTGAATGAGTAAACTGAGTTGCAACACCACAATATTTCCAGGAGAACATAGATAAATTTACTTCCAAAGTCATATGAAGAGGATTATAGGTTAAAAAGAAAAAAGAAAGAAGACGATTGCAGGTAATTGTTGACTAAGAGCCACAGTTGAACCCAAAATCTCTCTTGCTAAGCAAAATAGTTGTAAAGTGAGTTTTGCCTCAATTTATGACCTTTCTTGGTACAATTGTTAAGTCAATCACTGCAGTTGTTAGTAACACAGATATTAAGTGAATCTGGCTTTCCCATTGACTTGTCAAAAGGTAGCAAATGGTTCACATGGCCCTGGGACCCAGCAACCGTCATACATATGACTCAGTTGCCAAGCATCCAAATTTTAAACATGTGGCCGTGGAGATAAATGGAAGGACTGGCCTTAAGTACTTTTTTTCAGTGCCTCCGTAACTTGGAATGGTCCCTAAATGAATGGCTGTAAATTGGGGACTATTATGGTTTGGATGAGTTAAATGTACGAAGTCATTTTCCTTTATGTTGGAGATTAAGAATTCTGCAGGAGCCCTTGCCAGAGGATATGCTCTGAGTATATACACAACGCTAAAAGTATTGATCCAAATTTTGATCTTGGCCTTCATTATATCTGAAATAAAAGATCATTGAGAAATACATGAAGTAGTAGCAGGGCCTGACATAAAGCAAGAATGAATAGAAGAGAATATTTATAACTCAATGTTGAACTGTGAGGTCCTTGGTGTTCTCTGAGCTTGGGGATTTTCTTGCAGATGTTTCTTTCATTATCCAGCTAGCTAACATCATCAGTGCTGGAAGGGAGTGGAGAGAGGAGGAGGAGGAGGAGGAGGAAGAAAACTAGGATCCTTGGTGCTATCTGAGCTCAGTTCTTTTCTTGCAGATGTTTCATTACCCAATACATATCATCATCAGTGCTGGAAGGGAGTGGAGTTTATTCTCTGTTCATACCTATGTGGCTCACCCAGTCAGTGCTGATGGGAGCATTCTTGGTGGTTCCTTGGTAAGGTGATTGTTTATTGTTCAATTATTTGTCTGCGTTGGAAGTTGGTAGGCAGGAATTGCTGGGTAAACTTTGCTCCCGAGACACAAGCAAAAGCATGAAAATATATCAGGATGTGTTCTGCACGTTCATTTACATTCTTGAAACCCCCCACTTTGATTGGCCAAAGCGCAGGGTGATCCGATTGGTCTAGCGAGCCGTGCTGATTGGCCCGCTACGAATCTCCCACGATTGGTGGAAACAAATCACGGGAGATTCAAAGCGATGCCATTGGCTTGAGAATAAAAAGCCGCTGTTTTTCCCTCGGAGCCAGACCAGTTCCGGGGACCAATAAAAGAGCTAAACCAAGTCACTGACTCCGGGTCTCCTTACCGCGACGGACACAACAGAATGTGCAGCCTCATTTAGAGTTTATTTGCTAGGTGAGACTTTGCTGTGATTAGCACCAGGTTTGGCTTCATGTATGTTAACTTGCTCAAAGATTAGAGCCAGAGCAGAGGGAGAATGAACAGCGACCACCATCAATGTAAAAAAAAAAGTAAAAAAGTAAAAATGGGAAATAAAAAATGAAATACAGTTCAGATGCCTTTGGAAACAGAAAAAAAATCACCCCCACACCCCAATATACAGCAATATATACCCCAATATACCTTGGAAGCATCTCCTCTTCTAACTTAATTGCATGTATCCATTTATTTGGCAGGGATTAAGCTCCAGTTCTTTTGTTATTAAAATTCCAAGGTTTTTGAAAAAAGCAAAACATTTCAAGAGCTTCTGAAGTTCCCACTCCTAAGCCCATTAACACTGATAAGCAAAAAAAAAAAATCAACTCCTTCATACTTATCGTCAAGCTTGACACTCCACAAAATGAAGGCAGGAGTTGTCGTAATTTGGGACTAATCCTTACTGAGTTAGAAGTGTAAAATAGAATATGGTTGTATGTAGAGCTCAGTCTTGTGTTCAGCTTGATTAAAGTGATTTATATTGTGGGATTTGGGATCATGTCTGCTCCAGCCTTGATGGCAATTGGAGAGAGGAAGGCAAGAGCTCCCTTCTTTTTGCTTGGGACATCTTCTGTAGATGATTTGAAACTGGTTTATCATTTGGCCACCCAGCATGGACTTCCATCGGAATTGAAATAAAGCTTTCTCCCCAGATTTACTCTTCAGAGTACCCTCAAAAGAAGAAGAAGCCATTCCAAGTGGCCAAATGCTTTGTGTTTATCTCAAGAGAGAAGCACCTCAAGAATCACAATGAGGGGAACGTCAAGTCTTCTTCAGTAAGAGTTGAACATTTGATTCTTCCTCCATCTGCTGTCCTCCAAATGGGAGGGCATTTTGATGGGACCAAACCTCTCAGAATTCCTGGTCAGGCTGAGTGGGAATTCTGTGATTTGTAGTCTTAAGTATGCTTGGAGGTACATCACCATTACGTGCCAATCCCCGAGTATGAGGAAAGAGGCTGCCATACTTCAGAAAGAAGCATTTGAACATTCATCAAGATGGTTCTGCAACATTGGGTTCTAGCAAGCAAAAGACATTGCTTGGTTGATTGATTACATCCATATGCCATAATCAGTTAGAAACCCATGACAATCAGCAATAAAATGCCCACACTTTACAATCAAGAAACTGCAGTACAATATCCATGGTAAAATAGGATAAATGGTAGCATGGTAGCATAGGATATCCATGGTAGCATAGGATAAAAATAACCGAATTAACAATTAATAATAACAGTGAGATGCTTTACCAATAATAATAAAGATTATTATTCAGTCTTCTGAATGGTCTACAGAACGGTTCTGCCTCAAGAAACTCCTAGACCTAGAATATTAAAATAGAGGGCCAAACTTTGATTCTAACTCTTAATTAAAATACCTGTAAGGGCTATTGAGGACATTAGAAGCCCACTCATACTTTTGCAGCATCAGTGACTGAACTCAGCCATTCCACTGAATTAGGAAAGACTTCGCAGATCATGCTTAGCTGACACTTGAATAAGCCCCTGCTGGCTGAGTTCAAACATGCTAAGCCATAATCCAGGGGTGTCCAATCTTGGCAACTTTAAGACTTGTGGACATCAACTCCCAGAATTCCTCAGCCAGCTTTGCCACAAGTCTTAAAGTTACCAAGGTTGGACACCCCTGCCATAATCTGAGTTGAAGTCCACAAGTCTTAAAGTGGCCAAGGTTGGAGACCCCTGGTTTAGAATCCACAATGACTGGATTCACATATTGCGCTGAAGGACAAACAATGGTCATAAGTGCTACTGTAACTTTGAAGGGTCACTGAATAAACTGTTGCAAGTTGAGGAACAGAATATAACTTTATTATGGTTATAGGCCAGCAATAGACATCACTATTTACAATATGTATAAAAAAAAATACTGACACATTATAATACATTAATAGTGGACAAAAACATCCGTTAAGAAAATACATATTCTTAAACAGTTAGGGGCATTCCCTGGTTTATATGAATGGAGAGCCAATAAATATGTGTGTAAATATCATTTTCCAAACATTGTTCTATCTCCAAAAATTGTGACAAATTGACAGCTATAATTCTGTAACCATTTTTTTCTGGTAGACATTGCAGCAACACGGAATTTTGCCACCACACGTGTAATAGCTGGGTTTGAATCCTGGAGGAGAAAGTCTACATGATAATTGTCTGCCCTCCCTGGCAATCTCTCTAGTAAGGGGAGAATATACAATGACCTATAAACTCTGTATAACTCACAGTACAATAAAACAGGTGAGATATCTCCAACTTCTCCTTTACCACATATACGTACCCATTCTGCTATTGGTGTTTTCTTATACCCGCCCTGAAGGAGTGCTGGTGGGAGAATATTAAATCTGGCTCTGAAGAATGCTATTCTTTGTTTTGGGAAGATCAGATCAGTTAGATATCTTGTTGATTCCCACACTCCTTGTTTGATTCTGTCCTTGCTGTGGTGAGCCAACCTATTTAGTTCTTCTTGGAACTCCATGTCCTTCATTCTATTGATTACTACTTGCTTTGCTTGGTGAAAGCCTAGGGACATTAAGAAGACTGGTGAGAGCCCATAGGAGCCCAGCTTGTGGTCTATTGTCTGTTTCCAGGGGAGGGGAAGTTATCAGTCAGCACGAGAGGGGTCAGTCCCTCTGGGAAGAAATGCCTTTTTAGCCAATGAATGATCATTATCTTCCAGGCTCTTACCTGAATTTGAGGCATGCCTGTCTTGATTTGTTGTAAGTCGAGGACCTCCTGTATTAAAAAAAAAGGTCACTTCATATACTTCTCAGATAGTCCTCGACTTACAACATTTAGTCATATAAGTGACCATTCAAAGTTACAATGGCACTGAAAAAAAGTGATTTATGACCATTTTGCACACTTGAGACCATTGCAAAATTCAAATGCTTGGCAACTGACTCATATTTATGACGGTTTTGCCATGTCCCAGGCTCATGCAATCCCCTGGCAAACAAAATCAATCGGGTTACTAGTTTAGCAGCTGCAATGATTCACTTAACAACAATGCTAAGAAAAGTCGTAAAATGGGGCAAAACTCACTTAATCAATGTTTCACTTAGCAACATAAATTTTGGGCTCAGTTGTGGTCATAATCTGAGGACTATCATCTCCAGAATCCTAGCAGGAGCAAATGCTTTTTCCCTAAGTAGAGAATTACTTCCCGTTTCAAACTTCAGGTGAAAGGAGGTCATTTAAAATTTTAAAATGTCTCAGGAAAAGAAAGATATTTTTTGCTTCTGATTGCTATTGGTAAAGGCCCGTTTTTCAACATTTCTTTATAAACAGCTTGAGTCCTAAAGCTTGATCAGATGGAAACGTGCCTGTAAAGAATTGGAACATCCTCAGGATGGCTACTAGTCAATAGATGAGACAATTCACACCCACAAATGTCAAAAATGGCCAGTCCTGTAATCTTTAAGTGCGACACAGCTATTGTCAAATCTATGCAAACGCTTTTAAGTGTATTTTCAGAAGACGGGCAAGGAGAACTGCGAACATTGCCAACAATGCCTGATTGTTTCGACTGGATGTTCAGCCAGCTCCAGCCACCGCACAGAAGGAAGGTTTGAAAAGCCAAATTTCCATCTTTTGGTTCCTGCTGAAAGCCATCTTGATCTTCTCTGCCACTACGCATCTTGTACTATTTAACAACTGGCGCACTGGCGCTTGTGCCCAGTTTTCTTGGAACGTAGAGTACCAAGGATAGTTTAAATGTACAAATAATTCCTGCTGAGCTATCTTGAAGAAAATGTTCATTCTTGAATGCATCAAACAAACAAACAATGCATCAAAGAGAGAAGTCAAAAGAGATTAATGCACTGGCCTCTGTGGGAAAAGGCTGAAAAACTCCCCAAAGGTGTCGCTGTGTTTACCTGCCAAGTTTGGTTAAGCAAATAGACCATTCCTGGTTTGGAGGTGATCACCTGCTTTGCTTCCAGTGACCCTGGAATAGCAAGCTAAAGTGAATCCCCGATGCCACAATTCTGGTTTAGGCAGTAACAAAAGATCCCAACCAGTGGTGGGATTCAAATTTTTTTACTACCGGTTCTGTGGGCGTGGCTTGGTGGGCATGGCAGGGGAAAGTTACTGCAAAATCTCATTCCCTCCCCACCCCATTAACCTGCTTTCCAGCTCAGTTCTCCTGTGCAGGGCAACCAAGGAGACCCAGCCAATCAGCTCAGACTCAATGGGAGGCGGAGAGTAGATGGGGTTGGCGGGGCCAGTCAGAGGTGGGATTGGCTGGTTCTCCGAACTACTCAACATTTCCACTACCGATTCTCCAGAACTGGTCAGAACCAGCTGAATAACCACCTCTGGTCCCAACTCACTGTTACCCTGTTCGCCTTCTCTCCGAAGAGCATGGTGGCCTAGAGGTGGAGATGCTCACCTCACATTTACAAGGTTGAGAGTTCAATCCTAAGTAGCGGCAGATGTGTCTCTATCGGGGTGCCAAGAAAGTATCTGCTGCGAACTCCACATGGTGTCAGGAAGGGTATCCGGCTAGTAAACACTCATCCAATAAACTTCATCCAATAAATTAAGGGATTACAGGATGGTAAAAGGGAGGTTTTTTTAGTTTTGTCTTTTCTCGGATGGCCTCCCAGGAAGATTTATCACAAGGGCCTGTGGGAACAGCTTATCCCATTTCAAAAACTCTTTCTAAGTCACACGTTTGCTGGATTTATGGGAAGTTTTATCATAGTATATGTCCATATGGTTATGAATTTTATATGCCAACATCATTTGCTTTGTGGCATATATTACTAAAGCCTTTAGAAAGAACCTTCTCCATTTTCCTTTGTTTTAAGGGAAAAGGCAGCTCTACTGTCCCTTCACCAGTTTTCCATTGTTGCTTTGCCCATGAATTCTTCTCCCTGCTCTTCCACTGTTATTCCAAGCATCTTTAGCCACCCCGAGTCTTTTCCCCTACCAGTGAGAAGATCAAGCTTCTCAGATAAATTCAGCTGTCAGGATTCCAGCACTTAAATCATGAATCTTGAGCCAAACTTCCAAAACTTCAAAAGGATTTATTGGGAGTGAACATGCCGGCACTGCCTGGGTGTAGCCGACTCTGACGCATCATTCATTGTCACCCTTGACCCTGGGTGTATCATTATTCATATTCTCCAATGGGACACATCCATAGCCCAGAGTCATCAATCAGGCTCCAGTTAGAATTTTGCATGGCAGAAACTTCAGTCACCTAGCTACTATCTTTGAAAACATTTATGGAATGCACTTTCAGTTTGCTGCACTGCTTCCCCCGTCCCTTTCTGTTGGCAACTCTAAAAAGACCATAAAAATATTTTATGAGTTGACACAGCTATGATTGGCCTTCATCCGACCACCAAGGCAGAGGAGCGGAGGTCAGTAATGGCCACCACGAAGAAACCTGCAACCGGACAAGATCGTGCAGGAGGAAGAAAGCAGAAAGAGTTATGAGAGTTGTTTCTGACCAGGACAAAGCAAGAGAGAGTGCCCTGGAATCTTGAAGGCTGCTAAGGATACCTTGTTTCCAGAGAGAGTTACAAGTGGCGAATATCCTAAAAGGGAAAGGTGTTTGTTTGTTTTTTTGTTTCACTCTCCTTCCTAACGTGACAGCGGATGGAAGCATAAGAGAAATCCGAAAACCTGCATTGGAGGTAATTGAATTCTGAAGGGATAAGGATTTCTGAACATTTAAAGGAAAAAAAAATCTTTTTGGCTGTGAGTGGGAAGGGAGAAGGAAAAAAAAAATTGGAGCAAAATTTGAAAATAAGGAGAAGATTGCCTAGAATTTTAAAGAGTTATTAAACATCAGTAAGACTTCTAAAAGATATATTTTAAAGGGAACTTTGTGATTAAACTTTAACCCCAGAAAGAGAAAGTGAAGAAGGAGAAAGTATTTAAAAGAAACAGCTTGTTTGGATTGTTTGGTGATTTTGGAACTTCTGAGAATTATCTCTGATTAAAAGCACTTGGGTGGTTGTTTGGAAAAACTTTTTCTCTACACAATGGCATCACTTGTGGATGGATTGAAACTTGTATGCCAAAAATATGAAAAAGAAAAGCAAGAAGGGAAGGATGTTTTTGGCACTCTTTTTCAATTTTTAGAAATGGCGGTTTGTACTTATGTAAAGCTGAATGAGCAGCAGGATGACTGGGACAAAGAAGAAGCCATTTTTGATGAACAAGTGACTTTGGTCGGGGAAGGAAAGGAGGAAGAGAAAAAGGAAAAGAAGACTTTAAGATTGGAAAAACAACCAAAAAAGAGAAGAATAAGGTGAAAAGGGGACATTATGTTAGAAAACAACAGAAAGAGGGAAAGCAGAATAAAAGGGAGGTGGAGAGACAAAGGGATAAAGAGGACAAGGAGGAGAAGAAGCAAGGGAGAAAGGAAGGGATGAGAAGCCTTAATGGTGGGGAGCAAGATGCAAAGAAACAAAAGTTTTTTAGAGATAATGGATAAATTTTATTGAAAAAGGGATTCTAGAAAGGTACATAAGATTGTATTATTACATTTGTACTTAGAAATAACCTTAGAAAATTGGAAATAATATGCAATTTTAAATGTGATAAAATATTTAGTATAATTTACTGAAATTTTTGTTAAGAAAAGGGGAGCACTTCAATGAAACAATGATTTAAGATATGTGATGGGGGGGAATAATTTTGGAAAGCATAAGTGTTCCCATAAAGGCATGATATTTAATTGAAATGGGTAAAATGCTTAAGATATAAATGATTGTTAATATTAATTATTAGATTATGTTATCCTAGTGAAATTTTTCTGAAATGAGAGATTTGAAGTAAGAGAGGGGGAACATTTTAATGAAATAATGATTTATAATATGTGATGGGGGGAGGAATAACTATGGAAAATAGGTGCTCCCATAAAAGTATGTGATTTAATGTGAAAAGTAATGTGCTAAATGTTTAAGATATAAATGAATATTAATATTAATGAATAGATTTGTATTGGTATTGATAATATTGTATAATTTTAGAATGTACCAGACAGAATCCCAATGTAAGCTATTCATTTTATACTAAGTATTATAAATATAGGGGAAAGAGATAAAGGCATCATACTCCAATTAGTGTACAGGAGAAGTTTTCTTCAAAGAAGAACGATAAATGGATAGCTGGAAATAGAACAGACAAAGAATAATAAATATTATGATTCGAATTGAGATGAGATAAATAAAATAAAATTAAGAAAATTTAAAAGAGAGGAGAAGCTATATAGAAAATTGAAAATACTAATAAGATATGGAATGGTATGCAAAATGAATATGAATTTGAATTTGTGTCTGTACCAAGAGTTTTAACCCGGGACTAAGCAACTTTCAGAAAAGAGGTTTTTTATGCTTTTATGTTTTGTGTTTTTGTGTGTTTATGTTTTGTATGTCTTTAAAAATTAATAAAGTTTGTTTTTAAAAAAATTCTCATAACTGTACTGCAAGCAGCGGCCCCTCGAACCTACTCATGTGTGCAATCTTCAAAGCATAAACCAAACACCAAACACCCCCAAACACCTTCTTGCTTAAGGTGCGACACAGCAGACATTTGGGTTTATTTCCACTTGATGCTTTCAGGTGCCAGGCTGCACTGGGATAGCCTTGATGACAAAAGAAAATCAGAATGCTGGTTCTTTCCAAAAGCAGGTAATTATGACTATATTATTAGACAATCGTGAGACTTGAAATCTTGTTTTTTTTTTAAATTTTATTGGTTTTTAAAAACAAACATAAACAAATAAAACATAAAAACATCAAGCTATCTTCCATAGGTGTACATACAGTCTCAGTTCTTTCTTTCTCAGCTTTGTCTGGTCACAGGGAAATAGAATATTTTCAAGCCTCTAGTTGGCAGTGTTACAAAGTTTCTTTGCTCTCACTTTCCCCCTCCTTTTCCGAGCAGGATATAATAAGAATTAATAAAAACAAGAAAAGATATAAAAAAAATGAAATAACTAAAGGGAGCCTCTAGCCTAAAATATTACAAAATCAAAAAAGGAGAAGAAAAAAATAGATATAAATGAAAAAACCAGTCCAGTTTCAAAATACAAGATCATACATAGAAAATCCAGCAATGAGAAAAACAAAGCAAAACATTACTTTGACATTCCTATTTAAAATCGCCGCTTAATCACTTCTGTCAAAACTTTTACAGATTCTTTCTTTTCCTTAGGGTGTCCTTTCAGATCTTAGAGTTAAAAAAAAAAGTTCTCACCAAACCGGCACACTCTCTCTTTCTGCTCTCTTCCATTTCAGAGCTGTCCCAACTTCAGCAGCTCCTGGATCTACCAGGGACTTTGAAGTATCCCTGGGATCGACAGGATGCGCTCTTCACTTTCACTTTCTCTTCAGGACAGTTTAGATCTGATAGAACCGTCCAGGAGCAAAGATATCGGCAGCGATCTCAGACCTCCAAGATCGCACACCGTATTGTCGCGACGCCAGCTCCGCCCTCCACCGAGACTTGAAATCTTGTTAAGGGGCAAAAAAATTGTGTTGGCCAAAGTATTTTCTGGTTTTTGTGGACTCTTCAGCTTCTGTTATTCTCAGTTGATGGTGGTTCACAGAGAAAAAGCCTCCATAAGAGCAATGTATTTTAAAGGCCAGGAAACTTATATAAGAGGACGGGGGGTGGGGGTTATCGTTGACATTTCTATGCAAAGCCGAAATGTACACAATCTAAGAAGAGAGGAGAAGGTTTTTGTGTGCTTAAGAGCTTTCCATGTAAATGTCACAGACTGACTGGATCACTTCGGCTTCCTGGCTGTTGGACCTTCTTCATTGATGGCTTTCATCTCTATCCCCCCCAAGAGAAAGGGCCTTCCTCCAGATGAGAGAAAATGAGCTTCCGCATTCTGCCACCAGGCCAGTAAGAGACCAGAAGCCAGAAGATGCTTCCTTCTGCTTCCAGAAGACCAAGTCAGGCACCCTTTGAGATTTGATGCACAGGTACGAAATAGGCTGTACCTGGCTCAGTAGCAGTAACTGTAACAGGGATCTTGGAGTCCCAGTGGACCATCATTTAAATATGAGCTAGCAGTGTGCAGCGGCAGCTGCCAAAAAAGGCCAACACAGCCCTAGGTTGCATTAACATGTAATCAAGATCACATGAAGTGTTTAATACCATCTTATAATGCTTTTGCATTCACACCTGGTTGCCATGATACAGAAAAGATATTGAGACTCTAGAAAGAGTGCAGAGAAAAGCAACGAAGAAGATACAAGGGCCTAGAGTCTAAATTATAGGATGAACGGTTGAGAGAGAGCCCAGCCTATTGAAGAGGATTGGGGGAACATGAGAACTGTCTTCCAGCGCTTGATGGGTTGTCATAGGGAAGAGGGAGTTGACGTATTCTCCAAAGCAGCAGAGGTTAGGAGAAGCAGGTGGAAGATCATAAGGACAGAACCAATCCAGAAGTAAAGATAACTTTTCTGACACTGAAAACAATCCATGGAATGGCTTTCCCCAGAATTGTGGATGTTCCATCACTGGATGTTTTCAAGAAGAGATTGGACAACCATTTCTCCAGAACAGTATAAGGTCTCCTGTTTGAGGAAGCAATTTGAGTAGAAGATCTCCAAGGTCCATTCCAGCCCTATGTTCTAAGGTGTGCCAGCTCAACCTGCCTGTTTATTCTTGGTTCAATGTGTTTTGTAAATCCAGAGAAGGAATTGGTCAGTATATAAGGAGTTCAGTTTTGGCAATTCTGAATGTGAAAGACACTTGTCTGAAATCCCAGAATTATCTGGATGACCACAGACAAAATAGAGATGGTTTGACCACCTTTATATCTCAGATTGATTCACTGTTGGATGATTATCCTGGATATTCAAAATTTTGCTTCCTCCACGCCTCTCTGCACCCTCAACTACATCAGAAATTCTTTGCTATGGTTTCTTTCACAAATTCAGCGTCCAAGAATTAGCTCCCGGGAACTTTTCTATATTGTACAGTAGTCCCACATTCTACAGCAAAAAGACCTGCACAGCAAATTAGGGTCTTTGGATAGTCCCAGCGGCCAATAAATTTTCTTTGTGCATTTAGAGTGGGGAAGGGCTCAGGGGTCTGGTTGTGAAAGGTCGTTTGATAGATCCTTATATAAAGTGAAGCAAAATTCCCAGGATCAGCTCAGAGCAGCCAAGTCCCTTGAGACTCCATTTCTTCTTACTTGAAGGCAAGAGGTACTTGAGAAAGGAGTGAACAGCTGTATAGGGTTATAATATAAAATTGATGCAAGCCAAAGAGAAGCAGCATTTCAGTGACATAAGAATTCATGCCAGGAGGGAAGGTCACATCACAGAACAGAGATGCTCATCCTCAACGTCTGGTTCTGGTCAGGTTCTAAAGATTGCATCATAGCTGTTAAGCCTGGTTTCCCCAACCAGGGTTAGGGAGACAAGCTAAACAGAATGTGCAGCGTTAGTCAGATAGGCACACAGATAAATGAGTGAGCTAAGCTTGTATGTTTATTAACATACAGTAAAAATAACAGATACGCTTGTGCTATCAAATATATAGTTTATTCCATTATGAGTTCATAGCATAGTCAAAATAACAGTCCAATAGTCATGTATCATTTAGTCAGTCCATTCAGGGATATTCAGTTAGCAAAGTCAGTGTTGAATACCCTATGTCAATACACTTACAAGTCTGTCCTTTGTTTTCTCTCCCGTTCAAATGCAGTCTTGTGTCCTTGCAGTAATCAGGAACTTCAAAGCCAGAGAGATAGCAAGCTGCCGTCTTGCTTCTTTTAAAGTGCTTTCACAACCACTCCCTTAATTACTATCCCACAGTTAAAGTTGCAGACACTTTAACATAACAAACTATGATTACATATTATTATTTACCTAAACCAGTTAGGGTAAAACAATGTTATCCCTAACAATAGCAACTGGACCAAATTTTGTTAATCTGAAGAGATTTTGTTGCTCATCCAAGCAATGTCTCAGATTAACAAATTTTGACCCAGTTGCTATGATTCAACCTATAGACACCTTTGGTCTGGATGACTGAGTCTTCGTTGACATACTTTCTGATCAGTCCTTCCACCTTTGGGTTACCAAAACCCTTCCTATTTTCCTAAGAGACATTCAATGGATAGTTGTGCTAACATAGAAGCATTTCCAGCTCATGTTCTGAATGATCAAAGGATCCTCCACAGTGTGTCTGTAACCTCTTTGCTCTTGTGGCAACGGCTTTCCTCTTTTTAATTTCCCTTATAGAGCAGCAGGCATCTAAACTGTCCTCTCTTTTTTCAATCCCCCTTCCCATTATCTTCTGAAATAGGTTTTTGAATAATTTATTTAGATTTTGCTTTAGGATACTTGATGATTGCTTCTGTTCCTTGTATTGAAACCTTGTATGTCTCTTCACCCTATCTGTATTCCTTGTTTAATTTTTCTCCAAATCACTTTACATTCTTTACTCTTAGATCTACTTCAGAAAGCTTAAGGGTTCCTCCTCCCCTCCACTTTTGCCTGGTAACATGTTATATACTCCAGATTTGTGCCAGTAAAAACTGACTTCCGTGGTAGACACCTAAAGCCTCTTCTGCATTCCAGCCTTCAACATTTTCCTGCATGAGGACAATGTAGAAGTACAAAGAGCGCTGAAGAATATCATTTGAATCAACTCAAAAAGAGGCTACAGTATAGAATTCATATACAGTAGTATTTTGTCTACTGGAAGTAAAACCCCTGTCTTTCAAAAAGGAACACAAAGACACCCAAGGCTGAAAACATTAGAAGGCTCGTTTTAAGGTTGGAGTGATGTAAACATTTTCCTTGACAATTTTATTGATAGCTGTAAAGCATAGAAGAATTGTAATGAATGCACAGCAATGCTGGGTGACACATTTGTCTTTCAGCCCTTGAGAATCAGCTCTACAATGTGGCCTGAGGCGAGTGTTTAAAGATGTGTTGTTCTTTCCTCACATCATAAATACATCTACTGTGCAATTTACTACAATAGGTTGAATCTTTTGAGGGTGGGACCCAAGATACCATAACAACAACACACTCAGTAGGAAAATAAAAACAGGGAACGTTAGCATGCGTCACCTCAATGAGCAAATAATTCTAAATTCCCAACCTTCAGACCACTCAGCTGTGATCTTCAGAGATTCTGCGGGAATCAGTGCACCAGTTAGGTGCAATAATGCTGTCTAAAGTTGTCTCTGTGCGTTATTGTCATCCTTATGACAAAAAAGTTCCTTTTGCTGCTGCTGCTGTAGTTGTTCCTGAGAGACAACCCCAAGAAACACACAAGTGTGGAATGGGACAACTTGCCACAACCAACTCAACTTCCCAATGTTAACAATTTTAACAATGTTAACAATTCAATCATTTAAAATAAAATAAAAATTGTCATTCATATTTCATTGTCCCTCCTTTTGCATCCTTTGTTTAATGATCCTGTTCCACCATTTCTTTGATATTGGTGTAACTCTTGTCCCACAGCGAGTTGACTGTGGGGAGAATCTCTGGGTTGCTCCAGAAGATCTGCTGTGCTCTCACGCCATTCAGGGAGGAAAGGAGGTGGCCACAACCGATAAGGAGTTCCATAAATGGGAGGTCCCACATTTGGTGCTGTCCCATCACAAGGGCAAAGCTACATCTTTTACGGTCTTTTACAAATGGGGTGTTGCCTTCTGCTAAAATTTAAACACATTAAAAAATGTGGTGCCAGATTGCTTTACTTTTCTTTCAAATGCTTTGCCTCTATGCATACTATGTAGAAGAGGGGTGGACAACTATGGCCCCTTTATGATCTCTGGCCCCCCTCCCACTCCCAGAATTCTTGAGCCAGCTGTGCCAGTTGCTCTCCCCTGCCCCAGAAGGGGAAGCAAAAAAAAAGTACACTACTTCGAGGACCCCTGAATAAGTTGAGAGTGCCTAAATGTGAATCTATCATGCTCCAGTGGGGCTCTGATCAGATAACACATTAGACTCCAGTGATTCCCAAAACAACTGCAATGTTTTGCTTAACAACCATGGCAAAAAAGGTTGTAAAATCGGGTGTGATCACCTTGCTTAGCAACAGAAATTATGGTCCCAACTGTAGCCATAAGTTGAGGGCTACTGGTATGAAAACTTAACTCTAAATTATGTTTAGCAGTCTTTGGAAGGGATTAAGATTTAAATATGAGGGATTAAGACTTAAACGTGAGCCAGCAGTGCGTGGCAGCATCAAAAAAAGCTTATCTAAACAGAAGCATAGGATCAAAAATCATATGAAGTATTAGTAGCCTTAGTAAGTCCACACCTGGAATACTGCATCCAGTTTTGGTCACCACATTACAAAAAAATATTGAGACTTTGGAAAAAGTTCAGAGAAGAGCAACTAAGATGATTGAAGGCCTGGAGACTAAAATATATGAAGAACGGTTGCAGGATTTGGGTTTGGCTAGTCTAGAGAAAAGAAGGACTAAGGATGACATGAAGCAGTGTTCCATTATCTGAGGGGCTGCCCCAAAGAAGAGGGAGGTGTCTGTCAATCTATTCTACAAAGCACCTGAAAGCAGGACAAGAAACAAAGGATGGAAACTAACCAAGGAGAGAAGCAACCAAGAATTAGGGAGAACTTTCTTAACAGTGAGAACAATTAATCAGTGGAATGGCTTGCCTTCAGAAGTTGTAGGAGCTTCATCACTGGAGGTTTTTAAGAAGAGACTGGACAGCCACTTGTCTGAGATGGAATAGGTTCTCCTGCTTAAGCAATGGGTTGGATTAGAAGACCTCCAAGGTCCCTTCCAGTTCTATTCTGATCAAGATTCCAATCACATCCGCTTTGAACCTTTATTTCCATCTCTGTCCCTGGACTTGCAAAAATGTTAAGTATTCTCCCACCCCCATTGAATGCGGCTGAGACAATCCTTGTCCGCTGGGATGAATTAAGGTCAATATAAAATTGGCTAAATTGAACACAATCTGGGCAAACTATTCTTCCTCTGATTTTGCAGGCAATCCGAAAGAAAACTAATCCCAGAATCTGCTGTCATCCTATGGTCAATGAGGAGGATTCTCAGCCATGAAGTTGAGCGGGGGGTCATCTTGAACTCAAGATGGTTGCAATGGCAAAAGAAGGCAGAACCGACCTGGGGGCCGGAAACTCTGCTGCTGCAGAGTTCTTGCATCAAAGCTCAGCTGGTGGAAAAGAGACTTGGATCACGTTCCCCTCTGCTCCAACTGACCAATAATGGAAACCAGCCTTCCAAGTGGAGCTGGGATCCAGTCTTCTGTAATTCGTAACTATCATAGCCATAGGCTCAATCCATGTGGAAAACCTTAGGCTATTAAATCATGGCTATTAAATCATGATTGCTACTGTGAGAAGCCTTCCAAAAGAAAAAGAAAAGCTAAAAGACATTAATGAGTGAAATCTAGAACAAGATATGGCCTAAAACAATTCAATATAGCTCTTTTCTCATGGTAATAATGAGGTATTTATAAGACATTGTGGAGTTCCTTTTTCTATCCATTCAGGTGAGAATTTTTCATTGCTGATTGTTAAAAGCTCAAAGTGTGACAATTTATTCTCATTTCACTGACATTACTGAATGCTGCACAAACAATGACTTTTAATCCAAGAATAATTCTAAGGCAGCTCCCTCTGGGTAGATGAGGCATGCTATTAAAATAATCAGGCCTTCTGTTCCATGCAAGGAACCATGGAAAATATTGGTTTGCTCTTTAAAAAGCTGCTATCAGAAAGAATAATTTCAATAGGACACCCATTTCTATTCAAAAAGCAATTCATCATTTATTCCAGTAATAATTATCTACACACATTAAACATGAATTATGTTAAGACTTCATAATAGACATCTTATATACAATACTTTTACTGGGGTGACTTCTGGATTTTTTAAAAAATTGCTGCTTGGAAATTGGTTATTTGCTCTGCTCAAGTTATATTTACACTAGTGAAGGGAATTAAAGGTCTAAATAAAATGTAAAACATCTGAATTTCAAAAATAATTTCTGTTAGTTTAATTAACAAGAAAAGCCATGTGAATCTGCAGAGAAATATGAAATTGTACGCACAGCCAATGAGTTGCCTCTCTGCACTGTTTCCTGCTAATTCCATCTTGTTCTTTGTTCATTGAAATCTGTTCAGAAATTATAAAATGGAACCTGCTAAGGCATGGCACCAGAGTTTCTCAACCTCTGCACCATTTGGGGGATAGGGGGTGGACTTCAACTCCCAGAATCCCCCAGCCAGCTATGGTTGAGGCTGAGAAAAGCTGCACTCCGTAACTAAGATGTGGTAAGAAATTGTGAGCAATTATTAAACGAATGGCTTCAACTTAGCACATAGAAACATGAGAAATGCTCCAGTGCTGTGCATTGCCCAACATTTTCCATAGGATAGTATCAAGGAAAGACTTCAGGATCAGACATTCTTTTCTAATTCATTTGCCAGTAAAAAATACATTTGCTTGAATGTAGGGTCTTCTTTACGGCTCGAAGATAACATTGACAACTATATACTTTCAATTAAAAAAACGTTGATAACTGAGTGAGAAATCCTTCTTCCAAAATAGTCCATGCTTCCTTGAATTTCCTTTCAATAGGCTCAACAGTTTTATTTGGAGATTAGTTTAAAAAATTGCAACTTTATTGACTTGGTTGGTCTATAGCAAAGCGTCCAGCCACTGACTCAAGGTCACAAGAAAACTGAATAGTCAATGGCAGTTATCAATGTCTCTTTAGAGCTTCATCATGTTTTATAAAATACAATCAGTGCATTCTTAGCATGAAGCCATTTTGCAACATGCAATTACCGTACCAAAAGAACATAGACTACAAAATAAAATCAATTTGTTGTCTTACTATCAGAAAGTCTAGACCAGAAGCCACTGTGCCAAAATATATTCTGATATGTTGTAAATGAAACATTATGCTAACAAAATCTATCAAATGCACATATTTTTTTTTTAAAAAGAACCATATAAAGATTGTCAGAAAGACTCCTGTTTCTAAGATTTCTTTACTTCCTGTCGGGTTCTGCAGCCCATTGGATTAGACAAAGGACCAAAAGATGTCTTGGGATGCGAGTCTTTCAAAGTCGTGAGTCTTTAAAGTAGCCACATCATCCCAGGACAAGATGCAGCTTCTTTAAAGAACTGTACAGATGGGAAATATAAAGCCCCCCACATGTTCCAACCCCCCCTTTTCTGCTTGAATTTAAAGCAATTTGAGCACTCTAAATGTTTGCCTTTTTCCTTTAAATGCCGATCAAAATAAAGTTATTCCTTTCTCTTAATAATTCAAATACTAAGATTTCTTTCCTCTCTCGCCCCTATATGTTCTCCTAAATTTTGTTTTTCAAGTTGAGGTAATTAAAATGTATGGATCCTTAGGATCAGGAGAATGGCATACAGGAAAAAAAAAACCATTTTTGTTTTAATTTCCAACAAATGCTTAAATCCAGACTTTAGAGCAGGTGCCCATTTCCAAAAGGAAAGCCCCTCTTCTTTTCCACCCTGCCCTGGACCTTCCCTGTAGGAATCTGCAAAGGGAATGAAAAACCAGTAGACAGCAGCAAATGTGCTGGCGCCAAAAATTCAGAATCAACTTGGTATGTGGAGTCAGTCCTAATTCAGGGCAGAAAAGGGCCACATGCATTGCATGTTACATTCCCATCAGCTGTAGAACTGTAGATATTGGTGTGTAACTGCCGCTTCCAGCCATCTTAAACTTGCCAAGGTTGAGAAATATTGCCCTTCAGTAATAAAATGTGACTTTATTTCACACCGTAGTCTATCTAAGAGAGAGGAAAAAAAGGCTTTGAAGTAGATTTCCCTCCTCATTTCAAAAGGGACATAATATGAGACCCTGAAAAACAATTGAAAATTAGGAATGATTAGTCTAAAAGGAAAAATTGGTCCCCTTTAGCATTTTACAGAAAACTTTGTTTCCACAAAGACAAAACCTAAGAACGCCACAGTATTACTTGCTTGCTTTTCCACTAGAACAGTGTTTCTCAACCTCCGCAACATTAAGATGGGTGGACTACAACTCCCACAATTCTCCAGCCAGCAAACCGGGGAATGAAAGTCCACATATCTTAAAGTTGCCAAGATAAAGAAATACCCCCCCTGGTGCAGTGTTCAACACCCAGAATTCCCCAGGCTTGCTGGAAGTCCACCTGCCTTAAAGTCGCAAAGGTTGAGAAACTCTGCCCTGAGCATGCTTGTAGTGATGCCACTTTGTTGAAAAGGTGCTCTGGATATAAAACTGCTGAAATAAGGGGAGGTTGGCTGGCCTTAAAATTGCTAGGATCATTGCAGGGATGGGATTCAGCCAGTTTGCACTGGTTCAGACAAATCAGATGTTAATTTTACGCCTGGTTTGGTGAACCAGTAGTTTTGATGACCGGTTGGCCCCGCCCTGCCCCACCCAAGAGTCCCCACACGGCCTGTTTTGGATCCCAGGTAAGTGAAGGGGGCGTGTGGAGCCCGGGGAGGTGGAAAACAGGCCTCCCAGAGGCTTGTGGAGAGTGAAAACGGGCCTATTTCCGGCCTTCAGAGCACCTCTGGAGCCCGGGAATAACAGGCCCTCTACAGCCCATTTTGGCTCCCAGGATGGTGCAGGACTAGGCCACGCCCACCCAACAACCAGGCAGAGAACCAGTTGTTAAATTATTTGGAGCCCACCACTGGATCATTGTACCACATTTTACAAGGAACTAATCACAGTTCAAATTGACTTAGTCCTGCCCTCCAATGTTTGCATGGAGGAGATCAGTAGCTGGACATAGATGATGTACTGGTTTTAGTTCTGGTGAAAAGTATTTATTTAAATGATCATTGAGCATACCTGATAAGTTACAAATCATGGCGCTATGGAGCCCCATGTATGCACACACTACATGCGTGTAGGATTTTTGTACCTTTCACTGGAACAATGGCCACAAAGGAGGGCAGCCACCTCATGGAGCTTGGGTGGAGGATGCACCAACACTCCAGGGAGGCACAGATGGTGCCTGGAGGTATATACTAGTCTCTTAAGATAGACAAGCATTTTCATTTTGGGAATGAAAAGCAAACACTGAAAAGAAAAACAAACACTGAAAGCAGGATAAATTATATCCACAATTTTTGGAATTCAATAAGGACTGTTTCCCCCCCCCCCTCTACTCCTCCATGGCCCTATAGGAAGGAAGGAAGGAAGTAAAGGAAGGAAAGGAAAGGAAAGGAAAGGAAAGGAAGGAAAGGAAGGAAGGAAGGAAGGAAGGAAGGAAGGAAGGAAGGAAGGAAGGAAGGAAGGAAGGAAGGAAGGAAGGAAGGAAGGAAGGAAGACAACCTTGTTTTTAGCAGCACAACTTTTTCCATTAATGGCATCAAAGAGCAACTTATCCAGTTGAAGAATGAATCCCCAATTCCCACCTTGACCTATTACCGCATATTAAAGGGTTTTGTTTTGCAAGGCACAGCAAAAGTTACTCATCTTTGTATCGAAGTGCCTAATGGATAGTTATTTTTAATCAAGGTCAACTCACATTACTTTTCCAAACAATAGATTTCCTTCATCAATACTTATTGACATAACTGGGCATAGTGGATAGTGCCTGAGGAATGAAGACACTCTGTGTCTTGCTACAGAAAAGCAACTTATTGGCAAGACAATAATTCTAACACTATTTATATTGAATTATCATTAAAATTTAATAGAAACATTTCCTTGTGCCGTTCTGGGAAGATTACAGAACTGAGATGAACCAGCTTTAATACTTTGCTTTGAAAGACGCACCGGTCATTTTGAGATGCTCTCGTTTGTTCTTAACACTGAAAATTTAGTCCTTACAGAAATATGTACTTCTTTTGGGGGAAACCAGTAAATATTGAGGCAAAAATGTCTTTGCATTGAACTGCAAACCCGATGCCTCCTTTATAAAAGGATACAAACTCTATCAAATGCAACAACTAAAGAATATTAATGGCATCCTTTCCGTCTCCCCACCCCCATGAATATTCGTACTTGATTTAATTGGTTTCTCTTAAAATCAATATATTAAAAACCACCTTTAACTCTGCAGTAGGGAGGAACAGCGTTAGAATATGCAACATCTTAACAGTGAATGCCAGATAATTCATAGTCATAGCCATTTCTGCCATGTTACAAACAATTCCAGGAGGATTTGCACCTTGTCTGAGATTATTATTACCAAATGTTAAGTGTTAATGGGGCAGTACAGGTCAGTTTCAACCAATCCTCACTGACTAGCAGATATAAAATCCTTTGGCCACCAAGATCTGGTCTTCATGGAGAGAAGCCCACTAAATTCAACCCTGTGCTTGGTTGAATGCAGCTTCAGGGCACACTTTCCTTGGCATCAACTGGGGGTGGATTCAGACTCGGGCTCAGCAGGAGCAGTTCCCGCAGCCTTTCACACTGTTGATGATTTCTTCTTGCAGTTTCTTCCTTTCCTCCTCTTTGGACATGTGATGGTTTCTCTCCTCCCACCTCTCACTGGTGCTTCTGTTCAGCATCCGGCTGCTCTGAGTGTGCCACATCTCGTAGTAGAGGCTGTTGGGGCTGGTAAGCAGGTCAATATGCTTGCCACGCTCTGCAACTTTGCCCTGTTTTAAAAGAAATCAGAAGTCCATGATTACACAGCACGGCTTCTCTGGAACGAGTCTTAGGAGAACCTACTGGAACAGAGTGGGTTCAAATAGGAAAGGAGCAGCCCCTTAAGCAACAGCACTTGGACTTGTATACCGCTTCACAGGGCTTTCCAGCCCTCTCCAAGCGGTTTACAGAGTCAGCCTCTTGCCCCCAACAATCTGGGCCCTCATTTTACTTACCTTGAAATGGATGGTTGAGTCAACCTTGAGCCAGTCAGGATCGAACTGCTGGCAATGAACAGTGAGTTAGCCTGCAATATGGCATTCTGACCGCTGCGCCACCACAATTTGGCCTTAGATTGAGCATCATGGTGAAAACATCGGTGGATTTCCAGCTAGAGGGCTGCACACTTCTACAAATGGATGAACCCTTCTATCCAAACCCTTATGCCCTTATATCTCTCACTCATACTGGTAATAAGCCAACCATAGTTTACAGGTAGTCCTTGACTTGTAACAGTTTGTTTAGTGATTGTTCAAAGGCACAATGGCACTGAAAAAAGTTACTTATGACTGTTTTTCACACTTATGACTATTGCAGCATCCCTGTGGTCACGCCGTCAAAATTTGGATGCGTGGCAACTGACTCATATTTATGACGGTTGCTCTGTCCCAGGATCATGTGATCAACTTTTGGGACCTTCTGACAAGCAAAGGCAACGAGGAAGCCAGATTCCCTTAACAACCGTGTGACTTAACAAACGTGGCAAGAAAAATGTCATAAAATGGGGCAAAACTCAATTGTAATCATAAGTTGAGGACTACCTGTATTTCAGTACTTGTTACTCTAGAATAGGGCAAGAACCATCCCCCCCCCCCCATCTTTCTCAAAATCTTACAGTCATAGAAGCTAGGGAGTGTTTGGATTAACATTTGCTTCCTTTTGTTATTGTGGGATGTATGTTAGGGTGTTTTGTAAAAAAAAAAAAAATGCTCATTTTCTGTGAGGGACAAAATTTGGGGAAGGCTGGTTCCTTGCGTTGGATCTTGCCTACTACAACCTGTGTGTGTTTCCCAAGGCGTCAGGCTACATTTCCAACGACCTACTAAACATCTCTTTTCATTGCAGATGATACAACAGGGGTGGAACTCATCTCCAGGGGGGATGAGTCTGCCCACTGAGATGAGGTGAACCGGTTGCTCTCGTGGTGTGGAGACAACAACTTGGTCCTCAACACCAATAAGACCAAGGAGCTTACAGTGAACTATAGAAGGAACAGACCAGACATCCAGCCCTTGCTTATCAATAGAGACCGAGTAGAGCAAGTGGCCAGTTTTAAGTTTCTGGGTATTGCCCTAAAAAAGGACCTGACCTGGGGTGCCCACATTGCAGCCCTGGTCAAAAGGGCCCAGCAGAGATTATACTAGCTGAGACTTCTCAGGAAGCAACAACTGGATGAAAAACTGCTGGTGACCTTCTACCGCTGCACCAGAGAGAGGATCTTAACTTACTGCACCTCTGTATGGTCTGCCAATTGCACAGGGGCAGATAGGACAGCACTCCAGAGGGTGAACGTCATTGCCCAGAGGATCCTGGGTTGCCCTTTGGAAGAGCTTTGTAGTTCCTGCTGCCTTAGGAAAGTTCAAAACATCTTCAAAGATCGATCTCATCCTGGGCACACATTTTTTTTTGAACTATTACCATCTGGCAGATGGTATAGGACAATAAAAACAAGGACAAATAGGCTGAAAAACAGCTTCCATCCCAGGGCAGTAGCTCTTTTGAATTATGCTGTATTGGTGTTGGTGCGGTGTTGCAAGTTTTCAGTTCAATGTGTGGAGGGTGAAGGATGTGTGTTTGTGTTTATTTTCATGCTCATGATGTGCACTGAAGATGGTGTTTGATTTCCTTGTACGAGGTGCAATGACAATAAACTTAAACTCTTTTCGGTAGATTTGAGGGATTCAGCAACATCTATCCAAAATCTGTGCTGGAGCATAAGGGGGGGGGGGGGGGAGACAGGAAATTTTGCTGTTAAGAGAGTAGATGGCTATCAGATCCTGTTTCCAGAATGTTTCCTTTCAATGGCTCTTTTCATATAATCCATGAACATTGTCCCTATTCAGCCGGAGTTCAGCCAAGATTATGGGAGGGGTGTTAGTGAGTCTTTCCAGTTCTTGTTGTTCTTTTTTATGAGGATATGAGAGGAGCCCTGGCTTTCACCCTTTCCTCTTGGTCCATGGACTTTCCATGCAGCATAGCTGTGAGAAGAAAGGGTGTGGACCACCTAGGAGAGAACTAAAGGGTTGGAGATTGAAGGTGGGTGTTCACACCGTTCTACCTTTGCTCCAGGAAATTCATCTGTTAAAAACAGGCAACCCCTCCCCAAATGAAAGAGCCCAAAACTTGGGAAAGAGATTCCTTCCCTCACTGTACCTAGCCTGTTCCTTCATGGAGGCCTGATCTCAGAACACCCAGTGGTTACAGGCTGCCTAAGAAAAATCAGAAGTGGGTGGGAATGGCCTTGGATCTTTTGACCTCCCACATAAAAACTGAGCTATGAAGCAGTAAAAATGGTCCTAGTCATGGATAAAACTGCTTTCTGGAAGGGTACCAAAGCAGAGGAACAGACCAATCAACTCGTTCAGGACAGGATCAAGGAAGCAAGAAGTATTTCAATCTCATAAGGCATATTAAGTATAAATAAGCAGAGAATACAGAAGGTATCTCCGAAACTCATTGACTGGGGGTTTCTCAGAATGCTCCCCAGTTCTGAGGTTGCCTGGACTGAGTTGCTAACAGCCATATTCTTCTCTCTTGGTTGCTTATGGATAGATTTCCATCTGTTAATCTCCCAGCCTCTCTACATTCTCTCCCATAAGGCTGACCCATCTGAATTGTTGGCTTTTTGTTTCTTTTTTCATATTTTCTGCACCCCCTTTTCAAAATGGCTGAGTGGTGCGTAATCTACCAGAAGGGTAAGCTCTAAAACAACCTTCAGAGGAAGTGATCTAAAGCAGGGGTCTCCAACCTTGTCAACTTTAAGCCTGGAGGACTTCAACTCCCAGAATGCCCCAGCCAGCAAAGCTGGCTAGGGTATTCTGGGAGTTGAAGTCCTCCAGTCTTAAAGTTGCCAAGGTTGGAGACCCCTGATCTAAAGGGATTTACCAATGCAGGGGGAAATAATGCGGTGACCGCATAGATGTGTATTAAGTCTGTCTCTGAAACCAACAGAAGATTGCCTCAAAATGACAGGTTTCTATTTAGAGGAAAGGAGATGCGGATATTCCAAAAACCTTTTAAAACTTTTAGAAAGAATTTCTATATCTCTGCCTTTTCCAATGTCTGGAGGTTACAGTGACATCAGAAGCAACAGTTTTGATTTAAACTTCTGATTTATAATTGAAGCTTGCAGCTTCACAACATCTGTTGGGTGAACACAGTGCTAAATCAACGGGACTCTTATCCACATTATCTCTTTTGCTTTCAATCATTTTTTTCGAAAAAAGAACCATCAAGCTCACAATAGGTCAGTCTTAATTTACAATTCATTGGTTAAAAAAAAAAGAACCCCGATGTGTTTGAATCAGACAGCATGCATTCTCAGCAGTTTTAGAGGAATAGAAAGCTTCTTATATAGCAATGAAACTGAATAGATTGTCTTCACTGTGTGTGTATTTTATATAAATCAACTACTGATTCAGAGTTTTATTGTACCCAAAACTATAAATATTTATGCTGAACTGGGAAGAGATCATAGAAGAGGTCATTCAGCCTTTTCACCTTACCTCCTAATTTATTTTAATATTTTCTTCCTGTCTTTCTTTAGCTGGGCTGATGCACAACAGTTTGAACTATCTGCTTTCTAAGAAACCAGCATTTATGAGACAGCTGGGAGCCAGGCATGCATGAAGCCAACTCACTGAGCTCATCACAGCATTTCTACTCTATAAGAGTTCACAAAGGCAAGATATTTAAGGGGGCCTAAGCATTCTCCAGCATTTCATTATTACTAATGAGCCAGCTCAATTGGGCCTTTTAAAAAGTCCAGTAACAATGATATAATGGCCCTGTTAGGCCAATACCTTACAACAGTTAAATTTCCTTCATACAATGGTCACGTAAAATGCAAATATGAAATCATGGAGGTAGCCAGAGGAAGAATGTTTGGGAAGGATGGCCAGAGGCAGCTTCATCCAAGGTATTTTTTTAAGACAAATGCTTTGAGCCCCTAATGCATCTTATTTGTTGCTTGTTTTCTTCTCCTCAAAGGAATACAATGCTCAGTTTGTGTTTAACTTATTGAGAGGAGCATAATGGGACAACTTGCCACAGCCAACTCACCATGGGACATCCTGCCGCAGGGCTATTCAACAATTCAAATTAATTATTTAAAATAATTTTAAAAAGTAATTTTAATTTTTGTCATTCAGATTTCATAAAAGAAGGGGACAATCCCATGATTAAAAGGGGCATTTCTGAATCTACTGTCCCACAAAGACAGTAGGGACTGAGTCGTTCCCGAGGAAAGTATGTTCTTCTGTATGGGATGCTGTTAAAACAGTAATGGGTGGTTCCTATCTAGATTCAGCCTTGAAGAATAGAATTTTTCAGGAACGCCAACAAAATCATTTTGATAGCCTTCATGGAGACTAGAAAATCTGGTGAAAGACCAGATGGTAGCAGCTTCCCTCAAACAGCCTTCAACTGGCACTAGAGGAAGATATCAGGAAACATCTATGGAGATTCTCAGTCATCCAGGTCATAGTTGTCCCAAAGATGCTCTTTCAGAACTGAAGAAGCTTCTTGGTTGAGAAGCGAAATGTCTTCAAGGAAAAACAAAGTCCAATTGCCTTTTGAAAAAGCAACTTTGGGGCATCAGTAAAGCACCAAGCACCTGGGAAGAATAGCAATTTGAACCTAACTCCTGATTTACGACTAGTTGTTTAATGACCAGTCGACTGTTCAGAGCTGCAAGGGCCCTGGAAAGAGTGCTTCGTGGCCTGGAAAGCATTTCCAGCCATTGCAAAATGCCCCTCCCCCTCCCCAAGTAAGTCATGTGTGAAGGCTCGCATTTACAAGCAGCTGCTAAGTGCATCATCATCACAGGTTCTCTTTTTACAATCTTCTCTGCCGGCTTCCCAGAAAGTCAACGGGGAAGTTGGTTAGGGAAGGTTGCAAGTGGAGGGGATGGAGAGGAGCGGAAATCTTTCAGAGGGCTGTAGAAATGCTTGAGAAGAGCTGCCTGCTGAAATCCTCCCAGCAGGCAGCTCTTGGGGAGCAAAAGGGCCAGCTGTCAGTGGCTTTCAGCCTCGTGGAACTGAAATCCTTCAACTGGTGGCTTTTCTCTCCATCTGCTTAAGGTACTGGGAGATCACTTGATGATTGCAAGAGAGTGTGCTGGGATTGTGATCCCCGAGCTGAACGGTCACGTGGGAAGCTTGTTTAGCAATTGCTTTGCTCAACCACCAAGATTCTGGTCCCAATTGTGGTTGTAAGTTGGTTTGGCGTGATTTTTAAAGTTTACCATCTTCCTCTTTTAATGGCAATCATCACAATACAATTTCCAGCTTTTTTTCCCCTTACTCGGACCCAAAGTCACACTTAGTGCCCCTTTCTAATTTACTACGGTTGCTAAAATGGCAAAGTGAGAGAGACAGAAATATTGGGATACTGGGTTTTTTTGCAAAAAAGAAAAAAGAAAGATTTTTTTAAAAGCCTGCATTTAGACGTATCCAGCATGAATGTGCACACACCAATACAAAGGAGTAACTATCACATACTGACAGTGATAGTCAGGGCCTTTGGACTTCCAAGGCTTCATCAAGTGTAGGGTGACAGACCAGAGAAGAGCAGGACAATTTGGTGGGTATAACTGATCTTTAGTTTGGATTTGTTTGGTTTGATCACTTTTGGTAATAATGCACCGTAATTCTGCATTATAAGCATATTAAAGAAACAATACAGACCTAGATTAACGGAGCAGAATCTTAAATCCATCAGAGCATTAAAGCTATGCAAAAGGGAACCTGTTACATTGCAATGGCTCCATGGAAGACAATCTGACCCTCTTGTCCCTAAGCATCTTTTCTCATTATTTAAAGCTCATTGCCACCTTGGTTTCCAGGGAGATCAGGGCAAAGAAGCAACAGGGGGAATAATTCAAGGATAAGTGACACCTGACTTGGAATGCCCTTCAACCAGGGACAGATTCTTTTACAACACAACCCCAACTGACATCAGTGATATTGTTTTAGAGGTAAATATAAATCATATTACTCTCCAGTATGTTTTAATGTCCCCTGGATTTACTGGTTTTAATGGATAACAGATAATCAGAGTTGGAAGGGACCTTGTAGGTCATCTGGTCCAACACCCCGCCCAAGCGGGAGACCCTACACCAGGGGTCTCCAACCTTGGCTCCTGGAAGCCTGGCGGACTTCAACTCCCAGAGTTCCACAGCCAGCAAAGCTGGCTGTGGAATTCTGGGAGTTGAAGTCCGCCAGGCTTCCAGGAGCCAAGGTTGGAGACCCCTGCCCTACACCATTTCTGACAAATGGCAGTCCAATCTCTTCTTGAAAACCTCCAGTGATGGCGCTCCCACAACTTCCGAGGGCAACTTCTGTTCCATGGGTTGATTGTTCTCACTGTCAGAAAATTTCTCATTATTTCCAGGTTAAATCTCCCCTTGTTCAGTTTCCATCCATTATTCCTTGCCTGGCCTATAGGCGCTTTAGAAAATAGCTTGACCCCTTCCTCTCTGTGGCAGCCCCTCAAATATTGGAGGACTGCTATCATGTCTCCCCTGGCCCAGCCCAGTTCCTGCAACCGTTCGTTGTATGTTTTAGCCTCTAGTCCCCGAATCATCCTGATGTTGTTTCTTAGCTGCTGATAATTCCTTGGGCACTGTTGGATTGTGTTTAATTAAGCATTCCAGTGTTTCTCAAACTTGGCAACTTTGGGATAGGTGGATTTCAATTCCCAGAATTCTCCAGCCAGCACATCATGACTAGCTGGGGTATTCTGGGACTTGGTCCACATGCCTTCATGATGCCAAGATACTGAAGGATACTAAACTCTGCTATTTTGTTTCTTGCAGGAAATGCTCAGAAGAAAGCACAGCTAAAGGTTTCCCCCCCCCCCCACCCGCAGCCAACTACACCCTTTTCCAAGGATACTCCACTCTAATCTTCCTTCTCAGGCTTTTTACTTACCACTTTCTCCTGGCTCTGTGATCAGATAGCACTCTATGGTCACTGAATATGCTCAAGTCCCCCCGTTATTTGTGTAAATCTTGAATTGCTACACGTGGATTGTGTTGTTTTCTCATACGACGATTGGTACTCTAATTTTGTTACTGGCTGTAAGTCAACAGTGGCATTTGAACCCATCTCAGGTCCCCTAAACTTTACTGTGCTATAAGGGGGGGAGTCCCCCCATTATTTCCCCTCATAATGTGAAAGTGGGGATAGGACAAATATATATTAATGAAACATTCTAGAGATAGCCAATACCAACACAGATTGCCAAACCTACTGTTTAATAGGAAGCACCTAAGCCCTAATAAATGTTCACGGAAGCAGGATATAACTATCTACTTTTTCTTTCTTTTTAAAGGAAACACAAGGGACGTATGCGTAATATGTACTCCAGATATATATATTCTTGGAACAATAAAATTACCATCAGATTCACATTAGGGGATCTAGCCTAATAAAAATACAAAATCATTAGAATTTGAAAAAGAGGTATTATGCTCGTACCATTGCTGAACCCCCAGGGAAACTAATTAATGATGATCCACTTCAAACCCCAACATGTTGTTCCCTCGATCCATCTGTCTTTCTCTGTCACACACTCCACATACAAATATGCATCCACACATTCAGGGCGTTTCAGTATTTAAAGTCGAAAGCTTTTTAGCCAACGGTGGCACCGGGAAATGGCGTAGCCCCAAATGACATTTGCAAGTCTGCCAAGGTTCCTTCCCTTCAGGAAGCTGGGTCTCACCTGATCCAGGACGATTATTTCATCAGCATCAACCACTGTTGACAACCTGTGTGCAATGAAGACGGATGTTCTGTGCCTTACAATGTCTCTCATGGCATTCAAGATGTTCTGAAAGATTAAAGATAGGTGGCAGGAGGGGGACAACTCATCTTAAAATAGATTAGCAAATGAGAATGATTTAATTATACATAAAAACAAGCTGCCAGCCATTCCAATGTCATCAACAAAGAAAAAAGTCACAATCTGATGCACAGGTAGTCCTCAACTTACGACTGTTCACTTGGTAACAATTCAAAGCCACCACCAATTTCCGCAGACCTATTTATGACTTGTGTTTGAAATTGCAGTGGCCGTACTCTCCCCACATGGTCACATAATTGCATTTCAGGCACCTGGCAACTGGTTCACCTTTACGACTGCAGTGTCCTGCAGTCACATCTCTGTGATTTGCAATGGGGGTTTTCTTTGGGGGGAGAGCGGAAGGGGGCTGTTTCCAGTGTTTACTTTTGGTTTGCAGCAAAATAAAAAACTCACTGGGGAAAATGGATTCAGTTAAGGACAGCATCATTTAAGAACTGCCAGAAAAAAATGGCAAAAAATTGGGTCCATGATGTCTTGACTGGACTTGTGACTGCACCGACTTAGGTCTATAATTCTAAGCTCAACTATGATTGTACGTCAAGGACTACCTATGTTTCATTTAATGTACATGCTATGAAAACTACGAAAACCACAAAAAGATTCCTTCATTGCAAAGTCTAGACATGCCAGGGATAACATGAGAGGAAACTTTGGTTGCTAAACAGGAGAAACATGCCTGCTCCAGCAGGGTTGGTTTTTTTGTTTTTTTTTGGCTTCCTTTATAATATAGGAAGGCAACAGACAAATTCTGCTTTTCCATGAACACCCTTTTGATTGCTTGTTGTACACTTTGGGGGGAAAGGAGTCACATTTTACTCGCTGCTTTTAAAGTGCAGCTGTGTTGTGTAAACATTCAACTTCATTTGACAACCTCATAATAAATATAGCAAAATGAACGGCAACAAACAAGTAGAATAAACAAGCTCACTAAAAATTCTTATCATGACCAGTGAACGGAATCCAAGGAGATTTTTCTTGACAGGTGCATCTGCCTCCTTCTATTCTTTAGAAATGAACTGTGCATCAGTCAGACTACAGTCAGACCACAGTCAGAGGTCCCGGTATGTCAAGTAACCTAACACAAGCAGACACAGTGAGCTTTTGCTTCGGACAAGACAACTTAGGGAAGTGGCCAGGGGTGCAAGTGTCCATGTATAATATTATGAAGCTGCCACTGTGATGTCACAGCACCTGCTTTACAAAACCCTGATGCTTTACAACCCTACCTGCGAATATAATTTGGTGTCAAATGAAAGCATCATCCACAGTCAACTCTGCATCCCAAGAAAGATGCACCCACAATTAGGATTCCATGGCTCACGTGCCATAATCATTGAGAGGGCCAATTTTTATGAATATTAAGTGGCAACCAGCTGCTTTCCTTCAAATTAAAACCTCACCTCTTAGAGTGAGCAGGTCAAGCAATTCCAACTGATCTATTTAATACTTTTCTGCTATAATTTATTCAGAATTGTGTTCATTTCTCCATCCAATTCTAGGAAAGCCGGTTCTCCCACTGTTTCACATTTGATCTTGGGAGCCTGGGATAGCAAAATGTAGAACTGTAATAAAGATGTGGTAGTGATGGTGGTGGGGAAGACAACCTACCTCTTCTGTAATGGAATCTAAGGATGACGTGGCTTCGTCATAGAGAATAATGGGAGGATTCTTCAGGATGGCTCTGGCTATTGCAATCCTCTGCTTTTCACCCCCTAAAAAAAAGAAAGACACATGCACATAAAGTCAGTGAAAGCTATGTTTGCTTGGAAGGCCATTCTGAAATGAAGGGCACCAGAGAGCCATTGTGGCAGAGTAAGCCCTATACCATTTCAGAGAAATGGCTGTCCTTAAAATCCTCCAGTGCTGGAGCACCCCCAACTTTTGGAGGCAAGATGTTCCACTGATTAATTGTTCTCACGCTCAGAACATTCTCCTTAGTTCTGGTTCTTGGTTCTGCAATGTTCTTAAGTGTGAAAAACAATCATAGCTTCACTTTTTTCAGTACCATTGTAACTTCGAACAGTCACTAAATGAAGTGCTATAAGTTGAGGACTATCTGTAACCCAGACTGACACTTTATTCTATCCCTCCTCCCCACAAGGATTTCGGTGTCTTTGCATGGTCTCCACTATTAAGGACACACTTTGCTTCCATTCTCTAAGGCCACAATTAAGGCTATTTTTCAAGGCCACCACATTGCCACATTATTACTTTGAGACTTACAGCCCTGTCTTTAAAAATCTGAAGTCCATTTCTGATTTGGGTGGCCTTGAAAGTAATGAATGGTTATTATATATGCGTCTGCTTTCTTGTGCTACATGTCAAAGATCTGACAAGCTCCCATTTTAATGTTTTCATGTTCTTGGTGATGTGCCCTTCTAACTAACATGGCCTTGTTTTAGCAAGCCACTTTAGGAGGATAATAATCTCATTTCACTTTAAGCCTTAAGTGGCTGTCCTGAAGCTGAGCAATAAATAGATACTGAACTATTCACCCAAGATGTGATTTCTGCTTCTCACTTCCTTTATAAAATGCCTACCCTGAAGTGTATTGCATTTGCTATGGCTGGTATTTATAAAAGTAAGGGTTCCATAATGCAAGGTGTTTTCTCGGGTCCTTCTCCAATTTCAAAGACCACCCATGACAATCTCAGGATAAATGTGAGAAGGAGCTCTTCAGCCTGTTACTGAAACCATCTGGTTCTTAGAACAGTGTGGGAAGAGAACCATTTCAGATCCAATAGAATTACAAAGTCCTTCCGTTGAAGATACAACATGAACTCTGTGCACACAGCCACAGCTGCTTATACTCTGTAAAATCACCATGAACCTGTGGCATCTAGCATGCACACTTGCATCCAAGGATTTTATTTGTCTGTCTGTCTTGGATCCCAAACAGGTTGGTTTGAAAGAGGGGTCAAAGAGGCCATCTACCTGAAAGAATGAACAGCCCTCCCTCAACAGAGGGGGAGGGATGTGACACTACCTCCTGTTTATAACACAGTCCTTTCAGCAGTTCCAAGAAGGTTGCACGCCCATCTGCATTATTTAGGTGATCCTGAAACCTCAATGACTCTCAGAAGGAGTGCTAATGACCAGATGACTGGAAGGAATATAAATCCTTCCATCCTCCACCATTCAGTCAGAACTGAAAAAGCGTATGAGACAAGAAGTGAAACGTCTTCAAAGAAAAACAAAGTCCAGTTGCCTTTTGAAAAAGTACTTTTGGGACAACCATGACTTGGATGACTGAGAATCTCCATAGACATCTGATATGGCCGCCCACTTCCTCTCAGGGGCTGTAGGAGGCCTACAAATTATCTCCTGTTAGTAATATTATATATATTTTCCATAACTTTATTTATTTTGTCTCCTGTCTTTATTAATTTTAACTAATAACTCAAGGTGGCGAGCATATCCAACAAACCTTCCTCCTCCTAGTTTCTCCACAACAACCCTGTGAGGTGAGATGGGCTGAGAGAGAGTGGTTGGCCCAAAGTCACCCAGCTGGTATTCATGGCTAAGGAAGGACTAGAACTACCCACCTCCTGTTTTCTAGCCAGATGCCTTAACCAGACTAGACCAAAGTCAAGAAAAACCAGGTTTAAATATAAAAAAATCATTTAGAACATTTCTTGACAACGCATTTCCAGCAACATGATAAAATAAAGGGAGAGGAGTTTAGCATCTGCAATGTTCACAATGGGGGAAAAAGAGGTTTCATTTCTGTAGCAGTGACCTTCCTGCAAACCTTCTCAATAAGTCAATGCTATAATTAAAAGTATAGCATTTGATTAAAAAATAAATAGCCATTTCTTAAACTAAGTTACTGTGTGGCTGCAGTTTCCAAATTGGAAATTAAAAGTCCAGCAAGATGTCAGCTGACACAAGAAACAAGAAAGACATTTACCCTAATAAATACTGAGTTTATATAAACAATGTGTTATATAAATCATGAACAAATAATATTCCTCTCTTGTTCCTTAGGTTTAAGGTTTATAAAAGTACCAGAAACAACTTTGAACAGATTTTCAATGGAGATCACTATCACAGATTTAACTATCCTGAAAGACTCTGGCATGCAACTCTTGGCCCAAGACCAGGAAATCTCCCAGGCCACTGTAAGATAAACTGCTTAGCAGAAACTGGGTTTTCTGACTCTAGCATCAGGGAAAGAGGGGACGGTGGCTCATTTGGGGGACAAGATTCCCCACCTCTCATCCAAAGCTCCCTTGAGTCATGAGCTACCCAAGCAGGGCCAGGATTGGTAGGAATTACAGATTGCAAAATCCTGAGGGAGATTTTTAGGAGTGCAATATGTTTCAAAATGTAATACGGGTACTCCTCAACATTAAACAACAGTTTGTTTAGTGACAAAGTTACAATGGCACTGAAAAAAGTGACTTATGACCTATTTTTATACTTATTATCAACTCATAAAATATTTCTATTGTCTTTTTAGAGTTGCCAACAGAAAGGGAAGGGGGAGCAGTGCAGTAGCTTGGAAACCGAAAGTGCATTCCATCAATAGTTTCCAAAGATAATAACTAGGTGACTGAAGTTTCTGCCACCCAAAATTCTAACTGGAAAACATGGTTTTCCTTGGCTATGGATGTGTCCCATTGGATGATGTGCCTCAGAGTCGGCTACACCCAGGCAGTGCCGGACATTTTAACTCCAAATAAATCCTTCTGAAGTTTTGGAAGTTCATGATTTAATTGGGGTAACTGCCGGAATCCTGACACTTATGACCATTCAGTATCCCCAGGGTCACGTGATTTACAATCAGATGCTTGACATAACCGTGTTACTAATTTAACAAGGGCAGTGATTCACTTAACATATGTGGCAAGAAAAGTCGTAAAATGGGGCAAAACTCACTTGACAAATTTCTTGCTTAGCAACATAAATTCTGGGCTCCGTTGTGGCTGCAAATCGAGGACTATCTGCAGTTTTCATTTCATCAGAGGCTGCATATTAGTGGACGTTGCCGCCCACTTTACAGGTAAGAACCAGTCATGGGAATATTAAGCTTATTCCACAAAATATGCAGCATTTGATTTCTGTTTCTTTTATTGTTATATCTGTGCTGGGTGGTATGGAATCTGAACAGAATGTTCAGTAGCTGGCATTGGATGGGGTTCATTTATTTATTAGATATTTATCGTGCCTTTATTACTCCATATGTAACTCGAGGTGGCAAATATGCCTAATAGTCCTTCCTTGTCCTATTTCCCCCCCACAATAACAACCCTGTGAGGTGGACTGGGCTGAGACACAAAGATTGGCCCGAAGTCATCCAGTTGGCTTTCATACTTAAGGTGGAACTAGAACTCACTGTCTCCTGGTTTTAGCCTAGTACCTTAACTGATAGATCAAACTGGCCCTCAAGGTACAACACAGTTAGTCCAGCTCCAAATTTGTCTGGGCTGATACTCCGTGCTGATACAGCTACATATCCTCCCAGTGAACAATAAACCTTTCTGTTTGCGTTTTCCTCCAACCCATCATTTCATACTTTGATTTAGGGTGATGCAAATTAGACACAAATGAAGACAAATATAGGTGTCCCAGGATAATGTTGTAGGATCCAATCTAGATTGGTTACCGGAACCAAAGGTTTAGTTTTCCAAGCCTTCAAGATTCCTGCTGGAGCCCACCCTCATCTCACCAGAATGTGTGCTTTGGGCTATTGTGTGAGTAGTATTTATGCCTGGTTGTGTGTGGCTTTTTAGTTGTTGATGGCTGATTATTAAGTCATTGGCTTTTGTTTCCTTGTGCTGCCAAGTCCTTGGCTCACAGAATAACCCAAAGCAAACATTCTGGTGAGAGAGAAGTTCCCTGAGGATGGACTTGGAAGACTAAAGCACTGGTGCTGGGGACTGACCCAGATTGGACCTTGCAAATTAGATATAATTCTAATAGCATTAAAGCATCTTCTTAAACAGTGATTTTTCCCTTCTTTCGCTCATATATTGATGCTATAGTGTCAAACAATCTTAGAATGTATTATCCCTTAACAAAAATATGTTTCTCTACAATATGACACATGAATGCTTCTTTCATTTAAGAATCTCACAAGGAAAATTAAACAGGATTATCGTACGTGTTCTCTATCACCATTGCATCATCCCCCTCAGCTAAATGTTGCCATTAAATAGTCAGTCAAGAGAGACACGTCAACCTTTAAACAATTTGGACAGCTCCCATTTTTGATTCGTATCAGATATGTTGTGGGAAACCTTTACAAACTTCCTTGTACACAGATGGACAGACAAGAAGTTGCACTCAAACCCCCAGCAACTGAGAGGCAGTGAGTCATTTTTTTTCCTTTCTGGCAAGGGGAATAAAGGGGCAAAGAAAGATGAATGGTACCCATTTTAACCACTCAACCCAGGCAAAACAAGCCTCTCTGTCATTTTGAATTGAGAGGAACACAGAAGATTTAAGACACAATCAGCTTACCCCTCAAGTCCCCCCACCAAAGAGAGCCACCCAACTGTAACTGACAGCTTACTGGTCTACTGTATTCACAGCTATGATCAGACCATGTTTGGATGTTATCCGATGACATTGTGATGAGTCTATGAAGATTCTCAGTCATCCAGGTAATCATTTCAAAAATAAAAACCATTTTTGATATTGTGATGAGTCCTTATGGCCTTGGAGATATAATAACGATGAGGAGGATGAGGAAGAAGATGCAATTACTGGCTGCACGACAGCTTTGTATATTCCTCCAACTTTAAATCTGTGCAGCTACCACTAATTGTCTCCATCTAATCAAATACTGATTTGGCCACCATCCCGGGGAGGAGGGTGTGAAGAGCCTACCAACCCTCGGTTCCTGACAATAAAGCTTCCTGAGCTGCTTCCAGAGAGGCATAAGACCAGCTGCTGGATGGCCATTTAATATTAAACTTGGCATTTATCTGTCTGCTGAAAAAGGTCAGGTTAGGAAGGCATACGCTGAGCATCAAGCCCGAGGCAAGACAGGAAAAGGGAGGTGCAGAGCCCATGGATTTCCTTACCTGACAGCTTCAGACCTCGCTCGCCTACTTGGGTGTTGTAGCCATTGGGCATTCTGAGGATGGCCTCGTGGATGCCTGCCAGCTTTGCCACCGCGTAGATGTCTTCCGCGGAGGCATTGATATTGCCATATTGGAGGTTGTAGAAGATGGTGTTGTGGAAGAGAACAGGGTCCTACGACAACGGGCACACAAAACAATGTTTCTTAAATCCAGGCAGTCCTCAACTTGCAACAGTTCACTTAGTGACTCTTCAAAGTTACAATGGCACTGAAAAAGGGACTTATTTCAAATTTCAAATTAGAGAGCAAGAGGATAAACAATTTTACGAAATTTGGGATCTTTTTTATAAATGGCTAGATGATAAAATACGACAATAGAATATTTAGAATGCTAGATAGTAAGGAATATCTTTATTTTGCTATTATTTTGTTATTTGATATTATATTTATAAAGGGTTTTTTAGGATTGATTTGATATGATTATATGATTTGTTATAGAGTAAACTGGTTTAAAGTATTGTTAGCTCATAAAGCATGAATGATTAAAAATACAGTCAAAAACTTCTTTTTTTAGTGATATTAGGATATATAAGTTTGGATTGACAATATGAGTTGTTATGTAACATAATTGTAATTGAGACTACAGAATGAATGCACAAAAATGATGAACCAACTGACACACTGGATGTACATATAAGAGTTGATGTTTTTATGTTTTGTTTGTCTTGTTTGTTTGTAGAAAATTAATAAAATCTTTTTCAAAAAAAGAAAAGAAAAAGGGACTTATGACCGTTTTCCATTCTTACGACCGTTTACCCTAGGGTCACATGACCAAAACTCAAAAAGGTTGGCAACTGACTCGTATTTACGATGGTTGCAGTGTCTTGGGGTCATGGGATCATCTTCTGACAAGCAGAGTCAATGGAGAAGTCCATTTAACAACCGTGTTACCTCACTTAACAATTTCAGTGATTCACTTAACAACTGTGGCAGGAAAGGATGTAAAGTGGGGCAAAACCCCCTTAACAAATGTTTCACTTAGCAACAGAAATGTTGGGTTCAGATGTGGTTGTAAGTCGAGGCGCTATACAAAGGGCCTTTACAAAGTCAGCAGATAGCTGGCTAGAATGTTCCATCAAGCCACAGAGCTCCTGGGACACTTGAAGAGTGGGCAAAGCTGCCGCTGCTGTTGCTGCTGCTGCGAAGGTCATTCTAATCCAAGCTAGAGAGGTCGAGAGGAAGAACGGCCACCATCATTTCAACAACAATAGGATCAACATCACTTACAAAACAGCCCGGAAAGGGGACATGGCAGGACAAGCCTCGCAAGGACCTACATAAACTCCCACAGGCTCTTCACTGGCATCTTGCCAAAAATAGCAAAGGGAGTTTAAGGACCAGCAAAACAAACCTGGTATCAACTCATAAAATATTTCTATGGTCTTTTTAGAGTTGCCATCAGAAAGGGAGGGGGCAGCAGTGCAGCAGCTTGCAAACAGAAACTGCCTTCCATAAATAGTTTTCAAAGATAGCAACTAGGTGACCGGAGTTTCTGCTGGGCAAAAGTCTAACTGGAGAGCCTGATTGATGACTCTGGGCTATGGAGGTGTCCCATTGGAGGATATGAATTATGATACACCCAGGGGGTGGGGGGGAAAAAAACAGGGTCAAGGGTGACAATGAATGATGCGTCTCAGAGTCGGCTACACCCAGGCAGTGCCAGCATGTCCACTCCCAATAAATCCTTTTGAAGTTTTGGAAGTTTGGCCCAAGATTCATGATTTAAATGGGGGTTAACTGCCGGAATCCTAACACCTGGAGGGCAGGAGGCCTTTTACCTCCTTTATAGAATGATCTGGAATACGTTAACAGATTTAACAGACAACCAGAGTTGGAAGGGACCTTGTAGGTCATCTAGTCCAACCCCCCGCCCAAGCGGGAGACCCTACACCATTTCTGACAAATGGCAGCCCAATCTCCTCTTGAAAGTCTCAAGTGATGGTGCTCCCACAAAAGTTAAAAGTGAGGAAACATTTCCAAGGTAGTGACATGTCAAGAATCACCTAGCTTGAGCATTATTAAGATATGACTGCTTCTCTGGAGCAGCGTTTCTCAACTGTGGCAACTTAAATGTGGACTTCAACTCCCAGAATTCCCCAGCCAGTGGATTCCACGGGGATTATTTTGCTTCAGCTCCATACGGAATAGAAGACTTAACAGGAAATCTTTTTGATGTTTTCAGCTTTTGTGACTGGTTTCCGAAGGACATCAGTTCAGTCTTTTATTCTGGGGGATTTTAACCATCAGATAAAAACTGTTTTATTCATCACACACGCTGGGCCTGCTGACCTGATCCAGTTTTTTTTCTTCTTCTTCTATTGCTTTCTTTATTTGGCTTCATTGCTTCAGTTTCCCCATTACTACATCAGTCTCTGGGCCTGGTGCATTGGAATGACTTTCAAGTTAAGAAAAAAAAAAACCATACCTGTGGCACAACTCCTAAAGCCTTCCGCAGGCTTTCCAAGCTGACATTTTGTATATTCTTGCCAGCGACATAAATCTCTCCCTTCTGAGGCTCATAGAAACGAAATAATAATCTCATAATTGTGCTTTTCCTTAAAAAAAAAAAAACAAAAACTGAGACTCAGGGTTAGAACATTTTTTGCCCCTTTTCAAAAAACCCAGGTCTTTATCACCGTTAAAAGAAAAAGAAAAAGAAAAAAAAGAAATCAATCAATGATGCAGAATTTTGTGCATCCATGTACCCACCCTGACCCACTGCCTCCTACAATGGCCACTTTTCTTCCCGCAGGGACTTCAAAAGACACGCCACTGAGGACTTTCTGCCCCTCAAGGTATTCAAAATGCACGTTATCAAAGGCGATGGTAGCAGTCTGTGAGGTGATCTGCAGGGGCGGAGCCAGCTCTTTATCCTATTAAAAGAAGAGTCCCGCTTTACACGCTGCCCGGAAGGTATTTTAAAAAGCTTAACAAGCTAAACAATAGATCTAATTGAAAATGAGGCACAAGCAAAGGCCTGAAAGAGGCTAAAAGTAATAGTAATAATAAAAAAAACCTAGCAGTTTCAGCCACAGGTAAATTTCTGTCTTTCTCTCTCTCCTCTTCTTTCAAGCTTAATAATTTTTTTTTTTTTTTTTTTGCCAGGATGGTCTAGCTCCAAGCAGTCTTTCGCACAATCAATTCTGCATCATTAATTAAAATGACAGAATAAAATTTCAATGCACAGGGCACACTTATATAAAATGCAGAGATTACACATGCCCCCTTGGCTTCTCCCCTCCCTCAAAAGCTCTTTCAGAAATGCAATATTAAAATGAAGGGTCTTCAGTAACATCGCCATTAAAAACGAATCTGGATTCATTTTAAACTAGTGTACAAGACAAACATTTAAGGAATATTTCATAAGCAATACTCACTTTGATTTTAGTGTCTATGTTAAGCAGCGTAAACAATACGTTCATGTCTATGAGTGCCTGCCTCGTCTCTCTATATACCGTCCCCAGGAAGTTAAGGGGTAAGGAAATCTGGAATAGCAATCCGTTCACCATGACCAGATCACCAACAGTTAAATTACCTTTGTGACAAAGAAAAGGTAGAGGAGCAATAAGGCAGTTTACAGCTATGTAGCTTAATTTTTCAAAATAAGTTGCAGCAAGCTTATTTTTTCCAAAGCACCAAAAGACAAGACCAGAAACTAAGCAAAGGAGAGAAGCAATCTAGAACTAAGGAGAAATTTCCTAGCGGTGAGAGCAATCAACCAATGAAACAGCTTGCCTTCAGAGGTTGCGGGAGCTCCATCACTGGTGGCTTTTAAAAAGAGACTGAAATGGGTATACAGTAGGGTCTCCTGCTTGAGCAGGGGTTGGACTAGAAGATCTCTATGCTCCCTTCCAGCTCTATTATTCTGTGTTCAAAGCTATTTGTCAACTCATAAAACATTTTGTATACACGTTTTATAGTTGACAACAGAAAGAAGGGGGAAGGGAAGTTTCAAAGAACAGGCAGCAGTGTGGAATTGAAAGTACATTCCATTCATATTTTCTTCAAAGACTGATTAGATGACTGAAGCTTCTGCTGGGCAAAAATCTAATTGGACAGCATGATTGATGACTCTTGGCTGTGAATGTTTTTCGTTGGATGATACATCCAGAGGGATGGGCGGGGGGAAGCTGGATCAAGGGTGACAGTGAATTACGTATCTCAGAGTTGGCTATGCCCAGGTAAATGCCGAATGTAAAATGTTATCTTCAAATAAATCTTTTTTAATTTTGGGACTGTGGCTCGAGGCTCATGATTTAATTGGAGTGACTGCCGGAATCCTGGCACTATTATTAACCCAACTCAAATTGATATTCAGCACAGATTCATATTAAAGCTGAAATCAGCTGACAGCCACGTGTTTCAAAACTTAGCGGAAAAACGGGAATACTAGGGTGCAACCCCTTGCTGCAAAACCCACAGCTTTCCTTGCCCTTGGCGGTGCCAGCTGGTGTGGCTGGGGGGAATCCCTGGGGTGCCACCACGAATACAGGACATGCATTTGAAAAAGCAAGGAAAAGGATCAATCTCTGATAGAGCAAGGAGGGGAAGTGAAACATGCGTTTAATATGAAGAATGAGTTTTGGAGGCAAAAGAGGTACCTGCAATAATTCCCTTGCTGGCCATCACCATGATAGCTGTTAATCCAATGCTGAATATTGCGCTTTGTCCAAAATTAAGAAGAGCCAAAGTTGAGGTAGTTTTCAGTGAGGCATTTTCATAGATCTTCAAGAATCCATCATACCGTTGGGCTTCATAATTTTCATTATTGAAGTACTAGGAAAAGGGAGAAAAGATGGCACGATGTTCATCTCCTTAGGAAAATCCTGGCTGTTTTATGATTTAAGGATGCAATTACAGCTTAGTCCTCAACTTATGACCACAACTGAGCCCAAAATGTCTGTTGTTAAGTGAAACATTTGTTAAGTGAGCTTTGCCCCACTTTACGACCTTTCTTGCCACAGCTGTTAAATGAATCACTGCAGTTGATAAATTAGTAACCTGGTTGTTAAGGGAATCCGGCTTCCCCATTAACGTTGCTCGTCAGGCGGCCGCAAAAGAGGATCACGTGACCTTGGGACACAGCAACAGTCATAAGTATGAACCAGTCAGTTGTTGAGCATCTGAGCTTTGATCACAGGGATGCTGCAAACGTGGTAAGTGTGAAAAACAACCACATTTTTCAGTGCTATTGTAACTTTGAACAGTCACTAAATAAATTGTTGTTAAGTTGAGGATTCCTTGTATCTGTTTTCTGCGAATCAGTTGGACCAACCGCTCAGCACAATCTGACACATCAAGACATACCATGTTTCATATGTTCTTACTGGCCAAATGCTGTTCAGCTAAAGATGCAGCCTTTTCATCCTAATAGCACCATGATGGCAAACCTACGGCACGCGAACCGATGGCATTTGTGCTGGCATGCGAGCTGCAGGCAAACTTACCTCACTGGGCATGTGCGTGCCTCACAGCTGATTTTCGGCCGGTTTGAGGCCTTTTTCGTCCTCCCAAAGGCTTGAGGAAGGCTTCTGCAGGCTTTGCAGGCCAAAAATTAGCCCCGTTTCATCACTTCCTGTTTTTCCAAAAATATCGGAAGTGACAAAACGGGGCTAGTTTTCAGCCTGCAAAGTCTGCAGAAGCCTTCCTCAAGCCTTTGGGAGGGCGAAAAAGGCCTCAAACCGGCAGAAAATCAGCTGTGAGGTGCAGTGCAGGTAAGGGGATGGCAGGGGTGGGTGGGTGGGGATTATGCACGCATGCGCAAGGAGCGTAGAGGGGCATATTGTCTTCCGGGTGCTGGCAAGCATGCACACAATTTTTGCTACAGAAGCCCAAAAAGGTTAGCCACCACTGTAATAGCCCGTTCTCTTGTAACAACATCCATGGCTCATCCTCAGTGGTTAAAGAGCCAGGCAAGACAACAGGTATCGGGTGGGGTTCAAGCTGACAATCCCAGAATTACCCTTCTGTTTTCCAGATGAGTATGGATTCAGATTTGGGCAATTCTACTTTTACAGCTGCCCCCAGGAAACATTAATGATATTGTTCCAGTCTGCGTAGCAAATTGAGTTGTAAGCTTTTCAAATCCTTGTCCAATAAGAATAAACTAAGAAACGCCACGTATCTGCCCAATAAATCCTGCCATCTATCTGGTGTGAAAAAATTTCCTGCAGGAGTGGGGAAGGCAAGATTTTTTTAAAAATGGCTTGCCATTGCCTTCTTCCTAAGGCTGGGAGAGAGTGACTGGCTAATTCTTCTAGAATCATATACCAACAATACATCTTTTTGTGGAAATGTTATTTTAGCAAATGAAAATTTCAACCCTTTCCATGTTTCCTCACTATCCCAACAATATTCTATTTGAAATTCTTAGCCCATTTTACCATTTCATTTGTTCATCCAACCTTTCAAATATCAGTAAGAGTTCATTCATTTTAACAATTACATGTCTGCCATTTATACATAATTCAACTTCAAATTCTGTCTTTTGTTGCTCTTCCCAATGCCCTGTTATCTACCCTGATTCTTTCTCTGAGCTCTGCATATGAAACACCTTGAAAACTAAATCCCCCTGGAGCCAATTGTTCATTTGATTTCATCTTATATTTTCTCCATGTTTTTGTTCTAACAACTCTCAATAGGTTAACTAACCATTTTTCTTTACCTGCTGTTTCTTTCCTATAAAATGCTGCTTCTGCTGAAACCAAGAAAAGCATTTTTGAGTAGAATCTAGCTTTATACTATTCCATATTCTCCATATTTTTGATATCGTGATTTTTAAAATTGACATTAACCTTACATTTATTCAGGCCATCCACATTAGCTAGCCTTTCAGCTGTGCTGCTCACTGTGGCTTTGGTTCTGAGCTTGCATTTCTGCTTTCAAGTTAAACAGGAATTAATAAACTGCCACACAGCTGGTCAAACACGCTTAAGCAGACTTTTCAGTGAAAGAAGCATCTGGCTCCTTTAAAAAGCAAATCAGGAGGGAAAGTATGAAAGGAGAAGCAGCGTTCTTATATTACATACAGGTAATCAACAGCTTATGGAGCAAGTAGGTGAAAATTTGTTTATCTATTTAGGCCAGGGGTGTCCAACCTTGGCAACTTTAAGACTTGTGGACTTCAACTCCCAGAATTCTGGGAGTTGAAGTCCACAAGTCTTAAAGTTGCCAAGGTTGGACACCCCTGATTTAGGCCATAAGAGGGATCCTTGTAGTCATTATTCTTAACAGAAAGGAATTAAAAAAAAATCTTTTTGAGTAAAGAGTACAAAAAGACAGGCATTGTTAACAAGGGCTACCCCAGGAGCGACAACATGAAACGTTAAAAATGTGAATGGCTTTACCTTCACAGTTTCATAATTCAGCAGGGAGTCGATGGCAGCGTTCCCTGCATCATTATCCGCTTTGTTCATTTCGATCCTAAATTTAGTCCTGCAAGACAAAAGGTTGGCAGAGACAGTCATTCCCATCCAGGCAGTCAAATCTCATCAGAGAGTCCTGACAACAGCAGAAATGTCTTACCTCCACTGCGTAAGTCCTATTGTGAATGCCGTGTATGCTCCTAATGTCCCCAAGGTTACGAGTGCGAAATGTCCACCACATTTATAATACTGCAGGGAAGAGAGGGGGGGGAAGGATTCAAATCATTTTAATTAGAACATCAATGTACAGATAGCTCTCTGGACAAGACATACATAAAAGAGGCAACAATAATAACTGCCTACAGGCCAAACAGAAGTGAAATGGAAAGATTATGGTAAAGGGAGTTTAGCTCCTTGACACCATGTACACTTAGGAGCAGCTCCACAAGGCCGCAGACTCTTAGATACACTCAACTTGTGCTCTTGAGCTACTGCACTTACAACGGAGAAGGGAAAGAATCTTTACGCACAAGTAGCGCATAGAGAGAGCTGTTTTCAACCAAAATGAAGGGAAGTAATGAAGGGAATCCAGAAGCTCTAATTCAAGGAAAAGATGGGCAGATTACCAGATTTGTCAGGAAATAAACTGCGATGATTCCAATTAAGATAAGATAACCTTCATTGTCAACTTTTTCTTTGTACACACTGGCACACATTAAAATGAAAATTCTGATGCACACTCTCAAAATACAAACACATACATAAATTAATTAATCACAGTCCATTCTGAATATATAGTAGAAAAAAAAGAGTTCTGGGAGCTAATAGCAATAGCACTTAGATACCGCTTCACAGTGCTTTTACAGCCCTCTCTAGGTGGTTTACAGAGCCAGCATCTTGCCTCCAACAACCTGGGTCCTCATTTTAGCAACCTTGGAAGGATGGAAGGCTCAATGTTGAGCTGGTGAGACTTGAACTATCGGCAATCGGCAGTCAGCAGAATTAGCCTGCAATACCGCATTCTAACAACTGCAGCACCAAGGTTGATCTTGTATGGTACAAAGTCTATTCCAGAACAGTTTTATCAATAGTTCCTCTTTCGCTAACTATCATCTCCATATCCAATTATGGACTGGTGGTCGTATAACAGTTTAGCATTACAATTCTTCTTTCTTGTCATAATTCTTAAAGAATCACTCAATCCGGATGGGTCTTTCATTTCCAAAACCCCAACACTTTTGAGAGAGGAAGCAGCTGCAGCCAGGTAAGGCGCTGCCGTAACTCTGCATAAGGCCCCATCGTATGATGATATTTTATGCTCGTAGAAAGATCCCAGATTTCCAAGGAAATAATTGCTATTCTGTTGAAAGGTTTTGGGATAGTCCAACCTGGCATATTTGCATGACCTGAATGGGAGCTTCTGGGCACATTTTACCCTCAGCAGCAAGATCAGGAAACGAATCCAAAGCACCCTAAAGCCTCTATTTCTTTTCCTTTAGGCCAGTGTTTCTCAACCGTAGCAACTTGGAAGATGTGTGGACTTCAATTCCCAATATTCCTCAGACAGTGTAGCTGGCTAGGGAATTCTGGGAGTTGAAGTTCGCACATCTTCAAGCTGCCAAGGTTAAGAACCCAGTCCCAAAATGATACTTATTACTCTGTCACGTATGAGTCTTTGGCATTTGGTGTCTGGAGAAGCCGCTGTGAGAGATTTCACACTTTTAAGCTCCCATTAGAATAGGGTTTATTTCCTTTTCTTGGTACCATGCAAGCCCCACCCATTTAAATGAAAGATACCAGGCATCATTCACTCCAAAGCCGCCACTGTTTGACTTTGGGATGGGTTTCATATCCTGTCTTTATATTCCTCTTTGAGATTTGGCACAACGCTTATGGGTCTCTTGCTTGAAAGTCTGACTAATTTAAGGAAGGGGGAAGGATTATGTGTGCGCTCTTAAACGTCAACCTGGTTCAAAGGCTGTGGAATATGGAGAACGCCAGATGGAAAGCATGGAATGGAAAAGGAGCATCTGGGCCATTGTAAGCATTCTGACAGCTAGCCTTCCCGGCAATAATCTGTGAGCATTGCTCTCTCTTAGCTTATGTGCTGCATTACGGAGAAGCAGAGGCTACCCGGAAATGGGGAGATATTACGCAGGTGGTCCCCAATTGAGGACCAAAATTGGATCAGGTACTTAAGGGATCACCAAAGGATTGGTCATTAAGTGAACAACATGGATGTTAAGCAAATGCAGCATTATCCAATGGGCTTTTTTTTTTTTTTTTTTTGCTGTTTTCTCTGGAAAGGATGTTGGAAATCATGGACATGGGACCACGAGATGCTGCAAATGTGTATAAATGTGAGCCAGTTGCCCAGCATCTGAAATGTAGTCACGTGAATGCATTGGGGGAGGGGGAGGAAACGTACAATCGTCAGAAATGCTTTACAGGTCAAAAAGCATCCTTTCTGATGACGGTCACTAAGCAAGGACCACCTCTACCTGTCAGGGTCCTCCTGTCACTATACAGTAAACATGGAGCATTTTGCAATGTAGGGAAGCTTCCGTAAAGCCCACTGCAGCAGCTCCTGTATCAGCATCATATTCAGATGGTGTGTAGTGGATGCTGCTCTTTATAGATTACCAGCCATGAACATCCAGTGGGGCCATTTTTTTTCTATGTTTGCAATTCCTTAAGAATAATGAAGCACCAATAGCTGCCCTGGGAATTTACACTATCAGCCTCTTGCCCCCAATAATCTGACTCCTCATTTTACCGACCTCAGAAGGCTGGAAGGCTGAGTCAACCTTGAACTGGTCAGCATCGAACTGCTGGCAGTGGGCAGAGTCAGCCTGCAATACTGGAATCTAACTATTGTGTCACCAGGGCTCTCAAAGGGGGTGAAGGTGAAGCAAAGGGCAAATGGGGCCGCTTTAGATGGCTACAACAGCCTTCCTTTGCCTTTCTGACCCCTTCTTTTGTCCTCTTTTCCTTAGCAGGATTCTGGGAAAGGCAAGGAATGGGCCACGCCTAGCTCCGTGGACATCTGAGAGCCATCAGACGTGTATCTCAAACAAACGATTGGCGCCGCAACTGAATGAAAAGGACACATACCAAAATCCCGCTCACGAGGGCCACCTCAAACAAGGTGGGCCCCAGATTAAACACCAGGGCACTGAGCACAAAGCTGATGCCGCGGGTGCCTCGGTCGATGGCCTTGGACAGCGCTCCCGTTTGCCGACTCAGATGGAAGCCCAAGTCCAGCTGGTGCAAGTGGAGGAAGACGTTTCTGGCTATCCTCCGGATGGAACTCTGGGCCACTTTCCCAAAGACGGCATTCCTGGCTTCGTTAAACATTGCTGCGCCTGCTCGCGAGGTGCCATCTGGTAAAAGGAGGAGGGGGAAGAGAAAAAGGCTTTAATTTTTTTAATGAATTTTACTTTACTCCTCCTCTGCACGCTTTTAATACCCCACGCTAATGATCCCGGATGAGAAGTCAAAGGTTATCAGCTAGGTCGCTTTTAAACACATTTCATCTTCAGATATATGGGATTGTTTTTTTTAAAAAAAAAAAATGCAAAAGCAGGCCTGGAGACTAGGCTATTGTTCCAAGAGATAAGACCACTCAGGAGAATCGCAGCCCTGTTCATTCTTCATGATAACAAGGTAGAAGGAACTCCAGCGAACAACGTTCACCCCAGATGCTTCCCCGTCAAAGGTCATGTACACCAATGTTCCCAAGCTTCCCGAAGAAAGTCAGCACCTGTCAGCAGATTAAAGCACCACACTTACATCCAATCAGAACAGCTGTTGCCATGGTTGCAACTGTATTGGGTGCATCACTCAGGTTCAGAACATTTCCAGACAGCTGGTTGAGGTTGTCTACTGCATATTTAAACATGAAGGGAACCACGATGTTCATAGCCTAAAAAGCATAAGATATTGTGCAAGATCATTATGTATATGCTTTAAGCAAGGCATGCTAAAAATGCTTTATTTATAACATATAAATGTTTTCTCTGAAGAAGCTGAAATGGTGATATTCTGCTACTGTCCACTTAGAGCACTATGGCCTTCAGGCAACCACAGCGTAAGAGTACAAGGCCTGCCCGCCTGCCCAGAGCAGAACTGAAACGTTTTCCCCTTTTCATAAGAAACAGCCTTCATGTCATGCCCCTGTCGGAATCTGATTCCTAGGGGGAGGCTGAGCAGCTGACAGGGAGTGGGAGTGTGGCTCTGTTGGCTGTGGAAGAAACTGGGGAAGGGCAAAGTCCAGCTGGGCAGAGCAGGACAGAGGTAGAACAAGGGAGAGAGAGTTCAGAGGAAGACCCAGGCCCATCGCCTCCCCATCCTGGGGGTGGGAATGTTGCCATCACTTTGTATATGTGATTTACCCGCTCATTTTCTCAGATTCTTTTGTTGCTACCACTTGAATTCCAGTAAAAGATTATCTTTTCTCTAATTAATGGAGTCTAAATATTTCTTTCTTGGATTCTGAATGGAGCACCATCTGACATTATTCTGAATTTCACTTTACCGGCCCACCCGGAGAATTACATTTTCTTCCGAGGGGGTCTGAACACAATGTCTAATCCAGCCAGTGACCAAGAAGACCTGGGAGCAACTGGGGGCATTTTCCAGAAGGGGCAAAACACCCATTTGAGGTGTGGACGGATCATAAAAATGTGGAGGCTTTGAAAATGCCTCGGAAGCTGTCTCCCAAGCAAGTTCACTGGGCACAGTACTTTAAACATTTTAATTTTTCATTGAAGTACATTCAAAGGGGGAAGAACTTCATGGCAGATGCTTTATCTAGATTACCTCAATATAATAGTGTTCACCAAGAAGTGGTATGGCCTATTGTCCCAACCAAACAGTTGGCGGCTCCAGTGGTTACCAGAGCCCAGAAAAAGAAGGAGGTTGTTTTATCAAATGATTTGATTGCACAATTAAGAGCTGCTCTAAAACTTGATGATTGGTTCCTTGCTCACTCAAATAACTGTACTGTTAGAGATGGATTGGCATGGGTGGGGGCCAAATTATATGTGCCAGCAAAGCTGAGAAACCAAATATTACAGCAAGCTCATGACTCTAAAGCTGCTGGACATTTTGGATTCGTGAAGACCTTACACTTGGTTAAAAGGCAATTTTGCTGCCCTACTTTGAAAAAGGACATTGAGACTTATGTGGCTAGCTGTCCTTTCTGTGCCTCAGCGAAACGGCCTCCTGGTAAACCAGCAGGCTTACTACAAAATGTGGCTAGGCCAACTGCTCCATGGAAAGAAATCTCTATGGATTTTATAGTGGAATTACCTGAAAGTCAGGGAAATACAGTTATTTGGGTAGTAACAGATTTGTTTTCCAAACAGGTACATTTCATACCTTGTCCAGAAATCTCATCTGTGAAAACATTGGCTAAACTGTTTATTTTACATATCTACAGGTTACATGGAGTTCCTGAGCGCATAATCTCAGACAGGGGTGTCCAGTTTACCTCAAACTTTTGGAAGGAGTTCCTGAAGTTATTGGGCTCTGCCCAGGACTTAAGCTCCACCCACCACCCACAAACCAATGGGGCTTGTGAGAGAACTAACTCGGTATTGGAACAGTATCTTAGATGTTATATAAATTATCAGCAAGATGATTGGGCTGACCTACTACCATTCACTGAGGTGGCATATAACAATTCAGTACATAGTAGTACTGGGTTTACTCCATTTAAAGTGGCTTCAGGACAAGACTTTGTACCCATATATGAGCTTCCACAGGAGAAACCTAACATTCAGTCATTAGATGAATGGATAACACAGCTCCAGCTTACCTGGCCCATAAAAAATTTTCAGACAAAAAGAGAACTCCACAAAAACCATATCAAGTTGGTGACAAGGTCTTTTTATCCACCAGATATTTGCAGACCACACAAAAGTCAAAAAAGCTTGGACCTAAGTACATGGGACCTTTCCCAATTGAAAGAATTGTGAACCATGTGGTAGTCCAACTGAAATTACCTAAAACTCTCTGACGGATCCACCCTGTCTTCCATGTTAGTTTATTAAAACCTGAACATACCTCCGACTTGAGACCGACTCAGGCCAATCCCCCCGTGCCATTGCTAATTGAAGGTGAGCAACATTTTGAATTTAAAGAAATTTTGGATTCTCGAAAACAAAGGGGTCAACTCCAATATTTGGTTGTTTGGAAACATTTTGCTCCTTCCTAGTACGAATGGGTAAATGAGAAGGGTGTTAGAGCTCCTAAACTTGTCAATATCCTGATAAACCCTAAAATATAGTATTATGGTGTTACATGTATATTTTCTGTTATCTTCTATTTTTATCTTTTGGACTAACCCCTCTTTTACAGGAGGGCCGAATGTCAGCCTTCAAGATTTTCTTCCTTTGCTTTGCATTTTTTGGCTGTCATAAGTAACGGGGGGAGGAAGGGGGACATGGTTATGGGAAGCGAGCCGGAGGTGTTACAAAACAGAACTGTAAAAGTTTGGGGGGGGGGACTTCTTACTTAGGCTTCTATCCTATGCTATGCACAGCCGTAACTCTTATCAAAATATGTCAAGGTCAAAGGACAGAGGCCTCATCACCACCTGGAGATGCCCACATGATGCTATACACAACTTTTAACTGGATGAGCCAATTGAACTATTGGGGGTGGGAACGTTACCATCACTTTGTTTATGTGATTTACGTGCTCATTTTCTCAGATTCTTTTGTTGCTACGACTTGACTTCCAGTAAAAGATAACCTTTCTTTAATTAATGGAGTCTAAGTATTTCTTTCTTGGATTTTGAATGGAGCACCATCTGACATAAATAGCTCTAGTCTGCATGGAATGTATTTTTAGAGCCAACAGAAACTGCTCCAAGTGTTTCAACTGCAAAACTTTGAGGACAGAACTCCACTGCCTTTCTTGACAAGGCAGACATTAAGCCAGGATAAACCTGGTGTATCAAAAGGCAAAATGGGGGAAAGGTTACCTTGCCAGACAGCAACTGAAATTCACCCCTGAAAATTGGCTAGGAGAAAGAGGAACATTCTTATACAGATAGTCCTCGACTTACGACTATAATTGAGCCCAAAATTTATGTTGCTAAGTGAGAAATTTGTTATCCAGATTCACTGACTGTTGACTTTGCTCGTCAGGAGGTCACCCTGGGACACCGCAACCATCATAAATATAATTGCCAAGCATCTGAATTTTATTCACATGACCATGAAGATGCTGCAACGGTTATAAGTGTGAAAAATGGTCGTAAGTCATTTTTTTGAGTACTGTTGTAACTTCACTAAGCGAACTGCTGTAAGTCAAGGACTACTGTAGTTTTACAAAGGATGTGCCCAAAGTAGAAATGAAATTCAACAATTAATTTTAACTTATTCAATGTTGTTGGCATTGCCTGATTCTAGATAACTCTGGGTGGCTCACAACGTAAGGACAATACAGAACATGAATAATTAAGAAAACATGAGGGGAAAAAAAGAGCATGAAAAAACAAAAGACAAAATGGTTGTCTTGCCAACAATGCACAATGCGTGTTGTACAAGTGCAAAAATTCAGCACCATGTGGTCAACTGAGAGCAACATGATGCACCTGGGACATCGTTTCCTGATTTGGACCCAGACCCTCTGCAGGTAAGTTTCCTTGTTCATGTCACTGAATCAACACGTGCGTGCAATTGCACACACAACTGTGTCTGCTGCTGCTTATAAAACCTCTGTAACATTTAAGAAACTTTTGACCCCTTTACTCTGTGTGTGCGTGCTTGGCATGGATCAGGATGGTAGCTGGAAGGCAGGTTTTTCTAGTATGTTTGAAGCCTGGAAGCTGGCAGCAGCTCGGTGTCATAGCATTACTCACACAGGAGGTGAAGAATTCTTAAGGTTTCCCATTTATAGGGGGATATCCCCCCCCTTATTCTTCTGGTGACACCTAACTAGTATGCAACACGTAACTTGATGAGAAATTACATACACAATTTTGGGGAAGGGGGGCGCTGGAACCAGATATCACTTTCAAGATTCAAGGATATGTTGCTGCATTTCAGAAATGGGGTTCTGGCAGGCTCTGAAGATTACCAAAAGAATTCCAGATAGTGATCCACCTCTGGATTGCTCAGTGCTGATATATACAGTAGGTGAAACACAACAGCACCCAAAGTAATTCTGACTCATCGCTCCTTTTAAAAGGTGGAGAAAAACCAGACTTCTTCCTCCTTCTCAGGAGTTTACAGAACATTTTGGACTGTATACATCTTTGCAGAAATCAACCAATGGCCATCAGGTGCTGACCTGCTCAGCAATCACCTTTTCCCCATGCTAAATTCAGTAAATCAGCCTGATTTACCTTCAACAAACAGCAAAATAGATAAGCAAATGGACAAGTTATTTTATTTTTAAGCTACCTGCCTGAAGGTGACAAAGGACAGCAGTAGAACTTATAAGTGTAAAGAATAAAAAAAGCAATGGCAACACTTTAAACTTTTATGTAATATAAAATACATTAAAATCTATTTCACTCAACTGAATACACTCTTGGCAATCCTCACAGGACTAAAAACATCAATAGAGGAGCACTTCTCCAATAAAAGCCAGTTGAATCAGGTAACGTTTTTAAAGTCAGTGCAGTTATGGCAGTAAACTGTGCACAAATTGATGGCTAAATCCTTTCAGTAGATTTACATAGACGTTAAAAAGCACCGAGAGCATGCTCCAACCCTGGGGAGTTGTGAATGCCACAAGCCAGCATTAGCCTTTGAAATAAGGTTCACAGTCCACACTAACCCCATATGAGATTGCTTAACCTGTCACCCACTGTGTGATACAACACCACCAATTTTGGATTACCAATTAATCATGGTTTACAGTAATGTGCAGAACCAGCTTCTCTAGCTAGCCTAGATACACAAGCAGAAAGGATACCAAGTTAGAAAGTAATGAATGCTGAAGAGCAACTAAGACTAACCAACATGGTAAGATTCCTCCTATCTGGAGTGGTAAATTTTTCCAGGCCCACCATTAAAAAGGCCCTGAATAACACAATCCCTAATCTAATGTTTAAAGGATAAGGCTTCATTAAAAGAGATACATTAAACATTTTAGGGACAGACTCTCTCCTGTTTTGTCTCTCAAACTGTTCACTGTGGTGGCTGCTTTAGGGCTACTAGAAACTTAAATTCTCCACATCACCATTTGATATTGGAGTCTTGCTTTGCCACTTGGAGTTTACTTGGATTAGAATTACACAACATCCCTGAAGATTTCACACATTTAAAATGTTACAATCATAAATCACAGTCAGTGGGGAAAAAAACAGATTGTTGCAAAATTCAGACATAAAACTCTAAGGAATTAGAGAATGTGTTCAACAGATGTTAAAGTTTAAAAGAAGCATTTTGTTTTAGAATTTGAATTTCTAACTATGCTTTTCAGATAAGCAGCAACAAGCTTTGGTCAACTCCCTTCGGTCCGGCGCGCCTGGAAACTCAATTTTAATTCATTCTTCTGTTTTTGGCACAATACCACTCCATCTGCACTACATTGTGGTGACCATCATTTAGAGGCCATAAAACTGGTTTCCCTAGGAGAGCCTGCTCAGTAGTAATGTCATTTATTATAATAACAATTCTGGAAAGCTTCCTCTCCAGCTATTGAAAAAAAACCACAACAGGCTATACACCATCGTGAGTTTTAAGAGATACATATTTTCCACAAAATTAAAAGGGTATAGCACCCCCATCCCTTTAGGTATCCATCTGAATCTTCAATTACATTAATTGGCTTTACTATAATTTTGCAAAAATAATAATTATAATAATAATTCCTCCTCCGATGTGGCCCTACTTTTGAAAGTGCTTACACAAAATTTAAAATTGGTCTCTCCCACTCCCAAAGGGCAAAAGTATGAATCTGAATGAGGCACCACAATATTCCATTCCACTGTGTTCTCATTTTCCCTCTCCTTCACCATTCCCTGCCTGTTAAAATCAAAAGCGTCAAGTTTAGCTTATTTACCTTCCTCCTGTGCCAGTGACTGATTAACAACTAAAATGAATTTTTCCAGAGAGCCACTTTAGGAATTTCCAGAAGCTCTCGTGATCATCCATAAAATGCTTTTCAGGGGGGTCTAAACTTTTCATACCCAAAACACTTTGCCCAAAATGTATGGTATTAAAGACTTTACAAACATTTCAATTACCTACCTGCTCTTTCTGAGTCTCATGTACCACCAGTTGAAAACTATTACTTTAATGGCAAAACACCCCTTGTTTTATAAAAGCAGAAATAGTTTTTAAATTCCCCTCTGCTTTTTGCAGTCTGTAATTGCCAGATAACTTGGAGAACTTGCAGCTAAATATCTCTTTAGGCAAATCAAATTAGAACGCATTTCTTTGCAGCCAGGCTATGCTTATACAACTAAGAATTGATTTTCTAGAAAAGAACCCTTCAGTATTCATGGAAGTATGGAAAACTGACCTAATGCTGAGTTCTAAGTTGAAGGTTTTAATTATGTGCCACCACCAAGTTGGTACTGACTTAGTGACCACAGAGATTTTCTCCATGATGGCTTGTTCTTAACTTAGTTTTTCAAGTCATCCAACAGTGTATTCATCACAAATGTAACTGAGTCCCTCCATTCTGATGTTGGTCAGCCTCTTCTTCTCTTGCTTCTACCTTTCCCAGCATTAGAACCTTCTCCAAAGAGCTACAAATTGGAATAATTTCAGCCTGTTTATGGGAGACTTTTTGATCATGCATTTGCTTGTTTTCTTGGCTGTCCATGCTGGTGTTGATCATTGGTGTTGGTCTTTTCCAACACTAAATATCAAAAGTGTTCTCTTCCTATCCTGCTTCTTCAAAATTCAACTTTTGTTTCCATAGACACGGAAACTATCACTGCTTCAAATATTCTGATATACTGTGATACTGTGGCATTTAAATATCTTCTCCAAGGTCTTCCATGAGTGCTTTTCCAAGCACTAATAGTAGTTTTAATCATCCAGTCATGTCTGAGTCTTGATGACTTTATAGGCAAGTACTCTCCATGCTATCCTGGTCAAACATGGCTTCTTTTGGCTGATGGATGTTTATCTTTGTATCAGTTTTGACGTTATCAAGGCAGCAAGTTCTTTGGTTGCCCCTTTTCTTGCTCCACTAACTGTTCCTAGCATTGTTGCCTTTGCCAATGAATTTGCACACATGATGTGGCCAAAGTAAATCAGACACAGTCTTGTGAATTTGGCTTCTAGTGACGTTTCTAGTTTGATACGATTCAGCACCTCTCTGTTAGTTGCTCTGGCTGCCCATGTTATACGCAATACTTTGCGCCAGCATCACACTTCAAAGGCATCAATTCTTTGATCAGCTCTTCTTAAGTGTCCAACTCTCACATCCCTACATCATTATAGGGAATTCCAATGCTCTAACTAGCCTGTTTTTTGTATTTATATCAGTATCTTTGCTTCTCCAGATCTTATGCATGTTAAACCAATTCAGGGCAGCTTAAGGTTATCCTGTGTTTCATTTCAAGTGTACAACTGCCGTCATGAACAATTTTTGATCCAAGGAAGATAAAGTCTTGATCTAATTCAATTTCCACCTTGTTGATTTTAAACATCTCATCTCACCAGCAGCTGTTGTTATTCTAACTTAGGATGTCCAACTCAAGGCCCGCGGGATGGATCTGGCTCACAGGATGTTTAGATCTGGCCCGCAGAGCCGCTCTGAAAGCAGCAAAGGACTAGACCGCACTGCCTCTGCCAGCAAAAATAAAACTCAGGGGACTGTGCATGGCCCCCGCAAGCTTCGTTTTCGCTGGAAGAGGGCTGAAGGAGTCTGTCACAGCTGGAAATGGATGTTGAGTTGTCCATGCCCCCCTGGCCACGCCCCCCCCCAAGGTAAACACAACCCTGATGCGGCCCTCAATGAAATCGAGTTTGATACCCCTGTTTTAAGTGCTAGTCTGTGGCTTATTCCTTAACTACCTGTTTCTGGACAGTTGATGTTGATTCTAAAAGGCAGATGTTATCTACTACTTCAATATATTCATTATCAATTCTGAGATTAATTGGTATACCTGTTGTCATTTGCTTGGTCTCTTGTTAGTTCCATTTTTTTTCACTGTGTTCCTTCACTTTTATTCCTAGAGCTAGCAGATCCTTTGCATTCTTGGCTATCAGAGAAGTGTCACCAGCATTGCACACGTTATTGATATTTCTACCTCTAATTTTAAAACAATCCAGCTTCCCCATGTTTGCAGCATTTAAGTTGAATAAGTAAATAAATAAGGGAAGAACATACAGTCTTATCTCACTCTTTTGCCAGCCTGGAGCCAATCCATTTTTATCACGTTCTGTCTGTACTGTGGCTTCCTGATCTGTATATCTAATATTTCCAACTTTGGCATTCTGGTCTCCACTCATAAGCAGCCCATCTCGGTTGGCTGTTTTGTCACTTTCAAATTAATCAAAAAATTCATCATCATCTTCTTCTGCATCAGTGATTGCAGTATAAACTGAATACGAATCATTATCATATTAAAGCGATATCCATGAAGTCTAATTAATATTATTTAATTATTGATTGCATTGTAGTAGAATATTATTCTTACTATAATCTTAATTATGAAAACAAGATTATCCCTTTTTGGTGTCTCATGACACAGTAATAAACAATGTGATCTTCTGACTGAAAGCATATCTCAATTTTCTGATGCCTAGTATGTCAATCTGTAGTAGTTTCATTCCATTTTTCACTGCATTCTTCATATTTCTTCACTCCACCTTCCATCTTATCCAGGATGACAATGAAGATTCTTATAGAGTGGAAGTGAAGGCTTTGATGGACTGGTACAATAAAAGTAACTTGGTTTTGAATGTTAACAAAACAAAGGAGATCATTGTAGATTTTAGAGAAAGGCAGCATAGTTATACTCCACTTTGTATCAAGGGTGAAGCTGTGTAGATAGTCAATAGAATTAAGTATCTGGGGGTGCAAATAACTAACAATCTGAAGTGGTCTCTCCAAGCATCATCCATAGTGAAGCATGCAAAGCAGCTCCTGCGTTTCCTGTGTCGGATGAGATGAGCACATCTCTCTCCTTCTGTCCTGGCCACTTTTTACAGAGGCACGATGGAAAGCATTTTAATAAACAGCATGGCATCCCTGTTTGGTTTGGTGGCTGCAGTGCCTCAGATAGAAAACTCCTACAGAGAGCAGTGAGGACAGCAGAGAAGATTATAGGAAGCTTGCTTCCCGCTATTTAGCATACCGCTTATATGTGCTATATGCCTAGAGCTCAAAGCATTGTTAGAGACCCCACACATCCACTTCACGGTCTGTTTCTGTTGCTTCCCTCTGGGAGGAGGTTTCAAAGTATTTCTTGCAGGACAACCAGATTCTGTAACAGCTTTGTTCCTTATGCCATCCGTCTTGTAAACTCGTAGCATTCTTTTTTTCCGCTATGTATATGTATACATCCAAACTAGATTGTAATGTTTCTCTGTGTCATATATGTGTGTGAATGTGGTCATATGCATAATATTTATCTTTTGAGAGCTGAATGATATAAAACTTCATTTTAATGTATGTTGATTAGTGTACATTTAAAATGACAATATTCTATTCTATTCTGTATTCTCTTCTCTTCTCTTCTCTTCTCTTCTCTTCTCTTCTCTTCTCTTCTTCTATCTTTGCAGCTTTGGATTTTCTCTTCCTATATGGCAACTTGGGCAAGAAGACCCCCCCAAAGACTTTAACCATGTCATAAACACAATTAATACTCTATGTTGAGGGTTAAGCAAACTAAATGATGATAAAAGTAGTTGTATGTATGTATAATAGAACATAGAATAATAGAATTGGAAGGGATCTTGAAAGTATTTTAGTCCAGCCCCCTGCCCAAGCAGGAGACCCTATTCCATCTCAGGCAAATGGTTGTCCAGTCTCTTTTTGAAAGCCTCCAGTGATGAAGCACCCACAACTTCTGAAGACAAGCTGTTCGATTGGTGGATTGCTCACATCAGGAAATTTCTCCTTACTTCTAGATTGCTTCTCTCCTTGGTTAGTTTCCATCCATCATTTCTCATCTTGTCTTTTGGTGCTTTGGAAAATGACCCCCTTGTCTTTATAAGAGCCCTTATTAATTATCCTAATTAATGGATATAAGAGGAAGCCAATATTCCCCATTTAACCTTACTTTGTCTGGATGGTAAAATATGGGGAAATGTTATTTTGATAAATATGTCCTATGCTGGCAGTGAACACAATTTTCAATTTGCATTGGAGCTGTGCAAAGCAGGAACTCTGTGCTGGGAACAGAAGCAGGTGATTCTTTTGGTCCTACTCTTTTTAGCTTATATCAATCTCTCCCAAGTATTCACTGCTGAACAAGTGAAGAACTTATTTTTTGTGAGCACAGAAACACTCATATATCCAAGCATTTGTGAAACATGTGCACCTACATTAGTTAAAATGCTACAAAGCTGCTCTATTTATACCCAATATCTTTTTGGTGGGATTTTTAAGGATTTCTCCTTCCTGTTCAATTTGACATGCTGCACAGGTACTTTAGCTTCTCTCTCTCTCTCTTTTCCTTCCTTCCTTCCTTCCTTCCTTCCTTCCTTCCTTCCTCCCTCCCTCCCTCCCTCCCTCCCTCCCTCTTCTGTTTTTACATGTTGTTATCAATTTAGCCTGTGTGGAGACCCAAGGATTTAAAAGTCTCTCTGGCAGATAATTTCTCATGGGAGAGACTGAGGTTCACAATCCCACTAAGAGAAGAGGAGCAGAGTTTCCGTTCCAGATCCAGTAATGAGATGAAAGAGCCCTCAATGCTCTCAGAAGGGAAGGCAGAAATGGATCCAATATGGGTGCACAAAGCAAGAGCCCAGCTGCCTCAGCACAACATGGGGCTGGGGAGGAACTAGCCAGATGAGCAGAGTTTTCTGGGGTTTTATGCCTGGAGGGGCATCTCGGTCCTTCCAGCAGCTGTGGAAGAAGCAAGCTGAAGATGTTTCATTAAAAGCCCTCCCTTAAGGGTCTCTATGGCTGACTCCAGCTAAATGAGTTTAGATGCTGCCTTGACATATCCCTTGCTGATTAGGTAGATAAGACATCCTCGTGAGGCAAGCGTTGTCATCCATTTTAAAGTTCCCTTGGCACTCACTCGGCACACTTCACATTTCCAGCCAGTTCCCCTCCCAGATACAGAAAATTAACAGTCAGAGGTGCTACAGAGAAAGACATGCTTGACTCATAAATAATGGATGCTAGGCCCATGAGCAAAAGGATAGAATGCTACTACAACAGGGGATAAATGAGGTGCATGAGGAAACTATGGATGGATAGAGGACCTGTAAAATAATGGCAACTGTGACAGGAGGTGACAGCAGCTCTTATCAAATTCCTGAATTTAATCCAACTATTATGGGGAGATGGATAATATCTATATCTATATCTATATCTATATCTATATCTATATCTATATCTATATCTATATCTATATCTATCTATCTATCTATCTATCTATCTATCTATCTATCTATCTATCTATCTATCTATCTGTTCTGTACCTTCATTTGCATTCTTGAAACCCCACATTTTGATTGGTCAAAGTGCGGGGTGATCTGATTGGTTTAGCGAGCCGCGCTGATTGGCCTGCTGAGAATCTCCCGCGATTGGCGGATATGAATCGCGGGAGATTCAAAGCGGTGCCATTGGCCGCGGCCGCCACGGTTTGAGAATAAAAAGCCGCAAGTTTTCCCTTGGAGCCAGATCGGTTCCGGGGGCCTAATAAAGAGCTGAAACCACAGTCACTGCCTCCTGGTTTCCTTGCCGAACGGACACGACACTATCTATCTATCTATCTATCTATCTATCTATCTATCTATCTATCTATCTATCTCCTTACCACCTAACTGGCTGGGGAGCATAGTAGTTAAAGCATTGTCTTTGATGTTGGAGATCAAGGTTTAAATCCCAGCTGAAACCAGCTGGGGTTCTTGGCGAAGAACCCTAAAGCTTCACCTGCCCACCTCAAAAATATGAGAGTGACATGAACTGGGGGAGTCATGCTGGCTTAGATGTCCGTGGATTGACCAAGTTCACATCAAATATCGAGAACCAGGACAATCCGCAGATAAATGGGCTACTGGAATGAGACAAGAGAACTTGAAATTGATAGAATGCTACTACAACAGGGGATAAATGAGGTGCATGAGGAAACTATGGATGGATAGAGGACCTGTATCCATACCAACTGAGGAACACTTTGTTACCCAATGCTTCAACATGAAGAGGAAGCTGCTCTCACAACTTTAGACCAACTACACATTATATCCCAGACTGACGAAGACTCCAAAGAACAACTGGTTGCGCAACCTGAAACTGTAATGTCACCACTGCCTCTTCCATTCCAGAGCACAGCAACTAGTGTTAAGCCTGTGTTCCCCAACCAGGGTTAAGGAGACAAGCTAAACAGAATGTGCAGCGTTAGTCAGATAGACATACAGATAAATGTGTGAGATAAGTTTGTATGTTAGTTAACATACAGTATAAAATAACAGATACGCTTGTGTTATCAAAAATATAGTTTATTCCACTCAGAGTTTTAGCATAGTCAAAATAACAGTCCACTAGTCATGGATCGTTTTAGTCAGTCCATTCAAGGATATTCAATTAGCAAAGTCCATGTAGAATATCCAATGTCAGTTCATTTACAATAAATCAGTCTTCTCACTCTCCCGTTCCAGTAGGGAAAAACGCAGTCTTCATCCAGTAATTAGGGATCATCAAGCCAGAGAGAGCAAGCTGACGTTCCTTGCTTCTTTTATGGTGCTTTCACAACCACTCCCTTAATTACATTCCTACAGTTAAAGTTGCAGACACTTTAACTAATAAACCATGATAACATATTTATTATTTTTACCTAAACCAGTTAGGGTAAACAATGTTATCCCTAACAACTAATATGAGGTATGAGATCATGGATAACTAGCTAGAGTCAACACTCACAACTAGCTACTGAGGCTCAGTAGAGAAGTACCACCAGATAGTTCCCTAAAAGGTGTCAATACAGCCCTCACAACAATCCCTATCTCCACCATAACTCAAAACCAATGAACTGGCATACACTACAGCTATTGTAATCCTGGAGATGCTTGGCTACACGATCAAGAACAGTAGTACGTACCCACCCTACAGAAAATAAAGTTAAAATCAAGGTGACTTGAAAAGAGGTTAATCAGCTGGTAGAATCACAGAAGAGAGTGAAGATTAGAGATAAGACTGAAAAAATACAAGGGCCTGACTCCATCTGAAGCCCTGGAGACTGCTAAGGCTCATGGCACTAGTTACCAGGCTAAGGAAATACACTAGAGAAGCAGAAGCCAAGAAAATCAACGTTCTGTTCTCCAAAGAACCATCCAAGGTCTCCTCCCAACTGCAGTGCAATAACAGACTAACAGCAGAGCCACCAACAGTAGAAACTGAACATTACTGGAAGAACATATTGAAGAAAGAGAAGACATTAACAGTGATGCAAAGTGGCTTCAGGACTTGAGATCATAGCCACCAAGCTATGGGACCATATGTCCAGTACATGAACACAGCTCAGAAGGGCACTGGGAACACCAGGGGCTCAAAACATCAGTTGCTCATAGAGCGAGCAGTTGCCCAAGACCCAAAGTCTAGATAGACCAATCTGAGCACAGCTTGGGTTGGCTTCAGGAAAGCCTACAATTCAGTGCCACATACACATGGATTTATGAACACCTGGCACTGGAAAAAGTCAACAGGGCACTAAGAACCTTCCTCAAGAACTCAATGGGACTGTGGAAGATAACACTGGAAGTCAACTCAAGACAGCTGATACAAGTGACCATCAAACGTGGCATACACCAAGGTGATGCACTGTCCCTACTGCTGTTCTGCTGGTTCCTCCTCATCCAGATAATCAAAGGACAGGATATGGGTAGAAGTTCAAGAATGGAACTACCATCAACCACTTCATCTATGTGAATGGCATCAAGGTATACATAAAGAATGAATGAGACATCGACTAGCTAATCCATCTGTCCTGATTGGGTAAGGAGAGCTCTACAGTGAGGGCATTAGGATGTCATTCAGACTGGAAAAGTGTTTGGAGATGTGTGACCAGATAATAGGAAAGGGAATCAGTTTGAAGGGGTGGGACTATCATCAGATCAGATAGCAGGCATACAGACCAGTTACAACTATCTTGGTATTCCACTATCACATGGAGGTCATGATGAAAAGAACCTTGACAATAGCAACATTATCCAAGTACCAGCAATGGATCAGACAGGTCCTGGAGAGTCAGCTTAACGTCCTGCCAGTCATCAGATGCCCTTCTGCTACAGTGATCTGGCCAAAGAAGAAAGTGGAAACTGCCAATGTGAAGTCCCAGAAACTCCACATCTCTAGTGCAACACTCAGAGATTGTACACCAGTCAGAAAGAGGGTGGGCTGGATCTAGTGAATATCAAAGCTTTTGTCATGGATGATACCCAGAGAATCCAGAAATACATCAGCACCCAAAGCTGAGTTTCTCACAGAATGACTGAGGCAGCAGCAGAAATGGGAAGAAGACCAAGCAGAGGAAGTGTTATGGCAAGGCAAGGCAAGACCCTGTATGGGATGTACCATCAATAGACAGTTGAGGGGGAAGACATTGGAAATTCCTACCAGTTCTGGAAAGAGTTGGATGAAAAGACAGCACTTAAACTCCAGATCCCATAGCAGTGCAATAACAGTTGGCTGTGGTGAGTTGGCCATGGTGAGTTGGCTGTGGCGAATTGTCACAGACCTCAAACAGATCCCAGGAACATCAGAGTTCTCCATCCAGAAAAGTGCTAAGACACTGTGCAAACCCTCAAACTCCCAAGCATCTGGTAGAGAGGATCCAAGACACAGACCCACATAAGGGTGAGAATTTTTCCCCTACCTTTCTAGCTGAAATAAAGGGCTTAAGCATATTTGACACCAATGTCATCTTTGTTTGATTCCAAGTACTTTAGACTTAACCATATTACAGGCTCAGTTGTCAGCATTCTCAAAAGTGGGAACATGTTTTGAAGAATTAAGCAATCTGGAGACTGGCCTTCTCTAACTCCACCTTTTAGATGTTTTGATATTTCTACTTTAAACTTTGGACTAAGATGGTGTACAACTGATTGAAACTATAGTCCAGAATGTTGAAGGCCACTAGGTTTGGGAGAAGAGTGTCAAACATCTAAAACAAAAACAAAAACACCTGGCACTCCCTTCTTGAGTATTTTTCATGACTGCAACCTTGGGGCATAGGCTGGGCATAGTGGCTATCTAGATACCTCTGGGGTACTCTTAAATCAGAGATAGCTTCAATTAATTAATGCACTGAATACTTGCAACCGGTACTTGAAGATCTGATGATTGCTGGCTGAATCTTACGAGAATTATAGTACAAAAACAACACCAGTGTTTGCCCTATGAGATCAGCCATTGTTAACACTGAAAACTCACCCTCATATCATACTAAATTAAAGCCTGACTATACAAGTTCTGCAATTGTAAAACATCCCAGGCTAAAATGTAATGCTGCAGGTTAATTTGTTATTCCATGTGCCATTTGAACATAGCTACTGCTCCAATTTACGGTAATTACACATTATCCTTCTGTTATACAAAACCCACAACTGCTGAAGCTGTGTTTCTCCAGTGAGGTTATTTCTTTTCCTGTTCAAAACGAGAGCTGGCATTTGAGGGCACGCTTTTATTTTATTAAAAGATTTAGTGGAGAATACTGAAATCCCCTCTTCCAATGAAGCAGCTTTCCATCTCTTCCCAGTTCTAAGACAAGATAGCATTTTCTGATCTCAGCTGCACTCATCTGGCCAAGGCAGCTGCTCTTGCAGGAAATTAAAATTTAAAAAAAAAATTCTGTAAGCGCATAGGTGCTGGAATATATAGCATTTCAATGTTTAAGAAGTTAGTACTTGTCAAGGCACTTCTTGTGCAATTTAAAGGACAAGCTGAAGCTGACAAGGGATTCCCACAACAGTGACAGTAGAGGCAGAGAGCCTGATAAAGGCAACACAGAAGGAGGGTGAGCTGGTGTGATTACATGGGTGCAGATCAATCCCCAGATGATGCAAGCAGCACCTGATCAACCCAGACATCAAAGCGCTCCACTGATGTGATGGAAGTTCACACAATGGCTACCTGGTATTTCAAGCAGTTTTTATACTCCAGTCAAGAAATTATCGAAGGGAATCCATTTCCTTGAGTACAAGTTGCTGTTCCTCACTGAATCACCTCAGACGCCCTGCCCCCCTTTACAGGTGTTTTTTCAAGGAGGGGATCAACACAGTTAAGATGGTGTCACACCTTAAAAAAGGGGGTACGACTCTGATCACACCACTGTAGCCTCTTTGCTCTTTTTGACCATCCTGCCTTCCTAAAACTTCCCCTTATTGTCTACAGACCTCTCCAGCTGATGAAAAGCGTGACCGGATTGTCTCTAGCTGTTTGCCACTAAGAATCACTTGCTAAGAATGACTCTGCAAACTTGTTCGGGGAGGGGCGGGGAGGCAGGAGGCTAAAGCGAATCTTGCTTAAACAAAATGAAAGCATTTAGGAGATTTTGTGGATAACATGCGGTCTACTCTATCTAAGGCAGTTCCTGGTTGCCTTCTCTGAGATTTAGCAAGGGGGCTCATGTCCATACTCCATGCCCCAAATGTAGGCTTGGGAGATAACTTGCTTTGCCCTTCGTCTCAAGGTTTCTGCCTTCCCATAGAAGCCCTTTCCTTTCCTTTGCAGCTTAATGCCATGGGCTGAAGTTATAGCTCTAATCTGCTGGCGTCTTTGCTCTTTTCTCTCCTGTACTCTTTATCTTAAGGAAAAATAAAAAATAAACACAACAGCAACAGCATTTTTTTCTGGAGTTAATGGAAAGTATAGTGCAGTTAGATTATGGATGGGGAGATTCAGGTATAAAGCTAGCCTTAGTCATGTTTGCATCGTTGGGACAGCTGTGGGTTCTCTGTCTAATAGGGCTGCTTTTGAAGGAAACACAGATTGGTGCAGAAAAAGCGATCTACATATTTAACTATGCACTCTGCAGAGATGTGCCCCCAACAATTCCCTGAACAATTTCCATGGGTCAAAATATTTATTTGCATCCTGAACTCCAACCCTGCATGGGAGCTGCATGAAGGATTAGGTCAGATGGTTGCCTAGGCAAAGCCTTCATGCAAAACTTTCCCCAGTTTCTCCCTCCTTGGAAGTGTTAAATAAAAGCTTAAAAGTGCCCTCCTTTACTGTCCTCGTGTGTTCTCCCTACAGCCTCCTCCTGCGCTTTCTAGTAAGGGAAGTCTGCTGAATGCAGATAAGAGAACACTTGATTCGACCTGGTGCAGCACCAAAGGCTGTATATTCTATTAATGTCAGGCTGTCCTTGTAATAAAATAATTCTTTTATTTTGGAATTTAAGGCCACTGGCAAATTCACTCTAGCACCATGGACTGACATTGTACTAGTCTGAGCTACTAGAATTAAATTATCGCTTATCAAAGACAATTTCTTTGGATCCTTGTTAGAATACAAAATAAAAAGCCCTTGAATAAATGGCTGTACTGAACAGAGAAAAAAATACATTCTTCTTGTCATATTTTCTGTCTTCTTTCAGAATAGCCAGTGACACCACAAGCATATATTACAAGCATCCCTCTCCAAATGCTTGCAAATAAGCTACCAAGAATACACTTAGGGGTGTATTCTATTTCAATGCTGTCCAATCTCATAAACTGTGGTGAGATATATGATCACACTGCCTGGGAAACTCTCAGCAGAAAAACCTTAGCAAATACCACCAAGAGAACAATTTGAGTTATTGTCATTTAAGTTCAGACTCTATTAATGAATGTTCACATAAATTAATTCTACAGCAAAGGATTCTTGACTTGAGCCTAACAGAAGATGATGTACTATCTCTGAGGGCTGCTTCAAACTGGAAGGGATGGAGGCCACCAACAGATAGCTCAGAATTGCCACGCCACCTACAAGTGACATGAGCTATGCATATTAACTGCAAGCTTATCAAAATGAGTGTCTGCACAACTGCATAAATGAAGATTAAGATTAGCTAGTTTTGTGGTTGAATGCAATAAGGAGGGTGGGATATGCAGCCTGGTTAACCGTGGACAGGAAATTGTGAGTAGTACTTGAGAACAAGTTTTTAAGGTTTTCCCCAAATGTATACACCAACGAAAATATAAGCACTTATAGCGATCTCAAAGCACAAGGGAAAATAATAGCTCTTTCTTCAAGACAGAGACGGAGGCCTTTAACGGATCTTCAAAAAGGTTTTGTGAGAACAACCCCAAACAAAGTATTTTATATCAGCTTCTCTTTCTCCTTAGGATATTTTGTCTGGCTAAAGCCTGGCCACCAATTTAGCTTGTATTCGTGTTCTTACCTTTGCACCTGCTAAAAATCCCAACGATATGGCAACTCTGGCACGAAGGTCAGGCCGGTCTTTGGGCCAGACGTATGAAAGCATTGCTTTGAGGATCTTTCTGCCATCTATTTCTTTCAACTGTGGAGACAAAAGGTGGTGAGATGGAGAGGATGAGCTCAACAGGCTTCCAAGTGAGGTTGGTTCCTAAGTCCCAATCCAAGAAATGTGAGCTAAATAGCACTCTTAATATTAAGAAAATTGTTTTAGGTTTAATTGCATGTAAAATGTCAGATCTTTTGAACTAAATGGCTATGAGGTTGAGTAATTGTGCATTACGAGGCTTCTAAAGATTCAAGTACAGAACTCCGTTTCCTTCATGAACCGATTGTCCTGTCCCATATTAATAATTCCTTCTTTAGGGCTTAAATGAATTGCAGACACTTTTTGTCACGTTATGGGTGTTTTTAATTAGTGAAACTAAAAACATAGGGATAATTTTATTCAAGCATAAAACCTCCTGTTCCAAAGATCTTCAATTAATGTTCTCATATTACAAAATTGTAAATCATTATCCACAGCAAGGATCTGTAAAAAAATGGAGATGTAACAAAAGCAAGTTTCTAAACTGGATTTAAGAATCAGGGATCCCCTCCATGCTGGGGAGGAGGAACACTAAATCAAAATTCCAGTAACTATTAAAGATTCCGAGTTCTAAAAGTTTATTTGGGAACACACAAGATTTGGCTGAGCAGGGCTATAGGCACAAATTAAATGCTGGATTAGGGTATGTTAAACCCAAAGGAGTTGGTGAGGAGGAGGAAGAGGTGATACTCCTTTGTATTTTAGTCCTTTTCCTTGATCAGTCTTAACAGCCAGCTAGCATTTGAGCCAGACTAGCTACAAGGGAGCAATCAAACGCAGGCAATCCAGATGTAACAGTATCATATGAAGGCCTCTAACCCTTTTGGGCCAGAGAGCTCATCTGGAATTGTGAGGGCATATTGTGGGACACTCTATAAAATGGTTGCCATGGTGGACATAGCTAATCACAAGCCAGCAGAAGGCAAGCCAACACTGGTCTACAGCCATTGACCATTTTACTTTCTAAGAACCCCTTAGGAGTCTACAAGGGGTCCCAGGGGTCTTATTGGAAATCTAGACTTCCATTCGTCTTTCTTCAAATAAGAGATTCTAAAAAGTTTAAATTCAGCAAGCCAGAGAGCTTAGAAGGCATCAAGAAACATGTCAACAGCAGCTTCTGGGATCCATGTAAGGGTATATAATGCCTGCACCCGTTCTAAACTATAGTTAAAATCATAATTAGGAAGATCTAGACCAGGGGTGTCAAACTCGGTTTCACTGAGGGCTGCATCAGGGTTGTGGGGTGGGGCATGGCCAGCTCGATGTCACTCTTGTCAGGGGCACCTGTGGCAGCACTTCCCTCAGACCCTCCTTTACTCTCATTTCCTTCCTTCCTTCCTTCCTTCCTTCCTTCCTTCCTTCCTTCCTTCCTTCCTTCCTTCCTTCCTTCCTTCCTTCCCTTTTCTTTTATTTCCTTCCCTTGTCATTCTTTTTTTAGCCCTTCTCGTCTTTCCTTCTTTTTCCCCCCTGCTCTGTTCCCATCCCATCCTTCCTCCTTTTTCTTTCTTTCCTCTTTCCCTTTCTCCTTTCCTCTCCCATGCTACATTTTTTGAGTTTGTTTTGCTAGCCCTCTGCCAGCGAAAATGGAGCTTGGAGGGGGAATGGACCGCGTGAGGCCCTGTTTTCAGCCACAACAGCCTCCTGCAGCCCTCTGCTAGCAAAAACATTTTTGATGGCAGAGAGCTGCAGGAGGCCTTCCTGGCGGAAAATGGGACCCTCCCAAGGTCCATTTTCACTGGCAGAGGCACCACAGACTGGTCCTTTGCTGTTTCCAGGGTGGCCCCACGGGCCAGATCTAAATACCGCAGGCTTTGAGTTTGATATCCCTGATCAAGACCATAGATTAAAATCAACCATGACACCAAGATGTAGTATCAGCTGGTACTGTTTCTGAAAACTGCTTTCTCTCCATTCATGGCAATGTGACTTTCAATTTTTTTTTTTTTAAAAAAAGCTCATTTTTAATTTTTCAACTTTTCAATCAAAAGAGAAACGAGCCTCTATAATTTTATAAAGAACAAATGGTAAGCCCAGATGGAGGGGGGGAAAAACCCAGATTCTGCTCTGTTACTGTATTCTCTCACACATTGTTCTACCCACAGAAACAACAAAAAATTAAGATATACTTAAGGTTGTTGACAATGTTTGATAATACATTTTCACCAAATTATGCAACACTACAAAAGTTTTAATTAGATATGCTGTTTTAGTGCCCTTTTATTTTTCCCTTCCCTAATAATTGTATAAACTATTTCCCTTCTCCAATAAATGCTATATTATACTGTTTCTCTTTTTAATGCACTCTTTTATTATACATGTGGGTCAAAGTCCACCATAAAGATATTTGATTTGACTTCACAATACAATGTCCGTGAACAGAATCAAATCTAAATCCCAAAGGTGCTTTTTCAGGAGGCAACTGGACTTTCTGGGTTTTTCTTTGAAGACGTTTCGCTTCTCCTCCGAGAAGCTTCTTCAGCTCTGACTGGATGGTGGGGAATGGAAGGATTTATATTCCTTGCAAACAGCTGGTCCTTTGCATCCTTTTAGAGCAGGGGTCTCCAACCTTGGCTCCTGGAAGCCTGGCGGACTTCAACTCCCAGAATTCCACAGCCAGCTTTGCTGGCTGTGGAACTCTGGGAGTTGAAGTCCGCCAGGCTTCCAGGAGCCAAGGTTGGAGACCCCTGTTTTAGAGGGTCGTTGAGGCCACTTGGAGGTTTATTTGTATCCTCAGGGTCACCTAAGTAGTGCTAATAGTTCCTGCAGTCTGCAATTTTTCTCTGGAAATCCATTCCTACTCCCACACCATTCAAAGGAGGGTTCATCCCAAATTGTATAGCTAACAGTACAGAACTAATTTAGTGGTTAATATTTCTAAATGCACCCCCCCCCCTTTTTTGTTTTTCCATTGTTCATCCTTTGTGACTCTTCCCTGCAAGCCCTGTCATGGCCCTGATGGAGACGGACTCTGAGGGAGAGGAGGAAGAGCCGACAAGGAGTGAAAGTGTGGCTCCGGAGGTTGTGGAGGAGGCTGGGGAAGGACAGAGGCCAGCTGAGCAGTCAGAGGAGGACCCAGGCCCATCCCCTCTCCACCCTAGGGCATGCAGGGAGGAGAGGATAAGGGAGAGATGTGGTCTACTCAGGAGGAGAGGGCCTTGATCCTCTTCATGGGCTGCAGATGTGACAACTGAATAAGAGTTTGGACCTGCGTACTGGCAAACGCTGGAGACAAAGTGTGTTTTATTTTGGTTTGAGGTTATCTTGGTTGGCCTTCTTCCAACGGACTGTGCCTTGTTATCTCCTTGAATTTGGTAAATACTTCTGTTCCATTGTGGACATTTCATCATTGTAGTTTATTTGGTTTTTATGTTTACCTCTATCTGCTCATTAAATTCGGACTGTGCTGCTTTCTTTTGAAGACTATTTTTGAGTACGTTTTATCTCCAACTGAGTTTTATTGAACAGTGGGGCCAAGTTGGAGGCATTAAAGGACATTTATTTACGTTTTGGATTTTATTACATTTGTGTTACACTCTGGGTCATCACAAGCCCAAAGGTACAGCTCATTTTCACTTAATGTCACTCACTAGGTTGTAGTGAATTGATATGAGATAGTATTTGTTTAACAAATGTTTAACAAATGGGGCAAATAATCATTACTATTAAAAGCTTGCTGATTTAGGCCAGAGGTAAAGCTACCACATGCTGGCTTAAAACTTCACAGAATAAAGGAATTGGAAAGTTCCAGTAAACATGTCCTAATGATTCTGTACAATATTGCATGGAGACTTGGACAATTAAGCCAGTTCATAATATAGGCCTTTGCATTCTATCCTTTGCATCCAAACCATAAAAAGACGACTACACTGAAGCCCAACAGGATCTGCGACATTACACCCCCACCGTTCCTGGTCATAGTGGATTCCTCTTAATAGATCAGCAAGTTCCAATTCCCTGACTTTATGGACCTTGAGTTGGTATCCATGGCCACATGTCACACAAAGCACATTTGGCTTAGGAAAATGGGTGACCCCCATCTCGTGAAGAGTGCCAAGTTTCCTTTTGTTCAACAAATCAGAATGTAAAAGAGTGATCTGTCACAGTTTTATTAACGTTCCATATCATGGCCAGGATTTTCTTGTCCTCTTAGAATTTGCCTACCAAGAAACTATGGATGGAGGAACAAGTGTTGAAAAGTGAAACGTTAGGACAGTGGCTCTCAACCTTTTGGGCACCAGGGTCTGGTTCAGAGGAGGTATTTTTTTCCCTGTGGACCAGAGGGGACGTGGTGCCGTGTGCTGCCGGCATCCCACGGATGGGGCTTCGCTTGTTTGGGTTCAATCAAGGAAAGTGAGATCATTATAGCCAATTCAGGTGCTGTTTCCTTGTTATATTTGCCCTCAATGGAACTACTCAAGGAAGGGGCACAATCTGATTTCAATAATATTTCATAAAAATTTGGAGTGCAATGCCAGGGATTGGCAAATTAATTTACTGCTATCTCCTCTGAGACACATGGTGGGAAGAAGACCGGTACAGGTAGTCCTCAACTTACAACAGTTCATTTAATGACCGTTTGAAGTTACAATGGCCCTGAAAAAGTGACTGTTTTTCACACTTATGACTGCTACATCATCCCCAGGGTCACGTATTCAAAATTTGGACACTTAACAACTGAAGTGATTCACTTAGCAACTTTGGCAAGAAAAGTGATAAAATAGGGCAAAACTCACTTCTCAACTTAGCAGAACAAAAATTTGGGGCTCGGTTGTGGTTGTAAGTCAAGAACTACCTGTATTCAAATCACTCCTCATAATGGAAGGAAAAGAAATTAATAGAGTTTTATCACATTCTTGTCCAAAAACTGAAACATGTCTATTTTTGGTATGTTTAACACAAAGTGCAATTTTCGTAGCATCGTAGCATCACAGCACGTATTACAAAATAGGCCTCATTTTATAAGCAACGTTGTCTTGGCTCTTATAAAGGCACAGTTCCTTTTTCTTTTGCAATACCTTACTAAAGGTATCCCGCTGTGCTTCTTGCATACAAACGTACCCCACAATTTTGGGAGTGTTAGAGCTTTGACAGGACCCATGTTTGTTCCTATAGGAAATTTTAACACAAGCCCACCAGATCTCCACAGTATAGAGATTGTGTGACATTTGATTAACTTTCCTTCTGCTCACTTTCGTCAGCAGAAGTAGGAAGGGCTTCTTGTTTGTGTAAAGGGACTCCTGTCATTTCCCCAGCTCCACAGGAATAGAGGGAGGCTGGTGTGCGCTTAATAAATGTGTGAACATAGGCTTGGGAGACCAGGCAGTGCAAAACTTAACATTGTGCCTTGCAATACTCAATGGGTGGGACTAGACAGACACTGTTGCCTGGAGATAGGCAGAGGGCCTATGTAGTCTTAAGGCAGTTTTAGGCATTTAAGCAGCAGCATCTATCCAGTTTTTCCCAGCCATTCTTTCTTGCCAAAGGTTTTCCCACCTCCTGTTGTCTAAACTTACAGAAGCTGCCTTTTTGCAAACATTTCCTTTGGAAGGGCCCAAGAGCTGGATGTGGCAGAAAAGCTGAGAACAATGAATGTTAAACTAAAAAATATTAATTCATGTCAGAGCTGGAGTTTAAAGAAGCAAGGTCTAAAACCCGAGAAGTGAATTACTGATATATTTAAAAATAGTTTGATATTGCCTTTCAGGGTTTTTTTTTCAACAACAACCATGAAATAACAACTACCTAAAAAGCAGCTGAATAGGATATGGCCTCCCTTTTTTTCATCTACCGCTACGATAGAAGAATCCTGTGTTTCTTATATATTAATTTGCGCTGCTTGTCAGCTGCCCCAGAGGCCTGTTGTCAGAAAGATAGGAACATTTTAAATAAATAAAACAGATGCTGTCCCCCGCTAAGACATAATCAAGGAGGAGAGCGGAGGAAAAGAGGCATGAGAATGTGTAATGGGAAAGTCAGTCCTCTCTGTGATTTTTCACATTGGTCAAAGCTATCACAAAGCTTTAAATTGACACCTTTCCCCCCAGGATGCAGTCATTTCCAATCACAGGCAGATAAGCTAGTGGCTTCCTTCTTCTGTCAAAACTAATTTTCTGAACAATTTATGCAAATAGGGTTGTGCTTCCAATCAACCTGCTTCAGAAAACCCAAGGCAAACTTAAGAGAAATCGACAGAATGATCCCCCTTGGAGGCAAACACGCAAGCAACTGTGCAGATATTCGTTTCTTAGGTGCAGAAAACCCAGGATAGATTAAGGGGGGTTGATATTTACCGCATTCTTCGGGTCTGAATGGAGGCCTCCCCCAGCATGTCCATGCCAACAGGTTCTTTTGTCTATCTGAGACCACCCCTGCAGATGCTGGGAGAAGAAGAGAGCAGAGAAGGATGTCAGTGGTTGTACAGTCACAATAAAATCCATTAGAGGTAGTCCTCGCTCATGACCACAATTGAGCCCAAAATTTAGGTTGCTAAGGGCAACGTTTATTAAGAGAAATTTGCCCCATTTTATTACCTTTCTTGCCATTGTTAAGTGAATCATTACAATTGTTATGTTAGCAACACGGTTGTTAAATGAATCTGGCTTCTTCATATACATACGCTATAGAGCCCTGCACACCAGAACAACCAGACACAAGAATAGTTTTTTCCCGAATGCCATCACTCTTGTAAACAAATAATTCCCTTAACATTGTCAAACTATTGCATTATTACTAAGTCTGCATTACTATTACTATTCATCTTCTCATCCTTCCTTTCACTCATCTCCTCCCACTTATGACTACATGAATGTAACTTTGTTGCTTGTATCCTTATTTTTTTTCAATTGACTGCTTACTAGTATAATTTGATTTGATCAGTTATTATGTTTCCTAGTATGATTTGATTACTTATTTTTCCTTTGACTACTATTAAGTATTATACCAATGATTCTTGACAAATGTATTTTTTCTTTTTATGTACACTGCATCAAAACAAATTCCTTGTGTGTCCAGTCACACTTGGCCAATAAAGTATTCTACTCTACTCCACTCCACTCCACTCCCCAGTCCACTCCACTCCATTCTTTCTTATTCTATTCTATTCTATTCTATTCTATTCTATTCTATTCTATTCTATTCTATTCTATTCTATTCTATTCTATTCTATTCTAATTTCTATTCTACTCTACTCCACTCCATTCTTTCTTATTCTACTCTACTCCACTCCACTCCAATCTTTCATGTTCTATTCTGTTCTGTTCTGTTCTGTTCCTGTTTCTATTCATTGACTCTGCTTGTCAGAAGGTTGCAAAAGTTGGCCACGTGACCCCTTCCCCAAGGAAACAACCAACAGTCATAAATATGAGCCAGCTGCCAAGTGGCTGAATTTTGATCATGAGACCATGGGGATACTGCGGTGGTCGTAAGTGTGAAAAATGGTCATGTCGCTTTTTTCAGTGCCGTTGTAACTTTGAACGGCCACTGAAATGAACTGTTGTAAGTCGAGGACTGCCTGTACAGTCCAATCCCAACTGAATTTTGCTAACCTCTTAGAGTGGCCGAGGAATGGACCGGTGAATAAAAGTTCGGGAAAATTACGGGAAGCTGGGTCAGCGGAGTCCACGAGTAGCTCCCTTGTAGTAACTGCTCTCTCTCCCTCTCTCTCTCTCTTTCTCTCTCTCCCCCTCTCTCCCCCTCTCTCTCCCTCTCTCTCTCTCTCCCTCCCTCTCTCTCTCCCTCTCTCTCTCTAAATTACTCCTCTCAGGAATCCCTGGAGACCCTTCGGTGCAGTGAATACCTCTACATTCAGAGAGAGGCGTAAAAAGCAAATGCTACAGTGCATCTGCTTTGAATTAGGGTGATGAAAGACAAAAGTAAAAAAAGTAAAAACCTTTAAATGCAGGGTGACTCAGATCCTAAGACGTTTCTTTCTTCAACAAGAACTCTTCCAGAAGAGAAGAAATGCTTTGAATCTTATACAGGGAGTCCTAGACTTACAACAGTTCATTTAGTAGTACCGTTCAACGTTACGATGGCACTGAAAAAATAACTGATGACCTGTTTTCACACTTACGGCCACTGAAGCATTCCCGTGGTCGTGTGATCAAAATTCCAATGCTTAACAACTGACTCATATTTATGACAGTTGCAATGTCCCGGGATCACCTGATCCCCTTTTGTGACCTAATGACAAGCAAAGTCAATGGGAAGCCAAATTCACTTAACAACCGGGTGACTAACTTATCAACTGCAGTGATTCACTTATCAACTGAGACAAGAAAGGTTATAAAACGGGGCAAAACTGACTTAGCACCTGTCTCACCTAGCAACATAAATCTTGGGCTCAACTGTGGTCATAAGTCAAGGACTACCTGTAAGAGGAGCTTTGGACTAGATCGGGGGTCTCCGAACTTGGCAACTTTAAGACTTGTGGACTTCAGCTCCTAGAATTCAACTTTAAGACTTGTGGACTTCAACTCCAGAATTCCTCCAAAGCTGGCTGAAGTTGAAGTGCACAAGTTTTAATGTTGCCAAGGTTGGAGACCCCTGGAATAGCTAGAACATCTAGTCAACGGCAACCAAAATCTTGCTTCCTAACTTCTTGCAGGTATCTTCATGTCAGAGCAGGTCAACTATTAAATATAGTCCACTCTGTGGATGGCATATCACAGCAGCAGCAGAGCCCGCAAGAGAATGGTGTAGGCACAGGTGTGTGTGCACAGGTGTAAGCCAGATCTACAGTTCTTTGAACCTTGGGTGGAAGGGCTTTTAGAGCAATAGCAGACTGCAGGTCCTGGGGGATAAAACCAGCAGTTGTGGGGAGAAATGGAATCAGTTGCAGCTTCTGCTACCTCTCAGCTCATCTCCATGGTTGTGTAATTGTCACACAATGTCCCACTTGAAGTCAAATGAACTAACACACAATTTCCGTTATTTTTACCTTGACTCTTCTATTTGCAAGTAAAAAAAAAAAAGAATGATATATTCAGAATGTCATTTCTGAAAGTGCACCTAGGCTTCAAAGAAAATGCTTGATATCTCTATTATGCTGGAACATCAAGAGCAATTTGGTGAGCAACATATCATCATAAAGCACTTACAAAGAACTTAAGAAATGCTTGCCAATACATAAAAGTGTGAGAAAGCATTGATTCACAATCTTCACAGAAAACATGATTGTTTCTGTTTTTAAGAAGGGGAGTCAGCAAGTTATAGGGAAAGAAGAAAAATGAAAGAAAATGGCATGAATGTTCTATTAATAAGCGTTTTACCAAAAATCACTAGCTACATAACATTTTATATGCAATATATGTGGGTCAAATGAATGCTGTTGGTCTATTTTAAGTATTTAACTTGCTAAGTCTTAAAATGTATATACCATCAAGGATTGACATTAGCCAACAACATAATCAAACGCAAATAACATAATTCAAATGTCCCAGAAAATGGGCATTGGTCCTTACCTGACACGCCATTTCTCTTCGAGCCGCGAGGATCATCCAGAGAGTGGGAGGTGCTTTAGTCTGCGTCGTTGAAGGCTGAGCTTAATTACTGAGGAACGCTCTGCCCTTTATCACGTGATTCCCTCGTGCGTTCCCCAGTTTATGTGAAGTCGAGAGTGAAGAGAAAGTCGTACTCTCATCTTACTATACTTATGGGTTCATTGGCCGAAACAAGACCCCACCAGACGGTGAAATAATAAGGGTGGGGCTGGATGATCCTTGCGGCTCGAAAAGAAATGGCGTGTCCGGTAAGGACCAATGCCCATTCTCCTTAGAGCCCTCGGATCATCTAGAGAGTGGGACATACCAAAGCTTGGCTGTCCTACGGGAGGGACTCCGTCTGGTTCGGGAGTCTTCGCAGGTCCTTGAGGACTCGCTGAAGGACTTGTCTGCAAAACGAATCCTCCGCCGAGGCAAATATGTCGATTTTATAACGCCTAATGAAGGGAGACGGGGAGGCCCAAGTGGCCGCCTGACAAATATCCGCAATTGGGGCTTGGGTGACCCAAGCTGACGAGGTAGCTGCACTTCGGGTGGAGTGTGCTGTTATTCTGCTGGGTACCGGCAGAGCCTGAGACAAATAAGCTTTGGAAATAGTAGCTCTGATCCAGCAGCCGATGGTTGAAGGGGACACTTTGTGGCCCAATGTTTTGGGCTGAAAGGAAAGGAATAGGGATTCGGACTTCCTAAAGGGCTGGGTACGCTTAATGTAAATGCGGAGGGCCTGTCTCACGTCCAGGGTGTGCCAAAGCTTCTCCCTCTCCTGCAAGGAATTGGGGCAGAAATGAGTTCCTGTGTCCTGCAGAAGGCTGAGTTGACCTTGGGCAAGAAGGTAGGGTCCGGCCAGAGAACCACCTGGTCGGCCTGGAATCTGCAAAGGTCCTTCCTCACCGACAAGGCTGCTATCTCCGATCTTCGGCGAGCCAAAGTAATGGCCACCAGGAATATGACTTGAATGTTAAAAACTGGAGGGTGGATTCCCTGAGAGGCTCAAAGGGCTGTTTAGTAAGGGACACGAGGACCTTATTGAGATCCCAGGTAGGATATCGGTGGACAGTTGAGGGGCACAAGATAGTGGCTCCTCCAAGGAATGCCCTAATGTGAGGGTGGAGGGAAAGGGAGCCCAGGTTGTCACAAGCGATGACAGTTGAGAGGGCTGCGACCTGACGCCTCAAGGTGTTAGGGGAAATTCCTTTCCTCATATCTTCTTGGAGGCATTCCAAAACTGGAGCGATGGAGGGTGAAAGCGGGTTGACCTAGAAATTATGGCACCACTTGCAGAAACTATTCCAAGTGGCCTTGTATATTCGAGTAGTTGAGGGCTGCCTGGCGGCTAAAATGGTATCGATAACCTGGTCAGAGAGCTTCTCCTTTCTTAGACGTTCCCGCTCAACCTCCAATGGCTAACTGGAGCCACTGAGGATCCAGATGCTGGAGGGGGCCCTGAGAAGGGGAGATCCTGTTTGGGGGGATTCTCCAGGGAGGGGCCACCGATAGGTTGCAGAAGTCCGCAAACCATGGGCGTCTGGGCCAGTAGGGGGCCACCAGAATCAGTTCTGCCTTCTCGTAATGAGCTTCTGGATGACTCTGGGGACCAGGGCTAATGGAGGGAATGCATATAGAAGCCCTGTGGGCCAGGGGCAACAGAGGGCATTGTAATTCTCGGCCCCGTGGGAGGGGTACCTCGAGAAAAACTTTGGGAGTTGTGTATTGAGGGGGGATGGGAAGAGGTCCACTGTCAGGAGACCGAACATCATGGTCGCCTCCTTGAACAGCGACGGGTGGATGCGCCACTCGGACTGGTCCACCGTGGCCCTGCTCAGCCAGTCTGCTTGGATGTTTAAAGCCCCTGAGATGTGTTCGGCTTTGAGGGAGAGGAGATTGCGCTCCGCCCAGTGGCAGAGGCGCTCGGCCTCTCTCATCAACCGTATGGACTGGGTGCCCCCTTGCCGGTTGACGTGAGCCTTGGCAGTGACATTGTCTGTTGAGTATAAGGACATGCCGCCCGCGTACCTGAGGTAGAAAGTTGCGCAGGGCCAGGTGGATGGCGTGGAGTTCCAACCAGTTTATACTGCTTGCCCGTTCTGCCTGCGACCATCTGCCCTGTGTCGTGAGCGAGTGGATGTGAGTGCCCCATCCGGACAGGCTGGCATCTGTGGTGAGAGTGAGGCGTTGGGGCTCCTTGAAGTAATGGCCCCTGTTGATGGCGGGACTGGTCCACTAGAGGAGAGACGTGAGGACCCTTGGGGGCACCTTGACCGTGGCCTTTGATTGCTTCTGCCTGACCTTTGGAACGGGAGCAGGATCCACTGTAGGGATCTGGTGTGTAAACGGGCCCAGGGAACAATGGAAATGCATGAGACCATTTTACCTAGTAATTTAGACAATTCTAAGAGTGTTACCTTTTTTGATCGTCTGATATGTTTGACGGTTTCCTGGATGCTCAGAAATCTTTCTGAGGAAAGGAAGACCTTTCCTTGAACTGAGTCAATGACGGACCCCAAGTGGGTTATCCGGGTAGATGATAACAATTGGCTCTTTTGCCAGTTTACTAGGAACCCATGGTCTTGGAGGGCAGAGAGAGTAGCTCTGGTGTCCTTCTCTGCTTGGTGTCTGGAGTGAGACAGGATGAGGATATCATCCAGGTAACAGTGGAGACAAACCCGGGAGGTTCCTGAGGTGAGCCGCTAGACCTGCGAGGACCTTAGTGAAGGTTCTCGGGGCAGAAGCCAACCCAAAGAGAAGGGCCACATATTGGAAGTGGCGGTGGTTGAAACAGAACCTGAGGAATTTGGAATGGGAGGGCCAGATTGGTATGTGAAGATACGCTTCTGAAAGGTCTATAGAGGATAGCCAGTCCCCCTGCCTGATGCCCAGTAGAATGGACTGTAAGCTATGCATCTTAAACCTGCGGTGGATCAGGTAACAGTTAAGGCGTTTCAGGTCTGGAATAGCCCTCCATCCCCCTGAGGATTTGGGAACCACGAAAGGTGGGAGTAAAAGCCTTGCCCTCGTTGGGAGGGTGGGACGGGTTGGATAGCCTGTATGTTGAGGAGATGATGGATAGCGGAATCCATCAGGCTGCGCTTGGTAGGATCCCTCGAGGGGGGAGATGCCATAAAGAAGTCAGGGGGGACGCGCTGAAATTCAAGAGCGAGACCGGATCTGATGATGTCCCGGACCCAGGCATCGGAAGTGGAGGAGTCCCATCGGTCGGCGAAATGCTGGAGACGTCCGCCAATGGGAAGGGGGGGGATGGGATCTATCTGGAGCGCCGGAAGGGCTTCCCTCCTGAACCCCTGAAGGGACACTTGTAGCTGCTGCCCCTCCTGTTCCTGTCGCCCGGATCGGCTCGATCCTGGGGTTGGAATGGCCGGAAGGAGGGGGGTCTCGGATACCTGGGTGGGAAGGGTGACTGGTAAAAAGGTCGGGAGGAACCTCTCTGAGAAGGCTGAGGGGCTCTTGTCTCTGACCTCCGAAAAAGAGAAGGAAGAAATTTTTTCTTGCTTCAGGTTTCGGCTAGCAGTGACTCCAGGGCCGTGCCAAATAGTTTGTCCCTCTTGATGGGGGCAGTGGCCAGCTTAACCTTGTTTTTTACATCCGCCTGGCAGTGTTTGAGCTAGAGCAGGTGGTGGGCTGTAACATGAGAGGTTATTACTCGGGTGGAGAACTTAACCGCGTGGTAGGTGGCATCGGCCGAGAATTCAGCCGCGGCCGTCAGTTTGGTGATGTCCTGATGTGCCCTTGTGTTGGGGGGGACATGCTGTTGTAGTTGGCGGAGCCACCGGATCGAAGACCTGGTGAAGAAGGAGGCAGCCATGGCCGATCTAATGGCCCAAGCGTCAGTTTGGTGAGCCCGACATAAGGCTAGTTCGGATCTCTTGTCCTCGGGTTTGAGAGCCTCCAGAGGATCACTAGGGGAGGAGGAGGATGCTAAGCCAACAATGGGCTCATCCACCTCGAGGGTGTTAAGCAGGTTGCAGAAGCTTGAGTCGAGGTTAAAGAACCTCTTGTCCTGGCTGGATGGGGCAGGAGGGGCCCTTGTAGAGTCCAACTGGTTTGAGACAAGGTCGTGAAAGATGGGTGGAGCCGGAATAACCTCCGCTTCCACGACGGGCTGCCTAAAAATGGCATCCTCTTGTCCCTCCGCCGGGGATGGGAGAGCAGAGGGAGACTGTACAGACAGGCCAGATATGTTCTTGGCCTTAAATAGAAGCGATTTAAACATGTGTGGCTTGAACAGACCCACAAAGGTGGGTTGATCAGGGGTGATAACCTCATCCTCAGACATGTCCCCTTCCATAGGGTCTATCTCCGATAGGGCTCACCATGGTGTGTAGACCCCCATTCAAATTCCTCCTCCTCCCTGAACTGATCCAAGTCCTCTATGGCCTCCTCCAGTTCCCCTTCTGGGAGAGGGCTGTCCCCCTGTAAAGGTACCTGACCATGAGCAGGGTCCGATCAAGGCGAGGACCTGACTGAAAGCGACTCGTGTTCAGGCGCCATCGGGAGGGGACCGGGCCTGGGCATCTGTTGGAGACCTTCTGCAATCCCCTTGCTGATAGCCCATTCCATCCATGCCCTCATTTGTGCAGGGATCTCGACTGTGGCGGGCTCCTCCTGGCGCAGACTAGCAGCCATGGGCGTGAATGTAGCTTCAGGCGTCCGTCTGGTTGTTGGTCCGGGGACCTGGTGCCCCTGGGATGAGCTGTGCCTGGAGAGGGAAGAGCAATCTGGAGGAGGGGGGGGTGTCTGGAGGTAGAGGGAATGGAGGGTGGGAGGGCTGGAGGCTCCGGTTGTGACTGTCGAATTCTTTCTCCAATGCCTTATGGTGTCTTAGGGCGTCTCTTTGAGAGGCCTTGGAAGTTTCCTTAGAAGTTTCCTTAGCCTGTCTGCGCAAGTGGTAGGACTTAGATCTGGCCTTCAAGGAAGGGCCTTTAGCGGAATTGTCATCTGCCATTTTAGAAGTAAGGACTGTATATAAAAATTCTAAAGGCGGTTGGCTCGCCAAGGGTTCAACCTACAACAAAGGCTGGGTGTCCTTTCAGCTGGCCCGCGCCCCCTTTTGGAATTTAGATGTATATAATCTATATTATTATTATTATTATTGTTATTATTAATATATGTATATGTATCTGCGTATAAATAATGTATAATCCTATTAATATAGGTAATGTTATTATTGTTATATATACATATATATAAATATTTATTTATTTATTTATTATTATTATTATTTTATTTTTTAATAAACAAATATCTAATTAGTGAACTGGTTCAGTGCTCCCAGGAGGGAGTGACCCCAGAGATTGTTATTATTAAAATCCAATTCGCCAAATGAACGCCTGAAGCTGGAAATAAGGCCTCTAGCAGCTAGAGCTCCCAGACAACAACCGGGAGGGATAGGCTGCTAATCCTTGCCCTGAGCGCTGCTGCGGAAAGCCAACAAGTTTGCTAATTTTAATTAAATTCACACGTTAACAGCTCTCACAGGCTGGAAGGCCTGTGGATAGAACTAGCTCCTTCGCAGCCGCAATGAGGCCGGGAAAATGGCACCAGAGCATACAGCGGCGCCCAAAATGGCGGCCGCCCACAATCTCCTTACTATCGGGCCGCTCAGAGCGAAACTAGGCCTCTCCGGCAAGTTTAGAGGCCGAGAGAGGCAGCCAGGAGAAATTCGCCCTTTCCTGGAGCGATTGGCATTTGCGGTGGGGGGGAACACCAGCTGCGCTTTTAGCAGCATGATCAGATCAAGCTGCAACGAAGGCGGCATAGAGAAGCGGCAGGAATAAAAGCCAAATCGAGGGGGGGGGGTAGGGTTAGCGCAGGAGTGCTGATAAAATCGCCTGCTCTTATCCCCCCTGGGGGCGAGGAATGCGCTCCCCTTGCTCCACAGACACCCCAAATGCGCAGAGGCTAAGGAAGGAAAAACAATAATGAGTCAAACCTGAAAAGAAGGAAATTCTTGAATCGGCCAAGGAGTAGAAATTAACACAGCCTATTCTCACGAAGGCTGAGCATAAACTGGGGAACGCACGAGGGAGACACGTGATGGAGGGCGGAGCGTTCCTCAGTAATTAAGCTCAGCCTTCAACGACGCAGACTGAAGCACCCCCCACTCTCTGGATGATCCGAGCGGCGCTAAGGAGAAAAAAAGGAATAGAAAAAAGGGGGAAAAATCAGAAAATAAAACACAAGCTTATTGATGATCCAAGCTCTGTAAAGGACCTTGGAATACTCATCTCTAATACCTAAGTGCTGGAGGCCACTGTAACTACATAGCCAAAAAGGTGTTAAGAGTTGTTAACCTAATCCTACGTAGCTTTTTCTCTGGTAATATTACATTACTAATGAGAGCATACAAAACATTTGCTAGACCAATACTCGAATACAGCTCATCAGTCTGGAACCCACATTACGTATCTGATATTAGCACAGTTGAGAAAGTCCAGAAATATTTTACAATAAGAGTTCTCCACTCCTCTACTCATTGTAGAATACCTTATGTCACCAGACTTGAAATTCTAGACCTAGAAAACCTTGAATTACGCCATCTTCAGTCTGATCTAAGTATGGTATATAAAATCATACATTGCAATGACTTACCTGTCAATGAATACTTCAGCTTCAACCATAACAACACAAGAGCAAATAATAGATACAAACTCAAGGTTAACTGCACCAAACTTGATTTCAGGAAATACGACTTCAGCAACAGAGTGGTCAATGTCTGGAATACTCTACCTGACTCTGTGGTTTCTTCCCCAAACCCCAAAAACTTTAACCTTAGACTGTCTACTATTGACCTCACCCTTTTCCTAAGAGGTCTGTAGGGGACGTGCATAAGCGCACCAATGTGCCTACCGTCCCTGTCCTATTGTTTCTTTTATTTTTCTTATATGTACCCATTTCATGTATTTATAACTATGTATATACTTATACCTATTATCTTGTAAGCGATTGACAAATCAAATAAATAAATAAATAAAAATAAAACAAAACACAGACCCCAGGAATAACAAACTCACATTATTAAAGATAATAAAGTGACTCTTCTAACATTTTATTCATAATTTTTATGCAATATGTAAAATAACATTTTGCATAACCCCTTAGACTTCTACATTAAAAATAGGAACTATTAATTGAATTATGTTATATTTCTCTTAAAAATAGTAGTAGTAATATAATGCTGTACATATTTAGATGTATAGGTTGCTCAAATTCCAATCTATTCCATATTGCCCTTGACATGTTCAAAACTTTTTAAGAACAGCTGCCAATAATAGCACTCACTTCCTTGTCTTGAAATTTCTGCAAGCTGGAATCTAAACTGAGTTTAGATTTTCTGTAAATTTCCCCTCCAGACAGGTTTTTCAGGAAGATACAATGGGAGGAAAAGTGCAGGAAAGTCCCTTCTGCTAGTAAACACAATTCTTTTAAAAGCCTCCTACACTTTACTTTGATTACTTTTAATGGTGATCAAATAGCTCTACTTTTTTTTTAAAAAAAATGATACTTTTATTGGACAATGCAATGCACATCTCCTAAAGTAATGTCTAGGCTATAGGGTAGTCCAGGCTATAGAGAAGTTGAATGGATTTACAGTTTTGTAGGATCCAGCTTTTATCTTCATATAGTGTGTAAGAAAACATTGTTAAATCATAATAGAAATTATTCATTTGGGCAAAGCATATCATTCTGTCCTAATCACTTAGGGTTAAGCATGCTGTGTGAATTAACTGCATTAAGAGCCTTGGTAGTGAAATGGTTAGAATGCAATATTGCAGGCTAACTCTGGTCACACTTCCAGGAGTTCAATTCTTTCCATCCTGACCAGCTCAAGGTTGACAATGAGTCAGCCTTTCATCTATGGAACCATGGACTGTACGTGGTTAAAATGCAGGACTGCAGGCTAATTCTGCTGACTGCCAGGGGTTCGATCCTGACTGTCTCAGGGTTGACTCAGCCTTCCATCCTTCCAAGGTTGGTAAAATGAGGACTAGATTGTTGAGGGCAAGAGGCTGACTCTGTAAACTGCTTAAGAGAGGGCTGCAAAGCACTATGAAGCGGTATATAAATTTAAGTGCTATTGCTGTTGATCTGTTAGTCAACATTTGATTGAGAGCATCAAGGAGGCTGCCAGTTCCTCTAACAAGCAAACTTTCCTATGCAGCTGATTACTTTTTCCTTTCCTAAATATTCTTGGGTGCTTTCTAATTTCTACAAAGTGGCTTCTCTCTTCCAGGAGACTCAACAGCAAAATATTAATCAGATTACAAAGTTTTATTCCAGTTGAGATGTTTAAGAAACAAAATTAAAAATAAAGGAAGGAAAATTAATCATTTGTAACACTGGACCTACAACTAGAAATATGTACATTTGTGAATGCAGTGGAAATTTGCACTCAGATGCTGAAGACAATTCCTTTCTAGTTTGGGAGCATGAGCTTAAAGGCTCTCATTTATTACTTTTAAGAGAACAAGTTGCGCATGACCAAATAAAAGTAAGGAGTACAGGCAGTTCTCAAATTACCACATTATGGAGCCTACCCATTGCGGTTGAAATATGTGACAGACGTAAAACAGGTCAATTACATTTTACATTTCTGTGGTGGTCATTAAGCAAATCACAGCAGGGCTTAATGGTTCCCTATGGTGTGATTTTGCCAAAAATCAGAAGCAAATGCCGGGTTTCGGCAAAAACATTGTGAAATGTGATCACATGCCTGTGGGATGCTGCAAATAGCCATAAATGCAGTCATGTTGCTGAGCGCCTGAAGTGTGGTCTTGTGACGGGGGGTGGGGGGAATCATTGTAAATTTGATTCTGGGTTGTGAGTACCTTCTAGGTAGGTCTGTCAGAACAGTTGCTAAGTGACTGGTTGTAAATCAAGGGCTAGTTGTGTGGCTGCATAGTTGGATTAAGGATGATAAAGAAGTAGTTTTTTTTCTTTCTTCCAGCTTGTCTCTGGAAGATCTGACATCACATTTTAAACCATGCTCCCCATTTCAGGCTGAAGAGGAAAATATGGTTAGGTAGGCTTGTTCCTTCTTTTCAACACAATGTGTCTGAGCCTCAGTGTTGCCTGGATTAGGGCTTTACGATAAAGAAGAATGTTGACAAGTGGTTATCCCTTAAAAACTGCACCTGAAACAGACATTCGCAGCCAGATCAGCCTTGCTGGCCTTGGGCTCATTTCCTAGGCTCAGTGTGCTTCTGAGCATTGCTGGTCACTGGGAAAACAGGAGGCCTGTTGGGAACCAAACATGGCTCTTGAAATGCAGTTAATGAAGCTGCCTGCCCATTGTGGAACCACTATTTGAGGCCTTTTTCTAATGATTTTGGTAAGCGCCGACTGCTGGCCTGCCCATTTCAGATGCATGCGATGCTGTGGACAAGGGAGGTAGCTGGTGTTCAGTTTCTAAAATGGGCAAAGCAGGAAGTTTGTTTTCCAAGCCCTTCTGGATAGGAAAGACTGGTGTGCAGGAAAGGCATTTCACATGTACTCTGAGGTGCTACTACAGTACAAGCCTGGATTCTGGTTGGCTGGTAATTTGCAGGTAATCCTTGACCCTTGTGACTGTTCAAAATTATGGCGGATTCCCGCCCAAAAGTACTTCTGAAATGGCAATGGCCACGGGCCCCCGTAGTCACATGACCACATTTCAGGCGTTCATTAACCAACCCACATTCACATGGCCATGATTCGTAACATTTTTGCCCAATTCAGGTTTTACTTATGGTTTTCAGCAAAAGCACACATATCAATTCACTTACGAGCATGGCAGTTGTGTAATGTTTGCCACATATGCTGAACTGCCGCCAAAAGGTCATAAAATCAGGTCCTGTCATGTTGTGAGCCAGTTTTACAACAGTCACAACATACGACTGTAATGGGCAAACTTCACTATGGTCATAAGTTGAGGACTACCTGCACTACAAAGATTGAATCAATTATCAGACCTCTTGCATTCTGAGCCCGGCTTTGGAAACCAGAAGTGTGGTTAGTTCACAATAAAAGTCTCGACTACCAACCAAAACTAACAGCAACTCATTTCTGTAGGGCTGCAAAAAGGCTGTGGATGCTTGTTTGTTCCCGAGAAAGCTTGTCAGCTTGGTTTCAGTGTAGCTGGCAACTTCCTGACTTGTAGACTTAGGCTGCTTTCAGAGACCCCAAACGTGGCCACTTTAAGACTTGTGGACTTCAACTCCCAGAATTCTCCAGCCAGCATAGCTGAAGCATAGTTGAAGTCCACAAGTCTTACAGTTGCCAAGTTTGGAGACCTCTGTCATAGACTTTCCCTTCAGCTGATGGGTGTGATGGTGTTCTCGGACAGAATAGGACCACTTGGGGTGACCAACTCAGTGTAGCCAACTTGCAGTGGGGACCACTCATCAATTCAATTTACGTATTTAAAATAATTTAAAAGTAATTTTAGTTTTGCCATTCACATTTCACTCTGTGCCTCCTTTTTCATCCTTTAAGATTCTACTCCACCATTGCTTCAATATCAGTACAACTCTTGTCCCATGGTGAGCTGTCCCACAGCAAGTTGGCTGGGCTGAGTTGGCCACAAGTTGGCTGCACTAACTTGTTCCTCCTCCAAAATGATAGCTGTACTAGAAAGAAACTCTTTGTTGCTGCCCAAAGCTTATTTTTATTTTTACAATCACATCCATTTTCTTGAGACTTTACAAAAATAGTTCTCTAAGAAGAAAGTTTTATTTTTTTTCACCTAAGTTCTTTGGAACTAGAAAGCAAAGTTATAAAGATTATGTAAAAAAGCAGGACATAAACTGGAGCCAAGCTTGGAGGGAGAGTCTACAAGTCTTTCTCATTAGCAGAATTTCAGGAGAGAAAAATAAAAGATTGCTTAATATCACCTTCACAGCATCTAACAATTGCCTTGAATAGCATTTTCCCGAGCTGTGCCATGTGGGTCGATTTAAAATTGGTGGAACCTGGAAAGAAAAGAAAAAAAAAGCAAGGCTATAATAATTAAAAGCACAATGTCCACAATTGAAACACTCCAGTCATTTTGCAGAGATATATCCAGTATAATGAAAGAGCATTTGCTTCTGAAAAGAAACTAAAAAAAATATGAAAACTGCTGGGGAATATGTGTAAGTTATAGCATTAACTATTTAAATTGGTAAGTGGCAATTCTCTGCCTGTTCCGCTTAACATTTTTACTACCTATTATTTCTTTATTATGTTTATATGGCCGCCCACCTCACAAGAAATAACTCTGGCTGGAGTATAGCTAAACAAGTATATGAACAATGAACATATCATACAGTCAGTGAGAACTTTAGATAGCTCCATTATCAATCGCATCTTTTCTTTCTCTGCATAGCTGCACTTTATGGTGTAAAAAGATGGCAATCTCTCATCCCGATAATGATATAGCAAAGGGTGAGGCACCAGCATGCTGCTGGGGTCCAAGCAAGAGTGAAGAAACCTCCCCCAACTCACCAAGGGTGAATTCAGTGACCAATCAGGATTACAGATGTGGCTACATGACATGAGCTACATTTCCCAGGATACCTTAACTACATTTACCATGAAGCATTTCCGTAAGGGGACAGCTCCCAATTCCTAACTAACTATCCTAAATCCCATTACCTATATACTGGCTGGACAGCACAACCATTGTTAAATGAATCTGACTTCCCTATTAACTTTGCTTGTCGGAAGGTTACAAAAGAGGATTGCGTGACTCCAGGACACTGCCACCATCATAAATGTGAATCAATTGCCAAATGACTGGATTTTGATCACATGACCCTGGAGATGCCACAATGGTTGTTAAGTATGAAACCTGGTCATAAGCCATTTTTTCCAGTGCCGTTGTAACTTTGAATGGTCACTAAACGAATTGTAATTCTAATTCTGCTTTCCAGGACATTTATACAGGTGTTCCTCAGCTTACAACCATCCATTCAGTGACCATTCAACGTTACAATGGCCCTGAAAAAAAGGCAGCCAGTCCTTGCATTTCGGATTGTTGCAGCATTCCCAGGATCATGTGATCCAAAGTCGGGAGCTCTTTGGCAGCCAGCACGTATTCGTGACCTTCCCAGTGTCCCAGGGTCATGTGATCACAGTCCGTAATCTTTCTGGCCGGCTCCTGTCAAGCACAGTCAATGGGGAAGCTGCATTCACGTACGTCATTCAGCAACTGCAGCAATTTGCTGTAACAAGCATGGCAAAAAAGGGTCATCAAAGTAGGTGCAACTCGGTCAACAACCTCCCTGCCTCGTTATGGAAATTCTGGTGCCAACTGCGGTTGTAAATCAAGGACCAACTGTATACTTTTCCATAAATTTATATAGGCTCAGGTGCCTGAATTCCAATTCTCAGTTAGATCTTTTGATTTAAAAATCAGACTGTTTCCTTCAAGGGAATGGCATTAGGAAGGGCATTCGGTCCTTTGGCTCTCTGCTCCATTGAGCTGCCCCAATTCCACCCAGGTGCAAGAGATTGTGGTCATTAAAAGAAAGAAAATGCCATTATACTATGGTAAAAGTTATTTATTTTTATTTAAAAATAAAAAACTGCAAACAAAAATTATGCAGGCTTAAACTGAGTCCCTTTATAACCAGAGCTGGATTGCCAACATTTCAAGACTAAATATCAGACACAAGCATAATTGGTTCTTCCAATATTTTCAAGCACTGAATTCTATTAAACGTTACTTATATTATTTCCAAAGAGCCTTGTTTTTAATCTGAAGAAGCCCGCACTATTTTATTCTGTGTTCTAAGACAAGATCTCTAAATAGGATGATGCAGAATAAGCAAGGAGTGAAACAATGTGCTACATCTACCACTATACCAGGAGGTGTTTTTTTTTTTTTGAGACTTTCACTTTTAAAACATAAACAAGGCTACATTATTACTCTTTCCTTTGATCTCACTTTTCCATCTCCTTTAAAAATTAAATTAAATAAAAAATAATTAAATGGAAGACCAGAATATAAGGTTTAACCATCCTCTTTGTTTCCTAGGAAGCTCTTGGGACCCACAAAGGCATTTTTGGAAAATAAAAGAGATGGGTATGCCTGTAGCATAGTAAATCACACCTGTATTGGTTTACAGCCAAGAAAGCTAGCTGGAGGCTTGGTAATGCTATCTTTGTGGCTACTTGAGAGAACCCTGGCTCACCTATCTTATTTACAGCTTGCCAATCAATATTTTTACAGGACAGTTATGACATACAACTCATTCTCTTACCCGCTAACACCCATAATTTCATACAGAAGAAATTTCAATTGTTCCACATGGACTGCTGAACAGATTACAATTGGCTGGATTCACAACATGTTAAGCCATAAAACCTGGCTTAACTAAGTCAAGCTTGGTTTCACACAATAATTTAAATGAACATTAGACAAATCAGTAGTCCAAAATACCACAGTCAGTGATTGCTAAGAAAATTATCAGAAAACTCTTTAAAAGGGATGAGATTGTTATTTGAACATATAAAAATGATAGATCAACAATGTTAAAGTTATAATCTTGGCTTCAAATCTTTCAAATATTACATCTTTATCATAATCTAGGAATTTACTTATTGTACTTTCTTATTTGGGGATTTATGTTTTGTCCATTATTTGACTTACAATAAACTGAGCTCAGTCCAAAGTATTTATGCATGTAGGTAACAGCCATAAATAATGATAAGTGCCAACCATAAGGAGAGAGCAAGCATGCTCTTCCATATGAAATCACATACAAATTGGCACATTTTATACCTCATCTCATTCTGCGTTAGTACTATCAATACATTCTATATTTGTATCTTTTAATACAGAATGTATAGCTTGCGATATTTATATAACCCTAGATAACTACGGATTAAGATTAATTTTCCCTTTGCAAAATTAAAAGGGATTTTGCTAATGAGTGAGGAATTCATTACACAAAATGCAGAAAGTGATACGCCTTAGTTCCCTACTTACTGCATTACTGGTCCAAATAACATCCAGTCTGATAAGCAAGGCCACAGAGTCCAAAACAGCCTATTCGAAGACTAATGACAACTTCATTTTTTGGGACAACTCTTCCAAGGCTACCAATTACTTGCTTTAATAATGATTTTTGGAAGAGCCAAAATGCACAATACATTTTATATTCATTTTTTAAAATATTCTGCCAAGCTTCTACCTGGACAGCAGAAAGCACTTTGGAAAGCTAGCTGATTCAGCAAATCAGGAAGGAGCTATTTATGAAGGCCAAGGACTGCATTTAACAGTGGAGGCTGGCCTGACAGTCAAGAATTGGCTGGGGCTGCATCAGATGGTCCTTAATTTTTGTGATATGCTACTTTTAAACTACAGTTTTTAGTTACATTCCATCTCATAAAAGTGGGAAATTTATAGCTTCAAAATTTGGCATGGGGGCTGAGGGCAAACTGAGCTACCATGTCTGAAAGCAATTACTGAGCCTTATCTGGAATATTCAGGTACCTCTGGGTGAATATTATGTACCTGTGATCAAAATTTCTTTGTTTCATTTTTGCTAAATGCAGTATCTAATTTAGCATGATTACAAATCCTGGTTTTGAAGAACCATATGTGAGTTCAACAGATACAGTACAGACATTTCTGGGTATTCCCCTAAAGTAATGTTGCGATGCTGATAATCATCTGCATTCAAGTTTGCCTATCTATTTGGTAGGTTCAAAATTGGTGTATTTATTGCAAATTCTAATACACATTTTTTTCCCCAGAATACTGAACACTAACAACCCCCAATCAATTACAATTATACAGAACCATTAAATTTTTGCTTTAAAAAAGGAGAAGGGAGAGACCCATAGATCGATTATGTTCCACCAAATCACCAGTCACTGCCTACAATCAAGATACTGAGATTCCCCCTTCAGCCAATACTGCCAAATGCACGTAAGACTGAGATAGTTTAAAGGGGAAAAAGTAACTTGGTTTATTCCTATTCTTTCAGCCAACTGTCCTCTTCCACAACTATTAGGAACTAGCTTGACACTCGTGCTTAGCTACAAAACTATGTGGTCGGCCTTAGCTTTTGGGGAGGAAAATAAGGGGGGGGGAAATGCTGCCTTTGTCTACAAGCATCCATCGGTATTCATCTGGCTAGCGTCCTGTCAGTGTGTTTGGAAACTGAAAGAGTATTTGTGAGCAAGAAGGAGACAGCAAGGAGCCTGGGCATGGCTTAGCTCAACTGTTTTGTACTAAAGCTGCTTGGTTCTTTGAAACTAAAACTGAAACTCCTCTCCACTGCTTGTGTTTTGCATTTGGAACAGATTTCTTCTCAGGTGGGGAGGAGGAGTAGAACTCCTTAGCATCAGAGCATGTTAATAATAATATAGGAAATACTCTAAATGCTCTAGTGGTCATTTCAAAAAATCCTTTCTTAGTGAGCCCCTAGAAGCCAAGAGGAATATACGTGCCAAATTTCAAGTTTGTAGGCTTTAAGAAATAGCACAGAATAACAGATTGAAAGGGACTTTGGATATCTTCCTCCAAGGGGGCCTTGCAGATCATTGGCTGCCTATTCTTGCCATGTACTGATTTTATAAACCGCACAGCTTGGTGCAAACAATATGCTAAGCTAATACCAGATAAACCTTATTTTAACATAATAAAGGAGTTCTTAAACTGGAGGTTGTGATCTTGAAAGGTCTGAAAGAAAGCTGTTTTGAGCTTGTACATAAAAACAGAATTATTGTCAGAATTTGCTCCTGTTTTGTCTGGATATATCAATACCAAAGTCAACAAAACTTAGCAACCATATGACTGCAAGGAATTCCATTCTCCACTATTCAGTCAGAACTGAAGAAGTTTTTGAGAGAGACTTCCAGTTTGAAGGGCTTCGGCGACAGACAGAAATCCGTGATCGTGTGCGGTTTCTGTCTGGGCTCGCTGCTGGAGCGCCCCGAGCCGGCTGGTTTCGGGGCTAAGCCACCCCGTAGAGGTGGTAAAGAGGGGGGAGACCACCAGCAGGGTCGAGGAGAGCCGCATCTTTCCTCCCCAGCTGGCCATTACACCCTTTCCCAAAGGCGTTGCGGTGGTCAGAAATGGCCACCACAAAGAAGAAGTCGACCGGAAAAGAATGTGCAGGAGGAAGATAAGAAGTGAAAGTTTTGGCTGACCGGGTTAAATTATAAAAGCAACAACCAAGGTACTCTGGAATTTAAACTTACAAAAATTAACATCGCTCCCAAAGAAGAATCGGAAGCAACGAAGGAAAGTGAAAAGGGAAAGGTTTGGCTTTTTTTTTCTTCTCTCTCCTTCCCTATACTGACAACTAAGAGACTTAAATAAGAAATCGGAAAAATCCGCTTTGACATCAATAGGCAATTAAGCTGAAAATAAAACAAAATGCCAAAGGGATAATAAAGATTTCTGGACATTAAAAACTTTCTTTTTCATAAGCAGGAAGGGAGAGAAAAAGAACAAGGGCAGGATCTGGAAGAGGGGGGAGACTGCCTGGAATTAAAAAGAATTTAAAGTAAAACTTCAACAAGACTTCTAAAAGATACATTTTAACTGAAACTTTGCAACTAAATAGTAACCCAGGAAGAGAAAGTGGGGAAAAAAAGAGCAAAAAAGAAACAGCTTGCGTATATTTGGACTATTTGGTGATCTTTGGATTTTTGGTTATTATATTTGAATGACTAAAATCAATCGGGTGGTTGTTTAAAAATTTGTACAATGGCACCACTTCTGGATGAATTGAAAATGGAACTTAAAAAGTACAAAGAAGATGCACAAGAAGGGAAGGGCTCTTTTGGCTTCATTTTTCAATTCTTAGAAATGGAGATTTGGAACTATGAGAAACAACAAGACTGCAAAACAAGAAGACTGGGACAAAGAAGAAGCCATCTTTAATGAACAAGTAATTCTATATGCGGAAGAAAAAGGAAAGGGGGGGGAAAGAGAATGGAGAATTTAAGACTTAAAAAACAACCAAAGAAAAGAAAAATAATTTGAAAAATAAGTATAATACTAGAAAGCAACAGAAAAGGGGAATACAGGAGAGAGAAATAGAGGTAGAGAGACAAAGGGGTAAAAAGGGGAGAGAGAAGAAGAGAGGGAAGAAGGAAAGGAAAAGAAATTACAAAGGACCGGAGCAAGATATAGAGAAACAGGACCTATTTAGAGATAATGGGTGAAAACCTAACTGAAAAAGGGATTCTGTAAAAGTACATAAGATTGTATTGTTATTTTAGTAATAGAAATAACTTTAGAAAATTGGAAACAATGTATGATTAAAATGAGGGATAAAATAGTGTAATTTAGTGAAATGTTTGTGAATAGAATAAGTGAAATAAAATAAACGAGAAAATTGAATTAGGAAGGAACAGGAACATTTTAATTAGTTAATGTTTTATAAAATATAAGTGAAGAGCAGGGGGATTAACTATGGAAGGCTTATAATTGTTCCCATAGAAGTATGATATTTAATTGAAAAGTAATGTTAAAGAAGTTAAAATTTTAATGAATATTAATGATAGAATTGACTTGGAATGGAATGTTGTTTTAATTATACACATTTATATTTTTTTTCTTTTTTTAAGAATACAGTTTGTATTTTAAGAATGTACCAAGCAGAATCCAAATGGAAGTTATGTATTTTATTGAATGTTACAACTTTAGGGAAAAGATATAAAGGTGTCATACTCCAATCAGTAACTACAGGAGAAATTTTGTTTAATGAGAAAAGATAATAGATAATTGAAACAGGACAAACAAAAAATATAAATACAATGATTTGAATTGAGATGAGATAATTAAAATAAAATTGAGAAAATTAAAAGAGGGGAGAAGCTATGTAGAAAATATTAAATAGTAATAAGATATGGAATAGAATATAAAAATGAGCATGAAGTTGAATTTGTGTCTGTACGAAGAAATGTAACCCGGGATTATGCTGCTTTCAAAAAAGATGTTTTATTTGTATTTTTTTTCTCTTTGTGAAAACTCAAATAAAATTTACAAAAAAAAAAAAAGAAGAAGTTTTTGAGTGAGAAGAGCAAAATGCCTTCCAACAAAACAAGAAAGCCCAGTTGCCTTTTGAAAGAAAGCACTTTTGGAACAACCATGACCTGGATGACTGAGAATATCCATAGATATTTAATCCTGCAGACAACTGCAAGTATTATTGCTTTAGTACTGTAAAGTACAATCTTATTATAAAAAAATTAAATGATGTATTATTGATCATTAATTTAAATAAGTTATAGGAGATGAATGGACACTATTTCAGAAGGTAGGCAGCATTCTTTGCTTGTAAATATTGCATTTGTTTACAAGCTTGATGAAATAGAAATTTGACATTTAATAAAATATATATATATAAATAATAGAATTTAATTTCCTGTGAAACATTGTTTTTACTATGTTATAAATTTAATATTTCTTTTTTACTTGTTTTTAGTTTTATTATTACTTATCAAACTCAATATTATTTGTTTGTTTTACTATTTTGAAATGTAATACTTTGAATGTACGGAGCAGAATCAGCACGGAAAATATGTATTATTTTAAGTGTTATTTAGGGGGAAGATAAAAAGTTGTCATACTTCAATCTGGGTTTACAGGAGAAATATTGTATTAGATAGAAAGGATAAGTAGGTGATTGAAAGAAAACAGACCAATGATGCAAATATAATTATTTAATTGAGATGGAATAAATAAAATAGAATTAAAAGAATGAGTAGGAGAGAGAAAATATATGGAAAATAGAGAATGCCAAATAAAATATGAGATAGTATATTAAGTGAGTATAAATTTTGATTTATGTCTGTATAAAAAGAGTTAACTCGGGGTAAGCCACCTTCCAAAAAGAAGTTTTATGTATGTATGTTTTGTGTAATGTTTGTTTAAGTCTGATAGGATGTGGAAGAACACTAATGAAAATATATTCAATGAGTATATATTTTTAAGGCAGAAGAAATATGATTAAATAGAAGGAAAGGGAGTAATAAAGAAAAGTTTTGAAAAGATATGAAGTTGATTAGATAAGATAAATATATGTATAGAAGTGTGATAATTTGGAATTATCTTCTTTTTAAATAAGATGGTTTATTTGTTTCTTCTAGAAAAGATATTTTATGTTACTACATCTTATGTTTGTTTGTGTGTGTTAAAAAAAATAAATAAAGTTTGTTTAAAAAAAATGTTCTACAGCTCAATTGTGCTTCATGCACAGATGAAGTTGTAATTTACACAACAGATACATAAAATGTTACCAACATGATCAAACAATCTAACTAAAAAATTGCAAAATTTGCTATTACTTAGTTTCCACAACATATACAGTAGCGCTTGAGTTTGCTAGTCTTTTTTGAATTTTCAATATTTCTGCACAGGTATGTCCTAAAACACAATCTGATCTCTAGTCAGGTCTTAAAATTAGCTAAAGGGAACCCAATTAAACAGTAAAAAAATGTATTTAACAGTTGTGAAATGAATCACTGCAATTGTTAAATTAGTAACACGGTTAAGTGAATCTGGCTTCCCCACCGACTTGCTCATCAGAAAATCATAAAAGTGGATCACATCACCCCAGGACATTGCAACTGTCATAAATATGAACCACTTGTCAAGCATCCAAATGTTGATAATGTGACCTTTCATTTCTCACATGAATTACCCACTTCAGGCAATTCCACAACATTTCTATAGAATGAAGGTTAGGATTTTGACTGGACCATTCCAAAACATTTTCTTCAGTTTTAACTATTCTTTGGTTTCCCTTGGGAAACCTGACACATACCTTTGTTATTCAGTATCTTGAACACTGACATTTGTCAATTCAAGAGAGATCTTTACATGTTAATCTGGGGTTCTTTGAGATCTGCCAGAATACTACATGGCTTGCTTTTGATCTGATCTTGGTTGGTCAGCCACTTCTGGGGAGGGTAACAATGGTGTTAAATGGCTTTCATTAGTACACCATCTACTTCAGTTGTGCCCAACTTGCAATCCAAGGGCCTCTTGCAGTTGGACAGCTAGTAATACAACCTCACAAGATTATAACTTTCTCATACCTTGGAGGACAGCTCTATATTACCTTACAAACAGATATATGACTTATCCTATAGTAGTTAATGAGAAAAAGAGAGAGGCGGGAGGGAGAGAGAAAGAAAAAAAGAGAAAGAGAGAGAGAGAGAGAGAGAGAGAGAGAGAGAGAGAGAGAGAGGAAATATAATGTAGCCATTTTTTATAAACTACTCATTTTGTCCAAGGATCAACCAACAGCAACATTTAATGATTTTTCATAATTAAAACATTATCAAGTTCAATACACTTCCCAAAAGAATGAAGAAATGAGTTTTTAGAATAGAATAAAATACTTCATTGGCCAAGTGTGATTTGACACACAAGAATTTGTGCAAATGCTCTCAGTGTACATAAAAGAAAAGATACATTCGTCAAAAATCAAGTATCAACAGGTACAACACAATGAAAGTCACAGGGTACAATAAGCAATCGAATCATACTAGGAAACAGTCAATAAAAATCATTAGGATGCAAGCAACAAGGTTACAGTCATACAGTCACAAGTGGGAGGAGATGGGTGAAAGGAAGGATGGGAGGATTAATAGTAATAGTAATGCAGACTTAGTAAATAGTTGGACAGTGTTGAGGGAATTTGTTTAGCAGAGTGATGGCATTTGGGAAAAAAACTCTCCTTGTGTCTAGTTGTCCAGGTGTGCAGTGCTCTATAGCATCGTTTTGAGGGAACAGTTGAAACAGTTTATGTCCAGGATGTGAGGGGTGTGTATTTTAGGTCTTGTGGTATGATAGAACCTAGACATTTGAAGGTCTCTATTGTTGATACTGTGTTGTCTAGTATTGTAAGAGGTGGTAGTATGGGAGGGTTTCTTCTAAAGTCTACCACCATTTCTACAGTTTTGAGTGTGTTCAGTTGCATATTGTTCTGGTCACACCACAAGGCAAGTACAACCTCCCATCTGCATGCGGATTCCTCGTTACTTTAAAATTAGTTTTAAAGTAAAGGAAAACCAGACAAATCATCCCTGTTTGGCACACCTAGCTCTGAAAAAATCCTAACAACAGAAACAAAGCTGGAACATACATTGCAATGAGATAAAGTACCAAGTCCAAGAGGTTACCAACATTGCTGGTGAACAGTGTTAATAACATAATTAGGAAGGCGGGTAAAGGCATTTCTTCCTCTTCCAGAAAATGACCAGTCTTAATGAGACAAAAATAGAACTAAGGTAAATAAAAAGAATTATAGGGAATATAATTGAATTATTTGTCTCTGCCAACAGCAGAGAAAATGCAGGGTAGATATGCAGATACATTTAAGAAGAATATCAAAAAACTAAGACAAATGTAACTAGTGGCAAGATAGCTTCAAAATCTGAAAATAAATTATTTTGTCTAGATGATATATATCTCAGTTTAAATTTTCAAATACGAAACTGATTATTCAACAAAATATGAAACATTTTCCAAAACAGTTTCTGTAATTAAAGTCTACAGAAAGAGTAAAGTAATGGCATTTCTAAAAAATGAATTTATTAAATGTATATACTTTTGGCAGTTCCAACCAAAATATCTTACCTGTTAAATAAAATTCCATTTTCCTCAATAAATAAAAGTAAAGTTAAAGGTTTCCCTGTCCAGTCATGTCACACTTGGCGGGGGGGGGGGGGGGGGAATCTGCTCATTTCCATTTCCTAGTCAAAGGGGCCAGCATTGTCCGAAGACATTTCTATGGTCATGTGGCCAGCATGACTGCACCAAACACTGTATGGAACACTGTTACCTTCTCACTGAAGTGGTGCCTATTTATTTTCACAAATTTTAAAGTATTGCTGTACCATCACAGCTATTAAACTAAGTTAAAATGTGACATGTTTAATTTTGATAAGCATGTTATGTGAATCCACCCAATAGATTTGTTCAGTGACCAAAGCAAGCAAACTGTCCCTGTTTAACAGAAGTAATCACTTTAGGAGCTCTGGTCTTCCCAAGTATCAATTGGAATACTAACTACTGAGTTACACGGAGAGGAATACTGTGCTTTTGTGTTAGGACCTGAGAGGCATGGCATTTGTTAAATGGTAAGACAAGACAGGTTCTTTATCTGCAATCTTCTTATGCAAAATTAACTTGTTCTGGAAGCTGCATGATTAGCCTAAAATCTTCCAAGAAAAATATTGCTTTTAAAAATGTAATGTCAGCCTTAAATGTGTAGATGTCAGTTATCAAAGACTACGAAGGCTCAGTAGCATGAGCATCTTTCCCTATCAAAGAAATAAAAAAAAATGCACAAGAAACTAGTTGTTGTTTTTAAAGTGAGACATTCCCTTCATGCTCCCCTAAAAAATAACTGGGTTTTGTCAAGATCAGCCTGAGCAAATGTAAAAATATTCACTGTATTCATTGTTCTGGCAATACTAATCAATAGCTTAATGAAAGCAAATAAAAGAATCTGCATTGGAAGTTTTCCTTTAACATTTAAAATCTAGTCCCAAAATCAACTGGGGGGAAAAATCATTGTTGCCTTTTTATAAGCTCTTTGTTCCTCTTAGTCAAAGCAATAATTCAAAGAAAAGAATACCTCTCTGTCCTAGAGCTGATATGGTGGTTATAAAGCTAACAACTGCATTCTTATTGGAATTAATACATTTTTAAATTTTGCAATGTATTTATCAAAAGAAGCAATATTCTCAAGGAGAAAAGCAACTTAAATCAATCTTCCCCCATTTAACATCAATACAAAAAAATTAACATTCATTCACTTTCTCTTAAAAAAATTCCCACGGCTTTTGTAAAAGCAAGTAACTTTCTAAATGACATTCATTTACTACATGGCAACATACCCAGAACAATAAGTTACTTTTTTTAATGATTATAAGATCATTATACTCATTAAAACAGACAATCAACAATCCTGATGCTTTGCCGCCGTCAGTTCCAAAGCAATGGAATATTCTTGCTCTCCTTGCAAAACCACTTTTGAGAAGAGCTGAACTCTGAACCAAGCACTGAAGTGCGAAATGCTCCCATGCGAAGTCCCAGCCCTATTTTGGGACACTTGGTGCTCACCCTTTCCCACGGTTACTCCTTTCAGAGAGTCATCACTTCCTACCCTTGGACCAAGATGAATTATTTAAAATGAAGGGGGTGGGAAATTCACCCTAATAGCACTTTAAAAAAAAAAAATTCTCTGGCTTCTTAAAACCCTAAAGTCCTTTGTGCGGTGTTTGTGGGCTTGTTTTCAGTGTTTCAATATTTGAGGAGCTCCTACCAAGACGAGGGGGACAAGCCTATTATTTAAAGCAAGGGGTCTCCAACCTTGTCAACTTTAAGACTTGTGGACTTCAACTCCCAGAACCTCCCAAATCTGGCTAAGGAACTTTGGGAGTTGAAGTCCACAAGTCTTAAAGTAGCCAAGTTTGGAGACCCCCCTGCTCCAAAGCACCAGAGGGCAGAACAGGAAACACTGGATGGAAAATAACCAAGGAGAGAAGCAACGTAGAAGGAAGGAGAAATTTCCTAAGAGTGAGAACATTTAACGAGCAGAAGGACTTGCCTCAAGAAGTTGTAAATGCTCCATCACTGGAAGAGGTGGGACAATAATGAGAGCATTTGCACCAAAGACAAATCCCTTGTGTGTCCAGTCACACTTGGCCAATAAAGATTTCTATTCTATTCTAAAATTTATCTGAAATGGGGTAGGCTCTAGACTACAAGGGTCTCCTGCTCAAGCAAGGGGTTGGACTAGGAGACCTCTAAGGTCCCTTCCAACTCTGTCCTTCTGTGTTCTGTGCTTGCAGCTGTTTCGCTGTCCAGCAGTCAACCTCATCACCTTCTTAGATACTGGCAGGCTTCGAATCCTGAGGGAGGGGAGGCGGAGAGGACGGGACACCTCTGGGATTCCTGGAACACTCTGGAGCACCTTGGCCACTTTAAGACTTGTTGGACTTCAACTCCCAGAATTCCTCAGTTAACATGACTGGAGGAGGAATTCTGGGAGTTGAAGTCCACAAATCTTAAAGCGGTCAAGGTTGGAGACCCCTGCTCTGGAGAACAACCTTAAGCCGCCCAGCCGGTCCTCCCCTCCCCTGGTGGGGCCTGAACAACTTCTCCACGAGCGGCCCCGCTAAGGCGGCCTGGCCCGGGAGTCCTTCGTCTCTGCCGGGCTCCCCATTCTCTCACCCGCCCGGCTTTTGGCTCGCGCCAGAGCTCCCGCCGCCCTACCTGGGAGGCCTCCGGGAGCGACCGTCCCCGCCAGCGCAAGGAAACCCGAAGCGGCCTGGTCCGGAGCGCAGTGGCCACCGCCCGGTCACCGGAGAGGCTCGGAAGAGCCCTCAGCAACGCCATATTGACGGGGGAAAGCGAGGGGCGGAAAGGGCGGGCACCACCGACCGGAAGTGAGCCTGGGCGCGCGGAGCACGGAGGAGAGCAAATTGAGAGTAACAAATTGAGAGTATAGGACGATAGAGTTGGACAAGAATTGGAAGGGACCTTGGAGGTCTGAGAGAGAGCGAGAGGTTGCCGAGGAGTTTGAATTGGGTTTGTGGAGGTTGTGTGTTGTCTCCCATGCTACGAGGCGTGGTGCGGCTGGCAGTTTTTGTCCAGCACACGTAGAGGCTTCCCAGGCTGGCTTGATGGGGACTTTCAGGGCTCTTCAAACTTGACAGCTTTAAGACTTGTGGACTTCAACGCCCAGGATTCCTCCTCCAGTCATGTTAGCTCAGGAATTCTGGGCGTTGAAGTCCACAAGTCTTAAAGCTGCCAAGTTTGAAGACCCTTGCTTTAGGTGGATAAACTGAAAGGAGGCCAAGGATCGCTTCCTCCTCAAGTTGTCTCTCCTTGTTTTTGCTTATTTATTGCAGGGGTTGGAAACAATGGCCCTTTTATGACTTGTGGACTTCAATTCCCAGAATTCCTGAGACAGCCGCTTATTACATTTAAAAAAAAATCCTGGCTCAGGAATTCTGGGAATTGAAGTCCACAAGTCATAAAAGGGCCCATCATTCCACACTTTGAGCTTATTCTGTCGCTTGCTTCTTTCCTGCAGGGTAGAAGCCACAGCTGTGGCTTGATAGGGATCCATTCCTTCAATTGATAGGCATTGCTCACTTTTATGGGACTCCAGGTGGCTTCAATATGGCTATTTCATGTCGCTAGCACTATCTAGCTCAGGGTATTCAAGCTTGGCAACTATAAGCCTAGAGGACTTCAACTCCCAAGAAAGCTGACTGGGGAATTCTGGGAGTTGAAGTCCTCCAGGTTTAAAGTTGCCATGATTGGAAGTCCCTGTGTCTAGCTATTTTCTGCCAGCATGCTGCAGAATAGATGTTGCACTTCGCATAAGTCAGCTACAAGAAATGGACCGGTCTCTTCCTGCAGAATCACAGAATACAGTTAGTCCTCAATTTATAATGGTTCATTTTGTGACTGTTCAAAGTTATAGTGGCACTGACTTATGACCATTCCATTGCAGCTTCCGCACGGTCATGTGATTCAAATTCAGAGCCTTGGCAACTGATTCATCTTTATGATTGCAGTGTCATGCGACCCCATTTTGCAACCTTCTGACAAGCAAACTCAATGGGGAAGCTGGGTTCACTTAACATCCATGTTACTAACTTAGCAACTGCAGTGATTCACTGGCAAGAAAGGTTGTAAAATGGGGCAAAACTCACTTAACAAATGTGTCACTTAGCAACAGAACTTTTGGGCTCAATTGTGGTCATAAGTTAAGGACTACCTGTACTCCATGCATTGAGTCTGTGTGCTGAAGGCCTGGAAAAGATCCTAATGTTATAAGACAAGGGTCTTCAAACTTGGCAGCTTTAAGACTTGTGGACTTCAACTCCCAGAATTCCTCAGCTAACATGATTAGAGGAGAAATTCTGGGAGTTGAAGTCCACAAGTCTTAAAGCTGTCAAGTTTGAAGAGCCCTGTATAGGACAAGCCAGATCCTTGGAGGTGCCACCTGAAGTCTGCAAGAAATTCCCTTCACTTATACCCATACATCTATCAAAATATTAGAAAATGATAATATTCATTTACTGTATCAATAATATATCACTTGGAATATTATTATTCCCTTGGAATTAGTATGTGGCTGGAGCACACCCATCTGCCTTACTGCACTGTAGTTTTTTCATATCCTGCTGGTCGAAAGTTTACAAGTGTCCCTTTCTGTCAGAACTAGATATAGAATCAAAGTAAGCAATAGCTGGTCAGAATCACTTCATGTGTGAGATTTGTGTGCAATCATTCCCCAATAACCAGGATGCCATTGGTGGATACAGCACAGTTGAAACCAATGAGAGCCTGCTCATTCAACAAAAATGCAACATGGGAAGATTGTGTAGAAAACAGGATTGTTGGACACTGCTTCATACCTGCTGTTGACAATTAATCTGCATCAACACTGGCAAATGTAATTATATTGTCTGTTTACCTGGCTGTATAATTGTAACAGATTGTTGGCATGGTTATGTGAATTGGAAAATATCCCTAATAAAAGTTACCACCATCTGTCAATCATCAGGAAGAATTTGGGAATCCTATGTGTTACACAACACACACAGCGGAAGGTATGTAGAATCTCGCCAAAATGAAGAATACTGCGGTATGATTGACAATTACTTCTCTGATTTTAGATACTGACATAATCATAAGGATATCTTCAAATGCATTCTACATGCTATATTTCAGCAACATTCATGTAATTGAATAATTGATTGCTAAACTTTTGCAGAATTTCCCAGTTAATTTATCTGCTGTCCAACCAAAATCTTTTAGATAAAATACTTTATCACTCGTGACTGCAAAAAAGGAACAAGAGCCTTGGAGTGACCAAGAAGAGAAAGTTACGCTGGGGATCTGCAGTAATAAAATACTGGTACTAAAATTATTTGACTGTCCCGTTTTGGTCATGCTTGCAATGGACTTTGAGATAAATCATGGTTGTCAAACCCACAGCATCATGTTGCATCACATGATATATTGCGACATTTTTCCCCCTTTGCAGAGCTGGGGTGGGCGTGGCCTGCGCATGATGCATCCGGCCCACAGGCTGCCAATTTGGCACTCCTGAAATAGATATAAAAATTACTTTTAAAATTAAGAGGTATGACTTAAATATAACTGTAAATTTAATATAAATGGTTATTCGATTGATCAGACACCTGGATACATTTTTTTATTCTTAGAGTTAAATGCACAATGTTGCAGTTTTATGTACAATAACTTATAAATAAGACTTAAAAGATGGGAGTGGGGTTTTCAGATAAATACCAGGAATTTAGGGTGGAGGAAACAGCAAAGATTTTGAAGACTGGAATAAATTCAATGATAAAAACCCTTTCTTGCAGTCATGACACTGCAAACATTCACCCTGCTGAATCTTTTGCTTATTTTTTGGCCTGATGTGCACCTTTAAAAGCAGAAGAGCTAGAATAAGAAACAGGAGGAGAGGAAGAACTGGAAGCCGAGGTGGTCCTTGATTACAACCCTAATTGGTATTGGAATTTTCAACACTAAGGGAAATGGTTAATAAGGAAAATATCTCATGACTGTACCACTTAATGGTAATACAGGTACTTTTGTTGTCCCATTTGCAATAATTAGAATAACTCTGCATTGTCCTTGGTCTCTGTCCTGCTGCACTCATTTCTGCTTCAACTCCCCCATCTACTTACCTTCCCTGCACACCCATCTCTGCTCTATTGGCTCCCCTATACACTACCACCCTTGCCTTCCCCAGCTAACTTTCACTGTTTTCTGTTGCTGCTCACAAGGCACACCTGGCCTTTCCTGAGAAAAGATTCAGGATGCCCCACAGCCAGCAGCTGCTTTGCAAAAGGCAGGCCAGTCTTGTCAGTAGGGGAAGAAGACAGCTAAGGTCAGCTGGGTGTGGCAGGGATGCAGGGCATCCTCAAGGACAGAGAGATGGGGAGGGTCAAAGACACCCTGCAGTTGTCAAAGGATCCACATTTTCATCACACAACTAAAATATGAAGAACAATTGCAGGAATTGGGTATGCCTAGTTCAGGGCTCTTCAAACTTGACAGCTTTAAGACTTGTGGACTTCAGCTCCCAGAATTCCTCCTCCAATCATGTTAGCTCAGGAATTCTGGGAGTTGAAGTCCATGCAATGACCCATAGTCTCTCAAAATAACCCAAAACCCAAAACATATATTAAAGTCTGGTAAAGCCTTCAACTTAACTTCACTGCTTTATTAGGCACAGTTTAAAGTCACAAAAGTAAATAAGGAGACAAACAGAAAACAAACCGCATTTGATGAGAGATCTGAAGCAAGCCAAGATAACTAATTATAAACTCCAGGAAAATAACCCAGAAAAGTCGATGGGAAGAACGCCAGCAGAGATAAGCCTCTTTCAAGGTGAACACTAACTGACTTCAGCAATTCTTGCTGTTGCAAACTTATACACATAGCTCCCACTTGCAAGCCATGAGGAGGATCATGGTGATCTCCTCCCAAGTAGACCGCATCTCTCCCTGATCCTCTCCTCCCTGCGTGACCTAGGATGGATAGGGGATGGGCCTGGATCCTCCTCTGATTGCTCAGCCGGCCTCTGCCCTTCCCCAGCCTCCTCCACCACACCTGAAGCCACATTCCCACTCTTTGTTGGCTGTTCTTCCTCTTCCTCAGAGTCAGACTCCACCAAGGGTATGACAGTCCATAAGTCTTAAACTTGCCAAATTTGAAGACCCTTGGTCTACTCTAATGAAAAGAAGAACTAGAGATGACATGATAGCAGTCTTCCAATAGTTGAAGGGCTGCCACAAAAATGAGGGTGGGTGGGCATTTTTCAAAGCACCAGAAGGCAGGATAAGAAGCAATGGATAGAAACTGATCAAGGAGAGAGCCAACTTAGAACTAAGGAGAAATTTCTTGACAGTGAAAACAATTAAACAGTGGAATGGCTTGCTTCCAGAAATTGAGTGCGCCAACAATGGAAGATTTTAAGAAGAGATTGGACAGCCACTTGTCCGAAATAGTGTAAGGCAGGGGTCTCCAACCTTGGCAACTTTAAGACTTGTGGACTTCAACACCCAGCTTTGCTGGCTGGGGAATTCTGGGATTTGAAATCCACAAGTCTTAAAGTTGCCAAGTTTGGACACCTCTGATTTACTAAATACAGACAGCTGCTACAAGTAATCCTCAGCTTGTAACCATTCATTTAGTGGCCTTTCAAAGTTACAACAGCACTGAAAAAAAGTGACTTACTTTGCAATGCCTTTGCAATTAAGACCTCGGCAGCAGCCCCAGTTAGGTGATCAAAATTCAAGCACTTGGCAACCAGCCATGTATTGCAGCTTCCTTGTTGTTGATAGCCATTTGTGACTTTCCCAAGCCTGCTTCAGAAACTCAACGGAGGAATTTGGATTCGCTCCAACGAGGGCACGAACTCCCTTAACGGCAGAGATTTGCTCTGAATTGCAGCAAAAAAAACAAAAAAACAACAACCCCGCCCTGCTCCCCAAAGGAATTCTGCAGCTCCCCATGATAGCAATAAGTCGAGGGCTACTTGTGCATGCGATTTCAAAGGCAGGATCCAAGTAGCTCTTGCCTTATGAGATCTGAAATAGAGGGTGATTTCGCCATTCAGAAAAACGTTCCATTTTTAGTCCCCTGTGCAAATGCAGCCCTTGGCGGCTCGCAAGCAGGATCAGCGGCTTCTTTGCCGGAAGACGCTCCCTTGCGCACAACCCCAGCCGAGGCAGCCCGGCCTGCCTGCAATGAGAAAAGAGGGGCAACAGCATCAAAGAGACCAATTTTCCCAATAATAATAATAATAATAATAATAATAATAATAATAATAATAATAATAATAATAATAATAATAATAATAATAATAATAATAATAATAATAATAAGCCGCCCCTTTCAGAGTCCTGGTTTCGCGCGAAGGTCTCTGGGAAATGTAGTTTAACGAGCAGAGGATGGGCACTTTCCGCCGGCACAAACTCTCTCTCTCTTCCCACTCAGGGAGACACAGCAGCCAATGGACGGACTCCGGGGAGGCCCACGAGGGGCCAGCAGCCGCCCGACCCACGGCCTCTCCTGGCAGGAAAGCGGCCTCCTCAGTTGGAATGTGCAGCTCTCGCCTGGGCCAGAAAGAGGCGGGGCTAGAGCCCGCGCGCGCGCGGGCTCGGGCCCCGGCCCCTCCTCCGAACGCAGAGTGGCGGGGCGGCGGCGAGTGGCTGGCGCGGCGACCAATGGCAGCGCCCGATCCCGGCCGCGTCAGAGCCTGGCCCGCGGGCCCGCGGCTGAGGTAAAGCGGAGCGCGTGGTGGGGCGCCGTGGCTGCTCCGGCGGCGCATGGAGGCGATGCCTTGCCGCGACCGGCGCGTGGTGGGCCCAGTGGGGGTTCCGGCAGCAGAGCCCGGGATGCCGGCGAGCGGCGAAGGCGGGCAGCGACAGCTGCGCTTCGCCGAGCCCGGCCCGGGCAGCGGCGACAGTCCGAGCCCGGATAGCAGCAGCAGCGGCAGCGCCAGCGCCGAGGGCAGCAGATGCTACTGCGCCGGCGGGAACGGCTGCTGCGCGGGCGGCGGCGGCGAGGGCGCTGAGGCGGCCACGACGACGACGACGCCTCACGAGTGGCGGGGGTCGGGGTCGGCCCAGCTGAAACTGCTGCCCATGAACGACCAGATCCGGGAGCTGCAGACTATCATCCGCGACAAGTAAGCGCGCGGCGGCGGCCGCCCTCTGAGCGCGTGCAGAGCGCCGCGGCCGATCCCGCCAGCCTCGCCCGCGTGGCTTCCGGAAACCGGGACTGCAGCCCCGCGTGGGCACGATGGGCGTCGCCGCGCGGCCGAGCCAGCAAGCGGGAGGGGAGGGGAGCCGAAGGGCCGGTCGCTCTCTGGGCTTCATCGCCATCTGCAGTGGGCGAGGGGGGGGCAACTAAGGAGGGGCTGGAAGGTTGAATGAGCCCCCTCCCTCTGGGGAAAGACTGGCCTCTGATGCTGCAGGGGGAGAGGTGGCTCTCTCCCCCTCTCTCCATCCAGTTATCCATCCATCCACCTGTCAATCTTATCTACCTATCTATCCCTATTTATCTTTCTATCTATCTTAGCATCTGTGTGTATTATATTGGTCAACCCAAGGCAGTGAACGCATCTCTGATAAGTACGGGTGGTCCTCAACCTACGACCACAATTGAGCCCAAATTTTCTGTTGCTAAATGGGATGGTGGTTAAGAGAGTTTTGCCACATTCGTCAGGTGAAGCCCTGCAGTTAAGCCAGCAAGATGGTTGTTAAGTGAACCTGCCGTCCCCATTGATTTCGCTTGTCAGGAGGTCTCACAATGGGATCGCGTGACCCCAAGAAATTGCAACCATCATAAATGAGTCAGCAGCCAGTAATCTGAATTTTGGTGACGTGGCCAATCTGTCGTAGGTGTGAAAAACGGTCCCGGATCACTTTTTTTCCCAGTGCCATTGTAACTTCGAACAGCCGCGAAAGGAACTGTTGTAAGTTGAGGACTACCTGTACGTTTACCTGCACACCCAGCCAGCTTCCCAAGGGAGGGCTAGAACCCACCTCCTGCTTCTAGCTCAGCCTCTTCACCAGGACACTATTATGCCAGGTGCAAAGTTGTCTGGAAGAGGGTTCTTTCATTTCCCCGCTTTCTATTGGCTTTAGTATACAGAAAGAAAGAAAACACGTTAGGAACTATGTTACAATTCTTCCTTTTAAAAAGTGAATTTAAGGTTAAAAAAGCTGACTAGTGGAATAATATTATTCATCAATGTTTAAAATTTATGTTTTGAGAAAGAGCCAACTTTGTGAGCAGAGAGCGGTCCTTATAGGTAAGCCTGCTGATGTCAAAATGATAGCCAGGCAATCCCTTCAGCCAGTAAATGAGTACAAGTTTGGTGGGTTCTTGATTTCAGTTCCTCTGAAATACAGGCATGTTAACTCTTGTGGCGGAATAATGGTTCTTGAGGCAATATTTATCAGAAATGCATGAGAGATGGATGAGTCATCCATCCAGACTTTGCTTAGAGGAGTATGAAGAAAGCACAGCCATGCCAGATGACACTGGCCCAAGGCATCTTCTGTTCTGTAAAGGGACCAAACTGGGTGGGGACAATTGCTGACGTCTTTGAGCGTAGAGAAGCCGGTTCTGAGTGGCAGGCTGACAGACAGGCAGGCGTTCAAGCCTGCACCAAAGTTCACGGGGTGTGTTGTCAGTGCAAGTCCACCTCTGCTGCCTCACTGGTCTTGGCTTGCTCTCAGATCTGGTTTTGTCATAGTCCTGTAAGGTTCAATGAGTCCAGCTGTCTCGTATTAAAAACATTTTCCTTTGTAAGTGGATACAAAAGAGCTTTTTGCCTGGACAGACTTTTGAGATGACATGAACATTCTTGCAATAACCTTATTTTATGGAGACCAATGATTTCACATATTGCACAGACCTGTATGTGGTTGGTTTGCAGCTTAGCACGGGGCTGCATAATGTGAAAAAGATCAAAAGTTTGTCAGCACATTTTTAAAGTGACAGAAAAATGTATTGAATGCATTTATTATTATTCAAACTAAGGTAGTTTTTTTCCCCCTGATTCCACCCATTTGGCTGGGGACCCTCATGCCACTCAAAGACTTAAATGTACCTTCTTTATGCAGGAAAGGTTTTGCACTCCACCCCTGCATTAACCCAGTTATTATTAGTGAAGTTGGAAGCAAAAGAACCCATAGCGTAGCTGCATTATGAAGCCAGAATTTTGTGTTCTGAGAATAATTTCAAAATATATTTTTCCTTTTTGCTTGTAGGTCACTAAGCAAACAACAAATTAGCAAAGTATGTGGATGGAGGCATCCAGGTTCTTCAGTTAGTCTTTTGAAGCAAGGCACAAATTTGATTAGAAAGAAGCTGTTTCTAATTCTAGAATATGCTTTAAATGTGTGGCTATTCTAGAATATGCCACACATCTAATGTGGATGCTTCATTAAGTGCCAAGGAGCTTGTTTAAACAAAGAGCCAACAATAACTAACTTTATAAATAGCTAATGTATTCTGGGCATTTCAGTGTTAGAATTTTGATGCTTATTCTTACCTAGTCTGATGTTGGTCTTATAATTTGATAATTACATTGCTTCACAATTTGTTGTAACCTATTCAAATGATGTATGGCTTTTAAATATACTAAATGGGATTGCATGGTTTTTATTGGTCTCAATATCAAGCAGTTTTTAACAAATGAAACACAGTGAATGTAGGTATTATAGACATTGGTACTGTCTTATATGCATCTTCATTCTAGAATTATTGAACCAGTAGGATGGATCTTGTTTTAAGGTAATGTCTCCTTTTTTATTAAGACTATTTGAGAAATATATCCAAGCTTATGCAGCAGTTCTACATGTTCCCATTTAGTCCTGCTGTGGTAAAAGTTAGAAATACCTTCTAATCTAGATGACATTGCAAATTGTCTCAAATATTTTTCTAAATGGATATATTTAAAAATCAAAGATAGCATAGGACAATGAAAGTTGAAAAATGTTTTCTTATTTTTTTCTTAGCAGATTAAATACAAACTAGTATTTAATATAATATTGACATACTGAGTTAGGGATTCTAAAATAATAAATGACTTCCAAAAATGATAAATTTGTATGACCAATGATTTTTCAGAGAATAGGGTTAATCAAGAAAGAAATGGCAATTATACATACATACATACATACATACATACATACATACATACATGGCATTCAGCTTTGTTCGGGTATTTTCCCATGTCATAGTAGTTGTGCTTTTAAAGTTGTAGCAACGTTTCAGCAGAATCTCATCTGCCATCATCAGGCTTCTGTATAGTGTTCATCTGTGAGTTAGACTTTTACAGTGGTTTCAGATTTGAATTTGGGGCAGCCTATTGCTGTGCCAGAATGGTTTTTTCTTCATCCTGATTGGTTGGGAGTCTTGGTCTGTGTTTATTGGTCTTGGAGTTTGCTGTGTTCTGCTTGATTGGTGTTTCTAATATCTTCTGTCTGTTTTTAGGTTCTTTTTGTATCTTGACTGGCTGGCAGTATTGTGTTACTTTATTGGAGGCCTTTAGTGCAGCTTGGCTCCGGGTAAATGGACAGCTATCATTAGTTAGGAAGCTAGGTTTCATCTGGGTGCCTGGTTGGGGTGTGTTTGAGCTGGAGGTATCAGGGGGGATCTGTTTGTGCCCAGGTGTTTGCCTGGCTTGTGGTGTGAAGATTTTTTTGTTTGTGAGTGCAGGCTTCCAAATGATTGACAGTCTGGTGGAATCATCTCTTCTATTCATGCTTTCAGGTCTTTTTTCAATCTCTATGGCTTCTCTGATGATTCTGTGGCTGGGATTTTCTATGGTGGCTAGGGTTTTGGTGCCATTGAAGTTGATGTTATGATCTGTGGCTTCCATGTGTTGGACTAGTGAGGAAGTGTGTTCCAGCTTTTTGACTGCATTTTTGTGTTCATCCAGGCGGGTGCTTATTCTTCTATTGGTCTGTCCAATGTATGTGGCCGGGCATGATGCACAGGGGACTTTGTATATGCCTTGGTTTTCCAGGTCAATTTTATCTTTGGGGTTTCTAAGGATGGCTGCTATTTTTCTGTCTGTTTTGAAGGCAGTCTTGATGTGATGTCTGTGTAGTATCTTACTAATTTTGTCTGTAGTACCTCTTATGTAGGGCAGGACAGCTGTTCCATAGGTCTGTTCCTCTTCTGGGTCTCTATTATGTCTCAGTGTGTTTTGGTGGATCAAGTTGGTGATTTTGCTTTTGTGGAAGCCGTTGGCTGTCAGTACTTTAGTCAGGGTGCATAGTTCAGTCTTGATGTGTGTCTTGTCTGCCAGGCGTTTGGTTTTAGTAATTAGTGTTTTAGCCACGGAGTTTATCTGTGCTGGGTGGTGATGGGATTGGGCGTTGAGGTAGCGGTTGGTGTGTGTTTTCTTCTGGTATATGGTGTGTCCTAGTGTGCCATCTGTTTTTTTGTAGATTAGTACATCTAGGAATGGTAGTTGTTTGTTTGTTTCTGTTTCCATGGTGAACTTGATTTTGGGGTGTGTGCTGTTTAGGTGTGTTAGGAAATTGTTTAGGTTTTCTTTTCCATGGGACCAAATCACAAATGTGTCATCAATGTATCTTAACCATAGTTTGGGTTTGTGGATGGCATTGGCCAGGGCTCTGGATTTGAATTCTTCCATGAACAGGTTTGCAATGACGGGTGACAGTGGTGATCCCATAGGGGCTCCTTCAATTTGTTTGTATCTTTGTCCTTTGTATATGAAATATGTGTTGGTTAAGCAGTGTTCTGTTAGTTCCATGAGGTGTTTAGCTGGTTGGTATTTATTTTTGATGATTTCGAGGGTCTCTTTTATCGGGACTTGAGTGAATAGTGAAACCACGTCAAAACTTACAAGCAGATCTTCTTGCTCCACGTGTAGATCTTTGATCATTTCCAAGAAGTGGTATGAGTTTTGTACATGTGAAGCTGCTGTTTCAGCATGGGGCTGTAGCTGTTTTGCTAAGTGTTTAGCTAGCTGCCGAAACGTCACTACAACTTTAAAAGCACAACTATAATGATGTGGGAAAATACCCAACAAAGCTGAATAACACACACACACACACACACACACACACGGTCTTGGAAATTTTCTAGTGCAACACCTACCACAAATAAATCATATGTATGTATGTGTGTATATGTATCTTCTTAAGTTTTCTTGGTTATTTATATGTATGGTATTCAGCTTTGTTCGGGTATCTTCCCACATTATTATAGTTGTGCTTTTAAAGTTGTAGCAACGTTTCGGCAGAATCTCATCCGCCATCATCAGGCATCATAGCATCGACTTCAATGGCACCAAAACTCTAGCCGCTATAGAAAACCCCAGCTGCAGAATTATCAGAGAAGCCATAGAGTTTGCAAAAAGACCTGAAAGCATGAATAGAAGAGATGACTCCACCAGACTGTCAATTATCTGGAAGCCTGCACTCTCAAACAAAAAAATCTCCACACCACAAGCCAGGCAAACACCTCGGCACGAACAGACTCCCTCTGATACTTCCAGTTCAAACACACCCCAACCAGGCACCCAGATGAAACCTAGCTTCCTAATAAATGATAGCCATCCATTTACTCGGAGCCAAGCCGCACTAAAAGCCTCCAATACAGGAACACAATGTTGCCAGCCAATCAAGACAAAAAAAGCTACAAAACAGACAGAAGATATTAGAAATACCAATCAAGCAGAACACAGCAAACTCCAAGACTCCCAACCAATCAGGATGAAGAAAAAACCATTCTGGCACAGTAGTAGGCTAGCACCAAATTTAAAACAGAAACGGCTGTGAAAGTCTGACTCGCAGACGAACACTATACATAAGCCTGATGATGGCAGATGAGATTCTGCCGAAACATCACTACAACTTTAAAAGCACAACTATAATGATGTGGGAAAATACCCAAACAAAGCTGAATACCACGCACGCACACACACACACATATAGAGGGGGTCTTGGAAATTTTCTAGTGCAACACCTACCATAAATAAATCAATAATTGCTGCTTTATAAAATAAAAACTTCTCCCTCGAGCCGCTCGGAGTATCCAGAGAGTGGGATGTGCTTCCGAGTCCTCTTCTTGCAGGCTGAGCTTTAGCTGAGGAAATGCTCCGCCCCCTCACGTGACTCCAAGTGGCATTCCTCCAGTCTTTTGCTCAGCCTCGAAGAGTCAGGCTGTTGTTGGAAAGAGCTCCTTGGCTGATTCATACTACATATATTATTCTGGCTATTTTCCTCATTTTTCAGGTCTGATATTTCCTTTCCTTCCTCCTGCACAAAAGGTTGGGACTTAGGGGAAGTCTCCCCTCGCCCCTAGGGGCCATTATTAGATCGTGTCGCTGCCTCCACGCTGCCTTGTGGCGCGCAACTTTCGCTGGATTCCCCCCCACCCTAAACGCCGACCGGGAAGGGCTAGTCGCTCCTTAAGAGCACCAGGCGTGCTGAGCTAACCGGACAAGCCCTCCTTGCCGTCCCGAAGGCACCCAAAATAGCTCAGCTCGCGGCCGCCATCTTGGGGCCACATCTTGGTCGGGCACCATTGTTATTTCTGATTCTTGCTGCTGCGGTGGAAGTAAAGTCCAAGACTCCTTGGGTCAAGAGTTAGTTGCTTTTAGCATTCCTCCGGGCTTGCTTTCATCGTTTCTGTTGGCCTCCCACAGCCTCTATCGCGGCGAAGTTGCAGCACCCCCCCCTCCGGCTTGTTGTCTGGAGGCCTGCTGCCAGAGGCCTCTCTCCTTCTAGGCCTCAGGCGTTTATTTGGTAAAATCCGGCCTGTACTGTGGTACCTCTTTGGTTCCTTTCCTGCTATTGTTTATATAAAAAAAAATAATAAGAAAAGAAAAGAAAGGGAGAAAAATTTACAGACGAAATTATACGTTTTTTATACGTATATGCATAGATAACCTTTATATGCAGATAGCATAAAAAAAATAAAAAAATAAAAATAAAAATCAGAGGATTATATATCTGTACATATTATACACACACACACACACACACACACCCCTCTTACTACCTGTTACCACTGTACATATTAATAGGGGGAGCGGGCCAGCTCAAACCTCACTCGGCCCCACTCAGGCTAATTCCAGGCGAGCCAACCGCCCTTTACTATTATTACTATTATTATTACTGTTATTATAATTATCAAAATGGCAGACGACAATCTCTCTAAACGACCTTCCTTGAAGGCTAAGCCAAAGTCCCACTACTTGTGCAGGCAGGACAAGGAACCTTCCAAGGCCTCCCAACGAGATGCCTTAAGGCGCCATAAGGCGTTGGAAAAGGAGTTTGATAGGCGATCAAGGGAGTCCCACTCGGGGCCTCCAGCCCTTCCTTCTCCCACCCCCTCTACCTCTACTCAACCTCTTCCCCCTCCAGACCCGTCTTCCCTATCTAGGCGCAGCCCACTTCAGGGTCACTTGACCCCGGGACCACCGACCAGACTGACCCCTGAAGCTACCTTTACGCCTACGGCCGCTGGTCTGCGTCAGCAAGAACCCTCTACATCTGAGGTTCCAGCCCACATCAAGGCTTGGATGGAATCGGCTATCTGCCAGGGCATTGCGGAAGGCCTGCAGCACATGTCCAGATCAGGCTTCTCTCCACGGGCTCCCGACCATGACTCTATCCATCAGATCCCTTCCACAGCCGGATCCCCCGGTTGGTCAGGTACTCTCTCAGAGGGACAGCCCTCCTCCCATAGGGGCCCAGGAGGAGGAGGAGGTAGGGGACTTTGGTGTCTTCAGGGAAGAGGAAGAGGACTCCCAGATGGGATCCTCCCGTTATAGTGAGCCCCTCTTAGAGGCGGACCTCATGGAGGGGAAGATGTCAGAGGACGAGGGGGCTTCTCCCGACCAACCCGTATTCGGGGGGCTGTTCAAGCCACACTTGTTTAAATCCCTCCTCTTTAAAGCCAAGAACGTCTCTGGTCTTCTTCCCCAGTCTTCCTCTGACCTCCCCCTTGCCTCAGAGAGACCAGAGGACTCCATTTTCACACAACCAGTGGTGGAAGCTGAAGTCATCCCAACCCCGCCCATCTTCGTAGACCTAGTGACGAAGCAACTTGCTTCCACGGGAGCCCCCCCTACACCCTCTAACCAAGACAAGAGATTCTTTAATCTCGATTTGGCAATGTCTACCTTTCTAAACATCCCCGAGGTTGACGATCCTATTGTGGACCTTGCTTCCTCCTCTACCCCCAGTAAGGCCTTAGAGGCCTTGAAACCTGAGGACAAGCGGACGGAACTGGCGTTGCGCCGGGCCCATCTATCTGACGCTTGGGCCATTAAATCGGCTACGGCCGCTTCATTCTTTACAAGGTCCTCTATCCTCTGGCTCCGGCAGCTGAGAGAACATGTCCCCGCATCCAATGTGAGGGTACACCAAGACATAGCGAAACTGGTGGCCGCAGCCGAGTTCTCAGCTGACGCCACTTACCAATCGGTAAAGTTCTCTTCCAGAGCGATAACATCCCATGTCATGGCTCGCCACCTACTGTGGCTCAAGCACTGGCAGGCGGATGTAAAAATAAAGTCAAGCTGGCCACTGCTCCCATGAAGGGAGACAAACTGTTCGGCCCGGCCTTGGAACCCCTGCTGGTCGAGGGCCGCAGCAAGAGGAAGTACCTGCCCTCCTTTTTTCGGAGGCCAGAGACAAGAGGCCCCCAGCCCTTTCGTAGGGGCTTTCCCCGTCCCTCCTACCAACTCCCCTTCCTGCCCAGATACCCGAGACCCCCTTCCTTCTGGTCTCAGGACCGCTCGGACTCAGGCGACAGAAACAGACGGGGCAGCAACTATAAGAGGCTCTTTAGGGGATCGGGGGGAGGCCCTACCGCCGACCCAGATAGATTTTCTTCCTCCCTCCCCATCGGTGGCTGCCTCAGGCACTTCGCTGCTCAATGGGCCAAATCCACATCCGATGCATGGGTTAGGGACACCGTCAGGTTTGGTCTCGCCCTTGAGTTCCAGTCCGCCCCCGCTGATTTCTTTATGACATCGCCCACCTCAAGAGATCCCACCAAACGTGCACTAATGGATGCAGCCATCCAACACCTGCTTGACATTCAGGCCATTCAACCTGTTCCACTGGCCCAGAGGAGGCGAGGATTCTACTCCTACCTCTTTGTGGTGCCCAAGCATTCTGGGGGATGAAGAGCTATATTAGATTTAAAACAGCTAAACTGCCACCTTCTCCAGCGCAAATTCAAAATGCACACCTTGCAATCGATTATCTTGGGTACCAGGCGGGGTGACTGGTTATCCTCCATAGATCTCTCGGAGGCATACCTACACATTCCAATCCGTCCCTCTCACCACAAATTCCTTAGGTTCTGTTATAATAACCTTCACTATCAATACGTGGCCCTCCCCTTTGGTCTGGCCTCGGCCCCCAGGACCTTCACCAAGGTCCTCGCGGCCCTGGCGGCTCACCTCAGGAGCGTTCCCGTCTGCCTTCACTGCTATTTGGACGATATCCTTATTCTCTCCCCGTCCAAGACCCAGGCAGTCAGGGACACCGGAGCCACCCTCTCCGCTCTCCTGGCACACAGGTTCCTCATCAATTGGCAAAAGAGTCAACTGACCCCATCCATCCGAATCACCCACTTGGGAGCCATAATTGATTCGGTTACAGAAAGGGTCTTCCTCTCCTCGGAGAGGTTCCTCAGCATTCAAGCTCTGGTCAAACAGATTAGGCAATCAAGGAGGGTGGCGTTATTTGACCTTTCTAAATTATTGGGTAAGATGGTTTCATGCATCTCAATTATTCTCTGGGCCCGTTTACACAGCAGATCCCTCCAGTGTTTCCTGCTCCCATTCCAAAGATCCGGAAGAAGCAACTCGAAATCCAGAGTCAAGGTGCCTCCGAGGGTCCTCACGTCTCTCCTCTGGTGGACCAACCCTGCCATCAACAGAGGCCACCTCTTCTCAGAACCTCAGCGGCTAACCCTCACCACGGACGCCAGCCTATCCGGTTGGGGCGCTCATGTCAACTCGCTCTCGGCACAGGGCAAGTGGTCGCCGATCGAGCAAAGATGCAGCATCAACTGGCTGGAGCTTCACGCCGTCCACCTGGTCCTGCGCAGATTCCTCCCCTTGGTACGCGGGCGTCACGTCCTTATTCTCACGGACAACGTCACGGCCAAAGCCCATATCAACAGGCAAGGAGGCACCCAGTCTATTCAGTTGATGAGGGAGGCCGAGCGCCTCTGCCGTTGGGCAGAATCCAAGCTCCTCTCACTAAAAGCCGAGCACATCTCCGGAATCTCCAACATCCAGGTGGATTGGCTGAGCAGGGCCACAGTGGACCAAGCAGAATGGCGCCTCCATCCATCCCTATTCAAGGAGGTGTCCAGAATATTTGGCCTCCCGAGGGTGGATCTCTTCGCCTCCCCGTCCAACGCACAGCTTCCACGGTTTTCTCCAGGTACCCATCTCACGGGTCGGAGAACCACAACGCGCTACGCTGCCCATGGCCCCCAGGGCTCTTATATGCCTTCCCGCCACTGCCGCTAGTTCCCAGAGTCATAAAGAAACTCATTCACGAGAAGGCAGACCTGCTCCTGGTGGCTCCTTATTGGCCCAGGAGACCGTGGTTCGCGCACCTCTGCAATCTTTCGGTAGCGCCCCCATGGAGGATCCCCCCGGACAGGGTCTCCCTCTCTCAGGGGCCCCTTCTGCATCCGGAGCCCCAATAGCTCCAGTTAGCCATCTGGAGGTTGAACGGATCCGTTTGAGAAGAGAAAAATTCTCCAGTCAGGTAATCGACATATTTTGGCCGCTAGGCGACCCTCCACCACACGAATTTATGATGCCACTTGGAAGGGCTTTTGCAAGTGGTGTAGCGGGTCCCAAGTTGACCCCCTCTCTCCCTCAATTGTGCAGGTCTTGGAATTCCTTCAAGAAGGCCTACGTAAAGGGCTTGCCCCCAACACCCTGAGACAGCAGGTCGCTGCCCTCTCAACCATTGTTTCTTCTGATAACTTCAGTTCTCTCTCTCATCACCCCCGGGTTAGAGCTTTCCTCAGGGGCGCCACCAACTTGTGCCCTCCAACTGTTCACAGGTTCCCCATATGGGACCTCAACAAGCTCCTCGTTTCGCTTACAAGGCATCCGTTTGAATCTTTTGAGGGAGTCCTCCCTTCAATTTTTAACGTTTAAAGTAGTTTTTCTAGTGGCCATTACTTCTGCTCGTCGAGTCTTGGAAATAGCATTGTCAATCAGAAACGATTTATGTGTGTTCCACACTGATCGGGTGGTCCTTCGCCCTGACCCCACTTTCTTACCCAAGGTTAACTCACCCTTCCACTGGTCCTCCCAAACTTTTGCCCCAGACCCTCGAGGGACAGGGAAACCCTTTGGCACACCCTGGATGTTAGAAGGGCCTTGTGCATATACATTAAGCGCACACAACCCCTGAGAAGATCAGAATCCCTCTTCCTCTCCTTTCAGCCCAGGACATTGGGGTTCAAGTCTCTCCCTCAACCATCAGTCGCTGGATTAGGGTGACTATTGCCAGGTGCTACCTATCACAATCTCTGCCCGCTCCTGGGGGAATAACCGCTCATTCCACCAGGAGTGCAGCTACTTTGGTGGCTTGGGCCATGCAAGCCCCAATCGCTGACATTTGTCGGGCAGCCACTTGGGCCTCTCCGTCCCCATTCACCAGACATTACAAAATAGACTTATACGCCTAAGCCGAGGCCTCTTTTGGCCGACGAGTCCTACAGAGGGTCATCAGTGACCCGGAGGGGCTTCTGGCCCAGACGGAGTCCCACCCGTAGGACAGCCAAGCTTTGGTATGTCCCACTCTCTGGATGCTCCGAGCGGCTCGAGGGAGAATGGACGTTGGTTCTTACCTGATACACCCCTTCTCGGCAAGCCGCGAGGAGCATCCAGCCCCACCCTAACTCCTCCGTCTGGTGGGTACTCTAGTTTCAGCCAAGGAGCCAATAGTTGATTAGAAGGATTTCTTAACCTTTCTTCTCGTTATCACAAAAAACTGGGGGAACGCTACTTGGAGTCACGTGAGGGGGCGGAGCGTTTCCTCAGCTAAAGCTCAGCCTGCAAGAAGAGGACTCGGAAGCACATCCCACTCTCTGGATGCTCCTCGCGGCTCGCCGAGAAGGGGCGTATCAGGTAAGAACCAACGCCCATTTTCCATAGAAATGAACAATAAAGCGTAAGGATATATTTTAAATGTGGAGGGATGGCCTTAAGTTTGCATAATTCCTGAAATAAGGATTTTATTGTTTAAATGACAATTTCTTCCTTGAAAAGATGATCAAGCTGCAGATTTCTGAATACCTAGAAATGAATAAAGTGATCCCTAGAAGCCAACCTGGGCTTGTTAAGAACAAATCATGCAGACAAAACCTGTTGACTTCTTTGATAAAGTAACTAAATTAGTGGGTCAAGGAAATACTGTGGATATAGTTTACTTGGACTTCAGTAAGGTATTTGACAAGTCGATCACAGCCTAATTTTTGGAAAGATAGAACAATGTAGGATAGACTGCAGCACTATCAGATGGCTTCACAGTTGGCTGACCAAGTGAACTCGGTCGGAGTTAATGGAACTACATCTACATGAAGATGCATACAGTGGGATACTCAAGGCTCTGTCTAGGGCCCAGTACTTCATAAATCATCTAGATAAGGGGAGCTCATGAAATTTGCAAATGACACCAAGCTGCGTGGAATTACCCACAGTTTAGAAGATACATACTCAGGACACAGAGGGACTTGACAGATTTCAACACTAGGCCCTATCCAACAAAATGCAGTTCAGTTATGAGAAAAGTAAGGTATTACACTTAGACAAGAAAAACCTAATGTACAGTTGCAGAATAGGCAGTACCTGACTCAAAATAGTAACTGTGAGAGGGTGGACCACCACTTAAGTATGAGTCAGCAGTGTGCTGCAGCTACCAAAAAAGCCAATGCAGTCCTAGGATAGCATCAAGATCACAAGAAGTTATAGTCCTGCTTTATACTGCACCAGTGAAGGCACATATGGAACACTGTGTCCAAATCTAGTTACTAGAATACAAAAAAAGAAGAAAGGAAAGAAAGAAAAAGAAAGAAAGAAAGAAAGAAAGAAAGAAAGAAAGAAAGAAAGAAAGAAAAAGAAAGAAAGAAAGAAAGAAAGAAAGAAAGAAAGAAAGAAAGAAAGAAAGAAAAGCAAAAATGATAAGTAGTCTGGAGGCTAAACATACGATGAATGGTTGAGGGAATTGAACTGTGCTACAAATTTGGATTTGACTTCAAGGTTACAGTAATCTTTCAGGTTCTTAATTGTTTAGGGTCATATTCACAGCACTCAGCAAAATAGATGATTAAGATTGCCAAAGCTGATTCTTCCAACATACAGAAAAATGTTTGCTGGCTCAGATCTGAAGTGTACTTGAGAAAGAATTACATTAAGATTGGTGGCTTGTTTCTATTCCCTTATGTAGGTAAGGAGGCTTCTATCCATTTCTTTCAGTGATGGTAACTTGGAGACAAAATAACATGCATACATGATAAATAATACAGAAATATAAAAATGAAAGCACACAAATAAGATACAGTAAAAGCTTTGAAATGAGATCACCACATGTTCTTGAACAACAGAACATTGCAGGACCCATGTGAGAATTTTAAGTAGGAGATCTATAATGAACTTGGATTTGTAATGGCAAAGTACAGCCTTTTGCTTCAAATGATCTTCTGTGTCTTCAATAAAACCCTATGGAAATAAATGCCATTTTACTATTAAAGATTTGAAATATAGAGGTTACACCACAAATGTCTTTGCTTCTCACCTTGTAACTGTTCCCTAATTTATTTCTGTGTTAATCTCATAATGTGTAATTATGTATTTCCTGTGTAATGGAAGCATTCAAAGCATTTTGAGTTTCACTGTTTATAAGACTTACAGAGCATTTGCAAAGATGAGTAGCATGTCATTATTTGCTTCTTCTACACTCTAAAGGAATGTAAAAGAAAGTGGGGAGAGATGGATAAAAGCAAGTTCTGCAACAAATTTAACAATTAGGTACTTGCTGTATCACTGAGGAGGGAGGGTAATACTTCATGTAAAGTCTTTACTCCAGGTAATCCTTGACTTAGAATTGTAAATTCTTCTGGTCAAGAACTTGATCACCATAGGACCATGCCTGATTTTACAACCATTTTTATGGCAATCGTTATACAAATCCATTGTCTACAATGAGTGTTTTTTTACTGAAACCAAAAAATAAATGCCGATTTCCAGCAAAAACCTCAAATTGCAGTTGCCAAACGCTACAAATGGTTATAAAGACTGAGTGCCCAGAGTGTGCTTGTATGACCACAGGCAGGGGGAGGGTCAGAACTTTGGATCCGGGTGGTAAGTATCCCTGGGGAGATCCGCCATCATTTCAAACAGTTGCTAAGTGGCCGGTCTTAAGTCGAGGACTATCAGTTCTGGCTGTGGGGACAGCCAAACACATCCGGTCTCTTGTTATAATCAATAGTTTTCTCCTGTTTTCCTTCATTTCCTGATGAAGAGGCTGTCATTTATTCAACTTGTTAGATTTAGATTCCATTCTTCCCTCGCCATAACAGCCTTGGGAGGCTGAGCTCATCTAGTGGATGATTCGCCTAAGATATCTCAGGAGCTTTCATGACTGGGGGTAGATATTCCCCAAGGGTCAGCCTCCAGCTTCACTTGTCCAGGGATATTTTTTCCTAATATAGTCTTTGGATCTGGTCATCTTTGTAAAGAACACTGACCTGATTTATTTGAGTAGCTTATGGAGTGGTGCCTAGAGGGATTCCTTTTTCTAAAGCTAATTGCAGCAGCTACTTCCAACCTCCCCATGTTCTGACTCTGCTTTGAAATGAGTCTCGGTGGGTGGCAGCAGCTGGCTGACTCTGTCTGGGTTTGTCAACCAAGCAGCTGTGGGTCCTGGTCCATGAAGGCAATCCTCTTTTGTACTACTGCCCAAAATGAACAGGGGCATGTTCATAATGTCACCGGCCATTGAGTTCAATTTGAAGAAAATGTTACCCTTCCCTATTGAAAGAGACGATCGGTGAGAGCTTTTCCTCATGTACAAATTGTACTCGGCAGCCTCCTGATTGCATGCTCCAGGGCAAGTAGAATTATTGCTTGCTTTCGCTGACTTCATACATTTGTTATTGCTGCACTCAGCAGTGACCCACTATGTCAGGAGCAGTGTAATCCCGTTATAAAAATGTCTCACTCAAATTATTTCCGATTAGTATTGAAACATTTATAGTTTTAAATATCTAGAATATGTTGTACGATTAATGTGCTGAAGGATTCATTAATTTATAACTCCCAAGACGTTGCAGAAAGCAGCCATGGAAAGTGTGAAATCCTTAATATGGAAAGCTGTCTCTCACCAAAGGGCATTTTTCTAAGTTCAGTCTGCTACTGTCTTTGTGTTGCATCATTAGAGAAATATGTGCTATGGCACAGAAAAGAGGAGAAAGAAGCTGATGTAAGAAAAAATCCATGTGGATGTGTAATCAAGCTGATAAGGAATACTGTCTGTAAAGCAGGTGCAGAGCATCTGCAAATATCCTGTAGGAATAAACGGCTTTTTGGTGTAATGAATGATCTCAAATATTTATTTTGATGGAAGATTAATATTTTACCCTCAAAGTATTTATATTAGTATATTTAATTTGTGTAGAAAATAACAGCTCATTATACTGGACTGTTACAGGGCTAGAAAGGAGAATATGAAATACAGTTAGGAAGAGTCAGATGCAGACTTCTCCCAAAAAGATGGGATTCATGTAGAATTGAACTAGGCTGAGTCACTAGTAGAATCAAAGGATGCGGAGTGTGGCGATTGCAGAAGTGCTTTGGTGAGGTGCTCTCTCTGTGTGTTCACCTGTTTGCAAATGTGTTATATGTTAATTTGTGTAGTTTTTACTTCCAATTCTTTTACAATGAAATTCCATATTATTGTGCCTTTTGATTTGTCTATTCCAAGCAGGATGTTTTAAAAGCAGTGCCCTTTATTCTTGCCAGACTTTGCATATAAAGAGCCTCTTCTAGGAGTTAATAAACAAACACAAACAAAATGGATAGCCATTAGCTGTGTTTTGCTTTTTTCAATTCTGGAGGCCTTATGATAAAATGTGTGCTAGTCAGAGTAGGAGAAAGTTAAATCGATTTCATGTAGCTGCTCTGTAGGAATCCATCCCGTGGAATCCTTTTCACATATGACCAGCAATCAAGGGAGACTTTATCAGACTGCAGATTCTTTTGAGAAAGCCATTGGTGACCCCCCAGTCCCAACAGAAGAAGATGAAGGATCAGAGATTATGCAGAATTTTTAGTTCTGTCTTAATAATGAGATTTTGTTTTCAGGCAATTGTTAGCAAAAGCTTTCTCATGTAGATGCTTTAGCATTGTAGGTCAGTCATTGGCCCAGCCTCCTCCACAACCTCCCAAGCTACTCCCCCACTCCCTGTCAGCTCTTCCTCCTCTCCCTCAGAGTCAGTCTCTACCAGGGACATGACAGTAATATTGATTATGATATTCTTCTGAATTGCCTTCCTGGGTTCGATTTCAGACGTTTGAAATGCTGGGATTCTAGTTCTGCTATCATGAAGTTAATAGGGTGTATTTTAGAGGCTATTGTTTTACACCATGGCACTAGAATTCTACTGTTGCCCATAGAATTTCATAGTTTGGTTGTGTCCCAATGCATTTTTATATTTCTGTGAAACTGGTGTGTGGTTTACATCCAACGGAGAGCTTTTTGACATGTACTTTTAAGACTACAATTAGTATCCATAGAATAGTTGGGATTTGACAGTGGGTCAACGACAAACACGTTGAAGGTTAATTCTGAGTGATAAATTTGCTATTGATTAATAGAAAATTAAGCTATACAATTGAGATTTAGTCTGTTCTAGAGGTAGGGAACTTGTGCCTTCCTTAAAAGAGTAACATTGCTTTCCTGTTTCTTTATGCTTGTAATTGTTAAGATTTGCATTGGTTTAATTTTCTATTTTCTACTTTTAATAATTGTTGGCGTGAGATACTCAGCTTTTTACTCAACTGAATGGAAAGTAGAATGTAAATTAAATAACCAATTGACCATATACTGACAAAATTTCTGAGGAGGTGGCATAAAATATGCCTATCCCGTTATTTAATGTGTTAGCTGGCTTCATCTGTATCATAAACACCTTTAAGTGCTGATGAAACTCTTTCAATGTGCCCTATAATGGGTTAATCTTGAAAAGCGTTTGGAAATAGCTGTGGACATAATATGTGGCATCCAAAGTGCTATTCAGTGCAAAGTACAATGATCAGATCATACCAGTATGAAAAAAACAGCTGGTTTTGAAACTATCCAGCTGTTAAATATCTTCAGCATAGGCCCTTTAGGTATGCCCTCATTTGCAGAGACCCATACAAAGGATTTCAATACTCATTTCCTGAGTGCAACATTTTGAGTGAATTCTCATATCTTTTAAATTCCATGTCTCAAGTACTTATAACTATGGTCTTAATTTGTTTATATTTTGCTTTCTAGTCCTTGCCCTGAATATTTCTCAGATGAAAAGATAAGATATAAATTCAATAAATCTCATTGAACCTGGCCTTTTGTACTTATAGATCTGCATGAACTGAATGTACAGGCTAAAATACTCTTCTCTTCTCTTATAACTGGACTTTACAGATAAAGATTAGTATATTGGGCAAGTCGGTTTGCAAAGGATCTGTCTTTGTAATTGTTGGTAATCACAGAACCAAGTAGATACAAGTTTTTTCTTGTGTTTGTGTTTTCTTCAAAGCAGATGCAATTGGTACAGAAACAGAGAGAAATACAATTTTCTTGCTTCATGTTTATCTAATCTAAATCATTCCCCAGAAATACATACTAAATTTAGGAAATATGAATTCAGAAAAGGTTATGTCTGTTATTTAAAAAACTAGTGCTAACTAAAAATCCCAAAAGAAATATAAAAAAATTGGGATCCCCTGACAAAAATGTGGAATGGCTCAAGTTTTTTGAAATGTGTTACCCTTATGCAGAGATTTCAATTCTTCACTTGGTAATGTGCACAAAAGAGCAAAGATTGTATTGGTTTTGCATAATTGGCACTTTTAGTTAAATAGGCTCAATCCAATATTAATTCAGGAGGCATCACTCCAGAATTATTACCTTTCCTTCCAATTCTTAATTTTATTCACACAAAGACAACCTTGCAAAATAGTTGAACTAAGAGAGAATGAGTAGCCCAATGTCACACGGTGAGTTTTCATAACTGCTAGAAGTCTTGTACCTGTATATTCTGGCTTCTGGTCCACTCTTCTAATCAATATACTACAATTTTAATTATTAAAATGTTACCTTTTTTTTTTTTTTTTGCTGTCAGGCATCTTGTGCTGTTTTTGGGTGTTAGAGGATTTCAGTATGTGTTCTGACCCAAACCTTGTTCCAAGGAAACAAACATAAAACAGAGGTAACAGAAAAACGTTTTAATGATTCTTTATGAACTCCGTTCCTTCATGATTAAAAGGCTGTTTCAAACTAATTGTCTCTGATAAGAATGAGCCTTGCCAAGGTTGTGCAAGGCTGCCAAGAACACTAGGTAAAGTTGCCAAGAAATATTTCAAACACCAAGAGTCTCCAAACACCAGCCAAGATATTCCAAACGTCCACAAGGCTTGAGTGCAAAATTTTCTTTGCTTCTTGCAAAGAACTCCGGTTTCTCAGCTGGCTTTTATCTCTTAAGGGAGGGGCCATTACTGTGCTGCCTTACTTCTGAGTCGCCCGTGCTGCTGCAACTGCTCTGGGCACAGGCTCCTCGGGGTCCTCTTCCTCACTGCTGCCAGCTTCCACAAGCTCCGAAGGCAGCACTCCACTCCCTGATGGTCCTGCCCCATCCTTGCATCACACGCAGGCCCCTTGTCCGAGTCCTCGCTCTTCAAGACATCAGCCATCCACACCTGCTGCTGATGAACCCCAACAGTATGCTGCAGAAAGTTTTTTGAGGTAGTAGGTGAGGGATGTGGAGCTGGTCTACAGGGCTACTATGGAACACACCCTAAGCTTTTTATCTTGATGTGGCAGAAAAACTGGTGGTGTCAATCCTAGTAATGAGCAGAGAGCAACCCCTCTCACTGGGTGTGCTCAGGCAGCCGGAGCATGTCGGGCTGCTGGCGGAGGTTTGATGGTCTGGAGTGACAATGACATATCACCCATAGAGAACCATCAGCAGTGTAGCAACAGTGCTAAATGCCTGTTTTTCCACTGGAGTTATAGGAGCTGGGAGGAAGCCAGTGAAGGACTGAAGGCAAGTGCCGTATCAGCAGTAACACCAACCAGATGTTTTTATGGGAGGCCATGCTTGAAACTAGCCCTACTAAACAATGTTCGTTTAGTCTCTACGCTTGCCTTTCTGGCCAAGATCACCGAGGAGGCAGTAGGTCAAGGTGCTGGTGGTTATCTTTGAACATGAGATGGGTCCAGGTTGCTTGTGGGACTGCCTCACCAAATCTTTCCGCCTGCCATTGAGGCAGTGTCACTTGGTGGGTCCTTGGAAGACTACCTCCTTTCTCATGGCACCTGTCTTGGGGATCAAATATCCTCCTTGAGATACAAGCAACCTTCGCAGGGCTGTGAAGATTTTGCACCTTTTCCTTGGAATCAAAGTGCTCGTAAGAGCTCTGATACGGTTGAGGTGCATTTGTTCCCAAGATCGCGACTGTTGATGCTTTGGATTGTGTTTCTGTTTCATTTTTACCTGCCCAACACCTAGGGTGCTTTTGATAGATGGGCAGCCATAGAAATATGATGATAGATAGATAGATAGATAGATAGATAGATAGATAGATAGATAGATAGATAGATAGATAGATAGATAGATACTGGTGTTTCTTATTCATATCAGTATGTTGATCTTTTTTGAGGGGAATAAATTTCATGAAATATTTGAGCAGAGGTTGTTTTGCTTGATTTCAAAGCTAATGATAACAGTGCATCAGTCTACAATAAAAAGGGAGATTTGGGGCAGCTGATTTTGGTAGCTGGTTTCCATAGAAGCAGCTCAGAACAGTATGTGTCTATTAGGGAAATCCATAATTAACTAACTGAATGCAAACATGGGGGAATTCTTTATGTTTCTCTTCTGCCTATAATTGTTTTTGGTTACTTAGCTCGTCTATAAAAATTCTGTTTACTTCAGTTGAAAACTGATGTTGCTTTTTCTTTTAATGAATCAGATTTAAGCTTTAGGTCTGTCAAAATCAATAGTACAATTATTCATCATTATAATGCCCAAGTTTTTTGTTTTTTTTTTTCAATTGAGAACAGCTGTTAAAAAAGCAGGTTGGGGTGTGTAGTGAGTCTGGAGCAAGAAGCAAGGAATCCTGGACCAGATACTTGATTTACAACCAGAATTAAACCCAAAATTTATGTTGTTAAGTGAAAATTTGTTCAGTGAGTTTTGCCCCCATTTTACGATCTTGCTTGCCACAGTTAGGTGAATCACTGCAGTTGATAAGTTAGTGACCTGGTTAAGTGAATCTGGCTTCCCCATTGCTTGTCAAAAGATTGCAAAGAGTGATCACATGACCTTGGGGGCACAGGAATGGTCATAAGTAAGAACTAGTTGCCAAACACCTGAATTTTGATCACATGATCAGGGGGTGCTACTAAGGCTGTAACTGTGAAAAATGGTCATGTCATTGTAACTTTGATCAGTTGCTAAATGTTATAAGTCGAAGACTACCTGTAGTGTAGGAGATGACCAGGCTGAGCCCAAGGGAAGGGTCAAATGCATCATAAATCTCGCATCCCTGCACCCACAAGAGATCTAAATCCAGCCCACCTTGAATAAGCATAAGCGCACCAGCGTGCCTACCGTCCCTGTCCTATTGTTTTCTTATTTTTCTTATATGTATCCATGTATTCATAACTATGTTTTTACTCATACCTATTGTAAGCAATTGACAAACCAAATAAATAAAATAATAAATGAATGTCTTCCTTATCTACCACTAATTTTCCTCAATCCTTAGTAGTCCAGATCCTTATAGAGAGCTTAAGCTTGCAATAAATCTTTATACTCAGTTGAAAGGCCTGAATCTCCTGATTTCCCCAGCGCTTGACATATAGTATCGTTTTGTAAGCATGTGCCAGATGCAACCAAATGGCCATCATAAGAAGCAGATTTGAAACACTTTGTTACAAAAAATCAGGGAAAAGAATCCCAGTATTTAAGTTGTTATATATCTGGTTGTTAGTCTTTGTTAGAAATTTATGGTGTAAAAGTTGATGCTTTCTGTGTAAAGCAGGGCTCGCCAACCTTTTGGACCTCAAGGACCGCTAAGTTCATAAATGACATATATAAATAGTATTTAGTGCAATATAAAAAACGCAAACAATTTTTCTGCGGATCATCAAAATTTTCTCGTGGATGGGTGACAGCTGGTGTAAAATACCTTGTCTTGAAAGCCATCCTTGACTTCCCACAAAAGCATGTCACAGATTAACAGATAATCAGAGTTGGAAGGGACCTTGTAGGTCATCTAGTCCAACCCCCCCCCAAGCAGGAGACCCTACACCATTTCTTTTTTTTTGTAAAAGTTTTATTGATTTCAACAACAGACAAAAAACATATAAGACATAAAACATGACATTAAAAAAATTAAAAATAAAAATAAAAAAATTATAACATTCTTCATAAATTTACAGTGTATTGGTTGGTTTACCACTCCCTTTTGTGCATCCATTTCATAGTCATCAGAATAATTATATTACATAATAACTCACATTATCAATCATCAATAAAATATCCCAATATCATTATTGAACAATCATTTGACTAAAATTTTAACTAATTCATACTTAAGCGAGATAACTATAATTAAGTTAAATTATTTTATGACAAATCATGAAATCATATCAAATCTATCATAATAAAATATTCTTAAAAATTATCAAAACCAAGAAAAATTATATATTCATTATTTCCTAAATTTCTAAATATTCTATTATCATATTGTATTATCTAACCATTGATAAAAAAGATCCCAAACTTCATAAAATTGTTTATCTGCTTGTTCTCTAATTTCAAATGTCAGTCTACTCATTTCAGCACATTCCAATATTTTCTTAATAATTTCTTCCTCTATTGGTATTTTCTCACTCTTCCAATGTTTAGCAAATACAATCCTAGCTGCTGTTAATACATTTACAATCAGATATTTTAAATGTTTATTATATATATCAGGTACGATTCCCAATAAAAAAGCATGTCACAGATTAACAGATAATCAGAGTTGGAAGGGACCTTGTAGGTCATCTAGTCCAGCCCCCCTCCCAAGCAGGAGACCCTACACCATTTCTGACAGGTGGCAGTCCAGTGTCTTCTTGAAAGCCTCCAGGGATGAAGCTCCCACAACTTCTGAAAGCAACATCTGCTCTATTGATTGATTGTTCTCACTGTCAGAAAATGTCTCCTTATTTCCAGGTTAAATCTCTCCTTGTTCAGATCTGTAATCTCTAGATTTTCTGGGAGCAATCCTTCCATAATTATAATCTCTGCTCCCACTATGCTGCTGAAAAGAAAAAGCTTAGAATAATGGGACGAAATAACTGTACAATGAGATTTTTCTCCCACTATTATTCTTGGTGTTCCAGAGAATACTCCAACTCTTTAGAACTGATTTTGATAGAGGGGGAAACTTAAGAGGGTATTTTACTACTATTTTGTTCTGACAGCAGAACGATTTCGTTAGATTCTGTATGTAGCAGGTTGGCTCAGCCTACAGAGTAGCATGTTGGAGGTCTCAAACCTCCTTTTGGAAACCCTTTGAATATTCACTCCTTGTTTTGGCTCCTGCTATGGGTTGGTTAATACCACTGATCAATGACTTTCCTGACATCCTTATCCTTTTATGGGTGAAAGATCTGACTCTCACATCCTGAGCTGTCCAGCTGGCAATTAAAAGGTACTGACGAAAAAAAGGCTCTGATGCAAACTCTGGCGATTAGACAATTTAACTCTTCCTTTGGGAAATAAACCAATTTCACAAGTCATGAGCAAAATCAAACTTTTAAAATGCAAGAATCCCTGTTTACAGAGTTAAATGCGAGTAGGTGGGGTGAGTAAAGAGAAGCTACAAAATAGATAATGCAATGCTCTGGACAGATCACAAGATGGTGCTTGTAATGGATTGTGGGAATAACCTTGAAGAAGAGGAGGAAGAGCTGCAACCAAGGCAATGGTCAAATTAGAATCCAGAGCAGGAATGGAATTTGAGAAAGGCGCTTGGACTGGACCCTCCTCTTTAGGATAAAGGCATGGTAGGGAGAGGCATATTATTCACAGTTGCAAGGTTCTATTATAGAAACCCTGTAATAAAAGTAGCTTTACTATACATGACTTTGGGGTTCAAGTCTGGCCTACCTTGCAGGGCCGGTAGCACTGGACTACTGCAAATTCTCTCCCAAGGCATTTGAAACAGGTGTCAAATTATTCCAGAAAAAAAGGTATTTTAATATAATTAATAACCTTGTACACGTGTGAGTTTTATGTAAATTGGACATAAAGCTCAGATTTATAATTAGGAGAGAAATGGAAAAAAATTGGCACCACAAAGTAAAAAAATAAACACCAGTGTAATACGGAATCCTGCTAATTATTTTTACCTATGCCTACAGAAATAAACTACTGTTATCTGTTTTAAATTACCTGGCTTTTCTTCAGATTCTTGGAGATTCCAAAATAGAATCAGAAACTGGGGAGAACAAGTGTTAGCTATTGGCTTTTCCCAACCCAGTTCACAGCCTCTGCTCTTGTTTTTCATTCTTTTAAAACTTCTTTATATATGGAAATACCTGACTCTCCAAACATGACAAGGCACCTATCTCCTTTGTGAATATAGATTGAATTTAAGATGAGGGAACATAGATACTGTGTCTGAGCGTGCCAATATTGCCACCTACAGCCGCAACTCCATCGAAGATTGAGAATGTTAACAAGACTTTGAAATCTGTGGAGTTAGGAGGATGTAATATAAGGTAAAGCCTGCTGCTTAGGGAACCAGATTAGCTTATATGTCAAACCACCTATAGGGCAATATTACTACTGTCCTCATCTTTCCTATTACCTATTTCTTTAGCTTCTTATGACTATAATTTTGTTGTTTTCTTGTGATTTGTGTTGATTTTTTTAATTGGGTATCCTATTATAATTTATGTTGTTTGCTTATTTAGTATCCTATACTATCACTTGAGTGTTGTGTCTTATGATTTATGATTATTGTATTTTATTATGATGATCATGATTTCTCACTTGTTGCTTGTGTCTACGTGGAGAGCTTCTGCAACTGGGAAAAAGTTCCTTGCGTGTGTCCAAAAAAGAATCCTATCCTGATTCCATTGCCATTCCATTTTGCATGTACAAGGTAACAGGTAAAGGTGATTTGCTATTTGAGAATGGCCCACAGTTGTTTGTTGCAAACTTTTTTTTTTCATCTCTTAAAATAATGAACATATGCTTCAAAACAATAAATGATTTTGTCTCACTAGAAACACTAAAAGAAGCTAATTTCAGTAAAATGCAGAGGTATGGAATGTTACTGAGCTTTGAGAAATACAAGATCCATTTTGTTTTCTTTATTAAACTTACCACGCTGCTCATTTCTGAGCTTTTTGTGGAGCTTAAAATAAATGTAGAGTTTTGCTCATAGGCTTACAGATAATCCTGTCTCCTTATTGTCTCCTAAATAAATAAATAAAAAGTCCCACCGATTCCATAGCAGGATGGCTTCAGTAGATCTTTTCTCTGGCAGTATTGGCAGCTGCTATAATGATTAAGGTTGAAGGGCCTTGGTGATATCAGATATAAATCTAAAGTCTATAGACTCTTAGATGTTCTCTCATAAAATAATAGATCAGGGGTCTCCAACCTTGGCTCCTGGAAGCCTGGCGGACTTCAACTCCCAGAGTTCCACAGCCAGCAAAGCTGGCTGTGGAATTCTGGGAGTTGAAGTCCACCAGGCTTCCAGGGGCCAAGGTTGGAGACCCCTGTAATAGATAAAACGAATGTGCATGTTGCTAGTGTCACACTTTAACTATATTAAATATTCCGGGCTAACTAACAAAGTGATTCAAACCTAAGTTGAATCCCTAATAAAATGATTTCTTACTGCTTTTTGTTCAGGACAGCCAGTAGAGGTGACTTCGTATTTTCTGCCGATCGCTTGGTAAGCCATATTTTTCATGCACTATATATTATGCTCATTCATGAAGGTGTTATTACCATAATGACTCCACCCTTAAGCATAGATTATTTAAAAACTAGTCATTAATATTAATGATATAGTTTGATTATTATATTGTGCTTTCCTATTGTCCTGTTCCCCATTTATGTCAGAGGTATGGTTTAGGGCAGGGGTCTCCAACCTTGGCAGCTTTGCTGACTGAGGAACTCTGAGAGTTGAAATCTACAAGTATTAAAGTTGACAAGGTTGGAGACCCCTGGGTTAGGGTGCTTCCAGGTTGAATTAGCTGGTGACATCCCTGTTGCCTGGGGGGGGGGGGCATCCATGGGGGCTCCTCTGATGTCCCCATCAAGGAACTGGAGGGAATGATGAGAACTCACCCCACCCACAACCCCAGCACTCTCAAACATGGACTCGCTGACCTCCAACCCAACACATGAGCAACCGCACTCCTTGTTTTCCTATTGTAATTCCATCAAAGTTCAGCGAGATTTCTTAATGAAAAATTTGAATTCAAACAAAGACTATTTTTTAAAAAACAGAATTTTATTTTTCCCAGCGGCAAGACATATTTGCTTGTTTTACCAAGTAAAATATTTCCACATAAAAATTTAAACATAAATCTTTAGGATATATATTCAAAAATACATATGGATTCTGAATCAGTTGGTATTTTTACTTAATGTAACCAGACTGTAGGACTATTATTGTATTTTCCAATATCAGTTTTTGTGGAAATACCTATTTACATGGAATCTATGTACGTTTTGCTCCATTTGATAAATAGTGCTAGTTGATTCATGGAGATGGTCCCCCTGCTTGTGGTATACAATTGAAAGTGCTAAAAGCGAGTCTTGGAAATCTTGTTTTGTTGCTTTTTGAAACGTTCTAAAATCAAAGAGTTAAATAAATAAAGGCTGTTGTTTGTATTGGTTCAGCAGTAATGCCAATAGATAAGGAGAGAATCCTCCAAGATAGTCTGTTTACCCACCGTTGAGGCTGTCCTATGCAGTTAGACCTCAGCTTACCACCATTCGTTCAACGACTGAAATTACGACGGTGGTGAACGAAGGGACTTGTGACCTGTGCCCGATGTTACAGCTCTCATACGATCACATGATCAGGGGTACAGCAACCCACTCACCCTTAGAACTGGCCACAGCTGCTACCTTCTCTCTCCCTCCCCACCACTTATGCCCTTTAGTGCTGGGGAGGTTCCAGTGGTGCATGAAGCAGCCACCTCGCCAGGACCGAACATCTGGGAAGTCTTCATAGCAGGGTACCTAAGCAGCTGCCCACAGCTGGCTCCAAAGGCCAGGAGACTCTCAAGAGTGGGAAGCAGGCCCATCCCCTGAAGCCCCGAATCCCTGGGAAGCTCCAGCGCAGCTGCCATCACTGCCCTCCCCTGCCCTGTGCCAAGTGGCTTTCACTGTTTTCTTCCTCCCAGGAGGCAGCTCCACCTCGCCCTTTACCAGGAAGAAAAAGTTAAAGGCAGCCACTCAGCTGCAGTGTCTTAAAATGCCCCTTTCCCCATTTTCCTGGGTGGGGCCGGAGGACTGCAGCCACTTCCTGGTGAAGGGGGAAAAAAAGAAGAACTGCCCCTACTTTCCCACAGCTGTGTAAGCCACCCTCCGTTCCAAAAACAAAAGCTGAGCACAGCTCTCTTCTTTTTCTGTGCAAAGGGCCAGACTGGACATGCCTCATAAGCTCAATCATAGTATTAGCTTAAAGAACTTTTGGCTTCACTTTCCTGGGTTAAAACCATCAAGCACCTATTCCTAGAAGAGATCATTTTCAATAGAAATGATTCCTATGATCGGGTGGCACTTGGCAACCAATCATAAATGCGAGTCAGTTGCCAAATGCCCAAGATGGGAGGTGGGCAACATTTTATGATGGCCAGAAGTGCTTAATGGCCATAAAACAACCTTCCTGAGGCTTTTGTAATGGTCATTAAACAAGTGGCAATAAGTGGAGGATTATCTGTAGGCTTAGTTTAGGCAGGAGACAAATTTTGCTTCCAATAAAAGTGAGAAATGCTTTTATTGAAACTTTGGTTTTGCTGTGATTATTTGAATTTTACTTCCCTTGCAGATCAGACTCGTAGTTGAAGAGGGATTAAATAGACTACCCTACACAGAATGCACAGTGACCACTCCAACAGGTAAAAGAAGGTAGAAGCTCCCAAGGCATGGGAATGTCCCAGGCCAAATTATATAAAGGTTAATAAACATTTGTTCCAGTGGTGCTGAATGAGGAGACACGTCTGGACCTTGAAATTGGGCTCATTGCAGTGTTCCCACAGTCGTGTAATTGTAATTCAGGTGCTTGGCCACTGGCTCACAGACTGTTGCAGTATCCCACAATCACATGATCACTATTTACAATCTTCACTACAGGTTTCAGGCAAGCAATCCATGGCAAAGCTGGCAGGAGGTTGCAAATGGTGATCATTGGGCTTAAACCACCTAATGACTGGAACTGCCATCCGAAGTTGATGCAGTCATGTGCTGTGTTGCGTTACGACCATGTCATTTTGTGATTGAGTTCCTGGTGCCATTTACTGTTGCTAACCAAGGACTAACTGTATTTAGTGCAAAGCTAAAAGAGATAGATAACACACGGATAAGATATCATACAGTTAGCACAAGCAAACAAAATTATTAAACAAAACACAGAATGCTCTTTAGCAGCAATTTAAATAAATTCCTTAAGAAATTTTTCTCCGGTTTTTGTTGTCCCAGGCATCAAAGAACAGCAAAATTTAATAGATTTCTAAAGAGATCACATATGTGACTTGCCTTAAAATGATAAAGACTACATAACATCCTGATGTAAATATATACTGTATTATATGTTTCTGTAGCAGATGGCTTACATGCTTATAGGTAGTTCAGGTTGAGCAACTAAATCTTGAGGTACACAAATAAAAATCCAATAAACAGAAGGCTATTTTAGCTCTGGTCATTCAAATGCAGGTAATCCTCATTTAGCAACCATAATTGGGACAAGCAACTCTCGTTAAGCAAAGCAGTCACTAAGTGGAACATCCTGTGACTGCAACTGTATTTTCCTTTTCTCAATAACCCCACCCTTTAGAATGCTTATCCTGGTGTGCTAGCAGAAGGGAACTACATTCAATGAAGAGGAAGTATTACAAGAAGGCAAGCAGATACACACCAAAAGGAATGTGATGGCACTGTTGGCCCCTGAGTCCCTTAGGCAAACCAGTATATTTCCCATGGTTCCTCTTTTGTAATCCCTTCCTCTCCAATCTCTCTGTTGTACAGGGAAGGGGAGGGGGGGAATCAGGTCAGGCACACCCTTGCAGAACAGAAAGGAAAGGATTGGAAAGGAAGGAGTAACGAGAGGAAACGGGCACACAATGGGAAATATACCGCGCTGTTTGAGTAGCTTGCTCGTGGCTGCCAGGGCCAGTGAATTGCTCTAATGTGTATTTCCACTGTATGATCTACAATCTGTTTAAATCCCTTCCTCTTTAGTGTTTCTGCTTATAAGGGGCCGGGGGGGGGGGGAATAAACAACAGGTCAGACGGAGAACAATGTGCACTGATTATAATGGTGACATGGGACTGCGAGATGCTGTTTCCAGCTGATTGGAACTTTGCATTATTGTGCATCTGACCCTAGATTTGATTCAAGTGAGTCTGAGAAACGTTGCAACTATAATTAACTAGCAAGGAGATGATAAATTCACTTATTTTGTATCAATGTGTCCTTCTAATAGTTTGAGAGCTTTTATGTAAGCAAGAGCTCTATATTGTCTGATTCATAGATTAGATCCAGTTAGCAATAAGATTGTATTTCTTATTTTATCGTCTTATTAAAGGAGTCTAAAGCTCTGGTAACGGTGAAGACAAAAACCCCTTTAGGCTGAGCATTCCTCCTGAAGATTTCATGACTGCATCCATGTAATTTTCTTGGAAACCATGTAGCTTTACAATTATCCATGTCTCTCAATATATTTTAATTTTCCAGCCTGGGATTTCCTAGAGGTCTTTAATTACAGATATGGACAGGTTCAAGTTGGCTATGTGTTTTGGTTTTTTATTTATTTCTGCTGTGGTTGGCTAGGTGTTAATTAGCTTCAGATGTTCAAAATCATAATTCTAAGCAAGAAGCACTATTGCTTTGAATCTGTTGGCTTTTCATTCTGGCAGAAATGGCTGAACCAGCTGCATTATCAATCCAGAATCTACAATATATGATTGGAACAATAGTCTGTAAATAAATATTGTCTGTAGAGGCTGTAAATAAATAATCTGATAATAAATAGAGTTCTCTTAATTTTGCTTGGACTCTTGTTCAATGCATTAGCCTAAAAATAGCTTTCTTGACCTGATTCGTTCCTACATGCAGGCTGCAGTTTTGGAAGTCACAGGGGAAACCTCTTGGAAAATTGGGGAAGGCTTCAGGAAACCAGTCAGGGAGCTTCCATAGTTATTTTGGTACTTCTTTGCAGATGTGACTGGATTCTTTCCTCAGATTTCTGACTTGAAGTCAGAATATGAAAAACATATACAACTAATTATTCAACAACATCAACTCAGTGAGTTTTTCTTTCTCTGCGTGTATCCCCCCCAAAAAGTATGGACTAAACTTTAGAAAGGAAATTTATTGACTACTGTACAAATAGTAATGAAATTTCAACACTTAAAAAGTTTTGCAATGAAAGTGCATTTTAAGTTAAATTTTATTTCTCATCACTGAAGGTCAACCATTGCAATATTGTCCTTTTCTGTGACTGTTCCAAATTTATAAGACTTCCTGTTTTCTTATTTAAACATGTCATTGCAGTAAAAGCTGTCTGGGGAATGAAGTTACTAGGTTTACTACTGAATAACTTGAAGGATACCAACTCCGGAGAAACTTCTTTATTTTTATAAGAGTAAAAAATTCTTTATAACAAATAAAAAGAATATTTATGTCTTTTCAACAGGGTACAAATATGAAGGAGTGAAATTTGAAAAGGGAAACTGTGGGGTCAGCATAATGAGAAGTGGTAGGTCACTTAAAATTTCCTTGTGTGCTTGTTACTATTTCTTATTATTAATCAAGTTGTATCACGTTATCGATAACACCAGAATGCAGATTGAAAAATAATGCACAGGCCTCGCCTAGGCAAGATAGTCAACCCCATTTAGGAAAATACCATAGAATTATAATGAGGTTGAGAGTGCAAATGCCAATTTTTAAAGTGAGTGACCCCCCCCCCTTGCTCGTCTTCGCTGCATAATGTCTTCCTGTTTCCCTCTCCCAATGAAGGGGAGGCCATGGAACAGGGCTTGCGCGATTGCTGCCGATCTATACGAATAGGGAAGATCCTGATCCAGAGCGACGAGGAGACGCAGAGAGCCAAAGTGTACTATGCAAAATTTCCGCCAGACATCTACAGAAGGAAAGTCCTCCTCATGTACCCCATTCTGAGTGAGTGCTTTAAAGGTGGTATCGGAAGCTGTGTGGGCTGCAGAGGGCTCGGCTGGAACAGAGATAAGCCAGTGAGGACAGGCTTAGCTTGTGATGAATTGCAAAATACACCCATTTCATGCTTTGCTGGAAGGTCTAGTCCAGAGGTCTCCAAACTTGGCAACTTTAAGATTTGTGGACTTTAATTCCCAGAATTCCCCAGCCAGCTTTGCTGGCTGAGGAACTCTAGGAGTTGAAGTCCACAAGTCTTAAAGCTGCTAAGTTTGAGGACCCCTGGTCTAGTCCTTGATCTAATGGAGCTGGCAAAATATGGATCCTAGGCTGCACATGTTGAGTAAGAGGCGTCTAATCATATAAAACGAATAATGGGAGTTTGCCAATGTAATGTAAGTAATGGCACGCCTATGTAGAATTCCACAGATTTTTAAAATCTTCATGAAATACTTGGTAATTGACTATTTCTTTCCAAGTTCTAAACTCTTCTGCTTAGCCAAATGCTTCGCAGAAATTTCTTCAAAGAAATTGGGAATAGATTGTGCCACAATTAGACTCTAACTCCAGTTGTAATTATACTGAAAGGAAAGATGACTCTGACAACACACACACACACACAAAGCTTGAAAAGACAGTTGGGTAATTCACCTTTGCTTCCTTCCCTCTCTCTTTCCACTCCTCTCCCCCACCCATGGATCAGGCACTGGCAACACTGTGATCGAGGCCGTAAAGGTCCTCATAGAACACGGGGTTCAGCCCAACGTGATAATCCTGCTGAGTCTCTTCTCTACCCCCCATGGTAAGTTCAGGCAAACTAGTAGCAATTCATAAAATAAAGGTATTTGTGGTAAAGAGTTTAAGCTCTCTTTTCATCTAAGGAGATCCATACACATGCTGGAAACGGGAAATTATATACAACAGTATAGTTGATTTCTTTAAAAAGTGGCAGATGGTCAGCATAGATCTACAACCAAACAAATATGTAAAGCTAATGAGCACTCGATCAAGCAATCTGTTACATGGAAACATAATCATAACCCCTTCTGTTGCAAGATTTTGAAAAACAGACTGACTGGTTGTACTTCAGAAAAGGCATGGATGTGAGCATCCTCAAAATATTGTAGATACAATTAGAGATGGGAGTGAATAATTATGAATATAATCCTTAAACATTTGAAAAGATTTTCAACATTGCTATGTAGTGAAATCCTTTCATGTTAGAAAAGGCAGACTAAATGAAGGGAATTGTGTATGTGTATTTGATGCCTATGAGGACACGCTAAGTTTTTTCTTATGCAAATAAGAATATTCTAGGGTATCATTTCTGTATTATAGAAGTATCATTGAATTTCTTGTTTGACAGCTGTGGAAACTGTCACATGTAAGCTTTCACATAGATGTTAACTACGTCCAAAGAAAATGCAACTGTTGAATTCACAAAATACTGGGAAAGGGGGAAAAAAGGAATTTATGTCAACTTTTGATTAAAGCTTGTAATAATTGGATAATGGTATATTCCAGAAGTAGAAAATCAACATAGCTACATATATAATTTGGTTTTTGTTTTTTTTAAGGTGCCAAATCAATAATCCAGGAATTTCCAGATATCACAATTTTGACAACAGAGGTTCATCCAGTCGCTCCTACACATTTTGGGCAGAAGTATTTTGGAACAGACTGAAGTACTTAACCCGTTTGTGTTTTGTTACTGTAAGATATTACACCATTTTTCTACATTTTATAATTTGAAGTCGAGGTATCTATCTTTGGGTTTTGTTTTGTTTTATTTTTGTCCAAAGGTGGAAATAGTTGACCTGCACTAATTTTTTTATTTAAATGGATAGATACTTGATCTTAAGTCTAGTTTTTGTTTTAATAATGAGATGGGGCAATAAAGCAGATCACAGAAATCTAATGTTGGGTTATTCAAATTGTTGCCCTCTACTTTATTTATTCTTTGTAGCCAATTTGGCTGATTGCAACGGTAAAATAAACTAACTGTGAAGGCACCATTGTCTGTATCTTTCATTGTTTTTATAGTGCAACTGGACTTTTTCCTGGAACAGATGGATTTTTCACTAGAAACCATTGGCACATTTGTGCCAGTCTTTGGTTATAACTTGTTTTTGTAGATTGCATCTTTAAGCTGTATAGAAGTTGTGTAACTATAATAAAGATGTGAAAACAAAATGCAGGCACAATTCAAAAGATGGTGTGTGCAAAACATTACACTACTCACACTTGCTCACATATGGAATATATGCACTAGGGGAAGCGGCAAGGCCATTGAAGAGGCAAGTCCCATCAGATCTGGATTGCAGAATTTGGAATAGTCACACCATAGTGGCAAAGGGATTCAGAAAACACTTCACCTTTGCTGCCATCTAGTGGTTGCCCAGATTTTTATACCAGAGGTCAGTTAGTTTTCTTTTGATACTAAATCTTATTGATATTTAAATTAAATACAATTAATAATACGAAGGAGAACAATTAAAGACAAAACTAATGTTTCATTTCACTGTAGGTGACTTGTACACAATTTTAAAGCAAACCATATCAGAAAGATAATTGCTTTATATTGAAAACAGCCATTATAGGTCGCTGTCTGGACAATAGTTTTAGCTTGGCTATGATGCATCAGTAATTGTCTCCTGGTTGCTAATCAGCTGGTACCCTACAACCACAAATCATTTTCATTTTTCTGTTCATCATCAGACCTAAGGATATTTATTTTCGTTTCTTTTAAGAGCCCATTTTACTTCTTATTAAAATATGTTTTAGGTATATTGAACATTACTGCTAAAATCTTAAGCTTGGAGATGGTTAGATAAGATGTCCTATGGTTGGAAACTGAGTCTGTGACTAACAGAACCTGAGTAAAAATAAGCTAAATCATAATGGCAGATTACATCATACAAAACAAGAGAAATACATTAACCCAGTCTGGACTCCTGGTATTTGAATTAAAAAATGCAGCATTACACAATACATTTTAACATATTTAAATAATCAAAGGTAATTCTACAAAACATTTTTATTGTGAAATATTTCCATGCTTTACACTGCTACATGATCACGAACATACATTTTTTTCAGTTAATGAACCTGAGAGAATGTAACCGTTAAAACATTCAGGAGACCCAACAACAGCAGAATATGATATAACCAAGAGATTCTGAGAATCCTTAGGAGTGATTATGCTCCACTATACTGTACTTAAGTAATCGTTTTGTACATTTCTGATTATAAAATCAAATGGGGAAATCCACTCTTTGATAGATCATCAATGAAACCATTGTATCTTGATTATACAATACCAAAGAAAAGGCCAGGATGGGATTATTCTAGATAGAGAACAAAATATTTAAAAGTATAGAATACAGGGCTATGCAATTTGCTGCCACCCCCCGCCCCCTGAGACGATTAATTCCAAACTAAAGGTTAGTGCAATTTTACAACACTCAATGATTAAAACAAAAAAAACTTGCCAACAGTATTTTGCAAAAGTGCAGTCAAATCAATAGCTGCTGGTGACTCATGCAAATGTTTGACAAGATTCATCCATTCTTTACTTTCTACATGTGGTCTTTCACTGAGTAATCTTTCCTCCCTGCCATAGGAAGTAACTATTATTTAAACTGCTCTTAAAAGGTGGGTGAAAGAATTGAAATCTAGCTACAATGTATGAAGTAGAAGTAAGTATTTTTGAGAAATAACTGATACCTTCAAGTAAACTCGTTTACGACTCTGCTACAGGAAACACAATCCACTTTTAAAATTCTACGAAGGTAAAATCAGCTCTCTTCTTCCATCAGCCCTGACCAACACAACCACATTTTAATGCATTTATCAGTGTTTTCAGGCAGGTCCTGATATACTTGTTTTGTTTGTGGTGGGAAGCAAGCAGTGCGACTGGCAAAACAGCAAACCTCTTTTGTTTGTACTGTTGCATTATTTGTCGCATTATTACAAGGCAGACATTTCAGGATATTGAGCTCAAGCAGCTTCGGTGGTACTCACAGCCCTGTTCTGCATACCTTCACAGACAGATGTGAGAGTGCAGCTATATTAGATCTTCCCAAAAGTTGAGAAGGGAGGTAGACAGGATACTGCAGTACTTCTTAACCTTGGTAGTTGGAAGAAAGCTGGCTGGGGAATTCTGGGAGTCCAGCCATTTTCCAGCTGCCAATGTTGAGAAACACTGAGATATTGTATGTCCCTATCTCTCCAATGTACTTGTTCCCACCCAGGTGAGTTGAGGAGAAAGGAATGGTATGTATATGTCACATTCAATTTGTCATTAGAGATACGTCATGGTCCTGTCTTGTTACAAGTAGAGTAAATTGTGCTTTCAGTTGTGCACCACACCTTACATGAGAAACAGTTGTAGGTTGGGGCCAAATAAACATTTCTTATATCGTGTTAGCTGACTCTTTCACTATATCGGCATGCAACAATGATAGTATTCAACAATTTTGATGATCTCCAAAATTTAAGCTATATACAGAAGGCCAATTCTTTTAAACACGGATTTCGTACCTAACTACATTTGTCTCGCTGTCCTTAGCAGACCTCAATGTGATGCTTTCAGTTTTGTGGTGAGAATGGGATGCATGCTGTTTGCAAAGACCCTTCGGTTGATTTCCCGGGACCACTCTCTGCTGCTCCATCTTCTCAGAAGAACATTTCATGCCAGGAATACGTGGGCAATGTGGAACCGTGGGAGCCTTTGAGAAGTTTCTGAACCTGGGACATTCCAGCATGGAAAAAGTTCCACCTACATTACCGCCAAACCGATTCCATGAATAATGCTGGACAAAGTGCAAATTTTATAGCTCCAGTGCACAAAGGTTATTTTGTTCCGCAACACAAAGCAAGATTTGCCACAAATGAGTCCCAATACTAGGAATAAGATACTTCTCACAATCCAAAGTTGCGTTTAGATTGATGAAAATGGGTGGCATTTTGCACCCCTGTGATTGCTTTAAAAATGGCTAAATGTATGAAAAGTATACCTTTGCTGGTTGCAACAACAAAACGTAATAGTTAAACGTAATAGGAATCTAGAGACAAACATCACAATATTGGATCATAATTCAAATGCTATAGAGCAGATGGCCACTTTATGGTGGGTGGACTTCAACTCCCAGAATTCTGGTAATTGAGGTGCCACCCAGTTTAAAGTAGCCAAGGTTGAAAACACTGCTATACAATACCATAAATTCCTTAAGTAGCCATTTAAGGCCTTTAATTTCTTCCTGATACTCAAAAGAATATGCTTGCAAATAGCCTATTACTACCCTTCCTCCCTGCTTCTGAATTTCAGTTGGTCCTAAGAAATCACAAAAAGGCTAACGAGATGACTAAATACTAGTTATATTTCTAGACAAAACACTGCCACAAATTATTGGGTCTGTGTCGTCCGTTAACAGGCAGGTTGCTGTGGGCCATGCAGTCATTGGGAGTCGGGCAGCATAAACATTTTAGATAATGAGAAGAAAATGCTGTCTACTCTTCAGAACATTTGCTTGCTTGTTTCGGGTTTTGGGTCTCCATATCAGATTATGTGAGTACATGAAAACCAGAATGACATGCTGCAACTGGATAAGGTCTGAAAGTGACCATACTGGTTGGTAGAAAGCATTCCAACAAGCATACTTTTATCCCAATAAACTGGAAAAGTTGCTTTAATTACAAAACAGCCTTTTCCAGTCTGGCAGCCAGCATGCCACTGCATGAGGAAAGTACCCCCAGTCATCATCCCAGTCCTTCTGGGAGGGTGCTAAACTCAGGGAAGGTCAAAAGCAGGAGTCTTCAAACTTGGCAGCTTTAAGATTTGTGAACCAGTCATGTTAGCTCAGGAATTCTGGGAGTTGAAGTCCACAAGCCTTAAACTTACCAAGTTTGAAGACCCTTGCTGAAAAGAGTCAGTTCAACTTGTCTTTTCCACTATTCTTGCATAACTGGGCCAGGCAAAGGTTTAGCAGCGCCATTCATATAAGATGTTTTGTGAGTTTTACCCTTTTTCTCAACTTGTGCCAAGCTACAGGGTAGTCTTCGACTTAGGACCACAGTTGAGCCCAAAATCTATGCTGTGAGAAATTTGTTAAGTGAAATTTGCCCCATATGCACTACTATTACTATTAATCTTCTCATCACTCCTTATTGCCCCTCCCCTCCCATTTGTGACTGTAGGACTAACCTTGTATCCTTACAATTTATATGGACTGTTTCCTAGTATGATCTGATTGCTTATTGTACCCTATCACTATTATTAAGTGTTGTACCTGAAGATTCTTGACTCTTGACAAATGTCTCTTTTCTTTTATGTGTACTGAGAGCATCTGCACCAAGACAATTTCCTTGGGTGTCCAATCACACTTGGCCAATAAAGAATATTCTATTCTATGACTTTCCTTTCTATGTTAAGTGAATTGTTAAATGAATCACTGCAGTTGTTAAATTAGTAACACAGTTCAGTGAATATGGCTTCGCCATTGACTTTGCTTGTTAGAAGGTCACAAACAGAGGTGGGATTCAGCCGGTTCTGACCCATTCTAGAGAACCGGTAGCGGAAATTTTGAGAAGTTCAGAGAACCGGCCAATACCACTTCTGACTGGCCCCGCCAACCCCATCTCTTCTTTGCCTCTGATTGGCTGGATCTTCTTTGGTTGCCCTGCACAGGAGAATGGAGCTGGAAAGCAGGTTAGTGGGGTGGGGAGGGAATGGGATTTTGCAGTAACCTTCCCCTGCCAAGCCAAACTGGTAGTAAAATTTTTTGAATCCCACCACTAGTCACACTATTACCTTTATTGTCAGAGTACAACATGTGTACAATGAGATTGGCTGAGCCTCCCTTTGTGCACTCCCCCAACACAACTCACAGTGAGGACAGAAGTCCCTAACCCAGTCCCAATCTTATAACACTATGACCTTGTTGCACAACACGCCGGCCACACAAGTCTATCATCCTATGTTGGCATGAAATTATTTTCTGTTCAGGAGTCAATTGTTTCTTTGGAACTCATGCCAAGGCCCAGAAGTGCCAGGATCTTCACTTCCCTCTACTTTGATGTCCCTAATTCAAGAATTTCTAAAAGCAGTTGAGAATTCAGGACATGAAGTGGCTGAAATTGGAAGGGCCAATTCCTTCGAGATCCTGTTAAGATTCACGCTGATCAGACATGATTTTTCTAAGGCACGCCTTATCCAATCACTGCCTGCTAGATCCCCAAATTCGGGAGCCCCCTTTCAGTAAGAGGTCAACCAAGCCAAACAAGCTTTTCTCCTCCTCTGGTAGTGTTAACAGAGTGGACCTGAGAAAAGTTCAGTAGCAGCTGAGATGCTTTTCTCATGTAGCTCCATGAAGTTGGAGACACATCATTAAAAATTAGTCCCCCAAATACAAGTTCTAATGTTTTAGTGGATTATCTTTTTGAAATGTTGGAGTGGAGCTGCATTTGTCAATTTGTTAATTAAATGTTAACATTTAATTGCTCTGATCAATGTGAAGAAGAAAAGAATTTTTTAAGGAAGGGAAACACATTGCAATTGATTGACAGCACCATTATGAAGTCTAACTAGGGAAGAATAACAGTGTTAAATGTGGACCCACACAAATGTCTATTTTGCTTAAAACATATAGCATTCAAAGGACTAATATGATTAATCAGCAGGGGAAAAAATGTTTAAACTAGTTCTATTGAAATTAGTAAAGCTTCAATATTTGCCATAAGATTTGTATCTGTTTCAGTTTCTCCGGCTGGCGTCTTTCTACACTGAGAAAAATTAGTGCATTGTTTTTTTTAAATTGAACCTAGACGATTCTGGTCTCCCCGAGAGAATCAGCAAAGGGTGCAACTGCACCAAGGAAGCCCAGCCAGCTATCAAACTGGACTGCATGACAAGCAAAACCAGAGGGGTCCCAGGCAAATCTTTGAGGGAGACCTAGCCACTGTAAGCATGATGGGCTGCCTCTTCCAACTGCAGAATTTTAAAAAAAAGTCTTCTTTAAAAAAAGGATCCGATGGCCCCAGTGGGGTGGAGGAACTACCCCAGGCAGGACTGGAATGGGCTTACATTGAGAGAGTCCAACTGTTGCTCTCTCTTTCATCTGCTTGTGTGGCTACAGGGGGTGGACAGGGAGGCGAAATGTAGCATAAACAGAGAGATGCGGCTGCCCGGTTGGGTGGTGCCATCTTGACACTGGGGGAAGTTGGTTTAGCTCCAGCCCCAGCCCATCTCCCTGATCCCATTGAACAAAACGGTTGATGTCTATAGCCTATTTCCAATGATCTCCTAGGAGGGTGCTGGGCTGGGTTTTTTGTTTTTTTTGTTCAAAGTTCTAAAGAACCTATTTCTGAACAGTTGCTGAAAAGCCTGAAAGAAAATATCTTGGCGGAGGGGGGCAGGGAATCCCACTTGGATCAAAACCTCTCCTTGCAACATCCAGTCACCAAGCGCTTGCTCACGTTAAAGGATCAGGAGGAAACGCAGCTTTTTGGACTTCTCTATCCATGAGTTTCTTGAGGTGTTTGGGAAAAACGAATGAAAATGGTGGAGAGATGCAAACCTTATTCCTGATCAGATTATGCAAAGGGTTTAAAAAGTCCGTGAAGTGAGGCTGGCCTGGCTCCAAGCAAGGCCTCCCCTGGATGCAAAGCCAGGGGCCAGGCTTTCTCTCCCCTTTGGCAGGCAGACTTTTGTGTCGGGGAGGCAACTTCTGTCTAAAGATGCCCAGAGCCACATGAGCCTCCGGGGTCATTGTTGTGCAATTCAGAGACTAGGGATTTGTTTTTTCGTAGTAGAAACTAATCCAGTAGCTGAAGCTGTTCTGAATGAATTTCGGACAATTGGAGGCACCTACTACAAACGAGGATTGTGCTTACATCAGAAAGGACAACTCAAAAGAGACGGACGTTTTAGCAAAATCAGAGTTGAGACTGAGTATGTTTGGGGCCCGAGGGTGTGGGAGGTTTCCCCGGGCTACAGAAGCAGTGCGTGTTTGCCCCATTCTCTAGAAGTAAGACTTGATTTGGCAGCCATGATTCCTGTTTTGAGCCGTCTGCTTAACTGTCCGTCTCCACCGTTTCACAGAGCTGTTCTTCCTATTTGGCAAGACGCAACAACGCGCAGTCCAGGCCGTTAGCTAAATGCCCCTTAAGGCACTTGGAGATGCATTTGCACTAAGCAGTTTTCCCTTCTTCTGAGTAAGACGTACAAAAAAGAAAAGGTCATGAATAGCCTTAATCACTTCAGAGCTGCCATGTTAGAAAAAAAATAATAATAATCCATAATGTGTAGCAAACCTTGGAAGTGTCCCCAAGGGCAGTCTCCTCCAGAAGCATTTCAGAAAGCAAGAATTAGCCTCCAATGCTCCTTTTCCATTTCCGGTCCAAGTGCTGCCTTTCCCTTTTTTATGCCTCTTGAGTCTCCATCACCAGAGGAAGCTAATGAGACAGGGAGGAAGCAGGAAGTCAAGTGGGTTGCAGGAAAAGAAAGGAATAAGAATGAGTCTAATTAAAAGCATTTCTATTCTACTCCTAAGGACCAAACTCGACACGACATTAGGCAGCCCTGCATTTCATGCGTACGTTGAAATAAAAAGAAACCACACCTGCAGATGGGCTGACAATGATCAAGATCAGAGCAGGTGCAAGGAGGGGGTGGAAGAATGAAAAGTGTTCATCAGGAGCTGCTATTTGATGTTCTGGAATGAAATTTTTAATTGGGGAGGAAAGACTCCAAAGGAAAGGAAAGCGCCAATCGGTTTGGCTTGGACCTGGAATGCTGCTTTCCAAAGGAACCATTTCTCTTTTCCCTCTTTCTCCTGTTTGCTGTAACTTTTAAGTTTGAAAAGAAATGACACGACCCCAAATTCCCTACTTTTGCCCACCGCTTTGATCGCCCCTTTGCAAAACTAAGGAGCACAATACAGGTAGTCCTCGACTTACGATCCATAATTGGGACCAGAATTTCCACTGCTAAGCATCGCTAAGTGAGTCACACCCGGTTTTTCCAAATTTTTCTGCCATGATTATTCAGTGAATCATTGTGGTTGTTAAGTGAGTTCTGGGCTCAGTAGGTGAGTTCCACTTCTTGTTAGTGGAATGGAATGGAACAGGTCTTCTAGTCCCACCCTAGACCATTCCAGATAAATGGGTGTCCAACCTTTTCTTGAAAAAAAAAATAAAGGAGCATCCGTGACTTCTGGAGGCAAGACGTCCAGATCAACTATCTCATGGGGGAAAAACATGAACTGAAAGAGGAAGGAAGGCTAAGCTTTATTTTTTTTAATATGAAGAAGAAATCACTTACCAGAGCTCACGAGTTGCACAACCTCAGCTCTTCAAAGCTGCTACGTCTCCATTTCGATGGAAAGAGAAGTCCCTTGCTGGTAATCTGGACAGACAAACAAAACACATCCACTCAGTAAGACAGAGATTGCCCTTCCTGCAGAGTTGTGTAGTTGTGGAGTGCGATTTTTCTAGATTGAGGTTGTGGGGGGGGGGTCTATTTGGCTTGGAATGGCCTGCTGGGGACTGCACTCTACAAAGACAGAGGAAGATCGCATGTCCTTCGCATCCAACTAGAATTCGGTACAATTACTGCGATTACTTCCCAGTTCTGTATTTAATAACTGCTCTCTTTTATTTTATTCATTTTTTTTTTGTAAATTTTATTTGAGTTTCACAAAAGATAAAAAATACAAATAAAACATATTTTTTGAAAGTAGCGTAATCCCGGGTTACATTTCTTCATATAGACACAAATTCAACTTCATGCTCATTTTTATGTTCTATTCCATATCTTATTACTATTTTACATTTTCTGCATAGCTTCTCTCTTCTTTAAATTTTCTCAATTTTATTTTAATTATCTCATCTCAATTCAAATCATTATATTTATATTTTTTGTCTGTCCTGTTTCAATTATCTATTATCTTTTCTCATTAAACAAAATTTCTCCTGTAGTTACTGGTTGGAGTATGACGCCTTTAGATCTTTTCAGTTTATCCATTTAACTCTTATTTAGGCTTCAATATATACCCTAAAGTTATAACATTTAATATAATACATAACTTCCATTCGGATTCTGCTTGGTACATTCTTAAAATACACACTATATTCTTTAAAAAAGAAAAAATTATAAATGTATGTAATTAAAACAACATATTCCATTCCAATTCAATTCTATCATTAATATTAATATTCATTAAAATTTTAAATTCTTTAACATTACTTTTCAATGAAATATCATACTTCTATGGGAACAATTATAAGCTTTCCATAATTAATTCCCTCCCCTCTTCACTTATATTTTATAAAACGTTAACTAATTAAAATGTTCCCATTCCTTCCTAATTCAATTTTCTCATTTATTTTATTTCACTTATTTTATTCACAAACATTTCACTAAATTACTTTATCCCTCATTTTAATCATACATTGTTTCCAATTTTTTAAAGTTATTTCTATTACTAATATAACAAAAACTATCTTATGTACCTTTACAGAATCCCTTTTTCAGTTAGGTTTTCACCCATTATCTCTAAATAGGTCCTGTTTCTCTATATCTTGCTCCGGTCCTTTGTAACTTCTTTTCCTTTTCTTCTTCCCTCTCTTCTTCTCTCTCCCCTTTTTGCCCCTTTGTCTCTATTTCTCTCTTCTGTATTCCCCTTTTCTGTTGCTTTCCAGTATTATACTTATTTTTCAAATTATTTTTCTTTTCTTTGGTTGTTTTTTTAAGTCTTAAATTCTCCATTCTCTTTCCCCCCCCTTTCCTTTTTCTTCCCCATATAGAATTGCTTGTTCATTAAAGATGATTTCTTCTTTGTCCCAGTCTTCTTGTTTTGCAGATGTTTCTTGTTGTTTCTCATAGTTCCAAATCTCCATTTCTAAGAATTGAAAAATGAAGCCAAAAGAACCCTTCCCTTCTTGTGCATCATCTTTGTACTTTTTAAGTTCCATTTTCAATTCATTCAGAAGTGGTGCCATTGTATAATTTTTTAAACAACTACATCATTAGTATCTCCTCAGACATCAGAGTCAGCAGAACACCCCTAGAGATAGTAAAAAATTTCAAATATCTTGGGTCCATCATTTCCGATGAAGGCTCAAAACCAGAAGTAATGGCAAGGATAGCACAAACAACAGCTGCGCTTTCGAAGCTCCAAACTATTTGGAAAGATAAGAACATCAGTCTGCGCTCAAGGATCCACCTAATGCGCTCCCTCGCAATATCAATCTTTTTATATGCCTGCGAAACCTGGACACTCAATGCGGATTTACAAAGAAGAATCCTTGCAACAGAAATGAGATGCTACCGAAAGATCCTTGGCATCCACTACACAGACCATGTGACAAATGAAGAGGTCTTAAATAAAATACAACAGGCAATAGGACCACACGACAACCTTCTTACTGTCGTCAAGAAACGGAAATTGAGATGGTACGGACACGTGTCTCGCTCTACTGGCCTCGCAAAGACCATCATGCAAGGGACGGTAAGAGGAAGCCGCAAACGGGGAAGACAACGAAGGAGATGGGAGGATGATATCCATGATTGGACAGGCTTGAACCTGGCAGCATCCCAGAGAGCAGTGGAGGACAGAGACGGATGGAGAAGCGTGGTGGTTAAATCTTCGCAGGCGCCCCAACGACCTCAAAAGAGGTCACGGGATAGGTGAGGTGAGGTGAGGACCCAATTAATTTTAGTCATTCAAATGTAATAACCAAGAATCCAAAGATCACCAAATAATCCAGATACACGCAAGCTGTTTCTTTTTGCTCTTTTTTTTTTCACTTTCTCTTCCTGGGGTTACTGTTTAGTTACAAAGTTTCAGTTAAAATATATCTTTTAGAAGTCTTGTTGAAGTTTTACTGTAGATTCTTTTTAATTCCAGGCAGTCTCCTCCCTCTTCCAGATCCTGCCCTTATTCTTTTTCTCTCCCTTCCTGCTTATGAAAAAAAAAATTGTGTCCAGAAATCTTTATTATCCCTTTGACATTTTGTTTTATTTTCAGCTTAATTGCCTGTTGATGTCAAAGCGGATTTTTCCAATTTCTTATTTAAATCTCTTAGTTGTCAATATAGGGAACAGGAGAGAAATTAAAAAAGCCAAACCTTTCCCTTTTCACTTTCCTTCGCTGCTTCCAATTCTTCTTTGGGAGCGATGTTATTTTTTTGTAAGTTTAAATTCCAGGGTACCTTAGTTGTTGCTTTTACAATTTAACCCGGTCAGCCAAAACGTTCACTTATCTTCCTCCTGCACATTCTTTTCCGGTCGAGTTCTTCTTTGTGGTGGCCATTTCTGACCACCGCTGCAACCACCTTTGGGAAAGGGAGTAATGGCCAGCTGAGGAGGAGAGATGTAGCTCTCCTCAACCCTGCTGGTGGTCTCCCCCCTCTTCACCACCTCTATGGATGGCTTAGCCCCGAAACCAGCCGGCTCGGGGCGCTCCAGTGGCGAGCGCAGACAGAAACTGCGCACGATCACAGATTTCTGTCTGTCGCCAAACTGGAAGCCATAACTGCTCCCTTTTAAACCACTCAAAAGCAAATTTGGCAGAAAATATTTGGAAGGCCCACAAGGGCTGGAGGTTTACAACTTTCAGAGTCTGAGTTTGCATGCATATTTAGGTAAATATGGGAACGTAGACACTCAGCCTGCCTTCCTTAAACTTTGCAAAAAATGCATTTCAGATTTACAGCTTGGGTAAATGGTCCCTTCGCTCCCCTTTCAGCCAGGCTTCTGTGCTGGGCCATTAACTCCCCCCACCCCACCCCTACCCCAGAGAGGAAGACAAGCTGTTCCCTAATCCTGCAATCAATCTGATCTTGATGGCAACCTCTCCAGTCCCCTGTTGAATAGGACTTGATTGGTAAACACCGTGGCCTTGGGTTGGAGGCAGAGAGCAGGAGTAACTTTTTAAAATAACTGATTGCAGCCCTCTTCATCTCCTAAAACCCTGCTTTTCAAGCAAAGGGTAAAAGGCAGAAGGGACCCTACACTGGAACCACTGGGCACATCTGCAAAAGCCGTTGCAGGAAAAACAACATGGGAAAAAAACACGGTCATGGGGGGAGAAAAAGACTGTTGTGGTTTGTAACGTATGTGCCATGTATATATGTAGGCCCACAGAAGATTCAACTTGTATCTATGTCAAATGTAAACTAAATGAATAGCTCCAGGAAGTCAATTCAAAGCTTGATTGCTGCAAAGTGTCCTACATGGAGCTACCCTTGAAACCTAACTGGCCCAGAATGCAATGGGAGGGCTAGTCTCCAATTCTTCCCTAAATCTGCCTCAATGATGAGGAAGGGGCTGTAAGAAGGGCATCTCTGTTTCTGCTGCATAAGAACGACTGGCCCAGGGTTGCTGGTTCTTCCTCCTCCCTGAGCCTACTTTTGGATGTCTGATGCCCATTTTTTCTCTTTTTTTTTTAATGTAGAGAGCAGCATTTGTCAACCTTAACAACTTTAAGATCTGTGTGTCAAAACTGCCACCCGTCAAGCCCGCAATTGACATGTCTGTAGCCATGTTATTTAGCCTTCTTATATATCCCTTTTCTTTTTTTCTCTTTGCTGGTATTGGGGGGGGGGGGGAAGGGTTTGCGGCTTGCCACATTCCAAAGGTGGGAGGAGTGGAGATAGAGACAATTGTTTAGACTATGTGGTGTTTCTTCCTGTGGGAACAAAAGCTGACCCTGCTGAGACCTGGAGGTGGAGACTGATGACACCAGGCAATGTTGATTTACTTCTATTGGAGAACGTGACTTCCAATATTATGTAGTGTAATTCCGGGTTATGTCAGATCAGGAATTACAACAGACTTTGCCAATTTCATGCTATTCTAAATAAATGTTTGCTGCTTTCTTTTTGAATGGATTTCATCACTTGGAAACCTGACACCTGTGCTTTGCATTTGCTAGTTACCAGTCTGCCATGAATTATTTTGGGGGGGGGGCAGCTGGATGGGGGGGGGAAGCTAACGATTCATCATACCTGGAGACACAACTTCAAGGTCAGAAAGCTGGGAAAGGCGTGTACCTCCGTACTGCTTACTTTCCCACAACATCTTATTTGACTATGATTGGACAATGAGGGATCAACAATGGGAAGGGACAAGTGGGGAAAAGTTAGCTGGGGAAGTTTGGCATGCAAACCCCAGTTCTGGCTTTGCTGTATTGTAATCCACTTGGCCTTTGATAAAGTAAACTTTTCACACCAAGTGGAGTCGAGGGTCGTTCTTGCTTAAGGGACCAAGTTGGGGCAGGATTGACAGTGTGGATTTCAATTCCCAGAAATCCCCAGCTAGCAGGAACACTGGGATGGAGAAAGGTTGACTTAATGGACCCAAAGGAGAAATCTCCTCTATTTTTGATAGCTAAATCGGAAAGCACAACATCTGCAACAACATCACACAGACAACATGCTATGTGTATGTAAATAATGTAGTTGGGTTGACAATATATAAACTACAAATATATATGTTTGTAGCTTTAAGGAACAATACTGTAATGTATTATGCTGTGTTCTGATTGGTTAATTATGCTACAAATTGCCATGAGAGCGAGCTATAGATCATGGTTTAATTCTCTATCTCTTTTTCACTGATGATCTCTCTTCATACTGACTACGGACCGATACTGACTAACCCTGTTTAGTTTGATATTCTGTTGATATTGAAGGTTATTTGCTGTATTATGGTTTGATATTTGTCTGCTCTAAAAGACATGAAACCGGTAAGAAGATTTTATAACAGGATATTTCTGGACTGTTAAAAACATGTATGACATGGACCGTTTATTGGACTGTGCTATTTCTTCAAGTAAACATTAATACAACTTGTTCAACTCTGTGTGCTTCATAACTGTTCTCATGAACCGTTTTCCGTGTGCATATCCTTTTTATACAAGGGTTACTCTGCATATATCCTAACACAACATACAAAGATGCAAACAGAGAATTTCACCCGTAGTCTGCTGCTTTGAGGTCCACACAATGGGGTTTTGCAGCATTTTCATCCGTGTGTTCAATTCTCCACTTTGCCCCCCCCGAGCCCATTCCCCATGACAGCCCCCTCCTCCTCTCTGCACCAATGCCCTCCCCCCTGCATTTCAAACGGCAGCCCCTCAAAGGCTGGCCTGCCCTTACTCTGCTGGTTGCCATCTTCCATCCCGTCTTCCTCCCACTGCTCCTCATTTGCCAGCAGGGGATTTCGGGCTTCACTCTGGGCTCGGATGGGGAAGGAGTGTCCATCTCCCTGGCTGTGGAGAGAAAGGCGGCATGGAGGTGAGGCGAGGGGACCCCAGAGAGAAGAAAAAGCCAACTGGCAAATGGCAGAGCTGGGTCTTGTTGGCATCGGGCATCAACAGAGGAGCAACAGACTCTTCCAGGGCTCACAAACTTCTCTTTAGATGCTCCAGTACAGAGGTCTCCAAACTTGGCAACTTTAAGACTTATGGACTTCAACTCCCAGCAAAACTAGCTGGAGAATTCTGGGAGTTGAAGTCCACAAGTCGTAAAGTTGCCGAGTTTGAAGAACCCTGCTCAAATATATAACCGAGCTGGATTAGTGTGATGACCCAAAGGCAACCCAGTCAGATAATCAGTAGGACTCCCTTTATTAGCTCTAACTTTGGCCCCAATGTCCTGGTTACTTTCTGGGCTGGAGAAAAAGTCTCCAGGAACAGCCTTTGGTTGCAGAGAATCGAGTCCAAAACACGGTAAAACAAAAACTGTAACTATAAGTTCAATCCAGCCAAAATCAGATAATTAGTTTGGCAGGGCAGGAGCAAGAGTTCCAAACATGAAAGCACGGCAATAACTCCACACAGTTGGGAAGACACCAGGAACACAAATAAGAAACAACAACATAGGATAAAGTCACGTTTGCTCCCAGCAGCTGCCGCAGTCAGCATGCATTTCTTTTAAACTCTCATTCCCAGCTGCGGCTAATGAAGGGAATCAGGGCCCTTTCCTCCCCCATAAGCCATGCAACCCACGTTGGTCTCTTCTCCATTCCTCCCTGCATGTCCTAGGATGAAGAGGGGGTCGGCCTGGTTCTTCCTCTGAATTCCCTCTCCCTTGTTCTACCTCTCCCTTGTTCTACGTCACCCCTACTCTGCCCAGCCGGACTTTGCCCTTCCCCAGTTTCCTCCACAGCCAATGGAGCCACACTCCCACTCCCTGTCAGCTGTTCATCTTCCTCTTCGGATTGAGACTCTGACAGGGGCATGACAATTAGTTGCTCTTCTGCAGAGAAGCACAGGGAGTCATCGAACTGCGAGTGCACTTGAGCCCAAAATTTCTCGCAAATACAATTTTGACCGGAATTTTAGTCCTAAATTGTTGCAGTCATAAGTCAAGGCATCATATGAGACCCAATTTTATGACTGTTCTTACAGTATATATAAAGTGAATCATTGCAACCATTAAATGAATCATTTATGCAAATACAGAATATCCAATGGGCATTTTTTGTAGTTTTCTACCAGAAAGCAGCAAAAAAAAAAAAATATTGACCAAGGGACACTGCAACCAGTCGTAAATGTGAGCTGGTTGCCAAGCACCCAAAATGCGATCACGTGACCACAGTGGGAGGGGGGCAGCAGTCGTAACTTTGAGGATGGGTCGCATCTGTTTTGAAGTCCATTCTAACTTTCAATGTTCATTAGGCAAGGAGTATCTGCAGTATTTGCCTGACATCTGACCCATAAACTGACTCCAGAGCGGAGTGCCTGAGCCCGTAAATGGGAACTGCAGGGAAAGGGCTGTTACCAAAGATGTATTCTACAATGTCTCTGGAAGCATCGTTGTCTTTAAACCAGGAAAAAAAAAAACCTGAAGAAATGTCTGTATTCCTCTTTCAACAAGGAAACATTAGAACACCAGTTGGTTGCCCACCATGAATGCAACACAATCTTTACAGAACAGAGGCGTCATTAAAGGAGTCAAGTCATGAACAGGGTTAATTAATGACTCTGAACTGCCAGCCCAAAGAGATTTACAGCCTTCGGCTGGGGACAGTTTGCAGGTCACTGAAGAGGAGAGGGAGAAATAAAGTGCAGTGTGCTTTCTTATATATATATATATATATACCCCATACGCCAGCCTTTTTGTAAATTTCAATTCTAGTAATATTCTTATTTTTGCCTTTTATTTTAAAGGGAAAGTCTCAGAGTTTTTTCTTTATTTTTCTTTTTTTCTATTTATTTTTATTGGGACTTCTTTGCTTTTTCTATCCATGTTTTTGGACCATTTTGTTTTTCTTTTTTGATTATTGAGATTAAGGTGTGAAGGACCTGAAGGAATTTCTTTTTTCTTTTTTGTTTTTTATTTGCTCTTAATAATATCATTTTTGGGTTTGTTTGTTTTTTTCCTTTCTATTTTTCCTTTTTTATGGTGGACTACTTTGTAATTGGATTAGGGTCAAGAAGAACCTGAAGATTTTTCTTCTTTCTTTTTTCCTTTTTCTTCTTTGGTTTTGGGTCTTTTACTATTGGATTTTTCCATTTTGGATTATAATTGACTATTCTACCAGTTGGATTAAAAGTCAAAAAGAATTTGAAGCTTTGGAGGCATTAAAATGAGTAGGAAACCAATACCAGTTGGCATTTCTACTTCTACCTCTGCTTCCCCACCAGCTGGAGGACAACGTTTAATTCAGACAATGTTGAAGCAAAATAAAGAACAAGAAATAGTAACTTTACAGATGATTATGCAAGGAATCCAAGATCTCAAGATAAAATCAGACATCATTGAACAAAGAATAGAGAAGACTGATGAAAAAGTGGAAAATATCAAACAAATGATGGGGAAGTATGAGGAGAGATTCCAAAAAATTGAGGAAGAAGGGGAACAAAGAGAGGAGAAGATTGGAAATATTGACAGTAGGTTAACAGTGGTTGAACAAGAAAAAAATGGGATGTTGAGGTGGGAGATGGAAAGGTCAGAATTTTATCTCAGATTTCAAAATATAGAAGAGGAAAAAGGAGAAAATTTGGCTGCGATGATAGAAATTTTGGCAGATGCTTTGGAAATTACAGAGGAAAAGATGATGGATGGAGTAGATGAGGTATATCGAGTTTATACAAGATATGCGATGAGAAATAAATTACCAAAGAAAGTCCATATTAGATTTACCAAAAAATCCATCAAAACACAAATATTACAAGTGGTAAGAGAGAAAACATTGAAATATAAAGGTAAAGAGATTGTGGTTTTAAAACAAATACCCAGAAGAGTAAGAGAGATGAGAAGAGTATATCGATTTCTGACCAAAATGCTACTGGAAAACGAAGTGAATTATAGATGGCTGATTCCAGAAGGATTAATGTTTACGTGGCAAGAGCAGAGATATAGAATTGATTCAATTGAGAAAGCAGAACTTTTCCATGCAGAACTTTTTGGAAGAAGAAGAGAGGAGGCAGAGAAAGAGGTCTCATTAATTGAATTTCAAGAGGAACAACTGGAGACTGAAAAAGTCTCATTAATTGAGTTTCAAGAGGAACAACTGGAGACTGAAAAAGAGAAAGGAGCTGTAGGTGGACAGGTGGACAGTTAAGAACAGCATGAAGTGAGATCCATGAGAGCTGTTAGACCTAAATATAAAGCATAATCATGGAAGAAAGAAAACTGATTACAATGAACATAAATGGACTTAATTCAGCTGTTAAAAGAAGGAAAACTTTTCAAAAATTAGAGAAATTAAAATTTGATATAATTTGTCTACAAGAAGTTCATATTAAAAAACAACATGAACAATTGTTAGTACAGCCAAAATTGGGGAAAATATTTACTTCTTTGAAAAGAGGAGTGGTTCTATACATTAAAGAGGCTATCCCAGCAAAACTGATCTACAATGATGAAGATGGAAGAGTATTAATGGTGGAAATAATGGACAATAATATAAAAATACTCTTGATTGCAATTTATGCTCCAAATGAAAAACAAGAAGAGTTTTATAAAAAGCTACACATGAAAATAACTGGACTGGACTATGTTAATATAATTATGATGGGAGACTTTAATGGAATTGTGGACAATAAATTGGACTATATAGCAACAACAACCAAGCAAAATAGAAAGGTTCTCCCTAAATCTTTTTTTAAAATGACAGATGAACTATCTTTAAAAGATATTTGGAGAGAAAGAAATCTTAAAGCTAAACAATATACTTTTTATTCAAATAGACATTTATCATGGTCCAGATTAGATATGATTTGGATATCAACAGAATTAATATCCAATATTCAAAAAACAAATATTGAAACAAGTACTTGGGCAGATCATAGCCCAATGACAATTAAATGGAAGGGACAAAAAAAAAAGATCGAGATGGACATTAAATAATACTATTTTAAAGGAGAAAGATTTTATACAATGGATGGAGAAGGAATTGGCTTTTTTTTTCAGAGAAAATAAAAAAGAAGATACTTCAACGCAGAATGTTTGGGATACAATGAAGGCATATGCTAGAGGTCTGATAATAGATTATACAAGAAAAAAGAATATTAGGAAAAGGCAAGCTTCTAAGGCCTTGGAAGATGAGTATAAAAGACTTGAAAAAGAATTACAGAAAATGCCACAGAAAAAAGATATTAAATTGAAGCTGGATGTAATTAAACATAAAATGGAATTAATAGAGAAAGAAGAATTGGCACAGAAAATCAGAAATTCTAAACAGAATTACTTTGAAGATGCGAATAAACCAGGTAGATGGCTAGCATATAAATTGAGAAAGGAGAAGGAATCAAGAAAAATATTGAAGTTAATAGATGATCAAGGCCAAGTTTGTTATGGTAATAAGGAGAAAAAGGAAATTATTTGAGATTTTTATGGGCAACTATATAAACAAGAGAATATTGATGAGGAAAAAGTCAAACAATATTTACAGAATGCTAATTTACCGAAGATACCTAAAGACACTGAAGAAATGTTAGAAAGCAATATAACAATGATGGAATTAAATGAAGCATTTAAGAGACAAACAATGGGAAAGCACCGGGTCCAGATGGGCTTCCGGCAGAATTCTATAAAACATTTCAAGAATCATTGAGTATCCCATTGTTAGAAGTCATGAATGAAGTTATGTTAAAGAAGATGATACCCAAAACATGGTCATGGATCACACTTATTCCAAAAGAAGAGGCTGACCCACTGCAAATTAAGAACTACTGACCCATCTCCTTATTGAATGCAGACTATAAAATCTTTGCTTCAATTTTAGCAGAAAGACTTAAAAAATATTTAAATAATTTTATTCACCCAGATCAAAATGGATTTCTGCCAAAGAGACAAATCAGAGACAATATGAGAGTAATCTTGGATACTTTGGAATACTATGAGGCTCATCCTGAAAAGCAAATGGCTTTGATATTTTTAGATGCTCAAAAGGCATTTGACAACGTGAATTGGAGATTTATGTTATTACTATTGGAACAGATGGGTTTTGCTAATTTATTCAAGCAATCGAAGCCATATATAATAAACAGACAGCAAAGGTAATGATGGAGGGGAAACTTACAGATTTTATTAATATAAGAAAAGGCACAAGACAAGGGTGTCCCCTATCCCCTTTGCTATTTGACCTTGGAAGTGTTGAATAGAAATATTAGGGATGATAAAAGCATAAAAGAAATGAAAATTAAGAAGAAAGAATTTAAACTACAAGCTTTTGCTGATGATTTAGCTTTTATTCTGGAAGACCCGTTAGAAACAGCTCCAAGTTACTGAAAAAGATAGAGACATATGGTGAGATGGCTGGTTTGAAAATAAATAAAGATAAAACAAAGATTTTGACAAAGAACATGCTATTGAGACAAAGAGAAGAACTGGCAGATCTTTTGAAAATCCAAATTACAAATAAGGTTAAGTATCTGGGGATATATTTGACAGCAAGATGTAGCACATTAAAAGAGAATAATTATATTAAACTCAAACAACAGATAGCTACAGATTTGAAGAAATGGGAAAACTTGCAATTGTCATTAATAGGGAGAATTTCAACAATCAAGATGAATATTTTACCTAGAATTTTATTTTTGTTCCAAACAATACCAATTAGGCTTGGGAAAGACTATTTTGAAGATTTAAATAAAATCATGTTGAAGTTTGTATGGCAAGGTAAAAAAGCGAGAATAAAGCTGAAGCTTTTGCAAGACGCTGGAATTAGAGGAGTTTTTGGCCTGCCTAATTGGGAATTGTATTATCAAGCTGCAAATTTGATGTGGGTCAAAGAATGGATAACATTAAGAAAGCATAGGTTGTTGACATTAGAAGGGCATGATTTGCTGTTGGGCTGGCATGCTTTTTTATGGTATAAGGGAACTAAAACACAGGGTTATTTTAGAAGACATTATATGCGGGAGTCTTTGTGGTTAAACTGGGAGAAGATAAAAAGACAATGTTATTTGAAAATTCCAGTTTGGTTATCGACTATTGAAGCATTTTCCTATCCTATAATTTATAAGAAGGAACAAACAGTTAGATATGGGGAACTGTTGGATGAAAAGGGTGGACTTAAATCGATCCAAAACTTAGAGGAACAAGGTATAAGGATGAATTGGTTTTCGTATGCGCAAATACATTCAAGGTATGATGAAGATTCTAAAACGGAGGGATTCTATGATAAGCAGACTGATTTAGATAAGATTTTGATGGGTACTGATGAGAAGGTGATTAAAAAATTATATGGTTATTTACTGGGAATGAAATTAGAAGAAGAACAAGTCAAAGAAACTATGATTGTTTGGGGGAAGAATTTTGGATATGGGATTGATCTAGAGAAATAGCAGAAATTGTGGTCTCAAAATTATAAAATGACAATGTCAACAGCATATAAAGAAAACTTGTATAAGATGTTTTACAGGTGGCACTTTTCCCCGACAAGAATAGCAAGAATATTTAAGAACAAATCTCAAAAATGCTGGAAATGTCATCAGATACCCGGCTCGTATTATCATATGTAGTGGACTTGTGAGGACGCTAGAAAATATTGGACTATAATTCGCATGTGGTTGGAAAAAATGACAAAGAAATACATAGACTTGAAACCAGAGATCTTCTTATTGGGAATTTTACCTGATACATATAGTAAAGATTTGAAATACCTGATTGTAAATGTATTAACAGCGGCTAGGATTGTATTTGCTAAAAATTGGAAGAATGAGAAAATACCATGACAGGAAGAAATTATTAAGAAAATATTGGAATGTGCTGAGATGAGGAGATTGACATTTGAAATTAGAGAGCAAGAGGATAAACAATTTTATGAAATTTGGGATCTTTTTTATCAATGGCTAGATGATAAAATACGATAATAGAATATTTAGAATGCTAGACAGTAAGGAATATCTTTATTTTGCTATTTTGCTATTATTTTGTTATTTTGACATTATATTTATAAAGGGTTTTTTAGGATTGATTCGATATGATTATATGATTTGTTATAGAGTAAACTGGTTTAAAGTATTGTTAGCTCATAAAGCATGAATGATTAAAAATATACTCAAAAACTTCTTTTTTTAGTGATATTAGGATATATAAGTTTGGATTGACAATAGGAGTTGTTATGTAACATAATTGTAATTGAGACTACAGAATGAATGCACAAAAATGATGAACCAACTGACACACTGGATGTACATATGAGAGTTGATGTTTTTATGTTTTGTTTGTCTTGTTTGTTTGTAGAAAATTAATAAAATCTTTTTCAAAAAAAAAAAAAAAAGAGGAGAGGAGAGGAGAGGGAAGAGCTGCCTTCCAGCCTGGATTTGAGAGCACGCAGGGCAGAGAAAAGACAACAGCAATGGAGATCTGCAGATTACTCGGGAGGAGGCCCCGCCTATCTTGAAGGGCTGCTACACGGCAGGCAGAGGGAGGCGTTGCTGGGAACAACATGTTTAGTTTGTGGCTGTGCATTTGTTTATGCTTCCTGCTTGACTTTGTGCCTTTGAGACTCTGAACTTCCCTTGCCATGTGAGCTCTTGTGGATGTACTTTCAGTTTTGCCAGGTGGCTTTAAGTTTGTTTAGTGGGCTTACTTGTTGGAGCAGCTTTGCCTTGGTTTTATGATAGGCCATTGCCTTGTGGACTAATCTTGGCCTGCTCGTGGCTGGCTTGATTTGAGGCCAGATGAAGGGAACTGTTGGGGAACACCAGTAAAGCTCTCTATAAACCACACTGCCGTGTGTGTGTGTGAGTGTGTGTGTGGAGGGGCAACACAGTTACTAAGGTCCGGGCCTGAGTGAAGCCATTGGGGCTTGTGGGCACCTATAACATTTTGAAAGCATGTCACGGGTGCATTCACAAAGCAGCCATGAATGTGCTCTTTAGCAGAAGGTAAACCAGGAAGTTGGCACTGGGCTGCTTCTTTCACATCAGCAGACACTAAGTAGGGTTACTTTGGCCCTTTGTCTAGGCAGGTGGGCAAAGGCAAAGGTTTCCCCTGTCCAGTCGTGTCCGACTCTAGGGGGGATGCTTGTCTCCATCTCCTAGTCAGCATTGTCCAAAGAGATTTCTGTGGTCATGTGGCTGGCATGACTGTACGCCAAGGCACACAGAACACTGTTACCTTTGCAACAAAGTGGTACCTATTGATCTACTTGCATTTGCCTTGCTTTCCAACTGCTAGGTGGGCAAAGATGGGAGCTCACCCCGTCGTGTGGCACTCGGAGGGCCAGCTTTCCAGCTGACAAGCTCAGCGTCTTTAACCACTATGCTATCACTTCCCCTGACAGAAGGGCATCCTGGCCAAAACACCAGCCAGGCCAGTAGATTTCTTTTCACAAAGACAAAAGAGACTAATGCTCTGCTTTGCAGCAAACCAGCTTCTCTCTGGCTCTTTTTATAAATCGAAAGGAGAATTTGCAGAGCACCCAGACAGGTTTCTGCTGGCCCACAGCTTCAGGGGGGGAAGGGGTTCTCTCCCACCTGCACAGCCCCAAACCTCCCTTTGTGGCGAAGGGAGAGGGGGGGAAGGGGAACCCGAATTCTATCTCCACAGCTGGTGAGTGGGTTGCTTTCTACTTACCTGGACTTCACCGGGAATAACCAGAGTCTCTTCTCTTCCCCAAATACCTGCTGGAGGTTCCTGGCCAAGCCGAGGTTGAAGCCGTTTTTATCAGGGCCACTGGAGAACACGGGAACCGAGAAAGCCTCTGCAGCAAAAGAGAAGGCGGTCTCAGGCGCTGGAAAGCGGACCCCGATAAGAGAGGGGTTTTTTTGGGGGGGGGGGGCTGCACCTGCTAGAAATCAGTCACCACCTCCAACCCTCCTGCAGTTTCAGCCCAGGGAAGGCTAGCAAGCAAACTGGAATCTGAGCCAGGGTTTCGACAACCTCGTGTTTTAAGATGTCAGGCTACTGAAGGTAAGGAGGATCAGAACATAGAACAATAGGTTTGGAAGGGACCTTGAAGGTCTTCTAGTCCAACCCTCTACTTGAGCAGGAGATCCTATAGCCGTGATGGCGAACCTATGACACGCGTGCAACAGGTGGCACACAGAGCCATTTGTGCCGGTATGTGAGCTGCAGGCAAACTTACCTCACTGGGCATGCGTGCACCTCACAGCTGATTTTCGGCCTCCCAAAGGCTTGAGGAAGGCTTCTGCAGGCTTTGAAAGCCGAAAAATAGGCCCATTTTGTCACTTCCTGTTTTTCCATAAATACTGGAAGTGACGAAACGGGGCTAGTTTTCGGCCTGCAAAGCCTGCAGAAGCCTTCCTCAAACAGGCCGAAAATCAGTTGTGAGGCACAGTGCAGGTAAGGGGGCAGTGGGGATGGGTGGGTGGGGATTGCGTGTGCATGCATATGGGATGTGGGGGGGCATTGCCTTCTGGGTGCTGGCATGCGAGTGCAAGTGTGCAAGTGCACACACATTTTTGGGGCACAGGAGCCCAAAAGGTTAGCCACCACTGCCTTACACCATTTCCGACAAATGGTTGTCCAGTCTCCACAACGTCTGAAGGCAAGCTGTTCCATTGGTACTAATAAAGGAGAATATTTGTAGGTTGATATGAGGATGATCCAACAGGTCTTAAGTTGCCTAATTGTAATAAAAAAATTGGGAAATGCCTTTTCATAAACAAAAATATTAGCGGAATAAGAACAAGATGAATTAAGGAGGAGTTTTTGACCAATGTTTCTCAGCCTTAACAACTTCAAGCAGCCCTGGGGAATTCTGGGAGTTGCAAGTCCACACATCTTAAAAGTTGTTGAGATTGAGAAACTCGGTTCTGGGCCGTGAGAGCTCTTTGTCCGTGGGACTATTGGCCTCCTGGGTTCATGGAGGCTCCATCACTGGGGGGCTTCATGTCCTCGGCGTCTTGGCTGGGTTAAAAGACCCCCCAAATCCCTTCTGACCCTGTGATTCTACGAATAACCAACAAATAGGAATCCAAAGATGTCTGCACAAGGGTTCCACGATTCCAGAGTGGGGGACTAGGGGCCCATTCTTGGATTCTGGAAAGTGTATCCGTCCATTCGGTCGCCCAAAAATGGGCTGTGGTACAAATCTGCCTTGCCCATAGCTTTCCTTCCGAAGCGGTGAACGTCTTACCTAGAGTCGATCTGTTCTGACTGACGAGCCAGCAGTGGTAGCCAAAGAGGAACAACAGACTGACCAAAAACATGACTGCCACAAAAAGAAGGAAGAGGACGTGGAACCTGGAATGGCCACTGGTGGGCTCCACCTGCAAAGAAAAGTGGGAGAAAGTAGAAGGAGGGTCGAAACAGCCAGCGTGTCCTTTATTTGCAAGTCTGGCTTGGGCAGACCTTGGAGGACCAGGGAATGCCCCTACCAGCCCTATCCTATCCTATCCTATCCTACCCTACCCCACTCCACTCCACTCCATTCTATTTCATTCCACTCTATTCTTTTCTACTCTTCTATATTCTACTCTGTTAAGCCTGGGCCCATAACCAGTGTTAAGCCTGTGTTCCCCAACCAGGGTTAAGGAGACAAGCTAAACAGAATGTGCAGCGTTAGTCAGATAGGCATACAGATAAATGTGTGAGATAAGTTTGTATGTTAGTTAACATACAGTATAAAATAACAGATACACTTGTGTTATCAAAAATATAGTTTATTCCACTCAGAGTTTTAGCATAGTCAAAATAACAGTCCACTAGTCATGGATCGTTTTAGTCAGTCCATTCAAGGATATTCAATTAGCAAAGTCCGTGTAGAATATCCAATGTCAGTTCATTTACAATAAATCAGTCTTCTCACTCTCCCGTTCCAGTAGGGGAAAAACGCAGTCTTCATCCAGTAATTAGGGATCATCAAGCCAGAAAGAGCAAGCTGACATTCCTTGCTTCTTTTATGGTGCTTTTACAACCATTCCCTTAATTACATTCCTACAGTTAAAGTTGCAGACACTTTAACTAATAAACCATGATAACATATTTATTATTTTACCTAAACCAGTTAGGGTAAAAAATGTTATCCCTAACATACTCTATTATACTCTCTTCATTCCAATATCTATTCTATTCTGTTCATTTTCTGCATTCTATTCCATTCCATTCTATTCTTTTCTACTCTACTCTATTCTTCCATATTCTACTCTACTCTATTCTGTTCTCTATTCTATTCTATTACATTTCATTCTATTCTTTTCTACTCTACTCTTCCATATTCTACTCTACTCTACTCCCTCAATAACTTTCAGATAAAAACAAAAACCTCAAAAATTCTATGCAATGCCAAGGTCATCCATCTTCTTTTTTAACTGTTACCACCTTCAGTTCAAAGATGCCCTCCAGATGTGGCTGAATGACATCCCCCTGCCTTCCTCCCTGACCATCTTTTTTTTTTAAACAAATTTTATTGATTTTAAAGACAAACAAACCATCATTAACCATTAAATATATAAAACCTCTTTCCATTATTAATTTTACAAGTCAAGTAAAATATTATTTTATGCAACATAATTCTGTTTTACACCATTTCAATATAAACTTATAGATATCTCTTAACAAATTTCTCATTATTTCTCTTTTCGTATTCAATTTCATTGTTATTATTATTTTCTATATTTATCCAGTTTATAATCATCATCTTCATTCCTCTCTGACTTGATTACCATTATTCTCATCCAACATTCTTCCAAGGTTTTATTAATTCTCAAACAAAACATAGACACACAAAACACAAAAATATAAAACTTCTTTTAAGAAAGTAGTTTGGCCCCAGATTACCTCTCTTTGTATGGACTTCAATTAAATTCGTGCTCATCTTGTATACCATTACCTATCTTATTTACCATTCTATATCTTCTATATAACTTCTCCCCGCTTTTCGTTCTTATTTCTATTTTATTTAATTCATTTTAATTTAAATCATTATATTTGTATTTTTGTCCATTCTTTCCAGATTATCCATTTATCTCATTCCCTATAGTAAAAAAAAAAAAAGAATTTCTCCTGAAATCACTGATCAGAGTATGATGCCTTTCTATCCTCCCCCTAAATTAATATTTAAAATAACACCTGATACCCAATCTGATTCTGCTTAGTACATTCTACCTATTAACCTTTAAAGAGAGAAAATAATAAGTTCATAATAATTAATATAATTAGATAATAAATCTAAATATTAAATCTTATAACATTCCGATTGTCTATTTCAAAAAACAAGTGATACAATTTTATTAAATTTTAAAATCTATCATTACTAAACATTTCAATATTTTAATCTTTTATTAATTCTTATAACGTTCTAGTTTTCTATTTCTAATACATAATACCATCTTATGTACCTTGCAGAATCTTCTTTTTTAAAGAAATGACACCTTACCCTTTATCCCTAAAAAAAAATCCTTTTTTTCCCATCTTGTTTCATACCTTTGTGGCTTTTCCCTCCCTTTTCCCTTCCTTTCTTATCCGCCCTGGCCTTTTTACCACCACCCCTCGACTAACCTCCACCTTTTTAGCTTTCCCTCTCTGTTGTAATCCTTTCTCCTTTTGCTCAGTAACATTGCGTTGGTTTTGCATCTTATTTTTTCCTTTCTTAAGTGTTTTTTTAAGTCTTAAGTCCTTCATTTTCCTTCCTTTCTTTCTCCTTTCTCTCTTAGTTAATTTTTTAAATTCACTGAAGATGGCGTCTTCTTCTTTTTCTTCTTCTCCTTCTATTTCCTCCATCTGTTGTTGTGTTTGCTGATAAATAGCAAGCACCATTTCTAAAGAAAGGAAAGCTTCTTTCACAGCGTCCTTACTTTCTTGATATTCCTTTCTAAGTTCATCATCAGAGAAAGCCATTCTTTGTTCTTCTTAGAGCAACCAAAATGTTTCAAAAGTTATAACAATTCCTCAAAGTCCCAGAGACATCAATCAGTCCAAACAACGCACAAAGTTCTCACTTTCTCTTCCTGGGGTGGTATCAGTAAAAGGGAAAAGAAAAAAAGCCCAATCTGTATTTTACAGCCTTGTTGCAATCAATTTCTAGTCTCAAGATCTTCAAGGCATCTCCTCCAGCAAAATCTTAATATTTTTTTGTCCTCTCCCTTCCCACTTATAACAAGAAGCCAAGTTTTTACCTTTTATAAAAAAACAACAGGTTTCTCAATGGCCATTTGTTGATTCCATAGGGAAGGAGGGTAAATTTTCCTTTCAGCACCTCAATTTTGCCGCTTGAAATCTCCTCTGGAAACCAAATATTTTTCAAAAAGTCATAGTTCTCAGGATTAAACGCCTCTTAAAGTCCTGGATCAGCCAAAAAACTTTCTCCCCTCTTCCTCCTATTCAGTCTTACCCAGCTGCCGGCTTCTTTGTGGCGGCCATTACAGACCGCCGCTTGACCGCCTTGAGAAAAGGGGGTTTTGCTGGCTGGGGAGGGGGTCTGCAACACCCCCAAACCCTTCACCAGCTCCCCCCTATCTTCAGCTGCCTCTGTGGGGCAGCCTTAGCCTCCAAACCCATCCAGATCGGAGGCACCAAAATGGCTCGCGCGGCAGGGATCACGCAGGATCGCAGAACCCTGCCGCTGGCGAAGCCGACAAACCGGAAGTTCCCCCTGACCATCTTTGATTAAGGCTACTGGGAGGTAGAGAGTTCTTCGGCAATGATGTTGGAGTTTTTAGAGTACAGGCAGCCCTCAATTTACAACAGTTCATTTAGTGACCATTCAAAGCTACAATGGCACTGAAAAAAGTGACATGACCATTAGTCACACTTAACGACCATTGCAGCATCCCTAATGGTCACGATATTAGAATCCAGATGCTTGGCAACAGATTCACATTTATGACAGTTGCATTATCTTGGGGTCACGTGATCCCCTTTTGCAACCTTCTGGCAAGTATATTCAATGGGGAAGCCAGATTCACTTAACAACCACGTTACTAACTTAACAACTGCAGTGATTTACTACACAACTGTCTCACCCAGCAACAGAAATGTTGAGCTCAACTGTGATCATTAAGTTGTGCACGACTTGTATTGTTTCTCCCTCAGCAAATTTGAGATGCATAGACCCTGAAGCTCTGACCACAAAGCAGCTGAGGACTGGACAAGAAGTAATGGTTGGGAACAATCTAGAACTGAGGCGAAATTTCCTGACAGAGAAAATAATTAATCAGTGGAATGGCTTCCCTCCAGAGGTTGTGGTGCTCCATCAATGGAGATTTTTAAGAAGAGACTGGGCAGCCACTTGTCTGGAATGGTATAGAGCCGTGATGGTGAACTTATGGCACACGTGCCACAGGTGGCACGCAGAGCCACTTGTGCCGGCACGCGAGCTGCAGGCAAACTTACCTCATTGCACATGTGCATGCCTCACAGCTGATTTTTGGCTGGCCTGAGGCCTTTTTCGGCCTCCCAAAGGCTTGAGGAAGGCTTCTGCAGGCTTTGTAAGCCGAAAACTAGGCCCGTTTCATCACTTCCTATTTTTCCGGAAATACCGGAAGTGACGAAACGGGGCTAGTTTTCGGCCTGCAATGCCTGCAGAAGTCTTCCTCCAGCCTTTGGGAGGCCAAAAAAGGCCTCAGGCCAGCCAAAAATCAGCTGTAAGGCGCAGTGCAGCTAAGGGGGCGACGGTGGGTGGGTGGGTGGGGATTATGCACGCATGTGTAGAGGGTGTGGGGGCATGCGCACTGCCTTCTGGATCCTGGCACGTGAGCGCAATTTTTGGCACAGGAGCCCAAAATGTAGCCACCACTGGTATCATCTCCTGCTTAGGCAGGGGTTCGACTAGATATAGGGGTTGCAGTCTGTATCGGTATTACAGAATTGGAAGGGACCATGGAGGTCTTCTAGCCCAGCGGTCTCCAACCTTGGCAACTTTAAGACTTGTGGACTTCAACTCTCAGAATTTGCTGGCTGAGGAACTCTGGGAGTTGAAGTCCGCAAGTCTTAAAGTTGCCAAGGTTGGAGACCGCTGGGCTAGAAGACCTCCACGGTCCCTTCCAATTCTGTAATACCGATACAGACTGCAAGACCAAACAGCTGAAGGAGAGGGGAATATGATCCATTATTATATATTTTAATGATAAATGGAAGGACACTAGCTTGAAGTAGAAAGGAACTTCCCCAGTTTTGAAAGATTAGGATTGTAACAATGCCTTGTACAATGGCAACTTTCTTCTGTTCAGAAAGAGGTGTGTTTTCCCCCGCCGCCCCGGGACTGGTTTTGACCCCCAGAAGGTTTCGGCCTCCAGGGACATGCAGAAAGTAAGCGGTGACCAGACTCCCCAACTTACTGTCCAGAATTTGATGAAATACTTGAAGACTGTCGTTGCAATAAACGTGCAGTACAACAGAGAATAGGCTAAAAACAGTAGGAAGAACTTGTAGTTAGAAAAGCCGATGCAGTTGTTCACCCTGGAGGAAAAAAATGATGACAATAAGAAGGAAGGTGGAATCAAACTACATTTGGAGAAATGATGCTATGAAAAGCAAAAGCAGCAATAAGCACCCTGGTTTCTGATGCAGCCAAATGTCAACCTCCAGCCCAGCGAAGAGTCCCTGCACACCCCAGTCCCTGGGCAAAGTCCCAGCCCACCTAATGCCCTCCTTTCCTCCAGCCCCCTCCAGGGAGTGCCTGCCTCTTTCCTCCCTAGACACTGACTTCAGATCAAGGCTTATATTGCCCTCCAAACTGGGGTATGGTTAGTCTGACATCTTTGTTTTACTGCATTTTAGCCCTTGCTTAAGAAAACTAGGATAGCAATTTTCTTCCGTAATAAGGCTTCGGATTCTTCTTCCTCCTGGATATGAAGTGTCCAAAAATGAAAGACTCAAACATAATTTTAATTTCTGTATCACTGCACAGAGACCAGGGCTAGAGTGTCCAGCTAATACACAAGTGTTCAATTTTTTTCTTCTTCAGGTCCCTTCTTCATTATTAAGATCTGCTTTTCTCCTTCCAGTAATTTGTAAATATTCATTTCATTTCTTGATATATTCCAGCCTTCATCGAGTAATTCTTGCTGCATGTTTAATCTAGTCATTCACAGAGAATGGACTATATCTGCATATATAACTACATTTTTTCTTACTGTAACTCTCTCCAACTTGGAAAGCATTTGAAATCTCTAAATCTGTGTTTCTCAACCTTAGCAACTTTTAACATGTGTGGATTTCCAACTCCCAGAACTCCCAGCATTCTGGGGAATTGCAGTAGACACATTTTGTATTTGCCAAGGTCGACAGACACGGCTTTAGAATCATAACTTTCTGCAAAGCTCCAGAGAATGAACAATATTTGAGAGGCAGATCTTGCTTAGCTCTATGGCAGTGTTTCTCAACTTTGCTGGCTGGGGAATTCTGGGAGTTGAAGTCCACACATCTTAAAGTTGCTAAAGTTGAGAAAGAATGCCCTAAAATTCAAACCTAAAAAGCCAATGCATGAAAATGCTCTTTTCTCTTCATAACAATGCCCAAGTCTATGATAGTCCTCTTTGGCATATTTTAGATGGTTTTTTCTATTTTTTTTTTTTTTAAAACCTGCTAGTTCAAACTTATTAGGATACATTCTGTGTCTCCATTTTTGTGGAGAGTAAGGTCAAAGAAATAAAGCCAGATAGTTGGAACACACCTGGCACAATTGCATGGTTCCATTTACTATGCATTTGTGGAATTCCCCCAAAACATACTGGGGGAAATGTACCAAGGTAAGGAGAACCTGCACCAAAGAGAGGTACAATGAGAGTTCCTGTTAATAGAATATGAGATTCTGAATCTCCTTTCCAGATTTGGGACGGACAAGAATTAATAATACACTTTTATACTTGAGATATAACACCCAGTCCTTCTTTCTGAGTAGCAGAAACAAAAATAGTGTAAACCCACCAGTGTGATATTCCGTTTTCTTTTGGCAGGTAGTTCAAAAGCGCAAATGCATTGGGTCAATATTTCTCAAGTCAATGGTGAAAGGATGCAAGGTGTTGTGTCAAGAATGCCATTTCACATGCATGGTGCACAATGGATTCATGGCACATTTTTTCCACACTTTTCTATGCATAACTATTTGGAGTGTGCACTGTTTCGCATGAATGTTTATTGGAGTAGCATAACCAAAGCTGGAGTTCTGAATGTTAAGCAGTGTTGGTGGAATGAGCCGGTCAATTTCAGAAATGGATATACTTCTGTCCCTGAAACACTTTAATGTATATGTGATGGATTTATGAAATAGTGGTCAAAAGTCCTTACCATGGGCAGTGATGGTCCATTTTTAACACACATCTATTAAAAAAAAGACAAAAAATGTCAGGAACCACAGAAAAGAAGTAGAAACCACAGACTTTGTTCTTTTCTAGATCCAGGATTCTGCTTGTTTTTTTTTTTAAAAAGGTGATGTCATTTATTAGTGAACGATAAAATTTCCAAGTTGCAATTTCATTTCCCAGGAAGTCTCTTTGGTCATGATGCCACCTTGTGTTTCTGTTATTGCACGTACATCACAGGACACGGTTGCAGTATCTTAGATCTTGATTATCCTTTGAAAAAGGGATTCTGTGTTTGCTACCAGCAGTTGAATGAATCAGGTGTTTGTTTAGATTTAAAGCTTTGCAGAAAATTGCTCTGGGTATCAGGCAAACATTGCTGACAGTGAAAATATAAACTTCATTTACCCATGTAGTAGGGCTATATTGATATTATCCTCCCTATCTTCTCTACTACCTCCTATCTATGATTTATCATATTGTTGTATATTATGATTAATGATTATATCTGCAATGTATATGATATATGATCTATCACTTTGTTGAGGATATGCACACTGAGAGCTTAGAGACAAATTCCAATCACACTTGGCCAATAAAGTATATTCTCTATTCTATTCTAGTCTAGTCTAGTCTAGTCTAGTCTAGTCTAGTCTAGTCTATTGTCTATTTCTATCCTCTATATTCTCTTCTCTTCTGAATCCTATTCTGTTCTATTCTTTCCTCTTCTATTCTATTTTCTGTTCTGTTCTACTTATTCTATTCTACTCTACTCTATTCCTATTTCTATTTCTATTCCTATTTCTATTCTAATCTAATTCTACTCTACTTTAATACTCCCTCAATAACCTACAGATAAAAACAAACTACCACAAAAATTCTATGCAATGCCAAACACATCCATTTTCTTTTTTAACTGTTGCCACCTTCAGTTCAAAGTCAGCCTGGAGATTTTGCCCTCCCCAATATACTTCTCTCTCTCCCTGAACCTCAAAAACAAGGCTGTAATAGGCTGGACAAAAACAAGGCTGTAATAATAATAACTGAAATTACGTGTCTGCAAAAGTAGACGCCTTGTTTATAAAATCGCAAAGGATGACGAGGCAAGATGAACAGGGAAGAGGGCCCTTTGGGTGTTGCAAAGGGGCCAATTTCATCAGGGAACCTAAACATTTCCTAAGCAAAAGCCCATCATTAGGCTAATTTTTCAAAGAGAGTCAACCTTGCCTGCGGTCCTTCGAACATCACCATTTTTCCTGTCCTCTGCGTTTCTCAGCCCAACAATCCCACTGCCAATTCAGTTAATCATTGGGTTGGGTTGGGTTGGGGTGAGATGGGGGAATCTGCCTTCTGACTGGCCAACACAGCAGGATAATATCCTAATAGTCATCTTACTCATCGAAATGTGGGTAGGTTTCCAGCATTTTCTCACTCAATAATTTGACTAAGACCCGGAAGATCTTCTGCAAGTGAGAGGCAGGACCAGAGTCTCACCTAGAGACAAGTGACAGGATGCCTGTGCCAACTCATAAAACATTCCTGTGCCTGTTTTAGTAGTTGCCATAAAAAAAGGGGGTGGGTGGGAAGGAAATCTGGAAGAGCAGTGCAGCAGTTTGGAAGCGAAAGTACATTCCAACTCTTCTCTTTAAAAGATTGTAACTAAACTACCAGAGCTTTTGCCCGGGAATATATTTAATTGGAGAATGTGAATGATGACACCTAGCCCGTGAAGGTGCTCAATTGGAGAATCTGGTTTATGAGACCCCCCCAGGGGGGAAGTGAGGGGAAACAGGGTCACAGGGGACTGTGAATTACATAGGCCAGAGTTGGCTTCATATGGGGCAGGGCCAGTATGTTGCCTCTAATGAATCCTTTGAAGCGTTTTGAAGTTTGGCTCGAGAGTCATGATTTAATTAGGGCAATTGCTGGAATCCTGACAACCTGAATGAGCCTGGGAGATTGGGTGAAAAGATCCACCTTAGAGAACCCACAATTTTGGGCTCAATTGTGGTAGTCTGTTAACATAAGGAGGGTCTCACAGCTGCATAATGGATGGGAAAACAGGCTCAGGAGGGACCATCCTTATATTAAGAGACTAAATTCCAGTTGTTAAGTGAGAAATTTGCTAAGGAGTTTTGCCCCATTTTACAACTTTTCTGGCCCCATTTGTTAAGTGAATCACTGCAGTTCTTAAATGAGTAACATGGCTATTACTAATTGACTTTACTCATCAGAAGGTCTCAAAAAGGGATCCCATGACCCCGGGACATGGCAACTGTCATAAATATGAGTCAGTCGTCAAGCACCAGATGACCATGGGGATGCTACAACAGTCATTAAATGTGAAAAACGGTTATAAGTCATCAGTGCCGTTGTAACCGGTCGATCGGTCACTAAATGAACTGTTGTTAAGTCAAGGGCTGTCTGTATAAAAGTAACAGCAGGAGAATTGTCCTTTCTGACTTGCAAGATTCTATTAATGCAGCTGTACAATAAAGTAGAATTCACTTATCTATTCGTGCTTCCTCTCTGCTCTGCCTGGCAAAGCTGGTAGACCTTACAGATTAAACAGAGTTGGAAGGGACCTTGTAGGTCGTCTAGTCCAACCCACTGTCCAAGCAGGAGACCCTACACCATTTCTGATAGATTAGGAGGCTCAAACTGGTGAATCTGGCAGCAGACACCACCTATATGAGAGCTCCCAGGAGATCTGTGGCATAAAGCCTCCTTTGTACACGTTCCTTGTCCATCACAGCGACTGGCGTTTTGCCCCTGGGAAAGAACACACTGCTTCCTATTTCAGGGAAATGAAACCAAACCTGTAATTTGGCAACCCTGGCAAGCTGGCATGTCATTAACTTTGCATCCGTGCTAACATCAGCTAACAAGTCAAGGCACAACCCAGCCGATGGCCATGTTTTTGCCTGCCCTCTTGCAAATGAGCCCTGCATCCCAGTCAGTCAGCCAAAGCCAGATCCAACTCATGGCTGGCCTTTGTCATTTTCAAAAAGAGAGAAGAGATTGTTTCATTGCTCCAATGCATTTCATTATAAACAGATTGTCCAACTATACCTTTTAACCCTGAAAAATCTCCAAGGTAAGAATAACCCAGGAATGTTTAGCCAACACAGCTTCTTCCCTTCTCTCTCTATTCTTTCTTTTTATTTTAAGTCCTCTTCCTTGAATTGTATGGACATTTAAAAAGTTAACTTAGTAATACATGACATTAATGATTTCTAATACAGCCAAAGTCAGTGCTTCATGCATTTCTTTTATCTCTTTTATCTTTCTTTCTTGTACTTATTTTTTTCTTTATACTTTCCCTCCCTCTGAGTTTAGTTTACATTTGCTTTTACTGTTGTAATTAAAACCTTCAGAGTATGTGTGCACAAAGGTTGATAGGTGGGGAGAGAGAGAGAGAGAAATGATAGAAATGGATGGATGGATGGATGGATGGATGAGAGAGAGATGAGAGAAGAGAGGCAGGACAGACAGATACACAGACAGAGGACAGATCCCTGGGGGTGGGGTGGGAACTGATATAGGTCAAGTTGTGCAATCAAGAGCAATAACACTTAAGACTTATATACTGCTTCACAGTCCTTTGCAGCCCTGGTCTCTACGCGATTTACAGAGTCAGCCTCTTTCTTGCCCCCAACAATCTGGGTCCTCGTTTTACCCACCTTGAAAGGATGGAAGGCTGAATCAACCTTGAGCCTGGTGAGATTCGAACTGCTGAATTACAGGCAGCCGGCATGCAGCAGAAGTAGCTTGTAGTCCTACACCCTAATCACTGCACCACCACGGCTAAAGCAAGCAAAACTATTTATTTCTATGTGTCCAGCCAACAGCATCCTGTCTAAGTGTTGAGCTAACCTTCAAGCTGCATTGGTTATGGATGAAAAGAGTAAACTTACACAGCGCAAACTGAGCAATGGTGACAACGGTCAGGTTTGATGAGCTGACATCTGTCACAGAATCGAATGGCTGGAAAGAACATAACAAGAACGCCCCTAATTAATCATCATCACGAGTGCAAATTCTGTCTCATAAGCTTGTTACTAGAAAGACCAAGGCATCTTTCGCAACCTTGGTAACATTTAAGGTGTGTAAACTTCAACTCCCAGAATTCCCAGCCAGCATGGGGAATTCTGGGAGTTGAAGTCCAATACATCTTAAAGCTGCCAACTTTGAGAAACGTAGGACTAAGGCAAGATTTGAGGGCTATTTTGAAGATAGGCGATGCCTTATATAAAACTACTTCCTGGGTGGCTGAATGCTACGGGAGAGAGATTATGGTGTAGAGACACGTGATTCATTCCAGCTGAACTGATGACTTTATGGACAAAGTCATTTCTTGACAACAGAAGTTATTTAATGCTTCCTTTTTCTAGGATGCTTGGTCAATTTCCTATATCGCAGTGAGTCCAATTCCTCCAACTTTTCTGGTCAAGCTTTTCAGGGGGTTCTATCATATTTTTTATATAAAGCTTCTCTGATGATTTATTAGTCCCTGCTGAATACATTCCATGTGGGGGGGGGAGCAATAATTAGGCCAGCTTTTCTCAATCTTGTGCCCTCCAGATATATTTTGGATTAGACCTTGCGGAATTAGCAGCCAGAAGGGGCTATTTCCCCAGATCTGAATTCACCCCATCTCGAGTTTTACAATTCCAACTGGCAACTAGAAATCACAGTGTAGATTTCAGCTGAGGTGAAAATGCTAAAACCAGCCAGAGGGAAAAGGTTGTAATGATGTCACAAGGCCTGCATTTTGGTTTTAAGAGCTGGAATGAATGAATGAATGAATGCCTTATCGGTCCTTCGCCTTTAAATACAAAAGCCAGACATTTTGTCATCACTGGTTTTGATGATGCTCTTCGTCTCCCCCAAAGTTCCCCCAAAATGTGGGGGCAGTCAGTCTGGGTTGCTTGCCCAAACCAACTTGGAAACTCACCGCCATTCCCTGTTCTTGTGCAAACTGGCAACTTCCGGGCCATCTCTAGGAGGATCTGCCTTTGGCCCTCGGGCCTTTCTTCGTTCTCATAGCGCTCTTTGTCAGCATATGACATGTGGAACTGGAAGTAGGAGAAAACGAGTGAAACACACACAGTTGTAGAACAGGGGCCTCTTTATGACCTGGGGACTTCAGTCCCCAGAATTCCTGAGCCAGCTGCCTTTGAAGTGGCCACTCTGGAAACATCTTGCTTGAACCTGACCGGTCCTGGGGGGAAATCAGCAGTGGGAGGCCATTAAGGGAGGGAAAAGTTGAACAAAGGGATTTTGGCCCATGATTCTCAGTTCTGCTATACACTTGACTTCTAAATAAAAATATACCTTTTCTCAACAAATGGAGCCAAGGATTGTTCCTACTTCGAGGGTCAAGTGGTGGCAAGTCTGACATTAGGAATGGAGATGGCCAGAGGCACAGGTGGGCTTCAGGTGTCCAAAAAAGAAGCCACCTTCCATCACTGACAGAGAACACCAGGCAACATAATAAATGAAGATTTAGTGCAGGGGTGTCCAACCTTGGCAACTTTAAGACTTGTGGACTTCAACTCCCAGAATTCCTCAGCCAGCAAAGCTGGAGGGGTGCACGCCCCCCTCTCCAATTTTTGCCTTCCTGAGCCCCAGGGGAAACTTCTGGGAGCAAAAATGCCCCCCACCCCCCAGGAGGCTTGCCTGAGGCCCAGAAGGCCCCAAAAACAGGTGGGGTTGGGGTGGCTGCAAAAAAAAAAAGGCCATGTCCACCCAGTCATGTGGCTACCCCCACCAAATCACATCCACCAAGCCAGGCCCACAGAACCGGTAGTAAAAAGTTTTGAATCCCACCACTGGTGAGTAGGAACACATTCAACTTCTCTGCCCATTTCCCTCTGCTAGAATCTCGTGAAAGGCCAATTATTGGTGTCCACCAGGCTGCTCCTCCTTTTGTTACCAAGATGGCAATAGCCCTTAAGCTTAGATACCGCTTCACAGTGCTTTACTATAGTCTCGAAGCGGTTTAAAGAGTCAGGCTCTTTCCCCCAGCAATCTGGGTCCTCATTTTACCCACCTCAGAAAGATGGAAGGCTGAGTCAACCTGGAGCCTGTCAGGATTGAACCCCTGGCAGTGAGCAGTGAGTCAGACTGCAATACTACATTCTAACCACTGCACCACCACGCCACCAAGATGGCTGATTTCACAATTAAAATATAGCCCAAACTGAAGTCCTTATGATTATTTCTGCCCTCCCATCAGCTCTACTGGTAAGGAAGATTTCATGAACTTCTTATTCACAGAGACTTTGCCCCTGTGGATCTGGGGAGTAGAAGCTCCCCCTCCTGTCCTCATGTGGTGCCCTTTCTATGATCCCCCAAGACCTGCTCTGATCACCCCAAGCATCTCCCAATACAAGAATGTTCGTGTTTATAATTTTTTAAAGCGATGCTAACCCCATACCCATGTATCAGGTGGCCAAATATCTGCACTAAGTAATACAGTCGCATAGAATTTTTATTGTCCCATTATTTTTTTCCCTTCCTCAATAACAAATTGCTGTGTTAAACTATTTCTCTCTTTTTAATGTAAAGGCTGGCCAAAGACCCCAATAGAGATATTTGATTTATCCTAGGATCTAGCACCCCATGCCTTACACAGTGGCACTCAACTGCTTTGAAACTCATTGAATTTGGTAGTCAACACATTTTGACATGAGCATTTTTGTCCCGGTACTCCTTGTTTGTTTGGTATTCAATGCATAAGCATTCGATGCATTGTCAGTGTTGGCTACCTTCTGATTCACTACATTATTTCTTATGGGAAAAACCTATTTGGTACTCATTATTTCTGGTACTCATAGCACCTCCTGGAACCAATTAATGATGAGTACCGAGCTACCATTGTAATTGTAACTGCCCCCAACTGATCCACTTGCTTTTTGACTGTGAGAGCAGATCTATAGTTATGATGACATGGCCTATTTATTCTTGAAGGTGTCCACACCACTTCTGTTCTAGCTTCTCTCTTTATTTCAGCCTTCTCCATCCAGACTACATCCTCTCCAGACCTCTGAATCAACTCTAATTTGGGAGTTGAAGGTCACACTTCTGGAAGGCACCACGGTGCGAGAAGACCGGTTAATTCCTTTTATAAAAGTCCTGAGTTTTACCTTTTTGTCCGGTTGAAGTGGAGGAGTAAATATAGACATCCAATATGTCCATATGAAGAATACAAAGATGATATGGAATACAGTGAGGTAGGCCACTAAAGAAGAAGAAGGAAAGTATTAACCAAGGAAGCAGAAATGCCCATTTTGCTCCTAATCCGTTAATAATATCCTTGGCTTTCACAATAGACAGCTTCTCTCAGAGTGCCTCTATGCTTAAGACTGGGAGGATCAATGTGGAGTATGGGTTTATTTATTTATTTGAATTTATATGCCGCCCATCTTGTGATTCGAAGCAACTCTAGTTAAGTCCTCAGGCTAGAAAAGGGAAGGACATGAGTTCTACTCCTACCTTAGGCTCCCAATCAGCTGGGCTAGTCACTTTCTCTCATCCCAACACAGGAGGCCATGGAAAACCATTTCTGGGGGGAAAAAACTTGCCAAGAAAATAGCAGAGACTTCTGCAGGCAATCTCTAAGAATCAAATGTGATTCAACGGAAGAAAAAATGCTTATGAAGGGAACTGAGACGCTTCAGGGGGAAAACACGGTCATCCCACGAGGAAGCAAGATACATTTTTCCCTATATTATGATTTCTTCAACTGGCCAGGAATACAAAAAAGAAATGCATAGTTTGAGATCCCTTTCAAACACAAATTGCTGGGGGCAGGGAGGGGAAGGACATGGATTCCATCAAGAAAGGGACGATGGAGGAGAGAAATCTAACCCCCTTACCAAGCCCAGAACTGCTAAGAACCTCAATCTAAATGGGGAGCTGAACTTTAGGGTAAGCTGCCCAGAGCTACCCTGTAGTAAGATGGTAGCCAATACATTAAACAAAACAAAACAAAACATAAATAAATAATCAACCAATCACTCACTCAAACTTCCTGGCTAAGCAAGCAATTTGAAACTGGACCACCAAGGCCCAGCTTCTCCCTTGAATGTCCCCTTAATTCTGGGGTCCCCAAACTTGGCAACTTTAAGACTTCTGGGAGTACAAGTCCACAAATCTTAAAGTTGCCAAGTTTGGCGACTTCTACCTTAATTAGTTGAGTGCAACTTAGATCCTCCTACATCTATCCACAAGTGATGGGGACTTCCAAGGTTTTATTTCAGGCAGGGCCTGGGGACACTTTGAATTTCCATGAGCCTCAACCACCCCTCGGGTAGAAGACTCCAATCAATGAGTCCTTTCTAGCCCTCTGGGATAATCCTACAGGATTATCATAGTAGGTGACTGCAAAGACATCTAGAGCAGAACAAAGTATAAAGATCAGATATAATAAATATCCACCTACCTTTTTCTACAGAGTTCGTCAGAGTCACTGAAAGAGAAAATAAGAAAATCTTCAAATGACGTATCATGGTTTCCACAAAGAAATATGCTTGCAATTACATATATGCTGACCGTGTCTGAAATTAATTTTTACCTTATGGGTCATAAATCATTGTATTATTAATTCCACTGCATTGATGGTCACTTATTCATTTGATTTATTATCCTTATAACTGAAAGGGCACAAAAACCAAACAATGACATGTGGAGTTACTTCTGAGTACTTACTTTCTGGTTGGCCTACAGACAGAATCTTGCCAGACTAAAGCAAGATTTTTTTTCAACAAGTTTATTCATGGAAAGGCTGAGAGCTTGGTGGAGAATATAAATGGATTTGGAACTGGTGCTGATCTGCTGCCGATTTATTAAAACCTTCCTTGGAAGTTCTACTCTACTCTTCCACTTTTTCTAATTTTATGAATGAGGTTAAGACCTTCTGTCTTTTCCATCTGAACTGGATGATTTTTAAAAGATTACACCTGTTGATTTAATTAGCTACCATACTTGGCATATGATATTAATAAATAAGAATAGCAGTAATAACTATAGATGACATCCACCTTTCGCTCCTTCTTAGCTCCTTCTCATTTGCCTGCCTGCTTCTTTAAGCTTGCCTGTGAATCACTTTTTACACCAACTCAAAGACATTCACACCTGCCCACATTTAGTTGGACTGAGCTTCCCTTCATTCCAAGAATGCTTATCTTTCCAGGCAAAAAAAGGGAAGCCCAGAATATACATCTGAGGGATAGCAGCCTACAACCAATTGGTTTTTTTTTTCCGGCTGTGTTACAGCTGCAGTACTGCAAAAATCACTTTCCATTATGCTCAATCAAAGCTGCTTTCAAAGTCCTACTCGCCTCAAAAGAAGGTGAGCATAATATATACACTAACAAGTTGAAGCAAAATGGCTTTACCCTTCCTCTAAACCAGAAAAGAAGACAACATTGTACATTTACAAATATTTTGTTTCTTTCAGGTTCTTTCATTGTGGATTTGGTCACATTTTCTCCTCCCAACAATTAGGCTGAGAAGAAGATCCCCAAGGACTAAGCAGAGTATTAGAACGGAATAGTGGCCAACATCTTTAATAACCTGGATGCCAGTATCTCTTTAACAAATTTAATTGGTTACAATATTTTTAAAACATTGAATGTGATGGACTTTCATTGACATACATTTTTGTCCTTACACCTCATACAAGATCTTCTGGGAGGCAATCTTACTGCTGCACTTTCATCTTATCTCTCAGGAGTATCACATGGGCCACTTCTGCCGAGAGGCACAATCTCTCTACAGACCCCCTGTATGGAGAAAACCACAGGCTTGCCCACATTGCTGTTTGCCAAAGGGCATGGCAAGCCAAACCTTTCTGTGGCAGTGTGCATGTGCATGTACATATAATCTGAAAGACTGACCTGGAGGCAAATTAAAACTCAACCATTTTCTATCTATATTGCAAACTCAGTTTTAATTAACTGAATCAATGGGATTAACAAACCACCAGCTGCTTTAAATTCCCAGGTAAATGGAGTGGCTCACACTTGCTTTGAAACAGTTTTACAGACAAGTCTGTTCCCTCCTTAAATGAAGGTTGGCTGATGGTTGATACTGTTGGTTTTCTCTGGTACCATCAACTTCAGGGGCTTCTTGAAGAGAAAGGGATGTTTCTACCTTGAGAGCTCCCTCCAGTAAACCCACCCTTGATTTCCGGCCTTGGCTTCACTTGGCGGTTGCTGGGACAAGCCCTCTCTGCAGTCTACTTTCTCTCCCAATTCTCCTACAAGGGTCATTATGTAAATGGGTGAGCTATTTTTTGGAAACTAAGAGCTTTAGCACCACTTTGATTTTTGCTCCAGTCTATCTAAGAGGTCACACAAAGGAATGAGTCTCAACAGAAGATGAAATTAGGTTGCAGACGTCTCAGCTACAGAACTCGCTTCTAATGGATTAGGGGTCAGGGGTACCTATCTTTTCTCTCCTGAATGATGAAATGTAGGGAGCAAGAGCTCTTGAAGGACCCCACAGTCAGATCTAAAAGTAGAGACGGCAGACTCTAGAAGTTTTAATAAACTTTGGTCCAGCTGCCATCATTTAACCTTTTTAGATGCTTTTGGCCTGGATGATTGAGTCTTCATTTACATTTGCAATATATTTTGGGGAGAAGCCGCTGCATTTGGCATGGCAAGAGTTAATTCCAACGACTCTCTCTGCCTAACTTGTCATTTTGACTATAGAAATTACTTGGGTGAGTAATGAAACGTCTCAGTTTAATAAATTTCTGGTCCAGTTGCCATGATTTAATCTTTCTAAATGCTGCAGAATCCAGTTTCTAAGAACCAAGTGGGACCTGCCCCAAATTCACCAAGTACTGTAGCTTTAACAAAGTTCTAATCAAATTTAATCCACCCACTCGGTAGAATGCTCTTTATAATTACACTGAGCTGCATTAGCAGGTTGTTGTAAGAAAGCTCCCAGGTTGCCTGGGCTCATATGGCACCCTAAACAAACTGCACTTCAGAAAACAACAGGGAAGAAATGCTTTTGCCCTAATGCCAGCACGGGGTCACTTTGCAAAAGACCACCAACTCGGTCCCAGCCAGACTGGGGAATTCTGGGAGTTGAAGTCCACAGAGCTTAAAATTGCTGAGCTTGAGCAGCAGTACCTTAATGTAAGTGGGATGCTTTAAAGCAGTAGCAGCTGCCTTTTTTCCCCCCCAAGCTCTCCTGGAAACAAACCAACAAACAAAGCTGAGCTGCTTTTGAGGTGCAGCTTTCACAAGACATTGGAAGCGCTTCCTACAAACCATATCTGAGGCACTAAGTGCAGCCTGATACGCCAACCGGGCAATCTGGTTTTGTGTGTATACTGGTTCTCTCTGCCCAACCCCTGTGTTGGTTCAAGGAAGGGGAAGTTACAAAGTCAGGTGAGCAGCATCCTCGAATTGAATGATCCCAGAGAGGCTTTAAGCCAAGAAGGGAGGGGAGAACATGGCCCTTTTATGTCTTGTGGACTTCAACAAGTCATGAAGACTTAGAATAACTTTAGTGTCACTTTGGAATGTACACTAATTGGCATACATTCAAAGGGAATTTCGCTGCATGCAGTTCTCAAAGGGTCGCCACCTCAGATATACATGATATAAACATGACCAACAAATAAATAAATAAATATGCATATACCCACAAACAGGATGTGGAGAAACACCACAGTCTAGTCTGGATGTATGCATGTATTAAAGGCTCATGGTCCCTGCATGTATGCATGTATTAAAGGCCCCTTTAAGCTCTTTAAACCGATTGCCATCTCCTCTTCCTGCTTCTAGTGGGGAAAGCAAGCCCCAGAGCTGGGGAATTCTGGGAGATGGAAGTCCACATGTCTTAAAAGTGGCCAAGGTTGGAGACTCCCAGTATAGGGTCTCTGGCTTGAACAGGGGTTGGACTACAGGACCTCCAAGGTCCCTTCCAACCCTATGATCATATACTCTATCAGCTGGAGAATTCTGGGTGTTGGAAGTCCACAAGTCTTAGAAGTGGATACCTGCATAACTGGGTAGAAGCATTCCTGTCAAACAGACAACAAATGGTCAAAATTGGGAGCGTCCTATCAAATTCTGTACCCGTCAACAGTGGTGTCCCCAAGGCAGTGCTTTAGGACCAACTCTTTTCATACGGCACATAAATGACCTCTGTGATCATATTAAGAGCAACTGCATTCTCTTCGCTGATGATGTAAAGCTATTCAACACCACAGACAATACTTCTACCCTTCAAAAAGACTTTGACTATGTATCAGAATGGTCAAACAAATGGCAACTTCAAATCTCAACAAATAAATGCTCTGTCTTATACATTGGCAAAAAAAATCAGAAAATAAAATACAGGCTGAATAGTCAAGACATTGTTGATGATCCAAACTCTGTCAATGATCTTGGAGTACTCATCCCTAATGACCTAAGTGCTGGAGGCCACTGTAACTACATAGCCAAAAAGGCTATGTAGAGTTGTTAATCTAATCCTACGTAGCTTCTTCTCTGGTAATATTATACTATTAACTAGAGCATACAAAACATTTGCTAGACCAATACTTGAATACATCTCATCAGTCTGGAATCCACATCATGTATCTGATATTAACACAGTTGAGAAAGTCCAGAAATATTTCACAAGAAGAGTTCTCCATTCCTCTACTTGTTGCAGAATACCTTATGCCACCAGACTTGAAATTCTAGACCTAGAAAACCTTGAACTATGCCACTTTCCGTCTGATCTTAGTGTATAAAATCATACATTGCAATGTCCTACCTGTCAATGAATACTTCAGCTTCAACCATAACAACACAAGAGGACACAATAGATACAAACTCAAGGTTAACTGCACCAAACTTGATTGCAGGAAATACGACTTCAGCAACAGAGTGTCAATGCCTGGAATCCTCTACCTGACTCTGTGGTTTCTTCCCCAAACCCCAAAAACTTTAACCTTAGACTGTCTACTATTGACCTCACCCCTTTCCTAAGAGGCCTGTAGGGGGCGGGCATAAGCGCACCAATCGTGCCTACCGTCCCTGTGCTATTGTTTCTTTTATTTTTCTTATATGTATCCATGTATTCATAACTATGGTTTTACTTACACCTATTATCTTGTAAGCAATTGACAAACCAAATAAAATAAATAAACAAGAAAGAAAGAAAAAGAAAGAAAGAAAGAAAAGTGGCTAGTTTTGGGGACCCCCTGCCCCAGAGAGATAAACCTCCCACCCACCCCCATTAAAAAAAAAAAACATCCCTCGCTCCCTTCTCGATTTTGCCCACCCGGCGGGCGGAGACGACTTAAAAGGCAGCTGGGCGAGCACCAGCCTCGTTTGCAAGGCGAGGAGAAGTCCGGACCCCTTTGCTCGGTTAGGATCCCGGGGGGGGGGTTGTGGGGGGGAGGGGCGACCTGTCCAGGCTCAGCAAGAGGGCAGCGCCCCCCCCTCGACGCCCCCCCACCCCCTGGAAGAGCTGGACGGGGGTGGTCCTGCGGCCCCGCCCACCTGGGAATCAGCCCCCCACCAAACACGCCTGGCAACCCAACGAGTCCCCAGAAGCCTGGGACTCCAGTGCCCATTCTCCCCAGCCCCCGGGGGAGCTGTAGCGGAGCACCGTGTGAGGAGGGAGCCCCGGCTGGGGAGGATGGGAGGGAAAAGCGCTTCCGCCCAGGCTGGGGACGATGGGTCGCGAGGCCCCCTCCGCCCGCGGCGCCCTCCTCCTACCCAGGCAGAGCTCGACGACGTAGGCGTAGTAGGACCAGAGCACCACCAGCGCGATGATGAGGACGGGCAGCCAGCCGAAGACCCGCTGGCAGCACCGCAGCCCCCGCGACAGCGCCATCCCCTCCGCGGCGCCCCTCGCGGGCCGGGCCCGGCCGCATCGGCGCTCGACTGAGCGGGGCTGGGCGGCGCGTCCGACCCCTCCCTGCTTTCCTCGCTCGCTCGGGGCTCGGCTGGGCCGCCTGGCTGGCGAGCGCGCGGCGCGACGGGAAATGTAGTGCCGGCAGCGGCGTGGCGGGCGGTCCGGACGGCAGGGAGACGCGCATGCGCGCCCTGCCTTCGCACGCCCAGCTCCCCAGGGAGGCGCGGAGATGGCCGAGCGCTGGCGGGGGAGGACGAAGCTAGGAGGGGATCGCGCGCTGCTCTCCGGACCGGTGGATGGAAACTTTTCATCCGAGAAATAAGGAAGAATTTCCTTGACAGGGAGAGCAATCAACCCGTGGAACAGAAGTTGCCTTCGGAAGATGTGGGAGCTTCATCCCTGGAGGCTTTCAAGAAGAGGCTGGACTCCCATCTGTCAGAAGTGGTGTTGGGTCTCCTGCTTGGGTGGAGGGTTGGACGAGATGGCCTACAAGGTCCCTTCCAACTCTGATTCTCTATCAAATACCTGCTGAGCAGGAAAACCTGCACCATTTCAGACCAATGGCTGTCCAGCCTCTTCTTGAAAGCTTCCAGGGTTGGAGCACCTACAACTTCTGAAGGCAACTTCTGTTTCACTGGTTGATTGTTCTTCCTGTTAGCAACTTTCTCCTTAGTTCTAGGTTCCTTCTCTCCTTGATGAGTTTCCAACCAAAGCACCAGAAGGCAGGTCAAGAAGCAATGGATGGAAACTCTTCAAGGAGAGAAGCAACCTAGAACTAAGAAAAAAACTTCCTGACAGTGAGAACAATCAACCAGCGGAACAGACGTTGCCTTCAGAAGTTGTGGGCGCTTCATCCCTGGAAGCTTTCAAGAAGAGGCTGGACAGCCACTTGTTAGGATTAACCCTAACCCTAGGCAGGGGGTTGGGCTAGAAGACCTCCAAGGTCCCTTCCAACTCTTATTCTATTCTCTTCCCAGCCATAAGATGGCTTGTGGTTCTTCAAGGACTGCAAGACCATAATCTGTAAACCTAACCATGGCTTAGTATTCTGGATGAATGTGAAGGAGAAAGCTGTGGATGTGGATATTTTCCAATCCAAAGCACCAGAAGACAAGAACCAATGGATGGAAACTACTCAAGGAGAGAAACAACCTGGAATTAAGGAGAAATTCCTTATCAGTGAGAACCATCAATCAGTGGAACAGCTTGCCACCAGAAGTTGTGGTGGCTCCAACACTGGAGGTTTTAAGAAGAGGCTGGACAGTCTCTTGCCTGAAATGGTCTATGCCCCATACCAGGGATCTCCAACCTTGGCAACTTTAAGCCTGGTGGACTTCAACTCCTAGATTGTGTCTTTCAACAGGAGATCACACAGAAGTAACACCTTCTCTTTATCTTATTTATTGAGGAGACTGAAATGGACACCAGTCTGGGGTATAACATCCTGGGTGGGTCAGTGCCAACAAAATGATAGTAAAAGCAAACAGTACTATATGTCAGGGGTCTCCAACCTTCGTGTCATGCCCCTATTGGACAGCAAGGGGAACCCCAGCACAGCTGATCATAGGAACAGCTGAGCATCTGGAGGCGGAAGAAAAAAAAAGAAATAATTTAAAGGAGTGACTGAAACCCAGTCAGCAATGTTGGGCATGCACGATAAGGACTGACTGGGAGGGGGGGAGGAGAGGGGAAGAGCTAGCCAGCCGCAAGGTTTTCCAGTTCTCTGAACTGCGCAGAATCATAACAACCAGTTCTATAGAACCGGTCTGAAGCGGTAGAATCCCACCCCAGGGTTGCTGGTGTGTGGCTGCCCCCGGAGGCGGAGGGGAAGGTGTTTCTTCAGGCACAATCTTCACAATGTCTTTTTAAGATGGATAATATTGAATCCTAATGCATATTTCCCTTTCGGCTCCTATTCATTTGGGCATTTACCCCTCCCCAACCCCCCCCCCTTGATTCTCTAGATCTCTAAGGCTAGATTACAGATTGAATTCTTTATTGTCATTGTACGTATATACACAGTATACATACAACGAAATTCACATAACACCCGGAGACCAGATTCAACATGAACATACACATGGCAATCCTCAAACACTTCCCCACCCGCCAAAATCCCCCACCTTCTAAAACACAGAAGCATCCACACAACAGAATAATGTCCAACAGCTCACTGATGGTGGTCCTTGAGCATTGTGAAGTACAATTATAGTTCTGGGATAAAAACTATTCGGAAAACGTGTGGCCTGAGTTTTAATCGTTCTGTATCTTCTGCCAGAAGGCAACAGTTCATAAAGATTTTAAGCAGGATGGGAAGAGTCTCTGAGAATGTTGTGCAACTTCCTTAAACAGCGAGATGTGAAGATGTCATCCAGGGCTGGTAGCTGATATGAGGGATAACATTTTAATTTGGACTTCAACCGCAAAAAAGGCAAAATCCGTTGCTTCCCAAGCTGTCCAGTCAATTGACAGTTGTCTACTCAGATGGACTAGCTCTGGTTAGCGGATTCAGGGCTCACTTGCAAAAACCCCTTAAAGTTGGCTAAACAATTAAAAGGCCCGTTTGCCAGCTGATGATTATTTTTCAAATCTCAGGTCCAGGCCAATCACAGCCTTGATTGTGACATCAGCAGTCCTCCTAACCTCACTGGCTGGAGCTTGGCAATGTCCAGCATCCTTGGTGAGTCTGGACCACAGTGCTGGGAGGCTCTGCTCAAAATTCCTGAAAAGTGACTACTTTGCTCAACAAATGCAGTCCTGGCACCACGAGGGATGGGGTTGGGGAGGAGGGTCTGAATCCTGGCATGGTGGAAAATAGGCTCTGGGCTTGCAAGGAACTCAATAGGCGGGGGAGTCAAAATATTGGAAATGCTTAATGGAACGAGGCACATACTATCATGTATGGTGGAGCTGTAAAAAAGCACAAGAGTTTTGGCACAGGATTGGGAAGTGGCTGGAAGAAATGATGGGGTTTAAAATAGACCATAGACCAGAATGCTTTTTATTGGGAATTATAACCCCCCCCCAAAAAAAAGCATAATAAGGAAGAGTTATACTTGATAATACATGTCATCACTGGGGCAAGAATGGTGTTTGCTCAGGAGTGGAAGGAGAAATAAATCCCTAGTGAAGAGGAAGTAATTAATTAATTAATGCTAAATGTTTAAGCCACACCATCATAGTTTCTGTCTATTCTTTTATGGTCCTCCCCAATATTTCTCCTTCCCCTAGTTATGCCTGTGTAATGCAACTATTTGCCACTGAATGAGTTTTCTGGAGGAACAAGGGACTCCCTTAAACAGTGAGATGGCCCAATTCCCACCTGCCATGATAGATAAAAAATATATATTTCAAAGGATGGAAGAAACTGATGCTAATTAGGTGAGCATCCAGTGAAGAGTGGTCAGTAAAGCTTGAATCATTTCAAAGTGCTATTTCCTGTCTCCATGGTAACCTGGGACGTCCTGAGATGCAAAGAAAATTTTCAGTGTAGAACCTGATGATGAAAAGTAATGTCACTGCAGAAGTCAAGGAGCGCATCAGCCTAATCCTGACCACTCCCTTTCTCTTGTGCCCAATCTCCGCATTCACATAAACAGGAAAAAGCTATCATTTGGGTAGTAGATGACTTTTTCATTCCTTCATCTTTCCTGAATGGTTGGTAATCATCACTCTTTACCATCACTCTGTGCAAGAAGACAGAGTTTCTAACCATACAGTTGTCAATGTTCTAAAATTATCTACCTACCTATCTGCCTGTCTGTCTACCTACCTATCTACCTAACTGCTGCCCCTCTCACTATCCAAAGTAACTCTGGGTGGCATTCTTGAACTGCTATAAAGTAAAAGGTCTATATCAGGGAAGGGATAAATGAATTGAAAAGTCCCAATTTCATGTCTCAGGTTCACAATATACAGTATTTGGGAGAGGTCTGGGTGGTTGAGTCCTCAGTCCTGATACACATTGATTTTTGCCTTACATTTCAGGACTATCACAAAGAAAACAACCAAAGTGCTTGGTTTTCTTGATCCATTCCTATGCAGATCTTTGGATGTTGGCAATATCCAAAGCCTACTAGATGGACTTCCATCCAATTGTGTCAAAGATTGATAAAAGGTACACACTACACACTGCATTCTTGTGAAATATCAGATTTGTTTTCAGATAATCTTGGTTCAAGTCAGACAATTCTGCATGATGTCCAGTTGACACACATACACACACAATATGTACGCATGTATGTAAATGAGCATACCTTGCAAAGTTTCCAGGCTCCAGTCAGTAGCCATTAAAATATTCAGAAAGAATGTTTTTATAATTAGAGTTCTATTTGTCAGATGTGTTTGACTGCTGGGCTGCAACTTGCAGCCTTCTGCCCACATTTGTCTTGATGGTGCTTAAGCATTTCTTAAATTAAGACAATAAACTGTTCATTCCTAATCCCAACAGACATCCAGCAAGGTACCATGGTAAATGGTACCAAAAATGGCTGGGATTAAAAAAAAGGAACCAGGATGGTTGCAATAAACCAGGAAGCTTGTAAAAAATAAGGAAAAAAACTCATGGGAATGATTGATCCACTATTGGGAGAAAATGGCAAGGACGTGACAGGCAGTAGGGAGAAAGCAGAACTGCTATTCATTCTTTGTATCTGTCTTCGTGGAAAAGGAAAAAAAAATAGCCCAATCTACCAAAAGCAACGCCATAAAAGACAAATTAGGAATATAAATCAAAATTGGCAAGAAAATGGAAAAAGAATGCCTATTCGCTAGACAAATTTAAATCACCGGGCCAGATGGACTACATCTGTACTTGAGTAGTCCAACAAACAGAAGGACTAGGGGTGACATGATAGCAGTCTTCCAGTACTTGAGGAAATAGACTAGACTAGACTTCTCTATTAATCAAGTGTGATTGGACACATATTACTTATTACACAATATTACAAAGAGGGAATCAAGCTATTCTCCAAAGCACCTTAGGGCAGTACAAGAACTAACAGATGGAAACTTGTGGAAGAGAGATCCAACCTAGAATTAAGGAGAACGTTTCTGTCAGTGAGAACAATGAACCAGTGGAATAGCTTGCCTCCAAAAGTTGTGGGTGCTTCATCCCTGGAGGTTTTTAAGAGATTGGACAGGCATTTGTCCAGAATGGTATGGGGTCTCCTGCTTAAGCAGGAGGATTGGACCACAACAAGGCTCTCCAAACTTGGCCTGGCTGGGGAATTCTGGCAGTTGAAGTCCACCAGGCTTAAAGTGGGCAAGGTTGGAGACTCCTGCTCTCAATCAGTGTCCCTCAACTTTGGCTACTTGGAAGATATGTGGACTTCAACTCCCAGAATCCCCCAGCCAAGGTTGAGAAAAGGGGAAAGCTGGCTGGGGAATTCTGGGAGTTGAAGTCTACCAGGCTTAAAGCTGCTAAGGTTGGAGAGCCCTGGACTAGACTAGAAGACCTTCAAGCTCCCTTCCAAATCTGTTCCTCTTGTTGCAGCTCCGCCAAAGGTCACCCCAAAGAAAGACCAGCGATGTCTCCGCATGCTGGATGCATCTGAAACGTGGAAGGGATATTAGCGATCGATTTCCTCCAGGACGAAGATGGAACTAACCTTCCCAGTGGAGTTGGCTTTCGGGGCTCAACGCGCCCCGCTCTTTGTCGAGGTCTCCCTGGACGGGAGCGGCGGGGGGATCGTTGCTGCCGACGGGCGAAGCTCTGGGAAGGGGGAGGAGGCAGCCAAGAGGCGCTTCGCTGCCCACCGTCTCCGCACAAAACCTCGCTGGCAGCCGCGGGGACCGTGGGGAAAGCCAATGAGGCTTCCGAGGCTCCGCCACCTTCACGGGCTGCTCTCCAGCCTCAGCCGCGGTCGCCCCTCCTCTTTATCGCGGGACGTCCCAGCCACGCCTCGCGACCGGCCCCGCGCGGCTAAAAGCTCCCGAAGAAGCCGGCCGGCGCCTCGCGGGGTCTCCGCCGCTCGCTTCCCGCCCTTCCGGAGCTGTCCTTTCAGCACCACGGGCCGCCAGCCCGCCGGGAAGGCCCGGGGGAGGAGGCGCGGTCGGGGAGCCGCCCAGCCGCCCCCGACGCCGGCCGGCCGGGCTTCCAGGGGCCGATGGCAGCGGCGGCGGCTTCGTGGGCGCTGTGGCGGCGTGAGGGCCGCCGAGCGAAGGAAGTGTTTCCCGGGTGCGGAGCGGAGCGCGCATGCGCCCCCCCCCTCTGGCCGCCCCTCCTTTCCGACCCGATCGATTTCTCAAGGTGTTCCCTGCCCGGCGGAAGATGGCGACGGACTAAGGCGAGCGGCGGGCGCGGGAGGGGGAGATGGACAAGCCTGGCCGCCGCGCCCGGGCGCTCCGGAGTGGCCTGAAGCGCAAGAGGAAAGGCGAGTGAGGGCGGGAGGCAGGGAGGGAGAGCCGAGGCAGGCGGGGCGGAGGGACGGAAGATGAAGCGGGCCAAGCGGTGAGGCCCGGAGCGCCGGACCAGCAGCCGGGACGCCCGGGAAGAGGAGGAGGAGGAGGAGGAGGGGGGAGGGAGGGAGGGAGATGCCCGGACGGCGCGGCGCGGCTTCCTCCCGCCCGGGCCGGCCATGCTGAGAAGCGCCGCGGCGGCGCAGCACCATGCGCCGGGGCCCGGCAGCCCTTAGCGGCCTCGCGGGGGGAGGCTGGGGGCGTCCGCGCGGGGCTCAGCGGCGGTGGAGGAGGAGGAGCGGGCGGGCTCTGGTCGCGAGCCGCCATGGGGCCGCCCCTCCCCTTCCCACCGAGCCCGGGCGGCGGCGGCGGCGGCGCGAGCGGCGGTAGGTGACATTCTGCCCGCGGAGGGGGCGGCCGAGCCCGGGAGCCCCCCCGCCGCCGCCGCCGCCGCCGCGCCGCCCCCCCAAAATATGACCAGCGGCGCTTGGATGCAGCCCCGGGAACACGAGGCCGCCGCCGCCGCCCTCCTAGCCGCCCGCCCGGGCCCGCCCGAGAAGCCGTGCGCCGACTCGGAGCGGGCGCAGAAATGGCGCTTGTCGCTGGGCTCGCTGCTCTTCTTCGCCGTCCTCCTCTCCGACCGCCTGTGGCTCTGCGGCGCCGCCGGGACGCGGCTCCGAGCTGAGGCCAGAAGTCCGGCCATGTCGGCGGCCGGGCCCGCCCTGGTCGGAGGGCCGCGCAACCGGAGCGCCGAGGCCCCCGGCCCGCCGGCGTCCCCGCCCTGCTCGCCCGCCGCCCCGGACCTGAGCTCGGCCTGCTCGCCGCGGCGCCTCTTCCAGCAGGGCTCTCTGGCCGCCTTCGCCGCCGTGCCTCTCCGACTGCCCGCGGCCGCCGCCCTCGCCGCCCTCGCCGCCGCCGCCGCCTCCTCTCCCCAGCTGGACTTCCTGGAGGGCCACTTTCGGACCTTCCGCCTCCCCTTTTGTGACGCTTACACGGCCTGGGACTTGCTGCTCGGCATGGCCGGCCCGGAGAGCCTGGACTGCACCTTGGCCAACCTGCTGATGGATTTCCTGTCCGTTGCGGCGGGAGCCCAGCGCGGGGAGGCCTGCAGCAGCTGCTTGGAGGCGTATCAAAGGCTGGACCAACACGCTCAGGAAAAATACGAGGAGTTCGAGCTTGTGCTGGAGAAATACCTGCAGGCCGAGGATTATTCTGTGCGCTCCTGCATCAGAGACTGCAAGGTAGGGAGGCGGTGGAGCGGGAGGGGGGCACCTCGAAATGTTTCCCCTGCAGCCAGGCCCTCTTGGCCCTGGCCTGGGGGGGCAACAGCTGCTCCGCCTGTTGGGATTCATCCTACTGGCCGCTGCTGTGCCTCCTTCCTCCCTTCTCTCTTGACCACCAGAGTGGTCTCTTGCTGCTGATAAGCCAGATATGGTCTGGACAGATGGGTTGAGATGGGAGGAATGCCAGCCAGGGAGAGAGCCAGGCCATTGGCTTCTTGCAGGCTGGCTGCTTTCAAAGGCTTTTCGGGCAGCAGCCCTGGTCAAAATTTCTTGGGAAGGATGTAGATTGTCCTCAGTGATTTGCTGTACAGCAGGGTTGCTCAAGGGCTGGGAATCTCATCTTCCTTGGTAGCCAAATAGCCTCGTGATTAAGTAGCCACTCTGAACTGACTGCCACTCAGGACAACTCACCTTGGCTTTCCCTTTGTAAGGCTCATTCTTTTGATCTAGAACCAACAAGGATCTGCCTTGTTGACAACACTCTCTGTTGTGTTGTAGTGTAATCTCAACTTTTGACCAGTGTTGCTAGTTGCTTTGAGCTGCCTAGCTGAACAGGGAACATTTAGCTATTATGTATTCCTGTAGATGTCCCAAAGTGTTCTCTTTAACTGTGCATCAGTTTAATATATTTTTCAAACTTGCCTCACATCAAAGCATTTTAGAAATTTTACTTTGGGATGTTTGATCTGTTTGATCTTTGATAACTGCTCTCCAGGGCATCTAACACATCCCAAAAACTCTTCCAAAAGTTGCTCCTACTGATAGACATGATTTGGCGAAATGGATGTGGCTGGGCTTGGGTCAGTGGAACCCAGGCCCAGTTCCATGGATAGTATTTCCAAGTATAACTTGCATAGAACTCAGCGGAAGATACCTGGGGGGCCAGGGCTCTGGCTTGGGTACAGACTCCCTGACCTGCCCCCTCCCCCAGCTACTTCTGTAAATAAGATATCCCAATTAAGAATTGAATCCCAGAGAATTAATAGCTCTTGCAGGGATAGAGAAGAGTAAGAAGAGCTGAAAATGTGACCTGAAGCATTTCTGGGTTGTAAAGAAAATTTATCTCCAAACTGACTGCATTTTGTGAATCTTTTAAATGTTGCAACAAAGCCAAGAACAAATGCAACACTCTATTTATTAGGTACTGTAAAATTAATCCACATGTGGATTTTGTTTACATACAAAATAATTTTCAGTTTACATGCAATGTAAGTTTCAGTATTCTTCATATAAGAATTAGTTTGACAGTTACTTCCTCTCTGAAAGGGCTTTAATGGTTCATAACATTAAATGCACCATTTTTGGACAGTGGAACGTGCCTTCAAGAAACAAGTACAGGGGACACTGATTTCCAATGAACTTCAAAATGTAGGGAGACTTGCTATTTCCATTAACTAGTGTAGTTCTGTCCAAAATTGTTCCTCATACAGAGTTAACGTTAAGAAAAAATAATCACATTGGCATAGGATGTTTTTAATTTGGATCTTGAACATTAAATGTGCCTTCTCTGTGTCCTCTGATCCCACAATAAATTATTCCACCTCATTATAGCATTATATTAAAAGTACATGTGTATATCATGCATGTTGAATATAACATATAGTTTAGGCTTTTAATATTATGTGGAGGGGAGAAGATAAGATTTCTGGTGATTCTATTGATACTTGCATATCAGCTTTGACTTTGGGACCTTCATGGGGAGAAGGAATGGAGGGTCCCTGAGATTTTCTGCATTGTTACAATATGGAAAAGAAACCATAATTGGAATGGAGAAGGTTTAGTTCCATTGACAATGCAAGATTTATACACTTGGATGAGAGGGGAACTTTTGGAGGAGGCTGGTATGTAGGTGTATGGTTTGTTTCCTTTGGAGATTGGTGTAATGATCCAGTGTGTCTCGATATGTCAAGTGCTACGTCATTTCATTTTGTCAGGTATTCTGTTAACTTAAAAACAGTAAGGGTTGGCTTCCAGTGACAAGCTCATGATCCCAGTTTACTCTGGGATCATCATATTTCACTCCTATAGATGTTCTCAGAAAAGAGCCAGTGATGAAAAGTGTACAGAAGAAGACACAAACAAATTGGAGCTGGAGTGAGAGAGGATTTAATTTAAAAGCGTAACTTTTCCCAAGTCATCTACTTTTTTTTTCACTGACTTCTTAAATAAAGCAGTCCTCCATCCAGGAAAAAAATCGTATCGCTGGTATTAGAGTGTTGCATATTGTATTATGAGTATATTTTTAGCAACATATTCAAAAACTTTGAATGACTTTTTTCTATGTTTTCAGGTATAGTGCATACCTACATGGTACATAGAACATGTTATGCCCCTGGTGGAGACTGATTCTGAGGGAGAGGAGGAACAGCCACAGGGAATGGGAGTGTGGCTCCGGAGGTTGTGGAGGAGGCTAGGGAAGGGCTGGGGAAGGGCCGGCTGAGCAGTCAGAGAAGGACCCAGTCCCATCCCCCTTCCATCCTAGGGCACATAGGGAGAAGAGGATAAAGGAGAGACGTGGTCTACAAGGGAGGAGAGGGCCTTGATCCTCTTCATGGGCTGCAGCTGTGACAACTGAATAAGAGGATGGACATGCGTATGGGTGAACGCTGGAAACAAAGCATGGAAATATCCTCTCTGAGTTTGGCGTCCTTCCCAGTGTGTGTTCTGATATCTGTGGACGTCCTCCAGCCCTTATCTTGCCTGGTTTGTGTTGTTTTTTCCCTCCTTCTTGTAACGCTTGTGTGGGAGTTTTTTTGTCTCCAGTCAAGGATATTTGGAGCCTGGAAGCAAAGCAAAAGAATAAAAGGGGCTTCACCAGGTTTTTGTGACTGTGTTTATTTTGTATCCCCACCCTGAATCATCACAGAACATTAAACTTGGAAAGGTCTTTGGAGGTTTTCTAGCCCAACCCCTTGCTTAAGCAGGAGACCCTCTACCATTTCAGATAAGTGGTTATCCACTCCCGTCTCTCCTTAAAAGCCTCCAGTGATGGAGAACCCACAGCTTCTGAAGGCAACTTCTGTTCCACTGATGGATTGTCCTCACTGTCAGAAAATTCCCCCTTAGTTCTAGCTTGCTTCTCTCCTTGATTAGTTTGCACCCATGGTTTTTCTTCCTTGCCTTCGGCTACTTTGGAAAATAGCTTGACTCCCTCTTTCTTTGGGGCAGCCCCTCAAATATTGGAAAACTTCTATCACGTCTCCCCTAGTCCTTCTCTTCCCTAGACTAGCCGTGCTCAGTTCCTGCAAATGTTCATTCTATGTTTTAGCCTCCAGTCCCCTCATCATCTCTGTCGCTCTTTTCTGCACTGAGTCTCAACATCTGTTTTACATTGTGGTGACCAGAACTGTGCCTTTTAACGTGTGTATATATATATATATATGATTCCCTCTGATTTTTTTTAGAGGATTGTAGAGGTATTACAACGCTCCTAAGCTTTCTTGCTGTGCAGTACAGGTCAGATAGCAGCTTGAGGAAGTAGAAACCTAATACAATGGTAAATATTGCAAATGAGCATTTCTTCCTCTGGAAAGTGGGAAATTGTCTAATCTGAATCAATGCATTCCACCAAAGATTGGTCCCAGTTCTTTCATTGTCAATGAGGCCTAATCTATATGTGCTGGTATACCAGCTGTACCCACTCCTATGCAGGTACTCCTCGACTTACAACCACAATTAAGGCCAGCATTTCTGTTGTTAAGTGAGGTATTAGTTAGGCGAGTTTTGCCCCATTTTATGACCTTTCTTGCCAGAGTTGTTAAGTGGATCTCTGCAGGTGATAAGCTGGTAACTTGGATGTTAAGTGAATCTGGCTTTTCCACTGACTTTGCTTGTCAGAAGGTTGCAAAAGAGGTTCACATGACCCCTGGGACACTGCAACCATCATAAATACGAGTCAGTTGCCAAGCATCTAAATATAAAACATGTGACCATAGGGATGCTGCAAAGGTAACTTGGTAACTATAAAAAATGGTCATAGGTCACATTTTTCAGTTGGAACTTTGAACGGTCACTAAATGAACTGTTGTAAGTCAAGGACTACGTATACAGGAATGAGCCGAACACGATCTTTTCATGAATTGCAAAAATTACTCAATTTGAGCTGCCTTTTGTACTAGCCCAAAAGCTATGCAGCTGGTTGCTAAAGGCAGTACACCTTGAATTCATCCCCTGTGCTGTGTTGGCTGCTCTTTACTTTAAGAGCCAATGCCAAAATGCACGTGGCCTGAGGCAGCGTCACGGACTCAGGAACCCATTATATTTGGGGAGAGCAGGGGTCGCTTCACTGCTGATCTTGCTTTTCTTACAACAGGCTTGTTTAAAACCTGGCTGAGTTTTGAGCAACTGCTAATGTGATATTTTGGGATTTAGAGTGAGCTGTGAACAGAACCTTTGCTACTCGAGCTATGTTTCAGATTAATAGAGTTGGAAGGGACCTTGTAGGTCATTTAGTCCAACCCCCCCCCCCCAAGCAGGAGACCCTACACCAGGGGTCTCCAACCTTGGCTCCTGGAAGCCTGGCGGACTTCAACTCCCAGAGTTCCACAGCCAGCTGGCTGTGGAATTCTGGGAGTTGAAGTCCACCAGGCTTCCAGGAGCCAAGGTTGGAGACCCCTGCCCTACACCATTTCTGACAAATGGCAGTCCAATCTCTTCTTGAAAGTCTCAAGTGATGGAGCCCCCACAACTTCCGAGGGCAACTTCTGTTCCATTGGTGGATTGTTCTCACTGTCAGAAAATTTCTCCTTATTTTCAGGTTGAATCTTTCCGTGTGGTAATGTTTCCTGTGAGGTAACACAATTTTCAGGGCAAGTTGTGAACTTGTCTTCTCTCAAAAATGGAGAAATTTTTTAGAACTACACCGCCTCCGGTCTGATCTAAGTATAGTATATAAAATCATACATTGCAATGACTTACCTGTCAATGAATACTTCAGCTTCAACCATAACAACACAAGAGCAAACAATAGATACAAACTCAAGGTTGACCACACTAAACTTGATTGCAGGAAATACGGCTTCAGCAACAGAGTGCTCAATGCCTGGAATCCTCTACCTGACTGTGGTTTCTTCCCCAAACCCCAAAAACTTTAACCTTAGACTGTCTACTATTGACCTCACTCCTTTCCTAAGAGGTCTGTAGGGGACGTGCATAAGCGCACTAAATGAGCCTACCGTCCCTGTCCTATTGTTTCTTTTTTCTTGTTCGTATCCATTTCATGTGTTTATTACCATGTTTATACTTATACCTGTTGTCTAATAATTGCTTGACAAAACAAACAAACAAACAAACAAATAAATAAATAATAAAATAAAATAAAGATGGTTTTCAGAAGTTAGATAGCCAAAAGAGGAGGTGTTGCGTGTCCAAAACAAAATTATGTCTTCATTCATGGCTGTTATTGTATAAATCTGGCCCTTCTCCTCTCTGAAATATTTAAACCTACTGGGAGCAGAAACATGGTCAGAATTGTCCACAGGATGCAGGCTTTTATCATTGTAGCAAAAGCAACAATGTGCCACCCTGATGCAACTCCATTGCTTTTGAGGAGAAGTGTCCTAGCGACTATACAAAAGGGATGGCACTTGTCTTCTATTGATGTGGTGCCGCTTTCATCATTTGCCATCCCACCCCAGTCCACGAAAGACTCTGGAGGCAGCCTACAGATCCGCATAGAATCAAAGTGTGCTCCATTGATCCATCCAGGACAAGGTGCTACCTAAAGACCTTAATGTCAAGGATCAAGCTAGACGTTTTCATCCCTGTTGTCTGCAGCTGCAAGTGTAGCTGTGGAACTAAATCCACAGAGCTATGGGTGTTGTTGACATTTGGGAGAAAGCGTTTTTGCTCTTCCCTCTCTGGAATTGATCAGCTGTGTCACCTGACCCACTTTTCCTATTTGTGTGACATTCTGACTTCATGACCCAATTAAAGCATGTTGCACAAAACACACCCGCTAGCTCTGTTAACATTGATTCAATGAAACACGGCTTTTATTATATCCCCACCAATGACTTTTTGGAGTGTGACAGAAATAGTTCTGAACTCTTGATTTGGCAAATGATCTGGCTGGATCTTTGATCAATATTTTTATAAAGGTGTGAGTGTTGCATCTAGGAATGAATGTTTTTCTCAGGTTTGAGCTGAACTTGACCATATCTCTGAGACAAACAGTAATAGTTTTTTTTTAAAAAAATAATATTGCTTGGGGAATTTAAATGAAGTAGACAAAAGAGTCCACCTCGAAGTAAGAGAAGCAGGAAGAAAAATGGCTCCTTCTACAAAGCCAGCAGGACATTCATTTGGAACAGCCTGGTGACCCAGTGGTGGAATTCAACATTTTTTTTAATTTTATTGAAGAAAACAATTAAAAACATTGAACATAGTGAAGTTGGTTTGACATAACTTTTGGTCAGTATCGCAAATACCGACCAAAAGTTTTCCCGTATACAGTTTTCTTATATACAATTATTCAAATATATACACATATACATTTGTTCGCTCATATATTACATTTTCCAACATCATTAGTCCTATTTTCATCTCATCCATTCATTTATTCACTCAGCAGCTCCTTTCCCAACTTAAGACCTTCCTTTATGCTCCCACCAGTGGTAGGATCCATCCCAAATTGCATAATATGCCGATTCGTCTTTATTTTTCATGTCTAAAGTTAGCTTGTCCATTTCAGCGCATATCAAGATTTTCTTTATTACTTCGTCTTCACTCGGTATGCCTGTCTCTTTCATTCAACATTTTTTATTACTGGTTCTGTGGGCGTGACGTGGCTTGGTGGGAGTGGCAGGGGAAGGTTAACTGCAAAATCCCCCCTCCCTCCCCACCCCACTAACCTGCTTTCCAGCTCCGTTCTCCTGTGAAGGGCAACCAAAGAAGACCCAGCCGATCAGCTGGGACTCAATGGGAGCCTGAGAATTGATGGGGTTGGCAGGGCCAGTCAGAGGTGGGATTGGTCTGTTCTACAAACTACTCAAAGTTTCCGCTATCGGTTCTCCAGAACCGGTCCAAACTTGCTGAATGCCACCTCTGTGATGACCCCTTTCTCCCCCAGCTCCATTATAGTGGAAGCCTTTCACAGACAGACCTGCTGGTCAGTGAGGGCAGAGCTGAGGCCCTTCAGCTCTCGGGACCCAGACCAGAGTTCAACAGGGGCAGGCCTCTTCCCTGCTGCCACCCTGGTTTCCCCCTCCACACTGACCCTCTCAGGAGCTGAAGGGGACATCAAAGTACCATGAAGGGAAACCAAATCAAAACCCAAAACTGGGTCTGTAGCTCAGCCCAGATGAGGCAGGCGAGAGAAGAGGCCACTGGCCAGGGTTGAAATAAAAAAAATAAAAAAAATGTTATTTTATTCATTTGTTTGTTTATTTTAGGAAATTTATATTGCTGCCTATTCGCACATGGCAGCTTATAGGAATATACAAACCTCATGTATAAAACAATAAAACTAATAAAAGAGAATGATCACATAATGAAATGATAAAATAATGTAATAAAAAAACCCCACCCCAATGTTATTAATGGTGCCAAAAGTAGACAAGTTCATATTCTCAGGCATTTCCAATTGATAAAATCAGGGGTCTCCAACCTTGTCCCCTTTAAGCCCGGAGGACTTCAACTCCCAGAATTCCCCAGCCAGCTTTTCACACTCAGCAACCATTGCCGCATCCGTTATGGTTATGTGATCAAAATTCAGCCGCTTGGCCACTGGTTCATAGTTACGATGGTCACAGTGTCCTCTTGGAATCACCTGATCCCCTTTTGCGGCCTTCTGATAAACAGAGTCAAAGGGGAAGCCAGATTCACTTAACAACCATATAACTATAATCATATAATATATATAACCATATAACTATAATCAACTGCAGTGATTCGCTTAACAACTGTGGCAAGAAAGATCGTAAAATGGGGCAAAACTCACTTAACAGATGTTTCACTTAGCAACCTTAGTTTTGGGCTCAGTTGTGGTTGAGGACTACCTGTAGCTTTAAAGGTAAAAGTAAAGGTTCCCCTCACACATACCTGCTAGTCGTTCCCGACGCTAGGGGGCACTGCTCATCTCCATTACAAAGCCAAAGATGAGCCAGTGCTGTCCGAAAACGTCTCCGTGGTCATGTCGCTGGCAGGACTGAATGCCAAAGGCGCAGGGAATGTTGTTCCCTTCCCACCAAAGGGGTCCCTATTTTTCTACTTGCGTTTTTTACGTGCTTTCGAACTGCTAGGTTGGCAGAAGCTGGGACAAGAAGCAGGAGCTCACTCCGTTCTGGAGCGCTAGAGATTCGAACCGCCAAACTGCCAACCTTTCTGGTCAACAAGCTCAGCGTCTTAGCCACTGAGCCATTGCGTCCCTTTTGGCTGCAGCTTTCAGAAAGCAATTATTTGAAGCAATAATTCAATCATGAATTATTTAAAAATTGAAATAATTGCAAATGAAAGATGGTGGAAAAAGTCTAGAGCCACATATGAACTCAAGGAGGTAAAGAAGCAGGAAGCCCCAAGGTGAGGATATGAGTTTCATAGGAAACTCCCATATCTGGTACTCAGAACTACAGATGTTTTGACACCTATACAACTACTAAGGAATAAGGAAGCAGAACAAGTGTTCTGAATTCAGGTAACTACACAAACAGTGTTAGGGAATACTAGTGGGATGATATTCATTATTGACACACAACACTAGAAAGCTATAATTTATTCAAAGAAACAAATGTAACAAAAATTGTGAGGTGTTGTACTGTACTTCAGGCAAAATATATTATCATCTTTGTTTATTTTTGATATATTTTTATTTTTAAAAAATTAAAGGAAGATTAAAAACTAGTACAAATTAATATAAATAAAAGAAGAAGAAAAGAGAAAGCTAAAAGTGCAAGGAAAGAACAAAAAAGGTAAAAGTAAAACAAAAAGAAGAAGAAAAAGAGACAGAGAAGCAGTTTCTGTTCTTCTTTACCACAGTTATAAGTACAATTATCAATTTCCCTCTTATTCTTACATAGCTCTCTTCTTTCTAGTAAGCAAAACCATAAATTATAAGTTCATTTTTTTTCTTGTTTCATAGAAAAACTCTATAAGGCGTTTCCAGTCAGCAATAAACATACATACAGTGGTACCTCGGTACTCGTTAATTGGTTTTGGGAGGCGCCATTAATGATGAGTAATGGGTGTCCTAGTTGCTAGTAGATCACCACTTAAATATGAACCAGCAGTGTGGCTTCAACTGCCAAAATAACTAATGCAGCCCCAGGTTGCATCAACAGAGGGATAGTTTCAAGATCACATGAAGTGATAGTACCACTTTATACCGCACTTATGAGACCACGCTAGGGATACTGCGCAGGGGCGCAGTTCGGTGAGTGCGTGCTTTGCGCAGTACTTGTAAAACAACGTCTGTGAGCAATTGCCATCTCCTGGCTGATGCGCAGCACTCCGCTGTGCCACACAAAGCAGCTAAGGTAAGAATAAAGGACAGCCTAGAGCCTGGGCAGGTGGGCCCAACTGATCATCTTCGGAGAGAACTGGTTTGGTGTCAGCCGCTCCAATTCTGGTCACTATGATAGAAAAAAAAAAGGTTGAGATCCTACAAAGAGTGCAGAGGAAAGGAACAAAGACGCTAAAGAGCCCAGAGGCTAATCATTCAGCCTGGATGAATGATTGAAGGAACTAGGTATGTCTAGTTTAACAAAGAGAAGGATTGGGGTAATATGATAACAATCTTCCAGTAGGTGAGGGGAGGTTGCAGAGAAGAGGGTGTCCGCTTATTCTCCAAAGCACCTGACAATAAGTAACAGATGGAAGGTCATTAAAGAGAGAGAAAGCCTACAACTGAAATTTCTGACAGCGAGAACAATTCATCAGGAGTTGTGGGTGCTCCATCACTGGAGGCTTTCAAGAGGAGACTGCACAGCCATTGGTCTGAAATGGTGTAGGGTCTCCTGCCAGGGACGGGTTTGAACCAAGACCTCCAAGATCCCTTCCAACGCTATTATTCTGTATTCTGTGTTCTGTTAAGAATGCTCAGAAGCCAGGTAGAAAGTGCTTCAATCTCTAACAGGCCCAGCATGGAAGTGGACAGACAAATGGCCAAGAGGATGGATTTACAGGGGATTAAATGAAAAAAAACCCCAATAACCTGTAGTACTGCACCCATGCATTTGGCAGGCGATGCACTCGTAATAATGGTCCAAAGTCTTTGAGGAAAATGGAGGGAATGCAACAAGTTCCATGGTTAAAGGCATAGCACAGTGTCTTTCAATATTGGTCCAAACTCTCAAAACCATGTTTATAATGCAGTTACAGGATCGGTGACTCTAAATGATTCATGCTTCCTTCCTAGCAAGTCAGCAGAATTAGAATATTTGACAGACCCAGTGAAAAATCTGATCAGTAGAGGATGAGGAAAGTTTCAGCCCTTCAAAACAGTGCATGGGGCAATCCTAAGCATCAAATGCTCTGCCTTTGGGGTCTAATGCTGTATATGTGTAGGTTATAAACACGTGAGGGCGATCCATCTCTTGCACTACACTACAGGAACACGCAGAGGAAAAAGACAATACAGTAGCACGGATCCTGGGGGAGTGAATGGGGGAGGAGTAAACCAATGTGACTGAACAATAACAGTAAATGTCTAGGATCCATGCTGAGTACAGCAGTGTCACTCTGAGCACCCTTTCACTTCTTTCACTTTGCCTTCTTCCCTGAGCAACTTGAGGTGGAAGGCAGGATCATGTCCCATCAACAGGCAGGCTTGGAGCCAGGCCTAAATTGTTCATCTTGACTTGCAAAATGCCATCTTTTCCCACATGTCAGCTTCAGGGCTAATAAATGCTTCAGATATTGCCCCAGGGCAGGACAATCTTCAGCAAAATAACTCAAATGTCCTCCATGAAAACCAATATCTTGCATGAATTGGAATTGTTTCTTTGCCGTCATAAGTAGCTTTGCTAACTCTCAGCTTCGTAGAGTTTCCATCCTGTGAGGAATAGATGGAAGAGAAGGAAAAAGCAGAATCATGACCTAATTTCTTTCTGTCCATAGAATCCCAGGGCTGGAAGGGACCTCCAAGGGACCTTGGAGGTCTTCTAATCCAACCTCATGCCCAAGGCAGGAGATCTCATACCATCCTGAAAAATCCATAACTCCAGGAGGCAAACTGTTCCACTGAATAATTGTTATCACTGTCAGGACATATCTCCATCGTTCTAGGTTAGATCTCTCTTTAGTGAGCTTCCATCCATTGCTTCTTGTCCGGCAGTCAGGTACTATGACAAATTTCTCCATGACAACGTTCAAGTCTGTCAAGATTCTTCTGAATCCTGAGTCTACCTTCCAAAGTGTTAGCAACTCTTCCCAGCTTAGTGTCATCTGTAAATTTGATGAGGTTTCCCTCTATCTCCTCATCTAGATAATTTATGAAGAAATCAGAGAGTATGGGCCCAAGAGAGAGTCTTTGAATCTTAATATTTTTATTAGTTTATAATACTGTATATAGTACAAAAGAAAATAGTAGGAAAATAGGGGAGAAAAAAGGGAAGGGAAAAGTGTGGGACAAAGGCGTTGACCTCTGACTCCCATTGGTGCAGTAGAATGAGATAGTAATATCAAACCTCAACTTTTTATTTTTACATAATAACTGGCCATTTCTATAACAACAAACCTATTAATCAGTTAAACCTAAAATCAGAGTTCTGCTCAAGACAGAACCTTGAGGTACCCACTGCTTACTTCCCTCCATATTCTACTACAATTCCTCATGTCTTTAGCTATCATAAGTGTTGGATTCTGTGATTTGTTGTTGCCTACCTATTGGGTTTACTGAAGGCAGCTGTCCATCTGATCATAAAATTGATATAATGGTTTATATCCAGGCTGCTGTGTACTAGGATAAGTGATGCCCATAAAGTGTCAGGACCTCAGATAATAATCATCAGGCAAATAACTGAGGAAGAGGGGTAGAACATTTCTAGAAGGATATGCAGCTCTGAAAATATAGATATGAAACATTTTGTCTGGCAATTTCCTGGATTTGGGCTAATTTCTGTGGTGTTTGATTCATCGTTTGGTTCAAATGATCGATCTGGGCCACCTTATAGCAATGATGTTGGGCCACAGAAGCAAAGTCTTCATAATCTTTTCTGAGAGTGGTGATGCTGCAAAGAATCATCCTTGTCTCGGTGTAGAAACTGGAACTATTTTTTTTTCCCTCCTGTGAAAAAGAAAGCAATGAGTTAACGAAATTACTGTCAAACCACTCAAGAGATATTAGAACTGGAAGCAGCACAGGAAACAATTCAAGGACATAAAATTCTAATAAATAGGTTTATTTCAAGAAGCTGTCACAAAATGACTGTAAAATAATTCCAGTGACTGCTTATGTAACAATTCAAGCCCTAATTATAGCAAAATCAAGGATAACATTTTCGTGGCTTTTTCTTTATACTGTCAGAGGCATACAGTAGAGACCACCCAACCAAACAGATGAAATAGATGAACTTTTTGCTAATTAGTTAGCTAAGATATGCAGGAAGCCTGGAATAGAATAGAATAGAATAGAATAGAATAGAATAGAATAGAATAGAATAGAATAGAATAGAATAGAATAGAATAGAATTCTTTATTGGCCAAGTGTGGTTGGACACACAAGGAATTTGTCTTGGTGCAAACACTCTCAGTGTACATAAAAGATATATTTGTCAAGAGTCAAGAATCATCAGGTGCAACATTTAATAATAGTCATAGGGTACAATAAGCAATCAAATCATACGAGGAAACAGTCAGTAAAAACCGTAAGGATACAAGCAACAAAGTCACAGTCCTACAGTCACAAGTAGGAGGAGATGGGTGATAAGGAGTGATGAGAAGATTAATAGTGATAGTAGTGCAGACTTTGTACATAGTTGGACAGTGTTGAGGGAATTATTTGTTTAGCAGAGGAATGGCATTTGGGAAAAAACTCCCCTTGTGTCTAGTTGTTCTGGTGTGCAGGGCTCTACAGCATCGTTTTGAGGGAAGGAGTTTATGTCCAGGATGTGAGGGGTCTGTAGATATTTTCATAGCCCTCTTTTTGACTCCTGTGTTATACAGGTCCTCGATGGAAGGCAGGTTGGTAATAATTGTTTTTTCTGCAGTCCTAATTATCCTCTGAAGTCTGTGTCTGCTCTATAACCAGACAGTTATAGAAGTGCAGATGATAGATTCAGTAATTCCTCTGTAGAACTGGATCAGCAGCTTCTTGGACAGTTTGAGCTTCCTGAGTTGGTGCAGAAAGAACATTCTTTGTTGTGCTTTTTTGATGATGCTTTTGATGCTAGGTGTCCATTTTAGGTCGTGTGATATAATGGATCCTAGAAATTTGAAACTGTATTGTACTGTTGATACTGTGTTGTCTAGTATTGTAAGAGGTGGTAGTATGGGAGGGTTTCTTCTAAAGTCTACCACCATTACTATAGTAGTAATGGAGGTATTTAATTACCCTGCATCAAATGGGAGATCAGGTTCCTGATGACCACTTTGTCATCCGAAAAGTAGAAGATGGAACCAGAGAGCGGGTCAGCTATACTGGACTTAATCCTTACCAAGAGAGATGAAAGAAGGGGCTGAGGTTGCAGGAACTTTAGGAGAGAGTGACAGTGTCATATTGGAACTCAACCTAATGTAGGCACATAATTAAATAAAGTCAAAAGAACGTCTTGGACTCTAATAGAGCTGATTTCCACATCTTAGAGAGAGAACTTAAGAAGGATTTCATGGATAGAAATCTTAAAGGGGAAAGAAATCAAAATGCTTGGGAAAATTGAAAAAGTAAGATTATAAGAGGCCACAGAGAAAGAAACCCCTGATGAAACCAGCATGATTGCATAAAGAACTCTCTGACAAACTGAGAGACAAAAATAAGTATTTTTGAAAAATGGAAAGTGAGACACATAACTAAATTAGAATATTGGCCAAAACTCTGAATCTGCAAGGATGAAGTCGTGAAAGCTAAGGCTCAGAATGAACTGAGACAGAATAATAGAATAACAGTTGGAAGGAACCTTGGAGATCTTCTAGTCCAGCAGGAGACCTTTTACATTTTGGACAAGTGCTTGTCCAATCTCTGCTTCAAAACCTCCAGTGATGGAGCCCACACAACTTCTGAAGGCAACTTCTGTTCCGTTGGTTAATTGTCCTCACTGTTTGGAAGTTTCTCCTCAGTCCTAGGAACTTTTAGTTCTCCTCTTTGTCCCTCCTGTGGCTAATGTTGAACAAGAGCTTAAATGCAAGTGAAGTTGCCATCTAGATCTATGTATTAAATTTATATTACTTAATATAAACATATTAAAGAATAATAGATGGATAAAGGTTGAAAAGAAAAAATTAAATCTTAGCTAAAAAGAAAGAAAAATAGGTCCGAACTGGTAGAATCCCACCCCTGGTTAAGAATAGATCCCTCACTAGATCACGTTGTCATTGCTTTGACAAGAAAATCATACCTGGCACGGGGCCATGGATGATCTGGGAGAGGCCCCTGGCAGCCATAAACTCCCGAGTCTCTTCTGAGGCCAACCCCAGTCTCCTAGCGCCTGGGGAACTTCAACATCCGCACCGATGGCCTCCAGAAGCTCGGGCCAGGAGCCTGGCGTAGTAGCAACCCTCCCAACTAAGCCAGCTGAAAAACCTCTTAATCACTCTTTAATGCTCTCAAAAATGTCTTTAACTGTCTACCAATAAATTATACCAGATCTCTTTTGCTTCTCTTTCTACTTTCATCCTTACAGCTTCACTTTCATATTCTTCAAAATTACATTTTTATTTTTCTAACCTTTATTTGTTTTTACATATTTTTTTGCCCTTTGAAGCCTTCTCTTAGTCTTTAGTTTTAGTATTAATATTAAGGGCTTTTATGAAGATATTTTAGGGTTGTAATTTTATAGCATCATGTTAGTAATTCTAACTTCTAGTTATTTTTTTTATTACTTATGGGTTACAGTGAAAATATTGAAATCAGGGTAATTTTTTTGGTATTTTATTCTGGACTGTAACCAAAAGATACTATTTAAATTTTTTTTAAATGATCATTGGGCAGAAGTTATCCTAGACAAAGAAATATAGGTTTCCGTATATCATTTCCATATACGTATTCATTAGGTAATCAATATACATTAACATACATGATTTAGTCATTTATATTTAACATAAAGTACATTTAATATACACACACATTTGAATGTTTCTCACCAGGGCATACTACTTGTCTACTCGTCTACTCAATTGGCTCCAATTACATTTCCTTTACAATTCATTCAGCAGAGTACAGGGAGTCCTCAACTTACAACAGTTTGTTTAGTGATCGTTCTAAGTTACAATGGTATTGAACAAAGTGACTTATGACCATTTTTCACACTTACAACCTTCGTAGCATCCCCATGACGACGTGATCAAAATTCAGATGCTGGGCAACTGACTCATACTTATGACTGTGGCTGTGTCCCCTTTTGCAACCTTCTGACAAGCAAAACCCCCAAGACAAAATTTACCAAAGCAATGGAACTGATCCCATAGGAAGAATTTTTATTAGTCTGCAAAACGTATTAGATCATAAATATAAAATTTCTAGTGGGGAAAAGGCCCAAAGGGATATAGAGCTATTACACTGATGGCTCAGGAACCTGATTTGTGGGCACATTTTCATCTTCAATCATAGTTTCTGTGAATCCCAGAAAACTGAGAAAGGTTTTTGTGTGGGAGGAAACAATCTGGCTGACCGTGGATGTTTGTGCTTTACAAAAACAAAAGCTGCCTTTTTCTCTTCTCTTTTTTGATCTTTCCTCCTACCCTATGCAGGTAGTGCTCGATCTTTTATGTTGCTAAGTAAAACATTTGTTAAGTGAATTTTGCCCCATTTTATGACCAATCCACCATTTGGTAAATTTTGTCTCGGGGGTCCTTGGTGCTCTCTGAGCTTGCATGTTTTCTTCCAGATGTTTCATTTTTGTGTCTTGGAGCAGGATACACAATCTTGAAAAGCAAGTTAGTATTTTAGGGATATTTTCAAATCTTCAGCCAGGAATTGGTGTCTGTGCGTCAGGAGGTGTGGGTGGAGTAATGTGAATGCGGCCTATTTGTAGCTGTCTGTGATGACCCAAAGGGGCGTGGCACAAAGACAACACAGTCACATAAGTAAGAAGAGTCCCTTTAGTACTTCCAATTTTGCCCCCAATGTTCCAGTTACCTTCAGATGGAGAAAAAACTCTCCCAAGAACAGTTTAAGTGGAGGAAATTCAGTCTGAAAACAAAATACATACAAACTGCAACTAAAAATCCAAACAAACAACGCTGTAGCAATTAACTTGACAGGGCAGGAAAAGGAATTGCAGACTTGAAAGGCCAGCAAAACACACACAGTTGGGAAGACACCAGGGACCCAGATAAGCCTGGACAATATCAGATAACTCACGATTTGCTTCCAATAAGTTGCTGTGCACTATCTCCCTTTTTAAAGACTGTGTTTCCAGCTGCAGTTAATGAAGGGAATCAGGGCCCTTTCCTCCCCCATAAGCCACACAATCACGTTGCTCTCTTCTCCGTTCCTCCCTGCAAGCCCTAGGATGAAGAGGGGGTGGGCCTGGGTCTTCCTCTGAACTCTCTCTCCCTTGTTCTACCTTTTCCCTGCTCTGCCCAGCCAGACTTTGCCCTTCCCCAGTTCCTTCCACAGCCAATGGAGCCACACTCCCACTCCCTGTCAGCTGCTCGGCTTCCACCTCGGAATCAGATTCCAACAGGGACATGACATTGTCTGCCCTTTCCTGCATGTTGCAAATCACCCAGCCATGTTTTTTTAGATCGACTTCTGGCTAAAAAGCTAGGAGTGGTTTAAACTAGAGGTCCCTAACTTTTCCAGCGGCAGTGGGGGAGGGGAGTGTAATGTGTTTTCCTTGAGTCCCTGCACTAGTCCATTAGTATGTTAATATAATTTGCTTTCTCTTGAAAGCTGGTCAGGAGACCAGTAGGTGGCATGTACTAGACAACTGCAGTGTTGGACAATATAAGGAAGTAAACCAGAGGTCTCCAAACTTGGCAACTTTAAGACTTGTGGACGTGACCACAGGGATGCTTTCAATGGTCGTAGGTGTGAAAAACGGTCTTAACCCACTTTTTTCAGTGCCGTTGCCATTTTGAACGGCCTCTAATTTCACCATTGTAAGTCAAGGACTATCCATACATCCCAGCAGACACCATTCAGATTCTTGGGGAGGGGTTGGGGAGGGGTGTCGCTTTTGCTACTGTATTATTGGCTCTGGACTCTTGTTCCTTTCACGTAGGCCGTCTACAAGGCTTGGCTGTGCTCTGAGTATTTTGATGTGACCCAACTACAGTGCCAGCACCGGATTCCATGCAAGCAATACTGCCTGGAGGTGGAGACGAGGTGCCCTTTTGTGTTGCCTGACAACGATGAATTGGTCTACGGAGGGTTGCCTGGCTTCCTCTGCACAGGTAAGGCTTGGAGGGGGAGGGGCTTGGAAGCATCCCGGGGATGAGCACGGAAGTACCTCCTTTTGCCTCGCTCATAGTTTGGAACGGTCGCTAAATGCAATGTTGTAAGTCGAGGACTACCTGTTCATTATGAAGGGGGTCCAACAAAAAAAGTCAATTCTTCACTCCTTTGGATTGAAAGCAGCAGAAAAACTGTCCAATGAGACCCAAGAAGAGATCAAACCCAAACAGCACGGAAAAAAAAACGATGATGCAAATTTCAGTTTAGAAATGTGATTGTTCGTCTTTAAACGATGAAAATCAAGTCAGGTCATTGCAGATGGGAAGTAGGGGTTGGACCTACACTCTCCCGTGAAGACGTGGGCCTGTGGACCTCCTACAATGTTAGGTGTCTTAAAATAAAACAAAACAAAAAGTAACAGCACTGTATAGTAACGTATTTTTAATCATAATATAATTAAAGAGCCTTACAAGAGGTATTGTCATGACTGAAGATTAGGGAGCATAAATTTTCCAGGCTGTGGCATATTCATTCATTCACTCACTCACTCATTACTTATTTATTATTTAATCACTGTTTAGTATTTTAGTAATTATTTCTTTAAATTGTTTTTATCAGCACAGACCCAAAATTAAGGTCATGACAGGTGAACCCCTGGTCACTCTCCTTAGGAAGATATCCAGAGCTCCCCAGGGAGGGAAAGAAGAGGGGCACGTGGCCCAGACAAGCAGAACATACCCATCCGGTTCTTTTTCATTGCGAGTCTTAGCTTTCCGCAAGCGCTGCTTATGCTGGGGGAACTCAGGCTAATGCTGGGGTGGGGTGGGGTAGGGTTAAGGTTAGGAAGGAAGGAAGGAAGGGCTGTGGCGTCACAGTGGTTAGAATGCAAGATTGCAGGCAAATTCTGCCCACTGCCAGGAGTTCGATTCTGATTGTCTCCAGGTTGACTCAGCCTTCCGTCCTTCTGAAGTGGGTAAAATGAGGACCCAGATTGTTGGGGGAAAGAGGCTGACTCTGTAAACCACTTTAAAAAGCACTGTGAAGTGGGATAGAGGTCTAAGTGCTATTGCTAGGTGGAGAGAGAGGAAGGAAGGAAGGAAGGAAGGAAGGAAGGAAGGAAGGAAGGAAGGAAGGAAGGAAGGAAGGAAGGAAGGGCCATGGTGTCACAGCGGTTGGAATGCAGCATTAAAGGCTAATTCTGCCCACTGTCAGGAGTTCGATTCTGATTGTCTCCAGGTTGACTCAGCCTTCCGTCCTCCTGAGGTGGGTAAAAGGAGGACCCAGATTGTTGGGGGAAAGAGGCTGACTCTGTAAACCGCTTTAAAAAGCACTGTGAAGTGGGATAGAGGTCTAAGTGCTATTGCTAGGTGGAGAGAGAGGAAGGAAGGAAGGAAGGAAGGAAGGAAGGAAGGAAGGAAGGAAGGAAGGAAGGAAGGAAGGAAGGAAGGAAGGAAGGAAGGGCCGTGGTGTCACAGCGGTTGGAATGCAGCATTAAAGGCTAATTCTGCCCACTGTCAGGAGTTCGATTCTGATTGTCTCCAGGTTGACTCAGCCTTCCGTCCTCCTGAAGTGGGTAAAAAGAGGACCCAGATTGTTGGGGCTCTATAGGCCGGCTCTGCCAACCGCTCAGAGACCAGGCCTTTATCCTGGGAAGCAGGATAGAGGTCCAAGGGCGATGGCTCTTCCGCAGGCAATTCTTGTGCTGTTGTGTTACCAGGGTTGTTGGAGAACCAGCTGCCCGACCCGGAAGCGAAGTGCTGTGACGTGCAGTGGGACTCCTGCGACCCCTACCCAAACCGCAGCAACAACACCTCCACCACATCCCCTGAGTCGGAGTCGTCCCACAGCCCCCGCCATGACGCCCCCCATCACCAGCAAGAGCAGCAGCGGCGGCAGCAGCAGCAGCGGCAGCGGCAGAAGGAGGAGCAGCAGCAGCAGCACTACCACTTGTACTACCACCACCACCAGTACCCTCCCCCGTCTCTGCTGCCGGTCTCTGCAGGGTCTCGCCTCAGCCACAGCAAAATCCGGCTCTGCGTCCTGGTCCTCATGCTCCTGCACACCATGGTCTCCTTCTCCGGTGTGCACAGCAGTGAAGGCCTGAGCCTGGACGTCCTTCCCGCCGTGGAGGAGAGCACCGCCAGGGACGAGTGACCGAGCTCGAGGGCAGCTCCTCAGGCAAAAGGAAAGGGCGGGGAAGGCGCCTGCGGGGGAGGGGAGGGGGCACTCCTTATACCTCCTTGGGGGGCACCGGTTGGGTGACATGCCATGCACAGGCCCACCCCCCCACGTGGAAACCTCCCCCACCAAGAGCAACTCCTCGCAGGGCCACCCTGGGATGCCCAGAGGGCCTGTGTGGAAACACAGCCTCCCAGAGGGCTCCACAAGCTCCTGGCCTGAAGCTGCGGAAGCCAGGCACGGAAGGGGCAGGAGGGAAGGTGGAGCAGGTGGTCTCCAGCAAAGGCCAGCGTGAGGGTCCCCCCTCCCCTGGGAGAGACCCCTGCTTCTTCTGCCACCACCTATCCTGGGTAAGGTTCCTGGCCGGGATGTTTCCACTCCAGAGTGAGCAACTGGCCTGTGGCAACGGCAGAAGCAGTAGCTTGATCCCAAGGTCCAAGTCCTACGCGAGGCCCCGTCCCAGGCAACCCAGGGGTGATGACAGGGTCCCTCCCTTCCCTCTTTCTTAGACCTCTCTGGCCCCTCCCCCCTTCTCTGACCAAGAGCTGCAAGAAGTGCTGAATGGACCTTCCCGGGCTTCCGGTTGAGCCCGGGCCCAGGAGAAGTCAGCGGCAGTAGCTTGTGCAGTCTGGGGTCCCACGTTCCCAGAAGGGCTGAATTCCTTCACTGTCTGCCTATATCATCTCTGTAAGATGTCCTCAAACACATGAAACACCTGCATTTCCCTGAAAGGAAGACAAGGCTTTTCTCCAAGGGGATTACTTTCAAAATTGGAGGGTTAGTCTTAGATTTGTTGAGAATATGCCAATAGAAGCCCGTTTCTTTTATGTTCTTTTTCATTGAGTTAGTTGATTAGTTTTGCAGGAGAAGGGGGATTATCCGCCATGCTGGCTCAGGAATTGGGGGAGTTGAAGTCCACAAGTCTTCAAGTTGCTAAGGTTGGAGACCCCTGCTCTAAAAGGTAGACATGTTGATTTTTGCACAATGGTAGGAGGTTAGAAATGCCTCTCTCCTCGTTTCTAGCACCCACACAAGAAGATTATAGTTGACTTCCAAGTGGAGCCAGAATGTCCAAGCAAAAAAACTCTGAATAGGCCCACAACATATTTCCTGTGAGAAATAACCAGCTCAGATGTTTTTTTTTTTTTATTATTATTATTATTATTATTATTATTATTATTATTATTATTATTATTATTATTATTATTATTCCCAATTGATAGGCTCGGCTTGACTTGGCTTCATATATTCTCATTAACTGACTCAAGTCCAATCCCTGAAACCAGTTCCTGATTCTTTACAGAAACTGAAGGCATGTCCTTATTCTTGGCTCAATTAAACCTCTACCAAAACGCTACCAGGATTGGGTCCACATTCATTCCTCAATTTAAATTTGAGGAATGCTCTCTCTCCCTGCATATGCCCATGGGAAAAATGGTTTTATGCTGGCACAATGCAGGCAGGCTGTTTCTGATACCTAAAAATTCTCTCCCTGAACGTTAAATTTTCATTCAAGGAAAAAGGGAGACTCTTAAGAGACTCTTGACATGGAAGTATCCCTCTGTCTCTCTCTGGTTTTTTAATCTTATATTAAAGAACCATTTTTGTCTCAAACCTCTCACTAAGGCTCTCACTCTCAGAAATGTGGATAGCATCCAAAAGACTATTCTCTATCAGCAGTTGGCATGTTACATATCATCACTGAGAAAGAAGAATTTGTGAAAAGGGGCATAATAAACAAGAGTGAGAAAATTGAGCAGCTCTAAATATGTGATTTATACCAATAGAAAATAATATTTGCAGCTTAGGTTTGGACTGTAGAGATCCTTGGTGCTCTCTGAGCTTGGTGGTTTTCTTGCAGACATCTCATGACCAAACTAGGTAACATCATCAGTGCACTGACATCAGTGTATGAAATTTCTGCAAGAAAGCAACCAGAGAGCACCAAGGATCCCCTGTAGGTGGTTTGTGTTGGTCTAAAATAGACTCCTTTAGAGGACAATTAGGTAGTGAAAAAATTAACCCTCGTTCTTGACTTCTCTGTAATGTCTGACAAATCTTGAAGTGGGATTATTTTAATAATTCCAGAAATCACATCTCCTATGGATTTTTGTGCTCTCTGGTTATAGGTTGGGCCACATTCCTTTCTCCTTAAAGAAAAGCTACCTTCTGTGTGGTTGGAAGTGAATAATCATAGCAAATCACAGGGAGGCTGTATTGTTACCTATTCATTTGATTCATGATCAAACAGGGAATCAACGTGTTGGGTTATTCGGAGGTCTGAGCTTTAGAACCTTCCAAGAGATACTCACCCATGTCAAAGTTATGATCAAAGTCCTGAATGCCCAAAGTGAGTAGTCTTCTTAATCCCACTGGATACTATGCAACATGAAAACAGAAGGGATTTTTGATCCAATCCACACAGTAGATCTGCCTCAAGTATAAGCTCCCACCTTGTCTCTTTTGAGGAGGATGAGGAAGAGCATGATGATGAGACAGGGGTGAGATGGATCACTCCAAACCAGTGTATGTTTTCCAGAGGATCTCCAGGTAAGGTCTACTCCCAACCCTGTAACCAGGTGCCAGGGATTGAAGTGCCTGCACCTTGCCCTTGCAAAGGTGTCCCCAAAGGTGTCCCCTCTCCACCTGCTTTGGTCCTTCTTGGTGATGTAATTTCTATAAGAAATGGCTATCATTTACAATATGCAATTCAGCTCATGATAAGACATGGTGGCAGAGCACAGCGAGATCAAAAGAAGGCATAGTTTTCAATCCCATTGAAAACGGGAAAAAATTCCGATATGAAGCAACGCCGGGCCTCATCCTTTGCAATGACTTCCTTTGCTACCTGGAATTGCTATTCATGACGCACATGGCCAACAGATTGCTTGAGTGAAAGAACTCGGGATCCAGCAGTATATTCACTATTGAATTACAATCAAAGATTGAGCTTTTGTGTTACCTTTAATCCCCTGGGATTCATAAGAAACTACTCCCTCCCTGCCTTAGGAAGTGGTGGATGGACCCTTGATCTCTTTATAGGCGAGGGCAAATAATGAATGCCATAGAAAACCCACTTAATACCGTGGTTACCGTAAGCAGCCTCTGGTTGATTGAACCAACAGAATTGGACCCATTGAGGAGCATTATAGGAACAAAATGGAACAGATATTGCTGCATTTGGGTTACTCCAATGACAGTTTCTATTGCTGATTATTTTGAATTGGACCCCAAATGGTTTCATTACTTTTCACATTCCTGGAAGGCTATTCTCTTGGCTAACAACTAAATTGGGTAAAGGAGGGTCATTTTTTCTGTAAAAATAAAAGATTTAAAGAGGGTAATGCAAAATTCTGCAAAGTTGCCTAAGCTGATTGAGCAATCATAAGAACAGGAACATGAGCTGATCTGAGCAAAACCCATCTTAATTAACATACGACTTCTAGCAGCAGATGATGTGCTTGATTGGAGGGAAGATGGTCATCCTTCCCTCCTGCCTCTGTTTCCCTCCAACTGGTTTAAGGGCCATACTGGCCTTAGTCTGGAGGTAACACTGAGTTTGCATGGCCAAAGGACACTTGATGGAGCTGTCCTCCATGCATTTAACCAATACTCTTTTAAATTATCCACATCACCAACCATCACAATGTTCCAAAATAGATCCTTGAGGAATTCCGCTTCTCCACTGAGAAAAATTGCCCACTTTTCTTACTCTTTTCTTTGTGTTTATTTTATCAACAATCTATACAGGAACACATCCTCCCATCTCATTGTCTTTGATAAAAAAAATGCCTCTGAACAGAGTTGGAAGGGACCAAGTTGGAGGTCTTCCAATCCAAGCCTCTGATCAAGCAGGAGGCCCAATGCCGTTTCAGAGAAATGGTTGTATAGTCTTTTCTTTAAAATTCCAATGCTGGAATAATACCCACAATTTCTGGAGGCAAGTTGTTATAACTGTCAGGAAATTTCTCCTTAATTCCAGGTTGCTTCTCTCCTTGATGAGTTTCCATCCGTTGCTTCTTGTCTTGCCCTCTGGTGCTTTGGAAAATAGGATGAACCTTCTTCTTTGGGGCAGCCCCTCAAATATTGGAACACTGTTATCACCCCTAGTCCTTCTTTTCATTAAACTAGACATACCCAATCCCAGCAATTGTTCTTTATATGTTTTAGCTTCTAGTCTCCTAATAGCCTTTGTTGCTCTTCTCTACGTTCTTTCCATAGTCTCAACATCTTTTTTACATCATGGCAACAAAAATGCAGTATTCCAAGCATGGTCTTACCAAGGCCTTATAAAGTGGTATTAACACTCCCACTTGGCGTAGATTCTGTAAGATTGAAGAGGGAGGATTTATCTTTATGGAAGACATGGTGATTTCCTTCAGCAGAGCTTCTGTGTTTAAGTAGTTTGGTTTTTTTTTAAATGTGATCAGAATTTCACCAATTTATCTGGAACAGACATTTGATTCGTCTAAATTTTCTTGGGTCTATATTGCTCTTGGGTCTAAAATGTGCATCTAGTTTGAAGGGCTTTTGTTTTTTTTTACTTTTGCTAAGTCATCAGACTTTATCTTTGAATTCTTTCAGGATTGTCAGTTGGATGCCATCAGCTTGGCAATTTGTTGCTGGGTAGTTTCTAAAGACATCTGGAAGATCTCATTATCACAGTTTGCTTGCATGCTTCTGATTGCCTTCTCAAAAACAGCACTGGCAATAGCCCTTAGACTTATATACCACTTCACAGTGCTTTACAGCCCTCTCTAAGCAGTTTACAGAGTCGGTATAATCCCTTCAACAATCTGGGTCCTCAGTTTAATGACCTCGGAAGGACGGAAGGCTGAGTCAATCTTGAGCCAGTGAGAACCGAGCTGCTGGCAATCGGCAGTCAGCAGAATTAGCCTGCCGTACTTTACTGCGTTCTAACCACTGTGCCACCATGGCAATAGAGATCCTTATGACATTAATATAAAAGCAGATTAATCTAGTTTCTTTGCAAACCGCATCATTCCGTGGTGTCTCTTTTGCTACTTGACCCAGTGACTCAAGTGCTTCTTGGGCCAGTTTTTGACTTTGAAAATAACTTCTTACTATTTTCCTTTAGTATTTTTTTTCCACCTGCTCTTCAATTATTACTATTTTATTTGCATCTCTTTTATCACCTACTTTTTCTGCCGAAGTCTGTGCCCCTTTTTGTCCTTGAAGTGGATTTTCCATTTTTCCCAAAGGAAATTTCTTTCACAGTTATGCGGATGCAAATAAGGCACCCTAGTAGCCGATTCCTGGGCTTGGTTGATCCCTTCTAAACAGGATACATTCTACTTCAGTTACTGTAATTTGAAAAAAGACTCTGGGCATAAGGAAGTAATTCAACTGTCTCAAAAGCATTGAAGCAGTCTGCACATGCTCAGGAAACATGAAATACAATGGCCTGGACCTCCCCATCCCTCCAGCTGCAGGGAGAGATCAGTCCCAAAAAAGTGTGCTGGAGCAAGACCATTAATCAGGAAATACCGGTACAAAAATATGTTGTCAGCTTGGATTTGAAATAAAAGAACCACCCATTTTCTTTTATTGGATGCGTTGCAACTACTTCTGTGGCAGCACCAAATATACAAACGGGCGGGGGGGGGGACTAAGGACCAGGCTCCCACAGAGAAAGTCAGAGAGTGAGTACACAAAGTGTTTGGAGGTGGGCAGGGTAGACTTTCTTCAGCAGAAGGAAGGAGCCGCCTGTTGAAAGTTTTGAGCTCAGATTCTTGCGATAGCAGGCTGTACTTTGGTGGGAGATTATCTACTCCAGGGATCTCCACCCTTGGCAACTTTAACACTTGTGGACTTCAACGCCCTGGGAGTCTTAAAATTGCCAAGGTTGGGGACCCCTGATCTACCCTACACAGTTTGTTCTGAAGGAGAAAAGAAAGGTTTACACAATTTTCACACCATTTCCTATATAGACTGCTCCCCCCCCCCGCCCTAGATTTTTAGATGGAGAAAGTTTGGAAATGACACTTGTCAGGGATCATCCAGAGTTTTTGGCCTGGTGGACGCAACTGGAAAGTTTGAAAACCTATTTTAGGCGAAATGACTGATTGTGGGGAGACCGGGCTGAGTCTCAAAATAGTTGCATCTGGGTTGGGACCAAATATAAAGCATCAATGTATCAGCAGGTTACTGTCTCCCCCTCCTGGTGGGTGCCTGGGAAAGGGTGTCCTGACATGGATTTGCAAGCAGCATTTTTGGAGACTCCAGGCAGAACTTTTTAAAAGAACAAGTTACAGGAACAAGAGTTTTGACCCAAGCCTCGTTCAAAGCAAACAAACACCAAACAGAGATAAAAGCAAAACCTTTTTAATGCTTCTCTGTGAATTCCATTCCTTCACGGTTAAAAGGATGTTTCAAACTAATTGTCCCAGATAAGAACAAGCCTTGCCAAGGTTGTGCAAGGCTGCCAAGATCACTGGATTAAATTGCAAGGAAATAATCAAAACCAAAAGTCTCCAAACACAAACCAGAATAGTCTGAACTTCCACAAGACTTGACGTGCAAGAAGTTCTTTGCTTCCTGCAAAGAATCCCACCTCTGAAGGCTGACTTTTATCCCTTAAGGAAGGGACCATCACCTTGCAGCCTTACTTCCGAGTCGCCCGTGCTGCTGCAACGGCTCTGGACACAGGCTCCTCGGGGACCTCTTCTTCACTGCTGCCAGCCCCCACAATCTCCGAAGGCAACACTCCACTCCCTGATGGTCCTGGCCCCATCCCTGCATCCCACGCAGGCCCCTCATCCGAGTCCTCATTCTCCAAGACCTCAGCCGTCTGCACCTGCTGTTGACAAACCACCACAACAAGAGAGGTTGAAAGGGAATGAAACTACTTGATATTTGTTTGTGGCCCCTGTTTGTGGGGTGCCAGAGGATCATATGGAGCATATGCCCTGGGAAGAGAATGCTTTGCATCTTGAGGATCATCCTCTTAAATTCTGGGAATTGAATTCCACACATCTTAAAGTCAAGATTTGAGGAACACGGTTGTGGGTAATTTCTAAGGTGTCCTGTGAAAATAATTCCTGGTTGTAGGTGCTCCCTCAGAAATAATGGTCCTACAGGATTTTGTTTGAGGGCATCTGAGATTCAGACTCGCAGATTTGATAACAAATGTATAGAACAGATCCAAATGTATTTGTTTAAAAGACTTCTATGCTACATATTAAAACTCTTTAAGTGGAATAGAAGCATTGGACACCTATCCTTTAAAACATTCAGAGTATGCATTAAACATGAAAAGAATTTTGAATTGTCACAAGATACAACATTTCAACTCTAAATTCCAAAGTTCCTGAGAAAAGGTTGGGTTTTAGATTCTTTCAAAACACTTTCCAAATACAAGTGTTTTGCAGTTTCCAAAGCTCCTAAGGTTAGCCAGATCAAATTGAGAAATCAGAAGATGTTTTCATGAAATAAATTGCCATTCTGCATTTTAGAAACCCAAATTATTCATAGAACATAGAATCATAGGATTGGAAAGGATCCTGGATGACATTTAGTCCGACCCCCTGCTTGAGCAGAAAATTCTATACCATTCCTGACAAATGGTTGCCCAACCTCTTCTTGAAAAGCTTCCAGTGATGGAACACCCACAACTTCAAGGCAAGCATTCTACTGATTAATTGTTCTCATTGTCAAGAAATTTCTCCTTAGTTCTAGGCTGGATGTCCCTTAATGATCTTCCACCTGTTGCTTCTTGTCCTGCCTTGGGTACTTTGGAGAATAGGTTGACCTCCTCTTCTCTGTGACAGCCTCTCAATTATTCGGATAAGCTTAGCCATTTATTTTCTTCCTGGTTCTTGTGAGGTGCAGTCTAGATGAAGAGCCAGAAGCTCTTCATAAAGGTAATTTAGACTGGGGTCCAGCAATTCAAGGTTCTTTCAGCGGCACTATCATATAAGTCAGTGATTTACTTCTAAAATCCTCCACTTACACTTTGGATGTTGGCCTTTTATTAGAAGTACAAATGAAAACATGACCTGCGCTCCCATTTTGTTGGATTTCATGCCTAGATACACATCGTCTCTTGTTATTGTTTTCGGGCTCTTCGTTGCCTCACTCATGCTCATGGGTACACAATACATTTCTTCAGACTCAGGTTCTCATAGCAAGTTAAATAACATGGCATAAAATATTAAAGATGCTGAATTCATTAAATGTGAGAAGGTAAAAGATTTAAAGTCATCAAGCCATCAACAAAATGCAATTCAGTAGTGAGAAAAGTAAGGTTTTATGCTTGGGCAAGAAAAATGCACAGGTGTAGCATAGATAATACCTGGCTCAACAGAAGTAACTCTGAGAGGGACTTGGGGTCCTAATGGACAACCCCTTAGGTATGAGCCAACAATATGTGGCAGCTGAGCAAAAAGCCAACACAGTCCTACGCTGCATCGATAGACGGATAGTAACAAGTTCATGTGAAGCAATAGTACTACTTTATACTGCATTGCTGTACTGCATTACTTGGAGTCCTGCAGCCTGATCTGGTCACTGTGATATAAAAAAAGATGTTGAGAGTCTAGAAATGGAACAGAGAAAAGCAGCCAAGATGGTAAGGGATGCGGAAGCTAAATCATATGAACAATGGAAAGTATTAGGTATGCCTCCTACTGTAGCAAAGAGAAGGACTACAGGTGATATGGTAGCTACCTTCCAGTACTTGAGGGCCTGTTACAGAGAAAAGGACTTGGGCCTACTCTCAAAGTACCTGAAGGCAGAAGAAGCAGTAATGGATGAAAGATCATTAAAAAGAGATCCAACCTAAAAAAAAAGCAGAAATTTCTTAACAGAGAACGGTTCATCATGGAGCCACTTACCTCCAAAAGTTGTGGGTGCTCCATCTCTGGAGGGTTTCAAAAACAGACAAGATGGCCACTTGTCTGGAGTGGTATAGGTTCTCCTACTCGAGCAAGGGGTTGGACTAGAAGACCTTCAAAGTCCCTATTCCAATCAGTGGTGGGGTTCAACATTTTTTACTACCGGTTCTGTGGGCGTGGCTTGGTGGGCATGGCAGGGGAAGGATATTGTGAAATCTCCAGTCGGAGATGTTATTTGCTGGTTCTCTGAACTACTCAACATTTCCACTACCAGTTTTCCAGAACTGGTCAGAACTTGCTGAATGCCACCACTGCTTCCAACCCTATTCTATGTGCTAAGTGTGCAAAGAGCAATATGGAAAATATAAACAAAATAAAAGAAACAAAAGCATTTCTTTCAGCCTTCATGCCGCAATATAACTGCCATGTGATCTGAACAATGTTTTTTCTCAAAAGAAAGAGTTGATGGAAAGATTTACCGAGAAGTTTGCACCTGGTCCCTCCCACCTGCTCTTTTTTCTCTAGCATAATGTAAGGATAACTTCAGGAGACCCTGTTTTAGGGGTTTGAGCAAAAGGATCTATTCGCCATTCTTTCTACTTCCTTCACAAATGTTTTCTCCCTCATAAAGATCCCTTAAGAAACGATACTCTTCACAGCTTCCAATTTTGTTTACCTTTCCAAATATTCTCTTAACCTTGGGGGAAGCAGGGACTAGCAATGCTGCGGCCTTTGAACTATGATGAAAATGGAGAGTCTGGTGATATCTGAGTGTATATCAGACAAGACCTTTCTTGAACACAGAGGGACACGCATCTGAGATAGAGTTTACAGACAGCATCTGGAAATCTTATTTATTCCATGGCCATTACCTGAGTCATTGCACAAGACCAAACAGACCAGACTCCATAAAGCTGGCTTTTGATTGCGCTGTGCCAGTTTTTAAAAAGCCACCTGTTCTCATTGCATTCTTAGGGGATGGCATTTCATAAACCTATCAAGAGACCAAGATGTCCAAGGACCTGAGATATCTGATATGGACAGCCCAGCCCTTAAGCTCTAATGCCACAATCCCTGATTTTAGCAGCTTCTGGGGTTTTCCCCTTAACTCTGCACATCTGGTTTTGTCCTGTTTCTGTATTACTTCCTAGAGCACAAAATCCAGCATAATTCCAAAGTTTCTGAACACATCCGGGTCCATGCCACAGAAAAAACATTCAGGTTCTACACATATGTGTTGAGGTTAAGCCTGCCAAGGAGCCACATATTTGCATTCCCGCCAAAGATAACTGTTGCTTCAATAGTTAATAGCTCAAACAAGCAAAGGACAGGCAGCTTCTGGGAACTGCTTCCTAGATCAGGGGTCTCCAACCTTGGCCACTTTAAGCCTGGAGGACTTCAACTCCCAGAATTCTCCAGCCAGCTGGCTGGGGAATTCTGGGAGTTGAAGTCCACTTGGCTTAAAGTGGCCATGATTGGAGACCTTTGTCCTAAAAGATAAACTGTGACCCCCAATATGCAAATACTTAAAAGTGGAATAATATCCAAATGTCAGCTTTTCTCCCCAACTGTACTAAATGAGGGTGCACACAGGACGTGATTTCCCAGAATCATGAAAAAAACCACTGTTTTTTGCTTTTCTAAAACAATAGTTTTGAAATTCAAATATGTATTGAAAATTCAAGGTAGACCTGAAAATATGCTTCTGTTCTATTTGTGGCCAGAAGGCTACTTTTCAAAAGGGATTTGGCCAAGCCTCCGAGATCCAGCCAGGTTCCTTTTCAAATGCTACACAAGACAAAATAATAACCTACCCTACCCTAGTGTCTGTGGAGATTCTCAGCCATCCAAGTCATGGTTGCCCCAAAGGTTCTTTTTCAAAAGACAACTGGACTTTCTTGGTCTTCCCCTTGAAGACGTTTTCCTTCTCACCTAAGAAGGTTCCTTAAAAGTGAAGAAGCTTCACGGACGAGAAATGAGACATCTTCAAGCAAAAACAAAGAAAGTCCAGTTGCCTTTTGAAAAAGGACCTTTGGGACTTTGGACTGTTAGAGTAGCAGGTAGGAAGAGAAATGGTCCAGGACAGGGTTCTCCAAACTTGGCCACTTTAAGACTTGTGGACTTCAACTCCCAGAGTTCCTCAGCCAGCTTTGGAACTCTGGGAATTGAAGTCTATAAGTCTTAAAGTGGCCAAGGTTGGAGAACCCTGCTCCATGTGATTGCAGACAACCATGATGGCAGTCAAAGTCCCACCAAGTGGCGAAGGCTCTTCATGGGAAGGCTGCCACTGGTTAAATGTGGGTTGGGGAAGAAAGGCACTTAGCATTGGAGATGAAAGATTGGATCCGTTTTGCCTGGACATCTGTGGCCCTGATAAAAATGACTCAGTGTACACAGAGTTTGGATGTAATTTCTAACCTATTATAACATCTCATTTGACATTCCTGTTTTTCCTTTGGCCACTGCTGTCTCCTGGGTTGAAGGAGTCCTTTCCGTTGTGAGGTTTTGCTATTCTGGCAGGAAGGCAGGTCTATGGAATTGGGGTGCAGGGGGAGGGGGGGAAGCAGGGGAAAAAGTGAAGACCAGCAAGGGAAAGCTCCTCTTTCCTCTCCATGCGATTGTTTAATTATTAAGATCCTCTTGAGGGTCCTTCCTTGGAATAAAAGAGGCGATGCCACCCAAAGGGGAGTCGGCCAGAGAGAGAAGGGATCAAGGCAGGCCACACGAATTCTCGGTCTGCTTCGGCCACAGAGAGGAACTCCTGGGCTGAGATGGCAAGGAGCTTTTTTCTGAGGACGATTGAGATGTTGGGAAAACTACAAGGTGTGTTGCTGAACTCAACCTTTAAACTCTTTCATTCCCTCATGGCCTTGTTTCTCTCTCCAGCCTCCTTCTCCTCCCAGCCCCCCCTCCCCTCACTGGCCCTCTGTCCTCCCTTTTTTCCCCCTCCCGTCATAAGAAAATGGCTGTGCTCTTTGAGGGAGCACTTTTCTTAGGTCATTTTATACACTGTGCTTCATGTTTAGAACTTTTTTGCACTAGTTCCTATTACATTTGTTTTCCAAGATGGTTTGACAAAAAAAACAAAACAAAACAAAAAAGAAGGGGGGAAATGATAAAAATCATGCTATAATTCAGTTGTATTAAACTATTATTATTATCCTATTACTCTCTGTGTTTCAATAGTCTCTGTACCTGTAATGCTTTCAGTTCTGTTGTATTTTGGATCAGGGAACTACTCTGCTCCTGTTTAACCCAGTAAAGAAATAAAATGTTATGAATTGATAACTTTTTATCTGGTGTGTGATTTTCTTGGCAGCCAGAAATATTCACTTCAGGATGTGTCTGTAGATTGCAGATATATAGAAAAATACATCCACGTGTTGAACTGTGAGACCTGAAGAAAATCTGAAAGTCAAATTTCTTTTAAAACGTGTGTGAGGGGGGAGAGGAAATATTTGGGGGGATGTTTGCCTTTATTTCCTCCCAGGTTGCTTTTTAAATTTCCTACAGCTCTTTGATGTCTAGTGGTCTCCCCGACAAGTGGAGAAAAGGTCAGCAGAAGATCTGGGAGGAAAACGTTACCTGCTGTAGGAACTGAGAAAGATATTGGAAGAGTTTGGAATTAGAGTGAACATGTGAAAACAAGATGTTTCTGGGGAACAATTTGCATAATTGGAGAAGTATGTTCCTCCTGGCCTGGGCATGATGAAAGCAGGCAGAGTGTCCTCTACAGCAGGGGTCGCCAACCTTTTGGACCTCAAGGACCACCAAACTTATAATTTTAAATCCCAGGAACCACTAACCGGTTCTGTGGGCATGGCCTAATATATGGGTGTGGCTTGGTGGTCATGTGACTGGCTGGGCATGGCTTGTATATAAATAATATAAATATTGATGTAAATATTGATTTTTTTTATAAAAAAGAGCAAGCAACTTTTATACAAAAGCAGGCAGGCAGATTGAGTTGCTCACAGAATCACAGATTCATTCAGAGATCTATCTATCTGCCATTGGCTAGCTCAGTCTGTCACATAAAATTTGCCTGCAAGCAAACTCACAAAATTAACTCACAACACACCATGTATGTAAATATTGAACTTTTTATTAAAAAAAAGAGCAACTTTTACCCCAAATCAAGCAAAGCAGGTAGGCAGATTGTGTTGCTCACAGAATCATTCAGTGATCGATCTATCTGCCATCGGCTATCTGAGTCTCATAAAATTTGCTTGCTGTGAGTCTGCACTGAATAACTGAACCTTGTCCTAAGGGAGGTTCGACTGTGCTTAAGAGCAGAGCCGAAGATCTAAAGACGGGCTGGAAAGCAAGAAATCCAACCATTTCCTGCTTCGTAGCTAATCTAAATCTCCAGGCACAGCAGAACAGATGATGGTTGGAAAAAGGAAAAATAGCAACTTAGCAGACAAGTTTGCAGGGTAAGGAGTGAGTGGGTGGCGAGGGTTCCTGCGGGCCATGTGGGCGGCTCAGCCTTGTGTTTCTGCGCAGCCTGCATTAATTCCTTTGGGGGAAGTGCTCTGGGGGTGACATTTCTCTGTGGCTCACCAAAATTTTCTTGCAGACCACCAGTGGGCCGTGGACCACTGATTGGCGACCTCTCCTCTACAGCACAGGAGGGAGAGAAAAGAGAAGGAAAGAGACATGTTCAATGAACAGGCGGAGCAAGAGTTATCCTGAATCAAAAGAATAGAATAGAATAATAGAGTTGGAAGGGACCTCAGAGGTCTTCTAGTCCAAACCCCTGCTCTAGTAGGAGACCCTACACCATTCCAAACAAATGGTTGTTTTTGATAGCTTCCAATGATGGAGCACACACCCACAACTTCTGAAGGCCAGCCATTCCACTGGTTAATTGTTCTCATTGTGAAGAAATTTCTCCTTAGTTCTAGGTTGCTTCTCTCCTAGAACCTTAGTTCTAAGTTAGCTTCCATTCATTTCCTGCCTTTTGGTGCTTTGGAAAATAGTTTGACACCCGCCCCCCATCTTTGTAGGAGCCCCTCAAATATTGGAACAGAGCTATCATGTCTCCCCTAGTCCTTTTCATTAGACTAGACATTCCCAATGCTTGCAACCATCTTTCACATATTTTATACTCCAATTCCCTAATCATCTTTGTTGCTCTTCTCTGCACTCTTTCCAGAATCTCAAGATCTTTTTTCTATTGCGATGACCAGAGCTGAATGCAGTATTCTAAGTATGGTATTCCTAAGGCTTTGTAAAGAATCCTTTAAAATTCTGGAATTAGTTCTTCTATCCCTCTTCTCTGAACAAACCCAAGTTTTACTTTAGATTGGCCACTGGATTTAGGAAATAACTTTTCAAAACATTTGAATCAGAAAGAAGAATAAATAAAAATCACTTTTCTTCTTTGTTAGTATGAGGGAAAGAATAAGATACCTTTAATGAATGTAAACAATTCTTTGGCAAGATTCTTTTAGAAATGCCTTCAGTTTTCAATTATATTTTTGATTGTTCAAAAGCATGTTCTTTTGTGATCATCCTGAAAAAAATGATAATAATATTCAGGTTCCCTCAAGAAGAAGCATCAACAGGTTGGGATGAGTTAATCTTTGCACTGACAAATTAGGCCTCCCCAGATCCTTTACCCCTCTGGGTTTGCTCTTTGAGGCTATGGTGCAGAAGCTTCCCTTGGGCAAAAGTCCAATCTTGCAAGCTAGTTTCCTAATCAACAGATGATATGAGGCCCTACAAGATTGAATGGGGACCTTTTATTACTGTTTCATTAATGCCTTGGATGAAGAGGTGGAGGGAGTGCTAATTAAATTTACAGATGACTCAGAATTCAATGAGATATAGATGTATCCAGAATAGAATAGAATAGAATAGAATACAATAGAATAGAATAGAATAGCTTTATTGGCCAAGTGTGATTGGACACACAAGGAATTTGTCTTGGTATAAATACTCTCAGTATACATAAAGAAAAGGTACATTCATTAAGAATCACGAATTATAGTATACAACACTTAATGATAGTCATAGGGTACAATCAACAATCAAATCACAGGACTTCCGGTTTTGCGTGGCTTCAGCAGCAGCAGGAATTTGCTTGTCTGCAATTCCTACTGTGCTTGCTGCCAAGATGCCCCCGATCCAAATGGGTCTGGGGGATATGGCTGCCCTGTAGAGGCAGCCGAAGAGAGAGGGGATCCAGACAGGGGTTTGGGGGTGACGCAGACCCCCTCCCCAGCCAGAAAAACCCCTTTTTCCCAAGGTGGTGGAGCGGCAGTCAGTGATGGCCGTCACAAAGAAGCCTGCAGCAGGGTAAGATTTGTGCTGGAGGTTGCAGGAGGAAAATTTGGCTGAGCCAAAACAATAACAACTCTTAATTATCCTGGAAACTGAACTGTTTGAATTGCCTGAGGATACATTGTTTCCCAAAGAAGACTGGAAAGTTGCGGTTAAAGCTGTTAGGGGGAATTTTTTTTTTCTTAACTCTCCCTCCCCACAGAAATAGCAGACGGAGATCTGGAAAATCCACTTGGGCACGGAAGGTAACTCAATTTGAAATTTAAAGCCAAGGGATGAAGGATTTCTGGACATTGGATTTAAAAAAAAAAAAAAACTTAAAATTGATTTGGTTTGCTTTTTGACTTTGAGATCTTTGTGAAATTTTGTTTTTTTAAAAAAGGGGATAAAGACATTGGGGTTGCATTGAAGGAGAAAGGAAGAAAGAATGGCATTGTCTTTTGAAGGACTACAAATGGAATTTCAAAAACTAAAAAACAAAGATAAGGGCTCGTTTGGATCTATCTTTCACTTTTTGGAAATGACGATTTCTACTTACCAAGAAATACTACAGGATGAAGGAGAAGAAGCCATCTTTAGTGGACAGACACACAGTGGAGGAAGAAAAGCGGAAGGGGGGCAAGGAAAAGACGAACTTAGAACTTAAAAAAGCAACCAAGAAAAAGAACAAGGAGATGAAAAAGCGATATGATGTCAGAAAGCAACAGAAAAGAGAAATACAACAGAGAGAGAAGATTAAGAGAGTGAAATTGGAGAGATGGGGGGGGTGTCAAAAAGTTATAAAGAAAGAAAGGGGGAAAGGAAAGAGAAGTCATAAAGGCTTTAAACAAGATGCAAAAAATTGGTTTTTTTTTCAGAGATAAGGGGTGAGATAATCTTTTTTAAAAAATGATTCTACAAAAGTACATAAAAATGTATTGTAGACATTGGTATTTGAAGTTGAGCTAGAAAATTAGAATATATGATTTAAAAATATATTAAAGCGAAGTCATGATTTAATTATAGAGTTTAATTTCTTAAATTCATAATAGTATGAAATAGTATTTTTATTGTTTAAGAATTAATAATAGAATTTAATTTCTTATGAAACATTGTTTTTACTATATTATAAATTTAATATTTCTTTTTTTACTTGTTTTTAGTTTTATTATTACTTATTAAACTCAATATTATTTGTTTGTTTTACTATTTTGAAATGTAATACTTTGAATGTACGGAGCAGAATCAGCATGGAAAATATGTATTATTTTAAGTGTTATTTAGGGGGAAGATAAAAAGTTGTCATACTTTAATCTGGGTTTACAGGAGAAATATTGTATTAGATAGAAAGGATAAGTAGGTGATTGAAAGAAAACAGACCAAAGATGCAAATATAATTATTTAATTGAGATGGAATAAATAAAATAGAATTAAAAGAATGAGTAGGAGAGAGAAAATATATGGAAAATAGAGAATGTTAAATAAGATATGAGATAGTATATTAAGTGAGTATAAATTTTGATTGATGTCTGTATAAAAAGAGTTAACTCGGGGTAAGCCGCCTTCCAAAAAGAAGTTTTATGTATTTATGTTTTGTGTAACGTTTGTTTAAGTCTGACGTGTGTGTTAAAAAAATTAATAAAGTTTGTTTAAAAAAAACAACAATCAAATCATAGCAGGAAACAGTCAGGTGGGAGGGGATGGGTGAGAAGGAGTGGTGAGAAGATTAACAGTAATAGTAGTGTACACTTTGTAAATAGTTGAACAGTGCTGAGGGAATTATTTGTTTAGCAGAGTGATGGCTTTCAGGAAAAAACTGTTCTTGTGTCTAGTTGTTCTGGTGTGCAGGGTTCTACAGCGTCATTTTGAGGGAAGGTGTTTATGTCCAGGATGTGAGGGGTCTGTAAATATTTTCACAGCCCTCTTTTTGACTCCTGTGTTATACAGGTCCTTGATGGAAGGCAGGTTGGTAATAATTGTTTTTTTCTGCAGTCCTAATTATCCTCTGAAATCTGTGTCTGCCCTGTTGGGTTGCAGAACCAAACCAGACAGTTATAGAGGTGCAGATGATAGACTCAATAATTCTTCTGTAGAACCGGATCAGCAGCTCCTTGGGCAGTTTGAGCTTCCTGAGTTGGCACAGAAAGAACATTACTTGTTGTGCTTTTTTGATGACGTTTTTGATGTTAGGTGTTCATTTTAGGTCATGTGATATTATGGATCCTAGAAATTTGAAGGTCTTTACTGTTGATACTATGTTGTCTAGTATTGTAAGAGGTGGTAGTATGGGAAGGTTTCTTCCAAAGTCTACCACCATTTCTATGGTTTTGAGTGTGTTTAGTTCCAGATTATTGCAGTTATACCACGAGGCAAGTTGCATAACCTCCCTTCTCTATGCAGATTCATCCTTGTCTCGAAGGAGACCAATCACTGTTGTGTCATCAGCAAACTTCAGTATTTTAATAGATGGATCATTTGAGATGCAGTCATTGTTATATAGGGAGAAGAGAAGTGGAGATAGCACACAGCACGATTGTACAGGTATTGGAGGTGATTCTACCTAGCTTCACCTGCTGCTTCCTGTCTGTTAGGAAGCTTATGATCCACTTACAAGTTGGTTTAATTTACTTAGAAGAGTGTCTGGAATGATGGTATTGAATGCTGAACTGAAGTCTACAAAGAGGACCCTTGCGTAGGTATTTGAAGATTCAAGGTGTTGTAGGATGTAATGCAGAGCTATGTTAACAGCATCATCTGTCGATCTATTTGCTCAGTATGCAAACTGCATGGGATCTAATAGCGGATCCGTGATGGTTTTCAGGTGGGACAGCACAAGCCTTTCAAAGATTTTCATAACTACAGATGTTAGAGCAACTGGGCTGTAGTCATTCCGTTCCTTGATGGAGGGCTTCTTTGGCACTGGGATGATGGTAGAGCGTTTGAAGCAGGAAGGAACATAGCACATTTCTAGGGATCTATTGAAGATTCGGGTGAAGATGGGGGCCAATTGGTCAGCACAGACTTTTAAGCAAGAAGGCGTTATCTTGTCTGGCCCTGGTGCTTTTCCTGGCTTCTGTCTGTGTAATAGATGTTGCACTTCTTTTTCTATGATCAGCAGAGGTTGGGAGCCCACTAGATTGGGGCCAGTTGTAGGAGGTTTGGCTGTTGTTGATGCGTTTGAGATGTGGGTTGTGGAGATAGGTGGCTGTAGTTTCTTTTCAAACCTGCAGTAAAACATATTCAGGTCATCTGCTAGTTATTGATTTCCTTCTGCCTGGGAAGGAGGTTTGCTGAAGCCAGTGATATTTTTCAGAGTTTTCCACATGTTTGCTGGTTCATTTGTTGAGAATGGATTCTTTAACTTTTCCGAGTAGCTTCTTTTTTGCTGCTCTGATCTCTCTTGTTAATATGTTCTGGCCTGGTTGTATAGCATTCTGTCACCTTTTCTGTAGGCTTCCTCTTTGGAACAACGCAGCTGCTTAAGTTTAGCTGTGAACCAAGGTTTATTGTTGCTATATATTTGCAGGTTCCTTGTTGGTACACATAAATCTTTGCAGAAGCTAACATATGATGTTACAGTATCTGTGAGCTCATCTAGGTCTGCAGAGGCATCTTCAAAAACATTCCCATCAGTGCAATCAAGGCAGGCCTGGAGTTTCAGCTTTGCCTCATCCGACCAAGTTTTCACTGATTTAATTGTTGGTTTCATGGTTTTAAGTCTTTGTCTGTAGGCAGATACAAGGTGAATCATGCAGTGGTCAGAGTGTCCCACAGCTGCTCATGGCAAAGACCTATAAGCATCTTTTACTGTTGTGTAGCAGTGGTCTAAAGTATTTTTGCCTCTGGTGGGACAATTTACATGCTGGAAATATTTTGGGAGCTCTTTCCTTAAATTTGCTTGATTGAAATCTCCTAAAATGATGGGAAGGGAACCTGGGTGTTTGACTTCAGCCTCCATAATTTGATTAGCAAGAGTTCGTAATGCCTTGTTTACACAGGCTTGTGAAGGAACATACACAGCTATTAGGAGAAATGAGGAGAACTCATGTGGAGAGTAAAATGGCTTGCAGTTGATGTGTAAAGACTCTAAGTTTTCATCACAAAACTTATATATTATAGTTATATCCTGAGACCAGCTGTTGTTGATATATAAACATAATCCATGGGATAAAAGCAGCAAGTGACATTGACCAAGCCACAGGAGAATATTGTGTGTGCAGAACATGGCTTATTAGGAAGCAAATCTCAGCTAGGTGTCAGGAAGACGTTCCTAGTATGTAGTAAATTTATTCTACCATGGAAAGGATTGCCTCCAGAAAGGGCTGGATTTTCTTCAGATGGAGGTGTTTAAAGAGAGATTAGATGGTCATCAGTTGGAGATGCTGTAATGGATTCCTGCACTAAGCGTAGGATTGGACTTGGTGTTCTCTAAAGCCATTTCAACCCTTATATTCTATGATTTTATGATCTAGGTTTGGGACTGGATTGGCAATGTAAGGACATCAGATCATGAAGAACTGTTTGTTTTCCTTCTGGCAAACTTTTATCCACAGGTTCATCTTCATGTATGGAAATGCTTCTTCCCTCAACGTGGCAGCGGGTTTCAGTCTAGCCACTTCTTCAGTTAGGGAGGCACCTGATCTTATCTCTGTGCTTTGTTGTCGGGCATGCCTGGACACACACACACAGAGAGAGAGAGAGACTTGCAGGTAAATCAGTTTGTTTTAATGTCAGCTGATGCAATTCTTCCTTGTGCACAAGTAAACTAAACCTTATACCATTCTGGACAAATGGCTGTCCAATCTTTTATTGAAAACCTCCAGTGATTGAAGCACCCACCAATTCTGGGAGGCAAGCTGTTCCGCTGGTTAACTGTTCTCCCTTTACGGAATTTCTCCTCAGTTCTAGGTTGCTTCTCTTCTTGATTGGTCTCCAGCCATTGCTTCTCGTCCTGTCTTCAGGTGCTTCGGTGTGCATTGATCATGCGGTTTACACAGTTTCCTCTTTCTTTGTGGAAGAATGACAGATGGGTTGCAGAAGAACTGTAGAGATGTTGCATAGTGCTCACCCCTGACAAGAAAACTCAGGTCAGCCAGGGATCTGCAGCATTCATCAACATTGGCCTTCCCCCCAAAGATCTGAAGGTGCGCCAAAAGGGGGAAGGAATTTCCCACGTAAGGACTGCTGCAGTCCTGGACTCTAAATATTGCCTTAGTGGTTATCTATGACTGCATGGGACCGTCCCATTCAGGCCAATTGGGTCAGTGGTGTCCTCTTGACAGATTCTGGCCTCCTAGCAGAGAAACATGCACAGACCCCAACATTCAGTTCAGGCCCTTCTTGGTGGAACATTTTCTTAGACATTTATGTCTTTTGAATGTGCCTGGAGGAGCAGATTAGCAGTTTATAAAATCCTAATTAGTCAATTCATTAGGAAGGATGATAGAGGAGCTCCACCCAGTCTGACTGGAGCCTTAACTGCTGAGCTTTTCATGATGCTTGTAACTCCAGTCAAGAAGGCGAAGCGGATCAAGACTAGGCATGGCCTTCTGGAATTCTGTTCGGGACAGAGAAGCAGAGGAGAGGCCGGGGATGGAAGGAATGCCACCAAGAGTGTGCTTCAGCTTCGTTCCCTAGTAAACTGGGTTACGTGGAACAATTCCATCCAGTTTCACAAAACCATGTTTTCTATTGGAAATGAGATTTTGAAAGCGTTCATTTCTGGATGTCTCTAGATATCTGGAGGTGTATATCCAAGAGATGCAATTTGTTTTTTGTTCTTTGGCTTTTAAATGGAAAGGTCCTTCCTCACGTGAGAAAATTGTATCCACTGTTGAAAATAATCTAGTTCAGCTTCCTGCCCAGTCCATTATTCCAGCATCCTTCAAGCCAGGCTCCATTTAAAGTAATTGCTGGAGATATTTAAACATTTGCTTTTCTGCTCCATTGCTAAAACAAAAACAAACAAAAACCCCTTACTTTTAGGAAATACTTTCTGATGTCCATCTGAAATATACTTCCCTGTAATTTAAGATTATTGTTGATTCTACTTACTGCTTCACTTAATTTGGGTTCCCTTTTTGTCAATTATTCTGCTTGAGTCCAGTTGAAAATGGTTCCCCTTTTGGTAGAAGAGAGATGTGGCGTGCCCACGGGTGGATCCAGCCTTTCCTTCCCCTGCCTTCCTTTCTGCAGATAAATGGCTATTGGCTGGTAAATTTCCAATAGGGCCAATTACTTCCATATGTTTTAATAGATAGCTGAGTTGAAAGCTGCCTCTACATCCATAGACATTTCTAAATTACCGTTTCCCCACTCTGTGATTGCACTTTCAGCAGTTCAGTTTTGGGAAATTCCCTAAAATAAGCAGTCTTGTAGTTATAATTCTTTCTGACCACTGGATGGTGCTAATTCTCTCCAAAGAATGAGAAGTACATATAGCACATATATAGAAGACAACATATGGAAGATATTCAAAGGATCTTGATAGATTTGAGTGTCCTAGCCAACAAAATGCAGTTCAGTGGCAAGAAAAGTAAGACCCTGCACTTTGACAGGAAAAACTAGATGCACAGGAGCAGAATAAATGTTTGCCTAATTGCTTGTCTCACCACTAAATTACATTTTATTGGATAGGTTTGCCAAGGCCCTTCTGCTGGCTATTCCGCAAAGCTTGGTGTAGCCTGCAAATTTGATGAGTTCCCTTTCTGTCTTCTTACTTAAACCATTGATGAAGATATTGAAGAGTCCTTGTCCTAAGATAGAACTAGAGGTACCCCTCTGCATGCTTCCCTCCAGTTCCATTGGGGACTTCAACTTAAGAATAGAATTCTTTTTATTGGCCAAGTGTGATTGGACACGCAAGGAATTTGTCTTGGTGCAAAAGCTCTCAGTGTACATAAAAGAAAAGAGACCTTCGTGAAGAATCATAAGGTAAAACAATAATATAGAGCCCTGCACACCAGAAGAACTAGACACAAGGAGAGTTTTTCCCCTGAACGCCATCACTCTGCTAAACAAATAATTCCCTCAACACTGTCCAACCATTTACTAAGTCTGCATTAGTATTACTATTAATCTTCTCATCACTCTTTATCACCCATCCCCTTCCACTTGTGATTGTAGGACTGTAAGTTTGTTGCTTGTATCTTTATGATTTATATTGACTGTTTCCTAGTATAATTTGATTGCTTATTGTACCCTACGACTATTATGAAGTGTTGTACCTTATGATTCTTGACTCTTGATGAATGTATCTTTTCTTTTATGTACACTGAGAGCATTTGTACCAAATTCCTTGTGTGCCTAAACACACTTGGCCAATAAAGAATGCTATTCTATTCTATTCTATTCTATTCTATTCTATTCTATTCTATTCTATTCTATTCTATCCTACCCTATCCTATCCATTATTAGTATCCTAGTCTGATTTTAGTTGATTGCTTATTTAGTATCCTATGACTATCACTAAGTGTTGTATCTTATGATTTATGATGAATGTATTTTTATGATTATTATATCATGATTTATCACTTGTTGGCACTGAAAACTTATGCACTGGAGACAAATTCCTTGTGTGTCCAATCACACTTGGCCGATAAAGAATTCTATCTCTATCCATCGATATCTATCTATCTATCTATCTATCTATCTATCTATCTATCATTTATCTATCTTTCTTTCTTTCTATCTATCTATCTATCTATCTATCTATCTATCTATCTATATCTCTTAAAAAGTAGTCATTTGTAATAATACTGAGCAGGTTCTTTCCTTTAAAAATATTGTAGTCTTTATAGTTTGTAATTCAAAGAAGAAAGTAGAGTGTTAATTGCAGATAAATAGAACCTGGGATGTCTTACTGTAGTTTAGGGCAGTTTTACAATCTTTGTAAATCTGTTTATAATCCTCATAAATTTGTAGTTTTGCTTTGCGGTTAGTATATACAAGTTTTGCCTTGTAACAGCTTGACAGTGTAAACAGAGCTTTGTAATATAAACAAAGTTTTGAATAAATGATCATTCAGTTTTTTCAGGATCCTTCAATACATAAAATTCATATTAACTTCATTCTGGATCATTTGGTTCCTATAAATTGTGTTCAGAGACTATAATCCTTATTGTTATGCAGCACTTATGTTGAAGAAAGAGAGAGAGAGAGAGGGAGGGAGAGAACCCATACTTTGCACACAAATGGCATCCAATTCTTTGCATCCAATTCATTTTATAAATAATACTTGAATATATGCATGGATAATGGAAAAAACCTGTGCAGTTAATATTGAAGAATTAAAAAGAGTAGAGTTATATCAGACAAAAGGAAAGATGATATATACCAAGTATAGCTATCTTCTCTTTCCCTCCCTCCTTTTTTCAACAGAGTGCTGACAGCTGAACTCACCAGAGTTAAATTCTGCATCCAAGTGAAACTTTCTCACAACGTCTTCTCTTTTCTCCAAGACCAGTCTTTTCCCAATTCACTCATTTTCCTGTGGGTGCAATTCTGTGATTATTTAGGATTTTTTGAGGCTTTTGAAAAGACTACCATGTTTATACTGTTATCTGTTATCTAATGCATGCTCAACAAATAAAATAAATACATTAAATAAATAAAACTATTTCTGGTCATCAGTGAGGAGAGAAATTGTTACACCTCGTTCCCCATGCTTACCTACCCTGTTGAGTTTCAAGAGCTGTCCTTCTTCTGGAAAACACTCAGGTTTTAACAGATTAATGGAGTTGGAAGGGACCTTGTAGCATACAAGTATACAAGAATGGAGTATACAAAAGAAATAGTTGGAAACTGATTTGTAAATGGAAGAACAAGCAAATTCAGGGTCAATACTTGTTTTCATTGCTGGCAAAGAAAACAACAACCCACATGTAGCTGGTAACAATCAGATATGTTAAGAAAGAGATTGAAGATTTTATTTTAGCAGCTCATGAACATGCTTTGCCAATTAATTACAGGGCACAAAAATCCCACATATAATAACAGCAAATGTTGCCATTGATATTTTGTCACTCTCCTTTTGAGAAAAGGATGAAATGGTTGAATAAAATTTCACAGACTTGACTACAAGCAGTGCCATGACTGTTTTGCTAAAATTACTCATTGGAAAACTGGAAATTTGAATTTAAATAGAGCAAAAACTACTGGGAACATTAGGTTGAGAAGGTTTTAGAAAATAGCAGTGGCCCCCAACCTTTTGGGCACCAGGGACTGGTTCTGTGGAGCGAGGTTTTTCCACAGACCGGAGGGGGCATGGCTTTGTGTGCTGCCTGCATTCCACTTGTTTGCACAGCCTGGTTTCTGGCATGCCGTGGCCCAGGGGTTGGGGAGCCCTGTCTTCTGGGACTCAAAAATTCAAACAGTTGGGTACCATTTTTTCTAACATGCCTGATACAACAGTTATTGAAAAGAAGAAAGTCTAGTTTATTGATACAGCCACATGATTGTAGGATTGAGGGGGTGAGAGATCTAATGTTTTTGCACCTGCTTCTAAGTACCACTCTCAGCTCAGGAATCCACAGGGAAGTTTCAAAATGGATGCTATCCAGCTTCAATTGGAGCAAATTCAGTCGAAAGAGCCAACACTCTCTCAGCCATTGGGTGTACTGTAAAACTACCTTTATTTAGAATAGAATTAGAATTCTTTATTGGCCAAGTGTGATTGGACACACAAGGAATTTGTCTTGGTGCAAATGCTCTCAGGATACATAAAAGAAAAGACACATTCGTCAAGAGTCCAGAATCATCAAGTACAATACTTAATGACAATCATATGATATAATAAACAATCAAATCATACCAGGAAACAATCAGTAAAAATAGTAAGGGTACAAGTGACAAAGTTACAGTCATACAGTCACAAATGGGAGGAGACGGGCAATAAGGAGTGATGAGAAGATTAACTGTAATGGTAGTGCAGACTTAGTAAATAGTTGACAGTGTTGAGGGAATTATTTGTTCAGCAGAGTGATGGCATTTGGGAAAAAACTCTCCTTGTGTCTAGTTCTGGTGTGCTGGGCTCTATAGCGTCATTTTGAGGGAAGGAGTTGAAACAGTTTATGTCCAGGATGTGAGGGGTCTGTAGATATTTTCACAGCCCTCTTTTTTTAAGGAAGAGATTTCTGGATGTGGAATCTAAATCTCACTTCCTAGAACTTGAATCCATTATTCCACATCCAGCATGACAGAGAACAGGCTCAGATGTCCTATGTACGATTATCATTTCCCTCTTTCTTCACAGGAATAGATTTCTGGTTCCCAAGAGCAGGAATGCAGGATCTTGTCCTCTGCACAGCCACAGGCCAATCAGGCAACCTCCTTGGCATCCAAAGTCGTGTCTTCTTTGGGGCACACCCAAGCTGTATGGGCTGCTTCATCACAGTGAAGAGCAGCTGGGCATGTTGAACTGCCCCATCCAAGGAGGGGGGCAGTGGGTAGCAAGGAGAGCCACGCACACCTAGAAGGACTAGGGGCAACATGATATCAGGGTTCCAATATTTGAGGAGCTCCTACAAAGACAGGGGCAGAGCAGGGGGGGTCAAACTATTTTCAAAGGACCAAAAGGCAAGAGGAGAAGCAACGGGTGGAAACTAATCAAGGGGAGAAGCAACCTGGAACTCAGGAGGAACTTCCTAACAGTGAGAACAATTAACCAATGGAACGGCTTTGCCTTCAGATATCATTAGTGCTTCATCACAAGATTTTTAAGACGAGATTGGTCAGCCATCTATCCCAAAAAGTACAGGGTGTCCTGCTCCTGCAGGTGGTTAGACTAGTTCTCCAGGGTCCCTTCCAATTCTATTGACCTATATTATATTTCTATGTTCCTTCTAGAAAGAACATCATGTGCAGGAATCGAGCAGCTTAACATTTACTAACACATCCTGTTATTGTCAGGACATTTCTCCAGTTTTTCAAGATAGTTTTGAATAATATTTTGGTGTATTAGGCTATGCCACCCAATACAAAAACATAAATGAGGTCACCAATTAAAATGTTGAAGTATTGAGGATCAAGAGGACCCCAATCTCTTCCTCTCTCCAACTCGATGAGGCGTTATCGAGCTAGCTTTTCCCCCCACCAATGGTCACACAATCTGGCCCACATACAATCTTGTTTGCTCATCAATGCTTTGCTGACTTAAGGTGTGACAGGATGGGACAGCGAAGCAGAGTCTGCCATCTTGATGATGTGATCTGCCAGACAGACAAGGTGTGCCTCAAGGTGATAAGCCTGGTGTGGAGAAATACCACCGAGTGAAACACATAAAACTTCCTCATGCTGGGGGCAGGGAGAAGAAAAGAAGTTGAAAATGGCCCGGTGAGCTGGCAGGACAAGGGTTGGAAGTAGAAATAGAATACAGTTGGAAGGGGCCTTGGAGGTCTTCTAGTCTAACCCCCCTGCTTAGGCAAGAAACCCTACACCATTTCAGACAAATGGTTATCCAACATCTTTTTAAACACTTCCAGTGTTGGAGCATTCACAACTGCTGGAGGCAATTTGTTTCACTGATTAATTCCCAGTATGTTTCCTAGTATGATTTGATTGCTTATTGTACCCTATGACTATTATTAAGTGTTGTACCTGATGATTCTTGACTCTTGATGAATGTATCTTTTCTTTTATGTACACTGAGAGCATTTGCACTTAAGACAAATTCCTTGTATATCCAATTACACTTGGCCCAAAAAGAATTCTATTCTATTCTATTCTATTCTATTCTATTCTATTCTATTCTATTCTATTCTATTCTATTCTACTCTACTCTACTCTACTCTACTCTACTCTACTCTACTCTACTCTATTCTACTCTACTCTACTCTATTCTATTCTTCTCACTGTCAGGAAATGTCTCCTTAGCTCTAAGTTGCTTCTCTCCTATCCATTGCTTCCTGTCCTGCCTTCAGGTGCTTTGGAATTAAAGTTGAGAGAGGAAGAGGAGGCTAGCAAATCATATGGACTTAAGCAGATGAGGTGTTATCGAGCTAGCTTTGTTTCCCATCAATTGTCACACAGTCCAGGCCACGGTTATCCCCAAAGTGCTGGACTTTGTTTTTTCCTTGAAGACATTTCACTTCTCATCCAAGAAGCTTCTCCAGTTGTGACTGAATGGTGGGGGATGGAAGGATTCAGTCAGAACTGAAGAAGTTTCTTGGATGAGAAGTGAAATGTCTTCAAGGAAAAACCAAGAAAGTCCAGTTTGCCTCCTAAAAAAGCACCTTTGGGACAACCATGACCTGCCTGCCTGAGAATCTCCATGGACACTTATCTATGCACTTTGAATGGTGCAGGAGTATGAATGGATTTCCAGGAAAAATGCAGACTGCAGAAACCCTCTGCGCTTCAATTTGAGATGCAGACAACAGAGTCTCATCCCCAACAACCTGAGACTGTGATCAACAGTGAAGGGACACAGGGAAAAAATGTCCTGCAGAAAGCAAAGCTCCAACAAGCCCAGCTGCCTTTTGAAAAAGCACTTTGGGGACATTTGGACAGGATCTGCCTGTTCCATAACAGCCTGAAAACAGCAAGGTGAATGGGAGGGTCATTAAAGAAGGTGTGGGACACAGTAGAAGGTCATGTTTCATCTGCCAGAGGACCAGAAAGGAAGAAGAGAAGAGGAACATTACTGGCTAAGAGCAGGTAAAGCGATTTATTAACTCAACTTACTAAAGGAAGTGGAAGGATAATTGCACACCTATATAATACTAATTAGATATTTTCACACAATAGCAGAAACATTGCTTTTGCAGGAAACAAAGTAGTTAATTACTGATTAGGAGGGCCAATTACATTTAAATTAGTTCAACTAATTTACAGCTGATACCCATTGAGTAACTGCCATAACCATGCTTAATATCTTACTTCAGCTTTCCTTTGCGAAAGTTGTATATGTGAGGACTAAATTAAATTAATGACCATGTGCAATTATGGTGATTAAAAAAGTAAGTTTATGACCAATCCTCACATATACAATCTTCGCAAAGCAAAGAAAAGCTGAGGTAAGATATTAAATACGGCTCCACTTAGTGACTGCTTTATTTCATGGCTGAGTTGCCAGTCCCAATTGTGATCACTCAATGAGAATTACTTTCTGACTGTACCTCAAATTCTTTCATACCAGAAGTACCGTGAAGGAGCTGGACAGGAGCTTTGGATCAATATCTGTTCAAGCTAAATGCTGCTTACATGGTGAGCTGTGCATGGCTGAAAGAGACACCAAAACTATTTTTTTTAAAAGCAAGGCATTTATGTACTGGGCTTTGCCTGGCTGGATCCTGGCAATCCAAGCCTGCCACCCAAGATGTATTCTGTCCATATCATCCAAATCCATTAAGGAGGTCAACTGGTGCATTCTGTTAAGGAAATAGGTCCTTGACAGACAATACACCCCACACCCCCATGTGTTCCTTTCAGCAGGGTGAACTAATGGAGGGCTGTAAATTTCTGTATTTCTGTTGATAGTGAATCTCTAAGCTTACTTGATTTGCTGTATGGCATCATTACCAGATCTGAACTGTAAAACCTTTGACTATCAAAAGGTGGCAGCAACAATGCAACTCCAGCTCTTGGTTGCCATCTAATGGGGAGTGTGTTTTTTGTAGCCTACCTCTCCTACGTCTTCAATCACTCCAGTCCGATTGTTGCTCCTATCTTAATGAGATGTTTCTTAATGCCAAAGGTCTCCAAACTTGGCAACTTTAAAACTTGTGGACTTCAACTCCCAGAATTCTGGGAGTTGAAATCCACAAGTCTTAAAGTTGCCAAGGTTGGGAACCCCTGGTGTCTCCTGCTTGGACAGGAGGGTTGGACTAGAAAACCCTCCCAATTCTGTTATTCTGTGCTCTGCACTTCTTTCTTTTCGTGGCTGGTCTTGGAAAATTGGCAGGTCCTACTGTCAAAACGTTCCAGAATTTGAATAAGAAACTGACCAACTTTTGCAGAGGGCTAAAAGATCAAAGAGTGGAGGCGAATTGAATCCTTAGCTTAAAGGCAGCCCATGGCTGTCGCTGCTTCAATGCAGGCGCTTTAAGTAACCGGGATTATGGCACAGAATCAGCTCCACCTAGGCAGATGACTCCAGGTGCCTCAGCCTCAAACATATTTCCGTGCAAGTCACACAAAGACGTGTCAAAACTAGTGCAGTTGTCTGAGTATGACAGGGTGTGAACAACGGAGGCAGGTGAAGTGGGGTCTGATGAGTTGGTGATTCTTTTTCAAATGGCATGTTTTCATTTCAAGCAAGTCATAACATTAGAACGTGGAAGATTATGAACCAACCCAGAATCTGCATGCCAGGGTGTTTGGGCAGCAAATAGGCAGGAGGACCAAGCAGATGGGGCTACCTGTTACTGGCTAAATGTGGGCAGGAGGCTGAAGGCTTCCAAGTGATCTAGAACAGGGGTCTCTAACCTTAGCAGTTTTAGGACTTGTGGACTTCAACTCCCAGAGTTCCTCAGCCAGCTTTGTTTTGCTGAACTTTACTGGCTGAGGAATTCTGGGAGTTGAAGTCCACCGGTCTTAAAGCTGCCAAGGTTGGAGACCCCTGACCTGGAAGCTGAAAGGATTGCTAGAGCAAAGCAAAAGAGAGGAGCAATGGTGTACTTTCTCAGATGAGATAGTTTTTTCAAAGATGGCATTCAATAAAAGAGGTAGAATCTCATACCCCTTTTTTTCTGCTGGATAGCTTTGTGTCCATATCAGAAGCAGCATCAGCAGATGCTCATGTACAGCATCAGAGAATTTGCAGATGAAGTTAGTTACTAACTCTAAATAAGGGAACATTATCGTGTTATTATCAAAAAGAGATTTCAACCCAGAACCTAGGAGAGATTTCCTGACAGTGAGAAAACAATCAACCCATGAAACCGAAGTTGCCTTTGGAAGTTGTGGGAGCTCCATCCCTGGAGGCTTTCAAGAAGAGACTGGACTGCCGCTTGTCTGAAATGGTCTAGGGTTCTTCTGCTTGAGCATGGGGTTAGACTAGAAGACCTCCAAGGTCTCTCCCATTCTGTTATTGTTATTTCCTTAGTCTGTTATTCATGGACTCCATGATAATCATGGAGCCCAATGCATAGAGTTGATTATATGTTAGGTTTCATTTTGCCTCAGAGAAGATATTGCTTCATTTGAATGTGGAAAAGATTTCCGTTATCTCTTTGCCATGCAGATCTGTATGACACCGACTGCTGCATGTTATCATGTAAGTTCTGGGGAAAAAAATGTCCAAGTGGATCCATGACAGGGGGAACCTTGAAATGTGACAGTTAATCAGAAAAGCTGTTGACTTTTGGGGCAGCCTAAGTTCCATTGAAACCATGAAACAACTATATTCCTTGCCCAAATAATTCAGGTTTCTTCACCTTACTTTGTATTACATATTTGCTGGTGAGGCATCAAATTTGATCAAAAGTGTATGGTTTCAATTGCAAAATAAAATATTGGGTGTTCTGCTATCATTGATTAATTGGGATAGCCCCTAGGCAACCACAACTAAAATACCCAGGAATTATTATTTCTGGGACAATAACACCTTTCACATGCAGCCCTCTTTGAAAGTTTCTCCAAGGCAGGTCCCTCAAAATATAGATAATATTCTACTGCAACTACTCTTACTTCTAATCAAGCATATTTATTGTTCCTATTTCGTGCCACCTAGTAATCAAATGTTTGCAAGGAGAACTACCCATTTTCCCCTGGTCTGGTGGCTCTTCCTGACTCTAACTGCCCAGTTTGGTGCAGGATTTGAAGAAGCCCCTAGAGAGGCTCACCTGAGGGAAATCTCCCTACGCCAGGCTAGGCACCCGCAGTCGCCAGAGGGTATTTTGGGTATTGTTAGTCTAGAAAAAAGAAGCACTGGGAGTGACATGATAGCCGCATTCCAGTATTTGAGGGGCTGCCATAAAGAAGAGGGGGTCAATCAATTCTCCAAAGTACCAGTGGGCAAGGCAAGAAACAAACTAATCAAGGAGAGAAGCAACTTGGAATTAAGAAAAAAACTTCCTAAAAGTGAGAGCAATCAATCAGTGGAGCAGCTTGCCTTCAGATGTTGTGGGTATTTTATCACTGGAGGCTTTTAAGAAAAGTTTAGTTTAGTTTAATTTATTGTCATTGCACCTCATACAATGAAATCAAACACCATTTTCAGTGCACATCATGATCATGAAAATAAACACAAACACACATCCTTCACACTCCACACATTGAACCAAAAAACCCCGACACTACACCAACACTGCACTATACAGTAGAATTCAAAAGAGCTACTGCATTGTGATAGAAGCTGTTTTTCAGCCTATTTCTCCTTGTTTTTATTATTCTGTACCATCTGCCTGATGATAATAGTTCAAAAAAAAAAGGGGGGGGGGTTCCCAGGATGAGATGGATCTTTGAGTGTGTCTTGAACTTTCTTAAGACAGCAGAAGCTATAAAGCTCCTCCAAAGAGGGGAGAAGGCAACTAATTGAACCTCTGGGCAATGACTTTAACCCTCTGGAGTGCTTTCCTATCTGCCACTGTGCAATTGGCAAATCATACACAGGTGCAGTAAGTTAAGATACTCTCTATGGTGCAGCAGTAGAAGGTTTCTTGGTGTGAATGAAAAACCAGTAGTTTTTCATTCAGTTGTTGTTTTCTGAGAAGTCTCAGCTAGTATAATCTCTGCTGGGCCCTTTTAACCAGGGTTGCAATGTGAGCACCCCAGGTCAGGTCCTCTTTTAGGGTAACACCCAGAAACTTAAAACTGACCACTTGCTCCACTCGGTCTCCATTGATAAGCAAGGGCTGGATGTCTGAGCTGTATATATATAAAAGCTACATAACCAGATTTTTTGCACTTACAAACAAACAAACAAAAAAATCTCCACATCACAAGCCAAGCAAACACCTGGGCACAAACAAATCCCCCCTGATACCTACAGCTCAAACACACCCCAACCAGGCACCCAGATGAAACCTACGTTCCTAATAAATGATAGCCGTCCGTTTACTTGGAGCCAAGCCGCACTAAAAGCCTCCAATACAGGAAACACAATGTTGCCAGCCAATCAAAAAATGCTACAAAACAGACAGAAGATATTAGAAACACCAATCAAGCAGAACACAGCAAACTCCAAGACCAATAAACACAGACCAAGACTCCCAACCAATTAGGAGGAAGAAAAAACCATTCTGGCACAGCTGTAGGCTAGCCCCAAATTTAAAACAGAAACGGCTGTGAAAGCCTGACTCACAGATGAACCCAATATACAAGCCTGATGATGGCAGATGAGATTCTGCCGAAACGCTGCTACAACTTTAAAAACACAACTATAATGGGGAAAATACCCGAACAAAGTTATAGTGGGAAAATACCCGAACAAAGCTGAATACCATACACACACACACACACATATAGATCAGACATATGTACAGTATATATATGTATGAATAGATAGATAGATATAGACAGAGAGATAGATAGAGAGATATGGATATGGATATGGATATGGATATAGATTGGATTAGATAGATAGATAGATAGATAGATAGATAGATAGATAGATAGATAGATAGATGGAGATGGAGATGGAGATGGAGACGGAGACGGAGACGGAGACGGAGACGGAGACAGAGACAGAGACAGAGACAGAGATTAGATAGATAGATAGATAGATAGATAGATAGATAGATAGATAGATAGATAGACAGACAGACAGACAGACAGACAGGATCTCCTGCTTTAGCAGGGGGCTGGACTAGAAGACCTGCAAGGTCCCTTCCAGTTTTATTCTGAATTTAAATGGAAACAATGCACACACTCCCTGAACCTCTGTGCTATTACTGTTATGGACTAAGCCAACACAGCGATACAACCCTAAACAGCTTTTACTTTACAGCAGGCTTGTAATCCTGCACTTCTCATTGGCTCGCAAATAGCAAGTCGTGATTGGTCGTTTTTGGCCAGTCTGATTGGCTGTTAATGGGCCCCTCTGATTGGACGCTTGCGAAAGCGGTAAACTCAAACCATTGGTTGTTTTGACAGCAGTCAGCTCTATAAAAGAGCTGCTGCTGCCCAAGTATTTGCTCTGTTCTTATTTTACAATAAAGAGTTGAAGTCACCGTTCGATGTCTCGTCTCCGTTCCTTGCGCCCATGCTCAGGACTTAACACTGGTGACGAGGATGGGATGCGGAGACAATAGAGCTGACTGAGTACGCATTGAACAAGACAGAGCACATGGCGAAAGAGCGCACGCAACAAACAGCAAGATGACTAGTGGCGCCATACCACCCTTTCCATTCGACCCAGCAACCGAAGACTGGGACTCGTATATAGATCGCTTCCAGGTGTTCCTGGAGACCAACAATTTAAAAGATGCTACACCTGGCAAGAAACAAGCGGTGTTCCTGACTCATTGCGGCCCCGCCATTTTCAAAATGGCTAAAGCACTGGCAAAACCGGCGGAAATGAAGACCATGGATTGGGATACCCTCGCCCCAATCCTCCAGGCCCATTACGCACCCGCAGTACCGACACTGATACGAAGACACGAATTTTACCAGAGGGACCAACGGAAGGACGAGAGCATTGGGAATTTCGTAGCCGACCTCCGGAACCTAGGAGGCCTTTGTGGTTTTGCAAACTTAGAGGAAGCCCTAAGAGACCGCATAGTTCTGGGACTAAATTCACTACATGTGCAGAGTAAACTGATGGTGAAAGGCAACATCAGCCTTACAGATGTCATCGCCGACACTACTGCCGCAGAAGCAACCAGGAAGTCAGCTGCTTGAATGCACCGAGCGAACGCACCGCTTCGCCAACTGAGAAGCACGCTATTACCACCCACCATGAAGACCTTGAGTCATCCTCAGATAGTGAGGAAGAGGAGGTCAACCGGCTCCGCTCAGAACGAGAGCAAAGGAACCAGAGACGTCCGTGCCAATGTGCTGGTTGCGGGGCAAACCATCCGCGATCGGACTGCAAATTCCTCAACGCACTCTGCCCTACTTGCAGAAAAAGAGGCCACATCACAAAAGTCTGCAGAAGCAAGTGAGAGTCCAGTCCCAGCCGAAGGGAGAACAACCTCCGTCGGGAGACAGGCAAACCTCCTGAGAACCGGGACCGTCTGAACTACCAATGGAACAACCACTACTACTACAGAAATCGAACACCTGCCTCTTCAACGAGACAAGAAGAGGCCCACCAAACCATTATTATCAGCCGCACTTCATCGTTCGATGCAAGAAAGATCCGCGTAAGGGTTACTATTGAGAATCGATCATGCATGATGGAAGTCGATTCGGGATCATCCCTATCGATGGTATCCTGGAAAATCCTCAAATAGCTGATCCTTGCCATCTGCTGCCAGAACCTCAGCATGCAACGAATCATCCTGAAAGACTACCAGGGAAACAGAATTCCAGTTGTCGGTTCCAGCCACGTCCAAGTATCCTTCAAGGACCGCACAGCAACGCTTCCCCTGACTGTCGTCGATCGTGACCAACCCAGCTTGTTAGGGTTACAGCGGTTCACCCCACTCGGAACTGAACTAGCCGGCATACACCAAACCAGAAGTGATGACTGGGAAGAGGCTCTCATCCAGGAATTCCAGGACGTGTTCACAGGAACATTAGGCAAGTACAAGGGGACCCCTATATCGTTTAATCTCAGCCCCGATGTAGCTCCCATTCGGCTTAAGCCTCGTCGGGTGTTTTTTGCCCTAAAGCCGAAGATCGACGAGTAGCTAGATAAACTGATAGCCCAGGGCGTATTGGAACCGATTGAACATGCCCTCTGGGAAACTCCAATAGTAACACCCATGAAGCCAGATAGTTCGTTAAGAATTTGTGGGGATTACCGGGCCACCCTAAATCATGCTCTTCAACAGAGCGCTTACCCAGTACCGGTGGTTCAACACCTTCTTCATTCCCTGGGTGGCGGAAAAATATTTGCGAAATTGGACTTAGCTCAGGCGTACCAGCAACTACCTGTAGACGCGACAACTGCAGAAGCCCAGACAATAGTTACACATAGAGGCGCTTTCAAGTGCAATAGACTCCAATTTGGAGTAAGCGTGGCGCCGGGCATTTTCCAAAGTTTAATGGAGAGACTATTGCAAGGCATAAAAGGCGTCATGCCTTATTTTGACGATGTCCTAATAGCTGCCCCCACTAAAGAGTTATTAGTACAACGACTCAGAAAAGTTCTTCAGAAATTTAAAGACGCTGGTCTGAGGGTAAAAAGGGACAAGTGTCAACTTTGTACGGAGAGAGTGGAGTTCCTGGGATACCTTCTCGACAGACAGGGAATCCACCCCACCAAAAAAAAGCTAACCGCAATCAAAAACACCCCGAGACCTAGGAATAAGACAGACCTCCAAGCCTTCCTGGGACTCATTAACTTTTATAACATCTTCTTGCCCCAGAAGGTGACCATAGCCGAGCCCCTACATAGACTTCTCGACAAAAAGGCTTCCTGGGTCTGGGGACGGCGTGAAGAGAGGGCATTCCAAGAGGTAAAAGACCTCTTAACTTCCGATGCTGTATTAATGCAATACAACAAAACTCTACCTTTGACAGTTACCTGTGACGGTTACCATTTGGAGTTGGAACCATTTTAAGCCATGTCCTACCAAATGGGAATGAGGCACCTATTGCGTTCTTTTTGAGAACTTTGTCTGAGACCAAAAGGAACTATAGTCAACTTGATAAAGAGGCTCTCGCTATTGTATCTGCAATTAAACGTTTCCATGAATATGTGTATGGGAGACCCTTTACCATAATTACAGACCACAAGCCGCTACTTGGTATTTTGGCGGGAAACAAACCAACTCCCCATATATTATCACCAAGAATGACACGTTGGTCAGAATTTTTAGCCGCCTACGATTACCGATTGCAACACCGCCCAGGGAAAACCATTCCCCACACTGACGCTTTGAGCTGATCCCCACTACCAGACATCATAGAGGACCCAGCTCCAACCTTATCCGTATTGCAAATCGAAACCCTCAAATCGCCGCTGCTGATCGCTCGAGACATTGCCTTAGAAACAAAAAAGGACCCTGTTTTGGCATGAGTCCTCAGCTGGGTGGAACGGGGTTGGCCAGTCAGCGAAACCAATGATACGTTCAAGCCATTTAATAATCGTCAAACAGAGCTATTCTCCCAAAAAGGCTGCATAGTGTGGGGAGACAGAGTTGTAATCCCAGAGAAATTGCAACATAGAGTATTAAAAATGTTGCACGATCGACATCCAGGCATCGTGCGGATGAAGGCATTGGCCAGGAGTTACGCATGGTGGCCTGGATTAGATAAACAAATAGAAACCTGGGTAGCAAAGTGCAGCAAATGCCAGGAGACTCACTCTACTCCTCCAAAAACTCCCCCAACTCAGTGGGAAACACCTTGAGGTCCTTGGTCCCATATCCACATCGATTTTGCGGGACCCACACGAGGACACACTTTCCTCCTAACAGTGGATGCCTATTCAAACTGGCTCGAAGTCCACAAGATAAAAAGCACCACCACAGAGGCGGTCACTAAAAAACTGAATAAGCTATTCGCTACCCATGGATTTCCGGATGTCTTGGTCTCCGATAATGGCCCCCAATTCACTGCTCTGCCATTCGAACAGTATCTGGCAGATCGGGGCATCCGCCATGCCTTAACATCACCAGCTCACCCTGCGGCCAATGGTAGGGCTGAGCGAATGGTTCAATTTGTAAAAAAGACCTTGCACAAAATGGACCACGGCGACATTGACGACAGAATAAACCGGATGCTTCTTCTCCAGCACATAACCCCAAACAGTACCATGAACAAAACCCCAGCTGAACTCCTGATGGGTCGCAAACTTCGCTCGCATCTCGATCGCCTCCACCCAAACTACACACCGGAACAACCCCCAGGATCCATCAGCAAGTGTCAGGCATTCCATTCCAGGAAGGTGACGTCGTGTTTGTGAAAAACTTCTCGGGTGACTCATTGTGGGTCCCCGCTACCATAACGCAACTTACGGGACCCCGATCCTATCGCCTGCAAACTACAGATGGTAAGATGTGGAAACGCCACATAGACCAACTCCGTTCCAGATTAGCACCTAGTCCTATCTCAGCCCCGGAATCTCTAGCTGGGGGGCCGAAGAAGAATTAACAATCGAAACCCAACAGTCTACACAACCAACCAGGGGATACTCACCGTCAGAAGAAGAACCAAGCCAGGGAGTGGCCCTGCCGCGTGACAGCACTGCGATAGAAACAGATCCAGGGAACCCGGAAGACAGCACTGGCGAAAGCAGAGAGAACAGCCCAGAGCCACTCGACGGAACAGCAGGATCGTTTTCGCCATCCAGCTCAGCTAGCAGCCCACCGGAACCAGAGCCAGGACAGAAACCGGTGGAACAGCGCAGATCAAGCAGACAGGTGAAGCGACCTGCCTATTTACAAGAATACGTCACCCCACCCCTCAGACGGAACCTAGGGGGGAGGGGTGTTATGGACTAAGCCATCGCATCAGTAACAACCCTAAACAGCTTTACTTTGCAGCAGGCTCATAATCCTGCACTTCTCATTGGCCCGCAAATAGCGAGTCGTGATTGGTCATTTTTGACCAGTCTGATTGGCTGTTAAATGGGCCCCTCTCATTGGACGCTTGTGAAAGTGGTAAACTCAAATCATGGGTTGTTTTGACAGCAGTCAGCTCTATAAAAGAGCTGCTGCTGCCCAAGTATTTGCTCTGTTCTTATTTTACAATAAAGAGTTGAAGTCACCGTTCGATGTCTCGTCTCCGTTCCTTGCGCCCATGCCCAGGACTTAACAATTACACTTGGCATCTGCAATAATCATACAAAGGAGAAAGATGGAGGAGCGCACCTGACACCAGGTAGGAGACCTGGATGGTGGTTTTGCCAACTCAAGGACCCAGGAGGCATTCTGTCCTGGGATGGCGGGGGGGTCGAGGTCAGTGGCCCCCTAAGCTCTTTTTTCAAGCTTTCCTTTCCCATGTATTTTGTCTCAAGCCATCTTGCTGCTAATAAAATTATTTTAGCTGACACATTATTGCTCGAACCAACGCTGATAAATCCCCCATGAATTACTGCAAAGGCTTCTCTGTCGGACTGCTTGCCAACGTATGACTCAGCATACAAATCACAATAGGTCGCAGGGCCAGGTTTCAACAAAAAGAGGAACTTGGCTCACCTCCTCAAACCACAGATTTTGACGGCACTGGCAGAAGTGTGGCAGAGAGCAGCCACTGTGTGCAAAGTAAGTTACTGACGGTAAAACAATCAAGGCGGAATACAGTTGCGTTTCGATTAGACTACTGTGATGCACTCTACATGGAGCTGCTCTTGGAGACTAACTGGAAGCTTCAGCTGGCCCAAAATGCAGCGTCAGAGACAGCTAGACGTGCCTCTAGAATGGCACACGTAAGGTTTCTGTTCTGCAAGTTGCAGCAGTTGCCAGTTTCCTTCTGGGCCCAATTCAATGAGCTGATTTTGACCTTGGAAGACCTTCATGGGATGGGATGGGGGTCATTTGAAGGATTGTCTCACCCTTCTTAGCCTTTGCCAGGTCTTGTTACCTGCTTTGTCTGGTACTATTTTTTTTTTTTAATGTAAATTTGTCTTGCCATGCCTGTGTATTATTCTTCATTTGTCTTTCTTGCAGGCCTTCTTGGATATTCAGTACACAGATAGTCCTCAACGTACAACAGTTAGTGAACTTCAAAGTTACAACAGGACTGAAAAATGTGACTTATGACCATTTTTCACAGTTATGACCTTTGTAACATCCCTGCTGTGGTTCGCTGGATGGCAGCAGAATTTGACAGTGTAGCCTCTGGTGTGTCACACAGAACAAAAACTGACATAAAACAATTAAAGGTATGAAATCAACAGGCAGTCCAGGCTAAAATGCTCTGCGAACAAAACCACAAAGCAAAACAGAAGCCATTCCCCCATAACAAACATCAAAGCAGGTTTTCAAGGCTCTCTGGAACCCCGGGAGGGAGGGGCCTCCTCCTTATCTCTGGGGCGATGCAGTTCCAGATGGCAGAGGCCCAACACAGAAAGCAGGCTTCCTCAGTGTCGCAAGCTGGTAGTGTTTAATGGAGGGGACTTGTAGCACACACAGTGCTAGAAATTATTGGACAAGCAGAAATGATTGGAGACATGCAGTCACGCAGAGAGGTTTACTGGTAACAACACCTTGAATTGCACCTGGAAACCACCTGGTACACAACACAACTCACAGAAGAGTGGCGACACATGGGCACACCAAGAAACGCCCATTTCTGCCTCTCCTGTTGCATTTTGAACCAGTTGTCACTTCTAGGCGGCTTCCAGGGCCATGAGAAGCTCATTGCAATAATCCAATGGTGAGGTGGCCATTGTCAGCCCTGCCCCAGCTTGGACTCCTAACCAGAAGCGATCCCTGGCTCCAGTTGCTGCAAAAGGAAAAGTGTTATTAGAGGTCAAGTGAATTGCAGTAAAGCAAAGCCAAAACTGAAGTTTCCCGGTTAACTTTCCCCATCCAGTTCTTCTCCTCCCTTGGCCCTTTACTGTCCAATTATACTTAAGTAAATGGTTTTTGCAATGGTCCTGCAACAAACTTGAAGACTCTGAGAGGCATGTCTCCCTACTAACTCCATTAGTTTCACTTTCCCCTCCCTTCCCACCTCCTTCCCCCACCCATAGCTCATGGCAGGCTGGCAGCTCTGACAGCCAGTGCAATTGGCTAAAACAGAGATCTCCAACCTTGGCAACTTTAAGCCTGGGGGACTTCAACTCCCAGAATTCCCCAACCAGCAAATTCTGGGAGTTGAAGTCCCCACAGGCTTAAAGTTGTCAAGATTGGAGAGCCCTGGTCTAAAGGACAACCAGCATACAAGATGAACTATGCAAAGACCCATTCTGCAGATCTAAAGGATGTTGAAGTCTTTATTGGGGAACTGCAGCCCCATCCAAGACCCAGGATGCTGACATTTCTGACCCAAGGCTTCCAAACAGCCATTCAGCCTTACCAGAATTGTGCTGAATTCTGTTCTGCCCCATCTAGACATTGGCCAATGCATTTCCCCTGTGCCAGTTGGGATGTAGAGTGTATTGAGCCCAAGATTGAGGCCTTGTGCCCTAGAGATGCCAAAAGATACCTTACACCAGATCTCATCCATTATCCAGGGGCCCAGGTGAGGGTTTTGGAAAGAATACTGGACAAGGCTCTGCCAACCCCATCATTAAATGTTTCCGATCCAAGGGAGGACATTCTGTTCCAGGCCCACCTGAGCTCTTTCAGGCAAGGCTGCTAAGCCAACTCCTTCCTGGGACTCTGATTGCCTTCATGTTTCACCTCTTTAAAAAGGGTATGATCCAAATTCATCAGAGCAATCCTGGAGATACCACGATGTGTCTCAAATGCACATGTAGGACCATGGATGAGCATGAACAAAGTTGAGAAAGGCATCTTTGGCTTCTATAAATCTTTGGATAAATCTCAAAGCTTAGCACCTTTCGTTCGTTAGGGCAATCTTCAATTTTATTTGTTGGTTTATCAAATGTCTTTTTTCGGCCTATCTCGTAGCTCAGATTTTCAGATAATCAGAGTTGGAAGGGATCTTGTAGGTCATCTAGTCCAACCCTCCTGCCCAAGCGGGAGACCCTGCACCATTTCTGACAGGTGGCAGTCCAGTCTCTTCTTGAAAGCCTCAAGTGTTGAAGCTCCCACAACCTCTGAAGGCAACTTCCATTCCATCGGTTGATGGTTCTCACTGTCAGAAAGTTTCTCCTTATTTCCAGGTTGAATCTCTCCTTGTTCAGTTTCCATCCATTATTCCTTGTCTGGCCTTCGGGTGTTTTAAAAAATAGTTTGACTCCTTCCTCCTCTCTGTGGCAGCCCCTCAACTATTGGAAGACTGCTCTCATGTCTCCCCTGGTCCTTCTCTTCACTAGATTGGCCAGGCCCAATTACTGTAACCGTTCTTGAGCTCAGATGATTCAATCCACATGGATCGAGACTGTGGAATCTAATCTTTAAAATTTGGGTCACTCTCCCTCCACAGTTGCAAATAGGATCAGGCCAAACAAACCCCGAAGCAAAGGAAAAGGGGGAGAGAGAGGCAATAAGTAGATCTAGGGAAGGCCCCAGCCTTCCTGTCCCCTGGACATGATGGATAGATTGGTCACTTCTGCCAGGCACCTTAGACAGCACAGCAGGGGCAAGGAAGCTGAAAGAGCAGGTCCACTGGAGTGGCAGTCAGAAAGCAGAAAAGCCCATTGAAACACCTACAACCTCGCGTGTCTCTTCTTTAGTCATCAGAGCTGTGTTCAGAGTTGCAAGAGGAGGCATGAAAATCTGGAAGAAAAACCATCCACCAAATGGATCGCTGGCATCGCAGGCTTATGATTCAACATGTGTTGATGTTGAATTTATTGGCTAAGAATAGGGCAGAGCTGAAATCTTCAAAATGTGGGTTTTGGCAATCATTGCTGCGCTTCGTGCCAAATTGTGTTTTAATTAGGTGCTGAAAGTAAGGTGAGTAATTGCCATTTTTATGAAAACTTGCCTCAGATTTAATATTTGTCTGAATAGCTTTACAAAACTACCATACTTTTTTTAAAAAAACAAATTGAAACAGCACCTTCTCTGTTATGTAAGTTTGGATGAATAACTTGACTTTTGGCAATTGGCGCGTAACAGCCGCAATTGTCCAACTGAACCTTAGAAGTTAGAAAAGAAAAAAGAACAAAGATAGGTGGAAAAGAGGAAGGCCAAGATATACTTTAATGGCTCTTGGTCCAGCAGAGAAAAAAGTATGTGGTCAAGTCAACAGCACAGTTGGGTCAAAAGATTTTGGAACATGCAATGTTAAACATTCCTTTGAGATGCCAAACATGCACAGTTTTGTTTGCATGGCTTGTTTGCCTGCCTCCATACATCTGTATAGTCCAATATAGATTAGCCACCACCAGGCTATAAATGTAGAGCAGCAGGGTCACCAATGACAAAAGCACTTCTATAACTATCTGGTTTGATTCTGCAACCCAACAAGACAGACACAAACTTCAGAGGATAATTAGAAAAAATAATTACTACCAACCTGCCTTCATTCAAGGACTTGCATATTGCACGAGTCAAAAAGAGGGCTGTGAAAATATTTACAGACCCCTCACATCCCAGACATAAACTGTTTCAACTCCTACCCTCAAAATGACGCTATAGAGCCCTGCACACCAGAACAACTAGACACAAGGAGAGTTTTTTTCCCTGAATGCCATCACTCGGCTAAACAAATAATTCCCTCAACCCTGTTCAACCCTATTACAAAGTCTGCACTACTATTACTGTTAATCTTCTCATCACTCCTTATCACCCATCCCCTTCCACTTGTGACTGTATGACTGTAACTTTGTCACTTGTATCCTTATGATTTATATTGACTGTTTCCTAGTATGATTTGATTGCCTATGACTATCATTAAGTGTCGTACCTGATGATTCTCAACTCTTGATGAATGTCTCTTTTCTTTTATGTACACTGAAAGCATTTGTACCAAGACAAATTCCTTGTGGGTCCAGTCACACTTGGCCAATAAAAATAATTCTAATTCTTCTAAGATAGACATATGTGTGTGTGTATGTGTGTGTATTACACACACACACACACATCTCCATGATGGCTCAGAAGTGAAGATGCTTGAGCTTGTCAGTTGAAAAGGTAACAGTCTGTTACTCGCCTACTTCCTACCAACCAAATAGTTCGAAAACATGGAAGTGCCAGTAGATAAAGAGGTACCATTTCAGTGGGAGGTTTATTGTGTTTCCACTTTTCATGCTGGTCACAGGATGATGGAAACGTGCCTTCGACCACATAGGCTCCCTTGGCTGAGCATTGGAGAGGCGCATTGGCCCCTTGAGTCGGTTATGACCAGAAACCTTTAAACTGTTTATTATGGTTATATTATTATGAGAGGAGGCTCCAATGAGACTCCGGAGTTGGATGCTATGGAAAAAATTCCCATTCATAAAAAAATTATGAACAAGAATAATAATTCAATTAAAATGGATACATGCAACTAGATTTCCCTAGCATTTGTTATACATTAAAGCACAGAGCTATATTGGGTGTTAAAAAAATATTTTGATTACTTTTTGGTCTCCTCAACATCATTCCCACATATTCAAATGTTGTCATTGATGTCTTATGCATCTGATCATAGCACAGTTTATATTTTCAGTTTTATTCATTTCACCATTTGGAAGTTGATAGTTCAATGTCTTTTGTGAGCTTCTTATAAGCAAAGTCCATGGAGATTCACTTAACAATAGTGTTACTCACTTAACAACTGCAATAAGTCACTTAACAAGGTCGTAACAGGTGGAATATTCACTTAATAATAGTTTCACTTAGCAACAGAAAAGTTGGCCTCAATGGTGGTCTTAAGTTGAGGAGCAGCTGTCTTAGCACTGTTTGGGTCACGAAAGGTCTGCCAGGGGACGACCAAGCTCAGAGAGCACCAGGGACCATGCCCAGGAAAAGTGACCGTAGGAGAGCAACCGTCCCCCAGCAGAGCAGAGGTCTGGTGGAGTTGGAAGCTGGACTGATCGCGCCAGGCTCCGGCGTGCCCTTGGAAGGTGATACAGGGTCAGAACCAGAATAGAGCTAGAAAGGGGACCTTGGAGGTCTTCTAGTCCAGCCCCCTGCTCAAGCAGGATAGTCCTCGACTTACAACAGTATGTCTAGTGACCCTTCAAAGTTACAAGGGCCCTGAGGTGCTTGGTCCAAATCCAAAATGCGCTAGGCACCTGACTCGCATTTACGACGGTCGAAGCCCCTCAGGGCCAGCACGGAGGAACAAGGGGGCGTCTCTTATTGCAGCCCTCGCGCCCCTCGGGACCCCGGCCGGCCGGCCTTCCCGGCGCCCCCCAGCCCCACCCGAGCCGGGCAGGAGGGGCGAGGGGAGCGGGCGGGCGGGCGCGGCGGCAGAGGCAGAGGCGGTCTCCCGCCGGCCCCGCCTCCGGCCTCCGTCCCTCCCCCGGGCGGGGAAACTTCCAGCGGCGGCGGCGGCGGGCGGGCAGCGCGGGAGTCGGCGCGGCGCGATGGGGCGGCCGCAGTAGGGCCGGGCCGGCGCGATGGGTTCGCTTCCCCGGGCCGGGCGGGTGCTGGAGGCGGAGCGGCCGGGCGGGGGCTGCGCTTGCGGCCGGCGGGGCTCGGGCGCGTGGCGGGCGGTGGCCGGCTTCTTCGCGCTTTCCCTGGCGCTGCACCTCCTGACGCTCGGCTGCTACCTGGAGCTGCGCTCCGAACTGCGCCGCGAGCGGACGGCGCCCCACGACGGCTGGCAGAGCCCGGCCGGAGCCCCGCCGGAGCCCCCCGCGACCCTCCGGCCCGCCCGGGACCTCGCGCCCGCCGGCCGGCCGCGCCCGCAGCAGCAGCAGCAGCAGCAGCCCCGCGTCCCCGGCCAGCCCGGCAGCGGCAGCCCCCGGCAGGTGAGTGGCAGCGGACGCGGCGGGCCGCTTCTGGCCGCGGTTGGGAAGCGCCTCCGGCCGCCCCGCTGCGCTGCTCCCGGCCGAGGATGCTCGGCTTGACAGCCGGGCAAAGGGAGCGCCAGGACAAGGCCCCGGGAGGCGCGGGCGGAGCGGAGCGGCGGCCTTCCAGCGGGCCGGGCCCGGAGCCCCGCCGCCCGCCTCCCCCTCGGCGGCAGGTCCGGTCCGGCCGACTCGTGCGCGGGCTGGGAGGCCGGAATCGGAGGGGAGCGAGCTGCCCGGCCGGCCGGGCGAGCGTTGCTGGACGCGGAGCCTGGGCCAGCTGCCCGGGGCTCGGCAGCTGGTGGCGAAGGGACGGACGGCGCTGGCTTCCCTTGGGCCGCTTTGCCAACTCCGAGACAAGTTTTCTGCAGGCAGGAAAAGAAAACCCGCCGTTGGATTGTTCGCCTTGCAGGTCAAGAGCGAAGCTCCCTAAGAAGAAGAAAGAAGCCCCGCTCGGTTACTGACTGAGTGGCGCCTTTGGGCTGCAAAGTAGCCACATGGGCAGAGACACCCCCCCTCCCAAAAAAGCCCCCGAAGCCAGCATCCACCAAGCTTAGCATCTTGTGCAAAGTCTGTGTGCTGGGAGGATTATTTTGTGTGTGTGCAAGGCAAGGCATGCTGATAGCAAATTGTTTGTAGTTTTAGAACTTTATATTGCCTCCAATAAAGGGTTTCCAACCTTGGCAACTTTAAGCCTGGAGGACTTCAACTCCCAGAATTACATAGTTCTAATGACAACTCACGAATTTATATTAAATTATAATTTTCCATTGTTTATCCTGGAGTCTCCAAACTTGGCAACTTTAAAACTTGTGGACTTCAACTCTCAGAATTCTGGGAGTTAAAGTTGCCAAGTTTGGAGACCTCTGGTTCATGTCGTTTTACATTTCTAAATATACCATTATTATATATATTTTTCCTTTCTAGTCACATTTTGATAAAAATACAATGGGGAATTCTGGGAGTTGAAGTCCGCCAAGCTTAACATTGCTAATGTTGGAGATTCCTGCTTTAGATAGTTTGCAATAAATGATGCAATCGTGCATCATTCTGGCAGCAGTCACCCCAAAGAAAGGTCTTTGTGGGGTCCAGATTGCACTCTCCTGATCTGGACAGGGAGCAAGGGTCCTCCGGCACCAGGCAGAGGTGCCATGGAGCCCACAGAGCTGGGCAAGGGGGTGTCTGCCGTCCTCAGTGATGAATATCCTGGTGCAAGTTGTTTGAAGAGTCCTCAGTAATCAGGACCCAAGCATAGCAGGTTCCTCCTGCAGGAGTAGCACACTAGGTGCAAGGGCAGCTTCTCCAGGGAATCTGCTCCTAGCGCATATTAACAACAGCAAAAGCAGTTCTCTAGGAGTGGTTTACAAATGTCACTATATTGCCCCCAACCATCTGGCTTCTCATTTTACCGTACCAACCTCAGAAGGATGGGAGGCTGAGTCAACCTCGAGCCCACCTGAATGAAACCCCTGGCTATCGGCAGAGTCAGCTTGCAGTGCTGCAGTCAAACCACTGCGTCACCAGGGCTGATGCCGTCAGCAAGTTTTCCATTTACCCACAGTCCTCAGTCCAATATTGCTCAAATGTAGAGGTTTCCAAACTTGGCAGCTTTAAGACTTGTGGACTTCAACTCCCAGAATTGCCAGGTTTGGGCCCCCCCCTGCTTTAATGGCTGAGGAATTCTGGGAGTTGAAGTCCACAAGTCTTAAAGCTGCCAAGTTTGGAGACCCTTGCTTTAATGGCTGAGCTCCCAGCAGCCCTGGCTAACATGCCCAATGGTGAGGGCTGCTGGGAGTTGTAGTTCTACCATTCTTTATTAGGGCCATTGCTGCTGTATACAGACGCCTCTCTGATTTTGTTGTGCATCCAAGGATTGTGCCACTGTTAGCTGGTCTGTGGTGGATATTATGATTTGACACGTATGGCATCTTCTCGGTGGTTCACCTTGCAGTGTTCCATTGCATTAAGGCTAACCTTGTGTAGGCTTTAATAGAGCAGAGTCCAGGCCATCAAATGTCTGAAATGCTAATTTTCATCTGCAGACACAAGTAGATTGGCTTAGAGGGGAGGAAAAAATTGGGACCGCATGTACAAATGTACACATTAATTTCACTTGGGTGAGCAGTGAGTTCCTTATTTATGCCCGGATATCTGTTGAAGTTGTCACTATATTTTGAAAGGTAGGATTAGCTTCGTCCCTGGCATGTCATATAATCTGTCCTTGACTTTGCCATACAATGATTTTTCTGCTCAGTGCAGGAAATCTTCCCTAAATACAGCAATCTGTATCCAGCAAAGAAGAATGAACTCCATTTCTGGGTAGCTGTTTCCCTGTCAGACTGCCTTGTTTTTGTTTTTGTTTTTAAACAATTTTATTAATTTTCTACAAACAAACAAAACAAACAAAACATTAAAACATCAACTCTCTTATGTACATACAGTGTGTCGGTTGGTTCATCAGTTTTGTGCATTCATTTTGTAGTCTCAATTACAGTTATGTTACATAACAACTCATATTGTCAATCCAAGCTTATATATCCTAATATCGCTTTTTAAAAAAAAAATCATTTGAGTATACTTTTAATCATTCATGCTTTATGAGATAACAATACTTTAAATAGTTTATTCTATAACAAATCATACAATCATACCAAATCTATCCTAAAAACACTTTATAATTATAATGTCAAATAACAAAGGTGAAAGAAAAACTAAAGATATTCCTTGCTAACATTTTAAATATTCTATTATCGTATTTTGTCATCTAGCCATTGATAAAAAAGATCCCAAATTTCATAAAATTGTTTATCCTCTTGCTCTCTAATTTCAAATGTCAATCTGCTCATCTCAGCACATTCCAATATTTTCTTAATAATTTCTTCCTGTGATGGTATTTTCTCATTCTTCCAGTTTTTAACAAATACAATCCTAGCCGCTGTTAATACATTTACAATCAGATATTTCAAGTCTTGTTTTAATAGATTTTTTCCCCCTAATGTTCAGTTGGAATCTGCAGTTCGATAGTTAATCCAAAATAATTACATCTGTGCTGTCTGGTGGACAATTAAATCAGCATGCACTTCCAGCTCTGGTGCTACTAAGTCAGAGGTCTCCAATCTTGGCAACTTTAAGACTTGTGGACTTCAACTCCCAGCAAAGCTGGCTGGAGAATTCTGGGAGTTGAAGTCCGCAAGTCTTAAAGTTGCCAAGTTTGTACTAAGTGAATAGGGCTGCCTTCAAAATTGTGTTTTACTTTGGCCAAGTCACCATATCTTTTCTCAATCTCTCCTGGGTGTTTCAGAAGGCGCTTTTGGGTGGGTGAATGCCCAGACGGTTTACGTGGATGTTAGCGAAGAGCTTCCTTTGAAGGCTGCTTGGAGTGGGAGTTAGTTTCCCTCTCCCTTCCCTGGACCATCATTGTGTTGTGATGATAGGATAGCTTTGTATCCTGAGGCAGCGTGGGATTTCCTGCACTGCGTGGGTCAGGCTGTTGCAGGTACACGGATAGTCCTTGACTTACGGATCCTTCCGGGATCAGGAGCTCCTCCTTACAGTCTGTCGCTCATGTCCTACCCACTTTCTGTTTGAATTTTGAATAGAATAGAATGATTTATTGTCCAAGTCTGATTGGACACTCAAGGAATTTGTCTTGATGCAAATTCAAATTACAGCAAGGAAGTTCACTTGGGCTAATTCAGAATGGAACAGCTGTAGCTGTATCTTGCTTCATCCCCAGTGACATATTCTAGTTTCTAGTTTCCACAAGTTGCCAGTTGGTTTCTGGGCGGCATTCATGGGATAAATTTTATTTATTTTTATTTATTTATTTTGTCAAGCAATTATAAGATAGCAGGTATAAGTATAAACATAGTTATGAATACATGAAATGGGTACATATAAGAAAAATAAAAGAAACAATAGGACAGGGACGGTAGGCACGTTGGGGCGCTTATGCACGTCCCCTACAGACCTCTTAGGAAAGGGGTGAGGTCAATAGTAGACAGTCTAAGGTTAAAGTTTTTGGGGTTTGGGGAAGAAACCACAAAGTCAGGGTTTTTTTTTGTTTTTTGTTTTGTCATCTGTAAAGTCTACAGGGCTTAGGAAACATTTTTCTCTGTTGTTTCTGCCTGTCTGGGAAGATCTTGGCCTACCTGCCTGGCTCTTAGTCCCATCAGCACAGCAGTGTCAAGTGTGTGTGGGGTGGGTCCCCTCTAGAAGAGGCCTCCCTTTTTAAGTCTGCCCTGATCCTGAAGTGTGCTTTTATAAAGCCTTCGAAATCTGCCTGTTGCAGCTGGCCTGGCAGCTTGGCCAGCAGAGTTCCTGTCCTGAAAGCTATTGGTGAGTTTTGCAATTGAGTTTACAGTTTCCCTGATTTGTTTTCCCCTGTGTGAACTGTTTTATTGTTCCTGGTTCCGCCCCCCCCTTCCCCCCTTCCTTTTGTATTAAGCTGCATAGAGATGCAAATTGCAATGGAGGTGAAACTGAAATACTTATACATACATTTGTCATGTTAAGCAAGGAAGCATTTGTGTAGCTGTTACTGGGAGAATCACTAAATAGCTAAACAGAAGATCCTTTTTCCTTATACATATAAGTTAAATATGTTACATTTAAGTTAAAATACATATAAGTTAAAACCCACCCCTCTCCTAGGAAAATGAAATATTTTAGGATATACTAAAAAGGCAGATTATTTCCCCTAAAAAAAGAAGCAGAAACTCACCTCAGAAGCAGAAGCTCCCTCCCAACACCTTTGTTAATGGGTGGGCCATTAAGGTCTGGGCCAGAATATTTTACATAACAAAGATCTCGAGGTAGAGCTATAGGAAGTGCCCAAATCCCTTTCATTATATCATCCTCCTGTGAGGCTCAACCAAGCCTGGGACTCAGGACAGCCTACAGAGTTGCCCCTGCATGGTCCCATGGGACTCTGACAACCAATCGGAATACAAGCTCAAATTCAAATCCCAACAGAGGGCATAAAACCCAGGCACACACAGCATATCAGCCCTTTCCCTTCTTTTCCTTCACCCCAACATCTTGAAGTATGTGACTGTACTTTTCACTTTGGAGCTCCAAGCCATGTGGTCCTGTCCACCATTAAACCATCTTTCCAAACAGCCTCCATATTTCCAGTTCTTTTTCCCCACTTGAAACTGAACCCAGAAGGATATTTCTTCCAACATGACTTTAGCAGCCAGTTTGATCATGAGTGGATCTCACTCACCTTTTGCAATTGCTAGTCTCCTCTGCTACCAAACACTTAGGAAAAAAAAAATTATTTGACACAAGGCCAGGGTTGATCAGAGTTGTACGGGGGGATGAATTAATAATCCCTGAGCAAAAAGCTCAACATTTTATTTTTAAGGATTTATGGTCTCTGTGGTTTTCTGGTGAGAGAAGAAAATGTTGATGCTTTTGGGCATAGCACCTTGTTAATTTCTATGAATAAAGGTTGTCCCAAAGGTGCTTTTTTTTAAAGAGGCAACTGGACTTTCTGGTTTTTCTTTGAAGACATTTTGCTTCTCATCCCAAGAAGCTTCTTCAGCTCTGACTGGATGGTGGGAAAAGGAAGAAAGGAGGTGGTTCAAGTGGTTAATTGTTCTCACTGTCAGAAAATGTCTCCTTAGTTCTAGATTGCTTTTCTCCTTGATTAGTTTCCATCCATGGCTTCTTGTGCTTGCTTGAAACCTTGGACAAGATACCCAAATGCCATGTTGTGTCTGTGCCCAGAAAGATCAGAATTGTACAAGCCATGATATCAGAGGTGGGATACGAAAGGGTTAACTACGGGTTCAGGATTTACCAGCTTCCCTGCCTGCTGTGAGTGGAAATCTCCTAAGTCGTCATTAGCACGCTGCCTGCAAAGAAGCAGCTTTTGAAACAGCCCTCATTTCTTGTTTTTTTAATTGCAGCTGTGCCTGCAGCTGAAGTTGAAAAATCAGGAAATAAAGATCAGGTAAGAGCCCAGGGGGGCAGGGAGGCAAAAACATCAGCAGACATAGAACCGATTCTATGTCTGCTGCTCTTCAGAGCTACCAGTTCTACAGAGGTGGACAGAACTGGTAGAAACCCACCCCACATGGTATTCCCTGTAACATTCTATGGAAAGTGAACATTTTATTTTTAAGAAGCAGGATAGGAAGAGTGTTGAAGCCCTTGGACTTTGGTGTTGGAGAAGACTCTTGAGAGTACATTGGACAGACAAAGAAACAAACTGATGGGCCATTATGGGGAAAAATCAACCCAGAGTTCTCACTCAAGACACAAATGGCCAGGCTCAAATTTATTCTATTTTGGACACATGATGTGAAGACCCAGCTCTCTGGGAGAAGGCTCTGATGCTAAGAAAGGTGGGAGGAAGAAGAAGATAATCAGAACAAGGTGGGTGGATTCAGTTAGTGTGGCGATGGGGACATTATAGGATGAACAGATAATCAGAGTTGGAAGGGACTTTATAGGTCATCTAGTCCAACCTCCCACCCACCATTTCTGACAAATGGCAGTCCAATCTCTTCTTGAAAGACTCAAGTGATGATGCTCCCACAACTTCCAAGGACAATTCCTCCTTATCTCCAGGTTGAATCTCTCCTTGTTCAGTTTCCATCCATTATTCCTTGTCTGGCTTCAGGTGCCTTGGAGAATAGCTTGACCCCTTCCTCCTCTCTGTGGCAGCCCCTCAAATACTGGGAGACAGCCATCATGTCTCGCCTGGTCCTTCTCTTCCCTAGACTAGCCAAGCCAAGTTCCTGCAATCGTTTGTTGTATGTTTTAGTCTCCAGTCCCCTCATCATCCTGGTTGCTCTTCTCTGCACTATTTATAGAGTCTCAACATCTTTTTTATAATGTGGTGAACAAAACTGGATGCAGTACTCTAGGTGTGGTCTTACTAAGGCTTTATAGAGTGGTCTTAGTACCTCACTTGATCTCAGTTGTATCCCTCTGTTAATGCAATTTAGGATTGCATTGGCTTTTTTGGCTGCTGCTGCACAACATTGGCTCCTCTTTAGCTGGTTGTCCACTAAGACTCTCAAGATCCTTTTCATAGTTACTGCTAGGAAGATCTGAAAGACCAAGTAAGAAATAGATTGGCATGGAGAAAAGCTATATGGTCACTAAGGGTTGACAGCGACATGATGCCAGATAATCAATCACATTACTAAGCCTCTATTGCTTGTTTAGGGGCAATAATCCATAAATTAGAGCAACTAAGATGATTAAAGGCCTGGAGGCTAAAACATATGAAGAATGGTTTGAGGATTCGGGTTCGGCTAGTCTAGAGAAAAGAAGGACAAGGGTGACACGACAGCAGTGATTGGTCTGTAGTTTCCTGGATCCACCTCCCCCCCCTTTTTTTTTGGAAGATTTGGAGGTTCTTCTCTAATCCTCTGGGACGGGGTCTCCAACCTTGGCAACTTTAAGACTTGTGGGCTTCAACTCCCAGAATTCTTCTTGGTAGCAGTCCCTCAAATATTGGAAGACTGCTATCATGTCACCCCTAGTTCATCTTTCCACTAGACTAGACATCCCCAATTCCAGCATCCATATGTTTTAGCCTCCAGTCCCCTAATCGTTTGTTTTGGCACTGTAATTCTGGTTGTTTTCAATTGGGATGGTGGTGGTAAACCCTTTTAGGATTTTTATACTAAACAGTCACATAAAGGTGCTTTAGTAAAAGCAATGAGCTGATTATATAGTTTTGTCACTTTAGTTTCCCATGAAAGAAAAAAATGCATCTGGACAAATTCATGGAGGACAGAAGGGGGGTATCCGTGGGCGTTGGTTCAGTTTGACAGCATCTCTCACCCGTCAGAGGATGGGACGCTCCCCATCCTTCTGGCCATGCATTTGGGGTGCATCTTACAGTGGGACCCAGAATGGTTCTTATTCTCCTTATGCTTTTAATTTCTTCATCTCATTGTGTTTTTTTTTTTTTGGGGGGGGGAGCTTCTGGAATATATTAAGAATAAAATTTTAACCACATCGTAAGAGAAGTATGCTCTTAATTTTGATGTGAAGTGTAATGCTGTTCTTTCAACGGAGTTCTCTAGGGGTGGAATATCATAACACTAAATATACAAAAGTTCACCTGGTTCTTGGCACTCCTTTTCTGCCTTTGGGCTTTGTGGAAGCAGTCCAAGAAATGTTGGAATCCACACACTCTTAAACACTGCAAGCTCTACTGAAATTTGGCAGCCATCGCATCTGCTAAAGAGTCTAATCTATTTTCTGCAGTCTTCTATTTGAACCTGTCTAAGACACGCGGCATGGCTGTGTTTTTCTAAGTGACTCACTCAAGGTTATTTCTCCTTCTCAAAAACCTGTTAGAATACTTGTGACTGACTGGCTCAAAACTGCTGTTCTGCTCTTGGACCAAAGAATTAGAAATAAAACCTGATCATTGAGAATACATAGAATTCTCATTTCCATAGAACAGGGGTCTCCAACCTTGGCAACTTTAAGACTTGTGCACTTCAACTCCCAGAATTCCTCGGTCAGCTTTCTGGGAATTGAAGTCCACAAGTTTTAAAGTTACCAAGGTTGGAGACCACTGCCATAGAATCAGTTCGAAGGGGTCTTGGAGATTCTCTAAACAATTCACCTGCCCAAGGCAGGAGTTCTCTTTTCTTGAAAACCTCCATGTTTCAATTCTTTGGGATAAGCTGTTTCACAGATTAGTTCCATGTTTTTGGAGAACACAGTTTATTTGGATTAAATCCAGACTTATTGTTGGGAAGGTTACAAGATGGAGATAACCTTAGCTATTCCAACAGATGGAATACTGCAAGATTTCAGGGTGTCATTGTGGTGTTGAACAAGAGACCTTCGAGTTCTCTTTAGCCACTTTGTCAAATAAGACAGTAAGGTTTTGTCTGACAAATCTATGGTGACTTCTAGTAATTGTCTCATTCTATGACAGGGGTGAGCAAACTTTTTGGCTCGGGGGCCGCATTGACTTTTAAAATTTGACAGACGGGCCGGGTCAGCACAAGATTTTTTGGGAATCGCCCCCCTTCCCCCCCTTCTCCTCCTTCCCCTCCCCTCGGAGGCCCCCTGAGTCAGGAATTGCTACCGCCGGCGCGGCTCTGCACGGCTCCAGTCCTGCCTTGCCTGGGAAGGGAAAGGCAAAAAGGAAGAGCCGCGGTGGAGCTTTGCAATGGCAGCAGCGGCACCGGAGGCTCAGGCTCAGCAGCTCCTGGTTTTGCCTTTTCCTTCCCAAGGCAACGCGGGACTGGAGCCGCGTGGAGCTGCGCCGGCGGTAGCAACTACTGATAGCCCCAGCCGGACACCTGAGCAGAGCCTGGGCAGAACTGCTGGGTCGCCTCCTCTAAGCATCCCACCCGCCCGCCGGGCTTCCCCTCTGCTGCGCGGCTCGGGGCCAGGCGCAAGCGCCTGCAAATTAAAAGGAAGCTGAAAGTTGCTGGGAAGTTGCTCGGGTTTCCGGGGCTTCCAGGCTTAAACTTTGCACAGGCAAAGTTTGCAGGCGGGAGCGTCTTCCCGCCGAGGAGCAGGAAGGGTTCCGCCCGGTGGGCAGGCAGGCGGGCTGCTTGGAGGAGGCGACCCGGCGGTGCTCCGGGTTTCCTCTCCGCCGCACGGCTCGGGGCCAGGCGCGAGCACCTGCGAGGAAAAAGAAAGCCGCAAGTTGCTGAGAAGTTGCTCGGGTGCTGGGAGCAGGCTTTTAAAGTGCTGCCTGAGCAGGACCGCCGAGCCGGGAAATGGGGCACCAAGGCAGGGCAAGGCTCCACCAGCAGCGGCCTAGCTTTAGGTGGCTCCAAGCAGCCCGCCCGCCCGCCGGGCGGAACTCTTCCCACTCCTCGGTCAGAAGACGCTCCTGCCTGCAAACTTTGCCTTTGCAAAGTTTAAGCCTGGAAGCCCTGGAAAAAAAAGGGGGATTGGCAGGGACTCACCTTCAGAGAGGTCGCACTCGAAGGTGATTTCAAACTCCCAGCTGAGGCCTTTGCAAAGTTCTTCTTTTCTTTCCTACTCCGAGAGCGCTCCGCACTGTTTTGCAGCTTTGGGGGCCACGCGGTGCAGGTCAATATGCCACGCCCAGCTATTTTTTTCAGGGGCGGGCCAGATTGGACAGACCAATGGGCCGGATGTTGCCCGCGGGCCGTAGTTTGCCCACCCCTGTTCTATGATGTTCATTGATGAACTGTGTACTATTAGCAAGCTAGTTAAAATGTGGGTAGAATGACACCAGAATTAAGTGGATACAGATGCTTAAAATAGTAATCAAAGAATGCTCATGATATTTAAAAGGAGTGTTGAGTGGAGGCCCATAAAAATCACAAGTGGATCCTTGACGCTTTAGGTTTTTTTTTTTAATTAAATGTTAGAAAAATGGGCTGAAACTAACAGAATTTTATTTAATAGAGAAATGCAAAATTCTTCATTTATTTCTTCACTTATTTTGTCACTTATTTCATCATTTATTTCACTGAGGAATAAAAAATAAATAAAATCCATCGGGATAGGATGGGGGACATGAAGTTATTAACAAAATATATGAAAGATATATTGATGCTCTCTGAGCTTGGTTGTTTCATCACTTTGTTTAAGGGATGCAGTAAGGTTTGCTTAATGTGACTTTTAACGAACACATGCTGGCTTCTAGTAATCACCTGGTTCATTTGTGGATGTTCACATATCTACTGCTTGGTTATCTTTTCCAAGTTTTCCCAGGTATTGATGTCAAGCTGATTGGCCTGTAATTTCCTGGATCCACTTTTTCTCCCCTTTTTGAAGACATATGACATCGGTTGTTTTCCCCTGTGATCCAGAAGCTCTGAAAGATTTAGTTCAGTGGTTCTGAGATCGTGTCTGCCAGCTCCTTCAGTACCCTGGGATGGAAACCATCTGGCCTTGGAGATTTGAACTTGTCCAAAGGAGCTAGATCTTCTCTTCCAAATTCTTGCTTATCTTGACTTGGATTTCTCTTCTGTCCTCCATCGTGTCTGGACTATTTTTTTCCTTTTGTGAAAACAGGTGCAAGGAAGGAATTAAGCAGTTTGCTTTCTTCCTGCTGCCCATCACCTTCATCTCTTATTCTACCATTAGTTCTATGCTGCCCTTTCACTTCTTTATATTTGTTGTTTTTGTCCCTCAATTTGTCAGACAGTTCTGTGGGCAAGCATGCTGGTCTTGTGTGGTGTGTTTTGTTTTTGTTTGTCTGTGGTATTGTTTTTGCTTTGGCCTTTAGTCTTTATTAACTCATTTTTCAGAGACTCCCAAGTATCCTTAACTGTTTTTCCTTCTAGGATTTCTATCCTTGGAATCGTTCTTAATATTTTAGTTTGTTGAAGTCGGATCTCTTAAAGTCTGAAACACAAGTCTCACTTTGTTCAGTTATCTGTGGCTGCATTATGGCCATGACATGGTCACTCTCCCCCAAAGTTCCTACAACTTCCACTCCCATTTCATCCCTATTAGTAACAATGAAATCCAGTATAGCTGTCCCTCTAATTCCTCCCTCTCCTGTTTGGATGGTGAAGTTGCCAGCTGGGCACATCAGGGACTTGTTTGCTCTCCCATTCCTTGCAGTGTTTGCTTCCAAGTTGATGTCACAGTAGTCCTCCATTACTACAGTGGTGTGTTTCATGCACACCTCAGCTAACTGATCCGTAAAAAAATAATCTATTTCTTCTGCTTGGTTGGATGGCCTGTAGTGCACACCTACAGCAATACCATTTCTTTTTCCTCAAATATTCACCCAAATACTTTCAAAATGGCTTTCATCCTCAGTATTGTGTATTTCTTAGAGATATACTATAGTAGTTCAATGCAAGTCCTCCCCCTCTTTCGTTGGGTCTGATTTTTTTTTCAACAAATCAGTCATCTATTCCAATCATGGGTTCCATCCCACCAAGTTTCAGTAATAGCTACAATATTGTACCTACCCTCCTGTCCTAGGATCTGTTTATTCCCTATGTTTTGAGCATTAGTGTACAGGTGTCGGCTGCCATGTTGTGCTTGCTTGTGCTTCACTGCTGTGACAGACTGCCATGAATGGTGGGGATGAAGGGCAAAATGCAAGTATATACTGTACCTCCTCCAGACGCTGCCTCAAGGTCACCCAGCTGGAAGAAGGAGGAAGCCTTATACCCACCTGTGATTGGATTGACCAATCTTGCTTGAACCTGATTGGTTACACTGGGGAGGGGAGAGCAATGAGAGACAATTAAGGGAGGGAAGAGTAAAACTTAGGAATTTTGGTGTGGGATTCTCAGTTCTGGCTTTGTAATACTGCAATACACTTGACGTCTAATGAAGTATACCTTTTCTCAACAAATGGAGCCAAGGATTGTTTCTATTTAGAGGTTTAAGTTGTGGCGAGTCTGACATTAGGCTTTTGAGTCCTTTATGACTGACCCTGCATCTCCTTCCTGCATCTCCTGTTACGTGCCTGAGTGCCCTTCTCACCACTTACTTCCTCGCGTTGTCTGATTTATTGTCTTAAGAATCATCCTAAAAATTTGATTTTTCCATTTGTTCTTGTTCATTTCAGGCCACTTTTCAAGTCTGTCTAGATCTTTTTGGACTTTTTCTTTTTCTTCAATAGTAAATGAGCCAGTTCTCCTAATTTTGTATCATTTGTAGCTTGGATAATTGACCCCCTCAGCACCATTATTCAAGTAAGTGATAACACTGTTGAACAGCCCAGGATCCTTGAGAGGAGCTCTGTGACCTTACACTCACTATGAATGGCCAAACTGACACGGAATTATTCATGACAATCTTTATTCACCAGTTAGGAATCCATCCGGTATCTAGTTAGGTACTGTGAGAATTTTTGTGAGATGTTTTCCTGAGGTCAGGGTGCAACTTTGTCCATGGCATTCTTTAGTTTGCAAAGATTTGTGTGCAATAGGCCTATGCCGGCTCCTGCTAATTGTAGCATGGCAATCCCTATGCTCAGAGGCTGCTTCTTGGTCACCTGTTTGAAGACCTTGCCCAATTTAGACGCCAAGATGAAAGGTCTGTAATTTCTTCTTTCCCTTCTTCTTTTGAAGATAGGGACAATAGCAACGTCGCTTAGACTTATATACCGCTTCGCAGTATGTTACAGGCCCCTCTAAGCGGTTAGAGAGTCAGCTTCTTGCCCGCAACAGTCTGGGTCCTCGTTTTCCCGACCTCGGAAGGATGGAAGGCTGAGTCAACCTTGATCTTGTCATGATCAACCTGCTGAGTTGGAAGACTTAGCCTGCAAATACTGCATTCTAACTACTGCGCCATCACAGCTCTTTTTTTTTTTTTGGGTCTTCTTGGCGGGTCTCCATGGATTCTTTGATATTACAGGCCATGGTTCTGCTTTTGTTCCTCTTCAGTACCACTGATTCCTTAACTCCTCCAATTCCTTCTGGCTCTGATTTAAATTAATTGGAAATAAATGGTGGTTTTTTTAACCATCTCCTGAGCTCCCTCCTTCCACAAGTGGCTGAATAATGTTCAACTAGGGACAGGCACAAAATACAGAAAGGGTTAAGAAGCCTTCTTGCTCTTTTTATCATCTAGCCAATAGAATATTTAGAATGTTAGAATGTTTTGCTATTATTTTGTTATTTGACATTATATTTATAAAGGGTTTTTTAAGGATTGATATGATATGATTATAGGATTTGTTATAGAGTAAATTGGTTTAAAGTATTGTTAGCTCATAAAGCATGAATGATTAAAAATATAGTCAAAAATAATTTTTTTTTTAGTGATATTAGGATACATAAGTTTGGATTGACGATATGAGTTGTTATGTAACATAATTGTAATTGAGACTACAGAATGAATGCACAAAAATGATGAACCAACTGACACACTGGATGTACATATGAGAGTTGATGTTTTTATGTTTTGTTTGTCTTGTTTGTCTGTAGAAAATTAATAAAATCTTTTTCAAAAAAAAAAGAAGCCTTCTTGCTCTTTCCTGTTGCCAATTCACACTTTTCTCCTAGCAACAGACCCACACTCTCTTTGTTTCCAATGTACCTGAAAACCCATTTTTGGGTGCTGCTTTGTTTTAAACATTTCAACAAGTCTCAACCCGTTTTGAGCTTCAGTTTTCCTGACATAACCGTAGAGTTTCTGTCTCTTTCTTTGATATGCTACCCCTTCCATTTTCACATCGGTCCCCTTCTCTTTCCAGCCTTTTAAAAAGGCTTACCTACTACACATGTCTCAGGGGTGCCATTTGATGTCTCAAAGGCATTGTTTGCAGTTATAACTAAAATGGCAGGCTTTCCCATTTTCTTTTTGGGTGTTTTTTCCTTCGGGATTTCACACCGCTGGATCTCTTCCACCATTCCAAAATCTACTCTTCCGAAGTTCACTACATATCACTGACCCTTCTATATTCTTCTTCTGCCTGGTATCATGAACTCAGGAATAACATGGTTACTTCTTCCCAAATTAAATGCACTTTTTCAATCCCTTCTTCTTCCCTTTTGGAAAGGCCGGACTCAGGAAAGCTTGTTTCTTTGTCCACTTTTTGACAAATGAGGTCAGGAAAAAAATGTGTGGATTCTTGGTCTCTTGGCTGAGTTAGCTTTCTAGCAGTTAGTTTCAAGAAGGTTGAAATTTGTCATTATCACCCATCTATGCCTTTTTGACAGTTTGGCCTTTTAACATAGAAAAGCCTCATTCATATCGTTTGCTTGCCTAGCCAGCCCAAATAAATCTCCCTGACCCATCCCTTTGGATTCCTTCTCCTTTTGTGGAAATACCCAACGGCATTTCTGTGGACTGTTTGTGCCAATTTCGATTCAGGCATATGCTTTCTTTGTGTTTGGTAGGATGTTGGCAATCCAAAAATTCATGGTAGCTTCTAGGCCAGGGGTCTCCAACCTTGGCTCCTGGAAGCCTGGCGGACTTCAACTCCCAGAGTTCCACAGCCAGCTGGCTGTGGAATTCTGGGAGTTGAAGTCCACCAGGCTTCCAGGGGCCAAGGTTGGAGACCCCTGTTCTAGGCCAATCCCATGAACACACATTGCAGGAGATCCAGCTTGAAAATTCCTGGGGGCAAGAGCAGAGGTGGGATACAGACGGTTCTGGCCAGTCCTGGAGAACCGGTAGCGGAAATTTTGAGTGGTTCGGAGAACCGGCCAATCCCACCCCTGACTGGCTCCACCAACCCCATCTCTTCTCTGCCTCCCATTGAGTCCCAGCTGACGGGCTGGGTCTTCTTTGGTTGCCCTGCACAGGAGAACAGAGCTGGAAAGCAGGCTAGTGGGGTGGGGAGGGAAGGGGGATTTTGCAGGATTCTTCCCCTGCCATGCCCACCAAGACACATCACACCCACCAAGCCAAGTCACACCCACCAACCCAAGCCACTCCCACAGCTGATAGGCTGGGTCTCCTTTGGTTGCCCTGCACAGGAGAATGGAGCTGGGAAGCAGGTCAGTGGGGTGGGCAGGGAAGGGGGATTTTGCAGGATCCTTCCCCCAGGAGTGGGGAGGGAATGGAGAATTTACAGCAGGGGTCTCCAAACTTGGCAACTTTTAAGACTTGTGGATTTCAGCTGGCTGAGGAATTCTGGGAGTTAAAGTCCACAAGTCTTAAAGTTGCCAAGTTTGGAGACCCCTGTTTTACAGTCTCCTTCCCCTGCCATGCCCAAGCCACGCCCACCAAGCCATCCGCACAGAACCAGTAGTAAAAAATTTTGAATCCCATCTCTGTGCCAGAGACCGCTGCAGCCGTACCAGAACCAGCCTCTTATTCCATAGGTTAAGGATGGACTCAGGACCAAACAGTGTACCTGCCCTTTCTGAGGCAGGGAGGGAAGGAGGGCAACCTTGCTCATAATGTGCTGGATTCCTTTACCCCAGTTCCTTTGTGGAATTGAGCAGGTAATCCTTGACTTATGACCACAATTGAGCCCAACATTTCTGTTGCTAAGTGAGACCTTTGTTAATAGCAATAGCATTTAGACTTATATAACGCTTCACAGTGCTTTACAGCCCTTTCTAAGTGGTTTATAGAGTTAGCATGTTTTCCTCAACAATCTGGGTCCTCATTTCACTGACCTCAGAAGGAGGGAAGGCTGAGTCAACCTTGAGCCTGGTGAGTTTTGAACTGCCAAATTGCAGGCAGCCGGCAGTCAGCAGAAGTAGCCTGCAGTACTGTACTCTGACCACTATGCCACCGTGGCTCGTAAGTGAGCTTTTGCTTCATTTTATAACTTTTCTTGCTACAATTGTTAAGTGAATCACTGCAGTTGTTAAACTTAGTAACACGGTACTTAAGTGAATCTGGCTTCCCCAATGACTTTGCTTGTCAGAAGTTTGCAAATGTTGATCACATGACCCAGGGACACTGCACCCGTCATAAATGTGGGTCAGTTGACAGGCGTCTGAATTTTGATCACGTGGCCATGGGGATGCTGGAATGGTTGTAGGTGTGAAAAATTGTGATGGCTCTTATACCCTGAGGCTGATTTGGAGCTTGGACCCTCTGACTTTACCCACTTGATTCAGAAGATGCTTTCCCCAGATCTGCTTACTTTCTCCTCTGACCCTGAAATCATAACTTAAATCTTTGCCGTTGAGGAAGGGGCTCCTCCATAGGATATTTCTGGATTAGGTAGCGATAGTTAGAGCAGACTTCCATTCTGCTTAGGGACATATATATATATATATATATACAGTATATTTTGCTGCTGCTGCTGATCTATTTTCCCTATTGCTTGCTTATAATCACAAAAAATATTGGCTTGATCTTGTGCACACCTGTGAATTTGCATCCTCTGCCAACAATTTGTTCAATCCAAACGTTGCCTTTTGAAAATGTAGACAGTTTGTGCCATCGGCATTAACGTCTTGAGTAAGGAGTTTCTCTCAGAGTTTACTTCTCTCTTTGGTGGAATGGAAATGAGGCTTTGTTTTATCCTGCCAGGTGAACTGTTCACTCTCAAGTGTTTACATCAACAGCCAAATAGACTTGCTGAAGTCAACTTATTGGAAGGGGCTTTTCACCCCAGGGCACGTTTTTGTCCAAACTGGTCATAGTAAGAACTGGTGTCTCAACTTCCTTTTTTCTTGATGTTTTTTAAAGAGTATATAAACCTTACTACAGCTACTCCTCAACTTACAACCATAATAGAGCCCAAAATTTATGTTGGTAGGTGAATTTTGCCCCATTTTATGACTTTTGTTGCCAGATTTGTTAAGCAAATCACTGCAGTCATTAAGTTAGCAACATGGTTGTTAAGCAAATCTGGCTCCCCTGTTGACTCTGCTTGCCAGAAGGTTACAATGACCACAGGACACTGCAACTGTCATAAATGTGAGACTGAATGTAAATCACGGGACCATAGGGATGCTGCCACAGTCATAAGTGTGAAAAAGGTCACTTTTTTCAGTGAAGTTTTAGCTTTGAACAATCAGTAAATGAACCATTGAGTATCAAGGACTACCCGTATGCATATCATTGGGTTAAGCTAAGATTGACTGAGTTCATACAACACCTTAAACCAGGGTTGTCAAACTCATAGCCCGTGGCCGGATGCTTCATGGACTGGCCCCACCCCTGCCCAGTTTAGCGAAGGGGGGGAAATTCCCAATACATCACCTGCAGGGGTGGGATTCAGCCGGTTCAGGCCAGTTCGCGTGAACCGGATGTTAAATTTACATCTGGTTTGCTGAACTGGTAGTTGAACCAACCGGCTGGTCCCACTCATCCCTCCACGCCCCTCCCAGGAGTCTCCATGCAGCCTGTTTGGGAGGCAGGTAAGTGCAGGATCACGCGGAGGCTCTGGGAGGGGGAAAAACGGTCCTTCCGGAAATTCTGGAAGTTCAGAAAATGGCCTGTTTCCGGCTTCTGGAGGCCCTCTGGAGGCCGGGGGAGGCCGTTTTCACCCTTCCTGAGGCCTGAGGGAAATCTCTGGACTCTGGGGAAGGCAAAAAATGCCCCCCCCCGAAGTTCCGGTAGGTCATGTTAGGGATGCACCCTAGCAGAATCTGCACGGCAATCAGGCAGGCAGGCAGGCAAATATTTGAGATAAATGTTTTTGTAGCTTACACTCCGTAAAACAGATACACTGTGCTAATTAAATAGTTTATTCCAGTAAGAGTTTTAGCATAGTCAAAACAGTCCATATATCATTCACTAATTCAGTCCATCCGGGGATTATTCAGTTGCAAAGTCCAATGTCGAAAAAGAGGTCAGTAAACTTACAAATATCAGTCCAGTAATAAATCTCCTCGCAGTAGAGATATAAAGAAGTCAAACCTCCTTTCTTCCTTCAGCAGCAGCAGCAGGGAACACGCAGTTATCAGATCATCAATCCATCATAGTCAGCAAGCAATCCAGTAAGCCAGCAATCAATCAAGTTCTCTTGCTCCCTCTTTTGGCGGTTTTACAGCCACACCCAAAATTACATGCTTTGCTGTTTAAAGTGATACACGCTTAAATTTACTATCATAGTTTATATATATTATTTTACCCAAACTACATTAGGTAGCCTTGTTATTCCTAACAGGTCACACCCACCATGGCCTACCCAGCAACTGGGCAGAGAACCGGTTGTTGGGATTTTTGAACCCCTGGTCATGTGACGCTACCATGACGATGTGAGTTTGACACCCCTCCCTTAAACCATACATCAAAAAAAAAAAAAAACGTTAAAAAACATTTTGTTTGGATTCTTCAAGGTGGAACCCATATAAGACAACCCTATTATCATATTTCAGCATAAAAATAAATCCAACGCAATGTACAAGTAATATCATTAACATGCTATTAAACAAAAAACAAAGTTCTAGGAGGTGTGGGGCAAGTCCAATTAAACTGCCTTAAACTGAGCTGGGAGGGTGGGGTATTCTCTTGCCCCCACCCCCTCTTCAAGTCTACACAGGATAGTTGGTGAAAATGACCACGAAATAAGTCAGAAAAAAAGGCGTTTGCTTCATGCAGATTCCAAAGTCAGCCCTGACTTGCTCGGTACAGTCCGCACAAACTGTGGCCCACATCACTGCTATAAAACATGAGCCAGCTCTGCCGCAAGCTTTCTGAAGAAAGAGGGGAGCTTCTTTCGCTGCTCAACCCTGATAAACCTGGGTCTATGTCATCTTAAAATAAAACCTTGTTGTAATTCGATGCAACCCTTCCTTGGCACTGCTTATGAATGGCAAGAATGATGCAAAGTTTATTTTTAGTGCTCTTTGAGGTTTAGTTGAAAAACCTTGCTGGAAACCACAAGAAAGCTACCGGGTGCATAATTGAACAGCTGGAACAAATTTGTTAGAACTGTTATTAGGAAAACAGCTTTTTAAGAAATAAACAGCTCATCCTTCATTATTCTTCAGTTTCCCACGGACTATGACGGGTTCTAAAATTATCAGCAACTGCAAATAAACTTCTGAATTTGCATGGTTCTGTTACCAGTGGCTAAGATACAAAGCAATTTGTGCTATTAAGCTGTAATGCCAATGTATTTATAACAGCCAAAACATATAGAGTCCTAGGGCTGGAAGGAACATAGAATAACAGAATTGGAAGGGGGACCTTGGAGGTCTTCTAGTTCAGGGGTCTCCAACCTTGGCCACTTGAAGCCTGATGGACTTCAACTCCCAGAATTCCCCAAAGCCGGCTGAATTCTGGGAGTTGAAATCCACCAGGCTTCAAGTGGCCAAGGTTGGAGACCCCTGTTCTAGTCCAACCCCGTGGTCAAGAAGGAGATATTTAGGCAAGTGATTGTCCAGTATCTTTTTGAAAGCCTCCAATGATGGTGCATCCGTAACTTCTGAAGACAAGCTGTTCCATTGGTTGATTGCTCTCACAGTTAGGAATTTTCTCCTAAATTCTAGGTTGCTTACTTTTAGGGATCTTGGATGTCTTTAAAGTTGTCAAGGTTGGAGACGCCTGTTCTAGTGAATGCCCTGCCCAAGGCAGAGGAATCCTTTTGCCATCCCTGACAAATGTTGGTCCAATCTATGCTTGGAAACCCCCAGTGATGGATCACCCTCAGCTCCCTTGACCACGTTCTAACTTCCGGGGAATTCTTCCTTATTTCGATGAGAGCTGTTCCGAGCATCTAGACATGGGAAGTGCTTCCGTCTGTCGTTCGATAGGCTGAGCTGATTTCGGAGGACACCCCTCCTTGCTGCTCCTCCCAAGTGTCCCCAGTTTTAGCCCAGCCTATGTTCGAGCTAGGAGCATTTTCCTTGGCTAGGATCTTGCAACTATCCACTTCAGAGGAAAAGACTACTTTAAATCATCGGACTGACTCACGAGCTCCTATCTTAAAATACAGTGTTCTTTCAGCCTAAGGTTTTAGCTAAAGTGTTAAATTGGCAGGATTGGCTCAAATACCTGATTTCTTCCAAAAAATCAAGTGTGTTTTAAATCAAGTGTGTTTTAAAAATGCTTGATGGATAATCTTTTCTCAAATTTAGGCAGTGCCCATCTCGCTATCTAATTGACTACAGTTTTGCTTACTACAGTTTTAAGTAGGTCATGATTAATTATATTCAATTTACTAAATTCAGGTTGGCATAACACCTAGATTTAAGGGGCTGTGTTCCTTCTTCTTTGTTTGGCTCTATTGGTTTCCTGGACTCTTCTAAGTGTGAGAACTCTTCACAAGATTTAGCCGTCCCAAAAGGACCTCCTGCTTCTGCTATTAGAACAAGCTGGGAGATGGTGCACCCCGTCCTGCTCCAGGATGCTGAGATCAGAGACAGGATCTCTTATCCCCTGGCGTTTCCCATAGAACTCAGCCTCTTCCTCAACCATTTGATCTATCAGTGAGCTGCACTTCATGTTAGGATTTGTTTTAATGTATGCAGGTAGTCCTCGACTTAACTACTATTCATTTAGTTCAAAGTTGCAACGGCACTGAAAAAAGTGACTTATAACCATTTTTCATATCCTTTGCAGCATGCCCATGGTCATGTGACCAAAATACAAATAAGAGAAGTAGAACAAGGCCGGGAGACTGCGGTTGCCATGAGTCTTGCGACGTACTTTAACCTCATTAAGGTGCTGGAAGGGAATCCTGAAAACCCGTCAAAGCCTTCTCTACTTCAACTTATGCATGACCTGGTCAAGGTGGAATTATTCGGAGTGTCAATTAACAAGCCTCTTGTTATCCAGCCTGTTGTGGTTTGCCGGCAGCCTGTGCAGATGGCAGCGGGGAAGAATGGGGACCAGTCTGGGAATCTGGGGAAGACTCAGATGAGGGTCCTGCGTCCGATGCAGAGATGGGACCAGGACCATCGGGGAGTGGGGTGCTGACTCTGGAGCCTCCAAAATCTGGCAGCAGCGAGGCAGAGGAACAAGGGGAGCCTGTTCCCATTGCGCATGTGCACAGAGCTACTAGAAGGCAAGATCAGCTGAGACAAAAGGGGTGACTCAGGAGTAAGGCTGGGAGGTGATTGCCCTTCCCATAAGGTCTAAAGGACAGGCAAAGGTGAAGAAATCTTTGCAGGAAGCAAGGTCATTTGCTCTGTTCAGATTAATCCTTGAAGCTCTGTGTGGACTTTAGTTGATTTTTTATAGTTCATTGGGCACTTTAGTTGTTGGCAGCAATTCAAAGGAGAGAAAGGTGGGTGCTTATCTCGAGGGACTGTTTGGGACTCATTACAGGCTGGGAATGAACATAATTCCCAGTGTTGAAATAAAACAAGAGTTGTTTTAATTAAGTGTGTCTCAGGAAGCCTTGGTCGGAACATCGCCAAGCAACTGGAGAAACTGATGTGGCAAGAGGCGGCTGAGGCTGAAGGGACGGTGTGGGGATTTTGGATGCCACTGTCAGGCCATTTGCAGTGGGTGAACATCCTCTCCTGCTTCCCAGAGTTGCTTTGTGTCAGGGGTAGCTCTTCCAGTGAATGAAACATCCAAGCCTCGCCCTCCTGTGGAATCCAAAATATCCCCCTCCCCAGTGCTCCTCTCCCTTTTCCTCGAGACCAGTGGGGAGGGGAAGTTGCTGAGGACAGACGACAGAGAGGTCCCCTCTGCAGAAGGGGAGGACAGGCAAAATTCCAGGTGTTCTCTCATTGAGTAAGGCAATTAGAAGGCAGCTGGCTCCATCTGAGGCCAGGGGCTGAGCCACACTTTGGAGCCTGATATTTTGGATGGCTGGGAGGAAGGTAAACCGGCATCGAGAAGGCATACCAAACCCCCTGCAGCAACTTTGGCGATTTCTTGCCCATGCATGCCTGCTGTACCTCTGCGCATAGTCCTGACCAAATCGGTTGCTTTAGAGGAGCTTCAGAGGGCAGATTAATGGGGATTAGAGTCAAAACTGCTTGAAAGGGGGCCTGTTGTATGCACATTTTGCAGTGGGGAACAAATCAGGTCTCTTGTCCTGTTGGTAGGAATCCAGCTACGCAGAAATAGCTCCATCTCAGCCTTCGTCTTCTCTGACTCTCCATGTCAGGGGTCTCCAATCTCGGCTCTGGGGTTAAAGCTGCCAAGGTTCTGCTCCATGTGATTGCAGACAACCAGACAATGGCAAACGAGTACAAATACAGGTAGTCCTTGACTTACAACAGTTCATTTAGTGACTGTTTGAAGTTCCAATGGCATTGAAAAAGTGACTTAGGGCTTGGAGACAAAAACATATGAAGAACGGTTGCAGGAATTGGGTATGGCCAGTCTAGAGAAAAGAAGGATTAGGGGTGACATGACAGCCATGTTCCAATATTTGGGGGGCTGCTCCAAAGAAGAGAGGGTCAAGCTATTCTCCAAAGCCCCAGAAGGCAAGACAAGAAGCAAAGGATGGAAAATAATCAGGGGAGAAGGAGAAAGTTCCTAAGAGTGAGAACAATTAACCAGTGGAATGACTTTCCTCCAGGAATTGTGGATGTTCCATCACTGGAGGTCTTTAAGAAGAGACGGAGGTGTCTGAAAAGGTCCAGGGTCTCTTGCTGAAGCAGGGGGCTGGACTAGAAGACCTCCAAGGTCCCTTCTAGCTCTATTCTGATTGATTGACTGACTTCCTTGTCAGAAGATCGCAAACAGTGATTTCATGATCCCGGAACACTGCAGCCATTATAAATATGAATGTTGCCAAACACCTGAATTTTGATCACATAAACATGGGGATGTTGCAAAGGTGGTAACCGTGAAAAATGGTCATAAGTCACTTTATTCAGTGCTGTTTTAACTTTGGTCACTAAATGAACTGTTATAAGTTGAGAATTCCCTGTGCTCCTATCTATTGTTATGACGCAATGTTAAAGACGTGCCCTAATATGGGCTAACTTAATACTTGAACAAAATGATTTAATGCCTACTGTGTTGCTTATAATACAAAATGCTTCGACGCTAGTTTCCTCCCCCTCCACGCCTTCTGGACAGGTGAGTCCTCATGGCTTCTGCTCTTCACTCTGCGTCTCTCCTGCTCCTTAGCCAGCCCCTGAGTTGGGGGGGGGGGTATCTGCCCCCTTTTCTTTCTTCCGGTTTCCTTTGGTTTCAGCTGCTTCTGGGATGGGGCCTCTTCTACTCTGCCTGCCCACCTGCCCAGTCACCTCTCTCTCTGCAGCAGCATTTGGGGCTCCCCAGGCCTTGTTGTCCACCTGTTCTGCCTTCTTTTGGATTCTACTTTTGCTCTATTGTTCTGTGTTCTAATACCTGTGTGCTGGCCTGCAGGTGCTTCTCGGGAGCCCCTCCCCATCCTTTGCCAAAGTCTCCCTGCCAAAGAGGGGCAGCTGGCAAGGGGGAGCTTGATAGCTGCTGGTTTCCAGGCAGCTGCTCGTTCCATGGGACCATCTCAACTTTCTTAATAGAGGTGATTAAACCATGATTTGGTTTACTTAATAGCTCTGCACTTTCTTAACTACCTATTATCAGGTTCCAGTCTCTATTCAGCAGTAGGTATATTGAACATGTTCTTATTTTGTTTTGAAAATATTCTGAACCTGCCATTCTCAATTCCACTTACCTGTCTCCTACATGTCTTCTTTTTGATTTTCAGATCTTTGCCAAGTTTTTTTTTTTGTGTGTGTATAGATTTAGTGGCTTATTCTGCCATCCTTTTATTTTTGTTCCTCCTTGGGATTGTTTGCAGTTGAGCTTTTAGTATTTCCTTTTAGTATTTTAGGAAATCCCACCAACCTCCTTTCTCTGTTATCTTCTCTTGCTATGGAATCTGGCATCATCTGCTTTTCTGAAATCCACCATAAACTGAGCTTTGGTTCCCTTAAAATAGAGAATTCCAGCACGCCACGGTCACCATAAACCTGCCACATCCACTTCCTTTAAAAGTCTTCTTTGCAGATTCTTAACAGGTCAGTAATATCTGGTGCTTTCCTCCACCCTCTGGAGCAAAGTCTCCAACTCTGGCAACTTTAAGACTTGTGGACTTCAACTCCCAGAGTTCCTCAGCCAGCTTGTCTTAAAGTCGCCAAAGTTGGAGACCCCTGCTCTGGGGAACATAGTCAGCAGAACAAACTAGGCAATTTCCAGGATGAACCACGCTCGGCAGCAATGATCTCCCAGCAAATGCTGCGATAATTGGTCTTCCATGATCTCGACCAGGTGGATCTCTGATGGATCAGCAATCCGTAATAAAAACCAAACACAGTTGTTCTTTCTCTTAGCACCTGTCCTCCTTGTCTGCACATCTGCCAATTTGCACTGCACTTACCTAGTTCATGTGGCAAAGCCATCCATCTATGATGCAAAAAAAGGTTTGTTCTTCAGCTGGCTTGATTCAGCCTGATGCTTTTTGGGTCTGAGAGTGGTGAGTTCAAGTGCAGCCAGCTGGCTTCCTGGACTGGAAGATGGCTCTCCCCACTCCTGCACATTACACCCAGCCTTAGACAAAATTTTTAACAACTGGTTCTGTGGGCGTGGCTCAGGTGGTGGGCGTGGCTTGGTGGTCATGTGACTGGCTGGGTGTGGCCAACTCAACATCACTCACATCGAGGCACGCATTTCCTCACCTGGCCTCTCATGACTGTGGGGAGGCTGCAACAATCATAAGTGTGAAAAAGGGTCATAAGTCACTTTTTTCAGTGCCATTGTAACTTTGAATGGTCACTCCACACAAGCAAAGTACCAGCAAAGGAGGGGGAAAAAACTCCAGAGAAGTTTCAGAGACAGGAAGTCTAGTCCTGCCAAGAATGTAATAAGGGTTAACGGAGAGGCAGTTTCTGTCAGCAACACCAGAATGTTTCCTTCCTGCCTTCCTTACAGGATTAGGCCAGTCATTTCTTCTAACAACCGGTTCTCCGAACTGCTTAGAATGTTAACAACCAGTTCTAGCAAATAGTTGCAAACTGGTAGAATCCCACCCCTGCACTATAGTTTTGCTTATGTTCCTTCTCTGTTATAACACAGGTGCTCTCAATATCACCATCAAGTTCAGTCTCTTGAATATCTGGATTTTAAAATTTTTAATACTTGATGCAATCCTTGGCTTTGTATTTCTTCAGAAGTGGTATCATTGAATCTAATTATGGAGATAATTCTATCACATTTCAGTTACACCCATTTAGTTATAATCTGTTTTCTGTAGCATAATACTTGCTAATTATGTTTATTTCCTATATTTTAACATGCTTGTGAAGAAGGCACAAAAGAGGCTGTACTTCCTGAGAATGCTCAGGAAGATAAATCTATCTCAGCATCTCTCTCTGCCCTACTATTACAGCACCATTTAGAGTATCCTGACATTCGGCATTCTTGCAAGGAGAAGCTCTGTAGCAGACAAAAAAGGCTCTACAGAGAATCATTAAAACTGCCCAGAATATCATCGGGCTCCAGCTACCAGCCTTGGATGACATCTTTGCATCTCACTGTTTGAGGAAGTTGCACAACATTCTCAGAGACTCTTCCCATCCTGCTCACAATCTTTGTGAACTGTTGCCTTCTGACAGAAGGTACAGAACAATTAAAACTCAGACCACACATTTTCTATAGTTTTTATCCCAGAGCTATAATTGCACTTCACAATGAACTTAAGGACCACCATCAGTGAGCTGTTGGACAGTATTACTTGGTCTCTTGGGTGGATGCTTGTGTGTTTTTAGGGGGCAGGGAATTTTGGTGCGTAGGGAGGGGTGTTTGGGGATTGTCATGTGTTTGTCCATGTTGAGTCTGGTCTCGGGTGTTATGTGAATTTTGTTGTATGTGTATACTGTGTATATACATACAATGACAATAAAGAATTCAATTCAATTCAGTTCAGTTCAATTAAATTGAATGCAATTTATAGAATACAGATAGTCCTTGACTTACAACAGTTCACAGTGACAGTTCAAAGTTACAGTGGCACTGAAAAAGTAACTTACAACCGTTTGTCTCACTTACGATTGTTGCAGCATTCCTGTGGTCATTGAGCAGAATTCAGACACTTGGCAAGTGACTCATATTTATGACAGTTGCAGTGTCCCAGGATTTTGTGATCACCTTTTGTGAACTTCTTACAAGCAAAGTCAATTGGGAAACCGAATTCACTTAACAACCATGTTACTAACTTAATAACTGCAGTGATTCATAATAACTCTGGATAGCAACAGCAATAGACCTTAGACTTATATACCACTTTATAGTGCTTTCCAGTGCTCTCTAAGCGGTTTTACAGAGTCAGCCTCTTGCCCCCAACAACCTGGTTCCTCATTTTACCCACCTTGGAAGGGCAGAAGGCTGAGTCAGTCTCTAGCCTGGTGAGATTCAAACTGCCAAATTGCAGTCAGTCAGCAGAAGTAGCCTACAGCACTGCACTCTTACCACTGTGCCACCGTGGCGCTATATAGGCAATATATATATATTTGTTTTCTGAGGTTTTCTGTATATACATACAGAGAGAGAGAGAGCTTCACAATGCTTTACAGCCTTCTCTAAGTGGTTTAGAGTCAGCATGCTGCTCCCAACAATCTGGGTCCTCAGATTATGTTTCACTTAGCAATGTTTCACTTAGCAACAGAAATTTTGGGCTCAATTGTGGTCTTAAGTTGATGACTATCTGTATATTGATCCTGAGTACATTTTTCCAGCAATTTTTCCTTGAATGCTTAGTAGCCCCAAAAGGGCTTAACCATTTCCCTTCCGGTCCATTCTAGGTTTGATTTCAGCTATCAGATAAAGGCTTGTGGTATAGCTTTCCATGCTTCACCCAATAATACTTTTTATCAAAAGTTGTGAGAATTAATTATTTTATGCATTTGATTGATTTAAAGCCAACTGACCAAAAGATCACAAGATCTTCTGAGTTACCAGTTGCACTACCGTTTGCTTAGTCAAAAGCTAATTTCCAAGAGCAATTAAATCTTCCTCCAGCTGCTATGCGGACTGTTGTAGTGTCATAAATTGTGTTAAATCTTAATCATCAGCTCCTCCAGGCAAAGTTTTCTCAGTTCGGTTTCTGGGGTGAGTGGGTTACGTCAGCAAGTATTGGGATCCAAACAAGTTGGAGAATGGCAACATTTCCAGGGGGGCAGCTTCTGTACAAAGGAGATTTCAGATTACTTCAGATCTTCTAAAGTTTCGGCTTATTTGTTATTTGGTAGCATACTGAAATCACTTCTGAGAGTGATTTCTTTGGAAAGAGCTTCCAGCAGATGCGCATGTAAAAAAGAAAGAAACAAGAAGGCCAATGCAATCCTAGGCTGCATGATGAAGCAACAACTAGCCTCTCAACAAATTATGAGTCATGTTATATATTATTTGTGGAGTCACTGGTCCTCTCTGATCCTGGTTGTTTGCTTGCAGAACATTTCATAACCTGACTAAATAACATCATCATTTCTGAGCTACAAATTATCCTCTTCTATGTACTACTAAATCTGTGTTTCAAAACCCAACTATGATCCTTGGAGACCCATTGAAGAGTCATCAAATTGTAGTTAACTTCAGTATGCAAAGGTATATTAGTCTATTGGTCTATAATTGGCAAGGATGTATGAAACAATTCTTCAAAAAACATTTGAAAGCGGTGTTGTATTTACTGCTTAATATGAGTAAAGCAGACTGGAATGTGTCAACCAACACTCAGGTGCTTAAAAACAACTCACTTAAGTTGTATAGTACATTGAGACTGATGAGGCAGTTGTTGTGACACGCTGCTGGGCATCATGCTTGTGCAACCAGAGCTGCTTATCTGCAGTTCTTCACCAATTGCTAAAATTACAAAATATCTTCCTTGTTCAGAAAGCACAGCACGAGCTACCTAGAGATAATATTATAATCTGCCAGAAAAAGTTTGAAAAAGGAGAGACATTTTTCACATAAAGGTCTATTTTGTGGAGACCTTCTACCCAGATAAGAGTCCTTGCTTGAAAGTATGCCTGAATAACCAGACCTGAAGCTGCTTCCACATGTGCTGAAGCAGACTGAAGATTTAATCCAGGAGATGCATGTAAAAATTTGGAGCTCAGAATTGATGATGTTATCTAGTCAGGTAATGAAATGTTCTGCAAGCAAACAACCAGGATCAGAGAGGACCAGTGACTCACAAATAATACATAACATGAATCATAATTTATTGAGAGGCTAGTTGTTGCTTCATCATTTGTCATAGGATTCTAGGGCAGTTATTAATCTGGCATTATGGTATATCATCTAGCATCCACTGATTTCAGTTTCAAGAGGATAATTTTGCAGTAGATCCAAGAATGCCTGTTCACTTTGGATATTCAAGTGACAGTGGTCTAGACCAGGGGTCTCCAACTTGGCAACTTTACCAAGAGCAGCTGTGGGACACATCTTATCTTATCTTATCTTATCTTATCTTATCTTATCTTATCTTATCTTATCTTATCTTATCTTATCTTATCTTATCTTATCTTATCTTATCTTATCCTATCCTATCCTATCCTATCCTATCCTATCCTATCCTATCCTATCCTATCCTATCCTATGATATAGTTCTACAGAAGGATTATTGAGTCTCTCATCTGCACCTCTATAACTGGTTTGGCTCTGCAACCCAACAGGACAGACACAGACTCCAGAGGATAATTAGGACTGCAGAAAAAACAATTACTTCCAACCTCCCTTCCATCAAGGACCTGTATAATGCAGGAGTCAAAAAGAGGGCTGTGAAAATATTTACAGACCCCTCACATCCCGGACATTGACTGTTTCCAATCCTTCCCTCAAAACGACGCTATACAGAGCACTGCACAGCAGAACAACTAGACACAAGGGGAGTTTTTTTCCCAAATGCCATCACCCTGCTAAACAAATAATTCCCTCAACACTGTCCAACTATTTACAAATTCTGCACTACCATTACTATTAATCTTCTCATTACTCCTTATTACCCACTCCCTCCCACTTATGACTGTATGACTGTAACTTTGTTGCTTTTATCCTTACGATTTATATTGACTTTCCTAGTATGATTTGATTGCTTATTTGTATCTTTTCTTTTAAGTATACAGAGAGCATTTGCACCAAGACAAATTCCTTGTGTGTCTTGGCCAATAAAAGAATCCTATTCTATTCTATTCTATTCTATTCTATTCTATTCTATTCTATTCTATTCTATTCCATTCCATTCCATTCCATTCCATTCCATTCCATTCCATTCCATTCCATTCCAGCCTGGAGGATTTCAGGGGAATTCTGGGGGTTGAAGTCCTCTGGGCTTAAAGTTGCCAAAGTTGGAGACCCCTGGTCTAGAGGGGACTGTGTTCCTCCGACCTTGTGAGAGCAAGTATACTGAAGACATTGTGCATTTATCTCAGATGTAGAGTTGATAACCCATCATATGCAATTTGTGAATGAAGATCACCAATGATTGTTTTTTTTTTGGGGGGGGGGGAAGTGGGGGGAGAATCCTTGAAATATTTCCAGCTTCTCAACAGAATTTGTTGGGGGGAGGAGAGAACTTTGTACCCTTCACCGTGTATTTGAAACAAGAAGGCAGTTTCTCTTCAGTGGCTTATTGGCAAAATTGCTCTTTAGCGGAGACAGCTATAGATCAACTGGGAAGCACCTGAACAAAAGAGTAAAAACATCTGGTTCCTTTACTGTATTCAGCACTAAAATAGCAAACTGCTACAGAGACGAGACAGTTATTGTGAGGCATCTTGTCCAGCGCCATGCTTTCTTGCTTAAAGAATGCATGTTGAATACGCCTCGAAAGTGAAGTTCTTTGATTTCTGCCAGTTCCTGCTGTCAGTTGGCCTCCTTCGCCCCGGTGCAATTTTGCAGGCGCCTGAAGCTTAAAAGGCAAGGCATCCTCTGCTTCAGCCTGCATGGATTCCAATCCCAGTGGGTGCTGCCCTGGCAGACTTCCCTTTGGTTCAGGGCAGAGGTCACCAAACTTGGCAACTTTTAAGACTTGTGGACTTCAACTCCCAGAATTCCTCAGCCAGCATAGCCTTTTCATGATGTGAATGATTTTAATGGAAAGTGTACGTGCTGTATGGATTCTCCTTAGAGCTGTTCGGATCATCCAGAGAGTGGGAGGTGCTTCAGTCTGCGTCGTTGAAAGCTGAGCTTAATTACTGAGGAACGCTCCGCCCTCCATCACGTGTCTCCCTTGCGTTCCCCAGTTTATGCTCAGCCTTCGTGAGAGTAGGCTGTGTATTTCCCACTCCTTGGCTGATTCAAGAACTTCCTTATTATTTCAGGTTTGTTTATGGTTTGCCTCGGTTTTCTTTTCTTCCTTAGCCTCTGCGCATTGGGATAGTTGATATAGCAGGGGAGTGCGTTTTTTGCCCCCAGGGGGGGTAAAGAGCGGGCGGCTTTCGTGCTCCGGCACCAATCCCTCCCACCCATTCGGTCTTTTTTCCTGCCGCCTCTCCACGCCGCACTCGTAGCGGCTTCTTTTGATCGTGCTGATAAAGCGCAGCTGGTGTTCCCCCCCACCGTAAATGCCGATCGCCCAAGAAGGGGCGAAAAATTTACCTGGCTACCTCTCTTGGCCTCTAGACGTGCCGGAGAGGCTTATAATTGCTCTGAGCGGCCCGTTGATAAGGGATCTTGGGTGGCCGCCATTTTGGGCGCCGCTGCATGTCGGGCGCCATTTTTAAAGGCCTCATTGGGCTGTGAAGAGGCTAGATCTAGTCACAGGACTTCTAGCCTGTGAGAGCTACTGGGCATTCTTATAATTGGAAAACTTGTTGGCTTTCCGCAGCACGCTCAGGGTAGGAAACTGCAGCCTATCCCTCCTGGTTGTTGCCTGGGAGCTCCAGCTGCCAGAGGCCTCATTCCAGCCTCAGGCATTTCATTTGGCTAATTGGAAAAAATTAACAGCAATCTCTGGGGCCACTCCCTCCTGGGAGCACCGAACCGGTCCCCGAGTTAAATATTTGTCAAAAATAATGATAATAACAATATTAATAAATAGATAAATACTTAAATATTTTATATATATATATATATATATATATATATATATATATATATATATATATATATATATATATATATAATCGATATATGACAAAAACACATTATCAATACTAATTGGATTATATATGTTAATTGTACGCATATGTATATATATATTAATAATTATAACAATAATAAGATTATAGATTGTATACATCTAAATTCCAAAAGGGGGTGCGGGCCAGCTGAAAGGACACCCGGCCTTGTTGTAGGTCGAATCCTTGGCGAGCCAACCGCCTTTAGATTTGTATTACAGTCCTTTCTTCCATAATGGCAGATGACAATTCCGCTAAAGGACCTTCTTTGAAGGCCAGATCTAAATCCTACCACCTGCGCAGACAGGCTAAGGAAGTCTCTAAGGAACCTTCCAAGGCTTCTCAGAGGGACGCCCTAAGATGTCATAGGGCACTGGAGAAAGAATTTGACAGGCGATCTAGAGAGGCACAACCGGTACCTCCAGCCCCCCCACCCTCCATTCCTTCTACCTCCAGACACCCCCCCCTCCTCCAGATTGCTCTTCCCTCTCCAGGCGCAGCTCATCCCAGGAACACCAAGTCCCCGGACCAATGACCAGACAGACGCCCGAAGCTACATTCACGCCCACGGCCGCTGGTCTGCGCCAGGAGGAGGCTGCCACAGTTGAGATCCCTGCTCACATGCAGGCATGGATGGAGCGGGCTATCCACCAGGGGATAGCAGAGGGCCTTCAACAGATGTCCAGGTCCGGTCCCCCCTCGATGGCACCCGAACACGACTCGCCATCAGTCAGGTCCTCGCCTAGACCGGACTTTCCTCATGGTCAGGTACCTTTACAGGGTGACAGTCCTCTCCCAGAAAGGGAACTGGAGGAGGCCATAGAGGACCTGGATCGGTCCAGGGAGGAGGAGGAATTTGAATGGGGGTCTACTCACCAAGGGAAGCCCCTATCGGAGATAGATCCTATGGAAGGGGACATGTCCGAGGACAAGGGCCTCACTCCCAATCAACCCACCTTTGTGGGTCTGTTCAAGCCACACATGTTTAAATCGCTTCTATTTAAGGCCAAGAACGTATCTGGCCTGTCTGTACAGTCCCCCTCAGCTCTCCTTTCTCCAGCGGAGGGACAAGAGGACGCCATTTTTAGGCAGCCCGTGGTGGAAGCGGAGGTTATTCCGGCCCTGCCCATATTTCACGACCTTGTCTCAAACCAGTTGGACTCTACAAGGGCCCCTCCTGCCCCATCCAGCCAGGACAAGAGGTTCTTCAACCTCGAGTCGAGCTTCTGCAACCTGCTTAATACTCTTGAGGTAGATGAGCCCATCGTTGGCTTAGCATCCTCTTCCTCCCCCAGTGATCCCCTGGAGGCTCTGAAACCCGAGGACAAGAGGTCCGAACTGGCTTTACGAAGGGCTCATCAAGCTGACACCTGGGCCATTAGATCGGCCACAGCTGCTTCCTTCTTCACCAGGTTTTCTATCCTGTGGCTCCGCCAACTGAAACAGCATGTTCCCCCCTCTAACACAAGGGCACATCAGGACATCGCAAAGTTGATGGCCGTGGCAGAATTCTCGGCCGATGCCACCTACCACACGGTTAAGTTCTCTGCCCGAGCAATAACCTCTCATGTTACAGCTCGTCGCCTGCTCTGGCTCAAACACTGGCAGGCGGATGTAAGAAACAAGGTTAAGTTGACCACTGCCCCCATTAAGGGGGACAAACTATTTGGCACCGCCCTGGAGCCATTGCTATCCGAAACCTGGAGCAAGAAAAAATTTCTTCCTCCCCTTTTTCGGAGGCCAGAGTCAAGAGCCCCTCAGCCATTTCGGAGAGGTTCCTCCCGACCTTTCTACCAGTCACCTTTCCCGCCCAGGTATCCGAGACCCCCCTCCTTCCGGCCATTCCAGCCCCAGGATAGAGCCGATCCGGGTGACAGGAACAGGAGGGGCGACAGCTACAGGCGTCACTTCAGGGGTTCGGGAGGGAAGCCCTTCCGGCGCACCAGGTAGATCCCGCCCCTTCCTTCCCATCGGCGGACACCTCAAGCATTTCGCTGACTGATGGGACTCCTCCACCTCCAATGCCTGGGTCCGGGACACCATCAGACTTGGTCTCGCGCTTGAATTCCAGCACGCCCCCCCTGATTTTTTTATGGCATCCCCCCCTCGAGGGATCCCACCAAACGCAATTTAATGGATTCAGCTATCCATCATCTCAACATACAGGCCATACAACCCGTCCCACCATCCCAGCGGGGGCAGGGGTTTTACTCCCACCTCTTCATGATCCCCAAATCCTCAGGTAGATGGAGGGCTATTCTAGACCTGAAACGCCTTAACCGTTACCTGATCTACCGCAGGTTTAAGATGCACAGCTTACAGTCCATTCTACTGGGCATCAGACATGGCTATCTTCCATAGACCTTTCATAGGTGTATCTTCACATCCCAATCCAGCCCTCCCATTCCAAATTCCTCAGGTTCTGCTACAACCGCCGCCACTTCCAATATGTGGCCCTTCCCTTTGGGTTGGCCTCTGCCCCGAGAACTTTCACTAAGGTCCTTGCGGCTCTGGCGGCCCATCTCAGGGACCTCCCAGTTCGTCTCCACTGTTACCTGGATGACATCCTCATCCTGTCTCACTCCAGACTCCAAGCAGAGAAGGATATCAGAGCTACTCTCTCTGCCCTCCAAGAACATGGGTTCCTAGTAAACTGGCAAAAGAGCCAACTGTTACCATCTACATGGATCACCCACTTGGGGTCCGTCATTGACTCAGTTCAGGAAAAGGTTTTCCTTTCCTCGGAAAGATTCCTTAGCATCCAGGAAACCGCCAAACATATCAGACGGTCAAGAAAGTTGACACTCTTAGAATTGTCTAAATTACTAGGTAAACTGGTCTCATGTATCCCCATTGTTCCCTGGGCCCGTTTACACACCAGATCCCTACAGTGGTTCCTGCTCCTGTTCCAAAGGACCGGCAGAAGCAATTCAAAGGCCATGGTCAAGATGCCTTCAAGGGTCCTCACGTCTCTCCTCTGGTGGACCAGTCCCGCCATCAACAAGGGACAGTGCTTCAAGGAGCCCCAATGCCTCACCCTCACCACAGATGCCAGCCTGTCCGGATGGGGCACTCACATCCACTCGCTTTTGACACAGGGCAAATGGTCACAGGTAGAACAGACATGCAGTATAAACTGGTTGGAACTCCGCGCCATCCACCTGGCCCTGCGCAACTTCCTCCCTCAGGTACGCGGGAGGCACGTCCTTATACTCACGGACAACGTCACCGCCAAGGCTCACGTCAACCGCCAAGTGGGCACCCAGTCCGTACGCTTGATGAGAGAGGCCGAGCGCCTCTGCCGTTGGGCGGAGCGCAATCTCCTCTCCCTCAAAGCCGAACACATCTCAGGGGACTCAAACACCCAAGCAGACTGGCTGAGCAGGACCACAGTGGACCAGTCCGAGTGGCGCATCCACCCGTCACTGTTCAGGGAGGCGACCATGATGTTCAGTCTCCTGTCAGTAAACTTCTTCGCATCCCCCCTCAACATACAACTTCCCAGGTTTTTCTCGAGGTATCCCTCCCACTGGGCCGAGAATCACAACGCCCTCCGTTGCCCCTGGCCCACAGGGCTTCTATATGCATTCCCTCCATTGGCCCTGGTCCCCAGGGTCATCCAGAAGCTCATCTCTGGGAAAGCAGAGCTGATTCTAGTGGCACCCTACTGGACCAGGCACCCATGGTTTGTGGACCTCCGCACCTTATCGGTGGCCCCTCCCTGGAAAATCCCCCCGAACAGGATATCCCTTTCTCAGGGGCCCCTCCAACACCCGGATCCTCAGTGGCTCCAGTTAGCCATTGGAGGTTGAGCGGGAACGTCTAAGAAAGGAGAAGCTCTCTGACCAGGTTATTGATACCATTTTAGCCGCCAGGCAGCCCTCAACAACTCAAATATACAATGCCACTTGGAATAGTTTCTGCAAGTGGTGCCATAGTTTCCAGGTCAACCCGCTTTCACCCTCCATCGCTCAAGTTTTGGAATTCCTCCAAGAGGGTCTGAGGAAAGGTCTTTCCCCGAACACCCTGAGGCGTCAGGTCGCAGCCCTCTCAACTGTCATTGTTTGTAACAATCTGGGTTCCCTTTCCCTCCACCCTCGCATTAGGGCATTCCTCAGAGGAGCCACTAACTTGTGTCCCCCAACCGTACGCCGATACCCTACCTGGGACCTCAATAAAGTTCTTGTGTCCCTCACTAAACATCCCTTTGAGCCTCTCAGGGAATCCTCACTCCAGTTCCTCACATTCAAAGTCGTGTTCTTGGTGGCCATTACTTCGGCTCACCGAATATCGGAGATAGCAGCCTTGTCGGTGAGGAAGGACCTTTGCATCTTCCATGCCGACCGGGTGGTTCTCCAGCCGGACCCTACCTTCTTGCCCAAGGTCAACTCAGCCTTCCACAGGACACAGGAATTCACACTTCCGAACTTCTGTCCCAATCCCTTGCGGGAAAGGGAGAAGCTTTGGCACACCCTGGACGTGAGACGGGCCCTCCGCTTTTACATTAAGCGTACCCAACCCTTCAGGAGGTCCGAATCCCTATTCCTTTCCTTTCAACCCAAATCATTAGGCCACAAAGTGTCCCCTTCAATCATAGGCTGCTGGATTAGAGCTACTATCTCCAAAGCTTATTTGTCTCAGGCTCTGCCGGTACCCAGCAGAATAATAGCACATTCCACCAGAAGTGCAGCCACCTCGGCAGCTTGGGCCACCCAAGCTCCAATTGCTGATATTTGTCAGGCGGCCACCTGGGCCTCCCCATCTCCCTTCATTAGACACTATAAGATGACATATTTGCCTCGGCGGAGGCTTCATTTGGTAGACGAGTCCTCCAGCAAGTCCTCAAGGAACCGCAGAGACTCCCGGACCAGACGGAGTCCCTCCCGTAGGACAGCCAAGCTTTGGTATGTCCCACTCTCTGGATGATCTGAACGGCTCTAAGGAGAATGGGCGTTGGTCCTTACCTGACACGCCATTTCTCTTGAGTCGTGAGGATCATCCAGCCCCACCCTTAGTATTTCACCGTCTGGTGAGGTCTTGTTTCGGCCAATGAACCTTGTAGCATAGTAGGATGAGAGCACGATCTTCTCTTCACTCTCGACTTCGCATAAACTGGGGAACGCAAGGGAGACACGTGACGGAGGGCGGAGCGTTCCTCAGTAATTAAGCTCAGCCTTCAACGACGCAGACTGAAGCACCTCCCGTTCTCTGGATGATCCTCACGGCTCAAGAGAAATGGCGTGTCAGGTAAGGACCAACGCCCATTTTCTGCTACACCTTTTTGTGTGCAGATACTTGGAGTTGGGAACTCAGCTGCACCCTTCAGAAGACTGCAGATTTCAGTCTCTAGATCTCCCAGTGAAAGGCTTGGGGGAGAGAGAGCATTTCTTCTATTAACGTTCGGTGGCCTCTGGAAACACGCAGCCTTCGCTGGGTACCCAGGAAAGGGACACACCTAACATTAGGGATTTCCTCTGAACCTCTGGAGCCTTTCTGCCTGGGAGTGGCTGGATGGGATCGGCTGTCTTCTAAGTTACTCCGTACCTGCCTTCCTCTTCCTGTATCTTCTCTGCCCCAACAGTCGTATTCTCAACATTTCTGCAACCTCTGATTGTAGAGGATTTTGTGAAAAGCCTTCCTATCTTTTAACAAGGCTTTGACAGCCACTAGCCTGCACCTTCCTTCTTTATTTTTGCAGATTAAAAATTTCCTCCTAGGTGAGGACTCCTGTTGAAGGTGCTTTGTTTTGCTGTTTGGAGTGCCCTCGCTGCATCTCATCATTCATGAGACATGTCAGTCTAAACCAGAGGCCCCCAAACTTGGCAACTTGAAGACTGGTGGAAGTCTTAATTTCCTGACAGTGAGAACAATTAGCCAGTGGAACAGCTTGCCTCTGGAAATTGTGAGTGCTCCATCATTGGAAGATTTTAAGAAGAGTCCATGTGTCTGGAATGGTATTGGGCCTCCTGCTGGAGCAGGGGCTTGGATTAGAAGACCCTCAAAGTCCCTTCCAACTCTGTTATTTTGTTATTTATTCTCTGATATCACTGTGATAACACATGTGCTTTCAGTGGAGAAGATCAAGGTTTGAGCTTGTACAGATGAGGTTGAATAACTCTTGTCTGACACTTGGAAAGCTGACAGCGTGATGAGCAGACACTGAATTCCATCTATCCAGGTGTCTTGGCATGTGATCAGTGTGCCAGATGCATTGCGATGCACTTTTGCATCATTCCAAAAAAAATGGGCGGGGGAGATCATCACAACTTCTAAACTACAAATATTCGATTTTTCCCAAAGCAGTGTTTACGGGCAATAGAAATCCAGGGCTTGGGATGGTCCTTCAAAATTGTACAGAAAGAATATAGTATTTTGCTTATAGTTTGTTTTACTTTGGTACCTAGAATATTCCTGCGCACGGCACTTTGGAAAGGGCGTTGATGGAATTATAGCACATGCAGAGAAAAGCAGTGAAGCTGTTAAAACAGATTGGAAGGACAACTTGTGAACAATGTCTGGGGGGAGTGGTATGTTTAGCTTGGAGAAGAGAAGAACTTAAGGAGATTTGATAGCTGTCTTCCAGTACTGTGAAAAGACATGATGGAATTGTTATGAATTGCTCTGCATGAGAGGACAAGAAATAGTATGTTTAAGTTACAGGGAAGTAGAAGTTGATTGGACATCAGGAAGAAGTTCTGATTATAAGGGGTCAGCAAAATATTTTGTCTGTGGAAATTCTCAGTCATCCAGGTTATGGTTGTCCCATAAAGTGCTGTTTCAAGAGGCAAATGGATTTCCTTCCTTCCTCCCTCCCTCCCTCCTCCCTTCCTTTCTGAGCTGAAGAAGCTTCTTGGATGAGAAGTGAAATGTATTCAAAGAAAATGAAGAGGTCTAGTTGCCTTGGCAAAAACCATCTTTGGGACAAGGGGTCAGAAGTGGAATGGATTACCTCAGAAGTATGTAGGTTTCATTTCATTCCCTGCGGGCATTAACAGCTCCCAGGTAATTTTCGGCCAGTTTGAGGTCTCTAAATGCTGCAGAGGCTTCCCTCAAGCCTCTGGGAGGGCGAAAACAGCCTCCAACGGGCCGAAAATCAGCTGGGAGGTGTGCACATATGCAGTGCAGGTAAGTTCGCCTGCAGCTCGCATGCCAGCACAAATGGCTCCGCATGCCACCTGTGGCACGTGCCATAGGTTTGCCATAATGGCCCTAGACCATTGTCACATTGTCATCACATGACGTATTGCATTTTTTTTCCCCTTCGCTAAACCGGGCATGGGTATGGCCAGCGCATGACACATCTGGCCCACGGGCTGTGAGTTTGACACCCCTGCCCTAGACCATTCCAGACAAGTGGCTGTCCAGTCTCTTCTTGAGAGCCTCCAGTGATGGGGCACCCACAACTTCTGAAGGCAACCTTTTCCATTGGTTGATCGCTCTAACCATTAGGAAATTTCTCCTGAATTCTGGATTGCTTCTTTCTCTCCTTGATTATTTTCCATCCATTTTTCTTGTCTTGCCTTCTGCTGCTTTGAAAATAGGTTGACAAACCTGTGTTAGCTTCTGGTTATAACTTGTTTGTAGATGTTTGCAGATACTCTGCTTGATTATCTTTTTCAGGATCTTCCAGGGATGTTGAGGCTGATTGGTCTGTAGTTTCCTGTATTTGTTCCCCCCCTCTTTTGAAGATGGAGACCATATCAGCTCTTTTCCATTCCTCTTGTAGTTCCCTGTGCGCCAGGATCTTTGAAACATATGGTTCAATGATTCTTAGATCACATCTGCCAGCTCCTTTGGAACCCTGGGATATAATCCATCAGGTCCCGGTGATTTGAACTCATCTAGAGTGAACAGGTGTTCTATTACCATTTTCTTGCTTATTTTAATTTGTATTTCTAGTCTGTCTTTTATGGTTACGTTTTTGATAGATTGGGATGTATTGTCTTGTTGCCTGAAGACATGCAAAGAATGAATGAAGGGAAGATCTGCTTTCTTGGTACTGCCCATCACTTCCTTGCCATCTTCTCTCATTAGTGGACCAATTGTTTCCTTGACTTTTTTTCTTGCTTTTTTATATGTTGAAAGAAAACTTTTTAAAATTATTATTGGCATTTGTTACTTCATTCTGAGCCTGTTGTGGTTAGCCGGCAGCAGGTGCGGATGGCTGAGGAAAGCGAGGACTCAGATGAGGGCCAGGACCATTCGGGAGTGGACTCCTGCCTTCAAAGATTGTGAGGGCTGGCAACAGCAATGAGGAGGTTCCCGAGGAGCCTGTGCTCAGTGTGCGTGTGTGCAGGGCTACTTGCAGGAAAGAACAGCTGCAGCAGCACGGGGGACTCGGGAATAAGGCTGCAAGGTAATGGCCCCTCCTACAAGAAGATAAAAGCCAGTTGTGAAGAGAACGTTCTTTGCAGGAAGCAAAGACATTTTGAAACTCAGCCTTGTGGACATTACAGTATCTTAAGCTAGTATTTGAAGACTCTTGTGTTGTGAAATATTTCTTATCTGTTACTCTTGGCAGCCTCGCACAGTTTTGGTGAAACTTGTGCTTATCAAAGTTAATTAGTTTGCAGCAACCTTTTAATTGGGGATTCGTAAGAATCATGGAAAGGTTTCTGTTCCCTTTGGTTCATGTTTGTTTGTTTTGGAAAAGGGTTTGGGTCAGAACAGAGCCTTAGCTTTCCTGACTTCACCTTTGCAAGTTTAGGCTATTTGTTGGTATTCTATCTTAATTATGTGTCCCTCGTTCCATTTTTGGGGGGTACTTATCCTTTTTGTCTTTCCATTTATTAAGAGTTCTTTATGTACCCATTGTGATTTCTTCTTGGATTTTTTTTTTTCTTTTTCAGTAGTATTGGGCAGGACTGGACTTTTATAATAATATTTTTTAGCCTTTCCCTAATTTTCTTGAGATTTTTTCTCTTGTAAGATTTTCAACCATGGAATCCTTCCCAAGCTCTCTTTAAGTTTGTTAAAAATCAGCTTTTTAAAAGTCTGTGATGCTATTATCTTCTATTGTTTGTGTTTGCATTATATTGAATTCCAATATGACATGGTCGTTCTCACCTAAAATTCCTGAGACTTCAACCCCCTCTATCACTTCTTCTCTATTAGTAAGAATTAGGTCTAGTATAGCTGTCCCTCCAGTTCCCTCTTCTATCTTTTAGATGACAAAGTTGTCAGCTAGGTTGGTTAGGAATATGTTCAATATCCAATTTGCTGCAGAGTTTGTGTTTCAGTTGATAACAGGGTAATTAATAGTCCCCCATTACTATTGTGGTGTGTTTCCTACATACATGTGTTATCTGGTTTGCAAAAAGTATATCTATTTCTTCTGTTCAGTTGGGTGCCTGTTGCATACACAATGTCATTATTTTTGCTATATGCCAGGGGTCCCCAACCCTCGATCCATGGAGTGGTACCGATCTGTGGCATCCCAGGAACTTATCTTTGCAAATCAGAAGCTCCACCCGTGGGATATAGGCAGCCAACAAAACCACACCCCCTCCTGGTTTGTGGAAAAACCTCTCTCCGCGGAACTGGTCCCTGGTGCCCAAAAGTTTGAGGGCTGCAAACTTATAGGCAAAGTTGTTCTATATGCTACAATACTGGATTCCTACGATGGTCAGAGATTGGACTAACTTCTTTCCAAATTTTTCATTTTATGAAAGATGCTCAGTAACAATTTGTTTACTTTGAATCTGAATGCCAAGAATCATATAAATTCTAGAATACTGAAGAAACTAGCTGAACCCAGGCCTTCCAAAAAGCCTGGAGAACTTCCATTCTGAAACAGAAAAAATGAAAATCCAGCAATATGCGATATGCAAAATCCAGCAGTCTGACACAAATATCCGGTAAATTCTAGTATGTGTAATAATGGGCATGATTTTTAAGCACCTAGAAAGCAATATTTTAACTACCAGAAATCAGTGTGGATTAATGAAGAACCTTATCTCTTGCCCGTGGTAGAATATCCAGCTAAAGTGCAGAAATTACTTTTCTATATAAATGCAAGAAGTCCAGAAAGAGTAAAATAAGGTGAGAAAAATAAGGCCCTCCACTTAGGTGAGAAAAAAAAAAAACAGGTGTACAGGCTAGGATAGGAAGGCCCTGTTTCAACAGTAGAGCCTGTGGCGCAGTGGTTAGAATGCTGAATTCTGCCCACTGCTAGGAGTTCGATTCTGGCCGACTCAAGGTTGACTTCCATCCTTCTAAGGTCGGTAAAATTTGGACCCAGATTGTTGGAGGCAATATGGTGACTGTATGAACCGCTTAGAGAGGGCTGTAAAGCACTGTGAAGCGGCGTACAAGTCTGTGCTATTGCTGTTGCTGTGAAGGGCCTCTAGGTATCTGGTGGACAATTGCTTAAGTAGGAGCCAGCAGTGTGTTGCAGCTGTCAAACAAGCAACGAAGCTCTGGGCTGCATCAAAATCATGGGACGTATTAGTACCAGTCTATACTGCACCACTGAGGCCACATTTGGAATTGTGTGTCCAGTTCTGGTTGCTGTAGTGGAAGAAAGATGTTGAGGCCCCAGAAAAGGTTCAGAGAAGAACAACAAAGAGGGTAAGGTCTTGTTCTGACCCAAACCTTGTTCCAAGGAAACAAACACGAAACAGAGGCAACTAATTGTCTCTGATAAGAATGAGCCTTGCCAAGGTGGTGCAAGGCTGCCAAGAACACTAGGTAAAGTTGCCAAGAAATATTTCAAACACCAAGAGTCTCCAAACACCAACCAAGATACTCCGAACATCCACAAGGCTTGAGTGCAAAAACTTCTTTGCTTCCTGCAAAGAACTTCAGTTTCTCTGCTGGCTTTTGTCTCTTAAGGGAGGGACCATCACCTTCCACCTTACTTCAGAGTCATCCATGCTGCTGCAGCTGCTCTTTCCTTTGAGCAGTCCTGGGCACAGGCTCCTCGGGGACCTCTTCATCACTGCTGCCAGCCTCCACACTCTTTGCTCCATTCCCTGATGGACCTGGCGCCATCCCTGCCTCACACGCAGGCCCCGCATCTGAGTTCTCACTCTGTGAGCCCTCAGCCGTCTGCACCTACTGCCAGCAAACCACAACAGGTCTCTGGCGATTAAACCGTATGATGAACATTTACGGGAACTAGGTACGTGTAGCCTAAAAAGAGACGGATTAGGGGAGACCCGATAGCAGTCTTCCAGTACTTGAGGGGCATCGATTTATTGTCCATAAAGAAGCAAGGGTGGAAGCTCATCCAGAGGGAGATCCAACCTGGAAATAAGGGGGAATTTCTTGACATTGATTAATCAATGAAATAGCTGGACTCCTGGAGTTGTGCTGGAGGTTTCAAGAAAGATTTGACATCCATTTGTCTGAAATAGTATGAAGGACTCCTGCCTTGGGCAGAGGGTTGGACTAGAAGACCTTCAAAGGTCCCTTTCAATCCTATGATTCTATGAAAATACTGGTTTTTGTTAAATAAGCCCATAACCCAGGATCTGTTGAGGGTTTCCTCCATCTTTTAGGCAAAATTGGATCTCTGGTCCTTTGTTCCAGACTGAGTTCAAATATATACACACATTGGTTTATTAATAACTGATATTTGTAAAGACTTACTCTGCTCTTACTTGTCTTGTAGGATTTAGTAATCGCTTCTCATAAATTAAGAGCCTCTTGAAGCTGGAAATGTTGTCATTGTAATTACTGCCAGTAGGTGGCATCAGACAAATAGTATAACTTTAAACAGAGAAAATGAGATAAAAATTTACAATTATCATCCAGTAGTTGATCTAAAGAAAAAAAAAATCCCATCATCTATCCAGGTCTTTAATATAACGGATTGTTTATCTATTTTGTAGCCTGGCTTATCCAATAATGTTAATGTGGCATGAAAAAAACTTATCAAATTTCATTTTTCCCAAAAAGTTTTATCCCCGTTTTCAAATCAGTGTGTCTTAAAGAGCAGCTTTAAAATATAAATCAGCCTTGGATCAGTATGGCAGTGAGAGAGGAGGCTTCAGATTATATAGGTAGCCTTCGATTTATGACCCCAATTGAGCCCAAAATTTATGTTGCTAAATGAGACCGTTGTTAATGAATTTAGCCCCATTTTATGACCTTCCTTGCCACCATTAAGTGAATCATTGCAATTGTTAAGTTAATAACCTGGTCATTAAGTGAATCTGATTTCTCCATTGACTTTGCTTGTCAGAAGGCTGCAAAATGGGATCGGGTGACACTGGGACTCTGCAACTGTCATAAATATGAGTCAGTTGCCAAGTGTCTGAATTTTGGTCGTGCCATAGAGATACTGCAATAGTCGGAAGTGTGAAAACTGATTATGTCACTTTTTTCAATGCCGTCATAATTTCTTTTTTTTAATTAAAAAAACTTTATTAAACATTAAAAAGATAAATACAAAATACAAAACATTTCATTAAAGATGAAAAAAACAAATACATTACGAATTAATTAGACGGTGCATACATATCAAACATTATTGTAATACTTATTTCATATATCTGGTTGTTACCTGAACTTTAACCTCTTTATATTCTTCCTTATTTATTTACTCGCTGGCTTCTATTATTTATCCAATTATACCAGTTTTCCCAGACTGTGTAATATTTTAAGTCTTCCTTTTCTTAATTTTTGAGTTAGTGTGTTCATTTTAGCGCCATCGTAGACTTTTTGGATTATTACATTTTCTGTTGGCATACGATCTTCCTTCCAACCCTGTGGGAGCGCTATCCTCGCTGCAGTAGTTATATGTAAAATTAAATATTTTTATTTCTTTCACACATTCACCTTTTATTATTCCCACTAAAAATATTTCTGCTTTAAATTCTCATTGAATGGTTGTAATTTCTTTTATCCATGTTCGTATTTTTGTCCAGTATTTCTTACTTTGCAGGTAAAGCCACCAAATGTGGAAGAAGGTGCCTCTTGTTTGTTTGCACTTCCAGCAAAGTGGGCTTAAATTAGGATACATATTGGCCATTATAATTTCAGATGGTCATTAAATTAACTGTTGTGGAGTTGTGTGGTGGCCTAGAGGTGGAGCTCTCACCTCACAATCAGGAGGCTGTGAGTTCAATCCTAGGTAGAGGCAGATATTTTTCTCTCTGGACACACTCTGAGAATATATCTGCTGAATATAACTCCGCCCTGGTGACAGGAAGGGCATCCAGCCATTAAAACACTCTGCTAGCTCCATTCAGTTGTCCAGATTCCTCTTATGGGCAATGGTGCGATTCAACCGGTATATCAACAGGTTCGGTGATTGCGTGCTTCGTTCGCCTGAACCAGTCCGAACTGGTAAAATTCCACTCTTGATTATGGAGTCATTAAAAGAAGATGATAACTAAATGAACTGTTGTAAGTTGAGAACTACCTGTATGTTGGACTCAAAGCAGTCATATTAACTGAGGGTGCTACAGGGGAAGAGTCCAAAGGTGCCCAAGGAGAATTTGTAGTAGGATGAAGGTTCCCCAAAATGTGGTACTATAGATAGTCTCCATCTTACAACAGCAATTGGGATGAGAATTTCCACTGCTAATATGGAAATTCAAAACTTCATGTGACTGCCTTGCTTAGCGACCACAATCAGAGCAGTCCCCATTGCTGTTGTTAAATGAGGATTTCATGTGGAAAGAGTCTGGAATCCAGAAGTGCTGGCTTAGGTGCCGAAAAGGTTAGCTATCACTGCTCTAGTAAGATCTTGGACACCTGGCCATGTCACTGGGCATCAGAGTCTCGACACTACAAACCTGACAGGTTGCTCAACCATCAAAAAATGCCCTTAAGATTCTGTTAAACCTTTAACCTCAACTGTAAATAGAAGCTTGCAAAGGAAGGCAGAGGATTAACCCTTCCGTGAAAGCAGCTTATCAAAGAATAATTGCAGAGGATACAGATTGCAAGGCAGGGAGATATGATGAAATGCTGAAATACACCCCCTCGTGCTCCGTGGTTTTATAGATTATTTTTGCTAAATTACAGGTGTGGCCCTTGATCATAATTTAGGACACGCTATTCTGGGTAGTAATAATTCTAGTGGATAGCAATATGCTACACTGGCTTCACTGTTTAATCAATTATCTTAAGTGTCTCATACAGAAATTAGCTAGATTTCTAACAGGGCACATATAGAATAATAGGGATTATACAAACATGCTGCGATAAAGTCCACTGTAAAGTTGGGCTTGATGGAGAGAACAGGACAACATCTTTGAGGAAGTCTGAAGAATTAGCTAAGTGCCCAAGGCCTGGAGAAGACCAAATGTGACTTCCTTTCTTCAAGAAAGGAGAAAAGGCTTAACTTCAACCCCTGGTAGAGTTGGTAGAATGGATGGCAAAGCAGGATACTTCTATGAATTACGAGGAGGGTACCATGATTTCCAAGATCCACCAGGACTTTGTCAAAAATAAATCTTGTGAGACAAAATCATGTCTCTTTCTTTGGCAGAGCAACTGATCTAGTGAACAAGGGTAACCTTGATTGGAACAAAGCTGTTGGCAAGGAAGGCTCTGCATAAGATAGCCAGTTGTGGACCTGCCTTAATGCAGTACTGCCCAAACTGTTAGGTCATCGCTTCTGGGGTCCTTGGTGCTCCCTGAGTTCAGTTGTTGCAGAGCTTTTGTTGCCAGACTCTTCGGTGTCAGAAAGGAGTGAGGTTTGCTCCCTGCTTATGCACAGTCGCTTGGCCTGCCACTGTTGGGGAGGGGGAGAGCACACGCCCTCTACTACAGGTGGTCCTCTACTTAACAACAGTTCATTTACTGACTGTTCAAAGTTACAATGGCATCGAGAAATGGGACTTAGGACTGTTTTTCAGTTACAATCTTTACAGCATCCTCGTGATCCTGGGATCAAAATTCAGATGCTTGGCAACTGATTCATACTTATGACCACTGCTGTGTCCCAAGGTCCTGTGATCCCCTTTATCAGCCTTCTGACAAGCAAAGTCAACGGGGAAGCCAGATTCACTTAACAACCAGGTTACTAACTTATTGGCTGCAGTGATTCACTTAGCAAATGTGGCAAGAAAGGTCGTACAGTGGGGTAAATCTCACTTAACAGGAGAAATGTTGGGCTCAATTGTGATTGTAAGTGGAGGACTACCTGTATTACAGAATGAAATTCATCTAAATCAGTCTAACCTGGACAGGTTGGAATACTGAATTGAGCTGAGAGGAACAAAGAGTTATTTTACCAGGAGAAAACAATCCTGATGACAACACACGTACAATGTGGAACAGTATACTTATAGAAGTTGTAGGTATTTTACCTCTGAAAATTCTTAAGACCTTCCAGTTATCTTTCATGGATGGTTTAATTGATTTTGGTACAGAATGCAAAGCAATAGCAATAGCGCTTAGACTTCTATACCATTTCATGGTGCTTTAAAGCATTCTCTGGGCAGTTTATAATGTCAGTTTACAATGTATTTCCTCCAACAATCTGGGTCCTCATTTTACCGACCCCGGAAGGATGGAAGGCTGAGTCAATTTTGAACTGGTCAGGATCAAACTCCTGGCAGTTGGCAGAATTGGCCTGCAATTCTGCATTCTAACCATTGTGCCACCATGGCTCTTGGATTGAAATAGATGACCCTTCGTGTAGCTTCCCTCTACATTTCTATGATTACTGTATGTGATTTTATGAGCTCTTCATTCATCTATATAAGATTTAAACTCTTCTTCCTGTAGCCTTTGAATGGGTGAAATGGGCAATAAGGTTTCAACCAACATTTCTCCACTGGGCTAATTTAGAGAATGTGTCCAACATCTGGAACCCACGGCTCTCATGAAAGTGAAATTTGGCAAATTTTATAAAGCATTTGATGTCATAATGCAAAATGCCATAAAACATTTTTCCTGTATTGATCTTTGACTGCACTATCAAGTTCAGCGTGAGCTGTTTACAAGGCAGGTGCAGCTCTGACTGTATCCCAGTTTTTACAGTGAAGGCAGCGCATTACCAGTTCTGCCACTGATGGAGGCCTTGAGGAAACTGGTAAAGAGCTATCTCTGAAAGTTGACCCATGTCATGGGTTGCCTAGTCTGTAGATAAAATTAAACTTTGCAGGACCCAAAAAGCATTCCTGAAATATCTTTCCATCTAGATCTTCCACCATTAGTTTGAATTCCACAATTTAACCTGGTACTAAGCCTTGCCTTGATGCAGACTTCTCATCTTTTAGATCAGGGATCCTCAAACTTGGCCATTTGAAGACTGGTGGACTTCAACTCTCAGAATTCCTCAGCCAGCTGGCTGGGGAATTCTGGGAGTTGAAGACCACCAGGCTTCAAGTGGCCAAGGTTGGAGACCCCTGTTCTAGTGCAACCCCGTGGCCAAGAAGGAGATCTTTAGGCAAGTGATTGTGCAGTATCTTTTTGAAAGCCTCCAGTGATGGAGCATCCGTATCTTCTGAAGACAAGCTGTTCCTTTGATTGATTGCTCTCACAGTTAGGAATTTTCCCCTAAGTTCTAGGTTGCTTACTTCTAGGGACCTTGGATGTCTTAAAGTTGCTAAGGTTAGAGACCCCTGAGCCTTGCCTTGATGCAGACTTCTCATCTTTTAAGGTCAGGGGTCCTCAAACTTGGCAACTTTAAAACTTGTGGACTTCAACTCCCAGAATTCCAAAGCAAAGCTGGCTGAGGAATTCTGGAAATTGAAGTCCACAAGTCTTAAAGTTGCCACGTTTGGAGACCTCTGTTTCAGGTGGTCATCCAAATGTAGGGAGATAATACATGCAAGATTGAGATCGAGATTGAGAACTTAAAATATTATCTCTGCCTCCATATTGTTGCAGACGTCAGTTTGCTAAAAACCAGGGGAAGAAGTTTAATCTGTCACAGAGTTCTCCAGAAAGTAGAAATGGCAGATACTGCATTGGGTATCTACATAAGCTTTCCTTGTTTTGTTCGGCTCTCCGAAAGAGCTATCCAAGGTCCTGTTTGCTTGTTGCTTTCTTCTCCAAGTTCTTTCTTCTGCCGGAGTTCTTTGCTGTCTGACCAGGTTTGATTGATTTGCTGCGAATGGTTGTTGCTTTCCTGGATTTCTGAGACTCCTGGAATACAAAGGTGTCAAAGGATGAGATGACTTGCCTTTTGTCTGAGAGACTTTCAGTATATGGGTTCCTTGAGGAAATCCTCCCTGCCACAAGGCACGAAGCAAGCTTCTCAGAATTCTGACCAATTGGAGCATTGAGCATTGACAGAGCCCGGTTTCTGTTGAAGTTGCGTTTGCATTTACAGGATGACTATTTCAGCAGTACATTATGTTACTCAACAAAGGGCTTCCTCTTTCCATATTAAGAGAATTTGCACCTTGACTTAACAGATAGCGACTGCAAGAACAGGCTTCAGGGAGAGTAAGGATTAATATAGAAATAGTGTCCACTCTTCCTTGGACACCTGGGCCAGGCTGGTTCTGGACACAGGGAACAGATTTTACTCCCTTGCATGCTGAGCACTGAGATTTGGGACACAAGCACATTTTTGGATCTTGGCAGTTTTTGAGTTGCACAATTAAAATTTGTGACCTTCTTTTATGACTCAAATGTTGGTTTTCTGTAATACAAAAACAGATTTTTCTCTTGCTTTCCCTTGGGCATTTCAATGTGAAGGATAAGATGTGAAATCAGGTGGAATGACCTCCTTAAGGCAATTGCACATTCCTTGGGGTTGAGGTATCATACTGTTTTTGAAATTTTATACTAACTTCAACACCTGTTTAATGATCATATCACCTATACTGAGCTAAATCTGTGTCATTATTTGGTGTGTGCCAAAGAATCGCAGGGCTGTTAGATCATTTAGTGATAGAGTCTAACTGTACTATTCCCAGCCCCTTTGCTTCTCAAAGAACTGTCTCCAAAAGATTGATTTGTGCTATTACTAAGCTTAAAGTTATGAAGCTGAACTGTTTCGTTCATTGGTTGGAAGTCAGCAAATTTAAAGGCTGGGCTGCTAGTCAGTTAGGGATATTCCTTGTTGCTGTTCCTGGTGAGAATAATGGGGGGCAGAATGGCCTTGAGGGGTTGTGGGGCAGAAATGGGGCAGATCCTGTATAGTGGCACATTTTGCTGGTTGCCCTCTGCAAGTAGTTCCACTATCACTGGAAAGACCTGGAGAGAGTTTGAAGGTTTTTTTTTTATTTATTTGCTAAATTTATTTGCCACTCATCTCGCCCTAGACTGTCCTGGTTGGCTTACAACAATAAGATGGAAAAAATAATAAAAATGTAAACATAACAATAGCAAAACAATGAAACAATAAAAACAAACAAGGGATGTACAATAATATGAATTGAAAGCTCTGCTGGCTGGAGAATTCTGGAAGTTGAAATCCACAAGTCTTAAAGTTGCCAAGTTTGGGGACCCCTGATATAGTGGGTAGGACCTCCAAGGTCACTTCCAACTCTGTTATTTTGTTAATTCTGATAAAGCCAGGATGATCTCAGTTAAGCGCCCCCCTTGAACTGAGCAAGGACCCTCTGGCTAAGGTTGCAACTTCCAAGATGCCCAGCCAAGTGAGAATTATGGAAGTTGTAGTTCTTGCACATCTGGAAGAAAAAAGGAGACTCTGAAACCCATGTGCAGAGCTGGCTGGAGAATTCTGGGAGTTGAAGTCCACAAATCTTAAAGTTGCCAAGTTTGGGGACTTCTACAGTAGCCTTTCAGGGGAGGCTCCTTTCTTGTCTCTATGCACTTTATTTGCTCATGGGAATCGAACTGCCGAGCTGCCGACCTCAGTGGTGCACAAGCTCAACATCTGGCCCTGACATGGTTGAGAGGAAAGTAGGAACCGGGTACGCCTAGTCCAGAGAAAAGAAGGAGTAGGGGTGACATATAGAAATATTCCAGTATTTGAGGGGAGGGGGTCAATTTATTTTCCAAAGCATTTGAAGGCAAGACAAGAAACAATGGATGGAAACTAATTAAGGAGAGGACCAACTGAGAACTAAGGAAAAATTCCCTAACAGTGAGAACAATTAATCAGTGTAAGGACTTGCCTTCAGAAGTTGTAGGGACTTCATCATTGGAGGCTTTTAAGGAGAGACTGGACAGACACCTATCTGAAATGGCATAGGGTCTCCTGCTTGAATAGTGGGCTGGACTAGAAGACCTCCAAGGTCCCTTCCAGCTCTATTCTGATTGACTGAGAAGAGTTTCATTACTTTTGTCGCCTGATTGACATGTTATTGGTTATGTGTCATTATGTTGGTGCTTGTCTGTTGCGGGCTTCCCCTTTGCAGAACAGGTTGGCAGAGCTGGTTGTAACTCCAGGCGTAGCTGTGCTTCCCTCCAAAGTGGGCCTTGTTCTGGCATTCCTTCTGCAGGACTCTTCATGCTTTGTGCATCCTTACCTTGAACCCTCCATGGGACTCATCTCAGAAGGAAACATTAGATATGGACTGCAGTTAGATTTGAACTTAATATGGTCAGAGATCAAAAAGGCGGAGCTCAGCAACAGGTGGCAGAATCTCATGTTTTTGTTTTGAAATTATTTCTCTAAATTGTCCTTTGAAGTCCAAGTCTAGGAATTTCAAACTAAATAGAAAATTTAAAACCATAAAAATTAATAGAATACTTTAAAAATAGAAATGTGGAAATTCATTTCTAATTATTCAGAACATAACACTTTTAATGTCCTACTAAAACAGTTTGATTCCCTTCGTGCGACTCAGTGAAGCTGGTGGCAGTAAAATTGTCAGTTTTTCATTTTGCCTTTTCCCCCCGAGGTCTCGTGTTCGCTCAGCATCACAGCTGGTTCTCTGGATGTGGTTTGACTGCTGCTCTTACCCTGAATGGTCAATATCCCTAATTTTAGCATTTTGCATTATTTGCTTTTCCAAGCTGCCTTATGTGAAACATTTGTGCTGTGCTGGCCCATGCTGACCTCTCCTGCTCTCCTTCCCTTAGATGGCCTGGCTGAACATCTTCTCCCCCGAGAAGAGTCCTCTCTTCAAAGAAGAAAGCCACCGTGTGCGCAGAAACAAAAGAAGCAAAAACAGCGAAGGATCAGAAGGTGAGTTGGCATCCTGTCTCCCAACAAAGGGGTTCCTACGCCAGAGTTTTAACATCCCATCTTTCCACAAGTGGTTGAGGGGATGTTGTGGTTTGCCAACAGCAGGTGTGGACAGCTGAGGGCTCGGAGAACGAGGACTCAGATGAGGGGCCTGCATGTGAGGCAGGGATGGGGCCAGGACCATCAGGGAGTGGGGTGCTGCCTTCGGAGATTGTGGTGGCTGGCAGCAGTGAGGAAGAGCACCCAGAGGAGCCTGTGCTCAGGGCTGCTTGAAGGAAAGAGCGGCTGCAGCAGCACGGGCGACTCGGGAGTAAGGCTGCAAAGTAATAGCCCCTCCCTTTAGAGATAAAAGCCAGCTGAGAAACTGCAGTTCTTTACAGAAGGCAAAGAAGTTTGATTCTCGAGCTTGGTAGACGTTAGGAATATCTGAGTTCTAATCTTTGGTTCTGCTGGATCTCTTTGTAGCCTTTGAATCATCCCCATGGATGGGGTTGGAGGTCACGTTCTGGGATGCTTCTGTTCCTGGTAGAAGGAATAGTTTCATGGGGAAGCCTGAGCGACGGATGGTCCTTGCGGCCACAAAAATGGCTGCAAGGAAGCGCCATGTCCTCGGGGCTCCTTAAGTTCTGTACGGAGCTGTTGGGGGACAGCTATGAAGAGTTTGGGGAGGGGTGCCATCCTTCTGCTGAGAATAGTGATGCTTCTTCATAACGTCTCAACCAGGTGAGGCTGTGCGTGTCATGAACCAATGCCAAAATTCAGGAATGGGCTGGGTGAGAGCCAATAAACGGAGGCTAAATCTGACAAGATGGAAGCTTGTGAGTGGATGCTTCCCCAAACAGAGGCATCATCGTGCCTGTCTGTTCGGAAAGAGGGTTGGGCTGGAAGGAAGGAATGCAGTTTGCAGGCAGCTCTCTGTCATCACTGGGGCTCGAGTAATCTCCCTTGTTAGGAAGGCCTTCATCAGCCATAACTTCTCTTGCATAGGGCCAGTCAGCTGCTGTCCCCTGTGAGCCGGAAGCAGCATTACCGTAATGTGCTCTAGATGGGCTGCCCTTGAATATGGACAACAATGTTAAAGTTTACTTTACTTTACTTTACTTCACTTTACTTTACTTTACTTTACTTTACTTTACTTTACTTTACTTTACTTTACTTTACTTTACTTTACTTTACTTTACTTTACTTTACTTTACTTTACTTTACTTTACTTTACTTTACTTTACTTTACTTTACTTTACTTTACTTTACTTCACTTCACTTCACTTCACTTCACTTCACTTCACTTCACTTCACTTCACTTCACTTCACTTTGTTACTTCACTTCACTTCACTTTACTTTACTTTACTTTGTTACTTTACTTTGTTACTTTACTTTACTTTACTTTACTTTACTTTACTTTACTTTACTTCACTTCACTTCACTTCACTTCACTTCACTTCACTTTACTTTACTTTACTTTACTTTACTTTACTTTACTTTACTTTGTTACTTTACTTTACTTTACTTTACTTTACTTTACTTTACTTTACTTTACTTTACTTTACTTTACTTTACTTTACTTTACTTTACTTTACTTTGTTACTTTACTTCACTTCACTTTACTTTACTTTACTTTACTTTACTTTACTTTACTTTACTTTACTTTACTTTACTTTACTTTACTTTACTTTGTTACTTTACTTCACTTCACTTCACTTCACTTCACTTCACTTCACTTCACTTTACTTTACTTTACTTTACTTTACTTTACTTTTACTTTACTTTACTTTACTTTATTGTTATTGCACCCCGTATAACGAAATCAAACACCATCCTCAGTGCACATCATGACCATGACAATAAATACAAACACACATCCTTCACATTTTATACAATTGAATTGAAAACCCCTGATATTGCACGATACAATAGAATTCCATAGAGTTACTGCCCTGGGAGCTGTTTTTCAGCCTATCTGTCCTTGTTTTTATTATTATCCTGTACCGTCTGCCAGGTGGTAATAGTTAAAAAAAAAAAGGGTGCCCAGGATGAGAGGGATCTTTGAGGATGTTCTGAACTTTCTTGAGGCAGCAGGAGCTATAAAGCTCTTCTAAAGAGGGGAGAGGGCAACCCAGGATCCTCTGGGCAATGACGTTCACCCTCTGAAGCGCTGTCCTATTGGCCACTGTGCAATTGGCAAACCCTACACAGGTGTGCAGTAAGTTAAGATCCTCTCTCTGGTGCAGCGGTAGAAGGTCACCAGCAGTTTTTCATCCAGTTGTTGTTTCCTGAGAAGCCTCAGGTAGTCTAATCTCTGCTGGGCCCTTTTGACCAGGGTTGCAATGTGAGCACCCCAGGTCAAGTCCTCTTTTAGGGTAACACCCAGAAACTTAAAACTGGCCACTTGCTCCACTCGGTCTCCATTGATGTGCAGAACAGAATGGCAGCCGTGCTGTTGAGGAGGGCCCAGGTCACCACCGTTGACAAAACAATTCCACCAGACAGGAATTCGTTCCGGGGGGGGGGGGGGCAAATGATGCAATAACCTAGGTGATATTCAGGGGTGAACGTAATTTAACTCTTTTGAGTAGCTCTTTAAAAATAGGATTTTTAAAAAGCTTTTCCTGGGATGTACAGCTCTAAATAACTTAACCTCCTGATACGAAGAGGAGCTTTCCCTTCCGTTGCTCCGTTATTATAATTCCTTGAGGAGGCTTTACTGCAGCTGCACAAAATGAACGAGACCTTGAAGATCACTGGGCCAACACTCTTGCCACAGCTTCAGAACCTTTGACTGATGGCCCTTCAGTCCGTTTACACACACACACACACACAAAGTGGTGGTATTCTACTGGTTTGGCCTGGTTCTGCTGAGACCGAACCGGTTCTCTCCACCGCTCTGCCGTTGGGCCCACCTGCTTGCCTGTCTCCCGTACTCACTGTTATCGTCTGAATTTGAAGCGCGGCTGCTTTGCGCGTCATAGAAGAGTGCCGTGCAGCAGCCGCTGAAGCGACCGGGATGGTGCAGACTTGCAGGAGGTGAGTTAGAAGGCCTCTGCACCTGTGCAAAGTATGCATTTAATGCGTGCGCACAAAGTGCAAAGTTTGTCCACCAAGCCACATTCCCTGAACCGGTGGTAAAAATATTTGAATCCCACCATGTTTTCTTTCCAGATCCCTTCTCCTCATGGTTGTTGTCCTTAGGACACACCTCGGAGGAGACTGTCAGATGATCCTTCTAAATCATGGAGCCCACCTTCAGGAATGGTTTTACATTCTTGTAATCCGCCTCGAGTTGCCATGGGTGAATAGGCGGCATTATAAATTCAAATAATAATAATAATAATAATAATAATAATAATAATAATAATAATAATAATGCGTCCTCTTCCTCCGCCTCCTCTCATCTTCAGAGGGGGTCAACTCTTACATTGTCCAGGTGCCAATGTGGGATCCAGCTGCCCCCTGATTCTCTGTTCCAATCCAGTAGGTCACACTTTCATTCAGAGATGGGCTTCTCCAAATCAGCTACCCTCACCTGACCCCATAATTATTCAGAGGCTTTGAAGTAATCGTGTTCTTATCCCATGGCCAGTTCCTAAGTCCCCACTGACTGGCCAAGGCCTGGAGAAAGCAACCCTACCAATTGAAGGTTTTGCAATCTCAGAGACACCAAAGTGAGGTGAATCTCTCCCACTTCTGCTTTCTGCTGTGAACTTAATCTGGACGCCTTCCTTCCTAGTCAATAAATTATCTGGGATTGCACAATCGTATTCTTTTGCCAGGATATTCTATTTTTCTTCAGGCATGTTCAGACAAATTGGTTAAATGTTGAGGTAATTTTATAATTGTCTGTATCCTTCTTTTCTCTGATACTTCTTCGTAGTTTTTGCAGGCTTGACATTTTTTTTACAACAAGCCTTATCTGTTTATTTTGATTCCTAGAAGTGGATCTAGGGAGTATATCTGCCACCTCAAATTATTTATAAAAATAATGAAGGTGGGATATAAACAACAAACAAATATTTTACTCGTCCCTAAAAAAAAAAAAAGTTGCTCTCAATTGGGACAGGGAAGCTCCCCCCCCCCAAAAAAAAGCAGGGCCTCAATAACTCTTACATAGCAATTTTCAAAACTGTCCAGTTTGATTTTTGCGGAGAATTTCCCCCATCTGTTCCCATATTAATTCAGTTGGGAACATCTTGGGTTGCAAACCATTCGTGCATTCTTGGGAATGTGGGAGCTACTGATGCCCAAAGAAACCTTTCATAAGGTCTCTGAGGGTGGTTACGCATGGCTCCTAATTGCACATTGGATGCCATTGTTTAGATTAGAAGGTTTTGCTCCATGTCCTTCCAAGGCAACCACAAAGAAACTTTTGCAATATGGCCTACCATGATGTGGATGATTGTACAGGCAGTTCTGGAACAGACCACAGTTGATGCTGTTCCTCAAGGATGATCCCTCCCCAGCATCTTATCCAGCTTCTGGCTTGGATTGGGTCACTTTGGCCACAACACAGGATCAAAGGCTGGCCTGCTGAGGGAGGTCCATGGTGGATACAAGCCCTGTTCATTTCCAGACACCTGGCTAAAAAGCAGAGGCTCTCTTGGACTTGAATGGTGGAAAGACCCTCTGTCATTGCCCCTGTTGGAATCTGAGGGGGAGGCCGAGCAACTGACAGGGAGTGGGAGTGTGGCTCCATTGGTTGTGGAAGAAACTGGGGAAGGGCAAAGTCTGGCTGGGCAGAGCAGGGGAGAGGTAGAGCAAGGCAGAGGGAATTCGGAGGAAGACCCAGGCCCACCCCCTCTTCATCCTAGGGCATGCAGGGAGGAACGGAGAAGAGAGCAACGTGGGTTGCATGGCTTGTGGGGGAGCAAAGGGCCCTGATTCCCTTCATTAGCTGCAGCTGGGAACACAGTGTTTAAAAAGGGGAGTTGCGCACAGCCAGTTGTTGGGAGCAAATCGTGAGTTATCTGGTATTGTCTAGGCTTATCTGGGTTCCTGGCATCTTTCCAACTGTGTGTGTTTTACTGGCCTTTTAAGTCTGCAATTTCTTATCCTTTCCTATCCAGTTAATTACAGCAGCATGGTTTGTATGGATTTTTATTTACAGTTTGTATGTACTTAGTTTTCGGACTGAATTTCCTCCACTTAAAGACTGTTCTTGAAGATAACTGGACATTGGGGGCAAAATTAGAAGTACTAAAGGGACTCTTCTTACTTATGTGACTGTGTTGCCTTTGTGCCACGCCCCTTTGGGTCATCACACCCTCTCCTGGATGGTTCTTTTGGGGGGGGAGCCCACTCAGGACAGACGTTCTCCAATGGAGACCACGGTAGAGTCTCTCCTGGATGCAGCACTAGGTGGCAGTGATTCTGCACACATGCACACTCATTTGCACCCGCGAAGAGAATGTTCTGCTCTCAGGGCTGCGCAAATTGAAAAGCAGGTTGTGGTGGAAGAGATCTACAACCAAATTCAGGTGGTCCTTGACTTTCGATCACAATTTCCCTTGCTAAGCAGAGTGGTTACAAAGTGAGTTAAGTCTGATTTTATAACCTTTTGGCCACGATTGTTAAAGCAGATCACTCCAATTTTTAAACAAATCAGGCAGTCATTAACTGGATCCAGCTTCTTCCATTCACTTTGCTGGCTGGAATCCGTGATCACCTGACTCCAGGATTCTGCAACCATCTTACATATAACTTTAGTTGCCAGGCGCCTGAATTGATCACATGACTGTGTGAATGCTACAAGGAGTAGCCATAAGCCACATTTTTCAGTACTGTAATTAGCTTGAATGGTTGCTACCCGAATCGTAAATCAAGGAGACGTTTTCTAGGATTGGATGGCAGGTGCTGAGGCTATTTACTTAATTGCCCCAAAAGAGGGGCAGCTCTTGGCAGCCAGACCAGGCTCTGTGTGTCCCAGGGCAGCAAACTCCAGCCTTTCCAGTTCAGCTGACTGGCGGGGGTGGCAGGGAGGGGAGAGGGGACAGTTTCACACATGCATTTGCACCGTTTTCACAAATTGTGAAATGCGCACGCTTCCCCACCACCCCCTTGGCCCAGTTCAGAACGGGCTCTGGCAAGGCATTGGGCCACAGAACGGGGGTTGGGTTGGGGTGGTGTCCCCTGTCCCAGAGCAAGGAGCCATGAGCAGAGAAGCCAGAAAGATCTGGACAGGGGGAGAGGAAGGCTGTGTGCCATCATATCTCCCCTTGTGTACTCTTCCAGTTTTCTCCTCTTCCTAAAGTCTTGCTTTTTTCATTCTAGTACTTCTGCACAGAATGTCAACTCATAAAATATTTCTTTTTAAAGTTGCCAACAGAAAGAGAGGGGGGGGGAACAGTGTGTCAGCTTGGAAATCGAAAGTGCATTCCATAAATGTTTTCAAAGATAGTAACTAGGTGACTGAAGTTTCTGCCGTGCAAAATTCTAACAGGAGAGCATGATCGATGATTCTGGGCTATGGAGGTGTCCCATTGGAGAATATGAATAATGATACACCCAGGGGCTAGGGGGAAAACCAGGGTCAAAGGTGACAATGAATTATGTGTCTCAGAGTCGGCTACACCCAGGCAGTGCCGGACATGTTAACTCCCAATAAATCCTTTTTAAGTTTGGAAGTTTGGCTCAAGACTCATGATTTAATTGGGGTTTAAGTGCCGGAATCCTGATACAGAGTTTAAAGATGGAAATAACCTTTTAGCTAGTTCCTTTTAGAAGCGAAACAGAACTTCTGCCTGCTCCTAATTCCAAGCTATCAGCTGTGTTAACTTTGCTTTAAGGTAGCTGAATTGTCTTGTAGAAAACGGAGCTATTTTCCCCACTTCTTTCTGCCCTGCTCTTCAGTCCATCACCAGTCAAGGTCCAGCTCTGACTGTCCTTCTGACTCTGAAGCACCGGAAGAGTAGAACGAGAGGGAGGACCTTCCGGTAGAGGGAAAGATGCCAATGGGATGGTTGGCAAGGAGAGGCTTTCACTGGGTCACCCACGAAGCTCCAAAGTACAATTATAAAAGTATTTACCCTGAGTTTATTTAGTTCTTCTTGTTTATATACTGAATGCATTGTGCAGGGATGGGATGTTGGATTTTTATTTAATCATCAGATGTTAATAGATACAGGATGTCGTTTCAAACAACAGAAATATATATGGACTTTTTTTTTTCTTTTGTAGGCACAAGTCCTAAAAAGAAGAAAGGTAAGCTTTTTTCCCCTATTTTTACACACACACACACACACACACACAAACATACACGATGTGGCCTGTTGGGGTTTTCCTCTTCATCGTCTATCCAAAATCCCACTCTTTGTGTTTATTTGTCTGATTTAGGTGGCTGCCTAATTTATGTTGCAAGCCAAACATTTGGCTTGGAACAAAGCAACATTAACCAGTAGAACCGACATCCCTTTCTCCCCAAAGCCCTGGGGAGGTTTGATAAAGGCTGATAGGGATTTCCAGAGAACGTGGAAGAGGAGAGGAGCTGGCACAGGGTCCATGCCCCGTGGACGTGATGGAGAATACCGGCCATCCTTCCAGGCTGTTCTAGTCACCCTGCGTACTGGAGAGCAGCAGTGGATGGCAGAAGTCATCCTACATCATGACCACAGTGTCCAGGCAACTTTCCCACCCACTGCAGCTGCTCCAGGCTGAAGAAATGGCCTGGAAGGACAGGAGGAAGAGCTGCTACCAAGGCAGCGGTTAGATAAAAGGCCCTGGGCAAAAATATCGTGCAAGGAAGCATCTCGGGTCAAGACCCTCCCTAGTCGAAGAGAGAAAAGGGCCAGGCACATCCAGACTTGAAAAGTTCTGCTACTGCAGCTTTACAATCTGGCCTACCTGAAGGGATTGCCGCCCCTCTTGCTAGGCTGCATCCGAAGGTCTGGATAGGGATGGGCCACAAGCTCTGTCCCTTCTTCCCAGGGAAAGCTGGAGGCGAGGGCAGGATCTCCAGGGGCTTGCAGAAATGCCCGATGAGGGTAGCTGTTTCGTGCTGGATTGCACAGCAGCAGCAGAGAGGTCTTGGCTATTTTTTGAAGCAGGCACCTCACTTGGATGGAAGCCCTGGTGTCAGAACTTGCCTGCACGTGCCACTCTGGATTCCGTGTAATTGGGTTAGACCTGAAGTAGCAGCTAATTTAGCAGCAGAAGGCCCCCCGGGAAGGATTAGCGAAAGCAGCTGGAGCATGTCTTTCCCCTGGTTTTTGGTGGGGGGGGGGGGGGGAGGAGAGATCTGGCTTAGGTATACACCTCATCCTATGAAGTCTATGAACCAGAGGAATTTTATGATACGCGTCCACCAGATTTCGTGAAGTTTGAGATTCGCTTCAGACCAAAGGCAGGACAGCCGATAGGCAGCTTGGGCGAAGGCTTGGCCAGCAGCCAGCCCAGGCCTGAAGAGGCACAAGAGGGTGGCTTCCTTGTGCTTTGCATGGAGAATCTTCTGCTGCACATGGGTTGTTGTTTTTTGTTTTTTGTTTAAAGGCAAATGTGCTTTTTGTTGGTATTTAACACCAGATAAGCTGTCAAGAATGCATCAAGGTATTTCAAATGAATCTTGGAAAGGCAAATGTAGAGAAAGGACCTTTTTATCATTTATGGTGGGCATGTGATCAAGCAAAGAAAGCATTGGATGAGGATTCACATCTTAATATAGAATATTCCAGAAGTGAATATCAAGATAAAACTAGAAACTTTTCTTTTGGGTTTAATGGAAAAAGATTCAGAAACTTTTGGGAGGATGTTATATATGTTGAGGGCAGCCAGGTTACTTTATTCACAAAAAGGACACTTTGATTCCCACAATGGAAGAATGGCTGCAAAAAGTGATGGAATTAGCAGAGGTGCTTAAACTGGCTGCTTTGATTAAAGAAAAAAACACGATTACTTTGGTTTCTATTTGGAAACTGTTTCTGGACTTCGTGCTCAAGATGGGAAAAAAAATGAAACTTTGATTTTTTTTTTGTTTTACCAATTGAATAGGTTTATTGTTACAGAAATAGCTAGTTTATACTATTATGTAAAACTAAAGAGTTGAGATTTGATGCTGTTGTCTTATTCTATTGCACCAAAGGGAGTCAGAAGTCAGTGCCTTTTCTTTCTTTTCCACCTTTTTCCTACACTTTTTCCTCCCCTATATTTTCTACTATTTTCTCTTGCATTTTTGCATTTTATATTATAAATTAAATAAAAAATAAAATAAAAAGCAAGTTTGCGGCTGCTGCACCATGCACTTTTTACAGTAAGGCGGCATTGCGTTGCCTGGGACTGGGCTTGGCATGGGTGGAATTAAAAATAACATCATGATGTCATCAGATAAGCCCAAGGAAGCTTCCAGATCCACACACTGTTCCTTGGGCAAAGGTGTTGAGCGCAGAAATAAAAATAGCTCTCATGATGATATGTGGTCCCTCTGGGCCACCTGCCAGAGTGATGGAGGTGAGGGCAGACTGGGGAGGGGCTCTGCAGCCTGTCTCTGGGTGTGAGAGAGACATTCATGCCCCACCTTGCCTGAATCTGCCAAGCAGAGACAGGTAATCTTGCCTGACCTATAATAGGACCCTTTTCTGCCCCCTCTTGTACAGGCTGGTCCAGAGAATGGGAATACCCCAAGTGCTAGTCAGGTCTCATGCAGCCCAATTGCTGCTCAGCAAGTGTCATTGGGAGGTTTATAGAGGTTTTGATTTGGGCCCAGAAGCTGATTGGCTACCAGCAAAATTCAAACAAAATCCAAGGCCATCTTGGTAGGTTACAGGAATAGGCTTGGATGGGGGATGCTGGTTTGGCTACTGCTTGTAAAAAGGAATTCTGTTTGATCACAAGCTGAATATAAATACCAGTTGTGAAACGCAGTTTCAAAAAACATAAACACAATTTTGGATCACATGAGTAAAAATAAAATTCCCGAATTACAGGATGAGCTAATTCTACCTTTGGAGAGCCAATTTGATGTAGTAGTTAAGACAACAGATGAGAAACCTGAAGCCAGCCTTGGGCAGGAGGAAGAACCTGGCCAGGTATACCATCTCAGCCCTAGGAAGCAGACAGTGGCGAGCAGCTTGTGAAATTTTGCTAAGAAAACTTCAGGGATTTGTTCAAATGCCTGCCAGGATTCAAGACTGGCTCGAAGGGACTAATAATAATTCCACCCTATGATTTCAAGCTACTTGTTCAGATAACTGGAGCAAGTAATGGTTAAGAGAAATCATAATGGTTCACTTTAGGAAGAGAAGACGGAGGAGGAAGAAGCATAGAGCTGGGAGCATTCTCAAACTCCTAACCCATAGCGCCAAACCCTTACAGCCCAATTCCAACCAGAGGGACTCACATGCAGTGGTCTGTGGCACAAATCCCCTTGAAACCCTCAAAGACTCGGGGATGACAACTGCAACAACATTGCAAAAAAGGCTTTAATAGTTGTAAATCTGATCTTATGAAGCTTCTCTTCTGGTAATACTGATTTGCAAATTAGGGCATACACAACCTTTGCTAGACCAATGCTTGAATTCAGCTCTGCTGTCTGGAATCCGCACTGTATATACAATACAATTGAGCGAGTCCAGAGGTATTCTGTTTGCAACAGAATACCCTACAGCACCAGACTTGAGATTCTAGGCTTAGACAACCTTGAAATACACTGGCTAAGATTGGACTTAAGCATAGTACATAAAATCATACGTTACAACATCTTACCAGTTAATGAATATTTCAGCTTAAACCACAACAACACAAGAGCACACAACAGATATAAACTTAATGTAAACCACTCCAAACTTGATTGCAGGAAGTATGATTTCAGCAACAGGGTGGTCAATATCTGGAACTCACTACCTGATTTTGTGGTCACCTGCTCAAACCCCCATTCCTTTACCCTCAAACTAGCCTCTATTGACCTCACCCCATTCCTAAGAGGTCTGTAAGGGACGTGCATAAGCGCACCAATCGTGCCTGCCGTCCCTGTCCTATTGTCCCTGATTATTAGTTCCTATTTCATGTATTTAAACGTATGTTTATTCTTATTTCTATTATATTGTAAGCGTTTGACTAAATAAATAAATAAAATAAAAATAAATAAATGACAATAACGGCAACCAAAGCCTTAGGTGGCACTTTCCAAGAGGGAAACAATCCGCTCCAGGCCCACCCAGGTTTCAGTAACACAGATCAAATTGTGGACAAAGTCACTGTCCTGTTTAACAGCAATAGCTGTCCAGGGTGGCTCTCAGCCAGCGAGCCCAAAATCCCCAAGTCTGGACTGCCTTCAGGATCCCATTATTTCCCCTCCCTGCCCGTCACTCTCCCAGTGGCCAGCCTGCCTCCTCCTCTCCCCCCTGAGCCTTGCCCACCCTTGCTTCCTCCTCCCAGGCCAAGGCATCTATTCATCCCACCCCTCACTTTACCCGCATGCTCCCCTCCCTCAAGTCAAACTTACCTCCTGGCACTCAGCAGCAGGGAGTGGGGGAAGCTGCTGTGATAGCCTCCAAGACACACCTACCCATCCACCAGTTGTTCCAATCCTTTTCTCCCCTTCTTTTTTGAAGACTGCCATAAGCTTGCCAATATAGGCCAGATTTCTCTCAGGGAGGAATGCAAAAATGTCACAGGCCTTGCAGAAACACTTTGCTTTGTTACCACACAGGACTTTTCTTTTTCTTATTATTGCCTCTGGCTCTCGGGAATCCGTCATGAACTTCTCCCAATGAAGTACACTGTTAAATTGATCGCTGTGAATTCATTCCCTGGCTCTTTAGGTTCCTCTTACAGTCTCTGCTTACTCAACAGGAAACAGTCGCTCTCAACCGACAGCTCTCGGGGTGTATTCATTGCGGGCAGCAGCTGTACGGTGAACTCTGATGCTTCTTGTCTTTCTCTGTTCATTCTGTTCCCATCCTTCTCTCTTCCTTCTGTTGGTCCCCTGCAAGTTTCTGTTGGCCCAGTTGGTGGGCTCACTTCCCTCTACTTTGAAAGGTTGATCCAAGATGGTGCTGACAACGGCTGCCTCGGTGAAATGCTCTCTAATGGTTTCTAAACAAATAATTCCTTCAACACTGTCCAACTATTTACAAAATCTGCACTACTATAGCTATTAATCTCATCACTCTTTATCACCCATCCCCTCCTCCCACTTGTGACTATATGACTGTAACTTTGTTGCTTGTATCCTACGATTTATATTGACTGTTTCCTAGTATAATTTGATTGCTTATTATACCCTATGACTATCATTAAGTGATGTACCTTGTTAGGGATAATGTATCTTTTCTTTTACATACACCAAGAGCATAAGCACCAAAGACAAATTTCTTTTTTTTTTAATTTAAGTTTTTATTGGTTTTTAAAAACAAACATAAACAAACAGAACATAAAAACTTCAAGCTATCTTCCATATGTATACATACAGTGTGCCGGTTGGTTTACAAATTGTTTTGTGCTTCCATTTTGTAGTCTTCAATTACAATTACATTGCATATAATCTTGTATTTTCAATCAAAAATTAAATGTCTTAGTATCATTATTAATCAATCATTTGACTATACTTTTATTCATTCATGTTTTGCAAGATAATCATAATTTACTTAGTTTGTTTTATAACCGTTCATATTATCATCCCAAATCTATCCTAAAATCATTTTGTAGATATAATAAGAAAGAAGTACATGTTTATATATTTATTATTTTCTAAACGTCTACATATTTCATTACTGTATTTTATTGTCTAACCATTGATAGAATAGATCCCAAATTTTATAAAATTGTTTATCCTCTTGTTTTCTAATTTCAAATGTCGATCTACTCATTTCAGCACATTCCAATATTTTCTTAATGATTTCCTCCTGTGATGGTGTTTTCTCATTTTTCCAGTTTTTGGCAAATACAATCCTAGCCGCTGTTAATACATTTACAATCAGATATTTCAAGTCTTTACTATATATTTCAGGTAAAATTCCCAATAAAAATGTCTCTGGTTTCAAGTCTATAAGTTTTTTTGTCATTTTTTCCAACCACATGTGGATTTTAGTCCAGTGTTTTTTAGCATCCGCACAAGTCCACCACATATGGTAATATGAGCCAGATGTCTGATGTCCAACATTTTTCGGATTTATTCTTGAATATTCTTGCTATTCTTGTCGGGGGGAAATGCCACCTGTAAAACATCTTATACAAATTTTCTTTATATGCTGTTGACATTGTCATTTTATAATTTTGAGACCACAATTTTTGCCTTTTCTCTAAATCAATCCCATATCCAAAATTCTTCCCCCAAGCAATCATTGTTTCTTTAACTTGTTCTTCTTCTAGTTTAATTTCTAATAAATATCCATACAATTTTTTAATCACCTTTTCATCAGTACCTGTCAAAATCTTACCTAAATCAGTCAATTTATCATAGAAAGCTTCCATTTTAGAATTTTTATACCTTGCGCATATGAAAACCAATTCATCTTTATACCTTGTTCCTCTAGTTTTTGTATCGATTTGAGTTCACCCTTTTCATTCAATATTTCACCATATCTAACTGTTTGTTCCTTTTTGTATATTATAGGATAAGAAAATGCTTCAATAGTCGATAGCCAGACTGGAATTTTCAAATAACATTATCTTTTAATCTTCTTCCAGTTTAACCACAGAGACTCCCGTATAGAATGTCTTCTAAAATACCCCTGTGTTTTAGTTCCTTTATACCAGGGGTCCCCAACCACCAGTCCCCAGACCGGGACCGGTCCGTGGAACAATTTCTACCGGGCTGCTGGTTTGCTGGGCGCCGCCATCTTGTTTTGATGAAAAAGTGCTTCCGGTGAGCTTTTCCAGGTAGAAAGCGGCGTTTGGGTGCTGAAAGAATCCTCACACCTTAGTTTCATCGAAGGGGCGGGAGGCTTCGAACAAAACTAAGGCGCGAGGACTCTTTCAGCACACATGGCAAGGCAAGCCGAGCGACCGTCGCAAAGCCCATCGACACAGATACAAAGAGGAGTTGAAGGTGGCGGGGAGAAGTGGGGGATGGCTGGCTGGCTGGTCGCTCGGCTCGCCTTGCCATGCGTGCTGATGCCGGTACCGGGCCGCAGATGATTTTGTGATGCCAGTACCGGGTCGCAGCACAAAAAAGGTTGGGGGCCACTGCTTCATACCATAAAAAAGCATGCCACCCCAACAACAAATCATGTCCTTCTAATGTCAACAATCTAGTATTTCTTAGTATTATCCATTCCTTAACCCACATCAGATTTGTAGCTTGATAATACAACTCCCAATTAGGCAAACTAAATCCTCCTCTAATTCTAGCATCCTGCAAATGTTTTAACTTTATTCTCGCTTTCTTACCTTGCCATATATATTTCAACACAATTTTATTTAAATTTTCAAAGTAATCTTTTCCAAGCCTAATTGGAATTGTTTGAAACAAATATAAAATTCTGGGTAATATATTCATCTTGATTGCTGAAATTCTCCCTATTAGTGACAGTTGTAAATTTTCCCATTTCACCAGATCTAGCGCTATCTGCTGTTTAAGTTTGGTATAATTATTCTCTTTTAATGTACTACATCTTGCTATCAAATATATCCCCAATTACTTGATCTTATTTGTGACCTGAATTTTCAGTAGGCCTGCTAGTTCTTCCTTTGGTCTTAATAGCATATTCTTTGTCAAGATCTTTGTCTTATCTTTATTTATTTTCAAACCAGCCACCTTTCCATATGTCTCTATCTTTTCTATCAATTTTGGTGCTGTTTCTAGAGGGTCTTCTAAGATGAAAACCAGATCATCTGCAAATGCTTGCAGCTTAAATTCTTCCTTCTTGATTTTCATTCCTTTTATATTCTTTTCATCTCTAATATTTTTGTTTAGCACTTCCAAAGTTAACACAAACAACAAAGGTTATAGTGGGCACCTTTGTCTTGTTCCTTTTCTTATATTGATAGTCTGTCAGTTCTCCCTCTATCATTACCTTTGCCGTTTGCTTATAGTATATAGCTTCTATTGCTTGAATAAATTTTCCAGCAAAGCCCATCTGTTCCAGCAGTAATAACATGAATCGCCAATTCACATTATCAAATGCCTTCTGTGCATCTAGAAATATCAGAGCCATTTGTTTTTCAGGATGTGCCTCGTAATATTCCAAGGTGTCCAAGATTACTCTCATATTATCTTTAATTTGTCTCTTTGGCAGAAATCCAAAGACAAATTTCTTGTGTGACACTTGGCCAATAAAGAATTCTATTTCTATTTCTGGTTTTATTTCTATTTGAATTGCTGGAGGAAGTAATGGTGTCAGTCCTGTTTACCAATACCTTCATACCCAGGAAGCAATAGAACCTGCCCATGTAGCTTAGCATCCATGTTTATACAAATGAAAACGTAACCCTGTATTTTCACAGGCAAAAAAGCTGGCCCTCCAGGACCTGCTGGGCCCCAAGGAGCACCTGGACCACCTGGACCCCAAGGCCCCCCTGGCATTCCAGGTATCCCTGGCATTCCAGGTACCACCGTGATGGGACCTCCGGGACCCCCAGGACCTCCAGGCCCCCAGGGACCCCCTGGGTTGCAAGGCCCTACCGGTAAGTGCTTAGGAGAGTGAACATGCACGCAAGAAAGAAAGCCAGGCTGTGAGTTCGATCCTAGATAGAGACTAATATTTAGAATAGACTCTCCTGCTCAAGCAGGGGGTTGAACTAGATGACCTCCAAGGTCCCTTCCAACTCTGTCCCCGACTATAAAACTGTCCCCTACTATATAATGCTTGTCAACCTGTGGGGGTTTGTAGGTGCATACAGGAATCTGAGAAACAGTTACCTCAAATGTGCCTGCAACCTGGCTCATCCCAAAGGGCACAAAATAGAGGGTTGTCCTAACTACATATTTGATCTCCACATAACCCATGAAGAATGTCACAGAGGAGCAAAGGAATCTTCTCAGGACTTACCTGAACTATCTCTTGCTCCTTGTTGACTTTTCTGTGCAGAGACTTCCAGCCAATCCTCTTTCTTAATGCAATAGAGATCATTTTCTGGAGCAAAACTGAGTTATAGCAATAGCCCTTAGATTTATATACCACTTCACGGTGCTTTTACAGCCCTCTCCAAGCTGTTTACAGAGTCAGTCTATTGCCCCCAACAATCTGAGTCCTCATCTTACCCACCTCGGAAGGACAGGTGACTGAGTCAACCTTGAGCCGGTCAGGATTGAACTCCTGGCAGTGGGCAGAGTTAGCATTCAAAACTGGATTCTAACCACTGAGCCACCACGGCTCTTGTTATGTCACTGTAGACATTAGAAAGAAGCACATCTGTGACTGGATGGATGGACACAAAATATTTCTCACTTTATACCGAAGCTGCCTGTGGTTTTAAGTATAAAACAAAATAGGAATATTGTTGTAGCTATGTGAAGAGTATTGCAACTGCATAAGCTATGGAGAAGGAGGAAGGGCATAATGTTCCCTGAGATATTTCTGTAATCAGTCAACCCACCAAAATTATGCCAAATGTAGTCTTAATTGTAGAATTAAGGCTGATGGAACTCTCTCCATTTTCCCTTCCCCCAAAAGGGGGATAAAATTTCAAAATGAGACACCATTCCTAACCTATTTAAAAGGTCCACAAATACATAAAATATTTGAGAATATTAAGTATAAATTGTGAACCAAGATATTTTTCTTTTGATAGCTTGATAATATAATCAAAAGAAGGACCAGCTGTTATTCAGGGATTTTCTGAATTATGGCTTTTTGGATACAGGGTGATACATGTTTTAATAAATGGGAAGGAATAAAGGGGCGAGGAGAAAAGAGCAATAGTGATGTAAATGTTTTGTACTAGGGTTGAGAGGGGGCTGCAATTATATAAGAGTGATAAGGTGCTAACGGATTTTTTTTGGCTGCAGAAGAGTAAAATACAATGTCACGGTATGGAAGGCGTCTTTCCAGGATTAGCAGATACCCAGACCAATGAACTCCTAAAAGCAGGGGATTTTGATGAAGTCTTTTAAAAAAGCTTGCTCATATAAAACCATATATGACTCAATATAAAAATTATTTTGCAGGCACAACAGAAAGAGCAGGACCTAGGGATTCACAGGTCAGTGACTTCATTGGGGGGAAAACATCAGGTACACTGATCACAAATGTACCTTGCTTCCTTTTTAAATGCAAAAAAATATGACTTTTCCAGCCAGAGCAGATTTGTTTATCCATCCATTCATCTTTGCATAAAATCTAGGTGATCCGATTAGATCTATCATCTTTTTCTTATGTTATGTTGCTAAAGGACGTATTTGCTGTAATGTCACACATTTGTGTCAATTTTTCGCAGCTTGCATTTAGGAAATTTCTGATGACCAAATAAGTTATTTATAGCAATGAATGGACTTTTGTTCCACGAGATCAGAAATTCATAGTCTCTTCCAGGTTGCCCTAAACTTACGACCAGACATTTAACAAACTTTCAAAGTTATCATGGCCTTGGAAAGGTGCATTATGGCTCATAAAGAACTTCTGGTCACTATAAAAAGTTGTGGCCCCCCCCTCACGTTTGTGGTCCACCTTTCAGCTGCTAGGCAAGTGGTGACTTGCATTTACAACCAGTTGCCAAGCATCTCACAATCCTGTGATTGCCATTTGCAATCTTCTCTGCCAGTTTTCCTGAAAATTAATGGGGAGACGGGCAAGGAAGGTTGAAAGTGGAGAACCCATTCCTGCAGCCCCAAGAAGGGATCTCGGGAATCCTGCAACAGGCACTCTTTCACTCCATCCTTTCAATGACCCAGAGGGGGATTCATGAGCGTAACTGCCAGAAATAGTGACGACATGGGTGTCTTTGCTTAAAGGTCACTCAGTGCCCGGGGTTTCCAGTCCTAATTGTAGTCCTAATTTGAGGACTCCATGTATTGTAAATGTTCAAGACAAGCATTTGGGCATTTCTGTAAACTGGGGGAATCTACCTTTGTTTTTATCTGAATCTGCTTTCTTCTGTTTTGCAGCCAGCAGTGGTTCACCTCCAGGGCCAGGGTTCTGCTATCCAAGTCAAGAATGGTAAGCCTGCCAAGCACTCAGTCACACCAAAGACCCACAATTCACAATGTCGGCTTCCTAGCTCCTGTTAAAGAAAGGAATAGAACGTTTCCCAGGTTTCTGGTTTTAATATTTCAACAGCATGTGTCACGCATTTGATGATCTTTTTTTCTTTCTCCCTCATTTTTTAATGTCTAACTAAAATTAGTTACCATGTCAATCCAGATATTTTGTTCTCACCGTCACCACCATATCTTCACAATCTTGTCACAATCTTATCTCAATCTTGGTTAGCCTCTAATTGTGTGTCAAATCAAATTTCACCCTCAGGTGTTTCGTGTAATTTCTCCTTAATCTTCCAGGCCTCTGAGTAGCAACACCTGTAATTTTTCAGAACAAGTCGCTGCCTCTTTAGTCCCTGTTTTGGTGTCTTCCAAGTCGCCTTCTATTCCATATGCCTCAAAGGGGACCCCTATTTGCTTTACGTGCGTGTACAATTAAACTTAAATGTGCAGTCAAACCTACACTTGTGGACGCTCCAATAATTCCACAGGTCTTAGGACAGACCTTCTTCTCTCCTGTCTTTTCTCAAATATCTGATTCTCCAGCTGACTCTGCAGCATCTGGAGAGCACTTCTTTCTTGTTTTCCTGAAAGCCTGTTGCATTCTGTAGGGCTTCATTGTGGAGGCAGGGGGTTCTGAAGCTTTCTGAATTATTCTGCAATAGGAAACTAAATTATTGAATGTGCAACTCTTCTAACAAATACAACTTTTCTCACATAGAAAGTTTCCTTTCTTTCACATGATGACTGTTTGTTTTGTGTTTTTTGTCAGTGGTGTCTCAACACCAAAAAACCAAAAACACAGTAAAAACACACAAAGGGTCACTATCCATTCTGAAATATTTGTATTCAGAATGCCATCCAATTCTTCCATCACTCAGATTTTCTCAAATTTTCTTAGCTTACGCAACAGCAACTGATAGACTTTTGACCTGAAAGGTATTTTCTTAGTACAGTTCAAGTTGTCTTGTTTATTATTTTCCTTCTTTGATTTATCTCCAAGATGAATTTCCACTCTCAAATCAGTATACCTATCAGTCTCTCCACCATGCCTTCCACAACATGAGAGATATCACCCAGTGAATTCCCTAGCCCCACGTTGTTATTGTCGTGCTTTGGGTTTCAATCACACACACTCAAGCATGGTTGCTATGGAGATTAGCAATTGTATTTTAAGGCTGAAGAGATGACAGCAAAACAGAACAACAACAAAACAGAAAGTTGCCTCAAGAATTTGCTTTTAATAGGAGCGTGCAGAAGACACTAGTCTAAATCTAGAGGAGGAGGAGCAGCAGCAGAAGCTGGGGGCAGAGTTAAAAGAGGGTTCAGCCTAAAATCCCTATGTAGCCACAAGGAGATAACCCCCCCCCCCTTGAATTGCATTGACCCTAATCTAACTTCAACCAAGTGCCAGCTGTTGAGAAGATTCCTGTGCCTGGGTTATTAGCAGCAAATCAATTTAATTGGACTTTCATGAGTGGACCTGGTCTTTCTGGTGCCTGACAAAATCCAGTCCATAGTTCCAGGAGCCCCATTAGGGGTGTCAGTCAAACAAAAACACAAATTCTAAGAGGCTTCCCATAGAGGTCAGGGGTTCAAGGTTTCTTACACAGCAGGGGTCACAGGAATGTCATGCAAGACAGAGCTCCGAGGTTGTTTCCAACAAAGGGGAGCTGGGTCAGGGCTGCCTCTTAAATCAGGTTGCAGCCAGCTGTCATCAATCAAGAGATTAATCATTTGCTTGGCGGGAGCCTGTTTCTGCTCTTCTCAGCTCTCTCCTCGCCAGGTGCAGAGGCTGGGAGGCCTTCAGTCCTCCTCCTCAGACTGCTTCAGCCATCCAGGTGGTGCCTGTGCTTGATCAGCCTCACACGATTCTTGGTTGGGTGTCTCCTCAGGTTGACATTCCACAGGATCAGCTGGAGCAGCTTCCTTAGATTCAAGAGTCAGAATCAAAGTCTGGGCCATGACAGGTATCACGAGAGGCCCAGGGCTTCCCAAGCAGATCTTGAGTCCAGGATGTCGCCTGGCCTGCTTTTAACCGAAAGGTCCCTAATCCGGATTAATTTCTGCATCTGGACTCTTACTCAAACAACTTGGAACCTTCCCCATTAGCAGTTTTCTTTTTCTGCTCTTTGGAATGAGAATGCCAAGCAAGCGAAAGGCTCAGCCCTTCCTCTGAATGAAGGCTGGGCCAACAGATGCCATCCAATTCATTCCCATGACAGACGTCCCTACAAGACAGAGGCTGGCTATTAGTGGACGGGGTCAGTGCTTCTCATGGGCCTTTATCTCATGCGCAGGCTGGTCACCCTTTTCATTCCCTATTTTGTCTTTTGAGTGAATTCTCACCAACCTCTGCAGCAGCCTCAAAGCTCTCAGCAAAGTCTTCTCTTTAGTTACACAGTCCCTATTCCCACAATGCCTGAAACTGAGTCTGGACCCAGGCTGGAAGTATGTTGTGGGAACAGCAAAAGATAATTATTACCTTCCTGCTCAGCCTCTTTGATCCATTTTCACCTTGCCTCAGCAGAAGTTCAGTGGCCTTCCTCAAAAATGAGAGGGAGAGAGGGGGAGAGAGAGAGAGAGAGAGAGAGAGAGAGAAGGGGTCCTCATCAATGGCGGTATTCTACCGATTCGGCCTGGTTCAAGTGAACCGGTAGCAAAAAATGCTACCGTTCGGCCTAACCAGTATTTCTTTTTTCTTTTCTTCCTCCCAACGATCATCTGTTTTGACAATCAGCTGTGCTGGGATCCCCCTCTTACTGCTTCACCCAGGAGGTTTCCCTGAGGCCTAGGAAGCAAAAAAGGGGGCGTGGGGTGTGTGTGTGTGTGTGCTGCATGTATTCCCCCTCCCCGCACGCCGTCTCCTGGGCCTTAGGGATGTGCTTACACAACAGTTTCAATAAAGGGAAAAGACCCCCTTTTACTGCAATATCCATAACCGATGCTTGTCCATCATATGAAATGTCAGGTCTCCGCTGAGCAATTGGGGCCATAAATGTATTTTCCCAATTTTTTAAGGCCTAGCCCGAGGTCGTCAAACTTGGCAACTTTAAGACTTGTGGACTTCAACTCCCAGAATTCCTCAGCCAGCATAGCCTTTTCATGATGTGAAGGATTTTAATGAAAAGTGTACGTGCTGTATGGATTTTCTGCTACCCCCGTTTCCTAATTTTGTGTGCAGATACTTGGAGTTGGGAACTCAGCTGCACCCTTCAGAAGACTGCAGATTTCAGTCTCTAGATCTCCCAGTGAAAGGCTTGGGGGAGAGAGAGCATTTCTTCTATTAACGTTCGGTGGCCTCTGGAAACACGCAGCCTTCGCTGGGTACCCAGGGAAGGGACACACCTAACATTAAGGATTTCCTCTGAACCTCTGGAGCCTTTCTGCCTGGGAGTGGCTGGATGGGATCGGCTGTCTTCTAAGTTACTCCGTACCTGCCTTCCTCTTCCTGTATCTTCTCTGCCCCAACAGTCGTATTCTCAACATTTCTGCAACCTCTGATTGTAGAGGATTTTGTGAAAAGCCTTCCTATCTTTTAACAAGGCTTTGACAGCCACTAGCCTGCACCTTCCTTCTTTATTTTTTGCAGATTAACAGTTTCCTCCTAGGTGAGGACTCCTGTTGAAGGTGCTTTGTTTTGCTGTTTGGAGTGCCCTCGCTGCATCTCATCATTCATGAGACATGTCAGTCTAAACCAGAGGCCCCCAAACTTGGCAACTTGAAGACTGGTGGACTTCAGCTCCCAGAATTCTCCAGCCAGCTATACTGGAGAATTCTGGGAGTTATGCTGGCTGGAGAATTCTGGGAGTTGAAGTCCACCAGTCCACCAGGGAGTTGAAGTTTGGGAACCTCTGGTCTAAACCAATCTTCACCTTTTGTGTTATGTGTTCTACCTTGATCCATCACATTTGTACTGTTTTTATGTTTCTTTTCATGAAGGCTTTTGAGTGACTGCCATTTTCTCTTGCTGAGATCTTTCAGGTGGAGTTCTTAATGACTGGTCTCGCATAACAATGAACCCGAAAGTGTTTAAGCTGCACACCCGGAGTGGCGAGCTGGAGGTACTGGCAGACGGCACGTACTTCGTCTATAGTCAGGTAGAAGTGAGTACGGTCTTAGGCCTAACTCCTTTTCCTCTATCCAAAATGCAACATCTGTGGCATCGGAGGAGTGTTGCTGCAGAACAAGGAAGGCGATCACAAGTGTGTGCATTAAGAAGTCTCTTGTCTTGTAGACAATAGGGAATAAATTCAGGATGCTGTGGTATGGTTGAAGTACCAGCTCCTTTTTTAAACCAGGGGTCTCCAACCTTGCAACTTAAAGACTTATGGAATTCAACTCCTAGAATTCCTCAGCCAGCTTTGCTGGCTGAGGAATTCTGGGAGTTGAAGTCTATAAGTTGCCAAGGTTGGAGACCCCTGGTCTATAATATATGTGTTTAACATGATTCTAATGGAAGGCCCCCCTCAATCCCACCCTTCCTCCCTTCTCCAAGCTTGCATCTCCCTGCAGTCGCTACCACTTTGCTTATATGGCATTTTCCAACTGTCGTCTTTGATGGCCAGGGTCCCTTCTCCTTAGCCCCGTGCCCCCAAATCCCTTTCTTGGTTGCCCCATGTACTTATTCCCTTACCACCTCAAAGAATGTGTCCCTTTCTATGTCTTCTAAATTAAAAAAAGAAAAGAAAACTACTTTTTCAGTGTCATAGGTACTAAAGGGGAATAAAACCCAACCCAGAAGCACTGCAGATCATTTTGGGGTGGGTGGGTTTAGGAATAGAGAAATAGTGTGACAATAAAATTATACCCCCCCCCCTCCATAAATAAATGAAAAGTAATACGATTTAAAAATGGAATGAAATTGTAAGTATTCTTGCTGATTTTGAGAGCACCTCCCTCCATTTGCAAATCCCAGCCTCTAAGCCAAGGGAAGTTGCCCAAGCCTTATCTTGGAGTGTGTCTACAAAAACTCTTTCCTAAGCTGCCTGTTCTAACCTGCCCTTCCCTTCTTGCAGTTGACCTGTTGTCCTACTGTATATAGTGAATTACACCTTCCTACAGAATTCGGGGTCAGGTGGGGTGAATGGAACACCAGGGGAGGAATCTGGAACTCGCTGACAGAAGACGGGCCAAGTCCGCAGGCAGAGAGAGGTGTGAAAGGCCCCCATGCAAGACAAGGCAAAAGGGCTCCAAGCTTAATGGGTCATTCTGGCAGCTTGTCTGTGAATGCAGCAGCCTGAAATCTTTTACACAGGTGGCGCCAGGTTGTTTTCACTGGGGACCTCATAAAACTGCGATTGGAGTACTCCATGAAGAATATGAGGGTTGTTCTTTTTAAACTGAGCCGTGGTGGCGCAGTGGTTAGAGAGCAGTACTGCAGGCTACTTCTGCTGACTGACTGCAATTTGGCAGTTCAAATTCCACCAGGCTCAAAGTTGACTCAGCCTTCCATCCTTCCAAGATGGGTAAAATGAGGACTCAAATTGTTGAGGGCAATAGGCTGACTCTGTAAACCGCTTAGAGAGGGCTGTGAAGCACTGTCAAGCGATAGATAAGTCTAAGTGCTATTGCTATTAAAACAGCTTTCCACAAATAATTTCTTTAGGTAATAGAGCCTCTGTGGATGTCTATCTCCACAGGCCAAATCTTTCCCAATGAAGTTGGGAAATGAATGAATATTTGAATGTGTGGATTGGCTTGTTCCTCAAGAGATGGCATTTCAGCATTGCTGCTTTGATAGGCCAATAACCACAGAAGTGGAAAATTAACTGAAGCCTTAACGTTTTCTTTGAAAGTAAACAAAATTAGATTTCTTTCAAGGGTAATTGATTATCAGTTAAACCACCATTGTATATTCCAGTAAATGAATTCATTTCTTTTTCTTGTGTGCATGAGACGGAGACAGTTTTTGGCTCAGTGACTGGTGCCTGTGTTCTCTACCATCATTAAAGAGTAATTTATCTTGTATTCTAAATAACAAGCATTGCTTCAGGTGCACTTTTACATGAAACTCCTATAGAGTTTCTTCCTCCTGGTTATACTTTTTCCCCCCCAATATGTTTGCTTCCAATTAGGTATATTACATAAACTTCACAGATTTTGCCAGCTTCGAGGTGGTGGTGGATGAACAGCCTTTTCTGCAATGCACTCGGAGTATTGAGACAGGGAAGACCAACTTCAACACCTGCTACACCGCTGGGGTTTGTCTCCTCAAAGCTCGGCAGAAGATTGCTGTGAAAATGGTCCATGCTGACATCTCCATCAACATGAGCAGGCATACCACCTTCTTTGGAGCCATTCGGCTAGGGGATGGGCCCTCCTCTTAAGGACCTGGGGGGGGAGGGAGGGGGCGGCTTCCCCAACCCACCTGCCTGTTCAAAAGATTGGGAAGAGTCAAAGAACTGATGAGATATTTATTTTTTTATGTAACTACAGAAAGCAAGCCAGGTTCCCCTTGGTTCCATTGGAGCAGTGCTTAACAATGGAGCAGTGCTAGGGACGAGACTTTCCACCTGAGCTGCATATATCACATCAGAGGCAGGTCAATTCCTTCCCACAACTGGCACTGATAAGAGTTACTATGGCAACAGATGATGGAAGGGATGCACCTGAATGCTCTCCAGGAAGATGTATGTTAACAGGGAATTTCTTTGTTTCCCTCCCCCACCCTCTAATTTTTCATACCAAAAATACATAAAATATCACCAGGACATATCCAAATTCTGATATTAGTAAGTTTTATGTTTAGAAGCTGGAACTATTGATGAGGGACTATTTATAAAGCTGGAAGTCACACTACCCAGTTAAAATAGTCAATCCGATTTCCCAAAGCTAATGTGTTGTTACGGGTTTTTAGAAAGGTTTCTTTCTGGATTTGGGTTTCTAGTCTCTGTCTCTACCCTGATAAGTTTGGTACGTGGCATTTCCCAATGCAGTCTTGATGCTTTTCTTAAAGACCAAGATTAGCAGTGTGTGTGGAGGTCTTTCTTCAAACTTCCCTATGGGCCTTTTCTTTTCTTAGTGAGCCGAGTCAGAGCAGTAAAACACAATCTTGCCTTACACAGTGTGGACAAGCAGCCTGTTTCCTATTGAGAGAAGAAAAGCTCAAGGAAGACAATTAGGCAGTTCTAGGATTGAGTTCAGAATTGGGTGGAATCTGGGAAGCAACCTTTTCCATTGTGTACAGATCAGTATCAGCCAAGCTTTAAAGCAACTGCGCCCACTGGATACTTTAATGCTGTGAATTATCATTGCAAAGACAATACGATGGAGCAATTCTGGCAAACTATTAAGTCAGCTGGCAAGAGGGATCATTTAGGGCTTAGAAAGGTGATGGGAGAAAGTTAAAGCAAGCATTGTGATGATATCATCTGGTTCTTCCCAGCTCTCTGCCAGGGAGACAGGAAAAAAAAAATGTCACCAGTTTGTTTCAGCCAAACCTGTTCTCACTAATGGCTATCCTGATGGAGTTGTTGGAGAAGCACAAAAGTGCCAGTATGGTGCTTGGTTTTAACTGGCAACTGTAAAGTTGAAATTCTCCTCTTGCGCTGTGCACAGATGTCTTGATCCTCCTGCTCTCATTTATTTGCAGCAATGAAGCAATGCTTCTGAAAAAGGTTTGTGTGTGTTATCTGCAGGGTCTAGTTTAGCAGTGGTTTTTAAAGGAAGACTGCAGCAATGCCAATCCCATCACTTCTGGGGAGGCAAGCTTGTTTTACTTGGGAAATAGGAGCCCAAGACTGGAAGCCCCGAGAAATGATTAAGACACCTCTGTTTCTGCCCTTCAGCCAGCAGCATCAGGGTCAAGGCTCCAGGCCAGATGTTCTGCTTGTCCAATGGGACACTTACAGGTAGTCCCCAACCTACAACAATTGAGCCCAAAATTTGTGTTGGTAAGTGAAACATTTGTTAAGTGAGTTTGGCCCCATTTTACACCCTTTCTCGCCACAGTGGTTTAAGTGATTCACTGCAGCAGTTAAATTAGTAACCCGGTTGTTTATCGAATCTGGCTTCCCCACTGATTTTGCTTGTCCAAAGTTCACAGAAGGGGATCACGTGACTCCCCCAGGACAGGAGTCACCAACTTTTTGGACCTCAGGGACCACCAAACTCATAGTTTTAAATCCCGCGGATCAGAGACCCTGGGAAAATCCCCAAGAAAGTTTGCAGGAAAATCCCCCCTGCATTTTCCTACCGGTCGATCGTTCTTTATTTGGGATCGCAGGATACTGTGTCCAGCTCCGTTCTCAGGGGGAGAGACTTTTGGCTTCATGCAAGGAAAGCAGCAGAAGTCTTTCTTTCTCTCCCCCAAATTACGCTAGAAATGAGTCTTTGTGAGATTTGTTGCACCGGTGCAGCCTCTTGGAGCAGGAGGCCTTGCAGGGTCCCAAAGACTCATTTCTGGCAGAATTTGGGGGAGAGAAAGAAAGACTTTGGCTGCTTTCCTTGCATGTAGCCAAAAGCAGAAGAAGAAAGAAGTGGAAAGAAGCAGCCCGGTGGCCAGGCCAGGCAAGTGGGGCATGTCCTGCTCCCCCTGCCCTTTCCTCCCTCCCCTCACTACCTCGTGTTGTTCGCAATGCAAGCTACACAAGCCTTGTGTTCCCACGCAGCCTGGATTAATTGCTTTGGGGGGAGGGGGACATTCTTCTGTGGACCACCCATTTTTTTTCATGGACAACCAGTGGTCTCTGGCCTACTGGCTGGCAACCACTGCCCTAGGACATTGTGACCATCACAAATAGGAGCCAGTTACCAACCATCTGGATTCTGATTACATGATCATGGGGATGTTGCCATGGTCATAAGTGTGAAAAGCCCTTTTCAGTGCCGTTGTAATTTTGAACAGTCACTAAATGAACTGTTGTAAGTCAAGGATTACCTGTAGTTACGGACTGCTCCACTTCAGGCTTCCTGTTTTTAGTGGCTTTAAAGGATTGGCTTTATTAGGGTATAAAGTGTGACCCGCCATTAGGTGTTTTAAAAGAGTGGTGTTGATCAAACTCTGTCCAGACTCTGAATGACAGGAAAGTTCCAGGCACAAGTCGCCCTCTCTTGCAGTGGGGTACAGATGCAAATGGGGGGCTACTGCTCTGTGGGCCAGCAGTGGTAGTCACGATATGATCTCTGTGTATATAGATATATAGATATATATATGGAGGGAGGGAGGGAGGGAGAGAGAGAGAGAAAGAGATATATATAGATATAGATATATATAGATATATATATAGATATATAAATGTATATAAATTGGGATGTAAGTTTAGTTAATTTACATTTGCAAATAAAGCTCTCTTGATGTGGTTTTAATTGCTTGAAACCTGTTCTGAACCATACCTTGTTCCAAGTAAACAAACACCAAACAGAGGCAAAAGCAAAACCTTTTAATGCTTCTCTGCGAATTCCGTTCATTCTGATATGAACGAGCCTTGCCAAGGTTGTGCAAGGCTGACAAAAGCCTTAGATTAAGTTGCCAAGAAATATCCCAAACAAAAAGTCTTCAAACACAAACCAAGATAGTCTCAACTTCCACAAGGCTTGAAGTGCAAGAACTTCTTTGCTTCCTGCAAGGAATACCGGTCTCTCAGGCTGGCTTTTATCCCTTAAGGGAGGGGCCATCACCTTGCAGCCTTACTCCCGAGTCGCCCGTGCTGCTGCAGCTGCAGCTGCTCTTTCCTTCCAGCAGCCCTGCGTGCACTGGGCACTGGGCACCACTGCTGCCATACTCCACAAGCTCTAAAGGCAGCACCCCACTCTCCGATAGTCCTGGCCCCATCCCTGCATCACATGCAGGCCCCTCCTCACCTGAGTCCTCGCTCTCCGAGACTTCAGCTGTATCTCATTCTAACTGAAAGGACTCCTGGAAGAATCAGGACAGCATGGTTGGGACAAGATTCCATTATAGCAGGTTAAGTAATAATGTTTATGCGTCCTCTTTGTCTTTAGGAAGCATAAAGAAGCGGTTTCTTGACAGGACTGGAGAAAATGAAACGGTTTGAGAATGACTAGACCAGGGGTGTCCAACCTTGACAGCTTTAAGACTGGGGAACTTCAACTCCCAGAATTCCTCAGCCAGCAAAGCTGGCTGAGGAATTCTGGGAGTTGAAGTCCCCCAGTCTTAAAGTTGCCAAGGTTGGACACCCCTGGACTAGGGGGAGATCCAAAGAGATATTTATCGTGGTGCGCTACTCTGAACTGGAACACAACACCAGCTCAGCACTGTGAGAGGGGGTACGGTTTAATTTCTCGCTACACTTCATGGAAATGTAGCCCCTGCTCACTTTCCAATCTGCCAGTTCCCTAACAGAAATAGGAAATGTTTTGAATGTCACCAAGTAGCTCACAAGTTTGTTCCGGAAATTTCAATAAATCTGCCCCTGATGAAGCTATCATTTTGCAGGATTTCGAGGTACACTGAGGAAGCGCGCACTTGGTCTTCAGAACACGGAAGAAAAAGCTAGGCAGATGCATACCTGCTGAATTAGGTTCAACTTTTTGCATACTTAACAGGACCATGAACGACAGGAGATTTGCTCAGTGCCTTGGCCTCTGAGTGAATTTTAAATCCTCTACCAAGCCCGTTTAGAGCAACAGAACAGGGATACTCTGCCCACTGCCAGGAGCTTAATCCTGACCGGCTCAAGGTTGAGTCGGCCTTCCACCCTTCTGAGGTTGCTAAAATGAGGACCCAGATTGTTGGGGGCAAAAGGGAACCATGTAGTGAGTGCTGTAAAGTGGTATATAAGTAAGTGCTATTGCTAAGTATGAACTAATCACAGAAATATATAGTTTCCTTGAAAAGGTTCCACTGTGAGCTGTTCTAATGGTATGTGAGAATGACCTTGGGAGATGGGGAACTATTCATAAAAGTATTGCAGGCAAACTCTGCCCACTGCCAGGAGTCCGATCCTGATGGGTGCAAGGTTGACCCCTCCTTCCAATGTTGGTAAAATGAGGACTGAGATTGTTGGGGGCAAGAGGCTGACGCTGTAAACTGCTTGTAAAGCACAATGAAGCTTATAAATGTCTAAATGCTATTGCTATAGCCATGAAGAATTGCAATCCTACCCTAGGGCAGGCAATTCAGGAACAAGGAATTGCACTATCCTCGGGCCTGGGATTGCCCATCAGACAAGGGCAGGGCCTACAGAAGGCAGGCAGGGCCTGAACTAAGGTTCACGTTCATAGTCAACCTCTCGAAGTGGCTCTGGAGGCTACCAGCAGCCAACACAGCCGGTCAACGAGGACCGGCCATGTCCTGGACAGCTGCGACTTCCAGAGCCCCTCCAGACCAATTTCTGAGCCTCCCACCCCAAAAGGTCTGCCAATGGAAGGTCGGTTAGAGGCCATCCTTGACTCAGCTCCAAAATCCCATTCAAAACTCTCATCGGGAAACTCGGGGGGAGGCGGGGAGGCTACGCACATCGCACAGAGGGAAACTGAGCAGCGAGAGAAAAGGGGAAGCACTTGTTGGCTGCAACCTGGGTTTAGCTTCGCACAGACATGAGAGCTGGCTCAAGGTACCTTTATTTAAGTACTCCACCAAAGGGTGTCAGCAACTAAAGGAACCAAGACCCAGAACAATGGACAAATACACTTTTATAGTTATGATTAAGGAAGACTTTGGAAAATGTGCAGAGAAGAGCAACTAAGAGGATTAAAGGCCTAGAGACAAAAACACATGAAGAATGGTTGTTGGAACTGGGTATGCCTAGAGAAAACAAGGATAACTTAGGATGCGTTAGAAGTGCCAATATCACCTTGTAAAACGCTAACAATGAAGTTGAAAGTTTAAGCAGTGCCATCATACAAAGTTTCCATCTCCTCTTTTATGGCCCTCCCCAATACTTCTGCTTTTCCAAATTATGCCTGTGTAACGCAACTTTTTGCCACTGAATGAGTTTTCTGGAGAAACAAAGGATTCCCTTAAAGAGTGAGAATGGCCAATCCCTACCTGCCATGATAGATAAAAATATATATATTTCAAAGGATGGAAGAAACTGATACTAACTAGGTGAGCATCTGGTGAAGAGTGGTCAGTAAAGCTTGAATCATTTCAAAGTGCTATTTCCTGTCTCCATGGTAACCTGGGACGCCCTGAGATGCAAAGAGAATTTTCAGAGTAGAACCTGATGATGAAAAGTGATGTCACTGCAGAAGGCAAGGAGCGCATCAGCGATGGCTCTCATGAGGTAAGCATGGGGGGAAAGAAAATATCCCATCCTAGTCACATTAAGGAGAAACTAATAGCAGTGAGGACAAATTAGCCAGTGGAACAGCTTGCCACCAGAAGTTGTGGGTGCTTCATCACTGGAGGATTTTAAAGAAGAGATTGGAAAGCCATTTGTCTGAAATAGTATAGGGTCTCCTGCCTGAGCCCGGTTGGACTGCAAGACCTCCAAGGTCCCTTCCTTCTCTATCCTGATTGATGAAGTTAAGACCCTAAGAAACCACTGGTTCCTTGACACCCGTTTCTTTTGATCCGATTCTTCTACTTGATGCTGCTTCCTTCGTGGCAGGTTTGTGCTGAGAAGCTTTCTTATCAAAAAGGTCCCGTGATTTCCCCGTTACAATAAGCCAGACTTCGCAGGGGTCTCCAACCTTGGCCGCTTGAAGACTTGTGGACTTCGACTCCCAGAATTCCTCAGCCAGCCTTTATGGAGCTTTGGTGGCTGAGGAATTCTGGGAGTTGAAGTCCACAAGTCTTCAAGTGGCACGGTTGGAGATCCCTGAGCCAGAGGCTAACATGGCTTATGTATGCACGTGCTCAGCTGGCGTCCTTCCAGCCTGCAACTTTCTCGTGGCGACTCTCCCGCCCCTCCCGACGGCTCTCGTTGGCTGCGACTTCCCGCCTCGCTGAAGCAATTCCTTAAAGTTTATTTCCGACGTCAGACCCCCGCCACCCTGAAGTGACATAGCGCCCCGCCCCTTCCTCGCCCCGCCCACCCTGCCTCTCGCGGGCCCGCCACCTCAGCCAAACACCTCAGGGGGCGTGGCGTGGCGGATGAGAGGCCACGCCCCCCGCAGCGCTGCAGCCCCGCCTCGCCGCGTGACGTCAGCTCCGCGCCAGCGCCTCCTTGCGACGTCACTGCCGCCGGAGTGCAGCGATGGCGGCGGCGGTTGAGGAGGAAGAGCCGCCGCGGCTCTCGGAGCTGTTGGAGTCCGGCTGGCGGCTGCTGGAGGAGGTGGAGAGCGACGCCGAGGCGTCGTCGGGGGCGCCGGCCGTCCAGCGCCGGGTGCAGCGCGGCCTGGAGCTGCTGGAGCGCGCCGCCCGCGCCGTGTCCCAGCTGGAGCTCTTCAGGTGCGGCGGGTGGCCGAGGCGGGATGGGGGGGGGGGCGGTCTCGCGGGTCCTCCGCCTGGGAGGCCCCGCTCAGCCGCCTCGGCCTGTCTTTGCAGCCGCAACGAGGAGCTGGAGGAGATCGCCTCGGCCGACCTGCGCTTCATGCTGGTGCCGGCCCTGCTGGCCGCGCTGACCCTGCGGCAGGTGGCCCCCGCGCGACGGTTGGAGCACCTGCGGAGGGCGCGCAGCCTCTTCCTGCAGTTCCTCCGCCTCTGCCGGGACTACGCCGTGGCCCGCTTCGACCTGCCACGAGAGGCCGTAGACGAGGAGAAGGAGGAGGAGGAGGAGCAGCGCGGCGGGGAGGCCGGCCCCGCCCCGCCCGACGGCCAGACCTCCCTGCTGGCCATGGCGGCCGCCCGCAGGGCCAAGATCGAGAGGTAGGTGGGGGGGGGGGCTCTATGGGCCTTTCCTCTCGGACAGGGGTCTCCAACCTTAGCCGCTTTAAGACTGGTGGACTTCAACTCCCAGAATTCCTCCACCAGCAATGTTCAGCAAAGCAAAGCTGGTGGAGGAATTCTGGGAGTTGAAGTCCACCAATCTTAAAGCGGCCAAGGTTGGAGGCCCCTGTTCGAGGACCCCCGCCCTGCATGCCCTCTGCAGCCACTCCTTTCCCCACCTGGCTACGCGTAAGTGATTTTGGGCAGCTCCTTCCACTTGAGGGGAGGAAACCCCTCTCCCTCCTTTGAGCCTTTCTGGATTTAGGCAGGTCTGGTGGAGATGGTCTGGGAAGCACCACCTGCCCAGGCTGGCAGGGAACAAGTTTTGATTCTGGATTCGCCCTCTTGATTTTGGGAGCAGATCTATTACAGTATTTTGCAGGCGCAAATTAACATCAGGATTGGTTTTCTGCAAACCCAGCTCTGTGAGACTGTTGGGTTTTGACAGTACAGTATACCAGTGGTTCCAGTGGTGGGATTCAAATTTTTTTACTGCTGGTTCTGTGAGCGGGGCTTGGTGGGCGTAGCAGGGGAAGGATACTGCAAAATCCCCCTTCCTTCCCCATTCCACTAACCTGCTTTCCAGCTCCATTCTCCTGTGCAGGGCAACCAAAGGAGACCCAGCTGATTAGCTGGGACTCAATGGGAGGCAGAGAAGAGATGGGGTTGGCAGGGCCAGTCAGAGGTGGGATTGACCGGTTCTCTGAATTACTCCAAATTTCCGCTACTGGTTCTCCAGAACTGGTCACAACCTGCTGAATAACCACCTCTGAGTGGTGCTCAACCTAGAGGCTTGGGGGAGGGGCACAATGTCATCACAGGGAGTTCGCAAAGGCTTGAAGAAATGTTAAAGCTCGAATGACCGTGGTCCGTAGCCCCAAAAGGTATTTTAAGGGGGGATCCGTGGTGAAGAAAAGGTTGAGAACCACTGCAACATACAACACTTGCTAGGTTTTAGCATTGGAAATTGCCTACAAGTGATCTCAGCTCATATGGGTTGTGTATTTTCAAACATTGAAAATAACAGCAGAAAACATTAAAAAAATGCCTTGTGCTGGAGGCAGCCTCAGTTCAAGGGATTAAAAAGGAACATCATGGCTGGGCAAGAATCAGGTGAAGGATGGCAAAGTTAGGACTGGCTCAAGTTTTGGACTGGGGGGCTGGGGAGAATCACTAAAAATAGTGCATTCCTTTCTTGGATGTTGTCAGCTGGTGCTCCATTCAAAATCCAAGAAATAAATACTTAGACTCCTTTAATCAGAGAAAAGATATCTTTTACTGGAAATCAAGTGGTAGCAACAAAAAAATTCTGAATCTGTGAAAATGGGCGCGTAAATCACATATACAAAGTAATGGCAACGTTCCCACCCCCAGTAGTTCAAATGGTTCTTCCAATTAAAAGTTGTGAATGTCATGTGGGCATCTTCAGGTGGTGATGAGGCTTCTGTCAGTTGACCTTGGCATATTTGAAAAATGTTTGCAGCTGCTCAGAGAAGAGAAAGCTAAGCAAGAATGTACACCCCCCCTCCCCAGTTTATACAGTTCTGGTTTGTAACACCTCCAGCTCACTTCCCACAACCATTCCCCCCTGCCCCCATTACTTATGACAGCCGAAAGATGCAAAGCAAAGGGAGAAAATCTTGAAGGCTGACAGATGTGTTCAAGCAGAGCTGTACGACTGTTGCAACTGTTTTCACTTGAATGCCCGCAGATAGACTTGTTTTTCACTTCCATACATCTTTTGGAAAACAGATACAAGCAAAAGAAAGAGCTGGAGAACCAGCTGGCTTCTTTGAAACCCTTCATTGATAGTGGTCAAGCTGAAGAAGAGCAAATACGGGAATTCTATTTGCTGCAGATCAAGAAGTGGGTCACTGTAAGCTTGGAGGAAATTGAAAGCATTGATCAGGAAATTGCAATCCTTAATCGGCGGGGTGCTCTACAGGTGAGATAGTGATGCCAGTTGTATGGATCAAATAGCAGGCTTCTTTTGATAATCCCCCTCCGCAGTGTGCCCTGATCATCATTGCTGAAAATTAAGACCACGATCTCATAAACAAACAAAAAATAGGAAAGCTATAATGTATGTCTTGTAACAGACACAATATAATCTATATATTGGTGTATAAAGGCAAAAAAGTTCTATTCCTTTCTGATCAAAAGTGAAGGTCCCTAAATCTTGGGTTAAAATCTAAAAAATGTTAGATAACAGAAAGTTAGATATTACCTTATCTTCCAAAGACAGATGGCTTTCCTGGCCAGCAAAATTCCTTATTAAATTATTAATTTGATTATGCATTACTTATTGAATAGCTTTTAATTTAACAAACATCATTTGTAAATCTTCACATAACAGGCAACTGAATGCATCTGAATAATTTTGCTAGGGAAAAATATTCATATTTTGGGGATTTGGGCTAGAATCTCCCTTGTTTTCTTTGAAACTGAATTCTGGTCTTATATAAGTTAATTCAGATATGCAATCAACCATTTGTAATCTGAAATTAAGAAGTGGTGCTCTCAGATTATAAATGTTGGAAATATGGTACAACTTAAGATGCTGTGTGGAAAAGCAGAAACACAAAGCAATTTAGCAAGAAAGGGAAAGTTCTGGAAGGAGAATGAGGGAGCATTTCTTATTTCCAAAGTGACTAGCCAACTGATGCACAACATGAACATTTAAAAATCTGGTGCAAAAATGAAATATTAAAAGTCCAGCTCAAGCAGCCTGACTCTATTCATGATTCTTTGAAGAATTCATGTGGGTTATGGGCTTGGACAGTAGGAGATTGCCCGCTTTAGTGCAGGTGGAGCCTTGACGCCTTGATGGAAATATCTGAGGCACTGCGAGGTGGAAAGGCCAGGTTGATCCCCTGGCTGCTGGCCTATTTCTGAGCCTCAGTTTCCCATTTACGAGATGGAAGCCAGTCTTGCCCTGGGACAAAATGTGTTCTATGCACAATTGACATGAGGAAGACCAAAATGGCATCAGCATTTTGATGACTTTGGTAGATGGTGAATTGAAGGATCAATTGTCATTGCCTCTTTTTTTCTCCCCCTAAACCAGAACGTATTCTATGGGTAGGCAGAGGCCATCTTTTGAGGGGAAATATTGTTGAGGGAATGTGCAGTTGCCTGTCCTTCGCTTCCAGGGGTTTTTGTTTTTGTTTCTTTTAGTGTGAACAGATGCTGAAAATTGCTCCTCCTCCTGTTTTTCCATCCCTTCTCCCAGGGTCCAGCCGCACAACCTTCCCAGCCACCCCGACCTCCAATGAGGCCCTTCATCCTTACTCGGGATGCTGCCCAGGCAAAGTATATCATTGGGGGAAGGGAGGTTCCTCCTGCTGCTTCCGGCAGGGAGGAGGCCTGGATGGCAGAGGGGCAGTTCAGGAGGGGAGTGGGGACTTTTTCTGCTGCTACTGCTGCTCATCCTGAGGACTAGCCGGTTTTCTTCCTTGTAGGGTGTTTGGCGCTGGCTATCCCAGCCTGGCAACAATGACGGTGGATGAATGGTATGACCAGCACCAGAAACAAGGAGTCCTGCCTGACCAGGGCATCTCCCAAAGAGCTCCAGGTATTTCTGAGCATGAAACGTGCAAACAGGAAGGGAGTTGAGGAAAGGAGCTCCCCCTTCGGCTGACCTGTCAAAAGCCCCAAACTGAGACCCCAAATAGGATCCCTTGGAAAGCTAACTGGATGGGGAACCTGGCCAGCAGAATTTGGGAAGTGCAACATCTCACCTTGGGGACCCGGAATGCCCCCCCCCCATGGCTGTCAATGGTTACGGTTCTAAAGTGTGCTTGGTGAGATATAACAGGTGCTTGGCCAAAAGATAGTTTAAAACCTTTAAAGAATAATAGCAATAGCACTTAGACTTATATACTGCTTCATAGTGCTTTCCATCCCTGGTCTCCAACTGGTTTACAGAGTCAGCCTCTTGCCCCCAACAATCTGGGTCCTCATTTTACCCACCTCGGAAGGACGGAAGGCTGAAACAACCTTGATCCTGTTGGGATTTGATCTGCCAAATTGCAGGCAGCTGGCAGTCAACAAAAGTAGCCTGCAATGTTGCATTCTAACCACTGCGCCACCACTCATAAATAAAATCCCCTCAGCAAACATTGGAAATGATAGTTAAGCTTCCGTTCTTTGCAGCCCCGCATAAATAGCCACAGAACCGAGGCCACAAAGAAATACCTGAGCATGGATTGCCCTTGTGTTGCTGAGGATAGGCTGCCTCGGGGAATGACCAAAACCCACACCCATAATTCTCAAAACCACGTAGAAGGAATTTTGGAACACATGGGCTTTTGTTCAGAATACAGAGCACTTCCATGTTTTGCTCACCCTATGTTAGTGCAAGTGTGCCTCTCTTGTTTTATCTCCCCCATTCCGTAAGCATCACCACAATTGAAAAGGGGGTGAAATAGAGGTAGAATAAGAAATGGGTGGCCGCATCAATGCATTTGACTGGGATTGTGGAAACTGTACCCTAAAATTGTCTTGATGGACTGCCTTAGAAGCATATGGGGGTGGGGGCTGCTCTCAGCACAGCTCTGACTTTTGGCTTGCAGCAGGTCCCGAAGACCAGCAGAAAGAACAGGAAAACGCCACAGAGGAGGAGCAGCAAGCTGCTGCATTGAAAGCACGGGAATGGGATGACTGGAAGGACGTGCACCCCAGGGGCTATGGCAACCGGAAGAACATGGGCTGAGGAGAGCCCCTCGTAGCCTTCGTGAGGAAGTGTGAGTGGTTCCTCTTTGGGAAAGAAGAAACGGAATTGCCAGGTGTTGTATCAAGGGCCCAGGTAGATGGGAGTTCCAGAGAGGCCAGTACAGGAAACGCAGGAAGCTTCTGGGGCCATTGCGTTCCTGGCTCTTCTCTTGTCTTCAGATAGTCCTTAGTAACCTGATCGGATGGCCACTTGGAAGTAGTTTGGGCTGTTGTCACTTATTTCTTTATTTTAAAAGACAAATAAAATGCTCCCGTCAGTTCGTCCAAGCGTTCCTTCCTTGAGTTTTTCTCAGCCTCTTGCTGCTTCCTTCTGTTTAAGGGAGAGCAAGGGCTTGCCTTGGCAATCAAGACTCTTCTGGAAGGCTCCCGGAAGTGGTTGTGGAGAGTCCTTTTCAGATTCCGTACCTCACCTTTTTATGCCCCTTGGAGAACAGGAGAAGCTGCCACGGGCCCATCCAGGCGCTCCCTGTATTCCTGAGATGGAAAAATGTCTCCTCCTACTTTGGTTCCCAGCATGTGCATAGTCCTGCCTCCCCGGCTTGTGAATGACTCGGGCTGCCTGGGTCCCCAAGGCAAGGTTTGAATCTCTGAACTTGTGCTGTGCCTCCACAACGTGGTCAGGGCTCTGTTTATCCAGGTGTTTCCCCCTATGGAACTGGACGTCTTAAGTGCTGGAAGCAGCTCTGAAGGCGAAGGCAAGGGAAGATATTGGGGAGAGAAGAGGCGGTGGGTATCTTTGCCTGATCAAGGGGGGTCTCAGAGGCAAGTGACCCCAAATCCTTTTCACTCCTGGTAAAACAGTGCTCTCGCACCCCTTCGTTAGGATTCTAGCCATAGAGGTCATCTTCCTGAACGATGTCGCAACACTGCCGAATGAATGGTAGTTACGACCAATCCTTGAAACGTCAGCCGTTGCGGTGCTACCTGCAGTCGCTTGATCCAAATTTGGGCAGTTGGCAGTCCACCAATACGGATGACCATGCCCGTCATTAGGCAAGGACCTCATGCTTCTCTTGGCCTGCACAAACTGCCAGCTTCATCCCGCCACCTCAGCCTCTGACACCCCCCCTCCCCAGTTGCTGGCTCTTTGCAGAGGCCTGGTGAGGGTTGTTAAGTGAATCTGGTTTCTCCATTGACTGTCAGTGCAGTGGTCATAAATACAAGTCAGTTGCCAAGCACCTGAATTTTGACGACGTGACCACGAGGATGCTGCAATGGTTGCAAGTGTGAAAAACATGTCACAAGTCACTTTTTTCAGTGCTGTTTTAACTCTGAACGGTCACTAAATGACCGGTTGTAACTCAGGGACTACCTGTACAAGTGCTGTCATACGGCAATAAACAATTCTGGTCTGGTGGCTTAAGGTGCCGGCTTAGGAACTAGGAGACTGAATTCTGGTCCTGACTTTGGGCCTGTCCTCCTCTCTCAGCCCCACCCATCCCCCGTGGCTTTGGTTGGGCACCTTCCCTTGGAGCCTGGAGGCCCAGCCTCTCTGTGGGACTTCCCCTGAGGGAAAGGCAGTGGGGTCTTCTGATATTTACCCTGCTCGGGGCCCTGTATTTGTCTGAAGGGGGATTCCATTGACTGCTCTCAATGGCCTGTCGGGATGCCAACTTGACTGACAGGCTTAAGTGGCTTCTGCAGTTGGAGTGCGGTCTGTTCACCTTTGGTTGGAGGAGGTGGCAGAAGGTCAGAAAGTAAGAGCCTTCTTAAGGAAATTATCAACAGCATTTGGCTAATTACCAATGAGTAGCTGTCACCATCTGTCACCCGGAGGGATCATGGCAGGGCAAAGCAGAAAGGGCACCTCGAGGGAGGGGAGCAGCCTCTGCTACGGCTGAGGAAAGGGGGAAGGAACCGGAAGCAGGAAGAAACCCCAATATTCTTTCCGGGTTCTCCACGTTCACACAGTCCGGCCTTTCTTGGATTCCCCTTCCCAAAGGGATTCGGGCAGGCCCTGGGCTTGGTCAAGAAGGTGGCCAGGCCCAGAGCAAGCCAGGGAGGGAGTGAAATGGGGGGGTCCCCCACCAGGCCTGGCCTGAGTCTCCCCCAAGGGCTGCATCACATGACTATTTCGCCCCCTGAGGGTTTGCATCAGCTGTGGCTTCTAATTCACCAGCAGGGACTTTTGGGTCCCAGCACGGCGCGTCTCTGACCCAGCCCTTCCCCCTCCACCCCCCTAGATCTGCGGGGCTAATTTGGCAGGCGACACAGAGGCCCCCTTGCTTTATTTCTGCCCCAGGCTGGTCCTCTTCGGGGGGGGGGGGGTGCGAAGCAGCAAAAATGGCCATCCTGGAAAAGCTGCTTGACATACTTTTTTCAAGTGTATTATACAAGTAAGCTAAAGTAATAGGTAAGCTTTCCCCCAGAATTGTTTGCACATTATCCTCTGAATATCCTGTGTCTCCAGTTGCTGTGATAACTTGGGAGAAGATGCAGTGATGAAGAAAAGGTTGAGGACTCCTGGCATAGATGGATGTCTATCATGAGATACCCAGCCCCTCTTTTAGGGAAACACTCATAGCACTTTAAGTTGGCCTGTCCCTGTTTGAGGGATAGGCAAACCTGCAATTGTCTTTCGGACTGCACCACTTTCTCATCTCCTTTCCTTGTCCCTTTTGCCCAAGTTTTTCTTTTGGCCCCATTTGCAATTTCTGCAGCATTGCTTATCCATTCCCTGGCAAAGCCGGTCTGGGGGCTGCTGTGGGGCCCGCAAAGCCAGCCGGGGGCTTTCAGAGGCAGAAATGCTCCCTATTTGGTGCTCTGGGGAGCGGCGTGTGAGGAACATCAGTTCAGGGCAAAAGGGTGGGTGGGTGGGTCACTCTTTGGTCTTGAATTCTTTGACCGACAGCTCTTTCTATGCCAATCTTCCTTCCTTTCTCCCTGGCTGCCCCCATCCCCGTTAATCTGATTGTTGGGTTCCCTGTTCGATGGATCGTGCATAAAACATTTCCCCAAAGTAAGCGTGAGAGGTCATAGAAATAAAACTGTGAGCTGCCCAGTTTGGAGCAGGCGAAGCCACTGGCAGAGCTCATTAGAACTGGCATTGGCTGGTGGGCATCGCTCTTTGCCTCCTCGCTAGCCCATGTGCCAGTTGATGGGCGGTGAGGTGGATTCGTCATTCCCAACAATGAAAATGTGAATGATGGGGCAACCTAGAGGCCAGCCGGACACTTTATGCAAGAGGAAGAGTGGAAAGCTTTGGGCTGATCAAGAGGATTTCAGAAGATGATCTGGGGATTTCGGAAGAGGCCACGGTAGATTATTGCCTGGTTTTGTAAACCTGGCCGACAAAAAGACCTGCTGCAGCTCTGACTTCCACTTGAATGTGGTCTTTGTTGACTTCAACAGGCTTTGGTTTGATCTCTATTGCCCTTCTAGGGAAAATTCAAAAATGTCCATCTGGAAAAAAAATACGGAACTCAAAAATTCCACTACTGATCACCACTATCAGTTGCTCTTACGGATATTTATTTTTGACTTCAAGAGCTGCCCAGCTCAATAAATGACTGAGTGGCTTACAATTCAAAACACAATTTTACTATTAAAAATGTTTTAAAAGAAAAACAGTAAACAACATTAAAAAGAGTAGGTCTAGAAGTTAGATGGAACAACTGGATTTACAATTAGATACAAGGGATGCCAGTAGCTGTCAAATCTATTGCAATGCAAGAGGACTTTGATAAGAATGTATTCTGGCTCCTTGTTTAAGTTGATATAACTTTAAAGAACTCAAACATTTAGAGGACTTTGATTTATGCCCTCCTTTGCTAGCTGATAGATGGCTATAAAGCATTAAAAGCTAGCATGCTGGTGTTTTGTAACAGTACTAAAACTCCTAAGCCAGGGGTCTCCACCCTTGGCCACTTTTAAGACTTGTGGGCTTCAACTCCCAGAATTCCTCTGCCAGCAAAGTTGGTGCAGGACTTCTGAGTTGAAGTCCGCAAGGCTTAAAGGGGCCAAGGTTGGAGACCCCTGTCCTAAGCCACACGTAAACCATCAAAGTGACAAGCAAGTTGAAAGCTGCTTTCAGGAAAACCAGAAGCCTCAGCTTGGGGGAGCATCTGCCTCAGGGCTCCCTTCCTGACCCCAAGATGTGTGTTCAAGATGGCCCTGAAGTTTCAGGCTGCCTCCAAGTCAGGCTAGGCAGGGAAAGGAGAGAGAACTCATCCTGATGGAAGACTCCAGGTCAAAATTGGGGTCAGAGCGAGGAATGTTCATGAGGCTAAGAATGCCAACAGGCCACAGAGGCAGGATATGCAATTTCAGAATAAACAAATTTTCATTCTCTCCATCAGAATCATGGCTTGGCAGACAGAGAAACAGTAATTGTTGAAAGCAAAATAATTACATGCATAATGTGATTTACTCTTTTTATTACATTCTAAACTTTTGGGATGGTTTGCCAGAAGAAAGGTGAAAATCATTTGGTCAGGTAAATGCCACTCACATGATTAGTCTTTCAAGACTGAAAGGGAAACCAAGGGTTTCAATTTTGCAGTGTTCTGAATAAAGGAAAACAAATGGTTCCCAGGAAGCTGTCGCTGGGTTTTGGTTGTTGGATCCTGGGAAACTCCACTCCAATGCTGCAGTGCCAGCCCACGCAGGACAGGTGAAAACATGGTCTCTGAACAGGTTCTATGGTGAAGTTTACTCTGATTTGAAACAAAGGCCATTTTTCTCATCATGAAACATTTTCCTAAGCGTTTTGCAGGGGAAATCGGTTCAATTCATAATAATTCAAAGCACCAAAACGCAAGACAAGAATCAGTGAATGGAAACTAGCCAAGGAGGGAAGCAACCTAGAACTAAGGATAAAATTATGAATGGTGAGAACAATCAACCAGTGGAAACAGCTTCCCTTCAGAAGTTGTGGGTGCTCCATCACTGGAGGCTTTCAGAAAGAGAGCAGACAATCATTTCTCCATGGAGACAGGAAATAGCACTTTGAAATGATTGAAGCTTTACTGACCACTCTTCACCAGATGCTCACCTAGTTAGCATCAGTTTCTTCCATCCTTTGAAATTATATGTATGTATGTATGTATGTCTGGCATTCAGCTTTGTTCGGGTATTTTCCCACGTCATAGTAGTGGTGCTTTTAAAGTTGTAGCAATGTTTCAGCAGAATCTCATCTGCCATCATCAGGCTTCTGTATAGTGTTTGTCTGTGAGTCAGACTTTTACAGTGGTTTCAGATTTAAATTTGGGGCATCATGCCCAGCCACATACATTGGACAGACCAATAGAAGAATAAGCACCCGCCTGGATGAACACAAAAATGCAGTCAAAAAGCTGGAACACACTTCCTCACTCGTCCAACACATGGAAGCCACAGGTCATAGCATCAACTTCAGTGGCACCAAAACCCTAGCCACTATAGAAAATCCCAGCCACAGAATCATCAGAGAAGCCATAGAGATTGAAAAAAGACCAGAAAGCATCAACAGAAGAGATGATTCCACCAGGCTGTCAATCTTTTGGAGGCCTGCACTCACAAACAAAAATATCTCCACACCACAAGCCAGGCAAACACCTGGGCACAAACAGATCCCCCCTGATACCTCCAGCTCAAACACACCCCAACCAGGCACCCAGGTGAAACTCAGCTTCCTAACTAATGATAGCCGTCCATTTACCCGAAGCCAAGCTGCACTTAAGGCCTCCAATAAAGTAACACAATGTTGCCAGCCAATCAAGATACAAAAAGAGCCAAAAAAACCAGACAGAAGATATTAGAAGCAGAACACAGTAAACTCCAAGACCAATAAACACAGACCAAGACTCAACCAATCAGGAGGAAGAAAAAACCATTCTGACACAGCAATAGGCTGCCCCAAATTTAAATCTGAACCCACTGTAAAAGTCTGACTCACAGACAAACACTATACAAAAGCCTGATGATGGCAGATGAGATTCTGCTGAAACGTTGCTACAACTTTAAAAGCACCACTACTATGACGTGGGAAAATACCCGAACAAATATATATATATATATTTCAAAGGATGGAAGAAACTGTTGCTAACTAGGTGAGCATCTGGTGAAGAGTCAGTATATATATAATATTATCTATCATGGCAGGTAGGGATTGGCCAATCTCACTCTTTAAGGGAATCTTTTGTTTCTCCAGAAAACTCATTCAGTGGCAAAAAGTTGCGTTACACAGGCATAATTTGGAAAAGCAGAAGTATTGGGGAGGGCCATAAAAGAGGAGATGGAAACTTTGTATGATGGTGCTGCTTAAACTTTCGACTTCATTGTTAGCGTTTTACAAGGTGATATTGGCACTTCTTACATGGCAGTTTGGAAACTAAATCAAGAGAAAACCAATGAGATGAGCCTTTTCTAAACCCAACTTTGGGAAATTCTTGGCTTTTTTTCTTTGGATGTGCTCCTGTCTTTGGTACTTTGTTCAGTGGACTTTTATATCTGCTGCCAATCAATATTTCTCAAAGTATTTTTTGAGTTTTAATTTTGTTTCTTCACCACATCTAAGGTTTAGGAGAGAGACTGATGGGACAGAGGGAGGAAAGAAATAGGCATCCAACACAGGAAAACAATCCTGCTGAGCTGCCTTGGTTTTATTTCTCTGTGGCCCCAAGAAGACACTTCAAAGTCCTTTTAAAATTTTAGGAGGAATTGGGAATGTTCCAGGACCCTTTTGAGTTCCCAGCTATTTTTATTGGAAAGAAGCCTCCAATCAATGGGATGAAGGGAATGTACATCTCTTAAACTTCTCAGAATAGAATAACAGACCTTGGAGGTCATCTAGTCCAACCCCCTGCTTAGCTAGGAGACCCAATGCCATTTCAGACAGTTCTTCTTAAGCCCCCGCTCCCCCAGTGATGGAGTAGCCGCAACATCTGGAGGAAAGTTCTTCCACGGATTAATTCTTCTCACTGTCTGGAAATTTCTGCTGGTTCCAGGTTGCTTCCCTCTCTGCTGTCCCGCGCCCACCGGCGTCCGTGGCAGAGGCCAGGCGCCCACTCGCGACGCTCCTCCCCCGCCGGCCGAGCCTCCTGACACCGCCGCGGCTAAGAGGATTGTGGCCTGGAAGGGTCGGCGGGGTGGGCCCGCGGGGTATAAGAGCAGCGCCCGCGGGAGCTGCCCGAGGAGCAGCGGAGCGGCGTCTCGCAGGTAAGGCGGCGGCGGCGGCGGCTTTCCCGGCTTCTGCCAGCTGTCCGCGGAGTTCGGCTCTCGGATGCGGAGGCTGTTCGGAGCACGGGCGGGTCCTTCGGGGAGGGCTCGCCCGACGGACGGGGCTCTTTGGGGGGAATGAGCTGGCTGGGGGAAATCGGGGCCAGAGGCAGCCAACCCTGCAGCGCCTTCCCAGAAACCCTCGTCCGCAGCGCCTTGCAAGACCGTCCCTGCCGTCGGGCTGGCTCGCTCAGGAGTTGCGAGCGCCACTTTACCGTCGGCTCCGCCAGCTCCCTGCCCCAAGCGCCCTGGAAGAAATCCTGGCAGCCAAAAATGGGAAAAGACTCTGCGCGCGCGCGCGTGCGCGTGTGTGTATATTTTTATTTTTATTTATTTTGATTTGTCAATCGCTTACAAGATAATAGATATAAGTAAAAACATAGTTATGAATACATGGATACACACAAGAAAAATAAAAGAAACAATAGGACGGGGACGGTAGGCATGTTGGGGCGCTTATGCACGCCCCCCACAGACACCTCTTAGGAAAGGGGTGAGGTCAATAGTAGACAGTCTAAGGTTAAAGTTTGTGGGGTTTGGGGAAGAAACCACAGAGTCAGGTAGAGGATTCCAGGCATTGACCACTCTGTGGCTGAAGTCGTATTTTTTGCAGTCAAGTTTGGTGCGGTTAACCTTGAGTTTGTATCTATTGTTTGCTCTTGTGTTGTTATGGTTGAAGCTGAAGTATTCATTGACAGGGAGGACATTGCAATGTATGATTTTATATGCTATACTTAGATCGGACCGGAGGCTGCGTAGTTCCAGGTTTTCTAGGTCTAGAATTTCGAGTCTGGTGACATAAGGTATTCTGAAATGAACAGAGGAGTGGAGAACTGTTCTTGTGAAATATTTCTGGACTTTCTCAACTGTGTTACTGTCAGATACATAATGTGGGTTCCAGACTGATGAGCTGTATTCGAGTATTGGTCTAGCAAATGTTTTGTATGCTCTAATTAGTAGCATGATATTACCAGAGAAAAAGCTACGTAGGATTAGGTTAACAACTCTTAATGCCTTTTTGGCTATGTAGTTACAGTGGGCTCTAGCACTTAGATCATTAGAGATGAGTACTTTACAGAGCTTATATATATATATATATGTGTGTGTGTGTGTGTGTGTATTTGTGTGTGTGTGTGTATGTGTTTATATGTATATACTATTACAAGTTACATGTAGAAAGAATATATTATGCACAGTATAGTAACCTATATAATTAGAAACTATGTCAATATGAGTGAATACCGTTACCGGTATTACCGGCTGTAGTTGGTGGTAATGTGGTATTATGGTGGAAATATGATTGATAAAAACTTACTTTGAATAATAAATAAATGAATTTGGCAGCCAATATGTTAGTTTTGTGGAATTGCAATTTTTAAAAATGCATCTGCAAGAAGTTTAAATGCTTTTCCTCCCCAAAGAAAGCTTCCATAGATTTAGGAATTTCTGTAGCATATAAATGTTTCAAATATTAAGCATCACTATTGCTAAAAACTTTGAGAAAAAAAATTGTTGATTAAAATTTAATAAAATTAAAGCAAGAAGTGAAAATCTGGACCAAAAGTATCCCAATAGATAGCTGGTGTCAAAATATAAATCCTTATGAGGCTGAATTTTTTTAACTTTAATATTTCCTAGTGGAAGTTCCAGCACAGGTTTTAAGATTGCCCCCTCCCAGGAGTGTTTTGCTTTCACCAAACCCCCTTTAGAATAATTTAAAAAATTATAGACAAACCCCCCCCCCACAAAAAAACGAACAAAAACAAAACAAAAACTAGGAGCTTTAAAATTAAATACTTCAGCTTAAAAAAAAAAAAAAGACATTGATCATCCGGATCATATCCAGAGAAGGGCTACCAAGATGGAGAAAGGCCTGGAAACCAAGTCCGGTGAGGAATGGTGAAGGGACCCAGATATATTCAGCTTGTGGAAGTGAATTAGAATTAGAAGGCTAAGAGGGGGCACCATGGCTGTGTTGAAAAGCTGTCGTATTGAAGAGGATTCAGTCTGATTCTCATTGTTCCACAGGGCTAGACTAGAACTAAGGGTTGAAGGTTGTAGAGTTTGGATCTGAGGAAGAAGCTCTTGAGAGTCAGAACTTCCAGTCAGACTTTTGGTTAATCAAACAGACTTCACAGCAAACCAATGAGGTTAGGATCAGAGGTCTCCAAATTTGGCAGCTTTAAGACTTGTGGACTTCAACTCCCAGAATTCTCCAGCAGGCATAGCTGGCTGAGGAACTCTGGGAGTTGAAGTCCACAAGTCTTAAAGTTGCCAAGGTTGGAGACCCCTGCTGTAGAGGGCTTCCACTCGAGTCCTCTCAGCAGGGCTACCAGACGTGGGCTGCGAAAATCAGGACAGCCATTAGATGGCAGAAAAGGGTTTCGATATTGTTGCCCTTTAGACATCTGGAGTTTTGTTAGCCAGAAGGGGCAGTCTGTCCTTCGAAGTAAGAGCTTCAAAGGGCTTAACTGAATCATGAAGTGCTTCCTCCTTCCTTGCTTTCCTTCCGGTGGGGTTAGAGGGGATCAGCCCGATTCCCTGGTTGGCCCATAAGGGAGTGGAGCCATCTGGGCTTGTTCATTAAACCTGCTGGCAGAAAGCCCCAGGAAAGCAACCGAGTAACTAAACAGTGCACTTTGGATTGTTTAGTATTCTATGGAAATGCTCCCACTAAATGTTTTTTTAAATAAAAGTTGTAAGATTTGCTCCTTATTTCCTCCATGATTTCAAATTTCCACCTGTTTCTCCATTAGTAAATGGCATTCAAACTAGCAAGTCCCCTTGTTCTGCTCACTGGGTGTGTTGATTCCAGTTGCACAGAAAGATCCCTCCCCTGTGAGTAAATGACTGCAAAAGGATAGCACAAAAGATTTGTAACCAACTGACACACTATATGTATATAAAATGGAAGATGGTTTTATGTTTTTATGTTTTGTATGTGTATGTTTGTTTGTTTTTAAAATAAAAATTCTTATTAAAAAGAAAGAAAGAAAGAAAGAAAGAAAGGAAGAAAGGAAGAAAGAAAGAAAGAAAGAAAGAAAGAAAGAAAGATCCTTCCCAGCTAATCTTGCTTGGTTTGAGTTAAGAGATCTTCAACTTAAGTCACTGGGCAAATCCCTGCTAAACTTGCTGAAAACCAGCTAATTAAAACTGAATGATGCGTATAGCTTAGCGCTAAGAAATAAGATTAGGAAACTAAAAATATATTAGATAGGAGGTTATAGTGAGGAGCAAGCTGAGAACATTTTCTTGGAAGCCAGCCATGTTGGTTTAACGGTCCCTCCTGAATGAATGGCACCTGCGGCACAACATGACTGCCTCACCTGCAGGACTTCAGGTCTTCTGGAGGGGCAAATGGGTGCCAGTACAAACCACGATAGAAGAACTCCTGCAGTTCTTCTCAACATCCCCAACTTTAAATAGTTGATCTCTGTTCCTAAATTCCCAACTGGGTCAGTTTTGAATCCCATTTAGACATATTTAATGGGGGAGGGGGGATCCAGTTTGACAATGCTAGTGATACCAACGTATTGTTAACTGTGTGGACATGACCGGCCAAGCCAAAGGGGTTGGCCAGCCTCTTCTAGTGCTGCAGATCCCCAGGCCATTGCCCTTGCCATCTCTGTGAAAAATCTGCCGTACAGATGCCCCGTTGCCTGCTCAAAGATTCTTCTAGAAACGAAGAGGAAGTGTATGGCCTTGTGAGTGTGTTTGGCTCAAAAACATCTCCAGCTCTTTCTAGCCAGAGCAGGAACTCCAGGGAGCTCCTGTGGGAGAAGCTTCCCCCAGAAACCTCCTTCGTGGGGAGGCTGTTTGGAGGGGATGGGCGCCCACCTCTGCACCGCTGGCTTACCGCTTGGTTTTCTCATCTCTTGCAGGAGTTCTGCTTCCAATCCCCAAAGATGGCTGATGGACCAAAGTAGGTCTGGCGCATCTTCCCTGTGGTCTTGTGAGAAGGATGTGCCTCATTTCACTGCCTCGGCCAGGCCCAGCGAAACCTTCAGCTTGATTCTCCAACAGGAGCCCCCTTTTCCTTGTGCTCCAGGCAGCTGGAGCCTCCAGAGCCCCCGCAAGATTGGCTGCTAAACTGATATTCTTCAGGCCTCCCTGCTCACATTCTGTAGTACAGGAAGATGACACCCCTTTCTCTCCACCCGCTCAGCTTCATTTCATAATTTGTTTCCAGGTTTCCGCTACAGCAGAATTTTCAGTGATATTGTTCAACTCTCCCCAGCAACAATTAGAATGGTGGAGTCCCCGGTAGTGTCTGAACTTGATTGAGTGGGATGTTTGCTCCTTGTTCTAGATCAGGGGTCTCCAACCTTGGCTCCTGGAAGCCTGGCGGACTTCAACTCCCAGAGTTCCACAGCCAGCTGGCTGTGGAATTCTGGGAGTTGAAGTCCGCCAGGCTTCCAGGGGCCAAGGTTGGAGACCCCTGTTCTAGATGAAGTAGCTTGCCCAGCAAGGGTTAAGGGGGTGTGGTTTTCTCCTTGTTAGTTGCTTGATGAGGGTATTGTTTTCTGTGTGATTGTCTGGTATTAATCCTTGCTTATCTGGGTGCCAGTTGCTGGAGAGGATGTGTTCTGGTATTTTTGTTTCCTTTTTAGCTTTTTAATTGTGAATGGTACAGTTTATCTGTACGTATCTATTCATGGCTGATTTTTCTGAATGCCAAAAATCCCTCAGCATTCTTTGCCAGGGTTAGGGGTTACGGTTAGGGTTAGGGTTAGACTTAGGACTTGGTCTAAGATGCTCACAGTTTCCCAGTTGAAACTGTGGTTGAGCCTATCCATGTGATGTGAGACTAAGGAGTGAGTTTTTATGGTGTCCGCTGAGGTCTAGCTGGTGTTCATGGATGCACTCTGCAAGTCTTCTGCATATGGCTGTTATATATGCGCTTTATGTTGGCATTCAGGCAAATCAGCCATCACCAAGCCGGGTCATGAAAAATCTGCTAACAAAGCTCAAGAGAGAATCAAGGACTCCACAGTTCAGATATTCTCTTCTATTTGAACAATCGGTATGGATACATTTGGAATCTTACAGGAAAAGTAGCTGACATGTTTTATAAATAATAAATATTTTAATTATAATCCTTAAAAAAACCAACAGTTTGTGAACATTGGGGTGCAGAAAATTAAGGCTGGAGGTGTAAGCTCCCAGGGAGATATGGGTTATTTCCACCAGGATAAGCAATCCCAAAGCTGTGACTGCTTCACAGCCCCTCTCCTCCCCAGAGAGATCCAGCCTGAGAATCAGGAGAATTCCTCCTGAGCCGCATCTCCCTGATGGAGCCCCGGATGCTTGCAAGGAGTGATCACGGGTGACCTCACAGCCTTCCTTCTCCTAGAGACCCTTTTTTATTTAATGGGAGGAGGAACATTTTAAAATGGAAGGTCCTGCATCTGGGGAAAAGAGCTAAAGGGATATTGCTACCAAAGTTCAGATTTAAAGTTGTGATCTTTCAGACTCAGGAAAAATCCAGGAGGAGCAAAGTGGCTGCCTTTTGGATAGAGGGATCTGCTATTAGACGTTGGAGAGCTTCCTGCCTGTAGTCACTATTCGTATTATTGATCTTCTCTGTAGTTGTTCAGGAATGCCTCATGGGCACCCTTTTAACACATGCATTTAAAAGTTCAAACTATTTTGTGCTGAAGATTAACCCCCTTGAGCATTAGGGTATGTCATATGTTGCTCAGCCTCTGAAATTTCTTCTTCCTCCCTCCTTGCCCTTCCCCATTTGTCTCCCTCCTCTCTTTTTTTTGGCAGAGTATATAAGAAGACTTGTCCCAATGAGAAGGTAAGGTTGGGGTTTGCCACAAACACATCACAAAGAGGCTAAATTGGCCCCAACCATGCCTGAGGATTTCTGGCTACTTGGCGTTCAGTCAGGGTCTTAAAGCAAGATGAGGGAGAGTGGATAGGATCAGTCAGGGGAACTGCAGTGCCAACCTTGCCTTGGCACTGCTGGGCAGAGATGGACATTCGAGGGTGTTCTGTACCTTCATTTGAATTCTTGAGATCCCCGTGCTTTGATTGGCCAAAGCGCGGAGTGATCGGATTGGCTAGGCGAGCCGCGCTGATTGGCTCGCTGAGAATCTCCCGCGATTGGTAGATTCGAATCGCGGGAGATTCAAAGTGGTGTCATTGGCTGCGGCCGCGGCGGCTTGGGAATAAAAAGCCGCAAACTTTTTGTAAGAGCCAATTCAGTTCCTGACTTCAATAAAGAGTTTGATACAAAGTCACCGACTCCTGGCTTCCTTCCACGCGGACATAACAGAGGGAAATGGAACCTGATCCCAAACCCAAGGCTGAGTTGTAAGTGCCCAGCAACGGATTTGACAGTTCAGTTGGGTTGATTCTTTTGACCAGTGGTGGGATTCAATTTTTTTTGCTACCAGTTCTGTGGGTGTGGCTTGGTGGGCGTGGCAGGGGAAGGAGACTGTAAAATATCCAGTCAGAGGTGGGATTTGCCGGTTTTCTGAACTACTCAAATTTTCTGCTACCAGTTCTCCAGAATTCACCATCTCTGCTTCTGATACATCCAGGCACTTGCAGGGATTGGCCCTGAAATGATAATCTCTGTATACAGGTAGTCCTTGACTTACATTTCATTTAGTGACCATTCAAAGTTACAATGGCAGTGAAAATGTGAATTATGACTGTTTTTCACAGTTACGGCCTTCACAGTATCCCTAAGATCACCTGATCAAAATTCAGTTGCTTGGCCACTGACTCGTACTTATGACTGTCGCAGAGTCCCTGGGTCACGTGGTTCCCTTTTGTACTCTTCTGACAAGCAAAGTCAGTGGGGAATCCAGATTCACTTAACAACCAGGTTACTAACTTAACAAAGGCAATGATTCACTTAACAACTATGGCAAAAAAAGTCATAGAACGGGGCAAACCCACTTAAATGTTTCGCGCACCAACGTAAATTTTGGACTCGCTTGTGACTCGAGGACTGCCTGTTATACAAAAGAAGGTTGAATCCCATTTTCTGAATTAGAGCAGCCAGCCAAGAAAAGCCCAGACCGATCTTTGTCCAATCCATTAATCTTCTCAGCTACAGATCTTTTTTCCAATGGGATTCGGGTTAGTGGGGGCTCCCAAGCAGCTTAAATTGCACCAGAAATACAGTGTCACAGGAGGCCTTTGCGTTGGAACCCGGCTGTTCTTCCTTGGGCCATTTTTCCCCCTTTGCTTGAGCTGTCCTGGCCTTGAAAAGCTGGCAGAATTTCATTTTTTTAAATGTGTGCCAGTATGTTCACAGAAATATCCTTATTGTCTTATCACATAGTGTACTGTGTATTTGATTTATTTCTTAGGAAAAAGTAAATCAATAAAAGGCAAAACATTTCATCTGTTTCATCTTACACTGTATTCTGTACTTCTCAGCCCATTCTCTACTCTCCCAAACATCATTTTGAATTTGTTTTCTAATTTTGCATTATCTGCAAATTAGAATCACTTAATGTCTTAGTCCAGACAAGGGGTCTCCAACCTTGACGACTTGAAGCCTGGCTCTTCAGCTTTGCTGGCTGGGGAATTCTGGGAGTTGAAGTCCGCCAGGCTTCAAGTTGCCAAGGTTGGAGACCCCTGGTCCAGACTGATGAGGTCCCATCAAGGAGGGCTTTTGGAGTCCCAAGTAGTATTATATGGAAGTGGCCAAAAAGATTATTGGGGGAAAGTTATCTGTAAGCCAAGGTGGAAAACCAGCTTTTCTCTTTCTCTTGTCTATCCAGTTATCCATCTACCTGGGAAAGCGAGACTTTGTGGATCATGTGGAATCTGTGGAACCTGTCGGTATGTGATTTGCTTTAAATCCTGTTAGTGCTGATTGCATTGTAAAGATTCTGCACCCTTTGGAAGGTGGTGATGTAGAGGCCAAGAGGGTTCTGTAACCAGATAATCTGTACAGTTACTTAATGCAGTTGTGTTAGTCCAGGGCAGCCAACAGTTGGAAGAATCTGCTAATCCCTCTTCTCGTTAACACTTTTTTTTTCAATTAAAGGACGTGCTTTCATGAGCTGACTTCATGAAATGCACTGTGTGGCTAGACCTGATTTAGGATTTGAATTGGCATGAGATGGGAGTGGGGAAGAGAAAGGAAGACAGAGCATGTTTAGCCATTCAGTTAAGACAGTGTTTCTCAACCTTGGAACTTTAAGTGGTATGGACTTCAATGCCCATGTTGGCTAGGGAATTCTGGGAGTTGAAGTCCACATAGCTTAAAGTTGCCAAGGTTGAGAAACATTGAGTTACTGGATTGGTCTGAGATAGAACCTATACTAACAGATCAATGGGTTGGATTTAGGATAAGTTGTTCACCAATAGACTAAACCCTGATATTACTATTTTGGTTCCAAAAAATGCACAGTCAAATGTAGATTTTAGGTCTGCCTTTGGTTCAGCTTCGAAGGTTAAATACAGTAAATGTTGAATATTTCTTCTATTGATGGAGACTTTGCTTTGTTGCTTCAAAAGTCGGACATGGCCATTGTTGTGCTCCATTTTATGCAGCTGTTTCACTCAGAACAACAACTCTGGCCAGCTGGAAACTGGAGGATTTAGCTCAGCCCTTTCGGTTTCCATCTGTCAACTCTGTTGACACTTTGCAAAAAAATGTCATCTTGTTCTGATGATTGTGATTAATCTTTTACAAAACTCTGTAAGACAACACAAGGCTCATCTCAAATGAACCAGAGTCCCTGCCAGCCATTCTGTACTTTCACTTTGGAACACCATTAACATAGAGTTGCTGTAAGTTTGATGTTCCAAACTAAGCTAAAACGAGGATTGGCTGAACTTTAAAGAGGCCAATAATGTATAACCTTGTCTAATTGTTTTCTTATCAAAATTCCCCTAGAAGAATGGCCCCGCATGATGTTTGGTCTAGTGAAAAGAAGAACTAGGAGAGAAATGATGGCAGCGTTCTAATATTTGAGGGGCTGACAGAAAGAAGAGGGGGGTCAACCTTTTCTCCAAAGCACCAGAAGGCAGAACGAGAAGCAATGGACGGAAATTAATCAAGGAGAGAAACAACCAGAACTAAGGAGAAATTTCCTGACAGCGAGAACAATTAAGCAGTGGAATGGCTTCCCTCTGGAAGTTGTGGGGGCTCCATCACCGGAGGCTTTTAAGAGGAGACTGGACAGCTGTTTGTTTGAAATGGGATAGCAAGAGTCTCCAACAAGTTTAAGACTTGTGGACTTCAGTGCCCAGAATTCCTGAGTTAACATGACTGGAGGAGTTGAAGTCCACAAGTCTTAAAGTTGCCAAGGTTGGAGACCCCTGTGGACCTCCAAGATCCCTGTCATTCTATGTCTAGTCTAATCCGTCAACCCTGGCTCATTAATAAAAATATTAAATAATACTTTATGAGTTTCCAAGAACATTAGGTTTACTGGGATTTTCTCCATTTGGTGTAATAAATGAGCCAATCTCTTCCTTTGTCTTCCACTTCTTGATATATTTGGGGAAACAATTCTTAGAATAGAGAATCATAGGGCCAGAAGGAACCTAAGAGATCTTCTAGTCCAAGCCCCTGTTCAAGGCATTAACTTTTATTACCATCCCACTCAAATGGTTGTCCAGTCTATTCTTGAAAACCTCCAGCCATGGAGCACCTACAATTCCAGGAGGCAAGCAATTGATTAATTGTTCCCACTGTCAGAAAATTTCTCCTGAGTTCTAGGTTGGAGTGCTCTTTGATAAGTTTCCACACATTACTTCTTGTCCTGCCCTCTGGTGCCTTGGAGAATAAGTTGACCCTCTCTTCTCTGTAACAGCCCCTCAAAACTAGAGGACAGCTATCATGTCACCCCCAGTCCTTCTCTTCATTAGGCTTGACATACCTAGTTCTCTCAACCATTCATCGTATAATTTAAGCTCCAGAAGCCTTATTATCTTTGTTGCATCTTCTCTGCACACTTTCTAGGGTCTCACCTTTTTTTTTTTTTTTAACCATGCTGACCTTTCTTTTGTTTTCTTCCTTTCTTCTTGTTGCCTCTCTGCCTCTTTTACTAGCCTTAGCTCATTTTCTACTTTTGCCCTATATTATGAGCTAATGCTTGGTAGGCCTGCTTGGTGGTTTATATCTGTTTCATCCGTTTAAAACAAGCACCCTTCCTTAGTCTTAATCCCTTTGTGAGCTGACTCTTCAAATACAGTTTCCCAATTTTCTTGCTCACTCATATGTTTCAAACAATCCTTAAATTGTTTTTCAAGTATTCTCAGTTTGCTATAATGTAACTGTTGGAAATCATTGTGAATTCTGGGTGTTGAAGTCTGCCCGGCTTAAAGTTGCCAAGGTTGGAGACCCCTGGAATAGATGGCAACAACATCTGGGCTCCAAGGATCCTCAACTTTCTCTGCAAAACCTGGAGATTGTTTGTGGGGTTTTATTGCTGTGCCTGGAGAGAAACTAGACAGCCCTTCGCATCAACTTCATGATGGTTTTTTTCATCTGCTTTTTTAAAAATCTGGTTCTGTTATATTTTTATTTCTAGATGGAGTTGTTTTGCTAGACCCTGAAACCGTGAGTGACAGGAAAGGTACTTTTCTTGTTTCTTTTTCTCTCAGCCCTCTTCAGAAATGTGATTTATTTATTTAGCAAATTGATGTGGCCACCCACCTCACAATAAACATAATAAAACAATAAACTTAATAAAATGCTCAATTGGCAAGATTGCAAGAGAATAACAACTACGGAGCTGTTCATGCAGCTGTACCCAGCACCAGTTGAAACTTCCAGTGATTCCTCAAGGACAACCCCATGTGGACCACATTAGAGTAATCTATCACAAAGGTGATCAGGGCATGAACCACTGAGCGTCATGGCACAGGGAAGAGCATAACTGGTGCACAGCGTGAAACTGTGCAAGGCCCTCTTAGCTACAACTGTCACTTGCTCCTCAAGCAGGAGTTGTGAGGACCCTCTCACAAGGACCCCCAGATTGGACCCCCCCAAATTAGGTGTGGGAAGTTTGAATCTTCATAGTTGCAAGGCTATGTTAATGTAGCCTTATGATAAAGTAGAATTAATTCATCCAGTTGTCTGGTTTGCCAGTCTGAGGGACATCTAACATCCAATACCAAAGATACTGGGTATCAAATCAAATCAAGTTTATTACAGACAGAGGCCAGAACAAGTAAAAACACTCAAGGAATATCCAGTTAAAAATTTAGAATAAAATAATAAATAACAAATGAAATCTATATTAAAATCACAATTTGGCATCCAATCTGTCGGTTACACATGGCCTAAATATTTGGTATTTGCTACCAAAGACGACAAAGATCCAGAAGGCCACAAAACAAAGAATCTCTCCACTTTCAATTGAAACCTCTTTCCCATCCAGAACCTCCCCTGCCCCCTGCATCCCCAGGCACTAGAACCCGACATAAATGGCATAGCCATCATATCTCCAGTGACAGATTATATATATAATTGAATATCATCAGCATCCTGATAGCAATGAATAAACCCACCCAGTGGCTTCATGTAGGTCTTAAATCTGTGATCCATTCTGGGACCCCCAATCTTCCAAACATGACACATCATGGGGAAAAAAACTCCCTGTTTTCCGATTTTTACTATGTGTAGTATTGCTGGTCTCCGAAATGAAATTAACTTAACTACATTGATTGGGGAATTTTTTATTCTGAACTAAGGGTAATTGTGTTCTTTCCTCCGTCTCTCCACCTAAACCTGCTTACAAGCACTCTCTTGTATTTCTCTCTCTCTTTTTTCCTTCATCCTCCATCCTCTGACTGTCCAGTCTATGTGACCCTCACATGTGCTTTCCGGTATGGTCGAGATGACCTGGATGTCATTGGGTTGACCTTCAGGAAGGATCTCTATCTCCTCACAACTCAACTTTACCCACCAGTGCCAGACCAGTCTCCGAAGACCCTCACACCCTTACAGGAGAAGTTGATGAAGAAGTTAGGAGAACATGCTTACCCATTCACCTTTGAGGTATCCAGTGATTTGTGAGGCTTCCCTTCCCCCTTCCAGTGGTGGTATTCTACTGGTTCAGCCTGGTTTTGCCGAGCCGGTAGCACCGATGAGCAGCAGAGACTGAACCGGTTCTCTCCACCACTCTACTGTTGGGCTCACCTGCCCACCTGGGCTCCCGTACTCACCTTTATTCCCTGCTTTTGAAGCACCGCTTCTTTGTGTAGCACAGCAATTGCTGCGCGGCAGTTGCTGAAGTGACCGGGATCGTGCAGGCTTGCAGGAGGTTGTTGGAATGCCTCTGCGCCTGCACAAAGTGTGCATTTGGCACGCACATGCACGCAAAGTGTGTGCATGTGCTCAAAGCATGCCCAACAAGCCACGCCCACCAAATTGGTGGTAAAAATCTTTGAATCCCACCACTGCCCTCTTCCCCCTTCTCCTTCCCCCTTTCTTTCCCACAGTGCAGTTGTTGCATGTATGGCCATACATGTGGCTCCAGAAGCTTCTAAGATGTGTCTGTGGGCCCTGTTCATCAACACAAATTCCTCCAATGTAAAGCAAAAGACTGGGGTTGTAACTGCATTTTTCTTTTGTATTCTACTGCACAGGAAAAAGTCAGAAGTCACTAGCTTTTTCTTCCTTCAGTTCTTTCGACTCTTCTCTTCTTTCTGACTTTTTAGGAGTTAGTTTTTAGGAGTTCTAATGGCACAGTGATTAGAATGCAGAACTGCAGGCTGACTCTGCACACAGTCAGGTGTTCAATTCTGATTGGCTCTGTTGTTATAGAAATGGCTAGTTTCTGTTATTATGAAAAAGTAAAAAGTTGAGGGTAGATATTAATGGCTTATTTTACTGCACCAAAGGAGTTGGAGGTCAATGCCTTTGTCCCCTCTTTTTTCCTTGCTTTCCCCCACTATCCACTTCAATGGTGGTTTTCTACCGGTTCGGCCCGGTTCAACTGAACCGGTAGTAAAAAAACAGCTACAAGTTCAGCCAAACTGATATTTCTTCCCCCCTCCTGACAATCAGCTGTTCTGAGATCCCCCTCACTGCTTGGCCCAGGAGGCAAAAAAATGGAGCGCAGGTTGGGTGGGTGCTGCAAAAACAAGAAGAAGCCTCGCCCACCCAATCACATGGCCACGCCCACCTAGACACGCCCACCTAGACACACCCACAGAACCAGTGGTAAAAATATTTACATCTTACCCCTGATCCACTTCCCTTTTTCTTTCCCTATTTCCCTAATATTTGCTTTTGTATTCTCTTTGTATATCATATTATAACTTAATAACAGACCTAAAAAAAAACCCTCTGATCTGCTTAAGGTTCACTCAGCCTTCCATCCCTCCCTGGTCAGAAAATGAGGACCCAAATTGTTGGGGGCAGCAGGCTGACTCTGTAAACTGCTTAGAGATGCTGTAAAGCACTATGAAGAGTTATATAAGCCTAAATGCTATTGCTATTTTTCAATTTTTATTTCTATTTTATCATATAGTGACCTTTAAATTTAAAAAGTAAAGAAAAAACACCACTCCTCCAATGACTCCCGCAATCTTTTACTCCCCTTACCCCGACTATGACTGTGTTGCCTAGGCCAGGGGTCTCCAACCTGGGCAACTTTAAGCCTGGAGGACTTCAACTCCCAGAATTCCCCAGCTGGCCAGGTTGCCAAGGTTGGAGACCCCTGGCCTAGGGGACTCTCTCACCTCCCCCATCGCTCGGGGACTTTGCTGAAGACATGGTACTTTTTGGACTTTCGGGAAGGGAGAAGCTGTGTGTGTCCTCATTTCTGGAACTCTCTTCAGGATGGCTATTACATTTGTTTTTTTCTTCCCATAGATGGCGACCAATCTGCCCTGTTCAATCACACTTCAGCCAGGAGCTGATGACTCTGGAAAGGTGGGTGGCAGCTCTGTGTGTGGATTTCACTCTTCTACTCTGTAGAGGAGGGTGCCAGCCAAGCCGAGTGCCAGCCGTAGTGACAAGAGTGAATTCAGGGACCCCTGGGGGCCTCCTCAATCTTGGAAGCCCCAAGGCTCTCTTTTTCAGGCTGACTTACTCCCTAGCTGTAGCACTGGCAAAGGCCAGGTGCTTTTTGAAAATACACCTTTGGGGCAGCCATGACCTGAATGACTCAGAATCTCCGTAGATGTAATGCAGGAATCGCACCTGGGGATTAGCCCATCTGCCACTGCTTTTCATCTTCGTATGACTCAGTTTACATTACATCAATGGCAACCTGGAATAAATGCTTTACGACATTTCAAGACACTTCAAGAGGCTAAAATTCCTCTTTTAAACTTTCTCAATGATCATTGTAAATAAAGGCACAATAAAGGCACTTCATCAACTTGTAACCTCTGCTCTTGTGTCTCCCGCAGTCCTGTGGTGTGGATTTTGAGGTGAAGGCATTTTGTGCTCAAGACCCGGAAGAGAAAATCCATAAGAAGTAAAGCCAGCATTTTTTAACGTTTATTTACTGTATGTCATTCATGAAACAGTTCCACGGTTAACCAGACCAAAAGATATTACTGTGTACTCAAACTTGCTTTATCTTGTTTCCTAGGCTGTTAAATGTTGGTGTCCTCTTCCATTCTGATTAGGTTGCAAATACTTCTCCGCTCTAGTTGTGAAAAGAGGCATGCCTTTGGTTGGCCAGTCCAGTAGATTTGAGATAAGTGGGTGGGGATAATAGTCCCCGATGGTCACCCAGCTGTTTGGATCTTTGTGGTCATGAATGACAGGCATGTAGGCTCCCTTTAGAGCGGTGTTGTTTGTCGTCCTTGTGTTTGGAGGGCAAAAAACTTGGGCTCAGATACTGATGAGTTGGAAGGGCAAATGAACCTGATTTAGATATTGACATCCAGATACTCCTTGACTCGGGATGGCTAACTAGCGGCCAGACATGGGATGCCGTCTCTTTGCTGGGTTTTGGGCTCCTGGCTTCAAGTTAACGTTGCTGTCACAGGTTTGGTATGGGGAAGGGCGTTGTTGTAGCTGCCTCTTCCTCTCCCCAAATATCTGCAAAGTCTGCATATTTTCCAGGCCTTGCTGACCCATCATGCCTGAAAGTATCTCTTCCTTCCTGCAGCTTTATTCTCTCCAAAATTAGGGAGGGTCCCTCTTGGGATGCTTTCACTACTCTTCCTCCCTTGGACTTAAATTTCATTCATCAGACTGTTGTCTAAGCTGTGTCTCTCCCTCCTGTCTCCAAAAATCATTTCCACTTGGCCTTCACACTCCAATTCCATCTTCCCTATGGCTATTTTCTCCTTAATCTCCAGGTTGAAACGTTTCTGGGAAGTGGGGTGACAGGTAAAGGCAACATGAAGTATTTCCAGCTTCTCTTTAGAGCCCAGGGGATGGATGGAGGGTGGGAGACAGAGACAAAGACACACACACACACACACACAGAAGATAGACAGAGACAGAGAGACAGACAGAGACAAACAGACAGACACACACAGAGGAAGACAGAGAGAGAGACAAAGAGAGAGACAGACACAGATAGACACACAGAGGGAGAGAGACAGAGAGAGGAAGGCACACACACACACAAACACACACAGAGAGACAGACAGAGAGAGACAGAGAGACAGAGACAGAGAGACAGACAGACACCACAGAGAGAGAGAGGGAGAGAGAGAAAGACACAGAGAGAGAGACAGAGGGAGAGAGACACAGAGACACACAGGGAGAGACAGAGAAAGACAGACAGTGAGAGACAGAGAAACAGAGAGAGAGAGAGACAGAGACAGAGGGAGAGACAGAGACAGAGACAGAGAGACAGACACACAGGACAGAGAGACAGTGAGAGACACAGAGAGAGAGAGACGGAGGGAGACACACACACACACACACAGAGACAGAGGGAGAGAGACACAGAGACACACAGGCAGAGACAGACAAAGACAGACAGTGAGAGACAGAGAGAGAAACAGAGAGAAAGACAGAGACAGAGAGAGACAGAGGGAGATACAGAGAGACAAAGGGAGAAAGACACAGAGACACAGAGAGAGACAGAGAAAGACAGACAGTGAGAGACAGAGAGAGAAACAGAGGGAGAGAGACAGAGAGAGAGAGACAGAGACACAGGGACCGACACACACACACACACACACTGAGAGACAGAGAGACAGAGGGAGAGAGAGACAGAGGGAGAGAGACACAGAGGGAGAGAGAGACACAGGGAGAGAGAGAGAGAGAGAGAGAGAGACAGGAAGAGAGACAGGGAGCGAGGGACAGAGAGAGAGACAAGGAAAGAGGGACAGAGAGAGAGAAACAGAGGGAGAGACACACACAGAGAGACACACAGACCCCCCAGATTCCCTCTCCTGCCTCTCACTGGGGCTCTGGAGGGCTCAACCTCCATTTCCTCTGCTTCCAGGAACTCAGTGCGGCTGGTGATCCGGAAGGTGCAGTTCGCCCCCACCCTCACAGGCTCCTCGCCCAAAACTCAAATAACCAGGCAGTTCATGATGTCGGACAAGCCCCTGTACCTCGAGGCGTCCATGGACAAAGAGGTCAGTGTCGCTGCCACCTCTTCTCTGTTGATTTTGGGCAGATAGTTTCTGTCCTCAAAAAGGGCCAACTTGCCAACTCAATTCGACAGTTCAGTTTTATGATTTCAGATGATTTAAAAACTGTTTTAATTTTAGTTATTCACATTTCATTTTGTCCCTCCTTTGTGATCCTTTCTTTAATGATTATATCCCACCATTTCTTCGATATTAGAGTAATTCTTGTTCCATGGCAAATTGTCCCACAGCAAAATGTCCATGGCGAATTGTCCTACCTAGACCCTCTGTCCTGGCCCTCTGTCCTGCTTTCAGACAGGTTCAGATTCTGTCCTTGAAGCTCTGTTTGGTAATCCCAACTCTTGGCTCCTGGTTCATTGAAACTGCAGGGCCTTCTAGAATACGTGCCCTTTTCACAGATGCTACTTCGTCATCAACTTTTTCTGATTTCACCACGTTTACTGCCTTCCCAAGACTGGATTTCTTCTAATCGTAGTTCGATAGGTTTGCAGTGTAGCATCAAAAGATTAGAAGGGAAGGAGGAAGGAGGAAGGAGGGCAGAGCTCAGGGGTGCCTCCTCTCCACCATAACAGGTTGCTTAATTTCTATCTGATTTTAGTAACCTATTCTCATTTCAGATTTATTACCATGGGGACCCAGTGGGAGTGAATGTGGACATAAACAATACCACCAACAAGATTGTAAAGAAAATTAAAATATCAGGTAAGGCACAAATTAAACAAGCCGTGGAAGCAGCCCATTCACGGTGGAATCAGCCTTTGCCCATTTGGGCCCTCAGTCCACCTTCTTCTTCTAACCTTTTGCATCACCCAGTAATTCTTCATCTGAGCAGATGAAGGTTGGAAACCCTGCCTTATGATGTTCAATGGCTTTAACAGTCATGCCTTGGGGGCGGTGTTTGTGTGTGTGTAGGAGAGCCAAAGAGTTTGTGGCCTTTGTGGTGACCCTAAGCTTATCGCAAGTAAATTCTGGCCAAAGATATCCAGGCAGTCATCGTTTAGACAATATGATCAGGTCACTTCCTGGTCCATTTCTATTTAATTGTCGCCTTGGTTCTCTGCAAGGTTGGATACTTTAGGGTGGAGTTCACCAGATCTATAAGGTTTCTGGATCACATCCTCCCAGTGATCTGGCAGGCAGGACTGCAGAAGCCTAGTCAGTCGTTGATGAAAGAGGTAGCTTATCCCTGTCTTTAGGTTTGGGTTTTGCCTCAGCTGTCTTAGGAAGTTTGTAGGGTCATAAATGAGCATCACAAAAGATCCCATATCATCCTTATACCAGAACTTAACGTTCTTTTACATTTTCCCATTTATTTTAATATCTTTATAAACAATCTAAGATACTGCAATTCATCCACTTGCTCTAGTTTATTAACTTTTAAGTATAACTTGAAATCACAAACTCCATTTTTCCTCTCAAAAATGTTGGCCTTTGATTTTTCAGATCTACACTTTTGATTGCAGCATCATTCAATCTAGCATTTGTTGCCAGTTATCTGGGTTCACCACCACCAACACAATTGTTTGCTTACAAAAGTACAAATAGGTTCATTTCATAGGGCTGGAAAAAGACCTCCAGGTCTTCTAGTTCTCAAGGCAGGAGACCTTATACCATCTTGGTCAAGGGGTTGTCCAGTCTATTCTTGAAAACCCGCAGTGACGGAGATTCCTCCAATTTACACATCTCTACCACCATCATCAACTCTATCAATGCACTAGACCAGAGGTGCCCAACCTCTGGTCCATGGGCTGGCCCCAGTCCATGGCATGCCAGAAACCAGGCTGCACAAACAAGCAAAGCCCCAACCATGGGATGCAGTCAGCACATGAAACCACGCTCCCTCTAGTCCAGAGAAAATCTTCTCTCCATGGAACTGGTCCCTGGTGCCCAAACGTTTGGGGACCACTGCACTAGACAACCAAAAAGACACTGTACATCATTGCTTCCTTCCCTGCTCAGTTTATATCACAGATTGAACACTGCATGTATTCCAAAACACACAACTTCCATCATTCGTTGTGCATTACAGCCCTAACTCTAATCTCATCTTCACATTAGTGTGAACTAATGTGGGATTCAAATTATTTTTTTTACTACTGGTTCTGTTGGGCATGGCTTGGTGGGCATGGCAGGGGAAGGATATTGCAAAATCTCCGCTCAGAGGTAGGATTTGCTGGTTCTCCAAACTACTCAAAATTTCCTCAACTGGTTCTCCAGAACTGGTCAAAACCTGCTGAATACCACCTCTGGCGTGAACCATTTCATAACTGGAGCTCAAGCAGTTTATTATACAGCATGCAGAACACGTGAATGTGGTTCTGGAAAAAGCATCTGTGGATCCTTCACTAATCTTGTAATCTTCCACCAACAACCACCACCGTCCCGTTTTGAGATGTTTTCCTTTGCCAAGTACATACATTGTAAGCTCACGCTTAAATCGCATATTCAAAACGGATCTTTTTCTAAGAAGATATTCACCAAACAATCACCGTTCTCGTTCATTGTTCGTTATCTGAGTGGCTAAATCAGGTTTTTTGACCCATGATTCACTGCTTACATTCCACCAATTAGAAGGTTCATGTAGTGTACTAACAGAATAGCAGAGTTGGAAGGAACCGGGGAGATCTTCTAGTCCACCCTCCCACTCACATTGACACACTCAAAATATGTGGGTGCTCCATCACTGGAGGGTTTTAAGAAGAGATTGGACAGCCATTTGTCCAGAAAGGTATAGGACCATGATGATGAACCTAGGGCAGGCATGCCACAAGTGGCACTCGAGCCCCAGCCAAACTTTCATGCACTGCGCATGTGTGTGCCTCCCAGATGATTTTGGCCTGTTTGAAGCCCCTTTTGGCCTCCCAGAGGCTCAAGGGGAGCCTCTGCAGCCTTTGGAGACTGAAAAACAGGCACGTTTTGTCACTTCCTATATTTCTGGAAATACCAGAAGTGACGAAACGGACCTGTTTTTCAGCTTCCAAAGGCTGCAGAGGCTTCCCTCGAGCCTCTGGGAGGCCAAAAAAAAAAAAGACCTCAAAGAGGCCAAAATCAGCTGGGAGGCACGCACATGCGCAGTGTTGGAAATGGGGCAGCGGGAGGGGGATCGTGCGTGCATGCTCAGGAAGCATGCTCCCCCCACGCGCATTGCCTTCTGGGTGTTGGTATGTGAGCATGCTCGGGCAAATGCACAATTTTTGGCACAGTAGCCCAAAAAGTTTAGCCACCACTGGTATAGGATCTTCTGTCTGAGCAAGAGATTGGACTACAAGACCTCCAAGGTCCCTCTCCATTCTATTATTTTGTTATTCTGAAATGTTAAACTATTAGGGACATAGTTCCACCTGCATGATTGATAAACTTGTGATATCTGTGTAAAATCCCCCACTCCCTACAATCCTAGGGGTTTACTCCCGTGTCTCCCTCTTTCTCTCCAGTTGAACAGATCACAGATGTGGTTCTCTATTCCCTCGATAATTATATGAAGACGGTCTGCTCAGAGGAATTTGTGTAAGTGGCCTGTCTTTGGCAGATGGGAGTCGAGGAGAAGAGGGGGCAGTGGGCCAGCCTCGGTAGAACTTTTTCTTGGGGCAGCAAAGGAACCTTGGAGCTCTTGCAACCCTGAAGAGAGTTCCAGAAATGAGGACACACACAGCTTCTCCCTTCCCGAAAGTCCAAAAAGTACCATGTCTTCAGCAAAGTCCCCGAGCGATGTGGGAGGTGAGAGAGTCCCCTAGGCCATGGGTTTCCAACCTTGGCAACCTGGCCAGCTGGGGAATTTTGGGAGTTGAAGTCCTCCAGGCTTAAAGTTGCCCAGGTTGGAGACCCCTGGACTTGTCCAACCTTCTGTTCAAATTGACACACTCAAAATAAGCAGATCATCTGTTTGTCTTCTGCTTTGCCCTGAAACATGCTACACGTGTTGAAAAGGAGAGCATGGGTTCTTTTAGACAGTTTTGAGAATGGAATCTGTACAGTTGTGTGTCATGTGGAGATATGAAAGCCCGTGACCAGGGAAAAGGTCACTCCTGAATTGAGGAGTGAAAAAATGGAGGAAGCACTGTTTTTGGCGATCTGATCGTTCAGAAGCTAAAGTAGGGGATCCTGAAATTGTTTGGGGGATAATCCCAGTGAATTCAGGGAAGTCTGATGAAATTGTCTGTCTTGATGCACCGGAGGGAACCTGTCCCTTTTGCTTTTTCCAACGCATACGCACACAATAATGCTCCTCCTTTGCATGCACAAGGTGCCCACAGCATGGGAGTGCAGGCCTGTAAATCACATATCCCTTGATTAAGGTCTGAATATAACCTCCTGCCTAAGCAGGGGGTTGGACTAGAAGACCTCCAAGGTCCCTTCCAACTCTGTTATTCTAACATATTTATAACTTGCTTTGTCTATTTCTCTTCTGGGGGAAAAGGATTTTCTCCACCGGTGCCAAGCGAGAGTTTTTGCAAGCCTCAGCTGAGCCCACCAGCTTCTTATCCACTGATCTCGTCTTGCCTTCCCTGTAGGGAGAACGTGGCTTCAAACTCCACTTTCTCCAAAACGTTCACGGTGACTCCCTTGTTGAGCAACAATCGTGAGAAACGTGGTTTGGCTCTGGATGGCAAGCTCAAACACGAGGACACCAACCTGGCTTCCACCACCATGTAAGAGGAAGAATCTGCCCCTCCCCCCCTGCCTCCCTCCCTCCCCTCTGCCTCCCCCCTGCCTCTTTTGCTCCTCAGCTCTTCCAACGTCTCCCCTTCTTCCTTCCTAGTCTGAGGCCTGGGATGGACAAAGAAGTTCTGGGCATCCTGGTTTCCTACAAAGTGAAAGTCACCTTGGTGGTATCGAGAGGCGGGTAAGTCTTTTTCCCCAGAAGAAGAGCACAGAAAAGCCCCCTTGGGATTCTGCCCCAATGCCTCTTTTTCCCTCTGTAGCCCCTCCCCACACTTTCCCTTGGGGAACTCAGCTCCAGGCTGTCAGGATTCCAGCAATGACCCCCCCCCCCCATTTAAATCATGAGTCTTGAGCCAAACCTCCAAAACTTCAAAAGGATTTATTGGGAGTTAACATGCCGGCACTGCCTGAGTGTAGCTGGATCTGAGACACATAATTCACTGTCACCCTTGACCCTGGTCTCCCCCCCCTCCAATTCCCTGGACGTATCGTAATTCATATCCTCCAATGGGACACGTCCATAGCCCAGAGTCATCAATCAGGCTCTCCAGTTAGAATTTTGCGCGGCAGAAACTTTGGTCACCTGGTTACTAAATTTGAAAACATTTATGGAATGCAGTTTCTGTTTGCAGGCTGCTGCACTGCTGCCCCCTCCCTTTCTGATGGCAACTCTAACAAGACCATAGAAATATTTTATGAGTTGACACAGGTGGCGTTGGGGCCATTGCCTTTCCTTCCTTTGCTCGGTTCCTGGCAGGTTCTTGCCTGGTATTTTGATTCTGCTTCATTCATACGACCTGCTAGGTCAAGTACAGGAAGTCCTCAACTTGCAACCGTTCATTTAGGGGCCGTTTCAAAGTTACAACAGCACTGAAAAAAGTGACCAATTGTCATGTTTTCACACTTATGACCGTTGCAACATCCCCATGGTCACATGATCAGAATTCAGATGCTTGTCAATGGACACATATTTACGATGGTTGCAATGTCCCCGGGGTGTCACCTGATCCCCTTTGGCGACCTTCTAACTAGCAAAGTCAATGGGAGGAGGCCAGATTCACTGAACAACTGGGTTACTAACTTTAATAGCTGCAATGATTCACTTAACAACGGTGGCAAGAAATATGGAAAATGGGGTAAAATTCATGCAACAATTGTCTCACTTAGCAACAGAAAGTTTGCGCTCAATTGTGGTCGTAAGTCGAGGACTTCCTGTACACATAGGGGCAGCCTTTGGTTTTAAACATTATCACAACTGATCTATATTAACAACGTGATATTGACATGAAATTAAAGGAAAAAAACTTGGGGGAAATAATCTCCAATTGCTCAAGAGCCACTTCTCTTCCCTGTCTATTTGCTCAAGACCAGCAAACCCTCATTCAAATATTCATCCGCAGTCTTGAGCTGCAAAGATCTTCCAGTATTGTATGGTGGTTTTTCTCTCGCTTTAATAGCCCATTGTTCTTGGTCAGTTTGAAGCCCAGCTAGCTTCAGTTCATCTTTAAACAATGACACTGGGTCAGCCTTTCTTAGGACTCAGGTGGGAGACCCACAGGACATTCCAGGGGGATAGACCAGATGGGAAAAATTCCCTGAAAAAGACAGAAGTAAATTGGTATGTATGTTATTAACCCACCACCCAAAGCAGGTCAGAAAGTGATCAAGCAAACACATGAATGACTTCATTCCTCCTTTTATGTCTAAATTGGACAGAAATTGGAGATTGGAGGCTGAACCCCAGCAATTTACTGGCAAAAAATTAGCACTGGACAGCTGCTGTTTCTGAGAGGCAATTTGGTTTAGTGGTGAAGGTGCCAGGCTAGAAACCAGGAGACGGGGAGTTCTAATCCCGCCTTAGGCACGAAAGCCAGCTGGGTGACTTTGGGCCAATCACTCTCTCAGTCCAGCCCACCTCACAGGGTTGTTGTGGGGGGAATAGGAGAAGAAAGGAGTATTGGGGATGTTCATTGCCTTGAGTGGTTTGTAAGAATAATCCAGGCAGAAAAGAAATAAATAACAACATAAATATATGAATAAAATATCTCCCCTTTCATATATGTGAAGTGCTCTTTGTGTATTCCATGTTGAGCCTTTCTTCTTTTCACAGCATCCTGGGAGATCTCACATCAAGGTAAGTACGCAGTTATTGATCAGTAAATCAATTTATTCACAGTTGTTTTGAAAGATGCCTGCCTTAAGCTTTGTGGGCTGTGCTCTTGAGTGTGTGCTGCCACGCTACGATACCTTTGAGGTTGGTGGCAGGGTGGGATTCAAATGTTTAACAACCAGTTCTGTGGGTGTGGCTTGGTGGGAGTGGCTTGATGGTCATGTGATTGGCTGGGTGTGGCCAACTCAATATCACTCACATCGAGGCATGCATCTCCTCGCCTGGCCTCTCATGACTGTGAGGATGCTGCAACAGTGTGAAAAAGGGTCATAAGTCACTTTTTTCAGTGCCATTGTAACTTTGAATGGTCACTCCACACAAGCAAAGTACCAGCAAAGGAGGGAAAAAAACTCCAGAGAAGTTCCAGAGACAGGAAGTCTAGTCCTGCCAAGAATGTAATAAGGGTTAATGGAGAGGCAGTTTCTGTAAGCAACACCAGAATGTTTCCTTCCTGCCTTCCTTACAGGATTAGCCCTGTAATTTCTTCTAACAACTGGTTCTCCAAACTGCTTAGAATGTTAACAACCGGTTCTAACAAATAGGTGTGAACTGGTAGAATCCCACCCCTGCTTGGTGGGTTATTGGAATGCCAGTAAGCTGGCTTTCAGGGTAGTCCCTAGATTAGTGATTGTGCTTGTATAGAAGCGTGCGAACAATTTGGGCTGTAATTCCTGGTCAGAATGTACCCAAATGTGCCATTCCTGCCCTCACCATTAGCAAGGAATACCCCCCCCCCCATGGCATAGAGCAGTGGTGGCTAACCTTTTTCAGCTCCCGTGCCGATAATTATGCTCATGCTTGTTTGCCAGCATCCAGAAGGCAATGCATGCTGCCCTCCCATGCCCCTTGCACATGCACACGTGATTCCCCTAGCCACACACCGTGTGCATGCACTTTTTATTCCCCCCATGTGCACTGCATTTCTCTCTGCATGCATGCGGGGCCCCCACACGCCATGCACCTGTGCATGTGTACGTGATCCCCCCATGCGCTGCACATCTGTGCATGTGAACCCCGCTGTGCATCTCTGCATATGCATGTGTGTCTCCTGCATGCCAGATACCCGACAGTCAGCTGTCGGGCAGCACAGTGGGGCTCTTCCAGGCAAGCTCTCGCGTGCTGGCAGAAGTGGCTCTTGCGTGCCATTTCTGGCACTCGTGCCATAGGTTTGCCCCCAAGGGCATAGAGGCAGAGTGGGGAGGAACCTGGGCCAGTCGTAGAGTCTGGGGAAGGCTCTGATGAATGCCCTGCATCGGAGGCAGAGATGGGGCCAGGGCTGTCCGACAGTTATCATCTGCCTTTGGAGTCAGAGATCAGCTGGGCAGAAGAACAGCTGGAGCCTGTTCCCAATGTGCACATGTGCAGAGCTGCCAGAAGGGAACAATGAAGGAGCAGGGGAGTAAAGGCAGACTTGGACAGTGAGGAGGTTGGGGAGGAACCTGGGCCAGTCCTGGAGTCTGAGGAAGGCTTGGATGAATGCTCTGCGTCAGAGGCAGAAATGGGGCCAGGGCCGTCTGACGGTTATCAGCTGCCTTTGGAGTCAGACATCCGTGAGCCAGAACAACATGTGTATTTTTGTTGTATATTCCATTGATTTTTACAAAAAAAACCCCCTCCTTTATTTATTATTGGGTTTCTTTTCGTTCTGCTGCTTATGGCCCAGGGTCATAATTTCAGTCAGTTAACAAATACCTACAGAAAACCAATGCACGTGTCAAAACTTAAATGAATCCTGCATTAAAGAAAATTTTCCGCCTCCTTTGGACAAATTAATGTGTTTTGTTTTTCAGTGATGTCTCTGTTGAGATGCCAATTATTCTGATGCACCCTAAGCCCCCCGAAAGTAAGTGCTGTCTTGGAAGCCTCGCTGTCTCAAGACATTTTCAAGGCTCTGGGAAAACGCCAGACTCTGGGAAATGCTCCAGTCCCCCAGGCTGGAATCAGCCGCATGCCGCCCCCCCTCCTCCTTCAGTGCTGGGCAAAATCCAGGAGCCACTGATGGAGGAAGGGGGGGGGGTGAGAGGGGCCTGTCTTCAGAAGCACCCCGTCTCCCCAAAGGGCCCAAAGCAAGGCAGCAAAGGTCTGCCTTTGGGGAGGATTCCACGCTGCTCTTATACATGGACATTGGAAGGAGGAGGTTTATAGCAGGGGTCACCAACCTTGTGGACCAAACTCATAATTTTAAATCCCTTGGATTTTGACTGACAGCGGCTTGCTGACGGTGGGGGAGAGAGAGAGAGAGAGAGATCTGATCTAACCTCGGAAGGCTGCTTGTGATGTTCTCTCTCCCCCCCTCCAAGGCAGCCACATTCCTAACCTGCTTTTTGGCTCCATTCTCCGGGGGGGGGGGGGAGAGATAGAGATGGTGTTCTGCAATCCAAATTAAGAACGATCGGTCAGTGGGAATACGGGGTGGGGGATTTTCCTGCAGACATTTTTTTGGGGATTTTCCCAGGGTCTCTGTCTACAGTTGCCAAAGTTGAGACGTGCTGGTCTAAAGCAGGGATTCTCAATCTTAGCAAGTTTTTTTTCATTTATGAAAATGAAAAAAATAAAATAAATGAGGTTCTTTCCCCATGCCTGGCCTTTCCATCGCTGGACCCTCCCTCATCTAATGTGCACCCCCCTCTCAGTTGACTCTTCCACACATCCCCTACCAGTTTTTGATCATTTTGGTGCCGTGGGAGAGAACCTGACCACATATTTAAATGGCACCACTGATGCTCCAGAATGGAGTGGTTCCGATACCAGCACCCTAAGATAAACAATAACAGCCCCCCATCAACCAACCCTCCACCAAACGACACACACACACACATACACCCCACCACGACCACCAACAACAAGAGAGTGCCTCTAACTGCCTGAGCCCAAGGCTGGGGAAGCACTAGACTTTCAGTCCTAGCAAAACGCTAAATTCCTTGAATAATTTCCTTTTTTTGTCCCTGGCCCCACCGACAAGAGCTGCTTTGGGAGGGGCTAATCCCATCAGGCTGCACCAGGCTGAAGGTTGACTAGAGTTTTCAGTACCTTTAAGGCTGCAGGCCCCCATTGGCCCCCTGAATCAGGGGTCCCCAACCACTGGTCCCCAGACCGGTACCGGTCCGTGGAACAATTTCTACCGGTCCGCCGGTTTGCTGGGCGCCGCCATCTTGTTTTGATGAAAAAGTGCTTCCAGTGAGCTTTTCTGGGTAGAAAGCGGCGTTTGGGTGCTGAAAGAATCCTCGCACCTTAGTTTCATCGAAGGGGCAGGAGGCTTCGAACAAAACTAAGGCGTGAGGATTCTTTCAGCACGCATGGCAAGGCGAGCCGAGCGACCGTCGCGAAGCCGTCGCGAAGCCCATCGACACAGGTACAAAGGAGGAGTTAAAGGTGGCGGGGAGAAGCAGGGGATGGCTGGCTGACTGGCCGTTCACTCGGCTCGCCTTGTCTTGCCATGCATGCTGATGCCAGTACTGGGCCGTGGATGATTTTGTGATGCCGGTACCAGGCCACAGCACAAAAAAGGTTGGGGGTCCACTGCCCTGAATGAGCCAACTGCCCAGCATTTCAAAAATGTCCAGAGAAGTTGGACCTGCCTGCTTGGTTACTCTGTGTATGTGTGTGTGTGTGCCTGTGTGTGTGTTGCACATAGCCAGCTAATAGGTATAGGTGGGCAGGGGGTTTTTCTTGGATAACGTTGTCATGATTAATGTGACTAAATAGCATCTGTGTTTCTCTTTCATCTTCTGCCTTTTCCTGATTGATAGTAATATCCAGGTAAGAAAAGAGGGCTGCACACTAGAATTGGCAGCATGTCATTATGGATAATTCATTCTCCAAAATAAATTTAGCTCTGACAAAAACTCACCGTTGTTAAGAATTGGGGATTCTTCTGACTACCCCAAAATGTACTTTTATGCAATTTTGCAGAATTTCAACTTCCATGAAAAGTTAATTAATTGGGAAGCTTATGATAGTGCTGTGTTTCACTGTAGAAGGAAAATGTGGCAATCTTCTTGTACATTTTTTTTTCCAGCTAGTTTTTAGATCAGAGTTTCTCAACCTTGGGAACTTGAAGGTGGGTGAACTTGAATCCCCAGAATTCATCATTGTTGGCTGGGGATCAAGTTGCCAAGGCTGAGAAACCTTTCTTTAGAAAAACCCATCCCCCTAAATCATATTCCTATATTTTGAACGAGTATCTGGAAGTGCTGGATTTCATCCCTTCCATCCCATATCATCATCTGCCTGGTGGGATTGGCCTGTTGTGTCCAGCCTCATTCCTCCTTCCCTGTTCTGACCCACACCTTGTTCCAAAGAAACAAACACTTAACAGAGGTAACAGCAAAACCTTTTAATTCTTTGCGAATTCCATTCCTTCACGGTTGAAAGGCTGTTCCAAATTGTCTCTGATAAGAACGAGCCTTGCAAAGGTTTTGCAAGGCTGCCAAGAACACCAGATAAAGTTACTAGGCAATAATTCCAACACAAAGAGTCTCCAAACACCAACTCAGATATTCCTAACATCCACCAGGCTCAAGTGTAAAACTTTTTTGCCTTCTGCAAAGAAGTTTCTCAGCTGGCTTTTATCTCCTCAAGGAGGGGCCATTACCTTGCAGCCTTACTCCCGAGTCGCCCATGCTGCTGCAGCTGCCCTTTCCTTCAAGCAGCCCTGGGCACAGGCTCCTCGGGGGCCTCTTCATCACTGCTGCCAGCCTCCACAATCTCTGAAGGCAGCACTCCACTCCCTGATGGTCCTGCCCCATCCTTGCATCACATGCAGGCCCCCCTCACCTGAGTCCTCGCTCTCCGAGACCTCAGCTGCTCACACCTGCTGCCGGCAAACCACAACACTCTCCCCTGCCCATCTGGGAGAACAGACTTCCAATAGCAGAATCCAAAGACCTCCCACCCCCTCAGACCCCAAGAACCAGAGAGGAGGGGAGGGCACCCCAAAGCTCTGAGAGCTGGACCTTTCAGCTCTGCTTCCTTCCGGTCTCCTCAGTATTTGCATCGGAGCTGGAGCTCTGGGCTCAGCAAATAGGTGGGCCTGGCTGCGCATGGAGCAGCGGGAAGTACTAGTCCGTCCTGTCCTGGGCAGAAGAGTTCAGGAGGGAAGGAGGGCTTGAATGCAAGACCAGAGACTGATTCTATCACAGCTTGGACTCTCATTTTGAAACCTGGCTTTCTTTTTTCCTGTGGTTTCCAGCGATGATATTTTGGTTGAGGACTTCGCTCGCCAGAAACTCGGAGGAGAAGGGGAAAGTGATGAAGAGCAGGCGGAAGAAGGAGGGAAAAGCTAATACTCAACTGTCTTCAGTAGGGGCCACTCAAGAGTTTCAAAGCTGAGATTATTTAGGGCATTTTGATGAGTTCCGTGCATTTTACCTTAATATTTCAGTATCGTGTTTGTAATGTGATAATTCCTTGTGAGCCTGTTTTTCCCTGCTGTGTTTAATGCGCTTTGCAAAAGACCTGCTGTACTCCGAAGCTCCCCCCCCCTCCCGGCCTGAAAGCATGAAGGGGGCAGCCATCCAGGCACCAAGATGGCTCCTCCACCCCTTCATTTTGCCTGCTTCCTTTTTCCCAAGCCCAGCCTTCCAACTGCTGGATCCTTCCTCATCCAATAAAAAAGCCCCCCCTCAATCCACTCTTCTCCCCCCCCCAGTGGATTCTGATCATTTTAGTGGAGTTGGAGCGGACCTGACAACCCTTTCCTAAGAATTATTGGCATTATTGGAAAAAGAAAGCTGGTTATCCAGATATCCTGCGATTGTGTGAATAAATATTATTCTATCAAAATGCTTGGCTGGACATGTGTTTATGTTTAAACTCAGTTACTGATGACTGAATCATAACCTCTGCTGGAAGTTGGCTGCAAGCTCTCTCTACTCTGGCATTTGAAATTCCCTCCTGTCAGCTTGTGGTTATGCCCCAGTGTTTCTTGATTTTTTGCTTAATACTGAAAATACTGCCTTCTTGAACCGGGTCTCCAACCGTGGCCACTTTAAGACTTTATTTATTTATTTATTTTACTTGGTTTGTCAATTGCTTACAAGGTAATAGGTATAAGTAAAAACTTAGCTATGAATACATGGATACATATAAGAAAAATAAAAAATATATAAAAGAAACAATAGGACAGGGATGGTAGGCAAGTTGGTGTGCTTATGCACGCCCCCTACAGACACCTCTTAGGAAAGGGGTGAGGTCAATAGTAGACAGTCTAAGGTTAAAGTTTGTGGGGTTTGGGGAAGAAACCACAGAGTCAGGTAGAGTATTCCAGGCATTGACCACTCTGTGGCTGAAGTCGTATTTTTTGCAGTCAAGTTTGGTGCAATTAACCTTGAGTTTGTATCTATTGTTTGCTCTTGTGTTGTTATGGTTGAAGCTGAAGTATTCATTGACAGGTAGGACATTGCAATGTATGATTTTATATACTATACTTAGATCAGACCGAAGACGGTGTAGTTCTAAGTTTTCTAGGTCTAGAATTTCAAGTCTGATGGCATAAGGTATTCTGAAATGAGCAGAGGAGTGGAGAACTCTTCTTGTGAAATATTTCTGGACTTTCTCAACTGTGTTAATATCAGATACGTAATGTGGGTTCCAGACTGATGAGCTGTATTTGAATATTGGTCTAGCAAATGTTTTGTATGCTCTAATTAGTAGTGTAATATTACCAGAGAAAAAGCTATGTAAGATTAGGTTAACAATTCTTTAATGCCTTTTTGGTGATGTAGTTACACTGGTCTCTAGCACTTAGATCATTAGAAATTAGTACTCCAAGGTCCTTGACAGAGTTTGGATCATCAACAAAGTCTTGACTATTCAGCCTGTATTTTATTTTCTGATATTTTTTTTTGCCAATATGTAAGACAGAGCATTTATTTGTTGAGATTTGAAGTTGCCATTTGTTTGACCATTCTGATACATAGTCGAGGTATTTTTGAAGGGTAGCAGTATTGTCTGTGGTGTTGAATAGCTTTACATCATCAGCGAAGAGGACGCAGTTGGTCTTAATATGATCACAGAGGTCATTTATGTAGAGTATGAAAAGAGTTGGTCCCAGAACACTGCCTTGGGGGACACCACTATTGACAGGTACAGAATTTGATAGGACGCTCCCAATTTTGACCATTTGTTGTCTGTTTGACAGGAATGCTTCTATCCAGTTATGCAGGTGTCCAGAGATACCATAAGATTGTAGTTTTAGGAGTAGTTTGTTATGTACCACTGAATCAAAGGCTTTACAGAAGTCTATGTAGATTGCGTCTATTGTTTTGCCCTGATCGAGTTGTGTAGTCCATGTGTTTCTGCAGTGTAAGAGTTGCAGATTACAGCATAGTTTTTTCCTGAAACCAAATTGTTTATTAGAGAGTAGGTTGTTTGTCTCTAAGTGGAGGATGATGGATTTGTTAATAATTGATTCCATGACTTTACAGGTGACGCAGCATAAAGAGATTGGTCTGTAATTTTCAACTAGGCTGGGGTCTCCCTTTTTGAAGATGGGGATGACCGTGGCTTGTGACCATAGATTTGGCAAGGAGCTGGTCCTGAAAGATTTTTCAAAGATTATGCTTAGAGGTTTGGCTATGGCAGTGGATAGCTTTTTTAAGAAGTAGGCACATATTCCATCTGGTCCAATAGATAGAGATGGTTTTAGATTGTGCAGTGCTTTTTCAACAGTGTTTTCTGTAAAATTGATATGTATTAGATCATTGTAGTTGTCTGTGATTCGACCAGGAAATACTGGGCATGATCCATTGCTGTTTACAAATACTGAGCCAAAGAATGTGTTAAAGATGTTGGCTTTAATAGTGTCATCATTGAAGTCTTTACCATTAGGTCCTTTCAGGGGTGAGATGGAGTCCTTGAGTCTTTTAGTTTGTTGTTTACAAAATTGTAGAAAGCATGGGTGGAATTGGTGCGTAGAAGGTTTTCCTCTTGTTTAATGTGATAATTGGTGCATTCAGTTTTTATCTGATGGCATAAATTTTTGTATTGGCTTTTGAAGTTGGCAATGTGACCAGATTTGTTTTTCCACCAAAGTGATTTCTTTTTGGATTGAAGCTTCCTTATTATGGGTAATCTGTTTTTTTCTGGTTTTGCAAATTGTTATTGGTTCATATAGTTTAATGACTCTTTTGACTTCAAGTAAAAATATGTTGTAATGGTCTTCTACAGTATTGCATCCAGTGAATAGAAGTTGCCAATCAAGAGATGAGAGATCGTGTCTATAAGATCATAGTTGCCTTTTTTGAAGTTATAATTGGGGATTCTGTCATTGTGATGATTTTTGTGTGGACGTATGTTGAGACAAAAGTCAATCATGCTGTGGTCACTGTTGAAAAAGGGTTCTTTAATTTAATTTAATGAGTTCCTAGCGAGCTTTGCTTTGTTGAACTTTGCTGGCTGAGGAATTCTGGGAGTTGAAGTCCACAAGTCTTACAGTGGCCAAGGTTCCAGACCCCAGTTCTAGAACATTATTGGTGGGATTCAAATATTGTTGCCATCGGTTCAGTGGGTGTGGCTTGGTGCACACTTTGCACAGGTGCCGAGGCATTCTAACTCACCTCCTGCAAACCTGCATGATTCTGGTTGCTTCAGCAGCTGCCACCTGGCGCTATTCTTTGGGGCGCAAAGCAGCCGTGCTTCAAATTCAGTGGATAAAGGTGAGTATGGGAGCCTGGCCAGCAGGTGGACCCAACAGCAGAGCGGTGAGAGAATCGGTTCGGTCTCTGCTGCTCATTGCTGCTACCAGCTCTACAGAACCGGGCAGAACCGGTCGAATATCACCACTGATTATTCTCATCCCTTTTTCCCTTCTATCCTTCCAGGCTGCACATATCCAGTCCTTCTAATCTCTCTGATATGTTTTGTTCCTCAGACTTTGCACCATTTTTCCCCATCTCTGGACTCAACTCAGTCTTATCAATACCTTAAAAAAATATTTAAAAAGATCCCTCTCACAGTTACTGCTGTTGAGCCAGGTGCCACCCATTCTGTGCCTATGCATCTAGTTTTTTTTCCCCTTGCGTAAGTGTAAAACCTTACTTTTCTCACTGCTGAATTTCATTTTTGTTGGATAAGGCCCAGTCTTCAAGTCTATCTATCAAGGTCCTTCTGGATCTTGAAACTATCTTCTAAAGTGTTGGCTATTCCTGCCAGCTTGGTGTATCTGCAGATTTGATGAGTTATCCTCATTTATTCCTTCATTCTAGATCATTTATGGAGGAAAAATAATACTTAGAGATAGACTGGTGGAGACATGCCAATCATGGGAAAAAAAATCCAACCCAGGCCAGGCCAGCCTCCCTGCTGGACCTAAGCAATCCATTTCAAATTGTGGGTGTTCTGGGGTTTTTAAAGAAGAGATTGGACAACCATTTGTCTGGAATGGTATAGGGTCTCTTATTTAAGCAGTGGGTTGGACTAGAAGACCTCCAAGGTCCCTTCCAAGTCTGTTATTCTGCTATTCTGTATTATATTCTGTATTCTGATCTGATTTTCCAATGAGTCCTTCAGGATTAGGAGTGAAAGCAAGAGGGGCAATGCAACCCAAACCCACGGTCTCTGTCCAGGCACAAAGGGCTGGGTTTCAGCTCTGCGGCTTTGCCTGTTAGGGATAACATTGTTTACCCTAACTGGTTTAGGTAAAATAATAAGTTATCATGGTTTGTTAGTTAAAGTGTCTGCAACTTTAACTGTAGGAATGTAATTAAGGGAGTGGTTGTAAAAAGCACCATAAAAGAAGCAAGGCACTGCAGCTTGCTCTCTCTGGCTTGATGATCCCTAATTACTGGATGGTTTGAAGACTGCGTTTTTTCCCTACTGGAACGGGAGAGAGAAAGGACTGATTTGTAAGTGAACTGACATTGGATATTCTACACGGACTTTGCTAATTGAATATCCTTGAATGGACTGACAAAAATGATACATGACTAATGGACTGTTATTTTGACTACGCTATAAAACTAAGTGGAATAAACTATATTTTTGATAACACAAGCGTATCTGTTATTTTTACTGTATGTTAACAAACATACAAACTTATCTCACTCATTTATCTGTGTGCCTATCTGACTAACGCTGCACATTCTGTTTAGCTTGTCTCCTTAACCCTGGTTGGGGAACCCAGGCTTAACAATGCCTCCCTCCCACCCACCCCTCCCTGGGACATACTTGCCCAGAAGGTAATTTATAAGATATTTTTGACCAAACTGGGTCTGAATCCCTTCATTCTATTCCTCACAACTGCTTAATTGAACATTTTCTCTTGCTGGAGAGAATTGAACACAAAAGTCGAGTCGCTTTTCCTTTATTTAGAAGCTGGTGACCATTTTGATACTGAAAACTGGCTACCTGGTTTATGGATTCTTTTTCAAAAGAAACTTACTTTATTGATTTAAAAAGTCCTGAAAGAATTAAAATGTCTTGAAAATATTGGAAAAATAGTTTTCAAAAATACTCCCAAACAAGATTTTCTGCAAGTTTACAGAAAACATTTGGAAAAAAGGAGTCATTTTGCAATACTGTTTCAATTCCACATCCATGCATACTTTAAAAAAAAGCACCAATTTAATTTATTGCAGCCAAAGACCAGTACAGGTAATAAAAAAAAAGCACACAGAATTTAAGACAGACTTAATTTGTAAAGCAACTTAACTAACATCTATAATTGAGATATAGCCTATATTAAATTATAATTTAAACACTAAAATTATATTAAATGTACTAACATCTAAAATCACAACAAAGTATTTAAAACTATTAATATCAACAAAGTAATAAGTTTGCCATTGGCCACCAATGGGAGCCTGGAGGATTCTCCCTCACCCCTTAAACTCTGGTAAGAGGCTGAGGAATCACCCCCCACTTGTCTTAAAAAAAAAAAAAACCCTCAAGATTTATTTATTTATTTTGCTTCAAAAGGCAACTGGATTGCTTTTTCCTTGAGGAAGAATGAAAAAAAACATTTAACCTCATTCAAGAAGCTTCATCAGTTCTGATGGTGGAGGGACGGAAAAATAGGTACTGGTATGTATACATACCTATGGGTAGATATAGTACCTATCCTTCCATTACTCTGTCATTAGAAGCGATGAAGCTTCTTGGATGAGAAGTGAAACATTGTCTTCTTCCACAAAGGGGATAAAAAGTCTGCTTGCCTTTTGAAGAAAAAAGCACCTTCCAGACAACTAGATGACTGAGAAAATCTCCATAGGCAGCCAGTGGTGGGATTCCAATCTTTTTACTACCGTTTTTGAGGGCGTGGCTTGGCTTGGTGGATGTGGCAAGGGAAGGATACTGCAAAATGATCCTATGCCCTCCCCACCGCACTAACCTGCTTTCCAACTCTGTTTTCCTGTGCAGGGCAACCAAAAAAGACCCAGCCGATCAGATGGGACTTGATAGGAGGCGGAGAATAGAGGAGGTTGGCGGGGCCAGAGGGGGGACTGGCCGGTTTTCTGAATGACTCAAAATGCCCCACATCTGTTACTTTCAATCCTCAAGGAGGCCCCTAGGTTTCCTAAGGATGGGGAGGAAGAGGAGGAGGAAGAAGAGGAGGAGGACGATCGAAGAATGGCAACAGGCTGTGGTGACTCTCTGGAATTTCATCAACCAGCAGCCACTATATACAAGCAGGGGAATAATAATAAAAGGAAGTGCAAGAGAATGGGACGCTGGTCTCTTTTTGGTGACAGGAAATCCTTCTGGGAGTTGAATGATGGCTTTCTTTTTGTGATCTCCTTTGTTGGATAATTTTTTCCTATTTCTTATTTTGTTTATTACTGCCCTACAAACATCTGCAACCCTCCAACAACATTGGTTGGTTGCACTTAATGTGCTAACTTGGCATGAACCACATGAGGGAGCAAGAGACTCACTTTTAGTTCTCAGCCCACTAAATTATAAGTGGAATAATATATAAGATCCTGCTACTTTTTATAGAGGCTTTGCTTTTACACCGACTTCGACACTCATACGTGCGCGCACACACGACTCTGTTCTAATTCCTGTGGAGATACAAACAAACTAAAAATAATTTTCCATACGAGGAAAAGCAAAATCACGAGAAAAGGTCTAATAATAACATTGTTACATGTCTATGGAAATTCTCAATCATCCAGGCCAGGGTTGTTCCAAAGATGCTTTTCAAAAGGCAGCTGGACTCCAGCTCTTCTGCTTGTAGCACGTTAGGTGACACAACTCACCTCAGCCCAGACCACATATGTGCCATGCTGGACTTCTGCCTGACTGCTACCTATTTTAGAACAGAATAGAATAAACAGAGCTGGAAGGGACCTTGGAGGTCTTCTAGTCCACCCCCTGCTCAAGCAGGAGACCCTACACCATTTCAGACAAGTGACTGTCCAATCTCTTCTTAAAAACCTCCGGTGATGGAGCAGCCACAACTTCTGGGGGCAACTTCTGTTTGACTGGTTAATTGTCCTCACTGTTAGGAAGTTAATCCTTAATTCCAGGTTGCTTCTCTCCTTGATTAGTTTCCATCCATGGTTTCTTGTCTTGCCTCCAAGGGCTTTGGAGAATAAGTTGGCTCCCTCTTCTTTGTGGAAGCCCCTCAAATACTAAAATACAGCTGTCATGTCACCCCCAATTCTTCCTTTTTAAATACAAAGAGGTTTCTATAGACAAAAACACGGCTGTGCCATAGATTCACCTGTGTTCCCCATTTTGGAAGTCAAAACCAAAGTCCTAAACTCCTCAGGAATTCCACTCACTCACTGGCATAGACATGTGGATGATACTTGGATCAAGATTCAAACAGACCAAGTGGCCTCTATGACTCCCAGAGAGCTAACAACCAGAGGACTGTAAAGAATACAAATCCTTCCATTCCTCACCATTCAGTCAGAACTAAGAAAGCTTCTTGGCTGAGAAGCAAAACATTTTTAAGAGAAAAAAAAATCAAGGAAGTCTAGGGCGCCTTTTGAAAGCATCTTTGGGACAACATTGTTCCATGCAAAGAGTGTGCAGTGTTTGAATTCCTACCTGCGGGGGACCCAAATTACTCTTGCCAGAAGTGCAAACTGGCTAGATTACTTGAGGAAAAGTCTCTGGAAGCCAGTCAAGCCACCAAGACTGCAGACTCTCCCACACGAGGCCTTCTGAGATCCAACAGTGAACATGACAAACTTCTTTGCTCCTTCCAAACGGAGCATGCCAAGGAAGATGAATCAGAGGGAGATAAGGGAGGTAAGGTAAGGGAGATAAAAGGGAAGGGCAAGGATGAGAACAACAGAACAAAGGAACAGAGAGAAGGAAGCCCCAGGCCTCTCTCAGATGGAGCAATCGATCTCATATCCTCCCCCAGGAAGGAAGCACCTGAAGAAAAGACTTTGCCAAATGTTCAGGTCATAAGACGTGGCTCAGATTTTCCGAAGGAAAAAAGAAGAGGTGTTTTGTGGATTGGAGATTCACTACTTAAAGGAACAGAAACAACATTTTGTAGATTAGGCAATTTCTTAAGGGAAGTGTGTTGTCTTAGATTAAAGATGTGACCAAGAAAATGATCAAGCCCACACATTAGTCTCCTCTTTCATGTGGGGATAAATGATCAACCAAGAGCCTGAAAAACCATTTCAGTGGACTATGAGTAACTAGGCAGTATAGCCAAAGAGTTAGGAACACAGGCATTGATCTCAGCTATACTTCCAACTGAAGATCAACACTCAATGAAGGAATAGAAGTTTACAGAAGGAAGTCGCCAGCTCAAAGGATGGTGCCATTCTGACCTTGGATGACCGTATTCTAGAAAGAGATGGGCTGCAACTCAAGACCAGCAAGAAGTAACCTCTGGCTCGGCTCAGAGATGTGGGAAGGGTAGAATAAAAACCAGCAGATGAAAATTTACAGGGAGAAATTTAGTATAGAACTAAGGAGAAATTCCCTGAGAGCGAGAACGATTAATCAGAAATCATGGGTACTCCATTACTGGAGGTTTTAAAGGAGAGTTTGGATAGCCATTGGTCTGGAATGATACAGGGTTTCCTGATTGAACAGGGGGTTGGACTATAAGACCTCCAAAGTTCCTCGCAACTCTGTTATTCTATATTCTATAACTCCATAAAATGCTTTTGTCTATACTTACTGTAAGAACTTGATTGAAATGCCCAATTTCTCCTCTACTGTGTTTTGTATACCCATTGGTGCAAAATATTAATTATACAACTCTCACCCTCCAGTTGTGAAAAATAGAAGACCAATTCTTTGTCTTCCTCTTAGCAGATACCTTAGAAATAATTTTCAAACTAAATTTTGTCCAAAAGCCATTGCTGTTTGATGAGAGTTAAGTTTCTGGACATCATTTGCATAATAGGTTTGTAATTATTTACCCATTGGATTATCTTTTAAATGGTTTTACAAGTTTTTAAAGTAGTTTTACAATCACTAAGTCAGAGCTTAAAATATTTCATCTTTTGCATATTTTAGAAAATCTAGTAATGTTTGACTGTTTCATAATCTTTATGTTATACCAACTCATTTTCTGTCCTTGACCTTTTAAAAGTTTACTTATTTCCCCTTACAATATTTTAGTGTATCTGCTTCCATTATTCTGACACTTCTCACTTCACTGGTCACTGACTATAATGAAGATTCCAGTGAGTGAGTTTCTACACCTGGATGCATCAGAGAAGCTGAAAGGTTCCTGGAAGGCAGCGGGAAGGGCGGAAAAGGGAGCCCCAGTGAAGAGGTGACCCCAAGAATAAAGGCGAGGAGGTACTCAATCTCAGAGCTGCTCAGGTGTTCTTCAGGAAGCTTGTCAGGAGCCACAGGAGCAAAGCTGGCCTCAGAACAAGACAGAGCACCGCTTGCTGCAGACGAGGACCTTGTGAGGGGAGGAGGGTGATTTCTAGGGAAGAGGAAAGACCTTCTGAGATCTCTAGGGAAATTTGCTGTCTTTCAGATATTTGTATCCTAAGACAAGTTGTTCTGGCTGGGGAATTCTGGGAGTTGAAGTCCACCCATCTTAAGCTTGCTGTGATGACCCAGAGTGTACCACAAACGTAACAAAATCCAAAACGTAAATAAATGTCCTTTAATGCCTCCAACTCAGTTGGAGATAAATAATAATCAATAATCAATAATACTCAGTTGCAGATAAAATGTACTCAGAAATAGTCTTCAAAAGAAAGCAATACAGTCTGAATTTAATGAGCAGATAGAGGTGAAATAAAAAACCAAAACAAACTACAATGATGAAATTTCCACAATGGAACAGGAGAAGTATTTACCAAATTCAAGGAGATAACAAGGCACAGTCTGTGGGAAGGACCCCAACCAACTTCAGACCAAAATAAAACACGCTTTGTTTCCAGCGTTTGCAAAGTCCAAACTCTTATGCAGTGCTCACACCTGCAGCCCATGAAGAGGATCAAGGCCCTCTCCTCCCAAGTAGACCACATCTCTCCCTTATTCTCTCCTCCCTGCGTGCCCTAGGATGAAGAGGGGATGGGCCTGGGTCCTCCTCTGACTGCTCAGCCGGCCTCTGCCCTTCTCCAGCCTCCTCCATACCCTCCGGAGCCTCACTCCCACTCCCTGTCGGCTCTTCCTCCTCTCCCTCAGAGTCAGTCTCCACCAGGGGCATGACACTTGCCAAAGTTGAGAAGCACTGTCCTAAGAGATAACAACAATATTAATAACAGAGAGAATAACAGTTTAGATATAATAACAATAACCTTGGGCCAAAAGATGAAGGAATTGGGAGCATAAGTAGTAATTAAAAAAAAAAAACCAGTCCTGCCTACCGCGAACACTTCCTTCACTGAGAACTTTTGGGCAGAGGCAGAATCCATATGTGGCAACGCCTCACCAATCTCATCAGATGGGGTTTAACTAGAGCAAGAAACGTCCCAGATGGAAGGCAGGAAATGACTAGAAAAACAGACCACAATGGGAAAACCAGGAGAGCAGGCGATGCTTATAATTTTAGGACATGACCTGCAATATTGTGCAACACCACAGATGTTTCTCCCCAAATGCATGGTCTTGCCAGGCTCAAAGGGTCAGGACTTGCAATTCACAGGGTTTATTGCTCAAGCCTCTTCAAGATGAGCTGAACTAGGACTGTTTGTGGGTACGTAATGACTCTAAACCGATGACACCCTTAACTCTGCGCCCCCCCCCCGCCCCCCCGCAGCTCTGCCTGCTCTTCTCCTACACAAATGGGAAATAGGACTGCAGGAAGGCAAATGTTAAGGCAAGAGGAATCAATGATGGTATGCTCATTATGGGCACACAGTTCTGGAAGACTACCATTTTTCCAAAAGTGTATGCTCTGTTTCAGGTTGCAGACACACACAACACAAAGTTGCTAAGGAATTATTTATAAGCTGGTGACAGTAGACAAAATTGTAAATCAAGTTCTGTGCAGAATGCTTGCCTCTATAAGTCCACTTAAAGTTCAAGCAGCAATAGAATGGTCCAACTTATTGTAGGAGTCAAGAACCAAATCAGGCAGTCAGCAGGTCCAATAGTTGAGGGTTCAAGAGCAAGGAAATATAGGAGCAAGAGTTGCAAGATGGAATTCTGGACATTGTTTCCAACAAAGGTTGAAGGCAAAAGAGCTACATAAATCTCTCTGCAGGTAGCTGGCTGCTATTTCTGAGGTCTCACCTTTTGCCCAGTGAGAAGCCTCTTTGAGTGTTTTTGTTCACTGCTGCTCACATTGACACCTGCAGCCCATCAACTTTGCAGATGATACCAAGCTAGAGAGAACAGTTAAACTTTAGAAGGCAGGCTCAATATCCAGAAAGATTTTGATAGGGTTGAGCATTGAGCCCTATCCAAGAAAATGCTATTCAGTGGTGAGAAAAGTAAGGTCTTACACCTTAGACAGGTATATAATAGGTGGCACCTAGCTCAATAGTAGCAACTATGAGAAGGATCTAGGGGTCCTAGTGAACAGCCACTTAAGTAGGAGCCAACAGTGTGCCAAAAGAGCCAATATCCTTCTAGGCTGCATCAACAGAGGAATAGTATCGCAATCAGGTGAAGTGTTAGTATCACTTTATACTGCATTGCTGAGACCAAACTTGGAATTCTGCATCCATCCAGTACTAGTCACCACAATAAAAAATACACTGAGATCCTAGAAAGAGTGCAGAGAAGAGCAATAAAAAGAATATGGAATCTGGAGCGGAATTGTACAATGTAAAGCTGAGGGAACTTAGCCAACAAAGAGAAGGATTGCCACAGGGAAGAAGGCAGGACAGGAATCAATGGGTGGAAGTTCATCAGAGAGAGACTGGAAATAAGAAGCAATTTCCTAGCAATAAGAACAATTAATCAGTGGAACTGATTGCCTCCTGGAGTTTGCCTCCTGCATTGCAGGAGGTCTCATGAAAAGATTTAATAACCATTCCTCTGAGATGGTATGAGGACTCCTTCCTTGGGCAATTGGTTGAACCTCCAAGAGTCCTTGCAGCCTCATAGTTCTATGAAAAATGGGACTAACATTAAATACAAAGCAAAACAAATTAATGACAGCAAGTACATCAACCAATCTTGGAACTGACATTATAAAGTGGTGGAGAGCACTTGGCTCCTAGGACCATCAACAGTAAATGAATAATAGTCAAGAAATATGAGTCTATGAAATACACAGCATAGCACTTGGTAGAGCAGCCATGAAGACCTTGGAAAAGTTTTTAAAATGCCGTGATGTGTCTATGCTTACAAAGTTCAAAATTGGGTAAGTCTTACTCAGTGATGGGATTCAATTTTTTTTTACTACCGGTTCTGTGGGCGTGGCTTGGTGGGCACGGCAGGGGAAGGATACTGTAAAATCTCCACTCAGAGATGGTATTTGCCAGTTCTCCAAATTACTCAAAATGTGCACTACCAGTTCTCCAAAACTGGTCAGAACCTGCTGAATACCACTTCTGGTCTTACTATTGCCTGTCATGCTCTACAGAAGTAGAAGCTGAATTTTTAAGAAGCAGGATAGGAAAAGTTTTGAGGTCTTTGACTGTCGGAGAAAACTCTTGAGAATACAATGGATAGCCAAAGAAAAAAACTGTTGGGTCACTGAAAAAAACCCAACTCAGATTCTCACTTGAGGCACAAATGACCAAGCTCAAATTATTCTACTTTGGACACATGAGGTGAACACCCAGCTCTCTGGGAAAAGGCGCTGATGCTGGGAAAGATGGAAGGAAGAAGAGGATCAGAGCAAGGTTGGGATACTGTGGGGAGAGTTTAGGGATGGCATCATGGAAAATCTAATAAGCAAATTCAATTGCAAATCTATAAACTGGTTGCAGTAATGAAATCTCACATACAGCAACTTTTCCCTGTGAAAGTTGCTTTAAGCTAATTAAGAACATGAAGATAGCAAGTCACATGAGATCTGCTCTTCCAGTTATAGCCATCCCAATTTCATTTCTTGATGAGTGAAAAAAGAAATAGGGGTAACATGATAGCAGTGTTCTGGTATTTGAGGGATTCCCATAAAGAAGAGGGAGTCAAGCTATTCTCCAAAGCCCCAGAAGGCAGGACAAGAAACAATGGATGGAAACTAATCAAGGAGAGAAGCAACCTGGAATTAAGAAGAAACTTCCTAATAATGAGAACAATTAACCAGTGGAATGGCTTACCTTCAGAACAGATTGTCATGGAGAAAACCTATCTACGTGGTCATTAGGAATTGAAAATAACTTGATGGCACATAATCTGTCATTCTACAGATAATTCCTGTTTAGCAATCGCAATTGGAACAGCAACTCAGTTGCTAAGCAAAAAACCATATGACCATGATTGGATTTACAGCCTTATTTTCCTTTCAGTTGTTCTATCAATTGGAATAGAGTGGAAGATCATTTCAGACAAGTGACTGTCTAGTCTCCTCTTAGAAACCTCCAGTGACCGAGCGTCCACGACTTCTGGAGGCCAGCTGTTCCACTGGTTAACTGTCCTCCCTGTTAGGAAGTTTCTCCTTAGTCCCAGGTTGCTTCTGTCCTTGAGTAGTTTCCATCCATCCCTTCTTGTCCTGCCTTCAGGGGCTTTGGAATATAGGTTGAACGTCCCCCTCTTCTTTGTGGCAGCCTCTCAAATGTTAAACAAAGAGATGTGGTCACTAAGTAAAAAAAAATCACACGACTGCTACCTTTCATGCCAAATTGTATAGAATTAACTCTGCTTCATGCAAGCAAAAAACAAACAACATGCAAATACTAATCAGGTGACTGAAGGATGCTGCATTGGTGCTAAATGCACATCGGTTGCGAAGCACAAGAATTGTGATCATATGATTGCTGCAACAATTGTAAATGTGAGGATTGGTTGCAAAGTTACTTTTTGCTACCATTTTAACTTTGAACAATGGCTGCATGGGGCAGTCAGTAAATGAGGATCACCTGTTCTTCACCCCACACAAACTTTACTTCCATTGTAAAAAGTTGTTGCTGAATTTGGCAATCACAATCTCTTTTCCACAATCACTCAAGCATTCCATAATATAAAGCTGTTCACTTTATGCTTTCTTGATATCATTTTTTTTTCTTTTTAAGACCTTCTAATCCTTTTTATTGGTGTAGAGTCAGGGTGACTGAATGGAGCCGAACATTTACTGGCCGGATGCCCTTTCTGACACATAACAGAGTTCACAGCAGATATTTTCTCTTTGTGCCCTGATAGAGAAACATCTGTCACTGGCCAGGATGGAATTCTCAGCCTTCTGAGTCGGAGGCGAGTGTCTGGCGCACTTTCTCTACATCAATAAATCCCCAATAAATTTGGTCTTCAAACCTAATAGTATTGCTGCCTAGTATTTCTCCCATTCCGCTGTTTTGTATTGTATATTTTTTATTGTTATTAAGCAGGCACACCAGGCACACAACCAGGAACACTTAATAAGGAGCTTCCTGTAGTTTTTGAATTCATGGTTGCAACGTTTCCCTTTGCAAAAATGTCATTCTTCCTGATCTTCAGACAGCTACGAGTCTTAACATAAATGAAACATCTCACAGCCCCTTAATAAGCAAACCATTCATATTTTAACGTTTCTCTAGTTGCACCATGTATACCTACAGCCTTGCTGTTTTTTAAATGTTCTTATGACAGATTATTTTCATACTTTTTCTTGGATTACTATCTATATCAAAACACACACACTGACACACACAATCTGCAAAATATTCCTTTCAGCATCTAGTTTCATCCGAGCTCATTTCTAAGCCTGGCTAAGCAATGGCAACCCATCACTCCAAGATCTTAGACAGTACTCCAGTTGTCTTCTCCAACGGGCCGTGAGCTCAAGACTTAAGGAAACATGTGACCAAACACATCATTTCCATGTGTGAAATGACTGAGCGTTTGTCTGGGAAACAGGTACTGTTATCCAGGTTGTCCCCTCTTGGTTTGGTCTTTGTTGAAGGAATTCAGTCATGGTTCATTGAGTTTGGTGTGACCTTCATGGCAACCAGATTCCCCACCCATCCACAAGTAATTTCTTGTGCAGCACATGCAGCTATTCGCATAGTTAAGTCTTGAATAATTACTTAGTGAAATGACTATGGATCTGCATCACTTCCTAGTAGAACTGGTGTTAATGACCACTCATGAGTTCTGCAATTTCTCTTCTAGCACTTCATCTCCAAGAGCTTCTCCTAAGACCAAGACACACCTCTGTGAGTCTATGGCAATCTTGTTTAGCTGCCTGTTGAGACACCTGTAATCAGCTGAAATGCCCTGGTAAGTGGATGGGAAATAATCCAAGGGGGGTATTTGGGAAACGCTTAGGATTCCTTGCTCCAAATGTGTTCCAACTTGTGGAATTACAGTGCTAATCCTTCACTAATTCTCCCAGTCCTTCATCATAATCAGTCACATTGCTGACTTATATTTGAGATGTATACTTGCTCCTTCTTTACGATGACTTCACTTCACCATGACTACATCTGTGCTTGAACCACATAGTTGAAATGTTATTTTTTTAATACATGTTCATCAGTCACCATTTTGGTATCCTTCCGATTTTCACCAGTTGCTGGAAAGTAACATGCAACTCAGACCAGCCCAAGGATTGCTTCATGCACATAGTTAATTATACCAAAACACATTTCCATCTTTTCACTTATCATTAAATTATATTCCCACTTTCCTATCTCTATTCATTTCTTGCATTCCACAAAATCAGGCCACCTTTATTCAGATCTTTTGCAAGCTTTCCACCTTCTCTTATTTTCCCAGGGACAGAACTGTTTATACCAAATGGGCTCAAGATTCTCAGATTTATTTATTTTTCATTTATTCTTATAAAGAACCCAAAAGCTGCAGATGGATCGATTCCTTTCTCCGCCTCTTTTCCTCAAAATCACCACCCTGCGAGGTCAGCCAGTCGGGTCCCACCTGGCCTCCTCCTGCTTTCCAGCCTGGTGCCTTTCCACTGGGGCCAACCCGCCTCCGACTTCGCCAGCATTCTTTTGCTCGGGTTTCCCCGAGGTCATCGGTGCGGCTCCGGCAGGTGCGAGACCCCCGCTCGGGACACAGAGTTGCCCGCCGGCGGCTGGCATTTGGGCAGGAAAGCCGGTCGCCTCTCGTGCTCGTCTCAAGGCGGGTTGCCGTTGACCCCAAAACCGACGGCGGAGCCCCCGCAACGGCCCGCCCCGAGGGGGGTCGGGCGCGGCCCCGCCCACCAGCCTGCGTCCCCGCGCGGCGCCGGCAGGGGGAGCCCGCCGCTCGCGCCCGCGAAGGGAGGAAGGAAGGAAGAAAAGGGCCTCCCTCCCTCCCTCGCGAGGCCTCTGGCGGCTTGCCCGGCCCCGCCCCGCCGAGTCCGGCGCGCCCCTCCCTGTCGAGGTGGGGCTGGCCACGCCCCGTCCGGCGGCGGGCGAGGACCCCGGGCGCCGCTCTGCGATTGGGCGCCGCGAGGGCTGTCCGCCGCGATCGCCTGCGCAGGAGAGTAGAGCGCGCGGCGTCGCCCGGCGCGCCCAGTGCGAGCGAAGGAGCCGGCGCGGGCGCTCGACGGCGGGGACGAGGCGGGAGAGCGCGGGGGTGCTGCTGCGCCGCCGCCCCGCCGCCACGATGGCAGGCCCCTGAGGCTCCGCGGAGGGTCGCATCGCCTGAGTAGGCGCCGCCGCCGCCGGAGCAGCCGCGGCGGTGGCGGTGGCGGTGGCGGCCGAGGATGGGCCGGCCCGCGGGACGCCCCGAGCGCCTGTGCCGGGGGCTGCTGGCGCTGCTGCTGGCGCTGGGCCGCCTGGCGCCGCCGCTGCTGGCCAAGAGCCTGGAGCCGGTCTCCTGGAGCGCCGCCAACACCAAGTAGGTACCCGGGGGTGGGGGCGCGCGGAGAGGGGAGCCTCGGTCGAGGGCAGCCGAGGCGCCTTCGGGGCCCGTCCAGCCGTCGCCCCGGACCGGCCCCGCCCGACCCTCGCCGGTCCCGCAGCTGCCTCCGTCCCGGGGAGAAAATAGCGCCGCCGAAAATAGCTCCTGTGTGGCGGCCGCCCGGCCGCCTTTCCCCGCCGACCCTCGGCCGGGCGGCGGCGGCCTCCGTGCCTTTGGAGCGCGGACCGGGCGGAGGCCCGAGCGTGCCCTCCTCGCCGGCCGTGTCCGTCCGTCCGTCCCCCTCGGCCTCCTCCTGGGAAGAGCAGCCGGCAAGTCCCTGCCCTGAAAGGAGGTAGAAGCGCCTCTCGGTTCCCGGGAGCTGCGCGGCATCCCCTCCGCAGACTTTCCGCTGGGATTCCGCTCTCGGGGAGGGTATGGGGGGAGGGGGGGAAGAGGAGGTGGCCCCTCTGGAAGCCAAGAGCTCTTCCAACCGGCCACTCCAAAGGAAAAGGGGGTCTCCGTGAACGATCTGCCTCCGGATCCATGTTGCCATGAATTGCCGAGCATCGCGAGGTGCAATTTCGCCTTCTGGAACTTGTGCGGAAGCCAACGGGACGGCTGGGGCAGTTGGGCCAAAAGCTCCTTCCAAAAAGGGCTTGCATTTTGTATGTTGCAGTTCGGGGGGGAGAATTGCGCCGGCTTGACGGTCGGAAATGCTCCGTGTGTTGCAACCTGGTCGTTCGTAGGTTGGATGCCCGGCTGGCAAGACTGGCCGGGAGGGGCAGAAACGCGTCGCTATTTCGCTTGGAGCTCGCATTAGAAGCGAAGGGCTCGGTTCTTCTTTGTTAAGCTGAATGCAGCAAGGCATTGGAAGGGGGGAGGGGAGAAGAGCGTTTCTGGAAAGTTGGGTCTGTCCCAGTGGAGGCAACGGGGAGTCTAGAGCAGGGGTCTCCAACCTTGGCCCCTTTGAAGCCTGGCGGACTTCAACTCCCAGAATTCCCCAGCCAGCTGGCTGGGGAATTCTGGGAGTTGAAGTCCGCCAGGCTTCAAGGGGGCCAAGGTTGGAGACCCCTGCCATAGAGGAGGGAGGCTAAAATCTCTTTCTCTTTTAAAAATCTTTGTGTATGTGTGTGCGCGCGCGTGTGTGCGGTTCAGTGGATGCCCTCTTCAAAGTGCCCATGGACACCCTTGCCTTGAAATGCAGGCTGTGCTTTGATCTGGATTCCCAGGGAGACACACCCGGCAGGACCTCCTGAAGTCGGATTCCTGGTCTTGGGGAGACTGGCAGGGAGTGGCCATCACGCGTGAGACATCCCTACGGCTCCCCCTTTTTCATATCCTGTAGCCTCGTAGCTCCCCGTTTGCAAGCCTCCCATTTGAAACCACCACTTGGGCATCCTCCTCTCTCCGCCCTGCTTGGGATCTTCCTGGGGTGCAAAATCTGGGCCGGCTGGTGGGAGTTGAAGTCCTCCAAGGTCGGAGAGAGAGGGGCGCGAAGCCTCTTTTCCTGGAAGGCGCCCAGCGTTGCTCATTTGCCCGCTTTTGTGGTAGCGAGCGGTTCGGTGCCCGCTAGCCTTGCCTGCAAACCGAGCGGCTCTCTCGGGTTACGTCGACCCAGCCCTCGCCTTCCCTCGGGGGCTCGTCCGATTTTCTGCGCTCCCTCCGCGAAGGCTCGAACTGTCCATACTACCGGGTAAACCTTCCGCCGCCGCCGCTTCCAGTTAGCATCCTCGCATTTAGAGTCCTTGCAGGCGCTGCCGGCCGCGCCGTTGCAAACCCAGGAAAAGAGAAAAAAAAAAAGATCCAAACGTTCCGAAACTGCGCCTTGTTTTCCCTTCGGTCGGCTTCGCGAAGAGAGGCGCCTTCGGCCTCTCCTGATTGGCTGCGGGCGCATTCCAGCCATAGCCCCCCCTCCTCCTCCCGGGCTCTAATCCCAGGGCAGGCTGGTCAGTAACCCAAGAGCCCGGCGTTGCGGGGCGGCGGCGGCGGCGGGAAGGCTTTGTGCAGCTAGTGTGACCTCGGGCGAGATGCTTAGGTCCCGAAGGCTCTCGGGACCTGGATTCGCCTTGTTCAGAGGTCTCTCCCTCCTTGGCCACGTTAAGACTGGTGGCCTTCAACTCCCAGAAGATCCAGGGGAGGAGGCATATGCAGCCCTGGAGGTCTGCACAAACTGGGTCCTGTGTGACAGATTTGGGGACCAGCAAACAGGCATTGGGATTCGTCTTTAGGATCCGCCTGGCTCGCCAAGTTTAAAAGAGCAGCTTCTCTTGTGGGCAGTGCAACCTTAGGGAGAGGGGAAAAGGCCACCAAGTGGAAAAGGCCTCTCAGCCCAGAATAACAGAGTTGGGGGGGGGGGACGGACTTTGGAGATGGAGCAGGAGATCCCATCCCAGAGGTCTCCAAACTTGCCAGCTACGTTGGCTGGAGAATTCTGGGAGTTAAAGTCCACAAGTCTCAAAGTGGCCAACTTTGGGACCCCTGCCCTGCACCATTCTGGACAAATGACTGTCCAAACTCTTCTTAAAAACCTGCAGTGTTGGGCCACTCACAACTCCAGGAGAAAGCTGTTCCATGGATTAGTTGTTCTCGCTATCAGAAAAATTTCTCCCTCAGTTCTAGGCTCTGCTGGCTGGAGAATTCTGGGAGTTGAAGTCCACCAGTCTTAAAATGGCCAAGTTTGGGGACCCCTCTGTCTTGTTGGATGGGCAGATTTGAGTTGGGCAGAGTGGGGTCCAGATTTGGCTGGCTCTTGCCAGTGGTGGGCTTATTATGGACTGCCCTGCTCTGTCTCCTGGGAGCTGTGGCTGCAGCTTCTTTCTTGAGTAGCTCGCTTTGCTAAAAAAACGGGGCAGGGTCTTGGTCTCTCTCTCTCTCTCCACCCCACTCCCTTCCTGTTGCAGAATGGGAAGGGGATTACTTCAGCTCTCCTGGACAGGCCTGTCTCCCCCATTCACCTGCATTTGGGGTGAAAGTCCCACAGGGGCTCTTCTGCCCAAGACCTCCCCTCCCTGGCTCAGTTCCATGAGAAATCTAGAAAGATGGGTGCAAAGCCCAGCTGGCAGGACGGAACCAACCTTGGGCCATTCCTGAAATGTCGGAGGCAGCTGTGTAAACTGTGCCGTCTTGCACTAATGGGAAATCCCCTGATGAGGGCCTTGAGTTTGTTGTGGGGAAACAAAAGAAAGCCATGTAATCTGCACCATCGATCTGGCTAAGAGGCGGGGTTGGACGTCGGCACATATTTCTCTGGTTATGTGCATCTCAAATACAGACCGATGTGCTTTCGGTCTGTATCAAGTACAGTGGAGCTTTCAGCCATGGGAGCTACACAAGAGTTATAGGTATCACCCTGGAAGCAGCAGTGTCATCTCCTTTGCAGCAAGTACAGTGTTTACTTCCTAACGTTTTGAAGGAGGATATCTTTTTTTTCCTTTTGAGGAGAGTCAAGGAAGAAGATTTTTGAGCGACAAGGGACAACTTTTTCTGTTAATACCTTAATTTTCTGGCCCCTTTCCTCAATTTTTCCTTGTTATTCTGTTCATTCTGTCTCAGGAACAAGTAATATAAAGGGTCTGTTGCTTGTCAGCCCCTGGGAACAGAACCAGCTTCACTGATAGCAGTGGGGAAGATCCAGGCAGCTGGTGGCAGCTTTGGGGTAGCTGAGTGGAAATGAAGCATCAAAAGCGGCACCCCCAGTGCCAAGAAGAAGAAAAAAGGTGAACCAGAGCGCGCCTTAGTAGTATGTGTCTTCGGTGGGCACATACCCTGTGCTGATAAGAGGGTCGGTGCATCGTTGCTGCTCCCTTGGCATGCTGGTGGGTGTTTGGAGGGCCAGTTCTCCGCTAAGGAATCTTACAAAGCCTCTTACAGGCTGCTATGATCAAAAATCTGGTTGCTGTGATCATTTTGCTGCCAGGGTTGTCCAGATTTGTTCACGTCTTCAGGGTAGGATCCAGGATGATGGACTTACTTGGTTAGCTGGATTTCTTTTGAGCTGTGATTTGGGAAAGTGATTTGGAGTAGGGGTCTCCAACTGTGGCAACTTGTGGACTTCAACTCCCAGAGTTCCTCAGCCAGCTTTGCAGAATTCTGGAAGTTGAAGTCCACAAGTTGCCAAGGTTGGAGACCCCTGATTTGGGTCTCTTAAGATTTCTCCTGCAGGCTGTATCTCTATTTCTCTTAGTTTCTGGTGGAGGGACTAGTGTTTAGATAACCATCTCCTGGTCTCCAACCTTCCTCTGAAGCCTGGATATATAGGAGAGATGGCCTTGGTGGCATGAGTGGAGGACATTGGCTGGGACCTGGATCTGCTCTGCAATGTTTGAACGTGGTATTCTTATGGGGGCCCCTTTGGTGGTTAGAGCTCTGTATTGCAGTAATTCCGCTCAGGGGCTGATTGCTAAGTAGATGCTGCTTTGTGTGCTTGTGTGCGGTTCTCTGCTCCAGTGGTGTCCCTTGCTGGGATGACGGCACTCCTGAAGGAGCTGGCGTGTGACTCAGTGGTGGGATTCAATTTTTTTTACTACCGCTTCTGTGGGCGTGGCTTGGTGGGCGTGGCAGGGGAAGGAGACTGTAAAATCTCCAGCCAGAGGTGGGATTTGCCGGCTCTCTGAACTACTCAAAAGTTCCGCTACCAGTTCTCCAGCACTGGTCAGAGCCTGCTGAATTCACCACCTCTGGTGTGACTTCATTCTGAACTCCTTTCAGAGCAGCAGATGGGATACTATAGGCAGTGGGAGGACCTTGCTGCAGTGATTCACACTCTTGGCCTGCCTATTTAGACTTTGCCACCAAGAAGAGGGAGTCGAGCTATTCTCCAAAGCACCAGAGGGCAGGACAAGAAACAATGGATGGAAACTAATCAAGGAGAGAAGCAACCTGGAATTGAGGAGGAATTTCCTAACCATGAGAACAGCTAACCAGTGGGACCGCTTGCCACCAGAAGTTGTGAATGCACCATTGCTGGAAATTTTAAGAAGAGATTGGACAAACGATTTGTGTAAAATGGTATACACAAGGAGCAGGGGGTTGGACTAGAAGACCTCCAGGGTCCCTTCCAACTCTGTCATTCTACTCTATTCTACTTTGGCATGCTCTGGGTAGGACTGCCTTTGAAGATGACTCAGAGATTGCAGTTCGTCCAGAGTGCCATGGCTTGCATGCTAATGGAATGGGCATTTGCTGATAGGCAAATGTTTCCCTGGTGCTGTGGACTCTACGCTGCTTGCCAGTAGTTTTTTGAATGAAACCCCAAGTGGTATAAAGCCTTCTGTGGCTCGGGGCCAAGGTAGCTACAAGATTCCGCTCCATTAATTCTACCCTCGGAATTGGCCCAGCCAATCTGATTTAGCTGGGAGAAGCTGCTAGTCCTGCTGCACTAATAGGGGGCTGTGTGTGTGTGTATGTGTGTTTGAAGCTCAGTGGCACACTGTCTTCTTGGTGGGGACTCCATTCCTTTGGACAGCCAGTTGCATTCTGGAAGCCGCTCAAAATTGAGCTGTCCTGGAGGATGTTAGGACCACGATTGCATGTTGGTTGGATTACCTATATTTTGTTTCATTCTGCTTTTGATGGATTTCTGGGCTTTTTAATTTTTATCATGCATTGTTTATTGTGCATCTTTTTCTTGTAAGTCCTTAGAGATTGCAATGGTCTATGCATGAAATAAATCAATCTTATGATATAAAATATACATTTACCGTTTTTCTTAAAAACTAAAACCATTGACTTGTTAGAAACAAATACTCTGATTCTTTACTGGAAATTTTGTTTAATTTGTAATTATTCCCGCTATATTTTTTTGGGTTCATAAAAATCTATTTTTTAACATTGCAAATGTTTTACGTTCAAAATTATTGGAGTTTTCTCTAGTTGACAGTGCATCACTCCAAAGTGAAAATACATTAAATGCTTTAATGGAATTTATTGCCATTCCACAGATTTACAAGTTACCTTGTATATAGCTTTGAAGGTATATGTAGCAGTAAGTTGACTGCGCTAAACTAATTTTCAGCCTTTAAAAATGTTTTAGAGTCACATTTTCATGAGAGAATAAATCGGATTTATTACCCAGTAACATTCACATATGTTAGGTTGCCTTTAATGTTAGGAACACAAACAATTCCCAGGATAACCAGGACATAATATGTGCCAAAATTTAGAGGCTTCTAATAGAAACATAACGGCTGTATATATTACACTCATTTTCAATCCAAAAAATACCACATTGATATATAAGCCCAATGATTCAAATGGAAGCCCTCACATATGGGAACCTCAGTTTAAAAAGAGAAAATTTGGCGATCTAGTAATTCCATTAAAAAAAAATCAATTAGCTCACTAGTTTGTTTAAAGTATCGAAACAGAACTGACACAGGGATCCTGATTACAAGAAAACTGCAAGGAATAGTCCAAGAAGTGGCCAGAAGTAAAAAAAAAAAAAAACATGTTTTGAAAGCATTCCCCTCTCCCCCCCAAAAAATATTAAGTTTATTTATATTTATTGCGCATCTGAAAATGTAGTTTATTATTTAATTTGGCTTTTATCCTGCCCTTATTTTGAATCAGCTCAAGATATAGTCCACAACACATGATCATAATGGAGCTGCCCATTATGATTATAAATTGGGTCAGTCATGTGCCTTACCTTATCTTACGACCATTTCTGTGGCTGTTAAGCAAACCTATTGTTTGTTACATGCGGTGTTGTCAAAAACAAGAAATAACTTTCAAGAAATGTCATAAAATGTCATGTGACTGCAGGGTGCCGCAAACTGCAGTAAATGTGGCAGCATTTAGGTTGAATGAATTACTTGTCAGAGGTCTTATTTTGGCAAAGGCAGAATTGGGTGACACATCACAGTTTGCCCAGTCTTGAAATAGTTATTCTATAGTCCTCCCCTCACACTATTAGAAACCTGTCCCAGAATCCCTCCTGGATTATTTAATACTTCTGCAGCATCAAAGATATGTCATAATCCTTCAGCTGAACTTTAGAAAATGCATTTTGTTTTTAAAAGTTTGAAGCTTGTTGTCAGGTATGTTTAATTCAAACTTAAAGTGTGTGGGAGAGGGAGCACTAAAATCCAAAAGGTGAGGATTTCCAAGGACTCATTATATGTTTTATCTGCAGTCTTTAATTGTATCTATTGTGTGATTTCAATTGAGAAACCAACATTTTTCCTGGCTCTTCTGACAGTTCCCAATTCAAGCTTTTAATATACCTCATTAACTCCTCCGCTTCAGGTGCACCCAGTTGATTAAGTTCCAGAGTAATTATTGGAAGCCACTACAGAATTTCATATTTAATTTCTCACATAGATGAAGAAATTTTCCTTAACCTTCCTTTCTAGATTTCAGTGGCAGATGCTTTTATTCCTTCCTCCTACGAGGATGGACTCCCATTGTGTAAAAAGCTTTAAAATCCCCAACGGTCTTTGTATTTGTTCTTTGAAAAAAATATATATATATGTTGAAATATTTTATTGGTGGTCAGAAAATTTGAGAAACATTTGATTGTGATGCATTAAAAAAACAATTTTAAGCTTGCTAGAAATTTTCTTCCTAAAGACCATCCAAACAGGATATTATAAAAGAATCTGTAAAATAATTGTCTAGCCTCTGTACTAAAGCTCAGAATATTAAAAAATAAGCCAAATAAACAGATGAATGCTGAAAAAATAGGAGTTGCCAAAAAAAGTTACATCCTCATTATCCTAAATTAATGCTGTCCAGATGTCAACTGCATTAAATTTCTTTCTGTAAGTGCAGAGGGCACTCGAGCTCTGCAATATTTTTTTCTTAGAAACTATGATCATCCATTGTAGAGTCCAAAAAATTGAATTCCTTGACCTTAAATATATGGTTTGCCATTGAAATTAAAACCATGTAAAAAAATCCAACATATCTAACCAAGATTATTACTAGTATTACTTTTTTATAGTTTGTCACACAGTCAGCCAGATGTTTAAACTGGATTTGGCATTTTTATCATCCTGCCAAGTCCTTCCCAAGCGGAATGGGCCAACTCAGCACAGCCAGTTCACTGCTGCCAGCTTGGCACTGCCAAGTCGCCTCTGCCAACTCACCACTGACAAGTCATTGCAGGATAACGCAACAAGGCCAATTTGCTGCAAGGACAACTCACCACTGGGAGCCGGAGGGACAGCTCTGGGACACTACTGCCAAATAGCCCGTGGTGGCGGGGATGTGCCCAGCCTCTGCCACCACCTCACCCACTGGTGCTGAACAGCCCATGGTGGTAGGGTATATGCTGGGCCTTGGCCACTCTGCACTCTGCCCACCTACCTGCCAGGTGGATTGCCTGGCTCTCCCTCTGACTGTGGGCAGAGTTTTGCCTGCAATACTGCCCTTGAACCACTGTGCCACCAGGGCTCCAACAAGATCTGGTAATGGCTAAGGGCACAAGATTTGAAGAAAGAGTTAAAAGAGTTAATTCTAGATGCACGAGACCAAAACATACGAATAAATGCATACAAAGCAGGAGTTGAGAAGATGGAAATATACACCAAATGCTCCCTCTGTAAGAAACTGAAGAAATAGTGGATCATCCAGTTAGCTGTTGCAAGAAAACCACACAGATTGACTTCAAGCAACGTTATGGGGAAAAAAGCAACAATGGTGCCTTGGAATACTGTTTGCCTGCAAGCAGTAACTGGTGGGATCACAAAAAAATGATACAAAATAAAAAAGCTAAAATGCTCCGGGACTTCAGAATTTAAGTAGACATGCACCTGCCACATAACACTCCAAACTTAACAAATGTTGATTGAAATCTGGATACTGGACATTGCAATACAGGGAGCTTGCAGAAGACAAAACAAATTGGAGGAAGCCTTGGGTGCTATCCAAAAATATCTGGAATATCATCACTTGAACACCATCATTAGCACTGACCAAATCACCACCAGCCAATTGCAAAAGGCGTCTTTATTTGGAACATCTTAGATTCTGTTATGATATCTTTAACAGCACCAAACAATATAATCTAACTCAGGTTCTTGGGAGTGACTCAGTAAAAATGCCAAATCTGTCTGACTGTGTGATCAGCCATTAGAATGTATGAAGGGCTGCATCAATATTTGGAAATACTGAATTTGTTGAATCTGAATATGCTAATTTTACAAAAAAAATATCATTTGGAGCTGTGTATATGGTTAGACATAACCTTAATAATTCTTCAGTCCTTGGTTAAGGATTTGAATTACTTTTCACTGTTCTTAGACTAATGAGTAAAGCTACATGAAAAATATCCATATAATAATGATGGATGATGGAATGGTTTGGTGAAGATGGATTTGAAGTTTAGTTCTGAAAATGACAGGAACAGCATATATGGCCGAAAGGAAGCCTACACAGGTGTAAAAGGGGAGCTGGCCTGTGACCCTACCCAAGGCAAGTGCGCAAAACTCTGAACCGGGATGGGGAGCTGGCTTCTGTGGTAGGGAGAGGAGTTGAACAGGAAGCCAATTATGGTAAAGGACCATCCAAAGTCTGGTTGGCTTGACTTTGGCACAACCTTTACAGCAGAGGTCTCCAACCTTGGCCACTTGAAGACTTGTGGACTTCAACTCTCAGAATTCTTCAGCCAGCAAAGGGAGTTGAAGTCCACAAGTCTTCAAGTGGCCAAGGTTGGAGACCCCTTCCTTATGGTATATCTTACAGTAGGAGTTAAGTTGCTGGTTACCAAATCTCTGCTTTACTTTCCCCTGCAGAGAAATGTTCGGGGAAGGCTGATAATTTGTTGTGATGTGGATGTTTGAGATGTTCCACTTAAAGCCCAGTGGTGCAGCTTCTCAGTCCGAAACTCTAAGGCAGGTGTTGCTACTTGGGAAGGGGCTGCAAGTTGTGTGTGTGTGAGAGAGAGGGGGGGAGAGAGGGGGGAGGGGAAGAGAGAGATGGAATTACTTAGCCTGAAGGAAAAGGAAAAAAAATCTGATTTTTCTTGCTGACTTTTGTCTGAGCTTCGTCTTACTGGCTGCCAATAAAATACTTTTATTTGGGAGAACGAAACTCAATACTGAAAAAATGAGCTTAAAAGGAGATTCCCTCATAAAAATAGAAAGCCCCCAAAGAATAATTAGGCAATTACTTGTGTTATAAAATGTATACCATAATCACAATGATTCCTATAGAAACATAATAAAGCTGGTATCGCCAGAGAGGTGTTGCCGGGGACTTCCAAATGCACAATAGGCTTGATGTAAGCATGAGGGAAAATGAAAACCATGACACATTTCCTAACTAGCTGAGAAGGAAATATTTAGGAGAGTAATTTCAGTCTGCTGGGGTTCCCTCCTGTGCTGCTTGGGAGGAAGGGTGGCATCACCCAAAATAAGTGCTGATGTGTCGAGGAAGATCCAGGGGAGGAGACATACACCCTCCTTGAGAACTGCACAACTGCCAGCAGTGGGTCCTGTGTGACAGATTTTGGGACTCTCAGTCCAGTATAACAGAGTTGGTTGGGAGGGTCATTGGAAATAGAGCAGGGGTCCCCAAACTTGGCCACTTTAAGACTTGTGGACTTCAATTCCCAGAATTCTGGGAAATGGCCAAGTTTGGGGATCCCTGCTCTATACCATTCTGGACAAATTACCATCCAAATTCTTTTTAAAAGCTTCCAGTGTTGGGCCACTCACAACTCCAGGAGAAAGCTGTTCCATGGACTAGTTTTTTTCGCTATCAGATTTTTTTTCCCATCAGTTTTAGGTTGGGACTCTCTTTGTTCAGCTTTCATCTTCTTGTCCTGCCCTCCAATGCTCTATTTGTTTATTTAGGAGGTTTATATTGCTGCCTGTTCTCCTATGGCGACTCGAGGTGGCTTACAAGAATATAAAAACATCATATATAAAACAATAAAACCAATAAAAGAGAGAATCATCATCACCATCTATAATAAAATAACCCCCACCCTGGCAACAACACATCATACAAGCCACTGAATGGGCTCCACCCTGCTCTGAGTTCCCCAGGTCCACTGGCAGAACCAGGTCTTTGGAGAGTGGCTCAATATCTCCTTCCCAGAAAGAATCCTTCCTTAGTTTTATGGAGACTAAAAGGAGAGGAGGGGAGAAATACTTTCAGTCTTGCAAGATTCTGTTAAAATATGAATAGCCTAATAGCCAAACAATGGAGTTAATACTCATAGTTGTACTTGGTGTCTGGGTTGGACCTGTAAGGGCTAACATCCTCTCCTGGTCTCATTTGGCTTATCACACCTACATTTCAGGAGTTTATTATTTAATAATTTTTTGACCTGTTGAAATCAAGAACCAATTCTTAGGGGGCATGCAGTAAAAATGAAAATGAAAAATATATACTGCCATCAAATCTGAAAGCAGCCGAGACCATCTCCTTGGCAGTGACAGTCCTCTGTGCCCACAGCCCTCTCAAGAGGCATCCTGGGGAAATTGTTCTGTGAAGGAGGACAATGTCTTTAGTCCCACCTGTTGTGCTTAACCCTCCAGCATCCTCGGCCAGGCTGATGCTCTGTGGCAGAGAAAGTTATCCTGGAGATGCCTGGAGCTAACATTTGTCAGCTGAAAACTAGCATTTCATAGATTCAGTTTAGCCCAGGCAGATGCAGTAATAGTTAACATGGCCTTTTGTTTAACAGGGGTTCCTATAATAAGCCTTGCCCTTAATGCTCCTCCTGCCCCAGTTAATTCTTAGGTGAGTCAGATTAGAGATGACTCGAGACAAGCCGTAGTTAGGCATAGGGGTGGAGGCTATGAATGGCTAACTTTTCCCCAGTTCTTCCTAAGTCTTGGTGCTTGAAATACCTTGAGCATAGCAGCAGCCAAGGTGCTTCCAACATCAATCCAAAGGAGATCCAGCAGGTGGCCTGTGAGGCAGCCAGACAGGTGGTCTCCCCTCTTCAGTTGCTGCTCCTTGAATTTCCAGAGGCTCCAACCTTTCTGCAGACAAGGAACCTCGCCCTCACCCCACCCTTCATGAGATGGGCCTTCATCTCCGCCTGCAATCTTGCACGCGAGGTGTGGTTGTCCCTCAGGGTATGTGGGCGAGGTAGTCCCACTTGACAGCCCTTTCCTGGAGTTGTTCGCTGAGTCTCTCTCTCTCTCTCTCTCTCTCTCTCTCTCTCTCTCTCTCTCTCTCTCTCTCTCTATCTCTATCTCTCTATCTCTATCTATCTATCTATCTATCTATCTATCTATCTATCTATCTATCTATCTATCTATCTATCTCTATCTGTGTAGCAGAGAAGAGCTGGTGTTCCTGATAGTGGTGGAAAAGTTACGCTGTGGGCAAGTGGGGCTGGCCCCTTCTTACCTTTGGAGATTGCTGCGTGTGGGGAGTCCAGTGTGGAGATGACCCCTCTTCTGGGCACAGCAACCCCTCGGACTGCAAATGTTTGCAGGCAGGCCAGAGAGTCCATGGCATTGTACTGGCGGGCGGGCGCTTGAGGAGTGACATTGCAGGCCTGGACGAGGAGACCCAGGGGAAAGTCACTCTTCAAGGGGTTACCAGGGGCAGTGCCGAAAAGGCAGCTGGATGGACAGCTGGGTCCCTCAGCCACCAGGGACCCAAAAGCCATTTCTGTCCAGTTGTGTTTTCATATGACCGGGGTGGGGGGATCCATGGAGGGAGCACATGAGCTGGCACCTGTTACACACACGGAACAAAAAGGCTTCTGTGTGTACTCACGCCACCCTTCCTTTGGCTTTGTCAATGACCCCACACAGGTAGTCCTTGACTTACGACCACCACAGAACCCAGAATTTCTCTTCCTAAGCAACACAGAGGTTCAGTGAATTTTGCCCCATTTTATGACCTTTCCTTGCCAAAGTTGTTAAATGAATCACTGTAGTTGTTAACACGTGCTTCGGTGAATCTGGCTTCTTCCCTGTTCACCAGAAGACCGCAAAAGGGGATCCCAGGAGACGCTGCGGCCCCCCTAAATAGGAAGTCAGTTGCCAGCCATGTTGAATTTGGATCGTTTGACTGTAAAGATGCTGCAACAGTTGCGAGTGAAAAAACGCTCATAAGTTACTTTTCTCCATGCCTTTGAACAAGTCCCTAAATAAACTGTGGTAAGTTGAAGGCTCCCTATACTCATATAGCTGCTCCTCTCACAAAATGTGACTCTGGATGGAGTAGAATAAAATGATAGCACAGAAAATATTACAAAACATTCCAGAGTTTGTCATCCACATTATTATGAAAAAGGCTCAGCATCTGAGGGTACAGACAGTGGAGTAGCCCCACCTACACGAAGCTGCACTCCTGGCCCCACCTAACCCCTCATCCCCTCTTGCTCACATCATTGTAGTTGCCTAGCTCCCTATCTTACACCGCCTCTACCTAATCGATCCCCACCTTGTGCACTCCTACCAATCCACCCAGCTCGCTCCCATGTGCCCCATCTGATCCCTGACCCGGTCTGCCACAAACACTACATTCTGCGGCAGCTTCTGCCCCGTCGATCGTCCAGCTGTCACTGCTTCAGCCTTCGACATGAGAATGGAGCCGCGATGCCAGCAACAGCAGTTTTGAAGGCGGCCCATTGCCCAGGAGCCGCTGAAGGGGACTCTCTCCGGTGAAGTGGCGGGCTCCGAGGTGAGCAATGCCGCACTCAGAGCCCGACAGGGACATTCTGATTCAAGTTCTCAGGTGTCCACAGATGCTGTGCATCTGCGTCCCGTGTGTGTGTGTGTGTGTGTGTGTGTGTGTGTGTGTGTGAGAGAGAGAGAGAGAGAAATACCACACTGTAGGCTATTCCAGTCTAAACCTGGTGGCTTATTAAATGTTTCATGCAAAAACAAGCCATGACTTTACTTGGGCATATTTCTGGCTCAGGCCAATTAATTAATTTAGCAATAAAATTAAAACGGCTGTCAAACAGGTACAGACAAATCCCGCTAAATGCATCCTTGTGCCGTGTTGTTTTGTGGAACAGAGAGGCCCCAAAAACTGAGGCAGCATTGTGTAAAGGTTGTGTTTGTTTGTTTGGGCAGTGGTGATTCATGAGCTCCTCCGTCTTTGGTTCTGCCAAGAATGGAGTGGGCGGACGGGCCTTCTTCTCCACTTCCCGACCCAGGTCGGCCCTTCCTCAATGGCAGAAGGAAAAGATCCACAAGGGACCACCAGGTGTGGCAAGCATTTCTCCCTCTCTCTCTCTGCTGCTCCCCTCCAACCCCCCAAGGCTGGAGCTGTGCTGACTGCTTCCCTCACAAGCGCCTGGGGCACCCGGCAGTTGTGTGTGTCTATGTGGGGCACCTGGCTGCGTGGCCCCACAGTGGCCTTGGGAGCCTTGGAGGGAGGCCTTTTCAAAGGCACTGGAGGCTCTTCATACCTGACCAGACCCAAACTAGGAGAAAGTTTGGTGTTGATGATGGCGTCTTCAGATGAGTGGTCTTGCATTGTGATTAATGGCTTTTTCAGGTGGAGTGACAAATCATAATGGTTTGTGAAGAGGGGAATAAGGGAAAGATTGCTGTCATGAAGGCTTACCTTGAGAATTTATATCCAAACTATTGGGAGCATTTCCTTCTACTGATACCCAATAATTTTGTGAGTGGTATTTTGTATTCTAGAATCAGTTTGAAAAACAAGTGATGTTACGCAGAGTGCCACCTCCTGTGTTTGTTGATGTATCATCTAAACAGCATACTATAGTACAGGTGATCCTTGATTTATGACTACAGTTGATCCCCAGATTTCTATTTTTAAGTGAGACATTTGTCAAGTGCGTTTTGCCCCATTTTATGACCTTTCTTGCCACCATGTCAACTAAAAAATACCTCTTTGGTCTTTTTAGTTGCTAGCAGAAAGGGAGTGGAAGAAAATAGTGCATTCCTCAAATGCTTCAGATAATTGCTAGGCAGCGAAGCTGTTGGCGGGCAAGGATATTACTGGAGATATGTATGTGTCCCATTGGAGAATATACATCCAGGGGGTGGGGGGAAGACCAGGGTCAAGGGGGGAAATGAATGATGTGTCTTAGAGTCGGCTGCATTCAGGTAACGCTGACAAGGTCACTCCTAATAAATCAATTTTTTTTTTTACTCTGAGAGATGCGGCTGGAGACTTATGATTTGAATGGGAATGGATTTGTCAGAGTCCTGACACACCATTGTTAAGTGAATCACTGCAGTTGATAGGTTAGTAACCTGGTTGTTAAGTGAATCTGTCTTCTTCATTGACTTTGCTCATGAGAAGGTCGCAAAAGGGGGGGATCACATGACCTTGTGACACAACAACCATCATGAATCAGTTGCCAAGTATCTTGAGGTTTGATCACGTGGTCATGGGGATTCTGCCAACGTCGTAACTAGGAAAAACAGCCTTAAGTCACATTTTTCAGTGCCTTTGTAACTTCAAATAGTCACTAAACAAACTGTCATAAGTTGAGGACTACCTGTACTTTTCTGGGTGGCTCCAGCTTAAAACAGGGCAACTTCCGTGGGGGGAGGAGGAGAACATGAGAAGATGCTCCACAGCTCAATGGTAGAGACTTGGGTGGGCAAACCAGTGTGGGAATGCTCCACAGTTTCAAGAAAACATGCACTCCCACTTCTGTGCTGGTTGCGGTGGAGGTAGCAATAAGTTGGCAGCTCCCAGACCCATCCGGTGCTCTGAGGGATGGGCAGAGCTGAGCCAATTCCAGAATGCTGCAGACGTGTCTTGTGGGAAATTCCCTTGTCCTTTCTTGGGATGCTATCCAATTTGGGGCCCAGGGTAAAGTAGACTGGAGGGTCAGCCAGACTGGAGAAGGGCCAATTCGTCCTGTACTCTGTTGAGTTACTCAAAGATTCCTTGGCACTTATATCTTTTGATTGTTGGCTGATGGCAGCACAGGCTTGCTTCCGGCTTTCATCCTCTCCCCCTTCATGGATGTCCACTCCGTAAGCAGCCAATAACTTTCTACCTTTCTCTTTGTCCTGACTGGGATGATGGAAAAATGGCTGAGAAGGTCCTCTCTGGGATAGAGTAATGCTGGCGTAACACTTGTGAGCTGGTCCTTAAAGAAGCATGAGTCGTTGGTCCAGAATTGCTTGACTGCGATCTCCCAGCTTCCATCACGACGACATTGATGTAGACGAAGAAAGAGGCCTCCCCGAAGTTTAGACAGGGAGGAAACAGAGACGATCCTTCCGAGAAGCTTTCTTTTTTCAGGGGAGGGAGGCAAACCCCCCCCCCCAGGCAAAACAGTGTTCTAGAGAGGGAGCCCCACGGTATGCAGGCTGGAGGCCCCCCTCCCCACTGTGGCCTGTGGGGCCTCTTAGGCACGTCTCTTCTCCTTTCCCACATTGTAGGGCTGGGTGGGCTCCCCCTTTGCCTCCTGCTGCACTGCCGTGTTTCCTTCCACCAAAGAGCAGTCCGCCTTGCGCCAAGGTAAATCTTTGTCTTGGAACGGCAAAATGGTTTCTTTCTCCCTTCCGGTTTCTCAAGGGGCCGAGGAGACAAGGAAGTTCTCGGAATGAGCTGACTTTCCTTTTTCCAAGGAAGGGAGAAAGAAGGGCAGGAAAGCCCTGGGAAAACGGTTGGGTTGCAAGTCCTAGGGCAGCTCCGTGTCCCCTACCAGGCGGTGGGACATCAGTTCCCTTCTGGGCCGAGAGTTGTCCCATAGTGGTTGGGGCTGGCCCTAGAACTCCTTCAAGGAACTCAGAGCCCAGGAGCTTCTCCACCCTGGAATGGAGGTGCTGGTGAGCCTACAGCTTATACTCCTAACTTGTCCAATGGCTTTACGAGCCTCTTGATGGAAGGGCTTTGGGGGGGAGTTGAGGCACTTGGCTGGTGGGTCTGCGGCTGTTTTAACAATTCACCAAGCTTGATCCCCATTTGTGTGCCATCCTCTCCTGTCTGCTATCTGCAAAAACTGCTTGCTTTGAAGAAGCCTCTCTTGCGACCATAACATTGGAGATCATCTGCCTGGCACCGCAGCATACCTGAGAGATGCCCCCCCCCCCCCCCCCCCCGCTTCTCTTTGGACATCTTGAGGACAGAAAGAATCTACCCCCTTGCAGAGAAGTTGGTCCTGGGGCTCTTATTTTAGGGAGTGTTTCCTGATCTATACAGATCTAGATCTACAAAATATTTTAGGCACAATATGGCTATTGCAGAATAGAGACAGACGGCCATTTTTCTTGAGGTTGAGAACGGTGTTTCTGGTGATGCGTGCTAGGATTGAACTTGCATTTTTTGCAGCTGTCGTTCAGTGTGTGTGTGTGTGTGTGTGTGTGTGTGTGTGTGTGTCAGCCTTGTGGCAACCCCAAATCTGATTCAAGATGGATCTGGGGCTGACACAGGGGTGTCTGCTCCAGGTGTTGCCTTGGTTTCCTCCTAACTAAAAATCGGGTTTTACATTTCTCCTCACAGAAATCGATGCTGCTTTGGTTTTACTAAGGCTTTATAAAGCGGTACTAATACTTCATGTGATCTTGATTCTATTCCTCTGTTAATGCAGCCTAGGATTGCATTTGCTTTTTTGGCTGCTGCCACACATGGCTGGCTCATAGTTAAGTGATTGTCCACTAGAATGCCAAGATCTCTCTCACATTGCTGCTGTTGAGCCAGGTTCCATTATTCTATGCCTGTACATTGAGATTTTATCCCTACAACCTTTTCTCACCATTGAGTTCCATTTTGTTAGATAGGGCCCAGTGTTTGAATCCGTTGATATCCATCTGGATTTTGAGCCTATCTCCTGGGGTGTTGGCTGCCAGTTTAGTGCCATCTGCAAATTGGATGAGTTTCCCCTTCTATCCCTTCATCTAAATTATTTATAAAGATATTGACGAGTATTTGACCTAAGATAGAACTTTGGGGTACCCCATTGCTTACTTGTAGATTCAGTTCCATTGAGGACTACATATTGAGTGCAACTTGTCAGGCAGTTACGAATCCATCTGGTGGTGAATGCTATCTATCCCTCATTTTTCTAGCTTACCAAGAAGCAGGCTGTGGTCTACTTTATCAAATGCCTTATTGAAACCCAAGTAATCTGTCTCCACGGCAATTTCGCTCGTCCACTAAATGAGTCTCAGAGGTTTCCCCAAAGATGTTATATGCTGGGAAATACACATTTCTCTACCTGTGGCAGGAAATTCTGAACTGTTCCTTTTAATTGCTTTTAATGGTATCACATCTTCAGCCAGTTATCTACGGAGTTTACTCAGTGCACGCTGTTTATAAAAAGAGATGCAGTTGTAGTAGCAATGTTTAGACATTGTTGGTCATATTTATGCCATATGTGGCCTGACCTGGCTTCAATTCCAGCCACTCGAGGGAAGAAAAAGAGAGGAAAAAACAAACATTGCCACTTTTGGCCTTCAAGCGCAGCTACTCTATCACGAGGCTGACACTCTGATCTGGCTGCCAGCCCGGGCTGGTATGGGTAGCTTTAGAGCCAGTCATCCAGTTGGTTCATGGGAAGTGGAGCTCCCTCACCTCTTTGGTTGATGCAGGAATGCTTGTCAGTCTAACCAAAAATGGTAAAAGACTGCAGTTGAATGGATGGAGTAGGTGGAGAGAAGTTGGAGAAAGGGGAGGGGAGATCTCTGCAGGTACCAAGAACAGGAAGCAGGGCCATGGCTGGCTGGCTGGCTGCAGGTGGCAGCTTTACCCAAGATTCTGGAGAGGATGGTAGGAGTCAGCTGCTACTGGGAGGGAGGCCCAGTGTTTGAGCCTGGGTGATTTGTGCCTGGCGTGAGAACTCTGGGCCGATGTGATGTTCCCTAGGTTTACTGTTGGCTGCCACCATCTTCTCCGGATTCTTCTCCCACAGCAAGTTTAAAAGCATCAATACTCTCCCTATCCTGTTTTTTTTTTTTAGGTCTCCTTGCCTGTGCTGCATATTTGAGATTAGATTTTCAGTATTATTTAATAGCAACAGCACTTAGATTTATATACTGCTCCACAGTGCTTTCCAGCGCTTTCTAAGGGGTTTACAGAGCTAGCCTCTTGCAAACCCCAACAATCTGGGTCCTCACTTTACCCAATTCAGAAGGACGAAAGTCTGCGTCCACCTTGACCGATTCTTGGTCAGAATTGAACTTCTGGCATTGAGTTGAATTAGCCTGCAGTACTGCATTCTAACCCCTGTGCCACCACTTCAAGTTCAGATGATGGAAATTTACTCAGATCTTTCTCTCTCTTTCCTGCATTTCCTGGATCATTTGGAGGCATCTTTTGGATTGTCCTCTTGCTGAAATATCCACAGTTTTTCGGTCTTCAGCTGGCAAAGAATCTAGTTAGTTATGGAATAACAGGATTGGAAGGGACCTTGGAGGCCATCTAGTCCAACCCCCTTCTCGAGTAGGAGAGTCTGTTCCAAATATTAGCCCCTACCTAGGATTGAACTCACAGCCTCCTGATTGAGCTCCAAGAGCTGGAAGGGACCTTGAAGGTCTTTTAGTCCAGCCCCCTGCTGGCTTAGCTCTGGGAGGGCTTGCCCTAACACCCCCGTGGTGTGTTGGAGTGGTGGCTGATGGTCCCATTGAGCAAAAGATGCTTCCTTCCTGCGTGATGCACTTTCTGCTGGGTCTCTCATCCAAGGCGAAGGTTCATAGGTCGGGCGGTTGCGGCTGTATCTGTTGTGGGAAAGAATCCAGTCGCTGCAAGGTGTGAGGCCTCCTCTTCCTTCTCCTCCTCCGCAAAGGCCTCTGGCTGCTTTCAGGAAGAATTCCTTAATGAACCTGGGATCTGCCTGGATTTGCTGAGAAAGGCGTGTTCACACATTTCTCAGCCAGGTGAAGGTCTTGCTAATGCCTCCTCCGCCTTTTAGAAGTGGTTGGTATGGTGGGACTTTGCCTACCTGTGAGTCAGAGCTGGCCCTGGCACCTGCTTGTTTTCTGAACCGAGAGCCAGCTGGTGGTGAGATGAAGGTGCGGGGCAGACCTGAGTTCAGCTCCACCTTTGGTTTTGGAAGATCCCTGGGTGGTTTGCTTTCAGCCTCTGCCTTTGCCTCAGGAGGGCAGTGCCTCTTGCTGCTTCTCGGACAGAGCAGTGATTCCAGTCAACACATTCCAGCAGCTAGGAAGTGAAGTGGCATGGAAAGCATTTTTTTAGTTCCTTGCTCCTTCTGCGGCACGAGTCAGGCTTCCTTCTGGAGCAGGGGTCTCCAAACTTGGCAACTTCAAGACTTGTGGACTTCAACTCCCAGGGAGTTGAAGTCCACAAGTCTTAAAGGAGCCAAGGTTGGAGACCCCTGCTCTCAAGGGTAGGAATTGCGTGGATTTCTTTGACCCTGTCTTAAAGTGCCAGGGTAGACAAGGTGAGTTCTAACCAATTTCAAAGCTCTCCCTTCTGTAACTTGGAATTGGGAACTTTGCTTCTGTTGTTGTAGCCTGAAATGGCCCTTTCCCCTTTGCAGCCACTTGGTTACTATTTCCATTTTTTAAAATGCCAGCTAGGTATCCCTTATCCCATATGGTACATGCCCCCTCAATGAAGAACTTTCCATTTACTTTAGCTTGAGAGTACCTCATACTGCTACCTACTCTCAGGCCTGTTATTGTTATCCTACTACAAGTGTTTTGCATTTGATTTCTGTCTTCTAGGGTGCTTGATTGGGGGATTCTGGGAGTTGAAGTCCACCTATCTTAAGCTTGCCAAGATTGTGAGCATCTACCTGTCCAATTTTGCTTCATCAGCACATTGGCTAAACATTTCTTCTATCTCTTAATTGCAGTCATTATTGAAAATTTGAAGAACGTAGGCCCAGGAAACCTTGTTCGGTAACTCATTTCCTTGATAATTGATAAGTTTGGGTTTTCAATCAACTGTAGAGCCACCTGAGAGACAATAACAAGTTGTTAATGAGAATGCTGTGAAACACCAGGCTAGGAACCAGAAGATGTGAGTTCTGCTTCTGCCTTAGGCACAAAGCCAGGCCTGTCTCTCTCTCTCTCTCTCTCTCTCTCTCTCTCTCTCCCTCCCTCCCTCCCTCTCTCTCTCTCTCTCTCCCTCCCTCCCTCCCTCCCCCTCCCTCTCTCTCTCTCTCTCTCTCCCTCCCTCCCTCCCTCCCTCTCTCTCTCTCTCTCCCTCCCTCCCTCCCTCCCTCCCTCCCTCTCTCTCTCTCTCTCTCTCTCTCTCTCTCTCTCTCTCTCTCTCTCGGCCCTAGGAAGGAGGCAATGGCAAAGCCCTTCTGGAAAACCTAGCTGTGAGAACTGCAGAGACTTGACTAGGCAGCCTTTGGAATGGGAAATGGGGGAACCAAGCACTTTCCTAATATCGAGGCATGTTACACTGACAGCATTACCATAAGCTCCTCAAGAAATTACCAGATCAAAGAATGAGGTAAGCTTACGGAATGGCTCTGCCCTGCCCGATCAGGCCTCTCTTTGCAATATTGTGCCTCGTTTTGGGTACCGGTTTTAGAAAGGATGGTAATGCATTGGATCAAGGCTACCAAGATAACGAAGGAACCAAGTTAAAAAACAGGGCTTGCTTAGCATAAAGGAATTACAGCTAAGGGGGGTTGAGGGGGAGACAGGGGCATCCAGCAGAAGAACAAAAAGTGGATTTATCTTCTCTCCCCCCAGAAGGGCAGACCAAAGCCAACAGGGGTAGAAGTGTAAGGACAGAGGTTTGGGCTGGAACTGGCAAGGAAGCTCCTATAGAGCTGGAGATGCTTGTCCATCAGCAGAATCCCGGAAGTGGGATTCTTCCAGGGGAGGCTAGAGGGTGGTGGAACTGGCTGCCATGGTAACCAAGTTCTCCTTCATTGAAGGTCTTCAGATAAGGTCCTTTGCTGGAGCTGCTGTTGTGGGTCCTGCCCTGAGGAAGGATTTGGATTACAAGGAGGGCTGCCATTGTGGGGTGCAGTTGCTTAACGACTGTTCAAAGTTTTGATGGACTTTTAAGAAGTTACTTACATCCCGTCTTTGAAGTTAACCACCCTGGCAATAACATGATTGCATTTTTGGGCACGAAGCAGCTGGCTTGCACTTTTGATCAGTTGCAGCATCCTGGGGTCACATAACCACAATTTGCTAGGTTTTTTTTTTTGCCATTTTCTGGCAGAGAACTGCAAAAAGCATCCATTATATATGCTGGATTTGGTTAATAACCATAATGACTCACTTTATGGCCATGGTAAAATCGTGGTAAAATTGAGTTCACCTATGTGGTGCTTTGACTGAACAATCGTAACAACTTACAACCAAAATTCTGAGCTCCATTGTGGTTGTGAGGTTGTGAGGACTTAGCTGTAGATGACCTCTATGGTTTGTTCCAAGTCTATGATCTAAGATCCAGGGAAGTCTGTTAAAAGGCAGATCTCAGATTGTGGAGAAATCTGTTTCCAAAGCGATCAACAGTTGCTCCTTCTTCGTAAGGCAGGCAGGCAGGCAGGCAGGCACACACACACACACACACACACACACACACACACTACACTGAAACAGCCTGAGAAAAAGAACTGGAACTGTCCTGCTCTTATTTGCCTATGCTTTGCCTATATATAGGTTTATAATTTCAAAATAGAGTACTCGGCAGAATTGTAAACTTTTAATAAGTCTTACTAACCAGAGCTCCGGGAGATTAATTCCTGGGTATCATTACTTTCAGGTTGACATAGATGCCTGTGAAAATGATTTAATGTCAGACTGACTACTCTGTCATTTCCTGGATCTTCACCTATTTCCAGGACTTTCTTTCCTCTTTTTGGTTAATGCCTATCTTTTTTCCAGGTGGTTGGCCAGGTGTCCTTCCCGGTGCTCTTTTTCCTGAAGGCGTGAACTCATTCAGAGTACAGAAGAGTTGGCTGACCAAGCTTCTGTCAGCTTTGAAGACTTGCTCCACCATCCTGCTCTTTAGGGGAGCACACTTTCTCTTTCCTTGAAACAAAATTGAGAGGATAGTTTTGCTTTTTACTTCTTAGTCTTTTTATTTATTTATTTTGGTCTTTGACTGAGCGGCTGGTATACTCGTTGATTCGTTTCCTTCTATTCTCAGTGCATTTAAAGAAAGACGTGAGAGTTGTTGGCATCCTTTTCAATCTGTTCCTTCTACCTACTGGCCTGATTTTGCCGTGCTCCAGAGCAGGGGACTCCAACCTTGGCCGCTTTAAGACTTGTGGACTTCAACTCCCAGAATTCCTCAGCCAGCAAAGGGGGTTGAAGTCCACAAATCCTAAAGAGGCCAAGGTTGGAGACCCCTGCTCCAGAGGACTCATCCCAACAGATGTCTGCATTCCTTTTTCTTGACTACCCCAACAAATTTCTCTTCTTCACTCTCCCTGGTTCATCTCATCATCCTATTGTTCAAAAGCTCCTGTACCTTGAACAGTGTGAGGTGTTCCTGCTTCTTTTATGCCATTTCTCCTCAACAAGCTTTTACCATCTCTTCTTTGCTCCACTTGCTTTCTCAAAGAGCCTTCATTCCGAAACCGTTTTCTTGGGGTGGGGTGGGGGGCTTTCAAGTCCCAAATAAATCTACATCCTTCAAGAGATGAGGGCTCAGGATCCCAGCTTGGCCTCAGGATTGGGGCACAACTTGCAAGGATTTCTGAGTGGGATTTGACCACCCTCCCTCCTCTCTTCATCTGGCAAGTCTGGGCCTTGGTTATCTCTCCCAGTTGCTCTGGGTTTCCTCCCCCTCTTTATCCGGGGCATGGAGGCTTGGCAGAAAGGGTGGCCAGCATCCATCTCGGCCCCAGAATGCTTGGCCATTAGAGAACATGAAGGATTCTTACCCCAATCTTTCCTCCCTATTTCTATTATATGGGGCCTTCTTAATCCTGCTTTCCAGAATATGGAACAATCAGCTGCAGTTTTATTTATTGATGAAGCAAAAATATTCTTTTCAGGTATTTTTCTTTATCCAGATTTTTCATTTGTCAAGTGGGACCTGGCACTAAAAACAGACCCTTGGCTGCCCTCTCTCCTTTTTGGAAGAACTTTATAGCTCCCACGACCTTAAAAAAGTTCAAAACATTCTTAAAGATCCATCTCATCCTGGGAGCCCCCCTTTTTTTGAACTACTACCATCTGGCAGACGGTACAGGATAATAAAAACAAGGACAAATAGGCTGAAAAACAGCTTCTCTCCCAGGGCAGTAGCTCTGCAGTGTTGGGGGTTTCCGGTTCAATGTGTGGAGGGTGAAGGACGTGGTGTTTGTGTTTATTTTCATGGTCATGATGTGCACTGAAGATGGTGTTTGATTTCCTTGTACAAGGTGCAATGACAATAAATTAGAAGAGACTCTCGGAGCAATCCTTCAGTGTGACAGATCCTGAAACGGTTCCTGGGTGGGTGGAAGGTTATTCCCCGCTTCTGCTGGGAATGACGGAGGGCCATAGAAGAAGAAGGGGACAGCAGAGAAGGAGGGGGCTGGATGGAGTCCCCGAAGCAGTTGGCGTGAGCTTAAATGGACTCCAGGAGATGGTGGAAGACAGGAAGGCCTGGAGGAACGTTGTCCGTGGGGTCGCGATGGGTCGGACGTGACTTTGCAACTAACAGCAACAAAGCGGTTTTCAAAGAGAGGCTGGATCGCCCTCTGTCTTGGGTGAATCCTGCAGCATAGAAGAAATTGGACTGGATCACTTCCTGGATCCCTTCCAACTCTGATTCTATTTACTTGCCCTTCATTTGCCAGTTCTACCCCCTTTCCGGTTTCCCCAAAAGGGCTGTGGGAGAACAACGCGTGGTTTTCAGTCTGGCCACCGTTCTACTTTTCCTTTCTTCCTCCTTCATAATCTGAAGAGAGAAGCTGCCGCCGCCTCCCTTTTCTCCCTCTTGGTTTCAGCTCACGAGCAGCTGCCCCCTCCTCCCCCCCTGTTTTGATGTAGGGAGCTTGCAGCTGCCCCCTGTCCTGGCTCCATGCTTGCTCCTGAGTTCCTGATGATTTCCTGGCAAATCTGGTTGCAGCTCTGCAGGTCTGATCAGCTTCTCCTTTCCGGCATGTGGTTTATCTGAGGCCTTTGGGAGTCCTCTCTTCATGTATCCTCTCCTCTCTTCTCTTTTCTGGCAGTGGGCCGTGGCTGCAAGAATTCCCATCTGCTTCTCTCTGTAATCATGAAACCCTACCTTGTATTTCTTTGCGTGTCTTCATTCATTTTCCTAAACAACCCTTGGGCTGCGGTCAGAATGGCAAACTTCTAGAATATTCATCTATAGATAGACATTGTACTCCGATCTTAATAAGAACCTAGTAAAGCCGATGCACCGTGGCCATATTTCTTGGTATTGAGTAGTAAAAGGTTGACTGAGAGGGTCCTTGCTGTGCCAGATAACAGATAATCAGCGTTGGAAGGGACCTTGTAGGACCATCTAGTCCAGCCCCCTGCCCAAGCGGGAGACCCTACACCATTTCTAACAGATGGACAGTCCAAATTCTCCTTGATGAAGCTCCCACAACTTCCAAGGGCAACTTCTGTTCCACTGGTTGATTGTTCTCACTGTCAGAAAGTTTCTCTTTATTTCCAAGCTGAATCTCCTTATTTCCAGATTATTGCCAGGGCCTTTCCTTTCTCCATAGAGGAACGTTGCACCTTCAGCTGCATTTCTGTGCCATGGAAGTAAGTGGCTGGGCAGTTTTGAAGCAGAGCTCTGACAGTTTGCTGGGAGGCTGCCAGGCTGCCTGGTTGGCAGGCTTGCTGATGGCAGGGGAAACCAAAGGGTTGGATATCAAGCCAACACTGCTGCGCATAACATTTCTGGTGCCAAGTGGAGCAGGGAAGAAAGAGACCCAAGGAGGATGCAGCCAGTTTTGAATCTATCGGGTGGTGATGCTGTCTATCCCATATTTTTCTTTCTTACCAAGAAATAGTTGTGGTCTATTTTGTCAAATCCCTTATTGAAATCCGATTAGCTGGTCCGCTTAGTCACTTTTATAAAGAATGCAATAAATGGTATGATCTATTTTTGACAAACCCATGTTGGCTTCCAGTAATAGCTTTGTTTGTTTTTAGTTGTTTGAAAATCCATTGCTTGATTATCTTTTCCAGGATCTTCCCAGGTGTTGATGTCAGGCTGATTGGTCTGCCAAATTCCTGGATACTTTTTTCCTTTGTTTGAAGATTGATATCATATCAACTCTTTCCTGGCCCTCTGGTTTTTCTCTGGTGCTCAAGAAACTTTGAAAACATGGTTCAGTGGTTCTGAGATCACATCTGCCAGCTCCTTCCGAACTCTGGGATGTAATCCCTCTGGTGCTGGTGATTTGAACTTGTCTACATTGGATAGGTGTTGTCTTACCATTTTCTTGTCCATTTTGACTTGTAGTTCTAATCTGTCTTGTACGGTACTACTTTTGATACTGTTTTTTTCGCCCTTAGTGTAAACAGAGATGCAACAATGGAATTCCATCGTTCTGCATTTTCCCAGCTGTCCTTCATCTTCTTCCATTAGAGTCTGATCATTCCCTTGATTTTTTTCAATTGTTTTCTTGACTGTATTTTTCCAGCAAGTCCCTCCGGCCCACCCATTCCTCAGGATCACGAACACCAGATACCTGGTGATGAATTCAGAAATAGTGTTTAGTTTCAGCTTAGCTTTTGCTTTACTCTCTCAGACAGGGGCATATAGGGGCTGCCATGATTCATTTGTCTAGAAAGGTGAGTCAGAAGATCATGGAGAGGCTGACGACTGGCAGTTCAAAAGCTGAGAGCTCTCGTCAGTTTGTCCCAGAGTGGAAGCATGCAAATGCAACTAGATAAATAGGTACCATTTGGGTGGGAAAATATTGGGGACACAAAAGAAACCCCTTCTGGCGTTCCCTGGGAAACAGTGATGTCACTGGTTAATCCTTTCAACCGAGAAGTGTCTTGGTAAGGCTATTTCTGACACAAACGTTGTAGTAGTAGTAATAGTCATCATTGTTGTCAGGGTTATTGAGAGATTTTTGAGTTGTCATTCTAGAGTGACTGGGTTTCCCCTCTTTCTTTTCTTTCCACAGGCCGGGAGAGCCACCGGTCTGTGCATCGTCATCCTTGTTCGTTTCTTTGTGCAGAGCTAGCGTTGCCCACCTGAAAAGCCAATGCTGAACGACACCTGGCAGGAGGGGAATCTCATCCCCTCTCCCTTCTGGTTTTGCTGGGGAGAGCAGCATCTTAAGGGGGGGCAAACAGCAGAGGGACACCTCCAGTGAGGCTGTGCCTTTTGTTCAGCTGTGAAGGGTGGGTTGGCTTCTTAAGAATTCGGCTCCTTTTTTGCTTGCATTGTACAGGAGAAAGCAGAACACCATCTACACACACACACACACACACACCACACACCGCCTCTAACTTTCAGGATTCAACCTCATAACCAGTTTCAGTGGAAAGGAGATGGATGCCACATGTTGGGCTGGATGAGGGAGAAGTCCTGCTGTCCTAAGGATGAAGTAGCTCCCCAGCCACGGACTGTCCCATCATTTTGCCCTCTTGAGACTTTCTTGGGCGAAGCCTTCCCGGCTGCCTGCAGGAGGACAGGTGTCATGCTCAGGTGAGGGTGGCTGTGTGGAGGACGGTGGCATCCACTGAGCTCCTCTTGTGCCATCCTGCCATCGGAGGAGCAAGGCCACAGCTGCTCTCGGCGAGGCCTGGCCAATCCTGGGCCTGTTGCTTTGGCAGCATCTCCACGTAACTCAGAACACCGGGGTGCGAAAGGTCTTCTGCTGCAAAAATTACGCATGCAGACACGGACCGTATGTCCACGGGGTTCCCATCCACAGCAGTAGTGGTCTGTGTGGTGTGGCTTTGGGGAAGTGCCCCCTGACTGTGGCAGTTTTCTCTTCTGGAGAAAAGGGAAAGCCACGAAGGACTTTCGGTGAAAGAGGCGACCCTCTTTGGCTCCCTTTCTTTCCCCCCTTTTTGTCCAGCTGATTTGGGGGTACAAGGTGCACAGTGTGTGTGCAGTGGCGAAGGCAGCAGCCCTGTTGCTTGAAGGGAGGAGGAAAGGGTCAGCCATTTTGGGGGTTGAGGGGGAGGAATCGGGAGAGGCAGGGCTGCTGAGTTAAGCCCAGATTCCCATCCTCTGTGGTTACCAAGGCAACCATGGATGCTGCATTAGCGCCTTGTGTCTCTTGCAATTCAGAATGCTTCATGAGGAAGAGCCTAAGGGGCCCAAGGAGTGGACGGGAGGATCTAGGCTGGACTTCTCAATGGGGCCTTGAGTCTGAGCGTGGAGGGGGTGAGCCCTCCCCTTATCCCAAGAGGTTTTATCCCTTGGAAGGGTGAGGGGGGTGGCGGCAGTGGTGGCTGTTGGGAAGAGCAGAGAGTGGGTCAGGGCTGCCACTGAGCGTGGCTCCAGTATGGACTCTCTCCAGAACTCAGCCTCACCCTTGGCAGCAGCAGAAGCTTCATCGACTTCCCAGGCCGCGGAAGCCACTTGGTGAAAAAGGATGCACACCCAACTGCTTCCTCTCCGGCTCTCCTCCCTGCCTTTTTCGAGTTCAAGGATTCTGGGTGGTTCTTGTAGGAGGTTCTGGTCAGTCTGCCCATAGGCCGGGCACATGGGTTGTCCTCCCTTGCCCACTCAGCCCTGCCCTGCGTGCTCAGGGGTCTCCAACCTTGGCAGCTTTAAGCCTGGCAGACTTGAAGCTTTGCTGGCTGGGGAATTCTGGGACTTGAAGTCCGCCAGGCTTAAAGTTGCCAAGGTTGGAGATGCCTGCTCTAGAGAATGCCCTGCTTGATGTGCCCCAAGGACTTTTTTCTTTTCCCTCCTCAGAGCAAAAGTGGTTCTTTCTTTCTATTTCATATTTCCCTGGGAGATTGTCCTCTGTTGTGGAGAAGGGTGTGCTCTGGAGTGGCCCGGCTTTGGGGGAGTAGGGAAGGGCCGAGAAAGAGTGCTCTAATGTCAACCCTCGTGCTATGCTTTCTTTTATGGCAAGAAAAAGAAGGGAGATATTCTGCCCATTCCTCAGTTCTCTAGGAGTCCACATGGGGCTTGGGACAGTGGTGGGATTCAATTTTTTTTTACTACCGGTTCTGTGGGCATGGCTTGGTGAGCATGGCCATGTGACTGGGTGGGCATGGCTTTTTTCCCCCTTTTTTGGCTACCCCCACCCATTTTTTGGAGCTTCCTAGCCTCAGAGGAGCCGGGGGCGGGGCGTTTTTGCTCCCCTAAGGTTCCTCTGGGGCTTTGGAAGGCAAAAAATGGAGCAGGGGAGGCTGAGCCTCAGCAAGGGGAATCCCGGCACAGCTGATCGTATCTACAGATGATTGTCGGGAGCGGAACAAAAAGAAAAATAGCTTAGGCGAATGTCAGGCAGTGGGCGGGTAAGCAAGCATGAGGCAGGAGGGTGACCAGGTGGGGGATGTGGCTAGCCAGAACTTACTACCAGTTTGGTGACCAGCTGAATCCCACCACTGGCTTAGGAGGTATAGTTTGGCACGCGTCGCCTCCTCACTCCTGCCTCGGTGCCACTTGATGCTGCTGCCCACAGCCTCCATCTGCAGCTGCAGTTCAAGTGGTGAGTGAGTCAGTGCAAGATGACTCACAATTTGTGGCTCAGCTTCATGGCAGAACAGTCGGTACCACTCCAGCACTACAATTCTCAGCATCCTCCAAAGCCCGGCCATGAGAAGGTGGCTGGAGGTTGGAGGAGTTTGGCTATATCTGGAATGCCAGAGGCTGCCTCCCTGAATTTGTGAAAGGGCCCTAGAAACGGTCGCGGTTTGACCTCTGCTGTGGATACTTGACATTTTAATATTGTTTAATGGTAAACGTATTTTACTTAATCTCTCGGTCATGAGCTGCCTAGAGTTTGACACAAGCTGGGTGGCTACGTAAATGTTTGAAAAGTGAATACACAAAATGGGGTATGCCTTTGGAGCACAGTTCTTTCCAGGCAGCCTTCCTGGGTAGGGATTGAGGGAATCCGAGCTCATTTGGGGGGGTGGGGCCGCTTTGTGCTGGTGTTTTTAGCCATATGGTTGCCCCGGAGGACATGTGATTGGCTTTTTCAGAGCAGAGAGGCAGCTGTTGTGGGTCCAGGCTGGGACCCAGGGTGGTGTGAGGGCTCCCGTGGTGTGGAGAAAGCGTTTTCCTGTCTGATGCATCCTTGGATTGTTTCCATGCAGCTTCTCCTCTGCACCAAAGCCCTCACCCTGTTATGCTGAGATCTGGGGGATTGAGGGCTGAGGCTTACATATGGGACGTTAACACCTTTTTCAGTCGAGGTTGGCCATATGTTGGCCATAGAATTGGTCCTGCAACTGAGCAGGAACCGGTTTTGTTCCTTGCAGATTCGTTAGCGTTATCCCTTGATCCATCTAAATATTACCTAGGCATAGAAGCAAGACCTGCTTCCCTGGGGACTGCATTGCTACTGCCAGGTGTAGAGTTCCATCTTTCTGGGAATGAGCCAAGAGAAGGAGTCTTCCCTCTGTGGGGAAGCAGTTGTTTGTGGCCCAGGACTGGAAGTGCTGCAGGGGTTGTTGGCTTTGGGGGCCAGGAGGCTGCCAGCCCAGTCCAAAGGCAAGTCCACCTGCAGTCTCATGGCTGAGACTGGAGTGGACTGTCCGGCTGCAAGAGGATGTGAGCTTGGCACCGAGCTGGCTGGTGAAGACACAACCATACCTGCTGAACAGAAGATGGCTCAACCCGTTTCCATTATTTCTTGCCCTAAGTAACATTTGGAGGCTGCTGTTTGTTAATATATTTTGGGGGTTTAAAGTCACTGTTGGCTCCTGGTGGCTCCCTGGACAAATTCATGTAGTTTGGGGGCAAGCTTTTTAGAAGATGTTGTCCAGCTTAGTTTTTCAGATAGTGCCTGGTTCTCCAGGCAGGAGGCAGTGTGCTATTGTAGGTCAAATGTATTCAGGTGTAGATCTTCAGTTTTATCCTTCTTACTTACATTTCAGGATGTGGTATAGTAATTTATGGCCACTTCTGCCAGATCGTAGGAGATTTTTGCCTGAGGAAGAGTATTTGCGATGTAAAAAGACCATGGTGTAGTGAGAATGCTTATCATACAACTCTTGACTACACGAATATTTCGTCTACCAGGAATGAATTTGACCAGTCTGCGTGGAGACGCTGTTGTCATAGGGTTCCAGTAGCCATCCTGTTCAGTTACAGAAATACCATTTTGTAAGGTCGCAGCAGGAGGCCTCGGGTGCTCCATGGCCAGAAAGAAGGCAGCCTGGAGTGTCCCCTCCTGCTTGGCCAGCTGCAGACAGTGGAGGGCTCTCAGGCATCCCTAGGAAATCAAGCCAACTCTTCCCACCCAAAAAACGATCTGATCAGCTTGTTGGGAAGGTCCAGATCCTTGGTGTGACCTTTTACTAATGGCCAACGGAATCCTAGCCTGCTGTGTCATCATCCCACCCGGTTGCTTGTGCTCTCAAGCTTCGCTTGAACCTTTGGGGACTTTGGTAGCCCAGAGATTTCTGCTTCCTGCAGAGGAATGGGAGGCAGAGGAGCACAAAGCCCTGAGCCGCTGCATTGGTGTGGATGGAGAGCAGGGCTGCTCTGGTGTCCCCAGAAATCAGCTGGGCGAAGAAACCTCCTCCGGGCTTGTTCAATACCCGCTCAGAGCAAAACTTTCCCCTTTGTCACTGCATTCCTTGGAACGCGGGATTCCTTGCCCCTCTATGTCCTCAGTCAGGGTCAGAGCAGGAGCCCCCGTCCATCGGTCTTGGTCTGGACAGGAGGAGATCGTCTCTCTCCAAGAGTTAAGAAAGAGAAAATACAAAGGAAAAAGACATTGCTGGGAGCTGGGTCCAAGGGAGGGCAGCCATCTTGGGGTGGTGAAGGGGGAGGGGGTTCCTGGAAGTCTGCCTTTCTCTCCGCTTTCAAGCTTCCCCGCATCCCATCCCGGTGCTCCCCCAGAGCAGAAGCAGGCAGAGCAGATGGCAGCTGCTTTCCTACTTTCCTTGGCAGCTCCAAGAGCCCCTTGGAAAGCGGAGCTCGTTGACTCAGCTCCGAGGAGGAATCGGTTTACAGGGCCTGCAAGTCCCCCTTTCACCCTTCCCATCAGAAAACACCCCTGGAAACCACGAGGAAACGGGATGCGGCCAGCTGATGGGAGCCGCAGGAGCCAGGGGTGTCAAACTCGAATTCATGGAGGGCTGCATCAGGGTTGCATTTGACCTTGAGGGAGCTGGGTGGGGCATATGGCTAGGATGGGCATGGCCAGGCAACATCACTTGTGTCGGTGCCTGTCGTGGCCTGAGTGCTCGGCCAGTGGAAACGGGCTCCCAAGTGCCGTTTTCAGCTGCAATGGCCTCCTGCAACCCTTTGCCAGTGAAAACTGAGCTTGGGAGAGTATTGCAGCTTCTTCATTATTTATTGAAATGTTCCCAGTTCAGGATGATCTGAATTACGCCATTCTTCTTTGGCTTTGTAGAGAGTGGCGGGACTTATATGGGTAGATTTACAAGAGGTGTTGTAAATCCATGGCACTCAACAGTTGACTCTTCCTTTGCTTTGTTGTACATGAGACTTTTTACCAGTTTTGCTTTTTATTTTGTGGACTCCCAGAGATTTTCCAACCCCTAAACGAAGGATCCGTTAACAGAATAATAAGAGTTGAAAGAGACCTCGGAGATCTTATAGTACTCCAGCTTTCTGCTCAAGCAGGGGAACCTATAGCATCCTAGACCTACCTGGTTGTCAGGCTTCTAGTTGTGCCTTTCTGTGCAAAGATATGCCATCGCATAGCTCAGGTCCTTCCGTTCATACATGACCTTATTTTCCTTTTTTATTCACATATTATCCAGTCAGTCATTCACTCTCTGCCCCTAGGAAACAGGTGATGGAAAACATCTGAAATCTTGGCAAGAAAACTGCAGGGAATTGTCCAGGCAGTCGCCTGGAGTAAATGATGACTTGAAGAAATGAAAAACAAACAAACAATCACAGAGATAATCTATACGGTTGCTAAGGAATCAAAATGACTTCGTAGCACATAATCACTCAATTGGTCACATAATCACTCAATTGGTCACATAATCACTCAATTGGTACGTGTGGCTCCTGTTATGTATAATCTCTGGAAAATTCAGAATGGTCTTTGTGCATGTGTGTGTGTGAGTGAATTCACAAGTGGTTCCTTGGGAAGAACTGCACCTCCATGTTAATGGCCAGTTCTTCAACAAAAATTGAAGGTGGCCTGTTTGCACATTTTAGCCTCAGCTTATTTGTGTGTTCATTTCATGCAGGAGACAAAGGAGATTGTTGTATGTGTGTGTTTTTCTTAAATATTATAAAATCTGTATGGTGAACTAGCTAACTTGTTCTTCCTGCCTACATCTGTGCTTCACTGTGATACTTTTGGGCTTGCTACAGTCCTGCTCCAAGTGAAATAGTAGAAGACACGAAGGCACAATTGTTGTGTTTCTATGCTTTGTTCGGTGAATTTGAACTACACTTGCAATGAGGAAGCTTAGGGAGTGAGGGAATAGCAAAAGTCTGCTGCCTCCTCTTTGTCTCAGCAACTGGGCTTTGTCAGAATTACTTCATACATAAAAAGTAAAAACAATAACAACAGGAGAGCAAATAGGCAATTACTGAAACAAAAGACAGGTGGAGATTGACAAGCCCACTCAAAGGAGAGGAGAAGAAAAAAAAAATGCAGCAGATAAGAATGGAAACTTTACTTTTATACAGGTAGTCCTCTGCGACAGCTGTTCTAAGATCAGCAGTTGACACAGTGACGCCAGAGTTAATTCATAAGTTGGCTTCTGTCGATTGCCTCACCCGGCCCATCTTGTCTGCCTGGGCTTGGCCAGGCACCGGCGGGCAAATCCAAGGCTGCGGGAGGGTGTGTGTGAGAAGAGAGCGTTGGGAGAGCCCTTCAGGGCCAGGCGTGGCGTGGGGAGCGCTTCCTCCTACTGCCAAGAAACTTCCTAGAGCAGGGGTCTCCAATCGTGGCCACTTTAAGCCTGGTGGACTTCAACTCCCAGCAAAGCTGGCTGGGGAATTCTGGGAGTTGAAGTCCTCCAGGCTTAAAGTGGCCAAGGTTGGCGATCCCTGGCCTAGAGGTGGCCATGAATTGAGGCTCGGCTGAAGAAAATTTGGCTAGTTTGCGGTTCTTTTCGAGGACGATTCATCCTCAGTTTCCCTTGCCTGCCCATTTTAATACAACAGTGGAAAGCCGGGGTCTCCAACCTTGTCCACTTTAAGACTTGGGGACTTCAACTCCCAGATTTCCTGGGAGTTGAAGTCTGCAAGTCTTAAAGTGGACAAGATTGGAGACCCCCTGGTGTAAAGCACCCTAAAGTTTTGTGCAACGAAATGGAATGACGACCTCCTCTCACTTCCTCTTGTCTACAGAGGATGCCCAGAGTTCACCTTCGCTCTTCTGTGATTGGGAATTCTTATAGGATCCTTTCAAAAGGCAGTGCGTGATCCCCCTTCTCCAGGAAGCCCGAGGGAAAGGAGGCTGGCACCAGGCACCCAGGCTCTTCCAGGGCAGCTGCTTTGCAGCTCTCAAGCTCAGACCAAGCCAGCCTCCTAGAGAGAGGGACAAAGATACTCACAGAACGCACCCTTCTGTGTACATACGCGCCATCCTTGCCAGCCGGCTCACATTTACAATGGTTATGACACGCCACGGTCATGAGATTGCCACGGCTGGTTTCCAACCAGCAGTCGGAGGGAGGGGGGGAACCTGGCAGGAAGTTGATAGTCTCAGTCTTGTGGCACCTCACTTAATGACCGTGCTGCTTAGCAACCCCTATTGCAGTCGGTATGTGAGAACTATCTGTAACAAGTTTACCTTCATCCCTGATCTGGTTGGACCTGTGTCCATTCCTGAAACCTGGCTGGGTAGAGAAAAGAGCATCTCACTCATTAAGACTGTTATCGTTCCCAGGGCAGGAGGCAGTATTTATTTCATTTAGCAGGAACACAGCATTTATGCTTACGGATTGTCATCCTGTAGAGCAGGGGGGTCCAACCTTGGCAACTTTAAGACTTGTGGACTTCAACTCCCAGAATTCCTCAGCCAGCTTTGCTGGCTGAGGAATTCTGGGAGTTGAAATCCACAAGTCTTAAAGTTGCCAAGGTTGGACCCCCCTGCTGCAGAGCTTTATGGCACTTTCTGAGCAGTTTACAATATAGAAGCATCATTTGCATGTTGCCTTCAACAATCTGGGTTCTCATTTTCCGAACTTCGGGAAGATGGAAGTCTCAGCCAAACTTGAGCCCTGTCAGGATCGAACTCCGGGTTGTGGGCAGAGTTTGCCCGCAATGCTGCATTCGAACCTCTGTGCCACCAGGGCTCGCTTATGGCTTGCTTATTTGCTTATTTCATATGGCGCAACCCCCCTGTTGAAGTGACTGGGCAGCTGGCTTGTTGGGGGTGGGGGTATATTGCAGGGCTGTCTTTCCCCAGTCGCCGCCCTTGGGAGTTGGGCCTGGAGGGGAGCCACAGGCTCCAGCCCTGCCCGAAGAAAAGAGGACGGCTCAGGTGCAGGTGGGCCAGCGTCTCTGCCAGCAGAGTTCTGCTCCCCTGAAGGGTGGGCTGGCAGAGAAGGGTGGGTCCTTGGAGGAGCAGGGAAGCCATGTGGAAGACAGTGGACGGGGGTTGCTCTGGTCACCACTGTTTTGAAGACTGCAGGGCCCGGCTAGGGCTCAGGCCTGGTTCTCAGTGGATTGTGCCCACTGAAGGTGGAAGGAGGGAGCCAGTACATGGGGAGGTGGGGCGGCCTCCTCTGGAGCAGCCATTAGCTCTTGTTTTAGTCCAGCATCCGGCTCTGTCGAGGGCTTCCCATCCTCGTTTGGATAGAGGTGGCAGCAAAATCAGGAAGCTCACCTGAGGCCTCGGTGTCCTTCTGCCTTGCAAGCTTGCCATGCTCCTGCGGCATCCTTAGTTCCAGAAGAGACCAGGGGTAGGCGGCCCAACCTAACCCCGACCAGCCAGTGTTCCTTGCCATTGTCCACATTCAATGAAGCGCGAGCTGAGATTCCACCCAGGTGGCCCATTTCTGTGGCAGAGCAAGAGAAAGTAGAAGCGATTCTGGGCAGCGCTGTTACCGCCTGATGGCCTCAAATTCTAGGGTCTGCTCTACTAAGAAAGGTTAATTCTGACTAATTGGGAGCTTTCAGAATTTACCTGGATCTGCGGAGTTTATTCTGCTGCTGCTCTTTTTACTCATGATTTATGGCAGTCGCACTAATCTTGGGGAGTGGCAAGTAACTATGCAGAATACTGGAGCTCCACACCCAAGGCCTCTGGAAGATGTAATTAACTCTCTCTCTCTCTTTCTCTCCCACACACGAATGCACACCTGTCTCATTTACCTGCTTATGCATTTCAGCGTTCTTCCCTGACTTTCCATCTTCCCCCGCTTCCATGTTCCATACGTTCATACATTCAGGGTGCACCAAAAGTCAGGCCCTCTAGACAACATACGATACGAATTACATTAAATGCCCAAATTGGTTGCCATTTTCTTCCAAACGCTCCCTTAACGCCTAAGTACAGTCACGTTTTCTCTCAAAATGTTAAAATTAGTAAAACGTTGGGGCCTGATTGGTGGTACCCCCTGCAACCAACCATCAGTCGATCAAATCCCTCCTTAGGCACGAAACCAGCGAGATGACCTGGGCTTCTCTCAGCCCTGAAAAAGGAGCAGGCAAGGAAAGCTCCTTCTGAAAAATGCCGCCAAGAAAATTGCAAGCCCTGGTCCGGGCAGTTGTCAGGAATCAAGACTGACACAAAGGTGCGTGGGCACATACATGCACGCAGACACACACACAGACCTGTTTAGGACAGGGCTTTCTAAATAGAGCCCCCCCCCCCCCCCCGCGACTCTTAAACTCTCTCCCTAAAGCAGAGTCCCTGAATCTTTCCGGGTTGGCAGCGCGGAGTGGAGGGGCGGGGAAGAGGGAGGAAAGAGGGGATGATTTTGAATTCAACACCCAGAATTCTCCAGCCCACCTTGAATTCCACGGATTCTTCCCTACCGCTAACTTGCTTTGAGCGTTAATAGTTTAGATCAGGGATCTCCAACCTTGGCACCTTTAAGCCTGGGGGACTTCAACTCCCAGCTGGCTGGGGAATTCTGGGAGTTGAAGTCCTCCGGGTTTAAAGGTGCCAAGGTTGGAGACCCCTGCTCTAGGGCATGGCTGGCTGGGGAATTCTGGGAGTTGAAGTTCACGGATTGTAAAAGGGCTCCTCCAGTTCCCCACCCTGCTCTGGAGAGTTGGGGCCAAGAGGAGCTCCCCAGCCCCTCCTGATAAGGCCAAGAAAGGCCTTCCCAGTTCCCAGTTCCCCATGGATGCTTCGGGCCTGCAAAGGGCCAGGAGCAGTTGGTATCCACTGCAGATTTGGCACCGCAGATGTTGGGCCACCCAGATGTGTTATTGGTTAGCAGCCACGTGGCCTCGGGTTGGATCAGCTGAAGCTCTTGGACATCCACCCAACCCCACTTGGCTCCTGGTTCTATTTTGGCCCCTGTTTTCACAACAAGGCAATCAAACGAGTGAGGCCGGTTAGTGGGGTGTGCAGCGTTTGTGTAACCCGTCACAAAGCTGTTTCTCTCTTCAGAGGTCATTAAGAGACCTTGCTAGTATTTTCAAGACCACGATTCTTAGTCTACGTTTATTCATCTATAACTTTGGAAAGAAAACGTAAACTTTCTCAGGGGAAAATCAGAACGAAATGGAGTTTTCAAATTGAATGTTAGCATTCTGGTGCAAAATAAATGCTGCGTTTACCAGCTCTGTTCTTGTTAAGTATTCCAGGGCTGAGAAACATAAACAGACAAAGAAAGAAAGAAAAATGCACTTGAAATGAAAAAAAAAATGGGAAAGAGGCACTTTGGCAAGGAAATGAGCTGCTCTTGGCAGATTCCGTGGTGGAATTTAGCTGAGAGAGGCACAGCGGAGAAGCCCTGTGGGAGGAGCACCGACTGCGCTCCTTCCCTCGCTTGCCCTGGCTGGGTCAGCTTGCAAATCTTGGCTGGAAGGGAGGAGGGGTAGCTTTGGGCCCCCAGCTTTGGGCTGAGCAGGCCACTAGCCATGTTCAAAAGGCCCAGCCAGGTACGCCAGGTATACCGTGTTGTCCACATGGACATCCAAGATGTGGGGCCTGAATGAGGCTCAGGAGATCAGTTCCTAAAGTTTTGGGAAAGGACAAACAGTTTAGCATTCGTGCAGCAAGAAGGGAGGCAGTTGGTCCTGAGGGAAGAGACATGGCTGACCCCCTTCTTGGGGAAAGCAGACCTGAACTGACCCCTTGGGCTTTCTAATCCAGAGGAAGAGGAAGAGGCTTGTCCAGAGCGGTCACCAAGATGCCCCTGCACCACCACGAGAGAAAGGCGTTTTCCCCTTTGGTGTCAGTCCTGGGCGGCAGTGACCGGGCAGACTTCGCCTGGCCAGTGGCCGATGATGCGCCCTTCGCCTCCACACATGGGTCCCCCTCCTTCCCTGCCCACTCCAGTCACATTGGCGTATGCGGGTGCAATCCTCTGTTTGCCTTGGGTGGATGAAGGGCACCCCGACTCCCTCTGACTGGTGTGTGCTGCCTTTTATCGAGTCGCCAGCTCTCACCTTCTGCTCTTTTGGGGATGGTTCCACATCACCCTGTTAAGCAGTAAAGGGGAGCTGTGTTTCTCTCCCCCCCCCCCGGGCCGAGAGCCTCCTCCACTCTCTTCTTAAAATACTTTTTTCCCCTTTCAACCTATTCCTTAATTCTCCAAAATCAAAAGTTAGCGATCACACATCCAAGTGAGAGCCCTTGAACATCAAAGGAATCAAAAATGCCCCTTTTTGCTCAACAGTCTCTCCCTTAGAAAGGACATTAGGCAGATGCTTTCATTCCCTTTCAAGCAACTGGAGCTTTGTAGTTTTCTTCCTCTCCCTGCCACTCAAAGTGGAGAATGAAGAGCCAAGGATCGGTCTTGCCAGTTGCCCAGCTGAGGTGGGAGAAATTTAACGTTTCCCCAGCCCTGCTCACGGCTGAGGGACCTGAACTCTATTTCCCTCACACAGCCATTTTCTTCATCCTTTTGGCCTTAAGTCCAAAGTGTCTGGCTCAGGTTCGTGTCGTGCCAGAAGATCGGATTGAACCTTGGCCTTTAAGAAGGCTCAAGGCCGGGCTTGACCAGCCTGCTAAGACAGGGGTCTCCAACCGTGGCCACTTTAAGATTTGTGGACTTCAACTCCCAGAATTCCTCAGCCAGCTGGCTGAGGAATTCTGGGAGTTGAAGTCCACAAGTCTTAAAGTAGCCACGGTTGGAGACCCCTGGTCTGCTGGCTGAGGAATTCTGGGAGTTGAAGTCCACAAGTCTTAAAGTGGCCAAGGCTGGAGACCCCTGGTCTGCTGGCTGAGGAATTCTGGGAGTTGAAGTCCACAAGTCTTAAAGTAGCCACGGTTGGAGACCCCTGGTCTGCTGGCTGAGGAATTCTGGGAGTTGAAGTCCACAAGTCTTAAAGTGGCCAAGGCTGGAGACCCCTGGTCTGCTGGCTGAGGAATTCTGGGAGTTGAAGTCCACAAGTCTTAAAGTAGCCACAGTTGGAGACCCCTGGTCTGCTGGCTGAGGAATTCTGGGAGTTGAAGTCCACAAGTCTTAAAGTAGCCACGGTTGGAGACCCCTGGTCTGCTGGCTGAGGAATTCTGGGAGTTGAAGTCCACAAGTCTTAAAGTGGCCAAGGCTGGAGACCCCTGGTCTGCTGGCTGAGGAATTCTGGGAGTTGAAGTCCACAAGTCTTAAAGTAGCCACGGTTGGAGACCCCTGGTCTGCTGGCTGAGGAATTCTGGGAGTTGAAGTCCACCAGTCTTAAAGTGGCCAAGGTTGGAGACCCCTGTGCTCAGAAAGAAAGGGAGACTCAGATCAAGCTTCAGGCTAGCGAAGATGGTCAGAGAAGGAAAGCTCAGCCTGCCGCAGGTGGATGGCAGCTTCCATTTTCATCCTAATTTCTCACTCCTGGGTAGAAAAGAACATGATGGTGATGCAGATACGGAGTCCCCATTAAAGATCTGTTGACAGACAGAACTGAGGGCGAGCTTTCATCTTCAACCAGTCTTTAATGGGACTGGATTCTCAACTGAGCTCTCCTTTTTCCCAAACATACTGAGCCATTTTGGTCTAGTGGTTAAGGCACCAGGCTAGAGAGCGGGAGATGGTGAGAGCCAGTTGCTGTCTCTCAGCCCAGCCTACCTCACAGGGTTGCTTTTGTGAGAGGGAAGTAAGAAGAGGAAGGTATGTGGGGATGTGTTAACTACCTTGAGTTATTGGTAAAATTAATAAAGGTGGGATGCAAATAAATAAAAATGCAGCACTTGGGAGTACAAATATAGTATAGCCTGTGCTTTGATGCTGTCCTTGCACAGGTATTTGCTGTATGTAACCAGTATAGTGTATGTCAGGGGTCTCCAACCTTGGCAACTTTAAGCCTGGAAGACTTCAACTCAAGTTAGAAACAACCTCCAAAAGTCACATTCTCCAATAGAAGTAATTCTAGGTTGCTTGATGTCATAAATCAAGGGGCCTAAGCACGGACAGTCCCACAGAAAGAAGAATCACCTAGCCAAAACAACTCTCTCTATCTTCACTCCTCACTCCTTAGGAATGTGGCAAGCCTGAAACCCTTCCCCCCGTGACTGCCACAGAGAAAGTAAGAAAAAGAATATATACTAAGCCTAACTAAAATGGCTACACATACGTCAATTTTGGGCTTGACAGGCTGCCCTCATTTGAAAAGAAACCCCTGCAATGACATTAAAATATACAAAAATGGCAATTAGGTTAAACACAATCATACAATGTACATTTTAACCTCCCGTGCCATCCACAGAATTCGGTTTAGGCTTGTGTGGATATTTTTCATGGAATTTCCCCACCAATCTTACCAGCATTTACTTTCCAGCTATTAACCCAAGTGGCTTGTGAAATTGGATAGCCTTTCCAATAAATTAAATATTGTAACGTCCCCCTGAAAATCCTAGAATCCAAAATTTTCTTAACCTCATAATGTTCATGCCCTGCTTTGCTGGCTGGGGAATTCTGGGAGTTGAAGTCCTCCAGGCTTAAAGTTGCCATGGTTGGAGACCTCTGGTGTATGTCATACGAAGCACATTCCATTCTGATTTCTTTCTTTTTTTTTCCCCATTTTTTTTCCAGGTTCGTGTCCGGCACAGGGCTGGTGATTTACCCAGAAATTGGGGACAAGCTGGATATCATCTGTCCGAAGGCGGATCCATCCAAACCGTATGAATATTACAAACTGTACCTAGTAAAGCGGGACCAAGCGGAGTTCTGCAGCACCATCATGGACCCAAATGTGTTGGTGACTTGCAACAGGCCCGAGCTGGAAATCCGTTTTACCATCAAATTCCAGGAGTTCAGCCCCAACTACATGGGCTTGGAGTTCAAAAGATACCAGGATTACTTTATCACATGTGAGTGCCATCCAGCTCGCCCCCCCCAGTCTTCCTCTCCCTTGATCTTCGCTTTCTCTCCCAGACTCCCCTGGAGAGTCTCACAGTCACAGTCCCCTAAATTGCGCTGAAGATGTTGTCTAGCCTGGTAACGAGACGTTTGGAAACCAGCCTGCAAGCTCAGAGAATGAACCTTCACCCTCCCCTCACAATCACTCTTTCTCTTCCCTCCTCCCCCTCCCCCTCATTTCCACCCAGGGAACCACTTTCCAGCACATTGTTCACTTCAGTGGTGGGATTCAAATGTTTTTGCTACTGGTTCTGTGGGTGTGGTGTGGCTTGGTGGGCGTGGCAGAGGATCTGCCAACCTGCTTTCCAGCTCCGTTCTCCTGTGCAGGGCAACCAAAGGAGACCCAGCCGATTAGTTGAGACTCGACAGGAGGCAGAGAAGAGATGGGGTTGGCGGGGCCAGTCAGAGGTGGGATTTGCCAGGTCTCCAAACTACTCAAACTTTCCACTATCGGTTCTCCAGAACCGGTTAGAACCGGCCCAAGGCCACCTCGGGTTCAGTTGCAGTTTGTTAAATGCCCCGTGCAGCCATCTTGTTACCTGTGCCTCTTTTGAGAAAATTCTGAACTGAAAATAGCCTCTGTGCTGGATGCCCTAGGGGAGGGGAGGGTGAAGGCTCCTCAGTTGCCTGATTCCCTGCAGGTGAGCCAAGCGTCCTGCTGGCCGAGCACAAGGGTAGCATTTGCCTGGCACATCCAGGCGCAGGCGCCAGGGTTAATTCTGGAAAAATTCTGGTTCTTTCTGGATTTGCTACGTGAAATAAGTCTCAGGAAATAGTCTGAAGGGAGGCAGGAGAGGGAGCCAGGAGTCCGTTGGTTGAGTGCCGGGAAGCGTTTCTGATGATTTTTATCCAGAGATTGAAACCAAAGCAAGCTTCCGGTTAGAAGTCCTCTCCACACAATATTGGTGATGGCTTCGAAAGCCCCTGCAGTGTTTCTCCCAAGTGCCGTCCTGCTTGAACTGTAGCTGTGGAGCGTCTGGGGCTCTGGGAGAATCCAGCGGGTCCCTTGGCTTGTTGGTTTGGGCATCTGTGGGGAGGGCATTTTTTCAGTCTGGGAGGGGCTAGACCACCAACCTGTTGTGGTGAAGCCCAGAGGTTTCAGAGCTGCTCAGAGCCACTGGCATGGCAGCTGGCATGGGGTATGCTACTTGTTCCTCCTTTGGGGCCCCAATCTCCATGGCAGAGGTAACGGACCTGCCCGAGATCAGCTGGGGTGCCTTCAGCTCTACAACAGCCTCTGCCCTCCATTCCCCCAGAGGTTGCACTTCTTCCCTACCTTTCCATGTCAAGGGTGTTTTGACAAGAGGAACAGCTGCAGCCAGGAGTATGGGTAGCCCTTGACTTGCAACCGCAACTGAGCCCAAAATTTCTGGTGTTAAGTGAGACATTTGTTAAGTGGGCTTTGCCCCATTTTGTGATCTTTTCTGCCACAGTTATTAAGTGAATCACTGCAGTTGTTCAGTTAGTAACCCGGTTGTGAAGTAAATCTGGCTTCCCCATGGACTGTGCTTGTCAAAAGGTCGCAAAAGGGGATCATGTGACCCCTGGGACACTGCAACTGACATAAGTACATGCCAGTTGCCAAGCATCTGAAATTTGATCACATGACCCGTGGGGATGCTGCAGTGTTCACAAGTGCAAAAAACGGTCATATGTCCCTTTTTTCAGTGCCGCTGTAACTTAGAACGGTCACGAAATGAACTGTGGTAAGCCGAGCACTGCCAATATCTCCATCCACAGAGGGAGGGGGGCAAGAGAGTCTTTCAGAAGGACCCTCCCTGGTTTCCCAGGGAATAAGGAGAGAAACTCTCCCAGTCTTCCAAGATTCAGTAAATAAAGATAAAAGTTAGTACTCATAATTATGCTTCATGTCTGGACTACCTCAAAGAGCTGATGTAATTACTTGTGGGCCTATTTAGTTAAGTACACTATTATCATTTAGCATGGGGGTCCCCAGCCAGCAATTCTGGGAGTTGAAGTCCCCAAATCTTAAACTGGCCAAGTTTAGGATTCTGGGAGTTGCAGTCCACAAGTCTTAAAGTGGCCAAGTTTGGGATTCTGGGAGTTGAAGTCCCCAAGTCTTAAAGTGGCCAAGTTTGGGATTCTGGGAGTTGAAGTCCCCAAGTCTTAAAGTGGCCAAGTTTGGGATTCTGGGAGTTGAAGTCCCCAATCTTAAAGTGGCCAAGTTTGGGATTCTGGGAGTTGAAGTCCCCAAGTCTTAAAGTGGCCAAATTGGGATTCTGGGAGTTGAAGTCCCCAAGTCTTAAAGTGGCCAAGTTTGGGATTCTGGGAGTTGAAGTCCCCAAGTCTTAAAGTGGCCAAGTTTGGGATTCTGGGAGTTGAAGTCCCCAAGTCTTAAAGTGGCCAAGTTTAGGATTCTGGGAGTTGAAGTCCCCAATCTTAAAGTGGCCAAGTTTGGGATTCTGGGAGTTGAAGTCCCCAAGTCTTAAAGTGGCCAAATTGGGATTCTGGGAGCTGAAGTCCCCAAGTTCAGGCTGCAGTGTAGACAGGTAAACTGAGCCTCAGAGTAGGAAAGTCACCTTTGACACTTGCTGGCTCCCAACTTCTCTTTCTAACATCATGTTTGTGTTATTTGTCAAGTGCTGAAGTTGGTGGGGGATGCAGCCTGAAAAGGAGGCATTGATTGATGGGCTCTCCTGTGGCTGATGTTAGGAGGGCCTCTAATGATATGTGGCAAGACGGATCCCTTTAGGCCCAGTCTTTGTTCAGCCCCTGGCATTGCGGGCCTGTTCGCAGGGCAGGCAACATTCGGTCCTGCTTATCTTTCCTCCCAGTGAACTTCTCCCGTTTCACTGATTTGGGAGAAGGAATCAAGTTTGGTTCCTACCACATCTGCTTTTTATATAGCCATGGAGGACACAGGGAGTGCTTGTAAGCAGGGCGCTGGATGCCAACAGGGTTTCTTTCCTATTGTCTTCTGGACCGGCCCTGTCTAGATTGTTCCAGAATACCAGAATGGCTTTGGGCTTCTTTCCTTCGTTTCCACTCTCCAAATTCACGAAATGGACATCTGTCAACGGGCTTGTTTAGCTTGAAGAATCGAAAATGGTAAGAGATCGAAGAAGGACCACGTACAGCTTTTAGATAATTACAGTCATGGGCCAGAATTTCCTTCCAGGCTGTCCCTTAGTCCCGCTGTAAACTTAAAGGGTGCGAGGAAATTGGAAGCAGATGCCAGTTTGGCCCTGCCACCTCTTGTGATTCAGAGAGCTACAATTTTTCCTCTCTATGAAGTCTTCAGTTCTTGGTCTCTAAAAGGATCCCTTCCTTTGCTGCCCTCTTCGTCCAGTTCAGAGGGCTTCTGGAATAACAGAGGAATCCCTGAGGCACGTGAGCAGAAGTTGGCAGAACCAGAAAGGGGGGAAAAGATGTATGATGAGAACTGCTCTAGTCTGAATGGAGCTGACCGTCAATTCGTAGGGAAGGGAACAGGTTTTTTTCAACACAATTTAATACTAATGTTCAGGTTTATTATTCCGTGTTGTATTTCTCCTTTGATAGGAAGCAGTTTCCAAGTGTTTCCTGAAATGGGCTTTGAAGGCTTGAAGCTCAGGTCAAGTAAGACAGAAGAGTTTTGATGGGGGAAAGCAGCACAGGGTACCTATTTAAGATCACCCTGAGGTTATAAAGCATAAATGGTTAGAAGAGTCCTTGCAGGTAATCCAGCCTGACTCCCAGCTCAATGCAAGGAGCCCTTAGTACAGGGTTCTTCAAACTTGACAGCTTTAAGACTTGTGGACTTCAACTCCCAGAATTCCTCTTCCGGTCACGTTAGCTTAGGAATTCTGGGAGTTGAAGTCCACAAGTCTTAAATTTGCCAAGTTTGAAGACCCTTGCCTAAGTAGAACCTCATCAAAAATGTCCATCCAGCCTTAGTTTCAACATCTCCAGCAAAGGCAGATCAGATTTTCTGAGACAGTTCTTACCATTTGGATTTTTGTTCCTGGTGTCCAGGCAAAAACATGCTTTTGAAATATAAAATCATTGGGGTTCCCCCCCTTTTTTTGTCTTCTGATACAATTTTGAACAATTCTATACTTCTACATGTCAGCTCTTCAGATGCTTGAAGACAATTGTCATGTGCTCCTCACAAACTTCTCCACTTTACACAGTTAGAATATAAATATTAATGACTTATTCCTTAGATGTTTTTCCTTCGTTAAATTCCTGGGTTCCTTTTTTCTGGACATGATCCAGATGTCAGGGTCTTAAAAATGAGGTGTCCATAATGAAATACAGTATATGAGGTGTGCTCTGGCCAAAGCAGATGAGGGAGAACCAAGGATTTTTCTTAATCTCAATACAGGTACGGTAGTCTTTGAGATATAACGCTTCACTTAATGGCCGTTCAAAGTTATGACAGACTCCCCTCCCCCCCCAAAAAAAACCCTATATACAACCATGTTTCAAAGCTACGTGTCAAGCACAAGAAACCAGGAACCACAGTTGTTCAGATGAGTGCAAGATGATTCCACACGTCGCTCCATAAGAATCTAAACCGGGGGTCTCCAACCTTGGTCCCTTTAAGCCTGGAGGACTTCAACTCCCAGCTTTGCTGGCTGGGGAATTCTGGGAGTTGAAGTCCACAAGTCTTAAAGTTGTCAAGGTTGGACACCCCTGCTCTAGAGCTTTCCTCGGGCCTTCCCAGCCTTCAGAGGCTCTTTGGAAGCTGGAAACGGGTCCATTTTCAGCCTCCCTGAACTTCTGGGAGGCCTGCTTTTGGCCCTCCCCGAGCCTCCGCATGTACCCTGCCAAACGGGCTGTGTGGGGACTCCTAGGAGGAGGGGGTCGGGGTGGGTAGGGCCAGCCGGGCATGGGATTGGGGGGCTCTCTGAACTTGCAGAATCTCAGCTAGGGGCTCTCCCGAACTGCCAGCAGCCCCAGCCCTGGCTGTAGATCGAGGACCGCCTGTACTACATTTAGTCGACGTGTTCCATCTGTTTTAAAACTGCATCACACGGTTGGGGGTGTCTAGGACAACTCACCACGGCCAGCTCACCTCAGGACAATTCAATGCTAGACTAATTGTTTCATTGAGTTACTTTCATTATGGGTGACCGTGCTTTTGTATTGTATTATTGTAACTCTTGCATTTCTGGATTCACTTTCATTACGTTGTTATTATTGGCCATGTTTCCATTGCAATTAATGTAACTTTTGTGTTTGTTGAATTGCTCTGCGGCAAGTTGGCCGTGGCTAGTTGTCCCATTCCACACTGCTGGTTCATCTTTGCTTGCGAGCCTCCAAGGCTGTCCGGTTGCTTTCCTGGGAAGAGCTGCATTCTGTCGACAGGATCACTGTTATTATCCGGAGGGGCAAATCCCAGGAGCTTCAACCAGCTTTGGCCAATGCCAAGAGGTTTTTGATGGAGCAAGCTGGAGAATCACAGGCTCCCCACCTCACTGGTGTTTTCGATGGCATTTTATCCGTTTGGGTAAAATAAAATCAGCACAACCGGATAATAGCAACGGTACTTGGACTTATATACCTCTTCACAGTGCTTTCCATCCCTGGTCTCCAAGCAGTTTACAGAGTCAGCCTCTTGCCCTCAATAATCTGGGTCTCATTTTACCCACTTCAGAAGGATGGAAGGCTGAGTTAAACTTGAGCCTGGTGGGATTTGAACTGCCAAACTACTTAGCAGAAGTAGCCTGCAGTACTGCACTCTAACCACTGTGCCACAGAGGCTCCTTGCCTTCCATTTTCTGCATTCTGGTAACATTTTTTTTTTTTAGGTTGGAGCAATGCGTTATTTGTGGTTTGGAGTTGACCATTTGGTTACTTAAATTTTTCTTTTATTTGTTTGCTGCCCATCTCGCTTCAAGGTAACTGGGCGAATGCTGAAGCCATGGACAATAAATATTCCTAAAAACAGTAATAAAGCACAATTAAAAAGATGTGTAGGAGTGGAGCTGGGGGCCTCAGTCTGTCAAGCACCTCCAGAATGATGCACCCCCATTGGAGCAGCAGGCCAGCTGGCAGAGCCCGGTTTTCAGACCCCGCCAGGAGGGTGGGAGTAGATCCCACCTTGGGGTGGGGGTTGGGGGGTAAGGCATTCCAGAGTGTGGGAGTCACAGCACAGAAGGCTCTTCACCTCCACCCACCAACCAGAATTCCTTCGCTGACGGGATCCCTAGCATGCCCCTTCTGCTGGCATGGATGGCACAACCCACACAGATCTGATCTTGTACGTAGTCTGGGCCATCCTTTGACTCTAGGACGTTACCGAAGCTTCAGCAGGGCCGTGTAGTAAAGCCCCCCCCCCCGCCCCCGGGATATCCCCCAGTTCCCTGCCTGATAGTTCAAAGTAGGGACATCTGAGATGATGGGTGTTAGGAAAGCTAAACTCTGAAGTAAGCCTTTTGTAATGTGCTATCAACACACGGATATGTATGTATGTATGTATGTATGTATGTATGTATGTATGTATGTATGTATGTATATATATTGGGGCTCCCATTGCACAACTGCAACCACCATCTTGATCCCTCACCTCCCCCAGCAGAGGCCACTGCTAGTAAGAATATTTGTAACTCAAGAGTTGAAATGAGGGGGGTCCTTGGTGGTCTCTGAGCTCGCTTGTTTTCTTGCAGACATTTCATTACCCAAACGAGGCAACTCATCAGTGCTCACCAGAGGCCACTGGCTCAGTTATGTTCAGTAAGCAGTTTATGGTTTTACGTGCAGGCTGCTCTTTTGTGTGAAGTGAGAGGAGGTCCCTGTTTGGGGTGATTTTTTTGTTTTGGTGTCACCTGGCTTGGTGTGGGCTGGAGGCAGAAAGATTGATTGTGGTGTTTATAAGAGACAAATGCAATTGGAGAGGAATATTGCCAAAGTCTTCCTTGTCCATTATGTTCTGGAATGTGGCCTCTCGGGGGCTTAAGCTGCAAATCATCATTGTTAGCAATGATCCATAACCATAGATGTGAACAAAAAATTAAGCTGTCCTTCTACTTGTGTCCTGCTTATGGGTAGTTGATCTTCAACAACAGGCTGGTTCAAGATATTGATTTAAAGCTTCCCTGGAGGGTTTTTTTTCTCATGCTTGGGAATTTAATGGGTTGTGTGCTGCTCTTAAAAAAGGTCTGCTTTGCCCAAATTGGTCTTGGATGGCTTTCGAAGTTTCCTTGCCGTAGGGATAATTGGGTCTTGTTGTTTTGCTAGGAAGCAAGTAGTCCTTTGATCCTGCCTCAAAACACAGAGCTGGGATGAATACAGCCAGATTCCCTGCATTGAAGCTAATGCAGCTCAGAAAGCCAAATTCTTTAGCAATTGAGAAGAGGAAGAGGAAAGCTGGTCATTAAAAGGTCTCACTTGCTAATAAAATGGAACTCGGAGGAGAGAATCCAAGGCTCTCCAATTTAAAGCAGGCAAACCTGGCATTTCAAGACTTCCTGAATTCCCTCACGGTAATGTTTGTTTAGAACAAAGAGCAAAGAATGCAGAAGTTTTGTAGTTGAAATCATGAGGAATCCATTAACCTGTGACGTGGGTTAGGTAACCCTGTGTAGAAACAGACTCAGCCACCCTCTGGATTCACCCTTTGCAAGACTAGCTAAACAATTCCACTCCTTCTGCCTTCCACTTAGCCGTAAGCTGACTGGCATGGCCTTCCAGCGTGTTGGTGGTATTCACATTGTGCCTATTGGATATAACATGGAAATGATGCCAAATGTAGAGAGGTGAGTCCAAGAAAAGAGTGGGCTTAGCAGAAGCAGCTCAAAATCTCCATCTTGGATGAGGGGACTGACCATCTATCTACACCAGGGGTCTCCAACCTTGGACACTTTAAGCCTGGAGGACTTCAATTCCCAGAATTCCCAGCCAACTGGGAGTTGAAGTCCCCCAGGCTTAAAGTGGTCATGGTTGGAGACCCCGGTCTACGCAGATCAATGAAATTGCAAGTTCAGGAGCTCCTTACATCTGATGACACAGTACATATGGCCATGCTGAGAAATATCAGTAGCCTCCTCCGTGTCTGGTTTCCTCCGCATTTTTGGGTGTTCCTCTGAGATGTCAGTTTCAAGGAAAGTTGGTTACAGAACCCAAGTCCCGTCTGTCTTTCCTCTCGCATCAAACTTAAACGGAGTGCTGATTCAGCGTCAGGAGCCCCTCTCGATGGTTTTTGTGGGTTGCAGCTAGAGCCATGAGTCACCCTCTTGGCATGAGGAAGTCCCAAGACTTCATTAAGATGAGAGAGATCATCTTAATGTTCTGGAATTATTTTTAAATTGCTCGTAGACTATCCGTTCCAATTTTGAAATAGTTGAAGTAAGCAATAACTATCCCTAACTGGCTAAGCTTGATGCAGATCAGATGTGATTTGGCAGAGACAGAGTGGCTTGAAAACTCATCAGGTGGCAGCTACATTGTTAGTTTGGGTTGAAAAATACTTCGACTTTTAATTCTGATGAATAGAACTGCATTGAAGCCTTTCTTGCTGGTTTCCAGAAGGCTGGGCTTCCACTGAGAAGGATGGAGGTGTTTTAACACGTATGAATGCCGGCAAAAGCTAAATGCAATTCAGCAGCGAGCAGAAAGGTACCTTCGCTCTGCATCCTAAATTGAACCTTTTCCTTCGAGGTGCCTTTTGGGTTATCCCCATTTTACAGTAAGAATTCCTTCCTTCCTGTGATTCGTGCCATTAGGATGTATAAGCAAAAGGAGGAGATTTGTTATAGAACCAAAAAAGAAAAAAAAAAAACATCTCCCTTTTGCTACCCAAATGCAAATTGTTGCAAATTGTCTTCTCCTAATTGCAAAAGGGAGAGTAATGGAAAGACACAGAATAAACCTAGTGAGTGTAAAGTAGGCTTGGTTGACTTCTGTAGGCTTTACCCCAGCTATGTTTGCATCGGGTTGAAAAACCAAGACTTATTTCTTCCTCTTTTCTCATTTCCCTCTTCATTTTTGTCTAAAGCAGGAGTCCCCAACCCCCGGGAACTAGGCCATGCAAGTAGCAAGCAAGTGCATGCACACAGCCCCATTTGCGCGACTGGCAGGCACTTGTGTTCATGCGTGGAGCTTCATTTGTTCACTTGCACCTGCCACTTGCACGAATTAAGTTTCACACGCCTGCACGAGTTCCTGCTGCTTGCCCCAATGCGCTTGCCTGCCACTCACACAAAACTATTTCCTCTCTCCCTCCCCATCCCCCGGTCCGCAAAGCCAGAAAGGTTGAGGACCACCGGTATAAAGGATAAAAATGCATAGTAGGGATCCTTCTTTGCCCCTTGAAAAAAGCAACCCAGGATTTTAGTTGGGACCAACCTCTGGATTCCCAGCCTTTGTTTAACGTTCTTGCTAGCCCAGCACTGGACTTGTCCTTTCTCATTCTGTCTCTCTCTGCTTGCAAAGAGAGGAGTTTTCTTTCCTCTATGAATTGGAGATTAAGGGACTGAACTGCACCCCCTCTTTTTCCAGGAGTGCCTGAAAGTCTCTCAGCAACACCTATTAGTGAAGGTGTGCAAAATGCTGTTCAGCAGCCATCTCTTGCATCTCTTGAGTAAGGCCTTAGGAGGCCTGTGGTGCATGGAGAGTAAATAGCATTGTTTTCAGGGCTGTGTCTCTCGAATGGTGAATGGAATCAGTTTGCATAAAGGAAGGAGAAAGAAATTCTGAAGTCTCCATGAGTCCTTCAGCAGCATTTCTACACGAGTGAGAGCGCTGAACTGGTGGCTGTGCGGTGCAGTAGTAGGTAGAGGTCCCAGTGAAGCCCAAAGTGAACCAGAGCAGGCCGTGTAGAGCAATGGCTAAAAAGGCCAGTGCGATCTCAGGTGACCAGCATAAACATTGCATTCAGAGACAGGTAATTGTTCCCTTGGAGTTTGCGCTGTCGGGATCCCACGTATGGAATTGAGGAATTACAGGCATAGGACCTACACATACCCACAAGGCTGCCATGGCTCTGTTGAAAGGAGATAGGTTTGAAATCATGGAAAAAGAGGTTCTAGCAAACAGTAGGTGAAATTTCCTGATGATCACAGCTGTCAAAGAGAGGCGCAACTTCCTTAGAACGGCGAGATGGTCTCCCTTGCTGCAGGTTTGGGCCAGATGTTGGTTAGCCCAGTATTGCTGGCCCTCTAGTTTCCTTCTCTATCTTTTGGGAGCCAAAGATGTTTGCTAGGTTTGTCCAAAATCTGTTTGACCTTCCACTAGGTGCAAAGTTTGTCTCCCATTTGATGTCAGGATGGTTAAAGTCCCCCCATTATTATTGTGGTGTCCTTCCTGCACACCTTAGCTAACTGATCAGCAAAAAGTTCATCTATTTCCTCTCTCTGGTGGCGGTTCAATAATACCGTATACATCTATAAAAATGCCATTCCGTTTTCATCCTTGGATGGTTAGGATCTTTTTTTTTTTTTTTTGCATTTCTATAGAGGTGTAGTTATTTCTTGTATATTGTTCAACTCCACCTCCTCGTTAATTAGGTGTGTTTCTTTTGATTGTCTGGTCTACAGATTCCTGGTTCAGTTTCCCTGAGCAGTGATCCAGTTGATTTCCAAAAACATTCTTCCCAGTTATTGTGAACTAACTCATCCCCTGCCAGAAGGCCCCATCCCACCCAGGTATTTTAAATCAGGGTCTAGGAATCCAAAGTTCTCTCATCGACACCATTTTCTCAGCCGGTGGTTTACTTCAAAAGTGCTGTGTTCCTTCATTGGGTGCCTACCTTTCATTGGGAGTACAGAGGTAATCACCATCTGTGTCCCCCATTCTTTGGCTTTTGTGCCTAGCTGCTCATAGCCTCTTGATACATTTTTCCAGCACTTTGTCATATCATTCATCCCCCTTGAAAGAGGAAAAAGGGATAATAATCTGCGGACTCAAATTATTTCAGTAAATCTCTCGGTTGCAACTTTGATCTTTGTTCCTGGTAAGACAGCAGCATAGCTCCCTGGATTGATTGTCCCGTCTACAAATTGCCGATTCAGTTCAGTTCCCCTGAGCAGCGAGTCTGCTATCACCGACACAGGCCTGCACGTTTTCTTATCAAATCGATGGTTTAGCTGGACTGGACAAAGTTGAATATTTGTTCCTTCTATGAGTGACATGTCTCTTTGTCTTCATTCAAGGTTCATTTTCTGTTGCTTAATTTTTCCTGACTGTATCCAGTTCAGTTCGGTTTAATCTGGGAAACAACATTTTGTTATTTGTGTCTCAGAGTGGCTCTAGACTAATTTCCCCCCCCCTAAAATGTTCCAATTATTTTACATTTACATTTAATACAGATAGAACTTGGGTCTTCTGTGAGTATGAATACATACATGGCCCCTATTTTGCAAACTTCTTTCCATGACTGCATGTTTCTCCATGTGTTTTTAAAAATGATTTTTTTTTTTAAAAAAATCCCTGTTTTCCTTTTTTAAAATAAGGGATTCAATTCCTTAACCAACCACGCCAAGTTGGCCATGGTGAGTTGGCTTCTTGGGGTTAATGGTGAAATTATACTTGTTTTAGCTCTTCTTGTGGCTAGTGTTGAAATTCCTTTGCTTCTCCAGGCCGCCTCCATTCTCAGCTGTCGCTCTGCACGTCCCACGGTCTTTCTGATGCCGCTCCTCCTCCGTCTTCCTCCTCCATCTCCGCCTCTTTTTCTGTCTTTGGCACTTCTTCAGAACTGATGCCTAATACCCTGCCCCCTCATTGCCAACTTATTTTATCTTCACTCTTCCTCCTTTTTCTCCTCCTCCACTCCAAACTCCTTGTTGTACTGCTTCTTACATGACCGCAAGATGTTGCGATTGTTATAAATGCAAGCCAGTTGTCAGGCACCCAAACTGGGATTATGTGACTGAGGGGTTGGTGGTTAATCATAATGTTGGAGATGAGTGGTAAGTCATTTTTTTTCCAAGGCTGCTTTAACTGTTGAGGGAAATGTGTACTTAAAAGTGCAGTGCATGTATGTATATATGCACGTGTATGTCAGATGGTTAACTCAACCGTCCTTGCTCTCCTTGACCTCTCGCCTTCTTTCAGTACCATTGACTATCTATCCTTTTGGACCAACCGTGGGATTTAGGGCTGGCCGACACACAGCTGTGCTGGTTTGGTTTCTTCCTCCAAGGCTGCTTCTAATCAGTGTTGATAGGGGCTGAGAGGTCCTGCCCATGGCCACCCCTCTGTGGGGCACCGTAGGGCGCAGGAGTCTCTCTCTGCTCCTGTTCAACATCAGTATGCCAGTGGGACTCCTTTCTTCATGTTGGGTGACCCAAGTAATGCTGTGGCTGCCCTTTCATGGTGCCTGGAAGTTGTGGGATCTGGATGGGGAGAACAGTTTTCCGCTGAATCTTGATAAGCTGTGGGTGTGGGATCCTTGGGATCCTTTATCCTCTTAGTTCTGGATAGGGTTGCACTGGCCAAGACAAGACTCGTTGCACAACTTGGGGGTTATCCTAGACTTGCCATTCCTGGTCAAAGAACAGGTGGCAGTTGTGGCTAGGAGAACCTTTGCGCAGCTTCATATTCTGCAGCAGTTGTGCCCTTTTCTGGATCTTGTGCTCGGTCACTCATTCCTTGATCATCTCTTGTCTGGATTATTGCTATGTGCTCTGCATGGGGCAACCCTTGAAGAGTATTCAGAAACTACCATTGATTCAGGATACACAGTGGTCCTACCTGTGGCACATGTAACACCACTGTTGAGTGAGCTGCACTGGTTGCTGATCTACTTCCTGGTACCATTGGCTATCATCACCTTTACAATCCTTGATGGGTCTGGGATATCTGAGGAACTGTCCTGCCCCAATAGCACTGGCTGGCCCCTCTTGTTCTGGCAGCAGAAAAGGCCTGTTGTGGAGCCCGCCAATTCCAAGAATTTCAACTTTTCTGCCACTGCTGCTCCTCTTTGGAGCAATCCATCCCACCCCCTGGCCCTGCTCTGGCCTTCCGGAAGGGCCTTCAAACCTGGCTCGGGGGATGGCTTTGGCCTCCTCCCCCCCATTCTGGGTTGGGGGGTTGGTGCAGTGACAGGAAAGGCACCCTCCCGTCTCCACTTGAGCCCGTGGTTTTTGTAAATCTGTACTTACGTAAAAGTTCCCCTTGCACATCCGCGCGAGTCGTTTCCGGCTCTTCTTTCCAGTGCTCTTCTCCGTTACAAAGCCAAAGAAAAGCCAGCGCTGTCCGAAGACCTCTCTGTGGTCATGTGGCTGGCATGACTAAAGGCTGAAGGCTCATGGAAACTGTTCCCTTCCCACCAAAGGGGTCCCTATTTTTCTATTTACTTTTTATGTGCTTTTGAACTGCTGGATTGGCAGAAGCTGGGACAAGAAACGGGAGCTCACTCCGTCATGCGGCGCTAGGCATTCGAATCTTTCTGATCGTCAAACTCAGCGTCTTAGCCACTGAGCTTGGGTAATTTTGTTTGAATATATTTCTATTTTATTACATTGTAAACTGCCCAGAATCACTTTGGACAGCAAGATGGGCAAGCATAGTCATTTAATCAATAAGATAATCCTGGAAATTGCATGGATTTGTATGTGTCAAGTCCCCATATGAAGAGCTGGTTGGCTTTGTGTTTTTAAGCCCCATTGAGGTCCTGCTGCTGGAAAAGTGGGGAGCAGAGGACTTTTGGCAAACCCCCCCCCCTTTCTCCTGGGAGAGCCAAGAAGGCTTCAGAGGCAGAGCAGGGAAGGTCCAAAAGGAAGCTGAGAAATGACTGAATGCTGGTTTATTTCTGGCCAGCCATCTAAACCAGAGGTCTTCAAACTTGGCCACTTCATTATATTATCCTCACTAACATTCTACAGACTTGACACCCCAGAAATGCAGACCTACTATTATTCCAGCTATGCTGGCTGGAGAATTCTGGGAGTTGAAGTCCACAAGCCTTAAAGTTGCCAAGTTTGGGGACCTCTGATCCAAACTGTTCCCTCACCAGGCACAGCCGAAAGACAGCTGCTGGCAGATGTTCCCCTGCCCCCCATCATCAGTTGGGGTGAACTACTGTGGTATGGGATAATAGGAGGTCTGCATTTCTTGGAGTGTCTACAGACTTGCAAAATGTTAGTGAGGGTAATGTATTAAATTAGGAGCCTCTGAAAATGGAGAGGCTTTAGCGGGAGCAGCAAAAGAGACGAGAAAAGTAACCAGCTGACCATTAGGGCTGAGGAAAAGAAGACGATATTGGAGGAGGTGGGTTTAGCCTTTTGCAACCCGTGACTACCTAGGAATTCATTAGTTGTATTCATGGGGGAGGAAAGAGAGGTGCATGGTTGCACTTATTGTTTTAGAGCAGGGGTCTCCAACCTTGGCCACTTTAAGACTTGTGGACTTCAACTCCCAGAATTCCTCAGCCAGCAGACCAGGGGTCTCCAACCTTGGCCACTTTAAGACTTGTGGATTTCAACTCCCAGAATTCCTCAGCCAGCAGACCAGGGGTCTCCAACCTTGGCCACTTTAAGACTTGTGGACTTCAACTCCCAGAATTCCTCAGCCAGCAGGCCAGGGGTCTCCAACCTTGGCCACTTTAAGACTTGTGGACTTCAACTCCCAGAATTCCTCAGCCAGCAGGCCAGGGGTCTCCAACCTTGGCCACTTTAAGACTGGTGACTTCAACTCCCAGAATTCCTCAGCCAGCAGGCCAGGGGTCTCCAACTTTGGCCACTTTAAGACTGGTGGACTTCAACTCCCAGAATTTCTCAGCCAGCAGACCAGGGGTCTCCAACCTTGGCCACTTTAAGACTTGTGGACTTCAACTCCCAGAATTCCTCAGCCAGCAGGCCAGGGGTCTCCAACCTTGGCCACTTTAAGACTTGTGGACTTCAACTCCCAGAATTCCTCAGCAGCAAAGCTGGCTGAGGAATTCTGGAAGTTGAAGTCCACAAGTTTTAAAGTGGCCAAGGTTGGACACCCCTGTTTTAGAGGGTCTGCTAGCTGTTCTCTTCTTTCATTCCTCCCCTGCCCCCCATTTTGATAGCCCTTTTCTCCATCCAAAACATGACTTTGAAGTGATGAGATCTTTCCCTGGACCCTCCTTCCTCCCTTCAGGGGTGGAATCCTACCGGTTTGGCCCGCACACAAGCTGTACGATCACCAAACTGCTAGGGGAACTGGTAGAATCCCACCACTGCCCTGCTTCCACCAGATTACTCTGCAGCCGTGTTCTTCCCCACAGCTGCCCAGAAGATAGGACACGACGTGTGTGTGTCTGGCACATGTGGATTTGCGTGAGTTAAAATTAGGCCGTTATGCAAGGTCCCAGTACTGCGATGCGCCTGGAACAAGGAAAAAGCCGGCCTGGCTCCCCCCCCCCCTTTCTGGAGTCTTCAAAGCCCCATTCTTCTGCCTGCCTCATGCGCCAAATATTTGCGCTCCACGGTTGCTGGAAGAGCAGGCAAGGCCTCCTGGGGTGGATTCATCAATGGCCCGGGGGAAGGGTTAGCAATCATTTCATGCCCAGGTGTTGTCTCCTCTGGTGGGTGACAGCCATGGCTTTCAAGATCCTGCAAAATTGCACGATTCTTGGATGAAGCATTGCAGAGCAGGGGTCTCCAACCTTGGCTCCTGGAAGCCTGGCGGACTTCAACTCCCAGAGTTCCACAGCCAGCAAAGCTGGCTGTGGAATTCTGGGAGTTGAAGTCCGCCAGGCTTCCAGGGGCCAAGGTTGGAGACCCCTGCCATAGAGGAGGGAGGCTAAAATCTCTTTCTCTTTTAAAAAGCTTTGTGTGTGTGTGTGTGTGTGTGTGTGTGTGGTTCAATGGATGCCCTCTTCAAAGTGCCCGTGGACACCCTTGCCCTGAAATGCAGGCTGTGCTTTGATCTGGATTCCCAGGGAGACACACCCGGCAGGACCTCCTGAAGTCGGATTCCTGGTCTTGGGGAGACTGGCAGGGAGTGGCCATCACGCGTGAGACATCCCTACGGCTCCCCCTTTTTTTATATCCTGTAGCCTCGTAGCTCCCCGTTTGCAAGCCTCCCATTTGAAACCACCACTTGGGCATCCTCCTCTCTCCGCCCTGCTTGGGATCTTCCTGGGGTGCAAATCTTCCTTGAAATTCAGGGTGTTGAAGCCCAAGTTGAGGGTCTCCTGCTTGAGCAGGGGGCTGGACTAGGTTCCTGGTCTGTTTATTCTGCAAAGCGTACAACTCCTGGATCGCACAACTCCCGCACACAAAGACATGCCTTCTTATGGGGGAGAGGTTTTCCTTTTTTAGGATCCGATGCGGTGTTTGCTCTGCTTTATTGGGGTGCGGTGGGGTGGGAGACGTCCCCCCCTCTCTGCCTTATCTGTTCCCCACCCCCCACCCCCGGGGGCCCTGGATTCTCCCTCAGGCCTTGGGGGAGGGGGCTGCCTGTGCTGGGCTACTAATTAGGTTGGGTTCTAAGAGGAGCCGAGGAGGCCAGTCCCTCCATCCCCCGTGCCCCCCTCCCGAATCTGCACAATGAGAAGAAAGGGTGTAAGAAGGCAGGCTCTGGCTCCCCCCCCCCCCTTGCCTGTTTTAAGAGAGAGCTTGTTAACTGGAGGCACAAAAGGACCTGCTTTTTTTGGCATGCCCCCTGGGGACGGCCTAATCCCTTGGGGGGTGGGGGGTGGCTGAAGGTTCTGTGTGGATGTGTGTCTGTGTGTGTGGGGCTTCCGGCACCATGAGTGGCCAGACAGCAGCAGGACAAGCAGGGTCTCCATAATGGGTAGGGTCCCCTTTCTCCCAATCTTGGGAGATCTGCTCAGCGGGCCCAAAGGTGTGTCCCATTCCGGAGGAGGCTCCCTGGATTAGAAAGAGACTCACCTCTGCATTTTATGTCCCCCTCCCCTCCAACGCCTTTGGAACAGCCTCCGTCACCGTTGTCATTTTTGGCTTTATTTCAATGCAGTTTTTTTATTGTTTGTCAGCTGCTCGGAGTCGTGTCCGGATACGATGGAGCTGCACATATAAATGTCATCAAATAAATAACTAAACCTGGGGCCGCTCAGCTGGAGGGGATGCTGAGGCTCTAGGAACCAGCAGCCGCTTTGGGCAGGGATGGTCCAACCTCCCCCTGTAGAACTGGCATCCCCTTGGCAGAGTGGGGGCGGCAGGAGTAACTCTAGACCAGAGGTCTCCAACCTTGGCCACTTTAAGACTGACTGGTGGACTTCAACTCCCAGAATTCTCCAGCCAGCAAAGCAGCCCTTAAGAACTGCACAAACTGCCTGCCGTGGGTCCTGCGCGACAGGTTTGGGGACCAGCAAACAGGTGTTGGGATTCGTCTTTAGGATCCGCCTGGCTCGCCAAGTTTAAAAGAGCAGCTTCTCTTGTGGGCAGTGCGACCTTAGGGAGAGGGGAAAAGGCCACCAAGTGGACAACCACCAAGGAGAAGGACACTCAGCCCAGAATAACAGAGTTGGCTGGGGGGGATTTTGGAGATGGAGCAGGAGATCCCATCCCAGAGGTCTCCAAACTTGGCCACTTTAAGACTTGTGGACTTCAGCTCTCAGCATTCTGGGAGTTAAAGTCCACCAGTCTTAAAGTGGCCAGTTTGGGGACCTCTGGTCTAGATGGAGTTTCCCTCCCACTTTCTCCCTCTTGGATCAGTTTCAGAGCTTTAAAGAGGGAATGACCACCGTGTTGGGCCGCTCTGGATCAGAACAAGCCTATCTGCGTGGAGGAATCTTCTCCCGATGGCAGCCCTGGGCATGGGGGAGGCCCTCAGGCTCACTGGTCACCTTGTTTCTAGTGCGCTGTGGGCAGAGTCAGCTTTGTACCGCTGCCCTCCTGGCTTTCCACAGCCTTCATGCCTTTTTCTTCTCTCCTTGCAGCCACGTCCAATGGGTCCCTCGAGGGCTTGGAGAACAGAGAAGGCGGAGTGTGCCAAACACGCTCCATGAAGATCATCATGAAAGTGGGACAGGGTGAGTTGTGCAGAACGATCCAGGCTGGAGCTTGGCGTCACGGTAGGAGATGACCTTTGGGGGCCTGGAGTGACTTGGGTCCTTTCCAGAATGTCCAGGGACCTGGAGGGATTCAATGCAAGGCCTCTGGGAAACTCCTTCCCATTCCAGACGTTTTTGACCCAGAGTACCATCCGTAGCTGTCCTTTTCCCCCAAGTGGCTCCTTCCAAATGAGCAGAGGCTCTCTGGGTGTGGGGTAGAACTAAGATCCTCCCTCCCCCGTCACATTTGCAGGTTTAAATTGCCTTGATTCAGGAAGCTAAATAAAAGAATAGAACAGAATGGAATAGAATTCTTTACTGGCCAAGTGTGGTTGGACACACAAGGAATTTGTCTTCAGTGCAAAATGCTCTCAGTGTCCATAAAAGAAAAGAGACATTCGTCAAGAGTTGAGAATCATCAGGTGCAACACTTAACAATAGTCTTAGGGTACAAATAAGCAATCAAATCATACTAGGAAATAAAAATCGTAAGGATACAAGCGACAAAGTTCCAGTCATACAGTCACAAGTGGGAGGGGATGGGTGATAAGGAGTGATGAGAAGATTAACAGTAATAGTAGTGCAGACTTTGTAATAGGGTTGAACAGGGTTGAGGGAATTATTTGTTTAGCCGAGTGATGGCATTCAGGGAAAAAAACTCTCCTTGTGTCTAGTTGTTCTGGTTGCAGGGCTCTATAGCGTCATTTTGAGGGTAGGAGTTGAAACAGTTTATGTCTGGGATGTGAGGGGTCTGTAAATATTTTCACAGCCCTCTTTTTGACTCGTGCAGTATGCAGGTCCTCGATGGAAGGCAAGTGGGTAGTAATTGTTTTTTCTGCAGTCCTAATTACTCTCTGGAGTCTGTGTCTCTCCTGTTGGGTTGCAGAGCCAAACCAGACTGTTATAGAGGTGCAGATGACAGACTCAATAATTCCTCAGAAGGCAGCAATGATAAAATACAGAGCACTGAAAAGACATAAAGGGGTAGGAGGGGGAAATTTTGGAAATGCCTTCAGTGCTATCATATCAGGCAAGAGAGATGTTCCAGCTGGGAGGCCTTTGAAAGAGCAGAAGAAAGTTGGAGCGCAGAGCCCTTGTTCTGAGCCTGGATGTTCTGAACCTGTTTCCAACGTTGAGCCCCCCCAAAGTAGCTTTGATTTCACTTTCAAGATTTACATATGGAAATAAAATTATTATCCTTGTTTAACAAAACTTTGTACATCATTAAGAGAGAAGGAGGCGGGAAAGGCGTTAAACCCATTTAGAAGCCTCAGAATAAAGGCCTTCCTTGCACCTGCTTCATTCCGCAGGAAAGTTGTTGCCAGAAAAAGTCCTCTGAAGGAGACATTTTCCATGCTGGGGCTACTGTCCAGGAATCCCTTTTGCTTGGCCTACAGAAGTAATGTGGGCAGAAATGGGTAGCCTTGCAAAGTAGGAACCAAGAGGCGGAATTCCAGGCTGAGGTTTCAGCAAGAAAGTCAGTCCAGTCAAAAACAGCATAAGAATGTCAATTTGGTTAATGAGATTTGGCAAGAACGACTCCAGTTGCCCTGGCCATATATATCCTGCACAGACAATATGAAATACAGCCATCTTAACTTCTCATAGGAGATCTGCAGTGATGACATCTTTCAAGCTGATAGCAATTGTGGTAGAACTAGCTAAGTAAAGGTACTGGAAGTCTAGGGGCCTAGGACAACTTGCCACAGCCAACTCAACATGGTCAGTGAGTTGGCCTTGGCGATTTGGCCGCAGTGAATTTATCGTGACAAAATGGCTATGACAAGTTGGCTGTGGCAAGTTGCCCCATTCTGTGAAACCTGACATGTTTTGTTGAGGTTTTTGAGAAAGTAACTTCTTTGTGGACTTTCAAATGTTGATTAAAAATATGAGTTTTTTTCTGGCCTACTGGGATGGGTGGGGACTTGGTTTGGTTCAGAAAAATTGATGCAGCCAGTTCTAGGCTACAAAGGAGACCTGGCAAATGCTTAAAGGTATGGATACCATGATATGCCGCCAGGGTCAAGTGGTATTTCCTGGGTTGGGGAAATGGGAGCTTAGGCACCTTTGACTGCCCACTCAAGAGAACCCACAGGGTTTCTGGGAAAGGCAAAATGTTGTGGAAGCGAAAAAGAGATTAGGACATCCTGGAAAACTAGCCAAGCAGACAAGCAGGGGAACTGCCCAACATTATCCCACAGCCCTTTTGAAGATACGAGGGTAGCAGGTGAGGTTGATTTCTTACAGGGTTGAATGGCAGCAGGTGTGCTTGCTAGCATTAGCTGACTGACAGGTTTCTTTCTTTCCAGCTTGATCTCTCCTGGCCCAAAGCCAGATGGAAGGGTAGAAAGGTTTTTCCTGGTCCAAAGCAAAGCCCCCCTCCCCCCCAGCCTTTGGACAGCTGGGATCGTGGGGAGTGCCTCCTTGGCGCATGCAGTGCCAGCCTTTCTGATCACGGGGGATCCTTGTGTCTCTTGGACAGAATGTTGTTGGCTTTTGAGAGGCCAAGCATTCCATGAATTCGAAGACCGGTGTTTGTCAGTTGGCAAATAAGCTACAATGCATGTTGGTTGGGGACATGTGCATAAGGAGCCGTGATGGCACAGTGGTTAGAATGCAGGATTGCAGTCTGACTCACTGCTCAATGCCAGCAGTTCGATTTCTGATCGGCTCGAGGTTGACTCAGCCTTCCCTCCTTCTGAGATGGGTAAAATGAGGACCCAGATTGTTGGGGGCAAGAGGCTGATTCCGTAAAGTGCTTAGAGACCAGGGCTTAAAAAGGACGGTGAAGTGATATATGTCTTAAGTGCTAGTGCTGTTGCTACCTCTGCTCTTTGGATTTCCATCCGAGGGGAGAGATGTAAAGAGGATTGCCTGTGCCCGGGGACGTTAAAGAAATACCAACCTCTGTGCAATTTTAATTGGTTCAGGTTCTTGATGCTGGAAAGGAAGAGTCAAGTCTGTGCAGCTGTAATTCTGTGGTAAAATCTGAACAAAACGCAGAAGCTTTAATAGGTCTTAGTTGAAGGCAGGTGGGACAGATTGGTAAAAGCCAAAGGCTCTTGGCATAGGGAGCAGTTGGAGCTCTGATATGAAAAAGTTCGGCCTTTCTCAAATGGAGAATAGAGCCGATAGGCAAATTCTAATTTTGTATGGGTTCTGTTTGGCAGGTCTTTCTTCTGCCTGCATCTGAGCAGAAAAATAATTTATGTGTGATATCTGAAATGCTTGAGTCTTGTCTTTGCTTGTTCTGGCAGTGTGGTGTATATGTGTTTTGATATTAAACTTGCTTAATCCCCCCCCCCCCCCCCGTCATTGCTTGAAATCAGTTTGGGGATTGTTTTCAGCCCAATGTTGGCATTTTTGCAAAAAATTCTAAAAGGGGAAATTGGAGAAGGGAGTCTCTGGGAGTTGAATTGTACCATCCCTACAATTTTCTAGGCAAGGTTTTTCAGAAGCGACTTGCCATTTCCTCTTTCCCAGGACTGGATATTGTAGTGTTTAAAGTGTTGCCTTTGGTGTGGGAGACTGGGGTTCAAATCCTGGCTGCTATCTACCTTACCAGCAAAGACCTCCCTCAAGACTTCACCTACTCACCTTAAAACGTGAGAGTGTCCCAAAATAGGAGAGCCATGCTGGATTTACAAGGCCATCAGATGTTGAGGAACCAGGACAATCTGATGATACCTGGGAGCACAAATGAGAGAAGAGTCATCAGATACCCTACCGGTATCATGAATTGGCCAGAGAAAGACCTGGAAGCTGCTGGTGTGAAGACCTGCAAGCTGTTCACAATGCATGCAGGATTCCACATTGTATGGAGGTCAGGGTCTGGTCAGCATCAAGGCTACTGTCCTGGGTGAAACCCGGGGCGTCCAGAGTACATCAGTTAAGATGGCAGCCAAAGAGGAGCTGCGGAAAGAGAACCTGAGCCAACAGCAGATGCGAGTGGGAGGAAGGTCAGGCAGAAGGCATGCCATGGCCAGATGAGAACCTGCCTGGAATGTACCATCGACAGAGGGCCGAGAGGGCAGACATTGGGAAAATGCTACCAGGAGCTGGAGAAGGCTGGGCTTCAAGAGGGAACTGAGGCTCTGATCACATTAGCACAAGAACAGGCGTTAAGTACCAGTTCCTTAGAAGGAGTGGTCCTCACACTAGACAGGATCCAAGGCTGTGCAGAGAGGCCTCAGAGACAGTCCAAGTAGCTGGCATTGGGTGCAGGAACATCTGTGTAGAATATGGGCCGGACCCTCCTGAGTCTCAATGGGAGAACCCACAGAAGATTCTGGAGAATAAGAAAGCTAAGATCCTGTGGGACTTCCGGATCCACATAGACAGGCAGGCAGTGGCCAATCAACAAGATGTCGTGGTAGTAGGCAAGGCCCAGAAGACAGTGGAGCTGATGGACGGAGCAGTGCCAAGTGAGAGCAACACCAGGGAGAAAAGGAGTAGGAGAAACTGGAGAAGCAGCAGAGCCTGAAGGAAGAATGGGGAGGATGTGGATGGTCAAGGCCAAAGTGATGCCAAACAGTGTGTTTGTGTGTGTGTGGAGAGGAGTGCGTGGATGGGTGGTGGAAGCAGCCGAGTCCAGGTTGACCAGTGTGCAGGGCAGCCCAAAGGCTGGGCTGGGGACAACTGAAGTGCCCCCCGCAGTCATAAATGCAGGCCGGCTGTCAAGGGATGGAATGCCAAGAGCCCTGGTGGCACAGTGGATAGAGTGCAGTATTGCAGGCTTATTCTGCCTACAGCCAAGAGTTCGATCCTGACCAGCTCAAGGTTGATTCAGCCTTCCATCCTTTTAGAGGTTGATAAAACGTGGGGCCAGATTGTTGAGGGCAAGAGGCTGACTCTGTAAACCGATTAGAGAGGACTGGAAAGCATTGTGAAGTGGTATAGAAGTCGAAGAGCTCTTGCTATTTTGACCCCATGGCCACTGGGGCTCTGCAACACTTGCAAGTTCAAGGAGAAGGCCTAGGTGCCACTCATTCATTCCTCTTATAACTCCACATAGTCATTAAGCGAGGACTGCTTCTAACCATTTATTAAAGCAGTCTCCAGATTCACATTGGAGACTAGAAGACCTTCAAGGTCCTTCCCAGCCCTGTGAGTTTGTGACCTGTTGCCAACGGTTTGCTCCAGCGTAAGAGTCACCCCAGAGCCAGGAGGGTTTTCAGATTAACTCAAGCAGATGCCAGAAAAGCTAGGCCAGCCCCCACCCAACTTGCTTGTCCCAGTCTCCTGTGCTCCTCAGTCTCCTGGATGCTTGTCTTATAAACTTGACAGGATTTCAGAGAAGTTTCAGTCTGAGATACATGAGAACAAATAAGTTTCCCAGAAGTTATTCTTAGATGGAATTTATGCCTGGGGAAGAATTTTTCAGATCGAAATGCCAAATGCGATAGATAATAGTGACCCCTCTTCTAGGATTATTATTAGGCCGATTTTGTGCTTAAGCCACAATCCAATTTTTGATGGCCCTGCCAGCAGGGAAGTGCTCATTATTAAACTTGCTGATTGTGCTAAGATTAAAAACAGAATTCAGGTGTAGCTAGCTAAATTTAAATTTTAGTTCTAGAGATGCAGGCTAGAATTAATTGGCTTTAATTGACCTATTTAAAGGAGGTTTATCTGAGGAACTGCAAGATTAGCAAGTTTGACTGGCATAGTAGACATTTCAGAGGAGCTTAGAATTAAAACTCTTAGAATAGAATAAAGTTGGAAGTGACTTTGGAGGTCATCTAGTCCAGCCCCCTGCTCAAGCAGGAGAAGCTATACAATCTCACACAAGTGGCTGTCCAGTCTTTTCTTAAACACCTCCAGTGATGAAGCACCCACAACATCTGAAGGCAACTTCTGTTCCACTGATTGATTGTCATCACTGATAGGAAGTTTCTCCTTAATTCCAGGTTGCTCCTGGAGCAGTTTCCTTCCCTTGATTCTTGTCTTGCCCTCTGGTGCTTTGGAAAACAGGTTGACCCCCACTTCTTTGTGGCAACCCCTCAAATAGTGGAATACTGCTGTCATCTCACCCCTTTCCTTTAGACTAGCCCTACATGAAGGCAGACAGAAGGCCAGAACAGCTGGAAGCGGGTGGGGCAGAGGATATTCTCTTCCCTCCAGACTCTCCCGTCCATTCCCCGGGTTTTGTTTGTCAGCGAGTCAGTTTGAAGAAACCCTCCTAGAACCCTGATGGCGAACGTATGGCAGGCGTGCCACAGGTGGCACGCAGAGCATTTTGTGCTGGCATGCGAGCCTCAGGCAAACTTGCCTCACTGAGCATGTGGCTCACAGTTGATTTTTGACTTGTTAGGCTGGAAAAGGCCTCCCAGAGGCTTGAGGAAAGCCTTTGCAGGCTGAAAAATAGGCCCATTTTGTCACTTCCTGCATTTCTGGGAAATACCGGAAGTGACGAAAGGGGCTCATTTTTCGGCCTGCAAAGGCTGCAGAAGTTTTCCTTAAGCCTCTGGGAGGCCGAAAAGGCCTCAAACGGGCTGAAAATTAGCTGGGAGGCACAGTGCAGGTAAGGGGGTGGCAGGAGGGGATAGCGTGTGCATGGACAGAGGGTGTGCCCCCCCCCGCGCACATTGACTTCTGGGTGCTGGCATGCGAGGGTGAGCATGCAAGCATGCACACAATTTTGGGCATAGGAACCCAAAAAGGTTAGACACCACTGTCCTAGAACAGGGGTCTTCAACCTTGGCAACTTTAAGACTTGTGGACTTCAACTCCCAGAATTCCTCAGTCAGCTTTGCTGGGAGTTGAATACCACAAGTCTTAAAGTTGCTTTGCTGGCTGAGGAATTCTGGGAATTGAAGTCCATAAGTCTTAAAGTTGCCAAGGTTGGACACCCTAACCTAGAAGATTGCTTGGTCTGTTTAGATTGTGGCCTGTGTGGGCATTTTGCACCTGCATCTTGTCCCAATAATCTCCCTCTCTCTGGCTTCCTGGGAAAGTGTCACTCTTGCGGAAATATAGGTAGTCCTCGGCTTACAACAGTTCATTTAGTGACTGTTCAAAGTTTACAATGGCACTGAAAAATGTGACTTAGGACCATTTGTCACAGTTATGCCCTTTGCAGCATCCCCATGTTCATGTGTTCAAAATTCAGACGCTTGGTGATTAGTTCATACTTATGACAGTTGCAGTGTCCCAGGGTCACGTGACTTTCCGATAAGCAAAGTCAATGGAGGGGGGCTAGATTCACTTAACAACCGGCTAACTACTTTAACAACCGCAGTGATTCGCTTAACATCTGAGGCAAGGAAGGTCGTTAAAATGGGGAAAAACTCACTCACAAATGTCTCATTTAACAACGAAAATGTTGGGCTCAATTGTGGTTGTAACTCGAGGTTCTTGCTTCCTGACTAAAAGGCCTCCCCTTTGAGATAGTTAAGCGGCCCTTAGAGCCCTGGTGTTTGGCTCTGCTTGTCGTTCTTTGCATACTGCCTTGTTTGAGCTTCAGTATCTGATTATTTTATTGCCTGATCCCCACAATCGCCCATTAGCAAATTCCACGATTCCACTTGAGCTTCTTTCTCTGCCTGTTGCCAAGGTGCTGGGGGCGGCCACAATTGGCTTCCAATTTTTAATCTGCAAATTGACTAATAATAGTCATGACTAGTGATGCCTGTATTTGCCCAAAGCATTGTCTGCAGAGCAGGGTGGATTTGATCTGAGCCTCGGTGGTGCAGTGGTTAGAGTGCGGTACTGCAGGGCTACTTCTGCTGCCTGCCGGCTGCCTGCAATTTGGCAGTTCGAATCTCACCAGGTTCAAGGTTGACTCAGACTTCCGTCTGTTTTGTGGTCAGTAAAATGAGGACCCAGATTGTTGGGGGCAAGAGGCTGACTCTGTGAACTGCTTAGAGAGGGCTGTAAAAGCACTGTGAAGTAGCATATAAGTCTAAGTGCTGTTGCTATTTAAATCAAGTTGATTTAAATCATAATTTTTAAACCACAACTCTCATCTCTGTTCTGCTGCGGCTCCTCCTCTTACCTGCTGTTGACTCACCGACAGTCCCAATATTGCAGAATATACAGCCTCATGCTATACAACTAAGCCCTGTTTCGTGCTGAATAAATTATTTATGTACCTTAAATAGAAAAGTACCTTTAGATAGATTTTTTATTCTAAAAGCATTTTATTAAAATAAATTTGATCAAAAAAAAAAGGCACGTCTTTTGTTCCCTCCTTGTTCTTCTCATCATGCTAACCTTGACTGCAGGGATTCAAATCACTGATAAATGCAGGAAGCCCTTATTTATACGACTTAGTTTATTTAAAGTGGGAGTGGGGAACTATGGCTGTTGAAGTCCAGAAGTCATTAAGGTGGTTCATGATTTCAGATTTTTAAAGTGATCCCTTTTTTTCTCCTGCTGTTCAGTGACCCTCTGGAATGACATCCGAAGCCTAGCATTTTTTCCTAAAATGGATCAGTGGGAGAACTCAAAAGTCTCACTGGTTTGAAGGAGGAACACCAGCACTGAATTGCTTTTATAGGTAGGGATGTCTTCCAGTTTGCCTGACACCACTTCAATCATCACGAGCTTTTATGAAGCAGATATTTTTGGCATGTTGACCTCCTTCCTAATTGATTGGCTACACAGGGCCCTGATTAACTCTCTTACGAACACGCCAGGATTGTCTTTAAGCATAAGTTGCATGTTAAGCTAGGATAATATCTGGATTATTTGAACGGTTGCATCTCTTCAGGCAGCCTCCAAATGGGCATCCGGCTAAACTGAGATTTATCTTGTCTCCTGGCATCTTTCAAGGATTAGAAAGAGGGGTTCGTTTTGTCCCTAACCTGGCAATGGCACTAAAAAACAGTCCTGCTCTTCTCTCTCTTTCTGGAGGATCCTTCGGGCTTCACGCCAGGCAGCCGGTGCGCTCAGCCCTGGATTTGTTCTTTGAGATGAAACGTGGAAACCTGTCTCGTCATGCCAGCTTTTGACCCACGAGCCGGCTGTTCTCTTGGCAAAGCAGCCAGGGGAGCCGTCTGGATGGGTTTTACTACTTGGATTCGAAATCTGTCCGTGGAACTTTGCTCGTTTTCTGTTAGTTTTGACTTCCTCTGCTGCCCTTTTCTCTTGTCTTTTCGGTGCTGTAGGTCAAAGGCACTTCAACTTTGGCTCTTAACACCCCCCAAGGGTCATGAGATCACATTTTGATGCTTAGATCCGCATTGAAGGCCGTCCAGGGTCCAAATGACCACAGTTTATGACATTTTTTGCTGGAAATCAGCACATCCTTCAGTTTTCTGGCTAAGAGGCACATTGCGGATAAATGGGTTTGCTTAATGACTGTGGGTTTGCTTAACACGAGGGTGATTTGCTTAAAGACTGCCACAAAGAAATATCCTAGTCATGCGATGGCCCAATTAACGACTGGCATGACTTACAGCTAAATTCCAGACTCAATTACAATTGTAAATCAAGGATCACCTGTGTGGCTTATCGGCGGCATGTTAATAAAATTATATTGTATCTTCAAAATGATCTGGTTGCTTTAAGTGAGGCAGATTTTGGCCAGAACAGACTTCGAAGGCTCTTCCTGTGTTGTCAGAGAGATTTTTACTACCTTTGTTTACTCTGCAGACAATTTACAATTTCCTTCAAAATGGGTCTGCATTTTCCGTTGCACTTTTAATCCTAAACATTTCATCCTCCCCTTGACTATATTCTTTTCGACTGTCTTCACTTCCTATAACTTTCTCTCCTCCACAGCATTTTTCATTCATCGCTTCATTGAACTCCTTTTTCACATTTCTTTGCTTATCACCAAGTTCGCGCTGGGCAACCTGGACGTCCTTTTCCATCATGGCCCCTTTTCATCCTCAAGTGGCGAATATTACTAGTTCACCCTGTTTTACTGCAGTCTCTTTTCCCTTCTTTCCTTTCCCTTCATAAGCCTTTTCTGCCCCCGGCATCTCCAAACAGTGGTTTGTCCCAGATTTGGAACCTTTCATGGGTTTCCCTTGTCCGCTCAAGTCTTCCCTTGCAAGCTCTGCATTTGGGTTTATATGCATTCCTTTGCTACCTGGATTTATGAACAGTCTGTTCAGTTCAACCTTTCACTTGAAACAGATTTCTACACAGAAACTCAGAGCAATTCTAATCGCCATTAATCAGTGACAAGAAAAACTTAGGCAAGCAAAACCAAACATGCAGATGCAGAATAGGGGATACCTGGCTCAACAGCAGCAACTGTGAAATACATCTCTAGATGTCCTAGTGGACCATTACTTAAGTATGAGCCGCAAGTGTCCTGCAGCTACCAGCAGAGCCAATTCAGTCCTAGCCTGCATCCACAGAGGGAGAGTATCAAGATCACGAGAAGTTATAATACCGCTTTATACTGCACTACAGAGGCCACGCTTGGATGAACTGTTCTGATCACAGTTGAGAACAAAAGATGGTGAGAGCCTACAAAGTGCGAAGAACAAAGACAATAAAGGGCCTGGAGACCAAACTGTAGGATGAATGGTTGAGGGAACTAGATATGCCTTGCCTGTCAAAGAGAAGGATTAGGGGCGGGCATTACAGCTTCCTTCCAGGACTTGAAGGGCTATCACTCCTAGGGATCTAGGAGCCCAGTGTGCCACATCCATCAACCTGTGGGTTCCTTCTTCAGGATGCCCTTGTAATACGTTACATGGCAGTGATTCATATTTTCTGATACATATTGCGGATCACTCATGCATAATTGATATTGTGCCTTCATGGCCCCAAGTTCCCCCATCCTCTCTGGTTCAGACACCATCACTTGGATCTGTTTTGCCTTTTCTCTTTATCTTACTTTCAGAGACAGAGAGAGAGAATATATTTTCTCCTTTCATTTCACTTGTTAATTCCTGTACTCGTAATCCAAGTTGCAATCTTCTACTTGTGGGAGTTATGATGAGTAGGTGGGCCTGTGCAGACAAACCGTTGCCCCTTGCCATGACCTTGGTCAGTCAGTGATGTCACTTGATGCTGTTTAATAGGGAAACAGGGTTGCCTTGAGCTGCACGCCACATTCCTTGTTAATGAAGTAAGGGCGCATGAGTTGGGTGTGACATGCTTTGGGGATGAGTGCAACCACAGCCCAGCATTATTGCAGTGACTTTCTATGCATGCTTGTCTCTCTAGGAAGCGTATCACTGTGTGCTTCCCATCAGCTGTCAATAAAAACGGAATCAATTTATGTGCATTATAAAATACTGGTGGATAAATCAACTGCAAGTTTCAATATCAAAACCTGGCAGTTTGGAAAACTTTTGTCTTTGCCAACAGTCTGTAAAGTGGCGACTTGTGAAGTTATGGAACCGTGACTCAATTTCCAGAGAGTTGTTGAGAGTGTAATTCTGTGATCCCAGGAAAACACCTAGGAATTTTCTCTTCCTGGCCAGTTCCTAATGACTTGCTGAAGGATAAAACACCTTCATTCTAACCACACATTAAAGCGAACACTTGGACAGTGCAGGCCAATGGAAAGAGGGTTTTTCTTAAAAATCCCCATAGCACTGAAGGGACCAGCAGGTCATGTCATAATCGTGAGCTGAACCTCCAAGTGTCTGGTTTGTGGCCATGGGGTTACTGCAAGAGTCAGAACTTTGAGGACCAGTTGCAAGTCCATTTCTTCCAGTGCCTCCTTAACTTTGAACAACCACTGAACAAGTGGAAGTAAACAACTATTATCTAGCTTTGGATGGAGCAAGTCTGTTGGTTCCTGATAGGAAAGGGGGCAAAACAGCTGACTGGTGGCCACAGGCAAGTCCTCCATGATCTCGGGAGCTTCCCATAATCTGCCAATATCTCCACCCTTCCCTTTTTCCTGACTTCAGAAGAATAGGGAGCAGCGTGTGACAACGTTGCATTGTTTTCAATTTGATTGCAGAATTGGAAATCCATGTGAGCAGCTTCATAGCTGAACAGAAAGCAAACTTTCTTGGTCCTCATTTTAGCTATTTCTTTTGTCTAAATGCAGGGTTTAGCCACTGAACAGAGTGCTGTGATTGGTCCTCTGAGACAGAGACTGGTGGGGAAGGGTGATCTGAGAAGGAGGAAAGAAGAAAGGAAGGAAGGAGAGAAGGAAGGAAGGAGATGGATGGGGAGGGAGGGAGGAATGGAAGGAAAGGAAAGGAATGAATGAATGACTCTTAAAGAGGACAGCTTGTATGGAACAGGGGGAAAGGGGTGAGTAATGGGATTTCCACTGGTTCCGTCAGCACCTGCCTGTCTGATATATTTCCTGCAAATAGTCTCTTGTCTCAGCTGGCACTTTTCTTGGCTGTTGCCAAACTGATTATGGCCTAAGACAGTCCGGTGCCCCACCTGAGCCCCCGGGCCCTCTTCCCCTGAGACCGGACTCTCTTTTCCACCCTGACTTTTCCCTCTTGGCTCTTAGATCCCAATGCGGTGATGCCAGAGCAGCTGACCACAAGCCAGCCCACCAAGGATTCAGGCAGCGCAGGGAACGTCGCCACGCAAAGCCCCCATCACAGATTCCCCCCTGTGGTGGAGGTCCCAGGGAAGCCAGGTAAGACCACCCCACCCACCGCCTGGCACCAGAGAAACATCTGCATGCAAAGATGGCTTATAATATGGCTCTGCCTTTTTTTTAACCTATGGGGATTGTTTATGACGAGTGGGGACGTTCTGGGTTCTGCTTGGCCCTTCTCTGCAGGCTCCGTAGCTCTGAGATGGATCCAAGAAGAGCTCAGGCTGAGTAATCTCAGGGCTTTGGGGGGGGATTGTGATGTCGTCAGTGTGGGAAGTGTAGTTTTAATTTAATTTTAACGTTAATAACTTACTGTTGGTATTTTATGATTGCTGTGGCTGCCAAGAACCAAACCCTGTGAGGAACAGTCAGAAGATCTGCGTTTGCTTAGCCTGTAGAAGGGATGACTGAAAGGAGATACGACAGCAGTCTTCAAATACATAAAGTGGGGCAGACTTCTCCTTCTCAGTTTTCCCAAGGGCTAGGACCAGGATCAGGGAGTGAACACAGCCCCAGGGTCTATCTCAGGAGGATCTTCCCAGCTCTGTGTGAGCCGTCACCCCAGTGGAACAGGTTGCCAGTGGTGAAAAATTACAAAAGGAGGCTGAAGATGTTCGGAGCAAGAGGTCCTTGGTGCCTTGCAGACATCTCATTACCCAAACTTGGTAACGTCACCAGTTTTGATAGGGAGTGGGGTTCTGAGGAACGTTCTCTGACCAAGGTTGGAGTAGAATTGCCCCTCTGTTTCTGCAAGTTTTGTGATTTTTAATCAGGAATGTGTAGGGTTTTTGTTTTTAAGGAATGTCGAAGGAAAATATGTTTTAGTAATACTCTTAATGCTTTTGAACACGTACTCAAGTGTCTAAACATCTTACTAAAGCAGCTTCTAGGTGATGAGCTGTGACAATCGTAGGTTGGTTTTCAAGGTTGGAGATCTTGGCTTGCATAGAGTAGAATGAGCATGTCTGGATTAAAACCTTTCATTGAGCTGGTTACCACGATAATTGCATTATATAATGCACGATACTTTGGTATTTTGTGATGTTACGTGGTTACAATATGTTTCATCAGTTTGTGAGAAGGAACTTATCGGAAAGATGGAATACATAAGCCTCACCCAGACTGGATCAGAAAAGGAGATTTTCCGTGGGATGATTTCAGCTTTGGTAGCCTCTGGAAGGGGATCCATAGTAACAACTTTAAGGAAGGCACAGCAACTGCTAGTTTCCCAAATTCCAGACAGCTCCCATGTGAACTGAATGATGCAACAGCATTCTGATGGAAAGGCACCAGTGTGAGAAAGTGTGTAGGTGTGTAAAGGAGTGGTGTTTTTTTATTTTTATGAGGATTTTAAAAAGTTTTGGGGAGTGAGCGAAGAGGGTTACACGGGAATCCTTCCACGGAATAAATGGAATTGAGAATAAAAGGGATGAAATGATTTGGAAAGAAACACAAGTGAGGAACTGTTGCATGGAGTATTTCAGAGATGTGCATAGGAATTATAAGATTCATCAAATCGTGAATCTGAAATAAATTCTGGAAAGGTGCCGAAGCAATAAATTTCTTGGAAGTATGGAAAGGTGCAAGGCTGCGAATAAAGCGGGGTGAAAAACGCTTATGGGGCAATTTGAGTTATTTAAATTTGTTAGGATGATGTTTGGAAAAGTGTTCCCCTACACAAAGTGAGCACGAGAGGACTGTTCAGGGGGCTTGATGGTTTTCAGCGTGCCTAGAAAATAATTTGGCAAAACTCTGATTGAAAGACTAAAAGCAGCGACAGGGAAGGAGATGACCAATGTTGAGAGTCCGTTGTCACATTATGTTGGCAGGCAGAAAGTGCAAGTTTGTCTCTGGGTGTTGTTGTTTTGGAAGAGGTGAACAATAGTCGTGCCACACAGAGTCCTGGGGTTGGAGTAGTAAAAAGGCTCACTTTCTGGAACAGGTAGCACAAGGAAGGGGTTGCAGGCTGACTGCTGAAAGTGCTGCATAGCAGGGAGACAATACTGAGCCAGGAAGCAGCTTGTGCGAAGCCCCCCTTGATTATTTAAGGTATCTATGGATCTGTGTCTAACAGATTGTTACGCTGACCGCGGGGACACATGTAGTTTTGGAGATAGGAGTGCAGATACTGCGGTCGGTTTGCAATAGAGGTTGATGACGGAAGAAGCTCTGTGGACCGGGGAGGGAGAGAGCTGGCTGTGAAGACCACCCATTCCAAGTCCACTCATCTGGTAAAATCCAGCAGAGGGCTTGTGTCCAAGGTCTCCCACCCCCCACTCAAGAAATCTGGCAGCAGGGGTCAGTGGCAAATCTTCTTCGGGATATCTTCCCCCCACCCACTTTTCTGGAGGCGACAATTGTCCTGTTGTGGATGTGTGGATCTGTTTATTTCATTTTTATGCCGCTGAAAATCTAGTGAAGTCATTGGTCTAATGCCAGTAGCGAAAACATCAGCTGATGTGATTGAATGCCACTAAGGAGAGGAGAGGAGGGGGCCGTTACAGAGGAGTAAGAGGCAACTTAGTCCTGGATGACACAAGTGGGAGTAAGAGGGCGAGGACAGCCTCTCCCTAAGAGCATATGGCTGATGCAGCTAGCAGAGCCCTCAAATCTGGCAATGTTTTGTCTATAGGTGTGAGACAATCAAGAATTCAGCTCAGAAGAATCACCATGTGCCACTCTAGGTTTTGGGCTTGACAGTAGCAAATTGTTATAGATCGGGGGGTTCCAACCTCGACCACTTTAAAACTTGTGGACTTCAACTCCCAGATTTCTGGGAGTTGAAGTCCACAAGTCTTAAAAGTGGCCAAGGTTGGAGACCCTTGTTATAGATATCCAACCAAAACACCCAAAGACTGTTACAAGAAATGACGGAACATTAACACAACCCAACAGATCTAATAGCAAACTAACAACACTGACAACGTTCGTCCCCCCGTGTTGTCTTGAAGGGCTCCATCTTTGCTACCTACCCAAAAGATTTAGGGAAATGGGTCCTTTTGACAGGCAGGTGTGATGAGGGGGGATGAAGCTTTATCAGGTTTTCAGAAGAACAAGAATCAACACACAAGGTTTTCAGAAGAACAAGAATCAACACACCTTTTAGAAGAGGTATAGGAGATGCTTGTGCTTGCAGCCAGCACGATGCTGGATCCCTAAAGGGAAGGCAGGGTGCAACCGAACCCTGCAAGCAGACAAGAGAAGTGTTGTGATGGCTGTTACTCAAAGCTACGAGGAAGCAAAAATAAGTAGGTGCTTACCACACCCCAGTGCACTAGGGGCAAAGATTAGGGATGGGGACGTGAGCTTCCAGCATTCTCCGTGTCCAACAACAATTATCCCTACCTGCTAATACATGTGGGGGCAAATTATCTTGCAGTAAAAAGGCTGCAACTGCCTTATCTCAGAGATGGGAGAACTTGGAAAGAAATGTAAATTCCTGGGAAATCGGGTGGTGGTTTGGTTTAGTTTAGTGTATTTTATTGTCATTGCAGCTCGTACAACGAAATTAAATGCCATCTTCAGCGTAGAATAAATTCTTTATTGGCCAAGTGTGATTGGACCCACAAGGAATTTGTCTTGGTGCAAATGCTCTCAGTGTACATAAAAAGAAAAGATACATTCGTCAAGAGTAAAAAATCATCAGGTACATTACTTAATGGTAGTCATAGGGAACAACACTGTCTAACTATTTACAAAGTCTGTACTACTATTACTATTAATATTCTCATCACTCCTTATCACCCATCCCCTGTAACTTTGTCGCTTGTATCCTTACGATTTATATTGACTGTTTCCTAGTATGATTTGATTGCTTATTGTATCCTATGACTATCATTAAGTGTCGTACCTTATGATTCTTGACTCTTGACGAATGTGTCTTTTCTTTTATGTATACTGAGAGCATTTGCACCAAGACAAATTCCTTGTATGTCCAATCAGACTTACAATAAAGAATTCTATTCTATTCTATAAGCAATCGAATCATACCAGGAAACAGTCAGTAAAAATCATTAGGATATAAGAAACAAGGTTACAGTCATACAGTCACAAGTGGGAGGGGATGAGTGATGAGAAGATTAATAGTAATAGCAATGCAGACTTAGTAAATAGTTGGACAGTGTTGTGGGAATTATTTGTTTAGCAGAGTGATGGCATTCAGGGAAAAAACTGTCCTTGTGTCTAGTTGTTTTGGTGTGCAGTGCTCTATAGCGTCGTCTTGAGGGTAGGATTGGAAACAGTTTATGTCCAGGAAGTGAGGGTGTACATTATAACTGTAAAAATAAAACACAAACAAACATCCTTTGTATTCTATACAATTGAATTGAAAACCCCTGATATTGCATTAATATTGCACTAAACAGTAGAATTCAACAGAGCCCTGGGATAGAAGCTGTTTTTCAGCCTATTTGCCCTTGTTTTTATTATCCTGTACCTTCTGCCAAATGGTCATAGTTCAAAAAAAGGGTGCCCAGGATGAGATGGATCTTTCCCCCGTTTCTTACAGTATATATCAGGGGGTCCCCAAACTTGGCATCTTTAAGACTTGTGGACTACAATTCCCAGAGAATTCTCCTGCTTCTCTGGCAGATGAAGTCCACAAGTCTTAAATTTGCCAAGTTTGGGGACCCCTGATATATATGGAAGAAACCATACCTAGTTGAAGGAGAATGCATGAATATAAACCCTGGGCTAATGGGAGAGGGAGGGCTCTGCAACCAAGGCCTGAATTATTTTGACCATGGACTGCCCACATCGTGATCCTTTCCTGGTCTGATGAAAATCTGGTATTTTAAGTACAGGTGAGTGCCTTGAGTTACGACCCCAAATGAGCCCAAATTCATGTTCTGAAGCAAGACATTTGTTAGGTGAATTTTGCCCTATTTTACGACCTTTCTTGCCAGAATTGCTAAGTGGATCTCTGCAGGTGATAAGTTGGTAACTTGGATGTTAAGCGAATCTGGCTTCCCCATTGACTTTGCTTGTCAGAAGGTTGCAGAAGGGGATCACATGACCCCCTAGGACAGTGGTGGCTAACCTTTTTGGGCTCCTGTGCCAAAAATTGCGCTGCATGCCAGCACCCAGAAGGCAATGCGCATGGCCCCTCACGCCCTCTGCACATGCGTGTGCAATTCCCCCTACGCCACCCCCTTACCTGCACTGCGCATCCCAGCTTATTTTTGTCCATTTGAGGCCTTTTTCAGCCTGCCAGAAGCTTGAGGAAAGCTTCTGCAGGCTGAAAAATGGGCCCGTTTCAACACTTCCGGTATTTCTGGAAATACAGGAAGTGATGAAACGGTCCTATTTTTCGGCTTGCAATGCCTGCAGAGGCTTTCCTCAAGCCTCTGGCAGGCCGAAAAAGGCCCCAAAATCAGCTGGGAGGTGCATGCATGCACAGTGCAGGTAAATTTGCCTGAGGCTCACGTGCCCACACAGAGGGCTCTGCGTGCCACAGGTTCGCCATCACGGCCCTGTGACATAAATAGGAGCCAGTTGCCTAGTGTCTGAATTCTGATCACGTGACCATGGGAATACTGCCACGGTCATTAAGTGTGACAATTGGCCATATGTCCCCTTTTTCAGTGCTGTTGTAACTTTGAACTAAATGAACTGTTGTAAATCAAAGACTCTTACCTTCAGTATATAGCAAGTTTGATAAAGAAAATCCACTTTCAAAAATGCAGTGGAAAAAAACGGCACGGATTTCTCCAGACAGTGAGTTGACATTGACTGAAAGACAGACAGACAGACAGACAGACAGACAGACAGACAGACAGACAGACAGACACAAAAGACCCTGCACAAAGTAATGTATAGACAGAAGGGAAACTGTTAAAGCCCTCAATAAAAACTCAGAAAGGAAATCACTGTGTCAAGTTCACGGCTTTTGTTATGTATTCAACAGTGTTTAAAATGGGGGAGGGGGGAAATAAATGAGAAATAACGTTCGTCTCTCAGGGCAGGAAGGCTCGAAGAAAGAGCATCTTTCCAAAAGAAGCAACAGAGAGCGAGAACTTGCACTTCGCTGCGCTCAAACTGCTGCTCAAAAACCCATTCCCAAATCCCTCCCCCCAATCCATTCTCTGCAGTAGGCAGCTCAGCAGCCCCTTCCTCTGAGGAGAGTCCTGGTTTCTCCTGCTGACCGTTTGCTCCTTCCTGGTGGACAGGAAGGAGGGCGAGGGTTATCAAATGCTGTGTCCCTTCAACACAACTCACAGTGAGGTGTGACCTTGTTGCACAATGCACCGGCCCCGCAAGTCTATGCAAGTCTATCGTATGAAGTTGTTTTCCATTCAGGAGTCTGACAGCCCACGGGTAGAAACTGTTCTTCAGACTGTTGGTGCGTCTGGCTCTGCTTCTCTTATCTCCTACCCGATGGCAGGAGAGTGAAGACGGGCTGGCTGACCGGGGCGTGAGTCGTCCCTGAGGATTTTCCTCACTCTTCTGAGGCAGCGAGCCCTAGCGAGGTCATCTAGTGGTGTCAGGAAACAGCCCACGATGTTTTGTGCTGTGCTCACCACCCTCCACACTCTTCCAAAAGGGAAGGTGTCGCTTGACAGAAGGGCTGGTTCTGATGCTTTCCTGTGGGTTCCTGGGTGGATCATGGATCAGGGGGTGGGAAGGAGCCCAAATGCCCCTTAGAGCTGCAGATTAACCTGAAAGAACAAGGGTTTTTTTTAAAAACCCATTTGTCACCGTTAGATGGCTCCTTTGCCCTCAATGAGTCTCCTGCCCTCCCCTCTTGGTGGGAAGGCTTCGACAACCCTCTGGTGGATGCAGGTCCCCACAGGCAGTTTCCTGGCCCTTCTGGCAGAAGAGAAAAATCCGGTAAAATATGAAGTAAAGTAGATAGTTGCAGCCTTGGGAAGCCATTTATAGAAGTCATAGAACAACAGAGTAGGAAGGGAACCTTGGAGGTCTTCTAGTCTGACCTCCTGCTCAAGCAGGAGACCTATACTATTTCAGACAAATGCTTGTCCAGTCTCTTCTTGAAACCTCCAGCGATGGAGCACCCATAACTTCTGAAGACAAGCCGTTCCACTGATTGATAGTTCTGTTAACTAATCCTAATCCATTGATGAAAAGAAAATGGCGCTCTTCTGTAAGAATAGCAATAGGAATAGCACTTAGACTTATATAGCACTTTACAGCCCTCTCTAAGCAGAGTCAACATATTTCCACCTACAATCTGGGCCCTCATTTAACCAACCTCGGAAGATGGGAGACTGAGTCAACCTTGAGCTGGTGAGGATCAAACTCCTGGCTGTGGGCAGAATTAGCCTGCAAACCTGCATTCTTACCACTGCGCCACCAGGGCTCGTTGGTGGTTTGCTTGCATATCATTTTGTAATCCAAACTGATGTCTCCTCGGAGGGCTACAGAATAATTTCCTAGCAACCCGGAGGTTGATTGACTGACCTTGTCTGGGGGATACCGGAAGCGATACTGATGCTCATCTCGAATGCCACCAGCTCTGGTGAAGAGTCTTGGAGTTAGGAGAAAAGTAATGATGGTGTCAGTCTTGGGATCGTTGGGATCGGCTGTATTTCGATCTGCATTGTGGTATCAAAGTTAGGCCTGTTGTTGCAAGAGAAAGAAGTTCCTGGTTCTTCTCTCTCTCTCTTTTTTGTAACAAAAGTTTTTTTTTTATTTTTAACAACAAATATAAACACAAAACTTAATACATAAAACAACAAATAAAACCTTCTTTCAATTGTACAGTGTGTCAGTTGGTACATTTGACTTGTGCACAATATCGATAGTCTTTCCCTCTTAAATTTACATTTATATTCATATTGCATCAATCAACTTTCCATATCATATTATATTATTACTATACAATCATTAGACTTTAATTTCAATTGTTCCTGATTCTTCTCAAGCTCTCCTCTCCGCAGCTTGACTGGGTAGAGGTAGCCCAACGGAGCAATTTCACTCCTGTCAGGAAAATGTGTGTCATGCAGTGGGAATGGTATTCTGTGCCAGTTCTTAGAGCAGATGTGGAGGGGCCTTGTAGCATTTCATCTTACATCTGCTGTGTCTTTTAACATACCCTTGAAGCTGCCATGGGAGCTCCGGAGGGCATCTGCTCTCTCTCTCTCTCTCTCTCTTTGTCTTTTGAATGAGATGAGGTTGTGCAGGTTCGAACTTCTACTTGGCTTATGGTCATGGCTTGTGTGGTGTCCAGTAAATGGATCTTTTGTCAACAAGACAAAAGGTTGCTTTCCTTATCGGGAAATGGACAGTTCATAAAACCAGTGTGGTGGCAATGGTTGTTATTCAATTTGTATGCGGCCCACTAAATCTGGGCTCTTGTCCTTGATGTCCGTGATCCAGCTGTGACCTTCAAAGCTAGTGGAACCCCCCTTCCATTTTAGTTGTTCCTTTCTAGATAGGGGTGTCTTCCTGGGTGGGACCCACCATCAGATTATGTCCTATAAATGGATTACTGTAATAGGCAGTATCTGCACTCTCCACAGCAGAGGTCTCCAAACTTGGCCACTTTAAGACTTGTGGACTTCGATTCCCAGAATTCTCCAGTCTGCTGGCTGGAGAATTCTGGGAGTCAAAGTCCACAAGTCTTAAAGTGGCCAAGTTTGGGGACCCCTGCTTCACAGAAATGACTCCAAAGCTTTTAAAAAAACTCCGTCTCCTTCCTATTTCAGTCTGATGGAATTCCAGGACAGTCTTCTTTTCACTGGCTGCTGATTTACCTCTGTGCCCAGTTCAAGCCCTGGTGTTTTTCCTTCCAGATCCTCAACCCTGGACAGCTGGGCCTTGAAATCCCCCTTTTTGCCTGCCCTCCTTGAGGGAGGAGCTTTGGGTCATCTTTGTGGGGGGAGAGATGGTTTGGCTGTGGGGCCCCTTTTCCACAGAAATGCTTCCTTTGATCTTGAAAAGATTGTGGTGTACTTGCTCTAACCTAATTTATTTTATAAAGTGCGGCTAGCTGGGTTTGGGCACTATGGTGCCCGTCCTCCCAAAGGGCCTCTTAAGATGTACAGAGAGAGAAGACTGCCTGCTGTCAGGATTCCAGCACTTACCCCAATTAAATCATGAGTCTCAAGCCAAACTTCCAAATACAATCCAAAAAGAAAACAAATTGTTTGCAGTCACCTAGTTACTATCTTTGAAAACATTTATGGAATGAACTTTTCGGTTTCCAAGCGGCTGCACTGCTCCCCCCTCCCTTTCTGTTGGCAACTTAAAAAGACCCTAGAAGTATTTTATGAGTTGACACCTGCCTTGTCCCATCCTCGACCTTCCTTAATTTCTCTTTTCCTTCCACATACGCCAGACCCTGTTAACCAAGATGGCCAGGATACCCAAAGACCTACCGACGGATTCTTCAGCTCCAAGGTGGCCGTGTTTGCTGCGATCGGGGCTGGCTGTGTCATTTTCATCCTCATCCTCATCTTCCTCATCGTCCTTCTCATCAAGATCCGAAAACGGCACCGGAAGCACACGCAGCAGCGGGCGGCAGCCCTGTCACTCAGCACCCTGGCCAGCCCCAAGAGCAGCGGCAACGCCGGCTCCGAGCCCAGCGATATCATCATCCCTTTGCGGACTACGGAGAACAACTACTGCCCTCATTATGAGAAAGTCAGCGGAGACTACGGGCACCCGGTCTACATTGTCCAGGAGATGCCCCCGCAGAGCCCGGCTAACATTTATTACAAGGTTTGAAGACAAACCTTGCTGCCCCACTGCGAAGTCCTCCAGGTGCCAGGGGAGAAGAGGAGGAGGGCCTGCCTACCCCCTCGAGCACTTCCCTCCCTCGATTAGCATTTAGCCTTGTAGTTTGAAGCTTTTCAGACCCAGGATTTGAGGGTGTGTATGGGGGGGTGTCCTCTTGTCCCACCTTCTGCTCCCAGCCTGCTTTGTGGCCCTCACTTGGGCTCTGTGCCTTTCTCGCTCTTGAACCCACCCGGGAAACCCCAATATGGCCATCGCCACATTTTTGGGGCAGATTTTCTGGCTCGTTGCCATTTTGTTGGGGGGGGGGGCATTGTTGGGAGGGAAGCCACACCCAGCCTGGCACTCCAAAGGAGGGAGGGCATGCTAGTCCCTGCAGGGCAGAGCTTTGGGACGTGCCGAGAAAGGAGTCTACCTAGCCCCATAATTAATATGTGTGTGTGTGTGTGTGTGTGTGTATGTATGTATATATACATACATACACACACACACATACATATACATACATACACACACACACACACACACAATTCTAAAGTATTTTTTGTAACTTTTTAAAAAATGGTGAAAGATTGGACTTGTGAACTGCCTCCTGCAGTTTCCCAGCACAAGCTCATCTGCAGTCTTCCCCGTCCCTCCGCCCTGCCTCGGGCCTCATCCACTCATTATCCCACTGGACACTCATCTCCTCATGCTCCGTGTCTGCTGTGAAAAAGGCGTACCTTCCTTCGTTTTGGTTTCTTTTTGCTAATTTATGAAACAATTTTTTAAAAAAAGAAACACCTGAAAAGTTTGCAATGGTCAGTCCAGGAGCGAATCCAGTTCTGAAAGGGTGTCAAGAGGGGGGCTGCAGTTTGTGCCGCAGATGGCAGGGGGTCTCCCTGAATTCCCAATTCATTGACCCAGAAGAAGGGAATGAAGGGAAAGTAGGGTCCATGATCCCTGGACCTTTCCAGAAAGCCCACGGAAGGGAGTTCAGCTTTTGACTCTTTGGGGGTTCAGGAGGAGCAGCTACACAGACTCCTCGCCCCTTGCTTGGATCTGGTCTCTTTTATGCCCAACTGCAGAATGTGGCAATCACACACACACACAAACACACCAATTTCTTTGACCCAGCCACCCAGCCACCCACCCAGCCCAGAGCTTTTCTCTGGTTCGCTTCCTGCCAGTCATAATAATTCTAATTGTGACTTCTGTGGCCTGCAAGGGCCCTCGATTGGCCCTGGGCCCCTTCGTGGGAGAGAAGGAGCCCCTCTGGGCTCAGCTCTCCCAGTGGGGTTGCAGAGGTCAGGGTGCAAGCGCCAGTCAAAGCCTCTGCCCCTCCCCTCCCCACACACCTCCTGCCCTGGGGCGGGGTGAGTCTCAGAATTAAGGAAGGGAGCCACCTTCCCCCCCCGCCCTGCCCCCCAATTCCCCTCAGGCCTGCTTGGCTCTGGGCCCTTTTCACGGCCATCTTGCGCCTGTCACGCCAGAAGCCTTAGTTTGCACGGAGGGGCTGCTGCACCTCTCGCTCTGCGCTTGGCTGTCTCGCCCTCCACGCCTCCTTTCCATGAGCCATGACGCCTTCCTCACAACCCGCTCGCAGCTCACTGCCCACACCCTAGGCCGCATGGCCTCACAGCCCGGCTCCACGGCAGGCCTTGTGGCAGGCCGCTGACGGTTGGAGTCTGCCTTGGCCGCTCCAGGGGAAAGTGCGGGACTGGCCCAGGGCAGCCTCCCTCAGCCTACCTGCCGTTCAAAGACCGACTTTTGCAAGAAGCTGGTCTGGTAGGGATGGATTGGGGGGGCAGAGGCTCTTCTGCCCAGCTGACCAGTTGTGCATCCTCCGAGACGGGCCCCTCTGGCCCCTCCTCCCCATCAGCATTTCTATGCAGGATATGAAGTGGGTGTCCGTCTGTCCATCTGTCTGTGTAAGGGCTTAGGAAATTGTGCACTTTGAGGCGTGTTCAGTGGAGATCAGCCAAGAATTCAAGTTTCTCAGGGCTCCACAGATAATTGACAGGTAATTTTTAGTAACGGTAGTAGTAATAGTAGTAGTCGTAGCAGCATTCTTTTTAAAATGTACAGACTGTTCCCTTGGTCCCTGATTCTCTTTACTCCCAGTGATAGGGGCCTCTACATGGGAGAGGGCCCCCGAAATGGGGGAAGCCCTCTCTGGCCAGGAGGAGGGGGCTATCCCTGCGGGGGGGGGGCTTTGAGATGGCATTTAGCATTTCTGATGCTCAGACTCGGCAGCTGTCTTGCCTGCCCGAGTGGTGGAAGTGATGACGGGGCCCCGCCTGGCTCCTCTTGGAGCTGCTGACCCTCCCAGGCTCCAGGCCCCTCTGGGGAAGGGAACAGGGACAGTCCAGCTGAAAGAGGCCGGGCGGGGGAGGGGGGAGGGGGGAGAGGAAGGACTGTGTAGTTCCAACCATAAACATGGAGATTTCACACAGGGTGCAGCAAAAATAGGCAGAGAGTTAAGATACCAACTGCGGTCTTTAATGCAGGCACTCGAGAAAATGAAATTGCGATGTGGACGTCATAGGAATTGGGCACGGTTTATTTTCCTTCGTGTGCAGAAATGGAAACCTGGGTGATCTCCCCTTCCCAGTCCGTGCGGAGCAACAAAATAAGAAACACATGATAAGCTCGATGCAGGCAATTCACTTTGTGTCGGGAATTTTGCCATGTGTGAAATCCTCTCCTACACACCTCACACACAGAAACACACACTTTGTGGGGACGAGGGGTGGGCAGAAGCAAATGGGATGACAGGAACTTTCAGAAGCTCAATTTGGGGTGGAGAGGATGTTTGGCTTGTACCCCCCCCTCCCATAAAATAAACAAGGAATTGAGGCGTGGGCAGAGAAATCAATTTGTACAATGGGTGTATGGGGTGTCAATATGCCTTTGGGGGTCTTGGGTTTTTTTTTTTAGCACCTCTCTCTGCTGAATCCTGAAATGTCCTTTTGCTTCATCTTTCTCCCATCAAAAGGGTTTTTTTAAAAAAAAAAGAAAATGAGGTTTTATTTTATGTAAATAACCAGTCTTTTTGGAGGGTATAATGTAAAGAGGTTTTGTATAAACTTTGGATTATTTTCTGGTTGCTTTTCTTAGAAAAAGAAAACAAAACAAATTAAAAATATGGGAAAAAATCAAACCACAAGAACGGGTGTTAAAAACATTTGTCATACTGTAGTCTCTCTACATGCAGTTCATCCATCAGAGAAGGACACACCTGGGGTGTGTAACCAGCAGGCTCACTTCCTGAAAAACTGCCCTGTGCCCCCTCCTAAAACTTCTGGGGGCCACCAGGGGGGCTTGCTGATACCCCAACCCAGGCTGAGAACCGAGGCGGAAACTCCAGTTCAAGGGACTAGCAGTCCTGGCACCCCTCTGGCCGGGATCCAACCGTGGCAGCTTTAAGACTTGCCAGCTGAGGAATTCTGGGAGTTCAAGTCCGCAAGTCTTCAAAGTTGCCAAGATTGGAGACCTCTGCTGGTGCTTGAGGGGCCGAATACCCCCGAGATCCCTTGAGAGCACCTTTCCGTAGCCCTTGGAGTTGCCTCTGAATAGCTGCTGTAGGACCATCCATCCATAATGCAGGTGAGGTCATTGGGCTCATGTTTCCCAGGTGTGCCTGGCAGGTTTGAGGGGCTCTGGCTTACTTTGGGGGGCTGAGAGCAAGCAGCCCCTGGGGGCAGCTGCAGGGGGGCACACAGGAGAAAAGGGGTCTCCTTTTCCCAAGAGTGCCCTAACGGCCATTTTCACGGCTGGTCTGCAACTTGCCAGTCTTTCTGGCTCTGGTGGGGCCTGGCTTGGCCTCAGAGGAATCGGATCCTGCACCCTCCCCCACTCCCCCAAAAGTGTCCAGCTCAGAAAAGGGGCCAACTGGCAGCCGGCGGGCAACGATGGGCCATTCCTGGTCAAGGTGGGGATGTTCCAGAGGTCGAGGTTGCCAGTGGATGACTCCAAATTTACCAGAACAACGGGGTGAGTGGTTTCGATTCTGTCACATTTTATAAATTCCTTTACCTTTCATTCACTGCTTTCACCCAGTTGCCACATCATTGTCTTCAGTAATAATGGGAAATGAATTCCCTGGAGCCATGATGGACGTGGTATATTGTTAAATAAAGTATTTTTTTCCTATGGAATTGAGTTGTCTTGCATTTTGGGGTTCTTTTGCGGACAAGGTACCTGGCCTTGAATGTTCTTCTAGATCCGTGATGACAAACCTGTGGCACGCAGAGCCATTTGTGCCGGCACGTGAGCTGCAAGCAAACTTACCTCACTGCACATGCATGCGTCTCACAGCTGATTTTTGGTGAGTTTGAGGCCTTTTTCGGCCTCCCAAAGGCTTCAAGGCAGCTTCTGCAGGCTTTGCAGGCCAAAAACTAGCCTTGTTTTCCGAAAATACCGGAAGTGACAAAACGGGGCTACTTTTTGGCCTGCAAAGCCTGCAGAAGCCTTCCTCAAACAGGCTGAAAATCAGCTGTGAGGCGCAGTGCAGGTAAGGAGGTGGTGGGGATGGGTAGGGATTGCGTGTGTATGTGTAGTGGGCATGGGGGGGGCACACATTGCCTTCTGGATGCTGGCATCCAGATAGAATTTCTTCCTCCCTCCCCATCGGCGGCCGCCTTAGACACTTCGCCGCTCAATGGGACAATCCACTCCCATGCATGGGTTAGGGACACCATCAGGTTTATCTTGCCCTTGAGTTCCGGTCCGCCCCCCGCTGATTTCTTCATGACATCCCCCACCTCAAGAGATCCCGCCAAACGTGCACTAATGGATGTAACCATCTAACACCTGCTTGACATTCAGGCCATTCAACCCGTTCCACTGGTCCAGAGGGGACGAGGATTCTACTCCCACCTCTTTATGGTGCCCAAGCATTCTGGGGGATGCAGGGATATATTAGATTTAAAACGGCTAAACCGCCACCTTATCCAGTGCAAATTCAAAATGCACACCTTGCAATCATTTCTCTTCGGTACCAGGCGGAGTGCCTGATTATCCCCATAGATCCCTCGGAGGCATACTTACACATTCCAATCCGGCCCTCTCTCCACAAATTCCTTAGGTTCTGCTATAACAACCTTCACTATCAATACATGGCCCTCCCCTTTGGTCTGGCCTCAGCCCCCAGGACCTTCGCCAAGGTCCTCGCGGCCCTGGAGGCTCACCTCAGGAGCGTTCCCGTCCACCGTCACTGCTATTTGGACGATATCCTTTTTCTCTCTCCCTGTCCAAGACCCAGGCAGTCAGGGACACCAGAGCCACCCTCTCCGCTCTCCTGGCACGCGGGTTCTTCATCAATTGGCAAAAGAGTCAACTGGTCCCATCCACCCGAATCACCCACTTGGGAGCCATAATTGATTCGGTTACAGAAAAGGTCTTCCTCTCCTCGGAGAGGTTCCTCAGCATTCAAGCTCTGGTCAAACAGATTAGGCGATCAAGGAGGGTGGCGTTACCTGACCTTTCTAGATTATTGGGTAAGATGGTTTTCATGCATCTCAATTATTCCCTGGGCCCGCTTACACAGCAGATCCCTCCAGTGGTTCCTGCTCTCATCCCAAAGATCCGGAAGAAGCAACTCGAAGTCCAGAGTCAAGGTGCCTCCGAGGGTCCTCACGTCTCTCCTCTGGTGGACCAACCCCGCCATTAACAGGGGCCACCTCTTCTCAGAACCTCGGCTAATCCTCATCGCAGACGCCAGCCTATCAGGTTGGGGCACTCACGTCAACTCGCTCTCGGCATAGAGCAAGTGGTCGCCGATCGAGCTAAGATGCAGCCTCAACTGGCTGGAGCTTCACGCCATCCACCTGGCCCTGCTCAGATTCCTCCCCTTGGTACGCGGGCGTCACATCCTTATTCTCACGGACGACACCACGGCTAAAGCCCATATCAACAGGCAAGGAGGCACCCAGTCTATTCAGTTGATGAGGGAGGCCGAGCGTCTCTGCCATTGGGCAAAATCCAACCTCCTCGCACTAAAAGCCAAACACATCTCTGGAATCTCCAACATCCAAGCGGATTGGCTGAGCTTGGCCACGGTGGACCAAGCAGAATGGCGCCTCCATCCATCCCTATTCAAGGAGTTGTCCAGAATATTCGGTCTCCCGAGGGTGGATCTCTTCGCCTCCCCATCCAACGCACAGCTTCCACGGTTTTTCTCCAGGTACCCATCTCACGGGTCGGAGAACCACAACATGTTAAGCTGCCCATGGCCTCCAGGGCTCCTATAGGCCTTCCCTCCACTGCCGCTAGTTCCCAGAGTCATAAACAGACTCATTCACGAGAAGGCAGACCTGCTCCTGGTGGCTCCCTATTGGCCCAGGAGACTGTGGTTCGCGGACCTCCACAATCTTTCGGTAGCACCCCCATGGAGGATCCTCCCCGGACAGGATCTCCCTCCCTCAGGGGCCCCTTCTGTATCCGGAGCCCCAATGGCTCCACTTAGCCGTCTGGAGGTTGAATGGATCCGTTTGACAAGAGAAAAATTCTCCAGTCAAGTAATCGACACTATTTTGGCCGCTAGGCGACCCTCCACCACACGAATTTATGATGCCACTTGGAAGGGCTTTTCCAAGTGGTGTAGCGGGTTCCAAGTTGACCCCCTCTCTCCCTCTATTGCGCAGGTCTTTGAATTCCTTCAAGAAGGCCTACGTGAAGGACCTGAGACGGCAGGTCGCTGCCCTCTCAACCATTGTTTCTTCTGATAACTTCAGTTCTCTCTCTCATCACCCCCAGGTTAGAGCTTTCCTCAGTGGCGCCACCAACTTGTGCCCTCTGACTGTTCACAGGTTCCCCACATGGGACCTCAACAAGGTCCTCGTTTCGCTTACAAGGCACCCGTTTGAACCTCTGAGGGAGTCCTCCCTTCAATTTCTAACGTTTAAAATAGTTTTTCTAGTGGCCATTACTTCTGCTCGTAGAGTCTCAGAAATAGCAGCATTGTCAATCAGAAACAATTTATGCATGTTCCACGCTGATCGGGTGGTCCTTCGCCCCGACCCCACCTTCTTACCCAAGGTTAACTCTCCCTTCCACAGGTCTCAGGAACTGGTCCTCCCAAACTTTTGCCTCAGACCCTCGAGGAACAGGGAAACCCTTTGGCACACCCTGGATGTTAGAAGGGCCTTGAGCATATACATTAAGTGCACACAACCCCTGAGAAGATCAGAATCCCTCTTCCTCTCCTTTCAGCCCAGGACATTGGGGTTCAAGTCTCTCCCTCAACCATCAGTCGCTGGATTAGGGCGACTATTGCCAGGTGCTACCTATCACAATCTCTGCCCGCTCCTGGGGGAATAACCGCTCATTCCACCAGGAGTGCAGCTACTTCGGCGGCTTGGGCCACGCAAGCCCCAATTGCTGACATTTGTCGGGCAGCCACTTGGGCCTCTCCGTCCCCATTCACCAGACATTACAAAATAGACTTATACGCCTAAGCCGAGGCCTCTTTTGGCCGACGAGTCCTACAGAGGGTCATCAGTGACCCGGAAGGGCTGCCGGCCCAGACGGAGTCCCACCCGTAGGACAGCCAAGCTTTGGTATGTCCCACTCTCTGGATGCTCCGAGCGGCTCGAGGGAGAATGGGCATTGGTTCTTACCTGATACACCCCTTCTCGGCGAGCCGCGAGGAGCATCCAGCCCCACCCTAACTCCTCCATCTGGTGGGGACTCTAGTTTCAGCCAAGGAGCCAATATTTGATTAGAAGGATTTTTTTAACCTTTCTTCTCGTTATCACAAAAAACTGGGGGAACGCTACTTGGAGTCACGTGAGGGGGCGGAGTGTTTCCTCAGCTAAAGCTCAGCCTGCAAGAAGAGGACTCGGAAGCACATCCCACTCTCTGGATGCTCCTTGTGGCTCGCCGAGAAGGAGCATATCAGGTAAGAACCAACGCCCATTTTATTGCAGTTCTGGGAATTGCTTACATTCCCAGCTGGTAATGAATCTCAAACAGTCCCTCGAGATAAGCACCCACCTTTCTTTCCTGTGAAGTGCTGCCAATTACAGAAGTATCAAATGAACTAGGAAAAAAAACCCAAAGTACAAAGACCTTCAAGAATGAATCTGAACCAAACGGACAACTTTGCTTCCTGCAAAGGTTTCATCACCTTTGCCTGTCCTTTATACTTTAGGGGAGGGGAGTCACCTCCAAGCTTTACTCCTGAGTTGCCCCTTTTGTTTCATCTGCTCTTGCCTCCTAGCAGCTCTGCGCACACGCGCACGGGGAACAGGCTCCCCTGGGTCCTCTGCCTCGCTGCTGCCAGACTCCGGAGGCTCCAGAGTCAGCACATCACTCCCAGGTGGTCCTGGCCCCATCTCTGCATCGGACCCTCATCTGAGTCCCCTCCAGACAGCCGGACTAATCCCCTTCCCCACTGTCCGATTCTGCTGCGGTCTGCACAGGCTGCCAGTGAACCACAACAGACAGGGCAGTGGGATTTTCCATGCCTGCCTTGATCTGATGAGGAGGAAGACATCGTCTGAGCCATTCCAGAGCTCCCAGAGACTCCTTGAAGATCTCTTGAGCCCAGATCAAGCTGCTTCCTCTCCCTTTGGCTGTTAGCAGGATCCTGCTGAAGTTTAGAAGTGCCATTTCCCTCTCAGCTCACCCGAAGCTTTTCGTCCAGGGGTTCTGGGCTATTTCAGCAACTGAGGCATTGTAATATTGGCTTTGCAGGCAGAATGCCACTGCTTCAAAAATTGGTAGAAACATTACTATTTTCCTTTCTTTAAACTGCCTATTTTCCCCTCAATATTTTAAAACAATAGGTGCATCCGTACACCATATCATCATTTCTCCTGTTACTTGAGGAATGATGGGTTTGGGGAAATAGGTGAATGGGAGAAGTCCTAACAATTACTAGCGCAGAGAGGTGTCTTAAATGCTAGGAACATGATTGTGCAAGTTCATAACATGCCCTGCTAGAGTGCTCCTAAAAACAAAAGCTGGTCTGTGCAGAAAAATGTGAGTAAACACAGCCTGCTGTGTTGTGTTCCATGCTTGATTAGATAAGGGGACAATACAGCCACGCTGAAGATTGCAAAGCAATTGTGAAGATTGCAAAGCGGTTGGCATTGCTGAAACTGCAGAAACGAAAGTGTTTTTCACTGCTTTGTTAAGCTGGGGCTGATGTCAGAATTGCTTATTTCTGTCTGTAACTGAATAACAAGGGACTTGTTTCTACCAGATCCTGCAGAAAGTCTGGCAAAAAGATGGCAGGGACCACAGATGGTCACAGGTAGTCTTAGGAGCACATGTGTGAGCACCTAGAAAAGAACAATACAGTTAACAGAAACCATAAGAGGTTTGCTAAAAACAGATCATGCCAAGCAAACTTTACTGCCTTCTTTTATAAAGTGACTAAATTAGTGGATAAGGGAAATGCTCTAGACATAGTATACTCAGACTTCAGTAATGACATTTGACGAAGTAGACCACATCCTACTTCTTAGTAAGCTAGAAAAATGAGGGATAGACTGCAGCACCACCAGATGGATTTATAACTGGCTGACAAATTCCACTCCATGTGTGGTCCTTAATGGAACTACATTTGCATGGAGGGAAGTAAGTAATGGGATACCCCAAAGTTTTATCTTAGGCACAATACTCCTCAATATCTTCATAAATGATTTAGATGAGGGAATAGAAGGGTAACTCACAAATTTGCAGACAACACTAAACTGGCAGGAATAGCCAACACCCCAGAAGATGGACTCAAGATCTTGACAGACTTGAATACTGGGCTCTATCCAATAATATGCCATTTAGTGGTGGGTGAGAAAATTAAGGTCTTATACATAACAACAAAAACCAAATGTATGAGTATAGAGTGCATGGTACTGGACTCAAAAACAGTAATGGTGAGATGTATCTAGGTAGGAGTCCTGGTTGACAACTACTTAAGTATGAGCCAGCTGTGCGCTGCAGCTGCCAAAAAAGCCAATACGGTCCTAAATTGCGTCAATGGAGGGATAGTTTCGAGATCACGTGAAGTGATAGTACTGCTTTATACTGCATTGGTAAGACCACATTTGGAATACAGCATCCAATTCTGGTCACCATGATACAAAAAGGTTGTTGAGACCAGAAGTAATGGGTGGAAGATCGTTAAGGAGAGATTCAACCTGGAACTAAGGAGAAATTTCCTAAGAGTGGGAACGATCAGTGGAATGAATCAATTAGTCAGTGAAATAGCTTGCTTTCAGAAGTTGTAGGTGCTTCATCCCTGAAGGTTTGTAAGAAGAGATTGGACAGCCATATGTTCAGAATGATATAGAGCAAAGGTCTTCAAACTTGACAAGTTTAAGACTAGTGGACTTCAACTCCCAGAATCCCTGAGGTAGGAGGAATTCTGGGAGTTGAAGTCCACAAGTCTTAAAGCTGTCAAGTTTGAAGACCCCTGATATAGAGTCTCCTGCATGAACAAAGGGTTGAGCTAGAAGGTCTCCAAGATCTCTTCCAACTCTATTATTGTATGTTCTATGCAAATCATGAAAGAGGAAGCAGGGCCAGATTAGGGACATCCAAGATGGCTGCCATCTCAAATCCCGTTTCTGCCACCTTTGAGAAACTATGATATTTTAAAGATACAAAAAATGTTGAGACCCTGAATAGTGCAGAGGGAAGAGTAACAAAGATGATAAAGGGTCTGGAGGCTTAGTCATATGATGAATGGTTGAGGGAGCTAGGGACTGTGTGTCTAGCTTGGCTCTTGGTAACTGTCCTTTAGCATTTGAGGAGCTGTCACAGAGAGGAGGAGCTCAACCTATTTTCCAAAGCACCAGAGGGCGGGATAAAAAATTATGGGTGGAAGATCATCAAAGAGAAAGACAACCTAGAACTAAGGAGAAATTTCCTAATAGTGAGAACAATCAACCAGTGGAAGGGCTTTCCTTCAGAAGTTGTGGGTGCTCCATCACTGGAGGTTTTCAAAAATAAACTGGACAACAATTTGACTGGGGTGATACAAGGGTCTCCTGCTTTGAGCAGAGGGTTGGACTAGTGGACCTCTGTGGTCTTTCCCTTCCACCTTTATGGTTCTCTATTTCCCACCCTCACCCCGATGGACTGAAGAAGGGGAAATGTTTCTGTATTCCAGAAGGAGGTGGGGAAAAAGAGGAGCTGGGTAAGCACAGATAGGTGGGGTTGTTGGCCAAGATGGTGGGCAAAATTTTGCATTCAGCAATTGGTATGTGAAGATGGGAAAACTAATGGACTATATAGTCGAGGTCAGGATGGGAATATCGAGTGCCAATCGTGCCAGCCAGACCTCATCTCCCTTTCTCAAACCAATAAGAAGTTGGCAAAATATGGACTGATACTTGCTTCCATCTATATGGCTGCCCTTTTCAACATCATGACTCTGGGCAGCTAATAACAGTAAAAACAAACAAACACAGCATCACAACAGTATCACAATAAATGCAAAACGCATCCAAGGTAATAATCCATCACAACTTTCAGCCCAGCCATTGCAAGGCTCTGCCATTCATCTCAAACCCATGCCCAGTGACACAGCCAAGTCTTCAAGGCCTTGTGAAGAATCGTGAAGTGGTATAGAAGTCTAAGGGCTAGTGCTGACAGGAAAACCAGCTCAGGCACATGAGCACTGTCCTGACTGGGACGTGATGGCCATGAACTACCAGGCTGCCTCAGATTCTGCCCTCAGAGAAGGCAAGTTGAAGTCCCCAGAATCTGGGAAGTTCTACTGTCATCCTGATTGTGGAGTCAAGGAGCTCAGGAAGGGAGGTGTTCTGACCAAGGTTTCCTGAGACAGTAACAATCACATGCTTAGTCCCCAAAACCCTATTTTGATCTCAACGGCTGTGAATTTTATGCATTCACAGCCCACAATGAGTCCCAAACAGTTGATGAATGATCCAACAGAAGTCTGCCACAGTCTTTTTGGGATAAGGCTGATAAGCACTCACCTTTATCTCCCTTGAAATATTGCCAACAACTAAATTGCCTATTAGCTGTACAAGGCCAAACAGAGCACAAAGTCAACACGGAGCTTCAGAGTTTAAACCAATCAGAATGAACAAAGTTGCTTCCTGCAAAGGCTCATGTCCCTTTGCTCCTCCTTTATGTCTTATGGGAGGGGCCAATCATCTCCAAGCCTTACTCCCAAGTTGCCCCTTTTGTCTTAACTGTTCTTGCCTTCTAGCAGCTCTGCACAAGTGCACACTGGGAACAGGCTCCCCCTGTTCCTTTGCCTCGCTATGTCAGTTTCTGGAGGTTCCAGAGTCAGCACATAACTCCCAGATAGCCCTGGCCCCATTTCTGTGTCGGATGCAGGACCCTCGTCCAAGCTCTCCCCAGACTCCATGACTGGCCCATGTTCCTTCCCACTGTCCAACTCTGCTGCCAGCTCTGTAGGCTGTTGGCGGACCACAACAGAGCCCAACTTAAGGAACTGGTGTTCACATCTGGCAACCTGTGGAGAAGCATCCCTGAAAGAGACTCCCAGATCAGGGCTCTCCAACCTTGGCAACTTTAAGACTTGTGAAGGAACTCTGGGAGTTGAAGTCCACAAGTCTTAAAGTTGCCAAAGTTGGAGACCCCTGTCCCGATGACAACTGCCACACCTTCACCCTGCCCAAACCTGGGTGGGCATTTCTCTGAGAGGGATAGACCTCACTTGATGCCCAGCCAGACTTCAGCAACACACACTGGACAATCGGTTCACCAATGAGGGAGGCCTTATTGCAGAACCGTGAACCCCCATTCAAAGTTCATTCAGGGTTCAAGAATACTTCTGAGACTGGACAGCTGGTTGGCTGGCTTCCAGAAGAGAAATGTCTACCGTGGTCTTCCCTATAGATCAGCCACCAAACCTTTTAAGACTCAGTACATTTTCCTAAAGAAAGAAGGAGGGAAGCTTCTCAGCCAAGAGCACAGGGTGCCTAGACCTGTGAGTCTTGTTGGTCTGACCAGAGCATTGGCCAACAAGTCCGATTCTCATCCTGGATCTCGATGGATCTGCCTTCTTTCCAGGTAGAGGTCTTTGCTTTCCCACAAATCAGCAAACAGGTTTCCAGAAGAGAAGGCAGACAACCCCTCAGGTGGCAGGGCTGGAAATTGCTTGCCCAGCTGCCCCCTGAGTGGAGAGGGTTTCTGGCAAGCAGTTGTATGTTCCTCTAGATCAGAGGTCTCCAAACTTGGCTACTTTAACACTTGTGGACTTCAACTCCCAGAATTCTCCAGCCAGCCAAGTCCTAAAGTTGCCAGGTTTGGAAACCCTTGCCCAGTCAGATCCAACTACTCCTATCCAGGCAAAATGAATGAATGAATTCTTTATTGGCCAAGTGTGATTAGACCCACAAGGAATTTGTCTTGGTGCATATGCTCTCAGTGTACATAGTGGGTTAACCGTGGTTTACTGCAGGGGTCCCCAAACTTGGGCACTAAGACTTGTGGGCTTCAATTCCCAGAATTCTCCAGCCATCAGCTAGAGAATTCTAGGAGTTGAAGTCCACAAATCTTAAAGTGCCCAAGTTTGGGGACCCCTCCTCTAGGCAGCGGCTTCCTGGGGGGGCTCTCCTCAAAACCACAGACAGGGAGGGATTACAAGACAATGGGAAGCTGCTTTGGGAGGGGATTCATAGCCAGATCCCCAAATTTAGCTATCCAAGTCCCCATTTTGTTCGGGTGCAAATTTCTGTCCTGACATCCGGTAGGGCAAGATTTTGCCCCAGACAGCTTCTCTGATAAGCATTTTCTTCCCGGGAAGGTTTTGCAGTGCCTGCCATGTTCTCAGATGCTCAGCAGCCGTGGCCTTTCCTTGAACAGCAGTTTCTCTACAAGCTCCTCTCCGCCTTCCAGAGCCCCACCTGGGCCAGGGCCAGGGGTGAGGCAGGGACCAAGCCTCCTCCAGGTAAAAGGCTGCTGGGAGAATTTCCAGGGTCCTGCTATGGAGCAAAGCCAGCATCTCACTCAGGTTCACACAGGAAGGAAAAGCTCCACCCAACGAGGGCGGTTCCTATTTACTTTTTTTCCTGTACAAATTGATTCATCGTGCAATTTATCTACTTTGTGGATTCAAGTGCTATTTTACAGATTATGTCTGTGTACTTAATCGTATCCAATATTTGCATCCCACCCACGTTTGCAAACACTGAAACTTCCAACCCACACCCATTTCTCTGGGTTTTCTCTTAGAGCCAAGGAGGGCCCTTCCTTCTTGGTCCTCTGGGCCCCCACAGAAGCCCTCTCCACCTGCCCAGTTGCGGGGCTCTCCTGCTTCTCTGCCTCTCCTGCTCTCAAGTGGCTTCCGATGGCCTGGAACTGCCCTTGGTTATCATGGGTAGGTGGAAGGAGGAAGGAAGGGAGAGGTGGCCACTTCCACTCCAGAGAGCTTATGGCTGCCTCACTCCTGGCCTGGTGAGAGACGAAGGGACAGCCCATTCTCCCCAACCCTCTAGGCTAATTTGGGAGAGCATAAGGCAGGTCAGGGGCTGCAGAGATCCCGGCCTCACTGGCCCAGAGACACTCTGTTCCTTGGTCGTGGGATGGCCAGCCTCTTGGAGTTTCCCTCTGCGGAATGGGGGAGGCTAAAGGCTGAGCCACACAGCCTTTCCAGGGACTCCTGTGAACCTCAACCAACATTCTCCAAAGCAATGGGTGGGCCAAAGGTCTGGACGAGAGCTGCTATGGGCCCCGGTGGTGCAGAAATTAGAGTGCAGGACTGCAGGCTACTTCTGCTGACTGCTGGCTGCTTGCAATTTGGCAGTTCGATTCTGACCAGCTTAAGGTTGACTCATCCTTCCATCCTTCCTAGGTTGGTAGAATGAGGACCCAGGTTGTTGAGGACAACATGCGGACACTGTAAAATCGCTTAGAGAGGGCTGTATAGCAGTATATAAGTCTTAAATGGTAGTGTTGTTGCTATTCCTCTTCCTTCCTTCCTTCCTTCCTTCCTTCCTTCCTTCCTTCCTTCCTTCCTTCCTTCCTTCCTTCCTTCATTCCTTCCTTCCTTCCTTCCTTCCTTCCTTCCTTCTTTGGTGGCACAATGCTTAGAATGCAATATTGCAGGCTGATTCTGCCCATTTTCTGAAATTCAGTCCTGACCAACTCAAGGTTGACTCAGCCTCCCATCCTTCTGAGGTGGGTGAAATGAGGACCCAGATTGTTGGGGGCAAGAGGCTGACTCAGTAAACCGCTTAGAAGGGGCCGGAAAACGCTGTGAAGCAGTATGTAAGTCTAAGGGCTGTTGCTATTCCTAGGGGGAGCCTGTGCTTTGCCCAAGACAGGGGGCTCCTCCTCACAAGCTGCCCACAGAGTGGGTGGGATGGCAAGAGAGATGGCTCCATTCTTTTTGAGGAGGAGGATGGCTTCATTTAGGCACCTGGTGTGTGTTTACTTGTAAGCGTTATCCTGAGATAGAGAAGCCACACACTACGAGGAAAGAGCAGAGCCAAATTCTTGGTATGGATCAATAATGGTTTGCTGCATGCAGATGTACCCAGCAGGCGCACCAAGCATCCCTGGGGTCCTCTGTGCTTTAGCTGGAGTGGGGATTCCTCCTTGCCTGCTCCGTAGTAGCCATCCCCAAATTAGGGAGTTTAACAGCTATTAAATTGAGCAAGCTTGTTACGTGGATGTATTCAAAGTTCTTGAGTTGCAGTCAAGATGAGCTTCTTTAAAATGTAATAATGACAAATGCAAACTTCTTAAACAAATGAACAGGTATGTAATGGGAGATACCCGGCTTGGTACAGGCAATCCTTGATTTACAACAGTTCATTTAGTGACCGTTCAAAGTTACAACATCACTGGAAAAAATGACTAATGGCCATTTTTCATTCTTACAGGTACGACCGTTGCAGCCTCCCCCTGGCCACGAGGAAGTCAACGTATAGATGTTTGGCAACTGGCTCATCTTTATGACGATCGCAGGGTCCCAGGGCATGCAGCCACCTTTTGCGACCATCTGACAAGCAAAGTCAAGGAGGAAGCCAGATTCATTTAACAACCATGTTACTAACTGAACAACTGCAATGATTCACTTAATAACTGTGGCCAGAAAGGTCAATTGTGGTCACAAGTTGAGGACCACCTGTGTTGCTTTTCGTGAAAACAGTCTTGGAATGCTACTTGCTTGCAAACGGAAGAAGAATCAGTAGTGGGATGTGACTGCAAAAAAGGAGAATGCAATCTGAGGTGGCATCAGCAAATGATATTCTACCAGATTTTATTTCGGTCAGCTCCTGCTTGAAAACTGCCCCATTCCAGTCCCAAAAGTGCTTTTTTTTTTTTTTTTTTCTCAAGAGGGAACTGGACTTTCTGGTTTTTCTTTGAAAATGTTTTGCTTCTCATCCAAGAAGCTTCTTCAGCTCTGTCTGGGTGGTGGGGCATGGAAGGGAGCTGAAGAAGCTTCTTGGATGAGAAGTAAAACGAAAAAGCACCTTTGGGACAACTCTGAGCTGGAGGACTGAGAATCTCCATAGACATTGAGCTATGTCCCATTCTGGGTGTTACATATTAAGAAGAATTCAGGGAACTTGGAGCAGGTCTAGGGGGTTCATTGAGGATCAGGGCTGAGTTTGGTTAGTCCAGAGTGATGCATCTCAAGAGCATTCTTCAAATACCTCGAAGGACATAACACAGAAGAAGGTCAAACTCTTTTCTCTCTCCTTTCAAAACACACTGCAGAGAATAATGAATTTATTTTAGAGGCAGGAAGATTTTGATGGAATATTAGGAGAGGAGCAGCTGGGCAGGAGAACAACTGAGTGAGCAATCCCTAAAGTGATGTGGACCAGAAAAAAGATACCCACAAGATCAAGGCAAAAAGTAAATTTGTTTTAAATGTTATTTAAGTAAATGCAGTAAATATGATTATTTCATTGTTTGTTTAGTAACCCCTGCTTTTTGCCACAATATTAACATGTGGCAATTTTTCAGACATTTCATATAGGATACATATGTTTTTTATTAATTCATTAAATCATGGGCAATGCCTGTTTTTCATCTAATACTTTTAGATAGTGGTATTTATTGAAGTCAGCAAACATTTTTGGAGTCTAGAGACATACAATATTTTGTTGCCGACATACATCAGTGAATGAAAAGTAGCTGAAATTTCAGTTACAGATTAATGAAAATATAGTTGAATTTTTTTTTTCTCATTCAAGTGCATGAACCTCCTAAAAGTCTGTTTGTGGCCCTTTTGGGTCAAGAATCCCAAGTCTAAAGGTTTCCTACTTCTGAAAGTTGCAAAATTTTGAAAATAAAAAAGGGGCAAATTATTTTTAATAAAGTTGTCAAGTTTATATCTAATCGAAGGATGTATTCGAGATTATTTCAGGGCAAATTGCCAATCAAGATGTTATTCTGTTGAAAATATGTTGGAATTAGGTTATTTCTCTTCAACAAGGAGACGACCTCAAGTGTTTTGGAGAATAGATGGACCCCCTCTTTTCCGTGACAGTCATTCAAATATTAGACTGCTATCCTGTCACCCCTAGTCCTTCTCCTTGTTAGATTAGACCAGGGGTGTCAGACTCGATTTCATTGAGGGCTGCCTCAGAGTTGTGTTTGACCTTGAAGGGGGACCAAAGTGGGTGTGGCCAGTTTGACATTACTCGGGCCAGGGGCACTTGTGGTGGTCTGGCCAGAGCTGGGGGGATCCATTGCCTCCATCAGAGGAAGGTGAGATCAGGGAAAGAGTCAAACCCTTGTCCTCCAGAGGAGCTTGTTGATGGCCAAGTGCTAAGGCAGGACCTTCCTTCCTTCCTTCCTTCCTTCCTTCCTTCCTTCCTTCCTTCCTTCCTTCCTTCCTTCCTTCCTTCCTTCCTTCCTTCCTTCCTTCTCTTCTTTTTCCTTCCCTCTCCATTCTCTTTTCCTTCTTTTTTCTTCCATGTTTCCTTCCCGTCTTTTTCTTTGTCTTTCCTCTTTCCCTTTTTCCTTTCCTGGATGCTCAAGTGCAAAAGGGGAAATATTTCTCTTTTTCTTTTGTTTTGCTTTTAGTTTGTTTTGCTAGCCCTCTGCCGGCCCTCTGCCTTTGCCATTTCCACAGCTGCTCCGTGGGCCAGAATTAAGCACTCGGCAGACCGGATTTGGCACACAGGCTGGCCTTGAGTTTGACACCCCTGGATTAGACTTAGCTAGTTCCAGCAACCATGTGGTTTGGCCTCCAGACTCCTTATATCACCTTTGTTGCTCTTCTTTGCACTTTCTTGAGAAATCTATGTTGGCTCTTAACAATCACAATGCTCTCTTCACAATGCTTGTAGACATCCTGCTCTCTTAACTGCTCTAACATCTTTCTGAGATTGCTGATGTTAGGCTTCCTGGTTGATATAATTCCTAGGGATCCCCCTTTTTTAACCAAATCCTTGCTGGCCTGCTCCCTTCTCTCCGCTCTGTTTATGCTCCTTTCTAAATCTATGCTGATGACATGACTTCCTTCATTGGATGAAAGGACACAGATGAAAGACAGATAGTCCTTGACTCAAGACCACAATTGACACCAAAACGTCTGTTGCTGAGTAAGGCAGTTGGTATGTGAGTCGTGTTTGATTTTATGCCACAGCTGTTAAAAAAAAAATCACTAAGGCGTTAAATGAATCTGGTTGTCATTAAGGAGATTCCCTCCTTGATGTAGCTTGTCTGAGGCTGCCTGGAGGGTCCTGAATGGCCATGGCATGACTCAGGGGGGCTGCAACCACCCAAAATGCATGCTGGTGCCAAGCATCCGGATTTTGATCATGTCGCCATGGGGAGCTGTGACAGTCATAAGTGTGAGAACTGGTCATAAGTCACTTTTTTTCAACACCATTGTAACGTCAGTCATTAAACAGATGGCTGAAGGTCAAGGGCTGCCTGTAGCAACTGCGTCCCTCTGCTTTTTGAAATTATCCTTCAAGATTTCTCTGTCTGAACTGGACCCCTCATCTCCCTTGTTCAGTCTGGCCATCGGCATATTTGAAGAACTCTTTTGTTGATGGGTTTACCGGCCCCTTCCCCCTTTTAGTTATTATTATGGTTCATAAGTTTGCAGTTCCAATAAAAGCACATGGGTCCTTTTGCCGATTGAATGAATGGATTTTTTTTAATTGATTGATTGATTGATTTTGTCAAATGCTGCATATCGGGATGAGGTATTGCAGCTATCCCGTTGGTGCAAAAATAATAATCTTCTATTTAATATCAAGAAGACCAAGGAGGTTATAGTGGACTATAGGAAAAAAAGAGCAGACATTCAGCCACTGTATATAGAGGGAGTTCGTGTGGAACAGGTGGTTGAATGTAAGTTTCTCGGGACCATCATTACAAATAACCTGACCTGGAGTGCAAACACCGCTGCTTTAATTAAGAAGGCACAACAACGGTTGTATTTACTAAGGATTCTTAGGAAACAACAACTGGCTGAGAGTCTATTGACTACTTTCTATCGGAGTTCAATTGAGAGTATATTATCCTACTGTCTCTGTGTATGGTTCTTGAGCTGCACAGTGGCAGAGAAAAAGGCAATTCAGAGGGTGATTAAGATGGCCCAAAACATCATTGGCTGCTCACTTCCCTCTTTGGAAGAACTGTATAGGAATAGATGTAGGAGGAAGATACTTAATATATTGAATGACTCCTCTCATCCGGGACATCAGCTCTTTGAACTATTACCATCGAGAAGGAGATTTAGGGTATTAAGAACAAGGACGACCAGATTTAAGAACAGTTTTTATCCAAGTGCAGTTTTGAGTGTGAATGCAGGGTCATAAGATTTATGTGGAAGTGAATGAGAGTAATGGGGTTTTACATTTTTAAATTGCATAGAGATCATTGTATGGTCAGCTGTGTTTAGTTTTAATTTAATTTAATTTTTTTCTTTTAGTGGTGTTTGTCCAGTTTTTACTTGTGGAAGAGCACCTCATTTCGTTGCACCCGCTTGCGAGTGTAATGACAAATAAACTCTATAAACTATAAACTATATAATAGAAATAAGAATAAACATAAGTTTAAATACATGAAATAGGAACTAATAATTGGGGACAATAGGACAGGGATGGTAGGCACAATTGGGCACTTTTCCACAATCTCCCCTGATGAAATACTTGATATTTCCCGTGTTGGTCCAGAGCTGAAAAACAAAGATGGCTCAATGACCCCCCACACCTCTGCAAGGTCATTTGTAAAAAATGAATCAAACAAACATAAATTCATTTTCTCAATAAATTCAGTTGCAACAACCATCCATTTATTTTGGAAGCCTTGCTGCTGACTAACCTGAATGGGACCAGGATGAAAGCGGATGTAACTGAAGAACCGGGGATGCCATGAGCCTGGGCGAAAACAAGAGACAACTGTGCATGTGTGTGGGGGAAATCACCATGGTTGTCATCACTGCTGCGAAAGTGAGGTGGGGGAGGTCAGGGGCCTAAAGAGAAGGACAGAGAAATGGAGGTGCTCGCAGACACCCCTTCCCCAGATCAAGAGGGAGCTGAAGCCCACTTTGGCATCTTCTGAGCACGTGGGGCAGGAAGCAGGGAGGGCATTCATCAGAGGGGTGGGCCAGCAGTCCTGGGATCAGATGGAAACTAAGAACAGCTGCAAAAATCGGGCGTGGGGATGGGGGTCAGTTTTTTGAAACCTGGTGCACATTTACAGACATTCCCCACCCCCTCCGTACGTTTCCTGGTTCAAGTGAAACCTGTTTTCAAGAAAAGGACTAGGTAAGATGCTGGTTGCCATGGTGTCTCTTCCTGGCCCTCCCTACCCCCGTCCTCTTCACCCAAACAGATGGGACCCAGCTGTTGAGTCAGAGCTAACATATGTGCCTCTGAGAGACCTGGGCCTGGGGTGGAGGGTGGGCTTCAGAGGCGAGAAACTTCCCCTGTTGCTGGCACTTGGAGGGAGGGCCGAAGACCTTGATGTCCACAAACGTATGGAGGAGGTACGGAGAGGCAAGCTTCAGGGGACTTTCTAGAGGTGGTTCTACTGAGCAGCTCCATTTTTCCAAAAGAGACGGACTTTTTTGTCCGGCCATCTCCTTTAGGAACCTTAGCCGGATGAGCAGCTGCTGGCAAAGACAACAGAGTACCTGCTCTTTGGGAAGGAGTCCCTGCTGTCTCTGGGTTGTGTGACGCTATGTGAGAATGGCCTTGGAAAACAGCAGCAGACCAGACAACTGGCATGTAGCAAATGCTTCAGAAGGGAGCCTCCCTGCTTTTCCAGAAAAATAAAAGGAAAGGAGGGGAGAGATATGTTTATTACATGAAGGAGAAAGAGAGGAGAGAAATATGTTTACTACCGCCTACCTATTCCAAATTGATGATACATTTGACCCAGAGGTGGTCTTCAGAAGGTTCTGACCAGTTTTGGAGAACCAGTAGTGAAAATTTTGAGTAGTTCAGAGGACCATCAAATACCACCTCTGACTGGAGATTTTTACATATCCTTCCCCTGCCATGCCCACCAAACCATGACCATATAATTGGTGGTAAAAAAAATTTGAATCCCACCACTGGTTTCACCCCACCTTCAGGCTCTGCCTGGTCATCTCCTATAAATACCATTTTATACTGCATGGGTGAGACCACACTTAGAATAGCCCATCCAGTTCTGGTCAACACAATACAAAAATGATGTTTGGACTCTAGAAAGACTGCAGAGAAGAACAACAAAGAAGATTAAGAGGCCGGAGGCTAAAACATATGACGAATGGTTGTGCGAGCTGGGAATGTTTAGTCTAATTGACTAAAGCATGACTCAGCCTTCCATCCTTTCGAGGTCAGTAAAATGAGGACCCAAATTATTGGGGGCAATAGACTGACTCTGTAAAGAGCTTAAGAGAGGGCTGTAAAGCGGTGCATAAGTCTAAGTGCTATTGCTTTTACTAATGAAGAGAAAAATTAGGGGTGATATGACAGCAGTCTTCCAATATTTGAGGGGCTGTCACAGAGAAGAGCAAGTTGACCTTCTCCACGGTACCTGAGGACAGGACAATAAATAGATGGAAGCTTAAGAAAGAGATTTGGGATCTTTGAACAGGTAGAGCCGCAGACATTTCTTCCTACATTTAAAAGAAAGTGACCACAGCTCAGCATCCATCTGTTCTGTAGCTCCCACTGCTCCTAACTTGGCAGAAGATCAAGGCTGGTGTCTTCCTCATGAAGGGAATCTCTCATGACCTGCCTGATCTGAAGAACAAAGAAGGCTGGATACCAAGCACCATGAGGCCAGCAATGGAATCTGGTTGCAGTACCTCCTCCACCCTGGCTCTCCATTGCCCTGCAGTGCCATGTCCTCCATAAGAGAATGCCTCCCATCTCTGCCTGGCTTCACTGGCAGCTGAGGGAAGATCAGGAATGACCATCAGCACTGTTGGACGCAGTCCTCTTTCTCTCTCTCTCCTGGCATCAGAGCGGTCAAGCCACAGCAGCACTTGGCTCCACTGATGAACCCCAGTCTGGTGTGTGGCATTTCCTGGCTCCCCCAATGCCCTTGCTGACTGAGAGGCTTGTGGGAAACATTCTTTTCACAAACTCAGGAGATCTTCCAAATTTTCCCAGTCTAGAGTCAGGGTGTGCCAATGATGCCTTCGCCCCAGAATGGACTTCTCCACACCTAGAAAGATCATCAGCCCCCCCCCCACCTTCCCTTCCCATGGCTGCTAAGATTGGAGGTGAGAGGCTTTATCTGAATCAATCAAGCAACCTTAAGATCAACAACATGACTGATGCATTGAATTATGATGGCCATTTTAGAAACATCGGAAGGAGCATCTTTCTCTCTTCAACATTGGTTGAAGGACCAAGATATATGAACGCACAATGTCAAGATGTCATGATGTACTGTAGATATGGAAGTGTGGCAAGGGCTCATTTTTCATTACAATGACACACAATGGCTGGAAATATGAGAGCATCTTTTTTCTTTTTGAATCAGCAGCCAAATAATCAGCCAGATTTAATCACAATTAAATTAATTAAATTAATTCAGTTTGAAGAAAAGGTTGCTCCCGAAATACCTTGCCACACATGATCTCTTGGTAGGTGTATTGCTTATGTGCTAAATATGGAATACCAAAAGTAGAGTTTGTCTCATTTGCACTGTCTGTTGTGGCTTGATGAAGCAGTCAAAAACAAACCGCTGGAGTTCTTCTGATGGGTTTTCATGGTATCTTTCCTGCCTGATAGTCTCTCTTTTAAATAATAGCTTAACATAGCTCAGGCATCCAAAGTTCTACACTTTGGTGGGAAAAAATCAAAGGAATAATTGTAGGATGTGGGGAATCAGAATAGTTACTGTAAGGAACTGGGATCTTGGTGGATCACAAGCTGAACATCAATCAATTCTTGGGTATAGCTTCAGAATAAGGAAATGGAGTCCTAGCTCTCCAACAGAAGCACTGGGTCAAAATAAGAGAAACCCTGTCTCGGTGTGATTGGTCAGACCAACCTGGGGACAGGACAAGATGGAAACTTATCAAGGAGAGATCCAACCTAAAATTAAGAATAAAAATCCTGATAGTGAGAACAACTGATCGGTGGAATGGCTTGTATCCGGAAGTTGTTGGCACTCAATCATTGGAGGTGTTTAAGAATAGATTGGGTACTCATTTGTGTAGAACAGTATAGGATCTCCTGTTTGAGCAACTACTAGAAGACCTCCATGGTCCTTCCCAACTCTGTTATACTGTTAGAGGACCCAGATTGTTGTGGGCAATATGCTGAATCTATAAACTATTTAGAAAAGATTGTAAAGCAGTATAGAAGTCTATGGCTATACTCCAAGAATCCAATTCTGGGCACTGCATCCTACAGAAGACATAGAGAACATGATAACTTTCCTAGCTATTACTATCAATATTTTGAATGGGAAAAATGAAAGGATATTTCTGTATGGAAATGGTAAAGCCTTTTAATTAATGACTTGTAGTTGGATTTTTGGTGTTTGGAATTAAGGTGAGAACAAAAGAGGTCGACAGGACCAGGCACTCAGTGTGATAAGATGGCTTTCATATTAGCTCCTCAGGTGTCCAAAGCTTGAGATTGTGGAATTATTAACCTGAAAATTCCAAAATACGTGCCCAATCAACCAGAAGATCATTTCCATGTAGCCTGACATTTGCCTATGTAGTAATTTCTATGCTGCAAACCTGCTTTGGGGGGGAGGGGTCATTGTCTTTGTCTTGACCTAACCAGGTTACAGAAAGACAAAACCAACTTTGGTCCTCCAGAAGTGCTCTTCCCCACGCATTTGGCTTCTGTTCCCCACTCACAGCCTCTTTTCGCCTAACCAGCGAGCATTTCATTATCTTGTAAAGTAATTAATATGCACAAGAAAGAGGAAATCTTAGGAAATCAATCTGATCTCTCCCAAGGGATTCACCTGCCAAATTTAATTAGAAATCATTTAACATGTTTCAAATATAATAAAGACAAGTTTGTGATGTTGAAGAAATGCATGTGCAAGCACTGGATTCTGGCATGCATTTATTTAGAATGTATTTTTTATTTGGAACATTTATATGGCTACCCATCTTAAAAGCATAGCAGCCAAAGGAGAAAAAAACATGATAAAACTTGGACAAAGAAATTTAAAAAATACAATTAAAAGCAGCTGCAATACAACCATTAAGGCATCACATAACTAACTTTTACCAGAGGAACACACATCCTGGGCTTCACTAATGCGCTGGCTCTGGAGAAAATCCAGATCTTCACAACCTTAGAATAAAATAGAAAATAAATCTGTGAGGGACCTTGGAGTTCTTCTAATCCAACCCTCTCCTCAAACAGAAGATCCTGTACCATTTTAGACATGTCCAGTCTCTTAAAAGTCTCCTTGATGAAGGCAACTTTTCAAGGCAACCCGTTCCACTGATTCTCATTGATTGGAAATTTTTCCTCCTTCTCTCCTTGATTACTATAGTTTCTATCCATTGCTTTTTCTCCTGCTCTCATACACCTTGGAAAATAGGTTGACCCCTTCTTCTCTGTGGCAGTCCTTCAAATATTGGAACATTGCCATCATGTCTCCCCGAGTCCTTCTTTTATTAGATATATCCAATTCCCGCAACCATTCTTCATGTTTTAGCCTCCAGACAACTAATCATCTATGTTGCTCTTCTCTGTATTCCTTCTAGAGTCTCAACATCTTTTTTTTATAATATAGTGACCAAAACTGGATGTAGTATTCTAAGTGTGGTCTTACTAAGGCTTTATATAGCGGTATTCACGTCATCTTGATTCTATCCCTCTGTTAATGTAACCTAGGATTGTGTTGGCTTTTTTTTGGCTGCTGCCACACACTGCTGGGTCATATTTAAGTGATTGCCTACAAGGACTGTAAGATCCCTTTCACACTTACTGCTATTGAGCCAAGTTTCAATCACCAATCAATACCTGTATATGTGCTTATTCTTCTTTGAGTGTAAAATCTTATCATGGCATTTCATTAGATTGGGCCTAATGCTCGATTCTGTTAAGATCTGAGTAGAGCTGGAGGGGAAAAAAGCATGGGATGTGTGGAGGAGGAAGAGGAAGAGGAGGAGGAGAAGGAGTTTGCAGTCACCCAGAGGAGAGTTGAAAGAGATGAAGGCTGAAAGAGAGGGATGACATAGCATCAACAGAAGAGGAATGAGCAACAGTTCTCAGAGAAGATTTGCTGGCTTTGCATGGAGGTTTCCCTAGCTCTTGTCTTCCTTTACCATTGTGCAAGGGGACAATCTGTGTGGAATACACGAAAGTCTGATTTCTCTTGAGAAAACCTCTCTGAAGTATTTCCAGGAGACATAAATATGCAGTTATGCTTTTTTTCCCTCTTTTTGGCAGATAATTGAACATCTTCAGAGCACTTCTTAAGTGTAGCATTTGTGTAGCAAACATAGCAAACATCTTTGAAAGGAAACCATATGTTTTTAAAAGTTTAATGCATCCTGAAGTGAGGTTTGGAAATTATTGAGAGATTTGCAACATCCTCTCCAAAGTCTGTTTGGTGCTGAGAGCCCAGGACAGCTGACAATTGCATCACAAAGCTAAATGCAACCACAGACACACATACACAAATACCCCTGCCCTGGTTAAGGCTCGTGTTCTTTGTTGTCCCTTCCTTCCACTGTCCCCTCAAACTCTGGAGGGAAGATCCACCACTGTTAGGTAGAGGTGTGTGTGTGTGTGTGTGTGTGTGTGTGTGTAGGTTTTTCACATGTCTTCTTGAGAGCTGCACTTGGGAACTCCCACCCTCTCAGGGAAATGGCTTTAAAGGAGTAAGATTGGCCAGATTCTGAAAAAAAATGCCATCCTTTTCATAGCTCAAATTGTGATTGACACCTGGCTCCTGCAGGATACCAAGGGAGGAAAGATCCATCCTGTGGCTCTTTGGGAGGCTCCAGGCCTCTGACACAATTGAGATAAAGAGATGCTTCAGTAAAACCACTTCTTCAAAAGGGAGAGAATATTTTATGGCTTCTTCTCTCCAGGATAGAGTTTTAACTCTGGTGACTGCAAGCCGCCAGACCCAGAAGGAAGCAATTTGGGCTTCCCTTATTCTAACTTAGCTCTTTCTCACTTGCCATTTTAGGGCATTTCACCACATCTGAAAGCAGTAAATCCCACAGCTTAACGGTACACTTTATCGAGGAAAACCTTCCTTTTATCAAGCCCAAATCAGTCAAAGTTTTACTTTAATCAGGAATCCCAAATTCTAACACTGAAGAAACTTGTTTGGGGATCACATTTTCTGCCTCTTGCAAGATTTTCTGTACTTATCCTGGGTCTTCCCTTATCAGTCGCTGCTCTGTGCTAAACAGCCTGGGATGTAGCCATCCAGCCTTGTATCGTTTTGGTTGCTCATCTTTTTGCAGCTTTACAATATTATTTTTCAGAAAATCTGGTGGCTTTTGATTTTCAGTTCTTAATCATTCCAACTACTTGTGTGTTCTTGAAGCATGCCGTCTGCTCTTTTCCTGGACTCCAAGCTTCCCTTCCTGAGCATTCATGGCCAGTTCCTCTCCCACTGAAATACAGCAAAATTTGGACCAGTGTCTGCTACCAGCCGGAAGATTAAGCAATAGAAAACATTTAAGAGTAAACTTATTAGTAATCAACTTATGAGTAAGTTTACTCTTGTTGGAGCTGCTTGATAGTTTATTAATATTGTTTTTATTGAACTATGATGAACAAGCAACATCAGGAAATCACATTAACATAAATCCAAGAGGCGTGTAGAGAAAAACAGGATAGAGCAGACAAAAAAGATCTGCTACAATGTGAAAAAAATGAGATTGGTGCATGTGCAGAAGGACATGCGAGGCAGAAAGCATCCAGCCACTTTCGCCCCAGTCACTCTGCATCACCTGCTTGGAGGAGGAACGGAAATGCTCAATCTGTTTATTCTCACGGCTGCTTTCTCAACAAGCTCACAGCACGGTGGTCTGTGGTCTGAATCCTCTGTCGTGGAGCTTTCTTTTGGCCTTTAATTGGGGGGTCTTTCTTTGGAAGAGGCTAGCCTTGCAGTTGACAGCAGATGGTGAACAATTATCCTAATGAACTCCCTGAAGCTTCCCGGCCTTTGTCCACCACATTCAGGAAGGTCCTTCTCCTCCGTGGTTTTCTTGCTGCAGCTTCAAGCCACCAGTTGGGAGTGAATTACTTTTTATTCTAAGAGTTTTATGCAAAGGAGACCTTCCCATGGATGGCCTGTTTCTGCTTCTGTTTGGGGAGTTTTCTCTTCCAGGTATGCTCTACTCTCTTCTGGCTCCTTTACCTTTAGCTCCCGGCCACCTCTGGGCCCAAACCCAACCCTGCAGACCTACATTCTTGGCTGGATTTTATCTTAACTTCAACTCATGGAATGATGCTCACTAATTACACATGCTAGTGTTTGCACCAAGAGCACATTTTAATGTCACCAATGAAGGTGAATATACGTGTTAATGTTGCAGAATCTTATCTGGGTCAGTCACCCGGATCAGAGATTTAACCCTCTGAGCTTTTGAACTTATGCTGGAGCTCATGGCTCAGGACACTCCCAGGGACAGACCCAGACTGGATCCTGCACATTTATGTATCATTCAAAACACAAACATACAAATCTTGGCAGAACCAACTGGAAGGCAGATTTTGCAGCCCTGTGAAAGTTTGATGGCTTTTCTCTTTCCTTTAATTTGGGACTGCTCAGTTCTGGATTTGTTTATTTGTGTTGTGCTTTTGAGCAGACCATTGAAGGAGTTCTGGCCTACTGGTCCATCTCCCACAGAAGGCCCAAAAGGCAGAGCCCCGTTTTTAGGTCCAGGCCTCATCAACAGAAGGCATGGCCCAAACCATCAATAACAACATAATCGGAAGAAATGTTTTTGGGATGGATCTGTAAAACAAATATGTTACTATGGTTGTTATATTATTCTTATATCCTCTAGTCTCTTTTTTGCTGGCTGGGAAATTCTGGGAGTTGAAGTCCTCCAGGCTTAAAGTTGCCAAGGTTGGAGACTCCTGCTCTAGTCTCTTCTTTCTTCTTTCTCTTCCTCCTCCTCTTTTGAGTGTCAAGGGAGATACAAAGTTCTGTGTTTTTGCTCTTCTGGTGGCATTTGACCATTGTTAATTGCTGTTGTTGTAGTATATCTTTAATGTTGTCTCTGCATCTTCTGGCTCTGCCTCTGTTCTTTGACCTTCTTTCTTTGTATGTGCCTTTTATGGCATGGAATCCCAAGATACCAGAGGTGGTCTTTAGCAGGTTCTGACCAGTTCTGGAGAACCGGTAGTAGAAATTTTGAGTAGTTTGGAGAACTGGCAAATACCACCTCTGAGTGGAGATTTTACAGTATCCTTCATCTGCCACACCTACCAAGCCACGCCCACAGAACTGGTAGTAACAAAATTTGAATCCTACCACTGCAAGACATCCTCTCCAGGTAAACAAGCCACATTAGTTGCTGTCCTTGTATGTAGTTTAAGATTGGTTCTATGCCAATTCTTTCTCTTCCCCAATACAATTTAAAAAGCATAATTGCTTTTGATAAGCGCCATTTATGTGACATGTCACAGACAAAATTTTCTATTTAGGTGAGAAAGAGAGCCAGAAATAGCTATTCTTGCACCATCTACCCATTTAATTGTGGATGAAAAGGTGTATCCAGAAGGTATTGATGAAACTGGTGTGCAGGGAAAGGGAGGTAGGCCTGACTCAGATATGAGTTTCATCCCAAGAGACAGGTGTCCCACTGGGAAGGAGCCACCCCAGCTCTATCTCCTTTCTTCTGAAGCAGCTAAAATCCCAACAGGTGCCTTAAACATCATGAGGCCATAGAGGAGCCATGGCTAGTCTCACTACAGTGCATACACCCCCCCCCCTGCAAGGATCCTCATCTGGGTGGTGGGACATCTTTGGTTTACCAGATGTGGGGCAGACTCTCTCCTTGGATGGTTTCAGGTCTCAGAACAATACAAGTACGAGCACATCTAGGTGTGCCTTACTTTGATAGAAGAAAGTCTTCCTTCCTTCCTTCCTTCCTTCCTTCCTTCCTTCCTTCCTTCCTTCCTTCCTTCCTTCCTTCCTTCTTTCTGTTGGAAGAAATAGCCTTCTGGGTTCAGTTCCAAGTGGGGAAGAAAGACACTGGATACATGGTGACTGCTTGGAAAGATGGTTTAATGGTGGACAGGATCACATGCCTCAAGATGTTGGGTGAAGGAAAAGAGGCTAGATGCTGAGAGTGCAATTGTTTTATACCCTCTGTTGTGATTTGAATTTGAGCTTGTATTCTGATTGGTTGTCAGACTCCCATGTAGGCTCTGTAGGCTGTCCTGAGTCCCAGGCTTGGTTGAGCCCTGCAAAGAAGTGTGTGTGTGTGTGTGTGTGTGAGTTTCTGCCTCTCTGAGTTTCTACTTTTCTTTTTAGGGGAAATATTCTGCCTTTTTAATATTTCCTAGGGTATTTCATTTTCCTAGGAGGGGGGTGGGTTTTAACTCACTCACTTCTTTCTTTCTTTCTTTCTTTCTTTCTTTCTTTCTTTCTTTCTTTCTTTCTTTCTTTCTTTCTTTCTTTCTTCCTTTCCTTTCCTTTCCTTTCCTTTCCTTTCCTTTCCTTTCCTTTCCTTTCCTTTCCTTTCCTTTCCTTTCCTTTCCTTTCCTTTCCTTTCCTCTCCCTTTCTATTTCTTTTCATTCTTCTCTTTCCCCCCTCTCATCTCTTTCTCCCACTCTCCTCCCTCTCCTTTCCCCTTTCCCTTTCTTTTTCTTCTTTTTATAGGAAATTTCCCAAACATTCATATGCCCAAGAATTTTCTCTGCCATTTCATTTTTTTAAATATAAATTAGAAAAAGATAATTCTGTTTCTTCAAGGAAAAAACAAGCAGGATGTTTGAGCTTGCCATTTTCATTCAGCCTCCACCACATTGTAAACCTACAAAACCGTAATTGCCATTTTGCACTCAGGCCAAAAGCATGCTTGTGCACGTTTAATAGTCGTTAGATATATTTCTCTGATTGCAGGCACTCTTCTTGTTCCCCATTTTATCTTTCCAATGGATGCTACAGGGAAGATCCAGTTCTTCTAAACAAATATGTACATACCACCTAGGATGTGTTTCAAGGTTTTGTCACCATGATGACTTTGATCTGCCTAAGGAAAAAAACTGTCCCTGTTATTACTTGGACCTAAAACAATTTTTGGATGTTAACTGTTGGCATTACTTTAAGCTACTTTAATTTTTTAACTGGACATTTCTAGATTTCTAGGTAAGGAGCATGGAACTGGCTGCCCTTGTGCTGCTTTAGCCTCCATGTCCCATGGGGCCCTATCTGGGGCCACATATTGGGACTTAGAAGCAGGGGTGTGATTCAAATTTTTAACAACCGGTTCTGTGGGCGTGGCTTAGGTGGTGGGCGTGGCTTGGTGGTCATGTCATTGGCTCGGCATGGCCAATTCAATATCACTCACATCGAAGCACGCATCTCCTCGCCTGGCCTCTTGTGACTGTGGGGATGCTGCAACAGTCGTAAGTGTGAAAAATGGTCATAAGTCACTTTTTTCAGTGCCATTGTAACTTTGAATGGTCATTCCACACAAGCAAAGTACCAGCAAAGGAGGGGAAAAATACTCCAGAGACGTTCCAGAGACAGGACGTCTAGTCCTGCCAAGAATGTAATAAGGGTTAACGGAGAGGCAGTTTCTGTAAGCAACACCAGAATGTTTCCTTCCTGCCTTCCTTACAGGATTAGCCCAGTAATTTCTTTTAACAATCAGTCCTCCGAACTGGTTAGAATGTTAACAACCGGTTCTCCGAATAGGTGCGAACTGATAGAATCCCACCCCTGCTTCGAAGATCTGAGCCCTCAGTCAATAGATTTGTCCCTACTTCTCCCTCCTCTCTCTCAAAATGTCTATGGCTGAATTATACAATGGACGGCTAAGGAACTTGGTATGTGTAGCTTAACAAAAAGAAGTATTAAGGGGTGACATGGTGCTTGTCTTCCAAAACCTGAAGGCTGTCACAGGGAAGAGAGGGTCAATTTATTCTCCAAAGCACCTGAAGACAAGAAGCAGTGGGTGGAAGCTCATCAGAGGGAAATTCAATATGGAAATAAGGAGGAATTTCCTGACAGCAAGAGCAATAATCAGCGGAATGGTTTGCCTTCCAGAGTTGTGGGTGCTCCAGTGTTGGAGGTTTGAAGAGAAGGTTGGACAACCATTTCTCCCAAATGGTATAGGACAAGGTCCTTCAAACTTGGCAAATTTAAGACTTGTGGACTTCAACTCCCAGAATTCCTGAGAATTCCTGAGCTAACATGACTGGAGGAGGAATTCTGGGGGTTGAAGTCCACAAGTCTTCAAGCTGTCAAGTTTGAAGAGCCCTGGTATAGGGGGTTGAGCAGGAGGTTGGACTAGAAGACCTCCAAGATTTTCCAGCCCTGTGATTCTAAGAGGAGGAGGACCATATAAATCAAAGTACAGCAAGATGCCAATCCTCGTGTCTCTGAAAGATTTATCACCCTGATTTCAAAGTGAGGATGAAAGTGAGGGAAGTAAGGAACAAAGGAGAGGAAAAGTAAAGCTGTTTTCTTGCTGCATCCTGGCCATATCATAAAAACTGCAGATGTGGAACAGATGCCAAGCTATAATTACAAGGAGGTATATTTTTTATTGCTGCTCTTTAATACTTTTTTTAAAGCCCACAAATCTGAGAAGCAGTTAAACCTTCCTTTAGAAAAACAGAAGCCAAATGAAATCGTGTCTCCGGTGTGCCAGATCACTCCGGAGTTTGGAAGGTTCTTGAATCTTGCCTTTCCACCAGGGATGGTGCTTCTGACTAGGTCCCACTCTGCCATCAACCTTTGCTCATGGTCCAGCCATCTGTTCAGGCTGGCTCCTGATGAAATGGGCTGCCTGAGGCAGGGAGAGCCCAACAGCCACCACCTCTCTGAATGGAAATGTGTCCCAAGAGATTTTTGAAGCAAAGTCCTGGAAAGAAAGGTGAGGGTCATCTGTATTTCTCTTTTTTCATTTGCTGGCAAGAGAAAACCAGGGTAGCCATACATGTGTCTGCCCTATCTAGACCCCCTTTGATACAGTCCTGACCAACAGCTGATTCTGAGTTACAAAGGGTCTCATTCCTTCTCTCCCAATTCCTCAGTGCTGATTCTACAGGGATAAGATGCAGAATACAGAATAATAGAGTCCAACCCCCTGCTCAAACAGCAGACCCTATACCAGGGGTCTCCAACCTTGGCTCCTGGAAGCCTGGCGGACTTCAACTCCCAGAGTTCCACAGCCAGCTGGCTGTGGAATTCTGGGAGTTGAAGTCCGCCAGGCTTCCAGGAGCCAAGGTTGGAGACCCCTGCCCTATACTGTTCCAGACAAGTAACTGTCCAATCTCTTCTTGAGCACCCACAAGTTCTGGAGGGAAGCAGTTCCACTGGTTAATTGTTTTCCCTGTCAGAAAATTTCTCCTTGGTTCTGCTTGTTTTTCTCCTTGATTATTTTCCATCCATTGTTTCTTGTTGTGCCTTCTGGTGTTTTGGAGGATAGCTTTGACCCCTTCTTCTTTGAGATAGCCCTTCAAATGCTGGAACACTGCTATCATGTAATCCCCAGATCATTCTTTTCTCTAAACTACCCAATTCTTGCAATTGTTCTTCATATGTTTTAATTTCCAGGCTCTTAGTTCTTCTCTGCACTCTTTCCAGAGTCTCAACATCTTTTTGATAATGTTGTGACGAAAACTGGATGCAATGTTCCAGGTGTGATCTTACCAAAGCTTTGTAAAGCAGCACTAGAATTTCACTTGATCTTGATTTTCCCCTCTTTTTATGCAACCAAGAACTGCATTACCTTTTGGGCTGCTGCTGCACACGTTGAAAGATGTCCACACCAGAGTTGGAGCAGGGGTGGGATGAGGAGCAATGAAGGAAAAAGGGATGGACATGCTTGGTTTATTATTCTTCCTCCTAAGCAACTTAAACTCTTCTGAGCTCTGCTGTGGGACCCAACCTCAATATCAGGTGCTCTTAATCAGAAAGTCTGTGGATAGTTCTGGAATTTTGACTAGAGAAGGTCTCTTACAGCAACAATCAGCTTGGGGTCTGTCTAAAAAGAGCAGCTGCGCATTGGTGGCTGAGGGTGCTGGGCGCTGGGTGCCCTGGGCCACCTTAGCAATCTGATCTCACGCCAAGGAGCTTTCTTGGGAAGACATTTTGGATACTCAGAGTCCTGGCCATTTTCCTCCCAGCTTCCTGAAGAAGCCTTTGGCTGCCTCCAATAGAATAAAAAGAGCAGGGAGGGATCTAGGACAACTCACTGTGGCCAGCTTGGCCTGACCAACTTGTGCAATGGGAAAACTCATCATAGGACAAAGACTTACACTAATGTCAAAGAAGTACAATCATTAAAGAAAGGATGCAAAAGGACATGGGAATGACAAACATTAAAATAATTTTTAAACACTTAAATTGAATTGTTAAATTGCCCCACAGCAAGTTGTCCTACAGTGAGTTGGCCATGCTGAGTTGTCCCACCATGAGTTGGCCATGGTGAGTGGTCCCATTCTGGTGGAGAATATATTTTCACAGCTTTCACTCTTTAAAGTAGGATGTGGAAACATTCATTCTGGCTGTGATGTCAGGTCTGGCCAGTTAAGCCAATAAGAGAGACATGAGAGACATTTCTATCCCCTCAGGATTTAACTGTTATGAGGACTGGGTGTCTAACTCCAGCAGCCCTCCAAGGCAGAACCTCTGCTCCATGGGGAGGACCACTGACTCTCTGGGGAGGCTAAGAGGATCAGGTTTGGTCACCTCTGCATGATCTGGATGTGGCCACATGGCCTAAGACTACACTTAAGTCTAAGTTCGCACTTTGCACTTTCTGAGATACAAAAAGGTGGTTTCCCAAAATGACAATTGCTTCTTTTATTTATTTCTAAAACTTCTCAGTTTCCATTGAAGAAGCAATTCCAAAGCAGAAATGCAGCAACAGCTGGAAACAATTAATGATAATAAAAATAATGGTAATTTTATGATACAAGCTCTCTAAAAGGATTCCTGCATCTTAAAAACCATAAACACAAGCAGAAGAGTAATAACTGACAGGCCAAGTCTAAAATTAACCAGAGACCTCAACAAGCGACAATCCAGGGCCAGCATTCCCACTGAAGACTTCCATTGCCAGGTCCTTGTATGGAGAAAATGTCTTCCAGCTTGCCCAGGTGAGCAAAGGTAGCATCTTCAAAAAACTGTCACACTAGATGTTAACTGGGCAAGTACACAAAGGGGAAGATGTCTGGCCAGATGTTTTAAGCCAGGGGTCCCCAAACTTGGCAACTTTAAGACTTGTGGATTTCAACTCCCAGAATTCTCCAGCCAGCATAGCTGGCTGGAGAATTCTGGGAGTTGAAGTCCACAAGTCTTAAAGTTGCCAAGTTTGGAGACCTCTGTTCTAAGCTGTAAAAGACTGGATATGTCTTTCCATATGACGTTTGCTAGAGCAAGGAAGTAAGAACCATCCTCACCAGTCTGGATCAGAGTCTCAGCCAGGAAAAACAGTTCATTTCCATGTTACCTGCCCAGTTCTCAGCTGCAGCCCTGCCTCACCTGTTGGAATAATGGCAAACCAACCGAAGCAGTTTCTTTCACCAGAAGTCAGTTCTCCTTCTCTCAGATCAAGAGTCCAAAACTCAATTCAGCTTGTGGGCCCTGTAGAAAGAATACAACTAGTCCTTGACTTGCAACACTTTGTTTAGTGACCATTCAAAGTTACAACGTCACTGACAAAACTGATTTATAACCACTTTTCACACTTATAACCTCTGCAGCATCCCCACGGTCACATGATCAGAATCCAGACCCATAGGCACTGGCTCATATTTATGACAGTTGCAGTGTCCTGGGCAGGGGTGGGATTCAATTTTTTTAACAACCGGTTCTGTGGGCTTGACTTAGTTGGGGGGCATGGCTTGGTGGTCATGTGACTAGCTGGGTGTGGCTACCTCAACATCACTCACACCGAGGAACGCATCTCCTCGTCTGGCCTCTCGTGACTGTGGGATGCTGCAACAGTCGTAAGTGTGAAAAACGGTCATAAGTCACTTTTTTCAGTGCCATTGTAACTTTGAATGGTCACTCCACACAAGCAAAGTACCAGCAAAGGAGCAAAAAAACTCCAGAGAAGTTCCTGAGACAGGAAGTCTAGTCCTGCCAAGAATGTAATAAGGGTTAATGGAGAGGCAGTTTCTGTAAGCAACACCAGAATGTTTGCTTCCTGCCTTCCTTACAGGATTAAGCCAATGATTTCTTCTAACAACCGGTTCTCTGAACTGCTTAGAATGTTAACATCCAGGTCTAGCAAATAGGTGAGAACTGAGAATCCCACCCCTGGTCCCAGGGTTTCATGATCCCCTTTTGCAACTTTCTGACAAGCAAAGTCAATGGGGAAGCCAGATTCACTTAACAACTGGGTTACTAACTTAACAACTGCAATGGTGATTCACTTAATAACTTGGGCAAGAAAGGTCATAAAATGGGGCACAACGCACTTAACAACTGTTTCACTTAGCAACAGAAATTTGTTCAGAGTTTTGCAGTGATAATTCAGCGCCAGAAAAATAAACACAGATGGCTGATGCTTCATTTAGCAACTTTATAAACATAATAAGTCGAGTTTACAAACCAGTTGTAGATTTCTCCAACATGGAGAAAACTCAGACAGAAACATATTGCAAGTTCAAAGTAGAGCTCCAGTCTACAGCAAACAAGCAAGTTAGTTTCATCTTCAAATAGACAGAGTCAGAGCTTCACATAGCTGCAGAGTTGCAAAGCTTAATATGGAGCCACGCCTAAGCTACTTTTAGTTTCAGTTTCCAGCCTAGGCTGCTTCTAGTTTCAATTTCCAAACTGTCCTCATTGGCTGACTTAGTTGATATGCCTATTCACTGGCTGACCTTGTTACCATGCTCTATTCCAGTTCATGAATATACTCTGACAAAATGGCGGGTTCAGTTTTGGATTACCTGTAGATGGGACTGAAAGGTAAACCTGGGTGTTCCGTGACTTAGTTTGGGTAATGAACTGTCTGAAAGAAAACAAGCAAGTCCAAGAGCGCCAAGGAACCTTCATGTCAACCCTGAGCCACAGAGGTTCTCCTTTGAAGGAATTGATTCGTGCTCTAGAAACAATTTTTGACAGCCATCCAGGATTCACACCCAGGACTTTCTGTGGCCACTCAGAGGCCTTTTCTCAGGGGTGGGATTCAAAAATCCCAGCAACCGATTCACTGCCCGGTTGCTGGGTGGACATGGCCATGGTGGGCACCAGAACTTCCTGTTTTTGGCTTCCGGGGGGCCTCCAGAGCCCGGGGGAGGCCATTTTCCCCCTCCCAAGGGTCTGGCGGCTTCCCCTGGGCCTCTGGGAGGGGGAAAACAGCCTCCCCCGGGCTCTGGAGGCCCCCCGGAAGCCAGAAACAGGCCCATTTCCAGACTTCCAGAAGGCCCGTTTCCCCTCCTCCCAGACCTTCTGTGCAGATCCTGCACTTACCTCCATTGAAAATGGGCCACGTGGAGACTCCTGGGAGAGGTGGGTCCAGCCGGTGGGTTGAAATACTGTTGTAGTTTGCCAGCAGCAGCTGTGGATGGATGAGGTCTTGGAGAGCGAGGACTCGGACAAGGGGCCTGCGTGGGATGCAGGGATGGGGCCAGGACCATCAAGGAGTGGAGTGCTGCCTTTGGAGATTGTGGAGGCTGGCAGCAGTGAAGAAGAGGTTCCCGAGGAGCCTGTGCCCAGGGCTGCTTGAAGGAAAGAGCAGTTGCGCAGCACGGGCGACTCAGGAGTAAGGCTGCAAGGTGATGGCCCCTCCCTTAAGGGATAAAAGCCAGCCTGAGAGACTGGTATTCCTTGCAGGAAGCGAAGAAGTTCTTGCACTTCAAGCCTTGTGGAAGTTTGGACTATCTTGGTTTGTGTTTGAAGACTTTTTGTTTGGAATATTTCTTGGCAACTTAATCTGTGCTTTTGTCAGCCTTGCATAACCTTGGCAAGGCTCGTTCTTATCAGAGACAATTAGCTTTAATAGCCTTTTAACCGTGAATGAATAGAATTTGCAAAGAAGCATTAAAAGATTTTGCTTTTATCTCTATTTGGTGCTTGTTTACTTGGAACAAGGTTTGGGTCAGAACAAATACTGGTTTGGTGAACCAGATGTAACTTTAAACATCCAGTTTGCCTGAACTGGTCCGAGCTGGTAGAATTCCACCCCTGCCTTTTTTTCAGGATTCCCTCTCCTTGCAACTCTTCTCCACACATGTGTGTATAGACACACACACACACACACACACACACAAATGCCTTTCTGGCTTCTAGAGATAGAGCCTTTCTTGCGGTCAACTTCCCCACATTCCCTCCTCCTGCACAAGGCACAAAGGGCTTCTGAGGTGCCCTGACCTTAGCAATTACACCCCTCTTTAGTATCCAGCTGGGCCTTTAAAGCAAGAGTTTTCATCAGGTTCAGTAACACAAAAATACATATATATCACCTTGCCTATTTCCTCCTCTTGACTTTTCTCTTGTGAACCGGAGCCCATTGTTATATGGGTGAGGGAATTCTATCCATCTCCACCAAATCAAAAGGCATAATTTAAAAAACGACATTCGCGCGTTAAACTTAAATGTCAGAATTTTCAATTCAAAATAAACTTTCAAGCAGGGGAAGAGGTTCTTTCTTTCAGAAGATTATTTCCCCCCCCATGTGCAAATCTGTTGGTGAAACAGGATTTTAATACGGGAAGTGAATGTAGGAAAGGGTCTCAGGAGACGCGTTGCAAAATATACTGATCCACATTCTCCAACTTTTGACATGCTTTGCAACAGATCTTAGCTTTAATATCACTGAAATAAGCTTTGTTTGAAAAAGGCGCATCAATCAATCCTGACTGCAACAGATATTGTAGTGCATATTTTTGAATTCAAGAGGTGCAAAGAAGGGTGTATATACATAGTCATTAGTCTGTGTGTGTGCAAGCAGGCATGGATAGGTATATATCCACTAATTAGCACCCCACATTTCTGTACAAATTATGCAGAAGGATGTAGGGCAGTGAGATTTTTTTTTCCCATCCCTGACCCTCACACCTTATTTTTTCAGTTGGATTGCCCTTGTTAAACAAGAGATCCCACCTAGAAGTGAAGAGAAATTTTCTGCTAGTGAGAGCAATTAATCCATGGAACGGCTTGTCTCCTGGAGTTGTGGGCGCTTCTCACTAGAGGTTTTCAAGAATAGATTGGACAATCAATGGGATGGCATAAGGCTCCTCTGCCTTGAGCAGGGGGTTGGACTAGAAGACCTCTGAGGTCCCTTCCAAGTCTCTCATTCTAAGATTTGTGAAATTTCATGGTGGTGGGTATATTGAGGGATTTTGGTGGCAGCTTGGAAAGGCAGTTGCAGGAACCCTGCAACTTGAGTCACATTTTGGTAGAACTTTGTTATGTGGAGATGTTTGGTGATTTTCAGGAGAATGGAGGGTGCTTGGCTGGAAAGAGGGAGACAAACTGATTATTATTTTTTAAAAAAAGAAGCTTGTGTATAAAAACCAGGAAAAAAAGAAGGTAATAAGCTTGTGGCTACCCTCATTGTTCTCTCCTCTCTGCTCCAGTGGAGTCATGCTGGCTCGTTGAAGTTTCACATCCATCTTTTCACCTGGAAGGATGGCCTCTGCCACCCTTGGAGAATTGTGGCCATACTCTGAAGGAAAAGGTGCCAGCTGACTGAAGGCAATTTAGCCTCAATGCCATGAGTTCTTTTCACCTGGGTAAAAAATGGAATCTCTTCCCTCTTGCTATCAGCCCCCAGCAGAATGGATTCCACACTAGTTTGTGGGTTGTGTTCTCTTGCCCGTATTTCTGCGGAGGCTCCTTTTTCAGGCATGAAGAAAGATCGTAAAGTTGGGTTTAGGTTTCCTCTGGCCCTTCCTGCCTCTTGGCTCCTGCTGTTGCCCCTTCAGGACTCCTTGGGAGAAGTTACTAACAGTAACAGAGTTGGGAGAAGTTACTAACAGTAACAGAGTTGGAAGGGATCTTGAGGTCCAGGCACCTTCTCATGCAGGAGACTTATATTATTTCTGGCAAATGACTGCCCAGTCTCTTCTTAAAAGTCTCCAGTATTGGGACACCCACAACTTCTGGAGGCAACGTCTGTTCCACTGATTGATTGTCCTCCCTGTTAGGAAATTCCTCCTCAATTCCAGGTTGCTTCTCTCCTTGCTTAGTTTCCCTCCATTGTTTCTTGTCCTGCCCTCTGGTGCTTTGGAAAATGGGTTGAACCCTCTTTCTTGTGGCAGTCCTTCAAGCACTGGAAGACTGCTATCATGTCACCTCTGGTCCTTCTTTTCACTAGACAAGATATACCCAGTTCCTGCAATCGTTCTTTGTATCTTATAACTTTAGGCCCCTAATCATCTTTGTTTTTCTTCTCTGAACTCTTTCCAAAATCTCAACATCTTTTTATATTGGGGTGACCCAAACTGGATGCCTGATGTTGGGCTACCCTGAAGAAGCTTAGCCAAGAACTTCTCTGTTGCCAACTACTCTGCCTGTTGCAATGGCAACATGGAACTGGTGGCTGTGCCAGTTGCTGCAAGCTGCTCCATGAGAGCAAGCTAACACGGAAGAGGGGTGAGTCACCAATTCATGCATTCATGCCTTGGGAACCTGGAGAGGGCTGTGCTACAAAGAATGGCCCTGAGTGCCATTTCCCTGATGGAAATTGAGTGTCTTTCTCTCCTTCTGTGGAAAAAGTTCGACCTCTCCTTTTCAATAAGCTGAATCTGAGATCATTGGAGGGAGAGAGAGAGGTCTTTTAATTGCCAGTGCTCTACGCAGATTAGCATGTGGTCCTTGGTTGTCTTTGGAAACACCGAAGGTCTCCATTCCATTGGCTCTCCAGACTCCTCTTGTGTTGGCATCATCATGTGCTTGTACCAGAAGGCGAGTTTCATTGTGCTGTCCATTCATCCCAAGATGTTTTGCATCATGGGTGTTATAGTGTTTAAGTTGCCTAAATGGTCTTATGGACTACAAAACCGCAGAGTTGGAAGAGACTTTGTAGGTCTTCTGGTCTAACCCTCTCCTCAAGCAGGTCTTGTAGGTCTTCTGGTCTAACCCTCTCTTGAGGGTCCGGATGGTTGGGGGCAAGAGGCTGACTCTGTAAATTGCTTAGAGAGGGCTGGAAAGCACTGTGAAGTGGTATATAAGTCTAAGTGCTATTGTTATTCTACTGCATATTCTGAATAAATTCTGAATAAATGGCTGTCCAGACTCTTTTTAAAAATCTCCAGTGATGGAGCACCCACAACTTCTGAAGGCAACCCCTTCCACTGATTAATTGTTATCCTTAGATCTAGGTTGGATCTCTCTTTGTTAAGCTTCTGTCATTTACTTCCTGTCCTGCCCTTAGGTGCTTTGGAGAAGAGGTCGACCCTCTCATCTCTATGGTAGCCTCTTAAATATTGTTTGTAAAACATGTTTGTAAACTGCCCATTGGCCTTGAAGCAATGGGCAGCAAATAAATAGAATTAATTAAAAATTTAAAAAAAATATTGGAAGGTTGCTATCATGTTAATTCTGAGTCCTTTTCTTCATTAGACTAGACATATTTCAGCCCTATTTTGTTCATAGGAATAAAAATAATTTGCAATGAAAGCTACATAATATTAATGTATCCTAAAACTGCAGATGGTTTGGTCAGGAGCATGTTGATATCATCAACATTAATAAGCCTATTGTTTAAATCTGTGATGGAAACAGGAGGGATTCCTCAATGCTGCCAGAAGGTCATAGGAGTAATTCTGGAGTACCAGAATTAAACTATTATCCTGAATGCTCTATTTTCTTTTGTAAATATCAGGACTTATGGAACTTAAAAGTCTTCCTTTGTTTTGCTCAGTTGGAATAAACTTTTGTTCTCCTTTAGCAGTCAGGAGCAGGGGTAACATTCTTGAATGCAGAGGAACAAATTTTCTAGAATGAGACATTGTGGGCTGGCCTAGGTTCACCTGTGTTCTTTTCAAATATTCTGCTGGTTATGGAGAATTTTGCTAGGAAAAGGCTCCCCTGAGACCACCAAGACTGAGTAAAGAGTTCTCCCAGGCAGCTTTCCCTTAACCCCGGAGTGGAGCCCATCTGTCCAGGACACCACTTGGAGCTGGGATGCACCGTCTGCTCTTGGGAAGCCAATCAACACCACAACCATGGAGAGTATTTCTCTTCTCTTCTCTTCTCTTCTCTTCTCTTCTCTTCTCTTCTCTTCTCTTCTCTTCTCTTCTCTTCTCTTCTCTTCTCTTCTCTTCTCTTCTCTCTTCCCTTCCCTTCTCATTTCTTCTCTTTCCTTTTCTTCTCTTCTCTTCTCTTCTCTTCTCTTCTCTTCTCTTCTCTTCTCTTCTCTTCTCTTCTCTTCTCTTGGCACAAGTCTCGATTCCATGGAGCTGGGGTGGGTCTTGGCTCTCCTAGGCAAGGGAGAGGACAACGGGGTCTTTGGGGGACCCAGGAGATTCTCTAGCACTCAACCCCCCTGAGATGTCCAGGCAGGGACCATTTCTTTAGGGTCTTGATGCTTCTGTAAGAACTCACCTTCTTCACCCCACAGTTTCTTGCCTGCTGCGCCTGATAAAATTCCAGGCAATTCTCACATTTTGCACATTCACAAATAGTAAAACCTGTAAACTCATCTTTTCTGAGCAAAAGTGTCGGAAATTGAGCAGAAAATGCACAGAGTGACTTTGTGGTCTTCAAACTCCAAATAGGTCTGTGGGTGGACGGGAGGGATGCAAAATCCAGGCCGGCCCTCCAGCCTGACTTGTGCGAAAGCAGCCCCGATTTTCTTTCCATGTCGTGTCTCTTCCTTGGACTGGAAGGCCACCCCCCCCCAATTCCCACACCAGCCCAGGAGCAGATGGCACCAACGTGCAGCCCCTTCAGGAGCTTTCACCTTCCTAGTTGTGAATCAGGACTCTTGACGGGCGGTTGTGTATTTGAGAGATTGTTGCTTCTGGAGCTTCAACTGCAGCGTTGCTTTCCCAGCCTTGTCTGTTGTGTCACCCCTTGGTGCCACAGAGGGTCTTCTCGGTGAGGCTGCTCCCCTGGCAAGAGCCCCTGGGCCTTTGCCCTGCCCTTCTCCAACTGCTCCTCCGTGGGCCGAAGTTAAGAGCTGGAACTCATCTGCTGGCCTGCTCTGCCTCCTCCTTTACAGGCCAACCGCCAGAGTTCCTTTCCCTTGTGTAACACCTCATAAAGACCAGGGAGGGCTCACAGCACCTCCTGAAGCTCCCCGGGGGGGGGGGGGGGGGGGTTAAGCAAAGGTTACTGTTTAGGCTAATTGTACTGAAAAAGCCCAGCAAAGAACCCCAGGCTGCATTTATACAAATGTCCTGGGTTTGGTGCTATGTTGTAAGACTTGGAGTTTTGTTTCTTCCATCTGGCCTGCCTGGTGGTTCTCCTCTCCATTTTTTAGATGTCCTTTTCTAAATTGTGCTGTCTAGAATTGGATATGTTGGCCTAAATATGACCTGACCAGTCCTGAATGTAGAGAAGGAATGATCCTGATACTGCATTCCTCTTCATGCAGCCTAGGGAAGCATTTGTGTTTCTGACGGCTGAATCCCTCTGTTGGCAAATGTCCCGACTGCGATCCAATGAGACACCCGGATCCTTTCGGTATTTCAGTGCTGCCCAGTATGGTCCCATCGTTCTGTATTTATACCTTCGGTTTTTTTCTACTCAAGGGCAGATTTTTGCATTTCTCTCTTCTCAACTTCATCTTGATGGTTTCTGCCCATTGTTCCAGCTTGTCAGGATTTTCTGAACTTTACTGTTCCCCCATTTTTGTATCATCAACAAAAGTGTGTTCATATTTTTAATCCGCTATGCAAATTATAAATCAGTGAGAAACAAACTGGACAAGATAGCTAAGGTCAGAATCCAACTCTGATTCTATGGTGTGTTGAGCAGCACCAGACATAAAAGAGAAACTTTACAGGCCCAGCACTTCCTTCTAGGCTGACATGGAGCCACTGATGTCCGTATATTAGATAGACCAGAAGTTCTCAGCCTGTGGTCCACACACTGCAATGTTGTCACAGGGTGTCCGTAAAGGCTTGAAGAAATATTATGATTTATAGGTTATCTAGTCCAACCCTCTGCCCAAGTGGGAGACCCCACACCATTTCTGACAGGTGGCAGTCCAGTCCCTCCTTGAAAACCTCCAGTGATAAAGCTCCCATAACGTCTGAAGGCAACTTCTGTTCCATAGGTGGATTGTTCTCACTGTCAGAAAGTTTCTCCTTATTTCCAGGTTGAATCTCTCCTTGATCAGTTTTCATCCATTATTCCTTGTCTGGCCTTTGGGTGCTATAGAGAATAGCTTGACCTCTTCCTCCTCTCTATGGCAGACCCTTGGAAGACTGCTATCGTGTCTCCCCTGGTCCTTCTCTTCCCTAGACTAGCCTGGCCCAGTTCCTGCAACCGTTCTTCATATGTTTTAGCCTCTAGTCCCCGCATCATCCTGGTTGCTCTTCTCTACACTTTTTCTAGAGTCTCAACATCTTTTTTACAGTGTGGTGATCAAAACTGGATGCAGGACTCTAGGTGGCTCCAAGGTGGCTGGTCAGAGTCCAGGGAATAAACTTTAGGGCAAATGGGGATTGATTCTGGTCTGTAGACAATTGCCAGACAATTCCTTTGAAACTTTTAACCCGGGTGCTTTTTGGCAACAGAAAACAGCCTAAAAACGGAGATACAAAGTTTTGTTTAAATTGGAATAATCCACTATATCCCTATTATCTAAAAGGGCACCTAACTGCAAGTTTTATTGGTCTCTTTCTATTTAGTCTAAGGTAAATTAATTGATTTAATTTATACATGCTGGGGTGTGATGCCACCCTAGTTCAATTCAATGGATCAACCAAGATTTTTTTGGACAATTGGCTTATCTATTACTCAAATATTTAAAAGCACTCAGAACAGAAGGGTTTTCACTCCCTCCTTTATTATCTTTAACTTTTGAAGAAGAGATTTTGCAGAATGTACATAGCAATCGCATTGAATCTCTGTCACTCTCCAATAGGGGGAAATGTCTTTATAGGCTTTATAGTACAGGCTTCAAATAAAAACAGCAATTAAAGCTGTAACAGACTACAAACAGCTGTAAAATCATAACATCGACCCAAGAAACAGATTTTTTAAAAACAAAACACAAAAAAACCTGTAAAGAAATCAGACCCACCATGCAAGTCTGCTGAGATTTGTGTCCAAAGAACTGGCTCTGCATGATTGTGTACTAGTCCTGGCTTGGCTCAGCATGTGAACCCAGGAGCCACCAAAAGACCCTTCCCACAGTTGTGTCTGCCTTGTGCAATTGGAGTCCGTCATTCAAGGTCCTTGCACTCTGGATTCATGGAGAACCTGCTTTAATTTCAGGTCTCCAAGACTTCCACACCAATTCTTCTCTTCTCCATTAATGAACATAGAACATAGAATAATAGACTTGGAAGGGACCTCAGAGATCTTCCAGTCCAAGCCACTTCTTGAGAAGACCCTTTAAGCAACTGGTGTAAGTTGAGGACAACCTATATAAACTCTATAACTTTTGGATAACTTTGAAGATAGGGAAAAAGAAGAGGTGTTAGCTTTCAAGACTCCTTTCTTTGCTTTCTCTATCTTTCTGGCTGCCATAGTAATGGGGGGGGGAGGTGAATCAATTGGGCTTTGTGGGGTGGGAAATGTGCTGGAGGTTTTAGAGAATGAACTGTATAACTTGGAGAAAACTTTATCGTTTATGCTTATTTGCTTGCTTTCTGTGCAACTGCAGCTCTTTATCAAACTAGGCCAAGGTCAACAGCCAGAGGTCTGCATCACCACCTGAAGATGCCCCACATGACATTATACACACCTTCGATTGGATGGACCATTTGAACTATGGTGGGTGGGAACGTTGCCATAACTTTGTATATGTGTTTTTGTTTGTATCAGTCTTAAGGAATTCATTGGCCTTCCTGGAGGCCGTTCCAGTTTGCCTACAATCACTGTGGAATGAGGATCTTCTGATTCCTAGACAAATATTCCTCTCAGCAGGCTGAGATCCAACCGGACTGGCAACGGACATTCACTGGGGTCCAAGGAAAAACTGCAGGAAGCCCCTCAAAGGGGGCTGGCTGAGGCTGACCTGGCCTTTCCTGGATTCTCTCCCACAAAGTTCCAATCTCCTTTTGGGATCCAAATCTCCCCAGCTGTGGATTCTTACTTTCTTTTGTTTAAACAGAAGTCTAAGCCTTCCTAACTGACTTTGAACTGTGAAGAGAAGCAAGGTGGTTGCCTACCTAAGGGCAGGATACCGATCTGACAGCAGCCATGGTGAAGGGAGACACAATTCAATGCCAGGAGTTACAACAAAAGTTTACTGTTATACATAACAAAGAAAAACAATCCCAGTTTGCAGAAGCCTATTTTGATGTAGATGCGCTCAGACAATGGAATACCTTTAGGTGAATCATAAATATATTCATGGTTTATTCTGGAATAACATAGCAGGATGCTTTGGAAATGCAGCTGGGTCTCTTGCCTTAATGGTGCCAGTGAAATTGGCACTGGCCTGGTGAAGCGGGAAAACAGTTCAACTTCCTAGAGGGAATATACATGCTACATGTATAACATTAACATAAACACTGTTTCTTGTTTAAAAAGTGGATGCTGAGGAACTTTTTGTGGTGCTTTGCTCAATTCTTCCTTGAAGACACTTTAGTTTTGTGTTTTCTGGCATCCAGCCACTGTTGGAGAGGAAGAGCAACATTTTCTCCCCTGGTATGTTCCAAGCTAAAGTGCAGACGATTGTTTGGGAAAGCTAGTTGGGTGAATTAAATTCTGGGCAACTGAAGGAGCGTGAGGAACACTGATGGATTTTTTAGTATCTGCAAAGTTATGAATGAACATGTGTTGGAAAGGGGCTCCAAGAGGAACCAAGACTTTGCTCATTTCTAGGATTTGAGTTGAGTGTTCCAGACGTCACAGGAAGTAGCATCTTACAGGCACAGAACACAGAACATGGAATAAGAGGATTGGAAAGGACCCTGGAGGTCATCTAACCCCCTGCCCATCACCACACAGCATTGACATACAGCCTTTCCTTTCCGCCCTGGTCTTAAAAATTAATCAGGGCTTGACTTTTTAGACCATAAATTGAATTTTCCCATGGTGTCTACAAAGCTCTTTAGAACCAAGTTAACGTAAGCAAAGAAAAACTCTTAAAAACATTTAAGAAAGATTGTGTTTAAAACAGTGTTTTTTGTGTATGTCTTAAATCACAAATTAGTCTAAACAGTGGGCGGAGTGAGTCTATAAAAACCACACCTCCTGTGGATCTGACGTGCAGAATGCCCTTTTCTGGCCCGATGGTGCCTGAGGGAGGGGTGAAGCACATCAGCAGTCTGGAATTGCTACACACCCAAAAGAGACCTGAATCGGCCTCCCCTTGAAGTCCATTGAATCTTCTCTGGTGCCACTTGACCATTGATCAGATTCGTGTCTAGTTTATTGTATGAAATAAACCTGCAGTGCTTTTGGCCTCTATCCTGGCTCCTGATTTTCTGCACCTGACGGTTTCTGCTGAGTCTCCCCCCAAAGACCAGCAGACCAGCCAGGGACTTCAGAGTCAGGAAGAAGAAGAAGATCATGACTGGGATCCTTCTTCATGCTCGGCTGCTCCAACAACAGCTTTTGTGGACCTCCTAAAGGTGCTTTTTTCAAGAGGCAACAGGACTTTCTGGTTTTTCTTGGAAGACGTTTTATTTTTCATCCAAGAACAGTGGTGGGATTCAATTTTTTTTAATACTGGTTCTGTGGGCATGGCTTGGTGGGCGTGGCTTGGTGGGCGTGGCAGGGGAAGGTTACTGCAAAATCTCCATTCCTTCCTCACTCCACTAACCTGAGTTCCAGCTCCGTTCTCCTGTGCAGGGCAAGCAAAGGAGACCCAGTTGATCAACTGGGACTCAATGAGAGGTGGGGAAGAGGTGGGGTTGGCAGGACCAGTCAGAGGTAGTATTTGCCAGTTCTCCGAATTACCCAAAATTTCTGCTACTGGTTTTCTGGAACTGGTCAGAACCTGCTGAATACCACCTCTGTCCAAGAAGCTTCTTCAGCTCTGACCGGATGGTGGGGAATGGAAGGATTTATACTCCTTGCAGACAGTTGGTCATTTGCATCTTTTTAGAGAGACATTGAGGCCACATGGAGGTGTATCTGTGTCCTCAGGGTCACCTGAGTGGTGCAAATTGGGGTGGAGCCTTTTTGGAACTGTTGAAAGGACTGTGTTGTAGATTGGAGATAGATGATGCCATACCCCTCCCCCGCTTCTTGTGGACAGATTTCGGCTTGTCCTTACATCCTGAAGAGCCAGTTCTGGTCCTGGTGGCTTGGCTGAGTGCTCCACACCCTCGCTGAGGACCCTTGGCTGAGGACCACCCACTCAAAGGAGGGTGGTGGTCAGCCAAGGCACTCTGAAACTAGGAGGCATTGTGATTTTTTTTCCTGTCAAGGTGAGGCAACGATTTCTCCCTGTGAAAGAGACGCCTGCGTGGCTCCTCTGGCCCTTTCTTAGAAACAGGGAGCCTTTGAAGCAGCTCTCCCCATGAAGCTTCACCAAAATGAAGAGCCCCTATCAAGTTTTGAATAACTGTCCACTTATATTCCTGCCTTTCCTTGAAATGTCTGAGCTATTTTCCTTGAGGATCCTCCAAATTCACTCGGAATGCTGCTTCGGGCAAAATTTCAGAGTCAAAGACATATTTTTTTCTTTTCAGCTAAAGGCCCGTTTCCCCCTCTAGTATCCAGAGCAGGGGTCTCCAATCTTGGCAACTCTAAGCCTTGGCGGAATTCTGGGAGTTGAAGTCCACCAAGGCTTAAAGATGCCAAGGTTGGAGACCCCCAAGCCAGGAAGACCATGACAGGAGGAGAGAAGAAGGGGGGGCAGGGGGGCAGTGGCAGGGCTGGGCTTCAGAAATTTTAGCAAAGGGTCCTCTGCCCGGTGGCTGGGTGGGCGTGGCCTTGGTGGGTGTGACCTAGTCAGCCTCCTGCACCATGGCTGGGAGGGGGGGGCATTTTTGCCTTCCCCGGGCTCCAGAGGCTCTCTGGAAGCTGGAAACAGGCCCATTTCCGGCCTTCCCGAACTTCCGGGAGGCCTGGTTTTCACCCTCCCTGTTAAGTTTGAGCATGGGCGAGAAAGAATGGAGACAAGTTTCTGAACGGTGAACTTCAGCTCTTTATATCGTGACTTGCTCAATTTAACAGCAGTAAAACCCGCCTTATATAGGCAAACCTTGTAATGTTTAATCAATAACAAGCTAGGAACGCTAGCTTTTATAACCAATAAAAACTCTCTGTTAAGGGCCAATCGGATTCCCCGAAACGGGCTAATCCAGTCCGGCCGCTTAACAGCCAATTAGAAGTGCAGGACCAGAACCCTGCACTTACTCTAAGCTCACACTTTACTAATCATATTGCATACACAACACTCCCTGAGCCTCCACACAGGCCCTGCACTTGCCTCCATCCAAAACGGGCTGTGTAGGGACTCCTGGGAGGGACGGGGTGGGTCGGACAAGAGTGGGATGCGGGGGTCTCCAAACTGATCAGAATCATTGCTAGGGGCTCTCACAAACCCCTATGAACCCCCAGCAGCCCCACCCCTGGCCGGGGCAGATCATCCCCTTTTGGCCAAAGGATGCTCCTCTGGGGTCGAAGGCAAAGCTTCCCTGCTGGCCAAAAGCTTTCACTTCTGGGAAGGTCGCCTTTCAGCAGCGCGTTGGTTAAATATTTGCACAGTTCATAAAGCTCTTGTTCTTTCTTGCAGGAAGGAAACGAGGAGGCTGCAGAGAAGAGAGAAAAAAGGAAAAAGCCTGCCCCCTTCACGCCTGCCTTTCTTGTGTCGTTGTGCTCCTGGAGAACCTGGGCTTGGACCTGTCTTCCTTCTCCGCTGACTTCACACTCCGAGGACCCCTGCTGGAAACTTCACAATGCTGTGATTGACAAGGCGTGGAATTAGGCCCTCTCCTCCCACGCCTGCATCTAGAGTTACTGCTGCTCGGGGCTCAGTGTGAAATTCCCCTTGCCGGAGCTCATTAAATGGGTCAGTGGCCCTTCCAGCTTCACAAAGGGCTGGTTCTGGCCATCCCATCTGACTCAGTCCCAGGATGTTGTGGCGTAAATGCTTCCAGATGGCTCACCTCAGCATCTCCAGAAGAGAACAGAGGACTAATGGTTCACAGATCCCACCAATTCTCATTGTTCACTCTGAGTGTGTGTGTATGTGTGTGTGTGTCTTCATGCATGCGTGCTGGGTGGATGTGAGGAGGCCAAGACTGCCTGCTTCTGCAACCAATGGAGACAGAGGGGCCCACGACTGGCCAGATGCCAGTTTTCCTGCAGGCTGTGTCTGTGGGGCAGCCAAGTCGTCTCCCACTGCGAGGGGTCAAAAGCTGTGGCCTCCCCCAGTGGCCGGGGCAAAATGCCTCCTGGCTTTGCAGGCGATGGCAGCTATCAAAGAGGGGTGATTCAGCAGCTACTGCTGCGCTTCCTGCCGGCTCCCAGAAGCCCTGGGAAGGGAAGGCCCTCAGCCGGGACTAAAGTTGAAAATGGCTCCTTTGCCCTCATGGCAGGCAATTGCAGGGAAAGGTCGTGAGAGACCAGAGCTTACTTTGCCTTGCTCTCTGCTAGCCACCTTTGTTGGGCTAGAGAGCCAAGGAGAGTCCTTGGCAGCTCCACTCCATGGCTGGAGGAGCCCAGCACCCAGGAGAAGCCTCTTCTGCTTCGCATTACCCTTAATATGACTTGTTTGTGTGACTTTTTTTTCCCCATAAAGTATCTTCTCTGAACTTTGCAATATTGAAATACTAGAAGTCACACTTGACTGGTGAGCAGCTTCAATCCTGGATCTCTGAGTTAAATGCAATGCATCTGTGTCATCCAGTGTTTCTCGACCTTAGCAACTTTATGACGGGTGGGCTTTAACTCCCATGCTGGCTGGGGAATTCCGGGAATTGAAGTCCCCCCATCTTAAAGTTGCTAAGGTCGAGAAACACTGGTGTAGTCAAGTCTCAGCTGTGGTCCTTTGTAGAGGAGGAAGCTCTTAAGACAGCCCTTCATGCCTGCTATAAAACCATGTGCATCTTTGCCAGGAAAAAAATAAGGGTAACAAGAGCTGAAACAAAGGACTCATCGTTTTCTGCCTCTCCAAGACCTCAGAAGTGGGCGGCTGATGGCCATGAATCTCCTTACAGGTTTGAGACCAGGTCAGTCAGCAACCATTATATTCATATTCTCTTTTTCCCCCCCATGAAGATGTTCTATGATACTAATGGTTTGGGGTGGAGGGCTTCACCCACACTGTAGTAGCAAGCACTCTGGGGACAGGGCACAGGACATTTGTTGTGCCCACTGCCGGTCAGCTTTTCTGGGTGCCGATGTAAACAGGAGCTGGCAAGTCCTGGAAGACTACCAGATTTCCTGGGCGAGAGATGAGCCTCCTCCTGGCCTCTTTCCCTGTCACACTCAAGGATGCGGCTCCCAACTGAACTCCAGGTGAGGTGCTGGAGAGGATGCTCTGGATTTGACCTTGGGGACCCCCTGCATTTTGGCTAAGCTCCCAACCATCCCTTCTTCTGGAAAGCAAAATACCAAAAACTGGCAAGGCCTTTGCCCACAGTTGAGGAACCAAAATAAATCAAATTACGTTTAATTGTGGCCATTAGGTTGATGAGAATGTCAGCATGAAAAGCCACTTTTAAGCAGGCACCACAATGCCGCTTTGTATTCGTTTTTGCTTCCTCCTCTCCTTTTCTTAGCCCTTTACCTCTTACCTGCCCTGCTGCACATCTTTATCCATGTTCTCTTCCCCAAACATGGGTAGGTAAGACATGATTTTTTTCCACAAATTAAAACACAAATTTCCCCCAAAATATCTCACTGTTAGATTTATATCTTGCTAGGAGTTTGTAGCAAGACAGGGCGCTGCCTCTTATCATTTTTCTCTACAACAACCCTGTGGGGCAGGTTGAATGGAGAGAGTGTGACTGGTCCATGTAAACCCTGTCAACTTCTGTGGCAGTGAGAAACTTGAACCTGGGTGTCTCCAGTGCTAATCCACACCTTTACTTCTATTCCACTCTGGTTCAATCTCAGAAGCAAGTCCACTTGTTGGAATGATCTTGGTAAACCATGGATTAAGCAGGAGCCAACAATATTCTTCAGAAAGTGGCCTGTGTAATCTTGGGTTGCATCATCAGGGATAAAAGAGTGAGACCACCCTTTTTTGAAAGTGTTAGGTAAAATAGCTGTACTAAAATACATACATGCATGAGAAATGAATGCATAGCAGTTAGTGCAACACCATTGACTCAGGAGACTGAAGTTTGAACCTAGCAGGTACCTATCTACCTTACCAGAAGGGCATCTTTGGACAAATGCCTCTAACTTTTCATCTCCCTACCACAAATATGAGAGTGGCTCAAACTCACGATGGCTTGGACAATCTGATGATAAAAGGGCTTTGTGGATGAGACAAGGAAACTTGATTGGGCGGGGGGTTGGACTAGATGACCTACAGGTCCCTTCCAACTCTGATTATCTGTTTGTTTAAACTTGGAATTGATGGAATGCAATTACAATGGCAGACCTAATGAGAGGAGGTAATATGAACCATATATGAGTTTCAAGGCTACTGTCCTGGGTGAAACCCGGGGCGTCCAGAGTACATCAGTTAAGATGGCAGCCAAAGAGGAGCTGCGGAAAGAGAACCTGAGCCAGCAGCAGATGCGAGTGGGAGGAAGGTCAGGCAGAAGGCATGCCATGGCCAGATGAGAACCTGCCTGGAATGTACCATCGACAGAGGGCCGAGAGGGCAGACATTGGGAAAATGCTACCAGGAGCTGGAGAAGGCTGGGCTTCAAGAGGGAACTGAGGCTCTGATCACATTAGCACAAGAACAGGCGTTAAGTACCAGTTCCTTAGAAGGAGTGGTCCTCACACTAGACAGGATCCAAGGCTGTGCAGAGAGGCCTCAGAGACAGTCCAAGTAGCTGGCATTGGGTGCAGGAACATCTGTATAGAATATGGGCCGGACCCTCCTGAGTCTCAATGGGAGAACCCACAGAAGATCCTGGAGAATAAGAAAGCTAAGATCCTGTGGGACTTCCGGATCCACACAGACAGGCAGGCAGTGGCCAATCAACAAGATGTCGTGGTAGTAGGCAAGGCCCAGAAGACAGTGGAGCTGATGGACGGAGCAGTGCCAAGTGAGAGCAACACCAGGGAGAAAAGGAGTAGGAGAAACTGGAGAAGCAGCAGAGCCTGAAGGAGGAATGGGGAGGATGTGGAAGATCAAGGCCAAAGTGGTCCCAGGTCTGTGACTCCAAAGCTGGGACTGTGGCTCTAAGAGAATGACATTGGAGCTCTGGATCAAGAAAAGTGCAGGGCTGGGAACAGCTAAGATCCTGTGCAGAACCCTCAACTCCCAGGTCTCAATGGTGGCAGAGGACCTGGGATTGATAAAGAGACAGACATAGAGGTGAGAAAGGATTAATGTATTTGTTGCATTGCTTTCGCTACAGGTAGTCCTTGACTTACAATCGTAATTGGTCCTGGCACCCGAAATATGGCATCCAAAATAGGACCACATAATGTGTGTGTGGGGGTGATGTTGGAACTTTGAAACCAGGTCGTAAGTAGAAAGACAAGAAGCAATGGGTAGAAGCTTCTCAAGGAGAGAATTAAGGAGAAATTTTCTACCAGTGCAAACAATTAATCAGTGAAATGGCTTGCTATCATGGTTCTCTTTTTAAGAAGTTTTTAAGAAGACATTGAGCAACCATTTGTCCAGAATGGTATAGACTCTCTTGCCGTGGATAGGGGGGTTGAACTACAAGATCTCCAAGGTCGCTTCCAACTCTGTTATTCTGTCCTGTAACTAGTTTTTGGGCACTCTGTTATAGCTTTGAATGGTCATTAAGCAATTGGACATAAGTCAAGGACTATCTGTAGTCACAGGAGAAGTATCCTGCATGCTGATGATATCCAACTGTATATTGCCACCCCTGGTAAAGTAAGACCTATAACATTAAGATACATAACACTTACACCTTACCTAGGAAGTCTTGCAACCAAATCATGAGATAAGATTTAGTCATGGTTGTTGCTTGCTGATTCCACTATATTGTTTTCCAATTGCTTACATAGCAATTTCTTTTTGAATTATTCCAAAATCTTGCTTGGTTCTCCTTTTCTGATATGAAGGGCCATATTTGTCTTGTCTGTTCTAGAACACAGCTTATAGAATTATAGGATTGGAAGGGACTTTGGAGGTCTTCTAGTCCAACTCCTTCCCATAGCCGGAGATCCTACGTTATTCTGGATAAATGCCTGTTGAGTCTCTTCTTGAAACCCTCCAATGACAAAGCGCCCACAGCATCCAGAGCTGAGATTTTCTCCAAGACTTCTCCAAGAAAAGCCTGGAAGGGGAAGATATTGACAGGATTCTCCCATCAGGAAAGACGGATCAGACAGGCGCAATCACCAGGCCAGAAATGACAGATTCAGAAACACCACAGGAACTAAAGAAGAAAACATGGCTCATAAAAGCTGGCCTTCCAGCCCCTTTGAAAGACCCCAGTGGGGAACTGTTGGGGTCTCAGGGAAAACTCTTTCCAAGGGCAGATGCCCTCCAGGGGTCCCGAGAGATGGCATGGTCTAGCAGAGGGAGCACAGAATGTGCCAACAGATTGGATCAGCAGGGCACTTATGACGGAGACAGGCTGCCCCTCAGAAAACCAGGTGCTCAGGTAACCAGGCTCACCATGTGGAAGTGAGAGAAACACAGCCAATTTTGTGGTACCTATAAAGGAGAAAAAAAAAGAGACGGTCCATGTGATGACCCAGGGTGTGGCACAAAGGCAACACAGTCAGAAAAGCAAGAAAAGTCCCTTTATTATCTCCAACTTTGCCTCCAATATCCAGGTTACTTTCGGGCTGGAGAAAAACTCTCCCAGGAACAGCCTTTGACTGCAGAAAATTCAGTCCAAAACAAGGTACACACGAACTGTAACTTAAAATCCAAACAAACCAAACTGAAGTAATTAGCTTGACAGGGCAGGAGCAGGAATTTCAGACTTGAAAGCATAGCAAAACTCACACAGTTGGGAAGATGCCAGGAACACAGATAAGCCACCACAATACAAGATAAAGTCATGTTTGCTCCCAACAACTTGCTGTGTGCAGCTTCCTCTTTTATACACTGTGTTCCCAGCTGCGGCTAATGAAGGGAATCAGGGCCCTTTCCTCCCCTGTAAGCCATACAACCCACATTGCTCTCTTCTCTGTTCCTCCCTGCGTGCCCTAGGATGAAGAGGGGGTGGGCCTGGTTCTTCCTCGGAATTCCCTCTCCCTTGTTCTACCTCTTCCCTGCTCTGCCCAGCCGGACTTTACCCTTCCCCAGTTTCTTCCCCAGCCAATGGAGCCATACTCCCACTTCCTGTCAGCTGTTCAGCTTCCTCCTCTGAGTCAGATTCTGACAGGGCCATGACAATCCACTTTATTGGCATAGTAGGCAAGTCTTGGATCTAAAATGTGTTATTATCTAAAAAAATTAAAAACTTTTTCTCATAGCCATTGAACTGTACTCTTTTTTTTTTTTTAATAAAATGAATTATTTTAAAAACCACGAGAAACTCTCAAGAAATGTTGTGAATCCAATGATATTTTGGATGATCCTTAAATCCCAAGGCAGGACTTATAGCTGAAAGGTGTCGTGTTTACATTGCCAGGAGAAAAAATTTGGTGGGGGAGGCGGCCAAGGGATGGGGACAAAGAAAATTCTTTCTCAGATGGCCTAAAGGGGTTGCCAGTCACTTAGACACCAAAGAGGTTTACATTTCGGAGTTTGTGGGGAGGCACGACTGTGGTAAGTAACTGAGGAGCTGTAAAGCAGGGCTGAGCCCCAGGGGTAGGTGGGCAAGTCCCCCCCAGCCTGCACAGGATCTCTTCTGAGTAGAGAGAAGCCCCCCCATTTCTGAAGGAGTTGGGGGGTGAAGTAGGGGTGGCCACTGGCCAGATGGACCCTGGACCAACATCTCTGGAGCCCTTCAAGGTCAGCCTGTGACACAGCCAGACCTCTGGTGAAGGGTCTCCGACATGTTGGCTGTCAAATGGAACCTATTAAAAGGGATTAGAAGCTTTTTCATCACTACCCTCGTGACACCATGATGGGCTGAAATTGCTGTAAAAACATGATTATTATAAACGGAGCTATTAGTTTTGGAATGGACAGAAGCTCTTTTCTCATTTTCATTTTTGGTTGCTCAGAAGAACAGGCTCCTTTGGAAATGCAGTTGAACTCCACCCCCCCCCCCCATGGAAAAACAGGGCTGGGGACGGATGGAGGGTGAAGTTCTCAGAGAAAGTGGGGAAGAAACAGCTGCTTGCTTGCAGTTACAGAAGCCAATTGATGGATTTGGAATTCATTGTGGATATGTTTGCTCTGCGTTCCAAATATCCTTTGCTTTTTCTCAGTTCAACCCCAAAGGCCGGGAATCCTCAAGGCACCATCTCTATAAAAGGGTCCCCAAAATGTTGCTGTTTGTAACTGGGTGTCATAAGGGGTTCCAAATTCAGGCCAAGCAATATAAGTGTTGAATGAAAACGAATTCCTCCTCCTCCTCCTTCGCTATTTTAGTTTCAGTAAATGAAGTGTTTTAATAAATGAAATAGAAAAATAATCCTTGTAATGGACTCTTTTGTTACCTGTATTTACTTCTCCACCACCGTTTGCCTTATATATCTGCCAAAAACGGGGAAGTGTTAAAATCCTCACAAAAAATGCTCCTGCTGCTTCTCCAAATGTCACCAGGGCAAAAATAAAAAAGACCAGTTTGTTCGTAAAAGCTGGTTGTGCACAGGTTAAGGATTAAACATATGACCGTATAATGACTGTGCGTCCTAAAATGGAACAAACAGGTTACTGAAAAAAAGGTGCAGTTCAGTTGAGAAGATGTAATACTTCATTTATGTGAAAGGCATTCAGAGGCAACAAAAACCACTGAAACATGAACTGAAAGAAAATCTGAGCAAAGATTTTTCTGGATTTTAAAATGATAAAAGAACACATAGATTTATAAAACCAGAGATATTTTTACTAGGTATTATGCCTGAAAGTTATAATAGAAAGATAACATATTTGATTATTAATGTATTAACAGCAGCTAGAATTGTATTTGCACAAAACTGGAAAAAATGAGAAAATTCTGACAGAGGAGGAAACCATTAAGAAAATAATGGAATGTGTGGAAAGGAGTAGATTAACAATGGCAATTAGAGAACAGGAAAAAGAGTATTATAAGATTTGGGATTTATTTTATGAATGGTTAGATAGAAGAATAAGAAACTGAAATATGTGGTAATTGTAATAATATAAGTAATAAGATACTATAATTGATTCATCTTGAATGAGTAAGAAAATGAATATAATTTAGCAAAAATGAGATATGTTTCTAAAAGATAACAATTATAATGTAAATAATAATACAATAATTGAATAATATGATATAAAATGTTGCTTAGAACAGTATAAATATAATCAAGTAAGAAATATACAATAATATTATTATGCGCAAAGATCTATGTATCCAACTGACACACTGTAAAATTGAAAGATGGTTTTATTTGTTGTCTGTTGTTAAAATAATATTTTTTTTTTTAAAAAAAGAGATTTTTCTGGATTTTGAAATTCAGGCTGATTAATACAGGCAGTCCTCGACTTACGGCAGTTCATTTAGTGACCATTTAAAAGTTACAACGGCACTGAAAAAAGTGAATTTATTACCATTTTTCACACTTATGACCATTGCAGTATCCCCATGGTCAGTTGATCAGAATTCAGATGCTTGGCAATTGACTCATATTTACGATTGCAGCCTCCCGGGGTCGCATGATCCCCTTTTGCGACCTTCTGACAAGCAAAGTCAATGGGGAAGCCAGATTCACTTAACAACCAGGTTACTAACTTATCAACTGTAGTGATTCACTTAACAACTTTGGCAAGAAAGGTCGTAAAATGGGGCAAAACTGACTTAACGAATGTCTCACTTAACAGCAGAAGCTTTGGGCTCAATTGTGGTCATACGTCAAGGACTACCTGTTTCTGGAACTCCTCAGAGGATCTGATTTCTCTTCAATTCTTCTCTATCTAATTGCACAGAATTCTTTGACGCTGTCAGGACTGGTTCCTGCCAGGATCCTGGAATAAAATTCCCAGAATTCTGACAAGCTTTCTAAGGGGCTCCAGGAATAAGTGCAATCCTTCTGAAATGCCAGTTGCTGGTCACATGCTACACATCCTTCTGCAGGGTTCCTCCTGGGGGGTTTGTTTTAATAAAGACTTTGAATTGGCTTATTTCCCTTAGTTGAGATGATTTGAGCAATTTAGACCCAGCCATTTCAGGCCATTATTTGTTTCTGTTTTTCCAGATGCTCTTTTTTGACATACTAGTAATTAGGAAATTCTTCATATAATTCTCCCTGGCCTGGTCACCTCCCAGAAAGTTTCTCCAAGACTAGTTTGCAGTCCACAAAGTCCTTTTGGTACAGAGATTTCCTGCAAACCTGTCTTTGAGTGATCAGGGAAGGAAAAAATTATTGCTTGCTGGATTAATATCTGAAAATAATACAGTCACATAAATGCTCTTGAGAAACAAGATTTCCAGATAAGCATTGATAGGATTACAAGATTATATTATCCTTCATTTTTCAAACAAACAAATACAGGTAATGCTTCTATTTTGTAGTCCAAATGTTTTCTAAAGTTTAAGGAATGGAAGGATTTTTCTGCTAGGGAAACAGAGCAAAACCTCTGGAGCTCCGTTTTATGACCGTTCCAAAATGGAAGGAGCTTGATACTTTTAGTAGTGGGAAAAGATCAGGAGATTTGAGGAACTGGCAAAGCTGCTCAGTTTTGGTGATAATGCTATGTCATCAGTGAACGATAGCAACAATGAAACTACACTATCACTTTCCTTTTTAAATAAACATAGATGCCAGCTACAAAACCTATCTTAGTTAATTCCTTAACTATACACTGGTTCCACTCATATCCTGATTGCTTCAAGCCATAAAGACTCTCTTTCAATCTCCAGAAATCAGTTGTATTATCATTTTTGATACCTAAAGGTTTCTTTAAATATATAGTGTGTTGCAATATATATTCATCTAAAATAAAGAAAATCAAGTATTGACAGCTTTCAAGTTTTGTTTTCAAACTGAACAAACCTCTCTGCTCTGGGTAGCCTGGAAAAGTGGAGTAGAGACTGGGCTAGAAGATGCCCAGGTCCTGCTCAATGGAAAGGATCCCAAAATGCTCTCATGTCTTCAAAAATGAAAGCTGCTTGGGAAAGCTTAAAGAGGATGGAGCTCTTTAAAGAAAACCAGACATTGCATGAAGGACACCATGGCCTGCACAGAAATAAGCACATTCACATATACATTTATGTCATGCAAACACACCCTCAACAATCTCACAGGGATGTGGTTTTCTCTTATGGCTATTCCCAAATTAGGTGGTTCTGAGTCTTGATATGGAACATCAGAAATTGCTTGATGTGTCTGTTGGAAACTCTTGGAGACCACCAGCCACAAGAAAGCCATCCTTGCCTGAAGGATCTCATGGGAGTGATGGGGGCTGCAATTCAAACATTCCCTGCAGCAGAGGCCCAGCTGAATCTGGGATGGTCTTTCCTGAAAAGATCATTTCTGTGTCAGCTGTAAAACTCTCTACCTGCAGAAGTTCCCCAAAGAGGGATGGCTGGACTTTCAAAGTTAAAAGCTGTCATATAGAAGACGGGACAGAGTTGTTTCACAAGAGAGGACAAGAAACAGCAGGCTTACATTTAAAGAAAGTAAAATTTGATTAGATTTTAGAAAGAATTTTCTAAAGCTAAGGGATGTTCAGCAATGAACAGGTTGCCTTGAGAGGTGGTCTATTCTCCTCCTTCATTGGTTGTCTAAAATAGAGACTAGATGGACATCTGTTGAAGATGTGGGACTTGTGGATTCCTGCAATGGACATTGGATTGGGCTTGATGATTTATACTTCTACAGGATACTCCCAAGGCTTCTGTTTAATGATTTTATGAAGTAAGGAGCAACCCCCTTTCTTTCTTAGTCTGTTCTATTTGAAAAGTGCTGCTAGATCCTTTCCAGAATGAACACTTTAGTCCAGTAAATTTTTAAATAATTACATATTAGAAGAAAGATTTTGAAAAGGGAGAAGCAACAAGCCCTTTGCTCTTGGAAGAGGCTGATCTCAGCTTAGGGATGTTTATGCCCTTGGTCTCTCTTCAAAGAATGAGGAAGATGGCCTTGATCAAAAACCTGCAAAAACCTTAGCAAAAGGTGCATAATTTTTTTTTAACTTCTGAGAAACAAGATGTGTTCAGAAATGGCCCTTGCTTCTTATTAGGTCCTTGCTTAATGACCCTAATTGGAACTCAAATTTCCTTTGCTAAGTGATATGGTCATTGGGTGAAACTTCAGCTGAAGTTGCAGTCGTTGTCCCAGGACTTCATGCTTCTTCATGTCTGCCACACTCATTTCTGTTTGAACTGCTACTATTTGCCTCCCTCCAATCTCTGTCCATTGAAGACCGATGGCCTGAGGGTTGATCTACTCAGCATTGGGAAGACAAAATTTGGAATAGTGGGTTCAACTCTTGGAACCCTATTTCTAGAAGGACACTGAAGGGAGGCCAGTGAAGATGCCAGAGAGACTTGGGGCTGTTCCCCATGAAGACAGGCTGAAGAAAAAGCACAATCACTTTTAAATCATTGCAAAGCATTAATAGCTCTTTAAAAAAAAAGAAAGAGAAAAGGGAAATAGTGTAGGGTCTTCTGCTTGGGCAGGGGGTTGACCTAGATGTACCATAAGGTCCCTTCCAACTCTGTTAATCTATATCTGTAAAACATGAACTCGTTTAAGCAACATCCTTTATGGGAACGGCTACAGCTTAATTTGTTTCTACTTCTAATATAAACATATTTAAAAAAAAACCCTTACTTTTCATAACAACTTCAGGGTCTTTTATTTATATTATTTCCAAGTTCCACAAAAAAAGAGGAATATTTATCCAGGGCATTAAAATATCTTCCTGCGCTGATGTCTTTGGCAGAGGAACGAATGGCATGTTTCCTTTTCTGTGGGATAAATGCCCCTTTTGGCCCTTTGCTTTTAGCGCAAATTAAACTATTGTTTAATTTTCAGTTCATCTTTTGAAAGCTAAATGCTCCAAGCACTGTTAATATTGGATTAATTTTTAAACTCACAAATCAATCTAGCTCTTAATATAAATATTTTACCAACCATATTATAAATATTGTGGCTGCTCAGAAAAGGGGAACCCTTTGGTGGGCAGAACTTGAGAACATTTGAGGGCCTTTCGGAAGAGAAAACCCTTGTGAAAAAATGCTTCCTAACCAAATTAAAAAAACCTTGCTGAATGAAAACCACAAATGGACATTATACAGCTAGACTAGAGAGAGAAAATGTCATCCTTTGACACACTAATGTGCAACGAGAGAGTGCTTTTGGAGAATACAAGATGCTTGGGCACTTTTGAATCTCATCTGCTCAACCAACGGGTCCTTGGGGACTCTGTTTGTGGCTCCCCATTGTTATAAAGTGAAGAAGAAAGCACCTGCTTTGGAATAACCCCCCCACTTCCCCCCAAATTGATCAGTCACAATACAGTGGACGACTGTAAGCTATTAAAAAGTCAGTAAGTTTGGAGAACCTTTCTGTACTGGAATCTTTCAGATAGATTGTTTTATTTTAAATACTTGGTTGGTTTATATGATGGATGTATATCATTAATTAATTAAATTTGTACATTGCCCGACTCTCAGCACCCCATGTGATTCACTTACGGATATCTGCTAAACTGTTATAAATCATTTTTACTGCAGCAGCTGTAAAGATTTAAAAAAATGAATCAATCAATCCCAGATTCTTAGACATCCCTGTCTCCAATTTCCAGTTAAAACTCAGGGAAGTAAATCAGATTCTTTTGGGAGAATTTGGCTGACTGCTGTATTGCTTCTAAACTTGCAACTTGGGAATAGCAAATCAGCTTTCTGTCTCAACATAGATTGTGCGTGTGTCAAAGGAATCCTTAATGTCATTGTATGAAAGGGGTAGACACAACCACAATGGTTCTTGAATGTTGGTGCTTCTTCAACTCCTGAGATCCTAAGAGGTATGAGGAGTTTTGGAGAAGGGAAGATCCTTTGTAGATGTGACCAGAACAAAATACATAATACCAGAGTTGGAAGGGACCTTGGAGGTCTTTCCCACAAATCATCACTTTCACAAAGCAGAAGTTAAACAGAAAGTTTTAAGCAAAGGCATCTCCCTGGAAAATAAGTGGTTGCAGTGAGGACCACCAACACATAGCATCAAAACAAGAGGTAGAACTAAGGCATGGAAACCCAGAGGGATCTGGGAGGCTCAATAGATCTAATCTTTCACCCTACAAACTCACCAGAGATACACATCTACGGGTTGACTTATGAAATGAATAAGAAACCATACTGTACTGAGCAAGTGAACAACCAATAGTCAAGAGAAACTCCACTGTGAATGTTTGGGAAGAAGTTGAGAAAATGACAGAGAAGAAAACAGAATGAGAGAAGCATGGTTTCCAACCAGGGGTGGGATTCAAATTTTTTAACAATCAGTTCTGTGGGCGTGGCTTAGTTGGTGGGCGTGGCTTAGTTGGTGGGCGTGGCTTGGTGGTCATGTTATTGGCTAGGTGTGGCCAACTCAATATCACTCACATCGAGGCACGCATCTCCTCGCCTGGTCTCTCATGACTTTGGGGATGCTGCAACAGTCGTAAGTGTGAGAAATGGTCATAAGTCACTTTTTTCAGTGCCATTGTAACTTTGAATGGTCACTCCACACAAGCAAAGTACCAGCAAAGCAGGGGAAAAAAAACTCCAGAGAAGTTCCTGAGACAGGAAGTCTAGTCCTTCCAAGAATGTAATAAGGGTTAACGAAGAGGCAGTTTCTGTAAGCAACACCAGAATGTTTCCTTCCTGCCTTCCTTACAGGATTAGGCCAGTAATTTTTTCTAACAACCGGTTCTCTGAACTGCTTAGAATGTTAACAACCGGTTCTAGTGAATAGGTGCGAACTGGTAGAATCCCACTCCTGTTTCCAACTATAAGAAAGTCCACTCAATTATCCTTTCACTTCTAGAGGTTTAATTCTTTGAGGATTGCTGGCAATTTCTAAGCCTATATACGCTGAAATAGGCTACTGAAATAGATGGTGAAATCATGTTTTGTCATTCTTCCCAAGCCAACAGGACATGGTACTGCAGGCTAATCCCTCCATTTAGGTGTTAACATATAGAACTTTATTGTTCTCTCTTTCAGAGAAAGCATAGTGGTTCCCTCAGCACATGGTGGGACCCTGTTGCATAATCAGGTCAGCCCTGCAGCATCTGAAAGTAGCTGCAGAGGTGAAGTTGCTTCTCTGGTCTTTCAGATTCTGGGGTTCTGGAGCAGCAGGTACAGTTCAGTGACACACAAAGAGCCCAAGTTTTCTAACATTACCCAAAATCCTTTGGGATCAGAGCTGAATGTCACTGACCAGAAAAAGGACATTGATGTCAAGTTGGGGAATCAGAGAATCACCTGAGGTCTTTCAGGCCAACCCCCTGCCCAAGGCAACAGTTCTTATACCATCCCGGAAAATGCTTGTCCAATCTTTTCTTGAGAACCTCCAGGAAGGTGAACAGAAGGACAAAAGTCAGCTGATGTTCAAGTGGCAAATTTATGCTGGGAGTCATTGAACAAGGAATTGGAATTGAAATTGAAATAATTAAAATAATGGTTATTGTTATGATATGTACAGAATAACCCTTGAGTAACAAGGATATGTAGATGGAAACATTTATGAGAGTAGTTATAAATAATTATTCAGTCATACACAGATACACTAAATTGAGTTAAAATTTACTTTAAGAAATAGCACAGTCCAATAAACAGTCCAGGTCATATACGTTTAACAGTCCAAAAAATATCCAATTACAAAGTCTTCTTACCAGTTGCCTTTGTCATTTACAGTAAACAAAGATATCAAAGTATAAGCACAGCATAAATACAACAGAGAACCTTAAATAGCAACAGAATGTCAGAGAGAGCAAGCTATGATCTCTAGCTCCCTCTTACGGTAATTTGCAATATAATCAACCAATCAGAATATAGTATAAATCAATACAGTGATTTTGTCTTAAAGCTACAAACATACATTGTTGGTTTGTATATTGCCAACCCAACTAATTGGTGGACAGATTCCTAATAGTTATGACCACACCAAAAATTCTTAGGATAATTGTGACTACTATCTGTTTATTACAACTAGAAAATAAGAGCAAGACTGTCTGAGCAAATCCAAGCTTTTTGACAGCTCTTGGCCTCGTCCTTCCCAAAGGCTGCTCCCTCCAGCTCCATCATGCAATACCAAGAGTTTCAGGGTGAGGACATCCAGCTCTTGCTCAGTGTCCACATTACAGTATCCCAAGGTGGCTGTTGTCCAGCCTCCGCTTGAATACAGGGAAGAGGAAAGATGGGCTCTCTCACTTTATTGTTTATCTGGACTCATAAACAGAGCAAAACTGTGAAGGTTCTGGGACAGGGAAGGTCTTATGCTTCTTTCCATCATGCATCACTGTTAATTGTACAAACTGGCTGCACAGGTTATGCTGATGGGCTCACCTGGTCATATATGAATATTTCATCAGGCAACTGGGAGGCTCAGTACTTTCCTTCAGAGCTTCAACGGAAATCCAAGTGGTGGATTCTGAAATGAAATTGCATAATTTACTAAGCTCACCTCTGCATTATTTTAAGTTTTCCCTTGATCATTTGGGTTTATGCTTTTTTTACCCTGGAGACAGTTCATGCATCTGATGGCTTGCAATCCATCTATGTTTCTGCCATCCTACACAGAATTAGGGAAGGTTAGGTTGCAAAAGATCTTGGAGATCATTTTGCCTCATCTACCTCCCCAACAGCTGCTTACCTGGCTTCTCTTTATATATCTCAGTAAAGGAGAAACCGCCAATGTTCCAGGAAATCTGTTCTATTGTTGAATGGCCCTAACCCTTAAGAGATGATTTCCTTGTAATTTAAACACTTCATTTTTTATCCTGACTTTGGAAATGACTCCAAACCAGTTGGCGGATGTTTACATGGCAGCCCTTCAGACACAAAAAGGCAACAGGGATGTCTGCCAGGGTATTTCTGCTAAGACTTCTAACTAGTTTTCCACTTGTAGGCTCTGAATTATCTAGGTTGCTTTGTCAATGCCCTTTTATAAATGGGATACTCCATAGTGGACACAAGGATGGTTTGAAAGTACAAAATAATAAGATTGGACTTCCGGTTTTGCGTGGCTTCAACAGCAGCAGGAATTTGCTTGTCTGCAATTCCTGCTGTGCTTGCTGCCAAGGTGCCCCCGATCCAAATGGGTCTGGGGGATATGGCTGCCCTGTAGAGGCAGCCGAAGAGAGAGGGGATCCAGACAGGGGTTTGGGGGTGTCGCAGACCCCCTCCCCAGCCGAAAAAACCCCTTTTTCCCAAGGTGGTGGAGTGGCGGTCAGTGATGGCCGTCACAAAGAATTCTGCAGCTGGGTAAGATTTGTGCTGGAGGTTGCAGGAGGAAAATTTGGCTGAGCCAAAACAATAACAACTCTTAATTATCCTGGAAACTGAACTGTTTGAATTGCCTGAGGATACATTGTTTCCCAAAGAAGACTGGAAAGCTGCGGTTAAAGCTGTTAAGGGGAAAATTTTTTTTTTCTTAACTCTCCCTCCCCACAGAAATAGCAGACGGAGATCTGGAAAATCCACTTGGGCACGGAAGGTAACTCAATTTGAAATTTAAAGCCAAGGGATGAAGGTTTTCTGGACATTGGATTTAAAAAAACAACAACAACAATAACTTAAAATTGATTTGGTTTGCTTTGTGACTTTGAGATCTTTGAAATTTTGTTTTTTAAAAAAAGGGACTAAAGACATTGGGGTTGAGTTGAAGGAGAAAGGAAGAAAGAATGGCATTGTCTTTTGAAGGACTACAAATGGAATTTCAAAAACTGAAAAATGAAGATAAGGGCTTGTATGGATCTATCTTTCGCTTTTTGGAAATGGTGATTTCTACTTACCAAGAAATACTACAGGATGAAGGAGAAGAAGCCATCTTTAGTGGACAGACACACTTAGTGGAGGAAGAAAAGCGGAAGGGGGGCAAGGAAAAGATGAACTTAGAACTTAAAAAAGCAACCAAGAAAAAGAAAAAGGAGATGAAAAAGCGATATGATGTCAGAAAGCAACAGAAAAGAGAAATACAACAGAGAGGGAAGATTAAGAGAGTGAAATTGGAGAGATGGGGGGGGGTCAAAAAGTTAGAAAGAAAGAAAGGGGGAAAGGAAAGAGAGGTCATAAAGGCTTTAAACAAGATGCAAAAAAATGTTTTTTTTCAGAGATAAGGGGTGAGATAATCTTTTTTAAAAAATGATTCTGCAAAAGTACATAAAAATGTATTGTAGACATTAGTATTTGAAGTTAAGCTAGAAAATTAGAATATTATATGATTTAAAAATGTATTAAAGCGAAGTCATGATTTAATTATAGAGTTTAATTTCTTAAATTCATAATAATATGAAATAGTATTTTTATTGTTTAAGAATTAATAATAGAATTTAATTTCTTATGAAACATTGTTTTTACTATATTATAAATTTAATATTTCCAATATTTGAGGGGCTTGAGCAGGAGTTGGACTAGAAGACCTCCAAGCTTCCTTCCAATTCTGAATGGTGCTGCAAGGCCTGGATTCCCATCACCCACCACCAGTTCAGAAGTTCCTTTCCCCCCAACCCTATCCTCGGGGACAGAGATGGGGCGAAAGAGAGAAAGAGAGAGAGAGAAAGGGAGAGAGAGAGAGGGAGGGAGGGAGGGAAGGAGGGAAAGAGAGAGAGAGATCCCGGTATTTTGTTTTCTGTGGGAAATAGGTCCAAATGACTGTTGGAGTATTTAAGGTTGGAGAAATGTCCTACCTGTCAATGGATACTTCAGTTTCAACCATGACAATAGAAGAGCAAACAATAGATACAAACTCAAGCTTAATCGCACCAAACTTGATTGCAAGAAATACGACTTCAGCAACAGAGTGGTCAATGCCTGGAATACTCTACCTGACTCTGTGGTTTCTTCCCCAAACCCCAAAAACTTTAACCTTAGACTGTCTACTATTGACCTCACCCCTTTCCTAAAAGGTCTGTAGGGGGCGTGCATAAGCGCACCAACATGCCTACCGTCCCTGTCCTATTGTTTCTTTTATTTTTCTTATATGTACCCTTTTCATGTATTCATAACTATGTATATACTTATACCTATTATCTTGTAAGCGATTGACAAATCAAATAAATAAAAAAATAAAATAAAAACAGGCAGTCAAGCTAAGTGCCTGAAGGACCCCAACCCACCAGTGGGAATCCAGGTGCTTCAGCGAGCAGCATGTTGGATTCATATTAGTGGCAGTTACATTCTTACATCTTTCCACAAGCTTTAAGCATGAGCACAGAATAGTTTGTGAGCCCTCTTTGAGGCTTTCTCCAGAGTAATCCCTTCCTTCTCTTGATCCTCCATCTCTTAGTCAAATAAACATCATGCTCCTGGCTGGGTGACCTCTCTCTCTCCTCCCTGCACACTGCCACTGCCTTGGGTCTCCCGGGCAGCTGACAGTTGACCTTCCCTGCTGAAGGATGTTTGGGGCTTTGTTGAGAGGTGATGACATGTTGCTCAGGACACTGAGATTAAGCAGCTGCTCCTGGCTGAGTGCTTGGACTCCAACCACACAGCCCAGATGGGTGAAAGAGCCTTTCCGTTAACATTTATAGCTCTGTGATCATTAATGTTGGTGAGAGGTACCATATGTCTGAGTGGGACATCAACAGTGGTAATTGGAAAACAATCCCTCCAGGTCAGAGAGTCAGTTTGGTGTGGTGGGTAAAGCTCCATGCTAGAAACCAGCAGGCCATGAGTTCTACTCCCTCTTTATACCCAGAGACAGCTGGGCCAGTCACTTAGAATGACAGAGTTGGAAGGGACCTGGGATGTCTTCTAGTCCAAACAGTAGACCCTGTACCATATCAGACAAGTGACTATCCAGTCTCTTTTTAAACATCTCCAATGATGGAGAATTCATAACTTCTGAAAGCTTCTGTTGATTGTTCTGTCAGGAAATTTCTCTTTAGTTCTAGGTTGCTTCTCTCCTTGATTAGTTTCCACAATTTCTTCTTGTCTTCTAGAAAGGCCCCTGGAACCAAGAGGTCCAAAATATGCATGTCTTGCCAAGGTGGGTGAGGAGCATTGGGGCTACTCTGTCCACTTCATCTTCTCCTTCCTGCTTGTTGAACATGAACATCTAGAGCAAGGGTCTTCAAACTTGGCAAGTTTAAGACTTGTGGACTTCAACTCCCAGAATTCCTGAGCTAACATGACTGGAGGAAGAATTCTGGGAGTTGAAGTCCACAATTCTTAAAGATGTCAGGTTGAAGACCCCTGATCTAGAGGCACGGTTGTGCCATCTAATTAAGTATTTCTCATTATGCAGCAGGTTCTGTTACCAGACATACAGAAATAAACTTAAGAAAGGATTTGTACAGGATCACTTATAATTTGGGATGGAGAAATTTCTTTAATCCAAGAGATAATTTGTTAATGCTCAGTATTTGTTCACTAGACTGATATTATACCAGAGATGCCACAGAACTTCCCTTCCACTTCTAAAGTTTTATGGCAGGCTTTAAACTTGGATCTCAACTCCTAATGAGCCTTGGTGGTGCAGTGGTTAGAATGCAGTATTGCAGGCTAATTCAGCTCACTGCCAATAGTTCAAGTCTCACCAGCTCAAGGTTGACTCAGCCTTCCATCCTTCCAAGGTTGGTAAAATGAGGACCCAGATTGTTGGGGTCAAGAGGCTGACTCTGTAAACCTATCAGAGAGGGCTATAAAGCACTATAAAGCAGTGCAGGTGCTATTGCTAATGTGAGGTCTTCTCTAATACTACAATTGTTTTGATTCCTTTCTAAAATTGATTTTACACTTTTTAACACCAGCAACCCCTAGTACTCCTCAATAGTTGTAAGAAGCATCCTGGAAACAATTTTTGCTTCTGCTGTGGGGTCCTGATTGAAGAATTGTGGAGGAGGGGAGTTGGCTAGAAGCTGAAGGCTACACTGGAGTCTCTGATCAGGCGGTCTCTGCTGTAACATCTCCCAAACCAAGAAGAGAAACAGTTCCTTGCTTTTTCTGGCTGTGGTTCTATTGAGCTGGGCCTCTTTTCTCTCTCTTTCTTTGGGGCCTCCTCCTCCTACACTTCTTCCTCCCAGTAACCTCCACAAGAAGGAACAGAAAGAAATGTCTACAGATTGCAATCTTTCTGCCAACGTAGGTAAGAATGTCCATAAGCATCTGTTACTGGGTAGGAGTAAGGTAGAATTATATTTTCACATCCAAATATGCACTCATGTAATTTACGGTGGGGTGGGTGGAGTCTTTGAAATGGGAAAATTACCAGGGGGGAGGATGGAAGGGTCATTAGAAATGTGAGATTTCTTTGACAGTCTTTTTTTTAACCAGCTAAAGTGATCTAAGGTGTTTAACTTTGATTTATGACTAAATAAATATGGTTAAATAAAGGCAATTTTTTCATTATTAAACTCAATTGTCACCTTTCACAGAAACGAAAATGATGATTGCATTTCATGGCAAGCTTTGTAACATTTCCAGATGATCTCAGCCATAAGTCAGTCTACATAATTTTGAGGGTCCAGGACTCAAGATAGGCTGGGTTCTTGGTAGACTTGTGCAGAGGTGCCAGACTAAATAACAGAATAATAGAATAACAGAGTTGGAAGGGATCTTGGAGATCTTCTAGTCCAATCCCTTGATAAGTCGGAGACCCTGTATCATTTCAGACAAATGGCTGTCTAATCTCATCTTAAAAACCTCCAGTGATAGAGCATTCGCCTACTTTGGGAGGCAAATCATTCCACTGATTAATTATTCTCCCTTAATTCTAGGTTGCTTCTCTCCTTGATTCGTTTCCATTCATTCTGCCTTCAGATGCTTTGGAGAATATATCAACCCTTCTTCTAAAGGTAACTTGTAAGAGATTGGGAGGCTGCTATCATATCACCCCCTAGTCCTTTGTATCTCTAGAGTAGACCTACCAAATTCCTGCAACCATTCTTCATATGTTTTAGCCTTCCAGGCTGGCTCCTCAGTGTAGGAAACTTCTTGAATGGCCTTGGGCCAGCTTAGTTGTGCTTGTTCCAACTCATTCCTGAATCTGCAATGCATTTTAGGAAACTTGACTACCCCCCTAGGATGGAGAGGGAGAACCTCCAAGGACAGTTTTTGTGGGCAGTGTAACATGGTCTATGGTGAATAAAAGGCAGGCAAGCGCAGCCTTCAGTAGACCTTGGCGGGTGGGGGCAAAGAAGGCAGGAGCTCAGGATGATGTGGAATTCCTAAGAAGAGATTAAATAGCACAACTGGAATCAACTTCAACGGGGAAAAACATGGAGGTCAGCAGGAGATGTCAATGTGGCTACTGCATGAAAAGAGACATTCAGGAAATTTCTCAAGATTGAACTTCCATCCTTTGCTCCTTGTCTTGTCTTCAGGTGATTTGGAGAATAGGTTGACTCCTTCTTTGTGACAGCCTCTCAAATATTAGAAGACTGCTTAATGTCTTTCCCGAGCCTTCTCTTTATTAAGCTAAACATATTTAGTCCCCTTAGCTGTTCACAATACGATTTAGCCTCCAGACCCCCAATCATCTTTGTTGCTTTTCTCTACACTCTTTCTGGGGCCCTGTTGATGTAGCCTAGGACTGCATGGACTTTTTTGGCAACTGCAGTGCATCCAGTTTTGCACCACATAACAATTAAGATGTTGAGACTTTGGAAAGAATAGCAACTAAGATGATTGAAGGCCTGGAGACAAAAACACATGAAGAAGAGTTGCTGAAATTGAGTATCACCAGCCTAGAGAAAAAAAGGAGTAATAGGGGTGACATGATAGCAGTATTCAAGTATTTGAGGGGCTGCCAGAAAGAAGAATGTGGTCAATTTGTTTTCCAAAGCACCAGAAGGCAAGACAAAACAAGGGATGAAAATAATCAAGGAGAGAAACAACTTGAAATTAAGAAGAAACTTCCTAACAGTGAGAACAATTACCTAGTGGTACAGCTTGCCTTCAGGTGTTGTGGTTTCCCCATCCCTGTAGGTTTTTAAGAAGAGACTGGACAGCCACCTGTCTGAAATTTTATAGGGTCTCCCACTTGAGCAGGGGGTTGGACTAGAAGACCTCCAAAATCCCTTCAGCTCTGTTCTGTTGAATGAGGGCCAATGCTCAAGTCTGTCAAACTCCTTCTGAATCTTGAGGCTATCTGACAAAGTATTGGCAGTTCGCCTTGGCTTGGTGTCATCTGCAAATTTGATGAGTTCCCCTTCTATCCCCTCATCTAGATCATTTATGAAAATGTCAAACAGCACCAGGGCTAAAACAGGCCTTGGGATACCCCACTGCATGCTTGCTTCCTTGTCGATGTAGTTCCATTGAAGACAACTTGCTGAGTTTGGTTGGTCAGTCAACTGCGAACCCAACTGGCGCAGATACAGATGCTGTCTATCCTAGCTTACCAAGGAGTAGGTTGTGATCTATTTTGTCAAATATTTTAATGAAGTCCAGGTATACAATATCCACCGCATTTCCTGGATCCACTAATTTAGTCACCTTATCAAAGAAGGATATAAGGTTTGTCTGGCATGATCTGTTTTTAATAAACCCTTGTTGGCTTCTAGTAACCACCTTGTTCATTTCTAGATGTTTACCAATCAGTTGCTTGATTATCTTTTCCAGGATTTTCCCAGGTATTTATGTCAAGCTGATTGGCCTATAATGTCCTGGATCCACTCCCCCACAACTTTTGAAGACCCAAAGTACACCAGCGCTTCCTGGGTGGGGTCCTCTTGCCATACAATCTTCTTCACCTCCAGGCACAATTCAAAGTTGCCATAAAAATGGTGTCTTCCTTCTCCCCGGACTGTGGAATTGGGTGCACCTGCATATGTCTCCATTTGCAGGGTTTCCCCCCCCAACAATTATAAGACCTTTCTTCTTTTCCAAAAGAATGATTTCTTTTTTAGAAGCCAGGGTGGTCACTGGGGTGGAAGCCAGCCCACCAGGATTTCTTCCATTCCTGAAGTGCCCCAAAACATGAATTTTTCTCCTGTAAAGGATATTTGGGAAGAAATATGATAGAGCACAGGGTAGTGGTAGAGCTGAGAAATGGACTCTCTTTTTGAAGGGGGTGGGTGTCAATGGTTTTCACATCAGGCCAGGGTAAAGAATGAAGGAGGTGTGATGTTTAATGAATATTCTTCCAATTTATCAAAATTAGGTCGGCAGGGAAAAAGCTCTAGGAGGCAAACCACCCCATTTTCCACTTGCCTAATTTCTTGTCTAAATTCTCCTGAATTAACTATAGCAAAATCCAGCAAAATCTATGATGTATTGTAGAAACCCATAAAATGGGATAATGCAGCCACTGAGTCATTGTCCAAGACACTCTTACTTTGCAAGAGTAGTTTGAAAAAATGTTGTTATAACACCATTTTTGAATGAGGCTAGAAAAGGAAAAAGAAAGGTAGCAATGGGCACAGGTGTGTGAGATGCGGACAGAGGTTGCTTCTCTTCCATGCAAAGAAAAACTTGAATAAAGCTGAGGTATGCTCACCTGGCGCATTCACCTGCAGTTGCCATAGCAACTTGGGACAAAGGCACAGAACAAAGTGACAGACTGGGAAAGACAGGAAGCAAAGTCTGCCCGATGTGTTCCATGAGGAGCTTCTGGTTCTCTCCAAGACAGTGCCTCCAGATTAGTTGTTGGTTTATTTTCCTCTCAAAAGGATAACGCAGGACAGGGATCAGGCCATTTTCCATGGGGAATGTGCACAGAGTTTAGAAACCTGGATTTTAAAAGGGCACTAAGAGGGTGGGGTAATGTCACGATATAGCAGAATAAAGAATTGGAAGGGACCATGGCGATCTTCTAGTCCAATCACCAAGCAGGAAATCCTATCTCATTTCAGACACATGTTTGTCCAATTTCTTCCTAAAAATTTCCAGTGTTGGAGCAGCCATAACATCTGGAGGCAAGTTGTTGCACTGATTAATTCTTCTCACTGTCAGGAAATTTCTCCTTAGTTCCTTAGTTGCTTTTCTCCTTGATTAGTTTACATCCATTGCTTCTTTTTCTACCTTCAGGTCCTTCAGAGAATAGATTGACCTTCTCTTTTTTTGTGGCAGGCCCTTGAATATTGGAACACTACTATCATGTTACCCCACTCTAATCTTCTTTTCACAAGACTAGACATCTATATATCACCAAAGGAAACAGATCTAAGTTTCCCCCATCTAAAATTGAGCCTTTAAGCCTGCTTAAAAGCTGAGTTGGCTGCGTGTCTCCTAGACAATGTGGTTGGCTGAAGGCTGGTTTCCAGCCATTGTCTTCCATTCACCCAAGACTGTGGATTCTCCAAGATGCCAAGGGAGTTGGGCTTCCCAGAACTATTAGTGGAAGACAACCAGGGGTGGGCTGCTGGGGGCTCACAGGGGCTCAGGAGAGCCCCTAGCTAAGATTTTGTGGGGCTCAGAGAGCCCCCAATAACTTCAGAAAGATAAGCAGCAAGGGAAAACTCTTAAGAGACTTAATTGAACTTCTGGGCGTTCGGCCAAGAGCATTTCACACCTCGTAAAAGTGTTGCAAGCTGGATAAACACTCCACCCAGTGCTTGTGAGGGAGAACCATTGAGAAAATCAGATAACATAGCCACTAGCCTCTGAGGGGATTAATTCCCAAATAATAAGAATCACGTAATTCACCAGAAACTCTACTAAGACTCCCAAGATCCCTCTTACAGTCACCGTTATTAAGCCTGGTTTCACCCAGTCTTTCATTTAAGTATTATATGCAAAATAATAATAATAAATGACTTTTTTGTATCTATCCTTTTTTTAGATAATTAGGGCAAAGAAGAGACATTGAGTCAGCCACACCCACCCAGTCATTAGGGCAGAGAGTCCCTCACTAAAAAATTTGAAGCCCACCCCTGAAGAGTTTGCTGTAGCTGGGAGAGAATCTGAGTTTGGCTTGCAAACAATGCAAGTCTTGAGGACCAGAACTCAAAGGTCTTGTGGACAGCAGGTAAGATATAATCAGGCAGGAAGGATAATCTTTTCACATTTTAAGTAGCAAGTTTCTTAACTGTGGTTTAGGTGATATAACAATTATGGGAAAAAAGTTGGCTCAAAATTTGTCCTCAGTTAATGCCTATCCAAGTGGACAGAAATCTCAAGTGGGTGTCACAAAGTTCAATCATGGATCTGGGCTCATCACTATTTTTTAACATGCAACTTTATTCAATTTCAAAAGCTTCTAAAATGCAGGATTATAAAATAAGAAAAGAAAAAAGCAAGAAAAATAAGAATTAAATATGAACATGAAAAGAAAAAAAAATATGAACAAATGCATTGAAAAAGAGTAAATTCTTTTTTTGTGTAATAAGTTTTTATTTTATTTTATAATATACAAAGATTCCAATTTCAATTGAATAGTGTGTTGTCTGGGTACAAATCATTTCAGGAAATAATAATTAGAGTATTTACAACAATATTCATTGCATTAATATCAATTATATTAATGTTAATAGCCATAATAATCATACCATTTGTTGAACCAAGTTAACATATCTTCCTTTTAGCATTAATCTTGTCTTATATTTCCCTGTTTCTGCTCCTGTTTTTGATCAGCTAACCATTGATAAAATAAGTCCCAAGTAAAAAAATATTCAGTTTCTTCCTTTTTCTTAATTGTGTTAGCTTATCCATTTCTGCACATTCTAATATTTTTCTAATCACATTTTCATCTCTTGGGATCTCTTTGCTTTTCCATTGTTGTGCAAATACTATTCTCTCACTGCAGTCAATATATATAAAATCAGATATGCATTCCTTTTGTTATACCTGGCTGGTAAAAATGTCTTTGGTTTCAAATCTGTATGTTGTTTTATAATTTTTTCAAGCCATGTATGTACTTTTTGTCCATTTTATTTCCGCTTTTTGATATGTCCATGCATCTGGTAGCATTTCCAACATTTTGCAGATTTATCCTTAAATATATTGGCTAACCCTGAGAGCGGAAAATGCTATCTATAAAACATTTTATAAAGATTGTCTTTGTACGCAGTAGACATCTCCAATATTATTGGTATTGTTTGAAATAAATATAGTAATCTTGGCAGGATATTCATTTTTATGGTGGCTACACTTCCCATCAATGATAGTTTAGATTTTTCTACTTCTCCAAATCCATTTTAATTTATTGCACCAATTATATGCCCATTTGAATAAAATAAGTTTTGATTTCTTTTAGGATTTATTTCTCTCCATACATCTTGAATACCTATTTCTTCCGTCATTTAAAAAAACCCATTTTTGAAAGTGTTTTTCTAGCTTTTTTGTTTACTTTACTACTTTTATAACCCAATTCTAACATTCTTCAGGACAGATGCAAATAAAGAAGTTTAAACAAAAATGAAGACGTTACATATAAAACATGCATAGTGAATAAAAGCAATAGCAATACATTTCTACAATTCAAACAGAACTAGTCATTAAATCTCCAAATCTCCAAATCAGAGTTTCATTCCTATTTTTCCCAAGCAAGTGGGTTTCAAAAGTGGTTTCCAGAGGGAAGCAAAGCAGTCAAATTTTTATTTTTCATCAAAGTGGTCAGTTTTGCTATCTCGGCCAGCTCCATTAATTTCCCAATACATTCATCTGTTATTGAGATTTGCAAACCTTTCCACTGAAGTCTTGCTGCTGTTTTGATGTATGAGAACGAAGTTCCATGTTTCCTCTCCATCTGTCACCCTGTCATATCTAAAAGAAAAACCTCTGGTTTTAGTGGCACATTGGTTTTTGATATTTTCTGAATCAAAGTACATATCTGGTCCAGTGGTGGGATTCAATCTTTTTTTACTTCCGGTTCTGTGGGCGTGGCTTGGTGGGGATGGCAGGGGAAAGTTACTGCAAAATCTCCATTCCCTCCCCACTGACCTGCTTTCCAGCTCCATTCTCCTGTGCAGGGCAACAAAAGAAGACCCAACCAATCAGCTGGGACTCAATGGGAGGCAGAGAATAGATGGCATGGGGCAATCAGAGGGGATATTTACCAGTTCTCCGAAGTACTCAAAATTTCCACTACTGGTTCTCCAGAACAGGTGAGAACCTGCTGAATTCACCATCTCTGATCTGATCCCGATATTTTGTAATGCTCTTACACATCCACCAAAGGTAATAAGAGATTCTCTCACATTGGTTAAATTTCCCACATTGATTTGACATTTCCTCATATATCTTTGACAATTTATTGTTAATTACCAATGATATGTCATTTTATAAAAAATACTCTCAAATTATAACTCAATGTAAGCATCAGTCTTTCAGTCTACATCCTTTCCCATTGATCAAGTATAATATATCCCAAGTGATTTGTGCATTTAATCATATAATCTTTAACATATTTGTCCTCCTGATTAATTTTTGATAGCAATTGATGTAACTTAACAATGTTCATGATTAGAACATTGTTGTTATTGTTAGTTGCAAAGTAGTGTCCGACCCAACACGACCCTATGGACAATGTTCCTCCAGGCCTTCCTGTCCTTTATCTTCCCCCGGAGTCCATTGAAGCTCATGCCATCTGCTTCAGTGACTCCATCCAGCCACCTCCTTCTCTGCCGTCCCCTTCTTCTTCTATGCCCCTCAATCTTTCCCAGCATTCGGCTCTTCTCCAGCGAGTCCTTCCTTTTCATTAGGTGGCCAAACTCTTTGAGCTTCCTCTTCAGGATCTGGCCTTCTAAAGAGCAGTCAGGGTTGATCTCCTCTAGGACTGACCAGTTTGATGGCTTTGCAGTCCAAGGGACTCGCAGGAGTCTCCTCCAGCCCCAGAGTTCAAAGGCCTCCATTCTTTGGCACTCAGCCTTCCTTATGGTCCAACTCTCACAGCCATCCATTGCAACTGAGAAAACGATAGTCTTGACTATATGCACTTTTCTTGGCAGGGAAATGTCTCTGCTTTTTAGTATGCTGTCTAGATTTGCCATAGCTTTCCTCCCCAGGAGCAAGCATCTTTTAATTTTTTGGCTGTAGTCTCTATCTGTGGTGATCTTGGAACCCAGGAAAATAAAATCTGTCACTACTTCTATTTCTTCCCCATCTATTTGATGATCAAAACATTATTTGATTAGAACATTAGTCCCTTTCAAAATTCTTCTACAAAAACAAAGTTCTATTTTTCTAACCACTTGGATGAGAAGGTGGAGGAAATGCTAATGAGATATTCAGGGGATCCAAAAATAAAAACTGAAACAATGCCAGTCAGTGAAATGGGATTGCTTGCCTGGTCTGGTCTGGTCTGATCAACCTGGCTGAACCAGCCCACAGCTACAGTATTTCCTCTCAATTTACCAATTCCCTTTGATCTCTCTCTTCTCCCAAGAGGATTTACCCTGTCAGACGTCAGGTATAAAAGGAACATCTTACAAAGACAGTCCATTTGACGATGAGTGCAATGGGACAGAAAGTTTATTCTTATCTCTGTTGGACAAGAAAAGACGCTCACAAGAGAAACAAGGGGAAATGGGGACATGAAAAGCATAATTTTGCTTTACGTCAGAGCATGATGGTACATTTAAAAAAACAAACACTTCAGTCAACAAGGAAAGGTGGAGGGTTTGGCTCAGAGTCTCTCTGCAGGTCTTCTAGCATTGTGCATGCCTCAAAGAGGAGTCACAGAAGGGAAGAATTATTTTGTTATTCAGTGCATTGTTAAATACAGGGATTATCTTGGTAGCTTTGTGTCACTCAAAAAATAATACAACACAATTGAAATCCATGTAAAAACCACAGAGTAAGGTAGCTCTAGGGCCCAGGCTGAACAGACGTTTGTTCTCCAAATAGAGTCAGACATGCAGCCTCCCTCTTGGCTCTTCAGAAAGGAGGAAACAGGTGTGAGAATCCCACAAGGGCTATTTTCAGCCCCAGAGCAAAGATGGGGCAGGCCCAGAGGCATTGAGCAACCCCTGCCTTTGGGTATTAGAAATGAATGCTAATCAGATGTTGTGGAAAATGGCAACTTTTAAAGAACTTTGTGTGGTCAATATCAAAATAGCAACAGCACTTAGACTTATATACTGCTTCATAATGCTTTACAGCCATCTCAAAGTGGTTTACAGAGCCGGCCTCTTGCCCCCAACAATCTGGGTCCTCATTTTACCCACCTTGGAAGGATGGGAGGCTGAGTCAACCTCGAGCAGGTCAGGATTGAACTCCTGGAGTGAGCAGTGAGTTAGCCTTCAGTCTTGCATTCTGACCACTGCACCACCATGGCTTTTCTTGAACAAAGTTGGATTTCACTGCAAAAGAGCTGGAATTCATTGAGGGGGTTCTTGATGCCTCCCCTACCCGAACCATTAGCCTTCCAGCTGACTTTTCATTTGGATTAGCTTGTTTCCTCAGCTCACCTGGTTTAATGGGGAAGGATTTATATCCCCGTTTTTTGTTTTTTTTGTTTTTTTTAGCAAGGGGAGACATGGGAAGAATTCAGCCCAGGAAAAACCTGACAGACACCTTTGACTTCCAAAAGGTAGAAAACCAGAAGGTCAGCCATATTGAACTTACAGACATGAAATGAGAGAAGGGGTTGAAATTGTGGGAACTTTGGGGAAGAGTAATCATGTGATATAGGAATTCAACATAATGCAGGCACAAGCAACAGGGCAAAGTCAAGAAAAGCTCTTGGGCTTTAGGAGAGCATATTTCAACCAACTTAGACCTTGGGAAGGATTCTATGGGTGAAAATCTTGAAGGGGAAAACAACCTAAGAAGTTTAGGAAATTCTGAAAAATGAGATTATAAAGCCCAGTCCAGCACAGTACCACAGAAAAAGAAAAACAAGAGATCCAAGAAGAAACCAGCATGGTTGCATAAAGAAAGGCAGAATACTAGTATTGTGAACCTGCAAAAATGAAGTCAGGCAAGCTGAGGCTCAGAAGGAACTAAGACTTCCAATAAATACAAATTTTAAATTACATATTATATTAAACACAATATATTATGTTTAATAATAAACATTATATAAACATTTAATTATAAACATTGTATTATAGACAGAAGTATGTCTGACTTGTGTATTAACAAGCATTTTCCTGGTTCTTTTTCTCAGCAACTTTCAAATATACCCCTGGTGGAATGTCCCATTTCTGAATCTGGCAAGATCCAGTTTTGCTTATTGATTGGATTCAATTTGATTTGCATAGCCATGCATTTCACATGTATGACTCTTTTTGCTGCCTATGTGAAGATTCCCCCTCATCCTATAAGCAGAAGGATTTCAAGACTAAAATTCTTGCTCCATTATGCCTTGTCTTCCATTGAAGTGTAATAATCTCCCCAGGTTGAGAGTTCTTGGAAAGCAAAATTCTCCAGCTACATTCTAAACCTCCAGATTTGTCAGGACGACTTATTTATTTGTGAGTATACATGTACTGTACTATTTATTTGGGAAATCCTGGCTCCTGCCATATCAATAGAGCTGTCTATTTTGAGGAGAGGGGGAAAAAAGGCTAATCACGAAGTTTTGGGTTTTATTTTTCTGACCAGTGGAGATGACAACCCTCTGAGGAGGTTCTGGTTGCCCACAGTCAACCCTCTGGCAGAGCTGCTGGAAGGAAACGGAGGCACCTGAGGAACTCTTTGCTGAGCAGAAAGAAAGGAGATCAAGCAATGAACATGTCTGCAGCATGAAAACTAATTTAGAGTCCTCAGGACCCCTCCAGCCAAAGGTGATGAATTCAGAGGTGATGAATCCAGCCAGAGGTGATGAATTCTGGAGAACCGGTAGTGGAAATTTTGAGTAGTTGGGAGAACCAGCCAATCCCACCTCTGACTGGCCGTGCCAACCCCATCTCTTCTCTGCCTCCCATTGAGTCTGAGCTGATTGGCTGGGTCTCCTTTGGTTGCCCTGCATAGGAGAACGGAGCTGGAAAGCTGGTTAGTGGGGTGGGGAGGGAAGGGGGATTTTCCATATCCTTCCCCTGCCATGCCCACCAAGCCATACCACACCCAGAAAGCCATGCCCACAGAACCGGTAATAAAATTTTTTGAATCCCACCACTACGTCCAGCCCATAAATTACCCCATGCACGCGTGGGACTCTTTGGGGTCCAGTGGAGATACATGTATAGGAGAGGCAGATCAGGTCACATGGATTAGGGCAGGAGGAGGGAGATCCTGAGGTGTGATTTCTTATCATGGAGAAAGCAAACATGTGGATGGGTGGGTGGGAATAAAAATGACCGAAGCCTCAGCTTGCTATTAATTAGCTCTCTAATCCCCAGGTGAACCTTGACAGAAACTCCAGCCACACCTTGTGATCAGGGATTCTTATCGCTTTTCTCCAGGTAATCAGCTCCTGCCCTTCAGCTGGGTAAATGGTTTCTTGGGCACCTTATCGCCCTGCTGCCTTTGTCCTCTGCACCCCTGCTGCCTTTCTGCAAGTGACGGATGAGCCCAAAGGTTTTCTTTAGTGTGTAAACTGTGGCCACACAGATGACAATGAATAAGCTATTAACTTGTTACCAGCCAGGGCATACCTAACAACTCCTTTTAGAAAGGGGTTCTGTTATTCTGGCTCTCCTGAGCAGAGGGGTCTCCAACTTTGTTAACTTGAAGACCTGTGGACTTCAACTCCCAGAATTCCTCAGCCAGCAAAGAGTTGAAAACCACAAGTCTTCAAGTAGCACTGCATTTGAAGTTTGGAGCACTGCACACCAAAACAACTAGGCACAAGGAAAAAAATTTTCCCGAATGCCATCACTCTGCTAAACAAATAATTCCCTCAACTCTGTCCAACGATTACAAAGTCTGCACTACTATTACTATTAATCTTCTCATCACTCTTTATAACCCATCTCCTCCCACTTGTGACTGTAGGACTGTAACTTTGTCGCTTGAATCCTTACGATTTATATTGACTGTTTTCTAATATGATTTGATTGCTTATTGTACCCTATGACTGTCATTAAATGTTGTACCTGATGATTCTTGACTCTTGACAAATGTATCTTTTATGTATATTGAGAGCATTTGCACCAAGATAAATTCCTTGTGTGTCCAATCATACTTGGCCAATAAAGAATTCTCTTCTAGTCTACTCTATTCCCTGCTCCTGAGCAAAGGCATCCCTTGCTGACAAAAATCCCACCAGGGCCGACATTCACCATGGCTAAGCGCACAAACTCTTTGGCTCCAAAAAGCCTGGGGTTCCAACCTGTAGGTCTTCTTCCCCTGAAGGTATCCAGGTGAGTCTTGCCTTTGCTATCTGTTGGCTTTTGTGGGCTGCCTGCATGATTCCATGCTTTCAGCTGTTTTAATGTTTTCCCTAGTTTTGCATGCCACTCAAAGTCCATGTTGAGACTCCAAGGTCCCTTTCAGTGGTATGATTCTATGCAAAAATCCAAAGAAATTCTCTCAGCTAACTCATGCCAGGCTGGCAAACAGCTGGGAGCAGGGAACTGTTTAGAATCTAGATCTTGTTTAGATCTGTTTAGATCTTCATAGATCACAAGGAAGGTGGCAAATCTGGAGGCAGCACAAGGGAAAGTCTTAAATGCCAAGGAGGTCCTAGAAACCTAGGGCTAGAAGAGACCTTGGGGTCTTCTAGTCTAACCCCCTGCTCATGTTCTTATACCATTCAAATGCTTGTCCAATTTTTCTTGGAAATCTCCAGGGATGGAGCAGCCACAATTCCAAGAAACCTCAATGACTCGAGAGAGAGTGTGTAGGGATATACACCCTAGCAGAACGTGCAACTGCAGTCTAGCAGGCAGGCAAATATGTGAGATAAACTTTGTTGTAGCTTACATTCAGTAAAACAGATACACTGTGCGTGCCAGTTAAATAGTTTTTTATTCCAGCAAGAGTTATAGCATAGTCAAACAGTCCATATGTCATACACTAGTTCAGTCCATCTAGGGATTAATCAGTTGCAAAGTCCAGTGTCGAAAATAGAGGTCAGTAAACTTACAAATAATCAGTCCAGTAATATATCTCTTTTGCAGTTAGAGATATGAAGAAAATCAAACCTCTTTTCTTCTCTCAGCAATAGCAGGATAAAACACGCAGTTATCACCATCAATCCATCATTGTCAGCTATCCAGTCAAAGTCAGCAAAACAGTGAGCTCTCTTGCTTCCTCTTATGGTGATTTTACAACCGCACCCAAAATACATGTTTTAACAGTTAAAGTGATACACACACTTAAACTCACTAAACATAGTTTATATATATTATTTTACCCAAACTAAGTTAGGTAACCAATGTTACCCCTAACAGAGTGCTAACAACCAGATGACTGCAAAGAATGTAAATTCTTTGGTTCTCCATTCAGTCAGAATTGAAGAAGCTTCTTGGATGAGAAGTGAAACATCTTCAAGGAAAAACAACGTCCAGTTGCTTTTTGGAAAAAGCATTCTTTGGGATGTCTAGGAGGGAAGTTGTTGGAATCTCTTTTTCGTATTGTGATGACCAACTGGGCACAGTATTTCAAGTATGGCCTCACTAGTGCAGTACAAAGTGGTACTATCACTTCCTGTGAACTTGATGCTATCCCTCTGTTGATGTAGCCCAGAACTGCTTTGGCTTTTTTGGCAGTTGCAACACATTGCTTGCTCATACTTAAGTGGTGGCTCGTTAGGACACCACTGTTACAGCATGATATAGGAAAAGTCATGTGTGGCTGAGGCTGACAGCAGGTTTTGGGGCCTTTCCAGAACTGTCACTGTCCACCTAGTCGAAGCATCAGGTGAAGGCCTGTTGCAGCCCTCCCTCCATATAAGGTTCATTAGACCACCTGCAGGCATCACGACTAATCTAACCAAAACCTCCCACTTTACTCATTCATTTAGCTTCACATTGAATTCCGTTGATCTTTTCCTTATTCCTTATTGCTTATATAAAGGTAAAACCTCGAAAAAAAGTACGACCACAACCTACCCTGCTCAATTCCTGCCCCAAGCTCTGGAAATCATTCTGCACAGAGAATACATCTTTTTCAGCCAGGTCATTGGTGCCAAGATGGACAACATCACAGTCCTTCCTAGCTTTCTTGAGTATCTTAACAATGTGCTTCTTTTCTCTGTTGGCAGTAGCACCAAGCAGTTCACCTCTTTCGAAACCTCCACATCCTTTCCTAATTTGGCATTGAATCACCAAGCAGAAAGTGGCTTCTGTTTTTAGACACCTTGCTCTTCTCACATGACTGTTGTGAAATACCTGATTTACATCTTCCCCTGTCAAAAATGACTCATTTGAGTTTTCACCATCACCACATACCACCTTAGTATCCCTAGGAAGATCAACAAGGGCACTGTGTCTGTCAGGCAGGGACACAGTGAAACCTTTGTGTTTGCACTTCACACCTCTCACCCCGCCAGATCTCCCAGTTTATTTTATTTATTTTTATTTATGTATTTATTTTGTCAATTGCTTATGAGATAATAGGTATAAGTAAAAACATAGTTTTGAATACATGGATAAATATAAAAGAAACAATAGGACAAAGACGGTAGGCACGATTGGTGCACTTATGCACACCCCCTACAGACCTCTTAGGAAAGGGGTGAGGTCAATAGGAGACAGTCTAAGGTTCAAGTTTTTGGGGTTTGAGGAAGAAACCACAGAGTCAGGAAGAGGATTCCAGGCATTGACCCCTCTGTTGCTGAAGTCGTATTTCCTGCAATCAAGTTTGGTGCGATTAACCTTGAGTTTGTATCTATTGTGTCCTCTTGTATTGTTATGGTTGAAGCTGAAGTATTCATTGACAGGTAAGACATTGCAATGTGTGATTTTATATACTATACTTAGATCGGACCAAAGACGGCATAGTTCCAGGTTTTCTAGGTCTAGAATTTCAAGTCTGGTGGCATAAGGTATTCTGCAACAAGTAGAAGAGTGGAGAACTCTTCTTGTGAAATATTTCTGGACTAACTGTGTTAATATCAGATACGTAATGTTGGTTCCAGACTGATGAGCTATATTTGAGTATTGGTCTAGCAAATGTTTTGTATGCTCTAGTGTAATATTACCAGAGAAAAAGCTACATAAGATTAGGTTAACAACTCTTACACCTTTTTGGCTGTGTAGTTACAGTGGGCTCTAGCACTTAGATCATTAGAGATGAGTACTCCAAGGTCCTTGACAGAGTTTGGATCATCAACAAGGTCTTGACTATTCAGCCTGTATTTTATTTTCTGATTTTTTTTGCCAATATGTAAGACAGAGCATTTATTTGTTGAGATTTGAAGTTGCCATTTGTTTGACCATTCTGATACATAGTCGAGGTATTTTTGAAGGGTAGCAGTATTATCTGTGGTGTTGAATAGCTTTACATCATCAACGAAGAGGACGCAGTTGGTCTTAATATGATCACAGAGGTCATTTATGTAGAGTATGAAAAGAGTTGGTCCTAGAACACTGCCTTGGGGGACACCACTGTTGACAGGTACAGAATTTGATAGGACGCTACCATGTTGTCTATTTGACAGGAATGCTTCTCTCCAGTTATGCAGGTGTCCAGAGATACCATAAGATTTTAGTTTTAAGAGTAGTTTGTCGTGTACTACTGAATCAAAGGCTTTACAGAAGTCTTTGTAGATTGCGTCTATTGCTTTGCCCTGATTGAGTTGTGTAATCTATACTGCCTTTCTCCTGCAGGATCTTTGTGGTAGAAGGGCCTGATAGTGGGGCAGTTCAATAGAGCAGAACCACTGAGCTGGACACCTTATTTCTGCCCAGGGAGCACAGACTAGATAATCTTGATCAGGGGCCCTCAACCTCTGGGGCATGTCCCACTGATGCGCTGTGAGGTGTTTGCAACTAGTCCACAGAAACAATGGCCAAGAATGCACACAAACATGTGCATCCCCATACATGAGCAGTGGGTGAGCATGTGCACGAATGCTCAACTTGCATGAGTGGAAGGCATGCATGCACACTGCTTGCATAATTGGAGCTATGGGCGCATGCACATGCTTGCTAGTTGCTCATGCAGAACCATCCTACTCACCATGGCCAACTTGCCATGGCCAACTCTCCATGGCTAACTCACTGTGGGACAACTCACTGCAGTCAACTCACCCTGGGATAACTCAACAATTCAATTTCATTATTTAAAATGGTTAAGAAATATTTAATTTTTTGTCATTCATATTTCATGTTATCCCTCCTTTTGCATCCTTTCTAATATCCCACCATTTCTTTGATATTAGTGTAACTCTTGTCCTGTGGCAAGATGTCCCATGGCGAGTTGGCATGGCCACTTGTCCTGTGGTGTGTTGGGCGTGGTGAGTTGGCTGTGCCAAGTTCAGCCGCCTGGCCCTCAGGCATCCTCCGAGAGCCAGCAGGAATTATGAGAAGTGCTTTTAAAACTATGATTGAGGCTTGCAAAGTATGAGCTTATCTAGGGAAGCTAGCAGAGAAATCCTCTTTTGTCTGGGGAAAAGAAAGAGCTTCAGTCAAAGCTTGCCAACCTGATTCCTTTGATATAAATCACATTAATTTGCTGCATGGCCCTTGAATATATGGAAGCCATCTGCTAATTGTTTTGAAACTTTGCCTCTGATCTTGGGTTATGAGCTGGATTGTTGGATCTGGTCCATTTGGCTCTTGAATCTGTGCCCAACTTTCTCTAGTAGGTCCTGGACCTGGCCAGGATGTATGTATATATATATATATATATATATATATATATATATATATATATATATATATATATATATATATATATATATATATATATATATATATATATATATATTTATATATATGGTATTCAGCTTTGTTCGGGTATTTTCCCATATCATAATAGTGGTGCTTTTAAAGTTGTACCAACGTTTCGGCAGAATCTCATCTGCCATCATCAGGCTTCTGTATTGTGTTCGTCTTCGTCGTGTGTGTCAGGCTTTCTGATACACCTGATGAAGCCTGACACACATGATGAAGACGAACCCAGCACACGAGCCTGATGATGGCAGATGAGATTCTGACTGTATCAATTTATTTAATAAATAAATGAAACAAGACTAATGTTTGAAATGCTGGTTCTGACCTTACCAGCAATCCCTTATTTCACCTACTTGTAATTGCTTGAGCATACACCTCAAGTTGAAAGGGAGTTTACTTTTTTCTTACTTTTTTCTTACTTTTAATAAAACTATTTTTTATATTTCAAGCTGAGTGATATGACTTTTCTGTACTTCTGCATCAGGTCATGCCACTACGATGGAGATGGGCCATGGGGTCTCCTATGTGTGCAAAGGCCATGGATCACCCACGTGTGGATGGCATGGGGCCAGGCAAAGTTCTCTATCTCTTGTGCAGTGAACACAGCAATAACAACAGCACTTAGACTTATATACCGCTTCACAGTGTGTTACAACCCCCTCTAAGCAGTTTACAGAATCAGTATATTTCCTCCAACAATCTGGGTCCCCATTTTCCTGACCCCAGAAGGATGGAAGGCTGAGTCAACCTTGAGCCCCATAAGGATCGAACTCCTGACTGTGGGCAGAGTTCGCCTGCAATGCTATATTCTAACCACAGCACCACCAGGATTCTTGTATGCTCCCATAGAGGATCTCTTTTTGGAAACTTAGTACCCCCTCCCCCCACAGAGGCAGGGTTTTCAAAGTATGCCCACCTGTGTCTGCTGGAGTCAGACAACTGCAGGTTTGATGCTATTCAAGTGGAAGCCACAGGGTTAAGTGTTCCGGGGCCTCCCTCGGCTCCATGGCATTTGGTGACTTCCAGGGGAGCAACTGTCTCCAAGTCACAAGGTGCTGCCTCCCCTGCTAGCCTGATCCTGTCTTCCTCAGGGAATGGAAAGAAATGGCTACTCAACTCTCTACCAAGGCAGTGCCCATAGGCTGCTGTTTAGAAGTTGCACCTCAGCTTGATAGCTCCTTCCTGGGTTTCTGACAAACAGCACAGGATAGAGTGACACCTTGGCTCCTTTTGAACTTGACATTCCATCTGTTGATGTAGCTTAAGAATCAGTTTGTGTGTTTAGTGTGCTTTTTGAGGCTACATCACACCATTGGGATATGTTCAGCTTGGATCCACCAATGAAAAATCCTCCCCTACCTTTTGTACTCATGTCTGGTTTTCCCTACCCAGACTGACCTTGAAGGCTTTAGCCCATTGTTCTAGCTGGTCAAAGGATTCTTGAGACAATCCCGAGATCAGGATATTCTCTTGATATTCCTGTTTTTTGTCATTTGCAAAGTTGACAACCATGTTTTCTAACTGCCCTTGCAGATAAGTTTATAAGTATTGAATGGTTTCACAGTCCTCTCCACTGTTTGCTATAAATTCATTGGAGACTTAATCAAATGCTTTGCTGAAGAGATTCACTATGTCCATTGCATTTCTGTGATCAGTAACTGATCTCCTGTACCACTCTTCCTCTCCTTCTCCCTATCTCCTTCTCTCTTTCTTCCTCCCTCTCCGTCTCTCTTCCTCCTTATTGCTCCTTCTCCCTCTCTCCTCCTTCTCCCTCCCTTCCTCTCTTTCTCCCTCTCATCACTCTTCCTTCCTCCCACCCCCTCTTTCCATTTCAGGTTGATTTGGTTGGCTCTTGATAACTCCCAACTGGCACCCATCCTGTTTCTTTCTAAACGCTCAGAAATTATAAACTGTTCCAGTCTGAGCAGTTGACTGGTCTGTAGTTCTCCAGGTTGACACTTTCACTCTTTTTGAAGACAAAAACAACATTTGCACTTCTCCAGACTTCTGGCATTGAACCCCCCTGCCCCGCCCTCATGTCTCAACCATCACAGAAAAAAAAGATGAAAGCTGGAAACTATCAATTCTGTGTCAACATGTTGCTGCTACTGCTGACAATTTTTCCCTGGAATCTGAATGCAGTTTCAAAAGTGCTTGAATCACAGAATACAATGATTCATCACTGTCACCATTTGACTTCTTCACTCCAAAATGCTACCTTGATATCCCTTTTGGACTTATTTGTTTGCTTGTTTCTTTATTACATTTATATGACACCCATCTCACTCATAAGGCAATTCACACACAATAAAAAGATAAACATAAAAAACAATTGGAATTAAAGGAATTGTATAAAAGTTAGAACCCAGAAGACAGGTGGTACAAGGGAGAGAGAGAGAGAGAGTTGTCCTATCCTGCTACAGAAGATACCTTTAAATCAGACACGCTTGGCAGATGGTTCTATTTCAGAATTCCAATCTTATTTCAAAATTATTCTACTTTTATTCCAGGAGAGTGATTGATATCAGGTGATAACTGGTTCCTCTTGAATGCACCACTGCAAAATGCTTTGCCAACAACATTTGTCAGATGGCTCAGCCATCAACTAATAGAATAGAATAGAATTCTTATTGGCCAAGTGTGATTGGACACACAAGGAATTGGTCTTGGTGCAAATGCTCTCAGTGTACATAAAAGAAAAGATACATTCGTCAAGAATCATTAGATACAATACTTAATGATAGTCATAGGGTACAATCGGCAATCAAATCATACTAGGAAACAGTCAATATAAATTGTAAGGATACAAGTGACAAAGTTAAAGTCATACAGTCACAAGTGGGAGGGGGTGGGTGATAAGGAGTGATGAAAAAATTAATAGTAATAGTAATGCAGACTTTGTAAATTGTTGGACAATGTTGAGGGAATTATTTGTTTAGCAGAGTGATGGCGTTTGAGAAAATTTGACCTTGTATCTAGTTGTTCTGGCGTGCCAGTGCCCTATAGCATCATTTTGATATTTATGATGGTTGCAGTGTCCTGGGGTAATATGATCCTCTTTTACAACCTGCTGACAAGCAAAGTCAATGAGGAAATCAGATTCACTTAACAACTGTATTACTAATTTAACAACCGCAGTGATTCCCGCAAGAAACATGGCAAGAAAAATTATGAAATGGGGCAAAACTCACTTAACAAATTTCTAAACAACATAAATCTTGGGCTCATTTCTGGTTGTAAGTTGAGGACTACCTATACCCATGATGGCGAACCTATAGCATGTATGTCACAGGTGGCACACAGAGCCATTTGTGTGGGCACACGAGCCCCAGCCAAACTTACCTGCACTGCGCATGCATGCACTTCCCAGCTGATTTTCGGCCCATTTGAGGCCGTTTTTGCCCTCCTGAGGTTTGAGAGAAAGCTCTGCAGATTCGGGAGGCTGAAAAATGGGCCTTCTGGAAATACCGGAAGTGCTGAAACAGGCCCGTTTTCAGCCTCCCGAGGCTACAGAGGCTTCCCTCGAGCCTCGGGAGGGCAAAAACAGCCACAAACAGGCCAAAAATCAGCTGGGAAGCACATGCATGTGCTGTGCAGGTAAGGGGATGGGATGAGGGTGTTGCGCACACATGCCCAGGGGGCGGGGCAGATTGTATTGTGGGTGCCGACACACGTGTGTGTGCTTTTGGCATACCACAACCAAAAGTCTCGCCATCCCTGACCTATACCTACCAAGTTGGAAGGGACCTTGGAATTCGTTCAGTCCCACCTGCTGCTTGAGCAGGAAACTGTGCACGGCTTGTTCTACCTTAAAACTGCGCAGGCAGCTGCTTCCCTTGGCTTCATGGCAGAAGGAAGCTGGGTAGCTGATGCCGGAGCCCTTTGAGACCTGGAACTCTTTCGCGGGAGATTTGCTCTTTTGGCATCCCAATGAAATGGGAGGGTTTGCTACAACCTAGGTGGCTGGTATTGGTGGCTGACATTGACCAAAGGTTGTTTAAGGGTCTTCTGATGATCTGTAATCAAAGGCAGGATGCAAATGTGCTGAATTCAGGGAGAAGAACGTCTGAAATGTGTTTCTTACTAACTCCACATAAATCACTCTACACTGTTGGATTGTTCATGGGACAGGAACAAATCAACACATCTTGCGAACATTTGACAAAATTCGTCTACATTTCCTGCCAGCAGAAATGTCAAAGACTTTTTCAGAACAGGCAAGCCAACTTGTGATGCGTTCTGAAACTCTAGCCCCTGGCTTGTGCTGAGAAATGTTTCCCTGCTCAACAGAACAGTAAAAGGGATGGGATTTCCTCTTTGTTATTTTGTGCATATGTACAATCAATCAGCATAGAGCTGGAAGGAATCTTGGTGGTCTTCTGCTCCAACCTTCTGCTCAAACAGGGGAGCCTGTGACATTTCAGACTCTTAAAAACCAGTCTGGACTGTCAGTCTCTTCTTAAAAACCTCCAGTGATGAAGCACCCACAATTTCTGGAGACAAGCTGTTCCACTGGTTAATTATCTTCACCGTTAGGAAGTTTCTCCTTAGCTTTAGGTTACTTCTCTCCTTGATCAGTTTCCATCCGTTGTTTCTCCTCTTCCCTTCTGGTGGATTGGAAAACAAGTTTATCCCTTCTTCTTTGTGGCATTCTCCCCTCCCCCCCACTCAAATATTGGAATACTGCCATTTGCTATTTGGGGATTTGCCATTTGCTTGAGGCTTTGAAGCCCAACTGTTGTGACCAAACTGGTGGCAAGACCGTTTGGGTTCCCACGGGTGGCCACAGCAGGATGAGGTTCTGCAGACTGGAGCTCCCACCTTTTCTTTTTGGGATGCTGGAAGCGATTTATGCCACTCTCCTCAGCATCACAGGGCCCACCCCCCCTCCTTCTTCCCCATCATGCAAAACAGCTGTTTGGGAGGAGTAACATTCTTGTTTGCAGAAAAAGCAGAAATACTCCCTGGAAAGAATCTCAAGGGCCTCTTTTCCCTTCACCATAAAGGAAGGGAGGAACAAGGTCGATGTTTGTGGAGCAAGGCTTAGAAAACACTATCTTGTTTTCAAACAGGAAGAAGATGGATTAGCAACAAGCTTGGAGAAACACCCTCAGCTGCTGTGGGAGCATCTGGGCTCTGGCCAGGACTGAGAGCGATGCTCTTCCGGCTAGGAACACTTCCCAGGGCTTCCTTTTAGGATCAGATGTTTTCATTGAAACCAAGGTACCTATTTCGTGGTTTTCCTCTAATAAAACATTTCCTGCCACAAAATAAATTACTGGGCAATCCGAGGCTTCGCTTGCCCTCACTTGTCCCTTATGTTTTGTCTGTGCCAAAATGGCTCTACAAGTTCAAGAGGATCGAATCAGGCGTATATTTTGCTGGAATTACCAGTTCATCCCCCAGGCTGCCTAATTTGTGATCTTTGAGCTTGTTCCAGGAGGGTCTGAACTCTAGAGAGAGCTAATTTCTACCCAGAACAAGAAAGGGAAGACTGTTAAAAGGAGGAATATTTTGGTGGAAGAATGAAAAGCTGGAGTTTGATCTGGAGGAGTCCACCTTAACGCACAAACTGTACAAAATGGAGCCATCTAAAACATTTTAGGAGGTCCCTTCTGGAAATCGTGGGGGGAAAAAAACATGAGGAACCTTTCCTCATGGCTCCAATATATGGTTCAGCCCTTTAGGAACATAGTTAAAGCCAGGGTCTTTGTCAGGCTTTGAGGTCCAGATGAGAATCTCTGATGGTTTTATTGGTATTTTAGAGGTTGTTGGTTATTTTGGTACCTTTTGATGTAAAGGTAGAGATAGATATAGAACATAAAACATAGAATAACAGGCACCTTGGAGGTCTTCTAGTCCAATCCTCTGCTCAAGCAGGAAACCCTATATTACTCTGGGTAAATGGCTGTCCAGTTTTTTAAAAAACCTCCAGTAATGGAGCACCCAGAACTTTCATTGTCTTCCCTGTTAGGAATTCCAGGTTGCTTCTCTTCTTGATTAGTTTCCATCCATTGTTTCTCATCTTGCTTTGGAGAACAGGTTGACACCCCCCCCCCGCCCTCATTCTCTGTGACAGCCCCTCAAATACTGGAAGACTGCTATCATGTCACCTTAGTCCTTTGCTTCATTAGGCTAGTCATACTAGACATCAGTGTTGACAGATTGGTTTCTTGATTATCTTTTCCAGGATCTTACCAGCTATTGATGTTAAGATGATTGGTCTGTAGTTTCCTGGACCCATTGTCTTCCCTTTTCGAATATTGAAGAAGATATATAATGTTGTTAACGTTTGATTATGGTTTCTCTTTCCCTGAATTGGCATTCTCCTTATCCTGGTTTTGCGAGCTAAATATATTTCTTGTTTGCTAATCAATGGTGGGATTCAAATTCTTTTACTACTGGTTCTGTGGGGATGGCTTGGTGGGCGTGGCAGGGGAAGGAGACTGTAAAATCTCCAGTCAGAGGCTAGTTCTCCAAACTACTCAAAATTTCTGCTACTGGTTCTTCAGAACTGGTCAGAACTTCTGAATACCACCTCTGGGTCAGAACCTGCTGAATACCACCTCTGATGCTGATGCTGAATCAATCCTCAGTCTCAATTTTTGCCAGCTGAACTGGGATCCTGTGTGGTTGCTCTGATCTGGACCTGGGTGACAACATAACCACAATTTAATCAGGGGAATTTCTTGACCAGCCTTTTAAGACAAGGCCTTTGATGTTGGCAGACGTTTCTGTCTGCCTCCTGTCTGGAGGAGAGAGTGTATGGGTGTGCAGCCCGGAAGAAAGGTGTTGTGAATACATAAATATTAAATAAAGTTATCTTGAGCTTGAAGTCGAGTGCAGGCTTCTGGCCCTGCACTTCTGATTGGCTGTTAATGGCAGGATCAGATTGGTCCATTCAGGAGAATCTGATTGGCCATTAAAGGGCCATTCGCATTGGTTAACGAAGCTAGTGCTCCTGGATTGTTATTGGTTGAAATAGTTATTGGGTTGCCTATATAAGGAAGGCTATAGCTGCCGTCCAGTTTGAGCTGTCACACCATGTAAATAAAGAGTTGAAGTTCACCGTTTAACCGGCTTGTCTCCATTCTTTCTCGCCCATGCTCCAAACTTAACACTGGTGACGAGGTTGGGATATGGAGACGTCAGAGCTGACTGAACAAAGAAGAAAATAACCGAGCACGTGACTGACAACGCACAACGGCGGAACCATGTCCGGCGGCATCATACCACCCGCTCCATTCGACCCAGCGCAAGAGGACTGGGAGTCCTACATGGATCGTTTCCAAATGTTCTTGGAAACTAACAATTTGAAGGATGCCACAACCGGGAAGAAACGGGAGGTATTCCTAACACATTGCGGGCCAACCGTATTCAAGATGGCCAAGGCCCTGGCAAAACCAGCTGAAGTGAAGGCTAGGGACTGGGACATCCTCGAACTCCTACTAAGGACCCACTATGCACCGATCATACCAACGCTTGTAAGGCGGCACGAGTTCTACCAAAGAAACCAGCGGAAAGGAGAGAGCGTTGGCGACTTCGTCGCAGACCTCCGAAACCTGGGAGGCCTCTGTGGGTTCGCTGACCTGGAAGAGGCTTTGAGAGATCGAATAGTCCTGAGACTAGATGCACTAAATGGACAGAGTAAGCTGATGGTGAAAGGCGACATCAGCCTTGCCAATGCCATCGCTGATGCTACTGCAGCGGAAGCAACCAGGAAGTCGGCTGCCCAACTGCATCAAAACCGTGCTCCGGTACACCAATCGACCGGCGAAATTTCACCCAAGTCAGAAGGACAGCTTCTGACAACCCACCATGAGGATCTCTCTTCATCGTCAGACAGCGACGAAGAAGAGGTCCATCGATTGCGGTTCGATCGGGACCAGTACCCGAAGTCCCTACACCCATGCGCTGGCTGTGGGGCCAACCATTTGAATGCAAATTCCGTGATGCGCTCTGCCATGAGTGCGGGAAGAGAGGCCACATCGGACGGGTCTGCCGAAGCTTCCAAGGACCCGGCCAGGCCTCGAAGGGGGCTAACTATCGCCAATCGACAGGAAACCATCCTGTAAGGCGAGAACCAGTAAACCACTCCTACAGAAACCGAACCTTGAATCGCCCCACGAAGCAAGAAGAGGCTCACCAAACTATCACTATCGGTCACGCCTCTTCCTTGGATGCCAAGAAAATCTGAATTACAGTGGCCATCGAAAATCAACCTTGCCAAATGAAAGTCGACTCGGGATCATCTCTCTCGATAGTTTCCTGGAGGACCCTCAAGCAACTCATCCCTACTATCCGGCGCCAAGACCTCCGTTCCCAAAGACTTATCCTTAAAGACTATCAAGGGAATCGGATTCCTGTCGTTGGATCCAGCTGAGTCCGGGTCTCATTCAAGAACCGCACAGCGTACTTACCTCTGACTGTGATCGACAAAGATCGGCCTAGCCTGCTAGGCCTCCAATGGTTCGCGCCACTCGGCATTGAAGTGGCAGGCATTAACCAAATCGGCGGCAGTGACTGGGAGGAGGACCTCGTCCATGAGTTCAGGGACGTCTTCGCGGAAAAACTAGGCGAGTACAAGGGGACCCCGATATCGTTCAGCCTTAATCCAAAAATAGCTCCCATCCGCCTTAAGCCCGTCAAGTTCCGTTTGCCTTAAAGCCGAAAATCGATGAACAGCTTGATAAGTTAATAGCCCAGGGAGTGCTAGAACCAACCGATCACTCTCCCTGGGAGATCCCAATCGTGACACCAATTAAACCAGATGGTTTGATTAGAATTTGTGGGGACTACCGAGCCACCCTGAACCATGCCCTACAGCAAAATGCATATCTGGTGCTGGTGGTGCAGCACCTCCTCCATTCCCTGGGGGGAGGAAAAGTCTTCGCTAAACTAGACTTAGCTCAGGCATATCAGCAACTACCAGTTGATGAAAAGACGGCACAGGCACAGACGATTGTGACGCACCGAGGTGCCTTTCAATGTACCCGGCTCCAGTTCGGGATCAGTGTAGCCCTGGGGATTTTTCAGAGCCTTATGGAAAGGCTACTACAAGGGATTAAAGGCGTGGTCCCCTACTTTGACGATGTGTTAATTGCTGCACTTACTACAAAAATCTTACGGGATCACTTAAAATTAGTTCTACAGAAATTCAAAGATGCAGGTCTTAAAGTGAAAAAGAATAAGTGTAAACTGTGTACAGATCGTGTCGAATTTTTAGGGTATTTAATCGACAGTCAGGGTATTCACCCTACCGACAGTAAATTGAGAGCAATAAAAAACGCTCCCAGACCCCGGAATAAGGCCGACCTCCAGGCGTTTCTAGGCCTTATCAACTTCTATAACGTATTTCTGCTGCACAAAGCAACTGTCGCTGAACCTTTACATTGTTTACTGGACAAAAAAGCAATTTGGGTATGGGGTCATAGAGAAGAGCAGGCGTTCCATAATGTGAAAAGACCTACTGACTTCTGACACTGTACTCATGCAGTACAATGAGACCTTGCCATTAAATATCACATGCGACGCTTCGCCTTTTGGAATGGGCGCCATTTTGAGCCACGTATTGCCTAATGGTAACGAAGCCCCTGTTGCCTATTTTTCAAAGACGCTTTCAAAAACTGAGCGAAATTATAGCCAGATCGATAAAGAAGCCCTTGCGATTGTGTCTGTCATTAAAAGATTTCACGAGTATGTATATGGCCGGGCTTTTACTATCGTGACTGACCACAAACCATTGCTGGGGATAATAGCCGGAGATAAACTGACTCCCTATATATTATCTCCCAGGATGACTCACTGGTCAGAATTCTTGGCTGCTTATAATTATCAGCTGCAATACCGCCCAGGGAAAGCCATTCCCCACGCTGATGCATTGAGCTGAGCACTGCTTCCAGAGACTCTCGACGACCCCGTGCCTACAGTAACCATGTTGCAGATCGAGACACTTCACACACCGCCATTAACCGCCCGTGATATCGTGAGAGAAACAAGACATGACCCCACCTTAACATGAGTCCTCAGTTGGGTGGAACGCGGATGGCCATTGGACCAAATACCAGACGACTTCGCACCATTCAAAAGTTGACAAACAGAGTTGTTTTCTCAAAAGGTCTGTATCATCTGGGGTGATAGAGTCGTTATCCCAGAGTGACTCCAACAAGCAGTACTAAGGACCTTGCACGATGGCCACCCCGGCATCATGCGAATGAAGGCCCTTGCACGAAGCTACGCATGGTGGCCAGGCATCGACAAGCAAATCGAGACTTGGGTCAAAGCTTGTCATAGATGCCAAGAAGTGAGCAACGCTCCACCAAAGGCAATCCCAACTGAATGGGAGACACCACGGGGACCCTGGTCCCGTATTCACCTGGATTTTGCTGGGCCGACCAAAGGCCACACCTTCTTGTTAACTGTCGACGCCTACTCGAATTGGCTCGAGATCCACCGTATGAGGAACACGACCACAGAAGCGGTTATCAAGAGACTGGAAAGACTGTTTGCAACCCATGGATTACCAGACGTTCTGGTATCCGACAATGGGCCCCAATTTACCGCACTGTCCTTTGAGCAGTACCTGACTGACCGCGGTATCCAACATGCGCTCACTTCACCTGTGCACCCTGCGGCCAACGGTAGGGCTGAGCGCATGGTCCAATTCGTCAAGAAAACGCTACAGAAAATAGACTACGACAACATTGATGAGAAAATCAACCGAATCCTTTTTCTACAGCACATCACACCTCACAGCATCACCAACAAAACTCCCGCCAAGTTGCTAATGGGATGGAAGCTCCGCTCCCACCTCGACCGGTTACACCCAGCTTATGAACCGGAAAAACCACTCGGATCCAGCGGCCGATGCCGTACCTTCCAGGTAGGCGATTTGGTGTATGCTAAAAACCTATCGGGTGATCCGCTGTGGGTAGAAGCGATGGTAATCCGTGTAACCCGCCCAAGATCCTACCTTGTACAGTGCCCTGACGATAGACTTTGGAAGCGCCATATCGATCAATTACAATCACGGCTCCAGTCAGGCAATTCCGAACTCCCTTATGACCAAACTGAGGGGGGGGGAGATACAGAGGAAGACAAATTTCAACTAGAGGAAAATCCCCTTGAAGGGAACAATAGCAGAACAGAGACACGGGAACTGGAACCAGGCATGGGAGTAAGTTCACCTCAGGGAGTTGGCGAAGATATTGGTGACAACGGAAATGCGAACTCTGAACCAGAGGCGCCCCTTTCACCAAACAACGATCTACCTCAGTGAGAGTGCAGCCAAATGCAAGACGCACAGCGAAAATCAAAAAGACTAATAAAACAACCGTCCTACCTTAAGGACTATGTGACCGCGTCCCGTAAACAGAAGCCAGGGGGAAGGGGTGTTGTGAATGCATAAATATTAAATAAAGTTATCTTGAGCTTGAATTTCTTCTGATTGGTTGTTAATGGCAGGATCAGATTGGTCCGTTCAGGAGAATCTGATTGGCCATTAAAGGGGCATTCGCATTGGTTAACGGAGCTAGCACTCCTGGATTGTTATTGGTTGAAATAGTTATTGGGTTGCCTATATAAGGAAGGCTATTGCAGCCGTCCAGTTTGAGCTGTCACACCATGTAAATAAAGACTTGAAGTTCACTGTTTAACCGGCTTGTCTCCATTCTTTCTCGCCCATGCTCCAAACTTAACAAAAAGAGAGGCTCTTTGCTTTCCTCCGCACTCTGCAGAGGCTAACTGACCCTGACCATCCTTGGTGGAGGAGGCTGTGGTGGGAGTGGAGACCATCAGAGCCACCCCACTCCCTTCCTCGGCTTGCTCCAAGGGTATGAAAGGGATGGGACAACTTGCCACAGCCAACTCACTGCGGCAAACTCATTGTGGCCAACTCGTCACAGCCAACACACCGCAAGACAACTTGTTGCAGGACAATTGAACAATTTTATTGAATTATTTAAAATAAATAAAAAATATTTTGATTTTTGCCATTCACATTTTGTTCTGTCACTGCTTTTCCATTCTTTCTTTAATGATTCCATTCCACAATTTCTTTGATATTAGTATAACTCTTATTCTGCGGTGGGTTGGCCTGCAGCGAGTTGGCCATGGCCAATTTTTATAGCCCCATCTATGAAGGACTGCCCCCTCCCACAAGGCCAAGAGAGTGGTGTATTCCACAAATCTAGCAGGATGAGGAGGCAGCGAGTAACAGGAGAGCACAAATGCAATTCTGGAAAATGAGGTGAGGGGGAAGGGCAGTCTGGGGGAAGGGGAGGAGAGCTACCCAGGGACAGAGTAACTGCCTGCATTTGTTTGGGTCAGCATTAGGAAGTCTGCCTGGCAGCTGCAGAAATGATTTATTATACACTCACAAGAGATGCCCTGTAGGAAAGTAAATAAAATATACACACTGTCCCACTTATTCAAACAATTCAGGGATATGACCTAATTTCTGCCTACCTACAATCTTTTTTTTTTTTTTTGCTCTTCCCCAGAAGTTCCTGGAAAGAGCTGTGCTCCTCAGTTGCCCCATCCAAGAAAGTGCCAAACAGCTCCTTGGCACACACCGTCACCGGTGCCCACTGCTGCAGCATGCAAAGTTTCATGCCCCTTGGTGAGTCCTACCATTGTCCTACATCTTTTTGTTCACAGATGACCTTGTTTTCATGCAGCAGAACACAACTTGCCAGGTCTCCAGGCTATGGCCAAACCCACCACTACAGCTCTGTTCCCCCCCTCCATTTCCCAGCAACCCTCTCCCATCATTTACAGGAGTGATCAGTGGAGGATTTGCGCTCTTTTCACTGCCACATGGGAAATAGTTAGGATGCAGCAGAGAGCAACCTCGTGAGTAAAGGCTGACTTGGGACTGGCTGTGGACAGAACAAGAAGGCTCCCAGGCTGTGTGTCACCTCAGGGGTGGAGGAGAGCACCTGAAGTGGAACCTGAGCATGAGACCCTGTGTGGGGATGAACCTCTGCAGAAATATGCAGAAAAATCCACATCAGTTCTCAACGAGGTATTTCTTTCCCCGAAACCTCCACAAAGAAAGACAGAAACGAGTGCATGCTGATTGACAGCTGCTGATTCAATTTTTTTAACAACCAGTTCTGTGGGCGTGGCTTAGGTGGTGGACATGGCTTGGTGGTCATGTTATTGGCTGGGTTTGGCCAACTCAATATCACTCACACCGAGGCATGCATCTCCCCTCCTGGCCTCTCATGACTGTGGGGATGCTGCAACAGTCATAAGTGTGAAAAATGGTCATAAGTCACTTTTTTCAGTGCCATTGTAACTTTGAATGATCACTCCACACAAACAAATTACCAGCAAAGGAGGGGAAAAATACTCCAGAGAAGTTCTAGAGACAGGAAGTCTAGTCCCGCCAAGAATGTAATAAGTGTTAACGGAGAGGCAGTTTTTGTAAGCAACACCAGAATGTTTCCTTCCTGCCTTCCTTACAGGATTAGGCCAGTAATTTCTTCTAACAACTGGTTCTCCGAACTGCTTAGAATGTTAACAACCTGTTCTAGCGAATAGGTGAGAACTGGTGGAATCCCACCCCTGGTTCCAACATAAATCTGCAGTCAAACACTTGTATCTCCATCCTGAAACACTAAAGCAAGAGCAAAGAGTCCCTTTGACAGGGAGGGAGGTTGGTGGAGGTTCTCCTCGGACTCTCTTGCCTGGGAGTAGAGAAGATCCAAGGGGTGTCTAAGGTATACCCATGCAATTCCTACCCCCAGCCCCAAGCAAACCTACACATGCCTTTTATCCAAGGGTGAACCTCCTCTGGCTCCGTGGCTGACAGATGGGTGGATGGTCCAACCTGCCTCACTTGAAAGCAGGAGGGGCCCTTGCCCTCTGCTCCCCCAATATCACCCCTTGCCAGAGGTCTGAATGTGAAGCCAGCAGTGGTGCCCACCTTCCCAGGAAAGGCTAGATGTTCTCTGCTATGCCCAGAATTAACTGAAACTGCCCCCAGAAGGTTGTGTTGGGGGGTGTTTTCTGATAGAACATGGTAGAGAAGATGAACAATGTGTCCTTCACTAAACGTGACCCCACCTCCCTTCTCAGAGGCCCTTTGGATTCCAGGGGCTGCAGAGAAGGCAATGCCAGATCTAACAGCACCCTGTCCTCAGCCCTTCTTGGGATAGAAATGGTGGCAAGCCACGGCAGCCTTTGTGGTCTTCAAGAAATGGGTTGCTGAGGCCTGGCACTCAAGGGGCCAGGACATGAGAATGGAGGCACTAATATTACAGGTCTGTAAGGGGCATGCATAAGTGCACAGTTGTGCCTATGGTCCCTGTTCTATTGTCCCCAGTTATTTGTCCCTATTTCTTGTATTTAAACTTACGTTTATTCTTGTTTCTGTTGTATTGTAAGCTTTTGACAAATAAAATAAATTAATAAATAAATATTGGGGCTGGGAAACTTTTAGGTTTTCAGAGGCAACTGTGGATGTGGCACATCTTTATTTTTTTTTAAATTAAACATAACATTTAAAACATTGAGCATGGTGGAGTCATTTTGACATAACTTTTGGTCATCATTCTAGTGTCGTATAATATAATATAGATCTTATATACATTTATTCATCCTTAAATTATATCCTCCAACATCCTTAGTATTATTTCAGTCTCATAGTCTCGGATATCCTCTCAGCAATTCTTTTCCATCCTAGGTTCTTCCTTTCTGTCCCCACCAATGGTAAAATCTATTCCAAAATATGTAATATTCCGATTCCTCCTTATTTTTCATCTCTAGGGTTAGCCTATCCATTTCAGCGCATATCAGAATTTTATTCATTACTTCCTCTTCACTAGGGATTTCTTTCTCCTTCCACTTCTGGGCAAACACCATTCTTGCCGCAGTGATGACACGTATTATCAAGCATAACCCCCCCCCCCTTTTTTTTTTGGTATAATTCTCAATAAAAAACATTCTGGTCTATGGTCTATTTTAAATCCCATCATTTCTTCCAGCCATTGGAAAATATTTCTTCCAGCCACTACATGATATTATGTGCCCTATTCCATTAACAATTTCCAACATTTTGGGAATTGATTTGTATACATCCTAGCTAGCCTGGCTGGTGGGAGATGCTATAGCTAAAACATTTTAAGTAAATTCTCCTTGTATGCTGTGGCAAGAGTAATCTTTTTGTTCCTTTCCCATAATATTTGATCTTGGCAACTTCTTCAACCAAGAGAAACTCGGTGCAGCGCCAGGGAGAGACATAGTGCTTTAGGTCAAGGATCCCATCCTCATGCTCTGGAGCATCTTTCTCTCTCTGAATCTGAAGTGCACAGCAGAAGCTGCTCTTCCTGTCATGCCTTTTCATCCTTCTTGGTGTCCCTCTCCTAACCACAGCTCCGCATCCCATCCTCTGACCAACTGCTCCGTCAGGGCCATTCTCCTCATCCTTTCACCTCCTGCCTTGTGGGAGAATCTCTGGGATTTTCCTCAGCTTTTAAGAAACCTCCCCCTTTTTTTAACCCAAAAGGTTCATTTCCCCTCATCTCAAACCTGCTGTACCCTGGAAAGGTGGTATCTGGGCACCATCTGAGAGCAAGTCTTGCAGCTGGCAGGGAAGCAGGCTGGCTTACCTTGCACTTCCCAAGGCTGAGCCTCAGGATGAGGCCAGTGATGAGGCTATCCAGACAAGTCAAGGGGAGCGGTTGGGGGACTCCCCCCCAACAAGCCTCTTCCTGAATGGGCAGGGACAGCAGGTGAACCCCTCTGCTGCAAGCCTGACTGAGCAGTAGCCAAGGCAGGGGTGCATTGTGCTTCCAAGGGGTCAGTTGAGCTATAAGTAAAGAATGTATAGTCCAGTCAGACACGGAGGGAGTGGTGGCATCCTTGGCTGGTGCTGTAGTGGATCTGCAGTGTGGGCAGATCACATCCAGCTCTCCCCTCCCTGCCAGCCACTCTAGCAGAAGAAGCTGTGGATGGTGTGGAGCTGGACTGCGGGGGGGGGGGGGGGGCTTTGGGGGCCCCCACAAGCCATATCCCATCAAAAGATGGCCTGCCTCAAATATGTAAAAATGGGTTAGGGTGTGGCTTGGTGCATCATTTGCTCATGCCCTGAACTCTCTTGATGAGTTCCTGAATCCCCCACTCCTCCTCTTCCTCCTCTTCCATACTGAATCAATCAGAACAGAGCTGGAAGGGACCTTGGAGGTCATCTAGTCCAACCCACTGTTCAAGCAGGAGACCCCATACCATTTCAGACAAGTGGCTGTCCAGTCTCTTCTTAAAAGCCTCCAGTGTTGGAGCACCCACAACTTCTGGAGGGAAGCTGTTCCACTGGTTAGTTCTTCTGACTGTCAGGAAATGTCTCCTCACTTCTAGGTTGGGTCTCTCCTTCATTAGTTTCCATCCATTGCTTATTGTCTTGCCTTCTGGTGCTTTCAAGGATAGGTTAGCAATAGCAATAACACTTAGACTTATATACCGCTTCACAGTGCTTTTACAGCCCTCTCTAAGTGGTTTTACAGAGTCAGCCTATTGCCCCCAACAATCTGCGTCCTCATTTTACCCACCTCAGAAGGATGGAAGTCTGAGTCAACCTGGAGCCTGGTGAGATTCGTTCTGTCAAATTGCAGGCAGCCAGCAGTCAGCAGAAGTAGCCTGCAGTACTGCACTCTGACCACTGCACCACTGAGATTGACCCCTTCTTCTTTGGTGCAGCCTCTCAAATTTTGGAATACTTTCTCCTTTTCTCTTACTGGCCATACCCAATTCCTGCCATCGTTCTTCATATGTTTTAGTGTCTGGGGCTTCTAGGCCTTCAATCAACTTAATTGCTCTTCTTTGTACTTTTTCCTCAACATCTTTTTTGTAATCCAAAACTGGATGCAGGATTCACTCATAAGCGCCTGTTCCTGCAACTCTGAGACACGTGGGAGGAAGTTGGGGCAGTGTCTGATGTGGCTCCTCTGCACCCTGTCCCACCCAAATGTTTCTGAGTGGCATTTCAGCCCTTCCCCTTCCCTCCATGGCACAACTGATGTCAGCAGGCCCTTTGAGGGGATCTCTTGAAAGGAGAGAGAGAGAGAGAGAGAGAGAGCATCTCTAGTCAGTTTTCATCAAGTTTTCTCTTGTGGCTATCTAGCTTTGGCAGTGGATGCCGACTCTGGGTGGAAATGATCTTAGTACAATGAGTAAAATCTTCTTCAAAGCCTTCCCTACAGAAACATCAGGGGCTAATAGAGGCTGGTGGATCCCAACCCCTGGGTACATCCAGAACTGTTCCTGGCAGGAGGAGTCCTGGGCCATGTCTGTAGCAAAAAACATTGGTGGAAGGAGGAAAAGCACTCTTGGAGACCAGCTGCTCAACCTGCCAGCCACCTTAGCTACGGAAGTGGGTGAGAGACAGGCCGCATTGTGAGGGCAGGGAATATAAAAGGCCTGTGGGCACCTCTGGGCTAGGCCCACCTGAGGGGAATCAGCCCTTTGAGAAAGGCATGGCGGCATGGACTGGGTTTCTTCATCAGTCACCAACCTTGCCATTAAAGAGAGCCTGACGGCTCTTCTCCCTTAGGCTCAGAGGCAAGTGTGGGTGGATGAGTTTGGCATGGAAGGAGTGCTCTGACCCACGCCCTTTTCTGATAAATCAAACACAATCCAAAAGGAACAGAAACCTTGGAATGCTTTTACAAAATAATTAGCTGTGATAAGCACAAGTCTTGCCAAACTGTGCAGGACTTGCCAAAAGATAACAGACAATAAATAATTTGCAAAATAAGAATCTTCAGATACAAACTCAGGATACTGGAATTGTCCATGAAGCTGGAGTTTCAAAATGTCTTTGCCTTCTGCAAAGAAGGTTAGTTTCACAGCTGGCTTTTATCTTCTTGAAGGAGGAGGAGCCGTTACCTTGCAGCCTTACTCCCGAGTCGTCCATGCTGTTGTAATTGCTCTTTCCTCCGAGCAATCCTGAGCTCACGCGCACTTAGCACAGGCTCCTCGGGAACCTCCTCATCACTGCTGCCAGCCCTCACAATCTCTGAAGGCAGCAGTCCATTCCCTAATGGTCCTGGCCGCTCCTCTGAGTCTTCGCTCTCCTCAGCCATCTGCACCTGCTGCCGGCTAACCACAACAAGGAGGGAGCAATGTGATGAGCCCTCTGGATCCATTCAAGCCAGTCCCCCAAACCTTGGCCAGAGAGAGAAGGAGAGGAAAACCTGGAGGGGTAAATGCGGTATTTCTATACCATGGAGCATTTGGAAGGGGCCATCCCAGTCCTGAAAGAAGGGGGAGAGGGCTTTCCAAGCAGGGTGACTGGGACCCTGCCCCCATTTCATGTTAGTGGCTTCCCTTCCCTCTTCTGAAGGCCCCTCTTGCCCAGAAGGGAAAAGGGGAGGCCAGACATGGAAGCATTTGCTGGAGTTCTACTTGTTGCGATCAAGAGGCTCCTGGCAATTGACCAAATACCCATCTCATGTGCAAAAACACTGGCAGTAAAATAATAAGAGATAAATGCAACCCAGTGCACTAAATCATCCACGGTAGCAACTCAGCAAGACTATAAACAGAATCCCAACCATCTTCATGTCAACAGAAATAAAACAAAACCAATAAATCAACCGTGGAGTTCATCACTCAGAGGCTCTCAGGAATTGCTCTTGTAATGACTTCTGGAAAGCTGACAGAGCGGGAGCTGCCTGGATTTCCAGGAAGAAGCTGTTTTAAAACCCAGGCGCAGACAGAGCAAAGCAAGACCTGTCGGCTGCCACTCTTTCCCTTGGCAAAAAGGGCACCTCCCAGCATCTACATGTTGGGATAGTTGACACCAATTCATGAAGACGGCCCTTAGCGTCCCTTGGAGGGAAGGCCTGGAGGTCTCGAGAGCCCAAGAGCAAGCCTCAAGTGGAGCAGCCCTCTTAAAGGAGCAAACAGTTAAAGGAATGAAGTAATTTGTTAAGCTTGCATGCTGACTCCTGAGGACTCTTGGTGGTTCACAACACTGAAACAAAGAAATTGCAATACAATTCATAAAAGACAGTAGATCTGACAGAGGAGGAGAGGGAATGAAATGTGGGCTGCCCTCTTCTGTTGTAATGACGAAGCAGTCAAGTTGTTTGATCATGAACAACTGAATCATGATGATCTTTATTGGAGTCTAGTCTTGTATTTATACACATTTTCAGTAATACTCCATCACTGGTTAACTTTGGTTACTGCTTAACTTTCGTTACTGTTTAGCACAGTAATCCATACAATTAATTATCTCTAGTTAAAGTCTAACATATGTTTACTTCCTCTCTCTAATCCTCCTTTAGATTAGTGACTTTGTTTACCTGAGTTGTATTTGCTTGGAAACATTCTTTATCTGAGGTTTGCCATCTGAGATTGGAACATTCCTGCAATTACAACTCTATACTCTTCCTTGCCAGAGGCCTGGTGAGGAGCCAGGACTCGATGGGGCCATCTGGGTCTCAGGGGAACCTCATTGCAACTGGCTGCGTTCAACCAACTTCTCAAGAAGAAGAAGAAGAAGAAGAAGAAGAAGAAGAGACCGAGAAGAGACAAAATGATGGGATGTCACCAGGATTGATCCTCCATAGCTCCTGAGGTCAAGACAAGGACCAGAGATGGAAGCTTTGCAGAGGGACATCCAAAAGTACAATAAGGAGGCATTTTGTGACAAAGGAAGCTATTAAGCTGAACCAAAGGTGCTTTTTACAAGAGGCAACTGGACTTTCTGGTTTTCCTTTTCATTGAAGACGTTTTGCTTCTCCCCCAGAAGCTTCTTCAGCTCTGACTGGATGGTGGGGAATGGAAGGATTTTGTACACTCTTGAAAAAAAGCACCTTTGAGACAGCCATGATCTGGATGACTGAGAATCTCCACAGACATCTATTAAGCTGAATTTCCCATCATTTATTTATTTGTATTTATCGCATTTATACTCCACCCATCTTTCCATCAAGAGTGATGGCTTATATCCTGCCTTTTTATTTTTTATAAATAGCTCAGGGACATGAACATGCCTAATACTCCTTCCTTCTCCTATTTTGCCCCCACAACAACCCTGTGAGGTAGGTTGGGCTGAGAAAGAGAGAAAGTCACCCAGCCAGCTTTCATGGCTAAGATGGGACTAGAGTCAAAGTCTCTAGTCACTCTCTCTAAGGTCAAACAAGGCCAAACTTGGGTTACAAGCTGGTTGGTCAATTCCTGTCCTAATCAATACTGAATCTATACTGAAAAAAGAAGGCGGAAAAATGCAAGGAAGCCAGGAGGAAAAACTACTACAGCTTCTACAGAAACTGTCTGATGCTCTCTTCTTATCAAGGCTTTGGATGGTAAATAATTTTTTTTGAGTTCCTCGGTCCCTTCTGACCCCATGGTTCTTAATTTAACAGGAGGGAGACATAGATTATGCAGATTATTAGAGTTGAAGGGATCATGTAGGTCATCTAGTCCAATCCCCCACCCAAGCAGGAGACCCTGGCCGGCACCATTTCTGACAAATGGCAGTCCAATCTCTTCTTGAAAGCCTCCAGTGATGAAGCTCCCAAAACTTCTGAAGGCAACTTCTGTTCCATTGGTTGATTGTTCTCAATGTCAGAAAGTTTCTCCTTATTTCCAGGTTGAATCTCTCCTTGTTCAGTTTCCATCCATTATTCCTTGTCTGGCCTTCAGGTGCCTTGGAAAATAGCTTGACCCCTTCCTCCTCTCTGTGGCAGCCTCTCAAATACTGGAACACTGCTATCCTGTCTCCCGTGGTCCTTCTCTTCCCAAGACTAGCCAGGCCCAGTTCCTGCAACCATTCACCGTAGGTTTTACTCTCCAGTCCCCTAATCATCCTAGTTACTCTTCTCTGCACTCTGTTGACCTTTTTTTAATCTATTCTCACAGCGACCCTCCCAGTGAGGTAGCTACGTTGGTGGTAGAAATGGTGCCTCTGTTGAAGGTTCCCGAGAAAAGCCTAAGGAAAGAGGCATCCAGATGTTTGGTATATATTAATATATACCTGGGAAGCATCAAAACCAGTCAGGCAGCTCACAAGGCAGCTTCCTTTCTCGTTCCAAACATCATTTGGAAAGGAATGCAGAAGAACTGGAAGGACCAGCTTGATCAGCTGGGCAGAAAGGGAGACAATAGAGCCTTCATTACAGATAGTCCTCCATTTGCAACTGTTTGTTTAGTGACCATTTGAAATTACCACAGCATTGAAAAAAGGGACTTATGGCCATTTTTTATAAAGACTGAATATTTTTTTAAAATATTTTTTATATTTATATTTATATTTTTTATACAGGCTGAATAGTCAAGACCTTATTGATGATCCAAACTCTGTCAAGGATCTTGGAGGACTCATCTCTAATGGTCTAAGTCAGGGGTAAGGAACGTTGGCTCTTTTATCACTTACGGACTTCAACTCCCAGAATTCCTGAGTGAGCCATAAAAGGTTCTCCATCCCTGGCCTACTGGTTTTTTCAGTTGTGAGGGAAATCAATTTTTGACTTGAATGGGACTGTTTAATATACAAATGTAGGACATATTTTTATATATATTCTTTGTATGTCCTACATTTGTATATTAAACAGTCCCATTCAAGTCAAAAATTGATTTCCCTCACAACTGAAAAAACCAGTAGGCCAGGGATGGGGAACCTTTTATGGCTCCCTCAGGAATTCTGAGAGTTGAAGTCCATAAGTGATAAAAGAGCCAACGTTCCTTACCCCTGGTCTAAGTGCTAGAGCCCACTGTAACTACATAGCCAAAAAGATGTTAAGAGTTGTTAACCTAATCTTATGTGGCTTTTTCTGTGGTAATATTACACTAGAGCATACAAAACATTTGCTAGACCAATACTCGAATACAGCTCATCAGTCTGGATGAGTCTCATCACTCATTACATAGCTGATTTTTTACACAGTTGAGAAAGTCCAGAAATATTTCACAAGAAGAATTCTCCAATCCTCTACTCGATGTAGAATACCTTATGCCACCAGACTTGAAATTCTAGACCTAGAAAACCTTGAATTATGCCATCTTCAGTCTGATCTAAGTATGGTATATAAAATCATACATTGCAATGTCCTACCTGTCAATGAATACTTCAGTTTCAACCATAACAACCCAAGTGCACACAAGAGATACAAACTCAAGGTTCATCGCACCAAACTTGATTGCAGGAAATACGACTTCAGCCACAGAGTGGTCAATGCCTGGAATACTCTACCTGACTCTGTGGTTTCTTCCCCAAACCCCAAAAACTTTAACCTTAGACTGTCTACTATTGACCTCACCCCTTTCCTAAGAGGCCTGTAGGGGGCATGCATAAGCGCCCCAACATGCCTACCGTCCCTGTCCTATTGTTTCTTCTTCTTTTTTCTTATATGTATCCATGTATTCATAACTATGTTTTTACCTATACCTATTATCTTGTAAGCAATTGACAAAAATAAATAAATACATAAAAATAAAAATATTTTTTTCACACATTGTGGCCAACCAACCATCCGTCAAAATTCAGACTCTTGGCAAGGGACTCATATTTATGACGGTTGCAGTATCCCAGGATTATGTGATCTCCTTTTGCAACCTTCTGATGATCAGTCAAATGGGACACCAGATTCACTTAACAACCATTTTACTAGCTTAATAATGGCGGTGATTCACATAACAACGGTGGCAAGAAAGGTTGTAAAATGAGGTAAAATTCAATTAACAACTGTTTCACTTAGCAACCGAAATGTTATGCTCAGTTGTGGTCATAAGTTGAGGACTACCTGTACTGTTCATCGTCAGTCTCTAACCACTGTACCTACACTGCATTATGGAAATACACAGGTTTATTTATCCAGAAGGTGTTAATATAATATAATTCCCCAAACCACAGGATGAAGCTCACCAACTCCTTTCTCCAAAAAAACATTTAAGAATCCCATTGCACAAATATTTTTATGGAAGTCAATAGTCATTAAATTATTATGGAGTTGATTAGATTTTAATTATGCATTAGTGCTCTTTTGAGAGTTTTGCAAGGTTAAATATCTGCTTAATCTTATGGATAGACGGTAACCTGTTTAAAATAAATTTTAAAAATTTACATCCACTTGACTGGAATTTGGCAGGCTCCATTCCCTCCGAAGAAGCAAAGGGCAGAGATCCAGCATCTGGTGGCTTGGAATTTTGGCAGGCTGGGTCCATTCAGAAATTCCTGAGAATCTCAGTTCAGTTTGGACAAGAATCTCTAACTGTTTATTCAGTTCTTATGGAGACTGAAGAAGCTTTGGCTTTTCCAGGGACAGCTGAGCTTTAATGTACAATGTGGAAGGAGGCTGAGCAGAGCCATGGCCAAAGGACTGAAGCCAAAAGCTTTGGGTCAATGCCAAACCTGCGTCCCCGGTGCAGCACTTCAAACAATTTTGTGTCCTGAGTGCTTCTTGCAGATTTTGTTGTTTGTCTTGGAGAAACTTTGCTAGATACCTGTTGACTGAACTTGCAGAATCCAAATAAAATGTGCACTTCTAAGAAAACAGAAAAAGGACCTCTGCTCCTTTGAAAGCAGAGGAGAGAGTCACCAATCTGGGTGACGAAAAGCTTTGATCTGGTGCAAATCAGCACCATGAGTCTGCTGGCTACTGAATGAACATAGAAAATAGAATGGGAAGGGAGTAGATGGAGATCTTCTAGTTCAACCCCCTGCTCATGGCATGAGATCCTATACCATTCCAGAAATGGCTGCCCAGTCTCTTCTTGAAAATCTCCAGTGATGGAGCATCTACAACTGATTAATTCTTTTGTCAGGAAATTTCTCCTTTGTTCTAGACTGGATCTGTCCCCAATAAGTTTTCCATCCATTCCTTCTTGTCTTGCCCTCAAGTGTTTTGGAGACTAAGTTGATCTTCTCTGTGACAGCCTCACAAGGACTGGAAGTCTGCTATCTTTCTCTTCATTAGACATTCCCAGTTCCTGCAACTGTCCATCATATTTTAGCCTTTACTAGTCCCTTAATTGTCTTTGGTGCTCTTTTCTGCACTTTTCAATATTGTTTTTTGTATCATGGTGACCAAAACTCCTCCTCCTCCTCCCTCTGACCCCACTTTATCTTTTCCAACCAGCAGGTCAGGTCCCTCTTTCAAGATCTGCTCTGATTAGAAGTTAGCTTCTTTAACAACTATCTAGAACTGCCAAGAGTCCACATCTGTCTTTGTCCCTCTGGATTGTCTTTCATAAGAAGTGCCGGCATTTAAATCAAAGCCCCTTTCCCAATTTTGCCTCAATCTCTGGATGTTTTCCAGACATTGCCTGACTTAACCCCCCCCCCCTCCATTCAGGTAGATTGTGGGGGCTTCTCTTGCGCAGACCTACACTGATAATGGGACATTTCCTGTGCGGGAATGACAGTTCCATTTTCGGGTATTTTATCGCCTACTAAAAACAATGACAAATCATAGTCACCTCATGATTTGGACAGATAAATTAGCCCTAATTACCAGATGTTGATTTTGCCTCCAGAGCATTTTAGCTCTGCGTGGCCCTTGACCTTTTCTGTCTCTGGCAATATGTCTTCAATGGGTGCCTCACTTTCCCTCTGTGTTTGTGTTCTGCATTATTCCTAGCCCTCCCTGGCTATTTGGGATGATGGGTGGCAGCTCATTTCTCTTCTTGTTGCCCCCAAGGGCCAATGTTCCAGCATAGCTAAAAACAGCTGGAAGGCCAATTTTGCTCATCATGCCACCCCACCTGCACCGCTCTGAGTCACAAGTCTGAAACTTTTCCCTTCCACAAATCCAAAGCCTCCATTTGTCTCTCTTGGTAGGAAGAGATCCAGATCTGATCAGAATCAGAATAGAGTTGGAATGTGGTGACCAAAACTGGATGCAGTATTCCAAGTGCGGTCTGACTAAAGTTTTATAAAGCCGTACTAATACTTCATGTGATTTTGATTCTATACCTCTGTTTATACAACCAAGGATTGTATTAGCATTTTGGGCTGCTGTTGCACACTGCTGGCTCATGTTTAAGTGAGAGAGATCCCTCTCACAGTTAATGTTTTGGAGCCAGATTTTGCCTAATCTTTACTTGTACCTTTGGTTTTTTTCAGCTCAGGTGTAAAACTTTGCCTTTTGCCACGTTAAATTTTCTTTTGTTGGATAGGGCCCATTGTTCATGTCTGTCACAAACTGTTTGGATCCTGAGCTTGCCTTCTGAGGGACAACTGAGCTCAACTGCCCCCTTATTTTGCACCTCTCCCAGTGATGTACCCCCTCCTGCCTGGGATGATGGGTGTCTGGGCTGCCCCCACTGCCTTCTGCTGCCAGTTATGCTCTGGGCAGGCCAGCTGTCCGTCAGGCGGAGGGAAGCTCCCACAGGCTCTTAGCTCAGATCCTAGGAAGCTCAGGTTTCGGGAGAGGTTTCTTTGGGGTGATGACAGGATGTGCCACAACATAGGGAGAACTGCACACAGTGCTTGGTTGTAGCCCATGTTCCCCAACAATAGGTTGGTGCCTGCTTGGTGGGGTGAATCTACAGCCAGCTTTCATGCCGAAGATAGGACATGAACTCACAGTCTCCTGTTTCTAGGCCAGCACCTTCATTCCAACACCAAACTGGCTCTAAGCCCACTAAGATTTTGGTGAAATAAGATTTATTGACTAAGGATTTTTGCGAGGTCACATCAGCTTCTTTAGCTCTGCCAAATGTTTCCCTTCATTGTAATTGATTGCAATTGTGTTCCTTTCCCCCAAAGCATCTTCTGCCAGGCAGTCAATTTGGGAATCGATTAGGAATCACAATGTAATTCTAGCTGGCTAGTTAAATAAGGCTGCCTGTGAGAAGGTGATCTTGTGGCGGCCAGAATTGTTGGTGTTTGGAAATCTCTGGAACTGAGTCTCAGACTGGAAAAACAGAGAAACAAAATGAAACAAACAGAACAGTACAGAAGATTGGAACGGAACAGAACAGAATTCTTTATTGGCTAAGTATGATTGGACAACAAGGAATTTGTCTCTGGTGCATAAGCTCTGAGTGTACATACAAGCAATGTGACAATCATGCTCATAAAATAACATCATCATAAATCATAAGATACAACACTCAGTAATAGTCATGTCATGTAATATGGGTGATAGACATGATAATAATGTTAATGCTTCTTCCAACCCTGATGGATTGATTATGTCCTCCTGGACTAACTGGGGCCACCAGGGACTTGAGACTAAATGCCTCTGAATACAGCTCAAGAACAAAGCCTGGGGGAAAACAAACACTCACTGGCCCCAATTTTGACCATCATTTGGTTTTCCACCATACCTTGGGAGCCAGCAAAGCTTGGCACTTAAGCTTCACAGGGGTTTTCTCTGTGGGCACAGCTGGGAGATGAGAGGGCCCCATTCTCGCAGGAGTCCCATAGCTTGCAGCCCACCGGTGATTCAAATGGACCTGGAGCAGGAGGGCTGAGAAGTCTTCCTCCAGGTGGAAGCATTCTTGCCTCCAGGTCGCCTCTGGGTCTAGAGGTGTCTCTCCCTTCTCCCTCTGGAAAGTAAAGATGAAGAGCAAATGTGGGGCCAGGTCACTGGAGCCCCTTGCGGGCCTGGGAGCGTGTGCTGCAGCGAGTGCTGGGTGGTCTTGCTGTTTAATTGTGGGGTTGGTACAGTGTTACTATCAGAAGAGGTTCCTTAACCTGATAATGAGTAGGAAGCAGCTGCAGCTTAGAAAATGTAATAATTGCAGAGTGGAGCTCTCTAATTATAAGCTGTGTATCAACTACCCCAGCTTTGCTTAGAAAAAAAGCTTCTTCAAAATAGCAGCAAGAGCAACAGAGAGGGAAGGAGCCTGAGGGCGAGGGAGGGCAAAATGTCACTTGGACCCAAGTCGGGGCTCACAGCCATTCCAATGAGTAGACTGACTGGTCTGGTCTGGTCTGGTGAGGAGAGGAGAGGAGAGGAGAGGAAGGCTGCAGCTCCAGCTCCTTGCAACTGACATCCCTGCTTGCTCTTTTCTGGGCAGGGGGCTTGCTCTATAAGGTGGACATTGTAAAAGCTGCCCTCCTGAACTCTCTGGAGGGATGGCTGAGTGTGGACAAGACCAATGACCTCACGTTTCGAGTCTGCACCCAAATAAGAAACCTTCATATAATAATTCAGAAGACACTCAAGACACTCAGGCTGGTGCTGTCTTTTTAGGAGTATTTTATCTCTGTCTACAACTCTCTGTCTCCTGTTGTTCATCCTATTTCTGTCCTGAATTTCTGGAATCCAATTATAGTTTTTGTTGTGGTCTTTGATCCTAAACAACAAGCTGGGCAAGGATTTGTCTCCAATTATCCTGTGTGGAGAGAAATCCTGTGTGGAGAGCCTCTTAACCTGCTGTGGTCTTGGTGCAACAACACAGTCTAACTTTCTTCCCCCCACCCCCCACCCAGCCAGGGACAAGCATCAGTGGAAGCATCCAATCCCTAAAAGCACTTTCCATTCTAACAGAAATCTGGCTGCTGGAGTGCAGGAGCTTGCCCCACCTGTGAAACCCGCAAGGCCACGTAGCTGAGATGGTGGTGAGGGGTAAAAGAGCCACTCCTCTTCAGGGCAAAACAATTGGCAGGTGTCTATCAGCAGAGTACACCACTTACCTTGTCCTCTCTTTATTACGGTATTAGGAAAACAGCCTCATCCCATGAGACTCACTTTTCTTTCCATTCTTCTTCTTCCTATGAGCCTCGGTGGCGCAGTGGTTAGAGTGCATTACTGCAGGCTATTTCTGTTGATTGCCAGCTGCCTGCAATTTGGCAGTTCGAATCCCACCAGGCTCAAAGTTGACTCAGCCTTCCGTCCTTCCGAGGTGGGTAAAACGAGGACCCAGATTGTTGGGGGTGAGAGGCTGACTCTGTAAACCGCTTAGAGGGGGCTGCAAAACACTGTGAAGCAGTATATAAATCGAAGTGCTACTTCTATTGCTAATCCCAGGAAAGGTCATTTCTGGCTGGGTCCAGAAATCTTCATCCAGAGTCTGCAGGAAAGGCAGATGGCAGACAACCTGCTACAGGAGAGATGGACCGGCCATTCCAAGAGAGGCCGGATTGTCCCTCAATCATTTCACATCCTGGGTGGTTTCTTGATTAGGCTACAGGTAATCCTTGAGGATTCAGGATTCAAAGGTGCAACACTATTGAAAAAAGTTACTCATGATCGGCCTTCTTACAACCGTTGCACTATATCCCAACAGTCCAAGTGTTCAAAATTCTAGAGCTTGGCAACCAGCCTGTATCTGCAATGGTTGCAGTGTCTTTGGGTCATGCGAATGCCATTGGTGGCAGGAGACCCTATAACATTGACAGTCTCTTCTTAAAAACCTCCAGTGATGGAGCACCCACAACTTCTGGAGGGAAGCTGTTCCACAATTGTCCTCCCTGATAGGAAATTCCTCCTTAATTCCAGGTTGCTTCTCCCCTTGATTAGTTTCCTTTCATTGTTTCTTGTCCTGCCTTCTGGGGCTTTGGAGAATAGCTTGACTCCCTCCTCTTTGTAGTAGCCCGTCGAATACTGGAAGACCCTCATATCCCCCCCCTAACTCTTCTTTTCTCTAGATACCCAGTTCCTGAAACTGTTCTTCATATGTTTAGTCTCTTTTAATCATCCTAGTTGCTCTTCTTTACACTTTTCCCAAAGTCTTAACATCTTTTGTGTAAGGTGGTGACCCAGACTGGATGCAGTATCCCAGATGTGGTCTTATTAAGACTTTATAAAATGGCATTAATACTTCATCTGATTTAGATGAGATTCATTTTGCTCCCCAATAAAGATGACCTTCTAAGTCAATTGGCAGGACTTCTGTAATGCCTTAATGCTTTGGATTAGCACAACTGTTGCTAAAAAGAAAAGAAAATACCCCATTGAGCTCATTAGATTTAGAAGTGGGGGAGGACAAGACCAAAACAACCAATGTCTTCAGCTCCCCTTCCTGCACATTGAGGGGTCCCTCTGGTCAGGAAGAAGCCCACCAGATTCTTGTGGTACCAGAGTCCTTTTAAGTCAAGTGAAGGTAGCCCAGTAATTGAAAGGACTTCATTTTCCTCTTTTGTAAACTGAGTTTGAAAAGAAACTTCCAGCTTTGTTCCCGTTTTTTTTTTAAAAAAAATATTCGGTTTCTTTCTTTGCACATGTGCCTGCGCGCGCACACACATCAAAGAGCACATTTATATTGATAAGCAGAGCAGCAGCAATTAATCCCTAAGCACACATTATCTGGAACTTTGTTTCTTTTCTTTTACACCATCTTTATAGGTGCAGGTCTGAGGTTCAGCCTCTCGGATGCTGCCAGCTTTGTCTAAATTCCTTGTGGTATCTTTTTTCCAAAGGAATTTCCCTGGATTAAGACAAAAGGGTACTTTTAATCTTTCAAACAAGCAAGAGACACTTAAACTTTCTGGAAGTTAGTTAAAAGGGAACTTTTCCAAAGAGTGCTTTGGAAACACTTTATTGTCGTTATCTTTATTTTCATTTTCCTTTACTTCTATTTGATTATTATTGGAAATATTATTGTAATTATCATATTTTTCGCACTATAAGACGCTCTTTTCCCCTCTCAAAAAGTGAGTGGAAATGTCTGTGCATCTTATAGAGAGAACGTTGCTGAAGCCCCGCCCACCCACCGGTCCGACCCTGCAGCCGTTTTCGGCCTCTGCAGGCCCCATTTTTGGTCTCCATGTGTCCCATTTTCAGCCCACTCCAGGCAACGAGGATTGCTGCTATTCACTGCCACCTATCACCACTGATTGCTGGTGCCTTTCGCCACTGCCATCGATCGCCACTGCTATTCACTGCCATCTGGAAATGGGCGGGCAGAGGTTGAAAATGGGATGCATGGAGGTGGTGATCCCCGCAGCTGGAGCAGCTGATCGGCAGTATTCCGTGAGGCCGATCCAACCGCCAATCAGCTGCTCGTGCAAAATCAGGCTGTGCTGAAGTTGACCAGGCTGTTTACTGTTTGCTGCAAGGAAGCAAATGGCTGGGAGGCAGAGGCAGGTTCTTTTTCTTGTTTTCCTCCCCAAAAGCTCAGTGCGTCTTATGGTCTGAAGTGTCTTATAGTGCAAAAAACATGATATGTTATGTAATCGTTGCAATTCATGAATACATTATTGCTGTTTTCTGTTTTTATTTTTGACTATACTATGTGTGCTTTGATTTTGATTCTCTTCTGTGGCTGTTTTATTGGCAATTATTTTTTAAACCATGAATTAATGAAACAAAGGTACAATTTTCCTCAATTAATGTTTAATTGAACACACTTAGTTAACATACTACAAATCACCAGCAAAACAATAAGCAGGAAGCAATTCGTTAGAGCAATACTGAACATTCTAGATCAAAATTAAGTTATAATTCTATATGTAAGGCTATGACACAAAATTCAGACTGTGTCACAAAACATATAATCCAAGAATTGTTTCCAGTAGGATTAGATTCTGCATCAGATTTATCTGGGATGGTTCATGTTTGGGTGGCAGTAGAGATCAAGAAAGTAAACTTGGCAGCCACAACTGTGTACACAACTGCCTTTTTTACACACATCCCTTATCCTAAAAAGTGGACTGGGCTTCAGTTTCATGGTTGTGGCCACTATCCTGACTGCCCACTCTGGGACCCCACTGAGATTTATTTTTAATGTTGGGCATTAATCTTGACATCAAAGCTTGTGCCCTTAATTTATTTGGCGATTTTTCAAGAAACGAGACCAGTTTCCAGTAGAAAGCAACTCAAACCCTTGCAGGAAATACAGATGCCTGATACAGCCATTGCTGATCAGAATTCCACCTACCTCTCTCCATGCTTCTCCTGCCTCATTATTTCTAAAAATTGGTGCATGGGGGCAGGTTGGTTAAATTACATCCCATCTCATAGCTAGGAGGAATTATGCTACTGTTGGTAGAAATATCCATCTGGTTGAGTTCCAAGCCAGGAGAAAGACACTGGAAACATGGAGGCTGATTGGAAAGAAAGTTTAGTGATGAAGCAAAACCACATGTGTCTCTGGGTTGTGTCAGGAGAACAATTAACCAGTGGAACAACTTGCCACCAGAAGTGGAGGTTTTTAAGGAGAGACTGGATAGCCACTTGTCTGGAATGGCATAGCAGGGGGTTGGACTAGAAGACTTCCAAGGTGCCTTCCAGCTCTAATGTGATTGATTGATTCTCAAAGGAGCTTTCTTTGCTCTTCCTTAAATTTTAGATTTTTCCGGCCTGTAGTATAAGTTCATGACAGCTTGAATTTATTACTCACAAACTCCTGTTGTGCTGCCATTGCACAGGAGATACTTCTGTGTGTTTACACAAGCTTGAGTTTGTCCACATAAATTCAATGTGAAAGAAGCAGTGGACTCCAGATCAGATCCTGATTGCTGAAAGATTAAAAGGATCCATTAACTCAATCAAATGTCAAGAAACCTTACACTCAGCACACATTGGGAAGATTTTCTGTGGTGTTGCTGGGCAGCTTCATCTCGTCATTAATATTTTTAAATATTCTGTACTATGATTGTAATGTGGTGTTTGGGGCACTGTGCTGGGGTAGCTTTCAAATTTCATTGTATTCGTGGAATGCAATGACAATAAAGGCCTTCTCTTCTCTTCTCTTCTCTTCTCTTCTCTTCTCTTCTCTTCTCTTCTCTTCTCTTCTCTTCTCCTCTCTTCCCTTCCCTTCCCTTCCCTTCCCTTCCCTTCCCTTCCCTTCCCTTCCCTTCCCTTCCCTTCCATTCCATTCCATTCCATTCCATTCTATTCTATTCTATTCTATTCTATTCTATTCTATTCTATTCTATTCTATTCTATTCTAAGGGTTGGCCCTTTTCAGCTTAACAACATAGGTTCTCCCTGTGTAATGGAGCACTTCTCCAAGTACAAGAGACTGAACAGCCATTTGTAAGAAATGGTGTAGGGTCTCCTGCTTGGTCAGGGAGGGTGGTTCGGACTAGAAGACCTACATGGTCCTTTCCAACTCTGTTAATCTGTTAACTCATTCATTCATTCATTCATTCATTCATTCATTCATTCATTCATTCATTCATTCAATTTCTGTAGCTACCCAACTCAACCAAGTGATTCTGTTAAATACGTGAAAGGGGGTGGCCTTTTTGTCTGTGGAAAGACATCTGGCATTGCCCTTGCAAACTTCAGCCAACTTTTAGCTAAAGCTGATACAAAGCCTTATTCTAAAAGAGTTGTGTATTGAATCTGCTCATTCCTGGAAGAGTTTCTTCCTTCTCTCCTGCGTCCTAGATAGCCTGGCTTGATTAGTTATGCTGGTGGTTCAATTTTCTAGGAGTATCCATAAATGATCAGTCTCTCTGATATTGTAAAAATGAAGATAGAAAAAAAGGAGGCCTTAAGACCCTCAGGTATAAAACTCTTCTTCCTGCAGAAATCTCTCTCTCTCTCTCTCCTTCTTTTTCATCCCCTCCCCAATCCAGTCATGCCTGCCTCTTAAGAGGCTTACAGCATCCTTGCTTGAATTCACCCACTGAAGGAGAGCTTCTCTGGGTCATTAGTTCTCCTGTGGAAGTGCTCTTCCTATTAGAATGCAATGTTTCAGAATGTTTGTCCTAATGTTTCAGAAGTGATCTGTTTTCCTAGTATTTCAATCCATTATTCTATGTCCTGCTTTCTGGAAGGAAAGAGGTCTTGACCTTATTCTGTGCTACAACAACCTTTCAGGTATTTGAAGAATGCTATCATATTTCCCCAGTCTTGTTGGACCTTGTGGTGGTGAAAGATTTAAACAACATTAGGGGTTATATTGGTAGGAGTTTATATTCTCAGGAAGGGCACCCAGGACCAGTAGATGATGGGCAAGAAAATGGACTAAACCTGCCTGATTGGAGAAAGAGATGCCAAAACTCTTGAGCTGTTGCCTAAGAAAACTGAATGAATTTTTAAGCCAGGGAAATGTTAGCAAGATGTTGAATGATGAGTCTGACAGGTTGGAAGGTATTCCACAACAGAAGAGACTGGACAGCCACTTGTCTGAAATGGGATAGGGTCCCATGCTTGAGCAGGGGGGTTGGACTAGAAGACCTCTAAGGTCCCTTCCAGCTCTATTCTGATTGATTGATTGATTGATTGACAAGCTATTGGAGAGGAACAGCAGAGAAGTTGCAGGGGCATTGATGCTGATGATGTGGCTGGATTAAAACTGACAGAAATCCAGCTGTGTATGTGCCCAGGGCAAAAAAGAAAAGTTGCACACTGCAAAAGTAAGTGTGCCATTCATATATAGGATATCAGAGCCATGAACAGCAGTAAACTCAGTGTTGTCACAGTAGAAATCTTCTGGGGATCATTGAACTGAAATGGACTGGATGGGTCACTTCCCATCAAAATAGCATAAAATTTTCTATTGGGGACAAAAAATATAAAAAAAAATGCAATAGTTCCTCCCTCCCTCCTTCCTTTCCATCCATCTACCCATCCATCTATCCATCCATCATCATGTCTTTATCAGTATATAAGAAGTAACACAATAAAGAAAATTGGGCACAGATACTGAAATACAGGAGATGACGAACAAATCTGAAATGTCATAAAATGAATACATTCCAATACATCATTGGAAACGTATAATATCATGAGATATTTCAGATCCATTTTTAGTCAAAATCCACAGCTCTATTAAGCTTTAAATTAAAAAAAAAACTTCTTCAGATCATTAAGAGAAAAGGTAAGTGATAAATAATGCATTTCATTAATACTATAAATTATGCAGCAAATTAAAATATCTGTGGTAGATATGGAATTGTGCAGAACAATTCCAAGTATAAGATTATAATCCAGAAATGAATCCCAATTCAATTCACATTAATTTTGCTTTTTTAAAAAACCAGGGTTATTTTAAAGATTGAGACCTATGCCTGCAGTTGAGCTCCCCATTCCTCCAAAGAATGGAATAAATCTGTTTTAGTTGGCCAGGAAGTCTGGCCCTATCCCTGGTTCCAAGGGCAGCAGAATTCTACAAAATGTGGGCCTTCCCTGCTCCCTGATCCATGGCCGATGTTCTCATGAAGGTTCTGGAAGACTGGATCGTTCAGATGATTCTAGGATTGCACATCAGCAATTTGCACTCAGTTGTGTGCACTTTTAATTTTTCAGCACCATTGCTTCCGGTATCTCTTTGGTTGCTTCATTTCCCTCAACTCCTCAGTAAATGAGAACATAGAACACAATAGAGTTGGAAGGGACCTTGGAGGTCTTCTTCCTAGTCCAATCCTCTGTTCAAGCAGGAGACCCTACCCCATTTCAGACAAGTGGCTGTCCAATCTCTTCTTAAAAACCTCCAGTGATGGAGCACTACAACTTCTGAGGCCAAACTGTTCCACTGATTGATTGCTCTCACCGTTAGGAAATTTCTCCTTAGTTCGAGGTTGCTTCTCTCCTTGATATAGTTTCCATCCATTGTTTCTTGTCCTGCCTTTTGTTGCATTGGAAAATAGTTTGATCACCTCATCTTTGTAGGAGCCTCCCAAATGTAGGTAGGATATTGCAGCAATGTTATCATGTCTCCCTTAGTTCCTTCTTTTCATTAGACTAGGCATATCCAATTCCTGCAATGGTTCTTCATATGTTTTAGCCTCCAACCCCCCTAATGCATACATCTGGACTAGGCTGTGTTGTTTCTCTGTGTCATATATGAATATATGTGTAATATATGAGTATGTGGGTATATGCATAATTTTGTATTTATTTATTTGTTTATTTATGTATGTTTATGTAATGTATATTGGAGGTGGTGATCCTTTTAAAGTTGTATGCAACAAAATTTCATTTTAATGTATGCCAATTAGTGTACTTTTAAAGTGACAATAATGTCAAAGTCTAATCGTTTTTGTTGTTGTTCACTGCACTCTTTTCAGAGGATCAACATCTTTTTTATATTGTGGTAACTAGAACTGGATGAAATTAAGGATTTGCAACTTGCAGGAAGAATCTCATCCAGCACTTTGGGTGTCTCAAATATTTTATAGATAGACCAAACCAAGGACAGAAATGTCGTTTCAGGACAAATCCAACCTGGACTGGAGTTTGTGAAAGAATTTCCTACCATGTAGTGGCCCAGAACTGCCATGACCTGCAATTTGACAACATATTCTGACCATTTGTAAAGGATGTATGTTAGTGTCTTCCATTTTCAAACAATGTCTCATCAAGTGCAAACTAGAACTAGTCCTCAGTTAATGACCCTAACTGAAACTGGCAACTCCACTGTTAAGGAAAGCAGGCACTAATTAGGAAATCATGTGACCGGGTAAAAAGAGACAAGAATAATCAATTTCACATCTTCAGTTTTGTTTGCTTCCTTTTTAAAAAAAATATTTTATTTTTTTAAAAACAAAAATACAACTCTCTATTCACATTAACAGTATTCACGTCATTTTTTAATACATACATAAACATTTTATACATAAACATCAAATCTTATTTCTATCCTCCACCCATTTGTACCACCTATCCCAAACCGCGTAATAGTCTGAATCATCTTTGCCTCTTAATTCCATTGTGAATTTATCCAGTTTGCACAATCCATTATTTTTTGTGTCAAGTCTTCTTCGGATGGTATCTTTTCCTTCTTCCATCCCTGTGCGAAGGCTATTCTCGCTGCAGTTATGATATATATATATAATGATGTATCGGATGACCTTGCTCAATTTTCCATGAATTATTCCTAATAAGAATATTTCCGGTTGTGATCTGTAATTTCTAATAACCATCTTTGTACCCTCATCCAATATTTTTTTAACCTCTGGACACTGCCACCACAGCTTTGTTTGCTTCCTAACACTTCCCTTGAATGCTAAAATGGCTTCTTATTGTCTTAATAGAATAACACAATTGGAGGTCTTTCAGACCAACTGTCTGTTGAAGCAGGAGACCCTCTACCATTTCAGAAAAGTGGTTATCCACTCCAGCCTCTTTTTGAAAGCCTCCAGTGATGGAGCACCCACAGCTTCTGAAGGCAACTTCTGTTCTACTGATGGATTGTCCTCACTGTCAGGGAATTCCCCCTTCGTTCTAGGTTGCTTCTCTCCTTGATTAGTTTCCATCCATTGTTTCTTATCCTGCCTTCTGGGGCTTTGGAAAACCCACTCCAATTAAGAGAATAACAGAATTGGAAGTGACCTGGGAGATGTTCTAGTCCCAAACCCCCTTCTTGAACAGGAAACCCAACACCATTTAAGACAAATGGTTGTCCAGTCTCTATTCCAGTCAAGCTATTCTCCAAAGCACCAGAGAGCAAGACAAGAAGCAATGGACGGAAACTCTTCAAGGAGAGAAGCAACCTAGAACTAAGGAGAAATTTCCTGACAGGGAGGACAATTAGCCAGTGGAACAGCTGGCCACCAGAAGTTATAAATGCTCCAACACTGAAAGTTTTTAAGAAGATGTTGGATAACCATTTGTCTGAAGTGATGTAAGGTTTCCTGCCTAAGCAGGGGGTTGGACTAAAAGACTTCCAACGTCCCTTCCAACTTGACTATTCTATTCTATTCTATTCCATTCCATTTTCTTCCATGGGCTGGAGAAAAAACTCTCCCAAGAACAGGCTTTAAAGGGAAGAAATTCCATCCAAACTCAAAGTACATATAAATGATAAATAAAAACCAACACAAACCATACTGCAGCAATTAACGAGACAGGGCAGGATAAGGAATTGCAGAACTCAAAAGATGACAAAACACATACAGTTGGGAGGACTTGGGAACCCAGATAAGACTTGACAAACAAAGATAATTTGCTTTGCTTCCAGCAAGGTGCTGTGTACAAACACCCTTCATATCCTGTTTTCCCAGCTGCAGCTAATGAAGGGAATCAGGGTTCTTTGCTCCCCCAAACCCACGTAACTCATATTGCTCCCTTCTCCGTTCTTCCCTGCATGCCCTAGGATGAAGGTGGCCCTGGGTCTTCCTCTGAAGGCCCAGCCGGACTGTGCCCTTCCCCAGTTTTTTCCACAGTCACCAGAGCCACACTCCCACTCCCTGTCAGCTGCTCGATCACCCCCTTGGAATCAGATTCCAACAGGGGCATGACAACGTGAGTGTGACTCAACTCTACAGCTGGGCATTTGCACTGGTCCCTTATGGAACAATGCTTTTTGCCACTATGACAATTTCATAATAATCACAACCCGGACATCCTGGCTGCTGTAACACTAAAACACAGACAGACAGACAGACAGGGCAAAGCAGGGTAAGATCCCTGTTCTTGTCCAGCCAGTCTCAACAACATAACTGCAGCCTGCGCAATCATCCAATACAATATTAGAGATGGAACTATAAGTCTTTTCAGTACTGACATATCTCCCGGTGGAAAACCTCAAGGTTAGAACTAATCTGGTAACAGAAGGCTTGGCAGTGGGGCAATGTTGAGGAAGAGAAATCCATACACAGAAGGAAAATAAGCGTGTTGGAAAAGACTTGGCCTCACTGTATAAAATGAAGCAGGAACAGACTATTATTTCTATTTATTTCTGTTTATAGCATCTTAAAATATCCAGCTAGATGAATCAAAACCAAACTGCCTATATTGTAGAGCCTGCAAGCAAAGATAAAAAAAAAAAACCTCTTAGAAAAATCAAGATTTGGTGCTGATTAGGATTCAGAGCGCTAGTTCTTTATTCCAAACTGAAATAAAGAAATTAAAGAAAATGATCAGATCAACAGGATTATGACCTCATCTATATTCCATTAGATCTCTCTAAAAATAAATTTAATGAATTTTGATACTATAAGTGGAATACGTGAATTCTGGTTTGTGTTTGTGACATCATTAAAAAATAAAACAAACAAAACAAATCCTTAAATATTAAAGGCAAAAGAAGGAGAAATGGTGGTTTGCCAATATGGTTAATAGAAAGTGAAAAAGGCAGAAAGTGAAGCACAGTGGAGAAAATTTTCCCAAACTAAATACTGAGTTTCACAGAAAAACAAAAAGAAAAGAGTTATATCTAAATTAATAATGCAAAAAAGCTGAATATAATAATTGAATTGGGTGGGCAAGGCATAAATGCAAGGATGAACATAATAAAAGACAAAGAGGCCAAAAATCTGGAAGAATACCTAAAGAAGATATGACACAACATACATTAATGCAATCTCATCAACCGCATTTGGTTAAAGATCATATGTAGATGCCTCTGAGCCACCTAGAGCATATTGGTGATCCAAAATGGCAGCCTTGTGGAAATTGCAGTACATTTGAGCCCGCAATGTGCAGCAGCAGCCAAAAATGCTAATACAATCCTGGGTTGTATGAACAGAGGCACAGAATCAAGTTCATGTGAAATATTACTACCCCTTTATAAAACCCTAATAAGACCACACCTGGAATACTGCAACCATACTACAAAAAAGATGTTGAGACTTTGGAAAAAGTTCAGAGAAGAGCAATTAAGAGCAACTAAAATGATCAAAGGCCTGGAGACTAAACCATATGAAGAACTACTGCAGATTTTAGGTCTGGCTAGTGATTAGTCTGAAGAAAAGAAGAATTAGGGGTAACATGGTATTTCAGTATTTGAGGAGCTGCCACAAAGAAAAGAGGATCAAATTACTCTCCAAAGCAAAAAACAGGAGAAGAAATGGCACTCCCAGGTATACGGTAGTCACCATGGCACGTTTTCTCATTTTTCTCCAGAAATAAATGCAAATCTAAGAACTGACTGCTGACTCAGAAGATGAATGTAGAACTGCCGTTACAGTCCAGCCATCACAAAACTACCAAATGGATAAGATAGAACAGCTTCAAAGATCATTAACAATTACAATTACATCAGCAATGGGGTTGCTTTAGAAATCAGGCAACTAACAAAAGGAAGGAAAGAAGGAAGGAAGGAAGGAAGGAAAGAAAAAGAAAGAAAGAAAGAAAGAAGGAAGGAAGGAAGGAAAGAAAGAAAGAAAGAAAGAAAGAAAGAAAGAAAGAAAGAAAGAAAGAAAGAAAGAAAGAAAGAAAGAAAGAAGGAAGGAAGGAAGAAATATAATTCCTTATTAATTTTGAAGGAAATGAATTAAGATAGCTTCCAGATTATTTTAAATTGAGGTAGATTCATTATTGCAGTAGGAACAATAGTGTGTTGCATCACAGCTAGATCAACATTTCTAGAAGTGTATGCAGTGATAATACTGAAAAGTTGCAATTATCTCATCAATTTATTATTGCCAGGAATTGATATTTTCCTTGACAGATTCCTTTGTTCCTCATTATATTGTACTGTGGATTCTAGAATCATCGTCTATTGCAGGATATTTCTCCACAGCAGAATAATGAGACGTGTTAACTACTTTATTATGCTATATATATAGAAAGAGAGAGCAGGCAGGGTTCTGTGTAACTATAGCAAAAGAAAGAAGAATCATATTTGTTCCAGTATTGGATACCATTCTCAAAGTAACTCCGAGCCCTATCAAATTATTGAATGTTTAACTGAGAATTTATTCTTATCTCAAGGTTTTTTCTTTCTTTCTTGGCTTGATTTGGTTGAGAATGAAAAAGAGTAATTGTCTACCTGTCACATTAACTAGCTATTGTAATTAATTACTGTACTATTGCCATTGACCATGCCAGCCAAAAACTCCAAACCAAAACAAAAGAAAAATACCTCTACCAATGACCTCCCAGACTCCTGCACATGTTTCAAATGTCTTGAAACCATCAATGAAAGGGAAATTTACATCAAATACCGCCTATGCAATAATTTAGCTCACCCTGCCTGCTTAAACGCAAACAAAAACCTAGCTGATATGGTTAAAAATTCAGATACATTCTTTTTTCTATGTCCACCATGTTCTCCTAAGCTAAACAAACTGACAGAGTTGAAAGCATAGAATCACTCATTCGGTCAATAGAAGAACATTTAGCAACAACATTTTGAAACAACTATACAAGCAAGCCTCATTTCTCTTGAAAAAGAAAAAATACAGCACAGATAAGTGAGTACCTATCAGCTCATAATCAAATCCCACAACAACCACAATCACTACCTCAACTACAATCACAACTACAACCAAAAATAACCACCAAACCACAGCCACAAACTATTACTATCCCTTCAAATAATTCCACAAACAATATTTCCTTACTCATCAGAGACACCATGGAATGTGAACAGAAACGTCCAAATGCAATCTTATTTGGTCTCGAAGATACCAATGAATCAGATGACATCACCAAAGTTTGTGATATCATAAGCAACTCTAATACAACAAACATCTCTCCTGAAGAAATCGTTGAAATAACCAGAGATGGCCATGGGTACAAATACAATGATGGCTCTGTGGCACCAAGATTTTGTAGAGTTGTATGCAAAAATGAGTCCAGCAAACGCATATTCATTCACACAATAAATGCCATTGCAAAAACCAATCCCAACCACAAAAAACTTCGCTCAAGACCAGACTTATCCATATTGCAAAGAATCCGCTCCTGTGAACTCAAAAACCATCTAGACAATGGAGAAAAGGACCTATACATTGACTAAACAAAAGAAAGTCACAAAACCCACAACTCCACATCCAACCCCACCCCATCCAATCCAACATCACTCAAAACTAGGCATGCATGCCCCTAACTACCTCTATTCCAATCACAACTGGCCTTAAATGCAAGCTACTCAATGCAAGAAGCCTTGTAAATAAAATACCTGAATTTCTCCTCTTACTAAATACGGCTAAATTTGATATTACAGTTGTCTGTGAAACATGGTGCAATGCATCTCTCCCTGACTCCATTACCACAGTAAGAGACTATCATGTTTACCGATCAGATCGTGAAATTCACAGAGGAGGTGGTGTTGCTGTCTTCTATAAAAAGTCCCTACATCTAAAAAACATCCAAGTTACCCAGGAGCTTGCTATTCCTGAGACTATCGTCTGTGAACTATCCTTAAATATCACATTTCAGTTCTTACTATGATACAGAGCCTCTGATTATGACATCGAACATACAAACAAGCTAAATGCACTACTTACATGGGCAGCATCCTGCCCACACACTTTTATCTTTCTTGGTGACTTCAATCTACCTCATATTAACTGGACCCTTAATGAATGTACAGCTGAACCCACACGTACAACCTTCTACAATGCGGTAACAAATCTGGGACTAGAACAACTAGTAACCAACAACACTAGGCTTAATAACTGCCTCGATTTCATCTTCTGCAATAGTTTGAATTCAATTTACAGAATACAAATTAAAGAACCCTTTTCCAACAGTGACCACAACCTGACTGACCTTTGTCTCAACATTTTTGTCCACACAAAAATCATCACAATGACGGAATCCTCAATTATAACTTCAAAAAAGGCAACTATGAGGTGGGCAGAGCTGGCGTACAAAACATTACAAGAATCGTTGAATCTTCCATTGCTAGAAGTTATGAATGAAGTTATATTAAAGAAGAGGATACCTAAATCATGGTCAGAAGCTTATATTACACTTATTCCAAAAGAGGAGGCTGATCCATTACAAATCAAGAACTGTAGACCTATTTCCTTACTAAATGCAGATTATAAAATTTTTGCTTCAATATTGGCAGAAAGACTTAAAAAAATACTTAAACAATTTTATCCATCCTGATCAAAATGGATTTTTGCCAAAGAGACAAATTAAAGACAATATGAGAGTAATCTTGGACACTTTGGAATACTACAAGGCACATCCTGAAAAACAAATGGCTTTGATATTTTTAGATGCACAGAAGGCATTTGATAATGTGAATTGGCGATTCATGTTATTACTGCTGGAACTGATGGGGTCTGCTAAAAAATTTATTCAAGCAATAGAAGCTATATATCATAAGCAAACAGCAAAGGTAATGATAGAGGGAGAACTGACAGATTCTATCGATATAAGAAAAGGAACAAGACAAGGGTGCCCACTATCACCTCTGTTGTTTGTGTTAACCTTGGAAGTGCTAAATAGAAATATTAGAGATGAAAAGAACATAAAAGGGATGAAAATTAAAAAGGAAGAATTTAAATTGCGAGCATCTGCAGGTGATCTGGTTTTCATTTTAGAAGACCCACTAGAAACAGCATCAAAATTGATAGAAAAGATGGAGACATATGGAAAGGTGGCTGGCTTGAAAATAAATAAATAAAGATAAGACAAAGATCTTGACAAAGAATATGTTATCAAGACAAAAGGAAGAACAGATCTATTGAAAATCCAGGTCATGAATAAGATCAAGTACTTGGGAATATATTTGACAGCAAGATGCAGTAGAGAATAATTATATCAAACTTAAGCAGCAGATAGTGCTAGATCTGGCGAAATGGGAAATTTTTTACTGTAATTAACAGGGAGAATATCAACAATCAAGATAAATATATTACCCAGAATTTTATATTTGTTCCAAACAACTCCAATTAGGCTTGGAAAAGATTACTTTGAAGATTTAAATAAAATTGTGTTGAAATATATATGGCAAGGTAAGAAAGCGAGAATAAAGTTAAAACTTTTGCAAGATGCTAGAATAAGAGGAGGATTTGGTTTGCCTAATTGGGAGTTGTACTACCAAGCTACAAATGTGGGTTAAGGAATGGATAACATTAAGAAATACTAGATTGTTGACATTGTTGACAAAACATGCTCTGTTGTTGGGGTGGCATGCTTTTTTATGGCACAAAGGAACAAAAACACAAGGGTATTTTAGAAGACATTATATACGGGAGTCTTTGTGGTTAAACTGGGAGAAGATAAAAAGACAATGTTATTTGAAAATTCCAGTCTGGCTATCGACTATTGAAGCATTTTCTTATCCTATAATATACAAAAAGGAACAAACAGTTAGATATGGTGAAATATTGAATGAAAAGGGTGAACTCAAATCTATACAAAAACTAGAGGAACAAGGTATAAAAATGAATTGGTTTTCATATGTGCAAATACATTCAAGGTATGATAAAGATTCTAAAACAGAAGGTTTCTATGATAAATTGATTGACTTAGATAAGATTTTGACAGGTACTGATGAAAAGGTGATTAAAAAATTGTATGGATATTTATTAGAAATTAAACTAGAAGAAGAACAAGTTAAAGAAACTATGATTGCTTGGGGGAAGAATTTTGGATATGGGATTGATCTAGAGAAATGGCAAAAATTGTGGTCTCAAAATTATAAAACGACAATGTCAACAGCATATAAAGAAAATTTGTCTAAGATGTTTACAGGTGGCATTTCCCCCCGGCAAGAATAGCAAGAATGTTCAAGAATAAATCCGAAAAATGTTGGAAATGTCATCAGACACCTGGCTCATATTACCATATGTGGTGGACATGTGCGGATGCTAAAAAATATTGGACTAAAATCCACACGTGGCTGGAAAAAATGACAAAAAAGCATATAGATTTGAAACCAGAAATATTTTTATTGGGAATTTTACCTGAAATATATCGTAAAGACTTGAAATACCTGATTGTAAATGTATTAACAGCGGCTAGGATTGTATTTGCTAAAAACTGGAAAAATGAGAAAATACCATCACAGGAGGAAATCATTAAGAAAACCTTGGAATGTGCTGAAATGAGTAGATTGACATTTGAAATTAGAGAACAAGAGGATAAACAATTTTATAAAATTTGGGATCTATTCCATCAATGGTTAGACAATAAAACATAGTAATGAAATATGTAGATGTTTAGAAAATAATAAATATATAAAGATGTATTATTTTCTTATTACATCTACAAAATGATTTTAGGATAGATTTGGGATGATAATATGAACCATTATAAAACAAATTATGTAAAATATGATTATTTTGTAAAACATGAATGAATAAAAGTATAGTCAATTGATTGATTAATAATGATATTAATGTATTTAATATTTGATTGGAAGTACGAGTGTATATACAATGTAATTGTAATTGAAGACTACGAAATGGAAGCACAAAACAATTTGTAAACTAACCGTCACACTGTAGGTATATATATGGAAGATGGCTTGATGTTTTTATGTTTTGTTTGTTCATGTTTGTTTTAAAAATCAATAAAAATTTAAAAAATAAAAAAAATAAAAAAATAAATAATAAAAATAAAAGAAAAAGAGAAAAAAAAGAAAAAAAAGGCAACTATGATCTAATAAACAATGATCTCTCATCCCTTGATTGGCAATTTCTATTCTCTGGATGCAATACTGTAGAAGACCATTACAACATATTTTAACTTGAAGTCAAAAGAGTCATCGGACTATATGTACCATTAACAACTCCCAAAACTAGAAAAAACAAATTACCCAAACAATAAGGAAGCTTCAATCCAAAAAGAAATCATTTTGGTGGAAAAACAAATCTGGTCATGTTGCCAACTTCAAAAGCCGATACAAAAATTTATGCCACCAGATAAAAACTGAATGCACCAATTATCACATTAAACAAGAGGAAAACCTTCTATGCACCAATTCCACCCAAGGTTTTCCCAATTTTGTAAACGAACTAAAAGACTCAAGGTCCATCCCACCCCTGAAAGGACCTAATGGTAAAGACTGCAACGACGACACTATTAAAGCCGACCTCTTTAACATATTCTTTGGTTCATTATTCATAAAAATCAATGGATCATGCCCAGTATTTCCTAGTTGAACCACAGACAACTACAATGATCTAATACATATCAATTTTACAGAAGACACTGTTGAAAAAGCACTGCACAATCTAAAACTATCTCTATCTATTGGACTGGATAGAATATGTGCCTACTTCTTAAAAAAGCTATCCACTGCCATAGCCGAACCTCTAAGCATAATCTTTGAAAAATCTTTCTGGACCAGCTTCTTGCCAAAACTATGGTCATAAGCCACGGTCATCCCCATCTTCAAAAAGGGAGACTCCAGCCTAGTTGAAAATTACAGACCAATCTCTTTATTCTGCATCACCTGTAAAGTCATAGAATCAATTATAAACCAATCCATTATCCTCCACTTAGAAACAAACAACCTACTCTCTAATAAACAATTTGGTTTCAGGAAAAAACTATCCTGTAATCTGCAACTTTTACACTGCAAAAACATATGGACTACACAACTCAATCAGGGCAAAGCAATAGACCCTATATAGACTTCTGTAAAGCTTTTGATTCAGTGATACAAGACAAACTATTCCTAAAACCAAAATCTTACAGTATCTCTGGATACCTGCATAACTGGATAGAAGCATTCCTGTCAAACAGACAACAAATGGTCAAAATTGGGAGTGTCTTATCAAATTCTGTACCTGTCAACAGTGGTGTCCCTCAAGGCAGTGTTTTAGGACCAACTCTTTTCATACTCAAATGACCTCTGTGATCATATTAAGAGCAACTGTGTCCTCTTCGCTGATGATGTAAAGCTATTCAACACCACAGACAATACTTCTACCCTTCAAAAAGCCCTTGACTATGTATCAGAATGGTCAAACAAATGGCAACTTCAAATCTCAACAAATAAATGCTCTGTCTTACATATTGGCAAAAAAAATCAGAAAATAAAATATAGGCTGAATAGTCAAGACCTTGTTGATGATCCAAACTCTGTCAAGGATCTTGGAGTACTCATCTCAAATGACCTAAGTGCTAGAGCCCACTGTAGCTACATAGCCAAAAAGGTGTTAAGAGTTGTTAACCTAATCTTACGTAGCTTTTCCTCTGGTAATATTACACTAATAACTAGAGCACACAAAACATTTGCTAGACCAATCCTCGAATACAGCTCATCAGTCTGGATGAGTCTCATCACTTATTACGTAGCTGATTTTTTATACAGTTGAGAAAGTCCAGAAATATTTCACAAGAAGAGTTCTCCACTCCTCTATTCGTTTCAGAATACCTTATGTCACCAGACTCGAAATTCTAGACCTAGAAAACCTTGAACTACGCCACCTCCAGTCCGATGCACAATACGCTACCTCCGGTCCGATCTAAGTATAGTATATAAAATCATACATTGCAATGTCCTACCTGTCAATGAATATTTCAGCTTCAACCATAACAACACAAGAGCAAACAATAGATACAAACTCAAGGTTAATCGCAGCAAACTTGATTGCAGGAAATACGGCTTCAGCAACAGAGGGGTCAATGCTTGGAATACTCTACCTGACTCTGTGGTGTTTTGCCCCAAACCCCAAAAACTTTAACCTTAGACTGTCTACTATTGACCTCACCCTTTTCCTAAGAGGCCTGTAGGGGGCGTGCATAAGCGCACCAACATGCCTACCGTCCCTGTCCTATTGTTTCTTTTATTTTTCTTATATGTATCCATGTATTCATAACTATTTTTTTACTTATACCTATTATCTTGTAAGCAATTGACAGATTAAAAAAAAAAAAGAGTTCCTCCCAGCAAGGAAAAGGAATTGTAACCAGGGATGGGATTCTACCGGTTTAGACTGGTTCCATAGAAATGGTTGTTATGAGTCAGCACAGTTTGGAGAACTGGCAAATTGTGCCCCTGGCTGGCCCCTCCCCTCCCCACCCCGTCAGTCCTTATTGTGCATGTGCAACATTACGTGCATAGTGAATGAGAGAAATGGGGTTTTACATTTTTAAATTGCATCGAGATCATTGTATGGTCGGCTGTGTTTGGTTTTAATTTAATTTATTTTTTTTCTTTTAGTGGTTTTTGTCCAGTTTTTACTTGTGGAAGAGCACCTCATTTCGTTGCACCTGCTTGCGAGTGTAATGACAAATAAACTCTTATGTCTTATGTTATATCCGACATAGCTGACTGCGTCCTCCCCTGCCCAGTCACTCCTTAGGTATTTTTCCCCCACTCCCGATGATCAGCTGTTCCAATGGTCAGTTGTGCCTGGATCCCCCTTGCTGTCTTACTTCTTTGCCCAGGAGGCTTCCCTGAGGCCAGGAGGCAAAAAAATCTGGGTGGGGGTTGCTGCCAAGGAAGAAGAAGAAGGAGGAGGAGAAGGAGAAGGAGAAGGAGAAGGAGAAGGAGAAGGAGAAGGAGAAGGAGAAGACGCCATGCCCACCCAGTCACATGGTCACGCCCACCTAGCCACGCCCACAGAATTGGTTGTTAATAAATTGGAATCCCACCCCTGATTGAAACTCCAATTCACTCCCTGGTCTGATTCCTGGTCATGTGATAAAAATGCTTTTTCAAAAGGCAATTGGACTTCTTTTGTTTTTCCTTGAAAACATGGTGCTTCTCACCTAAAAAGCTTCTTCAGTTCTGTTCTTCAATTGAAGAAGCTTCTTGGAGGAGAAGCGAAATACCTTCAAGGAAAAACCAAGAAAGTCCAAGTTGCCTTTAGAAAAAGCAGCTTTGGATCAACCATCACCCGGATGACTGAGAATAATCTCCACAGGCATTCAGGGGCCATGGAGCATCCCTGATCTCCCAGAGTGGATTACCAAGGCTTTCTTCAAGGAGGCTTTTTGGATTTTTCTGCTTAGTCCTAGGATTTCCTGATGGTCTCCTCTCCAAGAATAATCTCGATTCAGCTTTTCAAGACTGGCCAATCGTGTGTTGTCACCTGCATGAGTTCTAGGCCTACCTGAGGCACAAAGACAGCAGGAAGAGCTCAGGCCAACTCACCTCACCGGGTGGTTGTTGTGCGGAAGACAGGAGGTGGGAGCATTTTGTACACCATCTTGAGTTATGCTAAATAAAGGCAGGATATAAATCTAATATTTCTTGTTCCTTACGTGGAACAAGAAATGCCAGATGTCAAGCTGTTTTAAAAAAGGCCACAGACGCTGTTGTAGAGGCACACGGCATAATTGAAAAAGCAAAACAAAAACAAAAAAAATCAAAAGAAGTCACCGTGTGATTCATTGACTACACAAACCATCTAGATCAGGGGTGTCAAACTTGATTTCATTGAGGGCCACATCAGGCTTGTGTTTGACCACAGGGTGGGCATGGACATGGTGGGAATTTGCCAGCTCGACATCACTTGTGTTGGGGGCACCTGTGGTGGCCTGAGTGCTCTGCCAGTCAAAACAGAGTTTCGGAGACTGCAATGGCCTCCTGCAACCCTCTGCCAGCGAAAAGGAGCCTGGGAGCTTTGTTAATGTTGGCAGAGGGTTGCAGGAGGCTGTCACAGACTCCGGAGCTCCATTTTCACTTGTAGAGGCACCACGGGACAGTCCTTCGCTGTTTCTAGGGCAGCCCCATGGATCTGACCCGTGGGCCTTGAGTCTGATACAGGGGTGGGATTCAAAAATCCCAACAACCGGTTTGCTGCCCGGTTGCTGGGTGGGCATGGCCATGGTGGGCGTGGCTTACCGTAACTTCCTGTTTCCAAATTCCAATGGGCCTCCAGAGCCCAGGGGAGGCCATTTTCTCCCTCCCAAGGGTCTAGAGGCTTCCCCCAGGTCTTTGGGAAGGTGAAAATGGCCTCCCCCGGGCACTGGAGGCCCACTGGAAGCCGGAAATTGGCCCTGTCACTTCTGGTACTTCTGGGAGGGTCATTTTTCACCCTCCCAAGAGTCCAGAAGCCTCCCACGGGCCTCTGGGAGGACAAAAACAGCCTCCCACAGGCTATGTAGGCCCTCCAGAAGCCAGAAAGAGGCCTGTTTTTGGACTTCCGGAAAGCCCATTTCCCCCCCCTCCCAGAGCCTCCACATGGACCCTGCACTTACTTGCATCACATGGAGACTCCTGGGAGGGGTGGGAGGGGTCAGCTGGTCAGTTTAAATACCAGTTTTGTGAACCTGATGTAATTTTAACATCCACTTTGCCCAAACCGGTTCGAACCAGTAGAATCCCACCCCTGATTTTATACCCCTAATCTAGATTATATCGAGCGTGGCAAGCTGTGGAAAATAGGATTCCCGAAACATCTCATTGTCCTCAAGAGAAACTTACACAGAAACTCACACAAACATGCCACAGAGCAGCAATTGGAAGAGCTGCCATGAAGGTCTTGGAAGAGATATTCAGATGCCGGGATGTGTTTTTATACCTACAAAGATCAGGAAATATGATGTTCTTGGTGGCAAAAAGTTGGACTTTGAAGAAGGAGGCTAGGAAAAATATTAACGCTTTTGAATTTGGTGTAGGAGAGCGTCTTGGACAGCCAAAGGAAAAAATCCAAAGGAACATTGAACCAATCAACCCAGAATTCTCATTCAAGGCGCAAATGTATCCTCCTTCGGAGAAATTGTCTGGAGACCTAGTTCTCTGGAGAAGGCATTAACACTGGGGCATGTGGAAGAAAAGAGCTTTAGGGTGAATGGGCTCGATTAGTGTGATGATGGGTGTTGTGTATGTACCATAGTTAATAAAGTATGAGCTTTAGGTAAAGTGCAGGGTTCTGACCCTGCACTTCTGATTGGCTGTTAGGCGGCCAGATCGGATTGGTTAGCTCTGAGGAATCTGATTGGCCCTTAACAGAGGTTTCTTATTGGTTAAAAGAGCTAGCGTTCATAGCTCGCTATTGGACAATTCTTACAAGGGTTGCTTATATAAGGCAGAGTTCACTGTTGTTGTTTTGAGAAGTCACTATGCTAATAAAGAGCTGAAAGTCACTATTCAGAGGCTGTCTCCGTTTACTCCAACCCATGTCCAAGTACTTAACACTGCCGACGAAGGTGGGATGTGGAGACGTCTGAATCAAAGAAGCCAGGAAGCGATACTGAGCACGTGATAAGACGACGCCAACAACGGAACCATGTCCGGCGGCATCATACCACCCGCTCCGTTCGATCCGAACCAAGAGGATTGGGAATCCTACATGAATCGCTTCCAAATGTTTCTCAAGACGAATAACTTGAAGGATGCCACACCAGCAAAGAAGCGGGCACTGTTCCTGACGCATTGCGGCCCAGCTGTATTTAAGATGGCTAAAGCACTCACCAAACCTCGAGAAGTGAAAGCCATGAGCTGGCACGACCTCGAACCCATCCTGAGAGACCATTACGCGCCAACCGTGCCTACACTCGTGAGACGCCATGAGTTTTATCAGAGAAACCCACGAAAAGGGGAGAGCGTGGCCGATTTCGTGGCGGACCTCCGAAATTTAGGGGGTCTCTGCGGGTTCGCAGATTTAGAAGAGGCACTAAGAGATCGAGTAATTCTGGGATTAGATGCACTAGGCGTACAAAGCAAGCTGATGGCGAAAGGCAACATCAGCCTTGCTGATGCCATCGCCGAAGCCACGGCTGCGGAGGCGACTAAAAAGTCGCCTGCACAACTACGGCAAAGCCGCACTCCGGTAACACCACTGACCAGCGAAATCTTACCCAACTCAGAAGGGCAGCTCTCAACAATGCACTACAAGGACCTCTCTTCGTCGTCAGACAGCGACGAAGAAGGGGTCCATCAACTGCGGTCCGACAGGGACCCTCGCCCTAAGCCCTTACGCCCTTGCACTGGCTGTGGAGCAAACCATGCCAGGGCCGAATGCAAATTCCGCGACGCACTCTGCCATGAGTGCGGGAAACGAGGCCACATTGGCAGGGTCTGCCGCAGCTTACCAGGACCCAGCCAGGCCTCAAAAGGGGCCAACTATCACCAATCGACAGGAAACCGTCCTGTAAGGTGAGAGCCAGTAAACCACTCCTACAGAAATCGAGCATTGCAAAAAGAAGAGGCTCACCATACTATCACTATAGGTCACGCCTCAGTTTTGGACACTAAGAAAATCCGAGTCACGGTAGCCATCGAGAACCAGCCTTTTCACATGGAGGTCGACTTGGGATCGTCCCTCTCGATGGTGTCTTGGAAGACACTCAAGCAACTCATCCCCACAATTCAACGCCAAGACCTCCAATTTCAACGCCTCATCCTCAAGGACTACCAAGGAAATCGAATCCCCGGTGTCGGGTCCTGCCGAGTCCGAGTCTCCTTCAAGAAGCATACAGCGTACTTACCTCTAACGATCATCGATAGAGATAGGCCTAGTCTATTAGGCCTCCAATGGTTCGCGCCACTCGGCATTGAAGTGGCCGGCGTGAACCGAGTCGGTGGTTGTGAGTGGGAGGAAGACCTTATCTCTGAGTTCAGCGATGTCTTCGTGGACAGCTTAGGCGAGTATAAGGGGACCCCAATCTCATTTAGTCTAGATCAAAAGGTAGCCCCCATTTGCTTGAAGCCCCATCGAGTTCCATTCACTCTTAAAGCAAAGATAGACGAACAACTCGACAAGCTAATTGCTCAAGGGGTGTTGAAGCCCATCGATCACTCTCCATGGGAAACCCCTATTGTAACACCCATTAAGCCAGACGGGTCAATTCGAATTTGTGGGGACTACCGGGCCACTTTGAACCATGCCCTACAGCAGAATGCGTATCCAGTTCCGGTGGTGCAGCACCTCCTCCATTCCTTGGGGGGCGGAAAGGTTTTCGCTAAATTAGATTTAGCTCAAGCTTATCAACAACTACCAGTGGATGAAAAAACAGCCCAAGCCCAAACAATTGTAACGCATAGAGGTGCCTTTAAATGTACCCGATTGCAATTTGGAGTTAATGTAGCCCCGGGGATCTTCCAGAGCCTCATGGAAAGGTTATTACAGGGAATCGAGGGCGTGGTTCCTTATTTTGATGACGTACTAATTGCAGCCCCTACCAAAAAAATCTTGCAGGATCGTTTGAAATGCGTTCTTAAAAAATTTCAAGAGGCTGGACTTAAGGTGAAAAAAAATAAATGTCACTTATATACCGACAATGTTGAGTTTCTAGGATACCGAATTGATAGCCAGGGCATTCATCCTACCAAGAGTAAATTAAAAGCGATCAAAAATGCTCCCAGACGCAACAAGGCTGATCTCCAGGCGTTCTTAGGCCTCATTAATTTCTATAATATGTTTATCCGCACAAAGCAACTGTCGCTGAACCGTTACACCGATTATTAGATAAGAAAGCATTGTGGGTATAGGGTTACCGGGAAGAGCAAGCATTCCGGAATGTTAAAAAACTGCTCACATCTGACTCTGTACTTATGCAGTGTAACGAGACTTTGCCGTTAGTTATAACCTGCGATGCATCCCCTTTCGGGGTGGGCGCCATTTTGAGCCATGTACTGCCTAATGGGAATGAAGCCCTGTTGCATACTTTTCGAAGACTCTTTCACAAGCAGAGCGGAACTATAGACAAATTGATAAAGAAGCTCTCGCAATCGTTTCAGCTGTAAAGAAATTTCATGAATATGTGTATGGAAGGACATTTACCATTATAACTGACCACAAACCGTTGCTAGGGATAATAGCCGGGGACAAGCCAACCCCCTACATATTATCCCCTAGAATGACCCGATGGTCAGAATTCCTAGCTGCTTATAATTATCGCCTGCAATATCGCCCAGGGAAAGCCATTCCCCACGCTGACGCATTAAGCCGAGCACCGCTTCCAGAGACTCTCGACGATCCGGCACCAACGGCAACTACGTTGCAGATCGAAACACTCAACTCGCCGCCTATGACCGCCCGAGACATCGCGAGAGAAACCAAATGAGACCACACCCTAGCTCGAGTCCTAGGCTGGGTAGAACGCGGATGGCCATTGGACCAAGTACCAGATGACTTTGCACCATTTAAATCTCGACAGACTGAACTTTTTTCCCAAAAAGGCTGTATCATCTGGGGCGATAGAGTCATTGTCCCAGAATGACTCCGGAAGACGCTGCTACGAATTCTGCATGAGGGCCACCCCGGCATCGTGCGGATGAAAGCGCTTGCACGAAGCTACGCATGGTGGCCGGGCATGGACCGGCAAATCGAGCAGTGGGTCAAAGTGTGTGCCAATTGCCAACAAGTCAGCAACGCCCCACCAAAAGCCATGCCTACTGAATGGGAGATGCCACGTGGACCCTGGTCCAGAATCCATCTGGATTTTGCGGGGCCAACCAAGGGCTATACCTTCCGGCTGACAGTCGACGGATACTCCAATTGGTTAGAAATTCATCGTATGATGGCTACAACGTCCGAGGCGGTGATCAAGATCCTAAACAGACTCCTTGCAACCCACGGATTGCCTGACGTCCTGATGTCCGATAACGGGTCACAGTTTACGGCACTAATGTTCGAACAGTACCTCGCTGACCGCGGCATCCGCCATGCGCTCACCTCACCTGTGCACCCTGCGACCAATGGCCGAGTGGAACGCATGGTCCAATTTGTTAAAAAGAGTTTGCAAAAAATGGACTATGACAATATCGATGACAAGGTCAACCAAATTCTCTTTTTGCAACACATAACTCCACATAGCGTCACCGGCAGAACTCCCGCCGAACTACTGATGAGACGAAGACTCCGCTCCCACCTCGACTGGTTGCACCCTGCTTACGAACCAGAAAAGCCAATAGGATCCAGTGGCCGCTGTCGCACCTTCCAGGAAGGAGACCTCGTTTACGCACGAAACTTATCGGGCGATCCGTTATGGATAGAGGCAACAGTAGTACGAGTAACCGGCCCCAAATCCTACGTAGTGAAATGCTGTGACAATAGACTGTGGAAACGGCATATCGACCAATTATGGTCACGACTCACAACGGCCAGTCAACAATTCCCCCATGACCAAACCGAGGGGGGGGGGGAGGTACAGAAGGAGATGACATTCCAGGGAACCTGCTCGAAGGGAGCGACGAACTAAGTGATACTCAGGAAATGGAGCAGGAAGGAGAATCATTTGCACCGCAAGAAATTGCACCTGAGCAAGAAGCAGAACCACTGCCAAACAACAATCTACCTCAACAGGATTGCAACCAAGCAGTCCAACGAAAATCCGAAAGACTTAAAAGACAACTATCCTTTTTAAAGGACTATATAACTACACCGTAATTAAGAAGCCAGGGGAAAGGGTGTTGTGTATGTACCATAGTTAATAAAGTATGAGCTTGAGGTTAAGTGCAGGGTTCTGGCCCTGCACTTCTGATTGGCTGTTAGGCGGCCAGATCGGATTCGTTAGTTCTTAGGAATCCAATTGGCCCTTAACAGAGGATTATTATTGGTTAAAAGAGCTAGCATTCATAGCTCGCTATTGGACAATTCTCACAAAGGTTGCCTATATAAGGCAGGGTTCACTGTTGTTGTTTTGAGAAGTCACTATGCTAATAAAGAGCTGAAAGTCACTATTCAGAGGCTGTCTCCATTTACTCCGACCCATGTCCAAGTACTTAACAATGGGTACATGGTTGGAAGACCAGAAAGATCAAGTTGGGGATGGACTGTCATGGAGAAAATCTATCTATATGCTCACTAAGAGTCAACACAGACTTACTGTCATAAAAAGTGAAATAAATCTAATCTGAAATAAAGATAAAATACAAGTAATGGTGGAAGTGTGCAAGTTAACCTATTTCCTTATTGCTATCATATGTAGAGTTTGTACTTTCGTTATTATATAGAAACTTTTTCTGTACTTTTTCTGGGCTTTAAAATTTTTAGCCACCAGCTGTCTGTTCTCTTGACCACTGATGCCCAGAAAGGCCTCTGTTGGCTTCTGCAGGGACAGGGCCGCAGTCCTTTGCAGGATATCTGCCTGCCACCCTCTTCGTTATGAACAACCCCCTTCCCATCAGGAGGGGGAATGCCATCTCCAGACCCCCAGACTTGGTCTTCTGCCGGGGGCAAGCTCTGCTCAAGAAAAGGGCAGATGCTGGGTTGATAGGTGGAAAAAAGACGGGGGAGGAGACGTGAGGCCTGGGAACTGCTTCAGTGGCTGATGGAGTAAAGCCTCGGATAAGGTAGATGGCTGAGGACTCTCCAGCAGGTCAGACCTGATTGCTAAGCAACCTCTCTGCAAGATTATGCTGAGAAAGCTTGGGGTCCTCAAGGGGATGAATACTGTTGCATCCCCCCTTTTTTTCTTGTTTTGCTTTTATGCAGTTTAGTGTTGAGAAAAGTAAAGTCCTGCTGCATTTAGGCAGGAGAAACCGAATGCACAGGTACGGAATAGGTGACACCTGGTTCAATAGCAGCAACTATGAGAGAGATCTAGATGTCCTACTGGACAACTACTTAATTATGAGCCAGCCATGTGCTGCAGCTGCCAAAAAAGCCAATGCAGTTCTAGGCTGCATTGACAGAGGGTGAGCATCAAGATCACATGAAATGATAATACAAGTCTATACGTGTTGTGGTTTGTCGGCAGCAAGTGTGGATGGCTGAGGCCTCGGAGAATGAGGACTCAGATGAGGGGCCTGCATGTGATGCAGGGATGGGGCCAGGACCATCAGGGAGTGGAAGGCTGCCTTTGGAGATTGTGGAAGCTGGCAGCAGTGATGAAGAGGACCCTGAGGAGCCTGTGGCCAGTGTGCGTGCACGCAGGGCTGCTCGAAGGAAAGAGCAGCTGCAGCAGCACGGGTGACTTGGGAGTAAGATAATGGCTCCTCCCTTAAGAGATAAAAGCCAGCTGAGAAACCGGAGTTCTTTGCAAAGAAGTTTTTGCACTCAAGCCTTGTGGATATTCAGCTTGGTTGGTGTTTGGAGACTCTTGGTGTTTGAAATCTTTCTTGGCAACTTTATCTCGTGTTCTTGGCAATCTTGCACAACTTGGCAAGGCTCATTCTTATCAGAGACAATTAGTTTGGAACAGCCTTTTAACCGGGAAGGAACGGAATTTGTAAAGAATCAATAAAAGGTTGTGCTGTTACCCCTGTTTCATGCTTGTTTCCTTGGAACAAGGTTTGGGTCAGAACAACACGCACTGGTGAGACCACTCTTGGAATACTGCATATAATTTAACCACAATAGGAAGAAAAAAATAATGAGACTCTGGAAAGTGTGCAGAGAAATGCAACAAACAGTGAGTGGAGGGAGCTGGGTATGTCAAGCCTGTCAAAGAGAAGGATTAGGAGAGAGAAGATACCTATCTTGCAGTACTTGAGGGTCACAGAGAAGAGGAGATAGACTTATTCTCCAAAGCACCTGAGGGCAGGACAAGAAGTAATGGGTGGAAGATTTTTGAAGAGAGATCCGGTCTAGAAATTAGGATAAATTTTCTGACAGTGAGGACAATTAATGAATGGAACAGCTCACCTCACGGTGTTGTGGGTGCTCCATCACTGGAAGTTTTCAAAATTAGACTGTACAACCATTTGACTGGGATGTTATAAGGCTTTTAGCTTGAGCTTGGGGTTGGACAATATGCTCTCTGAGATCCCTTTCAGCTCTAGGATTCTATGATCTATGCCTCCAATGGGATGAATCAGAGCTTCCTCCACAGAGCTGTGTCCTCACATAATGTGTTCAAAGGAGAATAATTGGAGCCTGGTCATTTGTGCTTGAATCAGAACACTGGGTTCATTTCTTAAAATGAATTCTATACATTAGAATATCTTACATCAATAAATCAGTATTAATTATTACCCAATATCAATCCTTGATTATTATGCAATGATTAAGAACTGCAACCAGTATGGCTCAAATTATAAATCAAAATTTATAAAATTGCAATAATTTCTGCTAACAAATTTGCAAATTCAGCAAATTATAAAAAGGTTAAATATTTTCATTTTATGCTAAGAAAAACCTTAACTTTGGATGTGGTATAAATCCATTTATAATCTAAAAATGGCTTCCATGTTGAATTATTGTAAAATCTGTATCAGATTTGTTTTTAAATATGAAATTAGTTTTGACATTGATTCATAAATCCATAACTTAATTTGCCATTCTTTAATACAAAGGATTGTTTATAATTTCTGCTGAGAAGCATAGGGAATGCTAGCAGCTGTTACCATAGCCAGTTCAGTATACTTGGTGAGAATGAAAGCTTTAGTTATAATTAGTTAAAAAAAAATATTGAAAGAAAAACTCCTGTCAAGAAAGCAGCTCCAGGAGTTGGAGTAATCAAAGTGCTGACTGGCCCAAGTTCCACAGAAAACCTCCGACAAATCTCTACTGAAGGCTGGAATGGAGACAGAAGGACTGAGCTCCTGGTGGGACAAAATGCAAAGTCAACTGTTGGGTTGATGTGGCCAACTTCCTCCTCAGTGTCTGCTTTGTTGTACTTTTCCCGCAGGGCCATTTTCCCCACAGAAGGGAGAGGTGATGATACAGTGGTATGTGGGAATGACCTTGAGGACGAAGGGAGGAGAAGTTGCTCAGGAAGTGACCAGATAAAAAGAGAAGGAGGATCCTTCGAACGATTAACCAGCAAAAAAAAAGAAACTTAAAATGGATCCACTCTAATGGTTAAGATGCTGAGACTCTGGAAAGAGTGCAGAGAAGAGCAGCAAAGATGATTATGGGACTGGAGGCTAAAACATATAAAGAACGGTTGCTGGAATTGGGTATGTGTAGTCTAATGAAAAGAAGGACTACGGGTGACATGACAGCAATCTTCCAATATTTCAGGGGTTGCCACAAAGAAGAGGGGGTCAGTTTATTTTCCAAAGCCCCTGAGGGCAGGAGAAGGAGCAACGGATGGAAACTAATCAGCAACCTGGAACGAAGGAGGAATTTCCTGACAATGGGAACAATTAATCAGTGGAATGGCTTGCCTCCAGAAATTATGAGCACGCCAACAATGGAAGATTTTAAGAAGAGATTGAACAAACATTTGTCTGAGCAGGGGGTTAGACTAGAAGCCTTCTACGATCCCTTCCAACTCTGTTATCTGTTTTTCTGTAAGATGGTTAAAAGGGAGCACAGGAGATTTGTGCCTTCAAATTGCAAGAATTTGCCAAAGCAGCCTGAGTAGTAAAGTAGTAAGATAGAATTAACTCATCTAGTTGTGTTTCCTGTTTGGGCTATCTGGGAGGGCTGACAGGGAACCGAGCCATTTCCTTACTCCAGTGAGGATTGAGGCCAGAAGTGGACCAGAAGGGGGGAACTTTCTTTGCCTGACAGTCCAGGCTGTTATAAAAGAGCCAATTAATAAGTGCTGTAACAAAAGTGAGGGGAGGGGAGGAAGCACAGGAATGCAGGCAGCCCCAGTTCTGTTCAGAGCATCCCTGGAAATGCTTGTTCTCTTGCCAGGGGCTCTCACAAGAAACAAAGTTGGTTGGCACCAAAGGGAGGGGATGATTTCCATCCCAACATCAGACAACATTTATAAGTATCTGCCCCTCCCCCAATCCTGTTCAATTTGCCATTCAAAAGAAGAGATCACCTCGGTAAAACATTCATGAGAAAGTTTAACATAATAAAAAATTAAACAGGCTTTTGCTATAAAGTATGAAATATTTACAGAGCTGCTGTTAGCTAATTGCATGCAAAAACCAGAGTCCTTTGGCATCTTGGCTAAGTAATGAGATCAGATGCTGGGATCCAGCTTTTAGCATTGTATGTGGAAGAGCCCAACCAGATCCTTTGGGGATGAGCAAAATCCCTGCACAAATTCAGTTGCAACAAACTCTGATCTTGTCATGTTATTGCTTGTTTTTTCCATTGCTTTTTTAAAACCCATCCTGAATTAGGCATTCGTTACAGCATTTTGAGGAATGTTTTTATAGAAACCGCTTTTAGAATCTGTTTAAATCATATTATAGCATTTTTTTTGGGGGGGGGAGGGCATTATGGGATGTGAGGGAAGGATAGCCCCTCTGTTGGAGGGGCCTGCTGTGCACCTTTTAGGGCTGCTCTTTCCCACCTTATGCTCAGCTCTCATTTGTGGCTCCAAGTAGTTGAAACATGTGCAGCAGTTACACACTGGTAAATGGTCTTGGCATAGGGGCCAAACCAGTTGAAGGTAGCTGGTGGTCTTCAATTCCTTCCATCCTCAGTGAGACAGAAGGGTTGTCCAGCCTTCAAGTTTGGCCCTGACAGATTGAGAGAGGAGACTGATCAACAACCAATCTGGTCAAGAAAGCAGGAAGTGGTGAAATCCCCAGTTAGAGGAAGGAGTGGAGTAAAGAGACTTGGAATTTCTCCAGGGAGGAAGTGATGGAAGCCAGACACCCCCCCACTCTCCGTAAGATCCTTAAAACCTTTATCTGCCTGTTCACAAGAGAAAGCTGTCAGTCTGGCAAGATGCCTGTAAACAGGCAAGCACCGATAAAGAAACTACTCTAATCAGTTCACAGTGTTGTTCGGATTCCTTGTGCCTGTCTTGTCCAATCTGCCCTGTTTTCTCTTGAGATCTGGAGAGGGCTATGCATTCTTCTCCATGCTTCCTCCAGTGGAAGGGAATGAGGAAAGTAGTACGTAGCTTAGACAAAACAAAATTGAGGGAAGGAGTCTTCAGACACAAATGCCAAGAGCAGCCTGAGAAATGGATTAAATTGCACTGAACACATCGGGCTGCTCCTATTAATGGAGTTGGACCTTCTTGCTGACTTACAAATGTTGATAATTATGTCATTCCATAGGCAAGAGAATGGAGATAGAACTTGCTCCCTGAGTCCAGAGGGTAAAGTGGGCCAAGGTGCTGCTGCTGCTGCTGCTAATGATGAGGATGATGATTTTCCATGGCTAGGAAAACCATCATAATCATTGTTAGCAGCAGCAGCAAAGCTGGAGAAGAACTTGGTTGAGTGTCATCCAATGGGAGGAGGCAGTCAAGAAAGGAAGAAGAGGCTTGTAAGCAAGTTGGCCATAAATGAGCACTGTATAGGCAGTAACAACGGCTTATATCCATTTGTTGATCAACACAAAGGTCCAAATATCATTGTCAGCCTCCAAGAATCCTACTTCTTCTTGTCTTTCCGGCTGCCATAGACATGGGGGGAGGGAAGAATAATTGGGCTTTGTGGGGGGAAGGGTGCTGGAGGTTTAAGTTGGTGTATTGTAAAAGTTGGGACGCTTTCTTGATTACGCTTACTTGCTTACTGCGCAGATGTAGCCTTTTATCTGTCTAGGCCAAGGTCAACCGTCTTGGCATACCAGATGTCTGAAACATCACCTGAAAATGCCACACATGACATTATACACATTAGATTGGATGGCCACTTTGAACTATTGGGGGTGGGGACACGGGATAACTTTCTATATGTGAATTTCACGCCCGTTGCTTCAGATCTTGTATTTCTTCTGATGCTACCATTTCAAATTCTCTATAAAATGGAGTCTAATGTTTGCTTTCTTGGATTTTGAATGGAGCCTCACTTGACAATCATCTCCATGGTGCCATAGGCACTAGAAGCAACTTGGGCCTCTGCAGGCAAAAGAAGCCCACTGAACGACACTTGTTTGGATAAACCCAACAGCTCTCGTGGTCTTCTCTCACTGACAAGAGGAGCCTTAGCCCAATCTATTTTCAACCCAGCAACCACTCACCCTGAGGCTAAAGACAGGCCACAGAAGAAGACTGTGTTGTCCCAGTGGCCATGCAGGGAAGCGGCTGAAGTCTGATCTCCATGAAAGGCCACCTGGACTAGCAGTGGGGGAACTATCTGGGTCCTTGCCGATTTTAAAATTGTATCTGTGGTTCCCTGACCAATAAAGATTCGGAAGACATTTATGCATACAAACAGCTACAAAGGTTTTACATTAAGTGCTGTCAAGGATCTCTGACAAAGCAAAAAGAAACCCTTCATCATATAGGGAAGACTTCATTATATTTGAGATTTCTCTGACGGTTGTGGAAATTGCTCTAAAGATGTGCTAAAGTGAAGTGAAAGCTCTATCTACTTCTCTGAAGAATGGCCACTCAAAGGTGAGGACTTTTTTCCTGGATAAGAAGAAGGCAAAAAGTTTTCGAAGACAGATATGGGCAGCTGGCCCTGGCCCTGAGAAGAAAAAGAGGAGGAGGGGCAGCCCATCCATCAACTGCAGAAAAGGAGACCCTCTTGAAGACAGGCTGGGATTAGGCTGGGCCTTTGGATGCTTCCTTGAGGTTTTTCACAATCTCACATGGATAAAGCGATCAAGGCTCATGGGGACAACAACTCAATGAACCACAACTAGAGAAGATCAAGTCCAGATGATCTCCTGGAATGAAGGGGAAGATAGAAATTTGGGGAGCCCATCTGGATTATTGTGCTGATTAGTTCTTGGTTTAAGTTGGCCTTTTGGTTACAGTAGACACTAAGGTATAGTTTATCTTCTAAGCTGCCATGAGTTGAGATGAATGGAGGAAATATAAATTTAATAAACCACTTTAATAATCTCTCTTGTCGGTGCCTGTGTTTTTAAAAAGGCCTTGATCTTGTTGTGGACATTATAGCTAAAAAACATGGTGCAAAGCAGATGATCATTTATGTTGTTGGTTTGAGCTCTGAGATTGGCAATTTGGTTGAAAATGTTTTGTCCCCATTTGAGGAGTCATCTTGTGATGACATCTTCAGCAGATGTCTCTTCCAATGGGGATGAAACATTTTCAACCAAATTGCCAAGCTCGGCACTCAAACCAACAACATAACTACCAACCTGAGCTACTGAGCTAATATTTAAAGACATTTCATATGATCATATCTTTTCTTTTTTTAAAAAGCAGATTGAAATAGAGCTCACATACTGGTCTAAGATTCAAAGATATTTGTGAAATGTAAGAAATAGAGTTATAGAAAATGAGGGGGGAATTCTTTTCAATAATCAAAATGTTTTAAATGATTTATTTTCTTTTCTCTTTTAGTATATAGGAACTAGTTCTTAGAGCATTATATTCTCAAGTGCTGCTTTTAAGAAAAATAGGATATTCTGCTAGACTGGAGTGCTTTAATTTCAATTTCCTGTTTAAATGGTAGTGACTGGAGATACTTGGCAACTATCTCCATATGGCAAGAAAAAGGAAAGATAACACCTATCCACTCTAGACAACTTGAAATCACCAGCACCAGATGGACTACATCCCAGAATTCTGAAGGAATTGGCAGATGTGAACTCAAAAACATTGTACCATATCTTTCAAAGATCCTGGAGCACTGGGGAGCTACCAGAGGACTGGAAAAGAGCTGATGTGATGCCAATCCTCAAAAAAGGGGAAAAAATGGATTCGGGAAACTACAGAGCAATCAGTCTGACATCAATACTTGGGAAGATTATCTTAGAAAAGATAATCAAGCAACAAACATGTAAAAAAATAAAAACAGGCAAAGCTATTGCTGGAAGCCAACATAACTTTGTCAAAAACAGATCATGCCAGACAAACCTTGTTGCACTTGGCAAAGTGACTAAATTTGTGGCCAGTAAAATACTATGGATATGGTATGCTTGGATTATAGTAAGGCATTTGACAAAGTAGACCACAATCTACTTCTTTGTTAGACAGAAATGTGGGATAGACAGCATGGCCACCGAATGGATTCATAACTGCCTGACCAACCACACTCAAAGGTCCCAAATGGAACTATATCTACTGTACATGGAGAGAAGCAGACGGTGGGATACATGGAGAGAAGCAGACGGTGGGATACCCCAAGGTTCTGTCTTAGGCCCAGCACTCTTCAACATCTTCATCAGTGATTTAGATAAGGGCAAAGAAGGGGAACAAACAAATTTGCAGACAACATCAAGCTGGGTGTGGGGTGTGTGTGGGAGGATAGCCAACACTTTAGAAGATAGTCTTAAGATATAGAAGGATATTGACAAACTTGAACACTGGACCCTACGCAACAAAATACAGTTTAGTGGTGAGAAAAGTAAGAAGCCCCCCCAAGACTCCCATGTGAAAACTGAGGCTACAGAGAGCAGTGAGCAAAAGGTGGGACTAGCTGTCCTCTAGGTTCCCTTCCCATGCAATGTTTCCATAAAGTTCATCTGCAATTTGGCTTGGACCAACTCCACTGGAGCTATCTGGCTGAAAATACCCCAAGCTTTAGATAACCCCAGAGCCAAAATCCCATCTTCCTCTCCCTGCTCCTCCCCCAATGTTGCCTCCATTTGTTCCAGTAGTCCCAAGCTCTCCCTCCAAGATATGAAAGGCAATTGAACTGCATGCGCTCAGGAGGGCTGTGGTCCATGAAAACTTATGCCATAATAAATACATTAGTCTTTAAGGTACTGTACCACAATCTCCCATATATTGGCTTTTATTAAGGCTGTTGCAGAAAATAAACACAGCTTCTGCTCCAGAGACGGAATATTCCACAATTGTGTGCTTATCCTGGTTGTATTTCTGTAGTTATGCTTGCAATCATGCGATCTCCCTCCCTTCCCCCCTCCAACCCCCATGCACACATTCGAACAGCTGGAAAAATTAGTCCATTAAACATGCCTTGGAGTAAAAAGATTACAAGACACATTAAAAACTAAAAGAGCCTTTTGTTCAGCTACTTCTCCTGCTGTTGCATTTGAATAAAATTATCAGAGGCAAGAAGGGAGGAATAAACCTAACAAAAGGCAAAGAGGTTCCCATGGAAAATGAATTAAAAGCACCTTAAAATTCTACAGTTTTAAGACCACCAGTGCCAGAAGCTGCAGAATACACTATATATATTGGGGCTGACTAAGATGGAGAGAGAAAGGATTTTCTATTAAATGTGGGAAAAGATCCCAGCCAGAGAGAGGGATTGTTCTGTTCACACACTCTAATTTCTGTCTGTATTTGCATGTATAATAGGCACACACTGCATTTGTGTGCGCCGGGGCTTATACTTTTCAATTTCCTCTGAAGGGGAAGAATTGGGAGGAGAGGATATGCAGAAATAAAACAAAGCCTGTAAAACTCCTGGGATGATTTTGTAGGAATTTAAAGAACTAACTCAAAACTTCCCCTCCAGGCATTTGAGTGCCTGCCCCAACCAGGCTGGGCAGTAGAGACAATCAGCCCTTAAAACTTCTTGGGTGAGAAGTGAAATGGCTCCTTCTTCCTCAAAGAAAAAGCAGTCCAGCTGCCTTTTTAAAAAGCACCTCTAAGACTGTCAGCCATTAACTATGGAAATGTCTTTCCTTTGCTGGGCTGCAGAGTGATGTGCAGAAGCTCAAGTATGCTTTTGGCTGTGGGAAACCGCAGCTCAAGTCTTTACTGTGGTCCAGGATCTTCCCGGCATGCAGCCATGGCCGAGGCCTCCTCAGCAGGGGTGGGATTCTATCAGTTCGCACCAATTCGCTAGAACCAGTTTTTAACATTCTAAACAGTTTGGAGAACTGGTTGTTAGAAGAAATGACTGGCCTAATCCTGTAAGGAAGGCAGGAAGGAAACATTCTGGTGTTGCTTACAGAAACTGCCTCTCTGTTAACCCTTATTATATTCTTGGCAGGACTAGACTTCCTGTCTCAGGAACTTCTCTGGAGTTTTTTTCCCCTCCTTTGCTGGTACTTTGCTTGTGTGAAGTGACCATTCAAAGTTACAATGGCACTGAAAAAAGTGACTTATGACCATTTTTCACACTTACGACTGTTGCAGCATCCCCACAATCATGAGAGGCCAGGCGAGGAGATGCGTGCCTCGATGTGAGTGATGTTGAGTTGGCCACACCCAGCCAGTCACATGACCACCAAGCCATGCCCACCCAGTCACATGACCACCAAGCTACCACCTAAGCCCGCCCACAGAACCGGCTGTTAACATTTTTGAATCCCACCCCTGCCACTCAGCCTTGCCTGCATCCACATCTTTGGAGGGTTTCAAGGCTAAATGCCACTTGGTGGAAATCTAAATCACAAATGTCAAGCACAACCGTAAGGTTCAGTGTAGTGCCGGAGGAATTGTGCATTGTTCTAGTCCGGGGGTGTCAAACTCAAGGCCTACTTAGATGGTGCTTAGATCTGGCTCATGGGGTCACCCTGGAAACAGCAAAGGGTCGGCTCACGGTGCCTCCACCGCAAAAATGGAGCTTGGGGGGCTGCATTTGGGCCCCCAGGCCCCCTTTTCAGCCACGATGGCCTCCTGCAGCCCTCTACAAGTGAAAATAGGGCCCAGGGGGACCGTGAGCAACCCTCCTGAGCTCCGTTTTTGCTGTCAGGGGGCTAGCAAAACAAACTAAAAGCAAAACAAAACAACAGGAGAAATGTTTCCCCTTTTACGTGTGAGCATCCAAAGAAGGAACAGGAAAGGAGAAAGGTAAAAGTAAAGAAAAATAAGGAAAGAGGGGAAGGAAGAAGCAAGGAGAATGAAGAGGGAAGAAAAAAGAAGAAAAGAAGGAAGGGAGGAAGGAAGGAAGGAAGGATGGATGGAAAGAAAGAAGGAAAGAGATTATAATGAGAGGGAGGGAAGATCTGATGGAAGTCCAGCCTTAGCAGTTGGCCACCACAGGTCCCCCCCAACATGAGTGACATCAAGCTGGCCACGCCCACCCTGGCCACACCCACCCAGGCCACACCCACCCAGGCCAATTGAGGTCTAACACAACTCTGATGTTGTCCTCAATTAAATAGACTTTGACACCCTTGTTCATGTCAAATCAAAAATCAAGGAATGTAGCTCGTGTTTACACATCTAAAACTCTCATATTTTATTATGAAGGTGGTGGTGCTTGGTTGAAAGGAGAGTGGTAAAACTGCTCATCAGATTACGCTGATGTTTAATCTGGGAAGCATCTAATATGTTGGGTTAATCTCTGATGGCAGCTGGGATGAAGGTCCAATTTAAAAACCCAGATAAAACTGGAAAACAGAAAAAGATTGTACTAAGCAGCACACACTCCACACTAGATTTGCAGGGCAACCAGATACAAGAATGAAACACGAAAAGTGGAAGAGAATAAAACGATCTATACTACAGCCAATTTTGGTCACTGTATTACAAAAAATATTTTAAGACTTTGGAAAAAGTTCAGAGAAGAGCAGCTAAGATAGAATAAAATAGATTTCTTTGTTGGCCAAGTGTGATTGGACAACAAGTAATTTGTCTTTGATGCATATGCTCTCAATGTACATAAAAGAAAAATAAAATACATTAATCCAGAATCATAAGATACAACACTTAGTGATAGTCATAGGTTACTAATAAGCAATCAAACCATACTAGGAAACAAATAAAACAATATAAATTGTGAAGATATAAGTAACATGGTTATAGTCATACATGGGAAGAGATAGGTATTAGGAAGGATGAGAAGAATAATAGTAATACAGTCTTAGTATATAATTTGACAGTGTTGTGGGAATTAGTTGTAGCAGAGTGAAGGCATTCGGGGGAAAATGTCCATGTATCTAGTTGTGTGCAGTGCCCTATAGAGTAGAAGTTGAAACAATTTATGTCCAGGATGTGAGGGGGATGATGACCAAAGGCCTGGAGACTAAATCATATGAAGAACGGCTGCAGGTTTTGGGTCTGACTAGTCTAAAGAAGAGATTTAGGGGTGACATGAGAGCAGTATTTGAGGGGTTGCCACAAAGGAGCAGAGGGGTTGTCAAGTTATTCTCCAAAGCACCAGAAGGCAAGACAAGAAACAATGGAGGGAAACTAATTAAGGAGAGAAGCAACTGGGAACTAAGGAGAAATTTCCTAACAACCAATCAACCAATGGAACAGCTTGCCACCAGAAACCATGGGTACTCCATTACTGGAGGTTTTTAAGACGAGATTGGACAGTCACTGAAAAGATCTAGGGTCTCTCGCTTGAGCAAGGAGCTGGACCAGAAGACCTCCAAGGTCCCTTCCAACTCCGCTATTCTGTTCTATTCTAATTCTAATTCTAATTCTAATTCTAATTCTAATTCTAATTCTAATTCTAATTCTAATTCTAATTCTAATTCTAATTCTAATTCTAATTCTAATTCTAATTCTAATTCTAATTCTAATTCTAATTCTAATTCTAATTCTAATTCTAGTCTTCCTAGCTGCTGAGAAATAACAGGCATCAGGTTTGGGGGAGGGAGCTCTTAAACCAGGAGCCAGCTGGAGGCTTTTCCCCCTCTACTCCCTTCCCTACTGTGCTACCATAGCCTTAGCCCAGACATCCAGCCCTTCCGGTCCTGCTAAGGTCCCTGTGGGTCAGGATACACTTTGGAGGAAATTATGCGGGTCTTGGACCAGCCTTAGACTCTAAGAATCCTTCTTGTGAGCCACCAAGAATCCTCTCATGACATAGGCAGCCACATAAGTCTCTAAAATAGAATAGTTTATTGGCCAAATGTGATTGGACACACATGGAATTCATATCTGGTGCATAAGCACACTTCTTTGAAGTATATAAAGAGTTGCACTAATTTTCTCTAAAGAAAAAAGCCAGTTCCTTCTCCATCCGTTGTATAAAGTCTTTTTCCTTTAAGATAGTATTATTTAATGTCCATCTCGATCTTTTTTTTTGTCCCTTCCATTTAATTGTCATTGGGCTATGATCTGCCCAAGTACTTGTTTTGATATTTGTTTCTTGAATATTGGATATTAATTCTGTTGAGATCCAAATCATATCTAATCTGGACCATGATAAATGTCTATTTGAATAAAAAGTATATTGTTTAGCTTTAACATTTCTTTCTCTCCAAATATCTTTTAAAGTTAATTCGTCTGTCATTTTAAAAAAGGATTTAGGGAGAGCCTTTCTATTTTGCTTTGTTGTTGTTGCTATATAGTCCATTTATTGTCCACAATTCCATTAAAGTCTCCCATCATAATTATATTAACATAGTCCAGTCCAATTATTTTCATGTGTAGTTTTTTATAAAACTCTTCTTGTTATCATTCGGATCATAAATTGCAATCAAGAGTATTTTTATATTATTGTCCATTATTTCCACCATTAATACTCTTCCGTCTTCAATCGTGTATATCAGTTTTGCTGGGATAGCCTCTTTAATGTATAGAACCACTCCTCTTTTCTTACATTGAGTCAAAGAAGTAAATATTTCCCCTAATTTTGGCTGTACTAACAATTGTTCATGTTGTTTTTTAATATGAACTTCTTGTAAGCAAATTATATCAAATTTTAATTTCTCTAATTTATGAAAAGTTTTCCTTCTTTTAACAGCTGAATTGAGTCCATTTATATTCATTGTAATTACAAAGAATTACAGAAAATGCCACAGAAAAAAGATATTAAATTGAAGCTGGATGTAATTAAACATAAAATGGAATTAATAGAGAAAGAAGAACTGGCACAGAAAATTAGAAATTCTAAACAGAATTATTTTGAAGATGCAAATAAACCAGGTAGATGGCTAGCATATAAATTGAGAAAGGAGAAGGAATCAAGAAAAATATTGAAGCTAATAGATGATCAAGGCCAAGTTTGTTATGGTAATAAGGAGAAAAAGGAAATTATTCGAGATTTTTATGGGCAACTATATAAACAAGAGAATATTGATGAGGAAAAAGTCAAACAGTATTTACAGAATGCCAACTTACCGAAGATACCTAAAGAGGCTGAAGAAATGCTAGAAAGCAATATAACAATGATGGAATTAAATGAAGCACTTAAGAAACAAAATAATGGGAAAGCACCAGGTCCAGATGGGCTTCCGGCAGAATTCTATAAAACATTTCAAGAATCATTGGGCATCCCATTGTTAGAAGTTATGAATGAAGTTATGTTAAAGAAGATGATACCCAAAACATGGTCAGAGGCTTATATTACACTTATTCCAAAAGAAGATGCTGACCCACTGCAAATTAAGAACTGTAGACCTATTTCTTTATTGAATGCAGACTATAAAATTTTTGCTTCAATTTTAGCAGAAAGACTTAAAAAATATTTAAATAATTTTATCCACCCAGATCAAAATGCATTTCTACCAAAGAGACAAATCAGAGACAATATGAGAGTAATCTTGGATACTTTGGAATACTATGAGGCTCATCCTGAAAAGCAAATGGCTTTGATATTCCTAGATGCTCAAAAGGAATTTGACAACATGAACTGGAGATTTATGTTATTACTATTGGAACAGATGGGTTTTGCCAGAAAATTTATTCAAGCAATAGAAGCCATATACAATAAACAGACAGCAAAGGTAATGATGGAGGGAGAACTTACAGATTTTATTAATATAAGAAAAGGCACAAGACAAGGGTGTCCTCTATCTCCTTTGCTATTTGTGTTGACTTTGGAAGTGTTGAATAGAAATATTAGGGATGATAAAAGTATAAAAGGAATGAAAATTAAAAAGGAAGAATTCAAATTACAAGCTTTTGCTGATGACTTAGCTTTTATTCTGGAAGACCCGCTAGAAACAGCTCCAAAGTTATTGGAAAAGATAGAGATATATGGTGAGATGGCTGGTTTGAAAATAAATAAATAAATAAATAATAAAAAATAATAAAAAATAAATAAAGATAAAACAAAGAACATGTTACTGAGACAAAGAGAAGAACTGGCAGACCTTTTGAAAATCCAAGTTACAAATAAGGTTAAGTATCTGGGGATATATTTGACAGCAAGATGTAGCACATTAAAAGAGAATAATTATATAAAACTTAAACAACAGATAGCTACAGACTTGAAGAAATGGGAAAACTTGCAATTGTCATTAATAGGGAGAATTTCAACAATTAAGATGAATATTTTACCCAGAATTCTATTTCTGTTTCAAACAATACCAATTAGGCTTGGAAAAGACTATTTTGAAGATTTAAATAAAATCATGTTGAAGTTTATATGGCAAGGTAAAAAAGCGAGAATAAAGCTGAAGCTTTTGCAAGACGCTAGAATTGGAGGAGGTTTTGGTCTGCCTAATTGGGAATTGTATTATCAAGCTGGAAGTTTGATGTGGGTCAAAGAATGGATAACATTAAGAAAGCATAGATTGTTGACATTAGAAGGGCATGATTTGCTGTTGGGCTGGCATGCTTTTTTATGGTATAAGGGAACTAAAACACAGGGTTATTTTAGAAGACATTATATACGGGAGTCTTTGTGGTTAAATTGGGAGAAGATAAAAAAACAATGTTATTTGAAAATTCCAGTTTGGTTATCGACTATTGAAGCATTTTCCTATCCTATAATCTATAAGAAGGAACAAACAGTTAGATATGGGGAACTGTTGGATGAAAAGGGCGGACTTCAATCGATCCAAAACTTAGAGGAACAAGGTATAAGGATGAATTGGTTTTCATATGCGCAAATACATTCAAGGTATGATGAAGATTTTAAAACGGAGGGATTCTATGATAAACAGACTGATCTAGATAAGATCTTGATGGGTGCTGATAAGAAGGTGATTAAAAAATTACATGGTTATTTACTGGGAATTAAATTAGAGGAAGAACAAGTTAAAGAAACTATGATTGTTTGGGGGAAGAATTTTGGATATGGGATTGATTTAGAGAAATGGCAAAAATTGTGGTCTCAAAAATGACAATGTCAACAGCATATAAAGAAAACTTGTATAAGATGTTTTACAGGTGGCACTTTCCCCCGACAAGAATAGCAAGAATGTTTAAGAACAAATCTGAAAAATACTGGAAATGTCATCAGATACCTGGCTCATATTACCATATGTGGTGGACTTGTGAGGACGCCAGAAAATATTGGACTAAAATTCGCATGTGGTTGGAAAAAATGACAAAGAAACACATAGACTTGAAACCAGAGATCTTCTTATTGGGAATTTTAACTGATACATATAGTAAAGATTTGAAATACCTGATTGTAAATGTATTAACAGCGGCTAGGATTGTATTTGCTAAAAATTGGAAGAATGATAAAATACCATTACAGGAAGAAATTATTAAGAAAATATTGGAATGTGCTGAGATGAATAGATTGACATTTGAAATTAGAGAGCAAGAGGATAAACAATTTTATAAAATTTGGGATCTTTTTTTATCAATGGCTAGATGATAAAATACGATAATAGAATATTGACACTATATTTATAAAGGGTTTTTAGGATTGATTTGGTATGATTATATGATTTGCTACAGAATAAACTGTTTAAAGTATTGTTATCTCATAAAGCATGAATGATTAAAAGTATAGTCAAAAATTTCTTTTTTTTGTGATATTAGGATATACAAATTTGGATTGACAATATGAGTTGTTATGTAGCATAATTGTAATTGAAACTACAAAATGAATGCACAAAACCGATGAACCAACCGATACACTGTATGTACATATGAGAGTTGATGTTTTAATGTTTTGTTTGTCTTGTTTGTTTGTAAAAAATTAATAAAATTCTTTTCAAAAAAATAAATAAAGAGTTGCACTAATATCAAAGAAATTTTGGAATAGAATCTTAAATAAAGAAAGGATGCTAAAGGAAGGACAAAATGAAATGTGAACAACAAAAATTTAAACAATGTTGAAGAAACAGTGACAGATAACAGTATAGTAATCTCACATTAAGATATCCCGTGTTGAATTTTTCCATGGCAAATTGTCCCATTGCAAGTTTAGTTTATTTCATTGTTATTGCACCTCGTACAACAAAATCAAACACCATCTTCAGTGAACATCCTGACCATGACAATAAACACTAACACACATCCTTCACCCATCACACATTGAACCGGAAACCCCCGACACCATACCAACACTGCACTTTACAGCAGAATTCAAAAGAGCTACTTCCCTGGGATAGAAGCTGTTTTTCAACCTATTTGTCCTTGTTTTTATTGTCCTGTACCGTCTGCCAGATGGTAATAGTTCAAAAAAAAAAAAAAAAGGGTGCCCAGGATGAGATGGATCTTTGAGTGTGTCTTGAACTTTCTTAAGACAGCAGGAACTACAAAGCTCTTCCAAAGGGCAACCAATGATCTTCTGGGCAATGACGTTCACCCTCTGAAGTGCTTTCCTATCTGCCACTGTGCAACTGGCAAACCATTCAAAGGTGCAGTAAGTTAAAATACTCTCTATGGTGCAGCAGTAGAAGGTCACCAGCAGTTTTTAATTCAAGTTGGGCTTGTTGAACTGACCTGCATTGAGTTGTTTTTTTATTTTATTTATTTGGTTTGTCAATCGCTTACAAGTTAATAAATATAAGGATAAACATAGTTATGAATACATGAAATGAATACGTATAAGAAAAATAAAAGAAACAATAGGACAGGGATGGTAGGCATGTTGGTGCTGGTTGAGTTGACTGGGGCAAATTGGCTGTGGTGAGCCGGCTGTGGTGAGTTGTCCCATTCCAAGTCCAAGGGACGCTCAAGAGGAAGACTCCAACACCACAGTTTGAAAGCATCAGTTCTTCAGTGCTCAGTCTTCCTTATGGTGCAACTCTCAGAGCCATACATTACTAGAGGAAAAGCCATAGCTTTGACCATATAATAGAATATAGTGTCTTGGTTTGCCCCTAGTGGGATTCTGCAGTTTGTGATATTGTCTTAATAGGTTGTGAGAACCAGAACATCCAGTTTATTGGTGGGGCACATCAAGTTGTGAAAGTGCAACTGTGCCTTATTAACTGGATTAGAATCAGGGCTAGTGTGAAAACCAAGCAATGAGTAGCTACGAGCAGATCTATACCAGAGATACCATAGAAGTTCACAGGATGAACCAGGAAGCATTTGAAGCAGAGGTGGTATTCAGCAGGTTCTGACCAGTTCTGGAGAACCGGTAGTGGAAATTTTGAGTAGTTCAGAGAACCAGCCAATCCCACCTCTGACTGGCCCTTCCCCCATCTATTCTCTGTCTCCCGAGTCCCAGCTGGTTGGCTGGGTCTTCTTTTGTTGCCCTGTACAGGAGAATGGAGCTGGAAAGCAGGCTAGTGGGGTGGGAAGGGAATGAGATTTTGCAGTAACCTTACCCTGCCATGGCCACCAAGCCACACCCACAGAACCAGTAGTCAAATTTTTTGAATCCCACCACTGATCCAAAGCACCCCATTTTAAGCCAAAGACTTCTGCCAAATGGCATGAGAAGTCAACTGACTGAAGCACCTTCTGTAGATGAGATCATTTCCATCTGGCTTTCTGGCTTTGCTGTCCATGCAGAAGTCATAAAAGCCCTATGGCAGGAGCTACATCTCTCTGCATATAGTTCAGGTTATGAACATAGAATGAAAGGGTTGGAAGGGACCTTGGAGGTCTTCTAGTCCAATCCACTGTCCATGGCAGGAGATCCTGGACTGTCTTTGGGCTTGATGGGATGGATACAATGACCATAGAACAGGACAATAGAGTTGGAAGGGACCTTGGAGGTCTTCTAGTCCAACCCCTCCACCTAAGCAGGAGACTCTGCATCATTTCAGACAAATTATTGTCCATCTCTTCTTGAAAATCTCCCACAACATCTGAAAGCAAACCATTCCACTGCTTAATTGCCAGGAAATTTCTCTTCAAGTCCAGGTTGTTTCTCTCCTTGATTAGTTTGCACCTGTTACTTCTTGTCCTGCTTTCAGGGTCTTTGGAAAATTGGTTGATCCCTTCTTCTTTGTGACAACCCTTCAAATATTGGAAGACAGTTGTCATCTCACCTTTAGTTGTATCCTGTCCAGGGCACTTCATTTTAAGAAAGTCATGAACCAACTGGAGATTTCCCATAGGACTCTGTGGTTTTTTTCCCCAAACCCCCAAAGCTTTCACTTAGACTGTCTACTATTGACCTCACCCCTTTCCTAAGAGGCCTGTAGGGGGCGTGCATAAGCGCACCAATGCGCCTACTGTCCCTGTCCTATTGTTTCTTTATTTCTCTTATATGTATCCATGTATTCATAACTATGTTTATACTTATACCTATTATCTTGTAAGCAATTGACAAATCAAATCAAATTTTAAAAAAATAAAAACATGAGGGGCCAGGAAGGACATAGCCAAGAAGGAAGGTTGGAGGCATTGCATCTCTTTAGCCATAGCGAGAAGAGAAGAGAAACCTTTGGGAGACAGGATTGCTTTCTCCATGTACCTGGTGGACTCTCCTATAGGTCTATAAGGGAGACAAGAAACAAGGGGCTTAAACTATATTGAAATCAATTTTGGTTGGACATTGGGAGAATGTCCTCATGGTAAGAACTAACCCAGGAAGGGATGGGTTATCTTTTCATCTTTGAACCAACTCTGTAGGGCCATCAGTTCTGGGCTGTAATTTGGATTCCTGCTCTGAGAAGGAACTGAATTAGTTGATCTCACAGGACTTTCCCAAGTCTTCCATGTTGTGACTGTCAGGACTCCAACAAATCCACCCCCCATTCAAATCATAAGTCTCTAGCTGCGTCTCAGAGGAAAGAAAATTGATTTATTGTAACTATGTTGGAGTTAGCTGGATGCAGCCGATACTAATATATATCATTCATTCCTCCTTTGACCCTGGTCTTCCCCCCACCCCCTGGATGTGACTTCTCCAGTGGGACACATCCATCCCCAAGAGTCATCAATCATGCTTTTCAGTAATATCCTTGCGCTCTGCCAACTTTGGGCTGCCAGGGTGATATCTAGGCACTTAAGGAATGCAACTGTTTTCCCCCACTCCCTTTTTCTGGCAGCTAAAAAGACTAAAGGAATATATTTTTAGTCGACAATGACTCTGGTAGATTTTTCTTATTCACCATCTTGGTCTGGCTGCAAAATCATGCCCTTCTCCAAGGTATTGATGGACCTTTACTAGAACTAAATTTGTGTTATATAAAACTCCCCTCTCGTTTTTCTGTTTCTTTTTAAATGGATTTTATGAATATTGGCAACTTTCCATAAGTGTCTGTTGGACTACTATCCTAAATCATCTTGGAAATATAAAAGCAGAAGAGGCACCTGTGACTGTCCACTTGTGATACCAGAGGAAGGAAGCCCCTTGGATTCAGGGGTGGAGCCTCCAAACATTGCATTTAAATAAATTGATTTGTGAACATACAAACAAGAGAAACAAAATGTCCTAAACTTCCCCCTCAGTCCAGGGAATTATTAAAGGAAGGCAAATAAATTCATTTGAAATATCAGCCCCCAAACCAACTTTTGTTTAATCAAGGTTGTAATTTCAGATTTAATTTCTCTTGCCTCTCCTGGACTCCTCTGAGCACAGCTCCGTAAATCTGCTTTGCTCCCGAAGGGGAATTACATGTTGGGTTAAAGGGGGTTGCATTTAAAAAATAGCAGCTCTTTGTGTTTGTGTGCATTGGCGTGGGGGGAAGAGACTCGAGAGGGAGGGAGCTTTAACCCTTTCCCCCTGTGTTTGAATGGGATACCACATTGATCCCTCTTAATGTAATTACCAGCTGAATCATTTTTTGCTGCTAGGAAAGAAGACGTCCTCCTTCCCAAACAAGGATTTCCGCTGGAGTCCTGGCATGTCATCGAGCTGCCTGCTGCTGCCGCTTGCTTGGCTTGTTGGTTTGCTGTTCAGTAACTGCTGGGGTGCCTAAGAAAACAGCCGCCGGCATCCTGGGATTGGCCTGTGAATCCCAGGTGCCTGATGAGTGCCAAGCCCGTCCCTCCGGCTGCCTAAAGTTGCCAGGTTTGGAGCAGACATGCCCAGGATGCCATTGCCAGACTGCCAGCTGGCTGGGTGGGGTCCAGTTTGGATGCCAAGGCCCAGAGGTCTCTTGGTTCTCAAGGAAGAAGAGCGTCGGTTGTTGAGTATCCACAGCATTCCATTCTATCAAAACCAGGGAGGCCTCCTCAAGAGAAGCCATTGCCAAGACACATCAGTAGTACACCTGCCCTAAGAGACTTGTGGGTTGCTGGGCCAGGAAGACCCTTCCCTACATGGGGACTGTGGAAAGAATAGGAACCCTCATTATTTCTCACCAGCAACCATCAATTTTGTTGAATTCTGACAGTTTCCGAGCTGAGCTAGGCAGAGGTGTGCCTTCTGCCCAGTGGTGGGATTCAATTTTTTTGACTACCGGTTCTGTGGGCGTGGCTTGGTGGGCATGGCAGGGAAAGGATACTGCAAAATCCCCATTCCCTCCGCACTCCACTAACTTGCTTTCCAGCTCCGTTCTCCTGTGCCAGGCAACCAAAGGAGACCAAGCCGATCAGCTGGGACTCGATAGGAGGCAGAGAATAGATGGGGTTGGTGGGGCCAGTCAGAGGTGGGATTGGCTGGTTCTCTGGACTACTCAAAATTTCTTCAACCGGTTCTCCAGAACTGGTCAGAACCTGGTGAATAACTACCTCTGCTTCTGCCCCATATCTGATAACATGGAGAGGCTGGAAGCGGAGGACACAGATCCTATCTCAGGGTCTTCCTTTCCTCATCTTGCTTTGTCTGGAGAACCTGCAACCTTTCTGGGCCTCTTCATGAGCTTCAGGCAAATGGCCTCCGACCTCCCTTCCTAGAGCATCCTGGCTCCCCACAAGTGGGGATGCTCAGAGGAAGAGAGTGGGAGAGCAGCTGGATCTGGCCTCAAAGGGTGCAGGAATCCCAGGCAAAGCCAGCCCAGCTCTCAGCCTGACTGGAGGGACCCCTCCCTTGATTATCCTCTTTGCATCTGCTTCACCTTTTCTTTCTTCATGTAGGCAAAAAACAAAACAAAACCCCAAAACCCCAAAGCAAAATCCAAAAAGTTTGTAGAAATTGGGTATGTCTCGTTTAATGACAAGAAGGACGAGGGGTGATATGACAACAGTGTACCAATATTTGAGGGGCTGCCACAAAGAAGAAGTGGTAAACGTGTTTTCCAAAGCATCAGAAAGGAAGATGAGAAACAATGGATGGAAACTAATCAAGGAGAGAAGCAACCTGGAATTGAGGAGAAACATCTTAACAGTGAGAACAAATAACCAGTGGGGAAAGCTTGCCTTCAGAGGGTTTGGGTGCTCTATCACTGGAGGCTTTCAAAAAGAGACTAGACAACTATTTGTTTGACATAATATAGGCTCTCCTGCTTGAGGAGCGGGTTGGACTAGAAGACCTCCAAGGTCCCTTCTAACTCTGTTAATCTGTTTTTTTTTTTTTTTTTAAAGAATTCTTCCTAGTGATGGGAGAAATATCCATCTGGTTTAGTTCCAAGCAGGGAGGAAGAGATTGGAAACTTGGAGGCTGATTGGGAAGATTGTTTAAAGATGAAGCAGAACCACATGGATGGTCCTGGGCAGCTGACCACATGGAGTTGAGAGTGGGGGGGAGGGCTTTAAACTTGAGCTTCCTGTTCCTGTGCAAGAACATGTATTCTATTGGTTGCTGTCAGACTCCCATGGGACTATGTAGGGTTCATAGCTGAGGTTGTCTGAGCTTCCAGTTTTGGCTGAAGCTTGGCTGATGCAATGTCCTGAGGAGATTGCAATGCAGTGGGCTCTGTCTCTTTTGCTAAATGGTCCTATTGTGTCCTGGAGGGCCATGTCTTCATCCCATCATCCTGGAGCTGAAGGTTTTTTGCCTTGTAGATGGTAGGGGCTACTTTCCAAGAGCATGATTCTCTTTTTAGGGAAATATAATATTCTGCCTTTTTTAATATTTCCCAAAATATTTCATTCTCCTAGGAGAAGGGTGGGTGCTAACTTTGTGCACCAGGAATAGGAGCTGCGGTGAAGGGTCTGTGAAGACATTCCAGAAAGGCAAAGAGCTGCCCTGCTCCCTATCTCCCCCAGCATATGTGCTGGTTCTGCTCAAGAGTTTGAGCAAGAAAGGGGTTCACAGGACGAGCTCTGGGGTTCTGAGCTCTGGGGTTCATGTGTGAATCACTTAGGAGTGACTGCATGTCACAAATAGCATAAAGGGACGAGAAAACGGATTGTGATGAAAAGGTTGAATACATTGGGGAGGACTTTTTTTTATTTGAGCCTCCCTCCTTACCCAACCAAACTGAAACGAGCTTTTGCAAATAAGGATCCTAATTCGCACATTGCTTCAGATGGCTCCATTGTTTGGTTCTTAAAGGAGGCTGATGGTGTGAATTGCTTCAGTTCAAGGCCTTTCAGCTCCTTTCAGTGGGGCAACAATGCGGCTTGACGTGAGCCTTTGATGATCCACTCATGCGGCCACTCCTCACTTAATGTTTCAGTCACTGAATAGGGCACAGGCGTGCATGGACTAGTGCTGAAGAGTGACTCGTCTACCCCGGCAGCAGGAGGAGGAGGAGGAGGAGGAGGAGGAGGAGGTGGCGGCTTCGAGTCTGCTGTTTGGGCAAGTTTTTACTCAACTTCACAGCGTTACTGATGTTAATTACTGAATTAAGTGCCTGGTGGACCAATTAATCCTCCTTGGCAATCAGTTGGGCCTTCAGATAAAAATACCAGCAAACTGCCTTGGCCCACTTCCAATCTCACTCAGGCTTCGTTCTTAGCTGCGGCAGCAACCTTGTTTTGGACAGGATTGCCCCCTCCCTACTATCCCCCTCCCTGCAGGCACAAATGGCAGAAGAAACCAGAGCCAGTTGGTTTCCCTGCATTTGCAAGAGAGAGATGGCTGCTCCCCCCCCCCCCCCCCGGCAGGATCTGTCCAGTCTGAAAGCGGGAGGGGCAAGGAAAGTGTGAATTCAGGGGCAAGATACAGCTCCCACTGGCCTTCAGTGGCATGGGGGGGGCATTCCATTGTTTGCCCCCCCCCCCCCAATAAAAACTGCCCGAAAGGGGCCACCAAGGAAGGAACAGACCAGTGGAGAAAACATCTAAGAGGAAACAGCGGCAACCCCTGAGTTAAAAGAAGCAGAGGCATAAATAAAAGTGAGATGTTGTCGGAGCATGTTACCACCTCCTCCCTCCCTCCAAACGAAGGAGAACAAACGGGGGTGGGGAGATCTTTCAAAGAAGCATCAAAGGGCAGTTTGGAGAATCTTTAATTAACCTGACATTTGCTGGGAGACCAAGTGCCAAGCACCATCTTTCGGGATAATTTCTGACTTGTCGGCGTGAGGTATCAGCCATATAATGTTAATCAGGAGGGTGGACCTGGTTGAGGAGCAGGAGAAAGCAAGACCATTGGGGAAAAGGGACCCTGTCAGGTGGAGTTCTTGATTTTAATTATCTATAGCTAAAAAAGTGAAATGCCCCTCACGCATCATCACAAAATCTCCAGAACCATAAAGTCTGCAAACTTGACATTTGGCCCATGTTGTGAACTAATACAATACTCAAATAAAGTTTATCAAGAGCTTTAGAAAATAGCAGGGTTCTAGCCCTGCACTTCTGATTGGCCGATAATAGCGATATCGGATTGGTCCGTTCAGGAGAATCTGATTGGCTGTTAACGAGCCACTCTCATTGGTTAAGGGAGTTAACACTCCACATTTCCTTTTGGTTACTAGAGCAGCAGCTTGCCTATAAAAGGGCTGCTTTTGCTCTAGGGTTTTGCTCTGTTCAGAATGATAAATAAAAAGTTCACTGTTCACCGTCTCGTCTCCGTTCCTTGTGCTCATGCGCAGAACTTAACAGCCCATATGTTCCTCTTGGCTTCTCGGTGCTCACTAAGAAAGGATTTCTCAAAATGAGCATTAGTATTTCCATTGTTATTGTTATTGTTGCACTCTGATGCTAAGGAGTTCGACTCCTCCTCCCCACCTGAGAAGAAATCTATTCCAAATGCAAAACACAAGCAGTGGAGAGGAGTTTCAGTTTTAGTTTCAAAGCACCAAGCAGCTTTAGTACAGAACAATTGAGCTAAGCCATGCCCAGGCTCCTTGCTGTCTCCTTCTTGCTCACACAGCAAATACTGCTTCACTTTCCAAACAGCCCTCAACTCTCTCGCACGCTGACAGGATGCTAGCCAGATGAATACTGATGGACGCTGGTAGGCAGAAGCAGAATTTCCCCCCCAAGCCCTTATTTCTCTCCCCCAAAACTAAGCTCCACCACATAGTTTCGTAGTGAAGCACAGGTATAGAGCTGGTAACTACATATAATGATCTTGAAGTAAAACCATCAGATTTTAATAAATTTAGACCCAAGGCTAAGTAGGATCCCACACCAGGAGAACCTAATGGGAGAAGGAGCTGAGCTCAAAATGGAAGCAGGAAGAGACACTGAAACAACCATTACAAAGAATGCAATAGGGAGGGACGATGGAGACCACCAGAAGAAGCAAACGTGCCTATGCAAAAAGCGCTGCAGGATCCAGCTGCACAAAGGAATCCACAAGAAATGGAGGGAGAGACAGCCAGGCAGGGCAGACAAGCACCATGCAATTACACTGGTCTCAGAAAAGGAAACTTAGAACAAACTGAGAAGGATAACCCAAAGGGATTCAGAAGAAAACAAACAAACAGAGAATGCCAGGGAACCCCCCCCCAAAATACTAGCAGGTAAACCAAGAAAAGCTGAACAACCAAATTCCTATTTGGTTTGAACCTCTTCATGAAAAGAAGGAGCTGTTCCACCCTTTGGAATAACCACCTTTATTCCTTTAGAATAGAACATAGAACAGAATAGAATATATATAGAATAGAATAGAGCTGGAAGGGTCCTTGAAGGTCTTCCAGTCCAACCCCTACTCAAGCAGGAGGCTCTATACGTTTCAGACAAATAGATGTCTTAAGCACCTCCAGTGATGAAGCACCCACAACTTCTGAAGGCAAGCCAACTCTCTGATTGATTGTTCTACTGTTAGGAAATTTTCCTTAATTCCAGGTTGCTTCTCTTCTTGAGTAGTTCCCATCCATTGTTTCTCGTCTTGCCTTCTGGTGCTTTGGAAAATAGCTTGACCACCGTCTTCTTTGTGGCAGCCCCTCAAATACTGGAAGACTGCTATCATGTCACCCTTAGTCCTTCTTTTCTCGAGACTAGACAAGCCCAGAAATTATGAAAAGCACAGTTGTACTTTGTACTCCCGAAGAAAGCCAGGAGTGATGCTGGGACTGCAGAAAGAAGGTCCAGGCAGGTCTATTTGTTCTCCAGAACGAGATGCACCCTGAACCCTCCCAAAAGTGGTGGGAGTTGCAGGACAGAAAATGTTGTCTCCCTTCAGATGAAATGAGTTGCCCCATTAGGAGAAGAATGTGGATATGCTCCCGGCTTGTGGGGTTTCTTTTTCCTCTCCATTTTTTAAAAAAAAAAAAAACAAGTGGGAGGATGTGCGGTTTGCTGTTTGTTTAGACAGATCTCACGGTTACTATGCAAAGTGGCCCTTTCATCTCAGCTGCTTGTAAATATTTGTCCTGTCGGGAAGGCAGCGATCCTCTCGGGAAAGCTGTGCCAGACTTACTCCCAGCTCAGCATCATGGGAGCCAGCAGGAAAAGGGGGGCATAGCCAGCTGGTGGAGAGGAACTCCTAGAGGAGCCTGGCTGGGCACTGCAGGGCAGTCAGAGGAGGCTGCAGGAGGGGCAAACGGACACAGAGCCGAGTCCTACCTTAAGTCACCTAGCCACGCTCGGCAAAAAATGCCCTATCGGTGGTGTTAAGTTCTGCGCATGGGCACAAGGAACGGAGACAAGACGGTGAACAGTGAACTTCAACTCTTTATTAATCATTCTGAACAGAGCAAAACCCTACGGCAACAGCAGCCCTTTTATAGGCAAGCTGCTGCTCTAGTAACCAATAAGAGACGTGGAGTGTTAACCCCCTTAACCAATGAGAGTGGCTCGTTAACAGCCAATCAGATTCTCCTGAACGGACCAATCCGATATCGCTATTATCGGTCAATCAGAAGTGCAGGGCTAGAACCCTGCTATTTTCTAAAGCTTTTGATAAACTTTTTAAAGTGTTTTATTAGTTCATAACACCCCTTCCCCCCGGGTTCCGTTTGGGGGGTGCGGTGATGTAATCTCTGAGGTAGGAAGGTTGCTTTGACTGTCTATTGGATTTACGCTGTCCCACTGGTTCTTGTACGTAAGCCTGTTTTGGCAGGGCATTTTGGTCAAGTTGGGTGCCAGCGGTTTCTTGTTGGAAGACTCGGTGCCGCTAATGTTCTTGTCGTTGTCCTCTGGCCCTTGCGGGCTTGCCTCTGTTGAGGTGTTCCTCTGTGGCGAGGCCACACCCTTCCTTGATCCTTCTTCATTAGTTACGCCCGATTGTTGACTTCTTTCATTCCTGCTTTCCGCCATCTCGAAATCAGTTTCTTTGACATCCCCTCCCCCCTCAGTTTGGGAGTTACCGGAGTCGCGGAAACTAGATTGTAGCCTCGAGCAAAGCTGATCTATATGGCGTTTCCATATTTTTCTGTCACAGGTTTTCGCCCGGTACGACCTGTGTCCAGTGGCTTGAATAACAGTGGCCTCGATCCACAACGGTTTGCCAGAAAGGTTTGTGGTGAAAACTAAGTCGCTTATCTTGAACTCGCGGCATTTTCCGCTAGATCCACAGGGTTTCTCTGGCTCGTAAGATGGGTGAAGTCGGTCGAGGTGGGAGCGGAGTTTGCGTCCCATCAATAGTTCCGCTGGAGTCTTGTTGGTGACGCTTTGCGGAGTGATGTGTTGGAGAAGGAGTATTCTATTTATCTTATCTTCAATGTCCCCATAGTCCATTTTGTAGAGGGTTTTTTTAACAAACTGTACCATGCGCTCGGCTCTTCCGTTAGCCGCAGGGTGCACTGGCAAAGTTAGCGTATGGAGAATACCGCAGTCTGCTAAGTATTGTTCAAAAGGAAGTGCGGTAAACTGGGGTCCGTTGTCGGATACCAGAACGTCTGGCAGTCCATGCGTCACGAATAATCTGTTCAACTTCCGGATGACGGACTCGGTTGTGGTACTCTTCATTTCGTGGATCTCAAGCCAGTTTGAATAGGCATCCACTGTTAATAGGAACGTATGTCCCTTAGTAGGTCCCACAAAGTCAATATGGATGCGGGACCACGGTCCCCGAGGTGTTTCCCATTGTGTCGGAGTTGCTTTTGGTGGGGCATTGCTAACTTCCTGGCACTTATAACAAGTCTTTACCCAGGCTTTGATCTGTTTGTCGATGCCCGGCCACCACACGTAGCTTCATGCGAGCACTTTCATACGCACAATGCCGGGGTGGCTACAGTCGCTTTGTGGGGCAGGAAGATGTTGTAAAAATTAATAAGCCCCAGGAAAGCTTGGAGGTCAGTCTTATTTCTGGGTCTTGGGGCGTTCTTGATTGCTCTTAACTTGCTGCTGGTGGGGTGAAAGCCTTGTTTATCGATTAGGTACCCCAGGAACTCTACTTTATCTGTACGCAGTTGACATTTATTTTTTTTAACTTTAAGGCCAGAGTCTTTAAATTTCTGGAGAACCAGTCTAAGATGCTCCCTTTAAGGGCAAAAGGGACTCGACGAGGCTTAAGGCGGATGGGGGCTACTTCAGGGTTAAGGTTAAATGATATCAGGGTCCCCTTGTACTTGTGGAATTGACATTAGAATTCAGACAGCAGAATAAATAGAAAACCATGCAGTTCAAAAAATTGGGTGGGAACTGAATACATAACATGGAACAATTAGTAAATGATCAATTTTTATCATTCTCTTCTTTGGAGGGTGCATTATCTGCAATAATAGTGGCAATATGTATAATTATAATTGCATTTATTTATTTGTTAAATTCATTTCTCTCCCATCTCACTGTGGGGCTTAATAGTATCCAAGGTGGCTTAATAGTATCTATTGATATTATCAATAACATGACCAACTGTCCTCCTTTAGAGAGAACAGCCCTTCTTTTGTAAGTTCTGTCCTCTCTTGAAAAGTGTCCTCCTACATGTCCTCCTTTTTGATATTTGAAGACTAATTCGTACATCTCTGTATTTGATTGATGCCGATCCGATCTGTTGTGTGTGACGTGATGTATTTGTATTTGACGTGACGATTCGTCAAGGCTCGGTACAGTGCGGTGAGACGCGATTATGAGATGCATGGGCTCCACACAGGAGAATTGTTTTGAGAGAGTGAGCTGTGCACAAGTGGCATTGTTTTTTTTCTTCAATTTATTTGTGTCCTCCTTCTCATTGTAAAAAAGTTGGTCACCTTAAGTAACATCATATCTATTTCAACTTACGACCACAACCAAGCCCAACATTTCTGTTGTTAAGTGAGACATTTGTTAAGTGAGTTTTGCCCCATTTTAGGATCTTTCTTGTCACTGTTGTTAAGTGAATCACTGCAATTCTTAAGCCAGTAACATGGTTGTAAAGTGAATCTGGCCTCCCCATTGACTTGTCTGAAGGTTGCAAAAGGGAATCACGTGATCTTGGCACACAGCAACCGTCATAAGTATGAACCAGTTTCCAAGAGTCTAAATTTTGATCATATGGGGATGTTGGAAAGGTCGTAACTGTGAAAAACGATCATAAGTCACTTTTTTCAATGCCATTGTAACTGGTCATTAAATGAAGTGTTGTAAGTTGAGGACTTCCTGTCTACCTATCTACCTATCTACCTACCTGCAATAATATGCTGTAAAATATATACTATATTTACATAAAATCTATTGATAACTGAATTAGAACCTGCATCACCTCAGAAACATCTATTGATCACAAGGGATTAGTAAATTCCATGACAAGCCAACCAACCATCTAATTCTACTACCATTTTTAACAAAATGGTGGTGATTAATCAACCTGATATGGAAATTATAATGGCATTATTAGAGATTCCTATTTTACCAGGAAAATGGTACCAAACCTAATATATCAGTATCAAAAGTTCAATAGATGTTAGATTATACATTACCAATATTCTGAACCGAATGAATTCCATGGCTGTTGTAAAAATAGGCATTCAGTAAATTGTCCTGTTGTTGGAAATGCAATGTGATTAATGCTTGCAAGTAATGCATATGTTTACAAGGAGTCTTGTAATTGTTCCTTTTAGGGAGAGAGTTATTTGATATATTAATTCAAAATATAACATTTTCAGACTTCGGATTATTTTATACTACATTCCTATTGCATGAAAATTGACATATAGATAAAGTATGAAGATTCCCCTCCTTTCTTGTGCCCCATGGTTAACTATATAGCCCAATTATCCACGGTCTGCAGATTTTATACTATTGGCATATGTGAACCAATTATTCATTAACGTAACCAGCTATGGACGGTTACAATGAAACATGGCTATCTTTGATTGCAATGTTTGCACAGAATGCTCATATATTGTATATACTGTATCTGTGAATATGTGCCCTGGATAATTTTTGTTGCTTTCTCTTCTGGCTTTGTTTTCTTTTAAAAGTAATGTTGTGCACTTTTTATTGTATTCGGTCAAAGCAAAAGCAAAAACTATTGAATAGAAACGTGCTCATTGAATGCAGGATGGCCAAACAAAGTCAAGTTAGCATCCCTGGCCTTGGTTTGTTTCCTCAACATGGGCCTCTTCACAGGAGCCATTTCAGGAGATGTTCTACGCTGATGTGGCCCCTGCAGGAACCCCTTCCATCCATGCAGAATGAAGAGAGGTAGCTATGCTGGCTGGAGAATTCTAGGAGTTGAAGTCCACAAGTCTTAAAGTTGCCAAGTTTGGAGACCTCTGTTCTACAAGTTGTTATAGACACAAAGCCAGACATACAACGGTATGTCTTTTGCCTTTTGGGCATTCTTAGCTTCGTCTCCTACCTTGTCTCTAGCTCTTGTTTCTTGTTCTTCTGACAGGAATCAATGTTTATAAAGAGGAGAAAATAAATATTCATTATTAGGCAAGAAGAAAACAAAATTAGGGAAGAAAAACCAAATGCACAGGAATAGATTAGGTGATACCTGGCTCAACAAGAGTAACTGTGAAGGATACAGGTGTCCTAGTGGACAATCACTTAAGTATAAGCCAGCAGTGTGTTGAAGCTGTCAAAAAGCCAATGCAATCCTAGCTGCATTAACAGAACGATAGAATCAAGATCACGTGAAATGTTACTACCAATTTATGATGTCTTGGTAAGACCAAACTTGTAACACTGCATCCAGTTTTGGTCACCACAATATAAAACATATGATGAGTATTTTTTGTGAGATTTGGTATATATGGTGAGACTTAGTGTTCTGTACGCTTCATTAACATACTTGCAGATACCGCGCTGTGATTGGTCAGAGCGCACGGCGACCTGATTGGCCGAGCGAGCTGCACTGATTGGCCCACCATAAATCCCCGCGATTGGTGAAAACTAATCAAAGCGGTGCCATTGGCCGCGGCCGCCACGGTCAGAGAATAAAAGCCGCCGTTTTCTTCTGCAGCCCAAGCCGATCTCGGGACTTAATAATAGAGCTAAAAGAAGTCACTGCTCCCGAGTCTCTTTCCTTGCGATGGACTCAACACTGGCAACAAAGGTGGGATCCCAAAACTAATCCCCACCGAGCACGTGGTCCTGAGGAAACCAGACCGACAAGATGACCAGCATCGCACCGCCCGCACCTTTTAACCAAGCTACTGAGGACTGGGAATTGTACACAGACCGGTTCCTGATGTTCCTTAAAAGTAGCAATCTCAAGGACGCAAACGGGTAGAAGAAAAGAGCCATTTTTCTGACACACTGTGGGCCCGCAGTGTTTAAGATGGCAAAAGCCCTCGTGAAACCCGAGGACGTCAAGGCGATGGACTGGGCTGACCTCGAGCCATTGCTCCGAAACCACTATGCCCCTGCCGTGCCCACCCTCATCAGGCAGCACGACTTTTATTGGTGGGACCAGAGATCGGGTGAGAGTATTAGCGATTTCGTGGCAGAATTGCGAAATCTTGGGGGCATGTGTGGCTTCACGGACATGGATGAGGCACTATGAGACCGTGTCATCCTCGGCCTCAGGGACCCGGTCCTACAAAGCCTAATGATGGCAAAAGGTGATATCTCCCTCGCCGACACCCTTGCCGAGGTCACCACAGCCGAGGTGACCCGGAAATTGGCAGCCAGGATACGGAGGCCAGACACCGGGGACCGAGCTGCAACCTCCGAGGCAGGTGCAGAAACCAAGGCGCATCCAGAAGCAAGCCGCCGAGAGGTCACCACCACCCACCATGGCAACCTCGACTCTGCCTCCGAGACCACGGACGAAGAAGAGGACATCCATCGACTCCACACAGAACAAGACCGGTGCGATCAGCGGAGTTGTAAGTCGGGACCCCAATGTGCCGGGTGCGGAGGTGACCACCCCCGATTGGAGTGCTGTTTTTTTGATGCGATTTGCCAACACTGTGATAAAAGAGGCCACATCGCCTGAGTCTGCCAGCTCAAGAAAGCCTACAGCCCCCGGCGGCGAGACAATAGCGACCGGAGATGAGACAACAGCAACTGGATATGAGACAGCACCCCCCCCCCAGGTTCAGGGACCACCAAGCCGAGAGCTGTTGGAACCGGGACGGACGGAGCCAGAGAAACAGCTAGAACTGGCAGAGAGAGGAAACCCACCAGACGGTCGTCATCAGCCATTCATCAAGCACAGACGCCCGAAAGGTATATGTGGAAGTTGGCATCGAGGGCCAGCCATGCAAGATGGAGGTGGACTCCGGGTCCTACCTCTCCATGGTTGCATGGCAGAAACTCAAACGCCTGGTGCCCGCAATCCACAAGAGGGGGCTGGAAAGCCAGAAGTTAATCCTGAAAGACTACCAAGGAAATCGCATCCCGGTCATCGGAACAGGACACTTCAAGGTAACTTTCAAAGGGCGCACAGCAAGCCTTCCCCTGATGGTCGTGGACTGAGACCACCCCAGCCTTCTGGGACTACAGTGGTTCGCGCCACTCGGGATTGAAGTGACGGGCATCGACCACGTCGCAGAGACCGACTGGGAAGAGCAACTTGCAAAGGGACTTCCAGGAAGTGTTCGATGGCACCCTAGGCAAGTACTGAGGGCCCCCTATTTCCTTCAGTTTAGACCCCAGCGTTCCTCCAATATGCCTAAAGACCCCCATAGTCACCCCAGTCAAGCCCGATGGATCGGTGAGAATCTGCGGGGACTATAAGGCCACCCTAAACTGCACCTTGCAACAAAGCGCCTACCCCGTCCCAGTAGTGCAACACCTCCTACACTTACTGGGAGGAGGCAAGGTCTTTGTGAAGCTTGACCTGGCGCAAGCCTTCCAACAGTTGCCGGTCGACGCAGAAACCGCTGAGGCACAGAACATAGTAACCCACTGGGGGGCTTTTCGTTGTAAGAGGCTCCAGTTTGGAGTCAGCGTGGCCCCCGGAATATTCCAGAGCCTCATGGAGAGACTCTTGCAAGGAATCAAGGGGGTGGTGCCCTACTTCGACGATGTGCTGGTGTCAGCAGCCAACCAACATGAACTGGAGGGTCGCCTAAGGGAGGTACTAACAAAATTCAAAGAGGCCGGGCTAAAAGTAAAAAAGGAAAAATGTCAGCTGCATACAGAATGGGTCGAGTTCCTAGGATATCTCCTAGATCGGCACGGCATTCACCCAACCGAAAAAAAAATCAGAGCCATCAAAGAAGCCCTCAGACCAAGGAACAAAACAGAATTGCAGGCATTTCTCAGGCGGATTAATTTCTACAATGTTTTCCTACCCCAAAAGGCAACCGTGGCGGAACCGTTGCATAGACTGCTCGATAAAACAGCCACCTGGACTTGGGGGAAATGAGAGGAAGCTGCTTTCAACCAAACCAAGGACCTACTCACATTGGATGCCGTCCTCATCCAATACAATGAGACCCTTCCGCTGACCATCACGTGCGACACATCACCGTCAACACTTAGAGAGATTTAGAGAAAGTGCAGGGGAAGAAATTGGAGGCTAAATTCCACAAAGAATGGCTAAAAGAATTGGGTTTGTTGAGCCTAAAGAATGAAGGTAGGGGAAGACATGATGGCAGCCACAAAGACCTTTCGCCAGGAAGAGGCTCAGGGATCCCCAAACTTGGCAACTTTAAGACTTTAAGACAACTTTAAGTTGGCTGGAGAATTCTGGGAGTTAAAGTCCACAAGTCTTAAAGTTGCCAAGATTGGAGACCTCTGATGTAGATTGATTCTCCAGAGCACTGGAGAGTTAGACAGGTTGGAAGCTGCAGAGAAGGGAATCAGGTGTGAAATAAGCAGAAATTTCTTGATTGTGAAATCTGAAATCAATGGGATGTCCAGCTTCCTGGTATCCCCTCATCAGAGGTGGGATAGCCATTGGTCTGAAGTTTCCTGTACTGGGCAGATGGGTGGATTGAAAGTTCTACATGGTCCTTCTGGCCCTGTGATTCTGAAACTAAAACACAGGAAAGCAAAAATAAATGTTATTGTGTCAAATCCATTTGTTTGACACTCTTTTCAATACTGAGGCTTAAGGAAAGTTTTATTTTTGAATAAACATGTTTAGAACAAGGCTGTCAAACAACATTTTCTTTAACTGAAGGTTGGTTAAACAATTCCAGTAGGAGGATATGATGTTGGCCAACAGCTCTGAATCTGGCAGATTTTCTCAAACATCTCAGTCTCCAAATAGGAAATTATCCTTAGCTGCTCACGTCTTGCCTTCAGCAACTTTGCCTACCATGGAAGAAGGGATTTAGCCTCCAAAGAGCCCCAATCCCATCACCTCTAACCAGATTTGCATTCTAGACTAAAAATGTAAAGATTGCTTTCCAACAAATCTAGAGGGATATCTTCCAAGGGTTAGGAAGATCTCTGCAGTGGCCAGCTGTGCATCTTACATGCCATACATGTGCCTTGATAGAAACAGGTTTTCAGTGGTTCATCTGCCTCTTGTTTATATCCAGTAACTCTTCTGGAAAATTGCAAATATATCTTCAGGATTCAACCACTATAATCATCATATTTTAGATGATTCACTGGAATAGTAAAGCATATTTCTGGGAGAAATAAGTTGGGAATACCCAATCTGGGTTATGCTGGACAAACTGTGCAGGCAGGCAGGAAAAATAAAGTAATTTCCATTTTGGTCAGGCCAATTGCAGCCACAACTTTCATACATTGAGACAGGACACTCAGTGAAAAGCCATGAGAAATAGTTCCTGTATCCCAACAGCCTGAATCTGAACCCCCAAAGCCCAAAAGAACTCTCCCCTCTTTGGCAGGTGGCCTGCCTATCGACCTGCAGTTTGAGCAAGGAATCAGAGAGTATGTTGATTTTCAGGCCTTTTGATATTTTACCTCCATGGCGGGCAAAAAGGGAATAATAAAATGAGGGGTTGTGGCCTTCTCAACAGGAGGAACTTGCATCAGATGGGACAGATTCCAAACCTGAACTAATTGGGGAGAAAACAGATATCTGAAGTTACGGAATGGTTTTCCAACTCAACTCAAATCCAATTTGGTTCCCAAAGCTTATTTAATGATTTGAAGAATGATAGAGTCTTAAAGGATATTTCATTCACCTTCCGACAGGATCTTCTTGCACATATCTGACAAATGACCACCCAGCTGCCATCTTCAGATCACAAGGGAACACCACAGGCTGTGCAATCAGATTCAAGAGGCAGTGGATTAAGGAGAGATTCTTCTGGACTGGACTCCATGCAGTCCCAGCAAGGCACAGCTTGTTCTGATCTCTCCAAGAAGAACCAGGGTGGCCAGGGGCAATTTGGGAAGAAGCACCCGTCCTACCTGGTAAAGCAAGATGAGGCCTTCAGGTGAGCCTCAGTTCAACTTCTGCCCTACGGTACTTTCTGTACCAGATGAGTAGTCCACAAAAATGCTTCAAGCTTTTGTTCTCTGACTGCCTTCCTCATCAGAGGTGCTGCATCAGGGAGGCTCCCTGTTCCCCAATGGGCAGGTGGTGTTTGCTGGGTTTTTTTTGAGAAGAAGCCAGATGGCCCTTTGCTGGCCATACTGTGATGGAGGCTCTTCCAAGACCCCTCCTAATCCTAACACTCTGGTTCTAAGACATATGGAGGGTATTCCTCAGAGAAGCCAAACTGCACACATTTCAACATTTGCCCTATAGCGTGTAGACATTGGCAAGGACTAGTGAGTAGAAAACAGACATCTTGAGCAACGTGGGGAAAGGAAGGGACAGACCTGTGGACCTCAGGTGTCTTAGGACTGTGTTGCGAAGTCTGGCTAAGTTTCTGCCCTTTCTGATGTTTTACTTTTATGTTTTGTTTTACTTCATTCTAATGTACAAAATTAAGATATGGGAAATATCTCCTTTGTTTGAAGTTGCTTCCCTCCTTGATTAGTTTCCATCTGTTTCTTCGTGTCCTGGTGTTTTAGAAAATATCCGAATCAGAATAGAGCTTGGTGGTCTTCTAGTCCAACCCACTCCTCAAGCAGGAGATCCTATACCATTTCAGACAAGTGACTGTCCAGTCTCTCCTTAAAAACCTCCAGTGATGAAGCACCCACAACCTTTGGTGGCAAGCTGTTCCACTGGTTAACTGTCCTCACTGTTAGGAGGTTTCTCCTTAATTCCAGGTTGCTTCTTTCCTTGTTTAATGTCCATCCGTTGTTTCTTGCCTTGCCTTCTGGTGCTTTGGTAAATAAGTTGACCCCCTCCTCTTTGTGGCAGCCTCTCAAATACTGGAAGACTGCTATCATATCCCCACTAGTCCTTTTCTCTAGACTAGCCAAACCCAAATCCTGCAACCGTTCTTATATGTTCTAGTCTCCAGGCCTTTAAACATCTTAGCATGCCTTTGCTCTTTTTCCAAAGTCTCAACATTTTTTTTGTAGTGGCAAGCAACCCTGAAATATTGGAACACAGCTATCATGTCATCCTAATCCTTCTTTTCACAAGAGTAGACATACCCAATTCCGGCAACTGTTTGTCATATGTTTTAGCTTCCAGCCTCCCAATCATCTTTACTACACTCTTTCTAAATCCATTTGGTGGTGATGCTGTCTCTCACACTTTTCTAGCTTAGCAAGAAGTAGATTGTGATCTACTTTGTCAAATGCATTACTGAAATATATTTTTATATTATATCTGCTACATTTTGCTGGTCCAATAATTTAGTTACTTTGTCAAAGAAGAATTTAGATTAAAATTTATTTGGCATGATCTGTTTTTGACAAACCCGTGTTAGCTTTTAGTTATAACTTTGCTTCTATGTGTTTGCAGATCTGTTGCTTGATTAACTTTTCCAGGATCTTCTCAGGTATTGATGTAATGCTAATTGCTCTCTGATATAGTTTCAGGCATGGGTGAAATGAATGGAGACAATCTTAGTTGGTGAACTTTCAGCTCTTTATTACATAGTGACTTAAGAGAGTGAACAACAACAACTCTGCCTTATATAGGTGACCTTAATGTGAAATAACCATTAGGGAGCTGTAAGATGCTAGCTCCAGAACCAATAAGAGTCCTTCGTTAAGGGCCAGTCGGATTCTCTGAACCCAACCAATCTGATCGAGCCGCTTAACACCCAATCAGAAGTGCAGGGCCAGAACCCTGCACTTTACCCCAAGCTTGCTTTTATTTAAACTATTTACATACATAACACCCCTTCCCCCTGGCTCCTCAACTATGGTGTGGTTATATAGTCCTTCAAATAGGACGGTTGTCTTTTGGGTCTATTAGATTTTCTTTGGACTGGCTGTGTGCAGTCCTGTTGAGGTAAAATGTTGTTTGGTAGTGGCTCAGCTTCTCATTCTGGTGTGATTTCCCTTGGAGTGTACGATTCTTCTTCCTGCTCCATTTCCTGAGTTTCACTAGATTCATCGCTCTCTTGGAACAGGTTCCCTGGAATGTCGTCTTCTTCCATTCCTCCCCCCCCCTCAGTTTGGTCGTAGGGGAGTTGCTGGCTGGCCAAAAGGAGTCGTGACCATAATTGGTCAATATGTCGTTTCCACAGTCTTTCATCAACACATTTTACAATATGGGATTTGGGCCCAGTCTCGCGTATTATCGTTGCTTCAATCCAAACCGGGTCGCCCGATAAATTTCTTGCATAAAAGGGGTCGCCTACCTTGAAGGTACGGTAGCGTCCGCTGGATCCTGCAGGCTTTTCTGGCTCGTAAGCAGGGTGCAGTCGGTCAAGGCGGGAACAGAGTTTTCGCCCCATGAGAAGTTCTGCGGGAGTTCTACCGGTTACGCTGTGCGGAGTGATGTGTTGTAGAAGTAGAATGCGGTTTATTTTTTCGTCAATATTATCATAGTCCACTTTTTGCAAAGTCCTTTTTACAAATTGGACCATGCGTTCCGCTCGGCCGTTGGTAGCAGGATGCGCCGGCGAGGTGAGCGCATGGCGGATGCCATTATCAGCAAGGTACTGTTCAAACATTAGCGCTGTAAACTGTGGTCCGTTGTCGGACACCAGGACGTCCGGCAATCCATGAGTTGCAAAGAGTCTATTGAGGACTTTAATGACAGCTTCAGAGGTTGTATGGGTCATTCGATGAATTTCCAACCAATTAGAGTATGCATCGACAGTCAATAGTAATGTATGTCCTTTAATCGGCCCTGCGAAATCCAGGTGGATTCTGGACCAGGGCCCGCATGGCGTCTCCCATTCAGTCGGTGCAGCTTTTGGCGGTGCGTTGCTGTTTTGTTGGCACTTGGTGCAGGCTTTGACCCATTGCTCGATGTGTCGGTCCATGCCTGGCCACTAAGCGTAGCTCCGTGCGAGTACTTTCATCCGCACGATCCCGGGATGTCCTTCGTGCAAAATTTGTAACAGCGAGTTTTGGAGTCGTTCTGGAACGACGACTCTATCGCCCCAGATGACACAGCCTTTTTGCGAAAAAAGTTCAGTCTGCCTTGTTTTAAATGGCACGAAGTCATCTGGGACCTGGTCCAATGGCCATCCACGTTCTACCCAGCCTAGGACTCGAGCTAGGGTATGATCTCGTCTGGTCTCTCTCGCGATATCTCGAGCGGTCATAGGAGGCGAATTGAGTGTCTCGATTTGTAATGCCAATACTGTTGGTGCCGGATCGTTGAGAGTTTCTGGTAGCGGTGCTCTGCTGAGTGCGTCGGCGTGGAGAATGGCTTTCCCCGGGCGATGTAACAATCGATAATTATAAGCAGCTAGGAACTCTGACCATCGAGTCATTCTTGGGGACAATATATAGGGGGTTGGTTTGTCCCCAGCGATTATCCCCAGTAAAGGTTTGTGGTCAGTTACAATGGTAAATGTCCTTCCATATACATACTCATGGAATTTTTTTACGGCTGCCACAATTGCAAGAGCTTCCTTATCTATTTGTCCATAGTTACCTTCTGCCTGAGAAAGAGTCTTCGAAAAGTATGCAACAGGGGCCTCATTTCCATTAGGCAGCACATGGCTCAAAATAGCGCCCACCCCAAACGGTGAGGCATCACATGTTATAACCAATGGTAATGTTTCATTATATTGCATAAGTACAGAATCAGATGTAAGTAAATCTTTTACATTTCGAAACGCTTTTTCCTCCCGGTAACCCCAAACCCACAGTGCTTTCTTATCTAATAACCGGTGTAACGATTCAGCCACAGTCGCCTTTTGTGGTAAAAACACATTATAAATTGATAAGGCCTAAAAATGCCTGGAGATCTGTTTTGTTACGGGGTCTGGGAGCATTTTTTTATCGCCCTTAATTTACTCTCAGTAGAGTGGATACCCTGACTATCAATGCGATAACCTAGAAATTCAACACTGTCTGTATACAGATGACATTTATCCTTTTTTACTTTCAATCCCGCTTCTTGGAATTTCTTAAGAACACATTTTAAACGATTCTGTAGAATTTTTTTACTAGGAGCTGCAATTAACACGTCATCAAAATACGGAACCACGCCCTTGATTCCCTGCAATAATCGTTCCATTAAACTTTGGAATATCCCCGGGGCTACACTTACCCCGAATTGCAATCGGGTACATTTAAAAGCACCTCTGTGCGTTACTATCGTTTGAGCTTGGGCTGTTTTATCGTCCACAGGCAATTGTTGATAGGCTTGAGCTAAATCTAACTTAGCAAAAACCTTTCCGCCTCCCAGGGAATGAAGGAGGTGCTGTACCACCGGCACTGGATACGCGTTCTGCTGGAGGGCGTGGTTTAGAGTGGCCCAGTAGTCCCCACAGATTTGGATTGACCCATCTGGTTTAATGGGGGTTACAATAGGAGTTTCCCATGGAGAATGATCAATGGGTTGCAGTACCCCTTGTTTAATTAGTTTGTCAAGTTGTTCATCTATCTTGGCCTTAAGGGTGAACGGAACTCGACGGGGCTTTAAACGGATTGGGGCGACCTTAGGGTCGAGGCTAAATGAAATTGGGGTCCCCTTATACTCGCCCAGATGATCTGCGAAGACATCGCTGAATTCAGTAATAAGGTCCTCCTCCCACTCGCAATCACCGACTCGGTTCACGCTGGCTACTTCGATGCCGAGTGGCGCAAACCATTGGAGGCCCAACAAACTAGGCCTGTCCCTATCGATGATCGTTAGAGGTAAGTATGCCGTATACTTTTTAAACAAGACGCGGACGCGACAAGACCCAACCACAGGGATCCGATTCCCTTGGTAGTCTTTAAGGATGAGACGTTGCATTCGAAGGTCTTGGCGTTGGATGGTAGGAATGAGTTGCTTTGATGTCTTCCACGACACCATCGAGAGGGACGATCCCGAATCGACCTCCATGTGGCAAGGTTGGTTCTCTATGGCTACTGTGACTCGAATCTTCTTTGCATCCATGGCTGAGGCATGACCTATAGTGATAGTATGGTGGGCCTCTTCTTTCTGCAACGCTCGATATCTGTAGGAGTGGTTTCCTGGATCTCGCCTTACAGGACGGTTTCCTGCCGATTGGCGAGAGCTGGTTCCCCTTGAGGCCTGACTTGGTCCCGGTAAACTGCGACAGACTCGATTGATGTGGCCTCGTTTTCCGCACTCATGACAGATCGCATCACGGAATTTGCAGTCTGCCCTGGGGTGGTTTGCCCCGCAACCAGCGCAAGGGCGTGAGGGTTTAGAGCGAGGGACCCGGTCGAACCGCAGTCGATGGACCCCTTCTTCATCGCTGTCTGACGACGAAGAGAGGTCCTCGTGGTGCGTCGTAACAAGCTGCTCTTCTGACTTGGATAAAAGGTCGCCTGTCTGTGGGGTCGTTGGGTTTCGGCTTCGCCGCAGTTGCGCTGCAGACTTTTTGGTCGCCTCAGCAGCAGTGGCTTCGGCAATGGCGTCAGCAAGGTCGATGTCGCCTTTCGCCATCAGCTTGCTTTGCATGCCCAGTGCATCTAATCCCAGAATTAAGCGGTCTCTCAGTGCTTCATCTAAGTCTGCGAATCTGCAGAGGCCTCCCAAGTGTCGGAGGTCTGCCACGAAGTCAGCCACACTCTCTCCTTTTTGCTGGCTTCTTTGATAGAATTCGTGACGTCTCACGAGTGTAGGTACGGTTGGCGCATAATGGTCTCTCAGGAGAGGTTCGAGGTCGTCCCAGCTCATTGCTTTAACTTCTCGAGGTTTCGCGAGTGCCTTTGCCATTTTAAAGACAGCCGGGCTGCAGTATGTCAGGAACAGCGCCTGCTTCTTGGCTGGTGTGGCGTCCTTCAGGTTGTTTGTTTCAAGGAACATTTGGAAGCGATCCATGTAGGATTCCCAATCCTCTTGGTTCGGATCGAACGGAGCGGGTGGTACGATGCCGCTGGACATGGTTTCCGTTGGTGGCGTCGTCTTGGCACGTGCTCTGTTTTTCTTCCCGGTTCCTTAAGATCAGATGTCTCCAAATCCCATCCTCGTCACCAGTGATATAGTTTCAGGCATGGGTGAAATGAATGGAGACAGTCTTAGTTGGTGAACTTTCAGCTCTTTATTACATAGTGACTTAAGAGAGTGAACAACAACAACTCTGACTTATATAGGTGACCTTAATGTGAAATAACCAATAGGGAGCTGTAAGACGCTAGCTCCAGAACCAATGAGAGTCCTTCGTTAAGGGCCAATCAGATTCTCTGAACCCAACCAATCCGATCGAGCCGCTTAACACCCAATCAGAAGTGCAGGGCCAGAACCCTGCACTTTACCCCAAGCTCGCTTTTATTTAAACTATTTACATACATAACACTCTCTAGATTCCCTAAATCCATTTTTCCTTTTTTAAAAGATAGGAATCACATATTCCAGAGTGGTTTGGTTGGAAAGAAGTTGCATGTTTCCAGACTTTTGGCACAAATTTACTATGGTGGCATTAATCACCTGGTAGAGATTGTTTTGCTCTTCACATAAAGCAGATTACACGAAGCAAATTCACATTAAGTAAGGGCAATCTGTCATAGCAGCTTGCTTTAGTTCTCTAATGAAGAATGCTAGATATTGATAAAAGAGAATATTTGTAGCTCAGGGCTGAATTGTGAAGTCCTTGATGCTCTCTGAGCATGGTGGTTTTCTTGCAGAAGTTAACATTACGAGCGCTGGAAGAGAGTAGGGTTTGCTCTTAGTGGCTTGCCCTGTCGGTGCTGATGGTGGTGTTCTTGGTGTTTTCTTGATTAGGCTGTTGTTACTGTTAGCTTATTTGTTTGTAATACCTACCATTCAAAATAGACAACCAGAAAGGAAACAAAAAGACTCCTCAGATGCAATCGACATCCAGATATAAGCATAGATTAATGCCAAGCTCAACACCAGACCAACAATCAAGAAATAAACAGTACCCTAATTAAGGAACTATTAACTCAAACAAACAAGGTAACACTGAACAACACTCTAATCAAGGAGCCACCAAAACCACTCCCACTAACACTGATAAGGCAAGCCACTAATATATAAAAAGAGAGCAACCCCGCCTACCTTCTAGCATTGATGATGTTACCTAGTTTGGTCATGAAGCATTTGCAAGAATACAATCAAGGTGAGAGAGCACCAATGACTCCAAAGAATGCTAGAAAATGGACCTCAGAGCTAACTCTAAGTAGGTATAAAGTGTGCTAATTTTCAGCAACATCCAAAGGGAGGGCAGGTAGAGATGTTGAACGATAAATGAATAATAAGCAAGGTTCACAGGAACATTATCTCACATACCTTTTAAGGCAACAGAACATGCTTCCGCTTTAAACAATATTAGTTGATCTTAAGCTCTTGAATGAGCTCAGAGGCTTCAAAGTTCAAAAGCACAAATATTTTCCTATCCTGCTCCTCCAAAGTCCAACTTTCACTTTCATAGACTGCCCTGGGAATTTGTAGCTTGCATGCATCTGATTGTTCTGATAGACACATCACAAGACACATCTATAGTATACCAAGTCAAGATTGGAATCTTCTTCTGAGTTCAGAGATCTTTTCCTTATTTTTCTCTGTCTGTTTCAGTGATGGGATTCCACCTTTTTTCCTACCGGTTCTATGAGAGTGCGTTTTGCGGTCTATACGCCAGTGGTGGGATTCAAAATTTTTACTACCAGTTATGTGGCCTGGCTTGGTGGCCGTGGTGTGGCTTGGTGTGTGTGGCTTGGTGGCCGTGGCTGGGGAAAGATACTGCAAAATCCTCCTTCCCTCCCCACCCCACTAACCTGCTTTCCAGCTCCTTTTTCCTGTGCAGGACAACCAAAGAAGATCCAGCCAATCAATGGGAGGCAGGGAATAGATGGGGGCGGGGCCAGTCAGAGGTGGGATTTGCCGGTTCTCTGAACTACTAAAAATTTCCTCTACTGGTTCTCCAGAACTGGTCAGAACCTGCTGAATATCACCTCTGGTATTCGCTCGAGAAAGTATTGTAAACATTGACTAGTTTTCTTACTGTTGTTTTGCTTAACTTGGGACTTGCATGAAATTACCTCATGATTCGTTCCATAGTCCAGATTTGTGGCTATGTATTTGTTGTTATCACCTTTTCTACTTCTACAAGAAGTAGAACAACATATAATAATAATAATGTAGCAAGAATATAGTTAATTGATATATGCAAAACTATGTAGGCATTTTTTATTGTTTCAAGACTGTGTTAAGAAAGAAGAAATCATTGGAGTGGCAGGAACAATAAATCATTGTTCTGCTTCGTTTCAGAGGCCTTACAATCCAACTACATTTTTTCTTGTTAAAATTTCAGTGTCCAGCTACAGGAAGCATACCTTGCTTCCATGTTCTTTTGCGCAGGTTAAAATTTAGTAAATTGTTGTTTTAAAGGGCTGTCTGTAAAGTTGAACTGATTTTAGTTAGTCACTGTGTCATCCCTTCAAGATAACCCAGCACTCTTTTTATGATATAGCTTTAGTAATAGAATCTTGCAGGATGAATGTGAGTGTCTGAATATGTGTCCCTCTCCTCCTTTATCCTTAAACATCTCAGATGCTTGTCTGAGATGTTTACTCAAGTTACATTCTTGGCCTGGGCTCAGTTAATCTCATCAGTATCTAAGGAACCTGCAGTTCATCCAAGGATAATATTTTGTGGCCTTGCTTTAAAGCAGGCTTGTCCAACCCGTGGCCTGTGGGCTGTATGTGGCCCAGGTCGCCTCATAATGCGTCCCAACGCCCACCCCAACCTTCGTGAAAGATCCAGCGAGGAGGAGGAGGAGAGGCAGGTGCAAGGCGGGGCGAGGTGAGCAACAGAAAAGGCGGGCAGACAAGGCCCAAAAGTCCCGCCCCGCCACCGCTGCTTCTGCCCCTGCCGCCGCTGCTGCATTTGCAGGAGGAGAGGTAGGCACGAGGCGGGCGGGCGAGCTTTCTCCCCCCCCTGCAAAATTTGGCCGGAAAATTAATAAAAAATAAATAATTTGCAGGAGTCTCCTGCAAATAGGCGTGAGGCGGGCAAGCTTTCTCCACCCCCCCCCCCACAAAATTTGGCCGGAAAATTATAAAATAAAAAATAATTTTTTTAAAATAAATAATTAATAATACATAATAAAAATAATTTTATTTTATTTTATGTGTGGCCCAAACCAAATTTTCATCTTCTAATGTGGCCCAGGGAAGGCGAAAGGTTGGACACCCCTGCTTTAAAGCTATCACACTCAAGGCTGAAGCCTTCTGAAACTGGCAAAACCAGAAACACTTGGATTCCTGGAAAGATGTTTATGGCAAGGAGGGAAATGTAGAAGAACCATGATAATTCTCCTATATGACCTACACTGGTTGTAATCAACGCAGAGAACCCCTGAGACTCTTTCTCATGCTTGCCCCTGTCCTGGACTCAAGAACCACTCCTGGCCTGGCCCCACTTTCTCTTCCACAGCTTGCTTGCCCCTCTGTCTTCCCAGGATTTCTTGGGTACCCCATCCCATGTCCTCTCCCTTCATTAGGTTCTTCCCAAGTGCTCAATGAGACGCAAGCCATTTTTGTCAGAAGAGGATAAAACCGAGATAGGCATCGAATGGTTTTGCCTTTCATGTATTACAGAATACAGAATAACTGAGTTGGAAGGGATCTTAGAGGTCTTCTGGTCCAACCCCCTGCTCAAGCAGGAGACCCTAGACCAGGGGTCTCCAACCTTGGCTCCTGGAAGCCTGGCGGACTTCAACCCCCAGAGTTCTGGGGAGTTGAACCCCCAGAATTCTGGGAGTTGAAGTCCGCCAGGCTTCCAGGAGCCAAGGTTGGAGACCCCTGCCCTAGACCATTTCAGACAAATGGCTGTCCAGTCCCTTCTTAAAAGCCTTTGGTGTTGGAGCATCCAGAACTTCTGGAGGCAAGCTGTTCCAGTGCTTGATTGTTTTTACTGTTAGGAACGTTCTCCTTAGTTCTAGATTGCTTCTCTCTTTGTTCATCTTGATGAAGATGACAAATGCATTAGCAACTGGCTTATTACGCTTCTCTTTGGAACATACCTAACAATGCCCCTTTGGTTATTCTTTATCTGCTTTAGTAGCCTCAGTCATATGGAATGTTTGCTTTCTTAGTATCAGCGATAAAGTTTCAGGCTCCCTGTTTATAATCTTCTTTGATTACAAAATATTTACTTCTATTATAGCAAGTAGACTAAAAAGAATGTTAAATGAGCATATACATGAAGACCAAAATGGATTTCTCCTGACCAGACAAATCAGGAATAACTTAAGAATAGGATTAAATGTTTTAGAATTTTACGAAGCCCACTGGAGGAGCCTGGCAGGGCACTGCAGGGTAGTTGAAAAACAAATTGCACTTATGTTTTTAGATGCAGAGAAGGCCTTCGATAATTTAAATTGGCAATTTTTAATCCAAAAAATTTATAATATGAATTTAGGCCCCAAATTTGAAAATATTATAACAACCATTTATGATACACAACAGGCTAATATAATAAACGGGGAATATACCCACCCAATAAAAATAGAAAAAGGAGTGATTTCCGGTTTTGCATGGCTTCGGGGCAGCAGGAATTCGCGACAGCTCGCGATTCCTGCTGTGCTAGCCGCCGAGGTACCCCCGATCCAGATGGGTCAGGGGGATATGGCTGCCCTGTAGGGACAGCTGAAGAGAGAGGGGAGTCGGACAGGGGGTTGGGGGTGTCGCAGACCCCCTCCTTCTCCGGAAAAACCCCTTTTTCCCAAGGCGGTGGAGCGGTGGTCAGCAATGGCCGCCACGAAGAAGCCAGCAACCGGGTAAGATTGCGCTGGAGGAAGTAAGAAGAGTGAAAGTGCTGTCTGAGCCGGGTCAAGTAACATCTTTCAAATTGGTTGGAACTGAGCTGTTTGAATTGCTGGAGGATACATTGTATCCCTAAGAAGATCGAAAGCGGCGGAGAAGCTGTTAAAGGGAACTTTTTTTTTTTTCTTCACTTTCCCACCCCATGGAAACAGCAGATATGTTTGGACATATTGGACATTGAAAGTGAATTGTTTTGAGAGTTGAAGCTAAGGGACAAAAGGGTTTTTGGACATTGAAAAACTTAAGAAATTGGAAAACCCTTGTTGGAGGTATGGATTTCTGATTATTTAAAATTGATATTGCAAGTGGGAAGGGAGAGGAAAAAAAATTGGAGCAGAAGCTGAAAAAGGAGGAGATTGCCTAGAATCCCAAAGAAAGGTATATGGTAATTGGACCTCTTTGATTAAACATTAACCCCAGAAAGAGAAAGAGAAGAAGGAAGAAAAGTATTAATTTTTGGAACTTTTTTTTGAATTATTTTTGATTAAAAATACTTGTGGTTGTTTTGGGAAAAGTTTCTCTTTTCATAATGGCATCGCTTGTGGATGAACTAAAGACTGAATATCAAAAATATAAAAAGGAAGATACTTTGGGCACTTTGTTTCAATTCTTAGAAATGGCGTTATGTACTTATGAAAAGTTGACTACGCAGCAGAAGGACTGGGACAAAGAAGAAGAGGAAGAAGAAGCCATCTTTGATGAACAATGGGTTCTTTCCGGGGAGGAGGAGAAAAAGGATAAGAAAAAGGGGATTTTAAGAATTATAAAAACAACCAAATAAGAGAAAAATGAGCAGAAAGGTGGAGGCAAGGTTAGAAAGCAAAGGAAAAGGAGTAAGAAAAGGGAGGAGGAAAGACAAAGGGGTAAAAAGGGCAAGGAGAAGAATAAGCAAGAGAGAAAGGGGGGGAGGAGAAGCCTCAATGGGGGGAAGCAAGATCTAAAGAAAAAAAGTTTATTCAGAGACAATGGGTGAATTTAATTTAGGATAAAAGAGGGATTCTGGAGGGTACATAAGATTGTGTTTTTTATATGTGTATTTAGAGTATAAAATTCATTGTGTAATTTTAGAATCTTTTAAACAGAATCCCAAGAAAAATTGTTATATGAAGTACTTTTAAGTTAGGGTAATGAGTTATAGACGTTACTCCAATTGGTGTATAGGAGAAGTATAATAAAAGAAAAAAGATGAATGGATAGTTGGAAATAGAACAGACAAAGAATATTATTGAAAATGGTAATAAGATATGAAAGGATATATAAAGGTTTTGTTATGCTTTTTTTTTTTTTGGATGTTGTATTTTGAAAAAAGGCAAAAAAAATTTTTTTAATTAATAAGAAATAATTTGGATGAAAAGGAGAAGTTGGGATAAGATATGAAGTTAAATAGACAAAGTATTGATACTATAATTTGGGATTGTTATGTTCTATTGGTTTTCTTCTTTTATTATTTTTTCTTACAAAAGAACTTATAAGCTGTTATGCCTTGTGCATTGTTTATGTAAAATTGATAAAAATGGTTTATATATATAATATAAAAAAGAAAATGATAATAAGATATGGAAGGATATATAAAGTGAATATGATGTTTGAATTTGTGTCTGTGCGAAGAGTTTCAACCCGGGATCAGACAACCTTCAGAAAAGATCTTTTAGTTTTGTTTGTGTTCTATAAAATCAATAAAATTTGTTTAAAAAAAAAAAAATAGAAAAAGGAGTCAGTCAGGGCTGCCCACTCTCACCCCTGCTCTTCATATTATCACTAGAAGCATTATTAACGCGAATTAGATCGAACCCAGACATAAAAGGATTAAAGGTTAAGAAAGAATATAAGTTGCAAGCGTTTGCGGATGATATGATTTTTTTCACTGAAGAACCAATAGAAATGGGACAAAAATTGATGAATTAGAACAACTTGGAGCAGTAGCAGGATCTGGACCTCTTTCTATTGCCCGTGTGGTTCATTTCCTTCTTTAAGACCTTCACTAAACGTTTTAGTAACATCTGCTTGTTGACATCTGCTATGGTCTAGTTTTCCTGATGAGAATTATTTGCAATTGTGCTTTTACTCTCTCCTTCTCAAAGAAGTGTTACCCATTCTTAGCACCTTTAGCACCCACCTTAGCACCTTCCTATCCTGTTCCCCTGCCATGATACTTGGGATCTTAATTATTATTGGTAAGTGTTTATTAAAAGGACACTCTTGGGCTTCTGAAGAGTATTTCCTCCCTTTATACACTTAATAGCATTCAGAATTCAGGCACAGAAGTATGTGTGAAAAGCAAAAAGGAAAGAAGAAGGAATCTATGACGACAAAGTAGCTCTTCAATTCAGAATTAGGACCTATCAGGAATGGGACAGGCAACATCCCCTGGCCTTTTCTGACCTGGTGAATTTTATGCCTTCAATCAGAATGGGGAGATGTAGACTGGCCAGATTTATTTATTTTTATTTATTTATTTTTGTCAATTGCTTACAAGATAATAGGTATAAGTAAAAACATAGTTATGAATACATGGATCCATATAAGAAAAATAAAAAAAATAAAAGAAACACTAGGACAGAGACAGTAGGCACATTGGTGCGCTTATGCACGCCCCCTACAGACCTCCCAGGAAAGGGGTGAGTGAGGTCAATAGTAGACAATCTACTAAGTTTTGGGGGTTTGGGGAAGAAACTACAGAGTCAGGTAGAGTATTCCAGACACTGACCACTCTGTTGCTGAAGTCGTATTTCCTACAATCAAGCTTGGTGCGATTAACAATTTCCACCAAGAGTGTCTCCAGTCACCAGCTTAAGCCTGATGTGGATTGAACTCCTCATGCCAGCAAACTAAGATGTTCTGAAATCTTTGAATGAGGGTGTCTTAAGACTGGACTTCCAGAGTTTTCTGTTGCTTCCCACTACCCACACCTATTTCAAAGCAAAAACAACCCATAGTTGCTTCTGACGCTTTACTCTCAGCTATAAAAAGAACCAGGCCAGCATCAGCAAATAGGCATTTAGATTTAACAGCTTCCAGGTGCAAGCAGTAGAAGAGCTGGCCTTTAGCAAAAGGCCCTTTTAAAGGTTTTGCCAAATAACTTTGGACCTTGTCATTGTCATTATCATTAATTGTGCTAGCATCCATACAACCTATTGCATCCACCTCTTCTTCCTCTTATGAATTAGAGATGAATTTTCCTGCAGTGCTTTTAAGCCCACAAGGCTGTTTGGAGAGGGCAAATGAGACTCTGGATGAATAGCAAGAGCGGCTGCCGGACACAATGGACTTTGGGAGCAGCTGTGAAAACTCCAGCCTGCAATGATAAGGGAAGGGACATAGCTTTTTTATTGCATTATCCAATGCATATTTCAGGGACCTGAACCTATCAGGAGTGGACAACAGGTGCCAAGCTCAATCGTGATGGAGAGAGAAAAGAGAAGAAGCTTGGAAATGTTCTGCTTTTACAGGTAATTTTGACTGACTTCAAGCTGGGAGATTTTTCCCCCAAGGAAAAAGAAATGGATGAGAAGGCTGTGGTGACAGAGAAGATGGTTTCATCTTTCTTCATATCAAACTTTCACTGAATGTTATTTACAAAGTATTGATCATTCCAAGCTCTTAGAGAGCCTGAGATGGGTCTAGGACAACTTGGAATGGACAATTTGGTGCAGCCAACTTGCTGTAGCCAACTTGCCATGGGACAAATTGCCATGGAGAACTCTGTATGAGACAACTCGCTGCAGGACAAGAGTTAGACAAATGTTGAAGAAATGGTAGAATAAGATCATTAAAGAAAGAATGCAAAAGGAGGGACAAAATGAAATGTGAATGACAGAAATTAAAATATTTTAAAAATTTATTTTAAATAATTAAATTGAATTGTTGATTTGTCCCATGGCAAGTTGTACTGTGGCAAGTTGGCTGTGATGAGCTGGCTCTGTCCAGTTGTTCCATTCCGATCTGGGATAGCTCCTACGAAAGCTTTTGCAGCTGTTTAGTGTATTTGAAGAACCTTTTTGTTAATATAATGATCTTCCTTATCTTTTGTCATAAAACTATGACCTACATAATATAGTCAATTGCATGGAGAACTTTTTCTTGAATCTATCATATCTCATTTCAAAATCTCAGAGAAGACCTCAGTTTTTCCTCCTGCTTGTAACACATACTCTAGGTCACATACATTTTGTCATAGGAAAAGTCCTACACAGTTAAGGACTCAGATGAGTTGGGTACTTCCATAGCTTGAAGAAGCAGATCAATTCCTGCAAAGTTCTTCAGATGGATAGTGGAGAAGAAGCAGTCCATAGTTGTCTATTCCATTCCAGAAAAGTATTCTGTCATACAAAAAGGAGAACATATTCTTACAGTGAGACTATATTTATCACAGGCAACAAAACGCATTGGAGAGAAAAAGAGAGGAAAATATGAAATGAGTTCTGAAAGCGCTTAAAGCGGCTCACTCTTTAATTTTATTGTCATTTTTTTGACATCAACCTTCCTGATTCTGGAACAGTTTTTTTTTTCTGACACAAACTCCATTAACTCTGAGAGATCTTTTAAAATCTTTTTCCCTTTATTTCTTTTTCTTTGAAAGAACATGACCAGATGGGCTGTGGTCAAAGATATATGATATTGTCACACAATCAATCAAGGAAATGAATTAATGTTTACTAAAGTACTTAAAATAGTTTAGAGGCAGTTTTGCTTGAGTTTATGATGTATCTGTGGCTGGTCAATATTTCTTTCCCTTGACACGAACAGGGAAGCAGTCTCCAGGCTCAGATGTGGAGCCTCCCTCAGATTTCTCCCTCCACCAACAATCCTTCCAGTTGTTTCCTCTTGTTGCAATTCCACCATCCATTTAATTTCTGGGTCAATTATTTTAACCACTGAATGATTGATTCATTCCATGCCAGTTTTTTCTCTATTTGAGTTTCTGCTTTGGTAGATATATCTCATCCTGATCCAAGCCCAGACTTCTATTCCTGAGTAGGTGTTAGAACCTTGAAAGGCACCATCAAGGCAAATCCTACTGTAAACATTTGTGCAAACTTCATGTAGAATATCTCCTCAGCTTCTATGCCTGCAGATATAGAGCTATACAGAGCTATACAGCTATACAGATTAATTGAGTTGGAAGGGACCTTGTAAGTCATCTAGTCCAACCCCCCCCAAGCAGACCCTACACCATTTTTGACAGATGACAGCCCAGTCTCTTCTTGAAAGCCTCCAGTAATGATTCTCCCACAACTTCTGCAGGCATGCTGTTCCATTGGTTGATTGTTCTCACTGTCAGAAAATGTCTCCTTATTTCCAAGTTGAATCTCTCCTTGTTCAGTTTCCATCCATTGTTCCTTGTCTGGCCTTCAGTTGACCCCCTTCTATCTGTGGCAGCCCCTCAGATATTGGAAGACTGCTTTCCTGTCTCCCCTGGTCCTTCTCTTCCCTAGACTAGCCAAGCCCAGTTCCTGTAACCATTCATCATATGTTTTAGCTTCCAGTCCCCTCATCATCTTGGTTGCTCTTCTCTGCACTCTTTCTAGAATCTCAACAACTTTTTTATAGTGTGGTGACCAAAACTGGATGTCATAGCTGTCCAGAAATCTCTTGAAAGTGCTGGGAAGAATGAGATTCTAAAGTTCTTCCTAGTGCAGGTTGGAACTAAAAGTGAAATAAACTTATCAATGTCTTTTGCCCAAATTTTCCTATTTTTAAACAATGGTACTTTTTAAAAAAGTTATAATTGCAGTGATAAAAATACTAAAAAAGAAATGAAGAGAAAAAAATAGAAAAGAAGAAAAGAAAAAGAAAACAGACAAGAAAAGAGTAAAGACGATGCGTATAAAAATGTTTTCCCCTTCATCACAATAAATCACTTTAGGAACAAATCACTTTTTCAAAATATTCAGCAAATTATTTTCTCACATCCCATTTCTTATTTAGAAATAAATCCTTAAAGCATCATTTCAGTCTTGATATGCAAAAGTCAATTAACAATCGTCAGAAAAAACAATCTATATATTTTAATCAAATAAGCCAACTTTATATTCCTTTTTATTTTTAATAATTTTGATCTTTAATTCCTTCAAATAATGTCATGATAGTTTATTTCTTTTCATTTTTCCTTTGTTTCATCTGACAAAATTGCTTATCAAGCCTATTTTGTAAATTCAGTGTAGAAAAATTACCCAGATCATGCTCTGGTTTGTTATTTATATATCTCTTTTAATTATTAAGACATCAGACATTCTTTTGTATCTCTAGTATAGCATCTTTTTCCATGTCCTTCTTTAGTCTGTCATTTTTTGAGACCAATCTTGTCTGAAAAAAATTCTTTTTTCATAACAACTTTTAAGCACCGTCTATCTATAGAGGCAGGCATTCTTAAAACTAACTTCTAGGTACATTATTCAAAAATAATTTAAAATATTTTATTTGCTATATTTATCAATTTAGAAATTGCTTATCTCACTCACCGGAGGAATTTTGGGTGATGCACAAATAAAATGTTAAAAAGAAAAAACCTGAATATAAAAATTTAAAATACAGTAGAGGCAAGGAAAATTTGATTAGAAGCTATTTTAAGCCTTTAAATTTGTATTTAAAATTTCTTTCACTAAGGATTAAAGGAAACTCAGTGCTGTAAAATCTGTCACTCCAAAGGTTCCTAATAGCTGAAAAGTAATTAGGAAGCAATTTCTGAAAGTGATCACAGAAGAAAGTATGCAAATGCAAATCCTTGGAAGCACTGATTATGACTCTGAACAAGCTCATCTCCCAGAGCGCTGAACCTACCAGAGATCGCTCTCTTGGGGTCTTGGGGCACAAAGAACATAAGTGAAGGAATCACATATTTAAACTACTTCATCTGTTTCATGGGGAAAAAATATTAGCTTTCCCATCTTAACAAGACTTATTGCATTTCTCTCCATTTCTTTTAATTTGATTTTCAAGACTAAACTGCTTTCTAGTATTTTTGTGCATTCTACATGTGCTTCTTTGTTATGTTGCATCTGTCTAAAAATGATTTGCAGCTAAACATGCTAACCCTTCAGTTGAGTTAGCTAAATACAAATATAAGGTTTGTGCCTAAGACCGGTGTTTTGATAAGAAAGGCACAAGGTTCAGTTGATGTGACTCTCCTTCTCTTTGCAATGGGCAGGTTTCACTGGACTTTGAGCAGACCAAAGGATCTCTTGCAGCAGAAACAGCTGGTTCTTGAAGCTCATTAAAAACCAAGAACTATTTTATGAAAAGGGCTTCTATGATCATAGCTCAGGTTTGGATTGGATCAGCATCTTCCTGTCCTTGTATTCTGGGACACTGAATTTTTGCAAGGATTATAGGGACATGTACCACAGAGAAGTGGCTGAGTTGCATGGCCAGTTTGCATGGTACATTTCATAACTTTCACATGGCCATTTCATAACAAGGAATTTGTAATCTACTAAAACATCTAACTTCTTCTTTAGTTATGTAAATCAACTGGGGTCAACAATGGAGTGACAGGAGAATGTTGGGAGTCTGAATTTCAGCTCCCTTTGCATCTTTTGCTATATATTTCATCTGACAGAATTGTCTTATTGATGGAACCTCTGGTCAGGCTGAGAACTTTCTGAATGTTTTTGGCTTCAGAATACAAACTGTCTGGACTTTGGGGCAAGAGAAGATTTATTAGCCTGAAATTCTATATTCCTCTTGCTTCCAGTTAATTAGATATAATGCACGAAAGGGCATTCCTTGAGTTTTAAAATATTTTTTTCTGGAATTAGCAAGTTCAGATTGGCTGAGAATAGCAGGTCAGCAAATAGAATTTATCTTCCTTAATGATTGCATTCTTACTGTCTTTCACAGCATGTTGCTTCCCGGGGATATTGTGAGTAGTGCTGAAACAGAAGCAGGCTTTCCAGTGAGCAAAGATGATCCATAACAAACTTTGTGGTTGCCAGGCTTCACCGCAGGACTCGGCAGAGAATCACAGCAATCAAGACATTTGGTTCACCTTTCAAAAGGCTGGATAGAAAATTCCCAGACACGACTTGAGTGGACAGAATGTCCATGGCACGGAAGAACAAAACATCACACACTGCAACTATTGTCCACACCAGCACATGGAAGACAGAGCCTTTGTGTGTCCAGTATACATACTTGAGGGTTTTTTTATTTATTTTATTTACTTAGTTTAGTTTTCCGAGCAAAAGAAAACAAGTATCAGTATGAACATAAAATATAAACATGTAAGTGTAAAACAGGTATAAGTATGTGTGTGTGTGTGTGTATGTATATCTATCTATTCTTAAGTTTTCGTGGGTACTTACATGTCTGGCATTCAGCTTTGTTCGGGTATTTTCCCAAGTCATAATAGTTGTGTTTTTAAAGTTGTAGCAACGTTTTGGCAGAATCTCATCTGCCATCATCAGGCTTCTGTATTGTGTTCGTGTTCATATATATATATATATATATAATACATGAGTACGAATAAATGGATAAATGGGAACATTAAAACACGGAAGGTTGGCACACTGGTGCGCTTATGCACGCCCCCTTTATGGACGTCTCAAGAAATGGGGTGAGGTCAACAGTAAACAGTCTAAGGGCCAGTAGTGGGATTCAAATTTATTACTACCTGTATTGTGGGTGTGGCTTGTTGGGTGTGGTAGGGGAAGAATACTGTAAAATCTCCAGGCGAAGGTGGGATTTGCTGGTTCTCTGAACTACTCAAAATTTCTGCTACCAGTTCTCCAGAACTGATCAGAACCTGCTGAATGCCACCTCTGGTCTTAGGTTAAAGTTTTGGGGGTTTGGGGAAGAAACCACAGAGTCAAGTAGTGCATTCCAAGCAGGGGTGGGATTCAAATTTTTTAACAACCAATTCTATGCATGTGGCTTAGTTGGTGAGCGTGGCTTGGTGGTCATGTGACTGGCTGGGTGTGGCCAACTCAACATCACTCACATTGAGGCATGCATCTCCTCACCTGGCCTCCCATGACTGTGGGGATGTTGCCATCGTCGTAAGTGTGAAAAATGGTCATAAGTCACTTTTTTCAGTGCCATTGTAACTTTGAATGGTCACTCCACACAAGCAAAGTACCAGCAAAGGAGAAAAAACTCCAGAGACGTTCCTGAGACAGGAAGTCTAGTCCTGCCAAGAATGTAGTAAGGGTTAACGGAGGGGCAGTTTCTGTAAGCAACACCAGAATGTTTCCTTCCTGCCTTCCTTACAGGATTAGGCCAATAATTTCTTCTAACAACCGGTTCTCCGAACTGCTTAGAATGTTAACAACCAGTTCTAGCGAATAGGTGCAAACCGGTAGAATCCCACCCCTGATTCCAGGCATTGACAACTCTGTTGATGAAGTCCTATTTTCTGCAATCGAGTTTGGAGTGGTTTAGCTTGAATTTGTATTGATTGTTTGCCCATGTATTATTGTGGTTGAAGCTGAAGTAGGGTTTTCTTCTGGCTGACCTGAATTCACAGAGAAGCTTGGGAGTGTTTGCTGGGCAGTTACCCTGTTACAGTGGGCTTGTGGTCGGAAGCCCCTCGAAAAAGCTGCTTTGGAAGCCTCTACCCATTTGTTGATTCCAAGAAGCTTTCTTGAGATCTGCGGGAAATGAAGTGACTGAAAAGATGTCTGGAGCAATATAGTGAAAAAGCAAAGCTGGATGTAACCAAAGCTGGTAATAGTTCAATGGTGATAGGAGTAGCAAAATGTCATTTTTTAGCAGGTTCCTGCCCAATGGCTCAGTTCAGAATAGTCCAGAACTTTTAGTGAAGGTTGAGTGGGAAGGGATCTTGCAGCCATAACAAATACATTGTAGGTTTCTTGTCAGATATCTATGGAGATGAACAAGGCTATATCTTGTGTTGCATTTGGGATTATTTTTGATCTGATGGAATCTGAGGAAGCAGATAGAGTGATCTTGGACTCAATTTCACCATCCTCTTGGCTTAGTCAGTTGGCTGGTGAGAGCAGCTAAATCTAGGAGACAATCAAAGACTACTTTGAAGGAGAACATTATGCCAGCTGTATTAAGAAAGGTGGCGGTGCACCCTCTCCTGGAGACAGCTGTTTTTGGCAACCTTTGCTCAATTTCCAACCTCTCCTTCCTTATGAAGAAGGTGGCTAATTCATCTAGAGGATCCTAGATCAATTGTCATGCTGTCTTTACACAGCAACTGCATATCCTCTTTGTTTTTCCACTTGACAGGTTAGACTTCAGAACAAATAGTTGAAACAAAAAATGTGCCATGAATTATGGCTCGTGTTAGAAATCAGATCATGAAGAGTTATGAAATGAGCAGATCAGCAGATTTAAAGGAGGAGATGATGATGGGAGACAGTGGGCTTTCTGGGAAAGAGACCACCTCCCATCATTGGCATGTGGCGGCAGGTCACTGAAAGGAAACAGTATCCAAAGGCCTTATGGGCAAGGAAAATGGGTAGAATGATCTAGAGAGCTTGCTGGTCGGATGCTCACCAGGGCATCTAGGGTATAAAGAAACAGGTCTTGTCATCTGCTCAAGTGCAGGCATACCAAAAGAAGAAAGGGAATGTTGAACTTCTCAAACTGTCCAGTTGCAACATTTCTTCTCTCCAGGAAGGAAGAGCACCTAAGCAAACACTGTGGGGCAGTTCTCCCTATGACCAGAAAAAGAAGACAGAGAAAACAAAGGGCCTCCTGGAGATCATCTAATCTGACTCCGCACAGGCGGGTTCTCAGCACCTCTTCAGCTAGTTCAGGAAGGAGTCTCTGCTCTGACTTCAGGAGTCAACAGGGGTAGGGGGTGCAGGTGATGGAGGGGAACAGGTTCTAAGATGAACATGATGGTTTAGGTCAGGGGTCTTCAAATTTGACAGCTTTAAGACTTGTGGACTTCAACTCCCAGAATTCCTCCTCCAGTCATATTAGCTCAGGAATTCTGGGAGCTGAAATCCACAATTCTTAAACTTGCTGAGTTTGAAGACCCTTGGATTAGGTGAAGTAAGCAAGCAAGCCACAATCTACTTATTTTACAAGCTAAAAATGTGTCACCAAAAAGTTAGATGCTGGCGTGGGATTGGGACCAGGGAGGCTCAGGTTGTGTTTTCCTCAGCCTAGGGAACTTGAGTCATCCACCTCCACCACCAGCCCAATCCATTTTGTGGGGAGTTGCTGTGGAGAAAAAATGGGCAAGGAAGTATGGTATACATTGCATTGAGCTCCTAAAAAAAGTGTGATATAAATACTGCATCCAGCTTTGGTCACCACACTATAAAAAGATGTCGAGACTCTAGAAAAAGTGCAGAGAAGAGCAACAAAGATGATTAGGGGACTGGAGACTAAAACACATGAAGAATGGTTGCAGGAACTGCGCATGGCTAGTCTAGGGAAGAGAAGGACCAGGGGAGACATGAGAGCAGCCTTCCAATATTTGAGGGGATGCCATAGAGAGGAGGGGGTCAAGCTATTTTCCAAGGCACCTGAAGGTCAGACAAGGACTAATGGATGGAAACTGATCAAGGAGAGAAGCAACCTGGAAACAATGAGAAATTTTCTGATAGTGAAAGCAATCAACCAATGAACAGCTTGTCTTTGGAAGTTCTGGGAGCTTCATCACTGGAAGCTTTTAAGAAGAGATTGGACTCCCATCTCTCAGAAATGGTGTAGGGTCTCCTGCTTGGATGGGGGGGTTGGACTAGATGACACACAAGGTCTCTTCTAAGTGTTAATCTATTAATTAAAATCTAACAAATAAATAAAAGCTAAAATGCGAACTGAATTGTGCCCACCTGCACTGGAACTGTGTGCGCTTTTGAGAAGTTTGTAGGCGTGATGAATTCTTGTGGTCAGTTCTGACCTCAGTATTTAATGCACCTGAGGGGAATTGGGCCAATGCTGAAGGGGTTCTTGAGTTCTTCCCACTGGGTCAAATTGCCATGAAAAGTGTTCTGTACCTTCGTTTGCATTCTTGAAACCCCGCGTTTTGATTGGTCAAAGCGCGGGGTGATCTGATTGGTTTAGCGAGCCGTGCTGATTGGCCCGCTGAGAATCTCCTGCGATTGGCAGATACGAATCGTGGGAGATTCAAAGCGGTGCCATTGGCCACGGCCGCTGCGACTTGAGAATAAAAAGCTGCAAGTTTTCCCTTGGAGCCAGATCGGTTCAGGGGGCCTAATAAAGAGCTGAAACCACAGTCACTGCCTCCTGGTCTCCTTGCCGAACGGACACGACACTGGCGACGAGGGTGGGATCCCAAGGCTGAACCCCATCGAGCACATGTCCGCCGGAAGCAAGACCAACAAGATGGCCAGCATCGCTCCGCCCGCGCCCTTCAACCCTGCTAGCGAGGACTGGGAATCCTACATGGACAGATTCCTCATGTTCCTCGAATGCAGCAACATGAAGGACGCCACCGGGCTGAAAAAATGAGCCGTTTTCCTGACACACTGCGGGCCCGCAGTGTTCAAGATGGTGAAAGCTCTCGCGAAACCCACTGACATCAAAGCGATGGACTGGGACGACCTCGAGCCCTTGCTCCGCAACCACTGTGCCCCTGCTGTGCCCACCCTCATCAGGCGGCACGACTTCTACCTGCGGGACCAGAGACCGGGCGAAAGCATCAACAACTTTGTTGCCGAGTTGCGGAACCTAGGAGGCATGTGCGGATTCTCTGACATGGACGAGGCCCTACGGGACCGAGTCATACTCGGACTTCGGGATCCAGTCCTCCAGAGCCGACTGGTGGCCAAAGGCGACATCGCCCTTGCCGACGCCATCGCTGAAGCCACCGCAGCCGAGGCTACCCGGAAGTCGGTGAACCGCATGTGGAGATAGGACGCTGGGGACCGCACCGCGACCACCAACTCGGGACGGGTGACCGAGGCCCAACCGGAAGCAAGTCAGCATGAGACCACCACCCACCATGGCGAATTCCACTCCGCCTCCGACACCTTGGACGAGGAGGAGGAAATCCACAGGCTCCAGGCGGGACGCGACCAGTGCAATTGGCGGGGTCGTAAGTCGGGGACCGCGTGTGCCGGTTGCAGAGGCGACCACCCGATATCGGAGTGCTGTTTCTTCAACGCAGTCTGCCGGCATTGTGACAAAAAGGGCCACATCGCCCGCATCTGCCGAGTAAAGAAAGCCTACAGCCCCAGACGGCGGGACCACAATGAGCGGAGACGGGACAGCACACCCCCCAGAGCCAGAGATCGCCCAGCTGACAGCCAATGGGACTGGAGCGGGTGAACCCGACGAGGCGGAGAGACCTGGCAGAAGGAGGAAACCCACCAGATGGTCATCATTGGCCACGCATCAACCACGATGCCTGGAAAGTCTACGTGGAGGTAGGCATCGAAGGAAAGCCATGCAGGATGGAGGTGGATTCCGGGTCCTACCTCTCCATGGTCGCCTGGCAAGAAGTCAAACGCTTGGTGCCTACCATCCACAAGAAGGGACTGGAGAACCAGAGACTAATAATCAAAGACTACCAGGGAAACCGCATCCCGGTAGTCAGAACTGAACAATTCGAAGTAACATTTAAGGGCTGCACGGCAAAGCTTCCCCTAACAATCGTGGACCGAGACCAGACCAGCCTTTTGGGACTGCAATGGTTCGCACCGCTTGGCATCGAAGTCACGGGCATCAACCATATTGCCGAGACCGATTGGGATCAGCAACTGGCACGGGACTTCCAGGAAGTGTTCGACGGCACCCTAGGCAAGTACCGAGGGCCCCCCATCTCCTTCAGCTTAGACCCTAACATTCCCCCAAGACGCCTAAAACCACAGCGGGTACCTTTTGCACTCCGGCCAAAAATTGACGAGCAAATTGACAAGCTCGTCAAGCAAGGGGTCCTACAACCAATTGATCATGCCCGGTGGGAGATCCCAATAGTCACCCCAGTCAAGCCCGATGGGTCAGTGAGAATCTGCAGGGACTATAAGGCCACCCTAAATTGCACCTTGCAACAAAGTGCCTACCCCGTCCCAGTAGTGCAGCACCTTCTACACTCACTGGGGGGAGGCAAGGTTTTTGTGAAGCTCGACCTGGCCCAAGCATACCAACAGCTGCCGGTTGATGCAGAAACCGCAGAGGCGCAAACCATAGTCACCCACCGGGGAACTTTCTGATGTAACCGACTCCAGTTTGGAGTCAGCGTGGCGCCTGGAATTTTCCAGAGCCTCATGGAGAGACTCTTGCAGGGCATCAAGGGGGTGGTGCCCTACTTCGACGATGTGCTGGTATTGGCAACCAACCAGCGAGAACTAGAGGGTCGGCTAAGGGAGGTGTTAACCAAATTCAAGGAAACCGGATTAAAAGTGAAGAGGGAAAAGTGCTAACTTTACACAGAGCGGGTCGAGTTCCTGGGATACCTCCTAGACCAGCACGGCATCCACCCTACCGAAACTAAAATCAGAGCCATTAAGGAGGCTCCCACACCCAGGACTAAAACAGAACTGCAGGCGTTTCTGGGACTGCTTAATTTTTACAATGTTTTCCTGCCCCAGAAGGCGACTGCGGCGGAGCCTTTGCATAGGCTCTTGGACAAGGCGGCTACCTGGACTTGGGGGAAACGCGAGGAAGCCGCCTTCAGGAGAACCAAGGACCTGCTCACCTCGGATGCAGTTCTCATCCAATACAATGAGACCCTACCACTCGCCGTCACATGCGACGCCTCACTCTTCGGTGTCGGCGCCGTCCTCAGCCACACAATCCCGGATGGAAGAGAAGCGCCCATCGCCTTCTTCTCTAGGACACTCACCAAACCAGAGCGGAACTATAGCCAGCTGGACAAGGAGGCCCTAGCCATCGTCGCAGCAATGAAGAGGTCCCACGAGTACCTCTACGGCCACGCCTTCACAATCATCATGGACCACAAGCCATTGCTGGGCATCCTGGCAGGAAACCGGGCCACCCCAAACATTTTATCTCCCAGGATGACAAGGTGGTCCGAATTCCTTGCCACCTACAGCTACCGGCTCACACACCGACCCGGTAAGACTATTACACATGCAGACGCTTTGAGCCGCTCACCGCTACCCAACCTAGACACCGACCCAGCACCCACAACGAGCACCCTCAGCATAGAGACTCTGCCCGATCTACCCATAACCGCATCAGACATTGCCCGAGAAACCAATAAAGACAAACGTCTGGCGCGGGTGTTACATTGGGTAGAGAAAGGGTGGCCGGAAAAGGACAACGACGAAGCATTCAAAACATTCTGGAACCGGCAAACGGAACTTTCACTTCAAAAAGGGTGTGTACTGTGGGGGGATAGGGTGGTTATCCTGGAAAAACTGCAAGGGAAGGTATTGGGGTTGTTACACAAGGGGCACCCGGGCATAGTTAGAACAAAAGCCCTGGCCAGAAGTTTCGCTTGGTGGCCAGAGATGGATAAGCAAATCGAGGCCTGGGTGGCAAGGTGTCAACCTGCCAAGAAACCAGACCGAGCCCTCCAGTGGCACCGATCCTGGAATGGAAAACCCCCAGGGGACCCTGGTCTAGGGTCCACATAGACTTTGCCAGGCCCACCAAGGGAATACATTCCTTGTAACCGTAGATGCTTACTCCAACTGGCTGGAGGTAAGCAACATGAAATCCACCACCACAGAGGCCGTAACCAAGGAACTTTGCAAACTATTCGCAACCCACGGCTTCCCGGATATCATCATGTCAGACAACGGGCCCCAATTCACCTCGCTGGAATTTGAAAAATTCCTAGCAGAACGGGGCATACGACATGCACTGACAGTGAATGGAAGGGCGGAACGGATGGTTCAATTCATGAAAAAAACCATCCAGAAAATCGAACATGGGGAAATCCAAGACAAAATAATTAAAATGCTTTTTATCCAACATATAACCTCGAACACAACAACGAACAAAAGCCCAGCAGAGCGACTGATGGGGGGGGGAAATAAGGTCCCCACTCGACAGACTGCACCCCACATACAACCCGGAAAACCCCCCAAACTCCTCCAGCAAGCACCGGTTTTTTGCGCCAGGCGACACCATCTACGCAAAAAACCTAACCGGAGACCCACTATGGGTACCAGCAACCATAACCCAACTGACAGGTCCCCACTCGTACCGGCTGCAAACAACCGATGGACGAGCATGGAAATGCCACATCGATCAAATAAGATTGAGAACGGCCACAAGAAACACAACCGACACGCAACCAAACACAGAAAATCCCCTTAACAAAAGCCAAGAGGGGAGGGAATACCCCGGGAACCAAAACCCAGAAGAAAACCAACCATACTCACCAGCAAGCAGCCAGCTCGAAGCCTCACCAGGGAGAAGCAGCCAGGCCAGCTCGACCAGCCCAGAAAGACCGGGCGGGAGCGGCGAGAACCACAGCTCAACCAGCCCGAGTAGACCGGGAAGGAGCTGCGACAAGCGGCCCGGCAAGGCCTACCAGGCGGTTCCATCGACGAGGCCGAGAGACACAGAGAACCCGACCGAACCGGCCGGGAGCCAACCAACGACTGACTTGCACAGGTCCAGTAGGCAAGTGCGGAGCCCCGCCTACCTACGGGACTACATTACGTAGGACCAAACCAAGAGGAGAGGGGTGTTCTGTACCTTCATTTGCATTCTTGAAACCCCACGTTTTGATTGGTCAAAGCGTGGGGTGATCTGATTGGTTTAGCGAGCCGTGCTGATTGGCCCGCTGAGAATCTCCTGCGATTGGCGGATACGAATCGCGGGAGATTCAAAGCGGTGCCATTGGCCGCGGCTGCCGTGGCTTGAGAATAGAAAGCCGCAAGTTTTTCCTTGGAGCCAGATCGGTTCCGGGGGCCTAATAAAGAGCTGAAACCACAGTCACTGCCTCCTGGTCTCCTTGCCGAATGGACATGACAAAAAGAACTGCAGTTGAGAAGGCTCTTCCTGGGCTCTGAGAGGAGCAGAGCTCCCAGCAGGAACTGTGACAAATTGGGGAGATTAGGATGTCCAGGAAAAACGAGTGAGTTGGAAAAAAAAGGTCCCAGTTAAAAGGAACACCTTTTTAAGGGGTTAAGGTAAGTTAATCATTTGGTCAATGCAACAAAATATGGAATACATTTATGGTAAAATCTGATAGACCCTCCAAAGACTATTCTTTCCTGATTGTGAAAGAATGTTTTCAGCACAAGATGGGTGTTTTCTGATCTCTCTGGATTCCATTTGAGGAAATGTGGCAACTGAGATGGTTCAGCAGAGGGTTCTTTCTCTAGGTTTACAAAGGGGATTTTTTATAAAGGCTTATAGAGCTCCTGAAATTGATTGGTGTGGATCTTCACCCTCAACAAACAATCCATCAAATTGAATTAAGGGACGGGAGTGTTCCCATTCATCTAAGTAGAAATGATTTATATTCTGAACCTCTAAATCTAATCTTGCAAGGAGCTGAAGAGCAATAGCCACCTTTTATTCCTTTGTTTACTCTTCTTGCCGATCAGCAAATCAAAAAGCGGCAGTTTACAGCAAACCAATAAAACCTTCAGCCAATTGAAATGATCACCTAAATATAATCAGAATTAAAACTGTAAAATTGTAAACAGATGATGATGATGATGATAAAATGATGATGACAACGACGACGATGATAATATGCAAAACACAAATAGAAGCCAATGTCAACCCTGAAGCTGACCTGACCAAAACAATTTTTGACCACTTCAGTGGACACTGGAGATAATGGTCAGGGAATGGGGATTTGAGATAGCTGGGATTCTGTAGCCAAAACAAAATATTTTCTCTTGGGAACCAAGGACATTCTCACAACTGGTCAGAGGAAGGCAGAAGTGATGTCACTCGGCAACCAGACAGCACCTGATCGTTTTGAGAAAGAGGGAAAATGTTTACTTTTAATGAGATGAAAACCACGGGAGTCTTCAGAGTCGGTTTTCACCAGATCTGTGCTAATATGATATTTCCAGTAAAGCTATTCTTTGAGGAATTCACCTGCCTTGGAATTTTGCTTGGTATGGATCTATTACTTGGAACCCTGACAGTCAACAGTTGGGCAGTGACCCTCTAAAGCAGGGGTCTCCAACCTTGGCAACTTTTAGCCTGGAGGACTTCAACTCCCAGAAGCTGGCTGGGGAATTCTGGGAATTGAAGTTCTCCAGGCTTAAAGTTGCCAAGGTTGGAGACCCCTGTTCTAAAGCAGCCCCCATCATCTCTTCCACAAGGTTGGAGTGGCAGCTGAGAGCCTCCTGCTGGCTCCATTCGAAGGCACTTTATCAGCACTTGATGCTCATTTTGACTTATTGATAAAGAGCCTGGAAAAGTTGTAACCTTTCATCCAAACAGCCTGGATCAGAGATGGAGCTGAGCAGTGAAACAATAGGGACAATTTCTAACCTTTCCCTTTTGCCAATTCTCCTTGAAGTTTACTTTGACATATTCTACAGTGTTTTCCTTCCAAATTCAGGAAAACAACAATCAGATTAAAAAATATATACAACAAATAAAAATACTCATTAATAAATGAGTAAAAATGAAAGAGCCCCAGGAAAGGGAAGACAAAAATGGCCACCTCAACAATGGAGTTCTCTGAACAGGGCCTGCTAACCTGGGAGTCCCCAGCTTGACCGCAGAGCCAAGGTCTTTGCAGCCATCCTCCTTGGGCTCAAGCAGGGATTGTCCTGAACCCCTTTCGCTCACCTTTCAGGAACAAGGAGGGCTCCCAGAATCCCCACAAGTGACTTCCATCACTTTCTAATGTTCTGCCAAAGAGAAAAGAATGAGGGCAGTCTCAGGTGTGTTTGAGGGGAGGGGTTGGTCTCTTTCAGGATGGGAGGCAGAGGTGGTCTTCAGCAGGTTCTGACCAGTTCTGGAGAACCGGTAGTGGAAATTTTGAGTAGTTTGGAGAACCGGCCAATACCACCTCTGACTGGCCCCACCCAGGGGTGGGATTCTACCAGTTCACACCTATTCGCTAAAACCGGTTGTTAACATTCTAAGCAGTTCAGAGAACCGGTTGTTAGAAGAAATTACTGGCCTCATCCTGTAAGGAAGGCAGGAAGGAAACATTCTGGTGTTGCTTACAGAAACTGCCTCTCTGTTAACCCTTATTATATTCTTGGCAGGATTAGACTTCCTATCTCAGGAACTTCTCTGGAGTATTTTTCCCCTCCTTTGCTGGTACTTTGCTTGTGTGGAGTGACCATTCAAAGTTACAATGGCACTGAAAAAAGTGACTTATGACCATTTTTCACACTTATGACTGTTGCAGCATCCCCACAGTCATGAGAGGCCAGACAAGGAGATGCGTGCCTCGGTGTGAATGATATTGAGTTGGCCATGCCCAGCCAGTCACATGACCACCAAGCCATGCCCACCAACTAAGCCACATCCACAGAACTGGTTGTTAAAAAATTTGAATTCCATCCCTGGCCCCGCCCCCCTCTATTCTCTGCCTCCCATTGAGTCCCAGCTGATCAGCTGGGTCTTCTTTGGTTGCCCTGCACAGGAGAAGGGAACTGGAAAGCAGGTCAGTAAGGTGGAGAGGGAATGGGATTTTGCAGTATCCTTCCCCTGCCACGCCCACCAAGCCATGCCACAGAACTGGTAGTAAAAATGTTGAGGCCCACCACTGAAGGGAGGGAAAGGAGCCAAGGCCGGGCTCCTTTTGCTGAAGGGAAGACAGCACCCCTTTGTCCACCTGGCAGCACCCTTACCATCCCAGGTCCAGGAGGAGCTCCCAGACAGTGGCTGAAATTTGGCCTTGTCTCATTGAGCTTGTGGTCAGCCTTTCTGTAGGATCCAAATCTTGGAAGAAAAGATGAAATCCCAAAAAGAAGGACTGAATCAGACTTTCTGGATGAGCCACACCCTCCTCTCCTCTTTTTTCAATCCTCTTGCTTGCTTACGTTCTGCCAAGAAAAGATCAAGGCCTAGAAGAAACTTCTGGAGAGTTGCCTGGAGAGGCTCCTCAGAGGAAGAGTCCAGATGCAATGGTCGCTGGCTGTTTGGCAGCTCCTCAAAGTCATGACCACTTTTGTGTGGCTTTTGTGTGGCGGGAATCAGGACGGATCCCGAAGGAGCCCTGGGGCTTTGGGATTCTTGAGATAGGTATTCTGCACACGCTGACTTTTGCTTGGAATCCCATTTTCCTTCCAAGTTCAGGATTTTAACCCGTAGATTTCTGCTCTGCAAGTCCAACGTATTCCAAACATTCCTGCGTCCCTTCGCAGCGTTGCTCTCTACCACCAATACCCCCCTCCCGTTGTCTCTTCCTTTACAGATCCCAAAGGAGACCTGCATGGACCCCATTTCATCTTCCGCAAGCCCCAATATTTGAGAAGCCACCACAAAGAGGAGGGGGGGGGTCAATTTATTCTCCAAAGCACCAGAAGGCAAGAAAAGAAACAGTGGATGAAAACTAATCAAGGAGAGAAGCAACCTGGAATTAAGGAGAAACTTCCTGACAGTGAGGACAATGAAACAGTGGAACTGCTTGCCACCAGAAGTTGTGCGTGCTCCATCACTGGAGGTTTTTAAGAAGAGACTGGAAAGTCTCTTGTCTGAAATGGTATATGTTAAGTACTTGGACATGGGTCGGAGTAAATGGAGACAGCCTCTGAATAGTGACTTTCAGCTCTTTATTAGCATAGTGACTTCTCAAAACAACAACAGTGAACCCTGCCTTATATAGGCAACCTTTGTGAGAATTGTCCAATAGCGAGCTATGAACGCAAGTACTTTAAACCAATAATAATCCTCTGTTAAGGGCCAATCGGATTCCTAAGAACTAGCCAATCCGATCTGGCCGCCTAACAGCCAATCAGAAGTGCAGGGCCAGAACCCTGCACTTAGCCTCAAGCTCATACTTTATTAACTATGGTACATACATAACAGTATAGGATCTCCTGCTTGAGCAGGGGGCTGGACTAAAAGACCTCCAAGGTCCCTTCCAACTCTATTCTGATTGATTGATTGGGGCTTGGGGCCCAGAGATTCTGTCTGCATTCTCTGATATGCCTGGCAGGGACCATCAGCAAAGCAGGAGTTCTTTGGCATGGGCTGAGAATCCAGCCCCCTGCTGACGATCCCATTTGCCCTCTCCCTTTCACTAGCAGGCCTGCCTGCATTGGCGAGAGCAGAAAAGCCGGCTGCTCATTTGTCTCTACCCAGAGCAAGGCAGGTGGGGTGCCAGGCCAGGTAGGCCAGCAGAGCTTCTCCTGCTGCAGCCGGACAGAGTCCGGCATTGCCAAGCAGTTAAGCTGCGATGCTTGGAAGAGCAGCGTTTCCCAAGTCATTAATGGCCTTCTGGGCACTCAGCAAAGGGGGGGGGGGAGGGGCCGGCTCCTTCATGTCTGGTGGGTCTAATTGCCTCAGCCTCTAATTGATTCGATTGCCTTTGACTGTTTTCTGAGGATTGCCTGAGTCGAAAGGCGGCTGCACCATGTGGCAAGAGAAGAGCAGGAGCAGGAAGAGTGAAGATGGCTGGAGGGAGGTGGACCCCAAACAAGCTGCTGAGGGTTTAGGGGAGCCCAGAAAATAGGGGCTTCCCAGCTTCTTGCATTCTTCACACACACACACACACACACACAGAGCCATCTTTGCTACACACCAAAAGGAGGGGTTTCCTTTTGTTGGCCTTGTCCACTGTGTTTCTTCTCATTGCGGTCATGCTCTGTGCTCCAAGAGGCTCCTGGGCTCTGCAATAGGGATGAGTCTTCTGCCAGGTCCCTGGCACTGCCCATCACGGCCAGTTCACAGGACTTCCTGGCTGGTTTCCTTAAACAGGTTCACTGATGTATCAGGGAAGGCTGGGAGGATGATTGCTTTTCCTCACTGATACCAAACTCAAAAAGAAAGAAAAAAATGAGCTACATAGAAAGTTATAAGGAAGAAAAAAATAGTCACCCTAAAGAAAACTAATAAGAAACAGAAGCATTCTGTAAAGCATATACTCCATTTCCCAGATGCACGCATACAAATTCTGCATCAGCATCCCAGCGTGTGGTGAGCCATAGTTGATGAGAATAATCCATAATTAATCCGTGTGGATAAGTGGCTTGTCCATAAATTACTGCACGAACATCAGCACTGCTGATGGCTAAATGGTTGGGACCACTGTTGATCTTCTCAAAGCAGAAGAATAAGTCAGGAGACATTGAGATGCCTTTTGCATTGTCCCAGTGTCTATTTCCATCTGATAGGGATAAGGTGCAATAGCATGTGGACTTTGGAGCCTATGAGATCTTGCCTCCCTGTTGAATTACAACACACAATAATTCCCTTGGCTTTTTTTATCAGTTCCCTGGTATCCAGTGAGTATCTTCCCCGAAGCATTGGGCTCTGATGATTGGTCTGGCTCCTGGAGGGAAGGTACTTAGGTTTCTAACCAGAGGTGGTATTCAGCAGGTTCTTACCAGTTCTGGAGAACTGGTTGTGGAAATTTTGAGTAGTTCAGAGAACAGGCAAATATCACCTCTGACTGGCCCCACCAACCTCATCTATTCTCCGCCTCCCATTGAGTCCCAGCTGATTGGCTGGGTCTTATTTGGTTGCCCTGCACAGGGGAACGGAGCTGGAAAGCAGGTTAGTGAGGTGAGGAGGGAAGGGGGATTTGCAGTATCCTTCCCCTGGAATGGGCTGGGAATGGAGATTTTGCATTATCCTTCCCTTGCCACGCTCACTAAGCCATGCTCACAGAACCGGTAGTAAAAATTTTTGAATCCCACCACTGTTTCTAACCATGCTTTTATGAATGGTGGTGAGCTGCCTGGAGTCATTATATGAATAGTCATTTTTTTCCCAATTTATCAATTTATTTATCAAATTTATTTGCCACCCATGTCACCATTTTCAAGGTGATTCTAACCAGCCATATAAGTCCTGCTAATAAATAATTACATAAAACTTGTGAATGCTTTATGTGTTTGTTTGATGAGTTCACTAATGAAGTGGTGAGAACAAGAACTTTTCTTTCTCCTTTATCTCAGCCAAGTGAAATTCAATTCTGCCAGCTCTCCATCCAGCCCAAGAGAGGAAGAATGAGGCTTCTCTCCACTGGTGGAAACGTGAGATGGAAATCTGCCCAGCGTAAGGGGGAGTCTGTGGAGAGGAGTCAGTTCTATGAATGGAGTCCACTGCCAGTTGGATCTGGTGGTGAAGATGCTGGTCTAGAAACCAGGAGGTGGAGCACCCTAGTCCTTCCTCTGGCATGAAGGCCCAGCAGTGGTCTTGGGGCAGTCCCTCTCTCCCAGCCCAGCCCAACTTGCAGGGGGTCTGCTTATAAATAGGAAGTGGGGACATTATGCACACTGCCTTAGTGGTTCAAAACAAAGGCAGGATAAAATAACAGAATCACAGAGTTGGAAGGGACCTTGGAGGTCCTCTAGCCCAACCCTCCTGCTCAAGCAGGAGATCCTATATCACTCCAGGCAAGTGGCTGTTTGGTCCCTTCTTAAGAACCTCTTCTTAAAACCCTCCAGTGATGGAGTATCCACCAAAGAAGGCAAGTTATCCCACTGGATAATTGTTCCCACTGTCAGGAAATTCCCTCCTTAGTCCTAGGTTGCTTTTCTGCTTTGTTAGTTAGATAAACCCTCCAAAAGCTGTTGAGGAAGGATTGTTCAATTGTTCCTAGCTCTTCTACCCATACAAGAGGGAAAGGAAGCCAAGTTGTCAACTTTCCAACTAGTGAATCCTAAAAAAGGAAACACCCTTGGGAGCTTTGAATTCCCCAAAGTAAAACTTTATTGGATACACCATTTTGGTATTGAAGAATTGAAACCAGCTCTGGTTTTCCCTGCGCAAATGCTTGCTTAAACTTCCCTTCCTCTTCATCCCGGATGATCACATTGTCCAATTATGAAATGTCCTTTTGTTATGGGAACAGTCCACCTCTCAAGCACCTGCAGTGGTGACCTTGATGGTTGCCAGGCTCTCACTGTCCACACACACATGCTCAGCATTCTGTTTTCCCCTTCTCTCCCCACAACTCCCAGTTCCTTGGCAAGTTGAAAAACATTAAGCTTTGAAAGTGGCAAAGCAGTTCAATCTTGAGACCAGTAGGCAGAAGACCATGCCATCCTAATTACCAAGGCAGAAGAAAGAACTGAAATCTAGAAAGGGATTCCTGCAGCCAGTTTCACTTCCAGACAGTTGTCTTATGTTGAAAAGCCCAGGAAGTGTCTCGAAGGAGGGAGGGGTACAAAACACAAGAATGTTTAGGTTCCCCAAGCTCTTCAGTTCATCAGCCCCTTTACAAAGTCTCACATGGTTCAACAATGCCCTATATTTATTATATGAAAATAATTCAGTAAGTAATTAATAGCACTAAACAACAACAATGGAAATGGACAGATGGATGGACTGTGTTGTGTATGCAATATAATTAATAAAGTGTGAGCTTGGAGTAAGTGCAGGGTTCTGACCCTGCACTTCTGATTGGCTGTTAAGTGGCTGGACCGGATTGACCCATTCCGGGGAATCTGATTGGCCCTTAACAGAGAGTTCTTATTGGTTATAAAAGCTAGCGTTCCTAGCTTGTTATTGGTTAAACGTTACAAGGTTTGCCTATATAAGGCGGGTTTTACTGATATTAAATGAGCAAGTCACGATGTAAATAAAGAGCTGAAGTTCACCGTTCAGAAACTTGTCTCCATTCTTTCTCGCCCATGCTCAAAACTTAACACTGGCGACGAGGGTGGGATTTGGAGACATCTGAACCAATGAAACTTCGAAGAACACTGAGCACGTGACAGACGACGCCAACAACAGAACCATGTCCAACAGCATCGTACCACCCGCTCCGTTCGATCCAACACAAGAAGACTGGAAGTCTTACATGGATCGTTTCCAAATGTTCCTGGAGACGAACAACTTAAAGGACGCCACAGCCGGGAAGAAATGGGAGGTGTTCCTGACACATTGCGGTCCAACCGTATTTAAGATGGCTAAAGCACTAGCCAAACCCCGAGAAGTGAAGGCCATGGATTGGGACGACCTCGAACCTATCCTGCGAGACCACTACGCCCTGACCGTGCCTACGCTCGTGAGACGTCACGAGTTTTATCAAAGAAGCCAGCGAAAAGGAGAAAGCGTGTCCGACTTCATAGCAGACCTTCGAAATTTGGGAGGCCTCTGCGGATTCACTGATCTAGAAGAAGCACTAAGAGACCGCATAGTTCTGGGATTGGATGCACCAGGCGTCCAAAGCAAGCTGATGGCGAAAGGTGACATCAGCCTTGCCGACGCCATTGCCGATGCTACCGTGGCGGAAGCAACCAAGAAGTCGGCTGCACAACTACGCCGCAACCATGTAACGGTACCTCCACCGAAAAGCGACATTTTATCCAAGTCAGAAAGACAGCTGGCGACAACGCACCACGAAGACCTCTCTTCGTCGTCAGACAGCGACGAAGAGGGGGTGCATCGACTGCGGTCCGACCGGGACCCTCGGCCGAAGCCCTTATGCCCTTGTGCTGGCTGTGGAGCCAACCATGCCAGATCCGAAGGCAGATTCCGCGACACACTCTGCCATGAGTGCGGGAAACGAGGCCACATTGGACGGGTCTGCCGCAGCTTGCCAGGACCCAGCCAGGCCTCAAAAGGGGCTAACTATCACCAATCGACACGAAACCGTCCTGTAAGTCGAGAGCCAGTAAACCACTCCTACAGAAATCGAGCTTTGCAGAGAGAAGAGGCTCACCATACTATCACTATCGGTCACACCTCAACCTTGGACACTAAGAAAATCTGAGTCACGGTAGCCATCAAGAACCAGCCTTGCCACATGGAGGTCGACTCGGGATCGTCCCTCTCGATGGTGTCATGGAAGACACTCAAGCAACTCATCTCCACAATTCAACGCCAAGATCTCCGTTTCCAACGCCTCATCCTCAAGGACTACCAAGGGAATCGAATCCCCGTCGTTGGGTCCTGCCGAGTCCGAGTCTCTTTCAAGAAGCACACAGCATACTTACCTTTAACGGTCATCGATAGAGATAGGCCTAGCCTACTGGGCCTCCAATGGTTCGCGCCACTCGGCATTGAAGTGGCCGGTGTAAACCGAGTCGGTGGCTGTGACTGGGAGGAAGACCTTATATCTGAGTTCAGGGACATCTTCGCGGACAGCTTAGGCGAATACAAGGGGACCCCGATCTCATTCAGCTTAGATCCAAAAATAACTCCCATTCACCTAAAGCCCCGTCGAGTTCCGTTTGCCTTAAAATCAAAAATCGATGAACAACTCGAAAAACTGGTAGCTCAGGGGATGTTGGAGCCCATCGATCACTCCCCGTGGGAAACCCCTATTGTAACACTCATTAAGCCAGACGGGTCAATCAGAATTTGTGGGGACTACCGGGCCACTTTGAACCATGCCCTGCAGTAGAACGCATATCCAGTTCCTGTGGTGCAGCACCTCCTCCATTCCCTGGGGGGCGGGAAAGTTTTCGCTAAATTGGATTTAGCTCAGGCATATCAGCAATTACCAATAGATGAAAAAACGGCACAGGCCCAAACTATTGTGATGCACCGAGGTGCCTTTAAATGTACCCGGCTGCAATTCAGAGTAAGTGTAGCCCCGGAGATTTTTCAGAGCCTTATGGAAAGGTTATTGCAAGGGATTAAGGGCGTGGTCCCCTATTTTGACGATGTATTAATTGCAGCCCCTACAAAAAAAATCTTACAGGACCGGTTAAAATCAGTCCTAAAAAAATTCCAAGAGGCCGGTCTTAAGGTTAAAAAAAACAAATGTAAATTGTGTACTGACAGTGTTGAGTTTTTAGGGTACCTGATTGATAGCCAGGGCATTCACCCTACCGAAAGTAAATTAAAAGCGATCAAAAACGCTCCCAGGCCAAGAAACAAGGCTGATCTCCAGGCATTCCTAGGCCTCATCAATTTTTATAATGTATTTTTACCACACAAAGCAACTGTCGCTGAACCGTTACACCGCTTTTTAAATAAAAAAGCAATTTGGTTATGGGGTTACCGTGAAGAACAGGCGTTCCGAAATGTTAAAAAACTGCTCACTTCTGACTCTGTACTCATGCAGTATAACGAGACTTTGCCGTTAGTTATAACCTGTGATGCATCACTTTTTGGGGTGGGCGCCATTTTGAGCCATGTACTGCCTAATGGGAACGAAGCCCCTGTTGCATATTTTTCAAAGACTCTGTCAAAAACGGAGCGGAACTATGGACAAATTGATAAAGAAGCCCTCGCCATTGTCTCAGCTGTGAAAAGATTTCACGAATACGTGTATGGTAGGGTTTTTACTATTGTGACTGACCACAAGCTGTTCTTGGGGATAATAGCCGGAGATAAGCCAACTCCCTACATATTATCCCCTAGGATGACCCGATGGTCAGAATTCTTAGCTGCTTATAACTATTGGCTGCAATATCGGCCGGGGAAATCCATTCCCCACGCCGACGCATTGAGCCGAGCACCGCTTCCAGAGACTCTTGACGATCCAGCACCAACGGTAACCACGTTGCAAATCGAAGTGCTCAACTCGCCGCCACTGACTGACCGACATATCGCGAGAGAAACCAAATGCGACCACACCCTAGCACGCGTCCTAGGCTGGGTAGAACGTGGATGGCCATTGGACCAGTTATCAGATGACTTCACACCATTCAAAACTCAACAGACCAAACTCTTCTCCCAGAAAGACTGTGTCATCTGGGGCGATAGAGTCGTTATTACAGAACGGCTCTGAAAAGCACTGCTGAGAACTTTGCACGATGGCCACCCCGGCATCGTGCGAATGAAAGCCCTTGCACGAAGCTACGCATGGTAGCCGGGCATTGACAAGCAAATTGAACAGTGGGTTAAAGCTTGTCCCAAATGCCAAGAAGTCAGCAACGCCCCACCAAAAGCCATGCCTACTGAATGGGAGACACCACGTGGACCCTGGTCCTGAATTCACCTGGACTTCGCGGGGCCAACCAAGGGCCACACCTTCCTGATTACCGTCGATGCCTACTCCAATTGGCTCAAAATTCATTGCATGACGACTACGACCTCCGAGGCAGTCATCAAGATTCTAAACAGACTCTTTGCAACCCACGGATTATCAGACGTCCTGGTATCCGATAACGGCCCACAATTTACTGCACTAGCGTTCGAGCAGTACCTCGCTGACCGTGGCATCCGCCATGCGCTCACCTTGCCTGCGTACCCTGTGAGCAATAGCTGAGCAGAACGCATGGTTCAATTTGTGAAGAAAACCTTGCAAAAGGTAGACTACGACAACATTGACGACAAGGTCAACCAAATCCTCTTTTTGCAACACATCACCCCACATAGCGTCACCAACAAAACTCCCACTGAGCTGCTAATGGGATGAAAGCTCCGCTCCCACCTTGACCGGTTGCACCCTGCGTATGAACCAGAGAAACCACTAGGATCCAGCAGCCGCTGTCGCATCTTCCAGGTAGGAGACCTGGTTTATGCAAAAAACCTATCGGGTGACCCGTTGTGGGTGGAAGCGACAGTAGTACGTGTAACCAGCCCTAGAACCTACCTCGTGCAATGCCTTGACGATAAACTTTGGAAATGGCATATCGACCAATTACGGTCGCGACTTGCACTGGCCAATTCGCAACTCCCCTATGACCAAACTGAGGGGGGGGGGAGGTATGGAAGAAGATGAAGCCCTAGGAAACCCATTCGCAGGAAATGACGATTTAATAGAAACTCAGGAAGCAGAGCCGGAGGGAGAAACGTTTGCACCTCAGGGAATCGAGGAAAATGTGGGCAACAACGTAGAAGTGAACTCTGAACCAGAGATAGCCCCACTGCCAGACAATGATTTACCTCACCGAGATTGCAACCAGACGATACAATGAAAATCAAAGAGACTAAAAAGACAACCGTCCTATTTAAGGGACTATGTAACTGCGCCCTGAACTAAGGAACCAGGGGGAAGGGGTGTTGTGTATGCAATATAATTAATAAAGTGTGAGCTTGGAGTAAGTGCAGGGTTCTGGCCCTGCATTTCTGATTGGCTGTTAAGTAGCCGGATCGGATTGGCCCGTTCCGGGGAATCCGATTGGCCCTTAACAGAGAGTTCTTATTGGTTATAAAAGCTAGCATTCCTAGCTTGTTATTGGTTAAACATTACAAGGTTTGCCTATATATGGCGGGTTTTACTGCTGTTAAATTGAGCAAGTCACGATGTAAATAAAGAGCTGAAGTTCACTGTTCAGAAACTTGTCTCCATTCTTTCTCGCCCATGCTCGAACTTAACAGACTGTAGTCAGTGATTCTATTTCTCCTCGAGGGATGAACGTTTTTGCTCTTGAACTTGGCAGCTCACAGAAGAAAGAAACCCGACTGATCTTGTATAAAGGTTTTTCTCTTCATTATTTCCTCAGAAATTCCAGGAGATACTTAGATATTAAAAACTGATTGGTTGCTAAGATACTGGAGGACACAGCAAAGTTTACTTTGATGAAGGAGCAGAATAATCTTTATTTTTGTCTTGCTGGTGTAGGGAAAGAAATTTAAATGCCTGGGGAGACAAGTGGCAAGTGATAACATACCACTTAAGACTCCGCTCAATAATAGGCCACTTAATATCTCGTTTGACTGAATCCTTGTCAGGGATGTAGGTAGACAAGATCAGGAAAACGACTTCACAGGAAGAGCAGAACTACATTTCATTGAGATCAACGAATAATAACAGAAGCTTACAAGCTGGAATGTGCGTTACTTCTCCTCCCTTTGTATACCAGTGCATCAACCCTTCCAAATGCTATCTTGCTTCCCAGAAATTAAATAATGTTTCAGCCATCTTCGCTGACATAGATTATTGCATATTTCTTCTGCCAAGGTCCTCTTTCTCTTTAGCGCCAGGCCTCTCTTTGCCATGCACAGAAAACACAGGACATAATTTGTGGGAAGAAATTGCAAATTTACTTCTCACCTCCTCTGTCGGCAGCCCCTGTCAAATGGCATCATCCTCACAGCCTCTGCGTGCAGCCAGACAAGGGTGGGCACTTTCCCCATGTTTCTGCTGCACTGGACTGAGCTGCTTTTTCCCTTTCTGGCCTTCTGTTCTGACCCAAACCTTGTTCTAAGGAAACAAACACCAACGGAGGTAACAGCAAAACCTTTTACTGATTCTTTACAAATTCCATTCCTTCATGATTAAAAGGCTGTTCCAAACTAATTGTCTCTGAAAAGAACGAGCCTTGCTAAGGTTGTGCAAGGCTGCCAAGAACACTAGATAAAGTTGCTAAGAAATATTTCAAACACAAAGAGTCTCCAAACACCAACCAAGATAATTCGAATGTGGCAGAGAGAGTAGAGTAACTTGACTAGTAGGGTGTGACCAAGGGACCTCGTGGGAGGACCGAGCAAGACCTTGCTTGTACCGAGAGAGGCTTCGCTACATGCCCACCCTCTGCCCTTTAATCTTGGGAGGGTTTGAGCATCCAATTAAGTTGGGAAGGGGCTGCAACTGGGGGTCTCCTGGGGGGCCTTGATGCTCCCCAGCTGCAGAATGTGGAGGTCAGAGAGGAGAAACCTTGGGGTAGCAGCGGAACTCCGGCAGACCTGGTGGGCTGAGAGGGCCATGTTTGTCCTTGAGGGCTGGGGATTATGGATAGGGATCTTATTTTCTTTCCCTGCTCTTCTCTTTATATAAAATCCCAGTGGCAGCTGAAACAAGATACAGAAGCATAGCTAAGCTCAGCATCTCCAGTATATAAAACTCAGTGGGACAATAGAATAAAATAACAGAAAAGGAACAATGAAGGATCGATTTAAGAAAATTGGGGAAGTCAGGATTAAGCATGCAAAGAAATCAGTAAGAGGACATAACATCAGAAAAGAGGGAAGGATGGCATGAAAAACTTGCACAAGAAGACCAACCAATTCAGATGACTCGAGACATATGGATACGGGGAGAAACCAATAGGACCTGAGTAAGAAATTGGGTGGGTGGGCTATAAACCAACTGGCAAATAGCAGAATTCAAGGGGTGGTGGAATCCCTGCAGAACTCTTGGAGGAGGCTGGTATGGCCCAAATGTCCATCATGGCAGCAACCCTAGAGCAGGAGTGGGGAACCATGGCCCTTTTATGACTTGTGGATTTCAACTCCCAGAATTCCATAAGTCACCAAGGGTTTATCATTCCCCACCTGTGAGTTAGAGGAAGGCATCTGTCTGCAGTGGGAGGCAGGAGGGGGAGAAGGAGGAGAAAGAGATAAATGATGATTGGAATCCATGTTCCGAACAGGAGCTTATTTTAAAGCAGGTGTTTGGTTATGTTAAAATTACAAAACATGGTGAAAGAAAGCTATTCATCCCTGCCTGGCTGGTGGAAATATTGGCATTATTTCCAGAACAATATGTTTTGTTCCACAGTTTACTTATTAAAACTCTCTCTTTTTCTCCGCACGTTGTTTCTTCTCAGCGTTCTTTCACTCTTATTTCTGAAGGGTTGTAATTTGTCCTCAATTTTATTCCTAATTAAAAAGTAAAGACCAGTGCTATAATGTACAGGGAGTTGAATCAGAAATGAGTTACGCGTTCTAAGTGTTAGCATTTAATTGCTCATTCTTCAAACAATTTTCTCATCTGAAATGTCCCTGGTTAATGATAGCTCATTAAATCCGATTTCAGTCTGTTAGCAGGAGATGCAGCATAAAAGTGGCAGTTCCTTCATCAGCCATATGCTCCTCCTGGCTCCCCTGCACTTCCACTCCTTGGACCTTTGCTGCCCTGCCATTCTGCTTTTATTGACCCTGAATAAAATCCAGCTGGGAAGTTCAGATTCATAGCCTGCACATCAGTGTTCCTCCCAGCCATTGTTCCATCTGCAGGGCCCACCAGATGTTTTGGTCAATGGTCAAATCAGGGGTTTGTGGACAGGCAGAACAGCAGCAGCCTTGCCAATAAGTTTCACTACAAGAGTGAAGAGGAGACTTTCAAGCAGCCAGAGTGTCACTGTGCGCACCAAGTCAGGCGCATTGACCTGCCATTTCAACCACATCTAGCAGTGCATTGTCAGGAAGACGACCGTCCCACTGCATCCAGATTCTGTCGAGCGGGAAGGGTCTGGAGGGAGTAGAAGAACATGGATGCTCCTTTGGACAGGGAACAAATGTCTGCAGTGAACCAAGGGGTGGGTGCTTGCCTCTGAGCTCATGGCCTCAGAACCGAGGGCACCAGGTGATCCAAAGTCAGGGATCCAGATGGAGCGGGGCCCAGAACCCAGCATCCTCCACCCTATTGAGAAGATGAGGCTGGTGTCTTTGGAGCAGCCTGTTGCCGCCTCTGAGGACAGGTTCAGCTGTTGCATTTGTTTCCTGGTCTGCTTTATTATTCAGAATAGAGCTGGAAGCCACCTTGAAGATCTTCTAGTCCAGCCCCTGCTCAAGCTGGAGAACCTATACTATTTCAGATGACTGTCCAGTCTCTTCCTGAAAGTCTCCAGTGATGGAGCGCCCACGATTTCTGGAGGCAAGTAGTTCCACTGATTAATTATCTTCACTGTTAGGAAGTTTCTTCATAGTTTTAGGTTGCTTCTCTCTTTGATTACTTTCCATCCATTATTTCTTGTCCTGCCCTCTGGAGCTTTGGAAAACAAGTTGACCCTCTCTTCTATTTGCCAACCCCTGAAGTATGCTATCATGTCACCCTCCAGTCTTTCTTTTTTCCAGACTAAACGCACCCAATTCCTGCAACCATTCTTCATATATTTTAATATCCAGGCCTTCAATCATCTTAGTTGCTGTTCTAACGCATGTCATCTGCTGCTTCCAGCCATCGAAGCCATGCTGAGATGTTGTCCAAGGAAGGGCTCCACCATTCCTGATGTTAAACAAATGATGCATGTGCTTCCTCCTCTTCTTTCTCCAAAGCCTGCAAAGTCTCCAAGCAAAGCTTTCAGGGGCTTTCATGTCTCAGACTTCAGGCACGCCCACTTGGCTGGGCTGTGAGCTCTGCTGGCTCTTCTCAATCGTTACTGCCAGCAGCTGCGGCCTCCAATTTGTGGTTGGGGGGATATCTCCCCCTTCCCCTTATCTCTCACATCGCTCCTCAGTCCTGGGCCTATGCTTCGGGAATGCCTGCCATGCCTAGCCTAACACAATGGCAGAGAAGGCATGACTCATCCCTGGTGCTATGCTGGGAGGCTAGAAAAAGGTTTAAAGCCCAACTAACTGCAAGTTAATTGAAATCTAGTTGAGTCAGTGCTGAGACTTAAAAACAATGGTGACTTGTTTATAGATCGGAACTTTCAAAACCTTTTGAGGTGAAAACATTTTGCAGTGCCCTGATTGCAGGTCTACAAACTCCCCCCTCCCCCACTTCACCCTGGCTGAACCCTCACAGCAAGAAAGTTAGATTAGGCAGAAGGGCCAGTTGTCTTTTTTTTTTTCTGGCTGAATGATGGAAACAGCCATGCATTTCATTTAGAAAGGGGAGCCTGTAATGCTTCAAAGTCCAAATGCATTTTCCATTTTGCTTCTCCTTTGTAATCAGATAGCGTGTGAGTCTAATCCTGGCCCTGGTTTTACAGAAGGTAGAAACTGGGTTTGTGCTACCTGTGCAAAGCTAAATAAAGCTGTTTTCAATGCACTTGAAGGGCCTGATTTCAGAAACAAAGAAAAGCCTTAAGCAGATTTAAGAAGACAAATTAGACTGCTGTAAGATCAAAGCCAGCTTAAATTACTTGCTGTGTAGTCTAACTGTTAAGTTCTGTGCATGGGTGCAAGGAGCGGAGACGAGGCAGTGAACAGTGAACTTCAACTCTTTATTAAGCATACTGAACAGAGTAATCACCTAGGGCAGCAGCAGCCCTTTTATAGGGTTGGCTGCTGTCCTATTAGCCAATGAAAAACATGGAAGTGTTAAACCCTTGAACCAATGAGAGTTGGCCTGTTAACAGCCAATCAGACTTCCCAGAAAGGACCAATCCGATGTCGCTATTATCGGCCAATCAGAAGTGCAGGATTAGAACCCTGCTTTTTACCTAAGGTTGTTAAAACTTTATTAAACGCCTTTATTAGTTCATAACACCCCTTCCCCCTAGGTTCCGTTTGGGGGGCGCGGTGATGTAATCCCATAGATATGCAGGTTGTTTCAACTGTCTATTAGATTTGTGCTGTCCCACCGGTTCCTGTCTGTAGTCCGGTTTCGGTGGAACGTTTTTTGATTTCTCTGGTACAGCCCGTTCTGCATCTTCACAGGACGACTCGGCGCTGCTGATTCTGTCGTTGTTGTCCTCCGGTCTCTGCGGGCTCGTCTCTGTTGAGGTATTTCTCTGTGGCGAGGCAACCCCCATTCCTGATTCTTCTTCAGGTAATGCGCTGGGCTGCCGACTTCCTTCAATTTTGTCATCCAGCATCTCGAATTCGGTTCCCTCGATATCCCCTCCCCCCTCAGTTTGAGGGTCACAGGAGTCGTGGGAACTGGGTTGCAACCTAGAGCGAAGCTGATCTATATGGCGTTTCCATATTTTCCCGTCCCTTGTTTGTACGCGGTACGATCTGGGCCTGGTGGCTTGGGTTATGGTTGCTTCAACCCACAACGGTTCGCCGGAAAGATTTTTAGCGAAGACTAAGTCACCTTCCTTGAATTCGCTGCACTTTCCGCTAGATCCACAGGGTTTCTCTGGCAGGTAGGCTGGGTGGAGACAGTCGAGGTAGGAGCGAAGCCTGCATCCCATCAACAGTTCAGCTGGCGTTTTGTTGGTTACGCTGTGCGGGGTGATGTGTTGGAGTAGGAGTATTCTGTTCAGTTTGTTGTCAATGTCCCCATGGTCCATCTTGTGGAGAGTTTTTTTAAGAAATTGGACCATGCGCTTGGCCCTTCCATTGGCCGCAGGGTGCGCTGGCGAGGTTAGCGCATGGTGGATGCCCTGGTCTGCTAAGTATTGTTTGAACGCCAGGGCCGTGAACTGGGGTCCGTTATCGGAGACTAAAACGTCTGGCAGTCCATGTGTTGCAAATAGTTTATCTAATTTGCGGATGACTGAATCGGTTGTAGTAGTCTTCATCTTGTGGATTTCGAGCCAGTTGGAATAGACATCCACTGTTAGGAGGAACGTATGTCCCTTAGTAGGTCCCGCAAAGTCAATGTGGATGCGGGACCATGGCCCCCGGGGGGTTTCTCACTCCATTGGAGTTGCTCTAGGTGGGGCACTGCTGACTTCTTGGCACTTTAGACAAGTCTTCACCCAGGGTTCGATCTGCTTATCGATGCCCGGCCACCACGCGTAGCTTCATGTGAGCGCTTTCATACGCACGATGCCAGGGTGACTGTCATGCAATGCTTTCAAAACTGCTCGTTGTAACTGCTCTGGGACGACGACTCTGTCTCCCCATAGGATGCAGCCTTTCTGCGAGAAAAGTTCTGTTTGCCGGTTTCTGAAAGGGGTGAAGTCATCAGGGGTTTGTTCTACTGACCATCCTCGTTCGACCCAGCTGAGAACTCGCACCAGGACAGGATCTCGTTTCGTTGCGATTGTGATGTCTCTGGCTGTTAGCAACGGTGAATGTAGTGTTTTAATCTGGAGTGTCGTGGGTTGGAGCTTCATCGTCGACGGTTTCTGGAATTGGGCACGGCTCAATGCATCAGCGTGGGGAATGGCTTTCCCCGGGCAGTGTTGCAATTTATAATTGTACGCAGCTAAGAACTCCAACCAACGACTCATTCTAGGTGACAATATATAGGGGGTTGGCTTGTCTCCCGCTATAATCCCCAGCAAAGGCTTGTGATCAGTAATAATAGTAAAAGCTCGTCCATACACATATTCATGAAACCGTTTCACAGCAGATACAACAGCAAGAGCCTCTTTGTCAATTTGGCTATAGTTGCATTCAGCTCTCGATAAGGTCCTTGAAAAATAGGCAATAGGGGCCTCTCTACCATTTGGTAACACATGACTTAAAATGGCTCCTACTCCAAACGGTGGCACGTCACACGTAATGGTTAAAGGCAAAGTCTCATTATAATGCATTAAAACAGCATTGGAGGTTAGTAAGTTTTTCATTTGTTGGAATGCGTGCTCCTCTCGGTGTCCCCAGACCCAGGTGGCTTTTTTGTCAAGAAGTCTATGTAGGAGCTCAGCTACGGTCGCCTTCTGGGGCAAGAAGATGTTGTAGAAGTTAATGAGCCCCAGGAAAGCTTGGAGGTCTGTCCTATTCTTGGGTCTTGGGGCGTTTTTGATTGCTCTTAGTTTGCTATTAGTGGGGTGAATGCCTTGCTTATCTATTAGGTACTCCAGGAACTCTACTTTCTCTGTACACAGTTGACATTTATTTTTTTTAACCTTTAGGCCTGAGTCTTTAAATTTCTGGAGAACCATTCTAAGACGCCTCTCTAGTACTTCTCTATTCGGGGTCGCAATTAAAACATCGTCAAAATATGGCATGACCCCCTTGATCCCTTGCAAAAGTCTCTCCATCAGACTTTGAAAAATCCCTGGGGCCACGCTCACTCCGAATTGGAGTCGGTTGCATTTAAAAGCGCCTCGGTGCATAACGATCGTCTGTGCTTCCGAGGTTTTTTTTATCTACAGGCAGTTGTTGGTAGGCCTGTGCTAAATCCAATTTAGCGAAGACTTTTCTGCCCCCCAGGGAATGGAGAAGGTGTTGAACCACCGGCACCGGGTAAGCGTTCTGTTCCAGGGCATGATTGAGGGTGGCCTGGTAGGCCCCACAAATCTTTAATGATCCATCCAGTTTGATGGGTGTTACGATTGGGGTTTCCCAACAGGCGTGGTCAGTTGGTTCTAAAACATCCTGGGCTATTAATTTATTGAGCTGCTCGTCAATCTTTGGTTTTAGGGCAAAAGTTACCTGACGAGGCTTAAGGCAGATGGGGGCTACTTCAGGGTTAAGGTTAAATGATATTGGGGTCCCCTTGTACTCGTCTAGTTTTTCTGCAAAGACATCCTGGAATTCCTGAACGAGGGCCTCCTCCCAGTCGTCGCTTCTGGTTTGGTGAATGCCGGCTACCTCGATCCCGAGTGGGGCGAACCATTGAAGGAATAACAAACTAGGCCGGTCGCGATCGATGACGGTCAGCGGTAACGACGCAGTATGATTTTTGAATGATACTTGGACTTGGCTGGAGCCGACGACCGGAATTCGGTTCCCCTGGTAATCTTTGAGTATAATTCTTTGGGTTCTGAGGTCTTGATGCTGGACGGCAGGGATTAACTGTTTAAGGGTCTTCCAGGAAACTATCGAGAGGGACGACCCTGAATCGACTTCCATCACGCAAAGTTGGTTCTCGATGGCGACCCTAACTCAGATCTTCTTGCATCTAACAATGAAGCGTGACCGATGGTAATGGTTTGGTGTGCCTCTTCCCGTCTCGTTGAAGTGGCAAGTGTTTTATTTCTGTAGGAGTGGCTGTTCCATTGGTGGTTCAAGTGTTCTCGACTCACAGGACGATACCCTGTGGTCTGGTGGTAGTTGTTTTCTCTCCGAATTGGGCTGGATCCTCGCTTGCTTCTACAGACCTTCCTGATGTGGCCTCTTTTCTCACAGGAATGGCAGAGCGCGTCGAGGAATTTGCAATCTGATTGCGGGTGGTTTGCCCCACAACCTGCACATTGGTGCGGTAGTCTTTGATTCCGCGGGTTGCGTTGGTCGCATTCAGACCGGAGCTGGTTGACCTCCTCCTCATCACTTTCTGATGGAGATTCGAGGTCCTCGTGGTGAGCCTCTGTTGTGTGCCTCTCTAGGCGAGGTGAGGTATCGTTGGTGAGTTGACGGAGCGGTACGTCGGTGCGGCGCATTCGGGCAGCCAACTTCCTGGTTGCTTCTGCTGCAGTAGCATCTTTGATGACATCGGCAAGATCTATGTCCCCTTTGGCCATGATCTTGCTCTGCGCCATCTGGTCATCTAATCCCAGAACTATTCGGTCTCTCAGAGCTTCTTGGAGGTCTCCAAACCCACAGAGGCCTCCCAGGTTCTGGAGGTCCGTGATGAAATCTGTGACGCTCTCTCCTTTCCGTTGGTCCCTCTGATAAAACTCATGTCTTCGGACAAGCGTTGGTACGGCGGGTGCATAGTGGGCACGTAGAAGGGGCGCGAGGACGTCCCAGTCCTTGGATTTCACCTCAGCCAGTTTCGCTAGTGCCTTGGCCATCTTAAAGATGGCAGACTTGCAATGGGTCAGGAACACTGCTTGCTTTTTCCCTGTGGTTGCGTCTTTCAAGTTATTGGTTTCCAGAAACATCTGGAACCGGTCCATATACGAGTCCCAGTCTTCTTGTGCCAGGTCAAATGGAGCGGGTGGTATGGTGCCGTTGGACATGTTTTCCGTTGTTGATGTGCCTTCAGCCACGTCCTCTGTTTGGTGCTCTGTGAGTGTTCAATCAGCTCAGATGTCTCCGCATCCCATCCTCATCGCCAGTGTTAAGTTCTGCACATGGGTGCAAGGAGCGGAGACGAGGCAGTGAACAGTGAACTTCAACTCTTTATTAAGCATACTAAACAGAGCAATCACCTAGGGCAGCAGCAGCCCTTTTATAGGGTTGGCTGCTGTCCTATTAGCCAATGAAAAACATGGAAGTGTTAAACCCTTGAACCAATGAGAGTTGGCCCGTTAACAGCCAATCAGACTTCCCAGAAAGGACCAATCCGATGTCGCTATTATCGGCCAATCAGAAGTGCAGGATTAGAACCCTGCTTTTTACCTAAGGTTGTTAAAACTTTATTAAACGCCTTTATTAGTTCATAACACTAACAACACTACTATTCTGTAGAGAGTAAGACTAATCTTCAACATTGTTTAATTTGCGATGTTCAAGATGGTGAAATTTGAACAGGGAAAACGTTTGGCAGCACTGCCTATCGAGAGCTATATTTATTTTATTTTATATTATTTTTTATTGTTATTGATTAGGGGCCATCCACTCCAGAAGACTCTTCAGTTGAGTCTATGGGTGACTTTTAGTCTTAAAAAAGGAAGTGGGGAATGCTGGCTTCTAAATCACGGGTCTCCAAGCTTAGCAACTTCAAGATTTTGCTGGCTGAGGAATTCTGGGAGTTGAAGTCCACAAGACTTAAAGTTGCCAAGGTTGGGCGATCGATGAGGTCTCCTTCTTTCAGCTGTCTGGTGCTCTATTTTTCCCTGTTAAATGGGGTAGAGCTAGGGTTGTTGATCAATGGCTGTCACTGACTGTGAAAATGTATGTGCCTACATTTTAACTATAACAAGGATATCTCAGCATCTGATTACATGCACACTCTCTTTCAGTGAGACTTCAGTACTAGATGCAGACCGAAAAGGAAGAGGAGCCCCCACAATTATTGGAGGTCCCTTTGAAAACAATAAATTGGTTGGAGTAGTTTTTCTGCAGATTATGGCCACAATGGAGGACCACAGTAGAAAAGCCTCATTAATGCATTGAAACTGTGGGAAGCAACACACACACTCCTCCTAGAAAAATGGAATATTTTGTGGAATATTAAAAAAGGCAGAATATTATATTTCCCTAAGGGAGGAATGGAGAAGCATGTTTTTAAGAGGCAGAAAGCAACCCCCATTTTCCTTAATAGCCCACAGCAGATACCAACACTTAAGTGATAAAGAGCTTATTGAAAACTAGATAGCTCTATTCATAGGCTAAGCAAATACTGCCAGCAGAAATCTATTCAAGACTGGATATTTTGAAATTCCCTGCAGCAAAGGCAGATTAGCCCTCACCCAAGAGCCAAAATGGGACAAAAGCCATTAAGCAGTAGGAATTACCCAACACCCTTTCAGACATTGCATCACCCTCAGAATAGTCCAAACTTCAACCAAACGTAGCTCAGACAAACACCTAGGATTTGTACTTTGCCTAAAGAGCCAGCCATGACCCCTACATAACCCCCATGGGAGTCTGACAGTAGCCAATAGAATACATGTTCTTGCACAGGAACAGGAAGCTCAGGTGCAAAGCCCAAGAGAAGGTATAACCCCCACTCTCAACTTCATTGTGTCAGCTGCACCAGAACCATGTACTTGGTGGTTCTGTTCAGCCTCTATGTTTCCAGTACCTTCCTCCCAGCTTGGAACTCAACTAGATGGATATTTATTCCCACAAAAGCAAAACAAGCAAGCAATAAACCCAGATCTCCAAACTGAACCTGTTGAAAGACACAGTGCTTGTAGAACAACATGTAGAAATAAAATGAGACCAGGCAGCTCATCTGTAAACTTTACCAGTGGCTTTTTTCAGACTTTCAGAGAGGGAAAGTGGCAGAAGATAATTTAAGAGTCGGTGAACTTTCCAATCGGGTTCATGGCTTGACCAATGAAAGACTTTTCTGGCCATTTCAGACTGAAGCCTAACATAATTGGATCATTCTTCTCTCAGGGGAGGGAAGTTGGTCGGTTCAGAAATGGGCACCACCAAAGGTGCCGCCCGACGATGAATTAGTAGCGCTCAGAAAAGTTATTGCTAGTAGTTTTGGATTTGGCCCAGCCGTTGAGGCCTTTGCTTCTCCAATCTGAGATTTCAGAGGTTGCCCATCTAAGAATTAGAAGCTGAGGTGGGAATGTAAGCCTCTTCATGAGACGAGAAGCTTTGCTAGAGGGTTGCAAAGCCAGATCTGGAAGAAGTCAATTCAGGCGAAGCTCAAGTAGGTCATTTATCACACACACACACAAAAAAAGACCTGGAAGGACTGTAATCTGGCTGTTAAAAGCCCACTTTCCATTCTCAGTAAAATTATCTTTATATTTGTGTGTGTGAGAGTGCATGTGCGATAATAAGGAAATTTGAGACTGTTATATTCCTGTGCTTCTCTCTGAAGACTTTTTCTTATCAGCAGCTGGTTTGGAGCCTCTGGCTGCCTCTGGTAGCACAGAAAAGCTGGGCCCTTGTGAAAATGACCCTGAAAGATCTTCAGGGACTCTTCCCTGTCCATGGGCAGTGGAGACCTGTGCCAACCTGAAACATCTTGCTTCTCCCTCTCCCCCAAACTGATTTCTCTGCTGTGAGGGCAGATGGTACAACCTGGTTCTGGGATGCAGCCAGGGATGGGCTGCCAGAGGTTTTCAGGCAGGGGTGGGATTCAATTTTTTTAACAACCGGTTCTGTGGGTGTGGCTTAGTTGGTGGGCGTGGCTTGGTGGTCATGTGACTGGCTGGGTGTGGCCAACTCAACATCACTCACATCGAGGCACGCATCTCCTCGCCTGGCCTCTCGTGACTGTGGGGATGCTGCAACAGTCGTAAGTGTGAAAAAGGCTCATAAGTCACTTTTTTCAGTTCCACTGTAACTTTGAATGGTCACTCCACACAAGCAAAGTACAAGCAAAGGAGGGGAAAAAAGCTCCAAGTTCCTGAGACAGGAAGTCTAGTCCCGCCAAGAATGTAATAAGGGTTAACGGAGAGGCAGTTTCTGTAAGCAACACCAGAATGTTTCCTTCCTGCCTTCCTTACAGGATTAGGCCAGTAATTTCTTCTAACAACCGGTTCTCTGAACTGCTCAGAATGTTAACAACTGGGTCTAGCGAATAGTTGAAAACTGGAAGAATCCCACCCCCATTTTCAGGGGTTGGGGAGAGCCCCTAGCTAAGATTCTGCACAGTTCAGAGAACCCTAATATCCCACTCCTGGCTGGCACCCCCCCGCCCCTCCTAGGAGTCCCCACATGGTCCATTTTGGATGCAGGTAAGTTCAAGGTGCACACGGAGGCTCAGGGAGGGTGAAAAATGGGCCTCTTGGAAGTTTGGGACCATTTCTGGCTTCAGAGAGTCTCCGGAGCCTGGGGAAGCCGCTTTCACCCTCCCGGAGGTTCAAGGAAAGCTTCTGGAGCCCAGGGAGGGCAAAAGCATCCCCCTGCCATGGTGCAGGAGGCCGACTAAGCCATGCCCACCATGGCCACATCCTCCCATCAACCGGGCAGGGGACCCATTGCTAAAGTTTGTTAAATCCTCAGCTGCAGAAAGGCCTCCATTTCCCACCGTGGGAAGGGGGCTGGGTCTGGCTCCTTCACCCCAACTTCCGTTGCCCCTACAGGCAGATTGAAAGGGAGCTACTCCCAAACCAGGCTAATTCTTCACCCCCAACTTTCATTCCCCCTGCAAGGAGGTTGGTTCTTCGGGTGGAAGGATGAAATCTCTCTCAACATCCCCCCTCCCAAGTCTTAAGGGGTGACTGTCTGCTCTGGATGCAGCCAAACTCTCCGTGGGGCATCTGGATTGACACCCGAGCCAAGTCATGCCCCTTCTTGGGGGGAGGGACTCTCTCACCCAAGGTTCTCCCCAGTGACCGCCTCCCATGGGTCCTGCAGGGACCCTTCCTTCTGTGACCCTTCTTAGAAATGTCCACCTTCCCTTGGAGGAAAGAGTGTATAGCTCTGGGCTGCTATTGCCACTGTTCTTGAGGCTCTCCCTTTTCACAAAGCCCAGCATCTGAAAAACCTGCCCCCCCCCAATGAGTCGGGGGGCACTTTCTGAATCCAGCAAGAAGCACCTGATTCTCCCCCAGTGGCAGTCACATTAAGACAATGGAAGGATGATTGCAATTGCTAGCGTGGGAAAAGATTTAAATGGTGGGTGGGCCAATGGAGGGAGGGAGAAAATGGGGCACAGAGATCCTTCTGATCCTAAAGGAAGCAAGTGGCAGCCAGATCCTAACAACTGGATGCAGACTTCTTGTTAAGAAAAAGTCATAACCAGGGACTAAGCCTACAAACTGTAGTATGAAGTCCTTTTTTGATCCGACAACAATGTCAACACCATGGAAGATCAGGCTCTCAACTGACCCAGAAAAACCTGCCTGTCTGGTGCCACCTGGCCCAGGGCCAGAGGAAGACATGGACTTTGAGAAAAGCCAAGAGCCACCTGCCTCCTCTTGGCTCCTCAGTGGCTGCTTAGGATGCCATGGTGACCTAGCCTTGCTCAAGGGAAACTGCTACTAGGATCCAGCCTCCTGTGGTCATCCTCCCACTTGATGGCTCCGTCTCTCCTCCATGAAGCTACACTCCCAAATTGCCTGCGAATCTCAGCTGCTTCTGAATAGGGCAGCCAGATGGGCAGCTAGTTTGGAGGTCTCTCCTTGAGTCAGTATTTCTCTTAGTTTTTTTTTTTCTTCTCTTAGGACCCCCGGCTGTCCCCTGAACAGCCCCGAGGAAAAAATGCTGCTTTCAAGAGTCGCGTGGGTTCTTTGAAGAAACTTTTGGGAATCAGATATGATGTTCTGCAAAGCTCTATTGACAGTTGCTGAGGCATTTTAAAATAAAATAAAATCCATGGCGTATGGAGAAAAATAATGAACTTCAACAGCAGATTAAGGCTAACGTTCTGTCACCATTATTTATAGTCTCGAGTCATCCACATCGAGAGGAAACCAACTGATGCCAAAAGAACAAGAGTGACATCATCTTGTGAACGCTGCTCTGATGGACTCACTTCCTGATGTCTGAGGCCAAGATGTAGGTTGGGGCATTTGCACAATGAGATTGTGTGCATGTTTGATCACTGATGCTAATCCCCGCTGAGCTGGCAAACTCAGGGAAGCAAGAACTTGCAGAGCCTTAAAGAAAGTGTTGCTAATGCTAATAAGTGGATAAGAACAGATTCTTGGAAACTGTAAGAGTCCATTAAGCCCCTCTGCATTGTTTTAAAGGATTCTTCCCCATTTTATTGCCACCTGGGCTGAGTTAGCCTTCATCTGATAAGCTACAAACAGGCTTCTATCTCTGGGTTGCTTATGCCTCCTGTCCCTTCCCCTATTTCCCCAACCATTTTCTCCAGAATTTCTTACATATCTCTCCCATAAAAAAAAATGATCTGCAGAGGGGGGTGTTATGGCATCACCCCCTCACTCCCATCTGGATGCTGGTTTGATGGACCAACTCATCTTAAGTCTTAAGCTGAACCAGGGGTCTGCAACCTTAAGCATTTGGACCCATTTCCCATAGAGAAAAAAAAACACTGGGAGCCACAAAACCCGACCAACTCAACATCCACCCCTCCCATCCAGTCACATGACCCCCTAGCCACGCCTATCCTGCAGGTCATTAGGGCAGAGAACTGATTGTTTAAAAGCACAAGGGACCACAAAACCCTTTTCTCCCTCTCTCTTTGTTGCTCCCCCCCTCCCCTCTCTCTCTCTGTATCTCCCTCTCTCTCCCACTCTCCCACCTCTCCCTCTCCCTGTCTTTGTCCCTCTCCCCCTCTATCTCCTTCCTCTCTGGAGCTCTCTCTCTCCCCCCTTTCTGTATCTCTCTCTGTCTCCCTCCCTCCTGCTCTTTCCCTTTCTATCTCCCCGTCTCTCTCTCTCTGTCTCTCTCTCTCTCTCTCTCTCTCTGTGCATCTCTGTATCTCTGTATCTCTCTCTCTCTCTCTCTTCTGGGCTTAGTCTCTTGTGGAATCCCATTAAGTGCTCATGGAACCTCAGGTTCTGTGCAAAAGAAAAAAAAAAGATACAAGACAGGACAAGAAGGAAGGAAGAATGGAGGAAGGAACGAAGGAATGAACAGACAGATAGTTACAGGCACACAATAAAGTTGCACAATAAACATTTCAAGGAATAGAAGACATAATTTCTTTTAAACATCTGTGGCTAATATATATTGATAAGTTATTGGTTTGTAAATTGCTGTAACATCAATTCTAGGAACCACTGAATAGTTGGGACCATATGTTTATTTTTCCCATGCTGAAAAAAAAGTCTTCTAGCTCCAAGCAAGAAGTGCAGAAAATTCATTTTCTTTGTCCAGATGCCAACTTCCATATGATAAGGATAAACTTCAGAAGAACATGAACATCTAAAAATATTGAATCTCAGAGTTGAGTTAATGCATGCAATAACTTATTTCCCAAATGGACCAATTGTTTTGCGCTGTAGAAACATATATTTAAATGAAGCGTGCATTTCACTGCATCTCCAGCGACACAATCATGTACTCATCATTTTTCTGTATAAATACAAAGGAGACCAATCAATCTGGAACTTTATTGTTACTATTTTAAAAATGCATTCTAACATTTATTGAAGTTTTTGATATTTTTAGTAACTTTTTTAATTGAAGAAAACATACCAAAAAAGAAAAAAAGAAAGAAAAGAAATGAATACACAGAGACATTTATATATGCAGGTCTTGGCATGTTCGGGTCTTTTCCAGTGTAAGATTGATAGTATCTTAGCAACATTTCAATGAGGTCCCACTCACCATCTTCAGGCTGGTGCTTTCAACTTCGTGCTTGTGTGAGCAAAGCATGATCGGAGCTTCCGTCTCCCTATATATACTGGTGGGGAGGTTGGCTGTGTTGTCATTTCTTGATTGGTTGATGGAGTTGATGTTTGCAGATTGGTTGGCTTTTTCATAAGAACATGTGCGGCTGAGGTATGGGCTGTGTGTCTATCAGCCTCCTGTGTTGTAACAACCTGGGTAATGGGATGTGTGATGACCTTCTGAGTTCTATTGTTTTGATATCCTGGGTCTTGTGCTGTAATCTCCTGGGTCATAATGACCTGGGTCATTGGCTATGTGATGACCTTCTGAATCCTATTGTTGTGACATCCTGGTCTTGTGCTGTAATCTCCTGGGTCGTTGGCTGTGTTGCAACATCCTGAGATTTTGTGGTGTAACCTCCTGAGTTCTGTGATGTGATATCCTGAGTGGGTGGCTGTGATGTGATGTTCCGGGCTTTGGTTTGGCTCTGAGTTTGAGGCCTGGATATGTGTTCATGGCATGTATCTGTTTGCTTAGTTTAGGGGTCAGGGTGTGTGGCAGCTGGTGATGCAGCCATGGTCTGGTTTCTGGATGGTGGTTCTCTTTTGTCTATGGGATGGGTTTGGATTTGAGTCTGGTGAGGGAGAATGGTGGTGGTGTCATGTGTTGTTTTGGGTCCAGTGTTGGTTTTCATGTCTGGGGCTCGTTTGTTGATAAGGGCTAGTTTCCAGATGTCTGGTAGGTGGGAGACATCGTCCCATTTATTCATGTTATGGGGGTATTTCTCTATTTCAATGGCTTCCCTGATTATTCTCTTGTTGAAGTATTCATTATTGGAGATAAATTTGGTTCCCTCAAAATTAATTTTATGTCCTGTGGCTTTAAGGTGCTGGAAAAGGAAGTATTTTCTTCTTTTCTGACTGCGTTCTTGTGTTCTGCGATGTGTGCATTTATTCTCCTGTTGGTTTGTCCAATGTATGTGGCTGGGTAATTGTTGCATGGTATTTCATAATCTCCTTGGTTTTCTAGCTGGATCTTGTCTTTGGGGTTTCTTAAGATGGCTATTTTTTGGTCAGTGCCGAAGGCTGTCCTGGTATTGTGTTTGTGGAGAATTTTGCTGATTTTATCTGTGGTGCCTTTGATGTAGGGGAGGAGGGCGATACCGTTGTCCTGTTCTATGTCTTGGTTTCTGAGGGGGGTGTTTCCCTTAGGATTAGGTTGGTAATTGTGTTTCTTGGGAATCCGTTGGAAATTAATACATTACTGAGGGTGTGTAATTCTGTTCTCAGGTGGCCTTTGTCAGCTAGGCGTTTGGTTCTGGAGATGAGGGTCTTGGCTATGGAGTTGAACTATGCAGGGTGGTGATGGGATTGTGCATTTAAGTAGCAGTTGGTGTGTTTTCTTCCAGTGGATGGTGTGTTCTAGGCAGCCATTGGATATTTTGTAAATTAGGATGTCTACGAAGGGAAGTTGGTTGTTGGTTTCTGTTTCCATGGTGAATTGTATTTTGGGATGTAGGCTGTTGAGGTGTGTGAGGAAATTGTCCAGTTTTTCTTTCCCATGTGGCCAAATTATGAAAGTGTCATCTACATATCTAAGCCAGAATTTGGGTTTCTGTTTGGATTTGTCTAGAGCATTGGTTTCAAAGTGTTCCATGTATAGGTTAGCAATGACGGGTGAGAGGAGTGATCCCATAGGTGTTCCCTCTATCTGTTTGCATCTTTGTCCATTGTAGATGAAGTATGTGTTGGTTAGGCAGTGGTTGGTCAGATCTAGGATGTGCTTAGGGGGGTTGTATTTGTTTTGGATGGCTGTCAAGGCTTCTTTAATAGGTACTTGGGTGAAGAGGGATATGACATCAAAGCTCACGAGTAGGTCGCCGGGTTGTAGGTTTTGTTTCTTTATTGCTTCTATGAAGTGGAAAGAGTTTTATACGTGTGAGGTGATGGATTTTGTGCAGGGCTGGAGTTGTTTGGCGAGAAATTTGGCAAGATTCTGTAGAGGCAAGCCTATGGAGCTGTCTATGGGTCTGAGTGTGTTCCTTCTTTGTGTATCTTGGGGAGGCCATAGAGTTTAGGGCATCTGGATGATTTTTCTCTGGGGATGATTCTTTGCTGGATCTCTTCAATGATGGGAGGAGGCTTTTATTTTGGATTTGGTGGTTTTTTCCAAGTAGGTGGTGGGGTCAGTATTTAGAGGTTTGTAAGAGGGGTCTTGGAATAGGTTGGAGAGTTTGGATTGGTAGTCCAATGTGTTCATCACAACCGTGGTGTTGCCTTTGTCTGCTGGGAGAATGATTATGTTGTTGTCTTTCCTCAAGTTGGTGAGTGCTTTTTGTTCTTCTCTGTGTAAGTTGCTTCTGGGTGGACTGCTGGAGCAGAGGACGTTGGTGACTTCAAGTCTGATTTTGTTGGCTGCATCTGGGTTAATTTTGGTTAGGCTAGCTTCAACTCCGTATATAATGTTTTTGGTGGGGATACGTTTGGGGGCGACTGCAAAGTTGAATCCCTTAGAAAGGACATTGGTTTCTGCTCTGCTGAGGGTTCTGTCTGATATGTTGTGTACTGTTTGTTTCATGCGTTGTTGTGGGAGGGGGTTCGGCTTCTGATGTTTCTCTAGTCTGTGGAGTTTGCTGGTGTGTGTGTCTGTCTTGTGGGAGGTTTCTGTTTTGGCTCTCCAGAGGACTAGTTGTTTGGATTTGTCCCAGAGTGCTGGGTGGATTTTGTTGCTGAGTTTGAGGTGGAGAGTAAGTAGATCAACTATTGGAAGACTGCTCTCCTGTCTCCCCTGGTTCTTCTCTTCACTAGACTAGCCAAGCCCAGTTCCTGTAACCATTCATTGTATGTTTTAGCCTCCAGTCTAATCATCTTGGTTGCTCTTCTCTGCACTCTTTCTAGAGTCTCAACATCATTTTTACATTGTGGAGACCCAAACTGGATGCAATATTCCAAGTGTAGTCATAATTATGTAAAATAGTACTAAATGTAATCTTGATTCTATCCCTCTATTAATGGAGCTTGGAATTGCATCCACTTTTTGGGCTGCTGCTACAAAGTTTGCTCATATTTTCCATGTTGTTCACACATTCTTCCCTTTTAGCCTCCCACTTCTATACTGATGACAAGATTTCCCTTTACCAGTGATCTGCCAGATTGATTCCACTTCAGCAACCACTTACATTTTCTGGGATCATATCTAATAAAAATATTTTTTTCCAATATTATTTTCAGAATTTTCTGAATATTTTTGTGTCATCTTATGTAGTACTTTGGAGTTATTTTCTCTAGTCACAACCACACATGGCAAAATGTTCCTCCTTTCTGTTGTGGTATTTGTAATGTTTATTGCTCTATGATTTACCCATTTTGGCCACTTTTATTTTTTAATTGAGATCCAGTAGAGTATTCAGGTAGTTTAACCCCCTCATCTTTGTAGGAGCTCCTCAAATCTTGGAACACTGCTATCATGTCTTTCAAAGTCCTTCTTTTATTTTGACTACACATACCCAATTCCTGCAACCATTCTTCATATGTTTTTGCTTCCAGCCTGCTTATCATTCTTGTTGCTTTTCTCTGCATCATTTCCAGAGTCTCAATGTCTTTTTTTGTATTGTGGTGACTAGAACTGGATGTGGTATTCCAAGTGTGATCTTATTGTGGAGGCAAATAAAAATGGACCTTTCAGAGAGAGTAAACGCCCTTTCCCCCAATTTTTAGAGGCAAAAAGCATGAGGGTAGAGAGGTCATGTTAGCTTTGGAAGCCATGTTAGCCTTGGAACACTGACAGGAAATTGGGCTGGAGGGATCATCTACAGTTCTCCAGTTGAAAGGATCTGAATGGAGATCTCTCCAGGCTAGCACACCCAAGGAGACCTGAGAACAAAAGGCTGTAGCCTGATGACAGATCTGATATAAGAAATGGTCCACCTTTAATGAGCAGCAGACAAACAGCAGGGCAAGGCAGATGATTTGCTGCCCATCACATGATTGTACTCTGGGCTGTCTGTGGGATCCAGTGTTTTAAGCTGTTTTTATGTTTTTCCTAATTTTGTTCATTGCCCAGAGGGCACAGGAGTTGGGCAGCCATTAAAATTAAATAAGTTACTTTATAAAATAAGGCAAGGAGGAAAGAAAGGAATTACTTCATTTACAAAGGTTTGGATAAATTAGTTGTAACATAGTTGGTATAGAAAGTAAAACCTGGCAGACTGTACTTCAGAGATAATGATTCATGTGGGACTGGTATGACCCAATAACAGTTTTGGTTCAAAAGTTCAGAGGCTACTAGATGACATCTGTTTTAATCCTCCAAGATTATCAAAGAAAAGATTGACTGAACTGGGCAATGAATCTGAATGCACATTTTCCTGGGAAACTGAAAAAAATGCACCTCAGATACTTCTAGAGAGAAAAATATTCATAATACTGCAAGGGATCCACCACACAAACCATTATAGCATTGCTATTCTTAAGATAAAAAAGAGAGAATAACCAGAAAATTTTGTCCTCCAGGACCAGGTAAACAAACCTAGGACTCAAAAACATTACAGATTTTAGGAAGGTATCTTTAAAGCTAGGACAAATTCCCAACCTCAGCTATAGTCAGCTAGTTATGGTGGAGTTTCTTTGAAGTGCTTGATTTCCAGGTCCTTCACATCTGCACTGTGTTGTCTATTCTCAAATAAAACAAGTCCTCATTCTTCAACTTCTTTCTATAATCTTGCAGAAGAGGAGCAGAGACTACTACAAGTAGTTTCTGCTCATCTTGGTTGAAACTAATCAAGGAGAGAAGCAACCTGGAATTAAGATGAAACTTTTTGATAGTGAAAACAATTAACTAGTGGAATAACTTGCCTTCAGAAATCATGGGTGATTCATTACTGGATGTTTTTAAGAAGAGATTATACAGCAATTTGTCTTAAATGGTATAGTGTCCCTTGTTTGAGCAGAGTATTGGACTAGATGACCTACAAGGTCTCTTCCATCTCTATTTTGTTCTATTAAGTTCCAAGGAGGTTGTGAATTTCCAGAAGATACAAATTCCAGAAGTTGTGTGTACTCAAACACTGGAGGTTTTTAAGAAGAGATTGAACAACCATTTATCTGAAATGAAAAGTGTTGGGAAACATTTCCTATTACTTTGCATCTGGATGGAAAAAGGGATGGGTGAAAGTTGTCTTCTCCAAGACAACAAATAAAATATCTTCTGGAATTCTTCATGGTAACTGAAGCCAAGAGAGCCAATACATTTACGGAAAGTAGTTACAACAAGGATGTTGACTCTAATCTGGAAAGTGGTTGGAAAGCTTCTGTCCTTATCCACCGGGACCATGCTGGAATTCTGAGGGAAAAGATGGATGTACTTAGTAACCAAAGGTGTTTGAATTGGAGTCAAGGGTGTAGGCAGGTAACTAAGGGGCACTTCACAATGACAACTCAGGTTGCTATAAACAGGAATCTTGAAAGGTTATATGGATGCAGACCAGGCAAAAGACAAGGCAGATTGTAAGCCCACATGCAGTGGGACAAGGAAAAACGTTGTTGCCTTCTCATGCACTGCATATTTGCAGCAGAAGTATTATAAAACGCTGAGTGCCTACATAAACTGGTAATGGACTTGGGAATAAAAGAGTCTAATTATATCCCTGTTTGAGGACAAGCAAAGATGCATTCAGCTCTCCCAAATGAAGAACATTATATACAGAATAAAGTCTACATAACTACATGTCACATGCTCAAGAAGAATGATTCACTGAAATGGAATACATCGGAAGAGATGCTGGCAGAAACCTTCATTAAACCTTTGACCAGCGACTGACACACAACCTTTGAGAAATGATGGGAGTTGTGGATTGATAGCTAGTGAGAAGGAATGTTGGTGTGACTTCACTGCCCCTCTTGATCTGTTGACCAAAGGTGGAAGAAGGCTGCCAATGGAGAGTTAAGGCCTTCCTCTCTACTCCGTCTTTTTCATTCTGTCCTGGTCTAAGACAAGGCTGCCTTTCTTCCCATGAACACATCATACAGCCTTTCTTCCCATGAACACATCATACATCCCTTGGTTCTTCTCTTGGAAGGAGGTAATTGGTTGGTTCATTGGTTTCACACATCTGTTTTTTTAAATTAATCTTCTTCCCATTGCAGTTATAAAACCTGTCACAGTATTCAGTGCTCGGGTCAGATTCTTATTCTCGGCGTGCTTATGGATGCACACATCTTTTCTCACCATGGGGAAGATGAATAATGGCAGCTTCCAATTCTCTGCCTGGGACAGAAGGAGTGGATGTAGCAGCTGCTTGCTGGAGAAGTGAATGAGGCAGGATGCTGCCCTTCCAGCCCAGGGCTTGTGAGTTGGCTGAGGAAGACTCCTGGAGAGCTCTGAGGATGATTTGAAATCAGGCTGAAGATAAAATGGACTCCTAATCTTCAATCCTTGATCTGCACCAGTTTCCTCCTCAGAGTCCACATATGCAAGTACAACTTCCATCAGCAAACCCCAACTCCTGGATTCCCCATAAAGCCAATGCAAGGCTTGCCTCTGAGTTCTGAAAGTAAATTTAGGCTTCCCTTGAAATTTCTAGCTAGGAATGTTCACTTAGTTCAGGTAAAATTTGGTTGCATTTGTATTACGTTATTGCAGTGACTGCGAATCTATGCCACACGTGTCAAAGGTGGCCTACCATGTGCCACGATGTTTTGGGTCAGTCAGCATTCACCAACACCTGAAAACAACTATTCCCAAAAGCAGGATCCATTCCTGTGCAATTTTCAGAGGCTGCACAAGAATGGGGTGCACTCTCTCTCTCTCCCTCCCTCCCTTCCTCCCTCTCTCTCTCTCTCTCTCTCCCTCCCTCCCTCCCTCCCTCCCTCTCCCCCCCCCCCCTCTCTCTCTCTCTCTCTCTCTCTCTCTGCCTCTGGACCCTCTGGAAGTCACACAAGAGGCTGTATTCTTGCACAACATCATGTGAGAATGGGGTGTGCTCTCATATGGCTTTTGGAGGCTGCAAAGGAGAATTCGCTGAAGCTGTTTCAAACATGAAGGTCTTGCACAGGTCAAGTTAACAGAAAGAAAACACTGCTGAAAGGGAAGCAGCATGGAGCAGATCCTGGGGATCACATAATTGGAGTGCATTTAAAAAAAAAATATGTAAAGAATTGCTTCTCTTTTATCCTGGCTAGGGGGTTATGACATGCCAGCAGAATCAAATTAGATATTTTCCAAACTTTTGATGCACCAAATACAAAAGATTTGCCATCATTGTATTATTGTGTGCATGCAGTTTGGCAACTCTTTACTTTGCCATGTATACTGTTGTGCTTTTTAGTTAATAAAGTCATTTGGGAACACTCAAGCTTCAAAGTGTTTCTAACTTCCCTGTAATTTTTTTAATCTTCTAGAGTAATAAAGATATTTTGATATGATAGAATGCATGTTTGCACTTTTATCTTTTGTGAAATGTACTTATAGCCAAATTACAATATTAATGAACCAGAGGAATTATGGGGATATAATTTACATGGATTTCAGTAAGGCATTGATAAGGTAGACCATAGCCTACTACTTGATAAGATATGGGTTAGACAGCATCACCACCAGATGGATTCATAACTGGCTGACCAACTGCACTCAACGTGTAGTCCTCAATGGAACTGCATCTACATGGAGGGAAGTAAGTAATGGGATACCACAAGGCTTTGTTTTAGGCCCAGTACTCTTCAACATCTTCATCGATGATTTGAAAGAGGAGATAGATGGGGAACTCATGAAATTTGCAGATGACACCAAGCTGGCAGGAATAGCCAACACTCCAGAAGATAGGCTTAAGATACAGAAGAATCTTGACAGATGTGAACATTGGGTGCTATCTAACAAAATGAAATTCAGTGGTGAAAAAAGTAAGGTTTTTTTTTTTTACAATTAGGCAAGAAAAACCAAATGCACAGGTATAGTATAGGTGGTACCTGGCTCAATAATAGTAACTGTGATGCTTTGCCATTTCCACTGTGGCTTGATATAAAGAAAGACAGAGTTCATGTCACTAAACTTTACATGTTTATTCAGCCCCTCTTAGCAAGGGAGAACCCCAAATAGATTTTAACACTCATATTTATATGTTTGCTATATTGTCCACTTCTCCACCCAGACAAGCTGGCACACTCCAGATAAGATAAAGAAGTATAGAAATAGCCACCCACCTTCCTTAGAGGTCTTCCAAGAACATTGGGCGGCATCTCAAGGACTTTGGGTATTTCCTGAGGAACTTTTCATGACACTGAAGGCCTGCAGGGGCAATCATGACATTGGCACATATGCTCCCTCAAGACTGTCAATAGAAATATTAGGTGCCTGGTCAACAACGAGAGGGATCCTGGAATCCTAGTGAACAATGACTTAAATATGAGCCAGCAGTATGTGCAGTTGCCAAAAAAGCCAAGAGGCTGCATTAACAGAGCAGGGGATTGGATTAGAAGACCTCCAAGGTCCCTTCCTATTCTATTCTATTCTATTCTATTCTATTCTATTCTATTCTATTCTGTTCTGTTCTGTTCTGTTCTGTTCTGTTCTGTTCTGTTCTGTTCTGTTCTATTCTATTCTACTTTCCTTCCTCTTCCTGCTCTATTCTATTCTATTCTATTCTATTCTAGTCCATTCCATTCCATTCTAGAAAAAAATGCTCTTTCAGGTTTTCCCCGTCTAACATATGAGAAGTTCCTAACAACTCTAACTGAAGGGCCCCAACACCGACTAAGTCCATAAGGGACTATTTCCAAAGTGAGCAGCTTTCTAGGGTTTCTCTCACCTGAAAATTTGGAGTTGGATTGATGTCCCAAAGATGCTTTTTCAAGAGGCAACTGGACTTTCTAGTTTTTCTTTGAAGACATCTTCAAAGTAAAACCAGAAAGTCCAGTTGCCTCTTGTAAAAGTACCTTTGGGCAACCATGACCTGGAGGACTGGGAATCTCCATAGAGTTGGATTGATGGCTTTTACTGCCCACTCACCTGTTTTCCTTGGATGCAGTTGTTATTTTTCCTTGCAAGGCTCTCCAGAATGTAGCTATGCATTTCTACGTTTCTTTGTGGGTCAAAGCTTCTTTTGTGTATCTAGGTCAGCATGAAACAATGCTGAAGTAGGAATATACAATGTAGAAAACAAACATCTGGGACAAATTCATATTCCTTGTTAGATTCTAGTTAAAAGGGATGGTGGCTCAAACACAAATCAGTTCTTGATTTGACGAGTATGAACAATTTCCCCCTCCCTCAACTTCTTTTGAAGGTTAATTATCCTGGAAAGAATCAGGTTCTCCTCCTTTGCAAGATGCAGACAGCTGCTTCAGAATAGGTTATGCCTTCGAGGGTGATACAGTACTACCCTTCAGTATGACCCTTTGAATCCAAGCAAAGAAATGCCAGGTGCCATTCTGCATTGCCCGATTCTTCTGCTTAAGTATGACAAATGGCCACCACGGAAGGAGAAGAAAGCATAGAGAGGCTCTGACTTTTGACTTGGCTTATTTTTCTGTCCATCTACTTCTAGGTTTTGACTGCTATCCTCCCCTTTATCTAACAGCTCCTCTTAATGAGAATGGATGGCTTTGGAGGTGGTGCAGGAGGACTGTGCCAGGCACAGCTTCCAGCTGCTGAGCAGAGCTCTCAGCCTTTTGATTAAGATACTGGGCTCTCTAGGGCAGGAGCTGCATCGCTCCATTACCCAGTGGAGCCTCCCGATCCCAGGCAAGGATCAAGGGACCGTCTTCCATCTTCTTTGCTTTCATTCCTGCTGTCGTTCTGTGGGTGCTTTGCACCAACATGCTCCCCAAAAAGCTGTTATTGACTTCTTCAGCATCTGTAATTTATGGCCTGCATAGGCTCATTGGGAGAAAATAGGATTGTATATCTGAAAGAGACTCAACCAACCAATTAATCAATCAGTCATCGAGCTGGAAGGGACCTTGGAGATCTTCTAGTCCAACCTCCTGCTCAAGCAGAAGACTCTTTATACAATCTGAAACAAGTTGCTGTCCAGTCTCCACTGCTGCAGCATCCACAACTTCTGAAGAAAACCCTTTCCACTGGTTAATTGTCCTCACTGTCAGAGAATTTCTCCTTAGTTCTAGGTTGCTTCTCTCCTTATTGGTTTCTTTCCATTGTTTCTTGTCCTGCCTTCTGATGTTTTGGAAAATAGATTGACCCTCTCTTCTTTGTGGCAGCCTGTCATGCCCCTGGTGGAGACTGACTCTGAGGAAGAGGAGGAACAGCCAACAGGGAGTGGGAGCGTAGCTCCAGAGGTGGTGGAGGAGGCTGGGGAAGGGCAGAGGCCGGCTGAGCAGTCAGAGGAGGATCCAGGTCCATCCCCTATCCATCCTAGGTCATGCAGGGAGGAGAGGATCAGGGAAAAGCGAGGTCTACTCAAGAGGAGATTACCATGATCCTCCTCGTGGCTTGCAGGTGGGAGCTGTGTATATAAGTTTGCAACTGCGCAGTTAGAATTTGCAGGAGTCAATTTAGTGTTTACCTTGAAAGAGGTTTATCTTTGCTGGCTTTCTTCCCATGGATTTTTCCTGAAGTTTATGATTAGTTATCTTGGCTGGCTTTGAAACTCTTATCAATGTGGTTCGTTTTGGTTTTCTGTTTGTTTCATTATTTACTTTTGTGACTTAAACTGTGCCTAATAAAACACTGAAGTTAGGTTGAAGGCCTTACTGGACTTGAATATATATTTTGGGTTTTGGGTTATTTTGAGAGACTACGAGTCATATTTTGACTCGAGCCACCCCTTCAACTTATTTTTGCTTTTTGTGGGGTGACCATGGATCAGCTCAGAGCAGAGATTGCCCAGTTAACCCAGCAAGTGGCTCTTTTGACTGCACAGGAGACACAAATGCAAGCTGCCTGGCCCTGCTGAAAATGCCCAGTGGCAGTGCCAGATAAATTTGATGGTTCGCTGGCCCAATTTCCAGCATTTTTGGGGCAGTGCCAGCTTTACATGAGCCTTCAGCCTGAGGACTTTCCCACTGACCGGGATAAGGTGGGGTTTTTGATTAGTTTGTTGTCAGGCTCTGCAGCACATTGGGTGACGCCTCTGCTGACCCAGCCCAACCAGGTGTTGGACAATTATGCTGAATTTTACCATCAGTTTCAGGCCATGTTTGAAAACCCTGTTCGGAGCCAAACAGCAAACAGATGTTTGAGAGAGTTGAAGCGGGGGCGTGGCTCACTCATGGATTATATTGCTAGTTTTTGGGTGGTTGGTCAGGATGTACAATGGAATGAGGCAGCACTATTAGACCAGTTCCAGGAGGGTTTGTTGTCGGAGCTCCTGGATGAGTTGGCATGGATTGAATACCCTTGTGCCCTCCGGGAGCTTATGCATTTGTCTTCATATCTATGCTAGACTTCAGCAGCATCGGGTGGGACAACGGACAGAGACCGTATCTGTTTCCAGCAAGATGGCACCCTTGGTGGAAGTTTCTTTGGAGGAACCCATGCAGTTGGGGGATGGCTGCCCTCGCCTGACTCAAGTAGAAAAGAATAGATGTCGTTGTAATGGTTTATGCCTCGATTGTGGCAATCAAGGCCACTTTGCGGCCAAGTGTCCTGTTAAGACACCCACAGCAGCGATACCTGCGGTGGCAGGAAATGAAGATCGCTCAGCCTACGGGGGTCTGCAGGTCAGGCTGTAAAGTCCATAGGCCTGCCATCTTCAACAACCTTGCCACCCTCACCACCTTCGACATCTCCACCACAGTTACTATTGGTGAAGCATCTTGTGCTGCCAGCAAGTGTGTTCATGCCTGGCGTGGGAGCGGTGGAGATCACAGCTTTGGTTGACTCAGGGGCCACAGCCAATTTCATAATGCTCATTTTGTCAAGCAGTGGTTCATTCCTCAGCAACAGGTATCCCCATCAGTAATGGTGGAGATGATTGATGGTCAGCCCCTTCATTCGGGACCTGTGGTTGCTGCAACCAAACCCCTTTGCATGTATATTGGGCAGCATGTGGAGGAAACCATGTTTTACGTTGCCGCAGTGCCTCATTTTCTGGTGGTGCTGGGTTTGGAGTGATTACAGGCCCATGATCCACAGATTGTCTGGTCATCTGGAACTGTGCAGTTCCTTGATAGGAAGTGTGCCAACCATTGCTTGCATTCTTATACAGGGAGTGTGTCTACGCCCATGGACCTGGATCTACCTGCGGAGTTGGTGGACTTTGCTGATATGTTTGGGAAGAAGGAGGTAGATCAATTGCCTCCACATCGGGCATATGACTATCCAATCGACTTGTTGCCCAATGCAAAATTGCTGGTGGGTCAGATATATTTCCTGTCGGAACCGGAGTTAGCCGCGTTGCAGGATTTTATTGACAAGAACCTCCAGAAAAGGTTTATCCAGCCTTCTACCTCCCCATTGGCTGCATCGGTGCTTTTTGTGAAAAAGAAATTGGGGGAACTACGTTTGTGTTGTGATTACTGCAATCAGAGTGAGGAATAGGTACCTGCTTCCTCTCATCCCTGCTACAAAAATATTTTCTTTTTTCCCCCCTGTCTCTTTGTAATTTCGCCGCTCACTTTTTTTTTCTTAAAAATTCCATGTTACCTTAATCCCAGGGTACTTTTGCGAGTTGTATTGCCCAGTTGTCCCGGTTCAGATGTTATCCACTTCTTTCTTCCCTTCTGCACAAATCTTAATCCAGCTGAGTCCTCATCTTCGTGGTGGCCATTTTAAACCACCACTGCTGTTGTCTTCGGGGGGAAAAAGACCAAGCCCAGTGGGGGTGAGGCGGCTCCCCTCAACCTGGCTTGCAACTTCCCCTTACTCCGCCGCCCCTCCAAGGCAGCTTCAGCCCCTAATCGTAATAATCGGGGCTCTCCAATGAAAGAGCACAGACCATAGCCGCAGAGAGTCACGATCTATGGTCCGTCAGCGATGAGGCTCCCAAAAGAGAAAAAATATTTCTGTAGGTCATATATTAATCAAACATGAAGTTTCTAATTCTACATTTAAAAAGCAGCTTTCTATTATTACAAATGTCATAGAATCTGCACCAAAGAAGAACATACTGAGTCATTTTTACGCAACATTGCTTTGGATTAATATGCTTATGTACATTAAAATATTCCAAATCAAGCCAATGAGCCCTCAATTTTCTACACTGATGACAAAGAAAATCTGAAATTCCTCCTTTAAAATGGATAAAATATTTTTCTGTATCAATTTAAATCTGACATCCATTGAATCAAATTTAACATTATTTTTAACATTGACAGATTTTCCTTCATCAGCTGTTGCAGCTCTTCAAGCATAAGTCACAAATGTTCTTAATGTCAGCTCTTTAACATTTGGTAGAAAAATGATGGGTGTTTATTTTTTATTTTTGTCTTAAACATTAGCTCCATTTTATTTTATTTCATTATTTACCGAATGTACATGTCGCCCTCTCTTTATCCAAAGTATGGAAACATCAAGGACAGCAACCTCTCAGGCATCTTAAATGCAGCCAAGAACCCTGGCCTCCCTTAAGTCATTAAAACATTCTTGAAATAGTTATGTGTCCATGTCCTTTGAATGAAATGTCTCCCAGGTAGTGCTTGGAAGGCATATATTGTCTTCACCACCTCAACACTGCAGGGAAAATATACCTTTTAAATCTACTGGATTGCTCATGTAAAGGATTAATTAAGTTGGAATATCACCCAAAGAGTCTGTCTTTTGAAGTTAGTACTTTAATGTTTTTCTCTCAGGAATCTTATATATGTAGTTCTCGATGTACAACACATTATTTAGTGACTGTTCAAAGCTCCAATGGCACTGACAAAAGGGATGTATGACCATTTTTCACACTTATGACCATTGTAATATCCCCATGGGCACATGTTCAAAATTCAGATACTTGGCAATTGACTCAGATTTATGATGGTTGCTGTGTCCCAGGGTCACGTGATCCTCTTTGGAGACCTTCTGACAAGCAAAATCTATGGGGAAACCAGATTCACTTCATGACCGGGTTACTAAGTTAAGAACTGCAGTGGTTCACTTAACGAATGTGGCGAAAATGGGGCAAAACAAATTTCTCACTTATCAACTTACATTTTGGGCACCATTGTGGTCATAAGTTGAGGATTACCTGGTATGTGCTGTCTTAAAAATAAAAAAAAGACTGCCAAAGGAAACACAGACCGCAAGAAAACAAAAGCTGATGGCCAGATATAAAAGTACGGAGAGGTGAGTCAAATGGACTTCAGCAATCCGGCATAATTATGGACCAGGGAGTCTTACCTTGGTATCTAAAAGGCTAGTTAGATGTTAGAACTAGTCACAAAGCAGGCCATATTTAAGTCTTTCAGAGAGAATGCCATAATTGTGCTAAGAGTAAAAAATAGGCTATATCAGACAAATTTCATCACCTTCTTCAAGGGCGTAGTGAACGAGGGAAATGCTGGAAATATAATTGATTTTTATTTCAGCAAAGCTTCTTACAAGAATTAGATACAACATAATTCAAATATGAAATTTTAACCGAGAAGCTGTTAAAGGATGGTTTGGGTAGCATTACAGAAAGGTGGGCACATCAAAGGTTGATTGACTCCACTCCGAGAGTTGGAATTAATGCCACTATGTTCAACTGGAGAGCAGTAATCAGTGGGGACCATTGGAACTAATGTTCCAATTTTGATTAATGATCTGGAGAATGGGACTGATTGGCTGCTTATCAGATCTGCAGATGAGACAAGACTGGATGGTGTAGCCAATAGTTAGGATGACAAAATGAGATTGCAGTCTATTCTGGACAGGTTTGAAGACTGGGCTGAGAGGAACAAGGTCATCTTCAATAGGAAAGGTATAAGAGATTACATTAAGAACAAAAATTATGGGGCATCCCTACAAGATGGGAGATTAATGTGTTGGAAACACTATCTTGGAGAAGAACTTGGCTGTGATGATTGACCACAAGATGAATGTTAATCAGAAGGGTGAGCAGTTGTTTGAAGGGCTAATGAAGTTCTGGGCTATCTCAGAAGAAGCATCATATCAAAGACATAGTCCTCTCTACTGGTGAAACTGTACCTGGACTTTTGTGCAGGATTCTAGCATCACATTTCTAGAAGATTATTAACTGATTAGGAAGATTGAGATGGGCAACAAAGGTGATGCAGGGACTTGAGAACCTGCAACCAGGAATGATGGGCATAAACTGCAGAAACCTAGATATCATTTCCATATAAGGAAAAAAAATAGTGATGTAAGATCTGGAAAAAGGAAAAGACCAGCTGTGGAGATGGTAGTGGGTTCTCCACATCTGGAAAGGTTTTTAAGCAGAAACTGGAGAACCATGTCTCATGAACAATTGAACATATTTTCTTGCACATTACAAAGAGTTGTGTTAAATTATCCCTGTGATTTTCTCCAATTCTATATTTTTTTGCCCATGTGATATTTTGACTATCACTATTCTTTTTTTTTCTTTTTTTGACTTTTTCCCTTCCTCCTTCCCCAGATCCAATTAAATGGCTCAGCATGATTTTTCAAACCTCAAGAAGAGCTTTCTAGTGTTTCAAGTATGTCAAACCTCAGGCATTTTGTCTGTTGGGACACATTTTTAAGGACACCCAAATAATTTAAATTCACAGTGTGACTTGACCAGCACCTCAGAACATCGGTGACAGCTACCTTCTCAAAGAACTGTGGGACAAAAGAAGGAAGACGCAGAAGATACAACAGTTAATGTGGGTGCTCCTGACAGCAAGAATTGGACTTCAGCAAGGAATAATAAAGCAAGCATTAATAGTACAGGGCAGGGCAGGGCAGGGCAGGGCAGGAGGGTGGGATAGGATAGAATAAGGTATATGGTATATGATATATTTATTTATTTTATTTATTGTTAAATTTATTTGCTACCTATCTCACTGTGGGGCTACTGTAGGCAGTTTACAACAGTAAAAAAGAAGAAATAAAAAGAGTTAATCAGAACTAAAATAACAGAACAATAACATAAGCAATAAAAATGAGGATACATCAACATGGTAAACATAAAGATGGAGAGATGGAGAGCAGAGAGTAGGAAGAAGAGGTGGAGTCTGCCATTAATCCAGCAGCCACCTCCAGCATGGAACTCGCCCATTGGGACCCCAAGGTAACGGCAGAGCCAGGTCTTCAGGCTCTCTGAAGCGTAGGAGGGTACCCTAGAGTGTTGGATGTTCCAAAGGGTGGACTCTGCAGCAGAAAAAGTTCTTCTTTTGGTTCCCCATAGTTTTTATTCTTTGACCTGTGGAATTCAAAAGAGGTTCTCTCTGAGGGCATGAGTAGGATGGGTTTTCCTAGCAATATACACTATAGCAATAGCATTTAGCCTTATATACCACTTTATAGTGCTTTACAGCTCTCTCTGAGCAGTTTACAGAATCAACATATTGCCCCCAACAATCCGACCCTTCATTTTACCAACCTTGGAAGGATGGAAGGCTGAGTCAATCTTAAACCTGGTGAAATTGGAACTGCCAAATTGCAGGCAGTGGGCAGTCATCAGAAGTAGCCTGCAGTACTGCACTCTGACCACTGCGTTGGTACAATCTACTATAATGCCAAGCATATTATTCTCATCTAAATGTTGACAAGCCAACTGGTTAATACTCAGTTCCAGAAGGATCTGTTGTGAGCCTTGAATGTTCAGCCTTTTTACCTTTGTATGAGGGCATTGAAGAGATACACCAAGTCTGCAGATGACACAAAGCTGAGATCTTTAGAGGTCATACAAAAATCTACAGTAGCTTGAGCAATGGGTTGAATTAATTAGGATGGAATTGAGCAGGAGAACTATCCATCTATCCATTTATCTATCTGTCTGTTTATCTATCTGTCTGTTTATCTATCTATCTATCTATCTATCTATCTATCTATCTATCTATCTATCTATCTATCTATCTATCTATCTATCTATGTAGGAAAGTTAAATGTGTAAGTTTAGAATGAATGAGAATTGGTTTAATTCCAGTAGATTAAAAAAAAGAGATCTGTCTTGGTCAGAGGTCTCCAAACTTGGCAACTTTAAGACTTGTGGACTTCAACTCCCAGAATTCTCCAGCCAGAGAAGAGAAGATTTTGAGAAGATAGGAAACCTGTCTTCAAGTATTTGAAGAGCTGGTAAGTAGGAGATACGTGGCAGAATTATTCCAGGGCAAGAATTACTGAAGTTAATTATCTATCTATCTATCTATCTATCTATCTATCTATCTATCTATCTATCTATCTATCTATCTATTTATCTATTATCTATTTATCTATGCTTGTGTCTATGCAACCTTTTGATATATGTTTATTTAACCATTTGTCATTAAAATTATTTCTTAAAACAAACGTTTCTGAGATATACACTGATTTTCCATAACTAATTGAATATATTAAAACTGTGGAGGCACAGTGGTTAGAATGAAGAATTGCAGGCTAATTTTGCTGACTGCTGACTGCCAGCAGTTCAGCAGTTCAAGTCTCACCAGGCTCAAGTTTGACTGAGACTTCATCCTTCCAAGATCGGTAAAATGAGGAGGAGCCAGAATATTGGGGGCAAGATGCTGGCTATGTAAACTGTAAACTGCTAAGAACGGGCTGTAAAGCACTGTAAGAAGCATATAAGTCTAAGTGCTATTGCTATATGCTGGGTTTTTTTTTAAACCATTTTCATGGTTTGAGTGATTAATGAAAACAAACTTCATGTCATGTGAGAGTTGACATTTCAAATCCAGAACAGATTCCTTTGACACTCCTCAACAAAAGTAGCTTATTATAGTATTTGTAAGTGAAAATTACTTATTTCATGCAAACCTGTCCTTGCTCACTCACCCTTACAAAGGAGGAGGGGAGAAGGAGGACTTCACAGGGCCCAAGCAGCCAATTGTAACTGCTTTATCTTTTGAATGGGGAATCATTGACTACCTACTGCCTCCTTCCCTTCTTCTAAGATTTAACTGTGTGAGAGGTGTTTCAAAATAACAAAAACAACCCTCTCCTTAAATTGACTCCAGGCTTTGTTTAAATATACTTTCTTTGTTCCCAACTCTTTCTGAAAGATGAGGTGGTGATTTCCATTTTCTCTACTAGCTTCTTGTATTGCTTTTCCTTCATTTTTGTTCTTCTGGAGTGGCCAATGTTTATTTTCAGGCTGTGAGTCCTTTAATGGGCTCTGTTTAGAGTTTTCATTGGTTGTTGGCTTTGCTGAACTGGGGAGAACACTCTTCAGTGTTCAGTGTTTTGATCTGGTTACTAAATCATCTGGGCATGTGAAGCAAGAGAGAAAAAAACGTGGAATGTGTTTTCCAAGCTGCGTAAACAGGGAACGTCCTCTGACTGCTGGGCACCTGTTCTCCCCAACGTGATGAAGCCAAAACTGAACCTGCTCTCAGGTGCAGCAGCACTCCAAATCTTAGTAACTCCTTTCAGAGCATTGCGATCTAATCGTACCCTTAACAGCAACTGAAGTTATGGCTGAATAAGAAATTTGATGCCCAGGTATTTCCATTGTTTTGCCAGACTAGTTCTTAAATTTCATATCACTGAATCTGAAATCAACCCCACTTGGCAGGTAGACAGGGGGTTGGGATGCCATAGGAAACAATAGGTGAGCTGTGTAGAAGGTCAACAGGAAAATGTGCTGCTGGTTTTCTCTGCCTCCCTCAATTTCCAACAGTCAGCGAGGGGATCCAGTGACTTCAGGGACAGGAGAGAGGCCCTTTGCAATTGCTCAGGGCTGGAGAAAGACACAGTAAGGGGCAGCCTTAATGGTGCTCAGGAAAGGCAGACCTCAAATTAGAATTTGGTAGCCAAGATCAGGAGAGGAGTGGAAGCAGAGCTGGCAATTTCAAAGATGAGGAGACTTGTGAAAATGCAAGCTCCTCCATTGTTTGCTGGCCCTACTATGCCTTTCCTCCAGCTGTCCAGATGTGAGCTGGAAGCATCTGCCATTTGGGAATGGCAAGATTGCTGTCTTCAAAGGGTGTGGGTGAAGTCATTGGGGTCTGCAGTCCCTTCCACAACACCCTGTGGATCCGTGGGAGCTATCCAGCCAAGCCAGCAAAGGAAAGGACCGTAAGCACTCAGGTTGGCCAACAGCTGAGGGGGCCCAAGTTAAGAAACAAACACTGTGGGGATTGAAGGAATGCCTCATGATCGCTCTAGGGAAGAAGAACAGAACTTTGGAAGAGTTTCTTAGACAAAACAAAATCAAACCAGAGATTCTTGATGGTGGGACTGAGTCATCTTGTCTTTCTCAAAGTCTCTCTTTAATTACTTCTCATTTCTTCCCCTTCCCCAAAGTCAGCTCTGTTTTCATTTGCAAAAGATTATTCCAATGAGGAGAGAAGCTTTATTGTAGTCAAGGGCCATCAAATAGTAGAATAATATATAGTAGGATACAATAAGGCATAGGTATGCAACTATAAATTATCCATTAGAATTATGAGCATTAAATGTATAAAATCTGCACTCCAAATCTAAATAATTTAGACCCAAAGAAATCTATTATTTGAAAATGTTAAAACAAATGTATAACATAGTATATAACAACAACAATAACCCCCTAAAATAGAATATGAATACTTTGCTGCAGGGTGGCTTTCGTAAATGATCATGTACTTATGATTCTCTTTCAACGTCTGCAGGCAATGTAAAAAATTTAGCAACTTTCTGAGAGATTGTGTCTCTCTTGTGTGACAATAAAAACTAGAGATTAACTAAATCTGAATATCTTGGATAATTTGGGATTATGGGTATTAAATCTCATGCACAAATAACCCGATAAAAGGGATGATCTAGAAGAAAATGCGCAGTGGCTTCAGTGGGACCAGTTCCAACATGGACAAAGTTCTTTATTGCATACAATAGTCTTAGATCTCCCTGCCAAGCCAGCTGGAGCTGTAGACCAAATGCTGAATTGCTCTGATGACCCAGCCATCTGCATTTGGACATTGCCGTCTGCCTGGACCACTGAGGCTGGTGTGTTGCAGCAGCTGCTGACATATAGGATGCAGCTTCCTGGCTTTCTGTATTTACTATTCTCCGTCTTTTCTTGGCTTTGGCTTGATTATAACTTAGGGCAAGCAAAACTCCCGGCTCAATGAGGTGACCCATATATGATAATGTCCCCCGTCCCCCCCCCCCCCCGTTTGTTGATGCCTTTACCAGAGGAAATCGGGGGGGGGGGGAGGGGGGGGAGAGACCACTGGGGAAGGAGACTACTTTTAACCAATAGCTCAGCTATTGAACCACATTGTTAATGGGAGGGGAGGGAAGAGAACTGTATTGGGCCAAGTGTGAGTAGACATTTTGTTTTGATTAGACATGTCATATTGATTTGAGTGCCTCAACTTCAGCCAGAGAATACTTCAGGGCATGCATCATGGTACCTGGAATATATTTCTCAAAAATTTAGACTACAGGAATTTAATCAATCAGGTTAATCCTATCTGTGCACCATACAGAACTAGTACTCAGATATTAGCAATCATTTAATTGCAGCCACAATATTTAATGCTCCCCAAGACCTATAAATGGTAATCTGTACCATGTGTTCTCTACATGCTCATTGTGGCTTCCTGTGGCTGAAAATATTTATATATTAAATTTATACGACACCTATTTCCCCAATAGGGCAAAATATTGCTTCCAAATTTTAAAGAGTTCAAACTATTACAGCACATGCCAATTTTGTTTCCTTCTATGGACTTTGCATATAATATTTTGGTCTTGCTATAATTGGGCTTCCTTTGAGTAGAACTCCACAATACAATAGAACAGAATACTTTATTGGGCAAGTGTAATTGGACACACAAGGAATTTGTCTTGGTGTAAATACTCTCAGTATACATAAAAGAAAAGATACATTTGTTAGGAGTCAAGAATCATAAGGTACCACACTTAATGATAGTCATAGGGTGCAATAAGCAATCAGTCATACTAGGAAACAGTCAATATAACTTGTAAGTATACCAGCGACAAAGTTACAGTCATACAGTCACAAGTGGGAGGGGATGGGTGATGAGAAGATTAACAGCAATAGTAGTGCAGACTTTGTAATAGTTGAACAGGGTTGAAGGAATTATTTGTTTAGCAGAGTGATGGCTTTCAGGAAAAAACTGTTCTTGTGTGTAGTTGTTCTGGTGTGCAGGGCTCTATAGCATCATTTTGAGGGAAGGAGTTGAAACAGTTTATGTCCGGGATGTGAGGGGTCTGTAAATATTTTCACAGCCCTCTTTTTGACTCATGCTCTATCCAGGTCTTCGATGGAAGGCAGGTGGGTAGTAATTGTTTTTTCTGCAGTCCTAATTATCCTCTGAAGTCTGTGTCTGTCCTATTGGACTGCAGAACCAAACCAGACAAGGGATTGCAAGGCCCTTCTCTGACTAACCTGCATTAACACTGACCCCATTACACATCTCATCTGCACACAAAGGAGCACTGGAACATGCTGATGTGCCGACTTCGGTGAATGATGTGCCAGCTGATCAAAGGCTGAGCTCAGGGGATTGATGTAATAATTGAATAATACAGGAGCCAGAATATAATCCTGCCTAAATCCTCATCAGGTTTTCCCCAATGAAATTGTCCCAGATGGAGCATCTAAGTTTGATTCTTGAACTGTCCTTGAGTTTTGGCAAAAGTAAAAATAAGTATCTATTATTAGAACATTCCTTCAATTTTTCCATAAGCTATTTCTGGAAATTGAGATTTAAATTTTATATAAAGTTGACCTTGGGTCATTTATACATGTTTCAAACCAAAATTATAGCTTTAGGGCTTGGTCTCATGGGAGCATCTTTCCCTAAAGCCATCCCACACCTTCTGCCTCTCCCAATAGTTTATCTCTTAAATGAAGAACACAGATTGAATTGATGATATTAAATTCATTGGATGATGGTTGGAAGGAACATTCTTCCTTTTTGCCATTTTATAAACAGGTGCTATGATGGCTGGAGTCCATTCCCATGGAAACTTTGCAGCATTGTCAGTTTAAGCAAAAGGGGAAGTTAAGATGAGGTCCCTCAATCGGGATTAACATGTAGGACAGAGGTCCCCAAACTTGGCAACTTTAAGACTTGTGGACTTCAACTCCCAGGAAGTTGAAGTCCACAAATCTTAAAGTTGCCAAGTTTGGGGACCTCTGATGTAGGAGTTCCATAGGGATAAAGTCATTAAAGTCATTAATTCAGGTGTTCTCTTCTTTAGCTGCAATCATCTCTCAATACCATTGCTTTTCTGCTGTCACGGTTCTTGAGTATTAATTCAACTGTGCTTTGCTAAGAGAAAGTAAAATATCTGATCGTGGCCCTTTTTGACAGTGGCCATCAGTGTCAAACCAGGATTTGGAATGGCCTGCCATATTCTTGAATTTATGGACTTTTTCCTTATTTAACATTCCTTCTTTCATCAGGAATAATTTACTGCTATTTGTTGGAACAGATCCATCTAGGCCTCCCTTCTTAATAAGAGAAAAGGTCCATGCAGCCACCTCCATGCCCAGTAAGGCTTTTGCCACTCTGGGCCTGCTTCATAATCCATTTGGGGAATAGCACTAACATCCAACTATTTTGTGTTCTTGGGTGTTCAAATGAAGAACAGCTGGGAAGTGATGAGAGGATGCTGACCAATTATAAATTTTAGCAGATGTCTGACTAAAGCCCTAGGTGCTAGAACATGCTCTATCATAGAGGACTTTGAACCAGCCCACATGAGTGCCATGTTGAATAGTGTGTCATGTGCCATTCAGAACCCTAAGGTCTAAGCTCCAAAAGTTTGCACCATACACAGTTCTTGGAGTTTCTCAATGACTATCTCTTGATTGGTGAGTTACTAAGGATGAGACTGGTATAAAATGAGTGGGGAGGGGTAACTATGAAAGCAATTTTAAAAAGTCATTTTCATTGTCCAATACTCACATTACATATTAGAAGTCCCTGCACTATCCTAGATGCTTCTAGCTACAACCCATTGCAAACAGTGAGATTGATGTTTCAAGTTGTAGCATGCTTCATTCATGCATTTTGTAAGTTAACTAGAATTGTAATGAATTGGGAGTTATAGCCTTCTCCACAGGTCTTGCTCACATCCTTGAGATCTACAAGAGAATTTGAGAACTCAGAGTACCAAGAAAAGTACTTACTATGATCACATCCCTCTGACATGTCCTGCTTAGAATCCAGATCAAGTTGTACACAGTCCACTTTTTTTGCAAAGAAGAAAGCAAATTGCTCACAATGAGCCACAGCCTTTCTGATTCCAACCTATTTTTGGCAGGCAAATAAATAAATAACTTCTGGTCACTGGAGAGGTGATTTTGAAAAGAAAGGACCCTCGAAGTGACTTAGGATTTTATAGAACACTGTGAACACTGTGCCCTCAAAGGAAAGGGGTGTGTGTATTTTGTGATGTTTAACAAATGTTGATGATGTGGACCTTCAAGAAGAGAATCCTCCTATGCACAGTGCATGAGGTAACAGGTTCTTGGCGAACATACTATTCCTACACACTCCAGTTATGAACTGTGGAAATTTATGGCAAATTAATAACCTTCCAGATGTTGCTGAATATTTAAGACCTCTTGATATCTGGAGTACAATGCAATTTGATTCTTGTTTGATTTCTTGGGTTGACAATAGCCATTAGCAAAAGCATTATCCTAGGTAATGTTCCTTACCATGGAAATTCTTCCAAACAATTATTTAATTTTTCTCATATTAATAAATCCTTAATTTCACTCCATACCTTTATATAGTTATTCAGAAATAAGATGCTGCACACACTCTTACATGACTCCTTTCCACACTGGGCAGGCGACCCTCCACACGTTTCATCCAAATGGAAATGAATGGCACTTCACTGACTGGGGCTGCCCATTTTGAGAGGTTTTCTGACAAACTCTTTCGGTGACCCATTAATGTTATCTTAGTAAATCAAAAATGTAAACATTAGGTTTAGGGCTGTGCTGAATGGACTTGAGCATGAGTTATAGGAGGCCCACGGCAAGGAGTCTGAGTTTGGTTTGGCAATCCCCTCCTTCGCCTAGAACCTGCTTTTCCAGGTTAAATATGATACCTAGTCATACGTCCAAAATGTCAATTACTCCAAGTCTCTTAGGCCTGCAATTACAGAATGCAAGTTATGTTCAGCATCTTATGAAACTGCTTTTTTTGGCAAAGCTCATCTTTCTTTGATTGCAAAGAATAACTTTCAAATCAAAGTCTTAACTCAAGGCTAGCTCTCTAGAAATGGACGTTTGATGGAGTGTGGGCTGCAAGTGATTACATGGGGCGGAAAATGGAACAGGATGCTGGAGGTGGTTGAGCCACCTGTTTTCTGTTTATAGGAAATGAGACCCTGGAGCGACATGCTGCCAAAGGAGAAGGGGCAACACTTTTGGGTGCAAAGATTTCATTTTTTTAATTCATTTTGTTATTCTGCATTTTTAAAAGAATCTTCCAGCTCAAAAGTGCTTTTGAAGGCTTTGAGGTGACCCTTGTGCAACCATCCCCACAGCTAGACAGTTATTTCAGGTTCTTCCAAATTTTCCTGCCAAAGATATCCTCCTTTCTGTGGTTGGTGGGATAGAGTTAGAGAGCAATTGGGCCACCACCATGGCTTCTTGTCTAATGCCACCTTCTGTGAATAAGAAAAGGGCAAATCTCTTCAAGTCAAAGGGGACACGCTTGGCCTTTGGGTTCCAGAGGGAAGAAGGGAAATTTTCCTGGGTGTTCAAGGTGGCTGGGTGGAAAGAGGGGCAGGTTCTCTCCTGGGGGCACTTCATCTTGGAGTAGCTACTGACTTGGAATCACTCAGGACTGACCAAAGGAGAATGTCCTTCATGGAACATAGCAGTAGAATGAGACATAAGCAGCAGTTCCAGCTTTGGAGTCTGGATTTCTGGCTTTTCAAAAGCTTCAGATACACAACCTGCTACCGATTTGGCTGCTTGCCTTTATTAGCTTCCTAAACCAGACGCTGTCAGGCATGAAAGACCAGGTCAACACATGAAGGTTCAATGAAACTGATTTATTGCTATACAGCTGATGAACAGAAATCTCCTCAAGTAATAGTGGGCACTTGCTAAGGTTAGCTAAAGGTTAACAGCACTCAGAAGAGATTGAACTTAGTTGCCTGGTGGCTACATAGGGATTCTAGGCGGATCCCTCTTTTCACTCGGCCCCCAGGTTCTGCCATTCCTTCTCTTACCAAAGTCAGGCTTTGTTTTTATGGGAACGAGATTGGCAAATGAGTCCGGCTATCAAGCCAAGGAATATGGGAAGCCCTTCTTCAAAAAAACAAAAAAAAACAAAAACCCAATTGCAAGGAGCCCCAAGGCAGGGCTTCAAGATACAAACCCCTTGCCCTGAATATGTAGCACATCTGGTTAATGTATTATTCAATGACTGTGTGAACCCCAGAATGTGGATGAATTCTGCAATCAGGCTCAACATGGTTTATGAATGTTTGATGCCCCTGAACGGAGGATAGTCAAAAGAAGGTTGTCCCGCTCTCCTGTCAGTGGGACATGGATCCCTGGATTTAAATAGCCAAAGAGTGATGCCAACTGAATGAAAGGGCTCCAAGCCTTCCCAAGAGCAGTTGAGCAATGGGGCCACTGACCCACAGGGTGATGACCGTTCTTGGAAGTGTTTGAACCAAGGCAGGACTCAGCATCTGCTTGGGGAGATTTCATTGGGCTTCTGGCACAGAGTGGACTAAGAAATACCATTGACATCATGGAACCCCTAAAAAGAAACCCCCAAAGACAGACACCCTCAGTGGCCATTTGAAAACTTGTGATTCCCTCTCTTTCTGCCTGGGTGCCTGCTAATCCTCCAGGCTAAAGGAGGCCTTTTTCAGTGGGGGTAGGTGGGTGGGCGGGCAGGAGGTTGGGGGAAGGGGAGAGACATGCCAAAAGGTTAGGGCTTCCCAGGCTTTCTAAAGCAGGACTGGCTGTCCTGCAAAGCAAAAGAATGCTTCTTATCACGTGAAAGGCAGAAGGATGCATAACAAGGCAGGATAACTGGAGGTGGCTGCCCTAGGCTGTGTCTTCCCTCTTCCTCAGAGACTGTCCTGGCCCAGCTGCCACTCTGCCCCCTGACTTTCTCCGTGGTTTATGGCTGCCCATTTCATTGCAGCTGGATAAAGAGCAGCTCCTTGGACTATGCTTAGTCCAAATTTGGCCAAAGCCAGTCCCTTTATTTATTTCCTCCAGACCATATATAGCAAGGGCTGTCAGGGCATTTACAGCTCCTCTGGTTGGTGGACTATGGAAAACTGTATTCTTGCAATGCTCAGAGCTGATGGCAGCCTGACTGTTGGCCAAGGAACAGGAAGACTTTGATATTGTCAGAGGAATTTTGAAAGCAGGGAGAGGGAGATAGAGACACACAGAGAGAGACAGAGAGAGAGAGATAGAGACAGAAAGGGAAAGGAAGGGAAGGGAAGGGAAGGGAAGGGAAGGGAAGGAAGGAAGGAAGGAAGGAAGGAAGGAAGGAAGGAAGGAAGGAAGGAAGGAAGGAAGGAAGGAAGGAAGGACAATTTCTTTAGCTTGCTTTGAAAACTCAGAATTACACTTGGAAGGAATTTCACAGGGCGTAGTTCTTCCTGCTATGAACTCAGTGCACGCTTTATTGCAATAAAGTGGTTTTAAATCCTTTTTAAGAGCCTTCCCTGTAAAATTCCTAGCTGATTATAGAGATCAGGAGGCTGGATGGAACTGCAAGAAGAACCACCCAAAGCCATTGAACGGGGGCATTTCTTGGGAAAGCTTTGCTGTCACTCAGAAGTTGGACCATGGCTGAAGGGAGGAACCTGAGTTGAATACAAGAAGAAAACAGGGTTTGTGCTGATTTCCTCAAACATTATCAGAACATGAATCCATGTCCTTTTGCCAAGAGCTTTTCTCCTCTGAATGAAGGTCAAAGGGAGAACAAAGAGAAGGCAAAAATATTATTACCCTGCTCCACTCAGTGAATTCCACATGTCCACATCTGGCCTTAATCCCATCGTTGATGTGCTCTGTGTAATGTGAGAAAAAGTGCAAGCGATGGCTGTGTCGCTTATCTGCAAAGCAGGCCAGTTCAGCTGCTGGAGATATAATTCAGATGGAGCTGAAGGATTTGCTAGCATTCTGGCATAGAGCGCCGGGTTGGGAGGCTGTGCCTACTCAGGAGTTGGGCATGCTAGCAAGATCCTGGTCTGGGTCTCCTCAGGCCTAGATCACTTTTAAATGGCCAAAGTCTAGGTCTCAAAAAGACAGTCTGAGGTGGGGGTTGGTGGGAGGAGGGCACTTCCATTTCTCCCTTTCCAGAGCATTTAGCAATAGCCCTTAGACTTATATACTGCTTCACAGTGCTTGACAGATCTCTCTAAGCAGTTTACTGTTATGTATGTAAATAGTTTAAATAAAAGCAAGCTTGGGGTAAAGCGCAGGGTTCTGGCCCTGCACTTCTGATTGGTTAAGCGGCTCGATCAGATTGGTTGGGTTCAGAGAATCCGATTGGCCCTTAACGAAGGACTCTTATTGGTTCTGGAGCTAGCGTCTTACAGCTCCCTATTGGTTATTTCACATTAAGGTCACCTATATAAGGCAGAGTTGTTGTTGTTCACTCTCTTAAGTCACTATGTAATAAAGAGCTGAAAGTTCACCAACTAAGATTGTCTCCAGTCATTTCACCCATGCCTGAAACTATATCACTGGCGACGAAGGTGGGATTTGGAGACATCTGATCTAAAGGAACCGGGAAGAAAAACAGAGCACGTGCCAAGACGACACCACCAACGGAAACCATGTCCAGCGGCATCGTACCACCCGCTCCGTTCGATCCGAACCAAGAGGATTGGGAATCCTACATGGATCGCTTCCAAATGTTCCTTGAAACAAACAACCTGAAGGATGCCACACCAGCCAAGAAGTGGGCACTGTTCCTGACGTACTGCGGCCCGGCTGTCTTTAAAATGGCAAAGGCACTCGCGAAACCTCGAGAAGTCAAAGCAATGAGCTGGGACGACCTCGAACCTCTCCTGAGAGACCATTACGTGCCAACCGTACCTACACTCGTGAGACGCCACGAATTCTATCAAAGAAGCCAGCGAAAAGGAGAGAGTGTGGCTGACTTCGTGGCAGACCTCCGACACTTGGGAGGCCTCTGCGGGTTCGCAGACTTAGATGAAGCACTGAGAGACCGCTTAATTCTGGGATTAGATGCGCTAGGCGTGCAAAGCAAGCTGATGGCGAAAGGCGACATCGACCTTGCTGACGCCATCGCCGAAGCCACTGCTGCTGAGGTGACCAAAAAGTCCACGGCGCAACTACGGTGAAGCCGAAACCCAACGACCCCACTGACAGGCGACATCTTACCCAGCTCAGAAGGGCAGCTAGCGACAACGCACTACGAAGACCTCTCTTCGTCGTCAGACAGCGACAAAGAAGGGGTCCATTGACTGCGGTCTGACCGGGACCCTCGCTCTAAACCCTCATGCCCTTGCGCTGGTTGCGGGGCAAACCACCCCAGGGCAGACTGCAAATTCCGTGATGCGATCTGTCATGAGTGCGGAAAACGAGGCCACATCAGTCGAGTCTGTCGCAGTTTACCGGGACCAAGTCAGCTCAAGGGGAACAAGCTCTCGCCAATTGGCAGGAAACCGTCCTGTAAGGCGAGATCCAGCAAAACACTCCTACAGATATCAAGCATTGCAGAAAGAAGAGGCCCACCATACTATCACTATAGGTCATGCCTCAGCCATGGACGCTAAGAAGATTCGAGTCACAGTAGCCATAGAGAACCAACCTTGCCACATGGGGGTCGATTCCGGATCATCCCTCTCGATGGTGTCGTGGAAGACATTAAAGCAACTCATTCCTACCATCCAACGCCAAGACCTTCGAATGCAACGTCTCATCCTTAAAGACTACCAAGGGAATCGGATCCCTGTGGTTGGGTCTTGTCGAGTCCGCGTCTCGTTTAAAAAGCATACGGCATACTTAACTCTAATGATGATCAATAGGGACAGGCCTAGTTTGTTGGGCCTCCAATGGTTCGCGCCACTCGGCATCGAAGTAGCCGGCGTGAACCGAGTCGGTGATTGTGAGTGGGAGGAGGACCTTATTACTGAATTCAGCGATGTCTTCGCAGATCATCTGGGCGAGTATAAGGGGACCCCAATTTTGTTTAGCCTCGACCCTAAGGTTGCCCCGATCTGTTTAAAGCCCCGTCGAGTTCCGTTCGCCCTTAAGGCCAAGATAGATGAACAACTTGACAAACTAATTAAACAAGGGGTACTGCAACCCATTGATCATTCTCCATGGGAAACTCCTATTGTAACCCCCATTAAACCAGATGGGTCAATCTGAATCTGTGGGGACTACCGGGCCACTCTAAACCACGCCCTCCAGCAGAATGCGTATCCAGTGCCAGTGGTACAGCACCTCCTTCGTTCCCTGGGAGGCGGAAAGGTTTTTGCTAAGTTAGATTTAGCTCAAGCCTATCAAGAATTGCCCGTGGACAATAAAACAACCCAAGCTCAAACGATAGTAACGCACAGAGGTGCTTTTAAATGTACCCGATTGCAATTCGGGGTAAGTGTAGCCCCGGGAATATTCCAAAGTTTAATGGAACGATTATTGCAAGGAATCAAGGGCGTGGTTCCATATTTTGATGATGTGTTAATTGCAGCTCCTAGTGAAAAAACGTCTACAGAATCGTTTAAAATGTGTTCTTAAGAAATTCCAAGAAGCGGGATTGAAAGTAAAAAAGGATAAATGTCATCTGTATACTGACAGTGTTGAATTTCTAGGTTATCGCATTGATAGTCAGGGTATCCACCCTACTGAGAGTAAATTAAGGGCGATAAAAAATGCTCCCAGACCCTGTAACAAAACAGATCTCCAGGCATTTTTAGGCCTTATTAATTTCTATAATGTGTCTTTACCACATAAGGCGACTGTGGCTGAACTGTTATACTGGTTATTAGATAAGAAAGCATTGTGGGTTTAGGGTTACCAGGAGGAAAAAGCGTTTCGAAATGTAAAAGATTTACTTACATCTGATTCTGTACTTATGCAACATAATGAAACATTACCATTGGTTATAACTTGTGATGCCTCACCGTTTGGGGTGGGCGCTATTTTGAGCCATGTGCTGCCTAATGGAAATGAGGCCCCTGTTGCATACTTTTCGAAGACTCTTTCTCAGGCAGAACGTAACTATGGACAAATAGATAAGGAAGCTCTTGCAATTGTGGCAGCCGTAAAAAAATTCCATGAGTATGTATATGGAAGGACATTTACCATTGTAACTGACCACAAACCTTTACTGGGGATAATCGCTGGGGACAAACCAACCCCCTATATGTTGTCCCCAAGAATGACTCGATGGTCAGAGTTCCTAGCTGCTTATAATTATCGATTGTTACATCGACTGGGGAAAGTCATTCCCCACGCCGACGCACTCAGCAGAGCACCGCTACCAGAAACTCTCGACGATCCGGCACCAACAGTATCGGCGTTACAAATCGAGACGCTCAACTCACCTCCTATGACCGCTCGAGATATCGCGAGAGAGACCAGACGAGATCACACCCTAGCTCGAGTCCTAGGCTGGGTAGAACGTGGATGGCCATTGGACCAGGTCCCAGACGACTTCGCACCATTTAAAACAAGACAGACTGAACTTTTTTTGCAAAAAGGCTGTGTCATCTGGGGCGGTAGAGTCGTCGTTCCAGAACGACTCCAAAACTCGCTGTTACAAATTTTGCATGAAGGACATCCCGGGATCGTGCGGATGAAAGCATTCGCACGGAGCTACGCTTGGTAGCCAGGCATGGACCGACACATCGAGCAATGGGTCAAAGCCTGCACCAAGTGCCAACAAAACAGCAACGCACCGCCAAAAGCTGCACCGACTGAATGGGAGACACCACGCGGGCCCTGGTCCAGAATCCACCTGGATTTCGCAGGGCCGATTAAAGGACATACATTACTATTGACTGTCGATGCATACTCTAATTGGTTGGAAATTCATCGAATGACCCATACAACCTCCGAAGCTGTCATTAAAGTCCTCAATAGACTCTTTGTAACTCATGGATTGCCGGACGTCCTGGTGTCCGACAACGGACCACAGTTTACAGCGCTAATGTTTGAACAGTACCTTGCTGATAATGGCATCCGCCATGTGCTCACCTCGCCGGCGCATCCTGCTACCAACGGCCGAGCGGAACGCATGGTCCAATTTGTAAAAAAGACTTTGCAAAAAGTGGACTATGATAATATTGACGAAAAAATAAACCGCATTCTACTTCTACAACACATCACTCCGTACAGCATAACCGGCAGAACTCCCGCAGAACTTCTCATGGGGCGAAAACTCCGTTCCCGCCTCGACCGACTGCACCCTGCTTACGAGCCAGAAAAGCCTGCAGGATCCAGTGGACGCTACCGTACCTTCAAGGTAGGTGACCCCGTTTATGCAAGAAATTTATCGGGTGACCCGGTTTGGATTGAAGCAACGATAATACACGAGACTGGGCCCAAATCCTATATTGTAAGATGTGTTGATGAAAGACTGTGGAAACGACATATTGACCAATTACGGTCATGACTCATATCGGCCAGCCAACAACTCCCCTACGACCAAACTGAGGGGGGGGGAAGGAATGGAAGAAGACGACATTCCAGGGAACCTGTTCCAAGAGAGCGATGAATCTAGTGAAACTCAGGAAATGGAGCAGGAAGAAGAATCATATACTCCAAGGGAAATCACACCAGAACGAGAAGCTGAGCCACTACCAAACAACATTTTACCTCAACAGGACTGCACACAGCCAGTCCAAAGAAAATCTAATAGACCCAAAAGACAACCGTCCTATTTGAAGGACTATATAACCACACCATAATTGAGGAGCCAGGGGGAAGGGGTGTTATGTATGTAAATAGTTTAAATAAAAGCAAGCTTGGGGTAAAGTGCAGGGTTCTGGCCCTGCACTTCTGATTGGGTGTTAAGCGGCTCGATCAGATTGCTTGGGTTCAGAGAATCCGATTGGCCCTTAACGAAGGACTCTTATTGGTTCTGGAGCTAGCGTCTTACAGCTCCCTATTGGTTATTTCACATTAAGGTAACCTATATAAGGCAGAGTTGTTGTTGTTCAAGTTCTCAAGTCACTATGTAATAAAGAGCTGAAAGTTCACCAACTAAGATTGTCTCCATTCATTTCACCCATGCCTGAAACTATATCATTTACAGAGTCAGCTTCTTGCCCCAAACAATCTGGGTCCTCATTTTACCGACCTCAAAAAAGATGTTAATCAGTATGATTCAATCCTCTTTGTAACAAATCCATTGAAGCTAAGGAAGCTTGAGTCATATTGATGTCAGGGGGCTGATCTGGAGTCAGATTAATTCGCCAATCAATCAAGTGGCAGCAGTGTAAGAGCACCGTGGGTATACTCTGGTTTTTCTTCAGAGCATAGAAACCTTCCAACCTTTATGGAAGAGATTGGGGCACAGGGGTGGAGAATTCAGGTTGGGGATCTCTCAGGAGCAGACTGGTTTTAAAAGTGGCAAGTCAGTCATTGACTATTGCTTGGTATTGGCAGAAAAATATAATGTTCAACATCATACCCAATTTATATATTAATGTTAAATCCATGTTTGACTCAGGTTTGCAAGATGCTGTCAGGAACAGCTGGAGGTGTCATCAATGGGCAGCAAACCATACTTCTTCTGAAGTTAATCTGTAAAAGAATTGGAAGGGACCTTGTACATCTAGTCCGGGTGTCAGTAACCCACAGCTCCAGTGCCATATGCGGCTCTTTGGGCCCTCTGCTGCAACTTCCTGTCCCATTACTGGCTGGCTCCTCCCCTCCCTCACCTGGCCTGAGAACATAAGGGTGATGGCGGGGGATGGAGAAGTGGCTGGGGCTGATTCACTTTTGCTGGAACTTCTTTTGGCCCTTGTGGGTGCTATTGGTGCCTTGGCCACTTCAGGAGATGCACAACCTGCTCTCTGCCCCAAGACACTGGCCTGGACCTGCCATGACCAACACCTGCCTTGCTAACATGAGGGCTAGCAGGGTGGGAATGGGATCTGGGAGGAGGAGAAGTTGGAAAGGGGGATGGGCCCATAGAACCCAGTTATGGTTTTAAGAAGCTCAGGGCAGCAGGAAAAGGGGGCTGGCCCCACCGAACCTCACACACATGCCCCAGGGGTCAGGCTCAGAGAAAGCCGGAGCGCCCCCACCAAAGATGCTCGCATGTCAGCCAATTTCCCATCTATCTATCTATCTATCTATCTATCTATCTATCTATCTATCTATCTATCTATCTATCTATCTATCTCTATCTATCTATCTATCTATCTATCTATCTATCTATCTATCTATCTATCTATCTATCTATCTATCTATCATCTCTCTCTCACTCTCTCTCTGTCTCTCTCTCTCTCTCTCTCATGATACCATCACTCATATCTAAGTGGTGGTCTACTAGGACACCCAGATCATTCTCTCAGTTCTATAGTTGAGCCAGGTACAATCTATACCTGTGAATTTGTTTTTCTTGCCTATGTGTAAATACCTTACTTTTTTCACCACTGAATTTCATTTTATTGGACAGGGCGCAGTGTTCAAGTCTGTTAAAATTCTTCTGAATCTTGAGCCTATCTTCTAAAGAGTACTGGACCTAAGGAAGAATCTTGCTATATCCTCTGCATGCTTCCCTCCACATGGATGTAGTTCTATGGATGACTACAAGCTGAGTGCAATTAGTCAGCCAATTGCAAATTTATCTAATAGTGGTACTGTCTATCCCACTATTATCAAGACGTACTGTAGTGTAGACCATGGTCTACTTTGTCAAAAAGGTACTGAAATTTAGGCTAAACTATGTCCACAGCATTTCCCTTATCCACTAAATCATGGGTATCAAACTCAATTGCATCACATGATGTCATGTGATGTTTTTTGCCTTGTGGAGCCAGGTGGGCGTGGCCTGTGTGTGATGCATCTGACCTGCAGGTTTGACACCCCTGCACTAAATAAATCACTTGTGAAGCCCAGCATGGCTCCTGGAATTCTTTCCAACTCTTTTAGGAGCAAGGTCCTGTACATTTTTTTTTTTTTGGATAATGGAATAAGATGTTGAACACTTGTGTGAAAGTTTACAATTAACAGTAAATGTGCCCCAGTTTCACTTCAGTTCTACATACTGTGTAAATTTAGTCTGTTTTCAGTATCTTTTTCTGTCTAAGTAAGATGTGAATCAATTGCTGAGCTAATCTTCTTGGAGGTCCAGATTCAACAGATTCTTCATTACCTTGAAATTTAACCTCCATAATGGGGCAGGAGGAGATAGAGAGCTTAAAGGGCTTAATCACATCCTCTTTGTTTATCATTCTCCTGAGTTTTTGTCAATGAGATTTCTAATCTCAGGTTGCTCCCTTCTGCCTTTCTTCTTGACGTAGAGACACGCAAAGCTTAAGGTCTCCTGATAAGATGCAGCTAGCCAGGGGATAGGCTTTGCCTGTGTCTATAATGTATTGTTTCCTGGAATAAAACCTGCTCTGGTAATCTTTGCTCAACTCACATCCCTTCTTAAGGATACTCCTGCACAGAGGACACTTCAGCCTCCAACAGAAACTTGAAATCCATCAAAAAGAAGACTCCTTTAACCCAACTGTGACTAGATTTGAGTCTCCCAGGGCTAGGGGTTTGTTCATTCAGATTTTATATTAGCCCACCTTTGTCATTCTCTAGACTTGCTCCGATATTTCCTCACCCTGCAGGGTTTTTTGGGGAGTGGGTAGTGGGGAAGGACTTCAGGACTTGCAATACTCAGCAATGGAGGTGTTTTAAGAGTGACCTTAACATTTAAACTATGTGGAATTGAATAAACTCTATTCTGGGAACTAGATGAATATCCTGGAGAGCAGAGAAATCATGACCCTGGTATGTGCGTTTATCGTTTGTTGTGATGTTGGTGTAAGGTACATAGTTTAGGAAATTCTAGAGCACAGGCCAGCAATTTCCTCCACCCAGAAATATCTAAACATAGCAGTAGGACTTTTACGAAAGGTCTCCCTACCCTGATCTCTTTCAGGATACCTATCTAGGCCTGGGTCAAGTGCCACCCAACCATCTGTTTAGAGAATGAGGGAAATATACTTTTTTTTCCCTAGAGAGGCAAAACAGAGTGAAATAAACTAAAGGGTCCCCCAGATCATTAAAATTCCTTCTATTCAGCTATTTTGAGAGGAAATCAAAAGGAAATCATCTCTGTTTGTTAGAATAAGAGTCCACGGCACCCTTTAATTGCCTAATTAAATCACCACAGGTTTAGCTACCAATAAAGGCAATCCTGAATAAATCTCACTTGTAATACATATATATGCAAAAGTGCTGTTTGATCTAATTAAGCCCTGGGGCCCAGTTCAAAAATGCTTGCTTTAAGATGACATGGATCGAATTAAGCGAATTCAACCCATCTCTCTGCTAAAAGGGGCCTACTTCTTTGAAAAAGCATGAGAACATATATAGCTTAAGGTTTATGAAAGGGAACATGAATTGGCTTGCCTTCATTTAGAGCAGGTGGGTATTGTGCATAACAGGTGTTCACTATGCAAAACATGTGCAGGTGTTTTGCTTGAATTTGGTTCATCCCACCTGTTTCCCAGCTGAGTCGAGATATTTTTCACCGGTTGACAGCTGGGCATGTTTGAATACCTGAAGGTGCACACGTTACTCTGTGACTCCTAGTACATTCACACTAGTTCATGGGAGGAAGAACTGGGAAACTGGGAAACCATGACCATCCTAGACCAAGCCAAGTTCAGAAATGCTAGAAAATTCCTGGAAGTCTGGCACTCTGACAAATTGGCTATCAATAGCACATGATCAAATCTACATACTGAGCAAAAAAGACAAGTCAAGAAGCCAAAAAGGGAACACAAGGACCAAAACACCACTCTTCCAGCAATCAGCATCCAGAGGTCCATAGATTAACACCAAGATTAACATCTGACCAATAATCAAGAATTAATATTATCCCAATCAAGGACTTGCCAAACAAGCTAGCAGTAAACAGATCAACCAAAGAACCCCAAGACCACTTCCACCAACACGGTGAGTTGTTATTAGAATATAAATCGAAGCACACTATTCCCTAGCCGTAATGCTGTTACCTAGTTTGGGTCTGCAAGTAAACAAGCAAGCTCAGAGAGCACCAAAGACTCTCATATTTCAACCCTGAGCTACAAATATTCTTTATCAATAAAAAAAAAGTTTTTCCACATGTAAAAAAACAAGAAAACAACAACAACAACAACAAAACAATAGGTCCACTAACGGGAGAAAATGGCACGGAGGAGAAAGCAGAACTGCTTGACTCATTCTTTGCACCTGTCTTCACACAAAGATAATGGAGTCCAATCTAGCAAAAACATAACAATAAAAGACAGACTAGGAATACAAGTCAAAATAGGCAGGAAAATGATAAAACAACACTTGTCCACCCTAGATGAGTCCAAGTCACCAGGATCAGATATAGATTATATCCAAGAGCTCTCAAGGAGCTGGCAAACATAATCTCAGAACCAGTGAACCTTTCAAAGATCCCAGAGCACCAGGGAACTATCAAAGGACTGGAAAAGAGATGATGTAGTTTCTCTTTTTCAAAAAGGGAAAAAATGGACCAAGGAATTACAGATCAATCGGCCTGAATCAATACCTGGGAAGATCCTGAAAAAAATAAAAATAAACAGCACATTTGTGAGCATCCAGAAACTAACAAGATAATTAATAGAAGTCAACATGAGTTTATCAAAACCAGATCATGCCAGACAAATTTTATCACCTTCTTTGACAAAGAAGCAAAATTAGGAAGGACCTAGTCCTTAGTTCTTCTTTTCACAAGACAGAGCCAATTCCTGCAACTGTTCTTCATATGTTTTAGTTTCCAGCCTCCTAATCATCTCTATTGCTCTTTTGTTGTTGAAGAGAAGGACCAGGGTTGACATGATAGCAGTCTTCCAATACTTGAAAGGCTGTCTCAGGGAAGAGGAACCCAACCTATTCTCCAAAGACCCTGGGGGCAAGACAAGAATCAACAGTTAGAAACGTATCAAGGAGAGATTTAACTAAGAACTACAGAGAAATTTCCTGATAGAAAAATTGATCCGTGAAATGGCTTCCCTCTTGAATTTGTACATGTTCCAGCAATGGAGGTTTTTAAGAAGAATTTGGACAGCCACTTGTCCAGAAAGGTGTAGGGTCTCCTGCTTGGATTGGACTAGAAGATCTCTGTTATTCTTTACCCATTCAGAGAAAATAGCTACTCCATGGCTGTGTTTCTATCAGTCCTGAACATCAGTGCTTCTCTTCCAATCTTCTCTGATACCTGACACAACACAATTTTTTAAATAAAAGTTGAATAATTCAATCATTTAAAAATATCTATTTTTTCCTTTGCCTTTACATTGTACATATATCCATCACATGATTTTCTTTCAGAGCAAATATGTCAAATATAACTTCTACAACAATTCATTGAATTTAATAAAATAGATATAATAAAATTTCCAGTAAAATAGGGAAAATAATTATTCGAAACAGCAATGTGGATTAATTAGGAATGTCTTCAAAATAAGAGACATCTGGCCAAAGTATTAATATACAAGATAATGTGACTGATTCTTAAATGCCCATTTCAGAGTCCTGGGGAGTGAAATCTAATTTGGACGGCGGCCCCATCCTCACCTCTCTTTCCTTCTGCTGTAAAACTGCTAAGAGCTTCCCTCTTGCTGAGATTTCATCTAAACACTGATTTTAAAACAACCACAGATGTGCTAAATTGGCTCTGAGTAACAGGATAACAGGGGAAAGAAAGGTTTCCCTGCTGGCTTTGTGCTGTCTCTCAGCAAGCCATTTATTACCTGTGCAACTCATAAAAGGTCTTTGAAGATGAACCAAGCTGGAGATCCTTGAAATGGTTCAGAGAAAGATGGTGAGGAAGCCCTGGAAACCAGGAAGAAGAGGAAGAAGATGTGGCCCTTTCAAAGATGCCTGGCTTAGGAGAAGGAAGCGGGAGGAATCCTGAACTGATGAATAAACTAATTGGTCATTGGGATGCTCCTGTTGCCCAGAGGTTTTTTGAGACACCCAGCATGGATACCTGGCAACGTGGCAAGATGCATTATCATAACAAGATGAACTTTGAATGCTAAAAGGTAGATCCAAGATGGTTTTTTCTCCCCAGTCTGCTCTCACCTGTCTTTCTGATGGGATGGAGACGAAGCACCTCAGGGTAGAAAGGAGCACCAGGAGGTGTTGTGGTTAGCTGGCAGCAGATGCAGATGGCTGAGGAGACCAATGACTTTGATGAGGGGCCAGGACCACCAGGGAGTGGACTGCTGCTTCAGAGATTGTGGGGGCTGGCAGCAGTAATGAGGAGGTTCCTGAGGAGCCTGTGCCAAGTGCACATGCATGAAGGATTACTTGGAGGAAAGAACAATTACAGCAGCACAGGCAACTCGGGAGTAAGGCTGCAAGGTAATGGCTCCTCCCTCAAGAAGATAAAAGCCAGGTTTGGAAAAGTGTTCTTTGCAGACAGCAAAGAAGCTCTGGAACTCAACTGGTGGACATATTAGTTCATGTTTGGAGAATTCTGTAAATTAGTTCTTATCTCTGGGTTTTTGGTAGCCTTGACAAACAACCTGACAAGGCTCTTTCTTGTCAGAGCTAATTGTTGGAAAGCAGCATTTTATCTGTAAAGGAACAGAATTGTGATTACACCTTAAAAGCTGGGGGCTGCTGCCTTTGTCTGTGTTTGCTCTCTTGAGAACCTGGTTGGGTCAGAACAGGAGGGCCTTGTGAAAGGCACTGGGATCTCCAAAGAGTGTATATAAAGGTGTAGATCTTTCTGGCTAGTTTGTGCATATCTAAAATGTGATTTCAACAAATGTATTGGTAGCAAGATCCATTATAATCATGATGTAACAGCAATGCAAAGATTCTTCTACTACACTGTCACAAGTGGGGAAGATCTTCAATTGACCTTTGTTTGACCCACTTGTCTTTATTCTCGTAAATTGACTTTTCACCCTTCTTAAATGAGTGATTAAGTAGCTTTGCAACTGGTGTTTGTTGCTTTCAGAAGACCCACCTGTGCAAGATTTCAACCTACCCCTCCTCATCCTCCTGTCCTTCCCATTCCCAAATAGGGGAGAGGCAGACAGTCCATCAGAGACAGGGGCTGAATGCAGGAAGTGTCACACTGACTGCTGAGATCAGAAGCTTTAAATAACAGTCTGGTTCTGTGTCCTTGGCAAGAATTCCATCAATCTGATTGCAAGGCCAAGCAGGAGGTGTCCTGAACAAGAAAAAAAAAACAAGGGAAGGGAAGGGATGGTCCCTAGATTGCCCCTGGCCAGCTAGGCCCCTTTCAATCTGACTAAAGCACCAGTTGCAGGCTGTCTGGTGTCAGTGAGCCGCTTCTCCAAAGGTTACGGATGGTCTGGAATAGTCATCATGGTCTCCTTCTCCTTTTTACTCTGCCTCTGAGGCTCCAATCTTTCTCTTGGGTCTTGTGATGCATTTCGACTCAAAGAACAGCAGCAAACTAGAACAGACTCTCCAAGAAATATGATGGTTATTACTTGTGACATCTTTGCTTATGATTTGATCTGTATTTGGTTCAATTCAGGAAGGAAGAAAGGAAGACTCAGTCAATCTTTGAGAATGTTTAATACCCAAAGGGAAAGCTGAAACTCTTGTATTTGTCTCTGTGACTTACTCTATTCAGTCACAAGCCTTACCTTTTCCTTTTTTTTTCTTTGCAGCTACCTTGATAGAAGACAAAAATTGCATACAAACAGCCCTAGATTGCCTTTTTTAAAGCAATTATTTGAAGTTGTTACAGTAAAAACCACACCGCATTGTGATCAATCCATGCATTCACAGCAAGTGCAACGTCCCCCAGCCATGATATTGCCATTTGGGTGTTGGGCAACTGGCATCTCCTGGCACATGACCACCATTTCACAACTGCTTCCAACAAATGGAAGAAATGGAGAACACTGAAGTGAAACGGCAAGCCATGATCGTATGATGTCTCACCTAATGACTGCAGTGATTTGCTTAACAACAGAAGTGGAAGTTGTGTAAGTCCAGTACAGTCACATGACTTAACAATCATGGTGTTTAGCAACATAGTTGGCCTTCCCAATTGTGGTTGTTAAGTAAGGACAGTCTATATTGAGGTTTTGCCTAGTGAAGAGCTACAAAACAATGGTGAAAATCCTAAATCATCATTACTTTTAAATACTTTGGCTGCATGTATTAAATGGCCCAATTAATGTGGGTTGGCTTACTGGCAGAGCAAGGCAGTTCCATTCCTGTTTGGGAAGAAGTGCTTGGAGGAGAAACTGTATTTTCATGCTGGGCAGGCAGCCTCTTTATCTCTGAGTTGGGGGAAACTGCCAAGAGGCCAGAGCCCCCAAGAGGTTGCTTCACTCAAAGGGGGATGAGGTTGGAAATCAGGACTAAACTCTTCCAATATTTGAGGGGCTCCAACAAAGACGAGGGGGGTCAAACTATTTTTCCAAAGTAGCAAAAGGCAAAACAAAAAACAACGATTGGAACTTAACCAAGGAGAGAAGCAACTTAGAACTCAGGAGAAATTTCCTAAGGTGAGAAAAAAAATCAACCAGTGGAACAACCTGCCTTCAGAAGTTGTGGGTGCTTCATCACTGGAGGCTTTCAATAAGAGACTTGACAACCATTAGTCTGATACAGGATCTCCTGCTTGAGCAGGGATTTGAACTAGAAGACCTTCCAACTCTATTATTCTAGGTTCTAGGGCCTCTTGGGGCATAGCTCTCAGCTGCCCTCCTGCAGCAGTGCTACCTGCTTGACCTGCCAGTTAGCCTGGAGGTACCTTCTCTAGGATGGCTGCTCAGGGGTCTGGACTGGCTGATTCATGTCGCAGGGCTGGCAAACAAGGATGCACCTCAAAAGCAGATAGAACCCCTGAATGGGAGGAATGAAATGTGTGAAAATGAGGAGGAATCCTGCCCTGTAATTAGCTTCTATGGGATTCACTTCAGGAGGTGGTGGTGGTGGTGGGGAATTAGGCTCAGATGCTTTCCATGTTTGATGGGAGGAGATGCTACCAGGAGATCCCTGCTGGGAAAGGAGAAGACCTTCACCGCAATAGCATCTGGATCTCTTGGGAAAAACATTGGACTATTCTGCAACACAAAGGCATTAAGTGGCCAGGTACCATGTGGAAATAAGTGGTCTATCATAATTTCTAAAACAGCTCATTTCTATCCATTTCTCTTACCTTCTGAATTACAGATTAAGAGAGTTGGAAGGGACCTTGTAGGTCATCTAGTCGAACTCCCTGCTCAAGCAGGAGACTCTACATCATTGCTGATAAATGGCAGTCCAGTCTCTTCTTGAAAGCCCCCAGTGATGACGCTCCCACAACTTCTGAAGGCAACTTCTGTTCCATGGGTGGATTGTTCTCACTGTCAGAAAGTTTCTCCTTATTTCCAGGTTGAATCATTCCTTGTTCAGTTTCTGTTATGTTTTGAGCATGGGCGAGAAAAAATGGAGACAAGCCTCTGAACGGTGAACTTCAGCTCTTTATTTACATTGTGACTTCCTCATTTTAACAGTAGTTAACCCTGCTTTATATAGGCAAACCTTGTAACTTTTAACCAATAATGAGCTAGGAATACTAGCTCTTATAACCAATAGAAACTCTCTGTTAAGGGCCAATCGGATTCCCCAGAACGGGCCAATCCGGTCCTGCCACTTAACAGCCAATCAGAAGTGCAGGGCCAGAACCCTGCACTTACTCCAAGCTCACACTTTATTAATCTTTATTGCATACACAACACCCCTTCCCCCTGGCTTCTTATTTGCAGGGCGCAGTTACATAGTCCCTTAGGTAGGACGGTTGTCTTATTAGTCTCTTTGATTTCCGTTGTATCGGCTGGCTGCAATCACGCTGAGGTAGATTGTTGTTTGGCAGTGGGGCTGTTTCTGGTTCAGAGTTCACTTCTACGTCGTTGCCCACATTCTCTGCAATTCCCTGAGGTGCAACCGTTTCTCCCTCCGGCTCCGCTTCCTGAGTTTCTATCAAACCGTCGTTTCCTTCGAACGGGTTCTCTAGGAATTCATCTTCTTCCGTACCTCCCCCCCCTCAGTTTGGTCATAGGGGAGTTGCAGACTGGCTGCTGGAAGCCGCGATCGTAATTGATCGATATGCCGTTTCCAAAGTTTATCGTCAAGACATTGTACCAGGTAAGATTAGGGGCCGGTTACACATACTACTGTCGCTTCCACCCACAACGGGTCGCCCGATAGGTTTTTAGCATAAACCAGGTCTTCTACCTGGAAGGTGCGACAGCGGCCGCTGGATCCTAGTGGTTTCTCCGGTTCGTAAACAGGGTGCAACCGGTCGAGGTGGGAACGGAGTCTTCGTCCCATCAGTAGTTCTGCGGGAGTTCTGCCGGTGACGCTATGTGGAGTTATGTGTTGCAAAAAGAGAATTTGATTGACCTTGTCGTCAATGTTGTCATAGTCTATCTTTTGCAAGGTTTTCTTCACAAATTGGACCATGCGTTCTGCTTTGCCATTGGTCGCAGGGTGCGCAGGCAAGGTGAGCGCATGGCGGATGCCGCGGTCAGCGAGGTACTGCTCGAACGCGAGTGCGGTAAATTGAGGGCTGTTATTGGATACCAGGACATCTGGTAATCCGTGGGTTGTAAAGAGTCTGTTTAAGATTTTGATAACTGCCTCGGAGGTCATAGTTGTCATGCGATGGATTTCGAGCCAATTCGAGGAGGCGTCGACGGTAAGCAGGAAGGTATGGCCTTTGGTTGGCCCCACGAAGTCCAGGTGAATTCGGGACCAGGGTCCACGTGGTGTTTCCCATTCAGTAGGCATGGCTTTTGGTGGGGCGTTGCTGACTTCTTGGCATTTGGGACAAGCTTTAACCCACTGTTCAATTTGCTTGTCAATGCCCGGCCACCATGTGTAGCTTCGCGCAAGGGCTTTCATTCGCACGATGCCGGGGTGGCCATCGTGCAAGGTTCTCAGCAGCGCTTTCTGGAGTCGTTCTGGGATAACGACTCTTTCGCCCCAGATGACACAGCCTTTCTGGGAGAAGAGCTCGGTTTGTCGAGTCTTGAACGGTGTGAAGTCATCGGATAACCGGTCCAATGGCCATCCGTGTTCTACCCAGCCCAGGACTCGTGCTAGGGTGTGGTCGCGTTTGGTTTCTCTCGCGATATCTCGGGTGGTTAGTGGCGGCGAGTTGAGTGCCTCGATTTGCAACGTGGTTACCGTTGGTGGAGGATTGTCGAGAGTCTCTGGAAGCGGTGCTCGGCTCAATGCGTCGGCGTGGGGAATGGCTTTCCCTGGGCGGTATTGCAGCCGATAGTTATAAGCAGCTAAGAATTCTGACCATCGGGTCATCCTAGGGGATAATATGTAGGGAGTCGGCTTATCTCCGGCTATTATCCCTAATAAAGGTTTGTGGTCAGTCACAATAGTAAAAGCCCGGCCATACATGTATTCGTGGAATCTTTTCACAACTGAGACAATTGCGAGGGCTTCTTTATCAATTTGTCCATAGTTCCGCTCAGTTTTTGAAAGAGTCTTTGAAAAATATGCAACAGGGGCTTCGTACCCATTAGGCAGTACGTGGCTCAAAATGGCGCCCACCCCGAAAGGCGATGCATCACAGGTTATAACTAATGGCAAAGTCTCGTTATACTGCATGAGTACAGAGTCAGAAGTGAGCAGTTTTTTAACATTTTGGAATGCCTGTTCTTCACGGTAATCCCATAGCCAATTTGCTTTTTTATCTAACAACCGGTGTAACGGTTCAGTGACAGTTGCTTTGTGCGGTAAAAATACATTATAAAAATTGATGAGGCCTAGGAACGCCTGGAGATCGGCCTTGTTTCGTGGCCTGGGAGCGTTTTTGATCGTTTTTAATTTACTTTCGGTAGGGTGAATGCCCTGACTATCAATCAGGTACCCTAAAAACTCAACGCTGTCAGTACACAATTTACATTTGTTTTTTTTAACCTTAAGACCGGCCTCTTGGAATTTTTTTAGGACTAATTTTAACTGGTCCTGTAAGATTTTTTTTGTAGGGGCTGCAATTAATACATCGTCAAAATAGGGGACCACGCCCTTAATCCCTTGCAATAACCTTTCCATAAGGCTCTGAAAAATCCCCGGGGCTACACTAACTCCGAATTGCAGCCGGGTACATTTAAAGGCACCTCGGTGCGTCACAACAGTTTGGGCCTGTGCCGTTTTTTCATCTACTGGTAATTGCTGATATGCCTGAGCTAAATCTAATTTAACGAAAATTTTCCCGCCCCCCAGGGAATGGAGGAGATGCTGCACCACCGGAACTGGATACGCGTTCTGCTGCAGGGCGTGGTTCAAAGTGGCCCGGTAGTCCCCACAAATTCGGATTGACCCATCTGGCTTAATGGGTGTTACAATAGGGGTTTCCCAAGGGGAGTAATCAATGGGCTCTAACACCCCCTGAGCTATCAGTTTGTCGAGTTGTTCGTCGATTTTCAATTTTAAGGCAAACGGAACTCGACGGGGTTTTAGGCGAATGGGAGCTATTTTTGGATCTAGGCTGAATGAAATCGGGGTCCCCTTGTACTCGCCTAAGCTGTCCGCAAAGATGTCCTTGAACTCATAGATAAGGTCTTCCTCCCAGTCACAGCCACTGACTCGGTTTACGCCGGCCACTTCAATGCCGAGTGGTGCGAACCATTGGAGGCCTAGTAGGCTAGGCCTATCTCTATTGATGACCGTTAAAGGTAAGAACGCTGTGTGTTTCTTGAAGAAGACTCGGACTCGGCAGGAACTCTGCAAAGCTCGATTTCTGTAGGAGTGGTTTACTGGCTCTCGCCGTGCGGGACGGTTTCCTGTTGATTGGCGATAGTTAGCTCCTTTTGAGGCCTGGCTGGGTCCTGGCAAGCTGCGGCAGACCCGTCCGATGTGGCCTCGTTTCCCACACTCATGGCAGAGTGCGTCACGGAATTTGTATTTGGACCTGGCATGGTTGGCTCCACAGCTAGCGCAAGGGCGTAAAGGCTTCGGGTGAGGGTCCCGGTCAGACCGCAGTCGATGGACCCCTTCTTCGTCGCTGTCTGACGACGAAGAGAGTTCCTCGGGTGCGTTGTCGCAAGCTGCCCTTCTGAACTAGGTGAGATTTCGCTGGCCGGCGGTGGTACCGGAGCGCGGTTTTGGTGTAGTTGTGCAGCCGACTTCCTGGTTGCTTCTGCTGCCGTAGCATTGGTGATGGCGTTGGCAAGGCTGATGCTGCCTTTCGCCATCAGCTTGCTTTGGACGCCTGGTGCATCTAGTCCCAGAACTATGCGATCTCTTAGTGCTTCTTCTAAATCAGTGAATCCGCAGAGGCCTTCCAAATTCCGGAGGTCTGCTATGAAGTCGGCCACGCTTTCTCCCTTTCGTTGGCTTCTCTGATAAAACTCGTGGCGTCTCATGAGGTGTAGGCACGGTCGGGGCATAGTGGTCTCGCAGGATAGGTTCGAGGTCGTCCCAATCCATGGCCTTCACTTCTCGGGGTTTGGCTAGTGCTTTAGCCATCTTAAATACAGTTGGACCGCAATGCGTTAGGAACACCGCCCGCTTCTTCCCGGCTGTGGCGTCCTTTAAGTTGTTCGTCTCTAGGAACATTTGGAAACGATCCATGTAAGACTCCCAGTCTTCTTGTGTTGGATCGAACGGAGCGGGTGGTACGATGCTGCCGGACATGGTTCCGTTGTTGGCATCGTCTGTCACGTGCTCAGTGTTCTTCGAAGTTTTGTTGGTTCAGATATCTCCATATCCCATCCTCGTCGCCAGTGTTATGTTTTGAGCATGGGCGAGAAAGAATGGCGACAAGCCTCTGAACGGTGAATTTCAGTTCTTTATTTACATTGTGACTTCCTCATTTTAAAGTAGTTAACCCTGCCTTATATAGGCAAACCTTGTAACTTTTAACCAATAATGAGCTAGGAATACTAGCTCTTATAACCAATAGAAACTCTCTGTTAAGGGCCAATCGGATTCCCCGGTCCAATCCGGTCCTGCCGCTTAACAGCCAATCAGAAGTGCAGGGCCAGAATCCTGCACTTACTCCAAGCTCACACTTTATTAATCTTTATTGCATACACAACAGTTTCCATCCATTATATTTATTATTATTGCAATGATACATAATATAATGACGAACTGCAAATCCCAGGATTCTTGGAATGGAGAGAAGACCTGGAATAGCTCACTTAGCAAAGGGTATAATAATCCATGCAGAGATGGATAATGAGAGCGGTCTTACATGCACCTCTAAACATGCAAATTGAAAGCATGTTTGGCCCAACATGTATTTTTCCTGGCTTCATACATCACATTTAAATCAATTAAAGCCCAATTTAGCATGTCTTGGGAGGAGAAGACATGGTTTGAGAAACATCTGATGGCCCAGCTGCCTTGTGGGACTCCTTGCCAGTGGATGGCAATTCCTCCAGGAGCCTGCAGGAAAGTCAGCAGGAGGTCCTTGTTGCAAGCAGCCCCTTCTGGCATCTGTCCACTTCCCAAGCCCTATGATGGATGTTTGGGCAATGCAGAACCTTTGGGACCTCTGCCCAGAGAAGCAGGAGTGGGGATGGATAGGTGGGAGTTCAAGTCTCTCGCTCCTCCTGCAGCCTCAGAGTGGTTCCCAACTGTCTTCCAAGAGAGGCAGACCTTTCCTTGCAAGCTGCTCAGATGGAGCTGTGGGGCGGAAGCAGAGGTGGTGAATTCAGCCAGTTCTGATCAGTTGTGGAGAACCAGTAGCAGAAGTTTTGAGTAGTTTGGAGAACTGGCCAACACCACCTTTGACTGGCCCTACCTCGTCTATTCTCTGCCTCCTGAGTCCCAGCTGATCAGCTGGGTCTTCTTTTGTTTGCCTGCACAGGAGAACTGAGCTGGAAAGTAGGCTAGTGGGGTGGGGAGGGAATGGGATTTTGCAGTATCCTTCCCCTGCCAGGCCCACCAAGCCACACCACAGAACCGGTAGTCAAAAAAATTGAATTCCACCACTGGGTAGAAGGGTCAACTCAAGGAAGAGCAAGTGGTGGCTGAAAGCTTTTCCTCTTTGTTTGAAAGAAAATAGAGCTTTGGACCCTTGTGGTATTTGTCTCCTATTGATAACTATCTGTTTATACATGAGTTACAAAAATTAGAAGGAAATGATATAGAGCAGGTGTAAGCTTCGGAAAGTCTGTTTGCTTCTTTTAAGCTCCTGAACTAAGTTAACAAATGTTAGAGTTCTTTCCTTTGGACTTTGAGATATCCTGGTCATCACTGGCTTGTCAGGGGTTTAACTGGCTGATTTTGTTTGTTTCTTTTTCTTTCTTAAAGGAAATGTGTAATCAGATTATCTGATGGAGATGAAAGCATGGATCAGCCCTGGAGTCAGAGCTGGTTTTCTGCCAGTTCAACTGAGACCAGTCCAAGATATAGAGAAAGGAAGGCAAGTCTCAAGACTCATGGCTGCCAATTTCTATCTGAGTAGTTGCAGAGAAATGGTTGAAAACCAGGTTGTTTAACACAATAAAATGAGTGCATGGAGAAAGGAACACTAGCTATAGAAAGATCATTTTTGTAAGCAAGTATTCTTGAGGTTTCTTTCTTGCATAAAAGAATGGTAAGCTTCAGATAGAAAATAGCATGTGTTACTTAAGTCTTCTAGAACTAAGAGCCTGAACACTCTTCTTCGGTCAAGTGAAAAGCTGAACTGCATAGGTCAGACCCAGAAAGAAAGCTGAACTAGGAAAAAATGAAAACTTATATGCATTTTATTTAAATGCAAATTAGCCAAAGCATGGGTTTTAATACAATGTCCCTCTAAACATACAGTGATTTTAACATGGCTTTTCCAAACTAATTGTATTTATTTACTGCCTCTGTGCCATAATAGGGTCTGCCTTGGTTGATTAAACTCTTTGAGTTTAACTGACACTCCATCTAAAGATGATGTGGACACAGCATTCCTTAAGGGAGGAGACCCAAAGGATCAATGAGAAGATGAATTCAATCAAAAGATCATGTTACCTGGGTTTTTATTTTCTAAGAGAAAAGGGTTCTGGCAAGGTAACTGGAGACTCAGTTGTGACAAGAAGGAAATTAAAAGGCAGAGTATCTCAGGTATGGTCTGAAAAATAGCACGTCCAATTGAAAGCAAGGTTGCAAACATGTCCCTGAAGCAGTGTAAAACAAAAGCAATCAAGGAGTGGCTTTGGTTTTTCATTTTTTCTTTTCTTTTCCACATCTAATAAAACTTGGCCACAACTGGGTTTATTTACATGGGATATCTGGACATAACCTTAGGCAAGTTCTAACACCTCAGACTTAATTCAGATGAGTAGTTGCTGAGTACCTCCAGTTCCCGATGGGAGATAAAATCTCTCAATGACTTCTCCTGCAAAACCTGAGCTTTCCTGTTCCTGGAAGAAAACTGCAGGGGTCGAATGCAGAACTGCACGACTGAGCAGGGGAACAGGGCAGATGTTGGGGATGTGGTCATGTGAATGCAAGTAGACTTAGCTTGGGGAAGAGGGAGAGAGCAGTGACCAAGAAGGGAGCAGGAGAGACAGCTCAGCTCTCAAAAGCAGAAGATCTTAAAAAGAATTTCTCAAAATAACCCTGTCCGGAAGGGTGTCTCTGCCTCTGCCTCTCTGTCTCTGTCTGTATCTCTGTCTCTGTCTCTTTATCTCTGTCTCTCTGTCTCTCTCTCTCTCTCTCACACACACACAAATAATGTAATAGAGTGACCAGTATAGTCCTGAGTTAAGCAAGATAAGGGGCTTAATGGTGTGATAAAAGGATGTCCTTTTAGAATCTTGCATTGGAGCAGTGCAGTTGGATGGTGTTAGACTGTGGCCTAAAGAGAAAGCTGACTTGAATACTTCCACCCATCCTTGCATCAAGGCCTGCAATGGGATGCCTGCGTAATCATCCCTGTCTTGGACTGTCCTGTCCTCCATCTCAAGGCTGTCTGTGGATAACATCACAAGGAGGAACATATAGAGCTGTTTTTGCACCTGTCTGGCTTAAGGATGCCTTCAACCTTTTCCATTCACTATTATTACCTTTATTGTCAGAGTACAACCTGTGTACAATGAGATTGGCTGAGCCTCCCTTTGTGCACACCCGCCAAACACAACTCACAGTGAGGACAGAAGTCCCTAACCCAGACCCAATCTTATTACACTATGTGACCTTGTTGCACAACGCACCAGCCACACAAGTCTATCATACTTTGTTGACATGAAGTTATTTTCCGTTCAGGAGTCTGACAGCCCACGGGTAGAAACTGCTCTTCATAAACTGGGGATTAATTGATGGTGATAAGATAGGGATGTGGCTGTGGAAGTATTTTGCCTGCTCTGACCAGGTTCCGATGGAGACTCTGTCTGCTAAGCCAGCCTCTGGGACGAAGAAGTCTCCTGTGCATTTTGCTCCAAAGAATTATTTCTTCATCATATTAACATTGAAGATAGTTTTTCTCTGATTGGGAACATTTCTGGTTAAAAATAGAAAGCTGTTGACAAAAAGACTAAATATCAACTACAACCTTGGCACTTTCTGACAGCAGAGTCTTAGCATCAAATCACAGAAGCTGTTACAAGGCAAACTGCACATAAGGAAATGTCTTCCTTGCTAAAAGATCAGTCAGGGCCAACCAGAGTCCCAGCTGCCTTGCTTGCCAGAGAAATGAGTCTTCCCTCCCCTCATTCCCCCTCCTTTCCCCCTCCCTCTCATCCTTTCAAGTCAGGAAGGTTTCAGGGCATGTAAACAACCAGGGAGGCTGCTTCTGCTTTTTTCTGTCTGGCCCTCCTGATGACCTCCAGGACCATTCAGAAGAAGCCTATCATTTTGTTTTATTTGATGGACTGGGATTAACTCTCTTGCAAGGTTTTATCCGTTGTAGCCATAAGCATGTCTGAACCTTCCTTGCAGCTCCTGCTGACTTTGTCTCAGTGCAAAAGCATGCTTGTGGTGGATAATGCATGGATCAGTCAAAACAGGCTACCTTGTTTAACAAATGTTTGCAAATACAATAGTATTTTTTAAAAAATAATCCTTTGGGAAGAAGAAGGCAGGTGATGCAGATATAACAAATTGTAAACACCAGGTAGAAACAGTCACTGGCCATGGATGTGGTGGATTTGCATGCATGTTGCAGCTTGGCTGATGATTTGCAAAATCACTTTGGATGGGCACTGACAGGGAAAGTTAGATTCCTGCTGAGAAAATGTCAGGATTCCTGCAAGGAAATCAGTGAAGACTGGGAAGCCCAAATGGCGAGGCAGAGGTTTAGAGGATGGGGTGATGGATTGAGCAGGAATATGGAATGGATGGCTTTTGCAAGGGGAAGCTTGAGCATCACCTAAGAAGTCCCTGAAAAGAGGTCAGATGGTGGATTATCATAACAGAGCTATTGTAAGTCAGATCTCTAGTGGATGAATTGGGTCTGTGGTAAAGTTCTGGGTGTGTAAGTGCAGGGAGGCTGGGTGGGGGAGACTTACTCTAGTGACTTGTAATCTTTCCTGCTGGCTTCCCCATTGGAGTTTCTGGGGAACCCTGCAGGAAAGGTTGCACATGGCAACTATGTGGTCATGGTGCAAATGGTTTGCCATGCACAAAGATAGTGATCCTGTGACTGCAGGGTACCAGACAGCTAAAACTCCAGGGATCAATCATAGCCACCATTTGTTCAACAGTGTCATAACTTGGAACAGTTGCTGACTGAATGGTCATAGGGTGCCTGTATTAGAGATCAGGATTGAGGGGTGCTGTCTTAGCCCCTCAAATTTGGAAGGGAAGTGTTCTGTACGCTCATTTGCATTCTTGAAACCCCGCGCTTTGGTTGGCCAAAGCGCGGGGCGATCTGATTGGTTTAGCAAGCCGCGCTGATTGGCCCGCTGAGAATCTCCCATGATTGGTGGAAACGAATCTCGGGAAATTCAAAGTGGTGTCATTGGCCGCGGCCGCTGATTTTCCCTCGGAGCCAGATCGGTTCCGGGGACTAAATAAAGAGCTGAAACCCAGTCACCGCCTCCTGGTCTCCTTGCCGACGAACACGACACTGGCGACGAAGGTGGGATTCCGAATCTGAACCCCATCAAGCACGTGTCCGACGGAAGCAAGACCAACGAGATGGCAGCATCGCTTCGCCCGCGCCCTTTAATCCTGCTAGTGAGGATTGGGAATCCTACACGGACAGATTCCGCATGTTCCTCGAATGCAGTGACATGAAGGATGCCACGGGGCCGAAAAAACAAGCCGTCTTCCTGACACACTGCGGGCAAGCAGTGTTCAAGATGGCGAAAGCCCTAGCGAAACCCACTGACGTCACAGGGATGGATTGGGCCGACCTCGAACCTTTGCTCCGCAAACACTACGCCCCCGCTGTGCCAACCCTCATCAGGCGGCACGAGTTCTACCGGCAGGACCAGAGACCGGGCGAAAGCCTCAGCGACTTTTTTGCAGAGCTGTGGAACCTAAGAGGCCTGTGCGGATTCTCCGACATGGACGAGGCCCTACGGGACCGAGTCATGCTTGGACTTCGGGATCCAGTCCTACAGAGTCGGCTGATAGCCAAAGGCGACATCGCCCTCGCCGACGCCATTGCTGAAGCCACCACAGCCAAGGCCACCCAGCAGTCGGCGAACCGCATGTGGAGATCAGACGCAGGGGACCGCACCGTGACCACCAACCCTGGATGGGCGACCGAGGCCCAACCGGAAGCAAGTCACCGCGAGACCACCACCCACCATGGCGAATTCCACTCCGCCTCCGACACTTCGGACGAGGAGGAGGAAATCCACTAGCTCCAGGCAGGACGCGACCAGCGCAGTTGGCGGGGTCGTAAGTTGGAGACCGCGTGTGCCGGTTGTGGAGGCGACCACCCTTGATCTGAGTGCCGTTTCTTCAATGCAGTCTGCCAGCACTGCGACAAAAAGGTTCACATCGCCCGCGTCTGCCAATTAAAGAAAGCCTACAGCTCCAGACGGCAGGACCACAGCAAGTGGAGACGGGACAGCACACACCCCAGAACCAGAGATTGCCCAGCCAACAGCCAATGGGACCGGAGCGGGCGAACCCGACGAGGTGGTGAGACCCGGCGGAAGGAGGAAACCCACCAGACGGTCATCATCGGCCATGCATCAACCACCGATGCCCGAAAAGTCTATGTGGAGGTAGGCATCGAAGGTGAGCCATGCAAAATGGAGGTGGACTCCGGGTCCTACCTCTCCATGGTTGCCTGGCAAGAGATCAAATGCTTGGTGTCTACCATCCAAAAGAAGGGACTAGAGAACCAGAGACTAATCATTAAAGACTACCAGGGAAACTGCATCCCGGTAGTCGGAACCGGACAATTCAAAGTGACATTTAAGGGCCGCACTGCAAAGCTTCCCCTGATGATCGTGGACCGAGACCGACCCAGCCTTTTGGGACTGCAATGGTTCGTACCACTCAGCATCGAAGTCACAGGCATCAACCACATCGCCGAGACTGATTGGGAGCAACAACTGGCACAGGACTTCCGGGAAGTGTTCGATGGCACCCTAGGCAAGTACTGAGGCCCCCCATCTCCCCCAAGATGCCTAAAACCAAGGCGGGTACCTTTTGCACTCCCGGATGTCATCATGTTGGACAACGGGCCCCAATTCACCTCGCTGGAATTTGAAAAATTCCTAGTGGAATGGGGCATACGACACGCACTGACAGCCCCGGCGCCTCTGGCGGCGAACGGAAGGGCAGAACGGATGGTTCAATTTACAAAAAAATCCATCCAGAAAATCGAATACTGGGAGATCCAAGACAAAATAAATAAAATGCTTTTTATACAACACATAACCCCGAACATGACAATGAACAAAAGCCCGGCAGAGCTACTAATGAGGAGGAAAATAAGGTCCCCACTCGATAGACTGCACCCCACATAAAACCTGGAAAAACCCCCAAAATCCTCCAGCAAGCACCGATCCTTTGCACTAGGTGATGCCGTCTACGTAACCGGAGACCCACTGTGGGTACCAGCAACCATAACCCAACTGACAGGTCCCCGCTCGTACCAGCTGCAAACAACCGACGGACGAGCGTGGAAACGCCACATCAATCAAATAAGATCGAGAACAGCCACGAGAAACACAACCGACATGCAACCAGACATAAACAATCCCCTTAACACAAGCTAAGAGGGGAGGGAATACCCCGGGAACCAAAACCCAGAAGAAAGGAACCAGCCATACTCACCAGCAAGCAGCCAGCTAGGAACCACACCAGGGAGAAGCAGCCAGGCCAGCTCGACCAGCCCGGAAAGACCGGGAGGGAGCTGTGACGAGCGGCCCAGCAAGGCATACCAGGCGGTTCCATCGACGAGGCCGAGAGACACAGAGAACCTGACCGAACTGGCCGGGAGCCAACCAACGACTGACCTGCGCAGGTCCAGTAGGCAAGTGCGGAGCCCCGCCTACTTATGGGACTATGTTACGTAGGACCAAACCAAGAGGGGGAGGATGTTCTGTACACTCATTTGCATTCTTGAAACCCCGCGCTTTGATTAGCCAAAGCGTGGGGCGATCTGATTGGTTTAGTGAGCCGTGCTGATTGGCCCGCTGAGAATCTCCCGTGATTGGTGGAAACGAATCGCAGGAGATTCAAAGCAGTGCCATTGGCCGCGGCTTGAGAATAAAAAGCCGCTGTTTTTCCCTCGGAGCCAGATCGGTTCCGGGGACTAAATAAAGAGCTGAAACCTAGTCACCGCCTCCTGGTCTCCTTGCCGATGGACACGACAGGAAGATCTTGTTCCCTTCTGGGAAGCAGCAGAAGAGTTCCAGGCTTCCATTTCTTCTGCCAAGGCAGGAGAGGAGAGAGGAACTGGGTCAGCCAAAGGAGAGCCTTGTGGTTTTTCCTCAAGGTCGGCTGCTCGGTATCCTTTGCCTCATCCTCCAAGGGGGTCATTTTTTTTCAGTTTTGCTCTTGGCAGTGAGCCCAGATGCAGGAAAGGGCAATGAAAGCTTGGTTGTCAGATCTCTAAAGACCAAATGGGGTAAATTTGAAAGAATGCCAGGCAATTGCTCATCCTAATTAATGTCAGTGACTTAAATGAACATGGTGTTATTCACCCGGCTATTACCTCTTTCCTCTCCCTGACTAACTCAGTCCTCGTAAACTTCACCTTGGAGCCTCCACAAACTTTGCTCCGAGGCATTTTTCAGAACCGTGCTTCATTGGGGAAATGAGCTTCCCACAACAATCTTCCAAATGATTTCCCTTTCCATTTTCTTGTGCAACAAGGGGGTAGGGATACGTTTTGCCTCCTCTACAGAACATTTTTCCCAATCCTGGAAATTTTTCTTTTCAAGTCAAAAATTCAGGACAGGGAAACAAGAAGGGGAAAGCATCCACATTTCACACATGGCCCAGAGAAGATTTCATTTCAGGTATGAAAGCTTTTTTTTTTAAACAAAAGGGAATTGGGAGCTTCAAACCTCCATCTTTCTGTCCATTCTTGTGACTGTTTGAGACCTGGTTCTGAATCCAAGACCCTCCTGTCTGTTACGCTCCATGGACATCAAAGCCAGAGAAGGAACAAGGGCCAAGGAGGCAGGAGCTGGAAGGGAGCCAAAAGGCCTCTGGGGTTATGCTCTCCCATATCACACAAGCCTTTGTCCACCAAAGTAGTCGAGGCTCTGGATGCTGGTAGCCCATCGCCCCAATCTCAGTGCTGGGGTTGATATTACTAGTAAACCACCATTGCCAGTCTGTTTTCCTTCTCTCTCTCACTTTCCCTGTCCCTCTGCCTTCACATCCAGCTGTGGAATTGTGCTTGAGCTGCATGGGAAGAAATGCATCTGGTGTTAATGTGCTATTGTCAAGCTCAAAGGTCCTTCCAAAATCCCAGGCCCCTAATTGCAGACAGCCCATTTCAATCTGGAAAGCTCTAAAATGTGCCTGAATCAGCCTTACTTAACTTTGAGATGGTGCACACCCCATCACAAATCATAAGCTCTGTAATTGTGAGAGTTCTTTGCTCTACAAGGGTGGGACATACCACAACATAGCAAATCTGCATACAGAGCTTTATTGAGACACACACCTTTCCCAACAAAAGGCTGTTGTTGTGGGTCAAGCAAAAGTCTTCCAGTCTATCCAGTAGCAAGCAAGCCTTTCCCCAAAGATTCTTGCACTTGTGGGGATGAGGCGCTGTTTGGATGTGGTGGTTCCTCCAGCTGCCAGGCTCTGTTGTTAACCAGGGTTGCTTTGGAGCAAACCGGCTGAGCTCCCAGGCCGAGTTTAGGCAAGGCTTCCACCAGGACAGGCTGCTGTCACCTGGTCCAGCTGCCATAGCTCTCCATCTCCAGGTGTGGCCTCTGCTTCCTCTCCTGTATGTCTTTGCTGACCCTTTTTTTAAAAGCAAATTTTATTAATTTTTAAAGACATACAAAACATAGATACACAAAAATACAAAACATAAAAAATCTCTTTTCTGAAAGTTGCTTAGTCCCGGGTTAAAACTCTTGGTACAGACACAAATTCAAATTCATATTCATTTTACATACCATTCCATATCTTATTAACATTTTCATTTTTCTATATAACTTCTCCTTTCTTTTAAATTTTCTCAATTTTATTTTACTTATCTCCTCTCAATTCAAATCATAATATTTATTATTCTTTGTCTGTTCTATTTCCAACTATCCATTCATCTTTCTTCTTTGAAAAAAAAAAAAACTTATCCAGTACACTAATTGGAGTATGACGCCTTTATCTCTTTCCCCTATATTTATAATACTTAATATAGAATACATAGCTTACATTGGGATTCTGTCTGGTACATTCTAAAATTATGCAGTATTATCAAAACAATACAAATCAATTCATTAATATTAATATTCATTTATATCTTAAACATTTAACACATTTTTTTTCAGTTAAATCATATACTTCTATGGGAGCACCTATTTTCCATAATTATTCCCCCCCCCACATCGCATATTATAGATCATTATTTCATTACATGTTCCCCCTTCTCCTTCTTCAAATTTCTCATTTCACAAATAGTTTCACTAGTATATCATGGTCTAATCATTAATATTAACAATCATTTATATCTTAGACATTTTACCCATTTCAATTAAATATCATGCCTTTGTGGGAACACTTCTTATACTTTCCAGAATTATTCCCCCCCCCCCACATCACATATCTTAAATCATTGTTTCATTAAAGTACTCCCCTTTCTAAACAAAGATTTCACTAAATTATACTAAATATTTTATCACATTGTGAATTGCATATTATTTCCGATCTTCTATGGTTATTTCTAAGTACAGATATAGAAATACAACCTTATGTACCTTTCTAGAATCCCTTTTTCAATAAAAATTTATCCATTATCTCTAAAAAACTTTTGTTTCTTTGCATTTTGCTCCCCACCATTGAGGCTTCTCATCCCTTCCTTTCTCCCTTGCTTCTTCTTCTCCTTGTCCTCTTTACCCCCTTGTCTCTCCACCCCCCTTTTATTCTGCTTTCCTCCTTTCTGTTGTTTTCTAGCATAGTATCCCCTTTTCAATTTCTTCTTCTCTTTTTGGATTGTTTTTCCAGGTCTTAAAGTCTTCTTCTTCTCCTTTTTCTCTTTCTTTTTTTCTTCCCCAACCAAAGTCACTTGTTCTTCAAAGATGGCCTCTTCTTTGTCCCAATCATCCTGTTGCTCATTCAACTTTGCATAAGTACAAACCGCCATTTCTAAAAATTGAAAAAGAGTGCCAAGGACATCTTTCCCTTCTTGCTTTTCTTTTTCATATTTTTGGTAAATAAGTTTTAGTCCATCCACAAGTGATGCCATTATGTAGAGAAAAAGTTTTTCCAAACAACCACCCAAGTGCTTTTAATCAGAAATAATTCTCAGAAGTTCCAAAGTCACCAAGCAGTCCAAGCAAGTTGTTTCTTTTAAATACTTTCCCCTTTTTCACTTTCTCTTTCTGGGGTTAAAGTTTGATCACAAAGTTCTCTTTTGGAAGTCTTATTGATGTTTAGTAACTCTTTAAAATTAACTCTTTAGAGTTTTAGGCAATCTTCTCCTTATTTTCAAGTTGCTCCAATTTTTTTTCCCTCTCCCTTCCCATTCACAGCCAAAAAAGATTCTTTTTTTTCCCCTTTAAATATTCAGAAATCCTTATCCCTTCAACATTCAATTACCCCCAACACAGGTTTTTGGATTTCTCTTATGATTCCATCACTGTCACGTTAGGAAGGAGAGTGAAAAGAAAAAAAAACTTTCTCTTTTAGAATGTTCGCCGCTTGTAACTCTTTCTGGAAACAATGTATCCTTAGCAGCCTTCCAAATTCCAGGGCACTCTCTCTTAGCTTTGTCCCAGTCAGAAGCAACTTTCACAGCTCTTCCCTCTTCCTCCAGCACAAATCTTACCCGGCTGCAGGCTTCTTTGTGGTGGCCATTACTGACCACCGCTCCACCACCTTGGGAAAAAGGGGTTATTCCCGGCTGAGGAGGGGGTCTGCGATACCCCCAAACCTCTATCCGGATCCCTTCTGTCTTCGGCTGCCTCTACAAGGCAGCCCCAGCCCCAGACCCATTTAGATCAGGGGCACCTTGGTGGCGAGCGCAGCAGGAATTCTGGAGAGTCGCTAATTCCTGCCGCTGCCGAAGCCACACAAAACCGGAAGCCGCTGACCCTTTTTCTTCTGCACCCCAACCCCACTCTGCCTTAGCCCTTGTGAACTAAGAGTCTTGGGGTGAAGGACGAAGCAAGGATGCCTCTGGACATGGACGCATCCTTGAAAGCCCCCAATGTGGCTCAAGTAGACAGGTAGCTGCAGCACCAGCTTGGATATCTGGAAGTGAAGGGTAAGCCAGGAAACGTGTCTGCAAATGCTTTTCAAAGGAGCAACCCCAACTTCTCTCCCTCACAGCCATACTGGAGCCTTATAACAGCTCTGTGATCCTCCTGAAAATAACGATTGCATTTTCTGTCCTTCTGCATATTAGAAGGAAGTGATTTACATGGCATAAGAAGACAGGAATCCACTAGTATATATCCAGTGCTCTAAAAACCTGAAATGTAACCTGATTTCAGCATTTGTGAATGCTACTGTGAAGAATCCTGGGAAATTCCCTCTCCTCCGCTCAGGAATTGCTCTCAGAAACCATCACTCACCTCACTATTCTTGGCATCCTTTCTCAAGCAATGTCGAGGAGTAACAATGTCCATAGAATCTGTCTTGTGTGGATGCCCAGGCTGGTGTGTGGGGCTAGGTGGGCAGTTTCGGTGGTTTAGGCCTTTACACTCAGCTGTGAAGTTGTGCTGGAGCCTCATGGGAAGAAAGGCATCCAGTGTTGCTGTGCTATTGTCAAGCTCAAGGATCCTTCTAAAGTCCCAGGCCCTTAATTGTTGCAGAGGAGCCAGCTCAATTCCAGATGCAGTTAAAAGGTGAAAAAAGGAAGAAGAGAATGTAACTGAAGGAGACTGAAGCCCTCCTCGTCCTTGTCTTCCTCCTCTTCCTTCTCCTCTTTGTCTATCTTCTCCTTCTCCTGTTTCTTCTCCTTCTCCTGTTTCTTCTCCTTCTCCTGTTTCTTCTCCTTCTTTTTCTGTTTCTTCTCCTTCTCCTTCTGTATCTTCTCCTTCTCCTTCTCCTTCTCCTCCTCCTCTTCCTTCTCATCTATCTTCTACTCCTCCTCTTCTTCCTCCTCAAACTTTTCCTCCTCCTCCTCCTCATCTGTCTTCTCTGCTTTCTGTATCTTCTTCTCCTCCTCCTCCTCCTCCTCTTCCTCCTCCTCTAACTTCTCCTCCTTCTTATCTCCTCCTCCTCCTAGCCAGTAAAAGATGTGCCTCGTGTAGATGTCCAGGAGAGAGCCACCCCCAACCTGCCAGTCCCTGGTGGGCGGGAAGGTACATCAGCCAGCTGCCTCTTGATCTGGGCTCTGGGAGATTCATAGAATCACAGGGCTGGAAGGGACCTTGCAATCTCCTAATATAAATTGCACCTCTCTTGATTGGTGCTCTTTTGTGAGTTGACAGATCTCTGTTCACATCCCTGTCATGTTCATATGCTCCATTTGAAAGCTTCTGTGAGGATCATGACTGGAAGTCTCTTGGAGGAAATCCATACATGCCTGACAGCACATTTGCTTTGTGAAAAATGTCTTACAACTCCTGCTGAGAGCTCAGTTTTCAGAGGAGATAATCAAATATGTCTAGCACAGCAGAGATATATTTTATTTATCTTTGAATTATTCCATGTATCCCCTCTTACTTTGTTCTTATACACTGAGATCAATTTGGAACCTCCTGTGTGTGTTTTTTATTTTTATTTTAAAGACAAAATATCTTTAACTCGGACTTCTCTTCAAGTCAGACTTAGGAAGGCCTGCAGCTATGCAAATAGGCCCCTGGCCACAGCTGCCACCCTCAACACCAAGGACAGCTGGGGGATATGTGGACTCCCAAACCACAAAACTGTTACCCACCCAGATCAAGCTGTGGTTCAGTTCCAAAGTTCAGCTTTTTCTTTCCCAAGAGTACTTGCTTATTGTCTGGATTTATACATTTTAGATTCATGGAGTTTCTCAGTCCTCCAGGTCATGGTTGTCCCAAAGGTGCTTTTTCAAGAGACAACTGGACTTCCTTTGTTTTTCCTTGAAGACATTTTGCTTCTCACCCAAGAAGCTTTTTCAGTTCTGAATGGTGGGGGACCATTTTTTCTTAGAGGCCACTCCTGCTATGCACTGGCAAGCCCTCTGGCAGCCATTTTGACTCTATCCACCACCTGATTTCAAGATTTCCAATACATCCAGCAGCCTGAAAATTTGATCTATGCCACTGCCTAATAATAATGTTTAATAATTCTTCTTCCAAGCAGGATTTACTTTCATGGAGATTAATTAGTGAAAAATATTAAAATATATTTCCCTTTTTCCCATTAGGGAACTATTTGTCATTGTATCACCCAGTTACTAATGCCTAACTCATGATAGGACATATTATACTATAAATCATTAAAGGAGCTACATTGGATGATAATTTGATAAACAGAGCCATAATTTAAACATGCTTCTCCATAACGCTGAGAAATAAGATTTATTTTATCAAATAAATTTTAATTATGCACTAACTCCAATGGAGAAAGGATGACATGGGTGGTAATTTGCCTACAAGTTTTTTTGCAAGTGCTAGAGAATGTCTCCTGTCATCTTCAGGCTTTGGTGGTACCTATTGCTAACTAGACAAACACATATTCTGCAAATATCGCCAATGATCTTAGAGGGACAGCATTTATCTATGGCCCTTCCTGTGGTGCCACTCTTTCCTTCTTCTCCAAGCTTTATGGAAGTCAGCCATAGACTTGTCTCTGCTGAACCTACCTGGGTTTGTTGAGAGTGCACAGAAAGTGAGACAATCAGGGTTCCTCTTCTTCCACAGGAGAAAGCAGGAATGGACCTTCAGGCCATGTCCACTTCCTGAGCAATTCCTTTGGTAGCAACTGAATTAAATGGAAAGGTCTGCTCCCTGGTGGTCCCAGGACAGGCCAACTAGCTCCCAAATCTGAATTGTGCAGAAGTGGCATTCAGCAGGTTCTGACCAGTTCTGGAGAACCGGTAGTGGAAATTTTGAGTGGTTTGGAGAACCGGCCAATCCCACCTCTGACTGTCCCTGCCCCCATCTATTCTCTGCCTCCCATTGAGTCCCAGCTGATTGGCTGAGTCTTCTTTGGTTGTCCTTCACAGGAGAACAGAATTGGAAAGCTGGTTAGTGGGATGGGGAAGGAATGGGGATTTTGCAGTATCCTTCCCTTGCCAAATCCACTAAGCCACACCCACCAAGCCATGCCACACCCACCAAACCAGACCCATAGAACCAGTAGTAAATTTTTTTGAATCCCACCACTGGAGTTGTGGCTAAAAGGACAAACCTACCTGCCCATCAGGTAACCGTTAAAACCTTCTGGGATGACACCACAGAGAGAATGTGGAAAAGATACCATGGATGAAAATCCTAAAGGGGAAAACAACTCAAGAATCTTGGGAAACTCTAAAAAGTATGATCATAGAAGCCCAGACCAGCACAATACCACTGAGAAAGAAAAAACAAGAAATCCAAGAAGAAACCAGCATGGCTGCACAAAGATCTTTCTGGCAAATTGAAAGAAAAAAAGGACAAGTACAAAAAATGGAAAGAAGGACATACAACTTAGGCAGAATATCAACAGATAGCCAGAATCTGCAAAGACGAAGTCAGGATAGCAAAGGCTCAGAACGAACAAAGACTTGCAACAAAAGTCAAAGATAATAAAAAAAGTTTCTTCCAACATATAAATAACAAAAATAAAAAATAAAAAATCAAGGAAATAGTTGGTCCACTAAAGAGAGAAGATGGCAAGGAAGTAACAGGCAACAGACAGAAAGCAGAGCTGCTTAACTCATTCTTTGCATTGGTCTTTGCAAAAAGAAACTATAGCTCAACCCACCAAAAACATAACTGTAAAAGACAGACCAGAAATAAAAGCTAAAATAAGCAAAAAAATAGTAAGAGAACACCTGTCTGATCTTGATGAAAACAAATCACCTGATGGATTACATCCCAGAGTTTTAAAGGAGCTGGCAGAGGTCATATCAGAACCACTGCACCATATCTTTCAAAAATCCTGGAGCACCAGGGAACTACCAGAGGACTGGAAAAGAGCTGATGTGATTCCCATCTTCAAAAAAGGAAAAAAAACAGACCCAGGAAACTATAGACCAATCAGCCTAACATCAATACCCAGGAAGATACTGGAAACGATAATTTAAAAAAAACAGATCTGCCAACATCTAGAAACAAGTAAAGTAATAACAAGCAGTCAGCACAGGTTTATCAAGAACAGATCATGCCAAACCAATCTTATTTCATTCTTCAACACAGTGACTAAATTAGTAGACCAGCAAAATATCATGGACATAATATATTTAGATTTCATCAAAGCATTCGACAAAGTAGACCACAACCTACTTCTTAGTAAGCTAGAAAAAAGTGGAATAGATAGCATCACCATTAGAAGGACCCACAACTGGCTGGCAAACCATACTCAATGAGTGGTCCTTAACTGGTCTAAGTCTACATGGAGGGAAGTAAGCAGTGGGGTGCCACAAGGTTCTGTCTTAGGCCCAGTACTCTTCAATATCTTCATTAATGACTTAGATGAAGGAATAGAAGGGGAACTTACCAAATTTGCAGATGATACTAAGCTGCCAGAAATAACTAACACCCAAGAAGATAGGCTCAAGATCCAAATGGATCTTGACAGATTAGAACACTGGGCCATATCTAATAAAATGAAATTTAATGTAGAGAAAAGTAAAGTCCTACACTTAGGCAAGAAAAACCAAAAGTACACATATAGACTGGGTGAAACCAGACTCAATAGCAGTAACTGTGACAGGGATCTTGGAGTCTTAGCGGACAACCAGCTAAATAGGAGCCAGCAGTGTGCAGCAGCAGCCAAAAAAAGCTAATGCAATCCTAAATTGTATTAACAGAGGGGTACAATCAAGATCAAGGGAAGTACTAATACCACTCTATAAAGCCTTAGTAAGACCACACCTAGAGTACTGCATCCAATTTTGTTCACCACATTATAAAAAAGATGTTGAAACTCTAGAAAAAGTACAGAGAAGAGCAACCAGGATGATTAGGGGACTGGAGGCTAAAACATACAATGAACAGTTGCAGGAACTGGGCTTGGCTAGTCTAGTAAAGATAAGGACAAGGGGAGACATAATAGAGGTCTTCCAATATTTGAGGGGCTGCCACAGAGAGGAGGAAGGGGTCAAGCTATTTTCTAAAGTGCCTGTACGCCAGACAAGGAATAATGGATGGAAACTGAACAAGGAGAGATTCAACCCGGAAACAAGGAGAAACTTTCTGACAGTGAGAACAATCCACCAGTGGAACAGAAGTTGCCCTTGGAAGTTGTGGGAGCGTCATCACTTGAGACTTTCAAGAAGAGATTGGACTGCCATTTGTCAGAAATGGTGTAGGGTCTCCCGCTTGTAGATGACCTACAAGGTCCCTTCCAACTCTGATTATCTGTAATCTGTAATCTGGTGCCTATTTGCCACTGGTATCTGAATGGAAAGAGAGGGCTGGAGGAGCAGAAGCCGAATGAGGTTCTACCCACTTCTTCTGATAGGTTAGACATGCTGCCACACAGAGAAGATCAGCCTTTTCTCCAAGGCACCTGCAGGCAGGACAAGAGGTAACTAATAGAAACTTCATAAAGAAGGTTCCAACCTAGATCCAACCTAGAAATCCAAGGAAGAATTCCAGGTTAGTGAGAAGAATTTCAGAGGAATGGCTGGCCTTCAGAAGTTGTGAGTGCCCATCACAAGCTTTTAAGAGAAGTTGACAGTCACTCGTGAGACATGGTATAGGGTTTCCTTCAGGAGTTTGGGGTTGGACTAGATTCAAAAGATTAAAAAATTTCATACAGAATGTATGAAAAAAATGAGCATTATAAATAATCTGCATTTTTTAATCAAGACCCCTTCCAATTCTGTTATTTTATGTTCTATGGCTATATAAATTTGAATCCTTTTAATGACATATTTTCCCACTGATCCAGCTGTACATTACAGCCAAAACATTGAGCTCATTTTTTTCATACATTCTGTAACCCATTCTTCCTTTGTTTCAAATTTCAAGTTTATACATTTTAGCAATTGCATGTTCACCACTGGTGCACAATTGCATTTCAAGTTTTGTTTTGTTATCTATCTGGAAACTTTCTGATAACTGTAAATGGAAAACCATTTGCAACTACATCCCTCTGTTCTTGGTTCTTCTTTTGATTTAATTTTATATCCCCCTGGACAGCTTTCCTTTTCTATGGAATTCTTCTTCTGGAATATCCATTCCATATTCTCAATATATCTAACAAAACGATTTTAAAATCCATTAATTTTAATGTTCTTGTGCTATAAGTATTCATGCCATCCATACTTCAGGTTATGATCTTTTCATTCTAAAAGTCTCCTGTTCCTCAACTTCTTCCATTCTTTCATCCAGACCAAATCACAAGCTGCAAAATACAATTTAAAATCTGGCAAAGCCAGTCCTCCTCCCCCCCCCTTTGCATCTTGTTACCAGTTTATATTTAATTTCCCCCTTTGCCATACACATTTCAACATATCTCTTTTCCATTGTTTAAATGGTACATCAATTGTCAAAGCAGATATTGTCTGAAGCAAAAACCATAATTGAAAACATTTACTTTTATCACAGAAATCAACCCTGACAGCAACAATATCTTTTAAAACTTCTGATTCAATCTGCAAATACACTAGCATTTTTTAATCAACTGCATCAGAAGTTGCATGGAAGACCTTGTAGAGTTTAAACAATCTGAGAACAGCTAGAGCTCTGATGAAAATAACCCCCATGTTTTCCATCTCATAGTTTTCTGCAAGAGTCATTAGCCTCATCAAAGTTAATTAAGTTCCAAAGACGACAATACAAGCAAAGGGCCAAAGATTTTAATGCTGACCAGTTAAAACTCCCTGGTGACATCTTAATCATCTTCCTGTTCAATATCACCATTAGCCTGGGAGCTTCAGCTGAGTCTATTGGGCTCTGCTAACTGTCTTTTAATAATATCATTTGTTTCGTTTTTCCTGATTAGTTTTGTTAAACTTCTTATTAATGTTTTACTTTAGAAGGGAAAAAAAAAGGCACAAATTGCCGTTCTGGGGTAAAATAATAATACAGTCTTGGGACTAAAGTCTTTGTGGCAAATCAAAGATGGTCAGTAGTAGTGATGGATAAGTGGACTTTGCTATAAACAAAGAGGAAGATCTGGAGATGACCTCCACAGAAATTGACAACAAGCGTGAGGAATTGAGACCTTGGTACAAAACAAGAGAAGAAACCAACGACAAAGAAGGGTGGGAAAGGTTAGTCAAAGGTGAAAAGGTCCTTCTGATATGGAAAGCCTAGCCTACTGGCACACTCTAATGTGACCCCCCCCCCCAAGCCCAAGTATTTCTGTCAGGGGAATGGCCTCTTCTTTTCCAGGTCTATAGATAGAGTGGGTAAGAGTTGGCAGAAGAGATGTTGCTGTCACTGCTTGTGCCTCACTCAAATGAAGAAAATTGGTGTGGAAAGGGGGGGTTGATGAAGGTAGACAATTTATCTTATGGGCCATGGTGGCACAGTGGTTAGAGTGCAGTACTGCAGGCTACTTCTGCTGACTGCTGTCTGCCTGCAATTTGGCAGTTTGAATCTCACCAGGCTCAAGGTTGACTCAGCCTCCCATCCTTCCGAAGTGGATAAAATAAGGAGCCAGATTGTTGGGGGAAAGATGCTGACTTTGTAAACTGCTTAGAGAGGGCTGTGAAGCACTGTGAAGTGGTATATAAGTCTAAGTGCTATTGCTATTCATGGATTCCAGAGATTTGAGAATAAGAAGGGCATGGATTCCAGGCACATTTTTCCAAAGTCCTCACTGTTGGGTCATGGCCTGCCCTCCAACAAACCTCAGCAGATACATGGGCTGGCAACCCTTCTTGCCTGAATGCAGGATGACCCTTCCTCCTCCTCCCACACAACACAATTAAATTCCTGGGGAATTGAGGAAAGGGTCTTCAGTCCTTTCTTCCCTCTCTTGCTGGGATGACAGGTGATGTGATGATGCACCGAAGGGGAGACCCTTGGGATAAGACTATCGTTTTGATTCTTTCCAGGAATGACCACTTTTTGTTCTTCTTTGCTTCCTTTTGAAGGCTGTTATGGGCAATTGGTTCTTCTATTCACACTGCCCTGGGCTCCTATGGCCTTCAGCTTCCTTGCTTTAGTTCTTAGAAAACCCTGGCCTAAATGTTGCTCAGCCGGCCCCAGTTGGTGCCACTCTAAGCAAAGATTAGCTTGGCTGAGCCACTTGCAGAACCACAAGATCGTTAAGAGGTTCATCCTTCAGGCACTCTCTTCTGAGGCCACTTGCCTTTGTCTTTGGGAAAGTTGTACATCCAGATAAACAGCTAGTAAAATGCGCAAAGAGTTATTTAGAGAATATATGAAGAGACCCCAGCATCTTCTGGAGATGCACCAGGGAATCCCATCCTAGACTCAACCTAGAATGAAAGCATGAGGATTTCCAACACTCCACAAATATCACAAGTGTAGACCACTATATTTTAAATAAAAAAGCAAACCAGGGAGGCAAAATGAGTGGAGAAATTCAAGACATTCCCACATTATCTGGTTCTGAGCTGTGGATTTTAAGGTCAGTGAGATTCAGGATGAACTAGAAGTCTCATAAAGGAACAGGAGCAATATCAAGACAGTTGATAAAATATACAAAATACCTTGGTGACTCCATTGTCCTTATCTGATCCTCCCATAGTCCTCTTATTCAACAAAAAGCAACCCAAGGTAAGGTATCTCGCCTCCCAAGAGACCCATGTTACATAAAAACAATTTTGTCCTGAGATGGTCATTTAAGGTGGCCCCAGTTGTTGTTGGTGTTAACTTTTCTTTTCAAATGTTATAGAAGTCTGTGCTTTCACTGAAAGCAAAATTTCAAGGTGAATGTGGAGGATTGATCCAAAAAAAGTATCTGAGGAACATTGGGAGAAAATTGCCAACTTTAAGTATTTAGTAACTTTAATACTTGCCATGTCACCAGAGTGCCTCCTCCTCCTCCTCCTCCTCCTCCTCCTCCTCCTCCTCCTCCTCCTCCTCCTCCTCCTCCTCCTCCTCCTCCTCCTCCTCCTTCTCCTCTCTCCTCTTCCCCCTCTGTTGTGACCCACCAGCCATCAGCAGAACTGGCAGCAGACACAGATGATGAGGATGTTGGGGAAGAACCTGGACCAGTTCTGGAAAGGTCTGATGGATGCTCAGACTCAGAGATAGAGTCAGGGCTGTCTGGCATTTCCCAGCCTGAGAGCCTTTGGAGTCAGAGATGAGTGAGGAAGAGGAACAGCTGGGGCCTGTTCCAGATGTGTGTATGTGCAGAGCAGATAGGAGAGGTGAACAATGGAGGAGAATAAGCCTGCTCCAGAAGCAAATCAAACATAGATGCTGAATGGACCCTCCCTGGCTGGGGAATAAATAAGAGGAAAGAGTTCGATTGTAGCAGGCAACCTGTTTGCACTTCTAGAAAGTTTACTCCTTATGTCTTTCCTGCAACAATGACTGCCTTGCCAGAACTGTATTTCTCTGTTTGAACTGACTTAATTTGCAGCCTCCAGCCTTGCATTTATCATAACGAGCTGATAGAGACCATTGCTTCATCAGTTAACTCCTTGCAGGACGCTTGCCTGGACTTTCTGTTGGTGAATGCAGTTAATTCCCAATGTATAAATAAAGAGGGGGTTTTCTTTGCGAAAAGTCTGTTTCTTGCTTCTGCGAAGGCCAGGTCAGAACACCTTCCTCCTCCTCCTCCTCCTCCTCCTCCTCCTCCTCCTCCTCCTCCTCCTCCTCCTCCTGGAAAGGCTCGGAGAAAAAACATCCAGGGACAAACTGGCATGGGACAGCTTTTCTTACCTCCTTAATAAAAGCTGCACTCAACAGGAACTTTTGAAAGGAGCTGAATGTGAAACCTTTGAACCTGCAAGGTGCCAAACACCCCCTGAGAAGTCCCCCCCCCCTCCCCAGAGGTGAGGAACCCATGGACAATTTTGGTAGTCTCCTTTCATCTCCGCTTTCCTCTATTCTGCACGTAGGTGAGGTGTTCTCTACACACCAGGATGATGGGGGAAATGGAAAAACAATGCACTGCACATTCAGCCCTGACATGGATAGTATGAAGCTGCTGGACCAATCAAAGCCATTTTTCCTGGTAAATTTCCTCCTGTCTTGGGTGTGGATGTTGGACTAGAAGACCCCAACCCCAAGGTCCCTTCCAACCCTATTATTCTATTTTCTAAATGTTTGGATTTTTTTTTTTAAATAGAGGAAAATCATTGAAGAGTTTAGCATCTTTTCTTATTTGGGGTCTTGCTTAGGCTGATGGAAACTGGGCTACCATGGCCTCTGGTGGCCCAATCAGTGCCTGGTCTGCAACTAAACTTTTCCATCACATGATTTTTATTGTTTTATCAATGTATAAAATAAAAATAAAAATAAAAATAGGAAGTTAAGGGAATAGAGGGGAAAAGAAAATACGAGGTACAAGGGAAGAAAAAAAAGCATTGATTTCTTTTTAGCACAGTACAAGATAGTAACATTATAGCCTCAACTTTTTTACTTTTACACATTCGTATATAAGCCATTTCTATAACAACAAATCTATCTCATTGGCAAAACCAAAGTCAACATTTCTTTTTCTTTTTCATCACAAGCACAAAATCCAGAAGTGATATCCAAATTAAAAAAACATAATGAAATATATTCTCCTTTTTGAATAAAACAATCCATTTAATCATTTCTGTTTTATCTTCCTTGCTATGGAAATAATACATATTTCTATTTGCACTTAATAATATTTATAAACTATCACCATTTATATTAACAAGATTCATTCTATTCTTTCAGATTCTTTAAAGGGAAAAACACTTTTTAAAGTCCATTTTAAAACATAAACTTTTCTTTAAAAACATTTATAAAAATCAAAACATTGTAATACATCTTTTTAAAACTTTCTCTTAACATACATACTTTAAAGTTTACTTTCAGACCAATACAATTCTAACTAACCCCTATTAACTAATTAAATTTAGATCTTCTTGTATACATTCTTTTTAAAATACTAAACTTTTATTTAAGCTAATACATATTTTTCTTTAACTTTATCTTAACATAGATATTTTCAAATACACTTTCAATCATGTTTTACAAACTTTAGGAATTGCTTAAACATTATATATAAAGGAAAAATACATTTTCAAACTTTAGATTAAGACTTTTTCAATTACAAATATCAGACTGATAAGAATTCATCCTAATTCCAATTCACTCATTAGGTTTAATTCACTCCTAGCTTGTCTTCATGGAATAAAATCTTTTTCTTCTCTGGAATGTTATAAGCTTCTCTTTTTTCTCAAGGATTTCTCAACCTTGTTAGTGTCCATGAGGAAAAAGTCCTTTTAGAAATTGCAGTTTTCTTGGAGCTCTTCTTTCAATTGTTTTGGGAGGTTTATATTTAAGCCATTATAATAAAAATTGGTGTCAGGTTTATATTCCAAAATTTCAATGGACTCCTTTGCATTGTCAGCTTCTTGTGAAATTGCCTCAGTGGTACGATAACTTTCTACACATATTTGCGTCTCTGAAGTAGTTTGAATAGTTTTTTTCTTTTTTAACATCCTTGGAGCATAGCTGATCTATGAAATGATGGATTTTATTTAAAGATTTTTCAAATACATCTCTAATTATTTGCTCCTCCACCTTCTTAACCCACTCTTTGGTGAAATAATAACTTTTTTTGTAAGTCACTTAAGAATTGCTGGCCAATCAGGAATAATAAAAAATTAGAAAGTTTTAGCCACCCACAATAAAGCAGACTAAGCTACAAATTACTAAATTAGAACCACAACTTTCTGCCCTTATATTTCTCCATCAACCTTTTTTTAAAAAGATACTCTAAATGTCCTTATTTTAGCTTGCCTTCAGCAGCCTTCTTCCGTGTTTTTTATGGTGGAGATCTTCAAAAAGGAATAATCACAGTGTGACTAAAGAGAGCCTCTTTTAGCTTAATAAAGATTAATAGTCCTTAAAAATGATTAAGAAATGAACTTGCTGTGTGTTTGAAAAATAAATTCCAAAATGGCTGCTTCTTCAGCAACAATGATTACAGCTCTAGTCCCCCAGCTTTCCACACGTGGGCTGGTTCGAAGCACAGCTCCTGAAGCTACTTGTAGACTTTTTGTGTATTTCAGGATCTTGTGGAATAATTTTAGGACTTTCCCTAGCTCAGAGAAATGAGAATGCTGGTTCCTTCTGTTGATAAATCCAGTCCAGGGAAAAACCATTCAGGGTTCCTTCCCTGAATGTGTCATCATTTGGCCATCTTTCCATCAGAAGTCAACTGAAGTTTTTTGATGCACAAAACAGATCTCGACCGGGAGCTGGCATCGCCCAGTTCAGTGGTGGTATGCTACTGGTTTGGACCGGTTTACCTAAACCGGTAGTAAAAAAAAGCCAATGATCAGCTGAGAGGAAAAAAGAAGAGAAAAGTGCAAGATTGGACCTCACCCCCCCCGCTTTTCCCTTCGTTATCCTGTCAGCTGATTGGCTCTGCAGATCTCAGCTGGTATAGGGAAAGCTGTGCACTGGCATTAAGCAAAGCACACCCACCAAGCCATGCCCACCGAACTGGTGGTAAAACAATTTGAATCCCACCACTGGCCCAGTTGCTTAGAGAAGGCCTGGCCATGGGATGAGGACTTCCAGATGGTCATAAAAGTAAAGAGTCATTCTGAGTCAAATCCATGCAGCCTTGCAGTGGATAGAGGGGGACCCATCTTCCCCCACCTACATCCTCATTTCCTCATTTCCTCAGGGTGCATGCAGAGCCAGTGAAAGATGAGATTTTGCTCTGCCCCTTTGGGGAGCAGTCCTGTGCAAGGACGAAGGGTGTTTGCTTCCCTCCAATTTGTTCTTCCTGCCAGGAACAACTTTACATGCTTTAATCTGTCTAAGGTGGTCTGATCACAGACAGACAGGATTCCATAGCTTTCAGGGTGATGGAGATGGAGGACTCCATCAAGGCTCAGATCAACCTCAAGGGTGAAGCCACGCAGGGTCACCCTGCCTGCTTCACTTGGCAGAAGCAGGTGGGGGTGTGTGTGGAGCTTCCTTGCTCTGATGTCGCACCTGGGCCCTTCCCAGTAATAGTAGTTGCCTGTTTATGAGTCAGGAGAGGCAGGTTTTGGATGGAACACAGGGGAAGAATGGGAAATCCCTTGGCAGAGTCATTACATTAAATACTCTTGTCTAGTAAGTGCTTTTCCCACTTTAGTGTGAATTGAGATAATATCAAAAATCCCCATAAGAGCTAATTACTCCTGATTTAGCATTCGTATAGGAGGAGGGGTGCCTGCTGGTTGATACCCAAGAAGGGAGAGGCATTATGGATCTCTGCTCTTTAATGCATGTCTGCATAGATTCAAATGGCTTTTCCTCCTGGTCTTTTCTTTCCTTTTCTTTAAAAATCACAATGGGAAACAGATCCCTGCAGTGCAACCTCTTGATGAGTTACATTCTCAGAACATAGATAACAGATAACAGAAAATCAGAGTTGGAAGGTACCTTGTAGGTCATCTAGTCCAACCCCCCCAATCAAGCGGGAGACCGTACACCATTTCTGACAAATGGCAGTCCAATCTCTTCTTGAAAGTCTCAAGTGATGGCGCTCCCACAATTTCCGAGGGCAACTTCTGTTCCATTGGTGCGTTGTTCTCACTGTCAGAAAGTTTCTCCTTATTTCCAGGTTAAATCTCCCCTTGTTCACTTTCCATCCATTATTCCTTGCCTGGCCTACAGGTGCTTTAGAAAATAGCTTAACCCCTTCCTCCTCTCTGTGGCAGCCCCTCAAATATTGGAAGACTGCTATCATGTCTCCCCTGGTCCTTCTCTTTACTAAACTAGCCAAGCCCAGTTCCTGCAACTGTTCATTATTTAGCCTCCAGTCCCCTCATCATCCTGGTTGCTCTTCTCTGTACTTTTTCTAAAATCTCAATGTCTTTTTATAATGCGGTGAACAAAACTGGATGCAGTACTCTAGGTGTGGTCTTACTAAGGCTTTATAGAGTGGTATTAGTACTTCCCTTGATCTTGACTTAGACCCATTAAGGACTACTCATTGAGTAGTCAGTTGCGAGTCCATCGAGTGGTGGTGCTATCTATTCCACTTTTTTCTAGCTTACTAAGAAGTAGGTTTTGGTCTACTTTGTTGAACGCTTTGCTGAAATCTAAATATATTATGTCCACAGTATTTTGCTGGTCTACTAATTTAGTCACTGTGTTGAAGAATGAAATAAGATTGGTTTGGCATGATCTGTTCTTAACAAACCTGTGCTGACTGCTAGTTATTACTTTACCTGTTTCTAGTTTCTTAGTTTTCCAATTGATATCAGGATAATTGCAGTCTCCCATTACTATTGTTATGTGTTTCCTGCATATGTTTGTTAGTTGGCTGGCAAAAAGGACATCTACATTTTCTGCTTGATTGGGTGGCCTATAATATACACCTTTGGCCGTGACATTCTTTTTTTCTTTTATATTGACCCATATGCATTCTAGGAGGTTTTCATCTTTGTTTCATGTTATTTCTGTACCAACAAAGTGGTCCTTTACATATAGTACAACTCCACCTCCTCTTTTATGGTTTTTTTTTTTTGTGTGTGAATAATTTGTATCCTTCTACCAGTATGTTCCAGTCATGGGTTTCATCCCACCAAGTTTCTGTTATTCCAACTATATCATATTTACCTTCATGTATTTGTAGTTCGAGTTCACCCTGCTTGTTCCCCAGACTTTGTGCATTTGTATATAGGCACTTGACACCTTTATGTCTGACACTGTGTTTCCTGTCTACATAACCTGTATTGTGCCTGCCTGCTCCTACTTTCTTGCCACCTGTTTGATTAGTGCACATGGTATGGCACTCACTATTAAATGCTTGGTTTTGGCTGGCATCAAGATTAGGTTGCTGGGGACAGAAATGTTCTGAATCCATTACTTCTCTGTCCCCACTGTTCAGTTTAAATGTTTATCCAGGAAATCAGTGAATTTAATGCCAAGTAACTCAATCCCTTTCTTTGATGGATGCAAACCATTTCTTTTGTACAGTTTTTCATTGGACCAGCTGCAGACATCATGACTAAGAAAACCAAAACCTTCCCTTTTACACCACTCCTTTAGCCACACATAAAACTGTGCTACATGCTGCCCTTTCCCTTTTTGTTCCTTGTATACTGGTAGAACCTCTGAAAAGATAAGCCTACAGCCCATATTACTAAGTTCATACCCCAAGCTCTGGAAGTCTTTCTGAACAGAAAGTGCATCCTTCTGGGACAGATCATTTGCACCAAGATGTATAATAGCATCAACATCACAGTCCTTGCTGGCATTCTTGACTATCTTCAGAATAAGCTTTCTGCCTGCAACTATTTTGAGCACAGCCAATGGTGTGAAAGGATCTGCTTTTCTTCTGTTAGAAAATGGGTGGAATTTTGCATTCACACCTATTTAAGCCATCTTCTTATATGATGTATGAAAAATACAGTAAGTGAGATATGCTGTTATCTTTACCTGAAGCTAAGTGTGACATATTTTCTCTGAGAAAGAAAGATCATGCAGAGTGAGTCCTGATATGTTCTACCAGATGCTGCATAAGAGGACCCTGATCTCCTCAGAGAACCAGGCCTGTCCAGTTCGTCTCCTTCCAGCTCCCTGCCACTCCTTACAGATTTCTCCAGAAATTTCTCTCTACACCTCTCCTGAGCTCAGTCCCAGGCCCTCCTTGCATCATGTCTGCCCATCCCCCATCCCTTGCTCTCTCCTTTGGTACTTTCCCCCAAAGCAAGTGTCCCTCCCCACATGTTGAAAATTAAGAAAAGCTGGAAAATGAAACCAGAGCAGAATGAAATGGATTCTCTCTCTCTCTCTTAAAAGAAGAAGGAGAGACAGGAAAATTTAGCCCAGTAGGTGGAATCATTGCACATGGGAGCAATATGTTGAATTACTGGTATGTCCAATGCATCAGAGAGAGAGAGAGATTGCTTTTCCACATGTGGAAGCAGCTGTGTGACCCCAAGGAACCCAGCAAGGGGAGCTTCCTTTGGAGCCCAGTACGGCTATTTGAATTTCTACTTGCTTCCCCCCACCACTGAAAGGGTTACTAAAGGAGGATGGAGAGATGCTTCCACAAGACTGTCCATCTGCTAGCAGGTAGTTAAAAGTTCAGTCTGGCTGTTTTGTTTATACATGAAAAAAAAGTTATGTACATTTACACTGAATTCTAGAATTCTGCTTTGGAAGAGAGCACAATCCTCTGCTATGCTGCTACTATATGAAGGGCTTCTGACAAAGGATGGGCTTCACCTCACAAGAATTGGGAAGAGTGTATTTGGGAAATGATTGATTCAGCTTTTCTGAAGGGCTTTAAAACCAAAATTAAAGGGGGAGAGCGACTAACCTGTAGGATCTTTATGACTTAATCCTGAGCATAAACTCCAAGACAACCAATCAAACCACGAGGCAAGGAATGGTGGGAAGGAAGAGAAACTCAGAAATAAAATAAGAGATGTAGGAAGCAAATGCAGGTAAGTCATAAAGGACTTAGATGCCTACACATTAATGCTCAACATATGAAGAATAAATAGCTGAACTTTAAGTCCTAATACATGAGGACAGGTATAAATAACACTGTTGTCATTACCAAAATTGGTTGGGTGAGATCCATGATTGGAACATACTGCTAGAAGGTTTTAAACTATTCAAAATAAACAGACCTAACAAAAGAAGAGGTAGAGTTGCATTATATTTGCATAGAAACTCCTAAAACCAACGATAAAATATTATGTGAGTTATAAAAATATCATTGCATTGGTCCAATTTACCTCCCAAAATATGGGGTTTTGGGTTTGAAAAGAACAGCCATCTTCTGCAGATTGTTCTCAGAATTTCTGTCAAAACTATTTCAGTTTCCCAAGCAAAACATCTGCATAACTTCAAGGAAAGATAAAAGAGTTTAGATAAGGCCAGTGCTTATTTTTCTTTTCAGGAGAGTTCCATATATGTTATTCTTTAGACTCTGTCAGCCTGTTTTATAAATGAGAAGAGTGGGAGCAATTGGGAGCAATTCACTGGTTGAAGCTGGCTGTCACTTACGCCTTCCTTGCACATGCAAGTTGGCGTGTTTAATGTCTCACCTTTCCTCTTTCAAAAAGTTCAACAGTGAAAGAATAACTGGTGAGTTTTGAAGCAGGGCGACTGTGGGTAATCCTGTTCCAGAGCAGGGAGAAGATAGGATTTGGCTGCCCTCAACTAGAGCTGAATGCCACCCAAAGGGGACCCTGGGACTGCAGGGTCACCCCTTTTCTAAGTCCTGGCCCAAGGAGGACACCCTGGCTTCTCCTTTCAGCCCCAGTTTTCCTGGAACATCACTGGAGGCTTTCAAGAAGAGACTGGACAACCACTTGTCTGGGATGGTACAGGCTGTCCTGCTTTAGCAGGGGACAGGAGAAGACTTCCAAGGTCCCTTCCAACTCTGTTATTCTATTATTCCTCAGAAAAAAAAAACCTGCTTTATCAAATTGTGGTTGAACTGGGGGTGACCTCAGGACTCCGAGTCTCACTCAAAGTAGCTTCTGAAGAGACTTGTCTGGAAGAGCCTGGGGGTTGCTGGACCACAGAGGCTCCCTCTGGGATGCAGGGTCAGTCCTCTTGCTCACCACAGAAGGTTGGGGTAGGAAGATCGTGGGGAAGAGATACTTTAAGAACTTGACTGACTGAATGGTCAGCAAGTAACATCTCTGGATCGCTGGATTTCACTCAGCAGCCATTGAGCCAAGGTGTGTGTGTGCTGAATGTAAGTAGAAGAGGGACACGTGGACACATAGAGACTAGATTATAGGGGCTTTATAATGGTAAAATGCATCTAGGGATCCAAATTTGGCATCATTCTCCCCCATCCCATTCCTGGGCCCCGTTGCTCAAGGACTGGGAGCAAAACAAGCCCACATTCCATGGACCAGTTTCTTCTCAGGTGCCACAGAGTTTTAGAGCAGCTGAATAGCCTCTTCCGTTCTGAGTACTTTTTTCACAGAGTTATGAAGGATTTGCCTTTCCTCACAGACACATGCGGTGGTAGAGAATTGCAATTCTGAACTTCCCCAAGTGCTCTGAGAGGGGAGAAGCTGCAAATGTCCTCAGGAAGGCGAGGCAAACTTCCCTAGGGAGGTGGGGTGGAGATGACAGCCAAATATGTCCTCCCCACCCATGTTGTCGATGGAGACTCTCAGTCATCCAGGTCATGGTTTTCTCAATGGTGCTTTTTCAAGAGGCAATCTGACCGAAGCTTCTTGGATGAGAAGCAAAATTCAAATGAAAACCAAAATGTCCGGTTGCCTCTTGAAAAAGCACCTTTTGGACAACCATGTTACTTCCATTTAAAAGCCCAAATGGGAAACGAAAATAGCAAGCCATTGAACTAAAGGAGGCAAAGGAGGCAGATGCACTGAACATGTGCAGAGCATTCAGAGAAGGTTGTCCCCTCCACCCCACAAAGCCCCCCAGATCCATCTGGAAAGATCACCATGGCTTTTAAACTGACCCTGTTTTAATCCTGGTTTTAGAGGCATCTCTTAATTGCTGCTCCAGATCACAAACAGTTCTGGTCACCTGAGCGTTGCAACATAAATGGCCATAATGCATCATAATGGCTTTGTCACAAAACCTTCACTTTTGATTTTTGGTTAGAAGAGACACAAGAGGGCTCTTGTTCCCTTTTGCCCCCACTAAAGTAGTCATTGCCCAGAAGATCATGGGTTGTCCTCTCCCCTCTTTGGAAGAGCTTTATAGCTCCTGCTGCCTTAAGAAAGTTCAAAACATCCTCAAAGATCCATCTCATCCTGGGCACCCATTGTTTTTTAACTATTACCATCAGGCAGATGGTACAGAATGATAAAAACAAGGAGAAATAGGCTGAAAAACAGCTTCTATCCCAGGGCAGTAGCTCTGTTGAATTCTACCACATACTGCAGTGTTGGTGTGGTATCGGGGGTTTCCGGTTCAATGTGTAAAGGAGGTGTGTTTGTGTTTATTTTCATGCTCATGGTCATGATGTGTACTGAAGATGGTATTTGATTTTGTTCTACGAGGTGCAATGACAATAAAGTAAACTAAACAATAAAGATGCCCAGCTAATCCATGGAGTGGGAGGGAGAGAACTGACCTTTGCAGAATGGCCAATGAGGGAAGCAGGGCAGGATCCCTTCCAGGACTACACTGCGTTCCCAGCTGCAGCTAATGAAGGGAATCAGGGCCCTTTCCTCCCCCATAAGCAACACAACTCACATTGCTCTGGGCGGCAGACGGAGCAGAACCTGGCTCTCCATGCTTGTCCTCTGACCCACATTCAGGGCTGCCTGCAGATGAGTTGCCAGAGTTTGCCCAACTCAGCTCTGCCTAGAAACAAACACTCACCCCACCCCCCAGGCAGGAGGTTGAAGGAGCCGTAGCAGTTGGGCAAAACGCAGATCTTGGAGAGTGTGGAGTATACTCGGGAGTCTTGGCCTTGTCAGGAAATGCTTCCAGGGGTGCTGCTTTTCATGAAAGGGTTGCCCCCCCCCCCCCGATTCTTCCCCTTACCTCATCACTGTTCCTGGCCAGGCAGGAACCTTCCTTGACAATCATATCTCCATTGCAGGATTGATTGCATAGTGAACTTGCCAGATAATTACCTCCTCATACAGCCTAACTGGAATTCGTCACATCCAGCAAGAGTTTTAAGACAGGTAGACAAGCAATTAAAGATGAATAAATGATCTTGGGCCCCAGTCAGTCTCAGCCTGGCTTGGCTTATCCTACGGTATTTGGGTGGGGACCAACTCCATCAGCAGAGCAGGACCCTCCCACAGCCCTTCCTTCCCCCATTCACCTGACCTGCTCTCTGTTCCAGACAACTATCCCAGTTCCAGGCTAGAATTTCTCCCCACATCCAAACATAGACTTAGATATCCAGATACAAACCCTGGCTAAAAAGAAGACTTGATTTGGAGAGGCTATACAGTTGAACCCACTTCTGCCCACCTGCTCACCCCAGCCTGCAGGACCTGATCTCAGGTCTAACGTCACAGACAGCTTGGAAGTTTGGATCAAAGAACCCTCTGGGGCAGGAATACATCATCTGTGGAATCCAGAATCTCTGCCAGGGGTCTGGGAGACCCACGTGGGGAAGAGGACAGGAATGAAGTGAGGGCAGCTGCAGGAGGATCGTGGGGGGGCATTGTTCAGCCCACCCAGGAGGTTTAGAAGGAGGTTTGTCCTGGGCTGGTAGATCAAGAGCAAAGATGATCCTTTGGGGTCCTCCTAATTCTTAGCTTTGGCAAGAGTCAGGCTAGGCAAGATGCCTCTTCTTCCCTTTCTTAGACACAAACTGTTGCATGACTTATACTGCATCTGCCAGTCTTCCTGCTGGCAGAACTGATGCTACCAAGCAAGGTTGCCAGAGCTTTGGAAGGAATCCTCCCCTCACTGCCAGTAGAGTCCCTAACAGATTTGCCCATTGACCGGTGGACCCATAAGCATGGCCAAGGCTAAATTGAAGCACAAAAAAGAAACCACAGAGTTGCTTGGCAGTACCATTTTTGGATGGCAAGAAGGCAGAGAGTTGCTATGCCTGGACAGAGGACTTTCAAACGTGATGTCACCCAACCGCTGAAGCCCAGAAGCCTTGCCTGCCTGCAGTTGGAGAGTCATGCATAAGGACACAAATCCATTTTAGGCACCTTTTGATTGATGGTTTACATCAATGAACCCACATCTTCAGATGAACTCCAGTGTTTTCACAACGTGCTCTTGCCAGAAAATAAAAGAAGAAATAAATGAATTCTGTCCCACAGTCTTTTTGGAAGTAGAGAGGCCAACCTGAAAGAATGCCTGGAGTCTGTTGACAGTGTTTTTCCCCGAAGAATTGCAAGTTCATAAATTGAGTTGTTTCTTTTATTGAAAGGCAGGGCAAGAAAGCAAGTGCCAGGGCTTAACCTGCTTCTGATAACTAAGCATGTCCTTTGCCACGAAGGACCGTATATCTTTTGGATCCATTGATTCCCCCCCCTCCTCGTGCACCAAACCTTTTCAGTCTCTCAGAGTGGAAAGTATTTTTAGCATGTTATCTTGTCAGTCCCCCTTTGCTGAAGGCATCGTGCTATGTTTTATGAAGATGAAGATATGGCCAACCCAAGAGACAGTTTCGTCTAATAGTTAGGGCATCAGGCTGGAAACTAGGAGGGAGGGAGGAAGAAAGACCAGCAATTGAACAAACAAATATGTAATCAAAGAGAACAGACCAGAGGCATGATCAGCTGGGATCCAGAGGTCAGGGGGTCTCAGCCAACCCTCTGTGGCCAACTCGCTGTTGCCAGCTCACCATCACCAACTTGCCTGTGCAACTCACTGCAAGACAACACCACATGGCCAACTCACTACAGGGACAACTTGCTGTGGGTGGCCTGAGGGAAAGCTAGGTGGGTGGGCAGAGCACAAAGCAGAGTGCGTCAGAGTGGGCAGCAGTGTTGGTGGTAGCAATTCTGAGCCTGGCACAGTGGTGGCGTGTGTCAAAATGGGAAGCCCCCTGCTGCCTCCGTTTCCCTGCTGCCTGCCCTGACATGCTCTGCACTCGGCCCATGTGCTTGTTCATCTGCTGGGCTCTCCTTCAGGTCTCCCACAGTGAGTTATTCCAGCAGTGGGTTAGCTGTGTGGAGTTGTCCTGAAGTGATGGTGAGGTGTTTCATTCTGAGGTCATGGCACAGCTCTATGAACCTGACAGAGGTGAGGTCTTAACATTGTTCTCACTATAAAGGTTCCCTTAATCGCAACTGCCACCTGCTCTTTGAACAGGAGTCACAAGTCCAGGAGAATCTGTGTCTGTCTGGGGTAGCGCCACCAGTGGTGGGATTCCATTGTTTTTACTACCGGTTCTGTGGTTGTGGCTTGGTGGGTGTGGCAGGAGAAGGAGACTGTAAAATCTCCAGTCAGAGGTGGGATTTGCCGGTTCTCTGAACTATTCAAAATTTCCACTACCGGTTCTCCAGAACTGGTCAGAACGTGCTGAATCCCACCTCTGAGTGCCACCTGATCCAGAACTAAAGATGTCGAAGTCCTGGATTTTGGAGCCCCATGCACCCAAAGTGATTCAGTCTTGCCAGGGTTCAGTTGAAGCCTGTGGTCCCCCATCCAGGCCCTCACAGCCTCCAAGCATCATGAGTGGGCAGCCACAACATTACTTGGGTCACCAGGGTAGAGAACTAAAGTTGAGTATCAGAGACCATGGTGATGATGAATGGTGACTAATGAATTCCTGTTTCCAGTATTGCTGGAAGCTGCAAATCCCTCAAGGACTGTTACCCTCAGAATCCTGGCTCCACTTCCTCTGGTAGGCCTGAGCATGTCCAGATGCCCACTTGACTAGGGACTCCTCTGGGTTTGCATGGCACATCCAGCACTGGACAAAGAGCTAGGAAGCAGCTTAACCCAATAAACAAGTCAAGAATATAACTTTATTACGGTCTTAGACCAGCAATAGACATCACTATTTACAATATATATATACTGACACATTATAATACATTAATAGTGGATAAAAACATCTGTTAAGAAAATACATATTCTCAAACAGTTAGGGGCACTCCCTGGTTTATATGAATGGAGAGCTAATAAGTATGTGTGTAAATATCATTTCCCAAAGTTTGTTCTATCTCCAAAAATTGTCACAAATTGACAGCTATAATTCTATAACCAATTTTTTTCTGGTAGACATTGCAGCAACACAGAATTTTGCCAAGGCACATGTAATAGCTGGGTTTGAATCCTGGAGGAGAAAGTCTACATGAAAATTGTCTGCCCTCCCTGGCAACCTCTCTAGTAAGGGGAGAATATACAATGACCTATAAACTCTGTATAACTCACAGTACAATAAAACATGTGAGAATAAACAAGTCAAAAACATTTTACTTGTTCATTTATTATTGAGGAAAATAATCCAGATTTGTGTATGTGAATGCCACTGGACTTCTGATTAATGCAACAAAAGAAGATTTTTAGTGATGGAATTCACAAAACACAGTCTGGTCCCTCTGAGAATTGATGAATTAGAGATCTATCAATTTCTATTTGGCACAAGAACTAAGTTAAAATGTATCTGAATATTAGTAACTCTGGTTGATAGTTGGGCTGTTGGTTTGAGCTCTGAGCTTGGCGATCTGGTTGCAAACATTTCATCACCATTCAAGGAGACATCTTCAGTGTGTTTTGAGTTGTGCTCGTCTGTCAGAACTTCGGTCTTTAAGTACCTTTTTATGTGATGCAAATTACTTGTCATCTACTTCTGAGTCATGGTTTGATTTTTGGACTGTTTGATTGGCTGGCTGCTAATTTACATCACACGGAGGATACTTAAAACCAAAGACCATGTCTCAGTAGCAGCAGCCAGACAATCAAACAGTACAAAATCAGACCATGACTCAGAAGTAGCCAAACAGACAACATCTATACATCCATCACATAAGAATGTATTTAAGGGCCAGTGTACTGACAGATGGACACAATTCAAAGCACACTGACAATGTCTCCCCTAATGGTGATGAAACATTGGCAAACAAACTGGAACTCAGACCAACAGCAAGATCTAAATAGAATCTCCAGGTCCAAGGTCAGTCAGAGGGAACAACAGAGTGGAGGAAACCCTTCTTTTCAGGGCCTGGTCTGTTCTCTGTCCAGACCAGCATGGAAAGCAGGGTGATAGAAGAGATCTCTTCTTCCCTCTTGTCTAAGCCTGATGTCCTTGTGGCCCAGGGCTCCATCCAGTGAATGGCCAATCTTTGTGGACTTTGCACATCACCTCTTGCTTGCTTTGCCACCCAGCTTTGATCCAGTGGTAACATTTGGCACTGGGGTAATCAACCCAGAAACAGCCCCTCTGCTTGTCACCCAGCTGGGCAGCGCATGGGCTGTCATACTCCATGTGCTCAGCTGCTCAGGCCACAGCTGAGGACTCCCTGTGAAGAAAATGGGTGCCTCACACATGGGTGCCTCTTTTGAAAAGCAGCCCACAGTGAAGTAGTCCACAGACAGCCCAGGCCTATGGAACGAAGAGCAGCCTCCTGTTTCAATATGAGCTCTCTGTCTTTCTGTCTCTTTGACTCCAAGGAATGTTTAATTGCTCGCCTGCTTGTATGATTTCACTCACCCAAGCCTATAAATCAGCCAAAAAGAAAAAGCAGAAAATACAAATATAAAGTTCAGTCGGGCTTGAAATTGCTCTTTCGAGTCCAGAGAGGAAATCAACCCCCAGAGTTGGAGGGAGAATTTGGGATCCGGTTCTTTCTGACAACTGGATCACAAAAGAACTCTCAAGGAGGACTTGCAAGGATGAAAACCAGTTTTCTTTTGAACCAAGTCGGGAGATCTACCAATCTGCTGGCTAGCACTTCTTGGCACAGCTGTTGAAGCACAAGAGAGCATCTTGAAATTGGATACCAATAGAGATTTTGTTCAGACAGTTATATTAGAAACCATGCAAATTGGGGAAAGTTGAATACATCAACGCTTATAGATAGACCCTTCCCTCCCTTTACCCTTTACCCTTCTGGCTTCTTTCTAGCAGGATCCAGGCAGGCAGAGACAGGAGGCATGATTGCACAAAGTTGCTTCTCTCTGAAATGCCACATTTGTTGATTCAGGCCACCCGGTTGGCAGTCTTGCCAAGGAGTGGGCCTTTCTTGCTAGGGTCCTGTAATGAAAGCATTGCCTGGATGGCCTCCCGTTAGGCTTCTCCATGGGAAAGGAAGAGGGAGCCTTCCCTGGATGCCTCTTTCTTAAACTTTCCTCTGCAGCAGCACCTTCCTGGTCTTAGCCACACAAGGACTTCCATCTGCAGGGGTCATGATCAGGGCCACCATCGTCATGGTGAGTGATGGCGCGGGGTTGACTGTGCTTCAGGAGCAGAAAGATCCTTCACAGTTTTCAAGGACCATTTCAGTCATGGTTGCCAGTGTCATGTCCCTGTCAGAATCTGATGACAAGGGGAAGGCCGAGCAGCTGACAGGGAATGGGAATGTGGCTCTGTTGGTTGTGGAAAATACTGGGCACAGTCCGGTTGGGCAGAGCAGGGGAGAGCAGGGGAGGTAGAGCAAGGCAGAAGGAATTTAGAGGAAGACCCAGGCCCACCTCTTCTTCATCCTAGGGCACACAATGAGGAACAGAGAAAGGAGCAATGTGAGTTGCATGGCTTATGGGGGAGGCAAGGACCCTGATTTCCTTCATTAGCTGCAGCTGGAAACACAGTGTTTAAAAAGGGAGCTTGTGCACAGCAACTTGTTGGAAATAAATCATGTATTATCTTGTTTTGTTGAGGCTTATCTGGGTTCCTGGCATCTTCCCAACTGTATGTGTTTTGCTGGCCCTTGAAGTCTGCAATTCCTTATTCCTGTCCAGTTAATTGCTGCAGCATGGTTTGTGTGGATTTTTATTTACAGTTTATATGTACTTTCTTTTCAGACTGAATTTCCTCCACTTAAAGACTGTTTTGGGAGAGTTTTTTTCTCCAGCCGAAGGTAACCTGGAAGTTGGAGATATTAAAAGGACTCTTCTTACTTATGTGACTGTGTTGCCATTGTGCCACGCCCCTTTGGGTCATCACAGCTAGGCTGCCCCAACACTAAACATAAGAAGATCAAAGCTAGGAATCAAACTCCAAAAGCAGCTGCCCCGTCAGCTCAAGGAGGCAAGCAAAGGCCAGCCAAGCTCAGCCCAGGGAAATATAGATCCCAGGAAACAGTGGCCTTTTTTCTTAGGCCTGGGCTTGGCCAGAAGCTCAAGAAAGGGCTCTGATCAGGGAGGACGACTCTGGAAAACCTTGGGAGAAAGCCTTGCCCGGATTGGGGTTCTTTTGTGGCCTACCTTCTGCCAAAGCCCCTGCCCTGATGATCCTGAAAACCTCCACATGGAGGGTGGTTGGCAGCTATAGTGGACCATGTAAATGTGGGTAGTTCAAGAGGCGGAGGGAGCTCTGATTGGCCCTTATCCCCATTTTGAGTGATTTTCCCCAGCCATCAAGAACAATTGTGCCAGTTAGACAAATCAACATGAAGCATTTATTTACAGCCCTATATCAATAAAACTCAAGTACAGCTTTTAAAATAGAGGAAACCCTCCCCCAACCTGAAATAATTAATAATGAAAAGAGATCGAAAACTGGCTTCTGCAAATCACAGCCATTACTAAAAACTTGGCAAACCATTTAATAGTTGTCCAAGTTGGGTCTTGCAGAAGGACAATTGTAATTTCTTGATCAGCGAGAAGAGACAAGTAAAATTTTGGTAATCAGTTTTATGAGTGCTAAATGCCATCCTGCGTAATAAAATATCCAGCATAACAATGCATGGATTACCAATGTAGCCTCTGTATCTGAGCAATAATACATGCATGATTATTGCATGGGAGAGTTGTGTGTGTTTGTTTAGTCTTCTATAATGGGAGTGTACCAGTTTGAGCCACAGTGGGAAAAATATTTAATATATAGGAAACTACACAGGCAGGTAAGAATCATCCACAGATAACCTGCACCAGGTGGAGTGAAAGACCACAATGTGCCAGATCAGAATAAATTTTTTTCCTCAGGAATGAGGAAGATGAGCTGAACCAAAGACTCAGCCCAGAGGGCTGTTTCAGCCAGAATCCAAGATGGCAAAGTCTCAAACAGGCCCAGGAGGACCCCACAAGCTCTAGCCAAAGGAGAACCCAAAAGGTGCCTCAGACTGAGCCATGGCTTGCTCCCTAGGAAAGAATGGCCCTTGACTCTATAGGTGTTAGAGAAAAGGTACAGTAAGAGCAGCTGTCTAAATGCAAAGCTGTACAGCAAAAAGGTCAAAATGAAGTTCAGGACAAACTTCTCTTCTCTTCCTGCTTGTCCCCAGTCTTACCGTAGCATTTTCCCTCACAGTGATGGCCATGGACATAATTTGGATGATCCGGCATCTGCTGTGCTGGGTGTGCATTTCAGTAACCCTTTTCATGCCTGACTGAGGAGGAGGGCATCAAAAGGAACTTGTGGCCTTGCTCACTTTTTGAATGCAAAGGCTCATTGCCCTTAAGGCATTATGGGATGTGCACACATGTAAACCCACACCCCCACACCCCTACACACCTGGACCTTGCTGATTTCTTCGGGCAGGCAGATAGGAAAAACTAACTAATTGTAGAATAGTTCGTTCCTCTGGTCTCATTCTTCCCTTAGGTGCCCAAAGAGCTTTCTTGTATTACCTCCACAAGTTTCCCCTCCTCTTCACCTGGAACTCCCTGATGCTAGAACTGGGAGATGCTCCTGTCTTGGCCTTGCCCAAAAGAAGGTGATGTTTAGTGGGAACCAAGAAAGCAATAGCACTAACACTAGCACTTAGACTTATATACCGCTTCACAGTCCTTTTTACAGCTCTCTCTAAGCAGTTTACATTGTCAGCCTTTTGCCCCCAATAATCTGGGTCCTCGTTTTACTGATCTCAGAAGGATGGAAGGCTGAGTCAGCCTTGAGCCGGTCAGGATTGAACTGCTGACAGTGAGCAGTGAGTTAGCATTGCAGGACTGCATTCTAACCACTGTGCCACCACAGCAGCTGTGACTTTGGTGATGCATCACAGAGAGAGGGCTGTCAGAGTCTCCCTGATATGAAGAGGGCAGATCAGAGGATTCCTGTCCTGAAAAAGCAGGCAGACCCAAGCCCTCACTCACCTTTCCAACTTGCCTTCTCTACTTCTGCTCAGAGCGGGAAGAGACAGTCATGGAAATGCCAGCTTCATGCTCATCAGCTTCTCTGATGTCAAGCAATTGACCAGCCTCCTTCTTTATTTTCTCATCCATATTATTGTTCTGGCCCAAACTTTGTTCCTAGAAACAAGTAAAGTAATAACTAGCAGTCAGCACGGGTTTGTTAAAAACAGATCATGCCAAACCAATCTTATTTCATTCTTCAACACAGTGACTAAATTAGTAGACCAGCAAAATACTGTGGACATAATATATTTAGATTTCAGCAAGGCATTTGATAAAGTAGACCACAACCTACTTCTTAGTAAGCTAGAAAAAAGTGGAATAGATAGCACCACCACTAGATGGATTCGCAACTGGCTGGCAAACCATATTCAACGAGTAGTCCTTAATGGGTCTAAGTCTACATGGAGGGAAGGAAGCAGTGGGGTGCCACAAGGTTTCGTCTTAGGCCCAGTACTCTTCAATATCTTCATTAATGACTTAGATGAGGGAATAGAAGGGGAACTTACCAAATTTGCAGATGGTACTAAGCTGGCAGGAATAGCTAACACCCAAGAAGATAGGCTCAAGTTCCAGATGGATCTTGACAGACTAGAATACTGGGCCATATCTAATAAAATGAAATTCAATATAGAGAAAAGTAAAGTCCTACACTTAGGCAAGAAAAACCAAAAAGTACACATATAGACTGGGTGAAACCAGACTCAATAGCAGTAACTGTGAGAGGGATCTTGGAGTCTTAATGAACAACCAGCTAAATATGAACCAGCAGTGTGCAGCAGCCGCCAAAAAAGCTAAGGCAATCCTAAGTTGTATTAACAGAGGGATACAGTCAAGATCACGGGAAGTACTAATACCACTCTATAAAGCCTTAGTAAGACAACACCTAGAGTACTGCATCCAGTTTTGTTCACCACATTATAAAAAGATGTTGAGACTCTAGAAAAAGTACAGAGAAGAGCAACCAGGATATTTGGGGGACTGGAGGCTAAAACATATAACGAACGGTTGCAGGAAAGGCTAGGCTTGTCTTGTCTAGTAAAGGGAAGGACCAGGGGAGACATGATAGCGGTCTTCCAATATTTGAGGGATGCCACAGAGAGAAGGAAGGGATCAACCTATTATCCAAGTCATCTGTAGGCCAGTCAAGGAATAATGGATGGAAACTGATTTAACCTGGAAATAAAGAGAAAGTTTCTGACAGTGAGAACAATTAACCAATGGAACAGAAGTTGCCCTCGGAAGTTGTGGGAGCTTCATTACTTGAGACTTTCAAGAAGAGATTGGACTGCCATTTATCAGAAATGCTGTAGGGTCTCCCTCTTGGATGGGGGGTTGGACTAGATGACCTACAAGGTCCCTTCCAACTCTGATTATCTGTAATAATCTGAATCAAACACCAAGCAGAAGTAGAAACAAAACCTTTTAATGCTTCTCTGTGAATTCTGTTCATTCACAGTTAAAAGGCTATTAAAACTAATCGTCTCTGAGAAGAATGAGCCTTGCCAAGGTTGTGCAAGACTGCGAAGAACACTAGATTAAATTGCCAAGAAATATTCAAAACAAAAGGTCTCTAAGCACAAACCAGGATAGTCCGAACACCCACAAGGCTTGAAGTGCAAGAACTTCTTTGCTTCCTGCAAAGAATCCCGGTCTCTCAGGCTGGCTTTTATCCCTTAATGGAGGGGCCATCACCTTGCAGCCTTACTCCTGAGTTGCCTGTGCTGCTGCAGCTGCTCTTTCCTTCGAGCAGCCCTGGGCACAGGCTCCTCGGGGGCCTCTTCCTCACTGCTGCCAGCCTCCACTATCTCCTAAGGCAGCACTCCACTCCCTGATGGTCCTGGCCCCATCCCTGCATCACATGCAGGCCCCTCACCTGAGTCCTCGCTTTCTGAGACCTCAGCCGTCCACACCTGCTGCCAGCGAACCACAACAGTTATGGTTTTGAAAGGGTGAGGGCAGAGGCAGCTGCCACTCCTAAGCCTTGAGAGGCAACCCTGGTTTTTCAAGGAGACAGGAACCCTAAAAGGGAGGCAGGAGTGAAGCCGAGAGAGAAGGTCCTGCTGGTGCCCAGCATCGTTGGCACAGCCCTAAGGGTCTTTCTCAGCTCCCTGCAGGGTTGCCCAAGAAAGGACCGTCTTTCTGAGCATGGTTTCTTCCAACTGTTCTCACCCATGACCCCCTTGCTAAGGAGAAGCACAGCTGAAACCTATTTCCAGTCGTCAGGTGCAGAGACTGTGTGTGTGTGTCTGTGTATGTGTGTTGGGGGGGGGGAAGCTGACCTCTGCTCCTAAATCTATTCCATTTCCCTATTGACCTTCCCACCCCACTTTTATGTTGTCCTCCCTTATGAGCCAGCAGGCCTTTTGCTTCTGCTGCTGTTCTTCAACTGGAAGAAGAGTTGAGGGCCAGCCCTGAGCAATGCTACTATCTTGGTTCTGGATCTACAGGTCCTCTGGAGAAGGGGAGGGGGGAATAAAGGGCAGCTCTGTGGGGTCTCCGACCTCTTGCCAATGTTAAGGTAATGTTGGTGGGAAAGGGGGCTGGGAGGAACCACATCTGCCATCTGTGCCCAAGGTCTGAGGGGACCTCTGTCCTAAGGGCCCCTGCAGCTGCCCTGATGGCCCCACCTCAGAGCTCTCCCTGCTTAAAGGAAAGAGCTATATGGGGAGAGCGTGACTGGGAGGGGTGGTGTCAGCCTCGGATCCATCTTGATTCGGAGTCTGGGCTACCACAGTGGGGGATGGGCAAGCTGTGGGAACCGGAGAGTAGCGAAGGGAGTACAGCCACAACATTCTTTCGTGAGAGATAAGGACAAGTTGCTTGAACTTGGAGAGGAGTGACTGGAATGTGGCAGCAGCTGAGACACGAGGTTGATTGGCTAATGTGACCTGGGAGTCACTAAGTGGGTCAGGGTGTGAGCTTTAGTGTGAAGGGGGGGAAAACGCGGGAAATCAGATTTGGGTTTTTCCCAGATGTGCCAACAGGACTACTCTAATAGATTTCTGACGTTGTCTTGGGACTTTTGAACTGCCTGGAGAGTTTACTTGGAATGCTGACACCATTTCGTCTCTCAACTGTGCGCCAGTCTGTCAGAAGTTAGGAAGGGGAGATCAGTGGGCACCAGGCTGGCTTCCATCCCCCATGAAGGCACAGGCCAGATGGAGTTTGGGGTCCCCTTTGTCTGTTAGGACTTGCCACTTCCTGCTTATCTCCGTTTCCTTTATTACTTTTAATGTATCCCTCCTGTATTCTTTCATTCTAGGAGCTGTTCTGGAAATGGGGCACCTGCTTCTAAATCAAATATAAAATAAAATAATAAAATTTTGGGGGCTTATCTATTTTTTTGCTTGTTTTGGAAGTCTAAAAAGAGCAAATGGCACCCCTAGGGCCAGGTCAACAATCACAACTAGCTTGGAGATCTCGTGACAACAGAGCCAATATGGATCCCATTCCTCGCCTGCAGCTCCAAACTCTCTTTCAAGGCTTGGCTGAGCCCTTAAGTGGCTCCCTTTCTTTTTTGCTGGCAGGGCAACCTGGCAACTGTGTTCAGCAGCCCAAAGATACCAGCTGTTCATTTCTTTTCCACTGCAGCTTCTCTCTTTCCTCCTCCTCCATGGGCTGCCCAGCAGTCAACAGGGACACAGGGAATAAACAAAATGCCAGGAGACCTGTTGGCTGGCAAAGCTTGCAGAAGAAGGAGGAGGAGGAGGAGGCCAAGGTTACATCAGGAGGGAGGGCAGAGAACCTGAAAGAAGAGGGCTCTTTCTCCTGCTGTTGTGAATGTATAAAGTTTTAATAAAGCGTGAGCTTGGAGTAAAGTGCAGGGTTCTGGCCCTGCACTTCTGATTGGCTGTTAAACGGCCAGATCGGATTGGCCCGCTCTGGGAAATCCGATTGGCCCTTAAACAGAGAGTCCTATTGGTTATGAGAGCTAGTGCTCCTCGTTGGTTATTGGTTAATAGTTATGGGGTTTGCCTATATAAGGCGGGTTAAAACTGTTATAGATGCCAGAAGTCACTATGTAAATAAAGAGCTGAAGTTCACCGTTCAGAGGCTTGTCTCCATTCTTTCTTGCCCATGCTCCAAACTTAACACCTGCCAAGAGAGGAAAGGAACCAAAGCAGCTGAAAGCCTCCTGGCTCCCTGAAAACTTGGCTGCTCTTTTGCATTGGGGGAAATCCAGTTGGGTCAGTGCTAATGCTTTTTTTGCTTCACTCAGTGAATAGAGGGACCAGAAGCATGGCCCAAGCACCCTGCCTACCCTTATGCCAGACAGATTGAGGCCAAGGCCTTGTGTCCTCTGGCCCATGAGAAGCTCTTGTTCCCCAAGGCCTGGGGCATTTCAGCTGAGCCTCGTGTGAGGAGAGCCTTCTTTTGGGATGTGGCCACGTTCTTTGTAACAATGCCTTAGGAGGCACCTGGAGAGGGATCACTGACTCTGGGATTTTTCAAAGAACAATTGCAGTTGGATACCATCTAGTAACAATCGATCAGTTTTCAATTACTCATTTTAGGAAGACCGATTAACCTTGTTATGTCCCATGCTGGACTTACTAGCATTTCTTTTATTGGGTTTCTGATAATTGTATGATTGCAACTTGCTCTACAAGACACCGGCCTCTGGTAGTTGTGAGCACCCCAAGGTTGTCCATGCAAGTCTGCTGTGTTATTTCCGAGTACAGTACAGGATGCCGGCTTTTCATTTTAAGTCCTTTCATGGCTTTTAGGACCTGGAGATCTTTGCAGCTGCCTTCTCAGGGGGGTCTCTGTCCATCCTGTGAGGTCCAGGAGAAAAGGCCTGCTGGGAAGGGCATCTGCAAGAAGCCCAAAATCAAGTCTTCTCAGCCGTAGCCTCTTCTGGGGAATAGCTTGTTCAGCCTCCCTGTTGTGCCATTGAAGAGTGATAAAGAGCGAGAACAGGCAATGAAAGCAACATGACTCAAACTCATCATGGCCTAGGCCAACATCTGTTTTCCTGAGCTGAATAGCTGAGCAACTGATCTTTGAGAGAACATCTCGTATACTGAGCTGCTTGTGCTCTTCCAAGATGATGTGCTTGGGTCCATTTTTCTGAAATATTTTTTTTTAACCATTGAAAATAGCCCACAACCTACAGCGTAGATATTTCAGTAAATAAATTTGCCAAGGATCTTTTAATTATAAACTACCATGCACATTTTAACTGTTATAGTGTATATATTTCATTAACTGATGAGAGCTGAATGGCAGCATCATGTAAATGGAAAAAATGATGAAATAAATTCTTTCTTCCTAACGTGGGATGAAATATAAGGCAGAAAAGGATTCTGTTCCAAGCTACTCCAGAAGAACTCTCAAATCATTTGCACTTTGTGTTAAGTTCTGCGCATGGGCACAAGGAACGGAGACGAGGCAATGAACAGTGAACTTCAACTCTTTATGAAACATTCTGAACAGAGCAAAACCCTCGGGTGGCAGCAGCCCTTTTATAGGGCAGGCTGCTGATCTAGTAACCAATGAGAAATATGGAGTGTTAAACCCTTGAACCAATGAAAGTGGCTCGTTAACAGCCAATCAGATTCCCCTGAACGGACCAATCCGCTATTATCGGCCAATCAGAAGTGCAGGATTAGAACCCTGCTTTTTCTAAAGGTTTGATAAAACTTTATTTAAGCGTTTTATTAGTTCATAACACTTTACTCTGTGTCTAAACCTCAAAATATTTTGTGGAAAGGGTGTTAATTCGCTCATCCATCTCCAACTTTGCAAATGGCAGAACCCACAGCAGGTGGAACACTGATCCAGAGACCCTTAAAAACATTGTGAACGCTTATCCTAAAACCTTGGGAAATTTCTCCATCACATTCAAAGGAACAGGACCACCTTGCCTTCCACATTTTAGAATGGAATGGAATGGAATAGAATAGAATAGAATAGAATAGAATAGAATGGAATGGAATGGAATGGAATGAAATAGAAATAGAAATAGAAATAGAAATAGAAATAGAAATAGAAATAGAAATAGAAATAGAAATGAATAGAACGGAATAGGAATAGAAATAGAAATAGAAATTAATAGAATGGTATAGGAATAGAATAGAATAGAATAGAATAGAGCTGGAAGAGACCTTGAAGGTCTTGTAGTCCAGCCCCCCAGTCAAGCAAGAGAACCTATACCATTTCAGACAAGTGACTGTCCAGTCTCTTCTTAAAAACCTCCAGTGATGGAGTGCCCATGATTTCTGAAAGCAAGCTGTTCCACCGGTTAATTGATTTTCATTGAAAATCATTCCACCCAGTTATTCAGATTGTTTGATCTTCACCTAATTCCTGACTGGCGGCACATTAAAGGTACCTCAGATTTGCTACAGCCCACCTTCATCGTTTGGAGAAAGTAAACACTGGGGCAGCATGGTGTGTCTTCCTTGTATCTTAGAGCATGGAGCCACAAGGCAAAGACTGCAGACTCACTTTCTGGGTAGTGCGAGGTAGGACAGGTAATGAGCGGGTGGGGAGTTTCTTGGCAACTAGGAAAGTGAGTCAGAGTCAGGATGGTGGGCAAAGCACATTATTGACAAATGTGCTTCTTGCTAAAGGGGCTTGTCTACATTTGGCAATCTTCAACTTATGGGCTGAGGAGAATAAACACAGAAAAAGAGTAAATTGCTAGGAAGATGCTCATTCCTTCCTTCCTTTATGGACCTGTTTCAGTTTTGCTCCTGCCTCTGAGGAGGCTTAATCCATCTCAGTTATTCTTCAGGTTCGGATCATGTTCAGATCCAGCCACCCTCAGTTAGCAGACTGAAGGAAAGGGCCCCTATTGCCAAGGATCGCCCTTCCTCTCCAAGCCTTTGCTGCTGTTGGAGCCGTTGTGCTCTCCTCTGTCGGTCTCTTGGAGCCTGTTCTTCCAAGATCTCTTGGGGCACTGATGCAAGAGAGGCCGATTAGTCCAGTGACATGGCTGGTGATCCATTTCCTTGCGCTCACCCAGCTGTGCAGGCTGAGTTCTTTCAGCCATGAACTGACCTTTCCTTTCCCACAGAAGGTCTGCCATAAAATTGGAACTGTGCTCACAGACTATGAAATAGCTGCCCAGCCTGACACCAAAGACATATGATGTCCCATAACTGGTGACCTGAATGCATCTTCACTTATCAGCAAGTGAAATGATGGCTTCCACATAAAACGCCTGTATTTCTTGCATAACACACACACTCTCTCCCTCCCCTATCTCTGTGTGTGTTTGTGTAAAGAGAGAAGGGTACAGCAATTTTGAGGGTTTCAATTGTTTTTTTCAAGAGAATCTAACCTAGAAGAGGTAGCAGAAGAGGAATTTTGTGCTCAAGTAGGAGAAGCAACATTTCCACCTTCTCCTCCAAAGATCTGAAGGAAAATGCTAAACTTGTGGTGAGGAGAGTCCACCTCCATTGAAGCCACCTGCAGCAGCCTCATGGCAAGTTGGATGACAAATAAATTTAATCAATCAATCAATGAAGTCAACATGGAATGCAAGGGCTAAGGGAATGCAGGGAAAGAGCTGCAGCCACAGGATCAATCTGGGATTCGTCCCTCACACCTGCTGCACAGTGACGGCCAACCAGGAATGGAAGAGGAGCCTTTGGTGCCTGTCTGGCCTGCTCTGACTTCTGCCTCTGGTGAGTGATCAATCTGGTCTTCAGAGCCACAGAGTCTCATGGTCAACGATGATGATTGTGGGCCTCCAGAACAGTGGTGGGATTCAAAAAATTTTACTACCGATTCTGTGGGCAGTGTTAGGGATACACCCTAGCAGAATCTGCACGGCAGGCAGGCAGGCGGGCAAAATATGTGAGATAAACGTTTTTGTAGCTTACACTCAGTAAAACAGATACACTGTGCTAGTTAAATAGTTTATTCCAGTAAGATTTTTTAGCATAGTCAAAACAGTCCATATATCATACGCTAGTTCAGTGCATCCGGAAATTATTCAGTTGCAAAGTCCAGTGTCGAAAAAGAGGTCAGTAAACTTACAAATATCAGTCCAGTAATATATCTCTTTGCAGTAGAGATATAAGGAAGTTCAAACTTCCTTTCTTCCTTCAGCAGCAGCACCAGGGAACCATCAATCCATCATTGTCAGCAATCAATCCAGTAAGCCAGCAATACAGTAAGCTAGTAGGTTCTCTTGCTCCCTCTTACGGTGGTTTTACAACTGCACCCAAAATTACATGCTTTGCTGTTTAAAGTGACACACACTATAACTTACAATCATAGTTTATATATATTATTTTACCCAAACTAAGTTAGGTAACCTTGTTATTCCTAACAGGCGTGACTTGGTGGGGGAAGGATACTGCAAAATCTCCAGTATGAGGTGTCATTTGTTGGTTCTCCGAACTACTCAAAATTTCCACTACCGGTTCTCCAGAACTGGTCAGAACCTGCTGAATCCCACCTCTGCTCCAGAAAGTATACAAAGGTGTGTAGGGAAGGGAGTGCTCTGTGCGAGGAGGCTTTATGTACCTAAACAAAAAGAAAGCCTCTTTATTTGGGTACACAAAGCCCATCACAAACTTCATGCCCCCGGACTATTTGATGCCAAGCCGTTGCGGAGGTTCCCTGCCAGGATCTCTACAGGGCCTGTCAGGTGTGAGTGGATTCACTTTAGAGCACTTGCTAAGTCCAATCCGAAGTTGGGAGTTAGAGCTGGCTCCTGTCCAGGCTCCTGTCCAGGCTCCTTGGAAGTGATTCCTTTGCCCTCGACTGAGCTCTGCTCTTTTTCTGACTGCTTCCTTCATTTGGGCTGTTTCACCACAGGATTCTGAGGATGGATGACGATAGCTTTGGGGATAGTCACTTCCCAGGGTCCATTGGTCTTGTGGGGAGGGGGATGTTGGCTTGTTCCACAATGCTTTGTGAGTGTGGCTGAGAGGGAAGTGCTTCACCAGCTGCCCCTTAATGGGAAAAGCTCGGGGGGGGGGGGGGGCTGCCAGAAGGAAAAATAAAATGGGGCAGAATGTGGGCTGGATGATTTCCAAGGCCCCTTCCAACTTCTCCCTTCTGCCACTGAGCATTTTCCTGGAGGACTTCAATTCAAAGATGCCCTCAGATATATTTTTCCATGAAAGGAAGGTCTCCGATACCCCACCCAAATTCTAGGGGGCACCACATGTTCTGGCGGATCTAGGACATTCTGCTTTCTTAGACTGCCTGGCTCTACCTGGAGATGGAAAACAGGGGGCCATTTGGCTGTTATGGTGATTCCCCTACCACTCTTGCCTGCCTCTCCTCCAGCCCAAAGAGAAACAACAGTGGCATAACCAAGAAGAAGTCCTTCCTGTTCTTTCAAAGACTTTAAAAAGTCGCTCCTTCCCTGAACAGCACTCACTGTCCTCCCTGGGAAGGACTAGAATGTGCAGGGTGGCATGGGATGGGGACCTGGGAGGCCCAAACAAAGGCAGGTTGGTGTCTCCCACTGGCCATGGGGCTCAATGTCAGACTTCCAAGTAAAGCCCCCATTGAAAGCAGAACTCCGAGGCAGGTAGATTCCTCAAAGAACATTTTTTTTGGATACATCATATTGGCACAGCCGGTGAAAACCAACTGTAAAAGTTCCCACAGTTTTCACCTAATTAAAAGAGTAAAAATCCCCCCTCCCAGGTGTCACTGGCCACATTGTCCAATGGATATAGCTGGCAGGCTCCTTTCTTCCTTCAACAGCCACCTATTGCGATGACCTTGGTTCCCACAGGAAAATTTTTTGTTTTGACTGTTAGCTGGGCTTCCCCACTCCCTTCCCCACTCCCTTCCCTCTCTCAAGGCAACTGTTGCAACTATGACGCAGCAAAAGATGGCTTCAACCAGGTTCACTTCAGAGTTGGCACTCAGAAGCTCCAGTCATTTCTCAGCTCTGCTCTCTGCCGATGGGGAGGAGATGACTAAACCAGGTGGCCTCCAAACAGTTTTTGGGGAATCTGTGGGATAACCAGGTTCACCTAGCATGCTTAGTCTTCTGAATCCAGGCTAACAACCCAAGATTACAACCCACCTCACAGAACATGCCATTTACCCCACTACTTACAACCATTGCAACCTTTCCTGTCCCTAAAACATGGCTTTCCTTTTGTCCTCAGCTGATCACCGTGAACCTCCACCCTCCGGTCTTCTTCTGGTTTTAAGGCAGTGCTTGCTTCAGGTGAGAAAAACCAGTGGGAGTCCATGAGCTGAGTGGCAGTCAGGGACCCATCAGGAACAACAGGTTGAACCCCTCAACTGTTGGGCCCTCCTGTGTTGCAAGAAGTTCTCCTCTTCTGAATTTCCTGGAGGGCAAAGGAGCAGGGCTTTGGCTCCTACAGGACCACATTTTCAAAATAAATCCATGGTTAGTGCTTGACATGCTGTCACCACTCAGGGTCCAAACAAATCACTCAATGGCAGTCTGCTCTGGGGGTGCAGAGTCGCTCTTATTTCACAGGCAGCTGCTGAATCCATGCTGGGCTTGACTAGGAGTGGGGCAAACCTAAGAAAAAATTTCCTGATGATGAGAACAATTGTTTAGCACAACAGTTTACCTCTGGAAGTTGTGGATGCTCCAACACTGGAGGTTTCCAAGAAGAGACTGGACAGCCATTTGTCTGATCTGGTCTAGGGTTGGACGAGAAGATCTCCAAAGGTTCCACCCAACCGTATTATTTTATGTTCTATATTCTAACCCACTGACCATCTCTGGAGGGTTGTGATGGTTCGTTGTTGGGCCATGAGTCTGAGAGGAAAGGAGGAAGCCAAAACCAGGGTGGGGGTGGTGGGGTGGCCTGGCTACAGATGCCCCAGAGCCAGATGCTCCAGGACAACAGCTGAAGGTGGTGGGTGTTGTGAATGAATAATACCAATAAAGTTATCTTGAGCTTGAAGTCAAGTGCAAGGGTTCTGGCCCTGCACTTCTGACTGGCTGTTAATGGCAGGATCGGATTGGTCCGTTCAGGAGCATCTGATTGGCCATTAACAGGCCATTCTCATTGGTTAACGGAGCTAGCGCTCCAGGATTGCTATTGGTTGAATAGTTAATAAGTTGCCTATAAAAGGAAGTCTATAGCAGCCCTCCAGTTTGAGCTTTCACACCATGTAAATAAAGAGTTTGAAGTTCACTGTTTCTACCGGCTCGTCTCCATTATTTACACCCATGCTCCAGACTTAACACTGGCGACGGGGATGGGATTGGATGACATCAGAGCCAACTAAAACAACAACGAAGACAACCAAGCACGTGGCTGAAGTGCACAACAGCGGAACCATGTCCGGCAGTGTAGTACCACCCGCTCCGTTCGATCCAGCTCAAGAGGACTGGGAATCCTACATGGACCTTTCCAAATGTTTTTGGAAATGAATAATCTGAAGGATGCCACAACCGGGAAGAAACGGGCGGTATTCTTAACGCACTGCAGCCCGACGGTATTCAAAATGGCTAAGGCATTAGCGAAACTGGCTGAAGTGAAGGCCATGGACTGGGACATCCTCGAACTGCTACTAAGGGCCCACTATGCACTGACCGTTCCAACGCTCGTAACACGACACGAGTTCTATCAAAGAAACCAGCGGAAAGGAGAAAGCGTTGCCGATTTTGTTGCAGACCTCCGGAACTTGGGAGGTCTTTACGATTTCGCCAACCTAGAGGAGGCCCTGAGAGACCGAGTAGTCCTCGGGTTAGACGCTCTAAATGTACAGAGCAAAATCATGGCTAAGGGTGACATTAGCCTTGCCGATGCCATCGCTGAGGCTATGGCAGCGGAGGCAACCAAGAAGTTGGCTGCCCAGCTATGCCGGAATCGCACTCCAGCACACCAACCAGTCAGCGAAGTTTCACCTAAGTCAGAAGGACAGCTTCTGATGACCCACCATGAGGACCTCTCTTCATCGTCAGACAGCGACGAAGCTCTGCCACGAGTGCGGGAAACGAGGCCATATCAGACGGGTCTGCAGAAGACTCCTCGGACCCAGCCAGATCTCGAAGGATACCAGTCTCCACCAATCGACAAGGAATCGCCCTGTAAGGCGAGAACCAGCAAACCACTCCTACAGAAACCGACCCGTAAATCGTCTAACGAGACGGGAAGAGGCCCACCAAACACTCACTATCGGCCATGCCTCTTCACTAGATGCCAAGAAAATTTGAGTCAAACTGGACATCGAAAATCAGCCTTGCCAAATGGAAGTTGACTCGGGATTGTCTCTGTCAATGGTCTCCTGGAAGACCCTCAAGCAACTCATCTCCACTATCCAGCGCCAAGACCTTCAATTCCAACGGCTCGTGTTAAACAACTACCAGGGGAACCGGATTCCAGTCGTAGGATCCAGTAGAGTCCGGGTTGCATTCAAGAACCGAACGGCCTACTTACCCCTGACGGTGATCGACAAGGACCGGCCTAGCCTGTTAGGCCTCCAATGGTTCGCACCACTCGGCATTGAAGTGGCAGGCATCAACCGAATCGGCGGCAGTGACTGAGAGGAGGACCTCGCCCACGAATTCAGGGACGTCTTCGTGGAAAAGCTAGGCGAGTACAAGGGGACCCCGATATCCTTTAGCCTTAATCCAAAGATAGCTCCCATCCGCCTTAAGCTCATCGAGTTCCATTCACTCTAAAACTGAAAATTGACGAACAGCTTGATAAGTTGATAGCCCAGGGAGTTTTAAAGCCAACTGACCACTCCCCATGGGAAACACCAGTCGTGAGACCAATTAAGCCGGACGGCTCCATTAGAATTTGTGGAACTATTGAGCCACCCTAAACCACGCCCTGCAACAATCCATATCCGGTACCAGTGGTGCAACACCTCCTCCATTTCCTGGGGGGCGGAAAAGTCTTCGCTAAACTAGACTTAGCTCAGGCTTATCAGCAACTGCCGGTTGACGAAAAAACGGCACAGGCACAGACTATTGTAACACACCGAGGTGCCTTTAAGTGTACCTGGCTTCAATTTGGAGTCAGTGTAGCCCCGGGGATCTTTCAGAGCCTAATGGAGAGACTATTGCAGGGGATCAAAGGCGTTGTCCCCTACTTTGACGATGTGCTCATTGCTGCCCCCACTCCAAAAATTTTACGGGATCATTTAAGACTGGTTTTACAAAAATTCCAAGAAGCAGGCCTGAAAGTGAAGAAAAATAAATGCGAGCTGTGTACAGATTGTGTTGAATTCTTAGGGTACTTGATTGACAGTAAGGGTATTCACCCTACCGATAGCAAATTGAAAGCAATAAAAAACACTCCCAGACCCCGGAACAAGGCCGACCTCCAGGCATTCTTAGGCCTCATCAATTTCTATAATGTATTCTTACCGCACAACGCGACTGTCGCTGAACCTTTACATCGCCTACTAGATAAAAAAGCAATTTGGGTATGGGGTCACAGAGAAGAGCAGGCGTTCCGTAATGTAAAAAAACTACTGACTTCTGACGCTGTACTAATGCAGTACAATGAGACTTTGCCGTTGAATATCACATGTGATGCATCGCCTTTTGGAGTGGGCGCCATTTTGAGCCATGTATTACCAAACGGTAGTGAAGCCCCTGTTGCTTATTTTTCAAAAACGCTCTCGAAAACCGAGCGAAATTACAGCCAGATCGATAAAGAAGCCCTGGCAATTGTATCAGCTGTTAAAAGATTCCATGAGTATGTGTACGGCCGGGCTTTTACTATTGTAACTGACCACAAACCTTTGCTGGGGATAATTGCTGGGGATAAGCCAACTCATTACATACTTTCTCCCAGGATGACCCACTGGTCAGAATTCTTGGCTGTCTACAATTATCGGCTACAATATCGTAAAGCCATTCCCCACGCCGACGCATTGAGCCGTGCACCGCTCCCTGAAACCATCAACGATCCTGCACCAACAATGACAACATTGCAGATTGAGAAACTCCATACGTCGTCATTAATTGCCCATGACATCACGAGAGAAACAAAACACGACCCCATATTAGCTCGAGTCCTCACATGGGTGGAACGTGGATGGCCATTGGACCAAGTACCAGACGACTTTGCACCATTCAAAAGTCTTCAAACAGAGTTGTTCTCGCAAAAGGGCTGTATCATCTGGGGCAATAGAGTCATTATCCCAGAACGACTCCAACAGGCACTGCTAAGAACCTTGCACGATGACCACCCTGGCATCATGCGCATGAAGGGCCTCGCACGAAGCTACGCGTGGTGGCCAGGCATTGACAGACAAATCGAATCGTGGGTTAAAACTTGCCAGAGATGCCAAGAAGTAAGCAATGCTCCACCAAAGGCAACCCCAACCGAATGGGAGACGCCGCGGGGACCCTGGTCCCGCATCCATCTGGATTTCGCTGGGCCGACTAAAGGCCACACGTTTTTACTAACCGTCGATGCCTACTCGAATTGGCTCGAGATTCAATGAATGAAGAACACAACCACCGAAGCGGTCATCAAAAGACTGGAAAGACTGTTTGCAACCCACGGATTATCAGACATTCTGGTATTCGACAACAGGCCCCAATTTACCACGCTGTCTTTTGAACAGTACCTGGCTGATCACGGTATCCGACATGCACTCACTTCGCCTGCGCACCCAGCGGCCAACGGTAGGGCTGAGCGCATGGTACAATTTGTCAGAAGAACTCTACAAAAGATAGACTACGACAACATTGACGAGAAAATCAACCGAATCCTTTTTCTACAGCACATCACACCTCACAGCGTCACCAACAAAACTCCCGCCGAGCTGCTAATGGGAAGAAAGCTCCGATCCCACCTCGACCAGTTACCCCCAGCCTACGAACCGGAAAAATCACTTGGATCCAGCGGACGATGCCGTACCTTCCAGGTAGGCGATTTAGTATTTGCTAAAAACTTATCGTGCGATCCGCTGTGGGTAGAAGTGACCGTAATCCGCATAACTGGCCCAAGATCATACCTCGTTCAGTGCCCTGATGACAGACTTTGGAAACGCCACATAGATCAACTACGATCGCGGCTGCAGTCACGCAATTCCGAACTCCCTTATGACCAAACTGAGGGGAGGGGAGATACAGAGGAAGACGAATTGCAACTAGAGGAAAATCTTTTTGAAGGGACTGATAACAGAACTGAGACGCAGGAACAGGAACCAGGGACCGGAGTGAGTTCACCTCAGGGAGTGGCCAGTGATATTGGTGACGATGGAAATGCGAACTCTGAACCAGAGGCACCCCTATTGTTAAACAACGATCTACCTCAGCAGAAGTGCAGCCAATTGCCAGGCACTTTGCGAAAATCAAAAAGACTGATAAAACAACCGTCCTACCTCAAGGACTATGTAACCGCGCCCCATAAGCAGAAGCCGGGGGAAAGGGATGTTGTGAATGAATAATGCCAAATAAAGTTATCTTGAGCTTGAAGTCAAGTGCAGGGTTCTGGCCCTACACTTCTGATTGGCTGTTAATGGCAGGATCGGATTGGTCCGTTCAGGAGCATCTGATTGGCCATTAACAGGCCATTCTCATTGGTTAACGGAGCTAGCGCTCCAGGATTGCTATTGGTTGAATAGTTAATAAGTTGCTTATATAAGGAAGGCTATAGCAGCCCTCCAGTTTGAGCTGTCACACCATGTAAATAAAGAGTTTGAAGTTCACTGTTTCTACCGGCTCATCTCCATTATTTGCATCCATGCTCCAGACTTAACAGTGGGGATCAGCAAAGTTTGCCCTGGAAGACCTTTTGATAAGTTGCAGATTGGTGGAGAGTCCTCCCTGCCATGACTGTTTGAAAAGGCCCATGGAGAAAGAATACCATGCGGAATCTGGCGTAAAATGTATATGTGTTATATAGTAGTTAGGAGATTATTGTCATTAACCTAGAAAGTAATTTAAAAAGTGATTAATCATTATTATGAATTAAAGGGGAGTGAACTAAGCAATGTATAAAATGGGCGGTACACACAAATTGGTATTAAAAGGGGAAATCTTTGGAATTGTTACAACTAAGATGAAACTTATTGAATAATGAAATAAGAGTATGCGATCAAATTGCAAACGTGATAGATAAAAGTATAACAGTTAATGAATATAGAATAAGAAATACGAATTTTAGATATTGTATAAAGAAAACATGAGAAAATTTAAAGTAAAATGAAATAAGCTAAGATAGGGATTAGAGAAAAAATACAGAAAATGGGAAGTGCAATAACATAAATGAAATTGAATATGAAAGAATGTGCAACTAAGGTCGTATTGGTATGAAAATGTAAAAACCTGGAACCACATTGTTCACCAAAAGAGAAGTTTTTTTTAAATTGGAAAAATTAAAAAATTATTACAAAAAAAAAAAAAAAGGCCCATGGAGACCAGCCCCAGTGGCAAACGTTTCCCTTGCATTCAGAATGAAGCCCCCAAAATCTGGAGTAAAGGGGCCTTCAAGACCCCCCAGTTTGTGGACCAGCAAGTTTCTTCACTGCCAGAAAGAAAGTCCTGGCTCAGGGAGCCTTTGACCCTTCCCAGCCGCAGCGGAGGGGGAGGAAGAGAACGACAGCAATAGCTACAACAACAGCAATGATATCCATCCACTCCAGCATAGGCAGCTTTGGCTGACAGCTGGTTTCTATTGGGCTGAGGAGCAAAGGCATTTGGGGAGGGGCTGGGGTGGGGAGAGGTGAGAAGGCGGTAATGAGGAGGATGAAGACAAACGATGAAAGCCCTGAAAGAAATGCGGAGGGTGGAACTGAACCAGGAGGACCCGCTGTGGGAAGAGGACGGGGGAAGAAGCTTTGAAGCTGCTCTCCATAGGTGCCCCTTCAAGCCTTATGCCCTGCTGCTGCCGGGTGGAGGAAGCGAAGAAGCAGAGGGGGAGAGGGGGGCTGCTTTCCTTCTGAAGGTTTATGAGCTCAAAGTCTGACCAATTATCCCTGCAATAGCCCCCCCCCCACCCCTGCTCCCCGTGGTGGGCCTGCTTGCCCCAGACAGCGAGGGCCACATCACTTTTATTCAAGGCAGGGGTAGGGCCTCATATATTTATTTTTATTTATTTATTTTATTTATTTGTCAAGTATTTGATAACAGATATAATTGGAACATGAGTATGATTACATGAAATGGGTATGATAAATGGGGACATTAGGACAGGGACGGTAGGCATGTTGGTGCGCTTATGCACGCTCCTTACAGACCTCTTAGGAATGGGGTGAAGTCCACAGTAGACAGTCTAAGGGCCAGTGGTGGACTTCAAATTATTTTTACTACTGGTTCTATGGGCATGGCTTGGTGGGTGTGGCAGGGGAAGGATACTGTAAAATCTCCAGTCAGAGGTGGGATTGGCCAGTTCTCCAGACTACTCAAAATTTCTGCTACTGGTTCTCCAGAACTGGTCAGAACCTGCTGAAGACCACCTCTGGTCTAAGGTTAAAGTTTGGGGGGTTTGGGGAAGAAACCACAAGGTCAGGGAGTGCATTCCAGGCGTTGACAATTCTGTTGCTGAAGTCGTAATTTCTGCAATTGAGTTTGGAGCGGTTCACCTTAAGTTTGTATCTATTGTATGCTCATGTATCATCCATGAAGTATAAACATGTATAACATCCATGAAGAAACTGGCCTGGAAGACAATCCCAAGTCTGTGTGATGACCCAGGGCATGGCACAAAGGCAATACAGTCAAATAATCAGTAGGAGTCCCTTTATTAGCTCCAACTTTTCCTCCAATGTCCTGGTTACCTTCTGGTCTAGAGAAAAAACTCTCCCAGAAAAAGCCTTTGGCTGCAGAGATTCAAGTCCAAAACGTCCAAAACGTCCAAAACACAAACTTTGACTATAAGTCCAATCAAGGCAAGAGGAGGTAATAAATCCGGCAGGGCAAGAGGAGGAATTCCAGATGTGAAGGAACAGTAAATCAACCCGGTTGGGATGATTCCAAGAATGCAGATAACCAAAGTCAACACAATATAAACTTACGTTTGGTCCCAGCAGCTGCCACACTCAGCTTGCATCTCTTTTAAACTCTTCTTCCCAGCTGTGGCTAATGAAGGGAATCAGGGCCCTTTCCTCCCCCATAAGCCACGCAACCCATGTTGGTCTCTTCTCCATTCCTCCCTGCATGCCCTAGGATGAAGAGGGGGTGGGCCTTGGTCTTCTTCTGAACTCCCTCTTCCTTGTTCTACCTCTCTCCGCTCTGCCCAGCCAGACTTTGCCCTTCCCCAGTTTCCTCCACAGCCAATGGAACCACACTTCCACTCCCTGTCAGCTGTTCATCTTCCACCTCAGATTCAGACTCTGCCTCTGCTATTTTTTCCATGCAAGGAGCTCTCAGAGCTTCCAAGGGCATTCGGCTGAGCTGAACTGCACTCCACAAGGCTGCCCCCAGGCAGAGGGTGAGGTTAGAACCAGCACCTGGCCATCTTCTGGCTGAAACAAACTCTTTTTTTTTCTGAGCATCACACCCAGCCTCCTGCTTCTCCATTGCAAAATTGACAGGCTGCCAATGGAGGTCTCGTGAGACGGGATTCAGGGCCGCCTTCGCCCTTCAACAGAATGGACATCCCAAGCAGCTAATGAAGAATGCAGAAGGCTTTGAACCTCCCTGAGTTTCATCCCCATCTCTTAGACCAGGGATTTCCAACCTTGGCCACTTTAAGACTTGTGGACTTCAATAAGCAAAGTTGGCTGAGGAATTCTGGGAATTGAAGTTCACAAGTCTTAAACTGGCCAAGGTTGGAGACCCCTGTTTTAGATGCCTAGAGTGCCTTTCATCCTTGAATGGTCACAGTCTGTGTTAAGTCCGCGTGGTCGGTGATGATGGTAAACGTCCGCCCGTAGAGGTACTCGTGAAACCTTTTTACTGCGGCGATGATAGCCAAAGCCTCTTTGTCCAGCTGGCTGTAGTTCCGCTCCGGTTTGGTGAGGGTCCTTGAAAAAAACACGATGGGTGCTTCTTTTCCGTCATGGAGAGTGTGGCTGAGGACAGCGCCGACGCCGAAGGGTGATGCGTCGCATGTGATGGCTAGTGGTAGGGTCTCGTTGTACTGGATGAGGACGGCATCCGAAGTGAGCAGGTCCTTGGTTTTTCTGAAGGCGGCTTTCTCGCGTTTCCCCCAAGTCCAGGTAGCTGCCTTGTCCAAAAGCCTATGCAAAGGCTCCACCGCGGTCGCCTTTTGGGGCAGGAAGACATTATAAAAGTTGAGTAGCCCCAGAAACACCTGCAGTTCTGTTTTTGACCTGGGTGTGGGGGCTTCCTTGATGGCTTTAATTTTTTTGTCGGTGGGGTGAATGCCGTGTCGGTCTAGGAGGTATCCTAGGAATTCGACCCGCTCTGTGTACAGCTGGCATTTTTCCTTCTTCACTTTAAGCCCGGTTTCTTTGAATCTCATTAGCACCTCCCTTAGGCGAGTCTCTAGTTCGGCCTGGTTGGTTGCTGATACTAGTACATCATCGAAGTATCGGACCACCCCCTTGATGCCCTGTAAGAGTCTTTCCATGAGGCTCTGGAAAATCCCCGGTGCCACGCTGACTCCAAATTGGAGCCGGTTCCATCTAAAGGCTCCCCGGTGGGTGACTATGGTTTGTGCCTCGGCAGTTTCCTCGTTGACCGGCAGTTGCTGGTATGCTTGGGCAAGGTCGAGTTTCGCAAAAACTTTGCCCCCTCCCAGTGAGTGTAGGAGATGCTGCACTACTGGGACGGGGTAAGCGCTTTGCTGCAAGGCGCCATTTAGGGTGGCCTTATAGTCCCCGAAGATTCTCACTGACCCATCAGGCTTAATCGGGGTGACCATGGGGGTCTCCCACCGGGCGTGGTCTATGGGTTGTAATACCCCTTGCTTGACGAGCTTGTCAATTTGCTCATCTATCTTCAGTTTGAGTGCGAACGGGACCCGCCTTGGTTTTAGGTGTTTCGGGGGGACATTGGGGTTTAGGCTGAAGGATATAGGGGGCCCTCGGTACTTGCCTAGGGTGCCGTCGAACACTTCCTGGAAATCCCGGGCCAGTTGCTGCTCCCAGTTGGCTTCGGCGATGTGGTCGATGCCCGTGACTGCGATGCCGAGCGGTGCGAACCACTGAAGTCCCAGTAGGCTAGGTCGGTCTCGATCGACGATGGTTAAGGGAAGTCTTTCGGCATATCCCTTGTAGGTCACTGTAAACTTTCCTGTTCCGACTACAGGGATGCGGTTTCCCTGGTAGTCCTTAAGGATTAGTCTCTGGTTTTCTAGTTGCTTTCTCTGGATGGTAGGCACCAAGCGTTTAAGTTCTTTCCAGGCTTCCATTGAGACGTAGGACCCGGAGTCCACCTCCATTTTACAGAGTTCGCCTTCGATGCCTACCTCCACGTAGACCTTTCTGGTGTCTGTGGTTGTGGCATGGCCGATGGTGACCATCTGATGTGTCTCTTCTCTCTGCCTGGCCTCGCCGCTTCATTGGGCTTGTCCGTTTTGCTCCCAGCGGTTATCTGTTGGTCGGTCTCTGGTCCTGGGAGGTGTGCTCTCTTGTCTCCGCTCGCTCGGGTCCCATCGCCTGGGGCTGTGGGTCTTCTTGAGGTGGCAAATGCGTGCGATGTGGCCCTTCTTATCGCAGTGCCGGCAAATGGAGTCGAAGAACCGGCATTCGGATCTGGGGTGGTCGCCTCCGCAACCAGCACATGCGGTCCTCGACTTACGACTCCGCCGGCTGCACTGGTCGCGGCCTGTCTGTAGTCGGTGGATGTCTTCCTCTTCGTCGGACGTGCCCGAGGTCGAGTGGAGTTCGCCTTGGTGGGTGGTGGTTTCAGGTTGGGCCTCAGTCGACCTTGCAGGGTTGTTGTTTGTGGTGCGGTCCCCGGCGTTCGGTCTCCGCATGCGGTCTGCTGATTGTCGGGTTGCTTCAGCGGCCGCGGCTTCAGAGATGGCGTTGGTGAGAGCGATGTTGCCCTTAGCCATCAACCGACTTTGGAGAACGGGGTCCCACAGGCCGAGCACGATTCGGTCCCGAAGGGCCTCGTTCATGTTGGAGAATTCGCATAGTCCTCCCAGGCGCCACAGCTCTGCAATGAAATCACTGAGACTCTCGCCCAACCGCTGGTCCCGCCGATAAAATTCGTGCCGTCAGATGAGGATGGGCACGGCTGGAGCGTAGTGGTTTCGGAGCAATGGTTCGAGGTCCTTCCAATCCATTTCGGTCACGTCGGCGGGTTTGGCTAGCGCTTTTGCCATCTTAAACACTGAGGGCCCGCAGTGTGTTAGGAAGATGGCTCGTTTCTTCGGTCCCGTGGCATCCTTCAGATCGTTGCATTCGAGGAACATGTGGAATCTGTCCGTGTAAGATTCCCAGTCCTCGGTAGCGGGGTTGAAAGGGGTTGGTGGCGCGATGCTGGCCATCTTGTCAGTTGGCTGGCTTCCATCGGATACGTGCTTCGGTTCAGGATGAGGATCCCACCTTCGTCGCCAGTGTTAAGTCCGCCTGGAAGGAAGCCAGGAGTCAGTGACTTTGTTTCAAGCTCTTTTTATTAGGCGGGTACCGAACTGAGGCTAAAGGAAAACTGCGGCTTTTTATTTCCAAGCCGCGGCGGCCGCGGCCAATGGCACCACTTTGAATCTCCCACAATTCGAATTGACCAATCACGGGAGATTCTCAGCGAGCCAATCAGCGCGGCTCGCCTAGCCAATCAGAGCGCCCCACGCTTTGGCCAATCAAAGCGCGGGGATCTCAAGAATTCAAATGAGGGGACAGAACAGTCTGGATGACCACCTGTCCTCCTTTTTTTTGCTGAAAGCTGACTGATAGCCCAGCTACCGTTAACACTTGCCACTTTTGTTCACTGAATCATTGCAGTTGTTTAGTTAGTCACATGGTTGCTAAGTGAATCTGGTTTCTCCCTTGACTTTGCTTGTCAGAAGGTCACAAAAGGTGGTCATGTGACCCCAGACTACTGCAACCACCATTAGCCTGAGTCAGTTGGCAAGCATCTAAATATAAATCATGTGGCCATGGGGAGGTTGCAATGGCCATAAGTGTGAAAAAGTGGTCATGTCACTTTTTTCAGTGCCATTGGAACTGAAATGAAGTAAAAGAACTGTTGTAAGTTGAGGACTACCTGTGATATGTTGTGTGAACTCTTTCTTCCCCTTTGAGCCTCCCGTGAATTTCAAGTTGTCCCTGAAGCTTCAGGAACCTTCCCCAAGATCGATGGTAGCTCCTTCTAGTTATTCTCTTCCTTCCATCTAGTTTCACATATCACACATAGGTGGTAATTTCAGCAAGTTCTGACCAGTTCTGGAGAACCAGTAGTGGAAATTTTGAGTAGTTCGGAGAACCAGCCAATCCCATCTCTTCTCAGCCTCCCATGAGTCCCACCTGATTGGCTGGGTCTTCTTTGGTTGCCCTGCACAGGAGAACGGAGCTGGAAAGCAGGCTAGTGGGATGGGGAGGGAATGAGAATTTTGCAGTAACCTTCCTCTTGGAGTGGGTTGGAAATAGGGATTTTACAGTATCCTTCCCCTGCCACACCCAGCCACGCCCACCAAGCCACGCCCACAGAACCGGTAGTAAAATTTTTTGAATCCCACCACTGATACCAAGGGTCTGGTTCTAGGATATTCTAGTGAAACCGTGTTGCTCTCACTGTACTTCTTTTTTCTTACGAGCACACTAAAACCTTCTAAAGCAGAAGAAATGCAGAGTGGATAATAGAGAGTGAATCAAGCCATGTGAGAAGAACATTTTTTAAATGAATGGAATTTATAGAATGCACTGACATTTCTCAAATATGATGGGGAGACATTTGAATATTCAGGGTCACTGATTCCTCTGTCCCTGTGAGTAATAGAGATATCAACCTTTTAATTTTATTTTTCCTTCAGGCACATCTCTCTCCCCCCCCCACCACACACAATGCTTTCTTTTTTTTCAACTCTTTCTGATAGCTCATTATTAAGCCATAATCATAGTTAAAGTGTATAATTTTAGCATCCCTGGGCTGATTCCAACAGTGAAATGTCAGCTTGCAAGCCAGGATACCAGCTGGTTCTCCTCTCACCAATTTCTTTTCCTTTGGAAGAGAAATTCCAGAGATCTCCAGAGCGCAGTCTCTGCCCAGCCCTGGCCAGGCTCACAGCTTCTGCCTTTGTTGCTCACAAGACATGGAAGAATAGAGCTATAAATCATTTAAATGATCTCAAAATTTTATTCTGCGTTTTAACCTTAAGAGAGCAAGAATTTTGCATCTTGATCTGTTTGGTTTCATCTGCTCCGTACTAAAATATTGAGTCATCTCTTCTGAAATCCACTGCAGGTCCAGGATTATGTTTGACCCTTGTTGCTCTTCTGTGCCCTTCTTATCCGCCCCACTGAATTTCAGGTTTGTCAAAATTCATGGGCATAATTTCTTACTATTTCATGGTAGTTAAACCCCTAAAAGAGGCTTATCGCGGTTGTCTAGAGAAGAATAGTCTTGACTCTCTGAGAGAAGTTTGTCTTGTAAGAGCAGCTTTTTGGAAATAGCATCTGGTTTGGGCAGTTCAGCAGTGGAGGGTCTAAATCTTCCAAATATTGCACTGATTTCCTCTTATGATAGTTATGATAACTGAACTGTGATTTAAATGAAGTTGTCAGCTGAGAGCCCACCTTTGTTTTAAGCAAAGAGATCTGTGCCATTTGGTGCTGTAATCAAAGTAAGACGAAAAGCACCTTCAATTCTATTTTCTGAAGCTCTGGTATTTTTTTTTTTCCAGTATGGATAGAAAGCTACTTTAGAAAGAATAATTGATGGCCTACAGAAATGAAAACAAAAAGTTCAAAAATCTGAACTTCCGGTTTGCGTGGCTTCGGGGCAGCAGGAATTCACGACAGCTCGCGATTCCTGCTGGCTAGCTGTCGAGGTACCCCCGATCCAGATGGGTCAGGGGGTTAAGGCTGCCCTGTAGGGACAGCTGAAGATAGAGGGGAGCCGGTTAGGGAGGTGGGGGCATCGCAGACCCCCCCCTTCTCCGGAAAAACCCCTTTTTCCCAAGGCGGTGGAGCGGCGGTCAGCAATGGCCGCCACGAAGAAGCCAGCAACCGGGTAAGAACTGTGCTGGAGGAAGTGTGAAAAGTGAAAGTTCTGTCTGAGCCGGGTCAAGTAACAACTTTTAAATTGCCTGGAATTAAGCTGCTTGTTGCTGGAGGATACATTGTTTCCCTAAGAAGATCGAAAGCGGCGGAGAAGCTGTCAAAGGGAACTTTCTTTTTTTTATTTTTGTTTACTCTCCCATCCCACGGAAAAAGCAGAAATATTTGGATATATTAGACATTGAAAGTGGATTGCTTTGAAAGCTAAGCTAAGAGACAAAGGGATTTTTGGACATTGAAAAATTTAAGAAATTGGAAAATTTTTGCTGGAGGTATGGATTTTTGATTATTTAAAATTGTTATTGCAAGTGGGAAGGGAGAAAAAAAAAATTGGAGCAGAAACTGAAAAAGGAGGAGACTGTCTAGAATGTCTTGGTGGATCCCAAAAGAAGATATATGGTAATTGGACCTCTTTGATTAAAAATTAATTTAGAAAGAGAAAGAGAAGAAGGAAGAAAAGTATTAACTTTTGGAACTTTTTTCTTTTTTTTAATTGCTTTTGATTGTCCTGGATTAAAAATACTTGTGGTTGTTTTGGAAAAAGTTTTCCCTTTTCATAATGGCATTGTCTGTGGATGAACTAGAGATTGACTATCAAAAATATAAAAAAGAAGATACTTTGGGCGCTTTGTTCCAATTCTTAGAAATGGCGTTATGTTCTGTTGAAAAGTTGATTATGTAGCAGAAGGACTGGGACAAGGAAGAAGAGGAAGAAGAAGCCATCTTTGATGAACAATGGGTTCCTTCCGGAGAGGAGGAGAAAAAGGATAAGAAAAAGGGGTTTTTAAGAATTATAAAAACAACCAAAAGAGAGAAAAATGAGCGAAAAGATGGAGGCAAGGTTAGAAAGCAAAGGAAAAGGAGCAAGAAAAGCGAAGAGAAAAAGCAAAGGGGTAGAAAGGGCAAGGAGAAGAATAAGCAAGAGAGAAAAGGGGGGAGGAGAAGCCTTAATGGGGGGAAGCAAGATTTAAAAAAAAAAGTTTATTTAGAGACAATGGGTGAATTTACTTTAGATTAAAAGAGGGATTCTGGAGGGTATATAAGAGTGTGTTTTTATATGTATATTTAGAATAAAAAATTTATTATGTAATTTTAGAATCTTTTAAACAGAATCCCAAGAAAGATTTATATGTAGTATTTTTAAGTTAGGTAATGAGTTATAGATGTAACTCCAATTGGTGTATAGGAGAAGTATAGTAAAAGAAAAAAGATGAATGGATGTTTGGAAATAGAACAGACAAAGAATGTTGTTGAAAATGGTAATAATGGAAGGATATATATGCTTTTCTTTTGATTTTGTATATTGATAAAAGGCAATAAAATTTTAATTGATAAATAATTTGGATGGAAAAGAGAAGTAGGGACAAGATATGAAGTTAATATTATATGAAATATTAATATTATAATCTTGAAATGTTATGTTTTATTGGTCTATCATTATTATTTTTTTTTAGAAAAGAATTTATAAGCTGTTATGCCTTGATTTTGTGTGCATTGTTTTTAGAAAACTGATAAAAATGGTTTTTATATACATATATAAAAAAAAAAATGATAATAAGATATGGAAGGAGATTTAGGTTGAATATGATGTTTGAATTTGTGTCTGTGTAAAGAGTTTTAACCCGGGAACAGACAACCTTCAGAAAAGATCTTTTAGTTTTGTCTATGTTTTATGTTTTGTGTTTGTATGTTTGTGTATTATGCTTACGATAAAACTAACAAAATTTGTTTTTTATTAAAAAGTTCAAAAATCTGTGCTTCAGTCTCTTTTATGATATGATCCAAGTAAAAAGGTGGCTGTTCTGTCCCCTCATTTGAATTCTTGAGATCCCTGCGCTTTGATTGGCCAAAGCGCAGGGCACTCGGATTGGCTAGGCGAGCCGCACCGATTGGCTCGCTGAGAATCTCCCGCGATTGGTCAATTCAAATCGCGGGAGATTCAAAGTGGTGCCATTGGTCGCGGCCACCGCGGCTTGGAAATAAAAAGCCGTGGAGTTTTCCTTTAGCCCCAGTTCGGTTCCAGACAAAATAAAAGAGCTTGATACTAAGTCACCGACTCCTGGCTTCCTTCCACGCGGATATAACACTGGCGACGAGGATGGGATTCCTTTCCTGAACCGAAGCACGTGTCCAACGGAAGCCAGCCAACCGACGAAATGGCCAGCATCGCGCCACCAACCCCCTTCAACCCCGCTACCAAGGACTGGGAATCTTACATGGACAGATTCCACATGTTCCTCGAATGCAACGATCTGAAGGATTCCACGGGACTGAAAAAACGAGCCATCTTCCTAACACACTGCGGGCCCGCAGTGTTTAAGATGGCAAAAGCGCTAGCCAAACCCGCCGACGTGACTGAAATTGATTGGAAAGACCTCGAGCCATTTCTCCGGAACCACTATGCTCCAGCCGTGCCCATCCTCATCCGACGGCATGAATTTTATCGGCGGGACCAGCGGTCGGGCAAGAGTCTCAGTGATTTCGTTGCAGAGCTGCGGCACCTGGGAGGACTATGCGAGTTCTCCAACATGAACGAGGCTCTTCGGGACCGAATCGTGCTCGGCTTTTGGGACCCTGTTCTCCAAAGTCGGTTGATGGCTAAGGGCAACATCGCTCTCGCTGACGCCATCTCTGAAGCCGCGGCCGCTGAAGCAACCCGACAATCAGCAGACCGCATGCGGAGACCGAACGCCGGGGACCGCACTGCAAACAACAACCCTGCAAGGTCGACTGAGGCCCAACCTGAAACCACCACCCATTAGGGTGAACTCCACTCTACCTCGGGCACGTCCGACGAGGAGGAAGACATCCACCGTCTCCTGGCAGGCCGCAACCAGCGCAGCCGGCAGAGTCGTAAGTCGAGGACCGCGTGTGCTGGTTGCGGAGGCGACCACCCCAGATCTGAATGCCGGTTCTTCGACTCCGTTTGCTGGCACTGCGACAAGAAGGGCCACATCGCACGCGTCTGCCGCCTCAAGAAGACCCACAGTCCCAGGCGATGGGACCCGAGCGAGTGGAGACGAGAGAGCACACCCCCCAGGACCAGAGACCGGCCAACAGACAACCGCTGGGAGCAAAACGGACAAGCCCAATGAAGCGGCGAGGCCAGGCGGAGGGAAGTGATACATCAGACGGTCACCATCGGCCACGCCACAACCACAGACACCAGAAAGGTCTACGTGGAGGTAGGCATCGAAGGCGAACCCTGTAAAATGGAGGTGGACTCCGGGTCCTACCACTCAATGGTAGCCTGGCAAGAAATTAAACGCTTGGTGCCTACCATCCAGAGAAGGCAACTAGAAAACCAGAGACTAATCCTCAAGGACTACCAGGGAAACCGCATCCCTGTAGTCGGAACAGGACAGTTTACAGTGACCTACAAGGGACACGCCGAAAGACTTCCCTTAACCATCGTCGATCGAGACCGACCTAGCCTACTGGGACTTCAATGGTTCGCACCACTAGGCATTGCAGTCACGGGCATCGACCACATCGCCGAAGCCGACTGGGAGCAGCAACTGGCCCGGGATTTCCAGGAAGTGTTCGACGGCACCCTAGGCAACTACCGAGGGCCCCCTATATCCTTCAGCCTAGACCCCAACGTCTCCCCGAAATGCCTAAAAACAAGGCGGGTCCCGTTCGCACTCAAACTGAAGATAGACGAGCAAATTGACAAGGGGTATTACAACCCATAGACCACGCCCGGTGGGAGACCCCCATAGTCACCCCAATTAAGCCTGATGGGTCAGTGAGAATCTGCGGGGACTACAAGGCCACCCTAAATGGTGCCTTGCAGCAAAGTGCTTACCCCGTCCCAGTAGTGCAGCATCTCCTACACTCACTGGGAGGGGGCAAAGTTTTTGCGAAACTCGACCTGGCCCAAGCATACCAGCAACTGCCGGTCGATGAGGAAACTGCCGAGGCACAAACCATAGTCACCCACTGGGGAGCCTTTAGATGCAACCGCCTCCAATTTGGAGTCAGCGTGGCACCTGGAATCTTCCAGAGCCTCATGGAAAGGCTCTTACAGGGCATCAAGGGGGTAGTCCCATACTTCGATGATGTGCTAGTATCGGCAACCAACCAGGCCGAACTAGAGACTCGCCTAAGGGAGGTGCTAACGAGGTTCAAAGAAACCGGGCTTAAAGTGAAGAGGGAAAAATGCCAGCTGTACACAGAGCGGGTCGAATTCCTAGGATACCTCCTAGACCGACACGGCATTCACCCCACCAACAAGAAAATTAAAGCCATCAAGGAAGCCCCCACACCCAAGTCAAAAACAGAACTGCAGGCGTTTCTGGAGCTACTTAACTTTTATAATGTCTTCCTGCCCCAAAAGGCGACTGCGGCGGAGCCTTTGCATAGGCTTTTGGACAAGGCGGCTACCTGGACTTGGGGGAAATGCGAGGAAGCCGCCTTCAGGAAAACCAAGGACCTGCTCACTTCAGATGCCGTCCTCATCCAGTACAACGAGACCCTACCACTAGCCATCACATGCGACGCATCACCCTTCGGCATCAGCGCTGTCCTCAGCCACACTCTCCCCGATGGAAAAGAAGCACCCATCGCGTTTTTTTCAAGGACCCTCACCAAACTGGAGCGGAACTACAGCCAGCTGGACAAAGAGGCTTTGGCTATCGTCACCGCAGTAAAAAAGGTTTCACAAGTACCTCTACGGCCAGACGTTTACCATCATCACCGACCACAAACCGCTGCTGGGAATCCTTGCAGGGAACAGGGCCACCCTGAACATTCTGTCTCCTCGAATGACAAGGTGGTCCAAATTCCTGCCTGCCTACAACTATGGACTCACACACTGACCTGGTAAGACTATCTCCCATGTGGACGCCTTAAGCTGCTCGCCATTACCTGAACCAGACACTGACCCAGCACCCACAACGACCATCCTCAACATAGAGACTCTACCTAACCTACCCATAACCGTGTCAGACATTGCCCGAGAAACTAATAAAGACAAACGTCTGGCGCGGGTTTTGCATTGGGTAGAGAAAGGGTGGCCAGAAAGGGACAACGACGAGTCCGTCAGGACATTCCGGAACCAGCAAACAGAACTCTCAGTTCTAAAAGGGTGCATACTATGGGGAGATAGGGTGGTCATCCCGGAAAAACTACAAGGGAAGGTTTTGGAACTGTTACACGAGGGGCACCCGGGCATCGTTAGATCAAAAGCCCTGGCCAGAAGTTACGCTTGGTGGCCAGGGATGGACAAACAGGTCAAGGCCTGGGTAGCAAAGTGTCAACGATGCCAGGAAACTAGGCCAAGCCCACCCGCAGCACCCATCCTAGAGTGGGAAACCCCCAGGGGACCGTGGTCAAGGATCCACATAGATTTCGCCGGGCCCACAAAAGGACACACTTTCTTAATAACCGTAGACGCTTACTCCAACTGGCTGGAGGTAAGCAACATGAGAACAACCACCACGGAGGCCGTGACCAAAGAACTCTGCAAACTTTTCACAACACACGGCCTCCCAGACGTCCTCCTTTCCGACAACGGGCCCCAATTCACCTCGCTAGAATTTGAAAAATTCCTAACGGAGAGGGGCATACGACACGCACTGACAGCTACATTGCATCCAGCGGCGAATGGTAGGGTGGAACAGATGGTTCAATTTACAAAGAAAACCATCCAGAAAATAGACCACGGGGAGATCCAGGACAAAATAAATAAATTACTTTTCATGCAGCACATAACCCCAAACACCACAACAAATAAAAGCCCAGCAGAACTGCTAATGGCGAGGAAAATCAGGTCTCCACTCGATAGATTACACCCCACGTACAACCCAGAGAAACCCCCAGACTCCACCAGCAGACACCGAACCTTCGCACCAGGCGACGCCGTCTACGTGAAGAACCTAACCAGAGACCCATTATGGGTACCAGCCGTCATAACACAACTAACAGGCCCACACTCGTACCGGCTACAAACAACCGACGGACGAGCGTGGAAATGCCACATCGACCAGTTAAGATCAAGGACGACCACACAAGAGACCACCGACGCACAACCAAGCAAAACCAACCCCCGCAACACAAACCAAGAGGGGAGGGGATACCCAGGGAACCAAAACCCAGAAAAAATAAACCAGCCATACTCACCGGAAAGCAGCCAGCACGAAACCTCGCCAGGAAGAGACAGCCAGGCCAGCTCAACCAACCCAGGAAGACCGAGCGGGAGCGGCGAAACCCACAGCTCAACCAACCCGGGTAGCCCAGGAGGGAGCTGCGGAGAGCGGCCCGGCCAGACAGACCAGGCGGTCCCCGTGATGGAGTCCGGAGAAACGGAGACCCCGACCGAACCGGCCGGGATCCAACCTACGACTGACCTGCGCAGGTCCAGTAGGCAAAGATGGAGCCCCGCCTACCTACGGGACTACGAAACGTAAGGACTGAACCAAGAGGGGAGGGGTGTTCTGTCCCCTCATTTGAATTCTTGAGATCCCCGTGCTTTGATTGGCCAAAGCGCGGGGCGCTTGGATTGGCTAGGCGAGCCGCACCGATTGGCTCGCTGAGAATCTCCCGCGATTGGTCAATTCGAACCGCGGGAGATTCAAAGCGGTGCCATTGGCCGCGGCCGCCACGGCTTGGAAATAAAAAGCCGCGGAGTTTTCCTTTAGCCCCAGTTCGGTTCCTGACTAAATAAAAGAGCTTGATACTAAGTCACCGACTCCTGGCTTCCTTCCACGCGGATATAACAGTGGCAGAGAGAACAATTGAGCTGTTTTACTGTGATGGTGACTCAGACAAGTCTCGCATTCCTTGGATCTCAGCAGGGTGTCACCCGAGAAACAGGACACAAAACATAGAATATCAGAGTTGGGAGGGACTTTGGAGGTCTTCTAGTCCAACTCCCCTGCTTGAGACTCTAGCATTCCAGAGAAGTGGCTGTCCAATCTCTTCTTAAAAGCCTCCGGTGATGTAGCACCCACAATGTCTGGAGGCAAACTGTTCCAAGCCCTATGCAGTAAATGTTTGCTGTGGAATGTAGGAAGCCAGCAGGTGTGGGTATGAGGATCCACAAAGAAGCTAGAAAATAATGTCAATGCTCAGCTAACAAGTGAGTACTCTCATGTTTGGGTCAATCCAATTGAAGGCACAATAAACCTTGCCTAGAAAAGCAGAAGGAGGAAGCTGTACTTGAGCCTCTTAACTCTTAGAAGCAGGTTTTGTTCACGGTCCTTGGCTAACCACCTCTTAGTGTACATAGAGCAGGTGAGCCCTTTTACCTGGGACCTGGCACTGACGTTCTTCCACTTGAAGGTTCTTTTAAACTTTTAAAAATATCTTTAAAAAGAGGGAGGAGCTTCATGACTATTTAGATACTTCGACACCTGTGATGACCCAGAGTGTAACACAAATGTAATAAAATCCAAAATGTAAATAAATGTCATTTAATGCCTCCAACTTGGCCCCACTGTTCAATTATTTTCAGTTGGAGATAAAACGTACTCAAAAATAGTCTTCAAAAGAAAGCAATACAGTCCGAATTTAATGAGTAGATAGAGGTGAAAATAAAAACCAAACAAACTATTATGATGAAATTTTCACAATGGAACAAGAGAAGTATTTACCAAATTCAAGGAGATAACAAGGCAGTCCGTTAGAAGAACACCAACCAAGATAAACCTTCTTTAGGAATAAAAAACTAATTTGTCTCCAGCGTCTGTTAGCACACAGGTCCAAATTCTTATGCAATTCTCACACGTGCAGCCCATGAAGAGGATCAAGGCCCTCTCCTCCCAAGTAGACCACGTCTCTCCCTGATCCTCTCCTCCCTGCATGACCTAGGATGGGTAGGGGATGGGCCTAGGTCCTCCTCTGACTGCTCAGCCGGCCTCTGCCCTTCCCTAGTCTCTTCCACAACCTCTGGAGCCCCACTTCCACTCCTTGTCAGTTGTTCCTCCTCTCCCTCAGAGTCCGTCTCCACCAGGGGCATGACAACACCTGACTGAAACCTCTTCGCCAAGTAATCAAATAGATCCCTTGTTGAATCCAGCCCAACCATCCTCAGAGACCTGTTGAGACGATAACACTGGAAAGCACAGCCGTCTTGAGCCAATCCCTCATTTTCAATTTTTAGCACCTTCTAAGGTCACTCAGCCATTCCTGTGGTGACAAGTTACTAATCAGGACAGACTTCACAGGGCCACCATAGTGAGAGGTGGCTGACCCTAATCTACACTATAAATTACTAGCCCATGTCCACTCATGTGAACCCATGGGACAAAGGACAGAGCTAACAAATGTAATAGGTCAAAGTAACAAATGTAAAATAACAAATGGATTAGGTTAAAAGAAGAAGAATTGCAAGTTGGAAAATCTTGCAACCATCTGCACTTGCCTACCTGGATTTTTGATGGGCATCATAGACAGCAGAATCATTTTCTGCACACTGGTTACACTGTACACTTTGGTGATCTAGCAGAGTTTGGTCCAGCTGCTCCTGTTATCCCCTTAATGAAATAGGTATATGTGTGTGCTTGCATTGTTGCACAGCCACAGCTCCCCCTGGCCTTGCCTGCTTGCTTGGTCAGACTTCTGCACCTGCTTTTTAGATCTTCAGTGGTATACCTGTCCTTACATCAGTACCCTAGATGTGTCAAATGCAGGTCAATCTCCCTATTTTGCTTCTGGGAATCTTCACTGTATTATACTTGGCAGCCCCTGGTCTATCAAGACAGGTGTGTCTTCTGCACTTTTCTAAGCTTTCAGAAAGAGCCGTTTCTTCTGACCTACTTGAGTTGACCTGGGACTCTTGAAAATACTGGAGGGACCAGTGTCACAGTTGCAGTTTATTTACAATGAGGCAGCCTGATTGAAAGAAAGCCGGACTGGATGTTGATGTGTGGCGTGTCTCTGTGGGACTTGCCAAAGGCAGCCAATGAAGAGCCAACAATACAGGTGATGGTGGGCCTGGAGGCCTCTGGGCCGAAACTCGGTGAAGCTTTGAACTCTCAGGAGGGACCCAGGCTGGGCTGGCAAAACAACTGGAACCAGCACGGCTGTTTCAATACAGGCTGATGTGACACCTGAGGATTGCTTGCCAGCTGTGATTCCCTGTTTCTCTGAAGGCCACAAAGAGCAAAAGCACCAATGTCTCCCACCCCCAGGTACAGTCAGCGCCCTGGAAAGGATGGAGGCCAAAGGCATCCTTGGTCTGCTGTTGTGGAACGGAAGGAGCTTCACCTTCTTAAAAAGGTGGATGGGAAACAGCTGGGTTTGGATTGGCTTCAGAAACTGTCAGGGCAGTTTCAGCTTTGGTGGAGGCCAGGGAAGTCTCCAGAGACATCAACCTGAGAGCTAACCATACATGGTTATGCCACTTCTTGCCTGAGGGGTTGGTCAGTCAAGCCCACCAATCCCGCCATAGCCCCTGACCCTTTGCAGCCTGGTCTGGCCCCAGTCCTACTTTCACAGCCTCTTGCAATTTCCCCTTCTGGCATGGAGCCCCACTTGGGACTTCATGGGAAGCCTCCCCAATGCCTGAGTTTCCTGGTTCTCCCTGCCTGTTCAGAGGGCCACAGGATCCATCCTTCCTGGGTGGCCATGATTGCACATTTTTCCTGCCAGGCTAAGAGGGTTAGTGCTCCCTCCCCTGCTCCCGAGCTTGTCCCCCACTCTCCCATGCAGGCTCCAACTCTTGACATAAGACCGTGGTAACTTACTGCACCCAGATTTGGTCACCACACTATTAAAAAGATGTTGAGAGTCTAGAAAAAGTGCAGAGAAGGGCAACCGATTAGGGGACTGGAGTCTAAAACACATGAAGAACGGTTGCAGGAACTGGGCCTGGCTAGTCTAGGGAAGAGAAGGACCAGGGGAGACAGCATAACAGTCTTCCAATACTTGGGGGCTGCCCCAGAGAGGAGGAGGGGGTCAAGTTATTTTCTAAAGCCCAGAAGGCCAGGCAAGGAATAATGGGTGGAAACTGAACAAGGAGAGTGTTGTGAATGAATAAATGTGTATGAATAAATGTGAAATAAAAGTTATCTTGAGCTTGGAGTCAAGTGCAGGGTTCTGGCCCTGCACTTCTGATTGGCTGTTAAATGGTGAGATCAGATTGGTCCGTTCAGGAGAATCTGATTGGCCATTAACGAGCCATTCTCATTGGTCAACGGAGCTAGCGTTCCAAGGTTTTCATTGGTTGAATAGTTAATAAGTTGCTTATATAAGGAAGGCTATAGCAGCCATTGTTAGAGCTGTCACACCATGTAATAAAGAATTTGAAGTTCATAGTTTACCTGACTCATCTCCATTCTTCGCACCATGCTCCAAACTTAACAGAGAGATTCATCCTGGAAATAAGGAAAAATGTTCTGGCAGTGAGAGCAATCAACCCATGGAACAAAAGTTACCTTCGGAAGTTGTGGGAGCTTCATACCTGGGGGCTTTCAAGAAGAGACTGGACTGTCAACTGTCCGAAATGATGTAGGGTCTCCTGCTTGAGCAGGGGTTTGGACTAGATGACCTACAAGGTCTCTTCCAACTTTGTTTAATCTAATCTAGTCTAGTCTAGTCTAATCTAGTCTAATCTACTCTACTCTACTCTACTCTACTCTACTCTACTCTACTCTACTCTAATCTAATCTAATCTACTCTACTCTAGTCTAGTCTAGTCTAGTCTAGTCTAGTCTAGTCTAGTCTAGTCTAATCTACTCTAATCTACTCTACTCTAATCTACTCTACTCTACTCTAATCTAATCTAATCTACTCTAGTCTAGTCTAGTCTAGTCTAGTCTAGTCTAGTCTAGTCTAGTCTAATCTACTCTAATCTACTCTACTCTAATCTACTCTACTCTACTCTAATCTAATCTAATCTAATCTACCCTAATCTAATCTAATCTAATCTAGTCTAGTCTAGTCTAGTCTAGTCTAATCTACTCTAATCTACTCTACTCTACTCTACTCTAATCTAATCTACCCTAATCTAATCTAGTCTAGTCTAGTCTAGTCTAGTCTAATCTAATCTAATCTAATCTAATCTAATCTAATCTAATCTAATCTAATCTAATCTAATCTAATCTAATCTAATCTGATCCACCCACCAGCAAAAGGATGCAAGCAAGATGGGATATGTAGTGTGACAAGAGCAGCCTTGCCTCTGGGTCATGCAGCTGTTCCTACCCAGCCTGCAGCCTTGGGGAGTCCTTGCCCAGGACCCCTTTCCTGCCCCCACAGAGATGGAGGCCGGGGCCCCTATTTCTCTTCAGCAGGAAGACCGGTGAGGTCTCACTTCGATCACCTGGAGTGCCGGAGCGGATGGGGCAGTGGGAGGGGATGCCTTGAGTGGGGTGGGAGGCACCGCCCCCCTCGAGTTTGAAGAGCCAGAGAGTCCAGGGGGAAGGAGCGCCAGCAGCTCCCTCCCCTTTCATCAACCCCCAACCCAAACATACACTTTTTGCTCTGTCCTTTTGTTTGCTGCTTGGATTTGCACCTGCAGGGGCTGGGAATGCAACCGTGAATTGGAAAACTGAATGTGATATTAAGCTAATTAAAATTGCCCTCTCCGAGTGAATCTTCTTGTCAACTTTTAATTAAGACTTGATCAAGGCTCCTCCATCAAGAGGCGGAAAGGGCAGCTGGCTCTGCCCTCCTGGCACTGGGAGGCTGGCAAGGCTTCTCCCCCAATGGCTCTTGCTGGTTGGGGGAGGGGGGAAGCAAATCAACCAGGCAGCTTTGAGAGGGTCTTCTTGCCAAAGGCCGGCAGTTTTTAATTGGGGTGGGGGAGGGGTGCAAAGTTTCTGGGCTTTGAGCTGCTGCGTGAGGATGACTTTTAGGCCAAGATCTCTGGCTGAAAAGATCCCAAGTGAAGCTGGGGGGGGGAGGTGGGTTTACTTTTCTACCCCGCTTTTCCTTTCTATTTTCAAACTCTGTGCAAGCGCAGAGGCTTCAGGCATCATCCTTGCCAGAATCCTAGAGCACTTTCCTCATGCGTCCTTGCTAACTTTGGGGAACATAGAATATCAGAGTTAGAAAAGGGACCTCAGAGGTCTTCTAGTCTAACCCCCTGCTCGAATAGGGGGTCCTATATCATTTCAGACAAATGATTGTCCAATTGTCCAGGAAGGGGAGAGGGAGGGAGGGAATCACTCTGTGTCTCAGCAGAGCAGGGGATGAATACAGGAAGTCCTCGACTTACAACACTTCATTTAGTGACTTTTCGAACTTACAGAAGCACTGAAACAAGTGACTAATGACTGTTTTTCACACTTACAACCATTGCAGCATCCCCATGGTCACATAATCAAAATTCTGATGTTTGGCAATTGAACTCATATTTATAATGGTTACAGTATCCCAGCTCATGTGATCAACTTTTGTGATCTTCAGACAAGCAAAGCCAATGGGGGAGCCATATTCACTTAACAACTGCATTACTGACTGAACAACTACAGCAAGAAAGGACGTTAAATGGGAGCAAAACTCACTTAATAAATCTCTCACTTAGCAACTGAAATTTTGGCCTCAAAGTCAAGGACAATTGTATATAATGTCATCGCCTTCTCCAACCTGCTGCACTGGATGCTGATGGGGAAACTGAGGCTCCTGCTGTGGCTTTGTGATGACCCAGGGTGGGATACAAAAACAACGTAGGCACAAAAGCAGGTGAAGTCCCTTTATTTCCTTCAACTTGGCTTCAAAGCTCCAAATATCATTGACTGGAGACAAAAAACTCCCCCACAAACAGTTTTTAGAAGGAGGAAATGCCGTTTAAACTAAAAATGCCTATAAATTATAAAGAGTAAAAACAACACAAACCACACAGAAACAATTAAGGGAACCAGGAAAGATAAGGGCTTGAAGACATCCACAGATATCGAAATGCACACACTGGGAAGGACACCAAACTCAGGTAAGAACGGACAAACTAGAAATATTTTCACGCTTTGTTTCCAGCACTGGCTCATGAGCAGTCCGTCCTTTTAATCAGTTCTCATAGCTGCAGGCTATGAAGGGGATCAAGGCCCTTTCCTCCCCCGTAGACCATGCCATTCACATTTCTCCTTTATCTTCTCTTCCCTGCATGCCCTAGGATGGAGAGGGGATGGGCCTGGGTCCTCCTCTGACTGCCCAGCTGGCCTCCACAACTTCTGGAGCCACACTTCCACTTACTGTCCGATATTCCTCCTCTCCCTTGGAGTCAGTCTCCAACAGGGTCATGAAAGGCTTCCTGGTCCTCTCAGCCCATTTCAGCCTCCAATTTGGCCCCTCCCTCCAACCAGGGCAGAGCCAGAGGAAGGCAGAGAGGGCTGTGGGGATCAACTGCACAGTCGGAACTTCAGCTACACTACAGACTGAAATGAAATAAAGCTTTGAGGATTTGGGAAAAGAGAAAAGAAGTATAATGAGTAAAAGGAGTTGCATGTTCTGTCTGAATTAGAGACACATCTAAAGTGAGCATTCAGGTTCAGACAGAACAATATTATTTTTCCTCTGTGGACAATTTTCTGATCGCTAGTAACTAAGATGTGTTGCAGCAAAAAAACCACATAAAAAACATGTTTTTCTCAGCAAAATTGAAACAATCCATCTTCTCCTTTTCAAGCAAAATTATTATTCCCTCTTCTATAGCATAATAGCAGGATCATGTCACTGCTTCAAATTTAAGTTTAAAACCAAGTTTCATTCTAATCAGAATAGAGATGGAAGGGACCTTGGAGGTCTTCTAGTCCAGCCCCTGCTCAAGCACAAGGACAAGGGTCTGAAATACTATTTCAGACAAGTCCAGTCTCTTCTTAAAAACCTCCAATGATGAAGCACTTCATTTTTAGGAGGTTTCTCCTCAATTCCAGGTTGCTTTTCTGCTTGATTAGTTTCCATCCATTGTTTCTTGTACGTCCTCTGGTGCTTTGGAAAATAAATGAACCCCCTCCTCTTTGTGGCAGCCTCTCTGTTGTGAATGAATAAATGTGTTAATAAAGTTATCAAGAGCTTGAAGTCAAGTGCAGGGTTCTGGCCCTGCACTTCTGATTGGCTGTTAAATGGCGAGATCAGATTGGTCCGTTCAGGAGAATCTGATTGGCCATTAACGAGCCTTTCTCATTGGTTAATGGAGCTAGCGCTCCCTGGTTTTCATTGGTTGAATATCTAATAAGTTGCCTATATAAGGAAGGCTGTAGCAGCCATCCAGTTTGAGCTGTCACACCATGTAAATAAAGAGTTGAAGTTCACCATTTCACCGGCTCGTCTCCATTCTTTCGCGCCCACGCTCAGTACTTAACACTGGCGATGAAGGTGGGATGTGGAGACGTCAGAGCTGACTGAACAACGAAGAAGATAACCGAGCACATTCCTGAAAACGCACAACAGTGGAACCATGTCCGGCGGCGTCATACCACCCGCTCCATTCGACCCAGCTCGAGAAGACTGGGACTCCTATATGGATCGTTTCCAAATGTTCTTGGAAACCAACAATTTGAAGGATGCCACGACCGGGAAGAAACAGGTGGTATTCCTAACACATTGCGGGCCGACCGTATTCAAGATGGCCAAGGCGCTAGCAAAACCGGCAGAAGTAAAGCCTATGGACTGGGACGTCCTCGAACCCCTACTGAGAGCCCACTACGCACCGACCATGCCAATGCTCGTAAGGCAGCATGAATTTTACCAAAGAAACCAGCGGAAAGGAGAGAGCGTTGCAGATTTCGTCACGGACCTCGGGAACCTGGGAGGCCTCTGCGGGTTCGCTGACCTGGAAGAGGCCTTGAGAGACCGAATAGTTCTGGGATTAGATGCACTGCACGTGCAGAGTAAGCTGATGGCGAAAGGCGACATCAGCCTTGCAGATGCCATCGCTGATGCTACTGCAGCAGAAGCAACCAGGAAGTCGGCTGCCCAAATGCGCCGCAACCGTGCTCCGGTACACCAATCGACCGGCGACATCTCACCCAAGTCAGAAGGACAGCTTTTGACGGCCCACCACGAGGACCTCTCTTTGTCGTCAGACAGCGATGAAGAAGAGGTCCATCGACTGCGGTCCGAACTGACTTCTGACGCTGTACTGATGCAGTACAATGAGACTTTGCCATTAACGATCACGTGTGATGCATCGCCTTTCGGAGTAGGCGCCATTTTGAGCCACATTTTGCCTAATGGTAGCGAAGCACCTGTTGCCTATTTCTCAAAGACGCTTTCAAACACAGAGCGCAATTATAGTCAGATCAATAAAGAAGGCCTTGCTATTGTGTCTGCTGTCAAGAGATTTCCTGAGTACATATACGGCCGAGCCTTTAGTATAGTGACTGACCACAAACCTTTGCTGGGAATAATAGCGGGAGATAAGCCAACCCCTATATATTATCTCCCAGAATGACTCGCTGGTCAGAATTCTTGGCTGCTTATAATTATCGGCTGCAATTCCGCCCGGGGAAGGCCATTCCCCACTCCGACGCATTGAGCCGAGCACCGCTTCCAGAGACCATCGACGACCCCATGCCTACAGTGACAACATTGCAGATCGAGGCACTTCGTACACCGCCATTAACAGCCCAAGATATCGCGAGGGAAACAAAACGCGACCCCGCCTTAGCACGAGTCCACAGTTGGGTGGAACGCGGATGGCCATTGGACCAAGTATATGTGCTCCCACCTCGACTGGTTACACCCAGTGTACGAACCTGAGAAACTACACGGATCCAGCAGGCAATGCCGTACCTTCCAGGTAGGTGACTTGGTATTCGCTAAAAACTTATCGGGTGATCCGTTGTGGGTCGAAGCGACTGTGGTCCGTGTAACCGGCCCTATATCATACCTCGTGCAATGCTGCGATGATAGACTATGGAAGCGCCATATCGATCAACTACGATCAAGGCTGCAGTCAAGGATCTCCGAGTTCCCTGATGACCAAACTGAGGGGGGGGGAGAGATACAGAGGAAAATGAACTTGAATTAGCAGAAAACCTTTTTGAAAGGAACGATAGCGGAACGGAAACACGTGAAGAGGAATCAGGGATGGGAGTGTGCTCGCCTCATGGTGATACCAAAGATGTTGGTGACAACGAAAATTCAAACTCAGAATCAGAGGCACCCCTTTCGCCAAACATCGCCCTACCTCAAGAGTGCAGCCAAATACCGGGTGTACAACAAAAATCAAATAGACTAACAAAACAACCGTCCTACCTCAAGGACTATGTAACCGCACCCTGTAAATGGAACCCGGGGGGAAGGGGTGTTGTGAATGAATAAATGTGTTAATAAAGTTATCAAGAGCTTGGAGTCAAGTGCAGGGTTCTGGCCCTGCACTTCTGATTGGCTGTTAAATGGCGAGATCAGATTTCAGTTCAGGAGAATCTGATTGGCCATTAATGAGCCTTTGTCATTGGTTAACGGAGCTAGCGCTCCCTGGTTTTCATTGGTTGAATATCTAATAAGTTGCCTATATAAGGAAGGCTGTAGCAGCCATCCAGTTTGAGCTGTCACACCATGTAAATAAAAAGTTGAAGTTCACTGTTTCACCGGCTCGTCTCCATTCTTTCGCACCCACGCTCAGTACTTAACACTCTCAAATACTGGAACATTGCTTTCATAACCACCACCCCCCAGGCCTTCTTTTCTCTAGACTAGCCAAACCCAAATCCTGCAATGATTCTTCACACGTTTTTGTCTCCACGCCTTTAATCATCTTAGTTGCTCTTCTTTGCACTTTTTCCAAAGTCTCAACCTGGATGCAGTATTCCAGGTGTGGTCTTATGAAGGATTTATCAAGTGGTACTAATACTTCACTATTCTATGCCTCTGTTTATGCAAGGATTGTGTTAGCTTTTTTTGGATGCTGCTGCTGCTGCACACTGCTGACTCAAAGTGCAAAGAAAAGCAGCTAAGATGATTACAAGCCTGAGACTAAAACATACGATGAAAGCTTGCAGGATTTGGGTTTGGCTAGTCTAGAGAAAAGAAGAACTAATGGGGGAACATGATAGCAGTCTTCCAGTATTTGAGGGGCTGCCGCAAATATGAGGGGGGCAAACTGTTCTCCAAAGTACCTGAAGGCAGGGAAAAAAGCAATGGATGGAAACTAATCAAGGAGAGAAGCAATCTGTAATTAAGGAGAAATGTCTTAACTGTGAGGACAATTAACCAGTGGAACAACTCCAGAAGTTGTGGGTGCTCCATCACTGCTGTTTTTAAAGCAGAGCCTGGACAGTCACTTGTATAGTGTCTCCTGATTGTGCAACGGGTTGGACTAAAAGACCTCCAAGGCCCCTTCCAACTCCATTCTGATTGATTGAGCATAGATCCACTGTAGATGAGCCAGCTGCCAAAATGGATACTAAAGTGGGAGCTGGTTTTGAGCTGTGCAAAGACCTCAGTGCCCCCTCCTTAATTCTCCTCCTCCCTCAAATGCCTTTGCCTCCTACTGGGTGCTTGTAAAAGATGCCCTTGTGGTCCCAGGCAGTCAGGCAGGGAGGAAGGGCAGAGTGAGGGAGTCCCTACATTGAGGCAGATTTGGCTTGAGGTCAGGAGGAAGAGCTGTTCCTCCTTGCTGGAAGAGGCTGGCAGCCAAGGGTGGGATTCTACCAGTTTGCACCTATTCACTAGAACCGGTTGTTAACATTCTAAGCAGTTCAGAGAACCGGTTATTAGAATAAATTACTGGGCTAATCCTGTAAGGAAGGCAAGAAGGAAACATTCTGGTGTTGCTTACAAAAACTGCCTCTCCGTTAACCCTGATTACATTCTTGGCGGGACTAGACTTCCTGTCTCAGCAATGTTTTTTTCCCCTCCTTTGCTGGTACTTTGCTTGTGTGGAGTGACCATTCAAAGTTACAATGGCACTGAAAAAAGTGACTTATGACCATTTTTCACACTTACGACTGTTGCAGCATCCCCACATTCATGAGAGGCCGGGGGGGGAGATGGTGCCTCGATGTGAGTGATGTTGAGTTGGCCACGCCCAGCCAGTCACATGACCACCAAGCCATGTCCACTCAGTCACATGACTATCAAGCCATGCCCACCAACTAAACCACGCCCACAGAACTAGTTGTTAAAAAAATTGAATCCCACCCCTGCTGGCAGCCCTCGTGCCAGGAGAGGAGGGTACCACCGCTGTGGGTCATGGGCTGTCGGTGGAGAGATCTCAAGCCAGACAGGAGCATGGCTGAGAGAAAGAGGCACACTGGGCCAGGATGAAGCTGGGTTAGGGACAAAGTTAATTTAATTAACACTGAGTTAAATGAAAGTTAAATAATTCTAAGGATTCCAATTAATATGGTTCATACAAATGTAGTTCTGTCCCATCAAACTTCACCATCTGGTGGTGATTTGGGGAGCCCCCACAGCTTTAGGGGGACATCTAAATATAGACCAGAAATCTCAAAGGACTTCCCAGTTTTGGCACATCTCTATGAAAAAAATAGTGCTCCGAAATGTATAATTAATTTTCCATCGATTCCTTTGTCTCTGTCTCTCTCCCCTCCCCCCTTCTCCTAAATACAGCGTGCAATTCTGCAGGAAAAACCTCCGTTGTTAACTGTAGATAGTCAGTTGAAAAACATTTTGCCAAAGAGTTATCCATTCCCCATTCATCACATTTGAACAGCTTTATTGTGGAGAGACACAGACTAGATTTTATCTGCATCAGCAATTAAGACATTATTATTCAGCTTATGCCCCTTATAAAGATGGCTTGTTAGTTTAATGTCTAACTTTTAAGGGCTTGGTATGTGCATAGTTTCTCTCTCTTATTCTTTGGAAAGACATTCTTGGTGGATTTATGAGGCCTCTGGCCAACCTCCCCTGAATTATCTCTTGTAACAAACCTGTGCCAAAGTCCAGAGGTCTCTGGAGTGACCGAAACGGCAAACAGCAGCTTATCAGACTGGTGGCTGAGTGGTGAACCCATATCCTTTCACATGCCCCAGCGCAGGCCCAGCTCAAATGCTTCACCAATGCATATATATATATACACACACACATACACACTATTTTTTTTGTAATAATTTTTTATTATTTTATATTTTAAAAACATCTCTTTCAGTGAACAATGTGGTTCCAGGTTTACATTTCAACACAAACATGACCTGAGTACATATTTATCTTTCACACTCAATTCTATATCATATCATTACTTCAATTTTCCAGTAAATTTTCTCCATTATTCTTATTTTCTTTATACTTATTAAATCCATTTTCAATTTATATCTTATCTTAATTCCTTTTCTATAAATGTTCTCAAATATTTTTCTATAGTCTAACATTCTTATTTTTTAATTCTAAATTCATCATACCTTTATACTTTCATCTGTCAAATTTGCAATTTTGTCACATACTTTTATTTCATTATTCAATAAATTTCATCTTAAATCTAATAATTCCCCCAAATTTCCCCCTTTAAGCATCAATTAGACTGTACCACCCTTTGAACTTATACATCCTTCAATTTATTCCCCTTTAATGCATATATAGCATAATCCTTATACTATTTTGACAAGTGGCTGTCCGGTCTCTTCTTGAAAACCTCCTGTGATGGAGCATACAAACATTCTGGAGACGAACCATTCCATAACAGTGAAAATTTCAATCAGGAATTTTTTTCTTAGTTCTATGCTGTTTCTCTCTATGATTAGTTTCCATCCATTGCTTCTTGTCTTGCCTTCTGGTACTTTGGAGACCCTACAGCACTTCTGACAGATGGCAGTCCAGTCTCTTCTTGAAAGCCTCCAATGATAAAACTCCTACAACTTCCAAAGGCAACTTCTGTTCCATGGGTCAATTGTTCTAAGAAGCAGGTCCATCACTTTGCAGCCCATGAACCCTTGCTAGGATGGCCAGGGGTCAGAGGAGGCTGGGCATGACTAAGCTGGGACATATTCAAGTACTCATCTCTAATGTTCTAAGTGCTAGAGCCCACTGTAACTACATAGCCAAAAAGGCATTAAGAGTTGTTAATCTAATCCTACGTAGCTTCTTCTCTGGTAATATCACACTACTAACTAGAGCACACAAAACATTTGCTAGACCTATCCTCGAATACAGCTAATCAGTCTGGAACCCATATCATGTATCTGATATTAACACAATTGAAAAAGTCCAGAAATATTTCACAAGAAGAGTTCTCCACTCCTCTACTCATTGCAGAATACCTTATGCCACCAGACTTGAAATTCTAAACCTAGGAAACCAAAAACTACGGTCCGATCTAAGTATAGTATATAAAATCACACATTAATGTCTTACCTGTCAATGAATACTTCAGCTTCAACCATGACAACACAAGAGCAAACAATAGATACAAACTCAAGGTAAATCGCACCAAACTTGATTGCAGGAAATACTACTTCAGCAACAGAGTGGTCAATGTCTGGAATACTCTACCTGACTCTGTGGATTTTTCCCCAAACCCCAAAAACTTTAACCTTAGACTATTGACCTCACCCCTTTCCTAAGAGCTCTGTAGGAGGGCGTGCATAAGCACACCAACATGCCTACGGTCCCTGTCCTATTGTTTCTTTTTATTTTTCTTATAAGTATCTATCTCATGTATTCAAAACTATGTTTATTCTTATAGCTGTATCTTGTGAGCGATTGACAAATTAAATAAATACTAAAATACTAAATATTCTGGACTCTAAACTGGGGGTGTGAAATGCGGGAGCAGAATGTTGATTAGCACCCAGGAAAAGGTTTCTGTGCTCTTTGTGCAGAAGCAGATTAGCAAGTCTCCTGACTCAATTGGATTGTCTCTATCCTACCACTGCCCCTCCCCCTTCCTCCCCTGCAAATGTTGCTGATGAAAACTCTGGAGAAAACCAGAAACACATCATCAAGGTCTTAGCAGCATCTTCATTTTTCCTGCCCTATGAGAATAATTTGCATCTGGCTCCAATTACAGAAAAGGAAACATCCCACAAACTTGACGGTCCCTGTTTGCCATGTATGAGAATGAGTTGCCTCATTTCATTACATTTCCCTATTTTTATTGTACAGGTAGTCCTTGCTTACTGGCCACTCATTCACCACTCATCTAAAGTTATGACAATGTTGAAAAAATAAATTTATGGACAATTTACAACCATTTACAATCTTCACAATGTACATCAGTCACGTCTTTGCTCTTCTATAAACCAACAGCAATGTGATCATGGTGGGCAGATGACAATCAACTCTCTTGAAATCCCTTCCTCTCCAATCTCTTTGCCTGAAATGAGAGGGGGGGAAAAAAAAGCAAGTGAATTTTGTCGGTAATATCTCCTTTGCCTGATCCTTTCCCCTGCTGACACAATCTCATTGCTTTCAATGTGTAAAAGATAAATAACTTAAAATATCTTCTCTCCAATCTGTCCATTCAAGGAGTGAGACAGAGGGGGGAAGGATCAGGCAAAGGAGAAATTGCTTACAAAAAATATTTGCAGAGGAAGGGATTTCAAAATATAAGCTGTTTTTGTGATCTGCCCATGGTTCCCAGCACCATTGTAGTAACATGATTTCCATTTATTTATTTATTTGTTTGTTTGTTTATTAATAATTCACACCCATCTTACCTCAAGATAACTCTGGGCAGCTTAGAGGCCACTTCACTTAGTGACAGAAACAGTCCCAATTAGGATAATTAAGCAAGGACTACCTGTAATTTCTTTATTTGATTGATGTGAGTTGCTCAGAAGTGTTGAGAGTTGAATGGCATGTAAGTTTATCATCTCTTTGTTCTCAATCTTTTGTATATATATGACAAGTAAGAAATTTTTCTTCCAGTAGCTCTGCAGCTGCTGACATGGCCAATAGTTACTTGGCCAATAGTTCTGAGTTCTGTGGCTTATTTGTCACAAGATATCCAGGGACTCCCAACACCTAACATGGTCCTTATTGACCTGGATTCTATAGAGATTCTCAGTCATCCCGGTCATGGTTGTCCCAAAGGTGCCTTTTTTTCAAGAGGCAACTCGACTTTTCATTTTTTATTTGAAGACAATTTGCTTCTCAATCCAAGAAGCTTCTTCAGAGCTTCCTGAATGAGAAGAGAAATGTCTTCAAAGAAAAACCAGAAAGTCCAGTTGCCTCAAAAAAAAAAAAGCACCTTTGGGATGACCTGGGCAATGCTTGATCCGTTATGGGTTTCTGTAAATTATGTGTCATCATATTGTTATAAGGAGAGACACTCTTTGTTTAACTACTCTGAGACCTGTCCAGTATTGTAGAACTTTTAGAGTAGCTCTCATCTTCCTCAGAGCACACAAGCCTCACAACCACATCAACATAGAACAGAGGTCTTCAAACTTGACGGCTTTAAGATTTGTGGACTTCAACTCCCAGAATTCCTCCTCCAGTCATGTTAGCTCAGGAATTCTGAGAGTTGAAGTCCACAAGTCTTAAACTTGACACAGAGCCTCACTATGATATTTCTTTATTATTATATAGGGTTATGCTCACAAAGTTTTTGGGTAATTAAAAACTTTGATCCATGGTTTGAAGTCATGGTCATTTCAACAGGGAGCTGGGTTGACAGAAACCAAAGCTGGAAGAACCGAGGGATACTCCCATGAGAGAGATGGGATTAATTTGGGGCCCTTTTCAGGAGCTGGAAAAGAAATGTCAAATGATCCATGCAGCCCACTTCTGAATTCAGGTGGGAAAGGGTTTATTTTGCTCTTGCTGAGAAAATGGCACTTGGAGCTGTGTCTGAGAGGCAACTTGGCTTGTACAGTCAGGATTTTTGTCTCATGAGAATCTAAGCCGAGGCATCATTCTTGTCTTTCTAACAGAATCTTTGAGATGTTCTTAAGTGTTTTCATACCAAGAGTCATACATTTTTAATACACAAAGACAGTTGGGAGTGGGGTTTGCCAGTAAGAGTTCTGATGTTAAATCTGACAAAACTTTTGGTCTTTCAATATCTCTGTCAAGTTCTCCAGGAGAAGAATTAACATTCCTACACACTGAAGTCAGGGGGTGTTAAGTTCTGTGCAAGGGTGCAAGGATGGAGACGAGCCAGTGAAACAGTGAACTTCAAACTCTTTATTTACATGTGAAAACAGCTCAGCTCAATGGCCACGATGGGCCCCTTTATATAGGCAACTCTTAACTTATTTAACCAATGAAAACACAGGGAGCGCTAGCTCCATTAACCAATGGGAGAGGCTCGTTAATAGCCAATCAGATTCTCCTGAACAGACCAATCCGATGTCGCTATTATCGGCCAATCAGAAGTGCAGGGCCAGAACCCTGCACTTTACTTCAAGCTCGTAATGATCTTTATTAAGCATTTATTGATTCACAACAGGGGGGAAGAATTCTTTCTTGATTTGTGGAGAATTCGTCCTATCCTCTGCCTATAAAAGTGTGAGGGTTTGGCATAAGGGGGGCACTGGTTGCCCCATTAAACTGGATATGGTACCTACCCCCATGAAGCCATGAAACCCAGATTTGGGCAGGGGACTCAGAGCTCCCTCTGGTCAGGAGAGCTTCATCAAAGCAGAAGGATTTTATGCACTTCTAAAAACCCGCTTAAGATGGGGCTCGGGACTTCTCTTCCACCTCCTACCCACACATCTAGCAGAACTCGGCTTGTCTCTCCCTACTGCTTTCCTCTCTGAAACCTGGATGGGATGGTCTTTTCTCAGAATTGTGCCACACAAAATCTTGGCGTTGGCATCAGCCAAGACTCAATGGAAGAAGGTAGCTGTTATAATCCAGGATGTCTTGAAGCCTCCCAGAGGCTCTGCAGGTGGCCAAATGAGCAGTGCTGGGCTTCAAGGTGGCCTATAGGGCACAGTGGGGTTTGCTGCTGGTGTGCCACCCCCTCTGCTGCCCAGCAATATCATAGCCTGAGATGCTGGATTCCATTAACAAACTAGCAGTGGGTTTTAATCTGATGATTGGTGGTATCGAGTCCAGAGTGGCTAGAGAGTTTGTGGCCCACATGGCAACTGTGGATCTGACTCAAGTAGCAATTCATTGGATAAGGATTTCTCTTCCCTTGGAATAATTGTGACATGATATGGTAATGAAGGACACAAATATTGCCATAGACAGATCACTCTCCAATTCTCTTCCAGCTCTTTCATGCCACCTTCACCCACCGGGAGAAAGGGTCTCAATCCATTCACCCTTGATGATTGACAGATCCTCTTGGATTCCAGACTGAGCAGCAGTTTTCCTCTGAGCTGGGGGATTCAGCTGAGGCCTTAGTCGCTCCCCCTGCAACTCCTTCCAAAACAGTCAATGTAATCCTACATTGCATAATAGAGGGATAGAATCAAGATCATATAAAGTATTAGTATCATTTTATAAAGTAGTAAGACCATACTTGGAATACTACATCCAGTTTTAATCACCATATTACAAAAAAGACTCTGGAAAGAGTGCAGAAAAGAGCAATAAAGAGGATCAGGGGACCGGAAGCTATAATATATGAACAGTAGTTGCAGAAATTGGGAATCTGTAACCTAGTCAGTATTTGAGGGGCTGCCACAAAGAAGAGGGGCTCAACTTATTTTCCAAAGCACCAGAAGGAAAGACAAGAAGCAATGGGTGGAAACTAATCAAATAGGGAATCAACCTAGAAGTAACAAGAAATTTCCTAATAGTAAGAACAATGAACCAGAAATGGCTTGTCTTCAGAAGTTGTGGGAACTCTGTCATCCTGGGTTTTCTTGGTGTACTAAGGAACTCCAGGACCCGAGTGCCAGAAGAGATCCCTGGAACCCTGTTGAAGGAAGAGACAAATAGCTCTGACTAAGCATGAGCAAAAGGCCCATAAGGGACCACCTTTTGGAAATTAGAGTGGTACTTTTCTTTCTCATCATCCAGCAGCCCTTTCTGAGTAACACGGTTCCTTTTGGGAAGAAATGGGCCACCAGATCACCTGCAGGAATTCCACTATCAGGAGTATTCTATCTGGCAGATGCTCAAACATTGGACTCCACCTTGGCAGGTGTGCTAAGGTGCTAGGATTTAGCCAATCTGACTTATTGACCCTTGTGGAAATGGACATAATTCTCTATGTTGTTAACTCACCTGCCTGTTTGTTGGCTCAAGGATGTTCTTGGCTTAAGATAATCATGAAGGTGATCATCAGCCTCTTTGAGAGAAGAGGTGGTTACTGTGGTGTGCCCCCTTCTCAAGAGGCCATCCCTGGACCCAGCTATTTTAGGCAACCATTGTCCTATCTGCAACTTTTTTTTATGAAAAATGGTTGAAAATGTGGTTTGTCTGCAGTTACAGAGAATTCTAAAGGAAGTGAATTATGTAGACCCATTTCAGTTGGGTTTCAGGCCAGCATTCAGTACAGACACAGTCATGGCCATAGTGATGATTCATCCATTCTTGTGCTTCTTGATTTCTCAACAACTTCCAATAATGTTGACTACGGTATCCTTCTGATCAAGTTCTGGGCTTTGGGAATTGGGAGTGCCATCTTACAATGGTTCTCTTCCTTCCTTAATGGCCAGATTTAGTTGCTATTGGCTGAGAGAGCTAATTCCAGACTTGCAAGATTGGGGTCAGCCTTGAGATGTAGTCCAAACAAGAAGCACAATCAGAAACACTATCTCTTACTCTGTTGTAAGGTTACATTAGCAGAATCTTGCAAGTCTGATAATATACCTCTCCCCCATCACCTTTATAGTCCAAGAAGCTAGACATAGTCCTTTCTGAGATGTTTGCCACATCCCCGTTCCTTTTGCAGACTCAACTGATGGTCATCTAATCTGTGGCTCTTCTTTCTGTTTTGCAAAGTGATTCCACCATTACAATCTGGTACACAGTTGCATTTTTTTCCTGCTTCACATAGTCCGCCAAGACTCATGCCTTTGTTACTCATTCTACATGGGGCTGCCCTAGAAGACTACTCAGAAGCTTCAACTGGTCCAGAATGCAATGGAACAAGTGATAGTCTTGCCATGTAATGCCCACAAGACATCTCAACTTCTCACATTGCACTGGTTGCCACTCAAGGTGGATGCTGGTTATTACCTATAAAATCATATATGCCACAGGAACAATATTTGAGAGCTCATCTGTCTCCTGTGCTTTGCACCTCTGGTATAATCCAGTGGAGTGGGGACACTCTTTGATTAAACCGGATCATCTTTCAGGATCCAGGAAGTCCACATTCTCTGGAATGGCACCTGCTTCATGGAGTGAGGTCCCTCCCTGAGATACAGGTGGCTGCCCTCCCCCAATGGTGTTTCAGAAGTCGTCGTAAAACCTGGCTATTCTCCCAGGCATTGGGGAAGGGACTGTTTGCGATGTTCTGTGTTTGTTTGCTTGTAATTATTTCACAGTTCTTTTTGTAATGCTTTCCTGTCTATTTTATTGTAATTTGTTGTTTCTGTGTTGCTTTTCATTAAGAACTGAGCAGCATTAAAACTGAATAAATAAAATAAAAAAAATGTTGACCCGGAAGGAATTAAAGCATTGTTTTTTTCTCTTTTGTGAATGCTGCTGAACAGAGTGCACCATTCAGTGAGTTTATTCCATCTGACACTCGTTCATACATTTTTAGAGAAATATATTTCCCACGTGTCTTGCTCAGCATAATATTTGCAGTATCTCCTGGCCCTCCAACAGGCTGCATTTATTACATGTCTTTTTATTGGATCAACTCCCAGACTAAATGTCAAAGGAGAAATCATAATCCATAGAAGATTGGAGGAGAGAAAGCCCCTCCCCATGGCAGTGTGACCTGACAACCTTAAGCAACCCCCACTTAGCTGGCCCAGATGGGATGACAGACCTGCCATCCTGCTGCAGCAGCCCTGCTTATCTCGATGCCAGGCTATCATAAGAAATGAGGGGAGGGAATTGCAGGATGGTATAGAAGGAGGGAAGATAGAGGAAAGGAAAGCTAAAGACTTCGTACTGTCCTGTCAGTGCCACGCAAGCTGTTCCAAGGTCACCCAATAGAATGCAACACCTTCAAAACCATTTACTGGGGACTGTTACCAAAATAGAATAGAATACAAATGGAAGGGACCTTGGAAGTCTTCTAGTCCAGCCCCCTGCTCAAGCAGGAGAACCTATGCCATGTTAGATAAGTCACTATCGAGTCTCTTCTTAAAAACCTCCAGTGATGGAGCGCCCACGATTTCTGGAGGTAAGCTGTCCTCACTATTAGGCAGTTTCTCTTTAATTCCATATTGCTTCTTTCCTTGATTAGTTTCCATCCATTGTTTCTTGCCTTGTCCTCTGGTGCTTGAAGAATAATTTGGAGAATAATTTGACCCCCTTTTCTTTATGGCAGACCCTCAAATAATTAGTTTAAATAATTAGTTTGAATGCTATTGGACCCTTACAGATAACCATGGAGGAGGGGAATGGGATCCAAAGATGAATGTTAACAATATGCCTTGGGCACAAAAAGCCAGATTCAGCTTTGCACTTGGTTTTAAAGTTTCTCTGGGAGTCTTTCTTTGCTAATTAACCAGACTGGGACAACTGACAATGGGGCCCTCGAGAGATGCCTGGGCCCGGGAGATTCCCCCTTGCCCAGGAAGGCCTGGCTGTTGCCCCCTTTCTCTGGAGAGGCCTTGACTGACTTATGAGTTAAGAGGTGCAGCTAGCAGCAGCAGGAAAAGGTGGGGAAACAGAAGGGGTAATGTGAGAGCGGGCTCAGAACTGGGGAACAAAGGAATGAGGCAAGACAACACCAGGAAGGAGGATCTGGAATCAGGAATGTCTCCGGAACTTAACTCCTGCTGGAAGCTCAACAGGGAGAAATCAAGGAGAGCACGATGAATTCCTTTGTTGGCCTCCCTGCCCTCTTCCTCTAGGACCAGCCCCAGTTTTCAGATGGAACAACAGTGCCCCCTAAAGCACCTGACCAACACCCCGGTACTAGGAGGCTTCAATAAATGGCATTCGGCATTTGTTTTTCCCTAATGCCTTTCTCCATGTAATCCCATTTATTCAATAGCATAATTAGCGGGGATCAGGCTATGCTTTTCATTCTGCCAAAGCTGTTAGGAAGGTGGGTTTGTCTGCTTGGTGATTTTGACAGGCTGTCTGAACCATGGAGGTCTTGGGCAGAGCAGTGGGCCTCAAGGACATAGAGAATTTCTAACGTAGCCCTTCTCTGCATGCAAACCTGCAGTGCATGTTGGCACTTGTGTTTCACAACTGACACAAAGTTTGTTCTGTTCTGTAATTCTGGGCTTTGTGCAGGAAGAACTAAAGCACCTTCCTTTCTCTTCTTCCTAGAGCTGGGCAGGGAAGCCCTGGCAGAAGAACCATGAGACTTCACCAGCTGCACAGGCAAAAGTATCTTTTCACCCGGGTCGAAACACAGACAACTACAATGATCTAATACATATCAATTTTACAGAAGACAATGTTGAAAAAGCACTACGCAATCTAAAACCATCTCTATCCATTGGACCGGACAGAATATGTGCCTATTTCTTAAAAATACTATCCACTGTCAGAGCCAAACCTCTAAGCATAATCTTTGAAAAATCTTTCAGGACCAGCTCCTTGCCAAAACTATGGTCACAAGCCACAGTCATCCCCATCTTCAAAAAGGGAGACCCCAGCCTAGTTGAAAATTACAGACCATTCTCGTTAGGCCGCATCACCTGTAAAGTCATGGAATCAATTATAAACCAATCCATTATCCTCCACTTAGAGACAAACAACCTACTCTCTAATAAACAATTTGGTTTCAGAAAAAAACTATCATGTAATCTGCAACTCTTACACTGTAAAAACACATGGAATACACAACTCCATCAGGGCAAAGCAATAGATGCAATCTACATAGACTTCTGTAAAGCCTTTGATTCAGTGGTACACGACAAACTACTCCTAAAACTAAAATCTTATGGTATCTCTGGACACCTGCATAATTGGATAGAAGCATTCCTGTCAAACAGACAACAAATGGTCAAAATTGGGACCGTCCTATCATATTCTGTACCTGTCAACAGTGGTGTCCCCCAAGGCAGTGTTCTAGGACCAACTCTTCATACTCTACATAAATGACCTCTGTGATCATATTAAGAGCAACTGTGTCCTCTTTGATGATGTAAAGCTATTCAACACCACAGACAATACTGCTACCCTTCAAAAAGACCTTGACTATGTATCAGAATGGTCAAACAAATGGCAACTTCAAATCTCAACAAATAAATGCTCTGTCCTACATATTGGCAAAAAAAAAATCAGAAAATAAAATATAGGCTGAATAGTCAAGACCTTGTTGATGATCCAAACTCCGTCAAAGATCTTGGAGTACTCATCTCAAATGACCTAAGTGCTAGAGCCCATGGTAACTACATAGCCAAAAAGGCGTTAAGAGTTGTTAATCTAATCTTACATAGCTTTTTCTCTGGTAATATTACACTAATAACTAGAGCATACAAAACATTTGCTAGTCCAATACTTGAATACATCTCATCAGTCTGGAACCCACATTACATATCTGATATTAACACAGTTGAGAAAGTCCAGAAATATTTCACAAGAAGAGTTCTCCACTCCTCTATTCTTTGCAGAATACCTTATACCAGCAGACTTGAAATTATAGACCTAGAACACTTAGAACTACACTGCCTTCGGTCCTATTTAGGTATAGTATATAAAATCATACATTGCAATGTCTTACCTGTCATTGAATACTTTGGCTTCAACCATAACAGTACAAGAGCAAACAATAGATACAAACTCAACGTTAATTGCACCAAACTTGATTGCAGGAAATACAACTTCAGCAACAGAGTGGTCAATGTCTGGAATACTCTACCTCAGTCTTGGGTTTCTTCCCAACACCCCAAAAACTTTCACCTTAGACTGTCTACTATTGACCTCACCCCTTTCCTAAGAATTCTGTAGGGGGTGTGTATAAGCGCACCAACGTGCCTACCATCCCTGTCCTATCGTTTCTTTTATTTTTGTTATATGTATCCATGTATTCATAACTATGTTTTTACTTATACCTATTATCTTGTAAGCAATTGACAAACCAAATAAATAAAATAAAATAATAAATACCTCAGAAATAAGTTTCAAAGTTATATTGGGAACTTTTAAACTCATCCCAGAATACCTGGAAAATCAATACAATATTCCATTCCCTGGGAAAATATTAATATAGATCATTGGGCCGAAAGGGACTTTGAAGGTTACAGAAGTTACATAATAACAAAGAGGGAAGTTTTCTACTTTGGATGTCTTCTAGTCAACCACCAGGTCTCAAAACAAGAGACCCTATACCATCCTGATCAACTGAGTATTAAGGATGGAGAATATGTTGTTTCAAGGCTTAAGGAGCTTCCTGTAAACAGAGTCCTGTTCCCTCCCCCTCCTCTCACCCCTCCATTCCTTCCTTCCTTCCTTCCTTCCTTCCTTCCTTCCTTCCTTCCTTCCTTCCTTCCTTCCTTCCTTCCTTCCTTCCTTCCTTCCTTCTGGAATCCACAGCTAGCTTCTGAAGGGACAATTCAGCCCCTTTGTTAGTCTCTAATTCATTTTCCAGAGAGTGCATTTATTGAAGACATAATGAGTGCAATTTGCTCAATCAGTGAAGAGTTTAATAGTGCAGTTCAACAGAAGGAAGAGACAAGTAGGTGACCAAAGAGATGAATATCCTGAAATTTGCTATGCTCAACTGATGCAGACTGAAATGACCATTTCAAAATACTTCTGACTACAATGTCATCTATCTGCTACTTGCCCAGTAAGCAAGTGTGATAGGAGAAATATGAGGCAGCCTTTTCTCCGGGTGTGAACTCTGACCAAGCAAACAAGCAGTTGAACAGTGGAATTCCACAGAAGGAAATAGGAGTTGTGGAGAAGAATACAGAATAACAGAGCTAGAAGGGCTGGCTGGTCTAACTCTCTGATCAGCGGGAGACCCTATGCACCCCAAATGGTTGTGCAGTCTCTTCTTAAAAACCTCCACTTATGGAGCATCCACAACTTCTAAAGGCAAGCGGTTTCACCAGTTAAATGTTCTCACCAACAGGATTTTTTTCCTTAATTCTTTTTTTTTTTTACATATGTCCTACATTTGTATATTAAACAGTCCCATTCAAGTCAAAAATTGATTTCCCTCACAACTGAAAAACCAGTAGGCCAGGGATGGGGAACCTTTTATGGCTCACTCAGGAATTCTGGGAGTTGAAGTCCATAAGTGATAAAAGAGCCAAGTTTCCTTACCCTTGGACTAGACAATCCCAGTTCCTGCAATTATTCTTCATACGTTTTAGCCTCTAGTCCTTTAATTGCCTTTGTTGCTCTTCTCTGAACCCTTTCAAGAGTCTCAATGCCCTTTTTTTTATCATGATGGCCATAACTGGACACAATATTTCAGTATATAGTGGGAGCAAATCCATGGGGACAAAAGAATAAAATTGCCAGCCAAAGGTTGTGAAAGGCTGTTTCTTGCTTTCAGAATAATTTCAGGAGCCACCATCAGTTGGTGATCTCCCTGCAAGAATAAGAAGAGAGATCTAATAGGAGTCTGACAATGAACAAACAATTTTCTAGTCTGGCAGCGGAGACTGCGTTAAATTAAGAAAAAAATAAATAGCTTTGTATGGTAATACCTTAAAATCAGAAGTTAAGATGAGAACTGCCATAGTTGGGCAGTTCTTCTGTTGTCTTCGCCTTTCTACAAGGAGACAAAAAGACAATTCATGACAGATTCTACTATGGTGAGCCCAGAAATAAATAGGTGCTTAATTGCTCTTATTGACTTGCCTGCCTGGAGCATGGATTCAGCAGGTGACAGAACAAATGCTAAGTTTATGAACTCCACTGTCCATTATCCTTTTTTTTAATGCAAGTAGGGAAAACTGAATGCAGTATTCCAAGTGTGGTGTCATCACATGATCTTGAAACTACAGCATTGGTTTTTTTGGCTGCTGCAGAACACTGTTAGATCATATTTAAGAAATTGTCCACTAGGGCATCCCTAGATGAACAGTTACTGCTGTTGAGCCAGGTACCTCTATTTTATACCTGTACATTTGTTTTTTCTTGCCTAAGTAAAGGATCTTATATTTTTCACCACTGAATCACATTTTTGTTGAATAGGGCTCAGTATATTTGAGAAATTGGAATGATTCCTTCGAATGGTGTCTCAGTGTTGATTAAATAACCCTCTGGATGGAAAGTCAAAGCTTTTTTTGGCCAAGAACACAACTAGGGCCCTTCTCTCATCTGGTTTGAAGTGGGGGGAGGTCAAGGGAATGCCTGGGTGTGTCACAAATCTCAGCACGTGAGCCTTGGAGGGTGGCCCAAAGGTTCACAGCAAGGCTAAGTTTGCTTGCTGCGTGCCAAGGATGCAATCTTGCCTTTGTTTCAGTGGAAGATGAGGAAGGAACTTGAACAAGAGCTGAAGGAACAAGAGTGACGTCAGCTCAGAATCTCATGCCGGTCACATTGTTCCTGGCCTGGCATGAGTCATGACTGCCATTGTTCAGCAGAAAGATAGCATCATTCCCAGATGCTGGGCTGATTATCTGATGGGTAGGAAATCAAAGTAAGCCTCATCTGACATTGAACTTGAATGGTAGCCAATGAAAAACCAGAGAGCAATTTCTTTTTATTCTAACCCTCTTTCTTTTCACGAGGAGGGAGGAAAGGAGCTGCTGGCTTGTGGAGTTTGTTAAGTTCTGCGCATGGGCGCAAAGAACGGAGACGAGACGGTGAAGAGTGAACTTCAACTCTTTATTATACATTCTGAACAGAGCAAAACCCTAGAGCAAAAGCAGCCCTTTTATAGGCAAGCTGCTGCTCTAGTAACCAATAGGAAACGTGGAGTGTTAACCCCCTTAACCAATGAGAGTGGCTCGTTAACAGCCAATCAGATTCTCCTGAACGGACCAATCCGATATCGCTATTATCGGCCAATCAGAAGTGCAGGGCTAGAACCCTGCTATTTTCTAAAGCTTTTGATAAACTTTATTTGAGTATTTTATGAGTTCACAACATCCCTTCCCCCTGGGTTCCATTTGGGGGTTGCAGTGACATAATCTCTGAGGTAGGAAGGTTGCTTCGACTGTCTATTGGATTTACGCTGTCCCATCGGTTCTTGTCCGTAAGCCTGTTTTGGCAGAGTGTTTTCGGGCAAGTCGGGTGCTGGTGGTTCTTCGTTGGAAGACTCGGTACCGCTAATGTTCTCGTGGTTGTCCTCTGGCCCTTGCGGGCTTGCCTCTGTTGGGTTATTCCTCTGTGGCGAGGCCACCCCCATCCTTGATCCTTCTTCACTTGTCACGCCCAATGGCTGACTTCTTTCATTCCTGCTTTCCGCCATCTCGAATTCGGTTTCTTCGACATCCCCTCCCCCCTCAGTTTGGGAGTTGCCGGAGTCACGGAAACTAGGTTGTAGCCTCGAGCGAAGCTGATCTATATGGCGTTTCCATATTTTTCCATCGCAGGTTTTCACCCGGTACGACCTGGGTCCAATGAATAACAACCTGGGTCCAATGAATAACAGTGGCCTCAATCCACAATGGTTCACCAGAAAGGTTTCTGGCGAAAACTAAGTCGCCTATCTTGAACTCGCGGCATTTTTGGCTAGAACCACAGGGTTTCTCTGGCTCATAAGACGGGTGAAGCCGGTCGAGGTGGGAGTGGAATTTGCGTCCCATCAATAGTTCCGCTGGACTCTTGTTGGTGACGCTGTGCGGAGTGATGTGTTGGAGAAGGAGTATTCTATTTATCTTATCTTCAATGTCCCCAAAGTCCATTTTGTAGAGGGTTTTTTTAACAAATTGTACCATGCGCTCGGCTCTTCTGTTAGCCGCAGGGTGCGCTGGCGAAGTTAGCGCATGGCGAATACCGCGGTCCACTAAGTATTGTTCAAAAGGAAGTGCGGTAAACTGGGGTCCGTTGTCGGATACCAGAACGTCTGGCAGTCCATGCGTCGCGAATAATCTGTTCAACTTCCGGATGACGGACTCGGTTGTGGTACTCTTCATTTCGTGGATCTCAAGCCAGTTTGAATAGGCATCCACTGTTAATAGGAACGTATGTCCCTTAGTAGGTCCCACAAAGTCAATATGGATGCGGGACCACGGTCCCCGAGGTGTTTCCCATTGTGTCGGAGTTGCTTTTGGTGGGGCATTGCTAACTTCCTGGCACTTATAACAAGTCTTTATCCAGGCTTCAATTTGTTTGTCGATGCCCGGCCACCACGCGTAGCTTCGTGCGAGTGCTTTCATACGCACGATACCAGGGTGGCCTTCAAGCAGTGTCTTTAATACCGCTCGTTGTAACCACTCTGGGACAATGATTCTTTATCCCCACAGGATGCAGCCCTTTTGCGAAAAAAGTTCCATTTGCCAATTCTTGAAGGGAATGAAGTCATCAGGGGTTTGATCTACTGGCCATCCTCGTTCGACCCAGCTAAGAACCTGCTTTAAGATAGGATCGCGTTTTGTTTCAATCGCGATATCTCTAGCTGTTAACGGCGATGACTGTAGCGTTTCAATCTGGAGCATTGTAAGTGTTGGAGCTGAGTCATCGACGGTTTCCAGAAGTGGTGCATGGCTCAATGTGTCAGCATGGGGAATGGCTTTCCCTGGGCGGTGCTGCAGCTTATAATTGTACGCAGCCAAGAACGCCGACCAGCAAGTCATTCTAGGTGATAATATATAGGGGTTTGGCTTGTCTCCCACTATAATCCCCAGCAAAGGTTTGTGGTTGGTAACAATAGTAAAAACTTGTCCATAAACATATTCATGGAACTGTTTAACAGCAGATACAACAGCAAGAGCCTCTTTATCAATTTGACTATAGTTACGTTCAGCCTTTGATAAAGTTCTTGAAAAATAGGCAATAGGGGCTTCACTACCGTTTGGTAACACATGGCTCAAAATGGCTCCAACTCCAAATGGTGACGCATCACATGTGATTGTTAAAGGCAAAGTCTCGTTATACTGCATTAAAACAGCATCTGAAGTTAATAGATTTTTCACTTGTTGGAATGCGTGCTCCTCTCGGTGCCCCCAAACCCAGGTTGCTTTTTTATCGAGGATCCAATGTAGGGGCTCAGCTACGGTCGCTTTGTGGAGCAGGAAGATGTTGTAAAAATTAATAAGCCCCAGGAAAGCTTGGAGGTCAGTCTTATTTCTGGGTCTTGGGGCGTTCTTGATTGCTCTTAACTTGCTACTGGTGGGGTGAATGCCTTGTTTATCAATTAGGTACCCCAGGAACTCTATTTTATCTGTACACAGTTGACATTTATTTTTTTTAACTTTAAGGCCAGAGTCTTTAAATTTCTGGAGAACCAGTTTAAGACGCTCCTTTAATATTTCTCTATTAGGGGCAGCAATTAAAACATCATCAAAGTATGGTACAACCCCTTTTATTCCCTGTAATAGCCTCTCCATCAAGCTCTGAAAGATCCTTGGGGCCACGCTAACTCCGAATTGGAGTCGGTTGCACTTAAAAGCGCCTCGGTGCGTAACGATCGTTTGTGCCTCTGCTGTTTTTTTATCTACAGGCAGTTGTTGGTACGCCTGTGCTAAATCTAATTTAGTGAAGACTTTTCCGCCCCCCAGGGAATGGAGGAGGTGTTGTACCTCCGGCACCGGGTAAGCATTCTGTTGAAGGGCGTGATTCAGGGTGGCCCGGTAGTCCCCACAGATCCTTAACGATCCATCCAGCTTGATGGGTGTTACGATTGGGGTTTCCCAAGGAGCTTGGTCAGTTGGTTCTAAAACACCCTGGGCTATTAATTTATCAAGCTGCTCGTCAATCTTTGGTTTAAGGGCAAAAGGGACTCGATGAGGCTTAAGGCGGATGGGGGCTACTTCAGGGTTAAGGTTAAATGATATTGGGGTCCCCTTGTACTCGCCTAGTTTGTCTGCAAAAACATCCTGGAATTCCTGGACGAGGGCCTCCTCCCAGTCATCGCTGCTGGTTTGGTGAATGCCGGCTACCTCAATCCCAAGTGGAGCGAACCATTGAAGGCCTAACAAACTAGGCCGATCATGATCGACGACAGTCAATGGTAAAGATGCAGTATGATTTTTGAATGAGACCTGGACTAGGCTGGATCCAACGACCGGAATTCGGTTTCCTTGATAATCCTTGAGAATGATTCTTTGGACTCTGAGGTCTTGTCGCCGAATGGCAGGGATTAATTGTTTAAGGGTCTTCCAGGAAACCATCAAGAGGGATGATCCTGAATTGACTTCCATCATGCCGGGCTGGTTTTCTATGATGACCTTCACTCGGATCTTCTTTGCATCTAGTGATGATGCATGACCAATCGTGATGGTTTGGTGTGCCTCTTCTCATTTCGTTGAATGGGCTAGTGGTTTATTTCTGTAGGAGTGGTTGTTCCATTGGTGGTTCAATTGTTCCCGATTCACAGGACGACTTCCTGTGGGTTGGCGGTAGTTGGTCCCCCTCTGAAGTGGGCTGGATCCTAGCTTGCTTCTACAGACTTTTCCGATGTGGCCTCTCTTTCCACAAATATGGCAGAGCGCATCAAGGAATTTGCAGTCTGATCGTGGGTGGTTTGCCCCACAATCTGCACATTGGTACTGCAGTCTCTGGTTACGCTGGTGGCATTGGTCTCATTCAGACCGGAGCCGGTTGATTTCTTCCTCATCACTTTCTGATGACGATTCGAGGTCCTCGTGGTGGGTTGCTGTTGCATGTCCCTCAAGGTGAGGTGAGGTTTCGCCGGCGAGTTGGTGGAGCGGGGCATTGGTGCGGCACATTCGGGCAGCCGACTTCCTGGTTGCTTCTGCTGCAGTAGCATCAGCGATGGTATCTGCAAGGCTGATGTTGCCTTTTGCCATCAGCTTGCTTTGCACATGTGGTGCATATAATCCCAGAACTATTTGGTCTCTTAGAGCTTCTTCGAGGTCGGTGAACCCACAGAGGCCTCCCAGGTTCCGGAGATCCGCGATGAAATCTGCAACACTTTCTCCTTTCTGCTGATCTCTCTGGTAAAATTCATGTCTTCGTACAAGCGTTGGTACGGTAGGTGCATAGTGGGCCCGTAGGAGGGGCTCGAGGACGTCCCAGTCCATGTATTTCACCTCAGCCGGTTTCGCCAGTGCCTTGGCCATCTTGAAAATGGCAGGTCCACAGTGAGTCAGGAATACCACTCTCTTTTTCCCAGTAGTGGCATCCTTCAAGCTGTTGGTCTCCAGAAACATCTGGAACCAGTCCATGTATGAGTCCCAGTCTTCTTGTGCCGGGTTGACTGGAGCGGGTGGTATGGTGCCGCCGGTCATGGTTTCCACCGTTGATGCGCCTTCAGCCACATGCTCTGTAATGTTCAGTCAGCTCTGATGTCTCTGTATCCCACCTTCATTGCCAGTGTTAAGTTCTGCGCATGGGCGCAAGGAACGGAGACAAGACAGTGAACAGTGAAGGTCAACTCTTTATTATACATTCTGAACAGAGCAAAACCCTAGAGCAAAAGCAGCCCTTTTATAGGCAAGTTGCTGCTCTAGTAACCAATAGGAAACGTGGAGTGTTAACCCCCTTAACCAATGAGAGTGGCTCGTTAACAGCCAATCAGATTCTCCTGAACGGACCAATCCCATATCGCTATTATCGGTCAATCAGAAGTGCAGGGCTAGAACCCTGCGATTTTCTAAAGCTTTTGATAAACTTTATTTGAGTATTTTATTAGTTCACAACAGAGTTTATCTTAGAATGTGGAGAGAAAGGGAAGAGAAACAGTCAAAAAATATTGTAAACATATTTGCATTTCCCCAAACTGCAACATCTTTACTTTCATTAGAAACATAGAAACTGTGAACACCTAGAAACAACAAAGCTATTACAGGAACATGAGCTTGTCAAAGACAGATTATGCCAGACAAACCTTATTGCTGTCAAGCTGTCATTCTTTAACAAAGTGACTAAATTAATGGTCGAGCAAAATGCGGTGGACATAGTGTACTGTTCATGGACTTCAGTATTGATCAATTTTCCAGCAATGCCAAATCTTTTTCCATATTACAGATACCCCCAGGAATGTCAACTCTATTATGCATCCTTTGTGTCATCAGCAAAAAGACGACCTTTACCAAGCAATCCTTCTCTTATATCCCTCATAAACACATTTAACAGATCAGGATTTGGGATTCAGCCTCATGATATACCACTTGTAATGGGTCTCTGTTCAGACAGTGTCCCATTAACCATCACATACTGGGACCCATCCCTAAGCCAACGTCTTATCCACTGAACCATCCAGTGGTTAAGTCCCAGCCTATCCAACTTTCTTATGAGCTCATTATGTGGAATCATATTAAGTGCTGTGCTGAAATCCAAGTAGGCAAAATCCGCAGCACCATCTTCACCATCAACACTTGTGACAAAATGATAATGTTTGAATTGCTCAATTATTTAATGGTTGTGGGGGAAGAGATAGCTTGCTGGATCAAGAACAAGACCCTTTCTTGGGTGACCTTAAGGACTTCCCATATTACTCTGTCATCAGTCTTGCTGGATCACCCTCCATCAGATGGACATGATGACATGACAAATTGACCCATTAATATATTGGTTGTTTTTGCAAATGTACTAAACAATCATATTTGCATTATTTCGGTGTGTTTCACTGCTCCATCATTGACATATAAAGAAAAAAAGTGCAGGGATTAAATATTTCTTCAAAAAGGCGGACCCACTAGAAACAGCATCAAAATTGATAGAAAAGATAGAGACATATGGAAAGGTGGCCAGTCTGAAAATAAATAAAGATAAAATAAAGATCTTGACAAAGAATATGCTATCAAGACAAAAAGAAGAACTGGCAGATCTACTGAAAATCCAGGTCATCAATAAGATCAAGTACTTGGGGATACATTCGACAGCAAGTTGCAGTACACTAGAAGAGAATAATTATATCAAACTTAAGCAGCAGATAGCGCTAGATCTGGCGAAATGGGAAAATTTACAACTGTCACTAATAGGGAGAATATCAATAATCAAGATGAATATATTACCCAGAATTTTATATTTGTTTCAAACAATTCCAGTTAGGCTTGGAAAAGATTATTTTGAAGATTTAAATAAAATTGTGTTGAAAGGCAAGGTAAGAAAGCGAGAATAAAGTTAAAACTTTTGGAAGATGCCAGAATAAGAGGAGGATTTGGTTTGCCTAATTGGGAGTTGTATTACCAAGCTACAAATTTGATGTGGGTTAAGGAATGGATAACATTAAGAAATACTAGATTGTTGACATTAGAAGGGCATGATCTGTTATTGAGATGGCATGCTTTTCTATGGTATAAAGGAATTAAAACACAGGGGTATTTTAGAAGACATTATATCCAGGAGTCTCTGTGGTTAAACTGGGAGAAGACTAAAAGATAATGTTATTTGAAAGTTCAAGGCTATCGACTATTGAAGCATTTTCTTATCCTATAATATACAAAAAGGAACAAACAGTTAGATATGGTGAAATATTGAATGAAAAGGGTAAACTCAAATCTATACGAAAACTAAAGGAACAAGGTACAAAGATGAATTGGTTTTCATATGCGCAAATACATTCAAGGTATGATAAAGATTCTAAAATGGAAGGTTTCTATAATAAATTGACTGACTTAGATAAGATTTTGACAGGTACTGATGAAAAGGTGATTAAAAAAGTGTATGGATATTTATTAGAAATTAAACTAGAAGAAGAACAAGTTAAAGAAACAATGATTGCTTGGGGGAAGAATTTTGGATATGGGATTGATTTAGAGAAATGGCAAAAATTGTGGTCTCAAAATTATAAAACGACAATGTCAACAGCATATAAAGAAAATTTGTATAAGATGTTTTACAGGTGGCATTTCCCCCCGACAAGAATAGCAAGAATGCTCAAAAACAAATCTGAAAAATGTTGGAAATGTCATCAGACACCTGGCTCATATTACCATATGTGGTGGACTTGTGTGGATGCTAAAATATATTGGATTAAAATCCACACGTGGTTGGAAAAAATGACAAAAAAGCTTATAGACTTGAAACCAGAGATATTTTTATTGGGAATTTTACTTGAAATATATAGTAAAGAATTGAAATACCTGATTGTAAATGTATTAACAGCGGCTAGGATTGTATTTGTCAAAAACTGGAAAAATGAGAAAATACCATCACAGGAGGAAATCATTAAGAAAATATTGGAATGTGCTGAAATGAGTAGATTGACATTTGAAATCAGAGAACAAGAGGATAAACACTTTTATAAAATTTGGGATCTATTCTATCAATGGTTAGACAATAAAACATGGTAATGAAATATGTAGATTCTTAGAAAATAATAAACATATAAAGATATATTCTTTTCTTATTATATCTACAAAATGATTGTAGGATAGATTTGAGATGATAATATGAACTGTCATAAAACAAATTAAGTAAAATATGGATTATTTCATAAAACATGAATGAATAAAAGCATAGTCAAATGATTGATTAACAATGATATTAATGTATTTAATATTTGATTGAAAATATGAGAATATGTAATTGTAATTGAAGACTATGAAATGGAAGCACACAACAATTTGTAAACCAACAGACACACTGTATGTATATATATGGAAGATGGCTTGATGTTTTTATGTTTTGTTTGTCTATGTTTGTCTTAAAAACCAATAAAAATTTTTAAAAAATTCTTCAAAAAGGCTTCTTGTGAAAATTGAAAACCTCTGATTGAGAAGGACCATTGTTTTTATCCAGATGATTACATACCTTGATTTCCTGTTTCCATCACCTATTTTTTAAAAAAGAAAGGTCCTACTGTCCCCTTCTTCATTACAATTTCTACTGCAAGTATTCTGTGATCTTTCCTATTTATTCCATTTTATCTGAGGGCTGCTTTGCTGGTTTAAACCTCTGCTTGAAAGAGAAGCATCAAGAGGAAGATAGAAACAGATAACAGAACAGAATAACAGAGTTGAAAGAGACCATGTAGTCTTCTATCTAGTCCAACTCCCTACTCATGCAGGAGATCCTATACCTTTCCAGACAGCTGGCTGTCCAATCTCTTCTTAAAAGCCTCCAGTGATGGAGCACACAACTTCTGAAGCAAGCCATTCCACTCGTTAATTGTTCCCACTGTTAGGAAATTTATCCTTAGTTCTAGGTTGCTTTTCTCCCTGAGTAAACTACCATCCATTGTAAACCATCCATTGCTTCTTGTCTTTCCTCCAGGGGCTTTGGAGAATAGGTTGACCCCCCTCTTCTTGTGACAGCCCCTCAAATCTTGGAAGACTGCTATCATGTCACCCCAGTCCCTCTCTGCATTAGACTAGACATACCTTCATATGTTTTAGCCTCCAGGTTCCTAATCATCTTTGTTGCTCTTCTTCACACTCTTTCCAAAATCTCAACCAGGATTCCTCTACTGGTTCCTCTAATGACGGTATGAAGAGCTGGTGAATCCTTGTGCTAATACTTTAGAAAGCAAAAATATATTTGAAATATATTTTCTTAAGGTGGAGGAAGGATATGGAAGTGCCTGAAAGCAGAAATCAAATGCAGACCAATAGGTAGAGAAGGTTTTCCTGATCTCAGAAGTACTTTTTAGTCACCACCATACCTTAATACTATATCCAGTAATGGAAACCACACTTTGAGAAAGATTTGGGAAATTGCTGCAAGAGGAAGATTTGGGAATGAAAAAAAAATTCTGTAAAGAAACTTTAAAATATTTGTTAACCTTGAGAAAAGAAAACTCTGTCACACAAAGAAAGGTATTTTATCTTGTCCAGGAATACAAAACACAGACTAATTTAAGTTACAAGGAAGACAGATTTTGAATGAATGACAGAGAAGTATCACCACTGCCGCTCCTTCTTTGAAACCAGGCAGGGAGGGTTTAAGGCAGATTCCTCCCCCACAAAACTAGACTTGTGGGCCTTGTTAGTTCTTTTTGGCTCTCTGAATCTTTCTCTTCAAACAGAGGAACTGATGATGTCTAAAGGAGAGCAGATTTTGATCTGACAATATCTATCAAGAAGTTAAAAAAAATATTCCACCAAACCACCAACCAGTATGACCTGACATCAACAGCTAGAAAGACAGACAGTCATATTGAAAGTCAGATTCACTAATTACTAGAAGTCAGAGTATATTTGTCAAGAACAAATCATGCCAGACTAACCTCATCTATTTTTTGATCCATTAATTAGATTATGGGAATGCAGGAGACAGAGCAAAACATTTGACAAAGTATCCCATGCAGGGCTGATTAACAAGCTGCCAAAGTAGGATAAATTAATTGGATACAGAGATGTCTGAAAATTGTACTTGGAGAAGGCTTGTCCATAGTTCCTCATTGAAGTGGAGTGATCAGATGGCTCCTCTAGTCCAGGGGTCTCCAACCTCAGTGGCTTTAAGCCTGGTGGACTTCAACTCCCAGAATTCCCCAGGCAGCTTACCACTGCTCTAATCTGTCTCTCTTCTATGAAAGTTACTTCAATGCAGTGTCCATGGGTGGTCCAGAAACCAGGAGCCAGTGAATTCTAGTACTGCCTTAGGCATGAAAGCCAGCTGGGTGACTTTGGGCCAATCCCCAGGAGACTGGGAGTTCTAGTCCTGCCTCAGGCATGAAAGCCAGCTGAGTGATGTTGGGTCAGTCCCTCTTTCTCTGTCAGCCCAAACCTGCTTACAGGGTGGTTGTTGTGCATAAAACAGGAGACAGCAGTATTATGTAAAAAAAAAAAAACTTTTCGAAAATATAACTCAAGGCAGCAGACATATTCTCAAAAATGTAGCATAAAAATCTAATAATATACCATAGTATGCTAATGCATTACAACATTCTGAGTTCTCAGAAAAAACTCAACACATATGAAGGCCAATGCCAACTAAAGAACTGGAATCAGTGATTTCACACCATTATGTATGTCATCATCCTCATCATCCTCACCACCACCATCATCGTCCACAAGCACTGGTCAACAATAATAGACAGGAGAGGTTTATCAGGAGCTTTTTGTGTGCTGCCACCTTGATTTTTCTTGGGTAATTTCAAGAGATAAATATTTCAGAAAGATTCACTATCACCACAACTGTTTGTTATTACACTGATTCCTCTGATTGCAATACTGAATAACAATAATAAGGCATGGCTATCAAACATAAAGAAATATCTGCCAAATTATCCCTTCATTTACAGGGGTGTCAAACTCACAGCATCACGTTGCCATCACATGACGCTTTCCCCATTCGTGGAACTGGAATGGGCGGGACCTGTATTTGGCCCACCAACTGCCAGTTTGATACTCCCGCTTCACAAGGACAAGCTGAAAAAACACCATCTGAAATAGAATCACAGCTCAGCACTCTCCATGTATAGTACAGCCAAGATTTTGTAATGGAGTTTGGACTGGATAAATGTGCCTCTGTCACCATCAAATGGGGAAAAATAGTGAAAACTGAATCAAGAGGACTTATGGAAATAACATTAAGAGTCTGGATGAAAATGATCACTACAAACCCCTGGACATCCTTCAAGCTGACAACATCAAGCACACTGAAGTCAAGAAAAAGGTTAGAAGTGAATGAAGAATCTCTTAAAGCCAAGCTCAGTGGAAGAAATGGCATCAAGGCAACTGTCCCAAAGGTGCTTTTTCAAGAGGCAACTGGACTTTATAGTTTTTCTTTGAAGATGTTTTTCTTCTCATCCAAGAAGCTTCCTCAGCTCTTGGATGAGAAGCAAAACGTCTTCAAAGAAAAACCAAAAAGTCAGGTTGCCTATGGAAAAAGCACCTTTGGGACAACCATGATCTGGATGACTGAGAATAATCTCCATAGACATCAAGGGAATTAACACCTGGACAATTCCCATCTTTAGATACACAGCTGGAATAATGGACTGGACTCAAGGAAAACTAAAGGTTCCGGATAAAAAGATCAGAAAAATAATGTCAATAAATGATGCTCTTCAACCCACAGACTCTACTTACCAAGGAAAATGGGTAGGTGTGGAATGTTACAAAGACACCAGACAGTTGGAGAAGAAAAAAGAGGTATGGAAGAATATCTGAAGGACAGCGAAGAAGATGCACTGGAGCTGGTATGCAAGAAAGGCTTACTGAATATCTGAGAGCCAAACTCAGTTACAAGAATGGGTGACACAAATGCCAAATTCAGTCTAAACATCTGGCTGATGATGCAACCAACCATAATAATTTATGTTGAAGCCCTCAATGATAAGTAAAATCAATAAATGAATGAAAACCATGTGAAACAGTGATGAGAAACTGAACATGAGCCAAGAGTATGAGGCAGCTGCAAAAAAAAACTTTCTATCCTAGTTTTCCTCAACAAAAATATAGTATAAAAATAATAAAAGCTATCATTCTTCTCTATTTGGGTTGGACTGACAACAGCTAGAACATTATGCCCAGTCCTGGGCACTGCATTTTAGAAAAGATAATGACAAAATGTAGCAAGTGCAGAGGACAAAGGGAATGGAAAAACTGCTGGAAGCCCTTCTGTGTGTAATCAGAGAAAGACAAGGCAGCCTTGTTCAGAGTCATTCAGAAGACAGAGGAAACCCTGGGCTTTAAATACAAAGAAGGTTATTTTAGTTTAATGGCTATTCAAAATGGAGTCAACTGGATGGCTATCAGTCAGGGATGCAGAGTAGCAGATTCTGCAGCGGGATGGGGGTTGAGCTAGATGACCCTCACAGGTCCTTCCAATCCTTGCCTTCTGTGATATTACAGTTCCATAATTCTATGAAGATGTCTCAGAGATGTTTTGGGAGAAATCCCCTCTAAGGATAAAAATAAACTCTTGCTTTATTCTATCAGCTTTTTCAAACATTTCAAGCTCTTAATAAGAGTTGCCTCCCTCCCATCTGATTCTTTGGACTCTTTTCTCTCTCCCGCAAAGAGAGCATTTATGGGAAAATGAGGGAAGGAGTGTGAACAATAGTCCTGGCAGGACTTCAGGCAAAATGAGTCCTCCTCCCAGCCGCCATAAAGATTGCTAGATGATTTTTCCTCCTGGGAGAGACCAAGGTTCCCTGAAGGGAAGAAGAAGAAGAAGTAGGGCCGAGTAAAGTTTTAAAGAATCCTCCCTCAAGCCTGCTTAGACCTTCCTCCCGATGATACAGAAGCTGCCCATCACCCCAGGGCTGCATTTTCGTGGAGTTTAGCACATGGCACATAAATTTGGGATGACAGCACATGAAAGCCCAGTTCTGATCAAGACCCTTCCCAACCAACTTTGGATGAAGGATTTTCTTTGAATTAAGAAGACATTCAAGTTGAATCAATGATGTTTTCAGCCCAGCTGTATTTCTGAAAACTCTTCATAGTTTAGGGGGAAAAAAACAGTAGGTAAGTATTATAATGTGTGTGTACAAGTGGTACAAATGAGATGGAAGGCTCTCAGACCCATAGGGCTTTCCAGGGGGAAACTCCCTTCCTCAAAACTTATTTGAAAGCAATTTGGGGAGTGGGATTCTTTTCTCTAAAGCCTCAGGAGGATGGGAGCACCAGGGCTGTGTACGGCTGAGGGTTGAATTGTAAGCGTCATTTGGTGCTGCTTATCAGGTCCAACTCTAGTCTGGATGAGGCCATCCCAGTCCTCATTTTGCCAAAGGCTATATCCCATGTTTCTTCCAACGGTTTGTCATTAAAGGAAAAATATGGCAGGTGGAGATGGCAGGAGTACCCTGTAAGCAAGTCAGCCTGCACTGTTGGATCTGCAAAGTTTGCAAGACACAGTCTCCAACTTGGTGTGGAGCCAACCTCTTACTCTTCTACCCAAAGACCCTGATAGAGTTGGAGCAGGAGAAAAAGCAACCAGTGATTTATAGAGCCCCACAAATTGCTTCTTCCTCCTTAATGAAAGACATATAAAGCCATGTTCCTGTCAAGTTTATATGAAAATGCTGCATTAACAAGCCAATGAGAAACATAACTCTCTCCTGTCAGCCACCAGATTGATTTAAAGTCTTGGTTAAGCCCCTACCCTTGCAGGGCTCATTAATTGGGAAATCAGGCACAAATCACCTGAAGTGGAAGGTGCATCCTCCCCCAATGGGCAGCTGCCAGGCTGGAGACTTCTTCCTCTCTCCAGCCAAGAAGCAGGACCGCTTCTCCTGCTGGAAAGCATCTGGTCCTCTGGAGCTGGGGTGGAGGCTTTGAGGACCCAGATGTCATGCCGAGCCACTGTTTGCATTTCCTCCAAACCAGGAAAGCTAGAATAGGTACCCATAAGGGACACTGGAGGCACCTGTGGCTTTGCACAGTGCTGGACTGAGTTTTGAGGAAAGATTTCTGGTGTCCAACCTGCTGGAGCTTGGCTAACCCCAATCCCAACCCCAACCCCAATTCTAACCCTAGCCCCAACCCCAATCCCAACCTCAATCCCAATCCCAATCCTAACCCCAAATGCAACTCACAGCTGCAGCTCTTTCTCAGGTCATCTTTTCATTGTAAAGGCCCCGAAAAGCAGCTATTGAGGTCAACATGGATTTTAAAAACCATTATCTTATAGAGGTGCTATATTGAGGACATGGAATCAGTATAAACCTCCTTCCCATGCAGAAGGAATTCGACAACTGGCAGATGACCTGAATGTGTTTCGTTGTAGATTTGAGAGGAAAGCCCTGTCACTTATCTCCACCACCTCCATATCAGATAGACTAACAACAGCCAAGCCTCCTATAACTGACCCCATCCCTTTGGGCCCCACATCTCCGGTGATTACATAAAATGATGTGCATGGTCCATTTCACAAACAAAAACCTGGAAAAGTACCAGGCCCAGACAAGATAACTCCTTGCTTGAAAGCTTCTGCTGACCAATTGTCCCCCATCTTTGCCTACATCTTTAATAAATCACTAGAGATGTGCTATGTTACTTTTTGCTTCCAACGCTCCATCATCCCAGTGCCAAAGAAACCTTCCATCAAGGAACTGAATGACTACAGATCGATTGGTCTGACATCCGGAGTTAGGCATATGTATCTAATGGTTTATGATGAATGTATTTTTACAATGACTGTGTTAATGATATTACAATTGCTGTAATGTACATTGAGAATTTACGCACCAGAAACAAATTCCTTGTGTGTCTAATCACACTTGGCCAATAAAGAATGCTGTTCTGTTCTGTTCTGTTCTGTTCTGTTCTGTTCTATTCTATTCCGTTCTGTTCTATTCTATTCCATTCCGTTCCATTCCATTCCACTCAGGTTGTGCCTGAAAATTTCTCTGTGGCTCTCAGCACAAGAAGCATTTGATAATGAGAAATAAGAAGCAAACATGACTGGTTAACTTATAATAAGATACTTAGAATTTTGTCAAGATGAATACAAAATAAAATCAAGAGAAGAATTGATACCAGGGGATATAATTGTCAATGGTTCTTTTATTTACAATTATTATAAACATTTAAAAAGTCAAAATAATGTATAGTTTTGAATGTTGATTTGAGTTTGAAATAGAATTGTGTAGAAATGATGAATATGTAATTGCTCAAATGTACCACACAAACTTTTATTCAAATTTGAATGCGAAGAAGAACAAGTGATAAAGTGGTCTTAAAAGTTTGGTTATAATATACAGATCAAAAAATGGGAAAACATGTGGTTGGAAGGATTGATATTTACATTATGTTATCATCTTAAAGAGAATTTTTGGGAAAATAGTGTGCTCCTGGTATATGTCACCAGAGATATTGTTTATAAAGGCACTGTCAATTTATGTTCAAAATGAGAATAAGGAGGAACATTTTTTTTCTTGTTTGATGGGCATGTAAAATAGCTAAAAAATTCTGGATTCAAATGCATACATTGATTCAGAGGATTTTAAACATTAATATACAATTCAGAGCTGTTTCCCCCCCCCCCCTTTGGGGATTGATGGACACACAGCTGGGGAAAAAGTTATGAAACTGTAAATACATGATGTCTGCAGAGTAATTATTATGGGATGTGCAAAGATGGAAATATTGCGTATTACCCACAATGGAGGAATGAATGATGAAGATGACGGAACTTGTTAAGATGGCTACATCAACTTCTTTGATCAGGGAAAAAGACAATTTCTATTTTTATCACTGACAGGAAACCTCTTTTAGACTTTTTTTGCATGAAACAAAACAAAATTGAACTTACAATTTATGGTTTTTATGATTAGACAGAAGAGATTACAGAAAGGAGAGAGGCGTGTTGTAATCAAACAGGTAAATTTATAACTATACTTACAACTGCTGTAAAGAAGATTGGAATCTATTTCTTTGTATCTTTTTTTCTTTCTTTTCTACTTTTCTTTTTGCTTTCTTGCACTCTTAGCTTTCTCTTTGATTTCTTAGCTTTCTCTTTGGATTCTTTCTTTTTCTTACTTTATTTTATTTGCATTAGTTCTTATCTTCCTTTTTAAAAAAATGCTTAATGAGAAAAGGAGCTACCAGAAAGTATATTTTCATGCTTGAACCGTCTAAAATGAAACATTACTTTCTCCACAGAGCAATACTTTCATTTTGATGTTAAGCAAAATGGTAGCAGCCTCTAGTTGTATGAAGCATCTTAAAGAAAGCAGAAAGAAGAGCATATTCCTCTGAATCTGCCAGTCCATGTCCCAGCCTCAATCCGGGACTTTCTGCACGCAGAAGGTGGGGGCATGGGGACTGATCAGCAACTGATGAGGTATGGGACCATACAGATCAAATGTCTAGCCAGAGGTTACCTGAGGAGACTTTTTGAAGGATATCTGTTCTCTCTCTCTCTCTCTCTCTCTCTCTCTCTCTCTCTCTCTCTCTCTCTCTCTCTCTCTCTCTCTCTCTCTCTCTCTCTCTGTGTGTGTGTGTGTGTGTTGCATACAAGATCCTGAGGAGGTGAAGAAGCCACCTAGCAACACAGGTCTGAGCTGGACTACCTGTGACCTTCCCCCATCTTGTGCCTCTCTGCAGATGCCAAGTCCACATTTTGGATAGCGTTGGTTTGAAAGAGGGATAAAAAAAACCCATCTATGTTAGAACTGAACACCTCTCCTTCAACAGAGGGGGAGGAATACAACATCACCTATCCTCAGTTTACAATATGAGTCTTGCAGCACCCTTTGAATGGTGTAGGAATGGATTTCCAGAGGAAAAATGGTAGACTACAGGAACTAGGAGCACCACTCAGGTGTCCCCGAGGACACAGATAAACCTCCAAGTGGCCTCAATGACCTGCTAAAAGGATGCAAATGACCAGCTGTCTGCAAGGAATATGACTCCTTCCATTCCCCATCATCCTGTCAGAGCTGAAGAAACTTCTTGGATGAGAAGTGAAACGTCTTCAAAAGAAAATACAAGAAAGTCCAGTTGCCTCCTAAAAAAGCACCTTTGGGACAACCATGACCTGGATGTCTGAGAATATCTACAGACTTTTAGCTCTTCCAGCAGTTCCAAGAAGATTCCAGAACCAATTGCACCCTGAGGGCATAGATAAACACCTAAGTGGCCTCAAGAGCAGAGAGGGAGAGAGAGAGAGAGAGAGAGAATATGACTGCAAAGAAATACAATCCTTCCATCCCTGCACCTCTCAACTGTCAATACCTATCCTTCTACTCCCCACCCTCACCATCAGAATTGATGAAGCTTCTTGGATGAGAAAAGAAATCTTTTCTTCTTCTTTCTCAAGGGAAAGAAACCAGTCTGGTTGCTTTTTGAAGAAAAAAACACCATTGAGACAGCTATGACCTGGATGACTGAGGATCTCCACAGACGTGCAGATGCTCTTGCATGCCTTAACTGATACAGATACAGATCATCAGAGTTGGAAGAGACCTTATAGGTCAACCCCCCACCCAAGCTGGAGAACCTACAGCATTTCTGACAAATGGCAGTCCAATCTCTTCTTGAAAGTCTCAAGTGATGGCGCTCCCACAACTTCCGAGGGCAACTTCTGTTCCATTGGTGGATTGTTCTCACTGTCAGAAAGTTTATCCTTGTTTCCAGGTTGAATCTCTCCTTGTTCAGTTCCCATCCATTATTCCTTGTTTGGCCTACAGGCGCTTTAGAAAATAGTTTGACCCCTTCCTCCTCCCTGTGGCAGCTCCTCAAATATTGGAAGACCGCTATCATGTCTCCCCTGGTCCTTCTCTTCACTAGATTAGCCAAGCCCAGTTCCTGTAACTGTTCACCGTGTGTTTTAGTCTCCAGTGCCCTAATCTTCCTGGTTGCTCTTCTCTGTACTTTTTCTAGCGTCTCAACATCTTCTTTATAATGTGGTGACCAAAACTGGATGCAGTACTCTAGGTGTGGTCTTACTAAGGCTTTATAGAGTGGTATTAGTACTTCCCTTGATCTTGACTGTATTCCTCTGTTAATACAATTTAGGATTGCATTAGCTTTTTTGGCGGCGGCTGCATACTGCTTGCTCATATTTAGCTGGTTGTCCACTAAGACTCCAAGATTCCTCTCACAGTTACTGCTATTGAGCCTGGTTTCACCCAGTCTCCATGTGTACTTTTGGGTTTTCTTGCCTAAGTGTAGGACTTTACTTTTCTCTACATTGAATTTCATTTTATTAGATAGGGCCCAGTGTTCTAGTCTTCAAGATCCATCTGGATCTTGAGCCTGTCTTCTTTGGTGTTAGCTATTCCTAGCAGTTTAGTATCATCTGTAAATTTGGTAACCCTAACCCCTCACTTCCTCTTGCCTTAGCCCCTGGCCACAATCCCCATTTGGATTGCTGCATTAGCTGCAACTTGCTAACACCCCCTCACCACCCCTTGTCCATCCCTCTCTCACCTCCATCAAACACCTTGGCTAAACAGGAAGACCATGCTCTTGAGTCTGCAGCCTTGTAGGTAGCCAGGGGCGCCTTCTCTTGCCCCCCTACAAATGGACAGAGTTCCTGGGGGGCTGAGTGGGCAGCAATGCGGGCTCTCTCAGTTCTTCTAACACTTCACGCTTCATACAGTGCAACCCCCATTCCTTTTCCCCATGGCTGCTGACCGGAGGGAGTTCTGCTGCAGCATCTGGACATGAGGTTGACAATTGTACATTTTCAAACCCTTTCGGTCACACATTCTTTATGGCACACTTCCAATAATGTGGCAGAGAACCTATGCCAAAGAGTGGCCCATGAATAATTTAATCAATAAAGTCAACAGGGGCCTTGGGATTATCTAGGATTTCTTCCGTATCCAATGACATTTTCCAAATATTCTTCATCTCCAGTTGTTTGCTTTTTTAAATGTATAATTCGTGTTCTGCCTTGTTTGGAAGCAGCCAATTAAGGAGGATGGATGATGGCAATGAAGTCTTGTGATAGGATAAATTCAGCTATGCTAAATCACTTGAATGAATGATCCTGGAAATAAGATCCCCCCCTCCCCCCCCAAAAGAAAAAAATATGACAGTGCAGATTTAATTTGCTTTCTGTTAGTTATATAAGTGAAGGCGTTTGGAAGGCCCTGGACGTTGCATATGTTGTAGCTTTACAGCGCAGAAGAGCTAGTAGGGAACTGCACCACACAGTGAGCATCACAGCTGCCTCAAGTGCTGAGAGCAAGACCACAGCATGGATGAACCAATGGGACTGAATAGGGTGAGTCAAATCTTCTGACCAAAGAGCTCCAGACTAAAACAACAGAAGACATGCAGTCATTTCATCTGCCATTAATCCAGCTTAATCACCTTCCTGGTTTATGTTCAGCTGGTGATTCACCCAAATACCCAAATCCTTTTTGTATGTGCTCTGAAACTACAATTCCATCTTTGATATTTTTGTTCCCAAATGTAGGACTTTGCTGAAAGTCATTGTGCCACTTGTTCCATTTTATCAGTGATTTTCTTTGATAATGCATTTAATGTATTGTTGAATTTATAGGTTTATAATCTCCCTTGATCTGAACAGAATAACAGAGTCAGAAGAAACGTTGATCTTCTAGTCCAGCCCCTGGTCAAGCAGGAGACCCTATACCATTCTGGATAAATAGCTGTCTTGAAAACCTATAGTGATGAAGCACCCACAACTTCTGGAGATAGAAGTGCTAAGAATTGTTCTCATTGTTGGGAAATTTCTCCTGAGTTGATTCGATCTCTCTGTTAATGCACCCTAGGACTGAGTTGGCTTTTTTGGTGGCTGTAGCTCACCTTTCACTGGTTGTCCACTAGGATTTCTAGATCTCTCTCACAGTAACTACCATTGAGCCAGGTAACCTATTAACTTATATTGACCTATTCTATACCTGTGCATTTGGTTTTTCTTATCTAAATGTGAAACTACTTTTCTCAGTGTTGATTTTCATTTTGTTAGAAAGGTTCAAGTGTTCAAGTCTGTTGAGATCCTTCTGGATCTTGAATCTATCTTCTGGAGTGATGGCTATTCCCACCGCTTTGGTGTTGTCTGCAAATTTGATGAGTGTCTATTCTTTTATCTAAATTATTTATGAAGATGTTGAAGAGTACTGAGCCAAAGACAGAGCCTTGGAATACCCCTCTGCATATTTACCTCCATGTAGATGAATTTCCATTGAGGACTACACATTGAGTGCAGTTGGTCAGCTAGTTACTAATCCATATGGTGGTGGTAGCAATAGCACTTAGACTTATATACTTCTTTTTGAGTGGTTTACAGAGTTAGCCTCTTGCCCCCAACAACCTGGGTCCTCATTTTAATGACCTCAGAAGGATGAAAGGGTGAATCAACCTTGAGCTGGTGAGGATAGAAATCCTGGCAATGAGCTGAATTAACTTGCAATACTGCATTCTAACTACTGCACCACCATGGCTCATTGTAGTGATGTGATATCATCTATTCCTCATTTTTCTAACTTACCAAGAAGTAAATTGTGTTCTACTTTATCTAATGCCTTACTAAAGTCCAAGTATACTATGTGTATAGCATTTCCCTAGTCCACTATTTTGTTACTTTGTCAAAGAATGCAATAATTTGGCACGATCTGTTTTATCAAACCCATGTTGGCTTCTGATTATAATTTTGCTTACCTCTAGGTGGTCACAGATTCATTGCTTGATTATATTTTCCAGAGTTTTTCCAAGTATTGATGTCAGGCTGATTGGACTGTAGTTTCCTGGATTCACTTTTCCCTTTTTTGAAGATAATCATATCTTCTGGAACACGTAATTATTGTGAATTATTTTTGTTTGTTTGTTTAGATAAAGAATCCCAAACCTTTAAACTTAATCTTTAGACTTTACGGATAAAGAGAAAAGAATTTATATCAATATATTTCTAAAATAAGAAGATGGTTTGAATTGTACAATTAAAGCTTAGTATGACTATTGTGTCCGCGAAATGATGCCAGGAGTCGGTGACTTAGTGCAAAGCTCTTTATTGAGAAGTTGGAACCAAACTGGCGAAAGGAAAAAAGCCCGCGGCTTTTATTCCTTTCGCCGCGGTGGCCGCAGCCAATGGCACCACTTTGAATCTCCCGCGATCCGAATGGACCAATCGCGGGAGATTCTTAGCGAGCCAATCGGCGCGGCTCGCCTGACCAATCGGAGAGCCCCGCGCTTTGGCCAATCAAAGCACGGGGATCTCGAGTATGTTAATGAAGGACAGAACACCCCTCCCCTCTTGGTTCAGTCCTTACGTTGCGTAGTCACGTAGGTAGGCAGGGCTCCGTCTGGTCCTACTTGACCTGCACAACTCAGTTGTAGGCTGGATCCTGGCCGGTTCGGTCGGGATCTCCGCTGCTCCTGCTGCCGTCGTGGGAACCGGCTGGTCGATCGGGCCGGTCCTTTCTCCGTAGTTCCCTCCTGGGCCTTCCGGGTTGGTTGAGCTACGGGTTTCGCCGCTCCCGCTCGGTCTTTCCGGGTCGGTCGAGCTGGCTTGGCTGTTCCTTCCTGGCGAGGGGTCGTGATGGCTGCTTTCCGGTGAGTACTGCTGGTTTATTCTTCTTTGGATTCGGTCCCCTGGGTATTCCCTCCCCCCTTGGTTTGTGTTGTGGGGGTTGGTTTTGCTTGTTTGTGCGTCGGTGGTTTGTTGGTTGGCAGTTCTCGACCTAAGTTGGTCGATGTGGCGTTTCCACGCTCGTCCGTCTGCTGTTTGTAGCCGGTACGAGTGTGGGCCTGTTGCTTGTGTGATGACGGCTGGGATCCATAGCGGGTCTCCCGTCAGGTTCTTTGCGTATACGGGGTCCCCGGGTGCGAAGGTTCGTTGTTTGCTGTTTGAGTCTGGGGGCCTCTCCGGGTTATACGTAGGGTGTAAGTTGTCGAGTGGGGACCTTAGTTTTCTGCCCATTAATAGTTCGGCTGGGCTTTTATTGGTTGTGGTATTTGGGGTTATGTGTTGTGTGAAGAGTAGTTTGTTTATTTTTTCCTGGATCTCCCCGTGGTCTATTTTTCGGATGGTATTTTTAGTGAATTGGACCATCCGTTCCGCCCTACCGTTCGCCGCCGGGTGCGCCGGTGCTGTCAGCACGTGGCGGATGCCCCTTTCCGCTAGGAATTTTTCGAATTCCAGCGAGGTGAACTGGGGCCCGTTGTCGGAGACGACGACGTCTGGGAGGCCGTGTGTTGCAAAGAGTTTGCAGAGTTCCTTGATCACGGCCTCCGTGGTTGTCGTCTTCATGTTGCTTACCTCCAGCCAGTTGGAGTAAGCGTCAACTGTTATGAGAAAGGTGTGTCCTTTTGTGGGTCCGGCGAAGTCTATATGGATCCTAGACCAAGGTCCCCTTGGGGTTTCCCACTCCAGGACGGGTGCTGTGGGTGGGCTTGGCCTAGTTTCCTGGCATCATTGGCACCTAGCTACCCAGGCCTCTATTTGTTTGTCCATCCCTGGCCACCAAGCGTAACTTCTGGCCAGGGCTTTAGTCCTTATGATGCCAGGGTGCCCCTCGTGTAGCAGTTCCAAAACCTTCCCCTGTAGCTTTTCCGGAATGACCACCCTGTCCCCCATAGTATGCACCCTTTTAACAACGAGAGTTCCGTTTGGCGGTTTCGGAACGTTTTGATGGACTCGTCGTTGTCCCTTTCCGGCCACCCTTTCTCCACCCAATGCAACACCCGCGCCAGACGTTTGTCTTTATTAGTCTCTCGGGCAATGTCTGACGCGGTTATGGGCAGGTTGGGTAGAGTCTCTATGCTGAGGGTGGTCGTCGTGGGTGCTGGGTCGGTGTCGGGTTCCGGTAGCGGCGAGTGGCTTAAGGCGTCTGCATGGGAGATCGTCTTACCCGGTCTGTGTATGAGTTCGTAGTTGTAGGCTGCCAGGAATTCGGACCACCTTGTCATTCTGGGCGACAGAATGTTCGGGGTGGCCCGGTTTCCTGCAAGGATTCCCAGCAGCGACTTGTGATCCGTTACGATGGTGAAAGTCCAGCCGTAGAGGTATTCGTGGAATCGTTTTACGGCGGCAACTATAGCCAGAGCCTCTTTGTCCAGTTGGCTATAGTTCCGCTCCGGTTTGGTGAGGGTCCTTGAAAAGAATGCGATGGGCGCTTCTTTTCTGTCGGGAAGGGTATGGCTGAGGACAGCGCCGACGCCAAAGGGTGATGCGTCGCATGTGACTGCCAGAGGTAGGGTCTCGTTGAATTGTATGAGGACGGCATCGGAGGTGAGGAGATCCTTCGTTCTTTGGAAGGCGGCTTGCTCGCATTTCCCCCAAGTCCAGGTCGCCGCCTTGTCCAGGAGCCTATGCAAGGGCTCCGCCGCCGTCGCCTTTTGTGGTAGGAAAACATTGTAAAAGTTCAGTAACCCCAAGAACGCTTGTAGCTCAGTCTTTGACTTGGGTGTGGGGGCTTCTTTGATGGCCTTGATTTTTTTGTTTGTGGGGTGAATGCCGTGACGGTCTAGGAGGTAGCCCAGGAATTCTACTCATTCCGTGCATAGCTGGCATTTCTCCTTCTTGACTTTTAGTCCGGTTTCTTTAAATTTAGTTAGGACCTCCCTTAGTCGACCCTCTAGTTCGGCTTGGTTGGCTGCCGACACTAGGACGTCGTCGAAGTAAGGTACCACCCTCTTGATACCTTGCAATAGTCTCTCCATTAGGCTTTGGAATATGCCCGGTGCCACGCTGACTCCGAATTGGAGTTGGTTGCATTTGAATGCCCCCCGGTGGGTGACTATGGTCTGCGCTTCTGCCGTTTGCTCGTCGACCGGCAACTGTTGGTATGCCTGGGCGAGGTCGAGCTTGGCGAAAACCTTGCCCCCTCCCAGTGAGTGCAATAGGTGTTGTACCACTGGGACGGGGTAGGCGCTTTGTTGCAGTGCGCCATTTAGGGTGGCCTTATAGTCCCCACAGATCCTCACCGAACCATCGGGCTTGATCGGGGTGACTATGGGGGTTTCCCACCGGGCGTGGTCTATGGGCTGCAGAACCCCTTGTTTGACGAGCTTGTCAATTTGCTCGTCTATCTTGGGTTTCAGTGCGAATGGCACCCGCCTTGGTTTCAGGCGTTTTGGGGGGACGTTAGGGTCTAGGTCGAAAGATATAAGGGGCCCTCGGTACTTGCCTAGGTTTCCGTCGAAGACCTCTTGGAACTCCCGGGCCAGGTGCTGCTCCCAGCTGTCGTCGGTGACGTGGTCAACTCCCGTGAGCGCGATGTCGAGCGGGGCGAACCATTGCAGTCCCAGTAGGCTTGGGCGGTCGTGGTCGATGATCGTTAGGGGAAGTCGTTCGGTGCGCCCCTTGTATGTGATGTTAAAATTTTTGGTGCCGACTACCGGGATGCGGTTTCCCTGGTAGTCCTTTACAATGAGTTTCTGGCTGTCTACGTTCCTCCTTTGGAGGGTAGGCACCAACCACTTTATCTCGTGCCATGCAATCATGGAGAGGTAGGACCCGGAGTCCACCTCCATTTTGCATGGCTGGCCCTCGATGCCTACCTCCACGTGGACCTTCCGGGCGTCGTTGGTGATGGCGTGGCCGATGGTGACCGTCTGGTGGGTCTTCTCTCTCCGCCGGTTGTCGCCGCCTCGCGAGGATCACCCGTTCCGGTTCCATCGGCTGTCCGAGGGGCGATCTCTGGTCCGGGGTGGTGTGCTTTCTCTCCTCCGGTCGCTCTGGTCCCATCGTGCCGGGCTGCGATTTTTCTTCAGGTGGCAGACACGGGCGATGTGTCCCTTCTTGTCGCAATGCCGGCAGATCAATTCGAAAAACTGGCATTCCGACCTGGGGTGGTCGCCGCCGCAGCCGGCACAGTTGGTCCTCGACTTACGACCTCGCCGGTTCCGTGGGTCGCGCCCTGTCTGTAGTCGATGGATATCCTCCTCGTCATCGGAAGTGTCCGATGCCGAGTGGAAATCGCCCTGGTGGGTGGTCATCTCGGGTTTGGGCTCGGTCGACCTCACCGGGTTGTTGTTTCCGCTGCGGTCCCCAGTGTTCGGTCTGCGCATGCGCTCGGCAGAAGTTCGGGTTGCTTCGGCGGCTGTGGCTGCGGTGAGGGTGTCTGCTAGACTGATGTTGCCCTTGGCCATCAGCCGGCTCTGGAGGACGGGGTCCCACAAACTGAGCACGATTTAGTCTCGCAGGGCGTTGTTTAGGTTATCGAATTCGCAGAGCCCCCCTAAATGCCGCAGCTCGGTGACGAAGTCGCTGAAGCTCTCACCCGACCTCTAGTCCCACCGGTAGAACTCGTTGCGCCGGATCAGGATGGGTACCTCTGGAGTGTAGTGCCGCCGAAGTATGGGTTCGAGGACGTCCCAGTCCATCGCGGTGGCATCGGCGGGTTTGGCCAGCGCTTTGGCCATCTGGAAGACCTCGGTCCCGCAGTGGGTCAAGAAGACGGCGCGTTTCATCGGGCCGGAGGCGTCCTTTAGGCCGGTGCACTCGAGGTACATGCGGAATCGGTCGGCGAACGATTCCCAGTCCTCTGTGGCGGGGTTGAAGGGTGCGGGTGGTGCGATTTTCGCCATCTCGGTGGTTCGTCTGGCTTCCGTCGGACACGTGGTTCGGTTCAGGGTCTGGATCCCATCCTCGTCGCCAGTGTTGTGTCCGCGAAATGATGCCAGGAGTCGGTGACTTAGTGAAAAGCTCTTTATTGAGAAGTTGGAACCGAACTGGCGAAAGGAAAAAAGCCCGCGGCTTTTATTCCTTTCGCCGCGGCGGCCGTGGCCAATGGCACTGCTTTGAATCTCCCGCGATCTGAATGGACCAATTACGGGAGATTCTTAGCGAGCCAATCGGCGCGGCTCGCCTGACCAATCGGAGAGCCCCGCGCTTTGGCCAATCAAAGCGCAGGGATCTCGAGTATGTTAATCAAGGACAGAACAATGACATTGATAGACAATTGTAAAATACATTAAATTATTTTATGTTATAAAAAGCTTTTATTTTTGAGCATAATGCTTAGTACTAAAGTCTCCAATGTACTGTTGTTTCTGGACATGCCAAATAGCTGAGAAATGCTTCTGGCCTGCTTTTAAAACAAAAACCTCCTTAATAAGCCAGCAATGGGAAAGGATACTGCAGTTTTCTTCAGACCACCCTTGAATTCCTCTTCAACTGACCTCCTCCCTTGCAGCCTGGAAGATTCACGGCTGGGTGATGGAGGCCAAGAAGCCAGAAGCAGGAAAGCTAAACTTGGCTGAGCTTGGACTTCATTCTTCAGCTGGATCATTGGCACACTGCCCAAGCATCAGACTTCAAGCTTCAGTGTTTGTGCTTGTTTAATAAAAGTGGAAATCAAAGCAAAAGCCTTTAGGAGGCAAATTGCTAAACATGTATACTCTTAAAATGGCCTAAAATTATGTTGATTGGATGTGACCATTTTGGCATCAAATTCTGATGGCATTATTTGGTGACAGTTGGAGATTTTTAAGTGTGGACAAATTAGGATTTTGTTCTGCAGAAGCCTCCTGCTCCAAGTCTCACTTTAAAGCTTCCCAGCTAGTCTAGGGAAGAGAAGGAGCAGGGGAGACAGGAGAGCAGTCTTCCAATATTTGAGGAGCTGCCTCAGAGAGGAGGAAGGGGCCAAGCTATTTTCCAAAGCACCTGAAAGCCAGACAAGGAAGAATGGATGGGAACTGATCAAGGAGAGATTCAATTTAGAAATAAGGAGAAATTTTCTGACAGTGAGAACAATCAACCCATGGAACAGAAGTTGCCTTCAGAAATTGTGGGAGCTTCATCACTGGAGGCTTTCAAGAAGAGACTGGACTGTCAGAAATGGTGTAGGGTCTCCTGCTTGGGCGCAGGATTGAATGAGATAACTTACAAGGTCCCTTCCAACTCTGTTAATCTGTATTTGTATCAAACATTAAAAAATGTAAGAGACCCCCTTCTTTTGACACCACTATATTTGCCAGTTCCCTCAAGGCTTTTTTCCCTTGCAGAGTTGGCGGGGTCTCTACCATCTTTGAATCAGCATAAAATGATCCTAATCATTAAATTAAGGTCATTAAATTAAAATGATCAAACAGTTGTCTGTTCCTATTGCAAATCCTTATTGCAAGACATGCTTAGGTTTATAGAGATCATGGAGAGCCATAGAGCTTTCTTCTGGAAGGAAGCCAATGTCTGAGTCTATCCCAGGTATCCGGTTTCAAGATATGGTCAATCTTGCCTGTTGTTTCAGCAAAGGCCTTCTATAAGGAAGTGGATGAAAACTTGGGACGTTGCTATCTGCTGGGCTCCAAGTGACTTATTACAGATTCATCTCCTCCTGTCTGGCCAAGACCAAGTCTCCTATGGCTCTCAAAGGGATTGGACCTCTAGCTGACAGGTCACTAGGTTTGAACATGGAAATGGGGGCATCTATGCTTTTCAATAAACTTCTCTGTGGACTGAGCAGGATACAAACTGGAGAAAGTTCATTTTGGGATCAGGACACCCTCAATGGCAACTCACACCTCTCTCACCTCGTGTTTAGACTACTGCAAGGTTTTCCATGGGGAGGCCCATGGGAATGACTTGGAAGCTGCAGTTGCTTCTGGCCTGAGCAAAGCAGCCGTTCAGTTGTGTTACTCTTGTCCTTCAGTCCATGAGCTATTGACCAGTTGGCTGATGAATCCAAACAAGGTGCTCTTTTCATGGCTGAGAATCATCTCTCTCAACCAGAATGACTCTGCTGTGTATGCACCTCTTGAAAAAGGCTGCATAGCCTCACACCATTTGGGAGCCCAGAGGAAGCCTCCTCTGCTGTGGCCTCCAAATTATGGAATATCTTTGCCCCAGGGGCCATATGGCATTGCCACTCGCCTTTCACAAGTTATGAAGGCTGGGTGGTATTTGTTGTCGACTTGGGTAGTTTTTATAATTGCATAGTAAGTTTTATGATGGTTTGTTATTATGCTGTAGAACAGGTTTGTCAAACTCAATTTCATTGAGGGCCGAATCAGGATTGTGTTTGACCTCGGGGGCCAGGGTGGGTGTGGCCAACTGGACATCACTAGTTTCAGGGGTGCCTGTGGTGGCCAGAGTGCTTTGCCAGTTAAAAATGGGCTCCCAAGCTCCGTTTTCAGCTGCCACAGCCTCCTGCAACCCTCTACCACTGAAAATGGAGCTCGGGAGCCCATTTTCACTGGCAGGCACTGTAAGCTGGTCATTCACTGTTTCCAGAACAGCCCCACAGGCCAGATCTAAGCACCTGCAGGTCGGATCTGGCCTCCAGGCCTTGAGATTGACACCCCTGTTGTAGAAGATCCTCTTAAATCCATTGGAGCAGGATGTAAAAATACGGACATACAGAAAAATATTTGGTTCTGCGGGCTCCAGTTTTATGCATTCAACAACTGGCAAAGGGAATGGCTGCTGATATACAGTAGTTGAAGAAAAACTCTGAAAGCATTAAATGAATTCTCACTAGTGACTAATGTGGCAACGCTGTCTGAACTTGGAAGAAAGGAGAGAGAACATGGGAATAAGACTGACCTTGATGCATTTATTTCGCTCCTACCCATCACATTCAGTGTCAAAAGAGCTCAAAGTACCATCTGGTGGCAGTTCAGCTCCTTGTCTTTGGCAAATCAAATCACATCTACATTTCTGGAACATTACATGTTCACAGTTGCAAAGCTAACAGTAATTAGAAAAAAAACCCTGTAAGAAATGAAGGAGGTGAGAATGCATCAAGAATCGCTTCAAAGGGTCCCCATCCCTGAAGAAATCATATCTTGCTTATTTCTGAAGCTGAAGCCAGCCCTTGCTGTAATTCTTCTCCAAGAGGCTGCATTGATCCATTCCCCAAAAAAAGGTCAGCCACTGAGAAACAAACCTACTGTTGGGTCTTGAAAAGAAGAAAAAAGACAGAACAGCCCAAGGCAAACCAGTTCAGGCAGAGGGAGCACAGAAGGATGGCAAGATGGAAAAATTTGGGCCACCCCAGTGACAGGATCCTGAAAAGAATTTCATGGTAGCCTTCCTCCACATTGTAAGCGTCTTTAGAATTATCATTGAACCATAGGGCTGGAAGAGACTTCAGAGGTCTTCTTGTTCAACTTCCTGCTCAAGGCAGAAGACTTAAACCATCTCAGTAAAATGACTGCCCATTTTTGAAAAACTCCAATGATGGAGTACCTATAATTTCTGGAGGCAAGATTGTTCTCTCTGTCAGAAAATCTCTCCTTACTCCTAGGTTGGATCTCTCTGTGACAAGCTTCAACCCATTACTTCTTGTCCTGCTCTAGATAATACATCAACCCCAGAAGTGGTGAATTAAGCAGGTTCTGAGCAGTTCTGGAAGAATCGGTAGCAGAAATTTTAAGTAGTTCGAAGAACCAACAGATACCGCCTCTGACTGGCCCTGCCAACCTCATCTCTTCTCTGCCTCTTGAGTCCCAGCTGATTGGCTGGGTCTTCTTTGATTGCTTTGCACAGGAGAATGGAGTTGGAAAGCAGGTTAGTAAGGTGGGGAGGGAATGGGGATTTTGCAGTATATCCTTCCCCTGCCACACCCACCAAGCCATACCCACAGAACCAGTAGTAAAAAAATTTGAATTTCACCACTGATCAATCCCCTCTTCTTTGTGACAGCTATCAAGCACTGGAAGACAGCTATTGTAGGTACAACTAGTTTACACCAACCTTGTCTGCTCTACCTCTCCTTTCTTTCCCCGTTGGCCTTGGCCACATCCAAGCCCTGTTTCCCACACTGCCTTTGCTCTTTTGACTTGCTTTGGGATCTCATCAGGTCCATTCACTCCATGTCACTCTCAGCCCATCTGCTGCTGTTCACACTTTCTCCATAGATTTGTTTCGCATTTCATCCTCCTGCAAGACCAACCCTCTTCAAAAAGCTTCTTCTGTACTGATCTTTTACCCTCCAGTGTTCAACCCATGGAGTGCTACTATTTCAACATTTCCCCCAAAATCTACAGATGCCAAGAGAATTCATTTCTTACCCTCCCCCTGTATATTTTAAAGCAAGATGTGACCCCACCAGGCAGTGGTGGAGAGAACTAGATCCTGAACTCGAACCCCCTTGTTCAGCTAGAAGACACTGGGGTTTTCCCACAGCTTCTCGAGCTACCTAGACGGGATTATCCAAGAAACAAGATTGGGTGGTTCTTATTTGCATTTGTGTTTTTATATTTTTGTAAATAGCAACAGTGCAGCAAGGGCTGATTCTTTGTAACGTTCTTTTCACATTTAAACAAGGGAAATATTTGGTGAAGATGGCAATTTGGCCTAATGCTTCTGCCTCTCAGCAGGAGGCCGCCCTGACATGAGGCCTCCTTTACCATAGCAATAGCACTTAGACTTATATACCGCTTCACAGTCTTTATAGCCCTCTCAAAGCAGTTTGCAGAGTCAGCATATTATCCCAGCAATCTGGCTCCTCAATTTATTGACCTCATAAGGATGGAAGGCTGAGTCAGTCTTGAGTTGGTCAGGATTGAACTGCTGGCAGTCAGCAGAATTAACCTACAATTCTGCATTCTAAGCACTGTGTCCCAATGGCTCTTAGGGTCTCTAGGGCCGAGATCCTCAGTTCCCTTTTATAGGAACCCTATGGTAATCTTGTCTGGTATATTCTAAGTAACTTCATGCCAATTTATCTGCTTTAATGACATGAGTTCCAAAGATACGCTGCTTATAAATTTGGATGGCAATCTTTCCAGTGCCATTCTGCACCAAAGCTTTGTTTCACTGTGCAGTATGACTGTGTGTCTTTATTTGAGCAGCTACATGGACCAGAAGGAGGAGGCACAAGGGCTGGCAAATGACAAAACAGGACCAGTACCAGGGCTGCCAAACTTGAGTGATAGTTTGGAGTGAGACACTGCGAGGGAGCGAAGCGACCGAGGGGGGGATGGTGTGGAAGGGGGGTGTCCCCCCTTCCACGGTAGGGAGCTTTGACAATTTTACATTTTAAATGGTGCAATCTGATGCATACTTTAGTCATGATTTGGACATATACATACATACATACATTTTAACCCATAGGCATAAGAAAAAAAATGAGGACACATATTACAAAAACATATTTTTCTTCAGTGAGGGAACTTGACTATGAAAACCAATGAGACATAGCATAGGCCTTTTAGTTTCATAAAAGGTTTGAAAAAATAATTGGGTAATTATTTGAAATGGACTGTGATGTTTCTTTGTCATATATGTATGTGTATGTGGGTATATGCGGGTATATGCGTAATGGTTATATTTTGAGAACTGAATGCAACGAAATTTTGTTTTAATGTATGCTGATTAGTGTACATTTAAAGTGACAATAGTTTTCTGTTCTGTTCTATTCCAGTTCCATTCCAATTTATTCCATTCCATTCCAGTTTCATTCCAATTCTATTCCATTCTAACTTTTGAATAGTTGATGCAGCTTGCATAAAAAGGGCAAAAGGAAAAATAAACCAGGGAACACTTCACCAATGCCCTTAGTACAATCGAAAAACAAATATATTTTTATCGGCGAGGCGAGCGGCTGCTCAGAGCCACCGATCCCCTGAAAAATCACATCTAAAGCAAAATTAGAGGCAAGGAGCTACGGTTTTTGAAGGGTTAAAATTCAGATTAGTTTGCTAGAGAGGTGTGGCCGCGGGGGAAAGAGACGGGGAGGGGAGTTTCTTTCTGTTAAACCCGCCGTTCTTCGGCAAATTTGCAAGCGGATTAGCCTGCTTTAAATTGCAAATCTAAGATGAATTAGAAATAAAATTTGGGGTGGAGGGGGTCTTATTCCACAAGCGCGCCTTTATTCGAGGCCGGAATTCCCATTGCAAGGAAGATCTCTCGGGCCTTTAGCGTGAGATTTCGTTTATCAGAGTGAGACAGTCAAAATTGGTTGAATTGCGTGAGTCTCACTCTGATTGCGTGAGAGTTGGCAGCACTGCAGTACTGTTAAGTCTGGAGCATGGGTGCGAATAATGGAGATGAGCCGGTAGGAACAGTGAACTTCAAACTCTTTATTTACATGGTGTGACAGCTCAAACTGGAGGGCTGCTATAGCCTTCCTTGGATAGGCAACTTATTAACTATTCAACCAATAGCAATCCGGGAGCTCTAGCTCCGTTAACCAATGAGAATGGCCTGTTAATTCCAAATGTTTCTTGAGATGAATAATTTGAAGGATGCCACACCAGCAAAAAAGCGGGCACTGTTCCTGACGCACTGCGGCCCAGCTGTTTTTAAAATGGCAAAAGCACTCGCCAAGCCTTGAGAAGTAAAAGCCATGAGCTGGGACGACCTCGAACCCATCCTGAGAGATCACGAATCGTGGGTAAAAACTTGCCAGAGATGCCAAGAAGTAAGCAACGCTCCACCAAAGTCAACCCCAACCGAATGGGAGACACCGCGGGGACCATGGTCCCGTATCCATCTAGATTTTGCTGGGCCGACCAAAGGCCACACATTCTTGTTAACCGTAGACGCCTACTCGAATTGGCTCGAGATCCACCGTATGAGGAACACGACCACCGAAGCGGTCATCAAAAGATTGGAAAGACTGTTTGCAACCCACGGATTACCAGATGTTCTGGTATCCGACAACGAATCGAGCAGTGGGTCAAAGCGTGTACCAATTGCCAACAAGCCAGCAACGCCCCACCAAAAGCAATACCTACTGAATGGGAGACGTCACGTGGACCGTGGTCCAGAATCCACCTGGATTTCACGGGGCCAACCAAAGGTTATACCTTCCTGCTGACAGTCGACGCATACTCCAATTGGTTAGAAATTCATCGTATGATGGTCACAACTTCTGAGACAGTGATTAAGATCCTAAATAGACTCTTTGCAACCCATGGATTGCCTGACGTCCTGGTGTCCGATAACAGGCCACAGTTCACGGCATTGATGTTCGAGCAGTACCTTGCTGACCGCGGCATCCGCCATGCGCTCACTTCGCCTGCGCACCCTGCGACCAATGGCCGAGCGGAACGCATGGTCCAATTTGTTAAAAAGACTTTGCAAAAAATGGACTATGACAATATCGATGACAAAGTCAACCAAATTCTCTTTTTGCAAAACATAACTCCACATAGCGTCACCGGCAGAACTCCCGCAGAACTACTGAGGGGACGAAGACTCCGTTCCCACCTCGACCGGTTGCACCCTACTTACGAACCAGAAAAGCCAATAGAATCTAGTGGCCGCTGTTGCACTTTCCAGGTAGGAGACCGCGTTTACGCACGGAACTTATCAGGCGACCCGTTATGGATAGAGGCAATGGTAGTGCGAGTGACCGGCCCCAAATCCTACGTAGTGAAATGCTGTGACAATAGACTGTGGAAACGGCATATCGACCAATTATGGTCACGACTCATAACGGCCAGTCAACAACTCCCCCATGACCAAACCGAGGGGGGGGAGGTACAGAAGAAGATGACGTTCCAGGGAACCTGCTCGAAGGGAGCGACGAATCAAGTGAGACTCAGGAAATGGAGCAGGAAGAAGAATTGTTTGCACCACAAGAAATTGCACCTGAGCAAGAAGCAGAGACACTGCCAAACAACAATCTACCTCAACAGGATTGCAATCAACCAGTCCAACGAAAATCCGAAAGACTTAAAAGACAACCATCCTACTAAAAGGATTATATAACTACACCATAATTAAGAAGCCAGGGGGAAGGGGTGTTGTGTATGTACCATAGTTAATAAAGTATGAGCTTGAGGTAAAGTGCAGGGTTCTGGCCCTGCACTTCTGATTGGCTGTTAGTCGGCCAGATCGGATTGGCTAGTTCTTAGGAATCCGATTGGCCCTTAACAGAGGATTATTATTGGTTTAAAGTACTTGCGTTCATAGCTCGCTATTGGACAATTCTCACAAGGGTTGCCTATATAAGGCAGGGTTCACTGTTATTGTTTTGAGAAGTCACTATGCAATAAAGAGCTGAAAGTTCACATTCAAAGGCTGTCTCCATTTACTCCACCCCATGTCCAAGTACTTAACATCCTGCCACCATGGACTACCCTATCATAGGTAAGTATGCAAATATATAAGAGAGACATTCGCAGTTCTTCAACCTTAAACAACTCCAAGAGTTTCTTGGGGGAAAAAAGCAATTTACAGAAGTGGTAAGTGTAAATGGAGGAATAAACCTGCATTTTAATGGGGCCTTGGGAATAACCATGAGTGAAGAATGCAAGTTGGATAGTTTTCACCTTGGGTTTCCTAAAGTTACAAGCCACAGGCTGGGGGGGGGGGGGGATTTAAGGTATGACTCTTACTCAAACTGCAAAAGTGAAATATTTAGGAATTTACTTAACAGCAAGATGTGCAACAATTAAAAATGATAACCAGGGGTGGGATTCTACCAATTTGGACCGGTTCGGGCGAACTGGATGTTAACGTTACAGCTTGTTCACCGAACTGATATTTCACCCAACTGGCTGGCCCAGCCCCACCTGGCCCGGCCCTCCCAGGAGTCTCCATGCAGCCCATTTTCGATGGAGGTAAATGCAGGGTCCGCATGGAGGCTCTGGGGGGAGGAAAAATGGCCTTTTGGAAGTCTGGACATGGGCCTATTTCCAGCTTCCAGATGGCCTCCAGAGCCCAGGGGAGGCCTCTGCACTCTTGGGAGGGCAGGCAAAAAGAAGCCTCCCCCAGCCTCTGGAGGCCTACTGGAAGCTGGAAACAGGAAGTTCTGGCAGGCTCCACCCACCATGTCCACGCCCACCCAGCAAACGGGCAGCAAACGGGTTGCTGGGATTTTGGAACCCCACCCCTGATGATAACTACACAAAATTAGTGCAACAAATTAAGTTGGACTTGGAGAAACGGAAGAATTTACAACTCTCAATGATAGAGAGAATAGCTACCATAAAAATTAATATATTACTGAAGTTACTTTTATTATTTCAAACAATACTGGTAAAACTAGAGAAAAATATTTTGAAGAATTAAATAAAATAATTTTGAAATATATCTGGCAAGGCGAAAAAAGCAAGAATAAAACTGAAAGTTTTACAGGAGTCTAAAGGCAATTTTGAAATATATCTGGCAAGGCGAAAAAAGCAAGAATAAAACTGAAAGTTTTACAGGAGTCTAAAGGCAATGAGGGTTTGGGGCTACCAGATTGGGAGATATATTATCAGGCATCTGTACTTACATGGGTAAAAGAGTGGATAAATTTGAGGCATAGAAGATTATTATTGGAGGGATATGATCTTCAACTAGGATGGCATGCCTTTTTATGGAGTGGAAGGAATACTGCACACAGATACTTTCAAAGACACTATGTGAGGAATGCTTTACTCTTAGTATGGGAAAAAATGTATCACAAAATTATAGGAAAATACTAGTCTGGCTTTTTACAATGGAAGTATTGATACATCCAAATCCTGTTAACTTGGAAAAAATATATTTTACAAAGACATTTTAAATGAGAATGGGAAACGTAAAACTAGAATTACAAAATCAAGGGGTGGACTTAGCTTGGTGGCCATACTTGCAAATACAATCGAGATATGAGAAAGATGTGAAAACATGGGGTTTTTTTTAATATAAAGAAGCAACAACACTTGATAAGTTGTAATTAGGGACAGATGAAAAACTGATAAGAAAAATATGCAATTATTTATTAAGCTTTAAAACGGAAGATGAACAAGTAAAAGAAACAATGATAGTATGGGCAAAAAAACTTTGGCTATACTATAGAATTAGATAAATGGCAAAAACTTTGGGATAGGAATTTTAAACTGACAGTGGCTACTGCAAAAAAAGGAAATCTTTATAAAATGTTTTATAGGTGGCATTTGCCACCGGCAAGACTAGCAAAAATGTTTAACAATATGCCAAGTGTTGGAAGTGTAATCAGACCCCAAGTATCATATGTGGTGGGCATGTATGAAAGCAAGAAAATATTGGACAAAAATACACACTTGGAAAAGATGACTAAGCAGCATATAGATTTCAAACCAGAAATATTTTTGTTAGGTATAATACCAGAAAGCTCTGGGACAAAGGGAATACATATTTAATATTACATGTATTATAACAATATTAATATTACATGTATTAATATTACATGTATTAAATATTTATTTACAATTTAATATTACATGTATTTTTCCAATATTGTGCAAATACAATTCTCACTGCAGTGAGAATTGTATTTGCACAATATTGGAAAAATGAGAAGACCCCATCAGATGAAAATATAATTTGGAAAATATTGGATTGTGCAGAGATGGATAGATTGACATTGAAAATATAAGATAAAGGAGATACAGAATATTACTTAATGTGGAATAGGTTTTATCAATGGTTAGAGATAAGAGGTAGAAATTAGATGAAGAAAGATCACTGTTATGTTCAAGTGTGTGTTTATAACTATAAGTATACTAATATAAGCAATAGGATTATAAATAATTTGAGACAATGACAAATCCGCATACAGACAGGAGATTATGCAACTTTCCTTGTAGTGTAACAGGAATAATCTGGAACTGAACACATTCAAAACCATAGAAATGGTGGTTGACTTTAGAAGAAACCTTCCCATACTAACAGCTCTTACAATACTAGACAACACAGTATCAACAGTAGAGACCTTCAAATTTCTAGATTCTACCATATCACATGACCTAAAATGGACACCTAATATCAAAAACGTCATCAAAAAAGCACAACAAAGAATGTTCTTTCTGTGCCAACTCAGGAAGCTCAAACTGCCCAAGGAGCTGCTGATCCAGTTCTAAAGAGGAATGATTGAGTTTGTCATCTGCACCTCTATAACTGTCTGGGTTGGTTCTGCAACCCAACAGGACAGACACAGACTTCAGAAGATAATTAGGTCTGCAGAAAAAACGATTGCGACCAACCTGCCTTCCATCGAGGACCTGTATAACGCAGGAGTCAAAAAAAAGGGCTGTGAAAATATCTACAGACCCCTCACATCCCAGACATAAACTGTTTCAACTCTTACCCTCATAACGATGCTGTAGGGAACTGCATACCAAAACAACTAGATACAAGGACTGTTTTTCCCCGAACGCCATCTCTCTGCTAAACAAATAATTCCATCAACACTGTCCAACTATTTACTAAGTCTGCATTACTACCACTATTAATCTTTTCATCATTCCTTACCACCCATCCCCTCCCACTTGTGACTGTAGGACTGTGACTTTGTTGCTTGTATCCTTACCATTTATATTGACTGTTTCCTAGTATGATTTGATTGCTTATTTGTACCCTAAGACTATTGTTAAGTGTTGTACCTGATGATTCTTGACTCTCAACAAATGTATCTTTTAAGTATACAGAGAGCATTTGCACCAAGACAAATTCCTTGTGTGTCCAATCACACTCAGCCAATAAAGTATTCTGTTCTGTTCTGTTCTGTTCTGTTCTGTTCTAAATAAGCTAATATAATTACAAATATGGTTAGGATCATTTTGTTGTAATATTACTATTGTTGTAAGTATATATGTTACTATTTCTTTTCTTCTTTTCTTTTGTAAAATGGTATGCCCAGACAATACACGGTAATCAAAATACTAATACATAAATTTAAAAAACTTGACTTAAAAAAAGAAGAAGAAAGAAATCCGATTGGCCCCAACTCTGCTGGCTCTTGAAAGTCCTCAAAGACCCTGTTCTGGACTACAACCTGAGGTCCTGGCTGTATGTCAAGGCCTATTTCTTTGTGGGGGGTTTTCAGCTGTTGTGTCTTTTAACTTTTTGTATTTGTATTTGCTGTTCCATTTACTTTTTAATTTTGTTAGTTATCCAATATGATACATTTGAGATGGGCAGACATACAAATCAGTGAACAAACAGATGCCTCCTCCAAAGTCTCCTCGCACAACCTGCTTTTTTCTCCCAGTGAGATATTTGTCAGTTACCTGGTCGGGGCTTCCTTGTCTGTCCCCTGAAATCGCCTCAGTCAGGCCAGTAGGAGTAATGCAGCATCTACACACCACGTACTCACAATGGAACTACCACCCCCAGCAGCAGAAATTGATCAGCCACCTCTGCCCTTCTTGGCTTTTCCTCCCTGGCTGCCTCCAACCTTTTCCCTTGCCTCCTCTGAGCTCCTCTGCCAAGCCCCTTCGTTCACGCCCTGAGATCAGTGGTGGGATTCAAAAGTTTTTACTGCCGGTTCTGTGGGTGCGGCTTGGTGGGCGTGGCAGGGGAAGGATCAGAGGTGGCGTTCATCAGATTCTGACGCAGCTCAGGAGAACTAGTAGCAGAAATTCTGAGTAGTTCTGAGAACCGGCCAATACCACCTCTGATTGGGGAGTTTACTTCATCTGCCACGACTACCAAGCCACACCCACAGAACCGGTAGTAAAAAAATTTGAATCCCACTACTGGGAAGGATACTGCAAAATCCCCCTTCCCTTCCCTTCCCATCCCACTAACCTGCTTTCCAGCTCCATTCTCCTGTGCAGGGCAACCAAAGAAGACCCAGCCAATCAGGTACGACTCAATGGGAGGCAGAGAATAGATGGGGTTGGCGGGGCCAGTCAGAGTCGCATTTGCCAGTTCTCTGAACAACTCAACATTTTTGCTCCTGGTTCTCCAGAACTGGTCAGAACCGGCTGAATGCCACCACTGGCTGAGACCCAAGTACAGCTATCATTAGCAAGCACTGCAGGCAGATGTCTCTTACTTTGCTTCCTACCCACCACTGAAAAGCCAAATGTATCAGGGCTGTGCAGACAGGGCTTCTGTCCAGGTGGAACTTGAGGGAGGCCCCTTCAAAGGGATGCAATGCAATGAAATGATGCAACAGTTCCTTCTAATGGGGAGCCAATGTCTCCCTTGGCTGTGCTCAGCCATGAGTGTGGAAGCCTCTGCCTGAGAGGCAGGTTGGAGGCATTGGACACTGGTGTGATCATCACAAAGGGGCAGCCTCTGTGAAGGGAGGCTGTGTGCACAGACCACCCGCGCTGGACATTCTCCTAAAGCAAAACTTGGGCAGGACTTATTTCAAACCGAGCCAAGAATCTGGTTTCAGCTGAGCATGGGGAAAACTATCCGCATCGTAGAAATGCTCTCACATGTATTAGCTGATCAACAAGCACAAGCCTGCACTTTCCCCCCCAAAGTGGGATCAGTGGTGGGTTTCAAAGTGGTTTACCAACCTGTTCTGTGGGTGTGGCTTGGTGGGAGCATTTTGTGTGTGTGCACATACTTTGCATGTGCGTGCCCTCTGCGCATGTGCAGAGGCTTTCCTACTCATCTCCTGCAATCCTGCACGCTCCCTGTGTCTTCAACAGCTGATGTGCAGCAATCTGCTGTGTCACTCAAAGCAGATGCAGTTCAAAAGCAGGAAACACAGATCAGCATGGGAGCCTCGGTGGGCTGGGGGGTGGGGAATAACAGCAGATCGTCAGAATGAACCAGTTTGAGCTGAGATCTTCGGAGCTACTGACTCAGCAGAACCGGGCTGAACCGGTAGAATCCCCCCTCTGAGTGGGATGCTGCATTCTTTGAAGAAAGAAAGAAAATCTCCTGAGTTTGATCCTCTGGCCAGGGCCAATCCTCCTCTGGCCACCCAATATTTTTTAAATATTCATTTCAAAGTTGCACCTTCTGCGGAATTGTCACGGCCCTGAAATAATGACTTTGCAGCTGGAATCAGTTAAAAGTCAAAGAAGAAGCAATGTCCCTACAACTAGCCATGGAGTCTAGTTTTTGTCTTTTGAGCCAAGGCAGTTTTTCCTGTTATCCCTCTGAAATACCTGCCAGCCTGAGGATGCTTTTCTACTAATAGTATAAATAAGTTTGCTAATATTTCAGTATTCTCTCCCCCCACCCTCTAATGTATGTTTGTGTCTGGTGCCTTTGATGGGGGGGGGGGGACTGCCAATGTGATATTTGGTTTTCCTCTTAAATAGAACCATTGCTGGCCCAATTTACTTCTGTAGATGTTGTTCCCTTCTGATCTTCACAGGGCTACAACCATCCTGAAGCAGCATTTTAATGGAGGGAATGATCCCACACTGGCCCAGATAGAAAGTGTTATGTTCTGAGCATGGGTGCAAGGATGGAGACGAGCCAGTGAAACAGTGAACTTCAACTCTTTATTTACATGTGAAAACAGCTCAGCTCATGGCCACGATGGGCCCCTTTATATAGGCAACTCTTAACTTATTTAACCAATGAAAACACAGGGAGCGCTAGCTCCATTAACCAATGGATAGGCTTGTTAATACCCAATCAGATTCTCCTGAACGGACCAATCCGATGTCGCTATTATCGGCCAATCAGAAGTGCAGGGCCAGAACCCTGCACTTTACTTCAAGCTCGTAATGATCTTTATTAAGCATTTATTGATTCACAGCACCCCTTCCCCCCAGGTTCCGTTTAAGGGGTGCGGTCATGTAGTCTTTGAGGTAGGCAGGTTGTTTCGATTGTCTATTAGATTTTCGTTGTCCCCCTGGTATTTGGCTACAGTCTCGTTGGGGTAGGACGTTATCTGGTGAAAAGGGTGCCTCCCGTTCCGCATTCGAATTTTCGTTGTCGCTACTGCTCTCAGCATCTCTTTGAGGCGAGGCCACCCCTATTCTGGGTCCATCTCGTGCTGCCTCTGAGCAGTCATTACTACCGCTTAAACTTTCTGCCGCTTCGAATTCAGCTTCCTCGCTATCTCCTCCCCCCTCGGTTTGGAAGTCAGGGGGTTCGGAGATCTCCGACTGTAGCCTTGAATGCAGCTGATCAATATGGCGTTTCCAAATTCTATGGTCGTGACATTTTACACGGTACAATCTAGGGCCAGTTACTTGTACTATAGTTGCCTCGACCCACAACGGATGGCCCGAAAAGTTCCTAGCGAAAACCAAATCGCCTACCTGAAAATTGCGACATTTCCCGCTAGAACCGTGTGGCTTTTCAGGTTCATATGCTGGATGTAGGCGGTCAAGGTGGGAGTGGAGCTTCTGTCCCATTAATAACTCGGCAGGAGTTTTATTGGTGATGCTGTGCGGAGTGATATGCTGTAAAAGGAGTATCCGGTTAATCTTGTCTTCTATATCGCCATAGTCATTTTATGCAAGGTTTTCTTGACGAATTGTACCATGTGCTCGGCCCTTCCGTTGGCCACAGGATGTGCTGGCGAAGTCAGTGCATGTCGAATACTGTGATCCGCCAGGTACTGTTCGAAGGACAGCGCGGTAAATTGAGGCCCGTTGTCGGATACCAGAACTTCTGGTAATCCGTGTGTCGCAAAGAGTCTGTCCAGTTTCCTGATGACTGCTTCGGTCATTGTATTCCTCATTTCATGGATTTCAAGCCAGTTCGAGTAGGCATCCACCATCCATAAGAATGTGTGTCCCTTGGTAGGACCCGCAAAGTCCAGATGAATGCGGGACCATGGTCCCCTCGGTGTTTCTCATTTGGTTGGGGTTGCTTTCGGCGGGGCATTGCTTACTTCCTGGCATTTGTGACAGGCTTTTACCCATGTCTCTATCTGCTTGTCAATACCCGGCCACCATGCGTAGCTTCGTGCGAGGGCTTTCATACGCACGATGCCGGGCTGGCCATCATGCAGGGTCCTTAGTATCGCTGGTCGCAACCACTCTGGGATGACAACTCTATCACCCCAGATAATGCAGCCCTTTTGAGAAAATAGTTCCGTTTGCCAATTTTTGAATGGGGCGTAGTTGTCAGGTATTTGGTCCAACGGCCATCCTCACTCAACCCAACTGAGGACTTGTGCTAAAATGGGGTCGCGTTTCATTTCCATTGCGATATCTCGGGCCGTTAATGGTGGTATTTGAAGTGTCTCAATCTGCAGCGTTGTGACCATTGGAGTGGGGTCATCAATAGTCTCTGGAAGAGGTGCATGGCTCAATGCGTCGGCATGGGGAATGGCCTTCCCTGGGTGATGTTGTAACTTGTAATTATATGCCGCCAAGAATTCTGACCAGCGGGTCATTCTGGGAGATAATATATACAGTGTTGGCCTGTCTCCCGCGATTATTCCCAGCAAAGGTTTGTGGTCAGTCACTATGGTAAATGCTCGGCCATACACATATTCATGAAATCTCTTAACTGCGGATACTATAGCAAGGGCCTCCTTGTCAATTTGACTGTAGTTGCGTTCTGTTTTTGACAACGTCTTTGAGAAATAAGCAACAGGGGCTTCATTACCGTTTGGCAAAACGTGGCTTGAAATGGCGCCCACTCCGAATGGGGATGCATCACACGTGATCGTTAAAGGCAAAGTCTTGTTATACTGCATCAGGACAGCATCAGAAGTCAATAAATTTTTTACATGTCGAAATGCCTGTTCTTCTCTATGTCCCCATACCCAGTTTGCTTTTTTGTCCAATAAACGATGTAGGGGCTCAGCTACGGTTGCTTTGTGAGGCAGAAAATGTTATAAAAATTGATAAGGCCCAGAAAAGCCTGGAGGTCGGCCTTGTTCCAGGGTTTTGGGGCATTCTTGATTGCCCTGAGTTTGTTATCAGTGGGGTGAATGCCTTGACTGTCAATTAAATATCCCAAAAATTCTACGCAATCCGTACATAAATAACACTTATTCTTTTTAACTTTGAGACCAGAGTCTTTAAATCTCTGGAGAACCAACCTCAGGCGTTCCTTTAGTAATTTCTGGGTTGGGGCTGCAATTAAAACATCATCAAAATATGGAACAACACCCTTTATCCCTTGTAATATCCTCTCCATTAAGCTTTGAAAAATCCCTGGGGCTACGCTCACTCCGAACTGGAGTCGGTTACATTTAAACGCACCTCTGTGTGAAATGATTGTTTGGGCCTCTGCCATTTTTTGGTCAACAGGCAGTTGTTGGTATGCCTGGGCTAAGTCTAGTTTAGCGAAGACTTTTCCACCCCCCAGGGAATGGAGGAGGTGTTGCACCACCAGTACCGGGTAAGCATTTTGTTGAAGGGTGTGGTTCATGGTGGCTTGGTAGTCCCCACAAATTCTTATTGATCCATCCGGCTTGATGGGTGTTACGATTGGGGTTTCCCAGGGAGAGTGATCGGTTGGTTCTAGCACTCCCTGAGCTATTAATTTATCAAGCTGCTCATCAATCTTTGGTTTAAGGGCAAATGGAACTCGATGAGGCTTAAGGCGGATGGGAGCTATTTCGAGATTGAGGTTAAATGATATCGGGGTCCCCTTGTACTCGCCTAATTTTTCTGCGAAGACGTCCTGGAATTCGTGGACAAGGTCTTCTTCCCAATCGCTGCTGTAGGTTCGGTGAATGCCGGCTACTTCAATTCCAAGTGGAGCGAACCATTGGAGGCCTAACAAACTAGGCCGATCCTTGTCGATTACAGTCAGGGGTAGAAATGCTGTACGGTTCTTAAACGATACCTGTACTTGGCTGGATCCAACAACCGGGATTCGATTTCCTTGATAGTCCTTAAGTATGAGCCTTTGGAACCAGAGGTTTTGCCTACGGATAGTGGGGATGAGCTGCTTGAGGGTCTTCCAGGAAACCATCGAGAGAGACAATCCTGAATCGACTTCCATCAGGGAGGGCTGGTTTTCGATGGCCACTTTCACTCGGATCTTTTTGGCGTCCAGAGATGAGGCGTGACCGATTGTGATTGTTTGGTGAGCCTCTTCTCGCTTTGTTGGGTGGTTTAGGGTTTTGTTTCTGTAGGAGTGGTTATTCCATTGGAGGTTCACGGGTTCTCGCTTCACGGGACGACTTCCCATCGGTTGGCGGTAGTTAGCCTCCCTTGAGGGCTGGCTGGGTCCTGAATTGCTTCTACAGACCTGACCTATATGGCCTCTTTTCCCGCACACATGGCAGAGCGCGTCGAGGAATTTGCATTCAGACCGGGGGTGGCGTGCTCCACACCCGGCGCATTGGTACTGTAATTTCTGGCGTTGGTCCAGTTCGGACTGAAGTCGATGGACCTCTTCCTTGTCGCTTTCTGACGACGAGTCGAGGTCCTCGTAGTGGGCCGTCTCTAGCTGTCCCTCTGACTGAGGTGAAATGTCGCAGGCTCGTTGGCGAACCGGTGCGTGTGTGCGGCGCATTTAGGCAGCTGACTTCCTGGTTGCTTCTGCTGCAGTAGCTTCAGCTATGGTGTCTTTAAGGCTAATGTCGCCCTTCGCCATTAATTTATTCTGAGTGCCTGGTGCATCTAATCCCAGAACGATTCGGTCTCTTAGGGCTTCTTCTAAGTTGGTAAACTCACATAGGCCTCCCAGATTCTGGAGATCCGCGATGAAATCAGCAACGCTTTCACCCTTCCGCTGACTTCTCTGATAGAATTCATGCCTTCTCATGAGTGTTGGCATGGTCGGTGCGTAGTGAGCCCTTAGCAGTGGTTCGAGGACGTCCCAGTCCATAGACTTTACTTCTGCCGGTTTTGCTAATGTCTTGGCCATCTTGAATACAGTTGGCCCACAATGAGTTAGGAATACCACTCGTTTCTTTCCGGTAGTGGCATCCTTCAAATTGTTGGTTTCCAGAAACATCTGGAAGCGATCCATATATGAGTCCCAGTCTTTGTTAGCCGGGTCGAATGGAGCAGGTGGTATGATGCTGCCAGACGTGGTTCCACCATTGGTGCATTCAGCCACGTGCTTGGTTATGGTTCTTCGTCGTTCAGTAAGCTCTGATGTCTCCACATCCCATCCTCGTTGCCATTGTTATGTTCTGAGCATGGGTGCAAGGATGGAGATGAGCCAGTGAAACAGTGAACTTCAACTCTTTATTTACATGTGAAAACAGCTCAGCTCAATGGCCACGATGGGCCCCTTTATATAGGCAACTCTTAACTTATTTAACCAATGAAAACACAGGGAGCGCTAGCTCCATTAACCAATGGGAGAGGCTCGTTAATAGCCAATCAGATTCTCCTGAACGGACCAATCCGATGTCGCTATTATCGGCCAATCAGAAGTGCAGGGCCAGAACCCTGCACTTTACTTCAAGCTCTTAATGATCTTTATTAAGCATTTATTGATTCACAACAGAAAGCATTCACACCTCCTCCTCCTCCTCTCTTCATTCTCCCCACCCAGTACATCTGATTCTTCAAAGTTAAAGGAGGGGAGAGTCATTTCCTTTTCCTTTCTCTCTTCTAGCCTCCACTGCGTGCTCCTGTGGCAGAATCTTTGCTAGGACCAAACACTACCACCACCCCGCTCACATACACAGGGCTGGCCCAAAGGTTTCTGCTCCAATCTCAAGGAGAGACAGCAGACAACACAAGAAAGAGGAATTCTCTGGCTGGGGAATTCTGGGAGTTGAAGTCTTTCAGGCTTAAAGTTGCCAAGGTTGGAGACCCCATGACCTCCAAGATCATCTGCATCCTATATCCTAAAGGAGGAGGGCCTCAAGTGGTTGAGGCAGATGGGCAGGATCAGTTGAGTGGAAGGAGATCCTCCATACCACACCTTCACCTGTCCCAAGCAACAATGAAAGTGAACTGGGTGGCTGACCCTTTGGAGAAACTCCAGAGCAGTTTCCATCCCAAGAAGGACCTGTTAGGAATTGCTTTGATTTGATTTTCTGTCCTAACTTCTTCTTCTTCTTCCCTTATCCTCTCAGGTCCTCCCTTTTAGCGGCTCTGTAAGCAGGCTACAAGATGCAGCAACCTTTATGAAGAATGATATAATTTTTTTTATGTTATGTTTTATGGTTTATATGTTTTTTGTCTGTCGTTAAAATCAATAAAAATTTTACCAAAAAAAAAAAAAAAAAGATGCATCAACCTGGCAACTTCATCCTTTCCTCTGAAAGAGGGGATGTTTCAATGAATGAAGATATCATTGAAATAACCAGAGATGGCCCTGGGTGAAAATACAATGACGGCTCTGTGGCCCCAAGATTTTGCAGAGTTGTATGCAAAAATGACTCCAGCAAATGCATATTTATACATCCAATAAATGCCATTGCAAAACCAATCCCAACCACAAAAAACTTCACTCAAGACCAGACTTATCCATACTGCAAAGAATCCGCTCCCATGAACTCTGCACAGAACTCAAAAAATGTCTAGACAATGGAGAAAAGGATCTGTACATTGACTACTGAGCTGATTGCATCAAAAGAAAGTCACACAACCCACAACTCCACATCCAACCCCACTCCGTCCAATCCAACATCACTCAAAACTAGGCACATACGCCCTGAACTACTTCGATTCCAATCACCCAGGAGCTTGTTTTCCTGAGACCATCGTCTGTGAACTGTCCTTAAATATCACATTTCAATTCTTACTATGTTACAGGGCCCCTGATTATGACATCAAACATGTAAACAAGTTAAATTCACTACTAACATGGACAACATCCTGCCCACGTGCTTTTATCTTTCTTGGTGACCTCAAACTACCTCATATTAATGGACCCTAAACGAGTGTAAAAATGAACCCATACATGCAACTTTGTACAATGCTGTAACAAATCTGGGACTAGAACAACTAGTAACCAACAACACTAGACTTAACAACTGCCTTGATCTCATCTTCTGCAATAGCTTGAATTCAATTTACAGAATACAAATTAAAGAACCCTTTTCCAACAGTGACCACAACATGATTGACTTTTGTCTCTACATACGTCCACACAAAAATCATCACAATGACGGAATCCCCAATTATAACTTCAAAAAAGGTAACTATGATCTTATAAACAATGATCTCTCATCCCTTGATTGGCATTTTCTATTCTCTGGATGCAATACTGTAGAAGACCATTACAACATATTTTTACTTGAAATCAAAAGAGTCATCAAACTATATGTGCCATTAACAACTCCCAAAACCAGAAAAAGCAGATTGCCCATAACAATAAGGAAGCTTCAATTCAAAAACAAATCACTTTGGTGGAAAAACAAATCTGGTCATGTTGCCAACTTCAAAAGCCGATACAAAAATTTATGCCACCAGATAAAAACCGAACGCACCAATTATCACATTAAACAAGAGAAAAACCTTCTATGCACCAATTCTACCCACGCTTTCTAAAATTTTGTAAACAACAAACTAAAAGACTCAAGGTCCATCCCACCCCTGAAAGGACCTAATGGTAAAGACTGCAACGACGGCACTATTAAAGCCAACCTCTTTAACACATTCTTTGGTTTAGTATTCATAAAAATCAATGGATCATGTCCAATATTTCCTAGTTGAACCACAGACAACTACAATGATCTAATACATATCAATTTTACAGAAGACACTGTTGAAAAAGCACTGCACAATCTAAAACCATCTCTATCTGTTGGACCAGATGGAATATCTGGCTACTTCTTTAAAAAGCTATCCATTGCCATAGCCGAACTTCTAAGCATAATTTTTGAAAAATCTTTCAGAACCAGCTCCTTGCCAAAACAATGGTCATAAGCCATGGTCATCCCCATCTTCAAAAAGGGAGACTCCAGCCTAGTTGAAAATTACAGACCAATCTCTTTATGCTGCATCACCTTAAAGTCATGGAATCAATTGTAAACCAATCCATCATCCTCCACTTAGAAACAAACAACCTACTCTCTCATAAACAATTTGGTTTCAGGAAAAAACTATCATGTAATCTTCAACTCTTACACTGCAAAAATATATGGACTACACAACTCGATCAGGGCAAAGCAATAGACCCTATATAGACTTCTATAAAGCCTTTGATTCAGTGGTACATGACAAACTAGTCCTAAAACTAAAATCTTACGGTATCTCTGAACACCTGCATAACTGGATAGAAGCATTCCTATCAAACAGACAATGGTCAAAATTGGGAGCATCCTATCATATTCTGTACCTGTCAACAAGGCAGTGTTCTGGGACTAGCTCTCTTCATACTCTACATAAATGACCTCTGTGATCATATTAAGAGCAACTGCGTTCTCTTCGCTGATGATGTAAAGCTATTCAATACCACAGATAATACTACTACCCTCCAAAAAGACCTTGACCATGTATCAGAATGGTCAAACAAATGGAAACTTCAAATCTCAACAAACAAATGCTCTACCTTACATATTGGCAAAAATAATCAGAAATTAAAATACAGGCTGAATAGTCAAGACCTTGTTGATGATCCAAACTCTGTCAAAGATCTTGGAGTACTCATCTGTAATGACCTAAGTGCTAGATCCCACTGTAACTACATAGCCAAAAAGGCATTAAGAGTTGTTAACCTAATTTTACGTAGCTTTTTCTCTGGTAATATTACACTAATAACTAGAGCATACAAAACATTTGCTAGACGAATACTCGAATACATCTCATCAGTCTGGAACCCACATTATGTATCTGATATTAACACAATTGAAAAAGTCCAGAAATATTTCACAAGAAGAGTTCTTCACTCCTCTACTCTTTGCAGAATATCTTATGCCACCAGACTTGAAATTCTAGACCTAGAAAACCTGGAACTACACCGCCTTCGGTCTGATCTAAGTATAGTGTATAAAATCATACATTGCAATGTCCTACCTGTCAGTAAATACTTCAGCTTCAGCCATAACAGCACAAGAGCAAACAATAGATACCAACTCAAGGTCAGTTGCACCAAACTTGATTGCAGGAAATACGACTTCAGCAACAGAGTGGTCAATGTCTGGAATAGTCTACCTCACTCTGTGGTTTCTTCCCCAAACCCCCAAAATTTTAACCTTAGACTGTCTACTATTGACTCCACCCCTTTCCTAAGAGGCCTGTAGGGGGTGTGCATAAGCGCACCAATGTGCCTACCGTCCCTGTCGTTGTTTCTTTTATATATATTTTTTCTTATATGTATCCATGTATTCATAGCTATGTTTTTACTTATACCTATTATCTTGTAAGCAATTGACAAAAATAAATAAATAAATAAAATTTAAAAAGTGTTGCTTTTCTCTTTATAGGCTGCCCGCAATCTGCCAGATTCCTTTGGGGGTTTCAGAGGAGTGGGCGCCCTTGCTGGGCTCTGCTCCAAAAGCCCAGAGGAAGCTGAAGGACCCACCGAGGCCATCCAGACGTCATCAATGAGTCACTTATCTGGCCAGCAGCCCCTCCTGCACCATCAGGCATCTTTCTCTTTCCTGGACAGATTCGTCTCAGTGCTCTTCCACAAAACCATCGGCCTCTCCAGAGAGTCTCATCTTTCCGTAACTGGAGAACAGCGAGCAATGGGTGACGATGACGGGCTTCAATTACTTCCAGATGGGATCGAGCACTTCCTCCTCAGAGCAGCCTTCCCTCGTCTGTCGGCTGTATCAAGTTTCTTGGCAGGCACAGCAGTCCAGCCAGCCTTTTCTGCAATGGTAGACACAAGGAGGGGGAAGGGGAGTTTGTCCTGGGGGCACTTTGCATATGCTCAGAAGCAGCTGCACTGAAATACTCAGCTGGGTATTTTCAGCTTCATTTGACTGTATCACAATAAAAGCCTCTCCCAAAAGTTATTTGGTGTTTAATTACTGATTATTGCAAGGTGATGGGGAGGTAGTTTTAAAAATTAATATACTAAAAGGAGGAGTTTGAAGTGAGTTCAGCTCATGGCACCTTCCTTCAAACACCTTTGGGCAGAAGACCAGCTAAGATGGAGCCCAATTGCTCCATTTGTGCAGAAAACATTCAAGAGATGAGCGAAAGGTTGAGCCCTGTCCCTTGGGTGGCTATTCAGCCCTCTTCTGATTGCCCACAGTGGGCTTTCAGTGGTTTGGAGCTGTTCTCTCTTTCCCCAAACATACAAATTAGCTCTACTCTTCTCCTTTTGTTTTCAAAGAGGATCTTTCCTTCCAGTTGCCTCTTGAAAAAGCACCTTTGGAACAACCATGACCTGGATGACTGAGAATCTCCATAGACATTTAGTGATGCACTTTGGGATAATGCCCTTTGAATGATGCAGGAGTATGAATGGATTTCCAGAAAAATTGAAGACTACAGAAACCATTTGTGCTTCAGTTTGAGATGCAGACAACACAGAGACTCATCCCCAACAAACTGAGACTGTGATCAACATTGAAGGGACACAGGGAGAAAACGTCCTGCAGAAGCACAGCTCCAATTTTTCAATGACTCAGGTGACCCTGAGGACACAGATTAACCTCCAGGTGGCCTCAACGATAGGCTAAAAGGATGCAAATGACCAGCTATATGCAAGGAATATAAATCGTTCCATTCCCCACCATCCAGTTAGAGCTGAAGAAGCTTCGTGGATGAGAAGTGAAACATCTTCAAAAGAAAAAATGAAGTCCAGGATGTGGATGACTGAGAATCTCCATAAATATTCACCAAATTGAATCAGGAACTTGCCTTCACCCATCTCTCTTCCATCCCATTGTATTTTAGTTGCAATTGTTAAAATATACTTTTCTCAATCAATAAAATATTTCTTTGGCTATATTATTTATTCAAGACAAAGATGGCTCACAATATTTCAAAAATGTGACAAATGCAATAAGTTTGGCTTCAACTTTCAGGACTTTGGCTGTATTGAATCTAGTTTTCTAATCGTAAACTTTCCCATCTGTGAAATGGCCTTATTTTGAAGGAGATGAAAGCCACGAACATGGCAGGGACTGAAAGCAGATTCGTTTCTCTCATTGATGTCCTCAGAGGTTGTTGAAATGTATTGTCACAGTTATACACTCTAGTCCAGGGCTTCAGATGTGCATTTCCCAAATAAACTCTAACCATTTATCCAAATTCATGTCAGAATCATGTATGTGAAAAAGGGAGTTGTTAATCTGCCAAAGTCACCAAGGTCAACAATTGGCCAATTCTGGCTAATTCCTAAACCCTTATTCCAATGAAAGGGCTCTGGCCAGACAGGCCCTCCATGGGTCAGCCTGGGAGACCTTTCCACAGAGGACAGTCTTATGTCTTTGGACAACTTTACACAGCTGAAATATGGCTGGAAAGTATGTGGTAAGTTTGGGGGAGTGGCCAGAGCGGTGACCGTAGCAGATACACAGAAAATGGTGTCCCAGCAGCTTCCAGAAGATGTTGAATATTGGTTGCCAGTATTGTGTGTGGTTGTAGAACACATTCCCGTTGCCTGCAGGCTCTACTCCTTGGTTATTTCCACCACCATTGCTATTCCTGCCAGATTGCCTCACTGAGCTTTCAGGCACTAAAAGGGGTTGCCAGAGTCTTCCCCACTGCCACAACCCCATTGCCAGCCTGTTTGTCTCCTGCCTCCTCTTGGCACCTCTGGCTGAAGAATGCGGCTGCTGCTGCTGCTGTTTCCCACATGGAGAGAAATGAGAAAGAGGAAGATAAGTGGCCAGGCTGCCAGCATTATAGATAAGCAGAAGATAAACACCCTGCTTTGATCTCTGCTGTTGGAAAAGTGAAAAGGTAAATGACCTTCTAATAGCGACCGAATGGATGGGTTATAAATAATTAGTACTGAGGAAGTCGGTAATCATTCATCTCCTCAGGCCCCTTAATGGTCATTGCACCCACTGACTGATCAATACATGTGCTACTTATGGCCTAAGACATGTTTGCACCTTTATTTCAACAGTCTGTCAGACGACTTGGCTATTGATCTTAGGACACCCCACCCCATGTCTGATATGTGAAAGATAACAATTAGGATTTACTTCTCAATCCTGTTACACGATAACTGGGAATAAAACATGTCACTCACTTGGAACCGTTCCAATATGTCACATAAATCATAGGCCTGGTGCAGTCTGTTTAAAACATAATTACTGCTTGGTGTCATGGACCTGTAAAGCACCAGAGAGTATTGGGCAGGCTGAGAATTCAGTTCCCCTGGTCTCCGAGGCTATCTTGGGTCTCTCCAGGAAGCCATAATCTCTCTGTCAGCAAAACATCAGGACTCATATGCTCACCCTTTGTCTTCCCGCCTTCTAGCTCAGATTTTCACCTTATGTGCAAAGCTGAAATGTGGAATCCTTGGTGATCTCTGAGTTTGGTTGTCTGAATCAGAATCAGAATAGAGTTGAAAGGGAACTTGGAGATCTTCTGTTGTGAATGAATAAATGTTAAATAAAGTTATCTTGAGCTTGAAGTCAAGTGCAGGGTTCTGGCCCTGCACTTCTGATTGGCTGTTAATGGCAAGATCGGATTGGTCCGTTCAGGAGAATCTGATTGCCCATTAACAGGCCATTCTCATAGGTTAACGGAGCTAGCACTCCCGGATTGCTATTGGTCGAATAGTTAATAAGTTGCCTATATAAGGAAGGCTATAGCAGCCATCGAGTTTGAGCCTTCACACTATGTAAATAAAGAGTTTGAAGTTCACTGTTTCTACCGGCTCGTCTCCATTATTCGCACCCATGCTCCAGACTTAACACTGGCGACGAAGGTGGGATGTGGAGACGCCAGAACTGACTAAATAATGAAGAAGACAACCGAGCACATGGCTGAAACGCACAACGGCGGAACCATGTTCGGTGGCATAGTACCACCCGCTCTGTTCGACCCAGCACAAGAGGACTGGGAGTCCTACATAGACCGTTTCCAAATGTTCTTGGAAATGAATAATCTGAAGGATGCCACAACCAGGAAGAAACGGGCGGTATTCCTGATGCATTGCGGGCCGACCGTATTCAAGATGGCCAAGGCACTAGCAAAACCGGCTGAAGTGAAGACCATGGACTGGGACATCCTCCCCACTATGCACCGACCATTCCAATGCTCGTAAGACGGCACGAGTTCTACCAAAGGAACCAGCATAAAGGAGAAAGCGTTGCCGATTTCGTTGCAGACCTCCGAAACTTGGGAGGCCTCTGCGATTTCGCTGACCTAGAAGAGGCTTTGAGAGACTGAGTAGTTCTAGGATTAGATGCGCTAAATGTGCAGAGCAAAATAATGGCTAAGGGCGACATTAGCCTTGCCGATGCCATCGCTGAGGCTACGGCAGCGGAAGCAACCAAGAAGTTGGCTGCCCAACTACACCGAAATCATGCTCCGACACACCAACCAGCCTACGAGCTTTCACCTAAGTCCAAAGGACAGCTTTCGACGGCTCACCATGAGGACCTCTCTTCGTCGTCAGACAGCGACAAAGAAGAGGTCCATCGACTGTGGTCCGATCGGGACCGTTACCCGAAGTTCCAGCAACCGTGCGCCGGCTGCGGGGCCAACCATTACCGCTCCGATTGCAAATTCTGCGACGCACTCTGCTACAAGTGCGGGAAACGAGGTCATATCGGATGGGTATGCAGAAGTCTCCTAGGATCCAGCCAGACCTCGAAGGGGGCCAAATTTTGCCAATCGACAGGAAAACGTCCTGTAAGGCGATAACCAGCAAACCACTTCTACAGAAACCGACCCGTCAATCACCTAATGAGGCGAGAAGAGGCTCACCAAACAATCACTATTGGCCACGCCTCTTCATTGGATGCCAAGAAAATTCGAGTTAAAGTGGACATCGAAAATCAGCCTTGCCAAATGGAAGTCGACTCGGGATCGTCTCTTTCAATGGTCTCATGGAAGACCCTCAAGCAACTCATCCCTACTATCCGGCGCCAAGACCTTCAATTCCAAAGGCTCGTGCTAAAAGATACCAGGGGAACCGGATTCCAGTCGTAGGATCCAGTCAAGTACGGGTTTCCTTCAAGAACCGCACAGTGTACTTACCCCTGACGGTGATCGACAAGGACCGGCCTAACCTGGTAGGCCTGCAATGGTTCGCACCACTCGGCATTGAAGTGGCAGGCATTAACTGAATCGGCGGCAGTGACTGGGAGGAGGACCTCGCCCACGAATTCAAGGACGTCTTCGCTGAAAAGCTAGGCGAGTACAAGGGGACCCCGATATCCTTTAGCCTTAATCCAAAAATAGCTCCCATCCGCCTTTAGCCTCGTCGAGTTCTGTTCCCACTAAAGCCGAAAATCAACGAACAGCTTGATAAGTTGATAGCCCAGGGAGTGTTAAAGCCAACCGATCACTCTCCCTGGGAAACCCCAATCGTGACACCAATTAAGCTGGATGGCTCAATTAGAATTTGTGGGGACTACCGAGCCACCCTGAACCATGCCCTGCAACAAAATCCATATCCGGTGCCGATGGTGCAACACCTCCTCCATTCCCTGGGGGGTGGAAAAGTCTTCGCTAAACTGGACTTAGCTCAGGCTTATCAGCAACTGCTGGTTGATGAAAAAACGGCACAGGCACAGACAATTGTAACGCACCGAGGTGCCTTTAAGTATACGCGGCTCCAAATCGGAGTCAGTGTAGCCCCGGGGATCTTTCAGAGCCTAATGGAGAGACTCTTGCAGGGGATCAAAGGCGTTGTCCCCTACTTTGACAATGTGCTAATTGCTGCCCCCACTCCAAAAATTTTACAGGATCGTTTAAGACTGGTTTTCCAAAAATTCCAAGAGGCAGGCCTTAAGGTGAAGAAAAATAAGTGCAAGCTGTGTACAGATCATGTTGAATTTTTAGGGTACTTAATTGACAGTCAGGGTATTCACCCTACCGATAGCAAATTGAGAGCAATAAAAAACGCTCCCAGACCCCGGAATAAGGCTGACCTCAAGGCATTTCTATGCCTCATCAATTTCTGTAACATATTCTTGCCGCACAAGGCGACTGTTGCTGAACCTTTACATCGCCTACTGGATAAAAAAGCAAATTGGGTATGGGGTCATAGAGAAGAGCAGGCATTCCGTAATGTAAAAAAGCTACTGACTTCTGACACTGTACTAATGCAGTACAATGAAACCTTACCGTTAAATATCACATGTGATGCATCGCCTTTCGGAGTGAGTGCCATTTTGAGCCATGTATTGCCTAATGGTAGCGAAGCCCCTGTTGCTTATTTTTCAAAAACACTCTCGAAAACCGAGCGAAATTATAGCCAGATTGATAAAGAAGCCCTGGCAATTGTATCGGCTGTTAAAAGATTCTATGAGTACGTGTACGGCCAGGCTTTTACTATAGTGACTGATCACAAACCTTTGCTGGGGATAAGCCAACCCCCTATATACTATCTCCCAGGATGACCCATTGGTCAGAATTCTTGGCTGCCTATAATTATCAGCTACAATACTGCCCTGGTAAAGCTATTCCCCACTCTGACGCGTTGAGCCGTGCACCGCTTCCAGAGACCATCAACGATCCCGCGCCAATGATGACAACGTTGCAGATCGAGATACTTTAAACGCCGCCATTAACTGCCCGTGATATCGCGAGAGAAACAAAACGCGACCCCATCTTAGCACGAGTCCTCATGTGGGTAGAACGTGGATGGCCATTGGACCAAGTACCAGACGACTTCGCACTATTCAAAAGTCATCAAACAGAGTTGTTTTCCCAAAAGGGCTGTATCATCTGGGGCGATGGAGTCGTTATCCCAGAACGACTCCAACAGGCACAACTAAGAACCTTGCACGACAGCCACCCTGGCATCGTGCGCATGAAGACCCTCACATGAAGCTACACGTGGTGGCCAGGCATCGACAGACAAATTGAATCGTGGGTCAAAACTTGCCAGAGATGCCAAGAAGTAAGCAACGCTCCACCAAAGGCAATCCCAACCGAATGGGAGACACTGCGGGGACCCTGGTCCCGTATCCATCTAGATTTTGCTGGGCCGACCAAAGGCCTCACCTTCTTGTTAACCATAGAAGCCTACTCGAATTGGCTCAAAATCCACCGAATGAGGAACACAACCATCGAAGCGGTCATCAAAAGACTGGAAAGACTGTTTGCAACCCACGGATTATCAGACGTTCTGGTATCCGACAACGGGCCCCAATTTACCGCACTGTCTTTTGAGCAGTACCTGGCTGACCGTGGTATCCGACATGCTCTCACTTCGCCTGTGTAACCTGCAACCAACGGTAGGGCTGAGCGCATAGTACAATTCGTCAAGAAAATGCTACAAAAAATAGACTACAACAACATCGATGAGAAAATCAACCGAATCCTTTTTCTACAGCACATCACACCTCACAGCATCACCAACAAAACTCCCGCCGAGCTGCTAATGGGACGGAAGCTCCGCTCCCACCTCAACCGATTACACCCAGCCTACGAACTGGAAAAACCACTCGGATCCTGCGGCTGATGCCGTACCTTCCAGGTAGGTGATTTAGTATTCGCTAAAAACTTATCGGGCGATCTGCTGTGGGTAGAAGTGACAGTAATCCGTGTAACCAGCCTGAGATCATACCTTGTACAGTGCCCTGACGATAGACTTTGGAAGTGCCATATCGATTCAACTACGATCACGGCTGCAGTCAGGCAATTCCGAACTCCCTTATAACCAAACTGAGGGGAGGGGGAGATACAGAGGAAGACGAATTTCAACTAGAAGAAAACCTTTTTAAAGGGAACGATAGCGGAACAGAATCGCGGGAACAGGAACCAGGGATGGGAGTGAATTCACGTCAGGGAGTTGCCGAAGATATTGGTGACAACGGAAACGCGAACTCTGAACCAGAGGCACCCCTTTCGCCAAACAATGCCCTACCTCAACAAGAGTGCAGCCAAATGCCGGGCACACAGCGAATATCAAAAAGACTAATAAAACAACCGTCCTATCTCAAGGACTACGTGACGGCGCCCCGTAAGCAGAAGCCGGGGGGAAGGGGTGTTGTGAATGAATAAATGTTAAATAAAGTTATCTTGAGCTTGAAGTCAAGTGCAGGGTTCTGGCCCTGCACTTCTGATTGGCTGTTAATGGCAAGATCGGATTGGTCCGTTCAGGAGAATCTGATTGCCCATTAACAGGCCATTCTCATTGGTTAACAAAGCTAGCGCTCTCGGATTGCTATTGGTCGAATAGTTAATAAGTTGCTTATATAAGGAAGGCTATAGCAGCCATCGAGTTTGAGCTGTCACACCATGTAAATAAAGAGTTTGAAGTTCACTGTTTCTACCGGCTTGTCTCCATTATTCGCACCCATGCTCCAGACTTAACATTTTCTAGTCCAACCCCTTGCCCAGGCAGGAGACCCCATACCTTTTCAGGCATTTGGCTGTCCAGTCTCTTCTTAAAAACCTTCAAGGCACCCATAACTTCTGGAGGCAACTTCTGCTCCACTGGTTACTTGTCCTCACTGTTAGGAAGTTTCTCCTTAATTCCAGGTTGGATTAGTTTCCATCCATTGTTTCTTGTCCTGCCCTCAGGTGCTTTGGAGAATAATTTGACCCCATTCTTCTTTGTGGCAGCCCCTCAAATGCTGGCATGGTGCTATAATGTTCCCACTAGTCCTTTGTTTTCTCTAGACTGGCCAAACCCAAATCCAGCAACCATTCTTCATAAGTTTTTGTCTCCAGGCCTTTAATCATCTTAGTTGCTCTTCTCTGCATTTTTTCCAAAGTCTCAACATCTTTTTAGTCATGTGGCACCCAAAACTGAATGCAGTATTCCAAGTGTGGTCTTACTAAGGTTTTATAAAGTGGTACCAATACTTCATGTGATTTTGATTCTGTCCCTCTGTTTATGCAACTAAGGATTATATTAACTTTTCTGGCTGCCACACACTGCTGGCTGTTTAAGTGAGAGATCCTTATCACAGTTACTGTTTCTGAGTCAGGTTTTGCCTAATCTATACTTGTACCCTTGATTTTTTTTTTCCTGCTTCAATATAAAACCTTGCTTTTCTTCATATGCAGACATTTAATTACCTTAATGCGTGCAGATATTTAATGCTTAATGCTTGCTGACATTTCATGACCGGACTGGGTAACATAATCAGTGTTGGAATAGAGAAGGATTTTCTACCTGTTTATAAACAGTAGATTTCCCAGCTAATTTTGATGAGGGTGTAGTTTTAGATTAGGGAATTGCTTTTTGCTTGCTCGCCTAGTGTTAATCCCTGCTTATCGGGATGCTGGTTGCTGGGGAGGATACAGCAAGTTCTGCTCTTTCCTTCTTAGTTTTTATTGTCCCTTTTGAATATCTCTTTGTGACAGCTTATTTGTCTGAGTGTTGTGCTTTCAGGAATTCTCTAGCATTTTTGGACATGGCTTAATCTAGGATGCTGTGTTCCCCAGTTGTCTGTTGTGCTTTCAGGAATTCTCTAGCATTTTTGGACATGGCTTAATCTAGGATGCTGTGTTCCCCAGTTGTGTGTCCATGTGTTGTGAAATTTAGGGTTGTTCATTATGTCCAGCTGATGTTCAGGGGTGCACTTTGCTAGTCATCCATCCTTTTGTCCTATACAATAGCTTTGAAAATTCTCACTTGTATGCTGTGGATGACTCCTCTTTTTTTCTTCTTGGGCTGCTCTGAGTTTTTTTGGTTTACTTAGGATGAGTTTTCCAAAAACTCAAATTTCACTAGGTAACAAGAAGAAAACAACACCCGTATCAAGAGTGGCAGAGCAAGTACCATATATAAGCAGGGAGCAAACTCCACAATCCTTCACAGTGATGATGTGATTTAGACCACGAATGAAATGTCTGCCAGCAACTACCCAACTTAAAGTCTCAAAGACAATCTGATTTTCTTTGTTTTTCCTTGAAGAAAATTTTGCTCCTCAACAAGACGTTTCTTCAGTTCTGACTGAATGGTGGAAGATGGAAGGATTTGTATTCCTTGCAGTCATCTGGTCGTTAGTGCTCTTTCTGAAAGTCATTGAGGCTGTTTGGGAGTCTGTGCCCTGGAGGTCACCTGAAGAGTGCAAATGGGTGTGGAACCTTCTTGGAACTTCTGAAAGGACGGTATTGTAAACAGGAGATAGGTGAAGTCATGCCTCTGTTGGCCTCTTTGACTCCTCTTTCAAGCCAGCAATCCTCTCTGTTCAGAATGTGGACTTTGCTGTCTTCAAAAGAATGACCTTTGTCTTTCAAATGCAGATGGACTGCTAAATCTTGTCCTGATAGGTTTGTTTTTCAAGATACAATCTATCTCCTTTCAGCAGTTCTAAGAGGGTTGCACACCCATTTGCACTATTTAGGAGATTCTGTGGGCACAAATAAACTTCCAAGTGGTATCAACAACTCTCAGAAAAAGTGCTAATAACAATAGCCCTTAGACTTATATACCACTTTACAATGCTTTCCAACCCTCTCTAAGAGGTTTACAGAGTCAGCCTCTTGCCCCCAACAATTTGGGCCCTCATTTTGCCCACCTGGGAAGGATGGAAGGCTGAGTCAACCTTGAGCCTGCTGAGATTCGAAGTACCAAATTGCAGGCAACTGGCTGCAGCAGAAGTAGCTTGCAATACTGCACTCTAACCACTGCACCATGGAGGCTCTATTAATGACCAGATGGCTGCAAGGAATATAAATCCTTCCACTCTCCACCATTCAATCAGAACTGAAGAAGCTTCTCAGATGAGGTGAAATATCTTCAAGGAAAAACAAAGACATTCCAGTTGTCTTTTGGGGGGAAAAAAGCACCTTTGAGACAACCATGACCTGGATGACTGAGAATCTCCATAGACACCCAACTTAGAGAACACCAAGGGCACCATAATTGAAACCTGAGCTACATATACTTTCCTCCTCTGGAGTTTATATAGTAGGAAGCCATGAGGTGAAGGAACCCACCAAGCAAAGCACTAAAAATGTTTAATCCCCAGACTCACTTCATATTAAAGAATGGTTTGGATGTCATACTAATTAAACGGATAAATAGCTGCTGCGGAACTGACAAGCAGAGATATCCACTTGGAGCCCAGCAAAGGTCAGCGCTGTGCTTACTATTCTTCCATGATTTCATTAATGAAGATATGAATCACATTTTTCCAGATTTGCAGAAAGTACAAATTGAGTGGGTCAGTTCATCCCCTAAAAGACAGAAGTAAAATTCTGTATAATCACGATTAGTTAGAAATGTAAGTGGAACATAATGTAACGATGTTTAACAAGAAAAAAATATGAAGTTCTTAACTTACAGATTAGATGCACATGTGTAGGAAATGGGATATCTGGTTTAAGAAAAGATCAAAAGGACTTTCTGGAAAAGATCTTGGATCAGGGCTGTATACAAGACAGAATACAAAATAGTGCAAAAATAGACAAACACAATTTTAGGGTGCGCCAATAAAAGTATAATTTCCCAATAATGGGACAGGAGTTTTTTAACTCAGAAAAGTGAAACAGGTTGAGAGGGGAGGATTGGTGGAGCAGGTTTAGTTTTGCCAACAGAGTTGAGGAGAAGCAAAGAAGACCATTTAAATGCCTCAAAGGAAGCAGCCAGTCAAGATCAGAAAGGCTGGACTGCTTCATTTTTCTTCCAGGTGGAAGATTTGAGTTGCAGGAGACAATTCTGATTAAGCCTCGGAGCAGCTCAGACAGGAAGAATGTGAAATTGAACCAAAACAAGTAAATGGATGAATAAGAACTGTCCCAAGGTGGACTAGAAAGGCTGTAGCTTTCTTCATCAGACTGCCTTCAATTTCCTTCTCTAAAGGGATGAAAATTAAAATTAACGCTGCAAAACTTTGTGCATGTTTCTCAAACTCTAAGTTGCAACTCTAAATGGCTTTAAGGCCACTGGAGGAATCGTGGGCAGAGACAACCCGGATTGGGAAGAACCCACAGAAACATCCGCCATCAGTGGCAGCACCACTTTTACAGCCCTTTTTTCTTACACGGCAGAGCGACTGTCTGAGAACCAGCATTCAAGAGTTCTTCCCTGTTAAGTACTGATTATGGGTCAGAATAAATGGAGACAGCCTCTGAACGGTGAACTTTCAGCTCTTTATTTGCATAGTGACTTCTCAAACCAACAACAGTGAACTCTGCCTTATATAGGCAACCCTTGTAAGATTTGTCCAATAATGAGCTCTGAACGTTAGCTCTTTTAACCAATAAGGATTCTCCGTTAAGGGCCAATCGGATTCCTCAGAACTAACCAATCCGATCTGGCCGCCTAACAGCCAATCAAAAGTGCAGGGCCAGAACCCTGCACTTTACCTCAAGCTCATACTTTATTAACTATGGTACATACACAACACTTCCCCACATGCCCCTGCCCTACGGACATCCCTCCAACCCCAATGAGTGGCACTTCAGCAGTGAGCATCTCTTTGACCCAGTTTGGACTAAGATCAAGATCCACGCCTGAGGGATCCACACCCAGTCACAGGGGTGTCTTTAAAAAAAACCTTTAAAAAATACTTTATTTAGTACAAAAGATTAAAATATACAAATATACAAGTATACAAGAATAAAAAGTAGTAGTCATACAAAAAAAAAAAAAAAAGCCCAATAGACATCAGCACAAATCATATTTCTCTCTAACACATTTGATAGTGGTTTAAATAGCTCATAACAAATATTAAATGGCAAGTATTCCTTATCCCTTATAAACTAAATACTATTTAGTAAATATTAACTAATAAAGGATTATTATTGTTGGATTATAACTGTGTTATTTTATAAATAAATCCTTCATAAAGCTTATTCGGTGAGAAAGAGAGATAAAGCTAACGCTTGATAGATTCCTATCATTCGATATATATGCCCAGGAGTGTCTTTTTAGGTGGGGAAGGGATAACCAAAGTGACATCTCTTCCTTTCTCTGCAAAGGGCCTCCCTGCCCTGCTGGACAAAGGGGGAGAGTCCAGACCCAATGATCCTTACAAGGCTCTTTGGAAGGGAACTCTGCCACATAGGAATGGGACACCTCGCCACAGCCAACTCACCATGGGACAACTCACTGCAGGACAATGTTACAATTCTATTTAATTATTTTAAAAAAATAAAAAAAAATTAATTTTTGCCATTCACATTTTATTCTGTCCCTCGTATCCTTTCTTTAATGATTGTACTCCACCATTTCTTTGATATTGGTATAACTCTTGTCCTGCAGTGAGTTGTCCTGTGGTGAGATGGTTGTGGCAAGTTGTCCTGCAGAAAGTTGGACATGGCAAGTTGACCGTGCCAAATTATCATAGACACCCCCCCCCCCCAACCGAGGGAAGAGGTGGCATGCCATCAGAGCAGCATTTGCATCCCCAAAGAGGCTGGACAGCCAAAGGGTGACATGCCACATCATGCCCCCTCCCTTGGTGCCCGGGAAGGCCACTCTGCCTCTTCCAAATGACCCTGCTTGACTGGCAGAAACCCACCTTGGCTGGTGGAGCTCTGGGCAGCTATTGGAAGACCGGCTCTTTGAACCCCGGCTGAGGAGAGGCGGTGAGGAGGCAAGAGGAGCCATGCAGCTCTGGCACCTTCCCTGCCCTCAGTGGGAGCTCACTGGCCGCCCCTGCAGCCCGAGGGCAAAACAGGCCAAGTGGGGGCCCAGGCGCAGGCCTAAAATAGTCTTTATTGGAACAGAGGCTATCTCACCTGAATGCACTTCCCTCCCTTCCCTTTCCCTTCCTTGGGGGTTCTGCAAAGCGCTTTCTTGGCCATCCAGTTGCTGCTCACCCCATCCTCCAAGGCCTGCTTCTGTACCCCGCAGGGTCAGAGGATGGGAAGCACTGCCAGGAAGGGCTTGTTGCCCAAGCTACGATGGAAGGCAGGAGGTGGTTCTGCACCCACGGCCCACCCTGTGTCTTGCCTTTGAGGGAGCAGGACCTGTCCGAAACTGCCCCTGAGCGGCCTAGTCCCAGCAGACAGGCATTGCTGGGACATTGCTTGGATGCTCCTTAATTTGACTTGGCTGTTCCCAGCCTGAGACTTGAGGCTCAGAAAAGAAATGGCCCTCCTCAACTTTGGGCAGCCACCATCCATGTCTGTCATTCTTCATGCTCAGTGCAAGCATCCAGACTACCAGTGGTTGGAGTGACAAATTGGCAGAGATTAAAAAGAGCTTCAACAATCAAGTGGGGTTATGTGTGAGCGCATCCTCCCTCCTTGGTCCCAGAGGACCTGCTGTGCAGCAGCCAATGAGTGCAAGACACATGAGTGGAGCCATGGTGGTGCAGAGGTTAGAATGTATTACTGCAGGCTAATTCTGCCCACAACCAGGAGTATAATCCTGATGGGCTCAAGGTTGACCCACCCTTCTAAGGTCAATAAAATGAGGACCTAGATTGTTGGGGGCAATATGCTGATATAGTGAGCTGCCCAGAGAGTGCTATGAAACAATTATGGAGCAGTATAGAATTCTATTGCTATTATTTTCATGGCAGAAGACAGGCTGCCCGTGCCCTGCATCCAATATTGGCACAATGAGCAGACTGGCCACCAAAAGGCAAGCCAATTCAGGCTAAATTTCAAGAAGCGAGAGCTGTGAAACAGCGAAAGATTGCCTAGGACAATGGTGGATTCTTTCCTCCCTCAGGGATTTTCCCATTTGGGCTAGGTGACCACCTCTTCGTGATTGTCTAATGAGTTTTTACATTGAGAAAGAGTTGGAGTAGATGACCTCTGAGGAATCTTTCAGTTCTGTAATTCTTTGATTTTCTAGCCATAGGTTATCTTTTGCAGTCTGTCATTTTATGCTGCTTTTCACAGCTCCGGGCGGAACACACAAACAATTCTGCCTTTTCTTGGTAATATTTTTCCCTTTTCATTGAGCTTGAACTGATTCTTTCATTTCCTTTTCCTTTGAACATAATAGAAGCCTAGTTTGTTCTTAGCATCATTTGGCAACTTCAACATTGTTCAACCTTCAGGTTTGCTGAACCCAAACAAATTTGGTCTGTCAGCTTGTACACTTCTTTTTCTGATGAGGATTCCTCCAGGGGAAGCACGACACCTGAAGACCACACCCAGATGCTGGCACAACAAGAACACCAGACACAAAATCCTCACAAAACAGCAGCAGCAGCATTATTGGAGACAACAATCTTTTCAGTTGGGCACAAGAGGAAAAAAGGCAAAACAAACAAACAACAAGGAATCAGGAACTCTATGACCCTTTCCAGGCACAGCTTGCTCAGCTCAACATGTTGGCAGAAGAAAGACCCTCACCCCTTTTATTCAGAGAGACATGATGGAGGAATCAAGGAAAAAGGTAGAAGAAGGAATTTGGGACAAACCAGTCAGAAATCAGAATACGCCCCATTTGGGAGCTTCATTTGAAAGAAGCCATTGAGGCTTTGGGAGTGAACCTTCAATTTATGACTTAGACTCACAATTAAACTGTGGGTAGGAAGAACTCCCCGGTCAGTGGTGAATGACTAAATTGATTCCTTACTTGCCCAGTAAACAGGCCTTTTAAATTAATCAGTAACTGGGTCCCCTAAACCACTCAAAGAAAAATCAGAGAGAATATTAGCTGATAAGGTTTTGGGTGGCTCTGCAAAGGAACTATTAGAAAAGAAAGAAAATGAATTCTGATCTCTAATCACCCCGATAGCCAAAGAAAGAAGCTCACAACAGCACCGCAGCTGCATCTCCCAAGCAAGAAGCAGATGTGGATAATGCCTTTTCCAAAGTAATGGCAGATATTTCAAAAGGCCTGCGGTTGTGGGAAACTTAGATTATCTTGACATCTGTCTGGGAGACAAATCTAACCAAGCATGGCCCTTCCAGGAAGTTCCTCTTCCCAGGGAGAGGAAGGCACAAAGGGATCTCTTAGCCTACCTTGACGTTGATCAACAGGGAAGCTTTGAGGAAGTGGAAGTAGCAGGAAGCCGTTTCAGGGAAGCTAACACAGAGACAGCCAAGCACCCTTCCCAGGATTTCGACTTAGAAAAACAGCTGCAAATAATCTTTAAAGTAACTAAGTCGGATCACATGTGAGGAAAAGCTAACGGGAAAAGAAGCTCAAGATGAGAGGGAATTCCTAAAGAGGGAAATGCTGAATGCACAACTGCAAACAATTTCCACAAGGAGGGAAAAAAAAAAGAGTAGTATAGCCAAGCCAATTTGATTGAATAAAAAGCATACTGAAAGCAATAAACAGAAAAGGGAAAGATCACAAAGGATGAAATACAGTTAAGGTGTGACTCCAGAGCTGGTGTCAGTCTACCCTCACAATGAGCTGAGACTGGTAAAGGGTGACAAGAATGACAATGTGACTTTCTTTAGATCGATCCAAAGGAAAATGATTGGAAAAGGCAGCACCGAAAAGGCAGAGCTAGGCAATGCAAATAGCAGTTCAGTCTTCTCATACCAAAAGCTAACATGGCAGGTTGAATTTCGAGGTTGACAAAAACATGGTAAGGAAATGCCTCTTTAATGTGAATAATTTTACAGTACCACAACTGATAAGTTATATCCAAACTGGGGCGAATCCTTTTCTTCATGCAACCCAGGAACCTGGCAAGTGTCAGGGGGAATTTTTAGGAAAACCAAGACTGTCTGCAGGAAAAGGGGAAAAGCTGCAACTGTAGACTTGTGTGATCCCTGGAACTTTCTAGATCATAAGCTCTGTTATGTACCAATTACCAACAATCCCTACTCACGGTCACTCATGCCCTAGTCACTTCCCGTCTTGACTATTGCAATGCGCTCTACATGGGGCTGCCTGTGAAGAGCATCCAGAAGACCTCAGTGTGCACATGTATCACCTCTCCTGCAGGAGCTGCATTGGTTGCCGATTTCCTTCCAGGTGCAATTCAAGATGCTGGTTGTCCCCTTTAAAGCCCTTCATGGCTTGGGACCAGGTTATCTGAGGGACCGTCTCTTGCTGGTCACATCTATCCAACCCATCAGAGCGGGGAGGCAGGGAATTGTGTGGGTCTCATCCCTGAGGGAGATACCCTTCTCCATGGTGGCTTCCTCTCTCTGGAACATCATTCCCTCAGATATTAGACTGGCCCCCACTCTAAAACTCTTCTGGAAGGTGCTGAAGACCTGGTTCTGTCAGTGGGCCTGGGGAATGCAAAGCGGGATGGAGCCCATTAAATGGCTCATATGATGTGATGTCACTGGGGTGGGTTTTTATTACATATGAGTCTCTTTTTTATTCGTTTTCTTGTTTTTATATGATGTTTTTTTATATTCTTGTAAGCCGCCTTGGGTCACCCTGTGTGAATAGGCAGCAGTATAAATCTCCTAAATAAATAATAAATAAATAAGCCATATATGGAAGAAAGAACCCAAGCCAGAATCCATTTCATGCCAGGGCCCATTGCTGTGAATGCCTGCCCAGTCCTTTTCCCTGGTTACCCCAATCAGTCTTCCTATATCTGGCTGCGACTACATTCCTAGGTTAGGAAACCCTCAGTGAATCATCTGCCCACTGTCCACTTTCAGAGTGAAATGGATTTTTGCTAAGAGTGAGAGTGAGGGAGAGAGGCAGGGGGTGGAAAGGGAGGGAGAATATCAGCAGCAAAAACAGCCCTGTTCCTCCATTCCCCTCCAGGAGTGAGACTTGCTGAAAGATTTCCTAGTTAGCAATTAGCATGTCTGTTCAGCTCTGTTAGAGGTTGCTGAGCCTTTCTCGAAATAAGATGAGACAGTGATTTATGTTAATGAGATGCTGATTTGATTATTGGAAACACATTGATAGAGATTGGGGGCAATAGTGGATGTGATATGGATCTGGTGCAAACAGTAGCTGTGAAACCACAATCAGTGTGGTTCACATAACTCTCGGTCTCAGAAGCAGACTGATAAGAGCTGCCCCCATTTCAGGCATTCCCAAGAGCTCACCAGAACAGACTTTTTGACATTCCCAGCCATCCCATACATAGTTTTGAGCAAGTTAAGATTTTTGTGCCATTAATGTGCTATATTAGCATACTCCAAAACCTGACACCTGATTGGTCCTCACGGACCGTAACCAGATTGGTTGACTCAGTGGCTGTGATTGGAGCGTTAGGAATCTACTGCGATTGGCCGAGCCGATCGCGGGAGATTCAAAGCACTGCCATTGGCCGCCGAGCCGGGAGCAATCCCTATGTGAAGGGTTGCTGAGGCTCCAGTTTTCTTGTACTGAGCTGAACCAAAATAAAGAGCTGAAAGTTACTATGGTCTCATGTCTCTCTGGGAACCGATCCACTCCGATCTAACAATTAACCTAGTAGGGGCTTATTGCCACGCCATCCTGCCCCTTGCCACTTCATGGGTTACACTGTCAAATGTTTTGCTGAAAATGATAAGCTTGTCTACAGCGTTCCACAATTGTTCAGAGCATGAATCCCTGCAAAAAAAGAAGGTAAGTTTAGTTTGGTAAGATCTGAGAGCCAGTTTAGTTTAATGGATGAAGGCATCAAGCTAGAAACCAGGAGAACTGTGAGTTCTAGTTCTACCTTAAGGCGTGTGCAAGTGGTGTGTGGCCCAGTTCCCAATGGGCCATGGGCCAATATACTGGACCATGGCCCACAGGGTTGGAGACCCCTGGTGTATATGATGTGCTTAGATTAAAGCATTTTGGATAACTACAGGAAGTCCTTAATTTGTGACCGGTCACTGAGTGACCATTTGGAGTTCTGATGGACCTCTCCAGGGCTACTCACAACCCAGATTCAAAATGTCGAGGGCTGCCCCTCCTCTAGGCATGAGACCACATTTTGGCCACTTGACAACCAACCACATTTACAGTTGTTTGCAGCATCCTGGAGTCACATAACTGCAATTCTGCAATGAAGTTGATTAGATGTTGCATAAGGGATTTGCTGAAGAAGGAGACGAAATCTTAGTGAATTCTTTAAGAAAGATTCTTAAGATAATCCCCAGATACTCTTGTTTTCTGCAATTTGTCCTCGGTGGCTTTACAATTTAGCAAAGACATATATGAAACCCAAATATGAGCAAGTTCATCTTATTGGAACGAAGACTAAAAAAAAACAGCTACAACTATAGAGCATTTAGCCATCGAATATCATTGGTCCCAAAGAGCTGTAGGAATTGGAGATTTCATTCAAGTCTATAGCGGGAATCATGAATGACCAAGTTATGTTTTTTTTTTTTGCTGAAAACCAGTGTTTACATTCATTTTCTGGCCAAAATTAGCCATCATATACAATGGATTCCCTTAACGACTGCCATATTCACTTAACAGCAGCTGCACGACCTTTATAGATGTCATACACTAAATAAATAAACTTAGCAGCCAGCAACATTCATTTAATGACTGTGGCATTCATTTAACAAGTGCTGCAAAATGGTGATAAAAATGTGTGCAGTCACCTGGTGACCAACTTAATGACTAGGATGGCTTACAACTGTAATTGCAGACTCAATTCCGGTCATAAGTTGAGGACTAACTGTAGTTGCTGATGTTGCCAAATGGGAAAAGAAGATCTGAAGTTGCAAAGACAGAAATGCAGGTGGAATGTGGAACATAGAAGATAGAATAATAGGATTGGTAGGAACCCTGAAGGTCTTCTAGTCCACCTCCCTGCCCATGACAGGAAACCTTGTACCATCCCAGACAAATGGCTGTCCACTTCTCTTCTTAAAAGCTTCCAGAACTTCTGAAGGCAAGACATTCTACTAGTTAATTGTTCTCACTGTCAGGAAATGCCTCCTTAGTTCTAGGTTGGATCGAGACATATGAAGCATGAAATAGGAAAGTTCACAGTGAAAGTTAAAGGAGAACAACTACAAACTGACATTTTAGGCATCAGCAAATAGCAGTTGGCTGGCATTGAACATTTTCAGTAAGAAAATCACACCATTTATTACTCAGGAAAAATATCACAAGAACAGTATTTGTGTACAACATATTTAGTGGCTAAGTAGACTTCACGGACAATTATTTAATAAGATGATCATTTACACTGATGCTCAACCACTGATGCAGAAGAAGATGAGATTCATTATTTCTATGATCAAATTCAACTTGAAATCAACAACATGCAAGCAAGATGTCTAGAAATTGAGTCATGGCAATTAGCATTATTTTTCTTGCTGGTTTCACTGCTTATCCAAGTGGCTTCATCTTGTGTTTGAGCAAGCTGGCTCGGGGGAACCCCATTTGTGTTCTCATTTTGCACCTATTCTGAATAGGTACATTAGGTGAGTAGGCAGAGAGTCCTAGGAATATACGAGTTCCTGAAATACAGATAATCAGAGTTGGAAGGGACCTTGTAGGTCATCTAGTCCAACCCCCCACCTAAGCAGGAGATCCTACACCATTTCTGACAAATGGCAGTCCAATCTCAAGCCATTCCATTGGTTGATTATTCTCATTGTCAGAAAGTTTTTCCTTATTTCCAGGTTAAATCACTCCTTGTTCAGTTTTCATCCATGATTCTTTGTCTGGTCTACAGGTGCTTTAGAAAATAGCTTGACCCCCTTCCTCCTCTCTGGGGCAGCCCCTCAAATATTGGAATCAGAGGTGGCATTCAGCAGGTTCTGACTAGTTCTGGAAAACTGGTAGTGGAAATTTTGAGTAGTTCGGAAAACCAGAAAATACCCCTTTGACTGGAGATTTTACCGTATTCTCCCCCTGCCACACCCACAGAACCTGTAGTAAAAAAAAATGGAATCCCACCACTGACTGGAATATTTAGGAGCCATTAAGTGTGGCCTCCCTCATGAACCTTTGAAGTGACTCAACTTCCAGACAGTTCTCCCTGGATGACTGAGAATCTTCATTGACTTATGCATGCAAATTGTGCTGGGATGGAGATGGGAAGACCCAAGTTGCAAAATCAAAAGAGGGAAATGTAGTTGGACTGAATGGCTTAGGAAAACAGAACAGAGCAACTTATCAACTTTTGCTACTCCAACATTTTCTTCATAGCTATTACTGTCTTCAAACAACCAAGAAATGCCTCTACATAGGGACATCACTTGAAAACAAACTGACCATATTATTGCTAAAAGGAAACTGTTGTGAATTAATAAAAGTGCTTAAATAAAGATTATTAAAACCTTTAGAAAAGTGCAGGGTTCTGCCCCTACACTTCTGATTGGCCGATAATAGTGACATCTGATTGGTCCGTTCAGGAGAATCTGATTGGCTATTAGCAGGCCTTTTTCATTGGTTAAGGGAACTAACACTTCCCATTTCTTATTGGTTATTTCATCAGCAGCTTGCCTATAAAAAGGGCTGTTGCTGCCGTAGTTTTTGCTCTGTTCCACAATGTTAAATAAAGAGTTGAAGTTCACTGTTCATTGTCTCGTTTCCACTTCTTGCGCCCATGCGCAGAACTTAACACTGGCGACGAGGATGGGATTTGGAGACGTCAGAGCTGACTGAGCACTACAGAGCGCTAAACAGAGCACGTGGCTGAAGACACACCAACGGCTGAACCATGTCTAGCAGCGTCATACCACCCGGTCCATTCGACCCAGCACAAGAAGACTGGACTCATATATGGACCGATTCCAGATGTTTCTGGAGACCAACAACTTGAAGGATGCCACTACCAGAAAGAAGCGAGCGGTATTCCTAACTCACTGCGGGCCGACCATGTTTAAGATGGCCAAGGCACTAGCCAAACCGGCTGAGGTGAAATCCATGGACTGGGACATCCTCAAGCCCCTTCTACAGGCCCACTACGCACCAACCGTACCAACACTTGTTCGAAGACATGAATTTTATCAGAGAGACCAGCGGAAGGGAGAAAGCGTTGAGATTTCATTGCGGATCTCCAGAATTTGGGAGGCCTCTACGGGTTCGCCGACCTTGAAGAGGCCCTGAGAGACCAAATTGTTCTGGGACTAGATGCTCCAGCTACACAAAGTAAGCTGATGGCGAAAGGCGACATTAGCCTTACAGATGCCATCGCTCACGCTACTGCAGCAGAAGCAACCAGGAAGTCGGCTGCACGAATGCGCCACACCCACGCCCCGCTCCCCCAAATTGCTGGCAAAATTTCACCTCACCTGGAAGGACAGGCAATGACAGCCCATCACGAGGACCTCCAATCATCATCAGAAAGTGATGAAGAAGAGGTCAACCGGCTCTGGTCTGAATGAGACCAACGCCATCAATGTAACCAGAGAGTGCAGTACCAATGCGCTGGTTGTGGGGCAAACAACCCACGATCAGACTGCAAATTCCTCGACGCGCTCTGCCATGTGTGCGGAAAAAGAGGTCACATCGGAAGAGTCTGTAGAAGCAAGCAAGGATCCAGCCCACCTCAGAGGGGGACCAACTACCGTCAGCCCACAGGAAGTCATCCTGTGAATCGGGAATACTTAACCCACCAATGGAACAACCAGTCCTACAGAAACAAACCACCAGACCAGTCAACGAAACAAGAAGAGGCACACCAAACCATTACGATTGGTCACGCCTCATCATTAGACGCCAAGAAGATCTGGGTGAAGGTCGCCATCGAAAACCAGCCCTGAACGATGGAAGTCGATTCGGGATCATCCCTCTCGATGGTTTCCCAGAAGACCCTTAAACAATTAATTTCCACCATCCAGTGGGAAGACTTCAGATTCCAAAGAATCATACTCAAGGACTATCAGGGAAATCGAATTCCAGTCATTGGATCCAGCAAAGTCCGTGCCTCATTTAAAAATTGTACTGCATCCCTACCACTGACCGTAGTTGACAGGGATCGGCCTAGTTTGTTAGGCCTCCAATGGTTCACCCCACTTGGAATTGAAGTAGCCGGAATTCACCAAACCAACAGCGACGACTGGGAAGAGACCATCATCCGGGAGTTCCAGGATGTCTCTACAGATTAATTAGGCGAGTACAAGGGGACTCCAATATCATTTAACCTTAACTCCGAAGTAGCTCCCATCCGCCTTAAGCCCCATCGAGTTCCATTTGCCCTTAAACCAAAGATTGACGAGCAGCTTGATAAATTAATAGCCCAGGGTGTGTTAGAACCAACCGACCACGCTCCCTGGGAAACCCCAATCGTAACACCCATCAAGCCGGATGGATCGTTAAGAATTTGTGGGGACTACCGAGCCACCCTGAATCACGCCCTTCAGCAGAACGCTTACCCGGTACCAGTGGTACAACACCTCCTCCATTCCCTGGGGGGCGAAAAAGTCTTCACTAAATTGGATTTAGCACAGGCATACCAACAACTGCCTGTAGATAAAAAAACGGCAGAGGCACAAACGATAGTTATGCACCGAGGTGCATTTAAGTGCAACCGACTCCAATTTGGAGTTAGCGTGGACCCAGGAATTTTTCAGAGCTTGATGGAGAGACTACTACAGGGTGTAAAAAGGGTTGTACCTTATTTTGATGACGTTTTAATTGCTGCTCCAACTAGAGAAATACTAAGGGAGCGCCTGAGATTAGTTCTCCAGAAATTTAAAGACTCTGGCGTTAAAGTAAAAAAAACAAAAAAAACACTATGTACGGATAAAGTAGAATTTTTGGGGTATTTAATCGAGCTAAGGGCAATCAAAAATGCCCCAAGGCCCAGAAATAAGACTGATCTCCAAGCTTTCCTGGGCCTTATCAATTTTTACAATGTTTTCCTGCCCCACAAAGCGACCATAGCCAAGCCCCTACATCGTCTGTTGGAGAAAAAGGCAACCTGGGTCTGGGGACACCGAGAGGAACATGCGTTCCGACAAGTAAAAAACTTATTGACTTCAGACGCTGTTTTGATGCAGTATAATAAGACCTTGCCTTTAACAATTACATGTGATGCATCACCATTCGGAGTGGGTGCCATTTTGAGCCATATGTTATCAAACAGTAGTGAAGCCCCTATTGCCTACTTTTCAAAAATGCTATCGAAAGCTGAACGTAACTATAGTCAAATCAATAAAGAGGCTCCTGCTGTCATTTCTGCTGTTAAACGATTTCATGAATATATTTATGGGTGAGTTTTTACTATAGTTACCGACCACAAACCTTTGCTGGGGATTATAGCAGAGGACAAGCCAAGCCCTTATATATTATCTCCCAGAATGACTCGCTGGTCGGAATTCTTGGCTGCATATAATTATAAGCTGCAACACCGCCCAGGGAAAGCCATCCCCCATGCTGATGCACGAGCCAGCTCCAACCCTCACAATGCTCCAGATTGAAGCACTTCAATCACCACCACTGACAGCTCAAGATATCGCGATCGAAACCAAACGTGATCCCATTTTGGCGCGAGTTCTTAGCTGGGTCGAGCAAGGATGGCCATTGGATCAAATCCCTGACAACTTCAATCCTTTCAAGAATCGACAAATGGAACTGTTTTCCCAGAAAGGCTGCATCATTTGGGGGGATAGAGTTGTTGTCCCAGAGCGGCTGCAACGAGGGGTATTGAAAACCTTGCATGAAGGCCACCCCGGCATCGTGTGCATGAAGGCACTCGCACGAAGCTATGCGTGGTGGCCGGGTATCGACAAGCAAATCGAGGCCTGGGTAAAGACTTGTTGCAAATGCCAGGAAGTTAGCAATGCCCCACTGAAAGCAACCCCAACAGAGTGGGAAACACCCAGGGGACCATGGTCCCGTATTCATATTGACTTTGCGGGACCTACTAAAGGACACACATTCCTAGTAATGGTGGATGTCTACTCAAACTGGCTTGAAATCCATGAAATGAAAAGTACCACAACCGAATCCGTCATCAGGAAATTGGACAGATTATTCTCAACCCATGGACTGGTATCCGACAATGGCTGCCAGTTTACCATGCTTTCTTTTGAACAGTATTTGGCACACCGTGGTATTCGCCATGCGCTAACTTTGCCGGTACATCCTGCAGCCAATGGAAGAGCCGAGCGCATGGTACAAATCGTCAAAAAGACCCTACATAAAATGGACTATGGCGATATCGAAGATAAGATTAACCGGATACTCTTTCTTCAACACATCACTCCACACAGCGTCACCAACAAGACTCTGGCTGAATTGTTAATGGGATGAAAACTCCACTCCCACCTTGACTGACTACACCCATCGTACGAACCAGAAAAATCACATGAATCCAGTGGGAAATGCCGCGAATTCCAAATAGGCGACTTAGTCTTCGCTAGAAACTTTTCTGGCGATCCTTTGTGGGTCGAGGCAACTGTAATCCAAGTCACCGGACCCAGGTCATACCGAGTAAAAAGTCATGACAGAAGAATTTGGAAGTGCCATATTGATCAGCTGCATTCAAGGCTGCAACCTGGTTTCTGCGACTCCGGTAACTTCCAAACTGAGGGCGGAGGAGATGCCAAGGAGGCCAAGTTCGAAACGGCAGAAAGCACGAGTGGAAGAAGTGAGCATTCAGACTTAACACATAAAGAAGGATCAGAGAGGGTGGTGGACTTGCCTCAAAGAGACACCTCATCAGAGGCAAGCCCACAAAGGCTAGAGGACAACGAGGACATTTGCGGCACCGAGTTTTATAATGAAGGACTGGAGGCACCCTACTCGCCAGAAAATGTCCTGCCCAAACAAGATTATAAACAAGTACCGGGGGGACAGTGAAAATCTAATAGACAATCTAAACAACCTGCCTACCTCAAAGATTACATCACCGCACCCCTTAAATGGAACCCAGGGGGAAGGGTTGTTGTGAATGAATAAAAGTGCTTAATAAAGATTATTAAAACCTTTAGAAAAGTGCAGGGTTCTGGCCCTACACTTCTGATTGGCCGATAATAGCGACATCTGATTGGTCCATTCTGGAGAATCTGATTGGCTATTAGCGGGCCTCTTTCATTGGTTAAGGGAACTAACGCTTCCCGTTTCTTATTGGTTATTTGATCAGCAGCTTGCCTATAAAAAGGGCTGTTGCTGCCGTAGTTTTTGCTCTGTTCCACAATGTTAAATGAAGAGTTGAAGTTCACTGTTCATCGTCTTGTCTCCACTTCTTGCGCCCATGCGCAGAACTTAATAGAAACGAAGGAGCTCAATTATATCATCAAAGCCACTAGTACTGATTGTGCAAATGGCTTTTGTGCAAGTTACAAGTTAAGTTAAAGAAAAAGAAAAGAAAGACAGTCAGTTTCTATGATATGATCTTGAGCACATACGTGCCATTTCCAAGAAGAACATTAGGAATCACTTTGAAGTCTTGAACCTCATTGATAAAGTACCAGAGGAAGTGTAGAATGAAATTAAAGATGTTGTTAAGGATGAACATGAAAAGGGACTGCCAAAGAAGAAAGCAAACCGGATGTCAGAAGAAATTGTGGTAATTTCCAAGAAGGGGAAAGAAACCAAAGCCAAGCAAGACAAAGATCTCAGGAAGAAGCTTAACAAAGAGTTTCAGAAAGGGAAACAGACATAGAAAAACAAGGAAAGCCTTTCAAAAGATCTCTTACAATCTTGAATTTGTATTCTGAAAGATATCAACAGACAAGATTGTGAATGATTTCAAAAAGATCGCATTAAGATGGAAGGAGTATATGGAAACACTGTACAGTAGAGATGTCAACATCCAAGGTATCTTAGAAGATATTCACTACTTACAAGAACCTCTAGTTCTACAAGATAAAGTTAGATCAGCTCTCTGGCCACAATCAAGTCAGAAGGCTGCAGGAACTGATTCATGAAATATGTTGACAAAAGAAGACTCAGTCAAGGTTGACCAAGCTATCCAAACAGATCTGAAGAGCAACACGGTGGCTAACCAATTGGAAGAGGTCAATTTCATTTCCAATACCTCAAAAAAGAGAGACTTAACCAGACTGTGATCCAATGGAGATTAGAATCCCACATGGAAAAAGAGATACCAGATATTTGGGACATTTTTGCTGATGCAGCCTGGGTAATCGAGAAAGCCAAAGAATACCCCAAAGAAGTCAGAATGTGTTTCTGTCTGTTAAAAGAAAAACTTTCGATTGTGTTGTGGTTAGCCGGCAGCAGGTGTGGATGGCTGAGGAGAGCAAGGACTCAGATGAGGGGCCAGGAACATTAGGGAGGGGACTGCTGCCTTCAGAGATTGTGGGGGCTGCCAGCAGCAATGAGCCTGTGTCAAGTGTGCATGTGCACAGGATTACTTGCAGGAAAGAGTAGCTGCAATAGCACAGGCAACTCAGGAGTAAGGCTGTAAGGTAATGGCTCCTCCTTCAAGAAGATAAAAGCCAGCTGTGAAGTGAACATTCTTTGCAGGAAGCAAAGACGTTTTGAAACTCAGCCTCGTGGACATTACAGTTGGTATTTGAAGGCTCTTGTGTTGTGAAATATGATTCTTGGCAGTCTTGCACAGTCTTGGCAAGGTTTGTGCTTATTAAAGTTAATTGGTTTGCAGCAGTTTTTTCACCAGGGATTCATACCACTCATTAAAAGATTTCTGTTCCCTTTGGTTATTGTTTGTGTTATTGGAAAAGGGTTGGGGTCAGAACAGATTGTGTCAATCATGTCAAATTGTGGAATAAGTTCAGAAAAATAGAAAACTCACAACATCTCATTGTCATCATGCAAAACTTATATACTGGCCACAAAGCTCCAGCACAGAGAGAACATGGTGAGAGAGACTGGCTCAAGGTTGGCAAAGGAGGGCTCTACACACACACACACACACACACACACAGAGCTATTTATTCAACCTACATGCAGAATACATATTTTATGGGAAACTGGAATAACAGAATAACAGAGTTGGAAAGGACCTTAGAGGTCTTCCAGTCCAACCCTTTGCTCAAGCAGAAGACCCTACACCATTTCCGACAAATGGCTGTCCAGGCTTTTCTTAAAAGCCTCCAGCGATGGAGCCCCCATAACTTCTGGAGACAAATTGTTCCACTGATTTATTGTTTTTACTGTCAAGAAATTTCTCCTTAGTTCTAGGTTGCTTATCTCCTTAGTTAGTTTCCATCCATGGCTTCTTGTCTTGCCTTCAATGGAATGGATTGGAAGAAGGAGAGTGTGGTTTTAAAACCGAAGGGAGAAGGATCTCCCTGCAGTATGTTGATGGCATTACCTTGAGGGCCCAGAAATGGAAAGGATCTGCAAGCCCTGGTACAAAATGTTAGATTAAAAGCAAATATAAAGAAGGCCCAATTAAAGACAACAGGAATAAAAAACAGCAGCAGGTGAGAGGGGGGAGCTAACATGGCAATGGAGCATATGTTTCCCTGCTGAGACCCTTATGATATTTTCTCTTTTATATAAACACCAAAAGCCTTAGCATTGACAAGCTATCAAAGTGGTGATTTTGGACCACACATTACTTTGGATTGATTGATTGATCAACCATGAAAAATAAATGAACAAGCAACCAAGGAATAATATGCAGACCAGTGGTGGGATTCAACATGTGAGCGTGGCTTGGTCAGCATGGCGTGGTTTAGTGGGAATGGCAGGGGAAGGATATTGTAAAATCTCCATTCTCACCCCACTCCAGGGGGAAGGTTACTGCAAAATCCCATTCCCTCCCCACCCTACTAACCTGCTTTCCAGCTCCATTCTCCTGTGTAGGGCAACCAAGGAGACCCAGCCAATCAGCTGGGACTCAATGGCAGGCAGAGAAGAGATGGGGTTGGCAGGGCCAGTGAGAGGTGGGATTGGCCGGTTCTCTGGACTACTCAAAATTTCTGCTACTGGTTCTCCAGGACTGGTCAGAACCTGCTGAATGCCACCTCTGATGAAGACTAACATTTCCTAGAGGAGTCATGGTGGTGCAGTGGTTAGAATGCAATATTGCAGGCTATTCACTCACTGTCAGAAGTTTGATCCTCAACGTCTCAAGTTTGACTTAGCCTTCCATCCTTCCAAGGTCAGTAAAATGAGGAGCCAGGTTGTTGTAGGGCAAGACGCTGACTCTACACCACTTAGAGGGGGCTGTAAAGCACTGGGATGTCTAAACGTTGTAGCTAAGTCCTTGGGAAAAAAAAATCAAATACCACAATTTGGCTATACCTACAAAACAGAATTGTGCGTGCCATGGTATTTGTTACCTATGAGAGTCTTTGGAAGCCAGAGTTGCACTGTGGAGAAGCAGGATTAGAAGACTATTGATGCTTTTAAATGTTGATGGTGTCGCAAAAGAATACCAAAAATACCAGCCAAGAAAACAAATCAATGGATCATTGAACAAATCAATCCAGAGTTTTTATTTGAAGTGCAAATGACTAGGTTCAAATTATCCTACTTTGGACACTTCATTCACGAGGGACATTAGGTCACATTAGGGACAGATCATCATGGAGAAAATGTATCTATGTCTTCTCTAACAGTCAATGCCAACTTGATAGCACATAATGAGAAAAAAAAAATGTAATAGGGAGAAGAGGCATCTGTCAGCTGCCTATCTTCACTTTCTTTAAAGCTCTCTAGCAACTGCCATAACCAGGTGGGGGAGGAGAAGAGTGCTGGAGGTGTGAAAGAATGGTGTGGGAAAGTGGGGAGTATGGATGCTGACAGGAACCAGAGGTGCCAACAAGCCATCTTTCTGCCTTCAAAGACTGGCCCTGGGAAAGGAATTTACAGTCTAGGCTCCCAACAGGACCTGATTGGACTGTTCTCCCAGCAGGAGAGAACAGAGATTGCTTTCAAGATATGAAAGCAATCCTCAAGCAATTGAGGATTGCTTTCAAGATATGATTCTTGCATGGTTTTTCTTCAGAGCTTGCCTTGCTCATGCTGCACTCAGCATCTCTAGCAAAAGTACCTTTTCTCTAACATCCATGGAGTCCAGGGTCATTCTTTCCTAGGAATAAACTGTGGCCAGTCTGGCAGTAGGCAAGCTCTGCTACAACAGTCAACCAGGTCTACTGAAGTGACTGAGCAAAAAATGAGAAACCACAAAAGTGGCTTGGAAGAAGCTGAAGCTTGCAGAGGCTCCCCTTCCAAACCGCATCACCCTATAAAGAGGAGCTCAAATGGCTGGGGAATGTGAGCATCGGTGAAGAAGCCCCGAAACTCCAGTGGTCACTCATCCTGAGGATGAAAGATGAAGATGTAGATGTTGAATCCTGTCAGCTGCCAGCCCCTCCAGCAGCTGAATCAGAGGAGAAGGAGGAGACATGGGAGTCAGGGTCAGCATCAAGGCAACCCAGGAGCTCCGAGGGGGAAGAGGGAATGGAGTTGGCAGAGGGAAAGAGACAAAGGCAGAGCCTGGGCTGTCCATCAGCCCTCAGATGAAGAGTCAAGAGCCTCCAGATCTGGAGGTGGCTGATGAGGAGGAAGAACAGCTGGGCCCAGTGCCTGACAGAATGCAGAGGAGAGGAAAGGAGAGGAGAGCAGTAGAAATCTGTGGGTTGGTCCTTGGGACAGAAGAGCTGCTAGTGAGGCCCCACCCTAGCTCTGGGGATAAAAGTCAGGGGGAGGAGATGAATAGATGTGGCAGACAACTATTCATCTTCCAGCCAGATGGACTTGTTAGTCTCTAAGATAAACTTTTTTCTGGGGCTGCAGGCATTCCTAATTAAGGAATCTTTTGAGTTCACATCAGAGGGTTTGTTGTGTTTGGGGAACTGGGTCAGAACAGCGGAAGAGAAAACCCTCAGCATAACATACACCAGGGGGAGGTGCAGAGCCAAGAGACATGAGTGACATGGTGGCTCTTAAATTCTGCGCATGGGCACAAGAAGTGGAGACAAGACGATGAACAGTGAACTTCAACTCTTTATTTAACATTGTGGAACAGAGCAAAAACTACGGCAGCAATAGCCCTTTTTATAGGCAAGCTGCTGATCAAATAACCAATAAGAAATGGGAAGCGTTAGTTCCCTTAACCAATGAGAGAGGCCCACTAATAGCCAATCAGATTCTCCAGAATGGACCAATCAGATGTCGCTATTATCGGCCAATCAGAAGTGTAGGGCCAGAACCCTGCACTTTTCTAAAGGTTTTAATAATCTTTATTAAGCACTTTTATTCATTCACAACAACCCTTCCCCCTGGGTTCCATTTAAGGGGTGTGGTGATGTAATCTTTGAGGTAGGCAGGTTGTTTAGATTGTCTGTTAGATTTTTGCTGTCCCCCCGGGTGCTTGTTTATAATCTTGCTTGGGCAGGATGTTTTCTGGTGAGTAGGTTGCCTCCGGTCCTTCATTTAAAAATTTGGTACTGCAATTGTCTTCGTTCTCCTCTTGCCTTTGTGGGCTTGCTTCTGACAAGGTGTCTCTTTGAGGCAAGTCCACCACCCTCTCTGATTCTTCCGAATGCTCACTTCTTCCGCTCGTGCTTTCTGGCGTTTCGAACTCGGTCTCCTTGGCATCTCCTCCGCCCTCCGTTTGGAAGTTACCGGAGTCGGAGAAACGAGGTTGCAGCCTTGAACGCAGCTGATCAATATGGCGCTTCCATATTCTTCCATCGTGACTTTTTACTCAGTACAACCTGGGTCTTGTGACTTGGATTACAGTTGCCTCGACCCACAACGGATCACCAGAAAAGTTTTTAATGAAGACTAAATCACCTATCTGGAATTCGCGGCATTTCCCACTGGATCCATGTGGTTTTTCTGGTTCGTATGATGGGTGTAGTCGGTCAAGGTGGGAGCGGAGTTTTCGTCCCATTAACAATTCGGCCGGACTTTTGTTGGTGACGCTGTGCGGAGTGATGTGTTGAAGAAGGAGTATCCGGTTAATCTTATCTTCGATATCGCCATAGTCCATTTAATGTAGGGTCTTTTTGACGATTTGTACCATGTGCTCGGCTCTTCCATTGGCTGCAGGATGTACCGGCGAAGTTAGCACATGGCGAATACCACGGTCCGCCAAATACTGTTCAAAAGAAAGCACGGTAAACTGGCGGCCGTTGTTGGATACCAGAACGTCTGGCAGTCCATGGGTTGTGAATAATCTGTTCAATTTTCTTATGACGGATTCCATTGTGGTACTTTTCATTTCATGGATTTCAAGCCAGTTTGAGTAGGCATCCACTGTTACTAGGAATGTGTGTCCTTTGGTAGATCCGGCAAAGTCAATATGAATAGGGGACCATGGTCCCCTGGGTATTTCCCACACTGTTGGGGTTGCTTTCGGTGGGGCATTGCTAACTTCCTGGCATTTGCAACAAGTCTTTACCCAGGCCTCGATTTGCTTGTCGATACCCGGCCACCACGCATAGCTTCGTGCGAGCACCTTCATGCGCACTATGCCGGGGTGGCCTTCATGCAAGGTTTTCAACACCTTTCATTGCAGCCACTCTGGGACAACAACTCTATCCCCCCAATTGATGCAGCCTTTCTGTGAAAACAGTTCAGTCTGTTGATTCTTGAAAGGACTGAAGTTGTCAGGGATTTGATCCAATGGCCATCCTCGCTCGACCCAGCTAAGAACTCACACCAAAACGGGATCATGTTTGGTTTTGATCGCGATATCTCTAGCTGTCAGTGGTGGTGATTGAAGTGCTTCAATCTGGAGTGTCACGACGGTTGGAGCTGGGTTGTTAACGGTTTCAGGAAGTGGTGCATGGCTTAGTGCATCAGCGTGGGGGATGGCCTTCCCCGGCGGTGTTGCAGTTTATAATTATATGCAGCCAAGAATTCTGACCAGCGAGTCATTCTGGGAGATGATATGTAAGGGGTTGGCTTGTCCCCCGCTATAATCCCCAGCAAAGGTTTGTGGTCAGTGACTACAGTAAAAACTCACCCATAAATATATTCATGAAATCATTTAACAGCAGAAACGACAGCAAGAGCCTCTTTATCAATTTGACTATAGTTGCATTCAGTTTTTGATAGCGTTTTTGAAAAGTAGGCAATAGGGACTTCACTACCGTTTGGTAACACATGGCTCAAAATGGCACCCACTCCGAATGGTGATACATCACATGTAATCGTTAACGGCAAAGTCTCATTATACTGCATTAAAACAGCGTCTGAAGTCAATAAGTTTTTTACTTGTTGGAACGCATGTTCCTCTCGGTGTCCCCAGACCCAGGTTGCCTTTTTGTCCAACAGATGATGTAGGGACTCGGCTACAGTCACTTTATGGGGCAGGAACACATTGTAGAAATTGATAAGGCCCAGGAAAGCTTGGAGATCGGTCTTATTTCGGGGCCTTGGAGCATTTTTGATCGCCCTAAGCTTGCTATCGGTGGGGTGAATGCCTTGTTTATCGATTAAGTACCCCAAAAATTCTACCCTATCCGTACACAACTGACACTTATTTTTTTTTACTTTAAGGCCAGAGTCTTTAAATTTCTGGAGAACTAATCTCAGGCGCTCCCTTAGTATTTCTCTAGTCGGAGCAGCAATTAGAATGTCATCAAAATAAGGTACAACCCCTTTTATACCCTGTAGTAGTCTCTCCATCAAGCTCTGAAAAATTCCTGGGGCCACGCTAACTCCAAATTGGAGTCGGTTGCACTTAAATGCACCTCGGTGCATAACTATCGTTTGTGCCTCTGCCATTTTTTTGTCTACAGGCACTTGTTGGTATGCCTGTGCTAAATCCAATTTAGCTAAGACTTTTCCACCCCCTAAGGAATGGAGAAGGTGTTGTACCACCGGTACCGGGTAAGCGTTCTTTTGAAGGGCATGATTCAGGGTGGCTCGGTAGTCCCCACAAATTCTTAACGATCCATCCGGCTTGATGGGTGTTACGATTGGGGTTTCCCAGGGAGCGTTCTAACACACCCTGGGCTATCAATTTATCAAGCTGCTCGTCAATCTTTGGTTTAAGGGAAAATGGAACTTGATGGGGCTTAAGGCGGATGGGAGCTACTTTGGAGTCAAGGTTAAATGATATCGGGGTCCCCTTGTACTCGCCTAATTTCTCTGTAAAGACGTCCTGGAACTTTTAGACGATGGCCTCTTCCCAGTCGTCGCTGTTGGTTCGGTGAATGCCGGCTACTTCAATTCCAAGTGGGGCAAACCATTGGAGGCCTAACAAGCTAGGTTGATCCCGGTCGACTACGGTCAGTGGTAGGGATGCAGTACGATTTTTAAATGAGGCACGGACTTTGCTGGATCCGATGACTGGAATTCGATTTCCCTGACAGTCTTTAAGTATGATTCTTTGGAATCTGAGGTCTTGCCACCGGACGGTGGGGATTAATTGTTTAAGGGTCTTCCAGGAAACCATCAAGAGGGACGATCTGGAATCGACTTCCATCAGGCAGGTCTGGTTTTCGATGGCGACTTTCACCCGGATCTTCTTGGCATCTAATGATGAGGCGTGACCAATCGTAATGGTTTGGTGTTGCTCTTCCTGCTTTGTTGACTGGGCTAGTGGTTTGTTTCTGTAGGACTGGTTGTTCCATTGGTGAGTTAAGTTTTCTTGATTCAGAGGACGACTTCCTGTGGGCTGGCGGTAGTTGGTCCCCCTCTGAGGTGGGTTGGATCCTTGCTTGCTTCTACAAACTCTTCCGATGTGACCTCTTTTCCCGCATACATGGCAGAGTGCATCGAGGAATTTGCAGTCTGATCATGGGTGGTTTGCCCCACAACCAGCGCATTGGTACTGCACTCTCTGGTTACGTTGATGGCGTTGGTCTCGTTCAGACCGGAGCCTGTTGACCTCTTCATCGCTTTCTGATGACGATTCTAGGTCCTTGGGGTGGGCTGTCATTGTCTGTCCCTCCAGGTGAGGTGAGATTTCGCCGGCGAGTTGGCGGAGTGGGGCGTGGGTGCAGCGCATTCGTGCAGCCGACTTCCTGGTTGCTTCTGCTGCAGTAGTGTCAGTGATGGCATCTGCAAGGCTAATGTCGCCTTTCGCCATCAGCTTACTCTGCAAGTGGGGTGCATCTAATCCCAGAATTATTTGGTCTCTCAGGGCCTCTTCGAGGTCGGCAAACCCGCAGAGGCCTCCCAAATTCCAGAGATTCGCTATGAAATCCGCAACGCTTTCTCCCTTCCGCTGGTCTCTCTGATAAAATTCATGTCTTCGAACAAGCGTTGGTATGATCAGTGCGTAGTGGGCCCGTAGAAGGGGCTTCACCACATGGATTTCACCTCAGCTGGTTTGGCTAGTGCCATGGCCATTTTAAAAACGGTCGGCCCGCAGTGAGTTAGGAATGCCGCTCGCTTCTTTCTGGTAGTGGCATCCTTTAAGTTGTTGGTCTCCAGAAACATCTGGAAACGGTCCATATATTAGTCCCAGTCTTCTTGTGCCAGGTCGAATGGAGTGGGTGGTATGACGCTGCTAGACATGGTTCAGCCATTGGTGCGTCTTCAGCAATGTGCTCTGTTTGGCGCTCTGTAGTGCTCAGTCAGCTCTGACGTCTCCAAATCCCACCCTCGTTGCCAGTGTTAAGTTCTGTGCATGGGCGCAAGAAGTGGAGACAAGACGATGAACAGTGAACTTCAACTCTTTATTTAACATTGTGGAACAGAGCAAAAACTACGGCAGCAACAGCCCTTTTTATAGGCAAGCTGCTGATGAAATAACCAATAAGAAATGGGAAGCGTTAGTTCCCTTAACCAATGAGAGAGGCCCGCTAATAGCCAATCAGATTCTCCTGAACGGACCAATCAGATGTCGCTATTATCGGCCAATCAGAAGTGCAGGGTCAGAACCCTGCACTTTTCTAAAGTTTTTAATAATCTTTATTAAGCACTTTTATTCATTCACTTTTTATTAATTCACAACAGTGGCCAGGGTGAAGAAGAGCTCCAGGGGGAGCCAGATAAGCAGGAAGATCTGGTGGAACAAACCAGAAGGGTATTGAGGGATGCCTTTTGGAACTGGTGAGCCAAAGACCTCCTTGATAAGTTGGTGGAACATTACCCATGCTGGGGCCAGCAGGAAATGGTGCAGCATCGCAGATGGCCGTGGGGGAGGGTGGCAACCTCTCCTGGGCCTGCTCCGGCCCAAGCAGCTCCAGCTCCATCTGCTCAAGTTGTGCAGCCCCTTTCACAAGTGCGGGGGCATCCTGCTGAGAAAGGGGGTGCCAAGGCTCCCCACCCTGGGGTTAAGTACAGGGGAGACCCAAAACAACTGATTTTTTTCCTCACCCAGGTATGGAACTATATGCAAGAGTACAGAGCAGACCTGGCTAACAAAGCAGCCTGGGTGAGGTGCTGACTATGCCCCTGGAAGGCACTGCAGCAGAGTGAATGGTCTTTCTACACAATACAATGTGCCAGAGCTCCAAAGCTTTGATCAGCTCATTATGGCCCTATGTAAGCAATTTGAAGACCCACTTGCCCAATGCAAGGTGTGGATTTGCATCAAAACCATCAACTGGGGTTGTAGAGAGGTTGTAGCCTACAACTAACAGATCCCGTGAGCTGGTCTGCCAGACTGGCTGGAAGACATCCTGATAGAATGCTTCAAAGATGTTCTCAATGATGGTGTATACAACACTTGAATCTCATGGGAAGCCTCCCCTCCCCCCACAATATCCTCTGCCAGTGCTATGTGTTAGCCAAGGAGGTGGAAATTGACCTGGACAGGTCCTGCAGCTACAACGCCCTTGAATGGCACTGTTCACCCCCTCCCCTAGTGAAGAAGAACACCCCGAGAGCACCTGGATGCAATCTCAGCCCCAAGCAAGCGTTGACCCACATGATGCTTCAAGGGTCATTCTTTCTTAGGGAGCAAGCTGTGGCCAGTCTGACAGCATCACTTCATTGCCAAACCACAATTAAATAGTGACCTACAATATAACTTTGGAAGGGTCAATGAAACTTTCAAAACCAGCTCCCTGCTCAGTGCAGGAATTCAGATTAAATCATCGCTAACGGATAACTGGGCAGCCTCTGTTTCAACAAACCCACTGCAAGGAAATCCATCTGCCTCTTATAATTGGACGCTCTGTTGAACTGCTCTTATTATTAGACTGTTTTTCCGAATGTTCAGTCAGAATCTGGCTTCCAGTAAATTAAATGCATTATTTCATGTCCCGTATTGTGGGATGATAGAGAAGGGTGCTGACTTTCTTCTTTGTGACCCTTTGTTATCATAATATTCAGGTTTTCTTCTCTTCAGTTCTAACATTTTCAGTTCTTCACTCTTTTCTTGTAAGATACTATTTGGTCAACCTTGTTAACCTTTTCTGATGCTCTTCCTCTGGTTTGAATCCTGTAGCACAAAGTTCAGTATTCAAGGTGCAGTATGACTGAAGTAGAATGTAGTAGAACTATGACTTCTTGTAAATTGGCTAATACAATTCTCTTTTTTCCCCCTACCTAAACTTACAGTCGTCTTTTAGCAGATACATGACATGCATCGCGTGTCAAGAGTCAGTTTGGTCTGGGTGGTGTGAAATACAGTGCTTAGATGAACAAAATGGCTCAACAAAAAGGGATAGGAATTTCCTACATAAAATCAGGCTTTAGAGCATGGGAGCCCTGTGGAGATTATCTGTCCAAGAATAAAAGGAAAAAGAAATAAAAACAGTGGTGGGAGTTTATTATAAGTATCTGGGAAAACATGAGGATGAAATATTTCTGCACCAGATGACCCAGCTCTCAAAGAAGGATCAGATAGCGATTAAGGGTTTTTTCCCCCCAGATATTTGTTGGAAATTTAGTCCAAGAAATTATTGTGCTCTCTCACAGAGAACTGTCAAAGTGCCAGTAGATCTTAGGCAGCAAGTGGATGGCGAAATGGTTAAAGTGGCAGAATGTTTCAGTTCCTGTTTTCCATCTGTTTTCTCTCAGAAGGTGAATGAACCCTCAGCAACCCTCACTCTTCCACTGGACGATGAGGGTGGGAGGTGATCTGACACTCAAGATAAGCAAGGAGAAAGTAAGGGAATTCCTACTTAATCTAAATGAATTAAAGACTCCAAGGCCAGATAAATTACACCCTGGGGTGTTGGAGGAATTTTTTTTTCTCTTCAAGTTAATCTTGACTCCTGATGACTGCCTGGATAAGTCCTTCACAGTCTCCAAGGCTTCTAATTTGATGCCTTACCTGCTGCCCCCCATAGGCTTCCTGTTGAAGGAACTAGAATGGTTCCACTCTCTTGTGTTAATACAAATTGGTGAAGCCTTGGTGAGACCACACTTGGAATACTGCCTTCAGTTTGGTTGCCACAATATAAAAAGACATTGGAACTTAGGAAAGAGTGAAGAGAAGAGCCACACAGATTATTAGAGGACTGGAGGCTGAAACATATGAAGAACAGTTGCAGAAACTGTTAGTATGTAAAATCTAGTGAAAAGAAAGACTAGGGATAACATGATAACAGTGTTCCAATATTTGAGGGTTGCTACAAGGAAGGGGGATGTCAACCTATTCTTCAAAGCACCTGAGGGCAGGACAAGAAAGTAATGGATGGAAACTAATCGAGGAGAGAAGCAACTTAGAACTATCACCTTGCTATGCCTGCCATGCCATGCTTCACTTGCTGAAATGGGGAAGGGAATTTGGGGTGAGATAGAAAGGATGGAATGAGGACAATTGAAACTGCTATTTTGTGCTGTCCCATGGGAACTGTCGGTTGTTCCAAGGCCACTCTATGGAATGCAGAACCATCCAGCCCACCAAGTCAGGGACTATTACCAAAACAATTTATTTAAATATAATTGGATAGTTACTGATAACCAAGGGGAAATGGGGAATAGTTAACTTCCTACTTTGGGTGTAAAAAGCTCAGATCCAGCTTTGCTTCTTCTGTAGCCACTTGGCTTCAGTAAAGTGTACTTTTGGATACTCATGAGCCTAAGAGTCTTTCTTTTCTAATGGACCAAGCTGGGATGGTTGACACCACAGCCAGTTGGGAACTGGGCTCTGCAAAAAGCAGGCAAATGTGAAAAATTCCATTTGAGCAAACTGCATGTGTGCGCATTAAGCCATCCCCTTCCCTCCCCATCGCCACCAGTTTGTGGAGTCGAAAAGGTTGGGGACTCCTGCTATACACCCAAATTATTTACAGGAAATTAGACTCTGTTGCAACAATGAATATGATTTTAGAATTAACATATCAAATATCAAGGTGGTTGTATTTGACAGGGAAAATGGAGTCATAAATTATATTTTATTTTTTCAAAATTAAAATTGGAAAAATTCTAGAACAAGGAGATAAATCTGTGTATTGGTAAAAAATGTTTGCCTATTTAGATGGGAGATAATGGAGAAAATTGAAGATCTGCCAAACCTGGTAGAAGGATCATGTTTGACTGAGAAGAAAGTCTGTTTCTTGGGGTGCAGGATCTTCCACAGAGAAGCAAAATGGGAGCTACGTGGGATAATTTACAAACAGTCTTGGAGGGCAGAGACACACACAGTTTGGCAGATGGCAACCCCTGATTCAACTTCTTTTGGATCAGAAGGAAAGCAGAGTCTGATGAAAAGACAGCAGGAAATGCCATGACTGTAGCCAGAGCGAGAAGTGAAAACAAAGACACAAATGCCAGAACAAAGCCAAGAAAGTTCCATGAAGCCATCAAGTCAAGCTTGAAGTGAAAGAGGCTTTGTCTTTCATGACCTCCTGTGTTTTGTCCGCAATATCAATAGCTATTCCTGATAACGGGAAGATAGGCAGTTACTCTGTGCTCAAGTGACTTCTTCTTTTTTTTTTAATACAAGTTTTATTAATTTTTTACAACAAACACAAACACATAAAACATGTGACATAACATAAAAACATCATCATTCTTCATAAATTTACAAGCAGTGTATCGGTTGGTTTACCACTCCTTTTTGTGCATCCATTTCATAGTCATCATAATAATTATGTTGCATAATAACTCATATCATCAATCAACAACCATATATCCCAATATCACTATTGAACAATCATTTGACTGTAATTTAACTACCGTATATACTCGAGTATAAGTCGAGTTTTTCAGCCCATATTTTGTGCTGAAAAAAACGCCCTCGACTTATACTCGAGTCAGATTCCCCTCTGAAAAAAAAATGGTGTGGAGCTCCGAAGCTGGGCAGCCGCTTCCCTGCTTCCGTGTTTCCTTTGCAACTTTTAAGCATGGGAGGGGGAGGCTTTTCTGAGCTCCAGGCTGAAAAAGCAACGCGAGCCGAGGTCGCTCCACTCAGTTTCATTTCCTCAGCTCCAGCTGCTTTCAGTCCACTCGGGAGGAGGAGGAGGGGGAGGAGGAGGGGGAGGCTTTTCTGAGCTTTAGGCTGAAAAAGCAACGTGAGCTGAGGTCGCTCCACTCAGTTTCATTTCCTCAGCTCCAGCTGCTTTCAGTCCACTCGGGAGGAGGAGGAGGGGGAGGAGGAGGGGGAGGCTTTTCTGAGCTTTAGGCTGAGAAAGCAACGCAAGTGGAGGTCGCTCCACTCAGTTTCATTTCCTCAGCTCCAGCTGCTTTCAGTCCACTCGGGAGGAGGGGGAGGCTTTTCTGAGCTCTAGGCTGAAAAAGCAACGCGAGCTAAGGTCGCTCCACTCAGTTTCATTTCCTCAGCTCCAGCTGCTTTCAGTCCACTTGGGAGGAGGGGGAGGGGGAGGAGGAGGGGGAGGCTTTTCTGAGCTTTAGGCTGAAAAAGCAACGCGAGCTGAGGTCGCTCCACTCAGTTTCATTTCCTCAGCTCCAGCTGCTTTCAGTCCACTCGGGAGGAGGGGGAGGGGGAGGAGGAGGGGGAGGCTTTTCTGAGCTTTAGGCTGAGAAAGCAACGCAAGTGGAGGTCCCTCCACTCAGTTTCATTTCCTCAGCTCCAGCTGCTTTCAGTCCACTCGGGAGGAGGGGGAGGGGGAGGAGGAGGGGGAGGCTTTTCTGAGCTTTAGGCTGAAAAAGCAACGCAAGTGGAGGTCGCTCCACTCAGTTTCATTTCCTCAGCTCCAGCTGCTTTCAGTCCACTCGGGAGGAGGGGGAGGAGGGGGGGGGAGAGAGAGAGAGATCATAAGAACGGCTCTTGGTTTTTTCTTGCAAGGGAGAGAGTGACTCCTGCCTACCACTGTCATCATCATCATCTTTTGCGTTAGTGAATCAATCAAACCTTTCATGATAGTGAGATCGTTTCCCAAATTTCCCTTAAACCAGGGAAGAAATCAGAAACAAACCTTTGGGCTGAGAATAAGCTTGTTCCTATGATGCCATTTTTGTTCACTTCAGTGTGAAAAGTGTGAAAAAACACACTTCTTTTTCTTCATCTTCTTGTTCCCTATTTACTGGTCTCTTTCAAAGAGGAAATTGTGAACATCAAACTTATTCTCAACTGTCCTAGTGAAAGTTTTTATTGGCATCTATTTTTATTTTTGAAATTTACCAGTAGCTGCTGCATTTCCCACCCTCGACTTATACTCGAGTCAATAAGTTTTCCCAGTTTTTGTGGTAAAATTGGGTGCCTCGACTTATATTCGGGTCGACTTATACTCGAGTATATACGGTAATTCATACTTAAACGAGATAACTATAGTTTAATTAATTTATTTTATAACAGATCATAAAATCATACCAAATCTATCTTAATAAAATATTTTTAAAATATTATCAAAACCAAAAAGAAAAAAAATGCATATCCTAGGTTTCTAAATATTCTATTATTATATTGTATTATCGAACCATTGATAAAAAAGATCCCAAACTTCATAAAAATGTTTATCTTCTTGTTCTCTAATTTCAAATGTCAATCTGCTCATTTCAGCACATTCCAATATTTTCTCAATGATTTCTTCCTCTAATGGTATTCTCTCACTTTTCCAATTTTTAGCAAATACAATCCTGGCCGCTGTTAATACATTTACAATCAAATATTTTAAATTTTTATTGTATATATCAGGTAAGATTCCCAATAAAAAATCTCCGGTTTCAAGTCTATATGTTTCTTTGTCATTTTTTCCAACCATATGCGAATTCTAGTCCAGTATTTCCTGGCCTCCTCACAAGTCCACCACATATGGTAATATGAACCAGGAATCTGATGACATTTCCAGCATTTTTCAGATTTGTTCTTAAACATTCTTGCAATTTTTGTCAGGGGAAAGTGCCACCTATAAAACATCTTATACAAATTTTCTTTATATGCTGTTGACATTGTCATTTTATAATTTTGAGACCACAACTTTTTGCCATTTCTCTAAATCAATCCCATATCCAAAATTCTTCCCCCAAGCAATCATTGTTTCTTTAACTTGTTCTTCCTCCAATTTAATTTCCAACAAATAATTATATAATTTTTGATCACTTTTTCATTAGTACCTGTCAATATCCTATCTAAGTCAGTCAATTTATCATAGAATCCTTCCATTTTAGAATCTTTAAGATACCTTGAATGTATTTGCGCGTATGAAAACCAATTCATCTTTATACCTTGTTCTTCTAAACTTTGCATCGTTTTAAGTTCACCCTTTTCATCTAGTAATTTCCCATATCTAACTGTTTGTTCCTTCTTATAAGTTATAGGATAAGAAAAAGCTTCAATAGTTGATAACCAAACTGGGATTTTCAAATAACATTGTTTCTTAATTTTCTCCCAATTCAACGAAAATAACGATTCCCATATATAATGCCTTCTAAAATAACCCTGCGATTTAGTTCCCTTATACCATAGAAAGGCATGCCAACCCAATAATAAATCATGTTCTTCTAATGCCAACAATCTAGTCTTTCTTAACGTTATCCATTCTTTAGCCCACATTAAATTTGCAGCTTGATAATACAACTCCCAATTAGGAAGGCCAAATCCTCCTCTAATTCTAGCATCCTGTAAGAGTTTTAATTTTATTCTCGCTTTCTTACCTTGCCATATATACTTCAACACAATTTTATTTAATTCTTCAAAATAGTCCTTACCTAACCTAATTGGTATTGTTTGAAACAAATATCAAATTCTAGGTAAAATATTCATCTTAATTGTTGAAATTCTACCTATCAATGACAATTGTAAATTTTCCCATTTTTTCAGGTCAGATGCTATCTGCTGTTTAAGTTTAACATAGTTATTCTCTTTCAGTGCAGCACATCTTGACGTCAAACATATCCCCAAATATTTAACTTTATTTGTAACTTGAATTTTCAATAGGTCTGTCAGCTCTTCTCTTTGTCTTAATAGCATGTTCTTTGTCAAAATCTTTGTTTTGTCTTTATTTATTTTCAAGCCAGCCATCTCACCGTACATCTCTATCTTTCCCAATAGTTTTGAAGCTGTCTCTAGAGGATCTTCCAAAATAAAGACCAGGTCGTCTGCAAAGACTTGCAATTTGAATTCCTCCTTTTTAACTTTCATTCCTTTTTTATTTGTATCCTCTCTAATATTTCTATTTAACACTTCCAAAGTTAATACAAATAACAAAGGAGATAATGGACATCCTTGTCTTGTACCTTTTTTAATATTAATAGAGTCTGTGAATTCTCCATCTATCATTACTTTTGCTGTTTGCTTATAATATATGGCTTCTATTGCTTGAATAAATTTTCTAGCAAAGCCCATCTGTTCCAATAATAATAGCATAAATCTCCAATTCACATTATCAAATGCCTTTTGGGCATCTAAGAATATCAAAGCCATTTGTTTTTCAGGGTGCGCCTCGTAATATTCCAACGTGTCCAGGATTACCCTCATATTGTCTTTAATTTGTCTCTTTGGTAAAAATCCATTCTGATCAGAGTGAATAAATTTTTAAAAATATTTTTTTAGCCTCTCTGCCAAGATTGAAGCAAAGATTTTATAGTCTGCATTCAATAAGGAAATAGGTCTATAGTTCTTAATTTGTAATGGGTCAACCCCTTCTTTTGGAATAAGTGTAATATAAGCTTCTGACCATGTTTTAGGTATTTTCTTATTTGTCATAACTTCATTCATGACTTCTAATAGTGAAGTGCTCAACGGTTCTTGTAGTGTTCTATAAAATTCTGCCGGGAGACCATCTGGTCCTGGTGCTTTTCCATTGTTCTGTCTATTAAGTGCTTCAGTTAATTCCATCATTGTTATAGCACTTTCTAGCATTTCCCCAGTTTCATCAGGTATCTTAGGTAGGTTAGCATTTTGTAAATACTGTTTAATTTTTTCCTCATCAAGATCCTCCTGTTTATATAATTGTCCATAAAAGTCTCGAATAATTGCCTTTTTCTCTTTATTACCTTACTTTATTAGCAAATTTGACCTTGATTATCTATTAACTGTAATATTTTCCTTGATTCTTTCTCTTTTCTCAGTTTATATGCCTACCATCTACCTGGCCTATTTGCATCTTCAAAATAGTTCTGTTTAGCACTTCTATTTTTTTGTGCCAGTTCTTCTTTCTCTGCTTGATCCATTTTATGTTTAATTATATCCATTTTAAGTTTAATATCTTTTTTCTGTGGAGTTTTTTGTAATTCTTTTTCCAGTTTTTTATGATCATCTTCTAAAGCTTTAATCATTTGCCTCTTCCTAATGTTCTTTTTCTTTGTATAGTCTATTATTAATCCTCTTGCATATGCCTTCATTGTATCCCAAACATTCTGTATTGAAGTATCTTCTTTTTTGTTTTCATTAAAGAAGGCCAATTCTTTTTCCATCCATTGTGTAAAGTTTTTTTTCCTTTAAAATAGTATTATTTAATGTCCATCTAGATCTTCTTTTTTGTCCTTTTCATTTAATTATCATTAGATTGTGGTCTGCTTAAGTGACTTCTGAGGAGAGACCAGCATGGTCCTCTGCATGGATCATGCCCTCAGGGCCACCACCATCTGTCCTGCTTTGTCAGCTTGAAGGCAGCCTTCTCCCTGAGCTTTTATGCTACCGTTGGAAGTCCCTTGGCTGTTGAAGCCCTTCTGTGATAAACAGGATGTTGGAAGTAATAAGATCTGAAAATGCCCCTGCTTGGTCTAATCTGTCTTCTCTGATCTCAGTGAAGCTCTTAACGCACTCTTCATCCCGACCAGCCCCTCAGTAAATCCTGGTAATTTGAGAGAGTCAATCATCTGTCTTGGAAGTGGATTTGGCTGACTAGCATTTTCCTTTCTCGGTGTATAAGTGGAAAAGTAGCGGCTAAACTCAGTTGCTGCTCTGAATCGGATATTAACAGCATCGGCCTTTTGATGCTCATTCCTCTGCCTGGGAGAGTTAGAGTTTCTCCAGATGACCCATTTTCAGGGAGATGCTGGTTCTTTTGTGGCTCAGACTAGAAATCCTGCCTGTCACTTCACAGTAATCTCCTAATGTAGTCCAGCATTTCAGAGTTTGCTAGCCTGGAGGTGCCTGGAGGTCCCCAACTGGGGTGAGATTTGAACTGGAGCCTTTTCAGCTCAGACTTTCTTGCTTTGCTGCTGCTTTCTTCTTCTGGAGGGTCCCTATTTTGCAAGGGTTGGTGAACTCTCTTGCTCAGCAGTGCCAAACTTCCCAAAAAAGCTTCAAAAGATTTTTTCCACAGAAGATCTCAGGGGCCTGGGGTAGTAATGGACCTCATCAGGATGGTAGTTGGCCAGAAGAAGCTGAGTGTGGTGGCCACTGTGTTCTCAGTAAGAGAGGACTTTTTGCTTCTCTGGCATTTTCCTGAGTCAGGCTGAGAGCTCAGAAGACCATCCAGCACAGAGCAACCCCTGATTCCTGCTTTGGGGGCGCTCAGTACCTCCACCCTCCCCTCTGACCTTCACCAGGATCCATCAGCTTCTACTCTCCTCCAGCACTGGGCCTGGGATAGAATGCTTGGATCCTGCTGGTGGCTGTGGTTCCTTCAGATACATTTCTCTCCATACAACTCCCTTCCCCATTCAATACAAAGCAAACTAGCTCCACTCTTCTTGATAAGCAATGCCAAAAAAAAAAAAAAAAAAAAGCGGATGTTAGCAGACAAGACAAAGAAAGGAAACAGGGCCTGTTGCTCCCTCCAAGCGAAAGAGCAGCTGGTTCCCACAATCCAGGACTGGAGAAGGCATGTTTTACTTATTTGTTTAACTTGATCTGGTCTCACCTTTCCACAGTCTGATGCTTGCTAGGACGCTGAATGTGTTGAAGTCTTGAAGGCCCCCACCTGGCAGCTTGGCAGACCCCTTGAGCTGGGAATTGCTGGAAAGCGGAGGGAAGCAGATATGGGTCACTGAAGAAGACCCAGAGCTAAGGAGAGCAGAGGATTTATTCAAAGGGGTGAATTACAGGCTGAGCCATTTCTTCTGGGACTTTCCTCTTTTAAGATCTCTGTCCACCACTGCTTTTCTCCTCTAAGTGGACATTTAGACCAGAAAAGAACCACACTGGGAGAAAAGGTGAGTTGTGCCAGGAATTAATGACTAACTTTGTTAAGTCTGGAGCATAGGTGCAAATGATGGAGACGAGCCGGTGGAAACAGTGAACTTCAAACTCTTTATTTACATATTGTGACTGCTCAGCTCAAAAGCTGCTCAAGCCTTACTTATATAGGCAACTCATTAACTACTTAACCAATAGCGAACCTGGAGTGCTAGCTCCTTCTAACCAATAGGAATGGTCTATTAGTGGCCAATCGGATGCTTCCAAATGGGCCAATCCGATCAGGCCATCAACAGCCAATCAGAAGTGCAGGGCCAGAACCCTGCACTAGACTTCAAGCTCAATGATAACTTTATTGGTATTATGCATTCACAACACCCCTTTCCCCCAGCTTCTGCCCATGGGGCACGGATACATAGTCCTTAAGGTAGCACGGTTGTTTAATTAGTCTTCTCGATTTTCGCAAGGTACCAGTTGGTTGGCTGCACTCTTGCTGAGGTAGATCGTTGTTTAGCGGTAAGGGTGCCTCTGGTTCTGAGTTCGCGTTCTCATTGTCATCAATATCACTGGCCATTTTCTGAGGTGCATTCACTCCGGTCCCAGGTTCCTGTTCCTGCGTTTCCGTTCCCATATTAGTCTCTTCGAAAGGGTTTCCTTCGAATAATAATTCGCTTTCCTCTGTATCTCGCCCCCCCCCTCAGTTTGATCAAAAGGGAGTTCAGAATTGCGAGGTGGTAGCCGCGATCATAGCTGACCTATGTGGCGCTTCCAAAGTCTATCATCAGGGCACTGCACGAGGTATGGTCTAGGGCCGGTTAGATGGATTCCGGTCACTTCCACCCACAGTGGATCACCCGAAAGGTTTTTAGCGAATATGAGATCGCCTACCTGGAAGGTACGGCATCGGCTGCTGGACCCGAGTGGCTTTTCGGGTTCGTAGGCTGGGTGTAAGTGGTTGAGGTGGGAGCGGAGATTTCGTCCCATTAGTAGTTCGGCAGGAGTTTTGTTGGTGACACTGTGAGGTGTAATGTGCTGTAGGAAAAGTATCCGGTTGATCTTTTTGTCAATGTTATCGTAATCGATTTTTGCAGGGTCTTCTTGATGAATTGAACCATGCGCTCAACCCTACCGTTTGCAGCAGGGTGCACAGGCGAAGTGAGCGCATGTCGAATGCCCCGGTCAGCCAAGTACTGCTCAAAAGGTAGCGCGGTAAATTGGGGCCCGTTGTCGGATGACTGCGTCAGTGGTTGTGCTGCTCATTCGGTGAATCTCGAGCCAGTTCGAGTAGGTGTCGACGGTTAGCAGGAATGTGTGGCCTTTGGTCGACCCAGCAAAATCCAGGTGGATGCGGGACCAGGGTCCCCGCAGCGTCTCCCATTCAGTTGGGGTTGCCTTTGGTGGAGTGTTGCTTACTTCTTGGCATCTCTTGCAAGTTTTAACCCATGATTCGATTTGTCTATCGATGCCTGGCCACCACGCGTAGCTTTGTGCGAGGCCCTTCATGAGCATGATGCCAGGGTAGCTACCGTGCAAGGTTCTTAGTAGCGTTTGTTGGAGTCGTTCTGGGATAACGACTCTATCACCCCAGATGACACAGCCCTTCTGCGAGAACAACTCTGTTTGATGACTTTTGAATGGTGCAAAGTCGTCTGGTACTTGATCCAATGGCCATCCGCGTTCCACCCACGTGAGGACTCGCGCCAAGATGGGGTCGTGTTTTGTTTCTCTCACGATGTCACGGGCAGTCAATGGCGGCATGTGAAGTGTCTCGATCTGCAACACTGTCATCGTTGGTGCAGGATCGTTGATAGTTTCAGGGAGCGGTGTACGGCTCAGCGCATCGGTGTGGGGAATGGCTTTACCGGGATGATATTGTAGCCGATAATTGTAGGCAGCTAAGAATTCTGACCAGTGGGTCATTCGGGGAGATAGTATGTAGGGAGTTGGTTTGTCCCCAGCAATGATCCCCAGCAATGGTTTGTGGTCAGTTACAATGGTGAAATTCCGGCTGTACACGTACTCATGAAACCTCTTAACTGCTGACACAATCGCCAAAACTTCCTTATCAATTTGGCTGTAATTTTGCTCGGTTTTCGAGAGCATCTTTGAAAAGTAAGCAACAGGGGCTTCGTTACCGTTAGGTAACACATGACTCAAAGTGGTGCCCACTCCAAAAGGCGATGCATCACAGGTTATGTTCAATTGCAAAGTCTCATTGTACTGCATAAGCACGGCATCTGAAGTCAGTAGTTTTTTTACATTATGGAACGCCTGCTCTTCTTTGTGACCTCATACCCAGTTTGCTTTTTTCTCTAAAAGACGATGTAGCAGTTCAGCAACAGTAGCTTTGTGCGGCAAGAAAACATTATAGAAGTTGATGAGGCCTAGGAACGCCTGGAGGTCGGTCTTGTTCTGGGGTCTGGGAGCGTTCTTTATTGCTCTTAATTTACTATCAGTAGGGTGAATACCCTGACTGTCAATTAGGTACCCTAAGAATTCAACATGATTGGTACACATTTTGCATTTATTTTTTTTAACTTTCAGGCCTGCTTCCTGAAATTTTTGTAATACTAATCTTAACTGCTCCCTCAAAATTTTTTGAGTGGGGGCAGCAATAAGCACATCGTCGAAATAGGGGACAACACCCTTGATCCCCTGAAATAGTCTCTCCATTAGGCTCTGAAAGATCCCTGGGGCTATACTGACTCCGAATTGAAGCCTTGTACACTTAAATGCGCCATGGTGTGTTACGATAGTCTGTGCCTGTGCTGTTGTTTCGTCAACCGGCAATTGCTGTTAAGCCTGAGCTAAGTCTAATTTAGCGAAGACTTTTCTGCCCCCCAGGGAATGGAGGAGGTGCTGTACTACCGGCACTGGATATGGGTTCTGTTGCAGGGCGTGGTTCGGGGTGGCGCGGTAGTCCCCACAAATTCTAATGGAGCCGTCTGGCTTAATGGGTGTCACAATCGGCATTTCCCAAGGGGAGTGATCTGTTGGCTTTAAAACTCCCTGGGCAATCAACTTATCTAGCTGCTCATCGATTTTCGGTTTTAGAGCGAACGGAACTCGACGAGGCTTGAGGCGGATGGGCGCTATCTTTGGATTAAGACTAAAGGATATCGGGGTCCCCTTGTACTTGCTTAACTTTTCCTCGAAGACGTCCTTGAATTCGCGGGCGAGGTCTTCCTCCCAGTCACGGCCACCAATTCGATTAATGCCTGCCACTTCGATGCCAAGTGGTGCGAACCATTGCAGGCCCAACAGGCTAGGCCAGTCCTTATCGATCACCGTCAGGGGTAAGTACGCCGTGCGGTTCTTGAATGTGACTCGGACTTGGCTGGATCCTGCAACTGGAATTCGGTTCCCCTGGTAGTCCTTTAGGATGAGCCATTGAAATTGAAGGTCTTGGCACCAAATTGTGGGGATGAGTTGCTTGAGAGTCTTCCATGAGACCATTGAGAGGGACGATCCCGAGTCTACTTCCATTGGGCAGGGCCGATTTTCAATGTTCACGTTGACCCGAATTTTCTGAGCATCTAGTGAAGAGGCATGGCCAATAGTGAGTGTTTGGTGGGCCTCTTCCCGTCTCGCTAGACGATTCATGGGTTGGTTTCTGTAGGAGTGGTTTACTGGTTCTCGCCTTACAGGGCGATTCCCTGTCGGTTGGCAGAGACTGGTTCCCTTCGAGGTCAGGCTGGGTCCAAGGAGGCTTCTGCAGACCCGTCCGATGTGGCCTCGTTTCCTGCACTCGTGGCAGAGTGCGTCGCGGAATTTGCAGTCAGAGCGAAAATGGTTGGCCCCGCAGCCTGCGCAGGGTTGTTGGAACTTTGGGTGTCATTCCTGATTGGTCTGTAGGCGATGGACCTCTTCTTCGTCGCTGTCTGATGACGAAGAGAGGTCCTCCTGATGGGCCGTGGAAAGCTGCCCTTCTGCGCTAGGTGAAATTTCACCGGCCGGCTGGTGGGCGTGAGTGCGATTTCGGCATAGTTGGGCAGCCGACTTCTTGGTTGCCTCCGCTGCCGTGGCTTCAGTTATGGCATCCTTAAGGGTGATGTCGCCCTTTGCCATTATTTTGCTCTGCACGTTTAGAGCGTCGAGCCCTAGAACTACCCTGTCTCTCAAAGCCTCCTCCAGATCGGTGAATTCACACAGGCCTCCCAGGTTCCGGAGGTCTGCAACGAAGTTGGCGACGCTTTCTCCTTTCCGCTGGTTCCATTGGTAGAACTCGTGTCATCTTACGAGTGTTGGAACAGCGGGTGCATAGTGGGCCCTTAGTTGCGGTTTGAGGACATCCCAGTCCATGGTCTTTACTTCAGCCGGTTTTGCCAATGCCTTAGCCATCTTAAAAACCGTTGGGCCGCAGTGCATCAGAAACACCGCCCGTTTCTTTCCAGCCGTGGCATCCTTTAGATTATTTGTTTCCAAGAACATTTGGAAATGATCCATGTAAGACTCCCAGTCTTTTTGAGCCGGATCGAACGGAGCGGGCAGTATGGTGCTGCTGGACATGGTTTCGCCATTTTGTGCTTCAGTCATGTGCTTACTTGGCTCTGATGTCATCCAATCCTACCCTTGTCGCCAGTGTTAAGTGTGGAGCATGGGTACGAATGATGGAGACGAGCCGGTGGAAACAGTGAACTTCAAACTCTCTATTTACATATTGTGACTGCTCAGCTCAAAGGCTGCTCAAGCCTTACTTATATAGGCAACTCATTAACTACTCAACCAATGGCGAACCTTGAGAGCTAGCTCCTTTTAACCAATAGGAATGGTCTGTTAGTGGCCAATCGGATGCTTCCAAACGGGCCAATCCGATCGGGCCATCAACAGCCAATCAGAAGTGCAGGGCCAGAACCCTGCACTAGACTTCAAGCTCAATGATAACTTTATTGGTATTATGCATTCACAACAAACTTAGCCTCTCAGGGAGTGGGGGAGGAATGGTCAGTTGGGCAGAATTACTTGAATGTAAAGGCTGGAGCCTCCCTTCCTTTCTATTACCCTCCTCTGAAAGCAGAGACTGAGCTGGGTTTCCAAGTTCATCAGCCTCTGAACTCATTGACTAGGTTGGGATTACTTCTTGGAACTGAAAGGCTCCATTCAATACTATTTTTAAGTTCATGACTTGGGAAACAATCCCTATTGAAAATGCCTGGCACACCACAATCCTTGCCTTGTGACCTGGCAGTCTTTGCGCCTGCCTTGCCACATCCCCATTCAGGTGGCTTTTCAACCGGTCTCAGATCCAGGGTTCTTGTGGCTGCATTCAACTCTCACTGTTTTGCTCAGCTGCCATGCCTGAAAGAGCTTCTAAGTCTAGATGAGCTTCCCAAGTGGCGACATCTGAATCCATCCTCTATTTGCAATGAAGCTCCTAAGCCAGGAGGCCGAGGATCCCTTGGTTCAAACAGTCCTTGTTACAGGAAGTGATGGCCTGGGTGAGACTGGGAAGGGATCTGGGATGTGCATTTTCCTCAAGCCTTGCCAATTGCCTGTCTCCATGGCCATGGCACGATGCTGCCCTCAGTCCTCAGATGCAAGGAGGTCAGGATCTGGAGCCGTTAGCAAAGGGTTTCACTGACCAAACAGATCCGGGCAGCCCACAGAGCTCTTGGACACAAAGACAGAGGAGCCCGACTGGAGAAATGCAAGGTAGAAAATGTGAGGTGGAAGACACACACACTCTCATCATTTTCCAAACCACAAACTGTAACCATCAGCACCAGATCCTGGAAAGTCTGCTGCAAGGAAACTGGATAGGCTCAAGATCAGAGGTCTCCAACCTTGGCAACTTTAAGACTTGTGGACTTCAACTCCCAGAATTCCTCAGCCCAGTTAACTTTGCTAGCTGAGGAATTCTGGGAATTGAAGTCCACAAGTCTTAAATCAGCTGTTGGTCTCCTCTTAAAGAAAAATCAGCTGTGGGACCTAATAGATACCTAATCCAGCATCCACAACTGCAGCACTGATCCTGGAGAAAAAAGAAGTACCTCAAATTCTTACCTCTTCTAGCACTGATGATGTTACCTAGTTGGGTAATGAAACATCTGCAAGAAAACAGCCAAACTCAGAGAGCACCGAGCACCCCTCATTTCAGCCCTGAGTTACAAGTTTTCTGCTTTATTGGTTCTCCCTCCCCATCAGATAAAATGTAAGAAGGAAGGAATTGAAAAAAGAAAGGCAACATCAGCAGAGTCTGTGTTGCAGCCGTATCTGTGCAGATTACATTGATTGATCGATTGATCAGTCACATTTACGTGGCCATTCATGATTCCACCTTACCGTATAGTCCCGACATGCATAAACCGAGCCTGCATTTCATTGGCAAAACTGACAGTCTCAACTCATTTGATGTTTGAACTGCTTATAGTACTGTCAAGAGAGCTGTCAGACACTGAAATATTTACTGATATTTTTCAGGGGACATTCAGCGCTATGTAGATTTATGTTAAAATATTCATAGATCTTCCTTCTACATTTATTTTTATTGATTTGCCAATGGAAACCTTTGTCCCGTGTTCAGTTTATCAACCTGACAGCCCCATGGCAGGAACCCACTGATGGAGTGCTTTAATCTCTCCCTTTTCCAGCTCACCCCCATTCCCTCACTTCCTCGTTCGCTCTTATGGGTAGAGGCTCCTTTGCTTTGCTTCACATGGCAGGCAGGAATCCCTTTTTCTTTCAGCCCGGCCTTTGGTTTGACCAACTTGGCCAGGAGGAGTGGCCATGCATCGAAAGGGACATTTTTTTTCTTCTGATTTTGCTAAGCCCAAGTTCTTTGCTTGGAGATTTGCAGGGAGCGGCTCTGTTTACTGTCTCTCCTTCTCCAAGTCCGCTTCAGCCTGTCTCAGGATCTGATCTACGGAGCTGGGGAGGATGGAGGGGGCAGGCAGAGATGAGGGTGTGCAGAGGAAGTGAAGGATCCCACTAGACAGGTGTCACTCACAAGCACTTTGGAGCTCTTGCTGCACAGGGATGCTATTCAAGGGATGCTTTGGAGAGAAGAGAGGCCTCAGTTTCTTCTCTGTCTTCCTGCATGCATTCTTCTTCTCTGCAGATCTGTGTCTGGGAGACAAAAGGGCAGAACAGGAGAACAGGAAGCCCCAAAGGTCAGCATCTCATTCTGAAAAATACATGCACAATCTGTGGAACCTGTGAGCAGAGCTCATTTCTGCAGATGGAAGGTGTTAGGTCTGGAGCATGGGTGCGAAAGATGGAGACGAGCCAGTAGAAACAGTGAACTTCAAACTCTTTATTTACATATTGTGACAGCTCGAACTTAAAGGCTGCTCAAGCCTTACTTATATAGGCAACTCATTAACTACTTAACCAATAGCGAACCTGGAGTGCTAGCTCCGTTAACCAATGGGAATGGTCTGTTAATGGCCAATCGGATGCTTCTGAACGGGCCAATCCGATCGTGCTATTAACAGCCAATCAGAAGTGCAGGGCCAGAACCCTGCACTAGACTTCAAGCTCAATGATAACTTTATTGGTATTATATGCATTCACAACAGAAGGAACTCTTGAAGGACAGAAGTGCTATTAGCTGTTTAAGAATAATGCATTTAAAGCACTCAAGTAGTGGGTGAGTAGGGCTTGATAGCATGGGAATATTGTGTCCACTGTTAGACACTTTCCATTGAAAGTGAAAAGACCTTTACATTCAGAACATCTGAATGTTCTGGAGCCACCAAAAGTATGCTTGCAAATGTCAGGGAAAAGTGGGTCCTAGTAGAGTTTGGAAGGAGAGGAAGTGTGGGGCTGAAGCCCAAAAGCTGGGGGTATCCTGCATCTCCCAGGGATACTCCAATGAGGTTGGAGCCCTATGGGAAGTTGCACCCATGGCAAATAGCCAGAGAGAGTTGGATGTGCAACCTCCACTGTCATGGCATGGGAGACCTTTGCCCCCCTTTGAAGGGATCTGGCTGCCCAAGCTGGGTCTGTAAACCAGCTGGGCACTAGCCGGGGGTGGGTGGGGGAGGCAGCCCCTAGGCCCCACAGCATCCCAAAGAGAGGCAAGCAACAGGGAGGACAGGAGGAGACCTATCTGGTTCAGCTCCTGACTCTTGGGGGATAAGCTGACCTGGACACTGATCAGGCAAACTTGGCCAATGCTTTCCCTCTCACCACATCAAGGCTGTGGCTTCCTTGACTCATTTGTGGGGGAGTTTATTGAGGCTGCCAAGGTGTTTGAGCACAAACTTTTTAAAAAATGTTTATTTTAGGCCTTGACCAAAAGCCTCCTCTGGATGGGTGGCACTTTCATTCCTGCGCCGATGGAATCATCCTTTGGCTTCATTCTGCTCCCCCCAATGGGAAAATCAGTATCAACGACCCAGCAGAACAAACATGTCATTTTCTCTTGTGTGATCCTCATTCCGCTTCCCTTCCAGCCCTGCTACTTATTTCCCCTCTTGATGCTGCCAGGGCTGGGTGGTTGGTTAGTTCTCCTCCTTCCTGAGCTGCCTTGCCCATCTGCCCAACCACCCTGGAGGTGGTTTCTATTTTAGCAGCCTGTTGGCAGGGCCTCCTTTTCTGTACACTCTGGAGCTCTCCCTCTCCTTGCAAATGCCACATATTCTGCTGCACCCAAACCTTCCCTTGTTTCAGAGCTCGTTGACCTTGGACACCTGGCCTTTACTTCCCCAGAGAGCTGCTTGCTGGCTAAGGCCCACGGAAAGGCCCTCATCAGACTCCAGCCACAAACAAAGCAGATTTCCCTCCACTTATCAAGGGGCGGGTCCCTCTCCTATACCCCCATGCTAGGTCAATGGAAAGCCTTTCTTGTCTGCCAGGCTGAAGAGCCGCCTGCCTATCTGGTATTGGAAGAGGCTGATGATTCCTCTTGATTCAGTTGCATTGGTTCCCAGACTACCTTAGATCCAGTAGCAGATCAGCCCGTCCTAGATTGCACAGAAATGCCACCACATTCCTGGCATGTTTCTCCTCTCCCTTTGAACCTCTCTTGGAAAATGGTTGTGTGAAGGGACTCCTCAAACCCACCAGCCAACAAAGTATCCCTAAGAACCAGGATGGGGAGTCCATTGTGGGCTTGCCTTGAGATGTTTCTCCATTGATCTGCCTGGCAGCCCTTTCCCTCAGCATCCGCTTAGGACACTGGCTGTGTTCTTGGACATCTGGAGAGACACAGCTGCTTCAATCAGCAGCGGCTAAAGTCTCTTTAAAGACACAATGTGTTAAGTTCTGCACATGGGCGCAAGGAACGGAGATGAGACGGTGAACAGTGAACTTCAACTCTTTATTAATCATTCTGAACAGAGCAAAAACCTAGGGCAGCAGCAGCCCTTTTATAGGCAAGCTGCTGATCTAGTAACCAATGAGAAACGTGGAGTGTTAACCCCCTTAACCAATGAGAGTGGCTCGTTAACAGCCAATCAGATTCTCCTGAACGGACCAATCCGATATCGCTATTATCGGCCAATCAGAAGTGCAGGACTAGAACCCTGCTATTTTCTAAAGGTTTTGTTGTGAATGCATAAAGGTTTAATAAAGTTATCTTGAGCTTGGAGTCAAGTGCAGAGTTCTGGCCCTGCACTTCTGATTGGCTGTTAATGGCAGGATCGGATTGGCCTGTTCAGGGGAATCTGACTGGCCATTAACGGGGCATTCATATTGGTTAACGGAGCTAGCGCTCCTGGATTGTTATTGGTTAAATAGTTATTGGGTTGCCTATATAAGGAAGGCTGTAGCGGCCATCCAGCTAGAGCTATCACACCATGTAAATAAAGAGTTGGTTCACCGTTCCACAGGCTCATCTCCATTCTTTCTCGCCCATGCTCCAAACTTAACAGGTTTGATAAAACTTTATTTCAGCATTTTATTAGTTCATAACACAATGCTCTTTAGCAATGAGCACACACAGTACCTGGGTGCAAACAAAACATACACAAGCACAAGGCATCTCTCCTGCTGCTCTGAGGTCCAGATTCCTGTCTATCAATTTGGAACTATTGTTAGTTGAAATGGTTTCTTACAAAAGCTACAAGAAACTGAGTTATGGAGAATTGCCACTGGTTTAAGTAGAGACTAAGTGTGATTAGCTGAGTCTATACCTCTGAATACATTTAGATTGGGATCAGGCCATTGGACTAAATACAGCCCCTAGCAGAGGAGACATTAATGCCAGCAATTTCAATTGAGGGACATGATGGGCCACTTGGCTATGATGGAAATATTAGAGTACCTATTTATGTTTAGTTTGATACATAAAATAAGAAATTCAGCCACACCAATACATAATATATAGAGTAGATCTGTAATGTGCATAACATTATATCTATAAGCCATGGTGGTGCAGTGGCTAGAATGCAATACTGCAGGCTACTTCTGCTAGCTGCTAGCAGTTTGGCAGTTCAGTCCTGACTGGTTTAAGGTTGACTCAGCCTTCCATTCTTCTGAGGTTGGTGAAATGAGGACCCAGATTGTTGGGGGCAATAAGCTGACTCTATAAACTACTTAGAGAGGGCTGTAAAGTACTGTGAAGTGGTATATAAGTTTAAGTGCTATTGCTATAATCTATGAATAAGCAAACCTACATCGGAGGGCATCCTTTGGTCACTGGTACAGCAAGGGTACCCAGCAAAACTTGAAAAGCTTGGAGACATCTGCTCTTTTGAATTTTAATCATTTCTCTGGATTCAGAGCATCTCTTTTAGCTTGTGATGTCAGTATGCTTCCTTTTGCAAGTTCCCAAGCTAGCTTTAAGCTAGAATCTGAGAAAAATGTTCACTTCCATGGCTTGCCTTTTTCTTTAAAAAAAAAAAAAGCAATCAAAATTGCAGTTTGGAGCAGGAATTACTCTTGTGGATTCTAAGCTCAGAGTCTGAGCAGAACCCCAATTCTGCTGACAGACGCTTGGCAAGAGCAGGAATCTTCAGTCATTCACAAGGAATCAATGAGAAGGAGATCCTCAGTGCGTAATGCCTGCCTTGGTGTGCAGCTGTTCTTCATTGAATATTCTTTATGGGCAATGACATCCATTTCATCAGGGGGCTGCAGCTTTCAAGATGCTCTCATGGCCAGAATGTCCGATCCACTCAATACCATCCCCACCGCACCTTCCCAGGAGGAAATGGGTTCTTTCTCACTCATTATATTTGACTTCCAAGCTGGGGTTTGAAGATCTGTTGAAGAAATTGGGGGGAAGCCAAACTATTTTCAGAAAGCTGGAGACAATTTCTGGAAGGAACTTTGTGCATCCCTGACAGACCAAGAGAACCGTGCTATCTGCTATCTCCGCGCTATCTCCTTTCAAAACCTGCAGTCATGCAGGGAGTTGGTTCTGAACATGGCCAGGATGTCTCAGGCAAGGCCAATTTCCAGGAGAAAATGGCAAACATGTGAGAGGCTGATGGGATTGGCAAACTGGGCAAGAAATGTAAGCACATTGTGTCATTTCAGTAGATCACATTTGCTGCCAGTATAGAGAATGGGAAAGAATTTTCCATGTAACGAACTGGTCAGTTATGAGAAATGCAAATGTTTTCATAATTTCCCATACTGAGAATTCCCCAGTTTTCAGCATTCACCTGATAGCGTGGAAGCAGCATGTTGAGGAATACAACAGGGTCCTTCCTCTCAGTGGCCCTTGCCCATGGGGCAGCAAAGGAGCTGTGGGGAGACAAGCCTCAGTTTTCTTATAGAGTCATTTCCTTCGTGAAATAACTTCATCCTGCCACAGATGATATTTTCTTGGGTGTGATGGGAGCGGTCTGAGAGATATCTCAGAATCCCTCAGTAGAGAAAATATTGAGAAACTATCACTTGGGGTGTCAAGCTTAGAAATGCTTCCCAAAATATCTTCACTTCAATTCCAAGTGTATCTAGTTATGCCGAGTCTTGGATAACCAGCCATAAACAGTTTCCTGGAAGAAAGATATCCAATGAAAGCTTCTAGAACATTTTATACAAGTCTAAAACTTAATACTATAACCAAGATGTAGATATTACTTTCTAATATCAGCTAGTAAGGATCAGCCACAGCTGGTGCACTGAAGGTTATGCAACAAATATCCACCTCTCCACCACCACACCTAAAAGTCCAGAGTCAACAACACCACCACCAACAAAAATCACAAAGCCTTCAAATTTTTTTACTACCAGTTCTGTGGGCGTGGCTTGGTGGGCATAACCTGCTTTCCAGCTCCATTTTCCTGTGCAGGGCAACCAAAGGAGACCCAGCCGATCAGCTGGAACTCAGGAGGGAGAGAATAGGTGGAGACGGGGCCAGTCAGAGGTGGGATTTGCTGGTTCTCCAGAACTGGTCAAAACCTACTGAATGCCACCTCTGCTTCAGAGGTACATATTTGTCTTGGCAGGAAGATACAACTCCTCCTTTAATAGACCAACTCTGGATTTTAAGCACGTTGGTTCACCTCAGCCAGCCCATTTTTGAACTTTGCAGCATTCTAGTGTGATTGTGGGATGGTGATGGATGTTATGAATGCTGCTTTGAGAAAGCAGGGACAGAGAGAGGTAGAGAGAGCAGGAATAAGAGAGGGATGGGAAGGACAGAGGGGGAGAGAGAGAGACCTATACACAAAGAGGATAGATAACATTGTGGGACATGTGAGGCCTTTAACTTCTAACAGTAAGATCACCTGGACACAACCCAACAGGAAGGATTCAACCCCCTGATATATAGTGTCTCTAAGGCAGTTCCAAAGCTTATCATATCTAAGGGCATCAAAATCCACCAAAAATAATAGAGTTAACATTAGAATCCTCTATTCATTTTATTTAATTATTTTAATGTGTATGATTTCATAATATTTCAATTGGTGCCTGGGTTTGAATGTTCACGGCATGATGACAGAATATAAAATCACATGAAATTATTTATATTTGTACACCAGATATTAGGGGGGAAAAGATTGTGCATGCATTGGTTGGATTCATTCATTGAGGTAGAACTGATCTTGTTGTCTTCAAGATGATGGCTTCTCTCTCTAGAAATCTGGGATTCCTTATACCCTGCTTTTCTGGATGGCATGTTTGAAAGTTCATTTTGGCTGGACATTTTTATTTATTATCATCCATTGTTAACAATAAGGCCTCTTCCTTCTTTAGAGGTCCCTCCCCTCAATCTCAAAATGTATTATTTTCTGCCTGCTTTTGTTAAATATCTGTCCAGCTAGGAAACAGTCTGCCCTTAACTGAACACTACAGCCTTCATCAGAAACAAGTGAACAGAAGTTATAATAAGTGATATGATTAGAGCCCAAATTCTAATTTGCTGAAGCTATCAGATAAAAAAAGAAACATATTGGCTTGCTCTGAGACAGATCTCTGTAGAGAAGTTCTCTGAATTTGGAGGTAAGTCCAAGTAGAGTAAGTATCTTAACTCACAGCTGATGGGAGTAAGGCGAGAGAAGCAAAAGAGGCTATATTTTTATTTGATTTGTAGTTCTATCTAAACACAGTAAAAGTAAGACCATAAAACCTACAATTCACTAGAAACTAATATAGATGATATTACAGAATAAGCATCAGTTGGAGACTACCTAGTCCCACCAGTGTCATAGTTTAAGCCAGCTATCATTGATGTTGCTGAAAAGAACATTTCTTTCTATTTCTTAAAGGTCCTGAAAAGGGAAAGGTTCTCAGGCCAAAACTGGAGTCATGATGGACTTGGCAGAGAATCAAGAGACTGATCATGGGGGAAAGAACAGTGCTGTGACTCCATTGGCCCTGAGCTGCACCTGGCCTAAAAAGGTTTCCTGAGATAACTTCTCAGATGTTGTGGTTGTGTTTGTTCTAATAATGAAATCTGTTTTAAGCCTGGAACATCAGCTCCAGAATAGAATAGAATAGAATAGAATGGAATGGAAGAGAAGAGAAGAGAAGAGAAGAGAAGAGAAGAGAAGAGAAGAGAAGAGAAGAGAAGAGAAGAGAAGAGAAGAGAAGAGAAGAGAATACTTCACTGGCCAAACATGATTGGACACACTAGGAATTTGTCCTTGGTGCAAATGGTCTCAGTGTACATAAAAGAAAAGATACATTCATCAAGAGTCAAGAATCATCAGGTAAAACACTTAATCATAGTCATAGGGTACAATAAGCAATCAAATCATAAAGAGCATGGGGGTAATCTTGACTTTAATAACTGGGGCTAAGGAACCTGGGTAGCAATGATTTCCTAATTTTAACTGGGAATTCACAGATGCCTTCACTGTGAGTGAACTCTTTGATTATGAAGGAGACAAAATCCAATCCCAGAGAAGACAACTTATAGGTAAGAAAAGATGTTGACTTGCTATATTGGTTTACCATCTAAAAGCTATCTATGTTGTGATGTCATTTCCTAAAACTCATGACCTTTTTTAAACTTTTAATCATAATCAAATTATTATGACAATAGGAATCAAGACTTCTTAACAGTCTACATAACCCAACTTACTAATATGATAGTAAAATCCTACCATCGGCATATAGCAGTCTTGCAATGTGCATTTATTTGTTTGTTTGTTTAATGTATAGCATATCATACATGGACTAGCAATATTTATTAACATTTCACTTAGATTAGTAAAACATAATAAAATGTAAATATTAAAAAGATCTGTGTTCAAATACCAATGTTTAGGCCATCTAGCCACTGAAGCACAACATTGTTTATATTAAAAAAAAATCAGATACTGGACCAGATATTCCCTTAGCTTTTAGATCAGGGGTGTCCAACCTTGGCAACTTTAAGACTTGTGGACTTCAACTCCCAGAATTCCCAAAAATGGGAATCCCAGAACATCTCATTTCCATCATTGAAAAACCTATACACAGGCCAGGAAATCACAGTACCAAGACACCATAGTGAAAAAGACTAGCTCCAGGTTGTCAAAGAAGTGCAACAAGGTTGCGTGCCTCTCCCTTATTTATTTATACACACAGAATACATATTTTATGTGAAACTGGAATGGAAGAAGATGAGTGTGGTTTCAAAACTGGAGGAAGAAGGATCAATCACTTGCACTATGCTGATGACACCATCCTGAGAGCCAAAAATTAAAGCATTTGCAAGGTCTAACAATCAAGCCACATAGTGATAAAAGGAACTAAAATACAAAGAAGACTAAAGTAATGACAAAATGCAGAACTGCCAGCCTGAGAATCAGCAGTAAAAATATCAAAGTGGAGAGTAACTTCTGTCTTTTAGGATCATCCATCAATAGTCAAGGAACAAGCAGTCAAGAAATAGGTTGCAGACCAGCAGATAATAGAGCAGCCATGGGACCTTGGAAAAATATCCAAACACTGTGTGTTTGGATAAGAATCGATAAGAATTGTTTTTGGATAAGAATTGTGCATGATATTCCTTGTAACATTCTATGGAAGTGAACACTGGAATTTTAAGAAGTGAGATAGGAAGAGTATTGAGGACTTTGGTGTTGGAAAAGGCTCCTGAGAATACAATGAAGAATTAAAGAAACAAACTGTTGGGTCATTGGGATAAAAATAATCAACCCAGAGTTCTCACTTGAGGCATAAATGATCAGGCTCCAATTATTCAGACACATGATGTGAAGATCCAGCTCTCTGAAGAAGGATCTAAGACTGAAAAAAGTGGAAGGAAAGAGAAGAAGAGGGCCACCAGCAGCAAGGTGGATATACTCAATTGCAATGGGGATGGAGGCACTGCTGGAAAACCTGGAAGGCCAGGCTTGGGAATGATTGTCCTAGAGAAACTCTACTTGCTTTCACTAAGAGTTAACACTGACTTGATGACACCTAATCATCCATCAGTCCAACAGCTACCCTTGGCCCTTGCAGAGTATAATTCAGAAGTCTCCGCTGGAGTAGATGCTAGGAGAGGCTGCTGATATCATCAAGGGCTGCTCCCACTCAGTGCAGAAACTCACATTGAAGTATCTCAAAGTCCAGATCTCCTTGAATGCATCCAGTTCAGGGAATAATTGTCTCCCTGTCAACTTCTCTTTAGAAGTTATTTTCTAGCATTCGGGCAGAATCTGCTTTCCTGTAATTTAAGACAATAATTGCTGAATTCTTGAGAGGCAGGCAGCATTCCATGCCCCTTCCATTGTCTTTGCTCAGGGCCTCCACTATTTTCGCTCTCTACTTTTAAGCTGCCCTTGCTAGTAAGTTCATTCCTTGTAGCACTGCCACAGCCTCCGCTCCACTGCATTCCTGTGTGTGTGTGTTGTGTGCTTCCTTAAAACTCTTCATGCACAAAACTCCTCAATATGCCTGTGATACTTGGAATAGATTGCCCTCACACAGGATAATTTCTGTCCTCAAACAACAAAGCTAGTAGCCCCTTTTAGAAAATGTGGATTTGAAAGGAATGTAGCTGAAAAAAATCCCTGAACTTGTATCTAATTTGACTGCATTTTTCTCACTGCGTTGCAATAAACATTTTCTGGTGTCCACATCAGATTGAAGAATAAAGTGCCATTTTCCCCACTCCAGACTAAGCACTGAATTTGAATGCTTGAAATGAGATGTTACTGGATTGGGTCATTTCTGCAATTTTGGGCTGAAATCAGGAGATCTCAAGGAAGAGGTCCAGTCACACAAATCTCTCTGGAACCTCTGGTGTGTGTGTGTGTGTGTGTGTGTGTGTGTAATTATCTGATCCAGCTGCTTCTAGTTAACAACGACAACCTTGAGGACATGAAGAGCTGAGCAGTGTGGCCTGGAGTAACCTGCCTGCAGGGGGAAGGGGAGAGGGGGAAAGAAAGGGAGGCCATCTCCAATTTCAAACTTCCTGGTATCACTTGGGTAGTTCCCAAAACCACCAAGTTTGATGATTGCATCAGTCAGTAAAGTTCTGTTTTCTTAGTCCACTAGCACTCGCACTCCAAACAAAAAAACGTTGTGATTGGAGTAGTTGCTTTTACATTCTCAGATTCCTCTGCCAGTGGCCTGTTTGGTGAAATGGGATCTTTCCCTAGCTCTCTGCTCTACAAGAGGAAACTGTGGCAAAGTTACTCAACAAGATCCTGCAAGTTATTTTCACAAAAGAGAAATATTTGGGGAGGGGAGGGGGAAGGAGGTGTCCATGCAGAAGTGCAAAGCTGAATTTGCTCCTTAGTCTTCCAGGAGTCATAAGTGCACACACACACATGGGGAGAGGGAGAGAGAGGGAGAGAATGCATAATTAAATCTTGTTTTGGTAAAAGACCAGAAATTTAACCTTAAGTCCCAATCTTCAGATTCACACCACAAGAGAGGGGAAAAACCAAGAGGTTTCCCTTAACTTAGCCATTTAGCATTTCATTATAACATTTGTATCGTGTCCGCGAAATGACGCCAGGAGTCGGTGACTTAGTGCAAAGCTCTTTATTTGAATTACTGGAACCGAACCGCCGAAAGGAAAAAAGCCCGCGGCTTTTATTCCTTTCGCTGCGGCGGCCGCGGCCAATGGCAGCACTTCGAATCTCCCGCGCTCTGAACGAACCAATCGCGGGAGATTCTTAACGAGCCAATCGGCGCGGCTCGCCTGACCAATCGGAAAGCCCCGCGCTTTGGCCAATCAAAGCGCGGGGATTTCAAGTATGTTAATGAGGACAGAACACCCCTCCCCTCTTGGTTCAGTCCTTACGTTGCGTAGTCACGTAGGTAGGCGGGGCTCCGTCTGGTCCTACTTGACCTGCACAACTCAGTTGTAGGCTGGATCTCGGCCGGTTCGGTCGGGATCTTCGTTGCTTCTGCTGCTGTGGGAACCGGCTGGTCGATCGGGCCGGTTCTTTCTCCGTAGCTCCCTCCTGGGTCTTCTGGGTTGGTTGAGCTGCGGGTTTCGCCGCTCCCGCTCGGTCTTTCCGGGTCGGTCGAGCTGGCTTGGCTGTTCTTTTCTGGCGAGGGGTCGTGATGGCTGCGTTTCGGTGAGTACTGCTGGTTTATTTTTCCTTGTATTCGGTCTCCTGGGTATTCCCTCCCCCCTTGGCTTGCATTACGGGGGTTGGGTTCGCTTGCGGTCCTCGACCTAAGTTGGTCGATGTGGCGTTTCCACCCTCGTCCGTCTGCTGTTTGTAGCCGGTACGAGTGTGGGCCTGTTGCTTGGGTGATGACGGCTGGGATCCATAGAGGGTCTCCCGTCAGGTTTTTTGCATATACGGGGTCCCCGGGCACGAACGTTCGGTTTTTTGTGCTTGAGTCTGGGGGCTGCTCCGGGTTATACGTAGGGTGTAACCTGTTGAGTGGGGACCTTAGCTTTCTACCCATTAGTAGTTCGGCTGGGCTTTTGTTGGTAGTGGTATTCGGGGTTATGTGTTGGGTAAAGAGTAGTCTGTTGATTTTCTCTTGGATCTCCCCGTGGTCTATTTTCCGGATGGTCTTTTTGGTGAATTGGACCATCCGTTCCGCCCTACCGTTCGCTGCCGGGTGCGCCGGTGCTGTTAGTGCGTGGCAGATGCCCCTTTCCGCCAGGAATTTCTCGAATTCCAGCGAGGTAAACTGGGGCCCGTTGTCGGAGACGACGACGTCTGGGAGGCCGTGTGTTGCAAAGAGTTTGCAGAGTTCTTTGGTCACGGCCTCCGTGGTTGTTGTCTTCATGTTGCTTACCTCCAGCCAGTTGGAGTAAGCGTCAACTGTTATGAGGAAGGTGTGTCCATTTGTGGGCCCGGCGAAGTCTATATGGATTCTGGACCAAGGTCCCCTTGGGGTTTCCCACTCTAGGACGGGTGCTGTGGGTGGGCTGGGCCTCGTTTCCTGGCATCGTTGGCACCTAGCTACCCAGGCCTCTATTTGTTTGTCCATCCCTGGCCACCAAGCGTAACTTCTGGCCAGGGCTTTAGTCCTTACGATGCCAGGGTGCCCCTCATGCAGCATTTCCAAAACCTTCCCCTGTAGCTTGTCCGGAATGACCACCCTGTCTCCCCATAGAATGCACCCTTTTAACAACGAGAGTTCCGTTTGGCGGTTTCGGAACGTCCGTTTGACGGTTTTGGAAGGCGGCTTGCTCCCGTTTCCCCCAAGTCCAGGTCGCCGCCTTGTCCAGGAGCCTATGCAAGGGCTCCGCCGCCGTCGCCTTTTGGGGTAGGAAAACATTGTAAAAGTTCAGTAACCCCAAAAATGCTTGTAGTTCAGTCTTTGATTTAGGGGTGGGGGCCTCTTTGATGGCCTTGATTTTTTTGCTTGTGGGGTGAATGCCGTGCCGGTCTAGGAGGTAGCCCAAGAATTCCACTCGTTCCGTGCAAAGCTGGCATTTTTCCCTCTTTACTTTTAGTCCCGTCTCTTTAAATTTAGTTAGGACCTCTCTTAGTCGACTTTCTAGTTCGGCTTGGTTGGGTGCTGACACTAGGACGTCATCGAAATAAGGTACCACCCCCTTGATACCTTGCAATAACCTCTCCATTAGGCTCTGAAATATGCCCGGTGCCACGCTGACTCCGAATTGGAGTCGGTTGCATTTGAATGCTCCCCGGTGGGTGACAATGGTCTGTGCTTCTGCCGTTTGCTCGTCGACCGGCAACTGTTGGTATGCCTGGGCGAGATCGAGCTTGGCGAAAACCTTGCCCCCTCCCAAGGAGTGCAGTAGGTGTTGCACTATTGGGACGGGGTAGGCACTTTGTTGCAGCGTGCCATTTAGGGTGGCCTTATAGTCCCCACAGATTCTCACCGACCCGTCGGGCTTGATCGGGGTGACTATGGGGGTCTCCCACTGGGCGTGGTCTATGGGCTGCAGTACCCCCTGTTTGACGAGCTTATCAATTTGCTCGTCTATTTTGGGTTTCAGTGCGAATGGCACCCGCCTTGGTTTCAGGCGTTTGGGGGGGACGTTAGGGTCTAGGTCGAACGAGATAAGGGGCCCTCGGTACTTGCCCAGGTTTCCGTCGAAGACCTCTTGGAACTCCTGGGCTAGCCGCTGTTCCCAGCCATCGTCGGTGACGTGGTTGACTCCCGTGAGGGCGATGTCGAGCGGGGCGAACCATTGCAGACCCAGTAGGCTTGGGCGGTCGCGGTCGACGATCGTTAGGGGGAGTCGTTCGGTGCGCCCCTTATACGTTATGTTAAAGTCTTTGGTGCCGACTACCGGGATGCGGTTTCCCTGGTAGTCCTTTACAATGAGTCTCTGGTTGTCTACGTTCCTCTTTTGGAGGGTAGGCACCAACCGCTTTATCTCGTGCCAAGCAATCATGGAGAGGTAGGACCCGGAGTCCACCTCCATTTTGCACGGCTGGCCCTCGATGCGTACCTCGACGTGGATTTTCCGGGCGTCGTTGGTGATGGCGTGGCCGATGGTGACCGTCTGGTGGGTCTCCTCTCTCCGCCGGTTGTCGCTGCCTCGCGAGGATCGTCCGCTCCGGTCCCATCGGCTGTCCGAGTGGCGATCTCTGGTCCGGGGCGGTGTGCTCTCCCTCCTGCGGTCGCTCTGGTCCCATCGAGCCGGACTGCAGTTTTTCTTCAGGCGGCAAACCCGGGCAATGTACCCCTTTTTATCGCAATGCCGGCAGATGGAATCGAAAAACCAGCATTCCGACCTGGGGTGGTCGCCGCCGCAACTGGCACAGTTGGTCCTTGACTTACGACCTTTCCGGTTCCGTTGGTCGTGCCCTGTCTGGAGTCGATGGATGTCCTCCTCGTCTTCGGACGTGCTGGATGCCGAGTGGAAGTCGCCCTGGTGTGTTGTCGTCTCGGTTTTTGGTTCGGTCGACCTTGCCGGGTTGTTGTTTCCGCGCGGTCCCTCGTGTCTGGTCTGCGCATGCTATCGGCGGAAGTTCGGGTGGCTTCTGCGGCTGCGGTGAGGGCGTCTGCTAAGCTGATGTAGCCCTTAGCCATCAGCCGGCTCTGGAGGGCGGGGTCCCACAGACCGAGCACGATTCGGTCTCTCAGGGCGTTGTTTAGGTTATCAAATTCGCAGAGCCCCCCTAGGCGCCGCAGCTCGGCGACGAAGTCGCTCAATTTCTCACCCGCTCTCTGGTCCCGCCGGTAGAACTCGTTACGTCGGATCAGGATGGGGACCTCTGGAGCGTAGTGTCGCCGAAGGATGGGTTCAAGGACGTCCCAGTCCATGGCGGTTGCATCGGCGGGCTTGGCCAACGCTTTGGCCATCTGGAAGACTTCGGTCCCGCAGTGGGTGAGGAAGACGGCGCGTTTCAGCGGGCCCGAGGCGTCCTTCATGCCGGTGCACTCGAGGTACATGCGGAATCGGTTGGAGAACGATTCCCAGTCTTCGGTGGCGGGGTTGAAGGGGGCGGGCGGTGCGATTTTCGCCATCTCGGTGCTTTGTCTGGCTTCCGTCGGACACGGGGTTCGGTTCAGGGTCTGGGTCCCACCTTCGTCGCCAGTGTCGTGTCCGCGAAATGACGCCAGGAGTCGGTGACTTAGTGCAAAGCTCTTTATTTGAATTACTGGAACCGAACCGCCGAAAGGAAAAAAGCCCGCGGCTTTTATTCCTTTCGCTGCGGCAGCCGCGGCCAATGGCAGCGCTTCGAATCTCCCGTGCTCTGAACGAACCAATCGCGGGAGATTCTTAACGAGCCAATCGGCGCGGCTCGCCTGACCAATCGGAAAGCCCCGCGCTTTGGCCAATCAAAGCGCGGGGATTTCAAGTATGTTAATGAGGACAGAACAATTTGCTTGTTTTACTTCTGCAATTTCTATAGCTGCCCATCTCTCTGGGCACTAACAGTTATTCAAAGTCAAAACCATCACCACAGAACATGCATAACCAGCAGCTGAAGGGGCAACCATTGAAACCAGCCAGGGCCACAGTTGCATTGGCAGGCCTTGTGAAAAGCTGGCAGGGCTGGGCCACTCTTAACCTGGGACAACAATGTCCCAAAGGGCAGGTGCCACATTTCAACGCAAGAACTGCCTTGACCCAGAAGGGACGTTTGACTGAAGTTTTGGATCTGAATTCCAGCAAGACACTTAAGAGGAGAGGTGATGAAAGAGGGGAAATAAAACTGAGCTAAAATAAAAACTACAATGAAATAAAACTGTATTTCTTCAAGAAGTGCTGAGCCACAGGGATGGCCTCAAGGCAAGGGCCACCCCACTTGGTGGCCAACATGTCCAGGCTGTTTGTCACTTGCCTTCAGGTCCGGCACCAATGATTCTCCAAATGATCCGAAGTCAGGAACTAAGGCCAGGGCAGGGTGGCTCCATCATTATTTCATTATTGTAGTAATTTAATCAACCATCTTGTAATTAGGGTTACTAAAGGAAGCCATCTGTCCACTTTGAGTTGGTATCTGGGACGCAGCCATTTTGCATGAGGTGACTGGCAACCATTCCTAGTTAGCCATTTCACAGGAAAGGGGAGCCCTCCTGATCCTGCAACAATAGTTTTTTGGGCTGCAGCTGGGAGGGAAGGCTTCCATTCGCTCATATCGGGCCTTTGACAAAGATGCATTTTATGGCTTTTGCTAATATAATTCCACACCGTTTCCAGCTTGCTTTATTGATTGCCTAAACCCATTTGGGGAAGCAAATAGAGTCAGAAGGTAGCTATCATCATCAGAAAAATATGCAAACAATGCCTATGTGGGACAAAAAAAAAAGGAAGGCAAGAAACTAGTGCATGATGGGAGTCCTTTACTTAATGAACATAAAATATTACAGCTGTGTTCCTTCCCAGCACTTGACTTTTTATCCCGCAAGGAGGTTTTAGTGCAAATTTGAAAATATTGGCAAGTTTGCCAGAGCTTTCATTGGCATTGGAGAACCCAACTGACACCAAGCAGGTTCTTCATAGAACAGAATGGCAGAGCTGGAAGGAACCTCAGAGATCTTCTAGTCCAACCCTCTGCTCAAGAGAAGAGCCTTATATGACATAAGGACCTTTATCTTTGGCAGGGGGTTGGAGTAGAAGACCGAAGTATCTTCCATCCCTATGATTGTACTAAGAACAATTCACTCTACTATTTATCTACTATTTATCAGCTGGAAGACTCAAATCCAGGAATCCTCCATTGGCACTTGCCCATCTGCCCAACAACTTTAACACCGATTCCTTATGGAAAGCCAAATGGGTGCTAAACACCCAGACATAAGTAGATATATAAATGACCCCACAAAAAACATGCCAGGCTTTGAACTACCTCATTAGCAATGGACAATCGTGAATAGGATTCATATCTCACATGGCATCTGTCAGGGCTCTGTATAAATAGGGCATAGCATCCGCCCCTTAGTGTGACGGTGGGGTCCCATGTCAAACTGTAGATCCCATTATGACTGGCTGTAAGGTGAAGCCATGCCCAGCATCTGATTTTTTTTTTCACATAAACATTGCTATGCTTCAGATGATCTAGACATTGATATTTGAACATAGATTCTTTTTTAACATTTATATTTTATTGTGTTTACTAATCTATATGAAATATCAGTATATATTGCTATGTATGATATGCCATGCACTAAGTCAGAGGTGAGAAACTAAGCTGGCCCAGGAATTCTGGGAGTTGAAGTCCACAAGTCACAAAGGGGCCACAGTTCTCCACTTCTGCACTAAACAAATATGAGTTGAACTGACTACTAGTTTGCATCTACATTCAATTCAGATACAGATTAACAGTGTTGGAAGGGACCTTGTAGGTCATCTAGTCCAACTCCCTGCCCAAGCAGGAGACCCTACACCATTTATGATAAATGGCATCCAGTTTCTTCTTGAAAGCTTCCAGTGATGAATCTCTCACAACTTCCAAAGGCAACTTCTGTTCCATTGGTTGACTGATCTTACTGTCAGAAAATTTCAACCTTATTTCCAGGTTGAATCTCCCCTTGAACAGTTTCCATCCATTATTCCTTGTCTAGCCTTCAGGTGTTTTGGAAAATAAGTTGACCCTTTCCTCTTTGTGGCAGCCTCTTAAATATTGGAAGACTGCTCTCATGTCTCCCCTGGTCCTTCTCATCTCTAGACTAGCCATGCCCAGTTCCTGCAACCATTCTTCCTATGTTTTAGCCTTCAGTCCCGTAATCATCCTGGTTGCTCTTCTTTGTGCTTTTTCTAGAGTCTCAACCTCTTTTTTTATAGTGTGGTTTCTGGTTACTTTCAGTTCTATCTGTTTGACATTTGGCATGCTCTGGATCCCTTAAATTGAGCAATGACATCTAATGGGATTTGGGAAACAGCCTTCCCTCTTGCTGCAAATCCCCTCTGGGACAGCAACCCTTCAAGGATTTCTATGTCTCCTACATGCCTTAATTTAAGAAGTTATTAAAATATGTTTTACAGATAGATTAGGGTGAATGGTAAACATTTCATAGGATTTTCTCTGTTAAATTTGGATGATTGCTTTTCTGGCTGTCTTTTCCTTTCCCCTCCTGTTCTGTGCATGTTTTCTTCTTTATTTTTATTCTTATATGCTTCCCAGAGCCATCATGGGCATTTTGATCTCATAAATCTGCTAGATGATCAGCTCCATTTAGCAACTTATTTCCTCAGCTGTTGCATTCGAATGGACCACCATCATAAGTCTGATGCCTGGGTAGCTAAGAGCTGGTGCATGCATTTGCTTTCTCCCCTCTTCTCCCCGTGTCTTCTCATGTCTTTGTCAATCTTATGGATGCTGCTTTGGCTTAATTTTTTTCAAGAGCAGAGTAAAAATGCACAGCAACATTTGAATATGATGGTCAGCATCCTACTCTGGTTACTGCTTGAACTTGATGGGAATAAGCAGATGGAAGATTCCCACATGGCCAGGAAATGCAGTTTAGGACAAGATTATTCCTGATTGGTCATTTGTCAGGATTCCAGCAGTTACTCCAATTAAATCATGAGCCTCGAGCCACACTCCCAAAACTTCAAGGGATTTATTAGAAATTAACATGCCGGCATTAGCCTGGCCATAGCCAACTCTGAGATGTGTAATTCACTGTCACCTTTGATCCTGCTTTCCCCCCTCACCCCTCTGGGTGTATCATCCAACAAAACATGTCCATAGCCCAGAGTCATCATTCATGCTCTCCAATTAGATTTTTGCATGGCAGAAACTTTAGCCATCTAATCAATCTCTGAAGAAAATATGAATGGAATGTACTTTCGATTCCACACTGCTGCCTGCTCTTTGAAACTCTCCCTTCTTTTTGTTGACAATTATAAAACATTGCATACAAAATGTTTTATGAGTTGACATCTGGTTATATTGGTCTGATTCAATTTTAATACTGATCTTAAGTGGGCTTAAAATGTATCTGATTGCCTCCCAGGATAAATATTAGTGTTCCCTGTGATTCCAAACCCTGTATAGATGTAGACTTAGTGACTACTTTTTATTTTCTTAAATGGATCAGTTATTTATGAGAAACATCAGGTGCTTTGAAGGAGTAGGAAAACAGTCAAGGGCTCAGCTGATCTTTCCTCCATCCTTCCCATCAATTAAAGAGGACCAGCAAAAGAAACACTGGTAGCTTGGTAAAGAGTTCAGTGGGGGAGATGTGAAGAAATGGACAAATCTATGTAGGGGAAGAGAAAATCCAGAAAAGGACCAAGGATTATGTGGGACACTATGGCTGAAATGGGCCTATTAAGCCATCAAATGATTTACAGCTCATGGTTTCCTTTGTCATACTTGAATGCCAAGAGTAGAGGTGAACTTGAGCTCTTTACCCCAAAAAACAAATATGATTTCATTGGCATAAATGATAGTGCAGTTCTAATGTTTTGAATATAGAACTGAAGAATGTAATTTAGTTGAAAAGGACAAGGAAATTTAACAGAGTTGGAAGGGCCCTTGGAGATCTCCTAGTCCAAGCAGGAGACCCTATACCATTCCAGACAAATGGCTATCCAAACTCTTCTTTTAAAAAAAAACCCATTGATGGAGCACTCAGAACTCCAGGAGTAAGTTATTCCATGGATTAGTTGTTCTCACTGTCTGGAAATTTCTCCTTAGTTCTAGGTTGGAGCATTCAGCTTCCATCTGTTACTTCTTGTCTCATCTTCAAGTGTTTTGGAGAATAGGTTGATCCCCTCCTCTCTGTGACAGTCTCTTAGATATTGGAAGATTCTTTCTCTTCATTAGACCAAATATTCCATTTCTGAAATTGTTCATCATATGTTTTCTCCTCCAGTCCTCTAATCATATTTGTTGCTTTTCTTTGCAGTCTTTCTAGAGTTTCAACATCTTTTTTTGTATCATGATGACCAAAACTGGTTACAGTATTCCGTGTGGTCTTACCAGTGCAGTATAAAGTGGTAGTAATACTTCACATGATCTTGATACTATCCTTCTGTTGATGCAGCCTATGATTGCATTAGCTTTTTTGGCAGCTGCAGCACACTGCTGGCTCATACTTCATTGATTGTCCACTAGGACTCCTTAGATCAAGGGTCTTCAAACTTGGCAAGTTTAAGACTTGTGGACTTCAACTCCCAGAACTCCTAAGCTAACATGACTGAAGGAGGAATTCTGGGAGTTGAAGTCCATAATTCTCAAAGCTGTCAACTTTGAAGACTCCTGTCTTAGATGTTTGACTTACATCCCATCATTTCTCTAAGCAGCCTGTTCCAACTTTTCCCCACAACAATCCTTTGGGGAGAGGGAAAGATGTCTGCCAGACCACGGGAGTCTTATCTACATAAGCCTCTCCATAGCGCTTAGTTCCTAGTCTCTTAATTTTTGCTCTTTCGTGAATCAATTCCATTTTCTCTAATTCTTTCTTAAAACAAGTTCCCCAGGCTTGGACGCAGTCCTGGAGTTGGGATTTATTGAAATCAAAATTGTCTGGTGCAACACATAACCGATTGTTTGAAAACACTAAGTTAAAATATGAGTGGAGGAGTAAAAAATGCTTTTTAAAAAACAATTTGCTGACTTTGCAGAGCATAAAGTACAGTGATTCTTTTCATTTTTATTTTGAACTATTCAGATGAGGCTTTTTCTGGTTGTTGGTCTTCGTATCCTTCATTGAACTCAACTCCTTCTGAGCTTTAGTTTTTTGCATGCCTGCTCAACAGTTCTGAGCTATTTTCTGTTTGTAATCTTGCATCTTTCTGCCTCTTTGTTGTGTCTTTTTGAGTTAAGCTACATTTAGCATTAATTTCACTTAACATCGAGAGCTCAAACTTTTTACAACCACTTTTGCCTCCTGTATTTTGATCCAACTTCTCCATTGGTTAATATCAAGTCAAGGAGGGCTAATCCCTTGGTTATTTTTTCCAAACTCTGAAAGGTTTTATCAAAGAAAGCAAGGCATACCCCGGGAGCTCCATACTTCACAATGCTTGTCTTCCGACAGATATCTGATCATTGAAGTCCACCTCAGTGTTTATTTAGGTCTCTGAAGAATCTACAGTTTGCTTTTGAAAAGCCTAATCCAATGTTTCTCCATAGTGAGATATACAATATTCCTCATAAACAACAATAGTGCTTTTATTCATCCTCCATTTGTTTCAACCCAGATGGTCTCTATGGCACCCTCATTTTTATTCATTTGATTCTGGAGTAGATATGGTTATTTGTAACAAGTATTCCAGCCTTGAGATGAGAAGACTGAATAAGATACCAGAGCACTCCTCTGATACCTGAAAAACTGTTACAGGGAAGAAGGATAAGAGTTCTTCTCTATTATTTCAGAGTGCAGGATGTGAAATAATGGATTTATGTTACAGAAAGACAGATTGCAGTTGACTATTATTTTTTAAAAAGTCCTTGAGCAGTTCATCAGTGGAAGAAATAAGTCAGAAAAGCTTTCACTCTCTCACTGGACATGTTCAAGAAGACCAGACATCCCTTTGTTGGAGACCATATAACTGTCTTGTTTTCAAGCTGCTCACTGATTGATTTCTTCATGTTTGTTCTAGAAATCCCCCAATAATTGATTTAAGACTGATGGATCTGTAGTTTCCTGGATCCTCTTTTCAACAAGAGGGGCAACATTTTTCCTCCAGACATTTAGTACTTCATCCATTTTCTAGAACTTCTCATGCATAAAGTTTCTGTCAGGCTATCAAGTAGTTCCTTCAACCGGAGAATAATATTTACTCAAAGTAAACAAAAATCCCCTCTTTCCATCAATCTCAAGCTTCAGTTCTCCCCCTGGAAGCAGGGAATTGCAAAGTTGAAATAGGCCATTCAGGTTTTCAAAAAGGCCTGTGGAAAGCTTCAACAAAATGATTTGGGCTGTGCAGGTCACCCAATTTGCTTTGCAGAAGCAAAGAAGCCACCCAAGTCACATCAGGGAATCGATTCTGGTGGCTTCAAGTGCTATGGAAGACAGTTCCTCTCATCGTATTTCCCCAGCACTGGCTGAAATGTTCCAGATTGGGCAGCTGCAGGATGACCAAGCATGCGTAAAGCTACCCACACAGAGAACCTGTTGTTCAGGGCCACTATCCACCACCAGACCATACCTGAGAGCTGGGAATTGGCCTCCAGAGACAGCCATTCCATGGGTGACCAGCTGTTACTGAGAAATAATATTTCCTTAAATACAACTAAAGTACACTTTCTTTTAATATAAAGCCATCCTTTCTTGTTTTCTGGAAAAATGGAAGAGTTCTGCACCACTTTTTATATGATGGCCCTTTAGATACCTGACAAGAGTTGTTAGGTCTCCCCAAAGTCTTCTTGGAGCTAAACTGAAAGCTTTGCTGAGGTCCAATTACACCACATCCACTCCTTCCCACGGTCAAGCAAGCTGGTCAAACAAGAGATCATATTTATTTGGCATGATTTGCTCATGATAAACTACTGCTGGTTCCTGCCAAACAATGGATTTTTGGGAAACTGGCTGATAATTTCTTTTAGTCCTGGTTTTTCCCAGTATTGAAGTGAAGAAACCTGCAATTGTGTGTCTCCCTCACTTTCTGAAGACAAAACCAACTTTTGCCTCTTCCCAGTCCTCTGGCACAGGGCCTGCCTGCTCTGATTTCTTGGAGAGGGGTCCAAGGATATATCTACAAGTTCTTTCAAGATGTGTGGCTTGTGATTTATAGCTTTGGCAATTAAAAAGGGCAGAATACGGAGAGAAGGAATCATTGTAAGAAGATAAAATATAGTTTTAGTTTTAGCATTGCCATAAACACAGTCAGAAACCATTTATTTATTTATCTTTTTTCCTGTTTCCTTTCTTCCTTCTCTGTTTTTTTTTCTTTTAATTTCCTACTTATTCACATCACTTTTTTACTTTCCTTTTTTTCTTCAGATCTATTGTTTTTACTCTGCAAAAAATCTTTTCAGTAAAAGCAATTTTTTTAAAAAAGGCTCTGGAACATGTCACAGAGACTTTAACTTTTTCATGGCACACAAACATTCTTGTCCATGTACTTTGCTTTTCTCAGCTGTTTTGCTCTGGTTGATTAGAAAGGTTTCTTCCTTGGAGAGAAGATCAAAAGAGATGGGACTCCCCATCACCTGTAACCCCTGACCATTCCTCCGAAGCCCAAGATTGCAAAAGTGGGCTTCCCCAAGCACTCCATCACAGCCTCCTTCTTTCATCCTCCTGATGGAAGAGGGGAGGGGTAAAAAAGGGGGGATGGGGAAAGCTTGTTGGGGGCAAGATGCTGACTCTGTAAAACACTTAGAGAGGGCTGTAAAGCATTGTAAAGCACTATATAAGTACTAAGTGCTATTGCAATTAGGTTCCCCAACACTGTTATGGTGGTTCTGACCCTCATGGTTCCTGTCCCCAAATTTGAATAAAAAACGACATTTCTCACTTCCCTTTGAAGTGACTGGGAGGACATAGGAAAAGGCTCATTTGATGGGATGACTGGCAATTGTGGGTCACTCATGGGGATTTGTTTCATGAGAGCACAGCCATTGTGTCTAACAGGAATCTGACTTCTGTCCTGGCTGGCCCTCTTTTAAGTTTTCCTGACTTTCAAATATGACTTATCTGTTTTTCTTGGCATCTAAACAAGGAAACCAGAAATCACCATTGACAGCTCATTTGGAATGTGCTTTCCTTTTTGAGCTGTGCTCCTGGGCTACCCGGAGCGCTTTGTTCCTCTGGCCAAGGAAGAGATATTTATGGTCTTAAAATAATGCGTCCAACTGGCCTATGGACGGTGAGGTCAGGCTCTATTACTCTGGCTGACAAGACCATCTTCCCTCCCCCACCCCCATCATTCAGGGGTACGACCTTGGAGAAGGAAAGGCCCCTTGATTTTTGGAACAATAATAGCAGTTCTGGGTTGTAGGGCATGGATAGATAGATAGATAGATAGATAGATAGATAGATAGATAGATAGATAGATAGAGATAGAGATAGAGATAGAGATAGAGATAGAGATAGAGATAGAGATAGAGATAGAGATACACACACACACATATCTATATATAGAAGCTTCAAAACAGCAGAGCTAAAAGAAATAGAATCCCTTTAAAATTGGTTCATCTGATTTTGAAATTAAAACTTACATTATCTGAGCACCCGACACATATGTATACCTGCCCTTTCTGGCAAGTTCTGTTTTAATTTGTACATATTTTAGTATTATAGTTTAAATTTTATGTCTTATAGTATGCCTTATTTTAATTGTGATGCTTCTGGTGCAAGTAAACAAACAAACCTAAGTATAGGTGCATGTGGATCTATGCATAATGTATGTATGTATGTATGTATTCTGTCATGTTTATGTAGTGTATATTGGAGGTGGTGACCCTTTGAGAGCTGTATGCAACAAAATTTCATTTTAATGTTTGCCAATTAATGTTTATTCAAAGTGACAATAAAGTTATTCTATTCTATTCTATTCTATTCTATTCTATTCTATTCTATTCTATTCTATTCTATTCCATTCCATTCCATTCTATTCTGGAAAAGTCAAATTGGGTTCCTTACGGGTATTTTGAATTATCAACATTATTTGCAAAGCAAACATTCTTTCTCTGTCCAGAGTTTACTTCACAGTAATAGAACTTCTGGCTTCAAGAAGGGCAGTCCCTGTGAGTGTTAATGAAGAGACCAGAGTGTTGAAGAGAACTTTTGATTGAGTTTATTATCCTTCCTTCCATTTCTCTTCCAGGCACTTCAAGTCTCTGCCCATCATATCACATTGAGAAGGCATAGCTGAGACTTATGGCTGCCATCTCTGCCTCATTCATGTGGAAGTATCTCAGTCTTTATTTCCTTTGCTTTACTTCCTCCCAAATCCTTGAACTTCATAAAAAGCCACATCTCTCTCTCCCTCTTTCCCCCTCCCGCCCTCTGTCTGTCTGTCTGTCTGTCTCTCTCTTTTGCATTTCTGTTGGTTGTTTGACACCATCCAAAAATTTCCAGAGGAAAGGAAGATTTGTGAAGATGCAGAGACAGATCATGGTATGCTCTTTTCCAATGATCCAAGGTAGGATTTGCCCCTAGGTTATTTGAGCTATTTGAAAGTGAAACTGTACAGAAAGAAAGAAAGAAAGAAAGAAAGAAAGAAAGAAAGAAAGAAAGAAAGAAAGAAAGAAAGAAAGAAAGAAAGAAAGAAAGAAAGAAAGAAAGAAAGAAAGAAAACAAAATGCTGAGAAGTAAAATAATGTTTGAACACAATTTGAGGCTTGGCTGACATGATTTTATGCTACAATGAAGTTAAAGTTAATGCAGATTACAAAAACGTGAAAAGTGCCATATAAATGATATAGAACACATATAAACCCAGTTTGTGCCCTACAGGTTTCAAGATGGAGTCAAGAGAACCACTGACTGTAAAGGGATTTAGTTTGCAATGATTTTCATATCCACAATTAAGAGAAAGACTTAATATAGAGAAAAAGGTTAACAGGATCGAACTACATAGGATCAAATTTGAAAATGAATTGTGTCCAAATGATGAAAGTGTGATTGCAAAAATATATAAATTTTAGTTGAGATTTGAAAGAGTAGAAGAGCAAGCTAAAAAATTGCATGATAGGATTAGCTAAAGATTTTGGTTACAATATACAAATAGATTAATAGGTGAAAATGTGAATAAAGGGAATGAATTTTTACATTGTTATAATTTGAGAGTTTTTTTTAAAAAGGGTGCAATCTTGAGTTATGATACCAGAGAAAACATACTTCTGATCAGTGATAGAAATGCAGGTAGTCCTCGACTTATGATCACAATTGACCCCAAAGTTTCTGTTGCTAAGCGAAACATTTGTTAAGTGAGTTTTGCTCCATTTTACAATCTTCCTTGACACAGTTGTTAAGTGAATCACTGCAGTTGTTAAGTTAGTAACCAGATTGTTAAGTGAATCTGGCTTCCTCCTTGACTTTGCTTGTCAGAAGGTTGCAAAAGGGGATCACGTGACTCCCCAGGAAATTGCAACTGCCATAAATAGGAGTCAGTTGCCAAGCATCCAAATTTTGGTCACATGACCACAGAGATGCTGCCAGGGTGAAAAAATGGGCATAAATCACACTTTTTCAGTGCTGTTGTAACTTTGAACGCTCACTAAAAGTGAGTCGAGGGATACCTGTGTGCCAAACATACTTTGCATCCTGTGCCTTGAGAGGGAAAGGATGAATTAGCAGAACAAGGTAGTTTGTGTTGCAGTGTACCTCCTGCAGTGATTTCCACCACAGGGAGCTGGGTGAGAAGGACCCTGTGGCTTGTTGCTTCCTTTTTGTCAGGATTCTGACTTATTCCCATTTAAATCATGAGTCTCGAGCCACACTTCCAAAACTTCAAAAGGATTTATTGGGAGTTAAAACATCCAGCACTGACTCTGAGACACATCATTCATTGTCACCCTTGACCCTGGTTTTCCTCCCTGCCCCCTGGGTGTATCGTAATCCATATTCTCCAATGGGACACCTCCATAGCCCAGAGTCATCAGTCAGGCTCTCCAATTAGACATTTGCACAGAAGAAACTTCAGTCACCTAATTACTATCTTTGAAAACTATTTATGGAATGAAGTTGCAGTTTGTGCAGCATTGCTCCCCACTCCCTTTCTGATGGCAACTCTAAAAAGACCATAGCAATATTTTATGAGTTGACACTTTCAGCTGTGCTGGATTTTACCTGAATTACCTCCTAACTGATCAGAGACTCTCTTCTAATGGGACCAAATCCTGGTTTGCGCCACATTTTACCTTTATTCTGCCACGTTCTTCTCGTCTGGTCCACGACTGAAACAAAGTACATTGGCTCTACTGAGATTTCATGGCATCATCAGGGCCCTTCAGACAAAGGGAATTGCTGAAGGACGCAAGGGAGACCCAGAGGAGAGCTGTAATCTCTTTCCCTTGATGTGGCATCCAAGGAAGCTGCCTTTCTGGAGTTTCAGCTAAGAGATGCTTCAGAACTGAACAAAGACAGCTCCAAAACACACACACACTTGTAGCATTTAAGAGATCCAGTTTTGAGATCAATTATTCTGACACTGAGTTGTGCAACTCCATATGTATACAACTGGTATTGGACATAACCACAAAGTCCAAGGAGGAAGCTTCTGCCATGTGGGAGGTCTGAGATTTTTCCATCATTCTTTTGACTATTGGGTAACCACAAAATCTGCATTATCTTTCTTCCTCAGTAAGCCTCTGTGGTCACTGGACCCACAATCTTAGTAGGTCAAATATGGCTGGAATCTGTCTTGCACAGAGATGTCCTATTGAGATAAGTTTCTCCTGCCTTCAAGCCTGGAAAACTTGCCAGAGGCCATCAACTGACATGTTCCGAAAGCCATAGAAATGAGCCTCTCCCCTCCCCTCTTCTCCCCTCACCTGCTCCCCTTCCTGTTAAGTCCGCGTGGAAGGAAGCCAGGAGTCGGTAACTTTGTATCAAACTCTTTATTGCAGTCAGGAACCGAACTGGCTCTAAGAAAAACTTTGCGGCTTTTTATTCCCAAGTCGTGGCGGCTGCGGCCAGTGGCACCACTTTGAATCTCCCGCGATTCGAATCTACCAATCGCGGGAGATTCTCAGCGAGCCAATCGGCACGGCTCGCCTAGCCAATCCGATCGCCCCGCGCTTTGGCCAATCAAAGCGCGGGGATCTCAAGAATTCAAGTGAAGGTACAGAACACCCCACCCCTCTTGGTTCAGTCCTACGTAGCGTAGTCCCGTAGGTAGGCGGGGCTCCGTCTTTGCTTACTGGACCTGCGCAGGTCAGTCGTAGGTTGGATCCCGGCCGGTTCGGTCGGGGTCTCTGTTTCTCCGGACTCTGTCGTGGGAACCGCCTGGTCTGTCTGGCCGGGCCGCTCTCCGCAGCTCCCTCCTGGGCTACCCGGGTTGGTTGAGCTGCGGGTTTCACTGCTCCCGCTCGGTCTTCCCGGGTTGGTTGAGCTGGCCTGGCTGTCTCTTCCTGGTGAGGTTTCGTGCTGGCTGCTTGCAGGTGAGTATGGCTGGTTTCTTTTTTCTGGGTTTTGGTTCCTGGAATATCCCCTCCCCTCTTGGTTTGTGTTGAGGGGGTTGGTTTTGTTTGGTTGCGTGTCGGTGGTGTCTTGTGTGGCCGTCCTCGATCTTAACTGATCGATGTGGCATTTCCACGCTCGTCTGTCGGTTGTTTGTAGCCGGTATGAGTGTGGGCCTGTTAGCTGTGTTATGATTGCTGGTACCCATAATGGGTCTCCGTTTAGGTTCTTCGTGTAGACGGCGTCGCCTGGTGCGAAGGTTCGGTGTTTGCTGGTGGAGTCTGGGGGTTTCTCTGGGTTGTAAGTGGGGTGTAGTCTATCGAGTGGGGACCTTATTTTCCTCCCCATTAGCAGTTCTGCCGGGCTTTTGTTTGTTGTGGTGTTCGGGGTTCTGTGCTGTATGAAAAGTAATGTATTTATTTTGTCCTGGATCTCCCCGTGGTCTATTTTCTGGATGGTTTTTTTTTTGTGAATTGAACTATCCGTTCAGCCCTACCATTCATCGCTGGATGGGCCGGGGCTGTCAGTGCATGTCGTATGCCCCTTTCCACTAGGAATTTTTCGAATTCTAGTGAGGTGAATTGGGGCCTGTTGTTGGAAAGGAGGACGTCCGGGAGGCCGTGTGTTGCAAAGAGTTTACAGAGTTCTTTGGTCACGGCTTCCGTGGTGGTTATTCTCATGTTGCTTACCTCCAGCCAGTTGGAGTAAGCGTCTACAGTTATTAAGAAAGTGTGTCCTTTTGTGGGCCCGGCGAAATCTATGTGGATTCTAGACCAAGGTCCCCTGGGGGTTTCCCACTCTAGGATGGGTGCTGTGGGTGGGCTTGGTCTAGTTTCCTGGCATCGTTGACACCTTGCTACCCAAGCCTTGATCTGTTTGTCCATCCCTGGCCACCAAGCATAACTTCTGGCCAGGGCTTTCGTTCTAATGATGCCCGGGTGCCCCTTGTGTAACAGTTCCAAAACTTTCCCTTGTAGTTTTTCCGGGATGACCACCCTATCCCCCCATAGTATACACCCTTTTAGTAATGAGAGTTCTGTTTGCCGGTTCCGGAATGTCCTGAAGGTCTCATCGTTGTCCTTTTCCGGCCACCCTTTCTCCACCCAATGCAAAACCCGCGCCAGACGTTTGTCTTTATTAGTTTCTCGGGCAATGTCTGACGCGGTTATGGGTAGGTTGGGTAGAGTCTCTATGCTGAGGGTGGTCGTTGTGGGTGCTGGGTCAGTGTTTGGTTTGGGTAACGGTGAGCGGCTTAAGGCATCTGCATGGGAGATAGTCTTACCGGATCGGTGTGTGAGCCCGTAGTTGTAGGCGGCCAGGAATTCGGACCACCTTGTCATTCTGGGAGACAGAATGTTTGGGGTGGCCCTGTTCCCTGCGAGTATTCCCAGCAGTGGTTTGTGGTCGGTGATGATGGTAAACATCCGGCCGTAGAGGTACTCGTGAAACCTTTTGACTGCGGCGACGATAGCCAAAGCCTCTTTGTCCAGCTGGCTGTAGATCCGCTCCGGTTTGGTGAGGGTGCTTGAAAAGAATGTGATGGGTGCTTCCTTTCCATCGGGGAGAGTGTGGCTGAGGACAGTGCCGATGCCGAAGGGTGATGCGTCGCATGTGATGGCTAGTGGTAGGGTCTCATTGTACTGGATGAGGACGGCATCCAAAGTGAGCAGGTCCTTGGTTTTCCTGAAGGCGGCTTCCTCGCGTTTCCCCCAAGTCCAGGTAGCCGTCTTGTCCAAAAGCCTATGCAAAGGCTCTGCCGCGGTCGCCTTTTGGGGCAGGAAGACATTATAAAATTTAAGTAGCCCCAGAAACGCCTGCAGTTCTGTTTTTGACCTGGGTGTGGGGGCTTCCTTGATGGCTTTAATTTTTTTGTCGGTGGGGTGAATGCCGTGTCGGTCTAGGAGGTATCCTAGGAATTCGACCTGCTCTGTGTACAGCTGGCATTTTTCCTTCTTCACTTTAAGCCCAGTTTCTTTGAATCTCGTTAGCACCTCCCTTAGGCGAGTCTCTAGTTCGGCCTGGTTGGTTGCCGATACTAGTACATCATCGAAGTATGGTACCACCCCCTTGATGCCTTGTAACAGTCTTTCCATGAGGCTCTGGAAAATTCCAGGCGCCACGCTGACTCCAAATTGGTGTCGGTTACATCTAAAGGCTCCCCGGTGGGTGACTATGGTTTGCGCCTCTGCAGTTTCCTCATCGACCGGCAGTTGCTGGTATGCTTGGGCCAGGTCGAGTTTCGTGAAAACTTTGCCCCCTCCCAGTGAGTGTAGGAGATGCTGCACTACGGGGACGGGGTAAGTGCTTTGCTGCAAGGCGCCATTTAGGGTGGCCTTATAGTCCCCGCAGATTCTCACTGACCCATCAGGCTTGATTGGGATGACTATGGGGGTCTCCCACCAGGCGTGGTCTATGGGTTGTAAGACCCCTTGCTTGACGAGCTTGTCAATTTGCTCGTCGATTTTCAGTTTGAGTGCGAAAGGTACCTGCCTGGGTTTTAGGCATTCCGGGGGAATGTTTGGGTCTAGGCTGAAGGATATAGGGGGCCCTCGGTACTTGCCTAGGGTGCCGTCGAACACTTCTTGGAAGTCCCGGGCCAGTTGCTGCTCCCAGTCGGCTTCGGCGATGTGGTCGATGCCCGTGACTGTGATGCCTAGTGGTGCGAACCATTGAAGTCCCAGCAGGCTAGGTCGGTCTCGATCGATGATGGTCAGGGGAAGTTTTTCGGTGTGCCCCTTGTAGGTCACTGTGAATTTTCCTGTTCCGACTACAGGGATGCGGTTTCCCTGGTAGTCTTTGAGGATTAGTCTCTGGTTTTCTAGTTCCCTCCTCTGGATGGTAGGCACCAAGCGTTTAATTTCTTGCCATGCTACCATTGAGAGGTAGGACCCGGAGTCCACCTCCATTTTACAGGGTTCACCTTTGATGCCTACCTCCACATAGACCTTTCTGGCATCTGTGGTAGTTGCGTGGCCGATGGTGATCGTCTGATGTGTCTCTTTTCTCCGCCGGTTCTTGCCCCCTCATTGGGCTCATCTGTTCCATTCCCAACGGTTGTCTGATGGGTGGTCTCTGGTCCTGGGGGGGTGGGCTCTCTCATTTCCGCTCGCTCGGGTCCTATCGTCTGGGGCTGTGGGTTTTCTTGAGGCGGCAGACGCGGGCTATGTGGCTTTTTTTGTCGTAGTGCTGGCAAACGGAGTTGAAGAACCGGCATTCGGATCTGGGGTGGTCGCCTCCGCAACCGGCACACGCGGTCCTCAACTTACGACTCAGCCGGCTGCGCTGGTCGCGGCCTGCCTGGAGACGGTGGATTTCTTCCTCCTCGTCTGACATGCCCGAGGTGGAGTGAAGTTTGCCCTGGTGGGTGGTAGTTTCAGGTTGGGCCTCGGTCGACCTTGCAGGGTTGTTGTTTGCGATGCGGTCCCCGGCGTTCGGTCTCCGCATGCGGTCTGCTGATTGTCGGGTTGCTTCGGCTGCTGCGGCTTCGGAGATGGCATCGGCGAGAGCGATGTTGCCCTTAGCCATCAACCGACTTTGGAGAATGGGGTCCCAAAGGCCGAGCACGATTCGGTCCCGCAGGGCCTCGTTCATATTGGAGAACTCGCATAGTCCTCCAAGGCGCCGCAGCTCTGCAACGAAATCACTGAAACTCTCGTCCGACCGCTGGTCCCGCCGATAAAATTCGTGTCGTCTGATGAGAATGGGTATGGCTGGAGCGTAGTGTTTCCGGAGTAATGGCTCGAGGCCTGCCCAATCCATCGTGGTAACATCGGCGGGCTTGGCTAGCACTTTTGCCATCTTAAACACTGCGGGCCTGCAGTGCGTTAGGAAGATGGCTCGTTTCTTCGGTCCCGTGGCATCCTTTAGATCGTTGCATTCGAGGAACATGTGGAATCTGTCCATGTAAGATTCCCAGTCCTCGCTGGCGGGGTTGAAGGGGGTTGGTGGCACAATGCTGGCCATCTCGTCGGTTGGCTGGCTTCCGTCGGACACGTGCTTCGGATCAGGATAAGGATCCCACCTTCGTCGCCAGTGTTAAGTCCGCGTGGAAGGAAGCCAGGAGTCGGTGACTTTGTATCAAGCTCTTTATTGCAGTCAGGAACCGAACTGGCTCTTAGAAAAACTTTGTGGCTTTTTATTTCAAGCTGCGGCAGTCGCGGCCAATGGCACTGCTTTGAATCTCCCGCAATTCGAATCTACCAATTGCGGGAGATTCTCAGCGAGCCAATCGGCGCAGCTCGCCTAGCCAATCCGATCGCCCCGCGCTTTGGCCAATCAAAGCGCGGGGATCTCAAGAATTCAAATGAAGGTACAGAACACTCTCCTCCTCTTCTCTCTACTCCCCTCCCCTCCTCTCCTCTCCTCTCTTTCCTTTCTCATCCCAAAGATGCTTTTTCAACTGGACTTTCTTTGTTTTTCCTTGAAGACATTTCACTTCTCATCCAAGAAATCCAGAAGCTTCTTGGATGAGAAGTAAAACGTCTTCAAGGAAAAACTAAGAAAGAAAGTCATGTTGCCTTTTGAAAAAGCACCTTTGGGACAACCAAGACCTGGATAACCGAAAATCTCCATAGATGTTTCTCCTTTCCTTTTTCAGCTGGTCTTGAACAGCTGCAAGATTTGGACCAGTTGTCTGGTCTGCAGTCATCTCCCCAACACCGGATTTACTGACCTGTGTTTATTTCTTTGGGCATAACCATCTTCCTTTTGATGGCTGGTGTGATGTGCAAAGTGAGAAGACCTGGAGAGACCTTCTCTCCATGAGTCCCAGCCACGCGGCACTGAGACGCTTTGTTCCTTTTGGCAAATTTGAAAATGTTTGCTGCAAATATTCTGGATAAAGCAGCCCTTGTTCTGGACAGCAGGGTGGCTGCTTTGTGGAGGAAATAGCAGGATGTGGTGAGGCCAGAAAATGTTCTTTCTTGACAATATACAAACCAATGATGCACAGAACGAAGTCACTGAGGGCAGAGCAAGCCCACAGTTGCTCACTGTAGAGAAGAACAACAATACAGTTGTTAGTCTAAACATCCCGAACATAGCAAAATATGAATAAGCAGTGAGTTATGGGCCTGTAGGGAAAAATGGGGGGAAGCTTTGTTTTGCCAAGGACCCAACAGAGGCAGCCCAGAGAAGCAGCCTTCCTGCTCTGCTGCTCCATCCCTACTGCTGATGGCCTTCCAGTGAAGGCAGTTTGCATGCTCAGTAAAGCCTCCTGTCTTTGCGACTGTGTTGTCCACTGCACTGTTCCCCAGTTTTGCGGTAGGGTTGGGTTAGAACTTTTACAGGTTCTTTTTCTGCTACTGAGCAAAGCCCAGGAGATGATTTTGGAGGAAGAATGCAGAGGTTGTTAGGGAAGCAGCGGGTGTCAAGCCCAAAGATTCTTACAAACAGGGGTGGGATTCTACCAGTTCGCACCTATTCGCTAGAACCAGTTGTTAACATTCCAAGCAGTTCAGAGAACTGGTTATTAGAAGAAATTACTGGCCTAATCCTGTAAGGAAAGCAGGAAGGAAACATTCTGGTGTTGCTTACAGAAACTGCCTCTCTGTTAATCCTTATTACATTCTTGGCAGGACTAGACTTCCTGTCTCTGAAACTTCTCTGGAGTTTTTTCTCTCTCCTTTTTTGGTACTTTGTTTGTGTGGAGTGATCATTCAAAGTTACAATGGCACTGAAAAAAGTGACTTATGACCATTTTTCACACTTATGACTGTTGCAGCATCCTCACAGTCATGAGAGGCCAGGCAAGGAGATGCGTGCCTTGATATGAGTGATATTGAGTTGGCCACGCCCAGTCAATAACATGACCATCAAGCCATGTCCACCCAGTCACATGACTATCAAACCACACCCACCACCTAAGCCACGCCCACAGAACCAGCTGTTAAAAAATTTGAATCCTACCCCTGCTTACAAACTATTACACAGACCGGCCCCCATCACCCTCTCCTGGGGATAAGAAGAAGGGAAGACTTGCAAGATTCTGTTTTTATAACCTACTCTTATTCCTGGAGTCTCTTTCTTTATCTATTAGAACTTGCAAGCAAATTTCTGTAGATATTCCAATATTTCATGTAGTGCTGATCTGTCTTCATCTTCTAAGACCAGCTGGGGGGAAGCAGGTCCAAGGCTCGCAGGGACTTGGAGGGGTGGGAAGTGAAGCACAGGGGGCCTCTGGGTGGGAAAACCTTGGTGTTATGTATACAATAAGATTAATAAAGTGTGAACTTGGAGTAAGTGCAGGGTTCTGGCCCTGCACTTCTGATTGGCTGTTAAGCAGCCGGACCAGATTGGCCCGTTCCGTGGAATCCGATTGGCCCTTAACAGAGAGTTCCTATTGGTTATAAGAGCTAGCGTTCCTAGCTCAGTATTGGTTAAAAGTTACAAGGTTTGCCTATATAAGGCGGGTTTTAACTGCTATTAAATGAGTAAATCACAATGTAAATAAAGAACCGAAGTTCACTGTTCAGAGGCTTGTCTCCATTCTTTCTCGCCCATGCTCAAAACATAACACTGGCGACGAGGATGGGATTTGGAGATATCTGAACCAACGAAACTTCAAAGAACACCGAGCACGTGACAGACGATGCCAACAACGGAACCATGTCCGGCGGCATCGTACCACCTGCTCCATTCGATCCAGCACAGGAAGACTGGGAGTCTTACATGGATCATTTTCAAATGTTCTTGGAGATGAACAACTTAAAGGACGCCGCACCAGGAAAGAAACGGGCAGTATTCCTAATGCATTGCAGTCCAACCATATTTAAGATGGCTAAAGCACTAGCCAAACCTCGAGAAGCGAAGGCGATGGATTGGAATGACCTCGAACCTCTCTTGCGAGGTCACTACGCCCTGACTGTGCCTATGCTTGTGAGATGGCACAAGTTTTACCAGAGGAGCCAGTGAAAGGGAGAAAGCGTAGCCGACTTCATAGCAGACCTCCGAAATTTGGGAGGCCTCTGCAAATTCGCCGATTTAGAAGAAGCACAAAGAGATCGCATAGTCCTGGGATTAGATGCACCGGGCGTGCAAAGCAAGCTGATGGCAAAAGGCGACATCAGCCTTGCCGACGCCATCGCTGAAGGTATGGCAGCAGAAGCGACCAAGAAGTCGGCTGCACAACTATGCCGAAACCACGCTCCGGTACCTCCACCGACAAGTGACATTTTATCCAAGTCGGAAGGACAGCTCGTGACAACGCACCACGAGGACCTCTCTTCATCGTCAGACAGCAACAAAGAAGGGGTCCATCGACTGCGGTCTGACCGGGACCACCACCCGAAGCCCTTACGCCCTTGCGCTGGCTGTGGAGCCAACCATGCCAGATCCGAATGCAAATTCCACGACGCACTCTGCCATGAGTGCAGGAAACGAGGCCACATCGGATGGGTCTGCCACAGTTTGCCAGGACCCAGACAGGCCTCAAAAGGGGCTAACTATCGCCAATTGACAGGAAACTGTCCTGTAAGGCGAGAGCCAGTAAACCACTCCTACAGAAATCGAGCTTTGCAGAGAGAAGAGGCTCACCATACTATCATTATCGGTCACACCTCAGCCTTGGACACTATGAAAATCCGAGTCACGGTAGCCATCGAGAACCAGCCTTGCCACATGGAGGTCGACTCGGGATCGTCCCTCTCGATGGTGTCTTCCAAGACACTAAAGCAACTCATCCCCACAATTCAATGCCAAGATCTCCTTTTCCAACACCTCATCCTCAAGGACTACCAGGGGAATTGAATCCCCGTCGTCAGGTCCTGCCGAGTCCGAGTCTCCTTCAAGAAGCACACAGTGTACTTACCTTTAATGGTCATCGATAGAGATAGGCCTAGCCTACTGAACCTCCAATGGTTCGCACCACTCGGCATTGAAGTGGCCGGCGTAAACCGAGTCAGTGACTGTGACTGGGAGGAAGACCTTACCTCTGAGTTCAGGGACGTCTTCGTGGACAGTTTAGGCGAGTACAAGGGAACCCCGATCTCATTCAGCCTAGATCCGAAAATAGCTCCCATTCACCTAAAGCCCCGTCGAGTTCCGTTTGCCTTAAAATCAAAAATCGATGAACAACTCAACAAACTGATAGCTCAGGGAGTGTTGGAGCCCATCGATCACTCCCCGTGGGAAACCCCTATTGTAACACCCATTAAGCCAGATGGGTCAATCTGAATTTGTGGGGACTACCGGGCCACTTTGAACCACGCTCTGCAGCAGAACGTGTATCCAGTTCCTGTGGTGCAGCACTTCCTCCATTCCCTGGGGGGCGGGAAAGTTTTCGCTAAATTGGATTTAGCTCAGGCATATCAGCAATTACCAGTAGATGAAAAAACGGCACAGGCCCAAACTATTGTGACCCACCGAGGTGCCTTCAAATGTACCCAGCCGCAATTCGGAATGAGTGTAGCCCCGGGGATTTTTCAGAGCCTTATGAAAAGGTTATTACAAGGAATTAAGGGCGTGGTCCCCTATTTTGACGATGTATTAATTGCAGCCCCTACAAAAAAGTCTTACAGGACCGGTTAAAATTAGTCCTAAAAAAATTCCAAGAGGCCGGTCTTAAGGTTAAAAAAAACAAATGTAAATTGTGTACTGACAGTGTTGAGTTTTTAGGGTACCTGATTGATAGCCAGGGCATTCACCCTACCGAAAGTAAATTAAAAGTGATCAAAAATGCTCCCAGGCCACGAAACAAGGCCGATCTCCAGGCGTTCCTAGGCCTCATCAATTTTTATAATGTATTTTTACCGCACAAAGCAACTGTCGCTGAACCATTACACCGATTGTTAGATAAAAAAGCAAATTGGTTATGGGCTTACCGTGAAGAACAGGCGTTCCAAAATGTTAAAAAATTGCTCACTTCTAACTCTGTACTCATGCAGTATAATGAGACTTTACCATTAGTCATAACCTGTGATGCATCACCTTTCGGGGTGGGCGCCATTTTGAGCCACATACTGCCTAATGGGAACGAAGCCCCTGTTGCATATTTTTCAAAGACTCTTTCAAAAATGGAGCGGAACTATGGACAAATTGATAAAGAAGCCCTCGCAATTGTCTCAGCTGTGAAAAGATTTCACGAATACATGTATGGCAGGGATTTTACTATTGTGACTGACCACAAACCTTTGTTAGGGATAATAGCCGGAGATAAGCTGACTCCCTACATATTATCCCCTAGGATGACCCGATGGTCAGAATTCTTAGCTGCTTATAACTATCGGCTGCAATATTGCCCGGGGAAAGCCATTCCCCATGCCAATGCATTGAGCCGAGCACCGCTTCCAGAGACTCTCTACGATCTGGCACCAACAGTAACCACATTGCAAATCGAGGCACTCAACTCACCGCCACTGACCGCCCGAGATATCGCGAGAGAAACCAAATGCGACCACACTCTAGCACAAGTCCTATGCTGGGTAGAACGCGGATGGCCATTGGACCAGTTATCAGATGACTTCACACCATTCAAGTCTCGACAGACTGAGCTCTTCTCCCAGAAAGGCTGTATCATCTGGGGCGATAGAGTCGTTATTACAGAACGGCTCCGAAAAACGCTACTGAGAACCTTGCACGATGGCCACCCCGGCATCGTGCGAATGAAAGCCCTTGCGCGAAGCTACGCATGGTGGCCAGGCATTGACAAGCAAATTGAACAGTGGGTTAAAACTTATCCCAAATGCCAAGAAGTCAGCAACACCCCACCAAAAGCCATGCCTACTGAATGGGAGACACCATGTGGAACCTGGTCCCGAATTCACCTGGACTTCGCAAAGGCCACACTTTCCTGCTTACCATCGACACCTACTCGAATTGGCTCGAAATTCATCGCATGACGACTACGACCTTCGAGGCGGTTATCAAAATTTTAAACAGACTCTTTGCAACCCACGATTACCAGACGTCCTGCTATCCGATAACGGCCCACAATTTACTGCACTAGCGTTCCAGCAGTACCTCGCTGACCGCGGCATCCGCCATCCGCTCACCTCACCTGTGCACCCTGCGACCAATGGCCGAGCAGAACGCATGGTCCAATTTCTGAAGAAAACCTTGCAAAAGGTAGACTACGACAATATTGACGACAAGGTCAATCAAATCCTCTTCTTGCAACATATCATCCCACATAGCGTCACCAACAAAACTCCCGCCGAACTGCTAATGGGACGAAAGCTCCTCTCTCACCTCGACCGGTTGCACCCTGTTTACGAACCGGAGAATCCACTAGGATCCAGCGGCCGCTGTCGCACCTTCCAGGTAGGAGACCTGGTTTATGCAAAAAACCTATTGGGTGACCCGTTGTGGGTGGAAGCAACAGTAGTATGTGTAACTGGCCCCTGATCCTACCTTGTGCAATGCCTTGACGATAAACTTTGGAAACAGCATATCGACCAATTACGATCGCGGCTTTCAGCAGCCAGTCCACAAATCCCCTTTGACCAAACTGAGCGGGGGGAAGGTATGGAAGAAGATGAATTCCTTGGAAACCCGTTTGAAGGGAACGACAATTTAATAGAAACTCAGGAAGCAGAGCCGGAGGGAGAAACGGTTGCACCTCAGGGAATTGCAGAGAATGTGGGCAATGACGTAGAAGTGAACTCTGAACCAGAAACAGCCCCACTGCCAAACAACGATCTACCTCAGCGTGATTGCAGCCAGCCGATACAACGGAAATCAAAGAGACTAATTAAACAACCGTCCTACCTAAAGGACAATGTAACTGCGCCCTGCAAATAAGAAGCTAGGGGGAAGGGGTGTTATGTATGCAATAAGATTAATAAAGTGTGAGCTTGGAGTAAGTGTAGGGTTCTGGCCCTGCACTTCTGATTGGCTGTTAAGCGGCCCGACCGGATTGGCCCGTTCCATGGAATCCGATTGGCCCTTAACAGAGAGTTCCTATTGGTTATAAGAGCTAGCATTCCTAGCTCGGTATTGGTTAAAAGTTACAAGGTTTGCCTATATAAGGCAGGTTTTAACTGCTATTAAATGAGTAAGTCACAATGTAAATAAAGAGCTGAAGTTCGCCATTCAGAGGCTTGTCTCCATTCTTTCTCGCCCATGCTCAAAACATAACACTTGGGATGGCCTGGGCAGGTCACACATTTGCTGGGGAGGCACTGCAGTGCAGCGCTGGCCCTGCCTTAATCCCCCCTCCATGTCTCCCTTACTCCTGAGGCATTCCATGCTCCACAGAACCAGCAGCAAAATGTGGGAAGCCCCTCCCCTTAGAAGAATGAAATATTTTGGGGAATATTAAAAGAGGCAGAATATTATATTTTCCCAAAGGAGAAATGGAGAAACATGCTCTTAAAGGCAGAAAGCAGACCCCAGTCTTTCTTAATGTGCCTATTCACAAACAAAACAAATCTTCACCTCTAGGTAATGAGATAAAAGACAGGACATTGAGAAAAGTGGAAACTGCCCATTAAGAAAAGCAGGCTAGAGCAGGGGTCTCCAACCTTGGCAATTTTAAGCCTGGTGGACTTCAACTCCCAGAATTCCCCAGCCAGCTGGCTGGGGAATTCTGGAAATTGAAGCCCACCAGGCTTAAAGTTGCCAAGGTTGGAGACCACTAGGCTAGAGGCAATAGATAACAGGATGAAATCAGTTACACCTGCCTGACAGTATTAGGACTAAGGAAGTGATCATTAAGACCCATCATGAGCCTTTATGAAACAAATAAAACCAATCAAATAATAAAACACACAAAGCAAGCCTGCAGATTACAAAAAGCTGTTTAAAAAACTGTGTAAAATCAAACCAATTGGTCAGCTGCCCCAGAACCAGAGGTTGGTTCTGCTCTTCAATAAACTTCCTTTCCAATCAGCCTCCGTTTTATTTCCAGTGTCTTTCTCCCAGCTTGGAACTGAACCAGATGGATTTTCCTTCCCATAACAATTACTTAACAACCCTACAGGGGACAGCAGGGATAGAGGTCATTAAGTGAGGCAGTCACTTGCTGAACAGCAAGGCACCTTGCTGAACAATTGTCATGACATGCGACCATAATGGATAGGCTCCATTTCAGTCATAAGTCAAGGACTTCCTTTATATTATAGGCAACTTTAAATATTCCTTCTAGAAGCTAATTTTCTCAAAGAGCAGGGATTTTCTCTCTATGCAAAGCCAGACAAGGACGAGGAGGAAGAGATTTGAGATTTCAAAGTCCTTGGAAAACAACAGCAGGCGATATAATTGTGGCGTAGTTAAAAATCAGAAAGGGGATAAATGATAGAAGATTATAACTCAATATAAACTGACAAATTATTATTAGAATTATATAAGTCTGTTAAATGCCACAAATATGGTTAATAATATTTTATTTGCAGTTAAAGAGAGATATTTGGAATATGGAGATTGACACAAAAATAAGATATTGAAATGGTGAATAATCAAAGAATGAAAGATTACAATTTAATAAAATATGTGTATTAATATTATCAACTGTATTAAATATGAAGAATATTGTCATGCTTGTTTTAAAATGTAAGACACTCTGGTGCCACACTCTTCACACAATGATATGTTTGTAAAAAAATAAGAAAAAAATTATAGAAGCGGAAAACAGCAGGAGACAAAAAAGGACCCAGAGGAAATCAGTGCCTTTTTCTTTCCTTTGCTCCCTTTACACTATATCTCTTTTCTTTTCCCTCCCCCTTTTCTTAGTTTTCCACTACTTTTTTTCTTTGTATTTTATGCTTTGATAAACTAATCAAGATCTATTCTGTGCACACACACACACACACACACAGGATGGAAACACCCAGAATAAATCCTCTTTATCTCTGCAGGGGTCTCCAACCTTGGCAACTTTAAGACTTGTGGACTTCAACTCTCAGAGTTCCTCAGCCAGGCTGAGAAAATCCTGGGAGTTGAAGTCCACGAGTCTTAAAGTTGCCAAGGCTGGAGACCCCTGCACTTGGGCATTGCAGGTTGGGAGTCTGAGCATCGAAGCCATCCCTCAACAAAGATCCCTCCAGGTTGGATCCCTGCAGCCGGCCTTGATCTGCACAAAGCAAAGCTGCCCTGCTTAACCCAGAACAGCCCACTTGGTCTTCGGAGAATTGGAGTGGTTGTCACTGAAACAAAAATTGTTATTGCAAAAACACCACGGTTCACAGTGACCTGATCAAGAGCTGTGACAGACTGCTTTGGGAAGAACAACCTCCCATCTTTCATCCCCTTGTATCTTCTTGGGACAGGGAGGGAGTTTGAGCCCCCGGGAGAAGCCCCTCCCATTTGTGGCCCACTCTGGCTATCAACTAAGACCAGGCACTGGAAGAGAGGGTTAACCCTACATCAGTTGATCTTTCATATTTTCACAACATGGCTAACTAAAGGATAGTGTTCTGGCCCAAACCTCGTTCAAATCAAATAAACACAAAGTATATATAAAAACAAACCTTTTTAATGCATCTCTGTGAATTCTGTTTATTCACAGCAAAGAGTCATTACAACTAGTTGTCCCAGATAAGAGCAAGCCCTATTAAGGTTGTGCAAGGCTGCCAAGAACACAAGATTAAGTGCAAAGAAATATTCAAAGCCAAAAATCTCCAAACATGAACCAGAACTGACTGGACTTCCATGAGAAGTTGGAGTTGAAAGAACTTCTTTGCTTCCTGCCAAGAAGCCAACCCTGAAGGCTGGCTTTTATCCCTTATGGGAGGAGCCATCACCTAGCTCCACAGGCAGCACCCCACTCTACGCCTCTCATCCGAGTCTTTGCTCTCAGAAACTGTCCAGTCTCTTTTTAAAATTCAACCTTGGGCCTGTTTGGGCTTAAACGTGACTTCCTGTCCATAACCGTCTGGGTTTTCATACTTACACGATACACTAACCTGTCTTTAGCCGAGTGACATGTGCCCCCCTGTTCCCACCCCAGCATATCTGTGGATTATTTTCCTTGACAGTCTCCTCTGCAAACCCCTTAGTTTTGCTGAGGCTGTTCTGATGAGCTGGCAAGAACATATGTAGAGCACACACACAGTGTCTTCCTTCTTTTCTTTTTTTTGATTGTCAGTGAGCATCTGGCAAACAAAGGGAAGTGTTGCATAACAAATTTGGCCGGGAAGACTTTGTTCTCCCTCCCTGGTGATCAGCATTTTTGTTTAGCCATATTCTTACAGCTTGTTCGAAAAGGCATCTGCCCAGTGCAAGTGGCTGCCTGGGGAGACCTGACTGTGGGCTGCTAGAGGAATAGAAAGATTAGCACAGGAATAGGGGCAACACAGGCCCCGTTTATTTTTATTGTAATATGGGGAGCTTTGTTGCTGCAGAGTTGCTAGGCAGCCGAAGGAATTCATGGCATGAGCCGTGCCACCCTTGTAGTACATTCCTCAGGCTCTCTTTGACACACCCCTCTCCAGGTGTGCAGCAGTCCAGAATGATAGTGGAGGTCGGTTGGCACCCTGGAGCACGTCTAGTTTCAGCAAAGAAGTTCTTTCAACTCCAACTTCTAATGGAAGTCCTGTCAGTTCTGGTTCATGTTTGGAGATTTTTGGCTTTGAATATTTCTTTGCACTTAATCTTGTGTTCTTGGCAGCCTTGCACAACCTTAATAGGGCTTGCTCTTATCTGGGACAACTAGTTGTAATGACTCTTTGCTGTGAATAAACAGAATTCACAGAGACTCATTAAAAAGGTTTGCTTTTATATATACTTTGTGTTTATTTGATTTGAACGAGGTTTGGGCCAGAACACTATCCTTTAGTTACATTTGTTGTGTACATGTTTCACCAAGAAATAGCAATTTGGGAAGAGACTCTAGAATCTATTTCCAGTGAAGAAAGAGAAGAAATCGAGAATGGCTGCCTGGAGGCGTTTCCAGATACAAAATGCTGGTGGTACCAGTGCAGGGGTTGGTGGGTGTCAGTAACAGCAAGAACATGGTTGTTCTGGGATGCCCTTTGTTCATCAATGGAAGAAGTTTTCAGACCTGTTTTCAACCTTACTGTTACCACTACTACGAAGGGCAATCAGTGCTGTTAAGTCTGGAACATGGGTGCGAATGATGGAGTTGAGCCGGTAGAAACAGTGAACTTCAAACTCTTTATTTACATATTGTGACAGCTCAAACTGGAGGGCTGCTATAGCCTTCCTTATATAGGCAACTTATCAACTATTCAACCAATAGCAAATCTGGAGCGCTAGCTCTGTTAACCAATGGGAATGGCCTGTTAATGGCCAATCAGATGCTCCTGAACGGACCAATTCGATCCTGCCATTAACAGCCAATCAGAAGTGCAGGGCCAGAATCCTGCACTTGACTTCGAGCTCAAGATAACTTTATTGGTATTATTCATTCACAACACTCCTTTCCCCTGGCTTCTGCCCATGAGGCATGGTTACATAGTCCTTAAGGTAGGACAGCTGTTTTATTAGTCTTTTCGATTTTCGCAAAGTGCCTGGTGGTTGGCTGCACTTCTGCTGAGGTAGATCGTTGTTTAACAGTAGGGGTGCCTCAGGTTCCGAGTTCACGTTCCCGTCATCACCAATATCATTGGCCACTCCCTGAGGTGAACTCACTCCGGTCCCTAGTTCCTGTTCCTGCGTTTCAGTTCCATTATCAGTCTCTTCAAAAAGGTTTCCCTCTAATTGTAATTCGCTTTCCTCTGTATCTCCCCCCCCTCAGTTTGGTCATAAGGGAGTTTGGAAGTGCGAGACGGTAGCCGCGATCGTAGTTGATCTATGTGGCGCTTCCAAAGTCTGTCATCAGGACACTGAACGAGGTATGATCTAGAGATGGTTATACGGATTACGGTCGCCTCTACCCACAGCGGATCGCCCGATAAGTTTTTAGCAAATACTAAATCACCTACCTGGAAGGTACGGCATTGGCCGCTGGATCCGAGTGGCTTTTCCGGTTCGTAGGCTGGGTGTAACCGATCGAGGTGGGAGTGGAGCTTTTGTCCCATTAGCAGCTCGGTGGGAGTTTTGTTGGTGACGCTGTGAGGTGTGATGTGCTGCAGTAAAAGGATCCGGTTGATTTTCTCGTCGATGTTGTCATAGTCTATCTTTTGGAGAGTCTTTTTGATGAATTGTACCATGCGCTCAGCCCTACCATTGGTAGCAGGGTGTGCAGGCGAAGTGAGCGCATGTCGAATACCGCAGTCAGCCAGGTACTGTTCAAAAGACAGAGCGGTAAATTGGGGCCCGTTGTCGGATACCAGAACGTCTGGTAATCCGTGGGTTGCAAAAAGTCTTTCCAGTCTTTTGATGACCGCATTAGTGGTCATGTTGCTCATTTGGTGAATCTCGAGCCAATTTGAGTATGCGTCAATGGTTAGCAAAAACGTGTGGCCTTTGGTCGGCCCAGCAAAGTCCAGATGGATGCGGGACCAGGGTCCCCGTGGCGTCTCTCATTCGGTTGGGGTTGCCTTTGGTGGAGCGTTGCTTACTTCTTGGCATCTCTGGCAAGTTTTAACCCACGATTCGATTTGTCTGTCGATGCCTGGCCACCATGGGTAGCGAGGCCCTTCATGCGCACGATGCCAGGGTGGCCATCGTGCAAGGTTCTTAGCAGTGTCTGTTGGAGTCATTTTGGGATAACGACTCTATCGCCCCAGATGACACAGCCCTTCTGCAAGAACAACTCTGTTTGAAGACTTTTGAATGGTGCAAAGTCGTCTGGTATTTGGTCCAATGGCCATGCGCGTTCCACCCATGTGAGGACTCGTGCTAAGATGGGGTCGCGCTTTGTTTCTCTCGCGATGTCACGGGCAGTTAATGGCGGTGTGTTGAGTGTCTCGATCTGCAGCGCTGTCATCATTGGTGCAGGATCGTTGATAGTTTCAGGGAGTGGTGTACGGTTCAGTGCGTCGGCGTGGGGAATGGCTTTACCGGGACGATATTGTAGCCGATAATTATAGAAAGCCAAGAATTCTGACCAGCGGGTCATTCTGGGAGAAAGTATGTAGGGAGTTGGCTTGTCCCTAGCGATGATCCCCAGTAATGGTTTTTGGTCAGTTACAATGGTGAAAACCCGGCCGTCCACGTATTCATGAAATCTTTTAACAGCTGATACAATCGCCAGGGCTTCTTTATCGATCTGGCTGTAATTTTGCTGTTTTCGAGAGCGTCTTTGAGAAGTACGCAACACATGGCTCAAAATGGCACCCACTCCAAAAGGCGATGCATCACATGTTATGTTTATTGGCAAAGTCTCATTGTACTGCATTAGTACGGCGTCCGAAGTCAGTAGTTTTTTCACATTACAGAACGCCTGCTCTTCTTTGTGACCCCATACGCAAATTGCTTTTTTATCTAATAGGCGATGTAGTGACAGTCGCCTTTTGCGGCAAGAATACATTATAGAAATTGATTAGGCCTAAGAACGCCTGGAGGTCGGTCTTGTTCTGGGGTCTGGGAGCGTTTTTTATTGCTTTCAATTTGCTATCGGTAGGGTGAATACCCTGACTGTCAATTAAGTATCCTAAGAATTCAACATGATTGGTACACAGTTTGCACTTATTTTTTTTGACTTTCAGGCCTGCTTCCTGGAATTTTCGTAATACCAGTCTTAAACGCTCCCGTAAGATTTTTGGAGTGGGGGCAGCAATGAGCACATCGTCAAAATAGGGGACAATGCCCTTGATCCCCTGCAATAGTCTCTCCATTAGGCTCTGAAAGATCCCCGGGGCTACACTGACTCCAAATTGAAGCCGTGTACAATTAAAGGCACCTCGGTGCGTTACGATAGTCTGTGCCTGTGCCATTTTTTCGTCAACCGGCAGTTGCTGATAAGCCTGAGCTAAGTCTAGTTTAGCGAAGACTTTTCTGCCCCCCAGGGAATGGAGGAGGTGTTGTACCACCGGCACTGGATATGGGTTCTGTTGCAGGGCATGGTTTAGGTTGGCTCGGTAGTCCCCACAAATTCTAATGGAGCCGTCCAGCTTAATTGGTGTCACAATTGGTGTTTCCCATGGGGAGTGGTCGGTTGGCTTTAAAACTTCCTGGGCAATCAACTTATCAAGCTGCTCATTGATTTTCAGCTTTAGAGTGAACGGAACTCGATGAGGCTTCAGGCGGATGGGAGCTATCTTTGGATTAAGGCTAAAGGATATTGGGGTCCCCTTGTACTCGCCTAGTTTTTCCTCGAAGACATCCCTGAATTCGTGGGCGAGGTCTTCCTCCCAATCACTGCCGCCGATTCGGTTGATGCCTGCCACTTCAATGCCGAGTGGTGCAAACCATTGCAGGCCTAACAGACTTGGTCGGTCCTTATCGATCACAGTCAGGGGTAAGTACACCGTGCGGTTCTTGAATGCAACCCGAACTCGATTAGATCCTGCAACTGGAATTTGGTTCCCCTGGTAGTCCTTTAACATGAGCAGTTGGAATTGAAGGTCTTGGCACCGGATAGTGGGGATGAGTTGCTTGAGGGTCTTCCATGAGACCATTGAAAGAGGCGATCCCGAGTCTACTTCCATTTGGCAGGGCCGATTTTCAATGTTCACGTTGACCCGAATTTTCTTAGCGTCTAGTGAAGAGGCATGGCCAATAGTGAGTGTTTGGTGGGCCTCTTCCTGTCTCGCTAGACAACTCGCGGGTTGGTTTCTGTAGGAGTGGTTTACTGGTTCTCGCCTTACAGGGCGATTCCATGTTGGTTGGCGGAGATTGGTTCCTTTCGAGGTCTGGCTGGGTCCGAGGAGGCTTCTGCAGACCCGTCCAATGTGGCCTCGTTTCCTGCACTCGTGGCAGAGCGCATCGTGGAATTTGTAATTGGAGCGGTAATGGTTGGCCCCGCAGCCAGCGCACGGTTGCTAGGACTTCAGGTATCGGTCCGATCGAACTGCAGGCGATGGGCCTCTTCTTCGTTGCTGTCTGATGATGAAGAGAGGTCCTCATGGTGGACCATTGGTAGCCGCCCTTCTGCATTAGGTGAAACTTCGCCAGCCGGTTGGTGTGTTGGAGCGCGATTTTGGCGTAGTTGGGCAGCCGACTTCTTGGTCTCCTCCGCTGCTGTAGCTTCAGCTATGGTGTCTTTAAGGGTGATGTCACCTTTTGCCATTATTTTGCTCTGTACGTTTAGAGCATCTAGCCCGAGGACTACTCGGTCTCTCAAGGCCTCTTCAAGGTTGGTGAAATCGCAAAGGCCTCCCAAGTTCCGGAGGTCTGCAACGAAATCGGCGACGCTTTTTCCTTTCCGCTGGTTCCTTTGATAGAACTCGTGTCGTCTTATGAGCGTTGGAACAGTTGGTGCATAGTGGGCCCTTAGTAGCAGTTCGAGGACATTCCAGTCCATGGCCTTCACTTCAGCCGGTTTTGTTAATGCCTTAGCCATTTTGAATACCGTCGGGCTGCAGTGCGTTAGGAATACCACCCGTTTCTTACCGGGTGTGGCATCCTTCAGATTATTCGTTTCCAAAAACATTTGAAAACGATCCATGTAGGACTCCCAGTCCTCTTGAGCTGGATCGAATGGAGCGTGTGGTACTATACCGCCGGACATGGTTCCGCCGTTGTGCGCTTCAGCCATGTGCTTAGTTGTCTTAGTTGGCTCTGATGTCATCCAATCCCACCTTCATCGCCAGTGTTAAGTCTGGAGCATGGGTGCGAATGATGGAGACGAGCTGGTAGAAACAGTGAACTTCAAACTCTTTATTTACATATTGTGACAGCTCAAACTGGAGGGCTGCTATATCCTTCCTTATATAGGCAACTTATTAACTATTCAACCAATAACAAACCTGGAGCACTAGCTCCATTAACCAATGGGAATGGCCTGTTAATGGCCAATCAGATGCTCCTGAACGGACCAATCCGATCCTGCCATTAACAGCCAATCAGAAGTGCAGGGCCAGAACCCTGCACTTGACTTCGAGCTCAAGAAAACTTTATTGGTATTATTCATTCACAACAAGTGGCTTGATCTCAATCACACTAGAGTTTCTTGTAAGTAGGAAACATCTTCTAAAGTATCTTGGATATTAAATTCTCTACAGCAGTGGCCCCCAACCTTTGGGGGACCAGAGACCTCTTCCGTGAAGGGAGCTTTTCCCATGGATTGATCACTGGAGAGAGTGATCATCCTAAAGTGCCTGGTGTCACTTGTTTGCGCAGCCCAGTATCTGGCATACTGCGAACCAGTACTGCCAACTTGGTCTGGGAGTTGGAGACCCCTGCTCTGCAGTAAGGTATTTCTGTATACTCCTTACATCTTCCTTGAAAGATCATCTTCCCAGTGTTATTAGTACATTGGCATCCTTCAGCATATCAATTCAAGACTGGAGCCTTGTTCTGAATTCAGAGAACTTTTGTAAGATTTTCTTTGTTTATTTCCATATTCGTTTCCCTCTTCAATGTCTTTATAGCTGTTATCATAACATTTCTGTTATCTCTGAAATTATTTGTTAAGTTCCTTTCTGAGGCCTTATTTTTCTCTTCTCTTCTCTTCTCTTCTCTTCTCTTCTCTTCTCTTCTCTTCTCTTCTCTTCTCTTCTCTTCTCTTCTCTTCTCTTCTCTTCTCTTCTCTTCTCTTCTCTTCTCTTCTCTTCTCTTTCCATGCATTTCCCCCTGACACCTAGTTTGTTTCCTTCTGTTTCTTGATCTTTGGCCATCTCTTTTCACTCCACAGTTCTTCTGGTTCCCAATCAATGAGGTTCAGCAGTAAAAACACTTCCTGATGTTTTTCCTTCAAAATGCTTGGAATGTGCTTAAAATCACAATGTAGGAACTGGTTGGCTTTTTTCTCCACTTTAACTTGATATGAAAGTTGCACACAAACAATTTGTCTGTTTTTTAAGGCAGTCCCTAACTCTTCCTTTTATATTGCAACTGAGCTTCTTCATCTCATTGTACCAATAACATACCTAATTTGACTTCTATGTAATCTGGTGATGTCTGTGTAGACAGGTATTGTTTTGGTTGTTTCAATACTTAGCAATTAAGTGATGATAATGTTGATGATGACGGAACACAACATGCCAGATATCACAGTTGTTGAAAACCAAAATGTACAATTTATTGATATCGCTGAGTCGAAAAAAAAACCTGGAAAAAATCACGAAATTTTAGATGAAACATGTAACAGTGATACTCATTGCCATCAGGGCACTTCATACCATGTGATACATTTTTAAATGTTCAGTTAACTGAGTTTCATGTTTAATGAATAAAAGATAATAATAATAATAATAATAATAATAATAATAATAATAATAATAATAATAATAATATAGATCATCCTGCATTTTTGTTTTCCTAGACCTTATAGTCCAATTACATTGTTCTTTTATATTTCCAACTTTCAGTCATCCACTCTTCAACTAAAAGCAATACTGTCAAGCACCAGGAAAATCAGGTGATACACATAGTTCAAATGGATATAAAGATTTATTGTAACCCTGAGCCCTCTACAAGAATCTGAATTACTAACAGTCAATGGAAATTAGCAAGAGATAAGAATAGAAAAGAACTGAAGGTGGGTTGGACTTAGATCTCTTGTAAATGGGAAGGGACTCATGACTGATGACTTGTTTGACTCCACCCCCCTTCAGGCTCAGCCTGGTCATCTCCAGCAAATATATCTTATCTGCATGTTCTGCCAATTTCAATTTGAACTCCACAATAAAACTCACCAGCTTCATCTTCTTCTGAATCAGTGTTGGAGCATAACCTTACACAATCATCATATTAAAGAGTTATCCACGAAGTCTTCCATCATATCATTGCTATTCAAAATAACTTGCAAAATTTACAAAATTGAATGACACTCACAAGCAATTTTTTTCTATGCAAACATTGCCTATTTTATTACATTTTGTTTTAACCATTTTATTATCTATTAGCATTACATATTTTAGAAAGAAACCTCATTTTCTTTTCCTTAAAAGATCCTGGTGGAAAAATATGTTTGGTAAATAAAGGATATAGGAAGGTGAAAGGAAAGAGAAAAAAACCCATCTGACTTGTATCTATAACAAAACTGGCAAAAGGTATAATATTGAATTATTAACTAAAACATACAAAACCTTTGCCAGAGCAATTTTCAAATACAGTCCGTCCATCTGGAACCCGCACTGTATATCGGACATAAACACAATTGATCCATTTCTCGAGAAGAGTACTCTACTCTTCTACTCACAATTGAATTCCCTTTTCCTCTAGGCTCGAAATTTTGGGCCTGGACAATCTGGAACTGTGCTGCCTGTGGTCCAATCTCAGCATAGTTCTCAAAATTGTCTGCTATGACATCTTGCCTGTCATTGACTTCTTCAGCCTCAATCACAATAATGCATGGGCAAACAACCGATACAAACTCAACCGATATAAACTGCTCCAAACTCGATGGCAGAAAATAGGACTTTAGCAACAGAGTGGTCAACACCTGAAATGCTCTACTTGACTCTGTTGTTGCAGCCTCAACCCCTTACAGCTTCAACCTCAAACTGTCTACTGTGGACCTCACCCCATTCCTAAGAGGTCCTTAAAGGGGGCATGCATAATCATACCAGAGTGCCTATTGTCCCTGTCTTACTGTCCCCATTTATCTGTATTTACTCTTGTTATCTTGTACATGGAGAAACAAATAAAATAAATAAATAAACTCAGAAGCCAAATTTTCCTTGCCCCTTAGCTGGAAAGATGGAAAACAACATGTGCATAAAGTGACCACACAGCCAAGTGCTTTATACATATATGTGAAATGTCTATGGAGATTCTTAGTCCTTCAGATCATGGTTGTCCCAAAGGTGCTTTTTCAAGAGCCAACTTGACTTTCTGGGTTTTGTTTTGAAGAATTTTAGAGCTGAAGAAGGATGAGAAGCGAAATGTCTTCAAATGAAAAACCAGAAAATCCAGTTGCCTCTTGAAAAAAGCACCTTTGGGACTCGTGAAATGGACAGAGGCTGTGTTGTGTTTTTGGTTTCTTCTAGCGGGAAAATACATTTCTTGTTTTAATCCCCAGCTGAAGATGCTTCTCAAGTGAAGCTCTATTTAGAAACATAGAAAAAGATCAAAAATATGCAGGGCCAGCTGAGTGGGAAGTGCACATCTGCAGATGCTACTTTTGAAATTTTAAGGAAAAAAACTTGAATGCAACTTTTCATTGACATTTTTCCTTATTATTATTTAAAAAAAAGATTCTTATAATTTGTAGGTGCTTTTCTCAACATAGTTTTGAGAAGATATTAAAATAAATGTGTGCAAAGTTTGCTTTTTTCTTTCCCTGAAATTTAGCTAGTTTGTTCTCATTTCTTCTTGAAATTAAAATATCCTCAGAAAACAAGCAAGGGGCCCTTAAGGCTTGTATGCTTCATGGGTTAACAAGTCCAGGTCTCCCAACCTTTTTAGAATGGTGAGCAATGTATTGGAAATACATTACGGGTTCTCTCATAAAATGGCTGCAATTCTTGGGCTTCCCTATTCCCTATTTCTCTTTTCCCCAGAAAAAGAATCTGGCAATCTTCCGAGAAGTCCATTCACAGAGGCCAAACAGCCTCCCTGCACACCCAGAGGGGAAAAAAGCAAAACATTCAAGTCACTAAGACAAACAAGCAGCCTGCCCCATCTACACACCACTTCGGGAAAATGACTTTTAAATGCAACAGCTGAAATCCATGTTTATATATTCTGTTTACCACTGAAAAAGCCATTTGTTACCCTTTCTTAGAGCTCAGCTGGTTCAAGGCAGCCTTAGCCCAGAAGTTCTCAAGGACTTTGCTTCATGGTTGCTGCCTTACTTGGACTTTCAGGTCCAGAGACAAAACTTTGCAGAGTGGTGGCCTTGGAAGGGGGCTGCTCATTCTGCTGCAAAGGGCTGCACATGGATTCATCAACCCAAGTGAAACTGCCCTGCAGTGCTCAGCCTGGTGCTTTGAAAGCGGCACTGTGTTGTGTCCAGAGCAAGGTGTGGAAACTTAGCAATGCAATGATTTGCTTATCAGCTGAAGCAGAGCAAAGCCATTATTATGGATGCATTTATTTGGCTGGTTAGAAGGGAAAGGGGAGGGGGTTAAAGCCCTTAATTGTACAATTTAAAAAGGAGTGGTTATTTGAAAGTATCACACCTTTTGTTCCTCCCCTCCAAAAGATTAGATATTCGGAGGTGGAACAATTACTCTTGAAAGAGTGCAGAGAAGAGCAACAAAGATGATTAGGAGACTGGAGGCTAAAACATATGACAGACGGTTGCAGGAATTGGGATGTCTAGTCTAGTGAAAAGAAGGACTAGGGATGATAGCAGTCTTCCAATGTTTGAGGAGCTGCCACAAAGAAGAGGGGATCAACCTATTTTCCAAAGCCCCTGAAGGCAGGACAAGAGCAACAGATGAAAACTAATCAAGGAGTGAAGCAACTTGGAATTAAAGAAAAACTTCCTAAAGGTGAGAACAATTGATCTCTGGACAGGCTTGCCTCTGGAAGTTGTGAGTGCAGCATCAGTGGGAGGTCTTCAAGAAAAGAGTGGACAGCCACTTGTCTGGAATGATATAGGGCCTCTGCTTGAACAGGGGGTTGGACTAGAAGATCTCCAAGGTTCCTTTAATCTCTGCCATGCTATATTCTGTAATTAACATATCAGAAGAGGAAGAAGAGATTTATGAAGATCCAGACAGAACATCTCTGAACAGTGGGCAGGAAGGAACAGAAAAGGGGGTCAAAAGAAAAATTGTTGGGTTCTGCATCTGGGCTGGAAAAGGGAAAGGCACAGATATAAAAAGGAGAAATTTGGCTAAGCAATGGGATGGTCTGGGAGTTTTGGTCAATGAACATGAGCCAGCAGAGGGACGTAACTAAAAAGACAAATGCTATTTTGGGATGTATTAAAATGCAGGAAATGCTGGGGGCATTGGGGGCTGGTGGAGGAGAAGCAGTCTCACATTACAGGACAATGAAGAATGAGATGATAGTTTTGCATTGGATTTCGGTTTGTAAGCCTTTTGCCTGGTGCCAGAGGAGGAACAGGCAGCCATGATGGGAGCTTTACAGAAAGACTCAAATGCAAAATTAGGAACAATCAAGCAGTGGGACGACCTGGCTTTGAATTGGGGGTGGGAGGGGGCTCCCTCCTGGAGCTTTTCAAGTCAAGTTTCCTCTAGGATGGTCTGAGGTTTCCTGCCCTGGGCAGAAACTGGGTTAAAAAACCTCCAAGGTCTCTTTCAGCCCTAGAATTCTATGAAATATGCAGCTCTAAAGATACGTACAAGATCATTCTTTTAGCTGTACAAGCTACAAACCACTGAGAAGGTGAACATAATTGTGCTTTATCATAGTTTTGAGGTTGCACATTCAGGAAGTTTTCCCTTCTTAACAGAGGAGAATGAGGGGCCTGCCCCCTTCCCATCTTGTAGGTCTTGGCTGATCGATTGTTTGAGAAGGTGGATCTTCAGCCAACTGGCCGATAGCCTGGAGGAAAGGCAAGCAAACTGACCTCTTGTCAGTTGCATTTTCTGGGAATTAAAAGGGAGGAAGCAGTGGATCAGGGCAAAAGTCAATGTTCTTTAGTCAACACAAATCTCCCCTCCTTAAATCTGTGGATGCATCTCCCTGGTCCTTTCTGGGGGATCTGTCCCCAGTTCCCATCAGAACCAGGAAGACCTGCAACAGAGGTGGAAAGCTTGTGAAGCTGGCCATTTCTGGGGGCAGCATGGAATGTCTCCCTCATTCACATCGGTATTTACTTTCCAAGCGGTTGGTTTTTTCATAAGGTTAAATACATATTTTCAAACCAAACCACAATTGCAGCTAGTCATTCCATTTGGAAGAAATGAGGCCATTTTTTGGAAGTGATAACAATGTGGCCTTTCTTTTGCTCTTTCGTTTTTCCCACCCGCTGTCACTTCCTTCGTTCCGTCTATCATTCCCAGCCCTGAAGCTGCTCCAGGACATTCTTGATCCCACAAATAGCCCAATGCGGGGCTGAGCCTCCAAGCTGTGGGCTTCCCAAGAAATGAAATGAAAGAGTATTTCCAGGGAGTATAGGGGACCCCAAGAGAGGCAGCTTCTGGGCTAGGTTGCTTCCTTTCATTGTCCTGTGTCTGCCGGGGGTGGGGGGGGGGAGGGCAAGAATTCCATGGGGTGGGGGAAGAGAAATTGTGCTTCTCTTGTAATCAAGTTTCCTGGTTTTGCCTGAATACACAAGAGGCTTCGTCTTGAAAAGTCAACACATTATACATCATACGCTACAAGCAATTATCAGAAATCCCCAGGTAAGGACTGTAGCACTTCTGCTTATGTGATCAGAGATCTTGGAAGGCCACAGTGAAACTGGTGATCAGTCAACAACTCCAGTCAATTCCTGGCTGTCCAAGACAGGAGAGGAGAGAGACCCTTCAGTGTCTTTCCACCTGCTTTTGCTCTTACAGGTGCTCCTTCTTTGTTTTTGGGTTATCAGCAAGAGGAATAGAATAGAATAGAATAGAGCAGAGCAGAGCAGAGCAGAACAGAACAGAACAGAACAGAACAGAACAGAACAGAACAGAACAGAACAGAACAGAACAGAATAGAATAGAATTCTTTATTGGCCAAGTGTGATTGGACACACAAGGAATTTGTCTTGGTGCAAAGACTCTCAGTGTACATAAAAGAAAAGATACATTCGTCAAGAGTCAGGAATCACCAGGTACAACACTTAACAATAGTCATAAGGTACAATAAGCAATCTAATCATACTAGAAAACAGTCAGTATAAATCATAAAGACACAAGCAACAAAGTTACAGTCACCCAGTCACAAGTGGGAGGGGATGGATGATAAGGATGAGAAGATTAATAGTAATAATAGTGTAGACTTTGTAATAGTTGGACAGTGTTTAGGGAATTATTTGTTTAGCAGAGTGATGGCGTTTCGGGAAAAACTGTCCTTGTGTCTAGTTGTTCTGATGTGCAGTGCTCTATAGCATCATTTTGAGGGAAGGAGTTGAAACAGTTTGTGTCCGGGATGTGAAGGATCTGTAAATATTTTCACAGCCCTCTTTTTGACTCCTGCGTTATACATGTCCTCCATGGAAGGCAAGTTGGTAGCAATTGTTTTTTTCTGCAGTTCTAATTACTTTCTGAAGTCTGTGTCTGTCCTGTTGGAGTTGCAGAATCAAATCAGACAGTTATAGAGATGCAGATGATAGATTCAATAATTCCTCTGTAGAACTATATCAGCAGCTGCTTGGACACATTGTTGTGCTTTTTTGATGATGTTTTTGATGTTAGGTGTCCATTTTAGGTCTTGTGACATGATAGAACCTAGAAATTTGAAGATCTCTACTGTTTTTACTGTGTTGTTAATATTGCAAGAGATGGTAGTATGGGAGGGTTTCTCCTAACATCTACCACCATTTCTACGGTTTTGTGTGTGTTCAGTTCCAGAAGAGCTTGCCAGTTACTAATACCTGAATTAGAAGACTAATGAGGACTAAATGTGGAGATTTTCAGTCATCCAGGTTATGGTTGTCCCAAAGATGCTTTTTCAATGGGCAACTGGACTTTCTTGTTTTTCTTTGAAGACATTTCACTTCTCATCCAAGAAGCTTCTTCAGCTCTGAAGAACTGAAGAAGCTTCTTGGAAAAACAAAGAAAATCCAGTTGCCTCTTGAAAAAACACCTTTGAGTCTTAATTGGCTGGAAAGTACAAAAATCAGCACAGGAAGTGGAAACTTCAAAAATGGGAGTCGGTGGTCCATTTAAGATTACTGCAAGTCGAAGTTAGTCTTCAGCCAGAGATGACAGCCCAAACAGCTTCTGGGGTCCAAATACATCTTGCTTCCAAAGGAAAGAATGATTTTGCCTTTGGCCCTCCTGTATTTGTGTTCCTGCTGTTGGAATTGCTTAGAGAGGCATAGTTCAGCAGAATGAAAGAAATATCTCCACCTTTTGATTACTTGAAATAAAAGTAGGAAAGCAGAAATAAGCATGACTTAAATCAAATTATGGGGTATTACTAAATAGTTGAAATGAACACTCAAAAGTCTTTGATTCCAGTGAGGCTGGAACTCCTGATGCCCTCATGAGAAATAACAGAGGAGACCTGAAGGCAGGAGCCCCTTCTCTTTTGGGTCCAAGCATCACACATAGGCAATATCAAAGCAGGAGGCCATTATGGTGCAACAGCCGCTTCTTCCAGGGCTAGGCTGTGCAATGGATCCATGGGCCAGAGATCCATGGACGGGAGATGGGGGGTGTTGCATTGTGTCAGTCTGTGCTCTCTTCAAATCCCAAGAAAGAAATACTCAGACTTCATGGTTAAAGCAAAGTTATCCTTTTACTGAGAAATAAAGTGAAAACTTCAGATTTAATTCCGAATCTAAAGAAATTGGCACACAGATCACATATACAAAAGAATGGAAATGCTCCCACCCCCCCAAAGTTCAAATGAGTCTTCCAATTAAAAGTTCTGAATATGATCATGTGGTCATCTCCAGGTGGTGATGAGACCACTGTCAGTTGACCTTGACATATTTTGATAAAAGTTTGCAGTTGTGCAAAAAGGGACAGAAGCTAGCCAAGAAATGGAAAGTTAAAGAAAAGAATCCCCCCGCCCCTTGCTAACCCAGCAAAGGAATGCAAAACACCTCCAGCTTTCTTCCCCTTCAAATTCCCCCCTCCCTCCGTTGCTATTGACAGCCGAAAGACATAAATTAGCATAGCAGCAGAGAAGCAATAGTTAAAATGCAGATTATAGAAATTATGGATATCTTGAGGCTGACATTCGGACCCCCTAGAAGAAGGACATTCGTCCCTGTAAGAAAAAACAAAATAAAGATATGTTAATATTTGCATACATCTCTAAGGTTTATCAGGATATTTGGTATAAAAGTTCTTGAGCAGTTCAGGAGCCCTAATGTCTCTCTCATTAACCCATTCAGCATAAGACAGATGAAAATATTTCCAAGCTGCAAGATATTGGATACGACCCCTCCATTTCCTAGAGTCTAGAATTTCTTTAATCTCGAAATGTTGTTCTCCCTCAATCAACAATGGTACGGGGTGTGTGTGTCAGTTTGGGCCATTTTCAAGGTACAGGTATGTTTGGGTTTTAACAAACTGATGTGGAAAACCAGATGAATAAGACGAAGAGTCTTTGGTAAAGTCAACTGAACAGTCACAAGATTTACAATCTGCTCAATGGGGAAAGGCCCCACATACTTAGGACCCAACTTCTTCAATTTCTGGGTAGTCTGCAAATATTTAGTCGAGAGGAATACTTTGTCGCCCACTTGATACGACATCTGCGGGGCTCGCTTTCTGTCAACAAATTTCTTATGAGACTGGTGCGCCTCATCCAAAGCTTTATGAGCGACCGGCCAATTCAGTTGAAGTTGAGATATTCAATCGCTCAACAATTGGACATTGGGGTTTTCACAAGGAAGTTCAGGTATGGGCACAAAGTCTTGCCCAGTTGCCACTTTGAAAGGAGTAAACTCCATACTGCTGTGGACAGAGTTATTATATGCCACCTCCACAAAAGGCAGTAGATCCACCCAGTTGTCTTGCTGGTAGTTTATGTAACATCTGAGGTACTGCTCTAGCACCCCATTAGTTCTCTCGCAAGCCCTATTAGTTTGGGGATGGTGGGCAGAGCTTAAGCTCTGGGTGGAGCCTATTAACTTCAAAAATTCCCTCCAAAAGTTCGAGGTAAATTGGACCCCTTGATCAGAAACTACATGCTCAGGAACAACGTGCAACCTGTAGACATGTAAAATGAACATTCTGGCCAATGCCGATGGGATCTTGGAACAAGGGACGAAATGGACTTGTTTGGAGAACAAATCAGTCACCACCCAGATGACTGTATGCCCAGCGCTCTCAGGTAGGTTTACTATAAAGTCCATGGAAATTTCCTTCCAAGGGGCAATTGGCCTAGCCACATTTTACAACAGACCTGGTGGTTTACCAGGGAGTCTTTTTGCTGAAGCACAAACTGGACAGCTCGCCACATAAGTCTCAATGTCCTTTTTCAATGAAGGCCACCAGAACTGCCGTTTCACCAAATATAGGGTCTTCACAAACCCAAAATGACCCGCCACTTTGGAGTCATGAGTTTGTTGTAACACTTGGCTTCTCAGGTTTTGAGGTACATAAAATTTCGCACCTATCCAGGCTAGACCATCTCAAACGGTGCAATTATTCACATTTGCCAGGAACCACTCATCCATTTTCAAAGCCTCCTTAAATCGTTCCATGAGGTCAGTGAACAGATCCCTCTCCTGGTTCCTCTTTTGTGCTCTGGTAACTACAGGAGCAGCCAGCTGTGTAGTGGACATGATTGGTCTTATCACTTCTCTATGGATACTTTTGTATTGAGGCATTCTAGACAAAGCATCTGCCATAAAATTTTTCCCCCTGGGATATACTTCAAGGAGAAATTGAATCGCTTGAAAAACTGAGCCCACCTAACTTGCTTAGCGGATAGCTTCCGAGGAATTTTTAAAGCTTCCAGATTTTTATGGTCAGTCCATACCTCAAATGGGTGCTTTGCTCCTTCCAGAAAATGCCTCTAAGCTCGTAAGGCCCAATGGACTGCAAACACTTCCTTCTCCCAAACAGACCATCTTCTTTCAGTGTCAATCAATTTATGGGAGGTGTAAGTGCAGGGTTGTAATGTCCCCTTCTCATTTAATTGAAGTAAAACCACCCCCACTGCCACATTGCTCTCATTAGCTTGGGTCACGAAAGGGGCATCCATGTCTGGGTGTTTCAGTATTGGTTCTGCAGCAAAAAGTCTTTTAAGCTTTTCAAAAGCAGCTTGGCACTCCATGGCCCAATTCAACAGTTGGCTGGGCTTTGGTTTCAATTCCCCCTTTGTTTTCAGGAGGTTGGTGATGGGCATGGCTATTTTAGCAAAAGACGGGATGAATTGCCGATAAAAGTTAGCAAATCCAAGGAAACTTTGAAGCTGTTTCCGGATTCTCGGTGGGGCCCAGTCCAATATGGCTCGCACTTTCTCTGGGTCCATCTCAATCCCCTCAGGTGAGATACGATATCCCAAGTAGTCGATTTTTTCTTGATGGAACTCACATTTGGATAGTTTGGCGTACAATTTGGCGGCCCTCAGTTTGTGCAGCACAGAGTGTACCAGTTTCACATGTTCATCTCTAGTCTCCATGTAGATAAGAATATCATCAAGGTAGACCAGAACCGCCTTGTATAAATGTTCATGAAGCACTTTTTCCAGAGGTGGTGGAGCAGCGGTCAGTAATGGCTGCCACAAAGAAATCTACAACCGGACAAGATTTGTGCAGGAGGAAGAATTAGAAAGTGAAAGTTTTTTGGCTGAACCGGAACATTAAGACTCATTTAAATTTTGGTTTCCGGTTTTGCGTGGCTTCGGGGCAGCAGGAATTCGCGACAGCTCGTGATTCCTGCTGTGCTAGCCGTCGAGGTACCCCCGATCCAGATGGGTCAGGGGGATATGGCTGCCCTGTAGGGACAGCTGAAGAGAGAGGGGAGTCGGATAGGGAGGTGGGGGTGTCGCAGACCCCCCCTTCTCCGGAAAAAACCCTTTTTCCCAAGGCGGTGGAGCGGCGGTCAGCAATGGCCGCCACGAAGAAGCCAGCAACCAGGTAAGATTGTGCTGGAGGAAGTGTGAAGAGTGAAAGTTTTGTCTGAGCCGGGTCAAGTAACATCTTTTGAATTGCCTGGAACTGAGCTGTTTGAATTGCTGGAGGATACATTGTATCCCTAAGAAGAGCAAAAAGCGGCGGAGAAGCTGTTAAAGGAATTTTTTTTTTTTCTTTACTCTCCCACCCCATGGAAACAGTAGAAATATTTGGATATATTGGACATTGAAAGTGAATTGCTTTGAGAGTTGAAGCTAAGAAACAAAAGGATTCTTGGACATTGAAAAATTTAAGAAATTGGAAAACCCTTGTTGGAGGTATGGATTTCTGATTATTTAAAATTGACATTGCAAGTGGGAAGGGAGAGAAAAAAAAAATGGAGCAGAAGCTGAAAAAGGAGGAGATTGCCTAGAATCCCAAAGAAAGATATATGGTAATTGGACCTCTTTGATTAAAAATTAACCCCAGAAAGAGAAAGAGAAGAAGGAAGAAAAGTATTAACTTTTGGAACTTTTTTTTTTAATTGTTTTTGATTGTCTTTGATTAAAAATACTTGTGGTTGTTTTGGAAAAAGTTTCCCTTTTCATAATGGCATCGTTTGTGAATGAACTAGAGATTGAATATCAAAAATATAAAAAAGAAGATACTTTGGGCACTTTGTTTCAATTCTTAGAAATGGCATTATGTACTTATGAAAAGTTGATTACGCAGCAGAAGGACTGGGACAAGGAAGAAGAGGAAGAAGAAGCCATCTTTGATGAACAATGGGTCCCTTCCGGAGAGGAGGAGAAAAAGGATAAGAAAAAGGGGATTTTAAGAATTATAAAAACAACCAAAAGAGAGAAAAATGAGCGAAAAGGTGGAGGCAAGGTTAGAAAGCAAAGGAAAAGGAGCAAGAAAAGCGAGGAGAAAAAGCAAAGGGGTAAAAAAGGCAAGGAGAAGAATAAGCAAGAGAGAAAGGGGGGGAGGAGAAGCCTTAATGGGGGGAAGCAAGACCTAAAGAAAAAAAGTTTATTTAGAGACAATGGGTGAATTTAATTTAGATTAAAAGAGGGATTCTGGAGGGTACATAAGTTTGTGTTTTTATATGTGTATTTAGAGTATAAAATTCATTATGTAATCTTAGAATCTTTTAAACAGAATCCCAAGAAAAATTGCTATACGAAGCATTTTTTAAGTTAGGGTAATGAGTTATAGACGTTACTCCAATTGGTGTACAGGAGAAGTATAGTAAAAGAAAAAAGATGAATGGATAATTGGAAATAGAACAGACAAAGAATGTTGTTGAAAATGGTAATAAGATATGGAAGGATATATATGCTTTTTTTTTTTGGGATTTTGTATATTGATAAAAGGCAATAAAATTTTAATAAATAAGAAATAATTTGGATGAAAAGGAGAAGTAGGGATAAGATATGAAGTTAATATTATATGAAGTATTGATACTATAATTTGGAATTGTTATGCCTTATTGGTCTTTTATTATTATTTTTTCCTAGAAAAGAATTTATAAGCTGTTATGCCTTGATTTTTTGTGCACTGTTGTTATAAAACTGAAAAAAATGGTTTATATATATATATATATATATATAAAAGAAAATGATAATAAGATATGGAAGGATATATGGGATGAATATGATGTTTGAATTTGTGTCTGTGTGAAGAGTTTTAACCCGGGAACAGACAACCTTCAGAAAAGATCTTTTAGTTTTGTTTATGTTTTGTGTTTTGTATGTTTGTGTATTGTGTTTTTTGTAAAACTAATAAAATTTGTTTTTTATTAAAAAAAAAAAAAAGAATCAATAAAACCTTGGAGGAATGTTAGATGAGAATAATTGTAAACAAGCCAGAAAGAAATGAATATGATGACTATAAAATGGATAAATATAGAAAAGATGAAATTGAATAAGAGTAAAGAGAAATAATGAGAAATTTGCTGAAAGATATTTATGTGTCCATATGGAAATGGGATTAATTAGAATTATGTTGTATAAAAATAATGTTTTATTCGACTTGTAAAAATTTATAATGTTAAGAGGTTTTATGTATTTAATGGTTAATGATGTGTTGTTTGTCTTTAAAATTAATAAAATTTGTTTAAAAAAAAAAAAAAAGACTCATTTAAATACCCTGGAAATCTGACTTCTTCAACGATACTTCGTTTCCAAAGGAGGCTGTCAAGCAGCGAATGAAAGTTCTAAAAGGGAAAGTTCACTCTCCTTCCTTACGGAGATAGCAAATGGACACTGAAAAACCTGCTTTTCTACAGAAGGTAAAAACCAAAAGCTCTTCGTTATAAGTGGGAAGGGAGAGGACTAAAAAAAAAATTGTTTATTAAGACTTTGTTGGAGGAGACGCCTTGAAGATTATAAGATCAGAAACTAATTGTAATAAGGCTTTAAAATACATTTTGAGACTTGTAATTGATACTGCCCCAGGAGGAGAAAGTGCAAAGGGAAGAAGATGGAATATTTCATGTCTGTTTGGATTGCTTGATGACTTTGGGACGTTTGGAAATTATTCTAAGATTAAAAACATTTGGGTTGTGTTTTTTTTTTAAAAAAAAGAAAAATGGCATTATCTATAGATAGATGAATTAAAAATGGAATTTGAAAAATTAAAGGAAGAAGAACAAGAAGGCAAGGGCTATTTGGGAGCTGTTTTCCATTTTTTAGAAATGACAATCTCTACCTACCAGCAAATACAACAACAAGAGGTTTGGGAGGAGGAGGAGGAGGAGGAGGAGGAGGAGGAGGAGGAGGAGGAGGAGGAGGAGGAGGAGGAAGAAGAAGAAGAAGAAGAAGAAGAAGAAGAAGAAGAAGAAGAAGAAGAAGAAGAAGAAGAAGAAGAAGAAGAAGAAGAAGCCATCTTTAATGGACAAAAACTTTTAATTAAGAAAGAAAATAAGAGGGGAAGGAAAATGGAGAATTTAAAATTTAAGAAAACAACCAAGAAAGAGAAAAATAAGGTGAAAAATTGATATAATGTCAGAAAGCAACAGAAAAGAGGAATACAACAGAGAGGGGAAGTTAAAAAGGTGAAGGTTAGGAGATGGAGGGGTAAAAAGGCCAGATCGGAGAAGAAAGGAAGGAAAAAAGGGGAAAAAAGCCACAAAGACTTGAAACAATATGTAAAAAAGCAGATCCTTTTCAGAGATAAAGGGTAAAGTACAATTATAAAAAAAAAATATTCTGCAAAAGTACACAAGATAGTATTGTAGTATTTGTATTTGAAATAGTAAATTGGAATATTATAAGATTTAAAAATATTTAAACATTAAAATGCTTAATAATGATAGACTTTAACATTTAATAAAATATAAGGGAATGTGTAAAACGTTTAAGGTTTGGCTATAGAGTTAATTTTGCTGTTGTTTAAATGTTATTATAAATCTATTACTTTATTTTCCTACTTTAAAATAATGTATTAAGCAGAATTAGAATGGAAATTATATACTTAACTATATTATAAACTTATTATTTTCTTATATTAAAATGTAACATGTAGAATGTACTAAGCAGAATCAGAATGGAAATTATGCATTATTTAAAGTGTCAAATTTAGGGGAAAGATAGAAAGGCGTCATACTTCAATTAATGATTACAGGGGAAATTTTCTGTTAAAGAGAAGAGATAAATAGATAATTGAGAAAGAACGGACAAAAGATACAAGTATAATGATCTAAATTAAGATAAACAAAATAAACAAAATATAATTAAGAGAATGAAAAGAGGGGAGAAGTTATATAGAAAATATAGAATGGTAAATAAGATAAGTAATGGTATATAAGGTAAGCATAAATTTGATTTAGGTCTGTTAAAAAAAGATGTAACCCGGAGCTAAGCCACTTTCCAAAAGGATGTTTTATGTTTTGTGTTTTGGGCATTTATGTTTGAATGAGAATTAATAAAACCTAGGAGGAATATCACTAAAGGGAGAAACAATGAGAAATTTGGAAAAGATATGTATGTGTTTAAATGATAATTGGGAACTATGTTGTATAAAACAATGTTTATTTGCTTTCTCAAAACCTATAAGTAGCTTCCAGAAAGGAGGTTTTATGTTTCTATGTTTTATGTTTTGTTGTCTTTTGAAAATTAATAAACTTTTTTTCAAAAAAAAAAAGAAGTCTTCCTATTAGGGATAGATCTTGTTAGTCCTGCCTGCCAGACAGCTGTTAAAGTTGAGGGAGCCCTGGAAATAAGAATATTTATGCAACGTCAGCCTCAAAAGGTTGGGGAACTAAGTGGAGTTTAACAAATGAAATGAAAGAAAAATCGATATGTTATGTGTCTTGCAAATTAGAAGACAAAAGATGTAATCATTGTGAAGGTAGGTGGATTCATCTTAGGGAGGCACAGACTAAGTGCAGGAATAATGTGTATAGGCAAAAAAGATAGTCGTAAAGAATGAAATCAGGGAGAGCAAGAAAGAGTGGTACATCAAGGGACAAAATTGAAACAAATGCTATAACAATGAGCATCCAAGTAAAAAATGATAGCAAAGACATCAAATGTCACAATAATGATGATAAATTGTGCTGATGCAGATGTAGATCATATAACTGGAGAATTGTTAAAATGTAACAGAATAACAGAGTTGGAAGGGACCTTGGAGGTGTTCTAGTCTAACCCCTGCTCAGGCAGGAAGCCCTATACCATTTCAGATAACTGGTTGTCCAGTCTCTTCTTAAAAACTTCAGTGTTGGAGCATTCACAACTTCTGGAGGCAAGTCATTCCACTGGTTAATTATTCCAGCTCTTTAGTTGTAGGTTGCATCTCTCTTTGATTAGTTTCCATCTGTTGTTTCTTGTCTTGCACTCAGGTGCTTTGGAGAATAGCTTGACTCCCTCTTCTTTGTGGTAGTGCCTGAGATATTGGAACACTTCTATCATGTCACCCCTAGTCCTTATTTCCATTAAACTAGAGATAGCCAATTCCAGCAACTGTTCTTTGTATGTTTTAGCCCCCAATCCCATTATCATCTTTGTTGCTCTTTTCTGCATTCTTTTCAGAGTCTCAACATCAGTTTTGCATTGTGGCAATCAAAACTGCATGCAGCATTCCAACTGTGGTTTTACCAAGATGTTATAAAGTAGTATTAACACTTGATCTTAATTCTATTCCTCTGTTAATGCAGCCTAGGACTGTGGGTTGTTGTTATTGTTGTTGTTGTTTTTGGCAAATGCAGCACACTGTTGGCTCATATTTAAGTTTACTAAGACTCCAAAATTCCTCTCACAAATGGTGCTATTGAGCCAGGTACCATCTATACTATAAGCATACATTTAGTTTTCCTTGCCTAAATGTAGAGCCTTACCTTTTTCACTATTGAATTTCATTTTGTTAGATAGGGTCCAATGTTCAAATCTGTCAAGATCCTCCTGTATCTTAAGCCTATCTTCTGGCAGCTTGGGATCATCTGCAAATTTCATGAGTTCTCCATCTATCCTCTGATCTAAATCATTGATGAAGATTTTGAAGTACTGGGCTTAAAATAGAGCTTTGGGTTAACCCACTGCATACTTCTCTCCATGTAGATGCAGTTCTTTTGAGGACTACATGTTGAATGTGGTTGGTCAGTCAATTACGAATCCATCTGATGGTGATGCTGTCTATTTTATCAAGTAGTAGGTTGTGGTCTACTTTATCAAATGCCTTACTGGAGTCCAAGTTAATTATATCCACAGCATTTCTCTGGTTCACTAATTTTGTCAGTTTGTCAAAAGAATGCAATAAAATTTGTCTGGCATGATCTGTTTTTGACAAACCCATTTTGGCTTTTGGTTATGACTTTGCCTCTAAGTATTTGTAGATTCATTGCTTGATTATCTTTTCCAGAATCTTCCCAAGTACTGATGTAATGTTGATAGGTTTGTAATTTCCTGGATCCACTTTTTCTCCTTTTCTGAAGATGGGAACTATGTTTTCCAGTCCTCTGATAGTTCCTGGATAATTCAGGATCTTTGAAAGATATGCTTCAGTGGTTCTGAAATCACATCTGCCAGTTCCTTCAGAATCTTGAGGTGTAATCCATTTGGTCCTGGTGATTTGAACTCATCTAGGGTGCACAGGTGCTCTCTTACTATTTTCTTATGTCAACTTGTATCAGGATGGGGTTCAATTTTCTTAACAACTAGTTCTGTGGGTGTGGCCTAATTTGTGGATGTGGCTTGGTGGTCATGTGACTGGCAGGGCAGGACTTGTATGTAAATATTATAAATATTTATGTAAATATTTATTTATTTATTAAAAAAGAGCAACTTTTACCCCAAATCAGGCAAAGCAGGCAGGCAGATTGAATTTCTCACAGAATCACAGATTCACTTAGAGATCTATCTATCTGCAATCTGCTAACTGAGTCTGTCACATAAAATTTGCTTGCAAGCAAACTCATAAAATTTGCTAGCAAGCAAACTCACAAAATTAACTCACAACACACCATGTATGTAAATATTTATTTTGTTATTAAAAAAGAGCAACTTTTAACCAAAATCAGACAAAGCAGGCAGGCAGATTGAGTTGCTCACAGAACCACAGATTCACTCAGAGATCTATATATCTGCTATCTGCTACCTGAGTCTGCACTGAAATATAGAAGTTTCAGCTCTGCTTTTAGATTAGCTAGAAAGCAAGAAATCCAACCATTTCCTGCTTTCTAGCTAATCTAAATCTCCCGCACAGTAGGACAGCTGATGATCAGGAAAAAAAAGGAAAAATAGCAATTTAGCAAGCAAGTTTGATGGTGCGCATGCCAGGTAAGGAGTGAGTGGGCAGGGTAGGGTGCGGCCAGCCAGTGGCTCAGTTTGCCGGTTCTCCAAACTGGGCAGAATCATAACAACAGGTTCTATAGAACTGGATGGACCAGGTAGAATCCCATCCCTGACTTGTATTCCTAATCTGGTTTTTATAGTACTATTTTCAATAGGTTGGACTGTTTTGTCCTTTTGTGTAAAAACAGATGCATGTAGATACAGTTGGCTTATTGAGTGGCTCTGTGACCTTTTATTTTGTATTTATTTATTGTTAAATGTATATGCCATCCATCTGCTTCCCAAAGCTCATTTAATACATGGGTAAAGACTGCATCTGTTCCTGGCAATTGGAAAAATGTCATTCTTTTACTCTGCAAAGGGGGAAGTAGCAGGATTATTAGATTAAAAGCTGTGTGTGACTTGGTTGGTCTAGAGGAGAGGGAAGGAAGATGTCACCACCCCTAGAATGGGGAGATTTGAGAAGTAAAGAGGAAGAGCCAGCTCTTGCCAAGTCACCAGTCATATGCATCAGCTGATCATGGGGTCAGAGGCCTAAAATTAAAAGACTGAAACATTATCACAAATCCGGTGTTCAAAAGGAGCCGTCTGGCAGCTGACTGACATGGGAGTGTCGGCAGCTGCACATAGCAGGGGGATCTGTTAAACCCCCAGCGAGCCCCCAAGAACTGGTCCTCTTTTGAATCTCTTCCCAGAAACATTTGCACCATGTTAGGAGCAAGTTTTGACAGATGTTTAAATGTGCTGCTTAAGCCATTTGTCAAGGAATTGGGGGGTATTTTTCCTGCCAGCTGGTATTTGCCAGGAGAGGAGGAAAACGAAGCTGGGGAAAGGGGTTATCAACATTGTTTTATACACAAAGTCTTTTTAAAATATCATAGATCATCCAGCAAAAGTTTTCCTCCCAGCCACTTCCCCTCTGGCAGTTATATCAATGTTTCATTTAAAATGAGACATAAATAAAGAGGTTCAGACCAGAACAAGAAAAAAATATATAATAAGAAAGATGCATTTGAAAATGCCAGCTATGAATATTAAAGCCTTCTTTGAGGATTTAGTGACTGTCCTGCTTTTATACATTTTCTGTAGGGGGAGGGGGTGATATTTCAAAAATAATTCATTGTTTCTAGAAGTGCTTTCTCTGCTTCCATTTCATAATTCTTACACAAACTGTAGCAAACTCCACACATGTTAACAGACTACCCTGACTTTATTCTGGACAGAAAATTGACTCAGCAAGCAAAGGGGGAAACTCACATGGTCTCCATTCCCTCCCCATATCAGTTCTCCCCTCTCTGACTCCTAAAGGGATGGGCACATTGATCTGCTCCCAGTCGGGAACATAGTTGCTGCAGTTGCTACAGAACCCAAGCTCTACACCCCTTCCTTCCCCCCAAAATCAGGCTGCTTTTGCAAGCCAGGCCTTCCACGCAACAATCAGAACCCCAAACCCAGAACCCACTTTTGACTCAGCAGCTGTTGGCTTGGAAGTCCACAATTGTTTCTGTGAAGATGGCAGAAAAGGAAAAGGGACACACCATCTTGGAGGAGGAAGAAGCTCTGGATTGCCACAGCCACTGTGCCCTTCATAACAGTGCATGATGTAGGACATGACCAGGCTGAGCCCGAGGCAGGGGTCAGATGCATCATAAGTCACATCCCCGTGAGCTCAAAGAGATCTAAATCCATCCATCTTGAATGCCTTTCTTATCTCCCATTTATTTCCCTTGACTGTAAGTTGGTCAGATTCTTGTAGAGAGCTTAAGCTTGCAATAAATCGTGATACTCATTTGAACTGCCAGGATCTCCTGATTTCCCTGGCTCTTAACACAGTCTGGGGCATTGGGAAGCAGTTGTAAAGATTCTGACTTGAATACAAAATAACCCATAATTCCAGCATGGATGTCTGGGTAACTTAAATATTAAGGAAGTGAGCAGTGCAGAAAACCAGTCAGGACTCGGGGAAGCAAAGAAAACGTTTGAATCTTCTCCTGTCTCTGCTGAATGAAATTTTCTCTGGGAGTTGTATGTTCCCCAACCTCACTAAAAGTTTGGAAGTTTCTTTTTAGATGAAACTTTTTTTTTTTTTTTTTACATTCAGGTATCACACAAAATGCTGGCCTGATAACAAACATTATGGAATCCAATCCCTTCGCCAACCAGAAGGGATTGGGTTTGAAGCCCAGAGCTGCTCTTTTGACTGGGTAGGTGAACTTAGTCTCCCTGACTTGAGGGGGGCTTGTCCCAATAAATGCAAGAGCAGATTTTCCTGTGGGGAAAGAGGAAACAGCCCACCTAGCTCTGGAAGGTGGGCTGCTCCTCCACAGTGGCCATTGACCTCCACACTTTTGGCCAGGAGCGCAGCCCAGCCCATCTGTAGCTCCCAAGAGGAACATGGAAGTCAGCTTCCCAGTGTCCTGCAATTTCTGTGAGGCTGAATGGATGAGAACAGGTTTCTCTTCATGAATTCTTCCAGCAAGAGGTGACTAGGCTCAGGGCCCCAATCCGCCCCCCTCATCCCACTTCTTTGTCCATTTGCCCCGGGAGGCAAGCCAGAAGTCTTTTGCCCTTGGCCCTTGGCCCTTGGCCCTGGCCCTTGCGCAGAGAGAGTCCTTGAACAGCAAGGAGGCATAGCATAGGTGCCCAGGGAAGAGGACCATCTCAGACAAGTGTGTGCAAAGGCAAGTTCATGTGCACAGCATGAGCACATGCCATGCCCCGTCCTTCCTCTGTTGTAAGCCAGGTTCCAAAGCAAAAACAGTAAAAGGAAAGCATTTCCGAAAATGTTTTTGGCAGAAAATTTCCTGCTCAGTTTACATGGTAACTAGGCTTTAGCTTGAGAAATGAAGTCTGAACAGACCGCCAGCTGTTCCTGAAGTGCTGATGTGACCCAAACTTCCTCTGGGTATCTCAGGCTAGATAGGAAGAGATGAAAAATTTGCTTTGTTACAAGCATCAAGCAAATACTGATTGAGAAGGGAAAAAATGAAAAAGGAAGAAGATGAATCTGTTCCCTTAACTTCACCCTAACTTTAAATATTACTAGTAATCCAACTGGGGGCGTGATTTGGAGAAGAGCAGACAAAAGAGAGGAATTGTATTGCTACCAAGAAGAGTCATGCTCTTTTTCAAGCAATAAACCCCCAGGTATCTGGAAGAAAGGGAACTGATGTGCTTCCTTGCACCCAGGAAGAGATGAGATTAGATAATCTCTGCTGCTGTTGTGAGAAAGAATGGAGACAAGCCTCTGAACAGTGAACTTCAGCTCTTTATTTACATTGTGACTTACTCTCCTAACAGCAGTTAAACCCCGCCTGATATAGGCAAACCTTGTAACTTTTAACCAATACCGAGCTAGGAATACTAGCTCTTATAACCAATAGAAAGTCTCTGTTAAGGGCCAATCGGATTCCCCGGAACGGGCCAATCCGGTCCGGCCGCTTAACAGCCAATTAGAAGTGCAGGGCCAGAACCCTGCACTTACTCCAAGCTCACACTTTATTAATCTTATTGCATACATAACAACCCTTTCCCCCTGGCTTCTTATTTGCAGGGCGCAGTTACATAGTCCTTTAGGTAGGACGGTTGCTTAATTAGTCTCTTTGATTTTCGTTGTATTGGCTGGCTGCAATCACGCTGAGGTAGATCGTTGTTTGGCAGTGGGGCTGTTTCTGGTTCAGAGTTCACTTCTACGTCGTTGCCCACATTCTTTGCAATTCCCTGAGGTGCAACTGTTTCTCCCTCCGGCTCCGCTTCCTGAGTTTCTATCAAACCGTCATTCCCCTCGAACGGGTTTCCCAGGAAATATTCTTCTTCCGTACCTTCCCCCCCTCAGTTTGGTCAAAGGGGATTTATGGACTGGCTGCTGAAAGCCGTGATCGTAATTGGTCGATATGCCGTTTCCAAAGTTTATCGTCAAGGCATTGCACAAGGTAGGATCGCGCAAGGGCTTTCATTCGCACGATGCCGGGGTGGCCATTGTGCAAAGTTCTCAGTAGCGCTTTTTGGAGCCGTTCTGGGATAACGACTCTATCGCCCCAGATGACACAGCCTTTCTGGGAGAAGAGCTCGGTCTGTTGAGACTTGAATGGTGTGAAGTCATCTGATAACTGGTCCAATGGCCACCCGCGTTCTACCCAGCCTAGGGCTCGTGCTAGAGTGTGGTCGCATTTGGTTTCTCTCGCAATATCTCAGGCGGTCAGTGGCAGTGAGTTGAGTGCCTCGATTTGCAACGTGATTACCGTTGGTGCCGGATCGTTGAGAGTCTCTGGAAGCGGTGCTCGGCTCAATGCGTCGGCATGGGGAATGGCTTTCCCCGGGCGATATTGCAGCTGATAGTTATAAGCAGCTAAGAATCCTGACCATTGGGTCATCTTAGGGGATAATATGTAGGGAGTCGGCTTATCTCCGGCTATTATCCCAAACAAAGGTTCGTGGTCAGTCACAATAGTAAAAACCCTGCCATAAACGTATTCGTGAAATCTTTTCACAGCTGAGACAATTGCGAGGGCTTCTTTATAAATTTGTCCATAGTTCCGCTCCGTTTTTGAAAGAGTCTTTGAAAAATATGCAACAGGGGCTTCGTTCCCATTAGGCAGTACGTGGCTCAAAATGGCGCCCATCTCGAAAGGTGATGCATCACAGGTTATAACTAACGGCAAAGTCTCATTATACTGCATGAGTACAGAGTCACAAGTGAGCAGTTTTTTAACATTTCGGAACACCTGTTCTTCACGGTAACCCCATAACCAATTTGCTTTTTTATCTAACAATCGGTGTAACGGTTCAGCGACAGTTGCTTTGTGCGGTAAAAATACATTATAAAAATTGATGAGGCCTAGGAACACCTGGAGATCAGCCTTGTTTCGTGGCCTGGGAGCGTTTTTGATTGCTTTTAATTTACTTTCGGTAGGGTGAATGCCCTGGCTATTAATCAGGTACCCTAAAAGCTCAACACTGTCAGTACACAATTTACATTTGTTTTCTTTAACCTTGAGATCGGCCTCTTGGAATTTTTTTAGGACTAATTTTAACCGGTCCTGTAAGACTGTTTTTGTAGGGGCTACAATTAATACATCGTCAAAATAGGGGACCACGCCCTTAATTCCTTGTAATAACCTTTCCATAAGGCTCTGAAAAATCCCCGGGGCTACACTCACTCCGAATTGCAGCCGGGTACATTTAAAGGCACCTCGGTGCATCACAATAGTTTGGGCCTATGCCGTTTTTTCATCTACTGGTAATTGCTGATATGCCTGAGCTAAATCCAATTTAGCGAAAATTTTCCCGCCCCCCAGGGAATGGAGGAGGTGCTGCACCACAGGAACTGGATATGCGTTCTGCTGCAGAGCGTGGTTCAAAGTGGCCCGGTAGACCCCACAAATTCGGATTGACCCGTCTGGCTTAATGGGTGTTACAATAGGGGTTTCCCACAGGGAGTGATCGATGGGCTCCAACACCCCCTGAGCTATCAGTTTGTCGAGTTGTTCGTCAATTTTCAATTTTAAGGCAAACGGAACTCGATGGGGCTTTAGGTGAATGGGAGCTATTTTCAGATCTAGGCTGAATGAGATCGGGGTCCCCTTGTACTCGCCTAAACTGTCCGCGAAGACGTCCCTGAACTCAGAGGTAAGGTCTTCCTCCCAGTCATAATCACTGACTCAGTTTACGCCGGCCACTTTAATGCCAAGTGGCGCGAACCATTGGAGGCCCAGTAGGCTAGGCCTATCCCTATCGATGACCGTTAAAGGTAAGTACACTGTGTGCTTCTTGAAGAAGACTCGGACTCGGCAGGACCCAACGACGGGGATTCGATTCCCCTGGTAGTCCTTGAGGATGAGGCGTTGGAAACAGAGATCTTGGCGTTGAATTGTGGGGATGAGTTGCTTGAGTGTCTTCCAAGACACCATCGAGAGGGACGATTCCGAGTCGACCTCCATGTGGCAAGGCTGGTTCTCGATGGCTACTGTGACTCGGAGTTTCTTAGTGTCCAAGGCTGAGGCGTGACCGATAGTGATAGTATAGTGAGCCTCTTCTCTCTGCAAAGCTCGATTTCTGTTGGAGTGGTTTACTGGCTCTCGCCTTACAGGACGGTTTCCTGTCGATTGGTGATAGTTAGCCCCTTTTGAGGCCTGGCTGGGTCCTGGCAAACTGCGGCAGACCCGTCCAATGTGGCCTTGTTTTCTGCACTCATGGCAGAGTGCTTCGCGGAATTTGCATTCGGATCTGGCATGGTTGGCTCCACAGCCAGCGCAAGGGCGTAAGGGCTTCAGGTGGTGGTCCTGGTCAGACCGCAGTTGATGGACCCCTTCTTCGTCGCTGTCTGACAATGAAGAGAGGTCCTCGTGGTGCGTTGTTGCGAGCTGTCCTTCCGACTTGGATAAAATGTCGCTTGTCAGTGGACGTACCGGAGCGTGGTTTCGGCGTAGTTGTGCAGCCGACTTCTTGGTCGCTTCTGTTGCCGTAGCTTCAGCGATGGCGTTGGCAAGGCTGATGTCACCTTTTGCCATCAGCTTGCTTTGCACGCCTGGTGCATCTAATCTCAGGACTATGCGATCCCTTAGTGCTTCTTCTAAATCGGCGAATTCGCAGAGGCCTCCCAAATTTCGGAGATCTGCTATGAAGTCAGCTACGCTTTCTCCCTTTCACTGGCTCCTCTGGTAAAACTCGTGCCGTCTCACAAGCGTAGGCACAGTCGGGGCGTAGTGACCTCGCAGGAGAGGTTCGAGGTCGTTCCAATCCATCGCCTTCGCTTCTCGGGGTTTGGCTAGTGCTTTAGCCATCTTAAATACAGTTGGACCGCAATGCGTTAGGAATACTGCCCGTTTCTTTCCTGGTGCGGCGTCCTTTAAGTTGTTTGTCTCCAAGAACATTTGAAAACGATCCATGTAAGACTCCCAGTCTTCCTGTGCTGGATCGAATGGAGCAGGTGGTACGATGCCGCCAGACATGGTTCTGTTGTTGGCGTCATCTGTCACGTGCTCGGTGTTCTTCGAAGTTTCATTGGTTCAGATATCTCCAAATCCCATCCTCGTCGCCAGTGTTATGTTTTGAGCATGGGCGAGAAAGAATGGAGTCAAGCCTCTGAACGGTGAACTTCAGCTCTTTATTTACATTGTGACTTACTCTCCTAACAGCAGTTAAACCCCGCCTTATATAGGCAAACCTTGTAACTTTTAACCAACACCGAGCTAGGAACGCTAGCTCTTATAACCAATAGGAACTCTCTGTTAAGGGCCAATCGGATTCCCCGGAATGGGCTAATCCGGTCTGGCCGCTTAACAGCCAATTAGAAGTGCAGGGCCAGAACCCTGCACTTACTCCAAGCTCACACTTTATTAATCTTATTGCATACATAACACCCATCGTCAACAGAATGGGAGGCATTTGCCCTCAAAGCCCTCCTCTCTCCTGGGACCTGTTTTCTCTCCCTATTCAGATTCAGTGCCTGGAACTTGTTAGTTGGGCAACCAGAGTGGGGCCATTCCAAAGTCCATTGCCAACACTTACCCAATTCTGATCTACCTGGAATGACCAGAGGCTGTTGTCCTCTAAGCAAGTGATGCTTAGTAATAGAAGAATTAGAAGAATTTATCATCAATTTTTCTTAGCTTTTCCTGCATTAAAACTGTGATGTGTCTTAAAATCAACGGGTTGTTCTTTTCTGCAGACAGCCAAACAAACCTACCATGATATTTTGCATTAGCTTTATATCTAAGGAGAGTTGAGGAAGTTTCGTTAAATTAATGAAATATCAGAGCAGAAACCACAATATTATAAAACATGGATGGATTTTATGGTTTTATGGCTTATCCTAATAACAATAAATTATAATCTGATATAGTGATAGAAAATGCAGGGCTCATTCATTCAGCACTCTGTGTGATCCCTCTTGATGAACCAATGAGGAACTAGAAATGAACTATGAGTTTTGAGGCAGCTAATTTACTGCTAATTGGCATGCCATTGTAAATAGCTTGCAAACCAATATGCCATGCCATGGGGACATCTGACAAAAACTGTGCTGAAACCAATGTGCAATGTGTCTTTTGTTTTCCCATAATCTATTAAGAAAGGTTCTTGATCAAAGAAAGAGGTAAGATTAGTCCAAGTCTTGTTCCACACCGATCTCGAGTAAGCACTTCCTTGTTCTTGGATGCTCAGAAGGCAAGCTCTATTGTGGAATCTTCCCAACTGAACCATCATCAATCTGACATTTCTTCTCCTTTGGTCATCTGCCTAAATCTATGGGCTATACTATCACCCACTTGCTTCACTATTCTACAATGCCAAGATTTCTTGATTTTGTTTCTATCAAACTCAAGATGTTATCCTGCACTTCTTTCTAAAAAGAAAAGAAAAGAAAAGAAAATGATATTGAAACCTTCATCAAGAACCACAGTTGAAGGACCTGTCTGCAGCCTTAATTTTAGGGTTATATACAAGGAGGGGGGAACTGTGTTCCCTCTGCCCCAGCTTTGTCTCCCTCAGTTTGTGTTCTGTCCTCATTAACATACTTGAAATCCCCGCGCTTTGATTGGCCAAAGCGCGGGGCTTTCTAATTGGTCAGGCGAGCCGCGCCGATTGGCTCGTTAAGAATCTCCCGCGATTGGCTCGTTCAGAGCGCGGGAGATTCGAAGCGCTGCCATTGGCTGCGGCCGCCGCGGCGAAAGGAATAAAAGCCGCGGGCTTTTTTCCTTTCGCCGGTTCGGTTCCAGTTTTTCAAATAAAGAGCATTGCATGAAATCACCGACTCCTGGCGTCATTTCGCGGACATGACACTGGCGACGAAGGTGGGATTCAGACCCTGAACCGAACCCCGTGTCCGACGGAAACCAGACAAAGCACCGATATGGCGAAAATCGCACCGCCCGCCCCCTTCAACCCCGCCACCGAAGACTGGGAATCGTTCTCCGACCGATTCCGCATGTACCTCGAGTGCACCGGCATGAAGGACGCCTCGGGCCCGCTAAAACGCGCCGTCTTCCTCACCCACTGCGGGACCGAAGTCTTCCAGATGGCCAAAGCGTTGGCCAAGCCCGCCGACGCAACCGCCATGGACTGGGACGTCCTTGAACCCATCCTTCGGTGACATTACGCTCCCGAGGTCCCCATCCTGATCCGGCGCAACGAATTCTACCAGCGGGACCAGAGATCGGGTGAGAAATTAAGCGACTTCGTCGCCGAGCTGCGGCACCTAGGGGGGCTCTGCGAATTTGATAACCTAAACAACATCCTGAGAGACCGAATCGTGCTCGGTCTGTGGGACCCCGCCCTCCAGAGCCGGCTGATGGCTAAGGGCGACATCAGCTTAGCAGACGCCCTCACCGCAGCCGCAGCCGCAGAAGCAACCCGAACTTCCGCCGATAGCATGCGCAGACCTGACACGAAGGACCGCGGCGGAAACAACAACCCGGCGAGGTCGACCAAACAAAAAACCGAGACAACTACACACCAGGGCGATTTCCACTCTGCATCCAGCATGTCCGAAGACGAAGAAGACATCCATCGACTACAGACTGGGCGCGACCAACGGAACCGGAGAGGTCGTAAGTCAAGGACCAACTGTGCTGGTTGCGGCGGCGACCACCCCAGGTCGGAATGCTGGTTTTTCGATTCCATCTGCCGGTATTGCGACAAAAAGGGGCACATCGCCCGGGTTTGCCGCCTGAAGAAAAACCGCAGTCCAGCTCGATGGGACCAGAACGACCGGAGAAGGGAGAGCACACCACCCCGGCCCAGAGATCGCCACTCGGACAGCCGATGGGACCGGATCGGATGATCCTCGCGAGGCGGCGACAACCGGCGGAGAGAGGAGACCCACCAGACGGTCACTATCGGCCACGCCATCACCAACGACGCCCGGAAAATCCATGTCGAGGTACGCATCGAGGGCCAGCCGTGCAAAATGGAGGTAGACTCCGGGTCCTACCTCTCCATGATTGCATGGCACGAGATAAAGTGGTTGGTGCCTACCCTCCAAAGGAGAAACGTAGACAGCCAAAGACTCATTGTAAAGGACTACCAGGGAAACCGCATCCCGGTAGTCGGCACCAAAAACTTTAACATAACATATAAGGGGCGCACCGAACGACTCCCCCTAACGATCGTCGACCGTGACTGCCCAAGCCTACTGGGACTGCAATGGTTCGCCCCGCTCGACATCACCCTCACGGGAGTCAACCACGTCACCGACGACGGCTGGGAACAGCGACTAGCCCAGGAGTTCCAAGAGGTCTTCGACGGAAACCTGAGCAAGTACCAAGGGCCCCTTATATCGTTCGACCTAGACCCTAAAGTCCCCCCCAAACGCCTGAAACCTAGGCAGGTGCCATTCGCACTGAAACCCAAAATAGATGAGCAAATTGATAAGCTCGTCAAACAGGGGGTATTGCAGCCCATAGATCACGCCCGGTGGGAGACCCCCATAGTCACCCCAATCAAGCCAGACGGGTCGGTGAGAATCTGTGGGGACTATAAGGCCACCCTAAATGGCGCGCTGCAACAAAGTGCCTACCCCGTCCCAATAGTGCAACACCTACTGCACTCACTGGGAGGGGGCAAGGTTTTCGCCAAGCTCGATCTCGCCCAGGCATAACAACAGTTGCCAGTCGACGAGCAAACGGCAGAAGCTCAGACCATCGTCACCCACCGGGGAGCTTTCAAATGCAACCGACTCCAATTCGGAGTCAGCGTGGCACCGGGCATATTTCAGAGCCTGATGGAGAGGTTATTGCAAGGTATCAAGGGGGTGGTACCTTATTTCGATGACGTTCTAGTGTCGGCGCCCAACCAAGCCGAACTAGAAAGTCAACTAAGAGAGGTCCTAACTAAATTTAAAGAGACGGGACTTAAAGTAAAAAGGGAGAAATGCCAACTGTGCACGGAACGAGTGGAATTCTTGGGCTACCTCCTAGACCGGCACGGCATTCACCCCACAAGCAAAAAAATCAAGGCCATCAAAGAGGCCCCCACCCCTAAATCAAAGACTGAACTACAAGCATTCTTGGGGTTACTGAACTTTTACAATGTTTTCCTACCCCAAAAGGCGACGGCGGCAGAGCCTTTGCATAGGCTCCTGGACAAGGCGGCGACCTGGACTTGGGGGAAACGGGAGCAAGCCGCCTTCCAAAAAACAAAGGACCTCTTCACCTCCGACGCCGTCCTCATACAATTCAACGAAACCCTGCCTCTGGCCGTCACTTGTGACGCATCACCCTTCGGCGTCAGTGCCGTCCTCAGCCATACCCTTCCCGACAGAAAAGAAGCACCCATCGCGTTCTTTTCAAGGACCCTCACCACACCGGAGCGGAACTATAGCCAACTGGACAAAGAGGCTCTGGCTATAGTTGCCGCCATAAAACGGTTCCACGAATATCTCTACGGCCGGCCCTTCACCATTATAATGGACCACAAGCCGTTGCTGGGAATCCTTGCAGGAAACTGGGCCACCCCGAACATTCTGTCTCCCCGAATGACAAGGTGGTCCGAGTTCCTGGCGGCCTACAACTACGAACTCATACACAGACCGGGTAAGACGATCTCACATGCAGACGCATTAAGCCGCTCGCCGCTACCGGAATCCGACTCTGACCCAGCACCCACGACGACCACTCTCAGCATCGAGACTCTACCCAACCTGCCCATAACCGCGTCAGACATTGCCCGGGAAACTAATAAAGACAGGCGTCTGGCACGGGTTTTGCATTGGGTAGAAAAAGGGTGGCCGGAAAGGGACAACGACGAGTCCGTCAAGACGTTTCGAAACCGCCAAACGGAACTCTCGTTGTTAAAAGGGTGCATCTTATGGGGCGACAGGGTGGTCATTCCGGACAAACTACAGGGGAAGGTTTTGGAAATGTTGCACGAGGGGCACCCTGGCATCGTAAGAACTAAAGCCCTGGCCAGAAGTTACGCTTGGTGGCCAGGGATGGACAAACAGATAGAGGCCTGGGTTGCTAGGTGCCAGCGATGCCAGGAGACTAGGCCCAGCCCACCCACAGCACCCGTCCTAGAGTGGGAAACCCCAAGGGGACCTTGGTCCAGAATCCATATAGACTTCGCCGGGCCCACAAATGGACACACCTTCCTCATAACAGTTGACGCTTACTCCAACTGGCTGGAGGTAAGCAACATGAAGACAACAACCACGGAGGCCGTGACCAAAGAACTCTGCAAACTCTTTGCTACACACGGCCTCCCAGACGTCGTCGTCTCCGACAACGGGCCCCAGTTTACCTCACTGGAGTTCGAGAAATTCCTGGTGGAAAGGGGCATCCGCCACGCACTAACAGCACCGGCGCACCCGGCGGCGAACGGTAGGGCGGAATGGATGGTTCAATTTACCAAAAAACCATCCGGAAAATGGACCACGGGGAGATCCAAGAAAAAATCAACAGACTTCTCTTTACACAACACATAACCCCGAATACCACTACCAACAAAAGCCCAGCCGAACTACTAATGGGTAGAAAGCTAAGGTCCCCACTCGACAGGTTACACCCTACATATAACCCGGAGCGGCCCCCAGACTCAAGCACAAAACACCGAACGTTCGCACCCGGGGACCCCGTATATGCGAAAAACCTGACGGGAGACCCCCTATGGATCCCAGCCGTCATCACCCAAGCAACAGGCCCACACTCGTACCGGCTACAAACGGCAGACGGACGAGCGTGGAAACGACACATCGACCAACTTAGGTCGAGGACCGCAAACGAACCCACCTCCCAAAACGCAAGCCAAGGGGGGAGGGAATACCCAGGTGACCGATTACAAGAAAAAATAAACCAGCAGTACTTACCGAAACGCAGACATCACGACCCCTCGCCAGAAACGAACAGCCAAGCCAGCTCGACCGACCCGGAAAGACCGAGCGGGAGCGGCGAAACCCATAGCTCAACCAACCCGGAAGGCCCAGGAGGGAGCCACGGAGAAAGAACCGGCCCGATCGACCAGCCGGTTCTCACAGAAGCAAGAGCGACCAAAAACCCGACCTAACCGGCCGGGATCCCGCTTACAACTGAGTTGCGCAGGTCAAGTAGGACCAGACGGAGCCCCGCCTACCTACGTGACTACGCAACGTAAGGACTGAACCAAGAGGGGAGGGGTGTTCTGTCCTCATTAACATACTTGAAATCCCCGCGCTTTGATTGGCCAAAGCGCAGGGCTTTCTAATTGGTCAGGCGAGCCGCGCCGATTGGCTCGTTAAGAATCTCCCGCGATTGGCTCGTTCAGAGCGCGGGAGATTCGAAGTGCTGCCATTGGCCGCGGCCGCGGCGGCAAAAGGAATAAAAGCCACGGGCTTTTTTCCTTTCGCCAGTTCGGTTCCAGTTTTTCAAATAAAGAGCATTGCATGAAATCACCGACTCCTGGCGTCATTTCGCGGACACGACAGTTTGATTCCCACAAATCCCACAAACTGAAAGAGAAGGAGCATCTCCACCCTTTGAGCCCCATGTTGCAGGAGAACCTGGATTTTCTCAGTCCACATTAGGGATCTTCTCCAGCCACAAGTATTTAGCCTCTCACATATAATCTGTCAGAACTTCAGTCTTGCTGTGCTAAATGCCAGCCTGCCTTTATAAACTATGGTGGTGGTGGTAGGGAAACTGTGGGGAGGGGGAAAGTGGAAACTCCTCTTTGTATTATCCCATGACAGAGAGTTCCTCCTCCAAGGCCAGGGGCTTTATGATGGCTCATTATTGGCACCAGTTCTAAAGGTTATAGTTATTAGACTGCCAAACTGGTCAGCTCAGTGGGTACAACATACTAGTGGTCTCTTTGGCTTCATAAGATAGCAAAGAAAAGAAGACTTTTTTTGCCTACGAAATTAAGTGTGGGAGGTCTTTGGGTTTTTTTTTCTCTTTTTAAACCCCTCTATTCCCATGGGCTATGATGATGGAAATCTGATGAGAAATTTAGGGTGGCAGCTGGCTGAGAGCAGGCCTCCTGCAGCCATGTGCAAAAAGGAAGCCATCGCAAGGAACTGAACAGCAACGTTTTCTGCTCCAGCGGTTGGTGTCCACCCTCCCTGTCAACTAAGCAGAAGTTGTGGGTGAAAAGAAATTGCAGATATTTCTAAAAGACAAGAAGTAGTAGTAATGGGTGGGTTTTATTACTCTGGCATCTGTTGGGAGGCAAATTCTGCCAAACAAGTCCTTCCACAAAGTTAATTATTTTCTTGCTGTTCTCTTCCTCCTTCAATGACACAGAAAGGTATAAGATGATCAGCTGTGCCTAATGTGATGCCAATCCATATGGAGGACACTCAAATAAGCAGGAATGCTGGGAAATTGCTGGATTCTGTGCACCAAGGGGCTTTGGAAGGGGTACTTCCAGTATGCAATAAGGAGTCTGTATTATATAGAACCATGTCGCTTTTCTTCGCATTTGAATGTATACTTGCTGTTTATAAGCAGATGTTTATAAATTGAATTTTTAAAAAAGCAGTGATAATGACAGCAGGGACAAATTTTGGTTCAGAGGTGTGCTTCAGCCAGTTCAGACTGGGTCAGGCAAACTGGTTGTTAAAATTCTCTGCAGTTTGGAGAACCGGCAAATCCCACCACTGGCTGGCCTGCCCTCATCTTGCCCACTCACTCCTCATCTCATCTGTCGCTCAGCATAGCTGCTGCTGCTGTTCTGTCTGGCTCCCTCACTTATCTTGACCACATGGACTTGCTGCCTTTGCAGCTACGGTTGAATCCCATGCAACACTCTCTTTGCGGCCCAGCTAAGCAGCCCTGGGTGAGCCTGCAAGCAAGGCCTGAATCCCTTTCCATAGAAATAGAAATTCTTTTCTATTCTCATGTTTAGAATTTGTCTCTTAGGAATATTATTAGGTCTATATATTGAAGCCTCACTTTGATTTTCAATGATACTCAGGTCTGGAGACTGTGAAAGCCCTTCAGATCCTTTCTTGCCTTCCTGTAAGTATCTCATGGATGACCCAGGGACGTTCATATTCTTGGCTTCCTGAAATATTCAACCCTTTTTCAGTTTTTTCATTGATTCTGATACTTTATCTATTTATTGAATTTACTAATGCAGTGGCTTATAGTACTGTATAACAAAAAGTAAAAATGTAATACAATTACAATTAGGAGAGTGAAATCCAAAAGCTAAAATGAAGGCAATGGGCAAGTGAAGGGATTGAAGAACTTCTCCATCCTATCATAGAAGGCTCTTCACCTGGACCCTGCTAGCTGGAATGTCAGCCCTGCTGACCTGGCTTGGCCATTTGGGGGCTTCAGTGCTGTCACAACTGGAGCTATGGGAAAGGGAGGATGAAAGTCCAGAAGGAGGGGACTGGAATCATCTAGCAAGTGGACTGTATTCTGATTGTTGGGAGAAAGTGAAAGAACTTCTACTTTTAATTAGGTGAAAACCACGGGAAACATTTAGATGCCAAAATGACATATCTAATAAACCTATTCTTAACCTAATCCAACTGCCTCGGAATTTTGATTGCTATGGATGTGTTACTTGGAACCCTGACACAGAATTCTTTCACCAAAGGGATCCACAGCATGTTCTTCTGCTGGAACAGGTGAGGCAGGCCAATCCCTTTGGGTGAGACCATTCTTCAGATAGTCCCAAAGGTGCTTTTTTTCCCTGTTCAAGAGGCAACTGGACTTTCTGATTTTTCTTTGAAGACATTTCATTTTTCATCCAAGAAGCTTCTTCAGCTCTTATTCCTCAGATAGTTTGTGTCAGGGTTCCAACCAATGGCCTAATTAAATCATGAGCCTCAAGCCAAGCTTCAAAAGAAATCCAGTTATTTATTAGGAGCTTCATGTCGGCACGGACCAAATGAAGCCAACTCTGACCTCACTTAAGTCGCGCCTTGGCTCTGACCCTATTTCCCCCTCCCCACAAGGTGTGTCATCAGTCACATTCCCCAATGAAGCAATTTCACTGGTTGTAGAAGCCACTCCCTCTGGCCACTGTGGGTCTCCATGGAGATGACCTTGATATTGCTGGCTGGAATGTGCTTTGTTTTGAATGTGCTTTGTTTTGAATGAAGTTCCTTGATGCAGCTGTGAAGCTCAATTCCCCATCCCCCTTGCCTATGGCAACTCAAGAGCAGGTCAGGAATGCTTCGTGAGTTGACAGTCTGGACCTTGGCCATGCAGGACTTTGATAAACAACACGGTGATAACCAACACTTTGAATAAGACCCAGAAGCAAACTGACAACCACTGCAGCTTACCTAACAGGGATGTACCATGGACCCCCTTCTAGTACTCCCCAAATGCCTGCAGGGTTGCATTCTGTGCCAGTTGTAACTTCTGAATATTCTTCAAGGATTAGCCCCATTGGAGTAATCTAGAACATTGTCGTAATCCAATCAAGAGATGGGCTGGCCATGACAGTCTGAAGGGCATCCTGATCAGGGAAAAGGACACACAACTCATTAGCTTGAAAATCATCAGAAATATCTGTTAGAAATCCGTCACCCCTCTTCATCCCCTGGGTGTGAGACCCCAGTTGGACAGAATTGGGCCAGGGCTCTGGGCTCTGCAGGAAGACTTTGGCCTGAGGAACTTGGAGGTGTTCTGGTGGTAGAAATCCCAGCAAGGCTCTTATCCAAAACCAGCAGTGCTTCCTGACCATTCCTGAAGGGCTGTTTGCTGCCTTTGTTCAGAGTGGCAGCAATTGTGAATGAACAGGCAGCCCACCACCAGGCAACCAATATGGCAACATCTGAACATTGGATTACATAGCAATTTCCATGCAATATTAAGGTTATTACATAGTAAGTGATATGTCATTTCGGGCTAAAATGCATTATTATCACTTCTGCTTGACAAATTGTCTGCTGAATTCAACCTGATCCCTCCTCCTTCTCTTTCCCCCACCACGAAAAAAAAGGAGGTGGCAAAAGTGCTCTGTTTCCTGGTTACGGCCATGCGTGGCAGACATTTCTGGCAAGCCCCATTGCTGGCAGGGCCTGAGCTGAGTTGCTTAGCAGCCATTCTCCCCAAACCTCGGGGGGCTTTTTAAATACAGCCCTGCACTCACTGGCTCCGGAAGCAGAAAAAGGGCCTGGGGTAGGAAGGGCATTTCTGCCTCCTGGGGAGCAGCCATCTCTGTGTCAACTGAAGAGGCAGCTGCCTTTAGAGAAAACAATGGAAAACGGAACATGAGGAGAAAACAGGCACACATGGCGACCAATGTGACGCTAGGGAAGGATTCAAGAAAATGCATTAACCTGAATTAGGGAAATTGGCACTTTGATGAGGCAGAAATTGGGTGACATGTAATAAAAACTAGAAAGGTTAGAAATGCATGATAGTGTGAAGACAGGCACAACAACTGCCTCTTCCATGCATTGCAACCCTACAGAAAGAGGGAGGAGAGAACACTGACCCACCTCTTTTTCTATAGGTTGGTAGGTATGCTGGGGGAGCATGAAGGGGGGGGGGAGTGGACTGGCTCCTCAGCATGTTCCCTGGGGTGCCATGGCTCAGCCTGGGCTGCATTTCCACTGCAAATCCTTTTTCCTTTGCAGGCAAGGAAGTGCATGCTAAGGAACCATGTCCTGGTGCCCTCCTTAGAATTGTAGAATCATAGGGCTGGAAGAGGCCTTTGAGGTCTTCTAGTCCAACCACTGCTCAAAGGCAGGAGTCCTTAAATCATCCCCGACAAATGGTTGTCCAATATTTTCTTAAAGTAAGGAAGCACCCACAACTCCGGGAGGCAAGCTGTTCCATTAATTAACCGTTCTCCTGATGCTTGTGAACATGAATCCGTGCTTGTATTTGATATAACAAAATTCTTGGAGCTGCAAAAACATCCCCTCTTGAGGTTGGTGTCAAGAAAGAACCCTTGGCATCATTTTTCATACTGCAGAACTGCAAATCACTTTGCAGACAATCTGCTGAGCAAATCGTTCTTTTTATCTTTTTGTCCCTTGTCAAAATGCTGCAGCAATCTCAGGGTCTTTTAATTATATTCTATGTGTATAATTACTCAGTGTACGTGTGCTGGAAGGGAGGGGGTTAAAAGAAAATAGCTTCTGCAGGAACAACGCTTGGAATCCCAAGATCATCGTCAGCCTCTTGACATGAAGATAATTATCCCCCTGCAGCTTGAGAGATAATTGTAATCTAGAAGGATGTGTAATTTTCAGGCGCTCCTTTATGGAATCTGAAATGTAGTGGCTGGCTGGCCTCAGAGTGGGAGCTGCCAGCCGGCTGGCTCAGGCAGCACATGGATATACCAAAAACATCACCAGGTCTGGAAGGGAGAGATTAAGACTGGGGGGTGGGGGTCCTGGCAAGTCCTCTTGGACCACCAAACAAAAAGGAAGCTGCCTTCTCTCTGGCCAACACCATCCTCTTTCTCATCCTGAACCATTTGCTGGTTTTGTGATCTGAGACAATACAGCAAAACAAAGACAATATGTTTTTTTGTGCTTCTCTGCAATCTATTTTTTGTCTCGACGTCTTTTTTTTTTTTTTACATCATTGAGACCATGGACGCAATATTTCAAGTATGGTCTTACCAAGGCCTTGTAAAGCAGTATTGAGACTCCACAATTTGGCCAGACTACAATTAGAATATTGTGTCCAGTGTTGTAACGAGGACATAAAAATAGAAGTTGAGGCTGTAGAATGGAATGGGACATAGCTGTTTTTGTTCAGGATTGAAGCTAAGATCAGATCTCATTCAAATGTCTGAATAACATTGGTGATCATAATTGTTAGCCCCAAATACTGGGAATTTTAATTGCATTCATGTAAAGGAGTATACTGTTGTTGTTTTAAAAAAACTCATCCTTTTGTTCAAGTCGGATTTTGACTCCTGCAGTTCTCTCTGCAATGTTTTTGGGAAGTGGTTTGCCATTGTCTGCTTCTAAGGGTAGGGAGGGAGGGGGAGAGAGAGGGAGAGAGATTGGCCCAAGGTCACCCAGTTGGCTTCCTGTCCAAATCAGAACTAGAACTCACCATCTCCTTGTTTCTAGCCTGGTGCCTTAACTGCTACACTGACCTGCCTGTCCTCCTCCCTTCCTTAAATCCACCCGAAAGCCTCGGGAGAGGAGAGCTATGGTAGGCTTTGGTAGCAAAACCCCAGAAGGAGTTTCTTTTCCAGATGATTTTATTAAGAGGCGGAAACTTTTCAGCACCTGATGAAGCTTTTGCCTTTTAATAAAATTGGTTAATCAGAAAAGGCACTTGCAGCCTTCTGATCTGATGCAACCTGAAGGCAGTTATAGAGTGATTACTATAGTTCCCTGGAAGCAGATTACATCTCAAAAGTGTATGCAAAGTTAACTCTGTTTGGGGAAGGTGCGTCTGAAAGGGAGCATATTATGGGAAATATCCACAAACAAACATGCATTTCACAGGGAACACACTTATAAAAATAGGTGCATTCTGAGATAGCATGGAAAATTGTATATGTCAGAGTAAATGGGAATAAAAATATGTATAACAGAAAAAAATATCCACAAGCATTTAGGCACATTTTTTCTCCTAACTGCAAGCAGATATGAAAAAGTGAGTAAAATTAGATTTGACCAATTCTCTGCATTTCACTAGTTTCACCCACTAACCAATTTTTTTTTTTGGGGGGGGTCCAGTCAGCCAGTCCAGGCCCCAAATCCCCCCCCCCCATTCTTGCAGAGGGGCTGGAACAACTGGAGAGGACCCTTTAGTGGATGTGAAACATTTGGAGACCCATCAGAACCTGTGGATTCTTCCTTGGAAGGAGAAAAAACTCAGGCGGGGGAAGCGAAGCCCAAACCGGCTGAAAGGACGGTGGATGGCAGGACATTCATTTCGCCTCCTCCAAGCGGAGCATCTGGGAAGGAGAGGAGGGTGCTGGGGAGGGTCTGCCAGGGCTGTGGCTGCCTCTGGCATCTTTGCACCCAATGTGCTACGACAGCCACAATGCAGAGGAGAACTTCTGACACTGGCGATGCACACACGCACACACACACCTGCACACACACACCATCCCTGACCTATCAAGGCTGGTAAGGAGCTGCAGGAAAAGGCCAGTGTGTGGTTCAAGTGCCAAAGGATGTCTCATCACGAGTGTTTGCTTCATTCATGTTGGGTCCTTTGAGCCAGTTTTTCACTCCTGCCTGGACAAATCCCTGCAGATTTCCTTGGCCAGCTTTTTCGGAAGCAGTTTGCCATTCCCTGCTTCCTGGGGCTGAGTGAGTTTCTTGGTTTGGTCTCAGACCCTAAGGCAATAGACATGAGACAATACTTTTTTTAAAAAAAAGTGTCCAAAAATAGGAAGTTGATAAATCCTGAGTCTCTTTGAAAGACAAGTCTGCAAAAAGCCTCTTGTTACTGATAAAGGAGAACATTTGTAACTCAGGGTTGACATGAGGGGTCTTTGGTGGTCTCTGAGCTGGGTTGTTTTCTTGCAGACATTTCATTACCCAAAGTAGGTAACATCATCAGTGCGAGTAAGGATTGGTGTTTGCTCCTAATGTTTAGACCATGTCACGTGCAAAAGTGCTAGAGAATTCCTGGGAGCCTGGCACTCTGACAAATCAGCCATCAACAGACACATAGATATAAGCAAATCTACACACGGTGCAAAAGAAATGATAAGCCAAAAAGGGAACAAAAGAAACCTCACCAGCAATCATCAATCAGATGAGCATAAGTTCACTCTAAAACAACATCAGATCATCAATTAAGAAATAAATAAAAATCACAGTCAAGGAACTAGCAAACAATCAATAAACAGCTCAACCAAAGAATTTCTAAGACCACCGAACCAACACAGACAGGGGAAGCCACTAGAACAGGGCTGTCAAACTCCCAACCTGCAGGAGTCAGGAGTTTGCATCACACGCTGGCCATGCCCACGCTCGGTTTAACCAAGAGGGAAAAAGTCCCGATACATCATGTGACGCCGCTGGGATGATGTGAGTTTGACACCCCTGCAGTAGAATTTAATTGAGAGCTCTACTCTCTTATTAGTACTGATGATGTTACCTCGTTTGGCTAATGAAACATCTGTGAAAAAACAACCAAGCTCAGAGAGCACCAAGAATCCCTGAAAGCTTTGTGTAGATGCATTAAAAACTTCCCTTGTCAAAGGCCGTTGCACAAGAGAGTGAGATGATTGTGTCGGAACCTCCTATTGTTTATAGATGTGACTGAAGACAAGATGGCAGAAACAGATAACTGAATAACAGAATTGGAAGGGACCTTGGAGGTCTTCTAGTCCAACCATATACTCAAGCAGAGGTCCTATACAATTTTGGACAAATAGCTATCCAAACTCTACTTCAAAAGTTTCAGTGATGGATCTCCCACAACTTCTGAAGGCAAACTGTTCCATGATTGAATAGAATAGAATACTTTATTGGCCAAGTGTGATTGGACACACAAGGAATTTGTCTTGGTGTAAATACTCTCATATTCACAGTCAGGAAATTTCTCCTTAATTCTAGGTTGGATCTCTCCTTGATAAGTTCTCATCTATTACTTCTCCCTGTTCATTGCTCCTACCGGCTCTCCAGAACCAGGCAGAACCAGTTGAATACCAACACTGCTGTAGTCCTTTTCTTTGTTAGGCTATGCATATCCAGTTTCTGCAATCATGCTTTATATGTTTTAGTCTCCAGTCCTCTAATCATCTCTGTTGCTTTTCTCTGCACTCTTTCTAGAATATCGGCCTTTCTAGAATACCAGAATTTATTGACAGTGAGAACAATCAACCCATGGAACAGCTTTCCTTCAGAGTTGTGGGTGTTCCATTACCGGAGGCTTTTAAGAAGAGACTGAACAGCCAGTTGTCTGGAATGTTCGAGGAACTCCTGCTTGAGCAAGGGACTAGAAGACCTTTGAGGCCCTTCCAACTCTGACATTTTATGTATTGAGGTGACCAATGCACACTTGAAGAACAATAAAGAAAGCCGATGACCTAAGTGGGAAACAGTGGGCCAGGGGCAAGTTTAAGGCCCAGCTCTTGGGCAGTCTGGAGGGACTCTCCTGCCAGATGTGCAGCAGTTTAACTCAAGTTTAACTCAGCACATACATACCACCCCAGGCATGGGCGGTAGTCCATCCTCAGTGATCTCCCCATCTGAAAAAATCCCCCCAAAATGCTAAGGTCACCTTGGAGGGCTTTAGAAGAGTTACTTTCATGTTCCAGGAAAGGCGCATCAGAAGTTATCAGAACAACTTCTCCAGTTCAGAGGTAGGAAATGTCTTCAGCTCAGGAGCAATATTGGTGAAGCAGCCATCCTTTGGCTTTGCTTGCAGCTCAGGGACAGCTGACAGGCCCCTGGGGGAAACTGGGTGCCAGTGAAATAATAGAAAACCATGTGCTGGTCTCTCTGAATGACTGCTCTGATTCAGCTCCAGAAATCTCTCTGCTCCAACGCATGGATGTGGATTTTTCCTTTGGGTGCAGTCATTCTTGGGTTTCAGTCTGAAAAAACAAGAAGAAAAGCAGGAGGGAAAGAAGAGAAAGTTTTAAAAGGATGTGGTGTATCAAGTAAAAAGAAGAAGAGGAAAAAAAGAAAAGAAAAATGTAAAGAGCTTGAATGACATTGAAAGTTGTCTTTGCTTTCTGAAATTACATTTGTATTTTTTATTCTACACAAATAAAGCCATTTAAAAGCTGAATTATTTGTAGGCTGCCCAAGGAAGACCTTGTCTTAGGGTTGAAAGAGAAGATCATGAGAGAATGTCCTAAAATCCTGCCAACCTATCCAGATAAAACCTCTTGGGCCACCCGAGCAGTTGTGAAATGTAGACGGTGCTCACCAAAGCTCTCCCTCTCTGAAACACATATTGACTTCTCAGCCATCACTTTTATGCACTTGGAGCCCCTGTGGAGCTCCTTTGAGTAATGGGCGGGATACCGGAGGGGTTCAAAGGCTACAACTAGCACTTTTCTCAAGAGCTGCACAATGAGTTATTTGGGGGATGGGAGAGTGGGGAAGAGAGGGGAACTGCTGTGAAGGAAGCCTGCCAGGAGCTCCTTTGTCTGGATAAGATGCTCTGCACTTGTTTTCCTGCCAAGAACTCTGAGGCTTGCCAGAAGCTCTGCCCACCAGTACCCAGATAGGCAGAGAAGCAGGGCAAGGGTTCCCTCCAGAGGAGAAGCCTGGCTTAAAATCTGAGTGGCAGAGATTTTCTGTGAAGGAAAGGACCAAGATGCATATTGACTTACTAATGGTACAGGTTCAGTAGGGCTTGTGTGGAACAGGATCGCAATGCAATGTTTTTATAAGATAAGGCTGTTTTGAAGCAACTTGGAGAGTCCATAACAAGTATGCAGAATATGTCTTTAGCAAGAAATAGTGCCAGGCAGAGTTTAAAAACAAACTTGGAGGATTGTCAACTTCACCAGCTCTCAAGAAATGTAAACTAACCTCTTCCATTAAACCTTTCTGGACTGCTACTTTATGAGCATCTTTGGAGAGTCACCTTTCCCTCAGTCAGCCCTTCAAGGTAGACCAGACAAGAAACAATAAGCTAATGCTACTTTATTGTAAAGCTACATTAACAGAATCTCACAAGTCTGAAATTTTCCCACTGTCAGTTTGAAAGCCCAGTTACTTAGGGAGGGTCTATCCTGAGCCTCTTGCCCACCCATTTATGCAGCTGCAGACTCTGCTACCCCTTATCTGACTGTTTCTACTGGCATCTCTTTGCTCCATCCCCCAAGGTCATTCTCACATACCACTGCAACTACCTTATTCTTTACGGACCACACACCTTTGAGAGACTTAAAGAATCTCAGGCTGAGGACACATCTACCTAAGCCTCACCCCCAGGTGAACCAGTCAGGAAACAGGATTAGAGGAATCTCTGAGGCCAGGCAGCCACTGGTGGGAGTTGCTAAATTAAATTCGACCAGGGAATCACTTGGTTGGAATTGGATAAGGAATCCAGTGGTCTTCTGATTTTTAAGGAAAGAGAAGTGGGCTTGAAGGTTTGGAGAGAATCAAGAAAGAGCAGTTGCATCATACAAAGGTGAATTGGATGCTAAGAGAGACTGGGGTCTCCTGTCCATTTAAACAAGATGAAGACTGCAAGACAATGCCTCAGAACCAGGCATGGTATGAGTAAATGGTGGATTATTGATTGGAGGTTCCCCCACAAATGCTTAGGAAAGAAAGAGGGTGAAAATTTGCTCTTTGCAAGACTGTCTGATGCATTTGACACAATTAGTTGTCATGGTGAGACCAGGAGATTGCCTCTGTGGCACTCAGCGCAGCTCAATTCCTCCAGTGCTCAGCTGTTGGTGGGGGCTCCGAGGGAGGCCCTGGATTGTCTCCAGCCTCTTTATGTTGTTGGATGCAGAAGGGGAGGAGCAGGGAAAGATGTAAGCTGAGGACTACTACCTGAACTGCTATGTCCATGAGAAATTTAAAAAGGAGATATGCAACAAATTGGGTACATCAGTAGAAGCTTGTTTGAGTTTCTGCCTGAAAATAACTTGGAAAATGTTTGCAACGAGTGAATGTTTCAAAGGATAGGAGCAGCCTGCAAAGGTCCTTTAGCTGAAGATTGATCAGCACAAAGAAATGAAGCCCTAAAACATAAACTGGGGTGGAAGCAACTCTTAGAAGGAAGAGAATGAAATCAAGGAAAAAGCCCAATAATCAGGAGACTTAGAAACAGGCATTTCTGGAATCCAGAACCATTGCCAGAGTTACAGGGGGAAGATCCCTGAAAGGGCAGGAGGGACACAGCTGTGCTTGCAGAAGCTGTCACGGGAATGTAGTTGGTTCCTCACTACTACAGGGAGCTGAAACAAATATTGGCTGAGCAATTGCCAAGCTTTATCAGGTTCCCCTGAGACTTAGGCCTTCTTGTTAATTCATGCAGAGACAAACAAAATTGTCAGGAGCAGCAACAACCACATCAAGTGCAGCTACAACTTTGCTGAAGATCAAGGAGGAAGGCCAGTTCTCCAGGGAGTGATCTGACTGAGAGAGGGGATAAGGAGACCAAGTGGGGGAATCTGGGGTAGGATTTGGCCGTGGAACCATTGGAAGGAGGGAATCCTGAGATCTGTGTTTTCTTCTAGGTACTCATATCAATGATATGATGAATAAACTACCAAGACGTTTTCAAACTCACTATAACTATCCCTTTCTACTGTTACATATGGGAGAAATGAAACTGCAAGAAGAAACTTGCCACCTTCTGGACAAAAGTGAAGGAACTGGTAGCCCTAGTAGCATTTTTGTCCCTTTGTTCAGTCACAGAGCATGGTGTAAAGACAGCATAGCATTGTGAAAACAAAGAAGAGCAAGAACAATTAAGGCTAGGATCCTTGGTCTCTCTGAGATTGGTTGCTTTCTTGCAGACCTTTCATTACCCCACTAGATAAGATCATCAATGCAAAGCCATCAAGCTCAGAAAGCACCAGAAGCTGCTATTCTCTTCTGTAGATATTGCCAAGAAAAGGGTCTGGGTTCCTCAAACATGGACCATGCTGCATACCTAAAGGACTTTGTAGAGGGCATAAAAAAATGGCCTTGAAGCAAAGGTGGGATTCAGCCGGTTCGGACTGGTTCTACAGAACCGGAAATGTTGAGTCATTGGGAGAACCGGCCAATACCACTTCTGACTGGCCCCACCAACCCCATCTCTTCTCTGCCTCCCATTGAGTCCCAGCTGATTGGCTGGGTCTTCTTTTGTTGCCCTGCACAGGAGAATGGAGCTGGAAAGCAGGCTAGTGGGGTGGGCAGGGAATGGGGATCTTGCAGTAAGCTTCCCATGCCATGCCCACCAAGCCATGCCCACAGACCCAGTAGTAAAAAAAAGGGAATCCCACCACTGCCTTGAATGGTGCATAAGCGCACTAATCGTGCCTACCATCCCTGTCCTATTGTTTTTTTATTTTTCTTATAAGTATCTATCTCATGTATTGAAAACTATATTTATTCTGATATCTGTATCTTGTAAGCGATTGACAAATCAAATAAATACTAAAAAAAAAAACCAAATACTAAAATATGTGGGTCTTGAGCCCAAAGAAAAAAACTAATTTGGGAAAACTTCTCAGAGCAGCCTTTTCCTTGCTCCACCAAAGATAAAAGAGGGAGGGAGAAACACATTCAGACTGGCCAGGTTCTGTTACTATAACGGTTACAATAAAAGTAATCTGGGGGTATATGGCATTGGTAATGTAGCCTGCTCTACCTTGTAGGATTGGCAGGCTTTTTGCCAAACAAACAAATAATTATAGCTCACAAAGCCTGGAAAGAACATGTTGACCGGGTGCCTCACTAATCTCATCAGGAGAATATTAAACAAGTGCAAAAGAGGGAGGGGGAAAAAACCCCAGAACTGAATATGCCAGTAAGAAATGAGTCCAAAATACAACAAACAACAAGACAAACATGAAGTTAGTGGAGGATTTATAGACTGGTGGCAAACAACATCATGGAATCAAGTGGGCTTACAACCTCAAATCCTTCTACATCATTGTACCGAGTGTGGGGAATGAGAGGTGAAAGCTTAACAAAATTGATAGGAGGGGCATTACTGAAACTTGGTGAAATTATGAACATATATAGAAAGTAGCCATGGAAATCTACAACTTATTCAAAAAAACAGTCAGTCCTTGTTCAGTTGAGCTATTGGGAAGTATGGTATGGAGCAGGTCACATGATCTCTGAAGATGCCAATCATAGCTTCTGGCAAGATATTAGAGCATCACCAAACTAGATGCAGACATTCTTCCCAGAAACTCACCATCATTTGATTAACTTAGATTTGCTTCAACTTGCAATTGTGTTCAATGGATATGACCTCATTTGCTTCACCAATGCAAAGAGGCCATCTAATTCAAGTAGACAAAATGATTCAGTTGGCCTTCAACCTCTTCAGGTGAGTATTGGGGGAGAAGTCTTCGCTCAGATAAAGGGGGTTAGAAGGTTCTGGAAGTTCTCTCTGTGCCTGCTCATGATGCCCAGCCTGGAAAATCCTTGTTGGGAACACATCTTTGAAACGTCCCTGCTTCATAAAATCCCATAGCACCCCTCAAAGCTTAACCAATTAATAAATCAAAGTTAATTGCACCAAACTTGATTGCAGGAAATACGACTTCAGCAACAGAGTGGTCAATGTCTGGAAGACTCTACCTGACTCTGTGATTTCTTCCCCAAACCCCAAAAATTTTAACCTTAGACTGTCTACTATTGACCTCATCCCTTTCCTAAGAGGTCTGTAGGGGTAGTGCATAAGCGCCCCAACATGCCTACCGTCCCTGTCTTATTGTTTCTTTTGTTTCTTTTATTTATTTTTTCTTATATGTATCCATGTATTCATAACTATGTTTTTACTTATATCTATTATCTTGGAGGCAATTGACAAAAATAAATAAAAAAATAAAAAATAAGCTACCTAACAGGTTGCCTTCAAATTTGCTGAATGTATCAACCATCCCAGATTGGTCAGTTAGAAAAGAATGGCTCTCAAATGCATTGTTAATGAAATAATAGATAGAATAGAATAGAATACTTTATTGGCCAAGTATGATTGGACACACAAGGAATTTGTCTTGGTGTAAATACTCTCAGTATACATAAAGAAAAGATACATTTGTTAAGAATCAAGAATCATGATGTACAATACTTAATGAAAGTCATAGGATACAATCAACAATCAAATCATATTAGGAAACAGTCAATATAAATCATAAAGATACAAGCGACAAAGTTACAGTCCTACAATCACAAGTGGGAGGGGATGGGTGATAAGGAGTGATGAGAAGATTAACAGTAATAATAGTGCACACTTTGTAAATAGTTGAACAGTGTTGAGGGAATTATTTGGTGAGCAGAGTGATGGCTTTAGGGAAACAACTGTTCTTGTGTCTGGTTGTTCTGGTGTGCAGTGCTTTATAGCATCGTTTTGAAGGAAGGAGTTGAAACTGTGTCCGGGATATGAGGGGTCTGTCAATATTTTCACAGCCCTCTTTTTGACTCATGCAGTATACAGGTCCTCAATTGAGGGCAGGTGGGTAGTAATTGTTTTTTCTGCAGTCCTAATTATCCTCTGAAGTCTGTGTCTGTTCTGTTGGGTTGCAGAACCAAACCAGACAGTTATAGAGGTGCAGATGATAGACTCAATAATAAAAAGTACACTCTGCTAAAGCCAAGTGGTTACAGAAGAAGCAAAGCCGGATCTGGGATTTTCATGCCCAAAGCATGTAGTTAATTTTCTCCTTGTTCCCACCTTCACCCCTGGTTGTCTTTGAGTAATCAATTAAATTATAACAAATTGTTTGGGTAACAATCCCTGGCTTCATGGGCTGGATCAGAGGTGGTATTCAGCAGGTTCTAACCAGTTTTGGAGAACTGGTAGTGGAAATTTTGAGTAGTTTGGAGAACTGGCAAATCCCACCTCTAACTGGAGATTTTACAGTATCCTTCCCTTGCCACACTAACCAAGCCACGCCCACAGAACCAGTAGTAAAAAAAAATTGAATCCAATCACTAGGCTGGATGCTCCTGCTTTCCACAGCATAACCTTGCAATGGCCAGCAGCTCCCATGGGACGGCATGATGCATAGTTTGATTTCCCTCATGCTAATTCCCCCTTATCCCACCCACCCACCCAGCCTTATTTCTCCCTCCCATTGTGTATGGTAGACTGGTGGCAAACTAAGCATATTGCAGCAGGATTGCAGTTCTGACATAATGCCTCTAAGGCTTCCTCTGGTGAAAAAACCCCTAGGGATGGTGAACATAACCTACCTGGGGATACTTCGGCACCTGTCACAGCAAATCCGGCCTGCATACATGGATATTTTGGACAAAATCAGCCATGGCTTGCATGGAAAGCATCTGGCATACAGTTCCAGAGGAGATGAGTGAGATCCCATTGATCAAGATGGGGTTGAAAGTTCAGTGGGTGAGTCAACGTCTCTGTAACTCCTAGTAATCGCTAGAATTAGTGCAGAAAGCGAAGCTGGACAAAGGCAGTTCTGGAAAAACAAACATATATATATATATGCATAATTTATATCACATCTCAATGTAACCTTGAAAATGCTGGCATAACTCAAATTTATTCCTGTAAATAGCATCACTTTCTTCAAGATCTATAGCTTCTGATTTGGAACTTTAATTTTAAGTTCCATGGACTTTCTAAAATGCAAGATTTTTTCCTATGACTTGAAAGATTTGGTATTTCTTCCAACTCCTGGAAGGGCCTGAACCCACATGGAATGAGGTAAGAGGGAACACGTGTCTCTAATCTCTTCTGTCCCTATGCAAAATCCCTCCTCCAATTATGGCAGTGGTGTCAAGCTTGATTTCATTGAGGGCTGCATCAGGGTTGTACTTGACCTCAGGGGGGATGGGGAGGGCATGGCCAGATTGACACCACTCATGTTGGGGGCACCTGTGGTGGCCCAAGCACTCTGCCAGTGAAAATGGGCCCCTGAGCTCCGTTCTGGGCTACGACTAACTCCTGCAACACTCTGCAAGCAAAAACGGAGCTCTGGAGGACCACATGACCGTTGCTTGAAAGGGCAGCTGGGAGAATATCCAAGTGGGGTTTTGAGAGCAGAATCCATGATCTTTCTGCAAGCCATTTACATAATTGCATGAATTTTCACCAGGTGGGTCTTTCTATGAACTTTTATGCACCCAACACTTTATGTCTTGGTTTTCCTTCTATATGATGTATGATTCTCATGTATGATTCTCATGATAAAATTCTGATAAATATTTTATAATGCCAGAGCCTTTCAGCAAGCCTTTGATTAACATATTTCCACCCCATTGCAACTTTTTATGGAACGATGCAATGTTAGGGTCAGAATACAGATCATCTGGTCCAACCCCTGCCCAGTGAAGTGCTCAACAGAAGACCATCCATCTCCAATGAAATAATAGCAGTAACTGTGAGAGGGATCTTGGACTCTTAATAGACAACCAATTAAATATGAGCCAACAGTGTGAGGCAGCAGCCAAAAAAGCCAATGCAATCCTAAATTGCATTTACAGAGGGATGCAATCAAGATCAGATAAGGTACTAATACCACTCCATAAAGCCTTAGTAAGACCACACCTAGAGTACTGCATCCAGTTTTGGTCACCACACTATAAAAAAGATGTTGAAACTCTAGAAAAAGTGTAGAGAAGAGTGACTAGATGATTAGGGGACCGGAGACTAAAACATATGAAGAATGGTTTCAGGAACTGTGCATGGTTAGTCTACTGAAGAGAAGGAACAGGGTAGACATGATAGCAGTCTTCCAATATTTGAGGGGCTGCCACAGAGAGGAGAAGGGGGGGGTCAAGCTATTGTCCAAAGCATCCAAAGGCCAGACAAGGCATAATGGATGGAAACTGACCAAGGAGAGATTCAACCTGGAAATAAGGAGAATTTTTCTGACAGTGAGAGCAATCAGCCAGTGGAACAGAAGTTGCCTTCGGAAGTTGTGGGAGCTTCATCACTGGAAGCTTTCAGGAAGAGACTGGACTGCCATCTATCAGAAATGGTGTAGAGTGTCCTGCTTGGGCAGGGAGTTGGACTAGATGACCTACAAGGTCCCTTCCAACTCTGTTAATCTAATCTAAAGAAAGGAAGTCCACCTTTTCCAAGCTAGTCTGGTCCATTGTTGAACAGGCCTTCAAGATATCCAACCAGAATGTACTTCCTTGTAATTTGTTTCTTTTCCTATCTATCCAGACTTCTACATGATAGCCCATCAGATACTTCAAAGCAATTCACAGAATAACAGAGTGGGAAAGCACCTTAGAGATCTTCTAGTCCAAATCCCTGCTCAAGCAGGAAATCTGACACCATTCCGGACAAATTGTTTCACACAGCCTCTTCTCCAGAGTCAATTTATCCAACATCTTCAACAATTCCAGCTATGTTTTTCTTTCCAAGCCCCTTATAATCTTGGTTGTCCTTGGCTGGACGCACTGAAGTTTGTCAATGTTCTTCCTAAAAATACATTCCTTAGAACTGCATGTGGTGTTCTAGCTACAGTCTGGCAATACCGAATAGAATGTCACTGATGTGTCCTGACCTTGACACAATACTTTTGTTACTGCACCAAGGATTTTTGTTTATTTATTTATTTATTGCAGTTGCATCACATTGTTGGTTCATGTTAGCTTGTTCCTTCAGGATACAAGGTACACTGTAAGCTGCCTGGAATCACTGTAGTAAGTAGGATATAAGACAGACAGACAGACAGACAGACAGATAGAGAGATAGATATGATAGATGTTATGAACTAATAAAACGCTTAAATAAAGTTTTATCAAACCTTTAGAAAAAGCAGGGTTCTAATCCTGCACTTCTGATTGGCCGATAATAGCGATATTGGATTGGTCCGTTCAGGGAAATCTGATTGGCTGTTAACGAGCCACTCTCATTGGTTCAAGGGTTTAACACTCCATGTTTCTCATTGGTTACTAGATCAGCAGCCTGCCCTATAAAAGGGCTGCTGCTGCCCTAGGGTTTTGCTCTGTTCAGAATGATTAATAAAGAGTTGACGTTCACTGTTCACTGTCTCATCTCCGTTCCTTGTGCCCATGCGCAGAACTTAACACTGGCGACGAGGGTGGGATACGGAGACGTCAGAGCTGACTGAACACTACAGAGCACCAAACAGAGCACGTGGCTGAAGGTACATCAATGGAGGAAACCATGTCCGGCGGCGCCATACCACCCGCTCCATTTGACCCAGCACAAGAAGACTGGGACTCATACATGGACCGGTTCCAGATGTTTCTGGAGACCAACAACTTGAAGGATGCCACTACGGGAAAAAAGCGAGCAGTATTCCTGACCCATTGTGGGCCTGCCATCTTTAAAATGGCCAAGGCACTGGCTAAACTGGCTGAGGTGAAAACCATGGACTGGGATGTCCTCGAACCCCTCCTACAGGCCCACTATGCACCTACCATACCAACGCTTGTCCAAAGACATGAATTTTACCAGAGAGACCAGCGGAAAGGAGAGAGCATTGCAGATTTCATTGCGGATCTCCGGAACCTGGGAGGCCTCTGTGGGTTCGCCGACCTCAAAGAAGCTCTGAGAGACCAAATAATTCTGGGATTAGATGCACTGCATGTGCAGAGTAAGCTGATGGCGAAAGGCGACATCAGCCTTGCAGATGCCATTGCTGATGCTACTGCAGCAGAAGCAACCAGGAAGTCGGCTGCCTGAATGCGCCGCACCAACGCACTACTCCGTTAACTCGCCAGCGATACCTCACCTCGCCTAGAGAGACACACAACGGCAGCCCACCACGAGGACCTCGAATCGCCATCAGAAAGTGATGAGGAGGAGGTCAACTGGCTCCGGTCTGAATGTGACCAACGCCACCAGCGAAATCAAAGACTACCGCACCCATGCGCGGGTTGTGGGGCAAACCACCCACGATCAGACTGCAAATTCCTCGACGCGCTCTGCCATTTCTGTGGGAAAAGAGGCCACATCGGAAAGGTCTGCAGAAGCAAGCAAGGATCCAGCCCATTTCAGAGGGAAAACAATTACCGCCAGACCACAGGGAATTGTCCTGTGAGTCGGGAACATTTGAACCACCAATGGAACAACCACTCCAGAAATAAACCACTGGCCATTTCAATGAAATGAGAAGAGGCACACCAAACCATTACAATTGGTCACGCCTCATCACTGGATGCACAGAAGATCCGAGTGAAGGTTGCCATCGAAAACCAGCCCTGCGTGATGGAAGTCGATTCAGGATCATCCCTCTCGATGGTTTCCTGGAAGACCCTTGAACAATTAATCCCTGCCATCCAGCGGCAAGACCTCAGAACCCAAAGAATCATACTCAAGGATTATCAAGGGAACCGAATTCCGGTCGTTGGATCCAGCCAAGTCCAAGTATCATTCAAAAACCGTCCTGCATCGTTACCACTGACCGTTGTCGACCGTGACCGACCTAGCTTGTTAGGCCTTCAATGGTTCACCCCACTTGGGATCGAGGTAGCCAGCAGTCACCAAACCAGAAGCGACGACTGGGAGGAGGCCCTCGTCCAGGAATTCCAGGATGTCTTTACAGACAAACTAGGCGAGTACGAGGGGACCCCAATATCATTTAACCTTAACCCTGAAGTAGCCCCCATCCGCCTTAAGCCTCGTCGGGTACCTTTTGCCCTTAAACCAAAGATTGACGAGCAGCTTGATAAATTAATAGTCCAGGGTGTTTTAGAACCAACAGACCACGCTTGTTGGGAAGCCCCAATCGTAACACCCATCAAACTGGATGGATCGTTAAGGATTTGTGGGGACTACCGGGCCACCCTTAATCACGCCCTTCAACAGAACGCTTACCCGGTGCCAGTGGTACAACACCTTCTCCATTCCCTGGGGGGCAGAAAAGTCTTCACTAAATTGGATTTAGCATAGGCGTACCAACAACTGCCTGTAGATAAAAAAACAGCAGAGGCACAAACAATCGTTATGCACCAAGGCGCCTTTAAGTGCAACCGACTCCAATTCGGAGTTAGCGTAGCCCCAGGGATTTTTCAAAGTTTGATGGAGAGACTCTTGCAAGGGATCAAAGGGGTCGTACCATACTTTGATGATGTTTTAATTGCTGCCCCGAATAAAGAAATACTAGAAAAGAGTCTTAGATTGGTTCTCCAGAAATTTAAAGACTCTGGCCTTAAGGTTAAAAAAAATAAATGTCAACTGTGTACAGATAAAGTAGAGTTCCTGGGGTACCGAATTGATAAACAAGGCATTCACCCCACTAATAGCAAACTAAAAGCAATCAAAAATGCCCCAAGACCCAGAAATAAGTCTGATCTCCAAGCTTTTCTGGGGCTTATGAATTTTTACAACATCTTCCTGCTCCACAAAGCAACCGTAGCTGAGCCCCTACATAGACTTCTCGACAAAAAAGCAACCTGGGTCTGGGGGCACCGAGAGGAACACACATTCTGACAAGTGAAAAACTTATTCACCTCAGATGCTGTTTTAATGCAGTATAACGAGACTTTGTCCTTAACAATTACATGTGATGCATCGCCGTTTGGAGTAGGAGCCATTTTGAGCCATGTGTTACCAAATGGTAGTGAGGCCCCTATTGCCTATTTTTTAAGGACCCAATCAAAGGCTGAACGTAACTATAGTCAAATTGACAAAGAGGCTCTTGCTGTTGTATCTGCTGTGAAACGGTTTCATGAATATGTGTATGGACGAGTTTTTACTGTTGTTATTGACCACAAACCTTTGCTGGGGATTATAGCAGAAGACAAGCCAACCCCCTATATATTATCACCTAGAATGACTCGCTGGTTGGAGTTTTTGGCTGCATACAACTATAAACTACAACACTGCCTGGGGAAAGCCATTCCCCATGCTGATGCATTGAGCCGTGCCCCATTTCCGGAAACCGTCGACGATCCAGCTCCAACCCTTATGACACTCCAGATTGAAACGCTACATTCACCACTGCTAACAGCCAGAGACATTGCGATCGAAACAAAACGAGATCCTGTCTTAGCGCGAGTTCTTAGCTGGGTCGAACGAGGATGGCCAGTAGAACAAATCCCTGATGACTTCACCCCCTTCAGGAACTGGCAAACAGAACTTTTTTCACAAAAAGGTTGCATCCTATGGGGAGATAGAGTCGTCGTCCCAGAGTGGTTACAACGAGCAGTATTGAAAACATTGCATGATGGTCACCCCGGCATCGTGCGTATGAAAGTGCTCGCACGAAGCTACGCGTGGTGGCCGGACATCGATAAACAGATCGAAACCTGGGTAAAGACTAGTTTAAAGTGCCAAGAAGTCAGCAATGCCCCACCTAAAGCAACTCCAACAGAGTGGGAAACACCCTGGGGACCGTGGTCCCGCATCCACGTTGATTTTGCAGGACCTACTAAGGGACATACGTTCCTTCTAACCGTGGATGCCTATTCCAACTGGCTCAAGATCCACGAAATGAAGAGTACTACAACTGAGTCCGTCATCCGGAAATTGAACAGGCTGTTCGCGACGCACGGGCTGCCAGATGTTCTGATCTCCGACAATGGACCCCAGTTTACCGCTCTACCCTTTGAATAATACTTAGCGGACCCAGGTATTCACCATGCGCTAACTTCGCCAGTGCACCCTGCGGCTAACGGCAGAGCCGAGCGCATGGTACAATTTGTTAAAAAAAAACCTCCACAAAATGGACTATGGGGACATTGAAGACAAAATAAACAGAATACTCCTACTCCAACACATCACTCCACACAGCGTCACCAACAAGACTCCAGCTGAACTGTTGATGGGACACAAGCTCCGTTCCCACCTCGACCGGCTTCACCCGTCTTACAAGTCAGAGAAACCCTGTGGATCTAGCGGAAAATGCCACGACTTCAAGGTAGGCGACTTAGTTTTCACCAGAAACCTCTCCGGTGAACCATTGTCGGTCAAGGCAACCGTAATTCAAGCCACCGGACCCAGGTCGTACCGTGTGAAAACCTGTGACGGAAAAATATGGAAACGCCATATAGATCAGCTTCGCTCTAGGCTACAACCCAGTTTCCACGACTCCGGTGACTCCCAAACTGAGGGGGGAGGGGATGTCGAAGAAACCGAATTCGAGATGGTGGAAAGCAGAAGTGAAGGAAGTCAGCAATTGGGCGTGACAAATGAAGAAGAATCAGGGAGGGGAATGTCCTCGCCACAGAGGAATACCTCAACAGAAGCAAGCCCGCGGAGGACAACAATGATAGCATTAGTGGCACTGAGTCGTCCAATGAGGATACAGAACCACTGGTACCAGATATGCCCCAAAATGTCCCTCCAAAACCGGATTACAGACAGGAACCGGTGGGACAGTGCAAATCTAATAGACAGTCAAAACAACCTTCATATCTCAGGGATTACATCACCGCACCCCTCAAACGGAACCCGGGGGGAAGGGGTGTTATGAACTAATAAAACACTTAAATAAAGTTTTATCAAACCTTTTGAAAAAGCAGGGTTCTAATCCTGCACTTCTGATTGGCCAATAATAGCGATATTGGATTGGTCCGTTCAGGGGAATCTGATTGGCTGTTAACGAGCCACTCTCATTGGTTCAAGGGTTTAACATTCCATGTTTCTCATTGGTTCCTAGATCAGCAGCCTGCCCTATAAAAGGGCTGCTGCTGCCCTAGGGTTTTGCTCTGTTCAGAATGATTAATAAAGAGTTGAAGTTCACTGTTCACCGTCTCGTCTCCATTCCTTGCGCCCATGCGCAGAACCTAATAATAGAAAGAGAGATATGATAGATATGATAGATAAGACAGACAAACATAGATAGAGATAGACAGACAGACAGACAGATGGATAGATACATAAGACCGAGAGATAAGATGGGGGGGAGGGAGAGAGAGAGAGAGAGAGAGAGAGAGAGAGAGAGAGAGAGAGAGAGAGAGAGAGAGAGAGAGAGAGAGAGAGAGAGAGAGAGAAAGAAAGAAAGAAAGAAAGAAAGAAAGAAAGAAAGAAAGAAAGAAAGAAAGAAAGAAAGAAAGAAAGAAAGAAAGAAAGCAGATAGACATCGAGATATAAAATAGAAAGAAAGAAAGAAAGAAAGAAAGAAAGAAAGAAAGAAAGAAAGAAAGAAAGAAAGCTCCTGATCCTGTTATCCAGTATAGTTCCCCTCTCCATCTTACCGTCTTTGATTTTTCTTATCCAAACAGAAGATTTTACATTTGTCTCTATAAACATTCATCTCACTGATTCCTGCCATTGTTTCAGCTGGTCAAAATCATCCTGAATCTTGATTCAGTTCTGTCAGGTGTCTTGTATTCCCCCATCTTTGTGTCATCTGCAAATCTAATAATTTTTCACCATTCTCCTGTGATGCATAATTTGATGACTTCCTTTGAGCTTGTGATGGCCATTGCCATTGGTGAGCTGCCTTTGGATATGATTGCTTCCATCTGTATCATCTTCCAATGACATAATCCATTTCCCGGAATCTCAAGGGAGAGTTTGCTTAAGTGTTTTGTTAAGGTCAATTCCACTCTGGTCCACTGCATGGTCAATGGAGCTGGTCAGAAAGAAAGATCAGCTTTATCCAAAAATGATGAGATTCTGGGCTATACAGAACATGTCTGTTGGTATAACTTCTTCCAGATAAAATCCTTCCAATACCTGCCAAGCAATGGGTTATTTTTTAGATGCTCAGAGACTTAACACTACAGAGTTTCATCTGGCATTACTGGCAAGCTGACTAGACTGTAATATCTGGGCACCCTTTTTCCCATTAGTAGATGATGGATGGATGATAGTAGATCATACATGCCTCTAATACTACGCCCATTTCCACAATTTCTGAAAGACATAGGAGAGCACAATCTATCTTAGCAATGAGCGGTCCTTCAAAGGTCTGCAAATGAATTATTTGGTAAAGTTACATAAATCAAAGCATCACTTTTTTAAAAAAATCACTTTTTGAAAAGATGAGAAGAGAACTTGTCACCTGGATTCTATCCCTTCATTACAAGTATACCCAAGAGCTGTGGAGTTTCCCTATGCAAGGGTTGGCAGCTGTGTGACATCTCTAAGCCTTGGCCCAGGAGAGGTGGGCTTTTGGATGCTGGGACAACTGGTGAGACCTGTGCAAAACCTTTCTTCTCAATCCTGTCAAGTGATCCAAGAAAATGACGCATTTAAACATTATAGCAACGGCTAGGTTGACAGAGGCAAAAAAAAAAAAATTCTACTGGGGCTGTAAAAAAATAAATACTTAAAGACACCAGGCCTGCCTACTCAGGAATAAATCCCTTGAATCCACTAGATCTTGTCATCTGATCCATTCCTGTCTCCTTGTAACCATGATGGTGATGCCAAAAGTGGTACGCAGAGCCATTTCTGCCAGCACGTGAGTTGTCGCCCAGATCCAGGGGTGGGATTCTACCAGTTCTCACCTATTTGCTAGAACTGGTTGTTAACATTCTTAGCAGTCAGAGAACCGGTTGTTAGAAGAAATTACTGGCCTAATCCTGTAAGGAAGACAGGAAGGAAACATTCTGGGGTTGCTTACAGAAACTGCCTCTCAGTTAACCCTTATTACATTCTTGGCAGGACTAGACTTCCTGCCTCTGAAACTTCTCTGGAGTTTTTTTTTCTCTCCTTTGTTGGTACTTTGCTTGTGTGGAGTGACCATTCAAAGTTACAATGGCACTGAAAAAAGTGACTTATGACCATTTTTCACACTTACGACTGTTGCAGCATCCCCACAGTCATGAGAGGTCAGGGGAAGAGATGTGTGTCTCGATGTGAGTGATATTGAGTTGGCCACACCCAGCCAATAACATGACCACCAAGCCACGCCCACCACCTAAGCCACACCCACAGAACCGGTTAAAATATTTGAATCCCACCCCTGCCCAGATCAGGTCCATTGTGCATGCATGCATACCTCCTGCCAGCCATTGTCGGATATCTGCTGATTGTCGGATTGTCGGATATCTGCTGTGCATGCACAGGGGGTGAGGCATGTGTGGGAGACACATGTGCTTGTGCAGAGGCATGAGACACACAGGGGGGTTGCATGCACATGCTCAGGGGGCATTGCATTATGGGCACATGCATGCCCTTTTGGCATGCGATGACACTTTTGACAAGTGCACACTTTTGGCACTGCCTTGTAGAAAGGTTGGGGAAATAAAATAAGACGAGGAAATCTGTGCATGCTCATCTCTGAGCAGTTATAGATGAGGTGGGACTTGACAAAATGCTTAGCTCAAGAATAACTTCCCTGCAATAAAACTCAAAAAATGCCCTTCTGGAACATTCTGCTTTCAGCACCACAGAGAAGCCCGAATTGCTCAAGCAGAAAAGTGGGGATTTTCTCCCAGGGAGACCCACAGCAGGTGGCTGAGTTGCAAGGTGTGCCAGGTGCTGCTTCTCAACACCCCAGATATTGCACCTGCCTCACTTCACCCAAGGCTGGCAGAGCAGATGGCTCAGTTCAGATTCTTCCACCTCTAATAACCAGCACTTCTCCTAGCCCCGGTGATTTCTCGGGGAGGGCTTGGCTTTCTCCTTCCTGTCTCAGCTCTTTTTCTTACTTTTCTTCTTCCTTTTCAGCTGTGACTGGAACGTCTCAGGAGTCAGATGATATAAACATTTTAAGTGTCTCTGCTTTCCTTTAATGGGGCCTTGTTGTTTATTCTTCACTCCACAAAGCATAGGCAGCAGAGGTGTTATTTTAGGACTACCCCAGTTCTTCCAAGGGCACTTTTTTCAAGAGGCAACTGGACTTTTCTTTGAAGACATTTCACCTCTCATCCAAAAAGCTTCTTCCCCTCTGACTGGATGGTGGGGAATGGAAGGATTTATACTCATTGCAGACAGCTGGTCATCTGCATTTTTGGTGAGTTGTTAATGCCACCTGGAGGTTTATCTGTGTCATCAGGGTCACCTGAGTGGTGCAAATGGGTGTGGAGCCTTCTTGGAACTGCTGAAAGGACAGTGTTGTAAACTGGAGATAGATGATGTCGTATCCCTCCCCCTCTGTTGAGGGAGGGCTGTTCAATTTTGACAGAGACCCTTCTTTCAAACCAGCAGACCTCTCTGTCCAAAATGTGGACTTCCAAAGAGCGGCCTTTTTCTTTGAAACAGACTGCTGAATCTTGTTCTGATGGGTTTGTTCTCTTGTGTTGTGTCATGCACTTATGAAGTGGTTGCTTTTGTTTCTCCGATGTATAGATCTGCACATGGCTGACTGCATTGTACTCTCCAGTTGCTTCTTGAAAAAGCACCTTTGGGAAATATGATTGTGTGGAGCAGAAATGTGGGACAGAGCATTACCCTAGCAGAATGGGAAAGGATCTGGAACAGGAACATTAAGATCACAAAATCAGCAGCTTATAAAGAAAGCGCATATAAAATGTTTTATAGATGGCACCTGCCCCCTTCGAGATTGGCGAAGATGCACCCCAACACGAGCCCCAATTGTTGGAAATGTCAAAGCATAGAAGGTACCTTCTTCCATATGTGGTGGTCATGCAAGGAAACCCAGAAGTACTGGCAAAAAATTAGGCACTGGTTAGAGGAAATAACCAAGGAACAAATTGAGTACAAACCAGAGTCCTTCCTTCTAGGAATTTTTGATAAACAAATATCCCAAAAATCTAAGTATATTATAATTCCTATCTTAACCGCAGCCAAACTGGCATTTGCCCAGTGCTGGAAATTACCTTTCATCCCCACTGAACAGATGGTTATTCAGAAAATTTTACAATGCACCGAAATGGACAAACTAACCCAAGCATTAAAAAATAAAGAATCCTCAACCTATTACAACAATTGGAATCCTTGGTATAATTGGCTAAACCAAAGATAGATCACCTCTATCTATAGAGATAAAGAAAAGCATCACCGACGATATTTTTGAAGAAGAAAGGATCTTACAGACAGTCACAAAAATATGGTTTTATTTTACCGTATATACTCGAGTATAAGCCGAGTTTTTCAGCACATTTTTTGTGCTGAAAAAAACCCCCTCAGCTTATACTCAAGTCAGATTCCCCTCTGAAAAAAAAATGGTGTGGAGCTCCGAAGCTGGGCAGCCGCTTCCCTGCTTCCGTGTTTCCTTTGCAACTTTTAAGCATGGGAGGGGGAGGCTTTTCTGAGCTCTAGGCTGAAAAAGCAACGCGAGCCTAGGTCGCTCCACTCAGTTTCATTTCCTCAGCTCCAGCTGCTTTCAGTCCACTCGGGAGGAGGGGGAGGAGGGGGAGGAGGAGGGGGAGGCTTTTCTGAGCTCTAGGCTGAAAAAGCAACGCGAGCCGAGGTCGCTCCACTCAGTTTCATTTCCTCAGCTCCAGCTGCTTTCAGTCCACTCAGGAGGAGGGGGAGGGGGAGGCTTTTCTGAGCTTTAGGCTGAAAAAGCAACGCAAGCTGAGGTCGCTCCACTCAGTTTCATTTCCTCAGCTCCAGCTGCTTTCAGTCCACTCGGGAGGAGGGGGAGGAGGAGGAGGGGGAGGCTTTTCTGAGCTCTAGGCTGAGAAAGCAACGCGAGCTGAGGTCGCTCCACTCAGCTTCATTTCCTCAGCTCCAGCTGCTTTCAGTCCACTCGGGAGGAGGGGGAGGAGGGGGAGAGAGAGAGAGAGAGATATCATAAGAACGGCTCTTGGTTTTTTCTTGCAAGGGAGAGAGTGACTCCTGCCTACCACTGTCATCATCATCATCTTTTGCATTAGTGAATCAATCAAACCTTTCATGACAGTGAGATCGTTTCCCAAATTTCCCTTAAATCAGGGAAGAAATCAGAAACAAACCTTTGGGCTGAGAATAAGCCTGTTCCTATGATGCCATTTTTGTTCACTTCAGTGTGAAAAGTGTGAAAAAACACACTTCTTTTTCTTCATCTTCTTGTTCCCTATTTACTGGTCTCTTTCAAAGAGGAAATTGTGAACATCAAACTTATTCTCAACTGTCCTAGTGAAAGTTTTTATTGGCATCTATTTTTATTTTTGAAATTTACCAGTAGCTGCTGCATTTCCCACCCTCGACTTATATTCGAGTCAATAAGTTTTCCCAGTTTTTTGTGGTAAAATTGGGTGCCTCGACTTATATTCGGGTCGACTTATACTCGAGTATATACGGTAACTGTTTTCCCTACTCTACCCTCCCCCTCCCTTACTCTTCCCTTTTTCCTCTCTTAAGCTTTCCTCTCTTTCCCTCTTGGCCTATGCTGAGGCCTGTTTGTCTTTTTGTTGTACATAACTTGTAGTTGTGTTGTTCTTTTAAAGGTAAAACTAATAAAGTCTTTTTCTAAAAAAAAGAAAAAAAGAAAAGAAAAGAAAAAGCAACTTTGGGACAACCATGACCTGGATGACTGAGAATCTCTGCAGACATTTACTCCAGTTCTTATTGAATTTTTTTTCTAAAATCTCTTGCTTTCTGCACAGTATTCAAACTGAATTTCTGTTATTTAAAAGTTGGATCCAATTGAGCCATCCCACATACAACCCAGAGCCACAAAGAGAGCCTGTGCCATGATGGTCTATTTGCTTCAGGCTGAGCTGGTAAACCCTTGTTGATTTAGGCCATTTCTGGTCCTGCAGAGAGCAACTGGGGACAGTTGTGCAATTCTGACAGGGCATGGGCAGTGCTGGCCAGAGGAGGGTTAGGCAAGGCTGGCCAAAGGAAGAAGGTTAGGGTCAGGCCTTCCTCAGTTGGAAACATCCATGAGAATCACCCTCTGCCACCCAGCATCACCCTCCCTATGTCAAATGGCAAAGCCTTTGAGTTACCGGCTTCTGTCTTAGTGACAAAGATTAGTCCCAGTGCAGCTGAGGACAAATTAAGGCTGGCCTCACTCACCGGCTGGGGCAAAAGAAAGGCCAAATCATGGGAACTCAAGAAAAAAAGAACCTAGCCAGAGATGGTTTGTGCAGTGGAGGGTCCTTGAGCTCTCCATGACCCCTGTGCTGACTCCAAGGAAGAACTGTTTCTCAATTGCTCAAGTGGTGGGGATATTTTCGTTCTCCTGGGCTTTGGGTCACAGTCAGATCTGTGGTAAACATTTTACTTCTTGGGAAAAAGATTGCATCCACTTCCTTAGGTCATCCAGGATTTTTATGTACGGTGTCTTTCTGTGGTTTCCAAAAATGCAATCTATTTCTCTTTGGGAACCCACAGCTGACTTGGAGTTTGAGAACATTGATGGGTGTTGAGGTTTGGACACTAGCTGACCTTTTGGTAACATGGCTTTGAGTAACTGGGCATCTTAGGAAGATGGGATAGCCTGAATATTCCTTGGGTGGGCGGGTCCCAAAGGATCCAAACCAGCCCCTCCTAGTCTGCTTTCTGCAGACACCTGGGCCTATTCTGAGACCAGGAGGCTGGTCAGCAGTTCCACTGACATCCTGGCTGTTGCTGGATGAGGATTGAAACCGCTTCAGTACCATCCTGCTCCAATATCCTGAAATGCTGACGGGAATCATAAAAAAAGGATGGGTGCTGTCAGCTAGCCAGCCCAGCGAGGAAAACCAGAGATGAAACCACAAGTGTCCCTGTGCTGGGTCACTGTGTCAGCCTGTCATTTGGAGGGGGATGATGCCCCTTCTAAGCCCTGCCCCCTCCTTCAAAACACAATGGCAGCTCCCTCCCGGTGCAGTTTCACCCTCCACTCACTCCCAGGGAAGCTCTTTTGTTCACATGTAAAGTGTAAAGCCATTGTCTGCCTACACAAAAGAGCAATATTTTTTTTTATGCCTACACAATATTTTATTTTATGCCTACGCAATATTTTATGCCTACACAAAAGAGCAATATTTTATTTACTTATTTGTATCCTACCTTTATTATGTTTATAAATAAGGCCATGAACATGTCCCAAATACTTTCCTCCTATTTGCTGAGTTGTGCTGAGAGAGATGACTGGCCCAAAGGCATCCAAATGGCTTTCATGGTTAAGGCAGTACTTGAACTCACAGTCTCTCGCTTTCTAGGCTGGTGTCTTAACTAATATTTCAGGAGATCACTCAACACAATACATTTCTGCTCCCACGGGTTTATGGAATTGTGCATGGAAGTTGTGCTATGTCAAGATGAGTCACACAAGACCATGGCAGCTCTAGATGGCATGAGGGGAAAACAAATATTTTCTAAAGCAAAAGATAAGATAAATTTGGGGAAGTGGAGTTTCTGGTGCAGAACAATAGTCCAGACTCCACACTGGTGTCTCTCCTTGGAGTGACATACAATCGGAAGAGTTTTATTCCATCACAACTCTTGTTGAGAAGGGGCTGAGAAGGCTGAAACTGAATGAATTGTGTTAAGTCTGGAGCATGGGTGCGAATGATGAAGACGAGCCACTAGAAACAGTGGCTCTTTATTTACATATTGTGACAGCTCAAACTCTTTATTTACATATTGTGACAGCTCAAACTGGTGGGCTGCTATAGCCTTCCTTATATAGGCAACTTACTAACTGTTCAACGAATAGCAAACCTGGAGCGCTAGCTCAGTTAACCAATCGGAATGGCCTGTTAATGGCCAATCAGATGCTCCTGAATGGACCAATCCGATCCTGCCATTAACAGCCAATCAGAAGTGCAGGGCCAGAATCCTTGCACTTGACTTCAAGCTCAAGATACTTTATTGGTATTATTCATTCACAACAACCCTTTCCCCCGGCTTCTGTCCACGGGGTACAGTTACATCGTCCTTAAGGTAGGACGGCTGTTTTGTTAGTCTTTTCGATTTTCGCAAAGTGCCTGGTGGTTGGCTGCACTTCTGCTGCGGTAGATCATTGTTTATCGGTAGGGGTGCCTCTGGTTCCGAGTTCGCATTCCCGTCATCACCAATATCACTGGCCACTCCCTGAGGTGAACTCACTCTGGTTCCTGGTTCCTGTTCCTGCGTTTCAGTCCCATCATCAGTTTCTTCAAAAAGGTTTCCCTCTAATTGCAATTCGCTTTCCTCTGTATCTGCCCCCCCTCAGTTTGGTCATAAGGGAGTTCAGAAGTGCGAGACAGTAGCCGCGATCGTAGTTGATCTATGTGGTGCTTCCAAAGTCTGTCGTCAGGGCACTGAACGAGGTATGATCTTGGGCCGGTTACGCGAATTACGATCGCTTCTACCCACAGCGGATTGCCAGATAAGTTTTTAGTGAATACTAAATCACCTACCTGGAAGGTACGGCATCGGCCGCTGGATCCGAGTGGTTTTTCCGGTTCATAGGCTGGGTATAACTGATCGAGGTGGGAGCGGAGCTTTTGTCCCATTAGCAGCTCGACAGGAGTTTTGTTGGTGACGCTGTGAGATGTGATGTGCTGCAGGAAAAGGATCCAGTTGATTTTCTCATCGATGTTGTCGTAGTCAATCTTTTGAATAGATTTTTGATGAATTGTACCATGCGCTCAGCCCTACCATTGGAAGCAGGGTGTGCAGGTGAAGTGAGCGCATGTCAGATACCGCGGTCAGCCAGGTACTGCTCAAAAAACAGCGCGGTAAACTGGGGCCCGTTGTCGGATACCAGAACATCTGATAATCTGTGGGTTGCAAACAGTCTTTCCAGTCTTTTGATGACCGTGTCAGTGGTCGTGTTGCTCATTCGGTGAATCTCGAGCCAATTCGAGTCGATGGTTAGCAAAAATGTGTGGCCTTTGGTCGGCCCGGCAAAGTCCAGGTGGATGCGGGACCAGGGTCCCTGCGGCGTCTCCCATTCAATTGGGGTTGCCTTTGGTGGAGCGTTGCTTACTTCTTGGCATCTCTGGCAAGTTTTAACCCACGATTCAATTTGTCTGTCGATGCCTGGCCACCATGCGTAGCTTCGTGTGTGGCCCTTCATGCGCATGATGCCAGGGTGGCCATCGTGCAAGGTTCTTAGCAATGTCTGTTGGAGTCGTTCTGGGATAACGACTCTATTGCCCCAGATGACACAGCCCTTCTGCGAGAACAATTCTGTTTGACAACTTTTGAATGGTGCAAAGTCGTCTGGTACTTGGTCCAATGGCCATCCATGTTCCACCCATGTGAGGACTCGTGCTAAGATGAGGTCGTGTTTTGTTTCTCTCGCAATGTCATGGGCAGTTAATGGCGGCGTGTGGAGTGTCTCGATCTGCAACGCTGTCATTGTTGGTGCAGGATCGTTGATAGTTTCAGGGAGCAGTGTACGGCTCAGTGCGTTGGCGTGGGGAATAGCTTTACCGGGACAATATTGTAGCTGATAATTGTAGGCAGCCAAGAATTCTGACCAGCGGGTCATTCTGGGAGAAAGTATGTAGGGAGTTGGCTTGTCCCCAGCGATGATCCCCAGTTTGTGGTCAGTTACAATGGTGAAAACCCGGCCGTACACGTACTCATGAAATCTTTTAACAGCTGATACGATCGCCAGAGCTTCTTTATCGATCTGGCTGTAATTTCATTCGGTTTTCGAGAGCGTCTTTGAGAAGTAAGCAACAGGGGCTTCATTACCGTTAGGTAACACATGGCTCAAAATTGTGCCCACTCCAAAAGGCGATGCATCACATATAATGTTTATTGGCAAAGTCTCATTGTACTGCATCAGTACGCCGTCCGAAGTCAGTAGTTTTTTCACATTACAGAATGCCTGCTCTTCTTTGTGACCCCATACCCAAATCAATTTTTTATCTAATAGACGATGTAAAGGTTCAGCGACAGTTGCCTTGTGCGGCAAGAATACATTATAGAAATTGATGAGGCCTAAAAACGCCTGGAGGTCGGCCTTGTTCCGGGGTCTGGGAGCGTTTTTTATTGCTCTCAATTTGCTATCGGTAGGGTGAATACCCTGACTGTCAATTAAATACCCTAAAAATTCAACACAATCGGTACACAGTTTGCACTTATTTCTTTCGACTTTCAAGCCTGCTTCCTGGAATTTTCGTAATACCAGTCTTAAACGCTCCTGTGAGATTTTTGGAGTGGGGCAGCAATGAGCACATCATCAAAATAGGGGACAACGCCCTTGATCCCCTGCAATAGTCTCTCCATTAGGCTCTGAAAGATCCCCGGGGCCACACTGACTCCGAATTGAAGCCACGTACACTTAAAGGAACCTCAGTGTGTTACGATAGTCTGTGCCTGTGCCGTTTTTTCATTAACCAGCAGTTGCTGATAAGCCTGAGCTAAGTCTAGTTTCGCGAAGACTTTTCCGCTGGTTTCTTTGATAGAACTCATGTCGTCTTACGAGCGTTGTAACGGTTGGTGCATAGTGGGCCCTTAGTAGCGGTTCGAGGACGTCCCAGTCCATGACCTTCACTTCTGCTGGTTTCACTAATGCCTTAGCCATTTTGAATACTGTCGGGCTGCAGTGCGTTGGGAATACCGCCCGTTTCTTCCCGAGTGTGGCATCCTTCAGATTATTCGTTTCTAAAAACATTTCAAAACGATCCATGTAGGACTCCCAGTCCTCTTGAGCTGGATCGAATGGAGCAGGTGGTACTACGCCGCCAGACATGGTTCCGCCGTTGTGCGCTTCAGCCACGTGCTTAGTTGTCTTAGTTGGCTCTGATGTCATCCAGTGTTAAGTCTGGAGCATGGGTGCGAATGATGGAGACGAGCTGGTAGAAACAGTGAACTTCAAACTCTTTATTTACATATTGTGACAGCTCAAACTGGAGGGCTGCTATAGCCTTCCTTATATAGGCAACTTATTAACTGTTCAACCAATAGCAAACCTGGAGCGCTAGCTCCGTTAACCAATAGGAATGGCCTGTTAATGGCCAATCAGATGCTCCTGAACAGACCAATCTGATCCTGCCATTAACAGCCAATCAGAAGTGCAGGGCCAGAACCCTTGCACTTGACTTCAAGCTCAAGATACTTTATTGGTATTATTCATTCACAACAAATAGTTATCTACTTGTATTGTTTTGCCTGAATTTGTGTGCATTGTAGGCTTTGAAACAGAATAGTACTGTGCTGTTTTTGCAGCTTTGTATGCACTTTTCCTTTCATATATAAGTGTTCAAAGTGATTGTCTCTAAATCAATACTTTATATTTGTTCTTTCTTGCACTTTCTGCATGCTTTCCTGTGTGTTATGTCTCAACATACCCATTTTCTGAAATCAGAAGTATGCTACAAAGTCCTCAAAGATGTGAATATTGGTGTACATGTACATTCAGGTTTGTGGCCAAATAAGAATGGCTGCCAAATGGATTCTCCCCAAACAGCAATTTGTCTGTTGCAGCTGGCCAAAAGAGAAGAAGCACACTCAATAGCCAAAGCATTTCTACAAAAAGTACATGGAGCTAGTCCATGTGTTCAAACTACCCCGATTTTGATGTCTCTCTGTGTGATGGAACTGAATCCTCCTCTTGGCTAGAGGAGAACTGTTGATGGTGGCCATTCTCTCCTGCCATGCACTGGCTGACCACATTCTTGAGCCCTGGTGGCACAATGGCTAGAATGCAGTATTGCAAGCTAATTCTGCTGACTGCCAGCAATTCAATTCTCACCAGCTTATGGTTGATTCAGATTTCCATCGTTCTCAGGTCAAAAAGATAAGGATCCAGATTGCTGGGGTCAATATGCTGACACTATAAACCACTTAGAAAAGGCTGTAAAAGCACTACGAAGCAGTATATAAGTCTAAATGCTATTGCTATTCTCGGCTACTGACTCACAGGAAGGCACACCAGCAGTACTGCCCTGGTCCCCCTTGGCACCTGCTAGTTCAGAACTGGTTCAGGCAACCTGTATGTTGTAACGGTGTTCAATCAGGCATTTGTTAGATGGTCTTCCATCATCCTCTCTGCCTACAAGAATGGGATATTTATTTATTTTTCAGATGTTTTTACTCTTTTACTACTTTTTCATTTTATAATTGTAAGCCACCCAAATGACTTTGTTGAGTTGGGCAGCTATAGAAAATAAACAAATAAGTAAAATAAATACATATTAGGATCTATAAAACACCATGTGCTCCTGTTTCCTGAGCTCCAGGTTAACCTTGTCAAAATAAGAGCAAGAAGGGGGCAAGTCTAAGGGATTTCCCCAAAAGCTAGAAAGAAGGGATCCTCCAGTCCCACAAGGGAGGGGCTGGTGCTCCCACCCACCCCAAATGCTTCCTTTCAGGAATGGGAGGGGAGGGGGGTGATTAGCCTGCTGCTTTGTTCCACATCCATTAATGATGATGCTGAAGAGCATACATTATGGATCTAGGGAAATCTTAAAGCTCTGAATTAATAATGCATTATTCATGCAGGACTTTTTGTCTTAAGAGAACCCTGCCTTTTCATGTCACTCAGAGATTGTAGAGCAGAAATGTTGGCTTACTTTTTTAAGTAGCCGTGAAGGATTGCCCCAAAAAGTCACACAGGAAAAAAACAAGGCAGCATAAGCAACGGAGGCTCCTTCCTTTATCTTCTGTCTCCCACCCACCCCTCCTGAAATCTCCAAGTGGGCTGATCCTCAGCATGGGCTCATTTGATGGCAGTGTCAGACTCCTGGCCACATCATTTCAAAATTGCTCCCAGGGTTTCAGAAGGCGCCCTGACGCATCACTCAGGAAAGATTCGGCAAGTCGCCCTGTGTGGTGCCCAGAATGCAGGGCTACAAAGAACAACAGTTGCAAATTCTGTCAGAAGTTCCAGAAACTTGGCAATTAATCATTGGTTGGCAGCAGGAACCGCACAAATGTTGTAATGGCTTTGCTTTTTAAAACAACAACAACAACAACGTGACAGAGAGCAAAAGAGAACATCTCGCAAGAGTTTTCCTGAGTTTCACCATCCCAACAATCCTGAATGTGACAGGGGTAAAGATGATCCCATCTGGCTTTGCATAACATTTGCTGTCCTCTGAAGCTCACAGCCAAGGAGGGAAAATGTTTTGACAGGCAGAAGAAAATGCAACTATAGTCTTTAAGCCTCCTTCCCCTTCCCTCAGCCTTTCCAGGTTGAGTAGCTCCTTGCTTGGTCTGGATGGCGTCCCAGTGCTATGCTGCAACCCAGGCACCATGGCTGCTTAGCCCCAGTGATGGGGTGGGTCTGGGGTCCTCTGGACCAGGGGTCTCCAACCTTGGCCACTTTAAGACTTGTGGGCTTCAATTCCCAGAGCTTTGCTGGCTGAGGAACTCTGGGAGTTAAAGTACACAAGTCTTAAAGTTGCCAAGTTTGGAGACCCCTGCTCTGAACCATTCCTGCACAGCCTTGCTTGTTCATAGTCTGGAACTGCCAACAAGGGCAATGCACGTTTTTAAACAACATCCCTCACCTGATTGCTTTGCTTTTTGTGCTCCATCACAGTCTGGGTGTGAGGACGAAGAGTTATGCTTTGTGCTGCTTTGACTGCATTTCCGTTTGAGACAGGAAGGCCAGGCAAGAGTCCCTGATTGGGGATCATTCAGGCACCCGCAGATTCTCCTTCCCCAGGAGCCAAATGACCCAAGTGCTCTGGGATCCAAGTGCACCATGACGTGCATTGCCAGGAACACAGCCCTGCAGACCAAGGGCCCGTCTGGTCACCTCTGCTCCCTGGTCCAAGTGCTGAGCTTGCTGCGGGACACATCCCAGCAGCCGGTCCTCAGGGTGGGGAAGAGGGAGACTCTCGTGCAGCTGATCTTCGGCAACATCGTCAGATGGAACATTTGTTTCCAAAGTTTAGAGTGAGAATGGGCAATGTCTAAAATCCTTTTTCTTTACAGTTTGGGGGCTTTTTAAAGTACATATTCATATGTAACAAAAGTAGCAGAAAGTTAAAAGGAAGGCGATAAAGCCTAAAAGATTTTGATAATAACGACATCAATATTTCTGGCTGCTACTTATATTACAAGGGAAAATCATCATCATCATCATTATTATTATCATCATTCTAGCCCTTGTACATCCATTGCAGGATGAAGACGGTACCAAAGATGGATCCTCACCAGAGGTGGCATTCAGCAGGTTCTGACCAGTTCTGGAGAACTGGTAGCGGAAATGTTGAGTAGTTGGAGAACTGGCAAATCCCACCTCTGACTGGCCCCGTCTCCACCTATTCTCTCCCTCCCGAGTTCCAGCTGATCAGCTGGGTCTCCTTTGGTTGCCCTGCACAGGAAAATGGAGCTGGAAAGCAGGTTAGAAGGGGGGTCTTGCATTAACCTTCCCCTGTCATTCCCACTAAGCCACACCCTGCTGACCAAGCCACACTCATAGAATCAGTAGTAAAAAATGTTGAATCCTACCACTGGTCTGCATATTATTTCCTGCCTGCTTGTTCATTTACTTTACCATACCAAGCCACATCCACCATACCACACCCACAGAACCAGTTGTAATTTTTTTTTGACTCCCACCACTGATCCTCAGATATCAGTAGCCAGTGGGCTCAAATCCACTAAACATCTCTGTGTGTCTGTGTCTTTGGTGTGTCTGTGTCTGTGTGCATGCACAAACACATGCTCATATATTTTGAGAGAGAGAGAGAGAAAATGGAAAAGCATTGGTCAGGCATTATGCAAGCAAAAACAGGTTTCCTGTCTCCCTTACAGCCTGGCTAAAATCTAGGAAAGGCAGCAGCAATTAAAGAGGATAAAAGAGGCTCACAGTGGTCTAAAAGGAGGCCCACCACCAGCATCGCACCCCAGACTGCATCCATGGCAACCGTTGTGTCAGAAGAGGGAAAGCTCTACTTTAAAATCAGGTCGGTTAAGTATGACTTTAGGCAGTTTCTGCTGGGCGGTGGGGACAGAATGAAAGCAATGCCATGAGATCATGACTTATAAAAATTAGTTATCAGGAAAGGTCCAAACTACAGCTAAGGAAAATGACCCATGTCAAAGTTTTAAAAGGGTTAGAAATTCATCTTTTGATGAAAGTGGAGAAAATTCAAAGTTATGACAAAATGTAAAATGCTTTTGTTATTAGAAAAAAATAGGTGAAGCTGGAATGGGCACATATAGAAGGTCAGCAGTTATTATTAGATATGAAGAATATATTTTCCTGGGATGGATGGTGATAGATGATAGATATATAATAGATAGATGATAGATTGATTGATACATTGATAGATAGATAGTTAGATAGATAGATGTTACATTGATAAATATACATGGTTAGATATCATCGATCTATTGATCAATTGATAGATATTGAGATAAATCAAGATGATAGAAAGATATTTTATTAGTCATAGACTAGGACAAGAATGGTATACAACATTTGCAAGTCAGTAAGGACAACCCTACCTGTAAAACATGACCAGACAAAACATTATAAAACCAGCAAACAGTAAAAACAACAGCAGAATTAAATGTGAAAACTATGTGAATTCAATTAACAACGGATTCAAAGGAAATTAAACAATTATGGAAAGAAGACTTAAAATATATAGAGCAGGGAAGGCAACATTCAAAATACTGTCAGCCTTATATGGTAGACCATATTAAAAAACCAAGAACTGGAAAGTCTAGATCAACTTTTAGGTGTTCTACAGTTCACTAGCTGTAGAATAAATGTAGCATAAAAATCTTGAAAATCTGTGGAGTCCTTGATGCTCGCTGAGCTTGATTGTTTGCAAACACGTCATTACTCAACTAGTCCTATTGCACTTCCTTTTTTCTTTGTGAGAATGAGGGAGGAGTCCATCTGAGGCATTTTCTCAAGTTAGTTTCTTGGAGAGTTTCTTCCATGCACTTTGCCTGATTGTTGTTACCTTGATAACAGCTCTGCCCCTCAAGGCCATTCTCTGTAATCTCGACAGACACCTTTTTATTTTACAGAAGTGTCTGGAAAATGAACTTAAATCAGCTCTTTGATCATAGAGAGTTTTGAGGACTTGAAAGATTATATTGCTGTTATCGTTGTTTTTAACCATTTAGTCACGTCTGACTCTTGGTGCAAATGCTCTCCATGCTACCGTGTCAACCACAGTTTCTTTCAATTGTTATATGTTTAAGTTTGCATCAGATTTGATGCTATCAAGCCAACATGTTCTTTGCTTGCCCCTTCTTCTTTGTCCACTAACTATTCCTAGCATCATTGCCTTCTACATTGAATTTACAACACATAACATGGCCAAAGTAAATCAGATATAGTTGTGTGATTTTATCTTCTAATGATTTGTCTGGCTTTATGTGATTTTGTGTTTTATGTTGTTATAGCCAATCTAAATAAAAGTAGTCTTTAGCTTGGAATTTATTCCTTGGTCTGGTCTGTCTTGCATTTGATTGGAAGACTAAGTAATTGATGGAATACCTACAGAAATATGACAAACTATTGCCAGTAAATCAGGAGAATGATATAGCAGTTAACAGGTTGGAAGACAATGATCTACATGCCAACATCAAAGAAAGGAGGCTTCACAGAATGTACAAGCTATTGTACAATATCCTTCATTTCACACACTAGCAGAAATAACACTTCAGTTCATTTTAATACAGGTTAAAACCCTAGGAACAAGAAATACCACTTGAAAAAAGTACTACTTGAAAAAAGGTTTTTTTTTTTAAATGTGAGGAACATGAGATGTTATTGCTTCATTATTGGTTCATGTTGCATAATAGAAAATATCAAAGAATTTTAAAAAATCATTTATAGGAAGGCCTTAGACTGTGTCAGCCATGTCAAGATGTGGACTATCCTTAGGAAAATGGGAAACCCAGAAGATCTCATTGCCTTCATGAGCAACATGCACAAAGGACAGAAGAAAATGAAAATGGAATCTTACAAGCTTGATTGTGCTGTGCCTCCTCCTTCCCTTCTTATACCCATGTGGACCAGGGAAATGTTTGCCTGAATCACTTTTGTATCACTTTCTCTCTGTCATGGGCTTAAGAAATATTTTTTCCTCATTGCCAGAGAGCCTCACCATCAGGTCAACAGACACCTGAGCAGTCCCATGGAGCTTCTGTCTTTGATTCATGATAAGAAAACAATGGCTTCTAGCAGCATAATAGCCCTTATCCTTCAGCACCCCCTCCAAATTAGACTTGATATTTCTACATTTATATAACCTAAGGCTGTTTTAGTGCCTTACATGGACACCAAATTAGTGGAAGGCAGGCAGTGACAGGTTGGCTTGCAGGGAAGTCTCTGGGTTGGAATTCCTAGCTTACATGACTTGCATGAAGACTATTATGTTCCCTTAATGACCATTGATCATGGTGAACATGTCATTGTGTTTATCTGGATGTATCCTGAGTATAAGTCATTCCATAATTACAAGCTGATAACTACCTAACTACAAGGTGATGAAAACAAGCTTTATAAAGCCTTGGAAGGGCTACACCTGGAATCCAGTATCCAGTTTTGGTCACCACATGACAAAAAAGATGTTAAGACTTTGGAAAATGTGCAAAGAAGAGCAACTAAGATGATTGAAGGGCTGGAGATTGGAGCATATGAAGAATGGTTACAGGATTTGGGTTTGGCTAGTCTAGAGAAAAGAAGGTCTAGGTGGGACATGATAGCAGCATTCCAGTATTTGAAGGGCTTCCACAAAAGAGAAGGAATCAATTTACTTTGCCAAAGCACCAGAGGGCAGGACAAGAAACAACAGATGGAAACTAATCAAGGACAGGAATTAAGGAGAACCTGGAATTAACCTGGAATTAAGGAGAACCTTCTAACAGTGAGGACAATTAACCAGTGGAACAGCTTGCCTCCAGAAATCATGGGTGCTCCATCATTGGATGTTTTTAAGAAGAGTCTAGATAGTCTCTTATCTGAAATAGTATAGATCCTCCTGCTTGAGCAGGGGGATGAATTAGAAGACCTCCAAGGTCCCTTGCTTGCTTGAAATTCAGTTCTCTTCCAGGCCATTCTCCAGAACTCCACAACTATATAAACCATAAACTTTTAAAGGTGTTTATTTATTTAACACTAAATAGAAGTAAGCAATATAACCAAATTATTTGCTTGTAACTAGGGCAACAAAAATGCAAATTTTCAACACTTTTTAATGCATTTTAAATAACATTATTAAATAAGTAACTAGTGTAAGCTAGTTTGCCTCCTGTGGTGCACCAAGGATAGCAAACAAGTGCCAAACATAATGAACACAAAGACTGCATTATGTCTAGCATATGTATATTTCCTGCCATATGCTGCATAATAATAATAATAATAATAATAATAATAATAATAATAATAATAATAATAATAATAATAATAATATAAAAATGGAAAGATGAAAATGCATTGAAAACTATCTTTAATCACCCTTCCAAAGATTATATGGCAAAATAAGATCCGATATTATCTCTTCTGAAATTCTAAGATCTCTAGAGCAAGCTTCAAACCAAACTCTTAAACATTAGACTATCACCATATCAAAGCAAAGATTTCTTTTTTTAAAATGCAGATTAAAATCAAACCCAGCCAATAAAGCAAATTTCAAACAAATTAAACTAAAAGTGAACGTGGCAGTGAAGGAGGCACGATAGCTGGTGAGGGGACTTCTGTGATGTTCCCCCACACACACTCGGTGCCCTCAGGATAAGTTTATTTGGCAGGGTGGTTGATCTAGGACTGGCTTCTGGCACTCTGCCAGGTCCTTCAGAAAGGTGTGAATGAGAGAAAGAAGTGGAAGCAAAATTATTGTGCTTGTGCAAGTGTATGATGATTAGACATGGATTATAGAATGTTTTGCATAAATATGAAGCTGGAGGTGGCTTACTGAATGCAAGAAATGATGGAAACAAGACATGCCTGAGAATGAGTGAAATACTTAACAAAGGATTCAACACTGAGCAGAGAACTGAGCAAGGATATGCAATGCCTTTAGGGTGTATTTCAGGATAATTATATAAGGAAAGCATGTTGGTGGCCTTAACGGGGCGATGATTAGATCTGTGGCAACGTTGCCCTTCCTGTATGCAGATAATACTGTATTAGAGACTGAAATTGAATACATTTGCAGTGAATGTTGGACAGACTGCATGAATGATGCAACTAGAAGTATGGCTTCAAAAATTATGGAAACATAGGCCAATTCATTGACAAAGACGATGGAGTCAACAGTTCCAAGTGATACATAAATGGTTCAAATGTAGAGTAAACAGATGAAGCTGCTTACCTTGGTGAAAAGTATATGGCAGAGGAAGAAATGGGTTCACTTTGTAAAGAAATAAGAAAATTCAAAATTCAAAAATAAAATGTAGGTGAAGAGAATAGTATATTATAATATTAAGAAGACAGTTTCTCTATAGACATTTGCTATCTTGATGTAATCTTGCTGTAAATATATTTTCTAAAGCAATTACTCATTGTTAAACATGTAGCTGCAATCAATTACATCGTCCTGTATCAAGTAATGCCACCCTTATTTCCTCCAGGAATTGGTACGTATACCAAAGTGATCAATTAAGAGGACAATAGGAGAAGAGATAATAAAAGATAAACACTACCCTAACTTCATTGATCAGTTGAAGTTAGATTTTGTTTTTCAAAGCATCTGCTTAAGTTTAATCTTGCCACATTGTTATTTTAAGTTATAACCAGACTGTTACTTTGCATAGGTGAATATATTAGAGATACATGTAAACATTATGTTGTTCTAAGATGGCTGGAGAGGAGATGTGCTGAATGTAACGCTAATATGTAACAGTGTGGTGTTAGAAAAAAGATATTTCTTTGTTCTCAGATGGTTAGAAAGAAGCCCTGCTGAAGGGACATTCCTTAATGCCAAGTAAGTTAAGAAAAAGCCATGTTGGCAAAATATGTGATGGGTGGTCATTGGGAGGTGTTGAAGGAGATGATGTGGTCTCCATAAGGCATTTCGGATTAGCTGTGCCCAGTTACTGGACCCAATGTAGGAGGGGCATCGGGGCATTGGGATAGAAATGTAATGATCTGAAATCTCAAGGGGTGGTTCTTGGCTCAAACGTCATGTTGAGGTCAGTTAAGATCCTACTGCTCTTTGCAAACAGCTTTTTTCCTCCTTTTGTATGCTTTGATTTAAGCTTACAAATAAAATCTCTTTGTTTTCACTGATCCAAGTTCTTGTAATCTGGAGTCATTTCCAACAACTTCCACCCCATTCCTTGAGCCCAGAGTCCTGAAAGTATATTGTGGAAGGTTTCGTATCAGGTGAGTATCCAAATTACGATATCCCTGGGAACTGAACTAAACCTTAAAGGCATATGTATTACTTGGATAACTAAGGCAGCATACCCACTGATCAATGTAAAAATTAAAGAAAAAAAATCTACATATAATTTAACTGAATTTTTCACAAAAAGAGAAAGATACTTCCCTTGGCAGCAGAAAGTGAGGAGAGTATTTTTACTTCTGATTTATTTATTTTTTGCTTTCCAACCCTGCTATCAGTTTATTCTTCCTTTGAATACAATTCTTAATTGCAAATATTCCAAGAGAAGTTAACTGTTCTTGCCTCCTTGTAATTTTCATAGACTCCCATAGGGTGGGAGTGGGAGATCAAACCTCCTTCTCATTGCAGGAATCTGCTCCTACAAACTGCTTCTAAATAGTCATCCTACTGAAACATCTCCAGGGGAGGAGAGAGCAGGACTTCCCAAGACAGCTGATTTGGGCTTGAGCAGTTCTTCTTGATGTCCAACTGAACTCTACTTACATCATCATTTACATTCCTCATTTCTTCTGTTTTCTGAAGCAACACAGCAGAACTGTGCCCTGTTTTCTACATGATAGACTTCCAGATACTTGAAGACATCTTCTCGTCTTGCATTCTTCTCTCCTCTCCTCTATGCTGAATATACCCAGTAAATGGGTATATTTTTCCTTCAAGGCTTCTTATCTTCTTGGCTCTCCTCTGGAAACCCTCCTATTTGTTAATATCCTTCTAAGTTGCTGTGCCCAGAATGGGGTGAAATATTCTAACTATGGTCTGACTGATGCAGAACAGAAAGGAACCATTTTTCTCAGTTTCTGTTTCTGTCAGTTTTGAAAAAAAATAGCGTAAGCTATTGAAACAAGCCTGCTGATGAAAATCTAAGTGCAGTTGTTAAATTTTGAAAATTCCAATATATTCTTTATTCAAACATGGTACATCCCCAAGAGACAGCTGTTTACCTCTTCAGGCAGCTTTCCTGACAAAAAAATTTCTGCTAATTTGTTTCCATACATATTTGGTGTATTTGCTTTTGGATCTGTAAGTTCTTTTGCAGCCATCCTTCAACAGCTGTTTGTCTAATATTCTACATTCATTTACAATATTTGTGACACTCAAAATATTAGCATATCATAATGTTGCTGAAAGATTTCTTGCACTGAAATCTACATTCTCTTTCCTGTGACAGCTCTTTAGTATGGCAAGACTTGCCTTCACAATTTTGCAGAAAAAAATATGAACAAATTATATTTGGCATTACCTGTTCCTTTATCAAAAAAAAAAAAAAAAAGAGTTTTGACAGTGCACAGTCTCTGTTCACCAGAATTAACTTCAGCGTTCAACTCGGCTGACAATTTCTGGGCTTCCTTTTTTGCCTTTAGAAAGCCAGGTATTTTTCTACAACAGATGTGTCCATTTTCATAATCAAAACCATAACAGTGAATTGCACACACACTCTTGCTATGTGTGTTTACTGACTCCTTTCAGTAAGTTATATCTTCTTATAACAGAAAAACATGTTTATTGCAGTCAATGACCAGTAATAGTAAAACTTCGTAATGTCAAACAAGTTATATATAAGCTTGTTTTTATTTTTATTTATTTTATTTGTCAATTGCTTACAAGATAATAGATATAAGTAAAATCTTAGCTATGAATACATGGATACATATAAGAAAAATAAAAGAAACAATAAGACAGGGACGGTAGGCACGATTGGTGAACTTATGCACGCCCCCTACAGACGTCTTAGGAAAGGGGTGAGGTCAATAGTAGACAGTCTAAGGTTAAAGTTTTTGGGGCTTGGGGAAGAAACCACAGAGTCAGGTAGAGTATTCCAGACATTGACCACTCTGTTGCTGAAGGCGTATTTCTTGCAATCAAGTTTGGTGCAATTAACCTTGAGTTTGTATCTATTGTTTGCTCTTGTATTGTTATGGTTGAAGCTGAAGTATTCATTGACAGGTAGGAAATTGCAATGTATGATTTTATATACTATACTTAGATCAGACTGAAGATGGCATAATTCAAGGTTTTCTAGGTCTAGAATTTCAAGTCCGGTGGCATAAGGTATTCTACAACGAGTAGAGGAGTGGAGAACTCTTCTTGTGAAATATTTCTGGACTTTCTCAACTGTGCTAATATCAGATACGTAATGTGGGTTCCAGACTGATGAGCTGTATTCGAGTATTGGTCTAGCAAATATTTTGTATGCTCTCATTAGTCGTGTAATATTACACTACTACTTGGTTCAGAGAAAAAGCCACGTAAGATTAGGTTAACAACTCTTAACGCCTTTTTGGCTATGTAGTTATAGTGATCTCTAGCACTTAGATCATTAGAAATTAGTACTCCAAGGTCCTTGATAAAGTTTGGATCATCAACAAGGTCTTGATTATTCACCCTGTATTTAATTTTCTGATTATTTTTTTTGCCAATATGTAAGACAGAGCATTTATTTGTTGAGATTTGAAGTTGCCATTTGTTTGATCATTCAGATACATAGTCAAGGTCTTTTTGAAGGGTAGCAGTATTGTTTGTGGTGTTGAATAGCTTTACATCATCAGCAAAGAGGATGCAGTTGCTCTTAATATGATCAGTTGGTCCTAGAACACTGCCTTGGGGGACACCACTGTTGACAGGTACAGAATTTGATAGGACGCTCCCAATTTTGACCATTTGTTGTCTGTTTGACAGGAATGCTTCTATCCAGTTATACAGGTGTCCAGAGAAATCATAAGATTTTAGTTTTAGAAGAAGTTTGTTGTGTACCACTGAATCAAAGTCTTTACAGAAGTCTATATAGATTGCATCTATTGCTTTGCCCTAATCGAGCTGTGTAGTTCATATGTTTTTGCAGTGTAAAGAGTTGCAGATTGCAGGGTAGTTTTCTTCTGAAACCAAATTGTTTATTAGAGAGTAGGTTGTCTCTAAGTGGAGGATAATGGATTGGTTTATAATTGATTCCATGACTTTACAGGTGACGCAGCATAAGAAGATGGGTCTGTAATTTTCAACTAGGCTGAGGTCTCCCTTTTTGAAGGTGAGGATGACTGTGGCTTGTGATCATAGGTTAGGCAAGGAGCTGGTCCTGAAAGATTTTTCAAAGATTATGCTTAGAGGTTTGGCTATGGCAGTGGATAGCTTTTTAAAGAAGTAGGCACAAATTCCATCCAGTCCAATAGATAGAGATGGTTTTAGATTGTGCAGTGCTTTGTCAACATTGTCTTCTGTAAAATTGATATGTATTAGATCATTGTACTTGTCTGTGGTTCAACTAGGAAATACTGGGCATGATCCATTGCTTTTTACAAATTCTGAGCCAAATAATGTGTTAAAGAGGTTGGCTTTAATAGTGTCGTCGTTGCAGTCTTTACCATTAGGTCCTTTCAGGGGTGGGATGGACCTTGAGTCTTTTAGTTTGTTGTTTACAAAATTGCAGAAAGCACAGGTGGAATTGGTGCATAGAAGGTTTTCCTCTTGTTTAATGTGATAATTGGTGCATTCGGTTTTTATCTGGTAGCATAAATTTTTGTATTGGCTGTTGAAGTTGGCAACGTGACCAGATTTGTTTTTCCACCAAAGTGATTTCTTTTTGGATTGAAGCTTCCTTATTGTTATGGGTAATCTGTTTTTTCTGGTTTTGGGAGTTGTTAATGGCACATATAGTCTAATGACTCTTTTGACTTCAAGTAAAAATATGTTGTAATGGTCTTCTACAGTATTGCATCCAGTGAATAGAAATTGCCAATCAAGGGATGAGAGATTGTTGTCTATAAGATCATAGTTGCCTTTTTTATTTAAGACAAATTTTATTAATTTTATAAAACAATACACAATCAAGGCATAATAACATAAAAGATCTTTTCTAAGAAAACCAATAGAACATACAAAATAGTTCCAAATTGTAATATATATATTTACTTTATCTGTTCAACTTCATATCTTATCCTAACTTTTCCTTTTCATTCTATTATCCAAATTATATTTCTTGCTAATTAAAATTTTATTGCCTTTCAAAAACAATACACAAACATACAAAACATAAAAAACATAAAACATCTTTTCTGAAAGTTGATAGATCCCGGGTTAAAACTCTTTGCACAGACACAAATTCCAAAAATCATATTTACTTTATATATCATTCCATATCTTATTACCATTTTCAATTTTCTATATAGCTTCTTCCCTCTTTTATCTTTCTTAGTTTCATTTTATTTATCTTATCTCAATTCAATTCATAATACTTATTATTCTTTGTCTGTTCTATTTCCAGCTATCCATTAATCTTTTCTCTTTAAATATACTTCTCCTGTACACTGATTGGAATGACGCCTTTGACTCTTTCCCCTAACTTCTTTAAATCTTGCTTCCCACCATTAAGGCTTCTCATCCCCTCCTTTCTCTCTTGTTTATTTTTTTCCTTGCCCTTTTTACCCCTTTGTCTCTCCTCTTCCCTTTTCTTACTCCCTTTCCATTGCTTTCTAATCTTGCATCCACCTTTCCTCTCATTTTTCTCTTTTTTGATTGTTTTTTCAAACCTTAAAATCCCCTTTTTCTTTTCTTCTTTTTCCTCCTCCCCAAAAAGAACCCATTGTTCATCAAAGATGGCTTCTTCTTCTTCTTTGTCCCAGTCATCCTGCTGCGTAGTCAATTTTTCATAAGTGCATACCGCCATTTCTAGAAATTGAAAAAGAGTGCCCAAAGTATCTTTTCCATCTTGTTGTTCTTTTTTATATTTTTGATATTCAATTTTTAGTTCATCCACAAGCAATGCCATCATGAAGAGAAAAACTTTTTCCAAAACAACCACCCAAATATTTTTAATCAAAAATAATTCCAAAGTTCCAAAGTCACCAAAGAATCCAAATAAACTATTTCTTTTAGTACTTTTTTTCTATCTTCTATTTCTCTTTCTGGGGTTACTGTTTAATCAAAGAGTTCCAATTAAGATATATCTTTCTTTAAAGTTCTAGGCAATCTCCTCCTTTTTCAAATTCTGCTCCAATTTTTCTTTCCTCTCCCTTCCCACTTACAATAACAATTTTCCTTTAAATGTTCAGAAATCCATACCTCCAATGCAGGTTTTCTGATTTCTTAAGTTGTTAAATCCAATATCCAGGAATCCTTTATCCCTTGGCTTTAACTTTCAAATTAAGTTACCTTCAGTGCCCAAATAGATTTTCCAGATCTCTGTCTGCAATTTCTATGGGGTGGGAGAGTGAAGAAAAAAAAAGTTTTCCCTTGACAGCTTTCCAATCTTCTTAGGGATACAATGTATCTTTCAGGCAATTCAAGCAATTCAGTTTCCAGGATATTTAAGAGTTGTTATTTTCCCGGCTCAGCCAGCACTTTCACTTCTCCTGATTCTTCTTTCTCCTTCTTCCTCCAGCACAATCTTGTCCAGCTGCCGGCTTCTTTGTGGTGGCCATTATTGACCGCCACTCCACCGCCTTGAGAAAAGGAGGTTATGCTGGGTGAGGAGGGGGTCTGTGATACCCCCAAACTCTTCTCCGGATTCTCCCTTTCTTCGGCTGCCTCTACAGGGCAGCCTTATCCTCCAGACCCATCAGGATTGGAGGCACCAAGATGGCTAGTGCAATAGGGATCACGTAGGATCACGAATCCCTGCCGCCACCAAAGCCTGGCAAACTGGAAGTCTATAGTTGCCTTTTTTTAAATTATAATTGGGGACCACATCATTGTGTTGATTTTTGTGTGGACGTATGTTGAGACAAAAGTAAATCATGTCATCGCCACTGTAACTGACTCCATCCACTTTGCCACTGACTGTCCTCTTAGTCTCTCTCCTTCCATTTTCCCAGCATCAGAGAACTGGGACATTGCATAATTTGTGCAAAGTAGGAAAAACTGAGGCTGGTCTTTTGTGTTCAAGTGAGAGCACCAAGTTGACTTGTTCAGTGGTCCACTCCAACACCACCATGTAAAAATGTTGATATTTTTCCTATCCTACTTCTTCTTGGTTCAGGGTTCACTTGTAGGGGATGTTATAACTTGCTTGATTCTGATTGTTATGGGGCATATCATGGCATTTGAACATTTTTTTTCCCAAGGCCCTCTTGGCTCAGCTAAGTTCTGCATTGCCCTTCTTGGCTGCTGATTTCTTGACTGTTGATGCTTGAGTCTAGAAAGCAGAAACTCTCTACTGCTTCCATATCTTCCTTCATCATCGGTTCTATTGTTGATCTTGATCCTATTGTTTTACACAGGTGCTGGAGGGTATTGAGTTGAATTAAGGAAACCACAAGGAGATCCATATTTTTCTGTTGCTTTATACCAGGATGAGACAACTTAATCTATAAGAATTCAAGATATCGGGTTTCCGGTTTCGCGTGGCTTCGGGGCAGCAGGAATTCGCGACAGCTCGCGATTCCTGCTGTGCTAGCCGTCGAGGTACCCCCGATCCAGATGGGTCAGGGGGATATGGCTGCCCTGTAGGGACAGCTGAAGAGAGAGGGGAGTCGGATAGGGGGGTGGGGGTGTCGCAGACCCCCCCCTTCTCCGGAAAAACCCCTTTTTCCCAAGGCGGTGGAGCGGCGGTCAGCAATGGCCGCCACGAAGAAGCCAGCAACCGGGTAAGATTGCGCTGGAGGAAATGTGAAGAGTGAAAGTGTTGTCTGAGCCGGGTCAAGTAACATCTTTTAAATTGCTTGGAACTGAGCTGTTTGAATTGCTGGAGGATACATTGTATCCCTAAGAAGAGCGAAAGCGGCGGAGAAGCTGTTAAAGGGAACTTTTTTTTTCCTTCACTCTCCCACCCCATGGAAACAGCAGAAATGTTTGGATATATTGGACATTGAAAGTGAATTGTTTTGAGAGTTGAAGCTAAGGGACAAAAGGATTTTTGGACATTGAAAAATTTAAGAAATTGGAAAACCCTTGTTGGAGGTATGGATTTCTGATTATTTAAAATTGATATTGCAAGTGGGAAGGGAGAGGAAAAAAAATTGGAGCAGAAGCTGAAAAAGGAGGAGATTGCCTAGAATCCCAAAGAAAGATATATGGTAATTGGACCTCTTTGATTAAACATTAACCCCAGAAAGAGAAAGAGAAGAAGGAAGAAAAGTATTAACTTTTGGAACTTTTTTTGAATTGTTTTTGATTAAAAATACTTGTGGTTGTTTTGGGAAAAGTTTCTCTTTTCATAATGGCATCGCTTGTGGATGAATTAAAGACTGAATATCAAAAATATAAAAAGGAAGAAACTTTGGGCGCTTTGTTTCAATTCTTAGAAATGGCGTTATGTACTTATGAAAAGTTGATTACGCAGCAGAAGGACTGGGACAAGGAAGAAGAGGAAGAAGAAGCCATCTTTGATGAACAATGGGTCCTTTCCGGAGAGGAGGAGAAAAAGGATAAGAAAAAGGGGATTTTAAGAATTATAAAAACAACCAAAGAAGAGAAAAATGAGCGAAAAGGTGGAGGCAAGATTAGAAAGCAAAGGAAAAGGAGTAAGAAAAGGGAGGAGGAAAAACAAAGGGGTAAAAAGGGCAAGGAGAAGAATAAGCAAGAGAGAAAGGGGGGAGGAGAAGCCTCAATGGGGGGAAGCAAGATCTAAAGAAAAAAAGTTTATTTAGAGACAATGGGTGAATTTAATTTAGGATAAAAGAGGGATTCTGGAGGGTACATAAGATTGTGTTTTTATATGTGTATTTAGAGTATAAAATTCATTATGTAATTTTAGAATCTTTTAAACAGAATCCCAAGAAAAATTGTTATACGAAGTACTTTTAAGTTAGGGTAATGAGTTATAGACGTTACTCCAATTGGTGTATAGGAGAAGTATAGTAAAAGAAAAAAGATGAATGGATAGTTGGAAATAGAACAGACAAAGAATGTTATTGAAAATGGTAATAAGATATGAAAGGATATATAAAGGTTTTGTTATGTTTTTTTTTTTTTGATTTTGTATATTGATAAAAGGCAATAAAATTTTAATTAACAAGAAATAATTTGGATGAAAAGGAGAAGTAGGGATAAGATATGAAGTTAAATAGATAAAGTATTGATACTATAATTTGGAATTGTTATGTTCTATTGGTTTTTTATTATTATTTTTTCCTAGAAAAGAATTTATAAGCTGTTATGACTTGATTCTTTGTGCATTGTTTTTATAAAATTGATAAAAATGGTTTATATATATATATATAAAAAGAAAATGATAATAAGATATGGAAGGATATACAAAGTGAATATGATGTTTGAATTTGTGTCTGTGTGAAGAGTTTTAACCCGGGATCAGACAACCTTCAGAAAAGATCTTTTAGTTTTGTTTATGTTTTGTGTTTTGTATGTTTGTGTATTGTGTTTTCTGTAAAATTAATAAAATTTGTTTAAAAAAAAAAAAGAATTCAAGATATCAAAGGAGGGCAGAGCTGGTGTCGTGACGGTACAGCATGCGATCTTGGAGGTCTGAGATCGTTGCCGATATCTTCGCTCCTGGATGGTCCTATCAGATCTAAACCATCCCGAAGAGATGGTGAAAGTGAAGAGCGCATCCTGTCGATCCCAGGGATACTGCAAAGTCCCTGGTAGATTCAGGAGAAGCTCTTCTTGCCAGCGGCAAAGAGGCAGCCATTAAAGCTGCTGAAGTTGGGACAGCTCTGAAATGGAAGAGAGCAGAAAGAGAGAGTGTGCCACTTTGGTGAGAACTTTTTTTTTTTACTCTAAGATCTGAAAGGACATCCTAAGGAAAAGAAAGAATCTGTAAAAGTTTTGACAGAAGTGATTAAGTGGTGATTTTAAACAGGAATGTCAAAGTAATGTTTTGTTTTGTTTTTCTCATTGCTGGATCTTCTATATATGATCTTGTATTTTGAAACTGGACTGTTTTTTTCATTTATATCTATTTTTTTCTTCTCCTTTTTGATTTTGTAATATTACAGGCTAGAGGCTCCCTTTAGTTATTTCATTTTTTAAAAAATATATTTTTCTTTTTTTATTAATTCTTATTATATCCTGCTCGGAAAAGGAGGGGGAAAGTGAGAGCAAAGAAACTCTGTAACACTGCCAACTAGAGGCTTAAAAATATTCTATTTCCCTGTGACCAGACAAAGCTGAGAAAGAAAGAACTGAGACTCTTTTTCAAGGACATTGCTATTTGATAAGATAGAGGGAAGAGCATGGGAGAGTATTATTGCAGGTGCTCTTCTGGGTTTTTATCAACAGCTGGAGTCTGGTGTTGAAACCTAGGGGGAAAAAGGTGATAAGTTTTTGGAGAAGGGAGTTATAATAAGAACCTTGGATAATTAAACAAAGTGCAGTGTGCTCTTTTTACTTTTTCTAAGTTGTGCTATCCCTCCTTACCAGCTTTATTGTATTTTTTTTTTTATCTTTTTTTTTTTTTTTTTGTAATAACTATTTGGGTTTTTGGCTTCGTTGGAGCTTGTCTTTGTTTTGCTTTCTTTCTTTTTTTCTTTTTGGAAGTCCAATCTCTACATTTGTACCTTTCTCTTCGTACCCTCCTCCTTGCAAGAGACCTCCTTCCATTCTTCTCTTCTTGAAGCTACACATTCCTCCGAGGACTGAGCTCTCAATCTTCTTACCATTTTTGTTGTTCTTCTCTGCACTCTTTCTGGTACCTTAATGTCCTTTTTGTATTGTGGTGACCAGAACTGGAGACAATATTTCTGGCATGGTTTGACTAGTGCATTGTAAAATGGAATTATCACTTGTACCTCCTTAACACTATGCTCTGTTGATGTAGCCCAGATTGCATTGGCTATTTGGGCAGTTATAGCACCCTGCTGGATCATGAATGCCCAGGTCCTTGTTTCAAGAACCATGACTAATCCAGGGGCTGCCTCTTTTCTCTCTATGCATCTGGATTTTCTTACCTAGGTGGAGAACTTCACATATCTTGCCATTGTACAGCATTTGGTTGGATAGGCCTCAATGTTTGAGTTTATCAAGAACCTTTGAAACCCTAAGCTTGCCTTCTGGTGTGTTAGAACTCCTCCCCAAAGCTTTAAGTTTTCTTGTCTCATCTAAAAAATTCCAGGGTATGCATTCTTTGACATCTGAATTCCTGCAGTGTTACCACACTCAGGTTTAGCTTCCCACTGCTCTCATAAAGAAGTTTTAAAGAGAGTGGAACATATTTTATGATAACCTGCCAATATTTTACTGAAAAACAGCAACAAAAATACACCTAGATTTCAATACAGCCATTGATAGCTTGGAATGTCATTGATCACTAAGTTAAAACTGTGTGTACTGCAAAGACCATGTTGTGTATTTCAGAATTCTTAAACCATTGGAGCTTTTTTCCTTTCAGATTTATGCCATTTTCATATTATTGTCCCTGACAATTTGGCAATTGCCTGTGTGAGTCGTGATTGGAAATTCAAGTTCTCTAGAATTATCTTTGCTTCTTTTGGTTCTTCTCTTTCCTTGAAGCAAGAAAGGATCATGAAGAGGATATAGGAAGGCAACATTGCTCTTTCGACCTTTGATGGAGGCTCTAGCATCATAAACCTATTTTTAACTCCAGCTCCTGCTTTTAGCTCCTAGAACCCCTACTGGAAGTATCAGGTCAAAAAGGCAGCTGGCAAGAAGAAGCTAACCTTTGAATCTCTACATCTTTGCAAAGTGAATGATTATGCTTTGGTCAGTTACAACTTGATTTGTTCAGTGTTTTTCAAAAATAAGTATAATAATCTCAAAAAAAAAATCACATGCCACATGTATATTTGCCTAATGAACGTACGATTTTGCATGAAAATGTAATTATTTATTCTATTTGTATGCCACCAAATCAATATAGATTCTTGGTATCTTACAAAACAATCAGCAAAAATATCTGTAAGAATATTTTTAAAAATCAAGACTAAATATAAATAAATTAAAGAACCAATAACTAATCAATGTTGCTACAACACAAGGACAAATTACAATTAGAGTGATAATGATCAATGGATAAAACTAATCATAATGAACCAAATGATATATCCAGAATTAAATCAGTATCAGTAATTCAACTGAAATAAGATGGCAAGAATAAGCATTCAGCGAAACATTCTTCAAAAAAGTTCCACCTCCAGTAACTTCCAGTACACAAGAAGGGATGGAGCTATGCTTAATCCCGGGGGAATATCTTCCGGAAGGCAGTGACATTTATTTATCATCTCTTTTTTATCTCCCTCATATTTCTTGCCTCTCCTTTCTTTTCACCAGTGGAGCGCTGAAGGAAGGCCTCTCCTGCTTGGGTCAATTCAGAAAGGTGAACAGAGTCTGCCGATTTGTAGGTGCCACACAATAGGAAGTCCAGAGTTAAGAAGTGCTCCCTCTATAATCTAAAACAGCATCCAGGCAGTAAAAGAACTCTGCTTTAGGAATGTTTATTTATTTGAGATCTAATTCACAGCTTGATCCAATGTTTGGAAATCAAGCTCATGCCAACCTCAACTAAATCAGACTTCCTGTTTCAAATCAGGACCCAATCCAAGGCAGCATTTGTACCTCCCAACAACTGACATTGGGAAAAGCACAAAAAAGATATTTGCTGCTTTCTTCTTCTTCTTCTTCTTCTTCTTCTTCTTCTTCTTCTTCTTCTTCTTCTTCTTCTTCTTCTTCTTCTTCTTCTTCTTCTTCTTCTTCTTCTTCTTCTTCTTCTTCTTCTTCTTCTTCTTCTTCTTCTTCCTCCTCCTCCTCCTCCTCCTCCTCCTTTCTTCTTTTCCTTAGCAATCTGAAGTTAACTGCTGATTTTGTCAATTTCTCAGTCACAGATCAGAAAAAGAAGCCATGCTTACATGCTTACATACATATATAGATACTCTTGCTAAATGAAGGTTCATGGCGCTGGCTACCAGGCTAAGGAGAAGCAGAAGCCAAGAAGATCGATGTCTGCGGTGCAATAACACAGTAACAGCACAACCACCAACACCAGAAACTGAATGTACTGGAAGAACATATGGGATAAAGAGAAGACATATAACACTGGTGCAAAATGACTGCAGGACCCGAGAGAAAACCACAACAACCTCCCAGTACAGGAACCAGTTCTGCTCACAGTAGCAGTGCATTAAGAACATGAAGAGCCGGACAGCACCTGATTTGGACATGATTCACACCTACTAACTAAAAAAACTAACAGCAGTGCATGAACGCTCAGCAGCACAGTTGAACAAGAGCAGTAAGCTCTCACCCCATGGAATGGGACAACTTGCCCTGCCAGGTTGCCGCCACTGGATCATCCTGCCTGGATCACCTCTGCTGAATTGATGGCAGCAACCTGGTGGTGGTGACCTGGTGCCGGAAGCCAGAGGTGGCAACCCAGTCTGGGTGACCTGGTAGTGGAAACACAGTAGAGGTGAGCTGGCTGGAGAATTCTGGGAGTCCACAAGTCTTAAAGTTGCCAAGTTTGGGAACCCCTGATTTAAGGCATCAGGCTAGAAAGTGGGAGACCTGAGTTCTAGTCCCAGCTTAGCCATGAAAGCCAGCTGGGTGACTTGGTCAGTCCCTCTTTCTCAACCCAGCCCAACATTGCTCTTGTGGGAGGAAAAGAGGAGGAGGCAGGTATGTTGGATAAGTTCTCCATTTTATTATTTTTATTAAATAAATATAAAGTGATTCCTAACTACATCTGTATTGTCTTGCTATACACACACACACACACACACACACACACACACTCTTTGACTTACGACCACCATTGAGCCCAAAATTTCTATTGTTAAGTGAGACATTCATTAAGTAAGACTTGCCCCATTTTACAGCCTTCCTTGCCACAGTTGTTCAGTGAATCACTGTAGTTGTTAAGTTAGTAACCCAGTTGTTAAGTGAATCAGGCTTCCCCATTGACTTTGCTCATCAGAAGGTCACAAACGGGGACCACATGACCTTCGAGACACAGCAACCGACATAAGTACATGCCAGTTGCCAAGCATCTGGATTTTGGTCATGTGACCCTGGGGAAGCTGCAATGGTGGAAAATGGTCAAAAGTCACTTTTTTCAGTGCCGCTGCAACTTTGAACGGTCACTAAATGAATGGTAAGTTGAGGACTACCTGTACACAATTGTATATTGTATAGAATTGCACACAAATGTCCTATTCAAAATTGGAATCACAGTTACAAATATCTAGAAATATTTATACTTACGTACTCAAAGGAGATAACATCTTGAATGGCAAAGTTAAAAAGCAAACCAGTTTAGAACATTTATAACACGTATAGAAAATTCTAAATTTATTTTTTGATTTATATTTATTTTAGAAAATTTATATTGCTACCTACTCATACATGGTGACTCAAGGCATGTGTGAGTAGATATAAAAGCTCAAGATATAAAAACCATATAAAAGAAATATAAATAATAAAAAGAATAATAATAAAATAATAAATTAGTAAAATCATAACTCCTCCACCATGGCAACAATGCACATTCATACAGAGGTGGTTATTCAGCTGGTTCTGACCAGTTCTGGAGAACTGATAGTGGAAATTTTGAGTAGTTTGGAGAACCGGCCAATCCCACCTCTGACTGGCCGTGCCAACCCCATCTCTTCTCTGCCTCCCTTCGAGTCCCAGCTGATTGGCTGGGTCTCCTTTGGTTGCCCTGCACAGGAGAACGGAGCTGGAAAGCAGGTTAGTGGGGTGGGGAGGGAAGGGGGATTTTGCAGTATATCCTTCCCCTGCCATGCCCACCAAGCCACGCCCACCACGTTACACCATGCCCACAAAGCCATGCCCACAGAACCAGTAGTAAAAATGTTTGAATCCCATCACTGCATTCATGCTAGCCATTTAATGGGCCCCAACCGACTCTGGGATCACCAGGCCTGCTAGCAGAACCAGGTCTTCTGGGCCTTCCGGAAGAGTGTCAGAGTGGGGTCCATTCTAATCTCTGGGGGGATGATGTTCCAGAGAGGGAGCCATCACAGAGAAGGCCCTTCTTCTGGGTCCCACCAGGGGTATCTCCCTTGGGGATGGGACCCGCAACATTCCTTGCCTCCCCCTCTCTGATGAGTTGGGTAGATGTGACTGGCAAGAGAGGGTCCCTCAGATAACCTGGTCCCAAGCCATGAAGGGCTTTAAAGGGGACAGCCAGCACCTTGAATTGCACCTGGAAGCAAATCAGCAACCAATGCAGCTCCTGCAGGAGAGGTGATACATGTGCACACCGGGGGCTGCACAAAACTATGTGGGCCACTACATTTTGCAACAACTGCAGCTTCTGGATGCTTTCCAGGGGTACCCCCATGTATTAAAATACGAAGACATAAATCCATAATCAGACCTACTGCTGATGTACTACTTCGGACACATCTTGAATGGAATGAAGAGTGGTGAGAATGTGTTGCATCCATAAAATGATGCTGCTGAAGTACAGCTAGGGTGAAAAGTTGGAAACTATGATTTATTGCAAGAAGATAAATATGGATTGAATGATTACATCAAGGTAAGCCAAAAGAAAATGCTTATCACTGTTTGCAAAGAAAACATCCTGAAAGTAGCAGAAGAAAATATAACTAAAAAAATGAAATGATGGGAAACTATTTAGAAAATTGGAGACTGGAAGTAAACACTGACATGCTGATATATAAAAATGGGCAATGAAGTGAATAAGACCAGCAATTAGCAATGGTTATAACTTGGCACCAACAAGTAGGAAACAGAAGGAATCATTTTTAAATTCAACAAGATCTGCCCAAATCAAGAACAAATGTTACAAAAACCATGATAAATATAACATGTATCAACTAGGAACAAATACATGCTCTATAAAGGAAAAAAGGTGAAACTGAATCACATAATTAGGGGGTGCAACAAAATTTCTCAGGCAGACTATAACCATTTTCAACAAGTAAGAGTTATTATTCATTTATTTATATCTCACCTTCATTATTTTTACAAATAAGTCAAGTTGGTGAACATGTCCTTTTCCTCCTATTTTCCCTGACTATGACAACCTTGAGAGGGAGTTGGGGGAGAGAATGACTGGCCCAGGGTCATCCAGTCAGCTTTCATGACTCAATGGGACTTGAACTCATGGTCTCCACTTTCTAGCCTGGAGTCTTAACCACTAAACCAAACTGGCTCTTGTTGGGAGTTGGGCAGCCCCCAAATTTAAGAAATAATGATTAACATCATTGTGCAAAAATTAAAATTTTCAAGTTTCCCAAATACGATATAACTACAATAGTTGTTGAGAGTGTTCCTGTAAAATGTTTATATTTATAAATTATGTTTAAAATATTATAAATATAACACATTAAATATTATATTAAATATTATCAAATTATATAATTATATATGGAACAGCTTGCCTCCATCATGGAAAACTTTTAAGAAGAGACTGGACAGCCACTTGTTCGGAATGGTGTAGGAGACCTTCTAGACCTCCTCCAACTCTTTCTTCTGTTCTTCTGTATAATTAAAAAGAAAGAGTAATTTTTGTATTTGTGGTAGTCAAGGAAAGGGATTGGAAAAAAATAAAACATGGAGATCTAATGATCAAAATGGGTAGACTGGAGAAATATACATTACGCAGAATAACAAACAGATTAGGCCAAGTTTTACATGAATGAAGTATTTCAACTGCGCAGCTGAGGTTTATTAAGCAACCCACCTTGCCAAGCGGATGTTATATACAACACACCACAGAGCCTCATTCCACCCTCTGCCTTGGTTCAGTCTACTTTCATAAGGTCCCCCTTTGCAGGATTGTGCCGGGCGTGGGTTGACTTGTTTTCCAAAGCCCCAAAAGGCAGGAAAAGAAACAATGGATGGAAACAAATCAAGGAAAGAAGCAACCTGGAATTAAGGAAGAATTTCCTAACAGGGAGCTCAATTAACCAGTGGGATGGGTTGCCTTCCGAGGTTGTGGGTTCTCCATCCCTGGAGAATTTTAAGAAGGCAACCATTTGTCTGGAGTGGTATAGGTTCTCCTGCTAGGGTGGAGTTTGGACTGGAGAACATTGGGTGTATCAATCAACTCTATTATTCTATTATTTCTAACATCACACATATCCATCCCATCAGCCCAGAGAAAGTCTTGAACAGTATAGAATCTTCTGCCATGGGTGGAGATTGGGCTAGAAGACCTCCAAGGTCCCTTCTGATCCTATTGTTCTATGTCAAATGAAGGAAAATATATATGTCCCAGAATAATGTTGCAGGATTTGATCTGGGTCAGTCACTGGAATCAGAGCTTTAGCCCTCAAGGTTTTGGATTCATGCTGAAGAAGCCCATCTTCTCTCTCATTCACGTGTTCTGTTGTTGTTCTATTGTTTTGTATTCTGTTTTGTTTGCTTTTTTGGAAGCACCAAATGCAAGCCAAACACCAATCACCAAGGGTAGCAGGTGCAGATTTGCGAAATTCCTGCAAATGCCAACATATGACAAAGTTTTCCCTGGCCCTACATAGCAGGGGGTTCTGTACAATCCATTAACATACTTGTAAACACCACGCCCTGATTGGCCAGAGCGCATGGCAACCAGATTGGCCGAGCGAGCTGCACTGATTGGCCCGCCGCGAATCCCCGCGATTGGTGGACACCAATCGTGGGAGATTCAAAGCGGTGCCATTGGCTGCGGCCGCCTCGGCCAGGCAATATAAGCCGCCGCCGATCTCCTGAAAACCAGGTCGATCTCAGGACTTAATAAAGAGCTGAAACTTGTCACTCCTGAGCCTTCTTCCGAACAGCGAATGTAACACTGGCGACGAAGGTGGGATCACGGAACTGATATCCACTGAGCACGTGCACTGAGGAAGATGAAATCAACGAGATGGCCAACATTGCACTGCCCGCACCCTTTAACCAAACTACTGAGGACTGGGAATCGTACATTGATCGGTTCCTGGTGTTCCTAGAGAGTAGCAATCTCAAGGATGCAAACGGGCAGAAAAAAAGGGCCGTTTTCCTGACACACTGTGGGCCCGCAGTGTTTAAAATGGTGAAAGCCCTCACAAAACCTGAGGACGTGAAGGCGATGGACTGGACTGACCTCGAACCGCTGCTACGGAGCCACTATGCTCCAGCTGTGCCTGCCCTCATCTGGCGGCATGACTTCTACCGGCGGGACCAGAAACCGGGTGAGAGCATTAGTGACTTTGTGGTAGACCTGTGAAACCTGGGAGGCATGTGCGGCTTCACGGACATGTACAAGGCTCTACAAGATCACATCATCCTCGGGCTCTGGGACCTGGTCCTACAAAGCCGGCTGATGGCAAAGGGCAACATCTCCCTCAGTGACACACTTGCTGAGGCCACCGCAGCCGAGGTGACCCGAAAGTCAGCGACCCGAATGAGGAGACTAGACACCAGGGACCGAGCCACAACCTCTGAGACGACCCCGATGGCTGAGATGCATCCAGAAGCAAGCCGCCGAGCAACCACCACCACCCACCATGGCGACCTCGACTCTGCCTTCGACACCACGGATGAAGAGGAGGACATCCATCGACTCCAAACAGAACGAGACTGGCATGAACGGCGGACTTGCAAGTCGGGACTCCAATGTGCCGGATGCGGAGGCGACCATCCTCAATTGGAGTGCCAGTTTTTCGACGTGATCTGCTGGCACTGCGACAAGAGAGGCCACATCGCATGAGTCTCCCGACTCAAGAAAGCTTACAGCCCCTGAAAACAAGAGAACAGCGGCCGGAGATGGGATGGCACCCCCCCCAGGACAAGGGACCGCCAAACCGAGAGCCGTTGGAACCAGGACAGATGGGCCAGATGGAACGGCGAGAACCAACAGAGAGAGGAGACCCACCAGATGGTCGTCATCGGCTATTCTTCGAGCACGGATGCCCGAAAGGTATATGTGGAGGTGGGCATCGAGGGCAAGCTGTGCAAGATGGAGGTGGACTCCGGGTCCTACCTCTCCATGGTTGCATGGCAGGAAATCAAGCGCCTGGTGCCCGCCATCCACAAAAGGGGACTGGAAAGCCAGAAGTTAATCCTAAAGGACTACCAGGGGAACCACATCCCCGTAGTTGGAATGGGACACTTCGAAGTTACTTTCAAGGGGCACACAACAAGGCTTCCCTTGACAGTCGTGGACAGAGACCGACCCAGCCTTTTGGGACTACAGTGGTTCGTGCCACTTGGGATCGAAGTAACGGTCATCGACCATGTCGCAGAGGCAGACTGGGAGGAACAACTCGCAAGGGACTTCCAGGAAGTATTCGACAACACCCTAGGCAAGTACCGAGGGCCCCCGATCTCCTTCAGCTTCGACCCCAGTGTCCCCCCGATACGCCTAAAACCACGGCAGGTACCTTTCGCACTCCGGCCTAAGATCGATGAGCAGATAGACAAGCTCATCAAACAGGGGGTCCTAGAGCCAACCGATCACGCCCGGTGGGAAACCCCCATAGTCACCCCTGTCAAGCCCGATGGGTCAGTGAGAATCTGTGGGGACTATAAGGCCACCCTAAACTGCGCCTTACAACAGAGCACCTATCCCGTCCCAGTAGTGCAGCACTGTCAGCCTCAAGATATCTTCCACTGTTGCTTTTCTGCTATTACTTCTTTCGGCTGTCATGACAATGGTGGGAGGGGGGACTTTGGAGGGGAAGAAGGCTGGAGGTGTTTTGCATTCCTTTGCTGGGCTAGCAAGGGGAGGGGGGATTCTTTTCTTTAACTTTCCATTTCTTGACTGTCTTCTGTCCTCTTTTGCGCAACTGCGAATTTTTATCAAAATGTGTCAAGGCCATTTGACAAGAAACCTCATCACCACCTGGAGATGACCACATGAGCTTATTCAGAAGTTTTAATTGGAAGAATCATTTGAACTTTGGGGGGGTGGAAGCAATTCTATTTCTTTGTGTGTGTGTTCTACCCGTCAATTTCTCAGTTTCGGAATTGATTTGTAGCTTCCATTTTATTTTCCAGTAAAAGGATAACTTTGCTCTACACCATGGAGTCTGAGTATTTCTTTCTTGGGATCTAAAGGGAGCATAGACTGACATTATTCCGAAACTCCCACATCAACCCACCTGGAGAAAACAGCAACTTTTCTTCCGAGGGGGTTTCATCTCATATCGTCTCAAGCCAATGATGAAGAGGACCAGGGAGCTGCGGGGGAGGGGCAGCCGATGCTGCTACCGGAGACATCGGTGACTGACCTGCTGGCTGACTTGACTCTGGAAGAAACCCCAGCTGAGATGCCCAGATGGTCGTTGGGGGTTGGTTGGAGAGACTCTGAAGACCCCCCTCCTCCCAGAATCACTGTAAAATGAAAAGGTGTGAGGGAACAGCTGTGGCAGGAGGAGGAGGAGATGGAATGCAGGCTGGATCAAGCCGGGAAATTCCTTATGGATGTTTCTGAGAAGCCCGGCACGTCTCAAAGGTATGAGGGGGAAGAGGGAGCGAGGTCAGCCCGGGGAAGTCAAGCTATGCCTACCCCTTTTGCCCAGCCTACACCAGCGCAGCCACCCACCGCCGCCCGAGGAGCCCCAGCAATAGGTGCGGTTCCTGGAAGACGCCACCTGCCCCCCCTAGATGTGAAGTTTGGAGGAAATCCCAGAAATTTGGGATTTTTCTTGGTGCACTATATGGCAGAATTTGAATGGGAGTTCACCTCTGAAGCAGCCAAAGTGAGATGTGTCACCAGAACCCTGGAAGGGATGGCAGCAGACTGGGTGGTGACTTTGTACAATGATAACTCCCCCCAACTGCGAAACCTTGATGTTTTCATGACTGCACTGAGGAGAAGGTTTGAGGACCCTCTGGCAGAGAGAAAGGCCAGGATCAGAATGAAAACCCTAGTCCAAGGGGGGAGATCGGTAGCAGACTACAGCCAAGAATTCAGGCAGCTGGCATACCACATCCAAGGTTGGTCCCAGGAGGCCCTGGTGGAAGCCTACAAAGATGGCTTAAATGAAGATGTATACCACACGTGCATCTCCAGAAGGGACCCCCGTGATTTACAGTCGTGGTACTTGTTGGCGGAAGAGGTGGACATTGATCTAGCCCAAAGCAGATGCAGAGGAGGTCCCGCCTGGAGAAAACCGCTCCCCCCACGTCTCCGAGAGACTTCAAACCCCCAACCGGGAGGGATGGTGGCAAGAGCCAAGACCATGGCATGCTTCCATTGTGAGAAGGAGGGCCACCGGATGGCAGATTGCCGGGTAAAGACGAACCCACCAAAAGCGCGGGGCCCTGGGAGGAAGCCTGAAAACCCCTCAACCAAGCCCCGCGAGACCAGACTGAAGGCAAGAGAGGTTGTAGAGGTCGCCCTTTCGGTGGGAGAGGAGCTGGGACCTCCAACCCCACTCGACGAGAACGAGACCGACTCGGAAGATGACGTCCCGGTAAGTCCTAACCAAGGGCCCATGACCATCCCAATAAAGTTAAAGCAGCCCACCTCTGGGACTGAGGGAGTGATGTTGGCCTTATTGGACTCGGGGTGCACAAACTGTGTAATTAACATGAAAGTAGTTAAGGGTATGGGCATCGGACTGAGAACTTTAAGAACGCCCATATCCTTCTGCCAACTGGATGGATCGGTGGTGGGAGGTTGCCCCACACGTTTTATAACAGAACCCCTAGAAATGACCATGGGAAACCATCATGAGACCCTGTGTTTTATTGTGGCCCCTGGGATGGAACAGCCCCTAATATTGGGATTACCCTGGCTTCGGAAGTGGAATCCCCAAGTGAACTGGAGAGAGGGGTGGATACGCATCCGCACCGATTGGCCACTGGAAGGGGAGGAGCAACCCTATCTGGAAGGGGAGGAGAAATCCCATCTGAAGTCCCAGGTACCACCGAGATAGCTTCTACAGGTGCCGAACACGTGGAAGGGGAGGAGAAAATCCTGAAGGAGTATTGGGACTTAAGAGAGGTGTTTAGTGAAGAGGCTTCCGACGAGCTCACCCCCCATCGGTCAACCGATTGTAGCACTGAATTCCTGCCGGGGGTGACGCTCCCGAAACCGAAGATGTATCTGATGACACCGGGGGAGTTGGAAGAATTGAGGGCATTTATCGACAAGAACTTGCAATGGGGTTTCATCACGCCTGCCAGACCTCGAGTGGCAGCCCCTGTGATGTTCCGCGAGAAGAAAGATGGCTCCAAACGTCTGGTAGTGGACTATAGAAACCTGAACGCAGTATCTGTAGAGAACATGTACCCCCTCCCTCTGATGAAGGACATGTTAGCCCACCTGGCAAAGGGGAAGATTTTCACAAAGCTGGACTTGAGGGAGGTATACTACCAAATCCAGATAAAGGAGGGAGATGAGTGGAAGACTGCGTTCAACTGCCCAATGGGTTGTTTCCAGTTCAATGTTCTCCCTTTCGGCTTACAGGGGGTGCCTGCTGTTTTCATGTAACTGATTAATCAAGTGCTTCATGAACATTTATACAAAGGGGTTCTGGTATACCTTGATGATATTCTTATTTACACGGAGACTAGAGACGAACATGTGAAACTGGTACGCTCTGTGTTGCAAAAGCTGAGGGCTGCCAAATTGTACGCCAAACTATCCAAATGTGAGTTCCATCAAGAAAAAATCGACTACTTGGGATATCGTATCTCCCCCGAGGGCATTGAGATGGACCCAGAGAAAGTGCGAGCTGTTTTGGACTGGGCCCCACCGAGAACCCGTAAACAGCTTCAAAGTTTTCTGGGATTTGCCAACTTTTATCGGCAATTCATCCCGTCTTTTGCTAAAATAGCCATGCCCATCACCAACCTCCTGAAAACAAAGGGGGGATTGAAACCAAAGCCCAGCCAACCATTGAATTGGACCATGGAGTGCCAAGCTGCATTTGAAAAGCTTAAGAGACTTTTGCTGCAGAACCAGTACTGAAACACCCAGACATGGACGCCCCTTTTGTGATCCAAGCTGATGCGAGCAATGTGGCGGTGGGGGTGGTCTTACTTCAATTAAACGAGAAGGGGACACTACAACCGTGCGCTTACACCTTTCGTAAATTGACTGAGACTGAAAGGAGATGGGCCGTTTGGGAGAAGGAAGCGTTTGCAGTCCGTTGGGCTTTACTAGCTTGGAGGCACTTTCTGGAAGGAGTGAAACACCCATTTGAAGTGTGGACTGACCATAAAAATCTAGAAGCTTTAAAAACCCCTCAGAGGCTATCCCCTAAGCAAGTTAGGTGGGCTCACTTTTTCAAGCGATTCAATTTCTCCTTGAAATATATCCCAGGGGGAAAAAAATTTATGGCAGATGCTTTGTCTAGAATGCCTCAATACAACAGTATCCGTAAAAAAGTGATAAGGCCAATCATGTCCACTACACAACTGGCTGCCCCTGTAGTTACCCGCGCACAAAAAAGAAACCAGGAGAGGGATCTGTCCACTGATCCGATAGAATGGTTTAAGGAGGCTTTGAAGACGGATGAGTGGTTTCTGGCAAATGCAAATAACTGCACCATTCGAGATGGTCTAGCCTGGATGGGGGCGAAATTGTATGTACCTCAAAACCTGAGAAGCCACATATTGCAACAAACTCATGATTCCAAGGTGGCTGGTCATTTTGGGTTTGTGAAGACCCTACATTTGGTGAAACGGCAGTTTTGGTGGCCTTCGTTGAAAAGGGACATTGAGACTTATGTGGCGAGTTGTCCGATTTGCGCCTCAGCAAAAAGACCTCCTGGTAAGCCACCAGGGCTGCTGCAAAATGTGGCCAGACCAACTGCTCCTTGGAAGGAAATTTCCATGGACTTTATAGTAGATCTACCTGAGAGCAGTGGACACACAGTCATTTGGGTGGTGACTGACTTGTTCTCCAAACAAGCCCACTTCATCCCTTGCTCAAAGATCCCTTCGGCGAGGTCATTGGCCAGGCTGTTCATTCTTCATGTCTACAGGTTGCACGGTGTACCTGAGTGTGTAGTTTCTGATTGAGGAGTCCAATTTACCTTGAATTTCTGGAGGGAATTTTTGAAGTTAATAAGCTCCACCCAAAGCTTAAGCTCCGCCCACCATCCCCAAACTAATGGGGCTTGTGAGAGAACTAACGGGGTGCTCGAGCAATACTTCTGATGTTACATAAATTATCAGCAAGACAACTGGGTGGATCTACTACCTTTTGCGGAGGTAGCATATAATAACTCTGTTCACAGTAGTACGGGGTTTACTCCTTTCAAAATAGCAAGGGGGCAAGATTTTGTGCCCATACCTGAACTGCCTGGTGAAAAACCAAGTGTCCAGTCGTTGAGTGACTGGATATCTCAACTTCAACTTAATTGGCCGGTCGCCCGCAAAGCTTTGGACGAGGCGCACCAATCTCATAAGAAATTTGCTGACAGAAAGCGAGCCCCGCAGATGTCGTATCAAGTGGGCGATAAAGTATTCCTCTCGACTAAGTATTTGCAGACTACCCAAAAATCAAAGAAGTTGGGTCCTAAGTATGTGGGACCTTTTCCCATTGAGAGGATTGTAAATCCTGTGACTGTTCAACTGACTTTACCAAAGACTCTTCGTCATATTCATCCAGTTTTCCACGTCAGTTTGTTGAAACCAGAACGTACCTATACCTTGAGACCGACCCAGTCTGATCCCCCTGTACCATTGTTAATTGAGGGTGAACAGCATTTCAAAATTAAAGAAATTCTAGACTCTAGAAAATGGAGGGGTCGTACCCAATATCTTGTAGCTTGGAAACATTTTCCTCCATCCCATGCTGAATGGGTAAATGAGAAAGACCTTAGAGCTCCTGAACTGTTAAAGAAATTTTATGTCAAATACCCTGATAAACCATAGAAATGTATATCAATGTTAACATGTCATTATGTTATTTTTTCTTATAGGGACTAGTGTCCTTCTTCAAGGGGGTCCGAATGTCAGCCTCAAGATATCTTCCACTGTTGCTTTTCTGCTATTACTTCTTTCGGCTGTCATGACAATGGTGGGAGGGGGGACTTTGGAGGGGAAGAAGGCTGGAGGTGTTTTGCATTCCTTTGCTGGGCTAGCTAGGGGACGGGGGATTTTTTTCTTTAACTTTCTGTTTCTTGACTATCTTCTGTCCTCTTTTGCGCAACTGCGAATTTTTATCAAAATGTGTCAAGGCCATTTGACAAGAAACCTCATTACCACCTGGAGATGACCACATGAGCTTATTCAGAAGTTTTAATTGGAAGAATCATTTGAACTTTGGGGGGGTGGAAGCAATTCTATTTCTTTGTATGTGTGTTCTACCTGCCAATTTCTCAGTTTCGGAATTGACTTGTAGCTTCCATTTTATTTTCCAGTAAAAGGATAACTTTGCTCTACACCATGGAGTCTGAGTATTTCTTTCTTGGGATCTAAAGGGAGCACAGACTGACAAGCACCTTCTACATTTACTGGGGGGAGGCAAGGTTTTCGTGAAACTTCACCTGGCACAAGCCTACCAAAATTACCGGTCGACGCAGAAACCACCAAAGCACAGACCATAGTAACCCACCGGGGGGCTTTTCACTGCAAGAGGCTCCAGTTTGGAGTCAGCATAGCACCAGGAATTTTCCAGAGCCTCATGGAGAGACTCCTGCAAGGAATTAAGGGGGTGGTGCCCTACTTCAACGATGTACTGGTGTCAGCAGCCAACCAAAAAGAACTGGACAGTTGCCTGAGGGAGGTACTACAAAAATTCAAAGACGTGGGGCTAAAAGTCAAAAAAGAGAAATGCCAGCTACACACTGAGAGGGTTGAGTTCCTAGGGTATCTCCTAGACTGGCACGGCATTCACCCAACCAAAAAAAAAAATCAGAGCCATCAAAGAAGCCCCGAGGCCAAGGAATAAAACAGAACTGCAGGCGTTTCTCGGGCTGATTAATTTCTATAATGTTTTCCTACCCCAAAAGGCGACCACGGCGGAGCCGCTGCATAGGCTGCTGGATAAAACAGCCACCTGGACCTCGGGGAAATGCGAGGAAACCGCCTTCAACCAAACAAAGGACCTGCTCACATTGGATGCCATCCTCATCCAGTAAAACGAGACCCTTCTGTTGGCAGTCACGTGTGACGCTTCACCGTTCAGGATCGGGGCGATCCTCAGCCACACACTCCCGAACGGAAACAAAACACCCATCGCTTTTTACTCAAGAACTCTATCAAAGCTGGAAAGGAACTATAGCCAACTCGACAAGGAAGCCTTGGCAATCATCGCCGCCATCAAAAGGTTCCACAAGTACCTCTACGGCAGGACATTCATCATCATCACAAACCACAAACCACTGTTGGGCATCCTGGCAGGAAACAGGGCCACCCCGAACATTCTATCTCCTAGAATGACAAGGTGGTCTGAATTCCTCGCCGCCTACAGTTACCGGCTGACCCATCGATCCGGCAAAACAATTGCACACGCAGACGCCTTGAGCCACACCTTGTTACCCAACCTGGATGCCGACCCAGCACCCACAGCATCCACCCTGAGCATCAAAGCCATACCCAACCTCCCCCTAACCGCATCAGACATTGCCCACAAAACAAATAAAGACAAACGTCTGGTGCGGGTGTTACAATGGGGGGGGAGAGAGAGGTTGGCTGGAAAAAGACATCAACGACACATTCAGGACTTTCAGGAACAAACAAACAGAACTTTCCACACAAAAGGGTTGTGTACTATGGGGAGACAGGGCTGTCATCTCGGAAAAATTACAAAAAAGGTTCTTGGACTTGTTACACGAGGGGCACCCGGGCATCATCAGGTCAAAAGCCCTGGCCAGAAGCTACGCATGGTGGCCAGGGATGGACAAACAAATCGAAGCCTGGGTGGCAAACTGTAAGCAATGCCAAGAATCCAGGCCAAGCCCACCTGCCGCCCCAATCCTGGAATGGGAAACCCCAGGAGGCCATGGTCCAGGATACACATAGATTTCGCCAGACCCACTAAAGGACACACATTCCTCATAACAGTAGATGCTTACTCCAATTGGCTGGAGGTAAGCGACATGAGAACTACCACCACCAAGGCCATCATCAAAGAACTCAACAGACTATTCTCAACCCACAGCCTCCCAGATGTAATTGTGTCAGATAATGGGCCACAGTTCACTGCACTGGAATTTGAAAAATTCCTAGGGAACGAGGAATACAGCATGCCCTGACAGCGCCGGCACATCCAGCGGCGAACGGTAGGGCGGAACAAATGGTCCAATTCACCAAAAAAAACAATTCAAAAAATCAAAACCAGGGACATGCAAGAGAAAATAAATAAACTACTTTTTATCCAACACATAACACCAAACACAATGACCAACAAGAGCCCCACAGAGCTACTAATGGGCAGGAAACTAAGATCCTCCCTAGACAGGCTGCACCCCACGTACAACCCCGAAAAACCCACCGACTCATCAAGCAGGTACCGAACATTTACACCAGGAGACGCGGTATACGCAAAAAACCTTAGAGGGGACCCCCTCTGGATACCAGCAACGATAATCCAGGCAACAGGTCCCTGCTCGTACTGGTTACAGACAATTGATGGACGAGCATGGAAATGACACATCAATCAAATAAGATCGAGAACAACCACGGGAAAAACAACCGACACGCAAACAGACAGAGACATAAACCCAGAAGGGGAAAAGAACCACCACAGCACCAACCAAGAGGGGAGGGAAAGCCCTGGGAACCAACCCCAACCAGAAAGAAACCAGGAATACTTACCAACCGAACCAGAAATAAACAGCCAGCTCGAAGCCTCACTGGGAAGGAACAGCCAATCCAGCTCAACCAGCCCGGAAAGACCGGGCAGGAGTGGCAACAATAGCAGCTCAACCAGCCCGGGTAGACCGGGAGGAAGCTGCGACGAAAGGCCCGGCCCATCCTTCCAGGAGGTTCCATCTACAAGGCAGAGAGCAGCACAGAACCCGACCGAACCACCCGAAGGACAGACATCAATTAACCTGCGCAGGTCAAGTAGGTAAGTGCAGAGCCCCGCCTACTTACGGGACTATGTCACATAGGACCATACCAAGAGGGGAGGGGTGTTCTGTACGATCCATTAACATACTTGTAAACACCGCGCCCTGATTGGCCAGAGTGCATGGCAACCGGATTGGCCGAGTGAGCCTCACTAATTGGCCCGCCGCAAATCCCCGCGATTGGTGGACACCAATCGTGGGAGATTCAAAGTGGTGCCATTAGCCGCGGCCGCCGTGGCCAGGCAATATAAGCCGCCACTGATCTCCTGAAAACCGGATCAATCTCGGGACTTAATAAAGAGCTGAAGCTTGTCACTGACTCCCGAGCCTTCTTCCGAATGGCGAACGTAACACAGGGGTTCTTTATGTAGACAAGCCAGAGTGATAAAAACTTGACTCAATGTATAAAACCTTCACTGAGCTGGTTTACATTGCCCCTTGGGGTGGCTGAGCCAATGAAACCAACGCACAATTGCCCGGGGTTCACGTGAGTCAGAAAAGCCTCTGTGATGGGGACCAAGAGGACTCTGTCCTTCCACCAGGGAGACCTGGCGAGGCTCTCTGGCTGCCAGAAGGGCCCCTTGGACTTTGGGGGAGCCAGGCAGGAAGCCCTCTGCACGAAACCACAGGCCAGAAGAGTTGAGTTACCTATTCAGGCTGGCTGAAATGTATTTATACGAAAAAGTTGATTTGTAAATGTGATAAAGTGGCATAAAATTAACTGCAGCTTTCTCGAACCAAGGAAAGTTGTTTCAGTTATTCAGCTAATCAGAGAATGAATGAAAGAGAGGAGTTGTTTACAGAACATGGACCGGCCAGACAGGATATATATATATATATATATATATTTGTTTAAAAAAAGCAACACAACAATTTCTGAGTGCTGATCAAATGATAGGGATTTTGCTGTAAAAAGATGTAAGCAAGTCCTAATACACCTGAAGCATTTGGTAAGTTGATTGATTTGCTGAAATGGCACACCCCAGCTTTGGGGTCCCCTAAAACAACATTAATGAATATCAGGAACTGAAGGAGTTGAAACCAGTGTTGCTTTCAGAGATCACCATTCTTTTTTCCCCCTAATTTTTATTTTTTTTTAATATGAACATTCCATCTTCCATTAAATATTGTATCATCTGGATACAAATATCTCTGTGCAATAACAATCAAAATTTGCCACAATGTACATTGTATTGGTATTGATTTTCTAATCTTACAATAATAATATTATATACGGTAAACCTATTAATTTCTCCCTCTTAACATGTCTTCTAATAAGAATATAATAATAATATTAAGCATAGTAAACCTAATAGTTATACCAATAACAGTCATCGTATACATCTCCATCTTGACATACCTTCTATATTTTACTGATCTTCTTTTATTTCTATCTTCCATTTTTCTTCTCTAAAATAATTCCCATGTCATATAATATTCAGTTTGTTCTTTCTCCTTAATTGCAAGCATTAATCTATTCATTTCTGCACAGTCTAATATTTTTCTAATTACATTCTCATCAGTAGGAATCTCTTCACTTTTCCAATTTTGTGCCAATACAATTCTAGCTGTAGTTAACACATGGATAAATATACATTCTCTTTACTATAAGTTTCAGGTAAGATCCCCAACAAAAATATTTCTGGTTTTAAGTCAATATGCTGCTTTATCAACTCTTCCAGCCACATGTGTATTTTTGTCCAGTATTTTTTTGCTTCTATACATGTCCACCACATATGATAATAAGACCCAGGTATCTGGTGGCACTTCCAACATTTAGCTGACTTAACATTAAACATCTTGCCACTCTCACCAGTCCTTATGCAAGTTTTCTTTATATGCAGTTGACATTATTAATTTATAATTCCTGCCCCACAATTTCTGCTATTTATCTAGTTCTATTGTATAACCAAAGATTTTTGCCCATTCTATCATTGTCTCCTTCACTTGTTCCTCTTCTAGTCTAATGCCCAATAACTAGCTGTACAATTTCTTTATCAATGTTTCTTTTGTCCCTGTTAATATCTTATCTAATTCTTTATGGAATTTATCTTATCTAATTCTTTATTAGTTCTTTATGGAAGCCATATAATTTAGCATCTTTCTCATATCTAGAATGTATCTGCACTTGCAAATGCCATGTCATATCAATCCCTTGATCACTCATATCTTATTTAGTTTTGAGCTCTCCCTTTCATTCAAAATATCTTTGTATCTAACAATATTTCCCATATTAATAACTTTTGGATCAATCAGTGCTTCCATTGTTGAAAGCCATACTGGTATCTTCAAATAGTGTTACTCTCTAATTTTCTCCCATACTAACAATAGTGCATTCCTTATATAATGTTTTTGAAAGTAACCATGTATCTTACTTTTCCCATACCACAAGAAAGAATGCCGGCCCAGTTGTAGGTCATATTCCTCCAGAGTCAATAATCCTGTATGCTTCAATGCAATCCACTCTTTCATCCATGTTAATCTCTCTGCCTGATATTACAATTCCCAATTTGGTAATCCAAAATCTCCTCTATTTCTTGAATCCTACAGCATTTTAAGCTAATTCTTGCTTTTTTCCCCTTGCCAAATATATTTTAATATTATTTTGTTAAGTTCCTCAAAGTATTTTTTTCAACTTTATCAGAATTGTTTGGAATAAGTACAATAGTCTCAGCAATATATTCATTTTAATTATAGCTATTCTTCCTATCCATGATAGTTGCAGGTTTTTCCATTTTTCCAGATCTGTTTTAATTTGTTCATGGTGGACCCATTTCCTGTTGGTCTTTTGCATTTCCACTGTCTTCTCAGGAGCAGAGGTTTCTTCATGCAGTCCATGAGAGGACCACAATGCTTCCTTAACAATAAACATGGTACTCTCTGATGAGCCTGGTTTGGGATATGCACTGAGTAGTTTATAAGCCATTCATTTCTTTGTATATCTGCACTTGTGCTTGGCCTTTGCTTTTTAGTCTGGGTAAGTCCAGCAGTTTTTCCATCTTTTGATAAAGCTGATTGCTGAGCATGCAAGTAACTTTGATGGGGAAATGTTTATGGCTGTTCAGCTCACAAAACCCCACAGGCTTTTAACCTTCCTCATGGGTCCTCAAGCTCAATCAAATTCAATCCTCAAGTTCATTACTGACCCATCACAATAGTCCCTTTCAAGGTAAGCAACATTATGCAAACTGTTAAGTCCTGGGCATGGGCGCAAGGAACGGAGACGAGACATCGAACGGTGACTTCAACTCTTTATTGTAAAATAAGAACAGAGCAAATACTCGGGCAGCAGCAGCTCTTTTATAGAGCTGGCTGCTGTCAAAACAACCAATGATTTGAGTTTACCGCTTTCACAAGCATCCAATGAGAGGGTCCCATTTAACAGCCAATCAGACTGGCCAAAAACGACCAATCACGACTCGCAATTCGTGGGCCCATGAGAAGTGCAGGATTACAAGCCTGCTGTAAAGTAAAGCTGTTTAGGGTTGTATCGCTGCGTTGGCTTAGTCCATAACACCCCTCCCCCCTAGGTTCTGTCTGAGGGGTGGGGTGACGTATTCTCGTAAGTAGGCAGGTCGCTTCACCTGTCTGCTTGACCTGCGCTGTTCCACTGGTTTCTGTCCTGGCTCTGGTTCTGGCGGGCTGCTAGCTGGGTTGGATGGTGAAGATTGTGGCCCTGGGTTGCTTTCCCTGCTTACGCCAGTGCTGTCTTCCGGGTCCCCTGGATCTGTTTCCATCGCAGTGCTGTCACGTGGCGAGGCCACTCCCTGGCTCGGTTCTCCTTCTGACGGTGAGTATCCCCTGGTTGGTTGTGTGGACTGTTGGTTTTCGATTGTTATTTCTTCTTCGTCCTCCTCAATGTTCCTTCCCCCGACCCAGCTGGAGATTCTGGGGCTGAGATAGGACTGGGTGCTAATCTGGAACGGAGTTGGTCTATGTGGTGTTTCCACATTTTACCATCTGCAGTTTATAGGCGATAGGATCGGGGTCCCGTAAGTTGTGTTATGGTAGCAGGGATCCACAATGGGTCGCCCAAGAAGTTTTTCACAAACACGAGGTCACCTTCCTGGAATGCCCAACAATTGTTGCTGGATCCTGGGGGTTGTTCTGGCGTGTAGTTTGGGTGGAGGCGATCGAGATGCAAGCGAAGTTTCCAGCCCATCAGGAGTTCAGCTGGGGTTTTGTTCGTGGTACTGTTTGGGGTTATGTGCTGGAGGAGAAGCATCCGGTTTATTCTGTCGTCAATGTCGCTGTGGTCCATTTTGTGCAAGGTCTTTTTTACAAATTGAACCATTCACTCAGCCCTACCATTGGCCGCAGGTTGAGCTGGTGATGTTAAGACATGGCGGATGCCCCGATCTGCTAGGTACTGTTCGAATGGCAGGGCAGTTAATTGGGGGCCATTATCAGAGACCAGGACATCTGGAAATCCGTGGGTAGCGAATAGCTTATTCAGCTTTTTAGTGACCGTCTCTGTGGTGGTGCTTTTCATCTTGTGGACTTCGAGCCAGTTTGAATAGGCATCCACTGTTAGGAGGAAAGTGTGTCCTCTTGTGGGTCCCGCAAAATCGATGTGGATACGGGACCAAGGACCTCAAGGTGTTTCCCACTGGGTTGGGGGAATTTTTGGAGGAGTAGAGCGAGTCTCCTGGCATTTGCTGCACTTTGCTACCCAGGTCTCTATCTGTTTGTCTAACCCAGGACACCATGCGTAACTCCTGGCCAATGCCTTCATCCGCACGATGCCTGGATGTCCATCGTGCAACATTTTTAATACATATGTTGCAATTTTTCCGGGATTATGACTCTGTCTCCCCACACTATGCAGCCTTTTTGGGAGAATAGCTCTGTTTGACAATTCTTAAATGGCTTGAACATATCATTGGTTTTGCTGACCGGCCAACCCCGTTCCACCCAGCTGAGGATTCGTGCCAAAACAGGGTCCTTTTTTGTTTCTAAGGCGATGTCTCGAGCGGTCAGTGGTGGCGATTTGAGGGTTTCGATTTGCAATACGGCTAAGGTTGGAGCTAGGTCCTCTATGATGTCTGGTAGTGGAGAGCGGCTCAAAGCATCAGCGTGGGGAATGGTTTTTCCCGGGCGGTGTTGCAATCGGTAATCGTAGGTTGCTAAAAATTCTGACCAACGTGTCATTCTTGGTGATAAGATATGGGGAGTTGGTTTGTTTCCCGCCAAAATACCAAGTAGCGGCTTGTGGTCTGTAATTATGGCAAAGGGTCTCCCATACACACATTCATGGAAACGTTTAATTGCGGATACAATAGCGAGGGCCTCTTTATCAAGTTGACTATAGTTCCTTTTGGTTTTAGACAAAGTTCTCGAAAAGAACGCAATAGGTGCCTCATTCCTATTTGGTAGGACATGGCTTAAAATGGCTCCCACTCCAAATGGTGAGGTGTCACAGGTGACCGTTAAGGGTAAAGTCTCGTTGTATTGCATTAATACAGCATCGGAGGTTAAGAGGTCTTTTACTTGTTGGAATGCCCTTTCTTCACACCGTCCCCAGACCCAGGAAGCCTTTTTGTCGAGAAGTCTATGTAGGGGCTCAGCTACGGTCGCCTTCTGGGGCAGGAAGATGTTATAAAAGTTAATGAGTCCCAGGAAGGCTTGGAGGTCTGTCTTATTCCTAGGTCTCGGGGTGTTTTTGATTGCGGTTAGTTTTTTTTCGGTGGGGTGGATTCCCTGCCTGTCGAGAAGGTATCCCAGGAACTCCACTCTCTTGGTACAAAGTTGACACTTGTCCCTTTTTACCTTCAGACCAGCGTCTTTAAATTTTTGAAGAACTTTTCTGAGTCGTTGTACTTATAACTCTTTAGTGGTGGCAGCTATTAGGAGGTCGTCAAAATAAGGCACGACGCCTTTTATGCCTTGTAATAGTCTCTCCATTAAACTTTGGAAAATGCCAGGTGCCACTCTTACTCTGAATTGGAGTCTATTGCACTTGAAAGTGCTTCTATGTGTAACTATTGTCTGGGCTTCTGCAGTTGTCGCGTCTACAAGTAGTTGCTGGTATGCCTGAGCTAAGTCCAATTTTGCAAATATTTTTCTGCCACCCAGGGAATGAAGAAGGTGTTGAACCACCGGTACTGGGTAAGTGCTCTGTTGAAGAGCATGATTTAGGGTGGCCCGGTAATCGCCACAAATTCTTAACGAATCATCTGGCTTCATGGGCGTTACTATTGGAGTTTCCCAACGGGCATGGTCAATCGGTTCCAATATGCCCTGGGCTATCAATTTATCTAGCTGCTCATCGATCTTCGGCTTTAAGGCAAAAGGTACCCGATGAGGCTTAAGCCGAATGGGAGCTACATCGGTGCTGAGATTAAATGATATAGGGGTCCTCTTGTACTTGCCTAATGTTCCTGTGAACACGTCCTGGAATTCTTGGATGAGAGCCTCTTCCCAATCATCGCTTCTGTTTTGGTGTATGCCGGCTAGTTCAATCCTGAGTGGGGCGAACCACTGTAACCCTAACAAACTGGGTCGGTCACCATCGACGACAGTCAGGGGAAGCGTTGCGGTGTGGTCCTTGAAGGATACTTGGATGTGGCTGGAACCGACAACTGGAATTCTGTTTCCCTGGTAGTCTTTTAGGATGACTCGTTGAGTGCTGAGGTCCTGGTGGCAGATGGCAGGGATCAGTTGTTTGAGGGTTTTCCAGGATACCATCGATAGGGATGATCCCAAATCGACTTCCATCACACACGGTGGATTCTCAATAGTAACCCTTACGCGGATCATTTTTGCATCGAACAATGAAGCGTGGCCGATAATAATGGTTTGGTGGGCCTCTTCTCGTCTCGTTGAAGAGGCAGGTGCTCGATTTCTGTAGTAGTAGTGGTTGTTCCATTGGTGGTTCAGACGGTCCCGGTTCTTAGGAGGTTTGCCTGTCTCCCCACGGAGGTTGTTCTCCCTTCAGCTGGGACTGGACTCTCGCTTGCTTCTGCAGACTTTCGCGATGTGGCCTCTTTTTCCTCAGGAACGGCAGAGTGCATCGAGGAATTTGCAGTCCGATCGCAGGTGGTTTGCCCTGCAACCAGCACATTGGCATGGACGTCTCTGGTTCCTTTGCTCTCATTCCGAGCGGAGCTGGTTGACCTCCTCTTCCTCACTGTCTGAGGATGACTTGAGGTCTTCGTGGTGGGTGGTGGTAGCGTGTTTCTGAGTGGCAAGTGGGCTATTGTTAGCGAGTTGGCGAAGCGGTGCGTTCGCTCGGCGCATTCGAGCGGCTGACTTCCTGATTGCTTCTGCGGCAGTAGCATCAGTGATGACATCTGTAAGGCTGATGTCTCCTTTCACCATCAATTTACTCTGTACGTGTGGTACATTTAATCCCAGAACTATGCGGTCTCTTAGGTCTTCCTCGAAGTTTGCAAAACCACAAAGGCCTCCTAGGTTCCGGAGGTCGGCTACGAAATTTCCAACGCTCTCGTCCTTCCATTGGTCCCTCTGGTAAAATTCGTGTCTTCGTATCAGTGTAGGTACTGCGGGTGCGTAATGGGCCTGGAGGATTGGGGCGAGGGTATCCCAATCCATGGTCTTCACTTCCGCCATTTTTGCCAGTGCTTTAGCCATTTTGAAAACGGCGGGGCTGCAATGAGTCAGGAACACTGCTCATTTCTTGCCAGGGGTAGCATCTTTTAAATTGTTGGTCTCCAGGAATATCTGGAAGCGATCTATATACGAGTCCCAGTCTTCAGTTGCTGGGTCGAATGGAGCGAGTGGTATGGCGCCGCTGGTCATCTTGCCGTTTGTTGCGTGTGCTCTTCAGCCACGTGCTCTGTCTTGTTTGATGCGTACTTAGTCAGCTCTATCGTCTCTCCATCCCATCCTCGTTGCCAGTGTTAAGTCCTGGGCATGGGCGCAAGGAATGGAGACGAGACATCGAACAGTGACTTCAACTCTTTATTGTGAAATAAGAACAGAGTGAATACTTGGGCAGCAGCAGCTCTTTTATAGAGCTGGCTGCTGTCAAAACAACCCATGATTTGAGTTTACTGCTTTCACAAGCGTCCAATGATAGGGGCCCATTTAATAGCCAATCAGACTGGCCAAAAACGACCAATCACGACTCGCTATTCGCGGGCCAATGAGAAGTGCAGGATTACAAGCCTGCTGTAAAGTAAAGCTGTTTAGGGTTGTATCGCTGCGTTGGCTTAGTCCATAACACCCCTCCCCCCTAGGTTCCGTCTGAGGGGTGGGGTGACGTATTCTCGTAAGTAGGCAGGTCGCTTCACCTGTCTGCTTGACCTGCGCTGTTTAGGGTTGTATCACTGCGTTGGCTTAGTCCATAACACAAACCATAGAAATAAGTTACAAACAGGAAGCCAAAGAAAGCAATGCAGGAGATAAGAGAAAAGAAAAGAAAGCTAAAACTAGTTTATCTCAACACCATTAATATGTCCTTTGTAGTCTTTTATCTTTGGAGGCCATTCTTACTTGATAATACATCACTTCAAATATTCTTTTCAAGGATTTCATCAGTTACATCCAACAGTTACTTCCTCCCTCCCTCCCTCCTTCTTTCCTCCCTTCCTTCCTCCCTCTTCTCCTTCCTTCTACATTTGTTTTGCAAATCAGTCCTCATAAATTCTCTTTATATGACCAAACTACCTTAAGATACTTCTTAAGTATTGATTACTCATTTTTGTATTCACTTTCATTCATTATCCATTCATTCTTGAGCCTCTCTTTCCATGGTTCACCAGACACATGTGTGAAGGAGTTTTCTCCCCCTTAATCAACTTGCCATTATCATGTACCATAATTTCTTGACAAAGTCTCCATGCTTATGAGAACAAAACCTAGTCTGAATGCACAGATAAGCTTGTCTTCATTTCTTCCTATTTAAGGATGTGACACAAGAAGAAAGAGAACCATTTTAGAAGAGAATTGACTATCTAGATGATGCCACTGGGAACAGACTGGATTCTTCAGTAAGGAGATGCATGCTGAGATGAGAGACCACTGGCAAGAGATGAACTACACTTCATGAGAACAAGGAAGGTGACTTACCAACCTTTTTCTCAGTCTTGAGTTGACAGAGGAGAGAAACCAGAAAATAAGGTGATGCCAAATCCTGGGACTTGGTGTGTATGTGTCTTACTATGATCCTCCCTCCCAGGTTTCCAATGAACATGCCCTGTTCTGTCCCCACTACATATTAGTCTATGTATAGCTCAACATACAGCTAAACCCACATATCCTCCAATAAAATGGACCATAGATCTGAATGCTTTATTGAGAGAACAGGATATGGTCTAACTGAGGAAAATACAATGAAAATCAAACATAAGATAGACAGTGTTAAGTTACTATAAATAAAAAATAAATGTGAAGGTTGATGCAGAATGCCTGTGTTTTTTGTTTGTGCATGATCAACTTATGTCATTGCTGAAGCAAATATTCAACCTGGAAATGAAACTTAAATATCAATTTCTTTCCTTGATATTGGAAAAACGGGTGTGTCCCTTCATCAGATTAAATAACTCCTAAATGTTTGTTTCCTGTTTATTTGAACTGGATTGAGGTAAGCTACTGTATTTTGCTGTGCTGGAACAAACAGTGCCATCTGCATTCATAGTAAAAAAAAAAAATCAGATTATTTTCTTTCCTTTAAAGAGTAAAATAATTCTGCAGGTAATTAGTGTGCATAGGTACAGAAACATATCAAGCTTTTTTTAGGAAGGGGAGGCTTCCCCTTGGACTTTTCTTCTCTTTTTCCTTCTTATGAAATGACCATGAATCACCTTATAGCAACATGGAGAACTTTCCAGTTGCCCAGCTCCTCCACTGAAGAAGATCAGTAGTGATCGTGGATGTTAAGTCCGTGTGGAAGGAAGCCAGGAGTCGGTGACTTTGTATCAGCTCTTTATTGAAGTCAGGAACCGAACTGGCTCTTAGGAAAACTTTGCGGCTTTTTATTTCCAAGCCGCAGCGGCCACAGCCAATGGCACCACTTTGAATCTCCCGCGATTCGAATCTACCAATCGCGGGGGATTCCAAGCGAGCCAATCGGCGCGGCTCGCCTAACCAATCCGATCGCCCCGTGCTTTGGCCAATCAAAGTGCGGGGATCTCAAGAATTCAAATTAAGGTACAGAACACCCCTCCCCTCTTGGTTCAGTCCTACGTAGCGTATTCCCATAGGTAGGTGGGGCTCCGTCTTTGCCTACTGGACCTGCGCAGGTCAGTCGTAGGTTGGATCCTGGCCAGTTCGGTCGGTGTCTCTGTTTCTCTGGACTCCATCATGGGAACCGCCTGGTCTGTCTGGCCGGGCCGCTCTCCGCAGCTCCCTCCTGGGCTACCCGGGTTGGTTGAACTGCGGGTTTCGCCGCTTCCGCTCGGTCTTCCCGGGTTGGTTGAGCTGGCCTGGCTGTCTCTTCTTGGCGAGGTTTCGTGCTGGCTGCTTGTAGGTGAGTATGGCTGGTTTCTTTCTTCTGGGTTTTGGTTCCCGGGGTATCCCCTCCCCTCTTGGTTTGTGTTGAGGGGGTTGGTTTTGTTTGGTTGCGTATCGGTGGTGTCTTGTGTGGCAGTCCTCGATCTTAACTGATCGATGTGGCGTTTCCACGCTTGTCCGTCGGTTGTTTGTAGCCGGTACGATCGTGGGCCTGTTAGCTGTGTTATGATTGCTGGTACCCATAATGGGTCTCCGGTTAGGTTCTTCACATAGACGGCGTCGCCTGGTGCGAAGGTTTGGTGTTTGCTGGTGGAGTCTGGGGGTCTCTCTGGGTTGTAAGTGGGGTATAGTCTATGGAGTGGGGACCTTATTTTCCTCCCCATTAGCAGTTCTGTCGGGCTTTTATTTGTTGTGGTGTTCGGGGTTATGTGCTGTATGAGGAGTAATTTATTTATTTTGTCCTGGATCTCCCCGTGGTCTATTTTCTGGATGGTTTTCTTTGTGAATTGAACCATCCGTTCCGCCCTTCCATTCGCCGCCGGATGCACCGGGGCTGTCAGTGCATGTCGTATGCCCCTTTCCGCTAGGAATTTTTTGAATTCCAGAGAGGTGAATTGGGGCACGTTGTCGGACACGAGGACGTCTGGGAGGCCGTGTGTTGCGAAGAGTTTGCAGAGTTCTTTGGTCACGGCTTCCGTGGTGGTTGTTCTCATGTTGCTTACCTCCAGCCAGTTGGAGTAAGCGTCTACGGTTATTAAGAAAGTGTGTCCTTTTGTGGGCCCGGCGAAAAATATGTGGATTCTAGACCAAGGTTCCCTGGGGGTTTCCCACTCTAGGATGGGTGCTGTGGGTGGGCTTGGTCTAATTTCCTGGCATTGTTGACACCTTGCTACCTAGGCCTCAATCTGTTTGTCCATCCCTGGCCACCAAGCGTAACTTCTGGCCAGGGCTTTCATTCTAACGATGCCCAGGTGCCTCTCGTGTAACAGTTCCAGAACCTTCCCTTGTAGTTTTTCCGGGATGACCACCCTATCCCCCCATAGTATACACCCTTTTAGTAACGAGAGTTCCATTTGCCAGTTCCGGAATGTCCTGAAGTTCTCGTCATTGTCCTTTTCCGGCCACCCTTTCTCTACCCAATGCAAAACCCGTGCCAGACGTTTGTCTTTATTAGTTTCTCGGGCAATGTCTGACGCGGTTATGGGTAGGTTGGGTAGAGTCTCTATGCTGAGGGTGGTCATTGTGGGTGCTGGGTCAGTGTCTGGTTCGGGTAACGGTGAGCGGTTTAAGGCATCCGCATGGGAGATAGTCTTACCGGGTTGGTGTGTGAGCTCGTAGTTGTAGGTGGCCAGGAATTCGGACCACCTTGTCATTCTGGGAGGCAGAATGTTCGGGGTGGCCCTGTTCCCTGCGAGTATTCCCAGCAGTGGTTTGTGGTCGGTGATGATGGTAAACATCTGGCCGTAGAGATACTCGTGAAACCTTTTGACTGCGGCGACAATAGCCAAAGCCTCTTTGTCCAGCTGGCTGTAGTTCCACTCCAGTTTGGTGAGGTTCCTTGAAAAGAATGCGATGGGTGCTTCCTTTCCGTCGGGGAGAGTGTGGCTGAGAACAGTGCCGACGCCGAAGGGTGATGTGTCACATGTGATTGCTAGTGGTAGGGTCTCGTTGTACTGGGTGAGGATGGCATCCGAAGTGAGCCGGTCCTTGGTTTTCCTGAAGGCGGCTTCCTCGCGTTTCCCCCAAGTCCAGGTAGCCGCTTTGTCCAAAAGCCTATGCAAAGGCTCCGCCGCGGTCGCCTTTTGGGGCAGGAAGACATTATAAAAGTTAAGTAGCCCCAGAAACGCCTGCAGTTCTGTTTTTGACCTGGGTGTGGGGACTTCCTTGATGGCTTTAATTTTTTTGTCGGTAGGGTGAATGCCGTGTCGGTCTAGGAGGTATCCTAGGAATTCGACCCATTCTGTGTACAGCTGGCATTTTTCCCTCTTCACTTTAAGCCCGGTTTCTTTGAATCTCATTAGCACCTCCCTTAGGCGAGTCTCTAGTTCGGCCTGGTTGGTTGCCGATACTAGTACATCGTCGAAGTATGGTACCACCCCCTTGATGCCTTGTAAAAGTCTTTCCATGAGGCTCTGGAAAATTCCAGGTGCCACGCTGACTCCAAATTGGAGGCGGTTACATCTAAAGGCTCCCCGGTGGGTGACTATGGTTTGCGCCTCTGCAGTTTCCTCGTCGTCCCCGCAGATTCTCACTGACCCATCAGGCTTGATTGGGGTGACTATGGGGGTCTCCCACTGGGCATGGTCTATGGGTTGTAAGACCCCTTGCTTAACGAGCTTGTCAATTTGCTCGTCGATTTTCGGTTTGAGTGTGAAAGGTACCTGCCTTGGTTTTAGGCGTTTTGGGGGAACGTTTGGGTCTAGGCTGAAGGATATAGGGGGCCCTTGGTACTTGCCTAGGATGCCGTCAAACACTTCTTGGAAGTCCCAGGCCAGTTGCTGCTCCCAGTCGGCTTCGGCGATGTGGTCGATGCCCGTGACTGCGATGTCTAGCGGTGCGAACCATTGAAGTCCCAGCAGGCTAGGTCGGTCTCGATTGATGATGGTCAGGGGAAGTCTTTCGGTGTGCCCCTTGTAGGTCACTGTGAATTGTCCTATTCCGACTACAGGGATACGGTTTCCCTGGTAGTCTTTGAGGATTAGTCTCTGGTTTTCTAGTTCCCTTCTCTGGATGGTAGTCACCAAGCGTTTAATTTCTTGCCATGCTACCATTGAGAGGTAGGACCCGGAGTCCACCTCCATTTTACAGGGTTTGCCTTCGATGCCTACCTCCACGTAGACCTTTCTGGCATCTGTGGTTGTTGCGTGGCCAATGGTGACCGTCTAATGTGTCTCTTCTCTCTGCCGGGTCTTGCCCCCTCATTGGGCTCATCCGTTCCATTCCCAACGGTTGTCTGCTGGGTGGTCTCTGGTCCTGGGGGGTGTGCTCTCTCGTTTCCACTCGCTTGGGTCCCATCGTCTGGGGCTGTGGGTTTTCTTGAGGCAGCAGACGCGGGCTATGTGGCCCTTTTTGTTGCAGTGCCAGCAAACGGAGTCGAAGAACCGGCATTCGGATCTGGGGTGGTCGCCTCCACAACCGGCACACGCAGTCCTCGACTTACGATTCCGCCGGCTGCGCTGGTCGCGGCCTGCCTGGAGACGGTGGATGTCTTCCTCCTCATCTGACGTGCCCGAGGTGGAGTAGAGTTTGCCCTGGTGGGTGGTAGCTTCAGGTTGGGCCTCGGTCGACCTTGCAGGGTGGTTTTTTGTGGTGTGGTCCCTGGCGTTCGGTCTCCGCATGCGGTCTGCTGATTGTCGGGTTGCTTCGGCTGCCACGGCTTCGGAGATGGCATCGGCGAAAGCGATGTTGCCCTTGGCCATCAACCGACTTTGGAGAACGGGGTCCCAAAGGCCGAGCATGATTCGGTCCCGCAGGGCCTCGTTCATATTGGAGAACTCGCATAGTCCTCCAAGGCGCCGCAGCTCTGTGACGAAATTACTGAAATTCTCACCCGACCAGCCCGACCGCTGGTCCCGCCAATAAAATTCGTGTCGTCGGATGAGGATGGGTACGGCTGGAGCATAGTGTTTCTGGAGTAATGGCTCGAGGTCAGCCCAGTCCATCGTGGTAGCATCGGCGGGCTTGGCTAGCACTTTTGCCATCTTAAACACTGCGGGCCCGCAGTGCGTTAGGAAGATGGCTCGTTTCTTCAGTCCCGTGGCATCTTTCAGGTTGTTGCATTCGAGGAACATGTGGAATCTGTCCGTGTAAGATTCCCAGTCCTCGCTGGCGGGGTTGAAGGGGGTTGGTGGCGCAATGCTGGCCATCTCGTCAGTTGGCTGGCTTCCGTCGGACACGTGCTTCGAGTCAGGATAAGGATCCCATCCTCGTCGCCAGTGTTAAGTCCATGTGGAAGGAAGCCAGGAGTCGGTGACTTTGTATCAGCTCTTTATTGAAGTCAGGAACCGAACTGGCTCTTAGAAAAACTTTGCGGCTTTTTATTTCCAAGCCGCGGCGGCCGCGGCCAATGGCACCACTTTGAATCTCCCGCGATTCGAATCTACCAATTGCGGGAGATTCCAAGTGAGCCAATCGGCGCGGCTCGCCTAACCAATCCGATCGCCCTGCGCTTTGGCCAATCAAAGTGTGGGGATCTCAAGAATTCAAATTAAGGTACAGAACAGTAGACATATGATCTCCATATGCGTTTAAAACAGTTCCTGGGAGATACAACGCTACTCCCCACAACCCTTCTCAACAGAGATCTCAGCAGGGAACGAAGCTCATTTTTTAACCACTCTTCCTCAGGCCTCTTTTGTCTCTCGTGATCTGGCCCAGTGGCAATCATAGCAAAATGCCACCGCCACAGCTAAACAAGACTGGAAACAGTCTGCAGGAAATCAGTAATTCCTGGGGTCTTCACTTTTGAACTGAGAGGTTGACAAGAAGACGACCTCATTATCACAGGCATTATCACAGACAAAAGGTCTGTTTCTTTTGCTTCCTCAGAGGTTCTTATGTGATTCTGCTCTTTCTTTTCAATGCAGATACTTTCTCCTGGCACAACGTATTAACGTGAACGTAACCAAATGAGTTGGGTCCCGAGTTTCATGAAAAGCAGTTGTGATCCATGGCATATCAGTTTCCAAAGCAATGTCTACAGGTCTACACCAAAAGGTCTACACCAAAAGAAATTTGAGTTTTTCTCAAGATAAGAGATGGATATTGTGGTTCGCCGGCAGCAGGTGCAGATGGCTAAGGTTTCAGAAAGCGAGGACTCAGAGGAGGGGGGCCTGCGTGTGAGGCAGGAATGAGGCCAGGACCATCAGGGAGTAGGATGCTGCCTTCAGAGATGGTAGAGGCTGGCAGCAGTGATGAAGAGGTCCCTGAGGAGCCTGTGCCCGGTGCATCTGCGCACAGGGCTGCTCGAAAGAAAGAGCAGCTGCAGCAGCACGGGCGACTCGGGAGTAAGGCTGCAAGGTGATGGCCCCTCTCTGAGAAGACAAAAGCCAGCTGAGAAACCGCAGTTCTTTGCAGAAGGCAAAGAAGTTTGATACTTTAGCCTGGTGGACATTAGGAATATCTGAATTGGTGTTTAGAGACTCTTTGATTTATTGTTCCATAACTTTATCTGGAATTCTTGGCAGCCTTGTAAAAACTTGGCAAGGCTCTTTCTTGTCAGAGCTAATTACTTGGAAGCTGCCTTTTATCTGTGAAGAAACAGGATTCATAAATTAAAGATTAAAAGGTTGTGCTGTTACCTTTGTCTCATGTTTGCTGGAACCAGGTTTGGGTCAGAACCGATGGATAAATCTTGGGTGGCCACTGGAATTCTACTCCTCTAATATGGCTAACACCAATAGATAAATAGATGATGCAGACAGACAGAAGAGAGATAGAGGTGATAGATATATGTGTATGTGACTACAGTATGCCAACAAAACATAGACGCTAACCTCACAATAGATACAAAAGCCATGAGTGGCGCATTGAGCCATGGAAAGAGTCACAAGACAAGATAGAAAGACCTGTGCATGGATTAGCGAACAAGCAAAAGTATACAATGTTATCAAGAGAGTCAAAGAATTGAAATGGTCCCATAGCAAGAAAAAATGATGGCAGGTGGGCCAAGTCAGTCGTAGAATGGATCCCACTTGATCAAAAGCATCCATGAAAGAGACCCAAAACAAGATGGAACGACCACATCAGCAAGTATGGCCGGCCCAACTGGCAAAAGAAAGCTCAGGACCATTTTGGTTGGAAACATGTGGAAGAGGCCTTCATCCTGTAGTGAACAGACAATGTCTAGAATGATTATGATGATACATACAATACATACATGCATATAGTGATGGCAGAATGTGTTTTAGAAAAAAAAACTGGTGATTTCTTTCCTGCAGGGCCTGCATTATCCACTTTGGCCATTTGCTAACCACAGCCTCTCATTCCATTTTGCAGGCCTTGCTTAGCTGCATTCAATATTGCACTTCATTTTATGTGTCCTTTAGGTCTAACCTTGAATCGCAGACCTTTCGTCACTGGTGCTGAAAGAGGTCCATGACAGCTTCCCCAGCCCCTCCCTGCCTGCCTTCATACTTTTTGCCAGCTGAAGGTTAACCTTCTCAGGTTTCACAAATGTTTCCTTTCCGCTTCTCCATCCATCACATACCTCCATTTTAGGCAAAATTGCTTCCTTGCAAATGTGCAAAGGGCGCCGCTGAGGGAAGGCTGAGGTTAACGGAGAACTTCAGGCTGTGCACAGATAGTCCTTGACTTACAGCCACAATGGAGACCCATTCTGTTGTTAAGTGAGTTTTGCCTCACTTTATGCCCTTTCTTGCCACAGTTGTTAAGTGTTAAGTTGTTAACTGCAGTTGATAAGTTAGTAACTCGGTTGTTAAGTGAACCTGGCTTCCTCATTGACTCTGCTGGGATTGTGTGACCTTGGGACATAAGTATGAACCAGTTGCCAGGCATCTGAATTTTGATCCCATGATCATGGGGATGTTGCAAAAGTCATAACTGTGAACAACGGTCATAAGTCAATTTTTTCTTTGCCATTGTAACTTTGAACAGTCACTAAACGAAGTTGAGAAGTACCTATAGAGATTTATTTCCTGCTCTGAATTACTCAATTAGAAAGTAAAACCTTCAGCAAAGGGGAGACCTAGAAACAGGGGTGGGCTGATGAGGGTTCACAGGAGTTCAGGCGATCCTATAGCTAAAAGTCTGCGGGGTTCGGCAACCCCCCAAATCCCACTCTTGGCTGGCCCCACCAAGATAAATGGCAAAGAAGCGACATCAAGTTGGCCATACTCACCCAGTCACATGACCACCCAGCCACATCCACCTGGTCACGTGACCACCCAGCCATGTCCACCCATCCAGTCATTAGGGCAGAGAACCCTTTGCTAAAAAATTTGAAGCCCACCCCTGCCCAGAATGACTCTCCATCCAATGACAATTTCCTTTACCTTCGCACCAGGAGAAAAATCACACAAGTCGCTTTGTATGATGGAGTCAGCCTGGGCCACCCTCTGCTACACCTAATAAAACAATTCCCAGGTTGGTCACCATCCTTCATGCCCCGGGGGTCACCTTGGAAGCAGCGAGGTGCTTCATGAAGGAAGGTAAGTATTCTGGGGGAAAGGAAGCCAAGGTGGAGGTGGAGTGGATGAATGACATCAAGGGGCATCCCCAGACAGTCACAGCAGGCCAAGCCTCTGCCTACCATGCCAGATGTTCTCTGCTCTTCTTCCTCCATGCTCTCTGCCGGCTGCATTCTTCCAGTGCGGTGCTGCCTCTCACTTCCCTAGGACTGCTTCTCATTTTTTAGAAGTCTGCCTTTGTTTACACTTGGCAGCTCATTTCTTGTGTGCATGTTTGTTTTCTGTGGTGCATTAAGGATGTCATGTTTGAAAACAAAAAGGTCTAGTTACTAATGAAAGACATGCTGAAGGGGACTCGAGCGGCCGGGCTGTGCTTTCCATTAGGGCTGCCTGCCACCCTGACGAGGAACCGCCCCTGATGAAATTTGTCAAGATAATCCAATTGCATTCCAGTCAAGATGTAAGTCTAGAGAGAGGGGTTAAAATATAATTGCGCTTATAACTACTAGGAAGAATATGAGGAGCTACTTACTGCTTTATGCCTTTCTGACTTCCTTTATAACTTCCTTTTTTAAATTCCTCTGTTTTATTTTCTTACTGCATTTTTAGCTTTTTCTGTTACTGAATTCTTTTTTGTTTACTCTGGTCTAATTTAGTTTGTACTCTTATTATTGCTATTAAAACTTTCAGTAACAATTATATTTGCATGTTTCTTCCTGCCTTGATTTACATTTAGTTATATACATTATTCTTTTCCTTTGGGGTGGGAACTTTGTTTGTTAGATGTTCTGGGTAGGTAGTTATTATATTGTTCAGTTTCAAGGAAAAAAACAATATGGATGAAACTTGCTGAAAGCATGAGAACATTCTCAAGCATGGAAAAAGGAAATACCCCCTCTCCAAGAATCTAATGTGACTCCAACCACAGAAGAAATAATGACCCTTTACAGGTGAAAGACTAAGTCATAATGAACTTGGTGTAAACTCTGAAGCAAACCTGGCTGAAGCCATCTTTTGCTGCCTCATAGTTGCCACAAACTCTGAGAGGGGGAAGGGAGAGGGTATGTAGATAGACTGGCTACCAGTCACAACAAAAAGTTTTCTTGTGGGAACCAAAGTCATCCCAACAAGTGGCAGTTGAAGGAGGAGAGGAGTAACCAAGTAGTCTGCCAGCTACTTTCATTGGACAATGTGACCAATGATATCTGGGGTGGGAAACATTTGTTCTTTTAATTAGGCTAAAACTGCAGGAACTTTTAGAGTTGATTTTCACTAGCTGTGTCGATATGATGTATCCAATAAACATGTTCTTTGAGGAATCTATTTGCCTCGGAGTTCTGCTTTTGATGGATGCGTTACTCAGAATGCTGACAGTAGATCAACCATCCTATATGTCTAGGTATTTGTCATGATTTATTTATTTTATTTATTTGTTTGTTTGTCAAACATGTACAAGATAACAAGTGTAGGTATGAACATAAACAAGAACAAAGGGACTAAATACAGATGAATGGGGACAGTAAGACAGGGACGGTAGGCATGCTGGTGTACTTATGCATGCCCGCTTTAAGGACCTCTAAGGAATGCGGTGAGGTAGACAGTTTGAAATTGAAGCTGTGAGGGGTTGGGGCTGTAAACACGGAGTCGAGTAGGCCATTCCAGGCATTGACAACTCTGTGGCTGAAGTCGTATTTTCTGCAATCGAGTTTGGAGTGGTTTACCTTGAGTTAGTATCAGTTGTTTTCCCGTATATTATTGTGGTTGAGGCCGAAGAAGTCATTGACAGGTAAGACATTGTAGCAGACACTTTTGTGTACTATGTTTAGATCAGACCACAGGCAGCGCAGTTCCAGATTGTCCAGGCCCAAAATTTTGAGCCTGGAGGCAAAGGGAATTCTATTGTGAGTGGAGGAGGAGTACATTTCTCAAGAAATATATCTGAACCCACTCAATTGTGACCATTGTAGGTATCTTGGAGAAATGAGCTCACCTGGATTGTGATTGGACAAGACTTCCAACTTTGCTTAGGTGGTAGGATAGCAGGTGCTCAGATGGAAGATTTCCTGGGAGAATTTTGATTGGCTATCAAAATAATGAAAACATGATCCCAGACAGACAATCTGGTTATGTTGCCATAGCCACCCAAAGGCACCTTGTAGAGGAGATGGACGGCATAAAAATGTAACAAATGAAATGAAATGAAAATAAATATTTCCTATTGCAATTTGCTCAGATACCATACTTGGAAATGTCCCCCCCCCTTCCTTTGATACAATCTGTGATAAATCTCAAGAACCTTTAGAAATAATTCATTTCTCTACTTTTATTACCCAAAGTCTGGGTTCATATATGCTGTTGATGCATAATACGGTTACTTGTGTTTGCCTTAGCATGCTGTGTAAACCCAGTCTTTGTGATTGGTCAATGGGGTTTATGGCTGAATGCAAAGCCCAGCACTGTGGCTTAGCCAACAAAGCATGTTAATGAGATTGAGGCTCAGAGTGGTCCTGCATCCAATCAAGTTGGCCAGATGGTCTACCATCCACTGTCCTGGCCAAGTGCTAACCACAACAAGTGTGAGGGCCCAGATATCAGAGGCAGGGGAGTTGAGGCATCAGGACTTCTGCCTGCCTCTTTTGTAAATAATTGGCTTCCCCCCACAGTGCAGGCGTTTCACTCTCAAGTGAAAGAAGCAAAATGATGTGAAGACTTCAAGAACACAGAAAGGTGGGACTGGTGGCCCAGGGTAACACTCTTCATTGCAGGCAAAAGATGGAAAATGGCGGCAAACAACACAATATTCTGCCCCATTGCACAGATGTACCTGCTTCCTGAGGAATAGAACAGAATAGGGCTGGAAGGGACCTTGGAGGTCTTCTAGTCCAGCCCCTGCCCAAGAAGGAGAATTTATATCATTTCAGATAAATGATTGTTTCGAGCCTTCTTAAAAACCTCAGTGATGGTCGGCCCATAACTTCTGAAGGCAAGCAGTTCCACTGGCTAATTGTCCTTATTGTTAGGAAGTTTCTCCTTAGTTTCAGGTTGCTTCTCTCTTTGATTAGTTTCCAACTATTGTTTCTGTTAAGTACTTGGACATGGGTCGGAGTAAATGGAGGCAGCCTCTGAATGTGAACTTTCAGCTCTTTATTGCATAGTGACTTCTCTGGACAACAACAGTGAACTCTGCCTTAAAAAGGCAACCCTTGTGAGAGTTGTCCAATAGCGAGCTATGAACGCTAGCTCTTTTAACCAATAAGAATCCTCTGTTAAGGGCCAATCGGATTCCTCAGAAATAACCAATCCGATCTGGCCGCCTAACAGCCAATCAGAAGTGCAGGGCCAGAACCCTGCACTTTACCTCAAGCTCATACTTTATTAACTATGGTACATACACAACAGTTTCTTGTCCTGCTCTCTGGTACTCTTCTTTGTGGCAGCCCCTCAAGCACTGGAATACTGCTATCATGTCTTCTCTTATTTTTCTTCTGACTTAGATTTGTAGCATTCCTTATAAATGAAGTTTGCAAGATATCCAGAGTATTTTAATATTAATTATGATGGTAGCATTTAATATACTGAGTTATTTCATTGTGAGACACTATAAAGAAGTCCTGGAACTTACATTTCTGGGTGTGTTGGTGTGTTTAATATAGATTACAATTGTGTGTGTTTATGCCTCGGACTGAATTCCATGCTCTAAATGGATCTTTATTTGGGATGAAGAAGGATTCAGTCATTCCACGTTGTGCGTACCCACATTGCAGCTGTGGTGAAATCCAAGCATATCCCCAAGACACAAGACACTCAGTGGATGATCTTAAATAGCACATAAGAGATGAATTCACAAGCTTTTTCAAACAACCACTATAAGAACGCAGTGTAGAATTTGCCATGTGAAGAAACATAATCTTCCTCTTAGGAGGCAGAATGCATTCCTCAGAGAACGAACTAAGGCTCGTTGGCTTCTTTAAAGCAATAATGTGGTCAAGATGATGATGGTTTCCAAATCCTAGAGAGTCATGAAACAGGGTCAGGACGTGCCTGGAGGGGTGCCTGAGAGCAGAGGAAGGAGAATGACTCACTCCCCAAGAGGGGAGCAACAGCAGTCTAGACCACCACCAAGCCAGACAAGGGAGCCACGAAGCCCCCTTTTCCTTCTGGGAGCACCTTCCCACCCTTCCCCCATCCTGCCCTCAGTGGCAGGTTTTGTTTACACCATATCCTACCACAGAGTCCTCAAACCAAGTTTCCTGGGCAAGTCAGAAGCATGCCGAATCTTCCAAGTCCCTGGGAGGTAAGCAAGAGCAATCAAACACGCTGGAGGTTGATGCTGGGTGACTGGAGATCACTGACAGGGCAGAGCAGATTCCTGGGGAAATCTGGGCCTTCAGGTTCATTGTGGTTAAAAAAAATTACTATCAGAAGATTCTGGTAGACTGCAAGAAAGCTTCTGGAAGACTGCAAGATCCTCCCCTTCATTCATGTTCTTCTATTCCAAAGAAAGTCACAAATGCTATGAGAAAGTTGAGAAAATCATAAGGCTGCAGGTGTAGTTGGTATAAAGGGAGAAAGATTGCACTGTGGATATGGTTTAATTGTGGGTAGCTGTGTGACTTCTTTAATGTATTGAAGGTGCCTGGGTGCCTCATCCAGCAAGGATGACCCAGTTCAGGACCGCTGCCATGGCCAGGGGACTTCTGCTGATTAGTGAATCTGTCTCCTAAGGCCCAGGTGCCACTTCTACCAAGGAAGGGCCAATGAGCAGAGGGGACCCTCAGGGACTCCTGCCAGTGGTGGCCTCTCTGAAAGGAACCTACAAAAAGTAGCAATGAAATCAGCCCACCACCACCACGAAAGTCCTCAAAGTTATACCAAGAGCAGGAACAATAAAATGTTATCCAAATAATGATTGTTGAAAAGAATCCTTTTTCAGATTTAGCAGGTAATTAAACATGAAAGGAAGTTCCTATCTGTGGTGCCTTCAGTCATCTCCTATCAGCAGAGAAATAGTTAGATCTCTTTCAGGAGAGACATCCCGGCTTTATCTTATCAACTAATTTTGTGAAAGCAAGGAAGAGGAGAGGAAGCTCAGCCTCCAGTTTCACTCTGCTATCTGGTCCTCAAAAGTGCATGACCCAGAGTCTGTTTGGGATGGGTTGAGAGATGAATTATGGCATCTAAATAAATAAATTCACAAAATACCTCCAAAAACAAACTCAGCTTTGAACAGCAGATTAAATCTTGATGATAAACAAAATAACATGGTTTAATCTTTTTAATATGACAAAGAAAAAAGCCAACTCGTTGATGTAAAGTTAATACATATTTTTCAAACCAAGATTTAAAATCAGGTGCAGCAAATTCTTTCCACAGAACTAAAGCAAACCTTTTGGCCCTGCACCAGGCACTATAAATGTTAAGTCGCAGGAATGAGACTCAGGACACCAGCATGATTCCAATCTGTTTTGCTTCCGTATAGGACTCTTCCGAAGAAACTGCGGCAGCCTTTGTTATAGTCGGGCTGCTCGCGGCAGTGGCCAGTGATGGCTCTTCAAATTCCCACCACCATGGGCCAACTAATTGCAGGTAAGTATGCTAATACATAACACTCCTCCCCACCTGGTCTGGTCCAACCAATCTGAGCCTTGCCTACCGTACATAATCACGTAGGTAGGCAGGGCTTTTATAGGTCTGACTGGACCTGTGCAACTCAGTCATGGGTTGGCCTCTGGACTGTTCAGATGGATCTGTTGTTCCTTCTGTCCATTTTCTTGGAAGCTCCTAGAAAGTTGAGTTGGCCATGCTGCTCCCACCAGGAATTGCCTGGCTGGTTGAGTTGGCCCGGCTGCTCCAACCAGGGACTGCTTTCCTGCTATCCTTCTGGACCTGTTCCTGTCTCCAAGACCTGCCTTCTTCCCTGGCCTCAGGTATATGTTTGCATTTCCCAACCGGGGCTAGTATTAGTAGTGGTTGTTGCGTAGTTGTCAGGGTTTGCTCTGTTATTTCTCTTGTTCGTGGAGGGTCTCCCCCTCCCTTCCTACTTGTGTTTTGTCTGTTTGAGGGGTCTCCCCTCTCTTTTCTGGTTGTGTTTTGTTTGCTTGAGGGGTCTCCCCCCTCTTTCCTGTGTTTGTTTTGTTTGCTTGAAGGGTCTTCCTTCTCCTCCATGGGTCTGTTTAGGTTTCCCTTCGTGGCTCTAGCTCTGAGCTGGTCTATGTGTCTCCTCCAGTTCTTCCTGTCCTCGGTGTCTACCCTGTATGAATGGGATCTGGTTATCTGGGTCACTTTTGCTGGTATCCACAATGGTTCCCCCATGAGATTTTTTGCATATATTGGGTCCCCTGTTTGAAATGTGCAGCAATTACTGGAGGAATCTGGTGATTTTTCTGGGCTATATGTGGGGTGTAGTCTGTCTAGGTGTGATCTTAGTTTCCTCTCCATTAGTAACTCTGCTGGACTTTTATTTGTTGTGGCACTGGGTGTCATGTGCTGAATGCTTATCTATCTTTTCTTGTATGTCCCCAGGCCCCAGCTTTTGTAATGTTTCCTTTGTGTAACGTACCATGCATTACGCCCGTCTGTTCGTGGCTGGGTGTCCTGGCACTGTCAATGAGTGCCTTATCCCATGTTGTGCTAAAAACTCCTCAAATATTGTTGCCATGAATTGTGGCCTGTTGTCAGATACAATTAGATCTGGCAAACCATGTGTTGCAAAAAGTTTTCTGAGCTGTCTAATGATGGCTTCTGTTGTGGTGGAGTGCATGATGCTTACCTCTAGCCATTTGGAGTAAGCGTCTACAACTATTAAAAATGTATGTCCTTTGGTTGGGCCTGCAAAATCAATGTGTAATCTTGACCATGGTCCCCTTGGTGTTTCCCATTCATGTTTTGGTGTTGGGGGGTATTGGCCTAGATTCCTGGCAACGTTTGCATGTTGCCACCCAGTCCCCTATTTCCATATCCATCCCTGGCCACCATACATAACTTCTTGCCAGGGATTTCCTTTTTACAATACCTGGGTGTCTGTCCCTCATGTAACAATTCAAGTAGGTGTTTCCTTAAAACATCCGGTATAACCACCCGATCTCCCCATAGTTCGCACCCCTTTAGCATTGAGAGTTCTGTTTGTCTATTCCAGAATGGTTTGGCGGTTTCGTCACTCTCAGTTTCTGGCCATCCTTTTCCTACCCAATTTAAAATCCGCACCAGGGTTTTGTCTCTAGCTGTTTCCCTAGCAATGTCTGCTGCCATCACGGGTAGGTTTTCTAATGTCTCTATTTGTAGTGTAGATGTGCTTGGTGCTGGATTGTCTTCTATGTCAGGTAGAGGGCAATGGCTAAGCACATCAACATGATTTATATCTTTTCTGGGTCGGTAGGTCAGTTTGTAGTTATAGGCAGCCAGGAATTCTGACCACCTTGTCATTTGTGGTGATAATATATTGGGTATAGCTTTGTTTCCTGCGATTATGCCCAGGAGTGGCTTGTGGTCTTTGATTAGTGTGAAGGTTCTCCCGTAGATATATTTGTGGAAATGAATATATTTTATTCCGGTGACAGTGGTCAATGCCTCTTTGTCTAGTTGACTGTAGTTCTGCTCCAAGTTTGACAGAGTCTTTGAATAGAATGCTATGGGTGGTATGTGGGTAGTACGTGGCTGAGTACAGCACCAGCGCTGAAAGGTGATGCACCACAGGTTAGTGTTATTGGAAGTGTCTCACTGTATTGTATTAATACATGGTCTGATGCGATCAAGTTTTTTATCTCTTGGAATGCCGTTTCTTCTCGTTGCCCCCAGGACCAGGTTGCTTTCTTGTCAAGCAACCTGTGTAGTGGTTCCACAATGGTTGCTTTCTGCAGTAGGAATATATTATAAAAGTTAATGAGTCCTAAGAAAACTTGTAGATCAGTTCTGTTTGTGGGTCTGGGGGCTTCCTTGATTTCTCTGACTTTATTTTCAGTGGGGTGGATTCCTTTGTTGTCTATAAGGTATCCCAGGAATTCAACTTTGCTGGTGGCTAATTGGCATTTCTCCTTTTTTACTTTTAGTCCCGCCTCCTTGAATTTGCCTAGGACTTCCCTTAGGCAGTCACGTAGTTGTTCTTTGTTCCTGGCAGATACCAGGACATCATCAAAGTATGGTACCACCCCTTTTATCCCTTGCAATAGGCGTTCCATTAAGCTTTGGAACAACGCTGGAGCGATGCTGACACCAAATTGTAGTCTGTTGCATTTGAATGCCCCCTGTGCATCACGATTGTCTGGACTTCTGCTGTTTTGGGGTCAATGGGCAACTGTTGGTATGCGTGCGAGGTCAAGTTTCACAAAGATTCCCCCCCTCCGGAATGTAATAGATGCTGTACCACTCGAACCGGGTATGTACTTTGTTGGAGCACGTGGTTAAGGGTTGCTTTATAGTCCCCGCAGATGTGCACCAATCAATCTGGTTTAATTGGTGTAACAATTGGAGTTTCTCACTTAGCGTGGTCAATTGGTTCTTAAACTCCTTGTGCGATGAGTTTATCCAATTGCTCATCCATTTTTGGTTTTAGTGCAAAAGGAACCCACCTTGCTTTTAGTCTTATGGGGGCTATATTTGGGTTTAGACTAAAGGAAATCGGGGACCCCTGATTCTTGCGCAATTCTCCATCGAATATGTCTTGGAATTCTTCCATCAGGTTGTCTTCCCACTCTGTTTTGGTTATGCTGTTTATTCCTGTGACCTCGATTCCTAATGGTGCAAACCATTCAAGTCCCAATAGGCTGGGTCGATTCTGGTCGATTCTGGTTAATGGAAGAATTCTGGTGTATTTTTTAATTTACCTTGAATTTTCTGGTACCTACAAAAGGGATTGTGTTCCCCTGGTAGTCTTTCAGTGTTAGTGTTTGTTTTTCGAGTTCTTCCTGGCTCATGTCTGGTATCAGTCTTTTTATGGTGTTCCACGATACCATTGAAAAGTATGAGCCTGAATCCACTTCCATCCGCCACAGCTGGCCTTCTATGGTGACCTGGACATATACTTTCTTGGCATTTGTCATGTTGGAATGTCTGATGGTCACCATCTGGTTTCTTTCTTCCTTTCTGTTGTTTGTTTCTTTCCCTTGCCTGCTTCTGTTGTCTTGGTTCCAATGGATCCCTTTTTGTCTTTCTCTCTCTTGGGGGGAGGTGTTCCATCTTTGTCTAGGTCCGTAGTTCTTTCTTGCTCGGCATGCCCTAACAATATGTCCCCACCATTCACAATGTTTGCAGATGGTATCTAGGAAACAGCACTTGGAACGTGGATGGTTTCTCTCACAACTGGCACAACGAAATTCTCTCCTTTTTCTGTTCCAGTCCTTTCTGCCCTGTTCTGCCCGGAGTTGATTTACCCCTTCTTCTTCCTCATTGTCTTCTAATAGGGACTCAATGTCTTCATGGTGGGTTCTGGCAGTATTTTGGGGGGTCTCCGGTGTTGCTTTGTTCATCTTCCACATGGCGGCCGCCGATTTCTGCGTTGCTTCTGCTATGATAGCTTCCTCTATTGCTTCTTTTAGCATTATTTTGGGTTTTGTTAATAATTGGCCCTGGAGTGTAAGGTCTCTCAGTCCCAGGACCACTTGGTCCCTCATGGCTTCATCCAAGTTTAGGAATTCACATGCTCCAGCGATGTCCTGCAGCATTGCAATGAAATCGCCGATGCTCTCGCCTTCTTTTTGGTCACGCCAATAAAATTCCTGTCTTTTGATTAGGCAGAAGATGGTTGGTGTGTAGTGAGCCCTCAGTAATTTTTCCAGGTCTGGCCAGGCCATTGTTTTCATGTCGGTGGGTGCTGCTGATGCTTTGGCCATCTTAAATACCGCTGGACTGCGATGGGTTAGGAATACGGCTCTCTTCCTGTTTTCGGATATATTATGGAGGTTGCTTCCTTCAAGGAACATGAGGAATTGGTCGATGTATGATTCCCAGTCTTTGGTTGCTGGATCGAACAGTGCGGGTGGCATGTTGTTTCCAGCCATGTCGCCTTGATGCGTTGCCAGTGTTTGTCGGTCACCATGTGCTCACTGGTTCCCTTTGTCTCAGTATCCCACCTTCATCGCCAGTGTTAAGTTGTGGGAATGAGGCTCAGGACACCAGCATGATTCCAATCTGTTTTACTTCCATATAGGACTCATCCGAAGAAACTGCGGCAGCCTTTGTTATAGTTGGGCTGCTCACAGCGGTGGCCAGTGATGGCTGTTCAAATTCCCACCATCACAGACTGACCAATTTCAGGTAAGTATGCTAATACATAACAATAAATCCAATTCCTTTGCCATTTGTAAATTCCAGACTTTCAATACATAGTTCAAGACAATATTGGAACCTTATTTTTTCTTCCCCAAGGCACCAATATTCAATCAAAATGGGACAATCTCAAAAATGTCTGTGGGTCATCCAACAAATGCTTTCTCAATGTCACCTGGGATATTTCCAGACCACAGAAAAGAACTGGATGTGATTAAGATTATAAGGCGCCTATTTCATATTATTCAAAACTCTAACCCGCTGGTTTATTAAAAGACAGCAGGCCAGCTCCTCACTCTAATGTCCCTACAATTCACCACTTAATTGCTTCAGTGGGTCTTCTTCTACAACCTGTGAAAAATGAAAGATTGATGTGGAGACATCCAAACACCTTCCTATTTTTCAATATAGAACATAGAATAATAGCATTGGAAGTGATTTTGGAGGTCTTCTGCTCCAACCATCTGCTTGAATAGGAGACCCTATACCATTTCAGACAAATGGCTCCCCAGTACTCATAACTTCTGAAGGCAAACTATTCTATTGGTATATTGTTCTCACCATTAGGAAATTTCTTCTTAGTTCTAGGTTGTTTCTCTCCTTGATTAGTTTCCATACATTGCTTTTTGTCTTCTGATGTTTTGGAAAATAATCTGATCCCCTCATCTTTGTAGGAGCCCCTCAAATATTGGGCCACTGCTATCATGTCTCTCCAGTCCTTTCTTTTTTTTTTTTGGTTAGACTGGACATACCCAACACATAGACAACACATGGCTAATGTGTTCTGCCCAAATTGTATGGTCAAATGTTTTACTAGCTAAGTCCACTCTAATGAGGAGTAACTGATGCCATGGGAACAGGTCTCAACTGATCTTCTGGTATGAAGCCACAGGCTTCTGGGGATAAACACCATCCCTCTCTCTCATCCACCCTCTCGCATCCACCAATCTCCTCCTGCGTGACACATTCTGCTCTTCAGCAGCTTCCAATTTTCAGAGCACTGAGCCTTGAAAGACCATTCACTCTACCATTATCAATATTTTCATAGTTATTATTGGTGTAAAATTGCTTATGGACACCACTGATGTTCTCAGTTTTACAAGGTCAAACTCTGATAACAACAGTGGTGTACATAAGCAATTTTGCAAAGTTAAAGGAAACAGATTCTTAATAAAAGATGTAAAGAGGTTGACAAGGGGGAAAAAACAAAGAAAAGATAAAGAGCAGAGGAGGTCGCAGAAAACTGGAAAACTGCTATGAATCTGTAGAGATTCTCCATCCTCCAGGTCATGATTGTCCCAAAGGTGCTTTTTCTGGAGACAACTGGACTTTCTTGTTTTTTCTTTTGAAGATGTTTCACTTCTCATCCAAGAAACTTCTTCAGCTCTGACAGGATGGTGGGGAATGGAAGGATTTATATTCCTTGCAGACAGCTGGTCATTTGTGTGTAAGTCTGGAGCATGGATGCGAATGATGGAGACGAGCCGGTAGAAACAGTGAACTTCAAACTCTTTATTTACATATTGTGACAGCTCAAAATGGTGGGCTGCTATAGCCTTCCTTATATAGGCAACTTATTAACTATTCAACCAATAGCAAACCTGGAGTGCTAGCTCCGTTAACCAGTGGGAATGGCCTGTTAATGGCCAATCAGATGCTCCTGAATGGACCAATCCGATCCTGCCATGAATAGCCAATCAGAAGTGCAGGGCCAGAACCCTGCACTTGACTTCAAGCTCAAGATAACTTTATTGGTATTATTCATTCACAACACCCCTTTCCCCCAGCTTCTGCCCACGGGGTGTGGTTACATAGTCCTTAAGATAGGACAGCTGTTTTGTTAGTCTTTTCGATTTTCGCAAAGTGCCTGGCGGTTGGCTGCACTTCTGCTGAGGTAGATCGTTGTTTATCGGTAGGGGTGCCTCTGGTTCCGAGTTCATGTTCCCGTCATCACCAATATCACTGGCCACTCCCTGAGGTGAATTCACTCCAGTCCCTGGTTCCTGTTCCTGCGTTTCAGTCCCATTATCGGTTTCTTCAAAAAGGTTTCCCTCTAATTGCAATTTGCTTTCCTCTGTATCTCCCCCCCCCTCAGTTTGGTCATAAGGGAGTTCGGAAGTGCAAGACGGTAGCCGCGATCGTAGTTGATCTATGTGGCACTTCCAAAGTCTGTTGTCAGGGCACTGAACGAGGTATGATCTTGGGCCAGTTATGCAGATTACAGTCACTTCTACCCACAGCGGATCGCCCGATAAGTTTTTAGCGAATACTAAATCGCCTACCTGAAAGGTACGGCATCAGCCGCTGGATCCGAGTGGTTTTTCTGGTTCGTAGGCTGGGTGTAACCGATTGAGGTGGGAGCGGAGCTTTCATCCCATTAGCAGCTCGGCGGGAGTTTTGTTGGTGACGCTGTGAGGTGTGATGTGCAGTAGGAAAAGGATCCAGTTGATTTTCTCGTCAATGTTGTCGTAATCAATCTTTTGGAGAGTCTTTTTGACGAATTGTACCATGCGCTCAGCCCTACCATTGGCAGCAGGGTGTGCAGGTGAAGTGAGCGCATGTCAGATACCGCAGTCAGCCAGGTACTGTTCAAAAGACAGCGCGGTAAACTGGGGCCCGTTGTCAGATACCAGAACGCCTGGTAATCCGTGGGTTGCAAACGGTCTTTCCAGTCTTTTGATGACTGCGTGAGTGGTCGTGTTGCTCATTCGGTGAATCTTGAGCCAATTCGAGTAGGCGTCGATGGTTAGCAAAAATGCATGGCCTTTGGTCGGCCCGGCAAAGTCCAGGTGGATGCGGGACCAGGGTCCCCGTGGCATCGCCCATTCAGTTGGGGTTGCCTTTGGTGGAGCGTTGCTTACTTCTTGGCATCTCCTGCAAGTTTTAACCCACGATTTCATTTGTCTGTCGATGCCTAGCCACCACGCATAGCTTCGTGCGAGGCCCTTCATGTGCACGATGCCAGGGTGGCCATCGTGCAAGGTTCTTAGCAATGTCTGTTGCAGTTGTTCCAGGATAACGACTCTATTGCCCCAGATGACACAGCCCTTCTGCGAGAACAACTCTGTTTGACGACTTTTGAATGGTGCAAACTCGTCTGGTACTTGGTCCAATGGCCATCCACGTTCCACCCATGTGAGGACTCGTGCTAAGATGGGGTCGCATTTTGTTTCTCTCGCGATGTCACGGGCAGTTAATGGCGGCATGTGGAGTGTCTCGATCTGCAACGCTGTCATCGTTGGTGCAGGATCGTTGATAGTTTCAGGGAGCGGTGTATGGCTCAGCGCGTCGGCGTGGGGAATGGCTTTACCGGGACGATATTGTAGTCGATAATTGTAGGCAGCCAAGAATTCTGACCAGCGGGTCATTCTGGGAGAAAGTATGTAGGGAGTTGGCTTGTCCCCAGCGATGATCCCCAGCAATGGTTTGTGGTCAGTTACAATGGTGAAAACCCAGCCGTACACTTACTCATAAAATCTTTTAACAGCTGATACAATTGCCAGGGCTTCTTTATCGATCTGCCTGTAATTTTGCTCGGTTTTTGAGAGCGTCTTTGAGAAGTAAGCAACAGGGGCTTCGTTACCGTTAGGTAACACATGGCTCAAAATGGCACCCACTCCAAAAGGCGATACATCACATGTAATGTTTATTGGAAAAGTCTCATTGTACTGCATTAGTACGGCGTCCGAAGTCAGTAGTTTTTTCACATTACGGAACGCTTGTCTTCTTTGTGACCCCATACCCAAATTGATTTTTTATCTAATAGATGATGTAAAGGTTCAGCGACAGTCGCCTTGTGTGACAAGAATACATTATAAAAATTGATGAGGCCTAAGAACGCCTGGAGGTTGGTCTTGTTCTGGGGTCTGGGAGTGTTTTTTATTGCTCTTAATTTGCTATCGGTAGGGTGAATACCCTGACTGTCAATTAAGTACCCTAAGAATTCAACACGATTGGTACATAGTTTGCACTTATTTCTTTTGACTTTCAAGCCTGCTTCCTTGAATTTTCATAATACCAGTCTTAAATGCTCCCGTAAGATTTTTGGAGTGGGGGCGGCAATGAGCACATCGTCAAAATAGGGGACAACGCCCTTGATCCCCTGCAATAGTCTCTCCATTTGGCTCTGAAAGATCCCCGGGGCCACACTGACTCCGAATTGAAGCTGTGTACACATAAAGGCACCTTGGTGTGTTACGACAGTCTGTGCCTGTGCCGTTTTTCCATCAACCGGCAATTGCTGATGAGCCTGAGCTAAGTCTAGTTTAGCGAAGACTTTTCCGCCCCCCAGGGAATGGAGGAGGTATTGTACCACCGGCACCAGATATGGGTTCTGTTGCAGGGCGTGGTTTAGGGTGGCTCGGTAGTCCCCACAAATTCTAATGGAGCTGTCCGGCTTAACTGGTGTCACAATCGATGTTTCCCATGGGGAGTGGTCAATTGGCTTTAAGACTCTCTGGGCAATCAACTTATCAAGCTGCTCATTGATTTTTGGCTTTAGAGCGAACGGAACTCAACAAGGCTTAAGGCGGATATGAGCTATCTTTGGATTAAGGCCAAAGGATATCGGGGTCCCCTTGTACTCACCTAGCTTTTCCTCGAAGACGTCCCTGAATTTGTGGGCGAGGTCTTCCTCCCAGTCACTGCCGCTGATTCGGTTAATGCCAGCCACTTCAATACCGAGTGGTGCGAACCATTGCAGGCCTAACAGACTAGGCCGGTCCCTATCGATCGCCATCAGGGGTAAGTACGCCGTGCGGTTCTTGAATGCAACCCGGACTCGACTGGATCCTGCAACTGGAATTCGGTTCCCCTGGTAGTCCTTTAACACGAGCCATTGGAATTGAAGGTCTTGGCGCCAGATAGTGGGGATGAGTTGCTTGACGGTCTTCCATGAGACCATTGAAAGAGACGATCCCGAGTCAACTTCCATTTGGCAGGGCCAAATGGAAGATTTTCAATGTTCACGTTGACCCAAATTTTCTTAGCATCTAGTGAAGAGGCATGGCCAATAGTGAGTGTTTGGTGGGCCTCTTCCCGTCTCGCTAGACGATTCATGGGTTGGTTTCTGTAGGAGTGGTTTACTGGTTCTCGCCTTATAGGGCGATTCCCTGTCGATTGGTGGAGATTGGTTCCTTTCAAGTTCTGGCTGGGTCCGAGGAGGCTTCTGCAGACCCGTCCGATGTGGCCTCGTTTCCCGCACTCGTGACAGAGCGCGTCGTGGAATTTGCAGTCGGAGCAGTAATGGTTGGCCCCGCAGCCAGCGCACGGTTGCTGGGACTTCGGGTAACGGTCCCGATCGGACCGCAGGCGATGGACCTCTTCTTTGTCGCTGTCTGACGATGAAGAGAGGTCCTCATGGTGGGCCGTCGGTAGCTGCCCTTCTGTGTTAGGTGAAACTTTGCCGGCCGGTGGGTGTGCTGGAGCGTGATTTCGGCATAGTTGGGCAGCTGACTTCTTGGTCTCCTCTGCTGCTGTAGCTTCAGCTATGGCGTCTTTAAGGGTGATGTCGCCCTTTGCCATTATTTTGCTCTGTACGTTTAGAGCATCTAGCCTGAGGACTACTCGGTCTCTCAAGGCTTCTTCTAGGTCAGTGAAATCGCAAAGGCCTCCCAAGTTCCGGAGGTCTGCAATGAAATCGGCGACGCTTTCTCCTTTCCGCTGGTTTCTTTGATAGAACTCGTGTCGTCTTACGAGCGTTAGAACGGTTGGTGCATAGTGGGCCCTTAGTAGCGGTTCGAGGACATCCCAGTCCATGGCCTTCGCTTCCGCCGGTTTCGCTAATGCCTTAGCCATTTTGAATACCGTCGGGCTGCAGTGCATTAGAAATACCGCCCGTTTCTTCCCGGGTGTGGCATCCTTCAGATTATTCATTTCCAAAAACATTTGAAAATGATCCATGTAGGACTCCCAGTCCTCTTGAGCTGGATCGAACGGAGCGGGTGGTACGCCGCCGCCAGACATGGTTCCACCATTGTGCACTTCAGCCACGTGCTTAGTTGTCTTAGTTGGCTCTGATGTCATCCAATCCCACCCTCATCACCAGTGTTAAGTCTGGAGCATGGGTGCGAATGATGGAGACGAGCCGGTAGAAACAGTGAACTTCAAGCTCTTTATTTACATATTGTGACAGCTCAAAATGGAGGGCTGCTATAGCCTTCCTTATATGGGCAACTTATTAACTATTCAACCAATAGCAAACCTGGAGTGCTAGCTCCGTTAACCAATGGGAATGGCCTGTTAATGGCCAATCAGATGCTCCTGAATGGACCAATCCGATCCTGCCATTAACAGCCAATTAGAAGTGCAGGGCCAGAACCCTGCACTTGACTTCAAGCTCAAGATAACTTTATTGGTATTACTCATTCAAAACAATTTGCATCCTTTTAGAGGGTCATTGAAGCACTTGGAGGTTTATCTGTGTCCTCAGGGTCACCTGAGTGTGTAAATGGTTCCTGTAGCCTGCAATTGTTCATCTGGAAATCTATTTCTACTCCCCCACCATTCCAAGGGTGATCATCCCAAATTGTATAGCTAAAAGTCTGTAGAGATTCTCAGACATCCAGGTCATAGCTGTCCCAAGGTGCTTTTTCAGGAGGCAGCCGGATGTCCTTTTTTTTTTTTTTCCTTTTGAAGATTGTAGAGCCAATGAATGGGAGACTTTTATGAAATTGGAGTCTTCATTGCCATCAATTCTAATATATGACAAGCATCTGTCACTCTGAGGAGCTGCTCTTTAATACAAGCCTGGGGAAGCTGAAGCTGGTGTGGGATTCACATGAGTCACTTCCCCCACCTCAATGTGTATTTGGGGGGATGAGTATTCAAGCCAACTAATTCATTTCCTATTCATCCCCCAATCCTAGGCCTGACAGGACAGGACAGCAGTGGCTGCATTCTCTGCCCCCTTCCAAGCAGCCATGCAAAGAGGAAGAGCAGCTACCAGGGCAGGGATGGTGTTGCATGTGAGAACAATTCCTGTCAGGTATATTGCTCAGCTTCTTGTAAATCTCAGCTTCCATCAACAGCTCCTGTGACCACAGGTGAGAACCCATAACAGAATTCAGGATTGGGTGGGACAATTAGAATAGAATAGAATAGAATAGAATAGAATAGAACAGAACAGAACAGAACAGAACAGAACAGAACAGAACAAACAGGAACAGGAACAGGAACAGGAAGAGAAGAGAAGAGTTGGAAGGGACTCTGGAGGTTTTCTAGTTCAACCCCCTGCACCCGTGTTGGAGTATTCACAACTTCTGGAGGCAAGTTGTTCCACTGATTAATTGTTCTCCCTGTCAGGAAATATTTCCTTAGTTCTAGGTTGCTTCTCTCCTTGATTCGATTTTTGTTCTGCCTTCTGCTCTCTCTCTCTCTCTCTCTCTCTCTCTCCCCTTCCCTCCCTCTCTTTCTTTTCAGCATCCTGGGATGGAAACCAACAAACCTGAACTGGTTTAGAGCAGGCAGATGTTCTTTGACCAATTCCTCACATATTTTCACCTGCATTTCTCTTCTCATAGTGCTGCTTTTGGCAGGTTGGGCTATTTTTATCTTTTGCATTAAAAAAAAAGTTGCAGAAAAGGAATTAAGTAATTCTGCTAAATCCCTGCTGCTCGTCACCTCCTTGCCATCATCTTCCACTAGACTAATGGATCAACCATTTCACTGATTTCTCTTTTGCTTCTTGCATATCAACGGAAAGGGTTTCTTTTGTTATTTTTCGCATAGACAAGTCTTAGCTCATTCTTAACTTTCCCAAACCCATCCTTGCAGATTTATGCTGTTTGCTGGGATTTTGCTCTAGTTACAAGCTCCTCTTTCCATTTTTTTTTATACTTGTCCTGGTCAAAGTGTTCTTTTGCAACCATGCTGGTCTTATCAGATGTTTCTTGATTTTCTTTTTCCGTGGTATTGATTTTGTGTCTTTATTATTTTATTTTCCAGAGTTTCCCAAATACCTTGAACTGTTCTTTCCTGTTCACATTTCCATCCATGGAATCCTTTTTATTCTTTCTCTTAGTTTATTGTCATTCTCTTAAAATCCAGAACACCAGAATTTAATCTGATTTCTAATTAATTTAAGGTTATAATCCCATGAGCATATGTGTCCTTAATTTATTTTTACTTTATTCATTTATTAAATTTGTTTGCCACCCATCTTGCCATTAAGCAACTGTCGGCATCTTACAACATTAAAATGGAAACATAGATATACGAATAAATACATAAAATCACATTAAAACTACAATACAAGTTATAAATTAATCCACTGTTAACTTTCCAAAATCCAAATTCTAAGCACTCTTTTCAGTTTAATACCAAAAGTAATAATTTTCCAAAGCTTTAAGATTGTTCTTGAAACTTATTTCTTATTTCTCAAGGAGAAGGCAATTCACTCAGTGACTGCAGCAACACTTGCTGGTCTGAAGGGTCCTAATATATCCTAATATTTCTGAAGTAATAATAATAATAATAAAAAACCCAAAATCCAAAGTGTTTAAGAAATGAAGCTTGATTGAGCCTTATGTCCTTCTATACTGCTGCACAGTGCTTTGCAGCCCTCTCTTAGCAGTTTACAGAGTCAGCATGTGGCCCCCAACAATCCAGCTCCATGCAGATAATTCTGGATTCTTTTTATTTTTCCTCTCCTCATTTTTTTATCTTAATGAATGTAATATATGTACATTCTTTCTTTGGTATCCCCAATGAATTGCTTTTTTTTTTTTTGTTAGAATTTACCAATACAGTTTAAAAAAAAAAAAAAACTAACCTATGATCAACATGGACATGCCTTTCTCATGTACTACTCCCAATCTCCCATGCCCTGTGCTTTTGCTTTTCATGTTTTCTTTCTTATTGCAGAATTTTACATTTCTCTCTGTTCAGTTGCATTCCATTCATTTCAGTCTTTTAAAATCTTCCTTCTCTCTTTTAAAGAATTAGCCACCTCCCAACTTTGTATTATCTGTATATTTGACAAGCATCCCCTTAGCCCTCATACAAGTCATAGATAAGGTGTTAAACAGGATGAGAACTGCCAAAGACAGATTCTGGGTTGCTCCACTCAATACTTTCTTTCAAGTTGAAAGGGAACTGCTAACCAGCATTCTTTAGGTGGGTCACTCAGCCAACCACAAGTCCATCTATCTTATAATAGCATCATGTAAACCATGTTCAGCCATTTTATTGAAGCAAATATCATGTGATACTCAGGTATATTATGTCTATAATCTTCTTCTGATCAAATAAGCTAGAATCACTTTATCTCGAAAGAATGACATAAGATCTATCTAGCAGAAATGGTGACAAACTTCTGCTGGCTCCTGTTAATTATAGCATGCTTATCTAAACACTCCCTGTTGTTTGATCATCTGTTCATGCAGCTTGCTCAATATAGGCATCAAGCAAATGGGTCTGTAGTTTTCTAAGTCCTCCGACTCTCCCTTTTTGAAGAAGTGGATGACATTTGCTGTCTTCCAGTTTCCTGGGTCCTGGCTGGGCCACTAAAAGTTCACAAAGTTTGCTAAGAACTCTTTCACAATATCCTCTGCTTGTAGGCACCCTGGATGAAGGTGAATCCTTGTGGTCCCAAATTTGTTTGAGTTTCTTTAAATTAGCTATTGACCATCTCCTTCTCTGTCCCAAGCTGTAGTTTCTTCCTTCCCAAGGCAACACATTGATTAGTCAGGATGAGTTGCAAAGGAGGAGTTGGGCAGTTCAGACTTCCCACCAGCACCCATTACTTCTTCTTCTTTGTAATCCTCTTTGGCTTGCTTTTAACTTTGACCTACACCCCAAATCCTTGTTTTAGCATCTCTTATGGCTTACTTGGACCCATTCTGACACAGTTCTGACACAATTCCCAAACTTTCTGGAGACTACTGTACATTCTTATTTTATTATATCCTCCACTTTCCATATATGTCTCTGTTCCTCTGTTACATTTTAGAGACCTCTGCATATTTAGATTTCTTCAGTTTTTCCATTTTGCAGAAATAGTTTGCAATTGAACCTTTAATATTTCATTTGATAGGAATTCCATTCCTTCCCAGATATTTTCTCTTTCAAGATATCAAGCCATTGTATCAAACTTCCCTTCCCTTCCCTTAGAGTGAATCAAAAACCACTTTTCTCATCATACAGTTTTGACTCTTCTCGATCCCTCCTATCATGAATTCAAGGACAACATAATCACCCTCCTTCAGAATGTCGGTCCTCTTCACCTCTTTAATCAGCTCCTACTTGTTGGTGAGAAATACTTTTTTCTTTTGCCTTCTGATATATAAAGTTGTCAGTGGGAGAAGAAATAATTTGATGGGATTCTAATACTTTTCAAAATAATTGTTAAGATATTTGAAATTCCCCATTATAAGTATGATGTGGCTATCAGAAAGGTTCTCACACAAAAAGATTTCCAAAAGATGAGACTATTTGTAGCTCAGGGTTGAACTGTCCCATCCTAGGTGCTCTCTAAACGTGGTTGTCCTCTTGCATACATTTCATGACCCAATTAGGTAACATCATCAGTGCAATAGCAAGCTCAGACAGCACCAAGGACCCCACAGAAGATTTGCTTCTGTATAAGAAGAGGAATGAGAATCTCTGTCAAATTTTCAAGGTTCTGTTGTTAAATCTGGCAATAATGGAGTCATAGTAGTTCCAAAGAGGTCTGTTTTCTCGACTATAGAGTAAACTCAAAAAGCTAACATAATACTCTGATTTCTGAATTTCAGTAAGTGTATTATTTTCCCTTTACAGGTAATATATCATGCTCACCATTGTTGTGGGATCTATTCATTATGAATAATTTGTAGCTATCACAAATCATTCTATCCAGTTTCAGTGATGCCTATCATATCAAGCTTATCTTCCTGAGTTGGTTCTCTCTGTTTACTTCATGCACTCCTTGCAATGGTGTAGAAACAACAGAATCTTGAGTGACATTGTCTCCTGGCACCTCTGGAATAGTGGTCTGCAAAATTCTTAATTCCTACTATGGCCTCCTGCTTTGTGTGTGTGTGTGTGTGTGTGTGTGTGTCCGTCCTGCTTTCTTGGACCCAGTCCTTGTCTGAATATTTAGTTCTGGGCTTTTATCAGTCTCCCATCTGTTCTAGATGAATGCCCTCCTGAAGAGACTGGGGGATATTTGTGAAACTCTCTTCACAATGTTTATAAAATACAGGAAGATCTCTTCCTAGGCGTCCTTTGTGAAAATAGCAGAGGCCATTATTGTTGGATCCAAATCTCACTCAACAGCTTCATCTTTATAGCCATTTATCAACTTCTGTTTGGTCTTCTTGTGCCATGGCCCTGAACTGCAAGGATTGACAGAAAAGGTTCCTGCACTTTTAGTTCCTTTACCTTCCTTCCCACAGTCTTGTCAAGCAAAAGAGAAATCAGGGGATCCAGGCAGTTCAAATGGGTATAAAGATTTTTTACAAGCTCTTAAGCTCTTCACAAGGATCTGAACTACTAACCATCAAAGCAATTTGGTGATAGATAAAGAATTCAAGGCAGGCTGGACTTAGATCTCTTATGGATGTGAAGAGACTATGACTAATGACACATTTGGCTCAGCCTGGTCATCTCCTACATATCTCATAATATCCAGAAATTCTTTGGAAATCTCTTCTGTCTGTATCATTTTCCTTCACATGCTCCAAAAAGAAAAGCTAATTGGGGGAGTTGAATGGTTTTGGGAAGAAGGCTTGTAAGCTGCACAGTCACCTCTAGGCAAAATGAGTTGCAAACAAACTTAATATACAAAATAAATGAATGTTTTTGCCACTGCCTGGATACCAGCACCTGGAAAACAGCGTACCATCTGGGATGACATGTAGGGTTGGTACACACAAAACATGTAGCAGGGAATTATCTGCAAACACCACCTGCCCCTTTTTCCCAGAGAGGCTCCTGGATTTCTTCAATTTGTGGAGGTCCAAGTGTCCTTACAAAGTGTACAAGGCCCTCACTTCCTCAATTAATGTCTAGATCAGTGTTTCTCAACCTAGGCAACTTGAAGATGGGTGACTTTCAACTTCCAGATTCAATTTGCCAAGTTTGAAAAACACTGATCCAGAAGATTCTACTTCCTGACCTCCACAGGCACAGATTGCTTTCTCGTTATCTTGCTTCTTGGGGTCACTTTTTTCCATGTGTCATTTACCATTTTTTCTTGTCCTCTCTCTTCCTCTGCTGAGAGTTCATGCCTTCCTTGATGCATTTCAGGGGAGCAACCCTCTCCTTACATCTCTTCATGTCCTCTTCTTAAAGGAACACAGGCAGCACTTACAGCAGGCGTGGTTGGGTCCTCTTCAGGTAGGAGGACAAAGAATATACACAGCTTACCAGTCACAATGACTTCCACTGCTGTCATAGGCTTATAGAATCATAGGGTTTGGAATGGACCTTGGAGATCTTCTCGTTGAATCCTCCTTCCAAAGCAGGAATCCTTATACCCTCCTGGACAAATGGATGTCCAATCTCTTCTTGAAACCTCCAGTGATAGAGCACCCACAACTCCAGGAGGTAAGCTGTTCCACCGATTAATTGTTCTTATTATCAGGAAATTACTTCTTGTTTCCAGATTGAATCGCCCTCTGATGAGCTTTCACTGGTTGCTTGTCCTCAGGTGCTTTGGAAAATAAATTGATGCCCTCTTCCCTGTGATAGCCCTTCAAGTTCTGGAAGACAGGCATTGTGTCTCACCCAAGCCTTCTCTTCATTAAGTTAAATATACCTAGTCTCTTTAGCCATTCATCATGTGGTTTAGCCTCCAGACCTTATATCATCTTTGTTGTTCTACTCTGCACTCTTTCTAGGATCTCAGCATCTGTTTTTGTATTATGATTGCCTGAACTGGATGCAGTATTCCAAATATGAACTCATCAGTGCAATTTAGAGCAGGACTACTTCTTCCTGTGATCTTGATGCTATTCCTCTGTAGATGCAGCCTACCTAAAACTGTGTTGGCTTTTTTGGCAGCTGCAGCACACTGCTGGCTCATATTTAAGAGGTTGTCCGCTTGGACTCCTAGATCCATCTCGCAGTTACTGCTATTGAGTTATTAACTGTGGCTATTACAGTTGGTTCACTAAAGAGAGAAGATGGTAAGGAAGTAACAGGCAACAGAGAGAAAGCAGAACTGCTTAACTCATTCTTTGCATTGGTCTTCACACAAAAAGAAACTATAGCTCAACCCACCAAAAACATAACTGTAAAAGACAGACCAGAAATAAAAGTTAAAATAAGCAGAAAAAATAGAAAGAGAACACCTGTCTGATCTTGATGAAAACAAATCACCGGGGCCTGATGGATTACATCCCAGAGTTTTAAAGGAGCTGGCAGAGGTCATCTCAGAACCACTGCACTACATCTTTAAAAAATCCTGGAGCACCGAGGAACTACCAGAGGACTGGAAAAGAGCTGATGTGGTTCCCATCTTCAAAAAAAGGAAAAAAAAAAAACAGACCCAGGAAACTAGACCAATCAGCCTAACATCAATACCCGGGAAGATACTGGAAACGATAATAAAAAAACAGATCTGCCAACATCTAGAAACAAGTAAAGTAATAACTAGCAGTCAGCACAGGTTTGTTAAGAACAGATCATGCCAAGCCAATCTTATTTCATTTTTCAACAAAGTGACTAAATTAGTAGGCCAGCAAAATACCGTGGACATAATATATTTAGATTTTAGCAAAGAATTCGACAAAGTAGACCACAACATACTTAGTAAGGTAGAAAAAGTGGAATAGATAGCACCACCACAAGATGGACTTGCAACTGGCTGACAAACTGTAGTCAACAAGTAATCCTTAATGGGCCTAAGTCTACATGGAGTGAAGTAAGCAGTGAGGTGCCACAAGGTTCTGTCTTAGGCCCAGTTCTCTTCAATATCTTCATTAACGACTTAGATGAGGGAATAGAAGGGGAACTTACCAAATTTGCAGATGATACTAAGCTGGAAGGAATAGCTAAAACCCAAGAAGATAGGCTGAAGAATGAGCCAGATGGATCTTGACCAGTGGTGGAATTCAATTTTTTTTTACTACCTGTTCTGTGGGCGTGGCTTGTGGACATGTGACTGGGTGGGCGTGCTTGGTGGTCATGTGACTGGGTGAGCATGGCCAACTCAATGTCACTCACATCAATGGGTGCCTCACCTGGCCCCTCCCCTCCCAGCCATTCCATGTCACCCAGCTTCAACTTATCTATGTTCTGTAAAAATGTTCACCTTTTTTGACTTTATTATCTGCATACTATAGATGTACCTTCATGGATGACTGAAAGGAGGAAATGGCTCACATGCTTTGCTCAAGAGAGTGATATAGGCAACAGGCTTTTAAAGGGCTGCCATAAAGGAAGGGGGACAATGTATTTTCCAGAGAAGCAGAATGCAAACAAGAAGCGATGGATGGCAACTGAACAGAGAGAAGCAACCTAAAACTAAGGAGAAACTTCTTGACAATGAGAACAAATAACCAGTGGAACTGCCTGTCTCCAGAAGTTCTGGGGGCTCAATCAGTGGAAGTTTTTAAGAAAAGACTGGACAGCCATTTCTCTGAAATGGTATAGGGTTCACCCCAAGGTCCCTTCTAAGTATTACTCTGACACCTTTCCCAGGATTTCTACTCAGAGTTTGGCATCCTCAGTTTTCTTGCCTGAGCTGGGGGTTGGACTAGAAGACCTCCAAGGTCCCTCTCAACTCCTGTTAAACACATGTGTATTTTATGCTCTGGACTATTGACATTGAATGCATGTAAACCCTGAAAAATATGTGGTAGCCCTAGGCAAAAGAAAAGCAGAAAAATCACTCTAGGTGTAGGGACAGTGTAAAATATTAACACATGATAAATAATGGAACAATTAAAAATAATAGCACAGAGTTTTATCTCTCTCTCTCTTCCTGTTCTTTCTTTCTTTCTTTCTTTCTTTCTTTCTTTCTTTCTTTCTTTCTTTCTTTCTTTCTTTCTTTCTTTCTTTCTTTCTTTCTTTCTTTCTCATACACACACGCACACGCACACATACACAGAGCACTTAACAGACAAGCATTTTGGAAGTAGCTCCTTTAAATTTTTCCAAGGCTTGAGTGGATTCCCCCACCCCCTCTGTCAGACTGCACTCCTTCTCACTCCAGCACTTTAACTCACAAGGGGAAAGTAATACTTGCAGCGTCCATGCCTTTCTTCCTTTTCACTGGGGAGAAAGAAGATGTGGGGAATGGAAAGCTAGAAGAGCGATTGCAAGTGAGCAACCGGGCAACCGGGTTGGGGGCATGGCCAGCCAAGGATTGCCACTGGTTCGGCGACCCATGCCAAATAACTGCTACCAGTTCGCCCGAATAGGTGCGAACTGGTTGAATGGCACCTCTGATCTTGACTGACTAGAACACTGGGCCATAGCTAACAAAATAAGTAAAGTCCTACACTTAGGCAAGAAAAATCCAAAGGACATATATAGACTGGGTGAAACCAGACTCAATAGCAGTAACTGTGAGAAGGAACTTGGAGTCTTAGTGGACAACCAGCTAAATAGGAGCCAACTGTGCAGCAGCAGCCAAAAAAGCCAATGCAATCCTAAATTGCATTAACAGAGGGATACAATCAAGATCAAGTGAGATACTAATACCACTCTATAAAGCCTTAGTAAGACCACACCTAGTTTTGTTCACCACATTATAAAAAATATGTTGAGACTCTACAAAAGGTACAGAGAAGAGTAGCCAGGATGATTAGGTGACTGGAGACTAAAACATATGATGAACGGTTGCAGTTACTGGGCCTGGCTAGTCTAAAGAAGAGAAGGACCAGGGGAGACATGATAGCAGTCTTCCAGTATTTGAGGGGCTGCCACAGAGAGGAGGAAGGGGTCAAGCTATTTTCCAAAGCACTGAACGCCAAACAAGGAATAATGGATGGAAACTGAACAAGAAGAGATTTAACCTATTTTATGCCTGTTCTTTTGGTTTTTCTAGCCTAAGTGTAGAACTTACTTTCTTCATCACTGAATTGTGTTTTGTTGGATAGGGCCTACTGTTCAAGTCCTTGAAGATCCTTCTGAATATGCCAGCATGTGGTGATCTACCATCAGCATGTGGGTTTTCTAAATTCTGGACTAGCTTCCAAGAAACCTTTAAAGGAAAACCCAAGTAGAGCGTCTTGCTGTAATCCAACCAAGTGGTGATGAAGATCTGAGTGCAGTTCTCAGATTTCTTGTACTACAATTTGGTTTCCAGTCTTCTAGATACCTCTTCCACCATTTATTTATTTATTTATTTGTTTATTTATTTATTTATTTATTCATTTGATTTTTCAATCACTTAAAAGATAATAGGTATAAATATATAAATAGTTATGTGTTATGTCTCACCTGGACAAACAAAGTAATAAGTCCAAATTTCCAACTGAAACACAAATAAGCAGGCAAGTCCAGTAATTACAGGGTTAAATTCCTTAATCCGAAAACATTCTTGGCAGTCTCACGCAAGCGGTCTGCCAAGTCCATAAGGAAGCATAAATCACAAGCTGACACCACACACAGGATAATTTTGAAGCTTCTCTCACAAAATAACATGTCCCGAACAAGAACCCAGAGCTAACACACCCACTTTTATTCCCTGTGGGGCGTGTCAGTCTCTCATCTCAGTCTCTGATTTGTCCTTTCTTTCTGCGTTGCATCTCATGCTTTTGCCTGTGTCTTTGCCTCACATCAAACCAACATTCCTGAGCCAGAGGCTCTGATACGCCCTCCTGGTTATCTGCCGACACCTGAGGCACAACCAGGGAGGAAGGACTTGCTGAAGAGCAAAGTACTGGGGAGGAAAGCAATTCCAAATCCTCTAACAAAGCAGGCTCAAACCTCAAAGCCAAATCCTCCTCTTCCTCATTGCCCAAGTCTGTGTCCTCTAACAGAGCAGGCTCAAACCTCCGAGTCACAAGTTATGAATACATAAAATGGGTACATATAAGAAAAATAAAAGAAACAATACAGGGACGGTAGGCATGTTGGTGCGCTTATGCACACCCCCTACAGATACCTCTTAGGAAAAGGTGAGGTTAATAGTAGACAGTCTAAGGTTAAAGTTTGTGGGGTTTGGGGAAGAAACCACAGAGTCAGGTAGAGTATTCCAGACATTGACCACTCTGTGGCTGAAGTCGTATTTCCTGCAATCAAGTTTGATGCAATTAAACTTGAGTTTGTATCTATTGTTTGCTCTTGTATTGTTATGGTTGAAGCTGAAGTATTCATTGACAGGTAAGTCATTGCAATGTATGATTTTATATACTACACTTAGATCAGACGGAAAGTGGCGTAGTTCTAAGTGTTCTAGGTCTAGAATTTCAAGTCTGGTGGCATAAGGTATTCTGCAACGAGTAGAGGAGTGGAGAACTCTTCTTGTGAAATATTTCTGGACTTTCTCAACTGTGTTAATATCAGAAATATAATGTGGGTTCCAGACTGATGAGCTGTATTCAAGTATTGGTCTAGCAAATGTTTTGTATGCTCTAGTTATTAGTGTAATATTACCAGAGAAAAAGCTACGTAAGATTAGGTTAACAACTCTTAATGCCTTTTTGGCTATGTAGTTACAGTGGACTCTAGCACTTAGATCATTAGAGATGAGTACTCCAAGATCCTTGACAGAGTTTGGATCATCAACAAGGTCTTGATTATTCAGCCTATATTTTATTTTCTGATTTGTTTTTGCCAATATGTAAGACAGAGCATTTGTTTGTTGAGATTTGAATTTTCCATTTGTTTGACCATTCTGATACATAGTCAAGGTATTTTTGAAGGGTAGCAGTATTGTCTGTGGTATTGAACAGCTTTACATTATCAGCGAAAAGAACATAGTTGCTCTTAATATGATCACAGAGTTCATTTATGTAGAGTATGAAGAGAGTTGGTCCTAGAACATTGCCTTGGGGGATACCACTATTGACAGGTACAGAATTTGATAGGACACTCCCAATTTTGATCATTTGTTGTCTGTTTGACAGGAATGCTTCTATCCAGTTATGCAGGTGTCCAGAGATACCATAAGATTTTAGTTTTAGGAGTAGTTTATTGTGCACCACTGAATCTAAGAATTTACAGAAGTCTATGTGGATTGCTTTGCCCTTGATCGAGTTGTGTAGTCCTTATGTTTTTGCAGTGTAAGAGTTGCAGATTACAGGATAGTTTTTTCCTGAAACCAAATTGTTTATTAGAGAGTAGGTTGTTTGTCTCTAAGTGGAGGACAATGGATTGGTTAATAATTGATTCCATGACTTTACAGGTGACGCAGCATAAGGAGATGGGTCTGTAATTTTCAACTAGTCTCCCTCTTTGAAGTTGGGAATGACTGTGGCTTGTGAAAGGTTAGGAAAGGAGCTGGTCCTGAAAGATTTTTCAAAGATTATGCTTAGAGGTTCGGCTATGGCAGTGGATAGCTTTTTAAAGAAGTAAGCACATATTCCATCTGGTCCAATAGATAGAGATGGTTTTAGATTGCATAGTGCTTTGCCAACATTGTCTTCTGTAAAATCGATATGTATTAGATCATGGTAGTTATCTGTGGTTCGACTAGGAAATACTGGGCATGATCCATTGCTGTTTACAAATACTGAGCCAAAGAATGTGTTAAAAAGGTTGGCTTTAATGGTGTCATCATTGCCGTCTTTACCATTAGGTCCTTTCAGGGGTGAGATGGACCTTGAGTCTTTTAGTTTGTTGTTTACAAAATTGTATAAAGCATGGGTGGAATTGGTGCGTAGAAGGTTTTCCTCTTGTTTAATGTGATAATTGGTGCATTCAGTTTTTATCTGATGGCATAAATTTTTGTATTGGCTTTTGAAGTTGGCAACATGACCAGATTTGTTTTTCTACCAGAGCGATCTCTTTTTGGATTGAAGCTTCCTTATTGTTATGGGTAATCTGGTTTTTTGTTTTTGTTTTGGGAGTTGTTGTTGGTACATATAGTTTGATGACTCTTTTGACTTCAAGTAAAAATATGTTGTAATGCTCTTCAACAGTATTGCATCCAGTGAATAGAGATTGCCAATCAAGGGATGAGAGATCGTTGTGTATAAGATCATAGTTGCCTTTTTTGAAGTTATAATTGGGGATTACATCATTGTGATTATTTTTGTGCGGACGTATGTTGAGACAAAAGTCAATCATATTGTGATCACTGCTGGAAAAGGGTTCTTTAGTTTGTATTCCATAAATTAAATTCAAACTATTGCAGAAGATGAGATCGAGGCAGTTGTTTAGTCTAGTGTTGTTGGTTACTAGTTGTTCCAGTCCCAGATTTGTAACAGCATTGTAGAAGGTTGCGTGTATGGGTTCAGTTGTACATTCATTTAGAGACCAGTCAATATGAGGTAGATTGAAGTCACCAAGAAAGATAATCTTTCTGTGAGTAGGATGCTGCCCATGTTAGTGGTGTATTTACCTTGTTTACATGTTTGATGTCATAATCAGGTGCTCTGTAACATAGTAAGAATTGAAATGTGATATTTAAGGATAGTTTACAGATGATGGTCTCAGGAAGAGCAAGCTCCTGGGTAACTTGGATGTTTTTTAGATGTAGGGACTTTTTATAGAAGACAGCAACACCACCTCCTCTACAAATTTCATGATCTGATCGGAAAACATGATAGTCTCTTACTATGGTAATGGAGTCAAGGAGAGATGCATTGAGCCATGTTTCACAGACAAATATGATGTCGAATTTAGCCATATTTAGTAAGAGGAGAAATTCAGGTATTTTATTCGCAAGGCTTCTTGCATTGAGTAGCTTGCATTTAAGGCCAGCAGTAGTTGGAATTGAGGTAGTTAGGGGCGTGGGTGCCTAGTCTTGGGTGATGGTGGATTGGTTGAGGTAGGGTTGTGGTTGAAGGTTAAAGCTGAGTTGCGGGTTGTGTGACTTACTTTTGATACAGTCAGCATGGTAGTCAATGTGCAGGTCCTTCTCTCCATTGTCTAGACATTTTTTGAGTTCAGTGTAGAGTACACGGAAGCGGGCACATTGCTGTATGGTTAGGCCAGGGCGACAACAGAGGTTCTTATGGTTGGTGTTGGTTTTGGCAAGTGAATTTATAGTGTAAATGAATTTATGTTTGCTTGATTCATTTTTGCAAATGACCCTGCAGAAGCATGGGGCCACAGAGCCGTCTCTGTTGTTGAGCTCTCAGCCAATGCAGGAAATGTCAAGTATTTCATCAGGGGAGATGCTTGATGCTTGATAATCACTGATTATGTTTCGGACAGTTGTGATGTCATCATTATCACTGATGTCCTCTAGACCAAATAAGATGGTGTTTGGATGTTTCCGTTCATGCTCAACAGCTTCTCTGATGAGGTTTGGGATATCAGTATTTGTCTGGCTTATGTTTTTTTGTGGATTGGATTGTGGAATGGGTTGTGGTTGTTGGGTAGAGATGTGGTTTGTAGCTATTGGATATTCAGGTTTTTGTGTTGTGTCTTTTTTTTCAAGGTTGGATAATCTTTCTTTTAAGGCATCCAGGGATGCTACTATGGTGTCAAGGGATGTTATTTGTGTTTCTATGGTATCAACTCTTTCCAACAGATCCAGTTTGGGTCTGCATGATTGGCAGAGATATGGAAACTCATTGGATGATTCTAGGTATTGAATCATTTGGTCAGGTAATCCCAAGCAGTCATGATGAGCATATTTGTTACATAGAGAACATTTGATGGAGTTTCCATTATCCTTGAGAGTTTTGTAGCATTTAAGGCATGTGCAGAAGTCTTGTGGTTCATTGGTGGGGATTATTTTCTCTTTGGGTTGTGGTTTGGCATTGGATTTTTTTCTTGGCATGGTAGGTTTGTTAAGATGGTATGTTGATTAAATTATTATTGAACAATTTTGGGTAATCAGTATAGCCAACATCACACCAATCAATCAATTACAGTAATCTCCCTAGTCAAATAATTTTCCTAAGCAACAATCAGCTCAATCAATTAATTACACTAACCATCTGGTCAAGCATGAGCCATGACTCCAGAAGGAACCCCTAATCTACGACTTGTCCTTCACAGGCAGTGCTTGCCCATCCAGAAATATACCTAATAATATTTGGGGGGTGCAAGTCGGGGCTGAAAATCCGAACTCCTTTCCCCCAGACTCTGGGCTTGATTGAACTCCTTTCTTTGTCTTTGGCATGCTTCCATTGCTGGCTGGGTTCACCATCTTGTTATCATTATATGCTTTTTGAGATTGTATATTGTTTTGGTTTTATACTGTGAATTGCCTAGAGCTAATGAGTTTGGTGCATCTAAATCAAATAAGGAAGGAGAAAGGAGAAAGTGGCTCTGAATGCTTCCATGGTATAAAAAGGAAGGGAGATAGACCAGCATAGAACTAACAGCATTACAGTTGCAATAAAATAGAAATAAAAAGTCATATTGAGAGAATAAAATGAAGTGAAAATGAAATTATTAAAGTAAAATTATAGAGTACATGAGTTAATATGCCAGAGAATTCTATAAAATTACAGTTAATTTAACAATGAATAAGCTAAATGCTATAAATAACTTGGAAATGTGCACAAGTACGACTGGAATGTATAAAACACTTTGAGAATGTAACGCTATGCTAACTTACATTAAATCTAATGCTTGTTGAAGTCATGCTAGGGTTTGTTCAGATTAGGACAATTATGGTCCAACCAATTATAATGAAAAAGTAATAAAATAAAAATAAAATAAAATATGTGTATACCTAAAAGGAGGAGAGAAACAAAAGGTAGGAAGAGAGGAAGAAAGAAATGGGGAGAAAGGAAGAGAAAATATATTGAGTTATAGAAGCCAAGTTAAGGCTCAGTAATGTCTTACTTAGGAGTTGTTTACATTGAATCATTGTCTGACCTGCTGCCTGAGAAATGTTTGGGCCTGATCAAATCCCACCAGAATCAAAGCATTGGGGAAGAATCCACAATAGCATAAGGTGGCACCAAGTAATGTTCATCAAGAAGTGTGGCATTTGTCTTGAAGAGTCAAAAACACGAGACAAACTGTGTTGAAAATTAATTTGAGCCAGTAACTAACATGTGTTATTTGGGCACAAGTTTTAATGGAAATCATTTCAGCTTCAGCCTGAAAGTTTGAGTAAGAACACGAGAATGAACCAAAACCAGTTCCTTTGGAAACTGGATTGTAAACCCTCTCATGGTTCTGGATTCTTAAATGCACATCATTGGAAACCGTAGGACAGCTGTGATATTATTTTGGCCTCAAATGTCCAGCACCAGGGAAATCCGGCAATCCAAGCAATTCAAATGTGTATAAAAAATTATTGTAAGCTTTAGCTCTCTACAAGAATCTGAACTACTAGCGGCCAAGGGAACTTAACAAGCAGGAGTTAAGCATAGAAAGGAATTTAAAGTAGACTGGACTTAGATCTCTTATAGGGCACCCAGGGACTCATGATGCGTATTATGCCTCCCTTGGGCTCAGCCTGGTCATCTCCTACATCAAATACTTGTAGTCCATCAGCTACGTACCAATTACCTACCATCATGTGGAAAAATCTGAATTTGGGGCCTTTGGGAGTGTTCGCTATCACTCCCATTTATTTGCCACACATGAATGCATCTAGAAGGCTTCTTTGAAAAAGACCATGATTTCCCCTCACATAATTAATAATCAAATCATTGCCTGTGCAATAGGAGAAGGGTGTTGTTAAAATAGCCCTAGCAATAGCACTTACTGTATACACCACTTCACAGGGCTTTCCAGCCAGCTAATTGCCCCCCAAAATTAGATCCGCAATTTACCGACCCCAGAAAGATGGAAGGTTGAGTCAATCTTGAGCTGGTCAGGATCAAACTCCTGGCAGTGGGCAGAATTTTCCTGCAATACTGCATTCTAATCACAGATATGCCACCACAGCTCCTAAAAATTGTTTGGACAATTGAAGAGGTTGAAGGGGCAATCCCAGATCTCAGAATCAGACTTCCTGGGTCTGAAAAGATGACTGAGAGAAACTCCTCTGACCCAGGCCACATTCATTATGTTCTTTTCCTGACAATATAAAAAGGGCCATTTGTTTTTCTCGCTACTACATGCCCATTTGGAGACACAGCCACCCTTCGGTTCACTTTGTTTTTGTTTTTTAAGTAATGTCAGGTTTTATGTCCTCCCTGGGGTTATCACTGCAGAAACAGAAGCTGCATCTAGAACACAGTTAAGATTTCTTGCATTTGGAACAAGGTATAGAAGAAACACCATAGGTGATCCTCAATGTAGGACCACAGTTGAGCCCAAAATTTATATTGCTGAGTGAAACATTGTTAATTTAATTTTGCCCCGTTTTATGACCTTTCTTGCCACAGTTGTTAAGTGACTCATTGCAGTTGTTAAGTTTGTAACACGATTGTTAAGTTTGCTTATCAGATGGTTGCAAAAAATAATCACATGATCCCAGGACACTGCAATCATCATAAAAATGAGTCAGTTGCCAAGCGTCTGAATTTTGATCACATGACCATGAGAATGCTGCAATGGTCATCAGTGTGAAAAACCATCATGTCATTTTTTTCAGTGCCGTTGTAACTTTGAACAGTCACTAAATGAACTGTTGTACTGCAGCATACTCAGAGGTGGCATTCAGCAGGTTCTGACCAGTTCTGGAGAACCAGTAGTGGAAATTTTGAGTAGTTTGGAGAACCGGCCAATCCCACCTCTGACTGGAGATTCTACAGTCTCCTTCCCCTGCCACACCCACGAAACCACGCCCACAGAACCAGTAGTAAAAGAATTTGAATCCCACCACTGAGCATAGTGGAAGAACATCTGTGAAGAAATATCAAAGAAACCCTAAATCTCACCTACTATTGTGGATTAAGTTCTCCTTGCAAGCATCAATTTGATGTGGTCTAAGATTTATTACTGAATCGACATCCCTGGACTGACCATTTCCAAGAGAGTCCACATGCTTTGGACCCTTAACCAAAATAGCTTCTACTTCCCTCATGCAGGCATCTTAGTAACTTTATTAGTTTTTAGTATTATCAAGATTGTTTTTGCATTGAGAAGCCCAGATAATGGAGTTTGCACTCTCTCTGCTAATAAGGAGGCATAGGACCAGTTAAGACTCTCATAGGGAAGCTCTGACTGGTATCAGATCAGATGCTTCACTAATCTTGGAAGGTGGAGTTTTTAAAACGTCACCAGAAAGGAATCAGAGAGCGAAAAAGGAAGATGTTTAAAAACATGCCTAAACACTAGCAAGCAAAATGGCTGGAAAAGGACTCAGATAATAACAGCTGCTTAAGTTGGGTTGTATATTTTTTTATTTATATTTATATATTTATTTTATATTATTTCTTTGATTAATTGATTGATTTTAAACCTGAATCAAACAAGAGGAAAGATTGCAAAACAAAAAAAGTTGGATGCCAAACAAAATCAAAGATTTACTAGCCTGAGTAAAGCCATCAAACAAGGAGTAGCTGATTGGTGGAGGAATACTGACCAATATAACCCTGAGCCCTCCCTTGCCTCTAGATAATTCAATAGCCATATTTAGTGTGCTTATTTAAAGTTCCATGGCTATAAGTCAGAATGCAGAATAAAAATGCCCATTGTGTACTTTTGCATTAAATTGTGCCAAGCTATAACTTGTGGAGGAAACTGCTGAAAAAGAATGCAAAACAATTAGGAAAATAGAACTGCTGAAATGTTCTGATTAAGCTTGGTGGAAATTGCTTCTTTCTGATTTTTAAGTACAAAAAAAAGGAGGAAAAACTGAAATGCTGTAATGCCTCTAATCTATTATACCCACTGCAGAGATCTTCTGGAGCATCTCTAAGGATAAGAGGTTCAGGAATAAGATTACGGTGGATTCTGTCCTCTCTGTGTTAAAAAGTTGAGAAATGGTTTGGGGTGAACATCCCCCCCCCCTTTCTCTCTCTCTCTCTCTCTCTCTCATAAATGAAAATGAAAAAGAAATGTTCTATATGAAACGCTGAGCAGGTAAAGACCTGTTTTTGAAATTTGGGATTACCACATTATTGTTTCCAATCTGATGTAACAAACTGCTTTCCCTGTTACTGGTAATTTAGAATGTGGGTTATGTCTTAGGCTATTTTTGTATATGAGCCTTGCATGTTATGAAACCTTGCGTTTCATCAGTTTAGAAATTCAATCGAATTTGCCCACTGAATGAAAGTGAACAAGCGGGAGTGGATTAATTCTTTGGAGATGCTCCATCTCCCTGCCAAGAAATGTGTTGTAATCTTAATCTAAGAGAAAATGGCACAAGGAAGAGAGCTCCCAGTCAGTTTCACTGACCTGGCCATTTCACCATCTTCAGGGAAACCCCTGTTGCTTCTTCTTTCTCAGATAACTGGAGATGCGGGAGCCAATCTGACATAATCAGGCTAGTTTGTAGCTTCCAAAGGAAGATGGACAGGAGCAGGAGGGGAAAAGAGAGGTGGGAGAACCAATTGTAGAATTATGAGGGTGGCCGTCTGTCATGGTTAAAGGAAGAGCTTACTCTGAGGTGGTGGGAACCTGGAATTCCATCAGGAGCAGGAGGAGCTTTGATAAATCGTTCTCCTGCCTGCTCTCAAAGAAGAAAAGTGTCGGCTTAGCTCATGCCAACCATTAGCTCTCGGTTCCACAGAGACTCTTGTCACAGAAGGCTCAGCTGAGTTGCCAGATAAGACTGAAGACTGAAAGGCCAGTGTTGTGGTCCTCCGGCAGCCTGCGGGGACTGCAGCAGAGTCAGACATTGGGGGGGAATATGGGCCAGTCTGGGAGTCCGGGAAGGACTTAGACGATGGTCCTGCGTCCAATACAGAGATGGGGCCAGGGCCATCTGGGAGTTATATACTGATTTTGGAGCCTCCAGAATCTGACACCAGCGAGGCAGAGGAACAGGGGGAGCCTGTTTCCAGTGTGCATATGTGCAGAGCTGCCAGAAGGCAAGAGCAGTTAAGGCAAAAAGGGCAACTTGGGAGTAAGACTGGGGGGTGATTTCCCCTCCCATAAGGTATAAAGGAAGTGCAAAGGGATGGAACCTTTGCAGGAAGCAACGTTGTTCAATCTGGTCAGTTTGGAACCTGAAAGCTCCATGGTGAATTTGTACTCCGTTTGGTTTTGAAAGACTAATTAGTACTTTAGTCATTGGCAGCACTTCAAGAAAGATAAAGGTGCATTCTTATCAGCCTTCTTTGGCAGGCTTCCATGGGACTATTTATAACTGGTTGAGACTCATTATGGGCTGTGAATGACAATAATTCACAGCCGTTGAACTAAAATAAAAGGGTTTTGGATTTAACGTGTGTTTGTTGGTTTCTCAGGAAACCTTAGTCAGAACAGCCAGAGATTGCAGAGGGAGGAAGGGAGATGTAGATCTTGCTATGCCCTACAACTCCCCACCTCAGATCTTAGGTCTATACCTACCATCCTCCTCTTCCTGGTACACAATTAAGTAAAAGACATCTGGGCAAAGGCACCAATGTTGTGCAGTTTAGCAAGTCTAAGCGAGTTCTTCTGGGTGAGATCTATTCCCAGGGGCGGCCTTCAAAAATTTTAGCGAAGGATTCTCTGCCCGGTTGCTGGGTGGACTTGGCCATGGTGGGGTTAGAAACCAGGAGACAATGAATTCTCATCTAGTCTTGGGCATGAAAGCTGGCTTGGCAACCTTGGCCCAATCCCCTCTCTCAACACAACTTATCTGGGGTGGGGAAATAAGAGGAGAAAGAAATATCAGTTATGTTTGCTATCTTAATTTGTAAAAGTAATAAAAGCAGGAGAAAAATTAAATAAATCAATTAACCAACCCAAATGATAGGCATTGTGAAAAGATGCCTAAAGTTATTTTGTACTAACTATCACATCAGTTTAGAATCCACAGCCAAACAGTATATTAGATAGAATTCTTTTGGGGCCAGAAGGTAAACCAAAAAGGAACGTTTATAAATTTTTTATTGGAATACGAAATGGAAGAGGAACCTGAAAGGAAACAATGGTGATATGGGCTAAGACTTTGGGCATAACATAAATCTGGACAAATGGGAGCAGAATAAAAAAATAATATTAGCCGCATTATACAAAAGAGAACCTGTACAAAAAATAGTAAAATAGATTATAAACCAGAATTCTTTTTATTGGGAATTATGTCAGAGAAACATAGCAAAGAAGAGACTTATTTAATAAACCATGATGTTATCACAGTGGCAAGAATGATGTTTGCCCATAAATGGAAGGTTAGAGAAATTCCTAGTGAAGATGAGGTGTTAAGTAAGATTTTGACATGTGCTGAAATGGACAGTGATTCTAGAAAGGAAAAACAAGGATAAGTCAGATTATTACAAGATTTGGAACAAATTTTATTATTGGTGGGAGCAGAAAGAAAGGACTCAAAACGAAAAAGAGAAATAGGATTTGTAGAAGGGATATTGAGATCATATGATCCAAGTTATAACTGATGATGGCGGATGATGTAATGAAGGAAAACTAAATGTATAAAGATTCAATATCTATAAATGTACATAAGATATATATTATATATCATAAGATGTAAGACAAAAAGATGTCAAAGCTATTTCACCATGTTCAATGTTTTAAACAATGTATTTAATAAAATATTTTTTAAAAAAAAAATCCACAGCCATCTGCAATAGTCTAGAGGCTGAACTATACGATGAAGTTGGTATGTTTAGTCTAACGAAGAGAAGAACTAGTGGTAACATGATAGTTATCTTCCGATACTTAAAAGGCTATCGCACTCTTGCTATTCTCCAAAGCACCTGAGGCCAAGACAAGAACTAATTAAAAGAGCCTCTGTGGTTAGAGTGCAGTTTTGCAAGCTATTTCTGCAGCCAGCTGTCTACAGTTTGGCAGTTCAAATCCCACCAGGCTCAAGGTTGACTCAGCCTTCCATCCTTCCGAGGTGGGTAAAACAAGGACCCAGATTGTTGGGGGAAAGAGGCTGACTTTATAAACTGCTTAGAGAGGGCTGTAAAAGCACTATAAAGCAGTATATAAGTCTAAGGGCTATTGCTAATGGATGAAAGATCATGAAAGAGAGCAACCTAGAACTAAGAAGAAAGTTCCTGACAGTGAAAGCAATAAATCAGTGGAACAGCTTGTCTTCAGAAATTGTAGCTGCTCCATCACTGGAGGCTCTTAAGGCGATTGGACGGCTATTTCTCCAGAAAGATATGGGCAGTCCTTCACTTATGACAACAATTGAGCCCAAAATTGTTGTTGTTAAGCAAGACATTTGGTAAGTGAATTTTGCCCCATTTTATGACCTTTCTTGCCACAGTTGTTAAGTGTTGTGGTTCGCCAGCAGCAGGTGCAGACAGCTGAGATCTCAGAGAGTGAGGACTCAGATAAGGGGCCTGTGTGTGATGCAGGGATGGCGCCAGGACCATCAGGGAGTGAAATGTTGCCTTTGGAGATTGTGGGGGCTGGCAGCAGTGATGAAGAGGTTCCCGAGGAGCCTGTGCCCAGAGCACGTATGCGCAGGGCTGCTAGAAGGAAAGAGCAGCTGCAGCAGCACGGGTGACTCGGGAGTAAGGCTGCAAGGTGATGGCCCCTCTCTGAGGAGATAAAAGTAAGCTGAGAAACTGCAGTTCTTTGAAGAAGGCAAAGAAGTGTTACACTTGAACTGGGTGGACATTAGGAATATCTGAGTTGGTGTTTGGAGACTCTTTGTGTTGGAATTATTGCCTAATAATTTTAAGTGTTGTTCTTGGAAGCCTTGCAAAACCTTAGCAAGGCTCTTTATTATCGGACCTAATTGGTTTGAAGCAGCCTTTTACTCGTGAAGGAACGGGATTAAAAAAAAAAAACATTAAAAGGTTGTGCTGTTACCTTTATCTTGTGTTTGCTTCCTTGGAACCAGGTTTGGATCAGAACATTAAGTGAATCACTGCAGTTGTTAAGTTAGCAACACAGTTGTAAAATGAATCTTGCTTCCCCATTGACTTTGCTTGTCAGAAGGTGGCAAAAGGTGATCACATGACCCTGAGACATTGCAATTATCATAAATATGAACCAAATGCCAAGCAACAGAATTTTGATCATGTAACCAGGGGGATGCTCCAATGGTCATAAGTGTGAAAAATGATCATAAGTCACTTTGAACAGTCACTAAACAAGGATTAGCGGACGGTTCTGTTTAGGGTCTCCAACTTGGGCAGGTGTTGGACTAGAGACTCCATTATTCTATGTTCTATATGACATTAAACAATCATTGTTCCAATACAGCCATTTCCCCTTTAAGCCAGAGGGATGTCTAAGTAGGCGTAGAGTGACCAGGTCCTTTAACTGTTCATAGTAAGACTTCATTTCTGGTCCTTTGGCCATCCTGGTATCCTCCTCTGAAATTCTTCCAATTTGTTGATGTCCTATTTAAAATTCAACAGCCAGAGTATCTCTATGGCCGGACATTTACCATCATAACCGACCACAAACCACTGCTGGGAATCCTTGCAGGGAACCGGGCCACCCCGAACATTCTGTCTCCCCGAATGACAAGGTGGCCCAAGTTCCTGGCGGCCTACAACTACGGACTCATACACAGACCGGGTAAGACAATCTCCCATGCGGACGCCTTAAGCCGCTCGCCACTACCGGAACCTGACACCGACCCAGGACCCACGACGACCACCCTCAGCATAGAGACTCTACCCAACCTACCCATAACCACGTCAGACATTGCCCGAGAGACTAATAAAGACAAACGTCTGGCGCGGGTGCTGCATTGGGTAGAGAAAGGGTGGCCGGAAAGGGACAACGACGAGTCCATTAAAACATTCCAGAACCGGCAAATGGAACTCTCGTTATTAAAAGGGTGCATACTATGGGGGGATAGGGTGGTCATTCCAGAAAAACTACAAGGGAAGGTTCTGGAACTGCTACACGAGGGGCACCCGGGCATTGTTACGACTAAAGCCCTGGCCAGAAGTTACACTTGGTGGCCAGGGATGGACAAACAGATTGAGACCTGGGTAGCAAGGTGCCAATGATGCCAGGAAACTAGGCCAAGCCCACCCACAGCACCCGTCCTAGAGTGGGAAACCCCAAGGGGACCTTGGTCTAGGATCCACATAGATTTCGCCGGGCCCACAAAAGGACACAACTTCCTGATAACAGTAGACGCTTACTCCAACTGGCTGGAGGTAAGCAACATGAGAATAACAACCACAGAGGCTTTGACCAAGGAACTCAGCAAACTTTTTGCAACACATGTCCTCCCAGACGTCGTCGTTTCCGACAACGGGCCCCAATTCACCTCGCTAGAATTCAAAAATTCCAGCGGAAAGGGGCCTCCGACATGCGCTGACAGCACCGGCGCATCTGGCGGCGAACGGTAGGGCGGAACGGATGGTGCAATTCACTAAGAAAACCATTCAGAAAATAGACCACGGGGAGATCCAGCATAAAATAAATAAATTACTCTTCACCCAACACATAACCCCAAATACCACAACGAATAAGAGCCCAGCCGAACTGTTAATGGGGAGGAAATTAAGGTCCCCACTCGACAGATTTCACCCCACGTATAACCCAGAGAAGCCCCCAGACTCAACCAGCGAACACCGAACCTTCGCACCAGGCGACCCCGTGTACGCAAAATACCTAACGGGAGACCCGTTATGGGTACCAGCCGCCATCACACAAATAACAGGCCCATACTCGTACCGGCTACAAACAACAGACGGATGAGCATGGAAACGCCACATCGACCAATTAAGATCGAGGACGACCACCCAACAGACCACCGACGCACAAGCAGGCAATATCAACCCCCACAATACAAACCAAGAGGGGAGAGAATACCCAGGGGACCAAAACCAAAGAAGAATAAACCAACCATACTTACTGGGAAGCAGCCAGCACGAAACCTCACCAGGAAGAGACAGCCAGGCCAGCTCAACCGACCCGGGGAGACGGAGCGGGAGCGGCAAAACCCGCAGCTCAACCAACCCGGGAAGCCCAGGAGGGAGCTACGGAGAGCGGCCCGGCCCGACCGACCAGCCGGTTCCCACGACGGTATCCGGAGAAGCAGAGACCCCGACCGAACCGGCCGGGATCCAACCTACGACTGAACTGCGCAGGTCCAGTAGGCTAAGACGGAGCCCCGCCTACCTACGGGACTACGCAATGTAAGGACTAAACCAAGAGGGGAGGGGTGTTCTGTCCCCTCATTAGCATTCTTGAGATCCCCACGCTTTGATTGGCCAAAGCGCAGGGCACTCTGATTGGCTAGGCGAGCCGCGCCGATTGGCTCGCTAGGAATCTCCCGCGATTGGTCTATTCGAATCGCGGGAGATTCAAAGTGGTGCCATTGGCCGCGGCCGCCGCAGCTAAAGAAATAAAAGCTGCGAAGTTTCTCAATAGCCCCAGTCCGGTTCCCACATCAATAAAAGAGCTTGATACAAAGTCACTGACTCCTGGCATCATTTCCGAAGACACAACAGTAAGCTTGTCCTCAATCTTGTGACCTACCAGAAGATGGAGGTTTTACACAGCCAGTCAGGCTCCCCTTTCTATGCTTCTGCCTTTCATGTTTTGCTCTCTGGATGCAAGGATCTGTGACTGAATTTCATCCTGTTTGTTTCAGCCAATTCTTCAAGACATTTGAATCTTTCGGAATCTGTTATTTCTCTTTTAAAGTCTTAGTCCCTCCTCCAAGGTTTCAATCATTTGCAAATGTGATAACTGGCCCTTCCACCCCTTTGTAGGGTCATGAATAAACATTTGAACAGCACAGCAGCCACTAGGCCAAATTTTACTCTTTTAATCAACAGGAGAAACCTTATGGAAAGCTTTGCTGAAACCAAACGTACTATGCCATGAATGATGTTAAAAAGGAGATAAGGTGAGTTTGCCTTGACTTATTTATGATCATCCCTTAATGGTTCTTAGTAGATGCACATCCATATATATATTCACAAATACACTGTTGAAAACTTCACCCATTATAGGCTTCAAGCAGAAAGGACTTAATCTTTCTTTTCCCCCTTTCCACTTTTTTTTTTACAGATAATTCTTTTTTAGCATTTTAGAAAGCTCTTTCTGTGTCCACCCTGATGTCTTTGAGGGTCTCCTAATTAAAATCTGGAAACTTGAAATCAATGAAATTTACCCAAGATTCTTTAATCTCTTTCTGCTCACTACAGAACAACTCACTGTGGGACAATTCAACAATTCAATTTAATTCTTTAAAATAATTTGTAAAATATTTTATTTTTATTTTATTTTTTTGTCATTCCCATTTCATTTTGTCCCTCCTTTGGCATTCCTTTTTTGATTATTCTATTCCACCATTTCTTCAGTATCAGTGTAACTTTTGTCCTACAGTGCGTTATCCCACAACAAGTTGGCCAGGGCAAGTTGGCTGCAGTCAGTTGTCCTAGACCCTCCTGCCTGTACTGACCCCCAGTTTCCTCCTTTCCCTGGTGGCACAAGGATGTTTCCTTAAAAACAAAGAGGGCATAAAGCAGAAGGTGGCACTCTAAGTTCTTGCCATCACCTGTAACAATGTTATCTGTGCAACTTTCAGTTCCTGCAGCCTCTTTGCCTTTCCTTTCCTTTATGACATACCTCAAAAGCATGTCTGTTCTTTGTGGAAATTCTTGCAAGTCTCAGCTCATTCTGCCCTTCAGCCTTTCTGTCACGATCCTTATAAGGCTGAGATTTCTAATGGAGGAGAATTGGAACAAAATCAGAACAGTTTCTGCCTCTTCTGGGAATATTTGCAGAAAGGGAGCTAGAAAATGAATGGGGTGAGGGAGGCCCCTCTCCTCCTAATCCTCTGGGCCAGAATAGGAGCAGAACTGGATCGATGCAAACTAAGGAGCCATGCAAAACGGAGAGCAGCATTGAGGGTTAAGCTTGGCCCTCCCTGCTCTGCACTGTGGCAAGGCAGAGAGAGCAGACTTCGTCTTCTACTTGACCCATCCAGGAATGCCGCAGAGAGTGGAATGCCTTCACTTGCGTTGGGTCCAGCTATCACTCCTTGATCATCCAAATATTTAGACTCCAGAAAGGGCTGAGATAGAAACATCCATAAAAAAATAAATATTTTAGTGAAGCAGTAACCAAAAACCTAAATAGGAACCTGGTGTTCTCTTGTCCTCTCCATCTTTCTTCCTCTGTGCTTTGCCTTCAGGACCGAAGTGGAGAATGATGGCTGCATATTTCACAGCCGGGCTCCCGACATTTCACTTCCTTACAAAGAAATGTTATGTGCCCACACAAAAACATCAGGCAACTTTTATTAGATTTGGAGAACAAGGATAAACTTTTAAAAGGCCTTCCAAATTCCCTTCCAAAGCCATGATGCTGTGCTTGTGGGATTGCAGTAGGGCAGAAAGAGGTGGGTTCATATTATGCCAGTAGAAAAGGTTGTCCAGTTTTTTTCCTAGGCTCTGTGGGGAGATTTGCTTTATTACTATGGCTGTCTTGTTTTAAACATCTATAAAACAATAGGTTTCAAGGAGAAAGATTGTTATGGACTAAGCCAACACAGCGATACAACCCTAAACAGCTTTACTTTACAGCAGGCTTGTAATCCTACACTTCTCATTGGCCCGTAAATAGCAAGTTGTGATTGGTCATTTTGGACAGTCTGATTGGCTGTTAACGGGGCCCCCTGATTGGACACTTGTGAAAGCAGTAAACTCAAATCATTGGTTGTTTTGACAGCAGCCAGCTCTATAAAAGAGCTGCTGCTGCCCAAGTATTTGCTCTGTTCTTTCTTTATAATAAAGAGTTGAAGTCACCGTTCGATGTCTCGTCTCCGTTCCTTGTGCCCATGCCCAGAACTTAACACTAGCGACGAGGATGGGATGGGAGACGATAGAGCTGACTGAGTACGCATCGAACAAGACAGAGCACGTGGCGAAAGAGCGCACGCAACAAACGGTAAGATGACCAGTGGTGCCATACCACCCGCTCCATTCGACCCAGCAACCGAAGACTGGGACTCGTATATAGATCACTTCCAGATGTTCCTGGAGACCAACAATTTAAAAGATGCTACGCCTGGCAAGAAACGAGCGGTGTTCCTGACTCATTGCGGCCCCGCCGTTTTCAAAATGGCTAAAGCACTGACAAAACTGGCGGAAATAAAGATCATGGATTGGGATGCCCTCGCCCCAATCCTCCGGGCCCATTACGCACCCGAGTACCTACACTGATACGAAGACAAGAATTTTACCAGAGGGACCAACGGAAGGACGAGCACGTTGAAATTTCATAGCTGACCTCCGGAACCTTTGTGGTTTTGCAAACTTAGAGGAAGCCCTAAGAGACCGCATAGTTCTGGGACTAAATGCACCGCACGTGCAGAGTAAACTAATGGCAAAAGGAGACATCAGCCTTACAGATGTCATCGCCGACGCTACTGCTGCAGAAGCAACCAGAAGTCAGCCACTCGAATGCGCCAAGCGAATGCACCGCTTCGCCAACATGCTAACAATAGCCCACTCGCCGCTGAGAAGCATGCTACCACAACCCACCACAAAGACCTTGAGTCATCCTCAGACAGTGAGGAAGAGGAGGTCAACTGGCTCCACTCAGAATGAGAGCAAAGAAACCAGAGACATCCACGCCAATGTGCTGGTTGCGGGGCAAACCACCCGCGATCAGGCTACAAATTCTTTGACGCACTCTGCCATACTTGCGGAAAAAGAGGCCACTTCGCAAAAGTCTGCAGAAGCAAGCGAGAGTCCAGTCCCAGCCGAAGGGAGAACAACCTCTGTTGGGAGACAGGCAAACCTCTTGAGAACCAGGACCATCCGAACCACCAATGGAACAACCACTACTACTACAGAAATCGAGCACCTGCCTCTTCAACAAGATGAGAAGAGGCCCACCAAACCATTATTATCGGCCACACTTCATCGTTCGATGCAAGAAAGATCCGCGTAAGAGTTACTCTTGAGAATTGACCATGTGTGATGGAAGTTGATTCAAGATCATCCCTATCGATGGTATCCTGGAAAACCCTCAAACAGCTGATTCCTGACATCTGCCGCCAGGACCTCAGCACACAACGAATCATCCTGAAAGACTACCAGGGAAACAGAATTCCAGTTGTCGGATCCAGCCACGTCCAAGTATCCTTCAAGGACCGCACCACGATGCTTCCCCTGACTGTTGTCGATCGTGACCGGCCCAGTTTATTAGGGTTACAGTGGTTTGCCCCACTCGGGATTGAACTAGCCGGCATACACCAAACCAGAAGCGATGACTGGGAAGAGGCTCTCATCCAGGAATTCCAGGACATGTTCACAGGAACATTAGGCAAGTACAAGGGTACCCCTATATCATTTAATCTCAGCCCCAATGTAGCTCCCATTCAGCTTAAGCCTCATCGGGTACTTTTTGCCTTAAATCTGAAGATCGATGAGCAGCTAGATAAACTGATAGCCCAGGGCGTATTGGAACCGATTGATTGACCATGCCCGTTGGGAAACTCCAATAGTAACGCCTATGAAGCCAGATGGGTCATTAAGAATTTGTGGGGATTACCGGGCCACCCTAAATCATGCTCTTCAACAGAGCGCTTACCCAGTAGTGGTGGTTCAACACCTCCTTCATTCCCTGGGTGGCGGAAAAATATTTGCAAAATTGGACTTAGCTCAGGCATACCAGCAACTACCTGTAGACGCAACAACTGCAGAAGCCCAGACAATAGTTACACATAGAGGCGCTTTCAAGTGCAATAGACTCCAATTCAGAGTAAGAGTGGCACCTGGCATTTTCCAAAGTTTAATGGAGAGATTATTACAAGGCATAAAAGGCGTCGTGCCTTATTTTGACGACCTCCTAATAGCTGCCCCCACTAAAGAGTTATAAGTACAACGACTCAGAAAAGTTCTTCAAAAATTTAAAGACGCTGGTCTGAAGGTAAAAAGGGACAAGTGTCAACTTTGTATGGAGAGAGTGGAGTTCCTAGGATACCTTCTCGACAGGTAGGGAATCCACCCCACCGAAAAAAAACTTACCGCAATCAAAAACACCCCGAGACCTAGGAATAAGACAGATCTCCAAGCCTTCCTGGGACTCATTAACTTTTATAACATCTTCCTGCCCCAGAAGGTGACCGTAGCTGAGCCCCTACATAGACTTCTCGACAAAAAGGCTTCCTGGGTCTGGGGACGGTGTGAAGAAAGGGCATTCCAACAAGTAAAAGACCTCTTAACCTCCGATGCTGTATTAATGCAATACAACGAGACTTTACCCTTAACGGTCACCTGTGACGCCTCACCATTTGGAGTGGGAGCCATTTTAAGCCATGTCCTACCAAATAGGAATGAGGCACCTATTGCGTTCTTTTCGAGAACTTTGTCTAAGACCAAAAAGAACTATAATCAACTTGATAAAGAGGCTCTCGCTATTGTATCCTCAATTAAACGTTTCCATGAATATGTGTATATTCATAATTACAGACCACAAGCCGCGACTTGGTATTTTGGCGGGAAACAAACCAACTCCCCATATCTTATCATCAAGAATGACACGTTGGTCAGAATTTTTAGCCGCCTACGATTACCGATTGCAACACCGCCCGGGGAAAACCATTCCCCACGCTGACGCTTTGAGCCACTCTCCACTACCAGACATCATAGAGGACCCTGCTCCAACCTTAGCCATATTGCAAATCGAAATCCTTAAATCGCTGCCACTGACCGCTCGAGACATCGCCTTAGAGACAAAAAAGGACCCTGTTTTGGCACGAGTCCTCAGCTGGGTAGAACGGGGTTGGCCAGTCAGCACAACCAATGACACGTTCAAGCCATTTAGAAATCGTCAAACAGAGCTATTCTCCCAGAAAGGCTGCATAGTGTGGGGAGACAGAGTCATAGTCCCAGAGAAATTGCAATATAGAGTATTGAAAATGTTGCACGATGGACATCCAGGTATCGTGCGGATGAAGGCATTGGCCAGGAGTTATACATGGTAGCCTGGGTTAGACAAACAGACAGAGACCTGGGTAGCAAAATGCAGCAAATGCCAGGAGACTCGCTCCACTCCTCCAAAAACTCCCCCAACCCAGTGGGAAACACCTTGAGGTCCTTGGTCCCGTATCCACATCGATTTTGCGGGACTCACAAGAGGACACACTTTCCTCCCAACAGTGGATGCCTATTCAAACTGGCTCGAAGTCCACAAGATGAAAAGCACCACCACAGAGGCAGTTACTAAAAAACTGAATAAACTATTCGCTACCCATGGATTTCCGGATGTCCTGGTCTCCGATAATGGCTCCCAATTCACTGCCCTGCCATTTGAACAGTACCTGGCAGATCGGGGCATCCGCCATGCCTTAATATCGCCAGCTCACCCTGTGGCCAATAGTAGGGCTGAGCGAATGGTTCAATTTGTAAAACAGACCTTGCACAAAATGGACCATGGCAACATTGACGACAAAATAAACCGGATGCTTCTCCTCCAGCACATAACCCCAAACAGTACCACAAACAAAACCCCAGCTGAACTCCTGATGGGCCGGAAACTTCGCTCACATCTCGATCGCCTCCACCCAAACTACACGCCGGAACAACCCCCAGGATCCAGCAGCAAGTGTCGGGCATTCCAGGAAGGTGACCTCATGTTTGCAAAAATCTTCTTGGGTGACCCATTGTGGGTCCCTGTGACCATAACACAACTTACGGGACCCCGATCCTATCACCTACAAACTGCAGATGGTAAGATGTGGAAACACCACATAGACCAACTCCGTTCCAGGTTAGCACCTAGTCCTATCACAGCCCTGGAACCTCTAGCTGGGGGGGGAAGGAACATTGAGGAGGCCGAAGAAGAAATGATAATCGAAACTCAACAGCCTACACAACCAACCAGGGGATACTCACCATCAGAAGGAAAACCGAGCCAGGGAGTGGCCTCGCCGCGTGACAGCACTGCGATGGAAACAGATCCAGGGAACCCGGAAGACAGCACTGGCGTAAGCAGGGAAAGCAGCCCAGGGCCACAATCTTCACCATCCAACCCAGCTAGCAGTCCACCGGAACCAGAACCAGGACAGAAACCGGTGGAACAATGCAGGTCAGGCAGACAAGTGAAGCGACCTGCCTATTGACAAGAATACATCACCCCACCCCTCAGACAGAACCTAGGGGGGAGGGGTGTTATGGACTAAGCCAATGCAGCGATACAACCCTAAACAGCTTTACTTTACAGCAGGCTTGTAATCCTGCACTTCTCATTGGCCCGCGAATAGTGAGTCGTGATTGGTCGTTTTTGGCCAGTCTGATTGGCTGTTAAACGGGCCCCTCTCATTGGATGCTTGTGAAAGCGGTAAACTCAAATCATTGGTTGTTTTGACAGCAGCCAGCTCTATAAAAGAGCTGCTGCTGCCCAAGTATTTGCTCTGTTCTTTCTTTATAATAAAGAGTTGAAGTCACTGTTCGATGTCTCGTCTCCGTTCCTTGCGCCCATGCCCAGGACTTAACAAAGATACTTGGTCCTAAATGAACTGGCCTCACTGGTAACCTCTCTACTGTACCTTTCACGTTGGGATGCAAGGCAGACACAACTCTGCTGAGAAGTCAAGTACCTGCTTTGATGCCAAGGGATACTAGATTTCCTTTCCTCATTATCAAGCAGACATGATTCTTGCAGGTATATTCTCTACAGGGACCATTCCTGACCCCTGAGAATCTCATATCAGATGGAGGCAGGCATGACTGATCCTTCAGCTGGATTGGAAGTGGGTGGGAGAAAATAAATCCCTAGGGTGGGGGTGGAAAAGGGCCACTTGATCCTCAAACTGGAAAAGAAGATCTGAGATTTTTGAAGGCATCTGGATAATCCAAATCAGTGGAAGAAAGCTCTGCTCTGCATAAAGAGGACTCCTGCTTGGGCAGGGGTGGGGTTGGATTAGATGAGCTACAAGGTCCCTTCCAACTCTGTTAATCTGTAATCAGATTAACAATTCAGTGGTACAGTGGATTGGTCAAATCATTCTGATTTCAGAAAGCTCAATGAGTTCTCCTGCCTTCAAATGCTCAGATCCAACTTCCTTGACTAGTTCTGAAGGAGCTGGCAGATGTGATATTGGAACCACTGAACCACGTCTTCCAAAGCTTCTGGAGCACCAAGGAATTACTAGAGGACTGCAAAAAGAGATGATGTGGTTCCAATCTTCTAAAAAGGAGAAGAAAACAAAAGACCAATCAGCCTGGCTTCAATACCTGAGAAATACTGAGCACACAATAGATACAAACTCAAGGTTAACTGCACCAAACTTGATTGCAGGAAATAGGACTTCAGCAACAGAGTGGTCAATGCCTGGAATCCTGTACCTCACTCTGTGGTTTCTTCCCCAAACCCCAAAAACTTTAACCTTAGACTGTCTCCTATTGACCTCACCCCTTTCCTAAGAGGTCTGTAGGGGGCGTACATAAGCGCACCAACATGCCTACCCTCCCTGTCCTATTGTTTCTTTTATTTTTATTTTTATTTTATTTTTCTTATATGTACCCATTTCATGTATTCATAACTATGTATACACTTATACTTATTATCTTATAAACAATTGACAAATCAAATAAATAAATAAAACTCTGGGAAAGATAATCAAATAACGGATCTGTGGACACCCAGAAGCCAAGTTATTTTTAGAAGTCAACATGGATTTGTCAAAAACAGATAATGCCAAACAAATCTTATTTCATTATTGGACAAAGTGATTAAATTAGTGGGTCAGTGAAATGCTCTTGACATAGTATACTTGGATTTCAGTAAGGCATTTGACAAAGTAGGCCACAGCCTTCTTTTTGGTAAACTAGAAAAATGTGGGCTAGACAGCATCACCACCAGGTGGATTTATAACTGGCTCATCAGCTGCATTCAATGTGTATTTCTCAATGGAATTACACCTACATGGAGTGGAACATACTGTCAGCATTCCAGCACATCTCCATTCCAATCAGTAACTCCGAGACAAACATATCTCAAAAGTACCTTTATTAGAATAGCACCTGGCACATCTGGGGAATCCCAAATCTAAAAGGGTTTTTTTTGGCTTTCCACAATTTCCTAAACTACAAATCCACCCCTCTTTGGTCGTCATCACATCACATGGCCCAATCACGATCTGTCCAAAAGTAAGATCCTTATTTCATCCTGCGCCATATTCAATGACCTTGGAATAACAGAAGAATTTTATTCTGTCTACTTAGAGCTACTTAATTGAAATCACCCCCTTTCCACTTTCCTAGGCTATGTGGCAGTGTGGAATATGGCTTCCAAAGCTGACACATAAGGTGGAGTGCACTCAGTTTGGGTTCCCACCACATAAAAACATGCTGAGACTCTAGAAAGAGTGCAGAGAAGAGCAACAAAGAGGTTTAGGCTAAAACATATGATGAATAGTTGCAGGAAGTAGGTGTGCCTAGTTAAATGAAGAGAAGGGCTAAGCGGGACATGATAGCAGTGTTCCAATATTTGAGGGGCTGCCACAAAGAAGACGGGGGTCAACCTATTTTCCAAAGCACTCAGAAGGCAGGAGAAGAAACAATGGATGGAAACTAACCAGTTGAATGACTTGCCTTCAGAAATTGTGGGTGCTCCTCCACGGAAGGCTTTTAAGAAGAAACTGGTCTGGAATGGGATAGGGTCCCCTGCTTGAGCAGGCAGTTGGACTAGATTCACTAGACTTCTAGTGACTAGAAGATCCAAGGTCCTCCTATAAGAGGTGGCTATGAGCAGGTATGGGGTAAATACCCAGCCCCTTTTACATCCCCTTTCACATTCCCTATTTACTTAGTAAGACTGTATTACCATTCTTCTTCTCCTCATGCTTCCTATTACCTAACTCTTCCACTTATTACTATAACCGTGTGGCTTGTTTTTACAATTTATATTGTTTTATTTGATTGCATATTAGTAATCTATGATGATCATTCACTGTGGTATCTTATGATTCTTGATGAATGTATTTTATTTTTTCTTACGTACACTGAGAGCATATGCACTAAAATCAAATTCTTTGTGTGTCCAACCACTCTTGGAGAATAAAGAATTCTATTCTATCCTATCCTATCCTGTCCTTTCATGTCCTATCCTGTCCTTTCATGTCCTATCCTGTCCTTTCATGTCATATCCTATCCTATCCTATCCTAGACAGACCCTGGCATGCTTCCATTTTTCTCTGCCTGCTATCAAATTGGGAAGTTCTGCCCCCAAACTCTTTTTAAAAAGAGGATCCCTGGAGACTTCCGGTTTGAGCTTCTTCAGCGACAGACTGAAACCTCATCTCTGCGAGGCTTCGATCCGTGCTCACCACTGGAGCGCTCCGAGCCAGCTGGTTTTGGGGCTAAGCCACCCCGTAGAGGTGGTGAAGAGGGGGGGAGACTGCCTGCAGGGTTGAGGAGAGCCACATCTCTCCTCCCCAGTCAGAAATGGCGACCACAAAGAAGAACTCAACTGGAAAAGAATGTGCAGGAGGAAGATAAGAAGAGAAAGTTTTGGTTGACCGAGTCAAACAGCAAAAGCAACAAATAAGGTACCCTGGAATTGAAACTGTTAAAAAACAATAACGTTGTTCCCTAAGAAGACTTTTAAGCTGCAAAGGAGAGAGAAAAGGGAAAAGATTTGGCTTTTTTTTCTCCTTTTCCTATACTGACAGCTAAGAAACTTAAGCAAGAAATTGGAAAAAAAATCCACTTTGACATCAATAGGCATTTAATGCTGAAAATAAAAAGTCAAAGAGATAATAAAGATTTCTAGATAATTAAAAGCTTTTGAAAACAGGAGAGAAAAAGAATAAAAGGGTAGGATCTGGAAGGGAGGAGACTGCCTGGAATTAAAAAAGAACTTACAGCAAAATCTCAACAAGACTTCCAAAAGATACATTCTAACTGAAATATCACAACAAAAACCCCAGGAAGAGAAAGTTGAAAAAGAAATAAGAAGGTATAACTTGGGACTATCTGGGATTACTTGATGATTTCTGGATTCTTGGTTATTGTTTGGAATGACTAAAATCAATCGGGTGGTTGTTTAAAATGGCCCCACTTTTAGAAGATCTGAAAATGGAACTTAAAAAGTCCAAAGAAGATGCACAAGAAGGGAGAGGTTCTTTTGGCTTTGTATTTCAGTTGTTATTGGAATTATGAGAAACAATAAGAAATGCCTGCAGAACAAGAAGAATCTGACAAAGAAGAAGCCATCTTTAATGAACAAGTAATCTTAGATGGGGGGGAAAAAGGAAAGGGGAGAAAGAGAATGGAAAGTTTAAGATTGGGAAAAACAACTCCCCCCAAAAAATAGAGTAAAAAATAAGTATAAAATCAGAAAGCAACAGAAGAGGGAAATGCAGAAGAGGGAATTAGAACTAGAGAGACAAGGGAGTAAAAAGGGGAGGGAGAAGATGAGAGGGAAGAAAGAAAGGAAAAGAAGTTATAAAGGACAGAAGCAAAATATAGAGAAACAGGGCCTATTTAGAGATAATGGGTGAAAACTTAATGGAAAAAGGGATTCTGCAAAGGTACATAAGATAGTATTGTTATATTAGAAGCAAAAATAATTTTAGAAAATATGAAACAATGTATGGTTAAAATGTCTGATAAAATAGTTATTGTAATTCAGTGGAATGTTTGTCAATAAATAAATGTAACAAAATGAATATTTAATGATTTACAAAACATATGTGAAGAGAAATAAGGGAAAAATTAATTACGGAGATTATATGTGTTTTTAAGGAAGTATGATATTTAATTGAAAAGAAGTGTTAAAGATGTTAAGATTTTAATGATCATTAATGATAGAACTGAACTGGAATGCAATGAGGGTTTATAATTACATATATTTACAATCTTTTTTTAAAAAAAGAATATAGGGTTTATTATAAGAATGTACCAAGCAGAATTCGATTGGAAGTTATGTATTATGTATTATATTGAAGGTCACAACCTTATTATATATATTGAAGTTTAAATAAGAGTTGAATGGATGTAATTAAAAGATATAAAGGTGTCATAACTACAGGAGAAAATTTGTATAATGAGAAAAGATAATATGAAATTGAAACAGAACAGACAAAAGTATAAATATAATGATTTGAATTGAGATGAGATAATCAAAATAAAATTGAGAAAATTAAAAGAGGGGAAAAACTATATAGAAAATGTAGAATAGTATAAGATATGGAATAGAATACAAAAAGGAGCATGAAATTGAGTTTTGTGTCTGTATAAAGAAGTTCAACCCGGGACCATGCTATTTTCAAAAAAGATGTTTTACTTGTATTTTGTATGTGTGAAAACCCAAATAAAACTTTATTAAAAACATAAATAAATAAGAGGATCCCTGACAACAAACAATTTCAGGTCAATTTCATCAGCAAAGCCTCTTAGGCTAAGAGTCACTCAAGTTGTTACTTTGCTTATTCCATCATTCCACCCCCAGTTTCAGTTCAGTAGGGCAGGTTTGGCTTTAGAGATACTGCAGGAGAACCATCCTTTGAAAGGTGAAGGATGGACCTCATGGAATTCCAGACGCTTCTTTCTTAGGGTCACTCAAGGAGCAAGAGGTGCATTTATCACATGGGGAATTCTTTGCTTTTCATCTTAGGTTTCACCATCCCTTTAATCCAGTCATATGGCAAATGACTTTTGGTTTTGTATGAGGTCTCAAGATAGGAAACAGTCCAAGTGTATTTATATATGCATCTCCTTTCTTCTTTTCTGTCCTCCTCCTCCTTCCTCTCTCTGAGGGAGGGAAGGAGGGGGAGAGGGAGAGAGAGCTGAGTAGAATGGGAAAAACAGTAGACAGTTTTAGGCAGAGGAGATACCAGACTTTGAGACAAAATTGGGTTCCTAAAGATGCCAACCCTTTCACACATGTGCCTGACACAGGGCAATGTCTTTGGGAGTGTACTTTGCTTTGTCAGTTGAGATGGAAAAATTAGGCACTGGAGATTTTTATGCTCATTCCTATTTACAGTGCAGCTACATATAAGCATTTTCAGCTGGCATATCCAAGACAGTCACCTGGTGTCAGGTCTCCCACCCAGAAACGATTCCCTCTGTTTCTCCTGCTTCCTTTGCCTTTCCTTTGCCTTCCTGGGCTTATTGGGGAGGGGGTGGAAGAGTGAAAAGAAAATTCCCCAGCCAGGAATCCAGAAGAACTTAAAGAAATGCATCCCATATGACTTGAAGTACTGATAAGGGACCAGCATGGTTCAACATAGCTTAGCATCAAGGGCTTATAGGGGAAAAGAAGAACATGGATAGTGAACATCTGGAAGGGGATGTTCAAGAGCAACTCTATATCCTTTCTTGGAGGATTCTGAATAAAAGCTCCAGAGTAAGAGTCTGCAGAAATGTCTCACCAACCCTTTGGTTTTCCCCTTGGCTATTGGTTCTGCTTCTTTTGTTAACCATACCTCCCCTGCAAGGTCCGCCCAGGACCCACAGCAGCATTTCATCCCAAATGAAAGGCACAGCCTCCTCCATGCATTCAGTTGAGAGGGAATCTTTCTCAGGTCCTTCTTATAGCTAATTAAACTCTACCATCTTTGTGTTCAAACACTCTGGAGGTTGACAAACTTTTCTAAGCTGAAGTTTAAAACTTTAAAATTCTCACTTAGCTGTGCGCATGATATCAACATAATGTTTCATTTGTCCACAAATTTCTGATGAAGTTGTCTAAGATCTGAATCTAAATGATTGGAGGAATAGGGTATGTCTAGTCCAATCCAAAGCAGGACAAGGAGCTTCATGATAGCAGGGTTCCAATATCTAAAGTGTTGCCTCAAAGAAGAGAGAGGTCAACCTATTCTCCAAAGCATCTGAAGGCAGGATAAGAAACAATGGATGGAAACTAATCAAGGAGAGAAGCAACCTAGAACGAAGGAGAATTTTCCTAACAGTGAGAACAATTAATCAGTGGAACGTCTTGCCTTCAGAAGTTGTGGGTGATCTATCACTAGAGGTTTTTAAGAAGAAACTGGACAGTCACTTGTCTGAAATTGTACAGGGTCTGCTGCTTGAGCAGGGGGTTGGACTAGAAGACCTCCAAGGTCCATTCCATCTCTGATGATGTTCTAATTCAGGGGTCTTCAAACTTGACAGCTTTAAGACTTGTGGACTTCAACTCCCAGAATTCCTCCTCCAGTCATGTTAGCTCAGGAATTCTGGGAGTTGAAGTCCACAAGTCTTAAAGCTGTCAAGTTTGAAGACGCTTGTTCTAATTGATTTAATGCACCTTTAAGTCTGAGATGAGCTTAACTCAAAAGAAATTGGAAGGTCTTTCTTTTTAAAGGCTTGTGTAGAGAAGAACAATATGCATAAGGTTTGATTTAGGCAATTATTTTTTTCCAATTTCACCAGGAAGGAAGACTAATAAGACTAAGGCCATAAAAAACACACAAGGGATCCAGCAATAGCAATGATCAATTTGATCCAAGGATCTAATGGCCGTGGAACAGAGCATCATGTAGAGATAGAAATTTGCATGTAAGCATTGCTATTCTTTATCAAGGGTTCCACTGAGTCCATATTTGGCTGGTAACTCTTAGCACGAAACAGATCACTGTGTACAGAAAATTCAGCAGCAAGATGTGTAAGTGAACAGGAATTATTTATGGCCATTTGTTGCAGTGAACAACATGTTGAACTCCTTCAAACCAAGGTGTGGTTTTTTTAAGAGTTCTCTTAATGATGATGCCTCAAAATCCAGCACTCATAAACCAACAACCCTACTCACATATTCTTCTGCCAATGAAAGTGATCCTGAATCAGGGAATGGAAGACCATGTAAGAAATCAGCTACATTCATTTTCTATCAAACAAAATCATAAGGTTGCATTCTTCAGTGGAAACATTGTGTTCCGAACTAAGCAAACTCATTAGCTTGCAATTCTAAAAGTTTTACTTTCACAGCAGGCTCATAAACCTGCACTTCTGATTGGCCCGCTGATAGCGGATCGTGATTGGTCGTTGTGGGCTGCTCTGATTGGCTGTTAGTGGGTCGCCGCTGATTGGACGCTTTCCAGCACGGCAAACTCAAATCATTGGATGTTGTGACAGCAGCCAGATCTATAAAAGGAGCTGCTGCTGCCCTAGTTTTTCGCTCTGTTCTGAAGTCACTAATAAAGAGTTGGAGTCACTATTTGATGCCTCGTCTCTGTTCTTGCGCCCACTCTCTCAGATCTAACACTGGCGACGAGAGTGGGATGCAGAGACGATAGAGCTGACTGATCACTCATTGCACGAAAACAGAGCACGTGGCTGAGAGCGCACCAATTGCGGCAACATGACCAGCGGCGTCATACCACCCGCTCCATTTGACCCGGATAACGAAGACTGGGACTCGTATATGGACAGGTTTCAGATGTTCCTGGAAACCAACAACTTGAAGGATGCTATGCCTGGCAAGAAACGAGCTGTATTCCTGACCCATTGCGGGCCAGCCGTATTTAAGATGGCAAAGGCACTTGCAAAACCAGTGGAAGTCAAGACAATGGATTGGGACAATCTCACCCCAATCCTCCGGGCCCATTATGTCCCAGCGGTGCCAACACTCATCAGAAGACACGAGTTTTACCAGAGGGACCAGCAGGAGAGTGAGAGTGTTGGAGACTTCATCACAGACCTCAGAAACCTGGGGGGACTCTGTAGCTTCACCAATCTGGAAGAAGCCATGAGAGATTGAATTGTTCTGGGTCTAAGAGACCCCACAATCCAGAGCAAGATTATGGCAAAGGGAGACATCAGCCTCGCAGATGTCATCGCTGATTCTACTGCAGCAGAAGCAACCAGGAAATCGGCCTCTCGAATGTGCCGAGCAAACGGACCGCACCGCCAACTCGCCAGTAATACTACACCTTGTCCTGAGAGGCACGCAACGACTACCCACCATGAGGACCTTGAATCCTCATCAGAAAGTGAGGGAGAGGAGGTCAACAGACTCCAGTCAGAACGTGATCAGCGAAATCAACGGAGTCGTAAGCCCTCATTCCAGTGTGCTGGTTGCGGGGGAAACCACCCACGATCAGACTGCACATTCCTAGATGCACTCTGCCGTTCCTGTGGAAAGAGGGGCCACATTGCAAAGGTTTGTAGAAGCAAGCGAGGGTCCAGCCTGAACCAAAGAGAAAATAATTTCCGACAGACAACAGGCACCCCACCAGTAAATCGGGACCGCCCAAGCAACCAATGGAACCACTACTACAGAAACTGAGCACCAGCCACTTCTACCAGACGAGAAGAGGCGTACCAAACCATCACCATCGGCCACGCTTCATCCCTTGATGCAAGGAAAATCTGAGTAAAGGTCATCATTGAGAAGCGACCATGTGTTATGGAAGTCGACTCCGGGTCGTCCCTATTGATGGTTTCCTGGAAAACCCTCAAACAGCTGATCCCTGACATCCGCCGCCAGGACCTCAGCACTCAGAGAATATTGAAGGACTACCAGGGGAATAGAATCCCAGTCACCGGTTCCAGCCACGTCCAAATCTCTTTCAAGGACCACACCGCAACCCTATCTCTTACCATCACCGATAGAGATTGACCCAGCTTGCTAGGCTTACAGTGGTTTGTGCCTCTGGGAATTGAACTGGCAGGCATCAACTAGACTGAAGGCGATGAGTGGGAAGCGGCCCTTGTCCAGGAATTCCAGGAAGTTTTCACTGAGAAGCTAGGCAAGTACAAGGGATCCCCCATATTGTTTAACCTCTGCCCTGATATTGCGCCCATTCGCCTTAAGCCTCGTCGAGTGCCCTTTGCACTCAAACCAAAGATTGACGAACAATTGGACAAATTAATAGCCCAAGGCGTGTTGGAACCGATTGACCACACCCGATGGGAGACCCCAATTGTAACCCCCATAAAACCTGATGGATCTTTGAGAATTTGTGGGGATTACAAGGCCACCCTAAACCATGCACTTCAGCAGAGTGCTTACCCCGTGCCTGTGGTCCAACACCTCCTTCATTCCCTTGGGGATGGAAAAATATTCACAAAATTGGACTTAGCCCAGGCGTACCAGCAGCTGCCCGTAGATGCAGAGACCGCAGAAGCCCAAACTATAGTTACACACAGTGGTGCATTCAAGTGTAATAGACTCCAGTTCGGAGTAAGCGTAGCACCTGGCATCTTCCAAAGTCTGATGGAGAGATTGCTACAAGGCATAAAAGGGGTCATGCCATATTTCGATGATGTCCTGATAGCTGCTCCCACTAGAAGTATACTAGAAAAACGACTAAGAATGGTCCTCCAAAAATTTAAAGATGCTGGCCTGAAGGACAAGTGCCAAATATGTATGGAGAGGGTTGAATTCCTTGGTTACCTTCTTGACAAACAGGGAATTCACCCTACTGAGAAAAAATTGGCTGCAATAAAAAATGCCCCAAGACCTAGAAACAAAACAGATCTCCAAGCCTTCCTGGGACTTATCAACTTTTATAACATCTTCCTACCCCAGAAGGTGACTGTTGCTGAACCCCTGCATAGGCTCCTCGACAAGAAGGCTTCATGGGTCTGGGGACATCGAGAAGAGCGAGATTTTCAGCAAGTAAAAGACCTTTTAACATCAGATGCTGTATTGATACAATATAACGAGACTTTACCATTAACTGTCACCTGTGACGCCTCACCGTTTGGAGTAGGAGCCATCCTGAGCCACATCCTGCAAATGGTACTGAGGCGCCCATTGCATTCTTTTCTAGAACTTTATCTAAAACTGAGAGAAACTATAGCTAACTAGATAAAGAAGCTCTCGCTATTGTGTCTGCAATTAAACGATTCCATGAGTATGTATATGGAAGATCCTTTTCTATAATCATGGATCACAAACCACTACTTGGCATCTTAGCAGGGAATAAACCAACTCCCCACATCTTATCGCCAAGAATGACACGCTGGTCAGAGTTTTTAGCTGCATATGATTACCAACTGCGACACCGACTGGGGAAAGCCATTCCCCACGCTGACGCCCTGAGCCGCTCTCCACTACCAGAAGTCCTGGACGACCCAGCTCCAACCCTAACTACACTATAAATCGAGACACTTTCATCACCACCACTGACTGCACAAGACATCGCGTCAGAAACAAGGAAGGGCCCTTGTTTAGCACGGGTCCTCAGCTGGATGGAAAGAGGTTGGCCTGACAATGAACTCAATGACACCTTCAAGCCTTTCAAACACAGGCAGACAGAACTTTTCTCCCAAAAAGGATGTGTTTTATGGGGAGACAGAGTTGTCATCCCAGAAAGACTGCAGCATAAGGTCCTAAAACTATTGCATGATGGACACCCGGGCATCGTGCGAATGAAGGCACTAGCAAGGAGCTACGCTTGGTGGCCAGGTATAGATAAATAGAAACCTGGGTCGCCACCTGCAACAAATGCTAGGAAACATGCTCAGCTCCATCAAAAGCACCACCAATGGAATGGGAAGCATCCCAAAGTCCCTGGTCCCATATCCACATCGATTTTGCGGGACCCACCAAGGGGCATACATTTCTCATAACAGTGGATGCCTATTCCAACTGGCTTGAGCTCCACAAAATGAAGAGCACCACCACAGAGACAGTCGTTAAAAAACTAAACAGACTATTTGTTACACATGGCTTGCCAGATGTCTTGGTTTCAGACAATGGCCCACAATTCACCGCCTTGGCATTTGAACAGTACCTAGCAGACCGGAGGATACGCCATGCTTTAACATCGCCGGCTCACCCTGCGGCCAATGGTAGGGCTGAACGAATGGTCCAGTTCAGAAAGAAAACCTTACACAAGATGGAACAAGGGAACATCCATGACAAGGTGACCAGGATGTTTCTCCTCCAACATATTACTCCAAACAGCACCACAAACAAAACCCCAGCCGAACTCCTGATGGGCAGGAAACTTCGATCACATCTTGACCGACTACACCCTGCCTACACACCGGAAAAGCCCCTGGGGTCCAGCAGCAAGTATCGCACGTTCAAGGTAGGCGACCCGGTATTTGCAAAAAACCTTACCAGTGACCCATTGTGGGTCCCCGCTACCATAACTCAATTTACGGGTCCCCCTTCCTACCATTTACAAACTGCTGATGGGAGACTGTGGAAGCGCCACATTGACCAGCTACACTCCAGGCTGGCACTTACCCCCTTCATAAGCCCTGAACTCCAAACCAGGGGGGGGGAGGGAAATCGAGGGGGCCGAAAATGAACTAGTAACCGACCCAGTACTTGAAAACCAGCAATCAGCGCAACCAAACCTGGATTATTCATCTTCCGAAGAAGAGCCGGGGCAGATGGCCATCTCTCCACGAAGCAGCACAGCGGCATCAGCAATCCCAGAGAATCCAGATGACAGCCTTAATGGGAGTAGAGATGACAACACCGAGTCACCCATCAGAGAAGCCAGATCACCATTACCGCTGAGTTCAACCAACAGCCCACCGGAACCAGAGTCCGGGCAAAGAAGATCAGGTAGACAGGTGAGATGACCTGCCTACCTGCGAGAATACATCACCCCACCCTTGAGACGGAACCTAGGGGGGAGGGGTGTTCCGAACTAAGCAAACTCGTTAGCTTGCAATTCTAATAGTTTTCCTTCCACGACAGACTCGTAAACCTGCACTTCTGATTGGCCCACTGATAGTGGATCGTGATTGGTCGTTGTTGGCTGATCTGATTGGCTGTTAGTGGGTCGCCACTGATTGGATGCTTTCCAGCGCGGCAAACTCAAATTATTGGATGTTGTGACAGCAGCCAGCTCTATAAAAGTAGCTGCTGCTGCCCTAGTTTTTCGCTCTGTTCTGAAGTCACTAATAAAGAGTTGGAGTCACTATTCGATGCCTCGTCTCTGTTCTTGCGCCCACTGTCCCAGATCTAACACATTGGAAATTACAGAACAAAACAGTGGTTTTATGTGGTTGCAGCATTTGTATGAACAAATTGTGAACCTTTACTGACATAAATGGTTATCTCAAGGCTAAACTTTCAATTTTTCTAAATTTATGAATAGCTTCACTGTGGAGAAAAGAAAAGAAAATGGCTGGCCTAGGCAAAATACTTTTTTGATCCACTTTCCTGAATCTGCACCATGAACCCCAGGACTTGCATGAATCTCTACACAAGTTGGAGTGTTTTATAACAATGTAAACAAGATTCCCTTGTTAATGCATCTTTCATTTGCTAAAATGTAGATGTGGCTGCTCTTAACCCAAGCTGAGCAACTCCTTTTTTGGCCATTAATTGGAGTAGGTCTATAATAGACACATAATTAGGAGAAAATTTCACAAAGTATCTACAAATAGCTAGAAAAGGACACAGCAGTTTTAGATTCTCTGGAATTGAGATTTATAGAATAGCCTCTACCTTTTTTGAAACAGGCTTAATTCAGTGGTCTTCAGTGGAGACCACCAATCCTAAAGTAATAATAACAGAATAACAGAGTTGGAAGGACCTTGGAGGTCTTCTAGTCTAACCCCTGCTCAGACAGGAAACCCTATACCATTCCAGATAAATGGCTGTCCACTTCTCTTCTTAAAAGCTTCCAGTGATGGAGCAGCCACAACTTCTGAAGGCAAGATGTTCCACTAGTTAATTGTTCTCACTGTCAGGAAATTCCTTCTTAGTTCTGGTTGCTTCTCTCCTTAATTAGTTTATGTCCATTGCTTCTTGTCCTGCCGTCTGTTGCTGTGGAGAATAGATTGGTCCCCTCTTTTCTGTGGCAGCCCCTTAGATATTGGAACTGCCACCATGTCTTTTTTTCACTAGACTAGACATGCCCAATTCCAGCAACCATTCTTTATATGTTTTAGCTTCTAGTCCCCTAATCATCTGTTTTGCTCTTATCTATACTCTTTCTAGAGTCTCAACATTTACATTGTGGCAACCAAGTATTTCAAGTGGAATATTGGATTAAATGCCATAAAAGTGGCCTTTGCATAGGGTTGGGGGAGTTGGTGCCATTATGTCAGTGAAGGTAACTGCCTGGACTAATCTGACTGTAATGCCACTCTTCAACAATTTGTCTAATTAAGAATTCGCAGCTTCTGACATGGCATATGGTATACATCTCCGTTCCATGCAACCGTCAGAATAGACTAACCAACTGTATCTTTGTGAGAATATTCAATAATTGAGCCAAGTCTCTTAGACAGGGAGTTGTGCCATCCAGTTGACTCTGACAGAAGCCAACCATGTCCTTTGGCTCACATTTCTGGGGGTTATTGGGGATAAAGGAACTGTTTGGCCAAGGATGGTTCCAGACCTTCTTTGAGAACAGATACAATATCATCAACCTCGTTATTGTTCTAAGACAGGAGTCCACAACCTTGGCAATTTTAAGACTTATGGATTTCAACTCCCAGAGTTGAAGTCCACAAAGTCTTAAAGTTGCCCTGGTTGGAGACCCCTGTTCTAAGAAACTCAGATGCAACATGAGCAGAAGCAGTTGGGCTAAATACAGGCAAAAATGGCTTGTTTTTGGGCAATACTTGCTTTTAGATAATGCTTCATTCAATTTGCTGCAGGAACCCCCAAGGTCAATCCCCACATCTATTCTCTTTGCATTTATGCTCATAATTTATTTTTCCTCAGAAGCCATAGAAAATCTTTCTCTTTCATTTTCCTTTTTCCTGATGGTTTTCACAAGCTTTCTCCTTACTTCTGATGGATTATAAGATGTCACTGTGACCTTCTTGAAATAAACCTGAGGTAAAGGTTTGACTCTTTTGCAATATAAACAGGTTGTGTTCAGTGCACTACATTGTTCTCCGAATGACACAATAATCCAGAGCAACAAAAGAGACTTCAGCCTGTGACTGAGGGAAATCCTGGCTGCCAACTTCCCCAGGTGCCTTTCACAGGCACCTGGCTGGCCTTGCAACTACCTTTTGCTGATAAAGACGCCAATCAATGCTGCCATGAAGCGACTTCCTTCTTAAATGTGTAATTTCACCATGGCAACTGCATTACTCATTGTCAGATCTTCCTGCTTCAGATATTCATCACAGATTTATTTGTTCAGATAATCAGAGTTGGAAGGGACCTTGTAGATCATCTAGTCCAACCCCCCACCACAAATACTTTGATCTTCGATCTGATCTGGTTCTGAGCCCGAATATGTATACCCTCCTTAGGCATCTCCAGAGTCACAAAGTTTAGATCATCTTTTAACTGAATTCACATATACAGGTAGTTCTCAACTTACAATGGTTCATTCAGTGACCATTCAAAGGTACAACGGCACTGAAAATAGTGACTTATGACAGTTTTCCACACAACTGTTGGAGCATTCCCATGGTCATGTGATCAAAATTCAGATATTCGGCAACTGATTCATATTTATGACCAATTGCAGTATCGTGGAGTCACATGATCCCCTTTTGCAACCTTCTGACAAGCAAAGTCAATGGGGAAGCCAGATTCACTTAACAACCATGTCACCAACTTAACAACTGCAGAGATTCACTTAACAACTGAGGCAAGAAAGGTCATAAAATGGGGCAACATTCACTGAACAACTGTCTCACTTAGCAACAGACATTTTGGTCATAAGTCGAGGACTACTTGTATATATGAATTCAGTTAAAACATGACCTATAATCTATAGATTTGTTGGGTACTATACCCCAGGTGCCAATGTAATCATTTTCACGCCCTCATTTATGAATGGAATATAATAGTTACTCAGAGAACGGAGCTCTCCCAAGAGTATCCATCCTCTCCCATGTTCACCTGACCACAATTCCACAAAATGTCAAGGGCTCCATCCACCTTTAGACTCTGCAAACAAGTAATCTGCATCAATCTTCAGAGGCTGGGGAGAAGCAAGATTAGAGGATTATGTGTTTAAATGTTGTCCTCTTCATCACCAGCTGTATTTTGTTAACTCCTTAACACAGATTCCAGAAATCAGCTCTAATCCCATAATGATAGATCTCACAGTGCTCACAGTTCTCCATCTTTCTCCATCTTTAATTAGACAGAATAGAGCTGGAAGAGACTTTGGTTTTCCTCTCGTCCAACCCCTTGCCCAAGTAACAGACCCTATAGTATTTCAGACAGGTGGCTTGTTTCTGACTCTTTGGTGCTTTCTGGTCCCTTTTACTTACATAAAAAGGCTCTTACCTTTTAAACTAAAATTCTGATTTCTGATGCAGCATTACACAATGTATCACAATACAATAAAACAGTATTAAGTTGTATAAGATTAAACTTTCCAGTATCTATGTTTAAGAGACATACATACCTAAAGAAAAAGTAAAGAAAACATACATGCAAATAGCAACCATCACCACTGCTCAGAAACATAGCTGATGCACAGGAATGCACCTGACTCAAAGACACAAACATGCAGTTTAAGACAAACTACATGGTTCCCTGTATTTCATAAACAATGCAATGTTATACAAATAACAAGAGCACACAATAGTTAAAAACTCAAGGTTAACCGCACCAAACTTGGTTGCAGGAAATACGTCTTCAGCAACAGAGAGGTCAATGCTTGGAATACTCTACCTGACTCTGTGGTTTTTTGCCCCAAACCCCAGAAACTTTAACCTTAGACTGTCTACTATTGACCTCACCCATTTCCTAAAAGGTCTGTAAGGGGCGTGCATAAGCGCATCAACGTGCCTACCGTCCCTGTCCTAGTGTTTCTTTTATTTTTTTTCTTATATGTATTCATTTCATGTATTCATAACTATGTATATATTTATACCTGTTATCTTGTAAGCAATTGACAAACAAACAAACAAATAAATAAATAAATAAATGATTTTGGATATTGCCTATTTTAAGCAAGAGTGTATGAATGAGTGTGGGTTGACTAGCGATTAGAATAAAATCAATCAGTTCTATACCTGAAAATAATGATTCTGAAGGGGGAGAAAACAGCAACCAACATCTTAGAAGAGTTATTCTCTTACAAGGAGTAAATCTTCTAAAAGGGATCCCGCCAATTCAACCAAGCAAAGACATAGAATCTATGACTTTTTAATGATTTAGCTCTTCTCCTAAATCCCACTTCTTCCCATCGGTGGCAATATCTCTGGGGCCTTGTAAGCAATATACTACCAGGACCATCAGGAAATAGCCCTGACCTTTGACCCAGTACCACCATCAAGACCATCTTCTTTGCACCTTGGAGAGGAGGGCCTGCTGCTGCCTCATATCAGAGACAGGAGGCTGAATAAAAGGGGCTGGTTCACTCAATATGGAAGAATAAGCAGAAAAGTCACATTGTAAAATGAGGAATCTTCTGTTATTGTGTGTCAAGCTCTATTAAAATTGAGAGATCAAATTCCTGTCTCACCTTGCAGACAATCTCATTTTCCGAGGCAAGGACATCAGTAATCTTATACCTGATCTTTGCTGACAGGAAGAACTGAGAGAAAAACTGAGAAGACATTGGTTGGAAGTGATCCCACCATCTCAGGATCTATGATATTATGGAAATGAAAGAGGAACATGTCAAATGTTTCCGTGTGTAGGCAAAAAATAATAATTGTATGCAGTATCTCGTTTTTCCAGCCTTACATCCATCTCTCCTATTTCTTTATCAAGGAGTGATTCTTTTGTAAAATTTTCTATGAACACTGATGGGCATTTTCATGTCCATTTCTCAGTTTTCTTTAGAGTGCAAATATTCTAAAAATTATTTTATCCAATATGTCTATGCATATACTTTTTGATGTCATGATTTTCCATTTTTTAATGCATGTTGTACCTAACTTTGTGTAACATGCACTTTAATGCATTTTTGGATTGCAACATGCATTATCAAATTGAGGAAAGGGTGCAACTGCATTTCTGTTTTGCATTTTCACTTGGAAAGTATGCATGTTAATAGGCTTCCATTAATATGCACACTGTATGATTCTTGCCCTTTTCCTGGACCCTGATTGCAATTAGCTTAAGATAATCCTGGCTATAATCTCCTGAACAGAAATACTGAAGTAGAAAGAGTGTCTGACAGGTGGGGGCTTCTTAAAAGCTATGAAAAATAGAAATGGAACGGAACAGAACAGAACATAGTACAGAACAGTATAGAACATAGTACAGAACAGAACAGAATTATTGAGACCCCTCACATAAACTGTTTCAACTGTTGAAAGAGTGAAGGATGACACTATAGGGCATTACGTTCCAAAGCAACTAGACACAGAGACAGTTTTTCCCTCATTCCATCAATATGATAAATACCTAATTTTCACAGTGCTGTTTAACGTCTATGTGTATTTACCCATGCAGTATGGTTATAGTATTATCATTTATCCTTCTTATTATCTTCTTTACTTCCCTGTCTTATTGGGATGAAGATGATGATGATGATGATTCTCTTGCTTTGCATGTACACTGAATACTTCTGCACCGGAGATAAATTCCTTATGTGTCTAATAACACTTGGCCAAATAAAGTATTCTATTCATATAGAATACTTATAGTATAGAATTCATACAGTCCTTCTCTTAGTCACACTAGATATACCTAGTTCCCTCAATTTTGCATCATATAATTTAGCCTCCATACCCTTTCCGATAACTTTCATTGTATGTTTTATCTTCCAGTCCTCTAACAATCTTTGTTTCACTACTCAGTACTCTTTTGAGAGTCTCAACCTCTTTTGTTGTATTATGGTGACCAGAATTGGATGCAGTATTCCAAGTGTGGCCTCACTGCAGTGCAATCTTTCAACTTGGAAGGGCCTCAGCCCTTCCGACATGAATATAATGATGATCAGTGCAGTATAGAGGCAGAATATTACATCACATAATCTTGAAACTATCCCTCTGTTGATGCAGCCTAGGGCTCCATTGCCTTTTTTGACAGCTGCAACACACTGCTGGCTCATACTTCAGTGGTGGTCTATTAGGACACCTTGATCTCTCTCACAGTTGCTGTTATTGAACCAGGTACCACCTATTCTATTCCTGTACATTTGGTTTTTCTTCCTTATGTGTAAGACCTTATTTTTTCTATGAATTGCATAATATTGGATAGGGTCCAAGATTTCTCAAGGTCCTTCTGAATGTTAGTCTATCCTCTAAAGTGTTAACTATTCCCCTCAGCTTGGTGTGGTCTGCAAATTGGATGAGTTCACCTTCTATCCCTTCATCTAGATCATTTATGAAGATTTGAAGAGCACTGGGCCCAAGACAGAACCTTGAGGTAGCTCCCTGCATGTTTCCCTCTATGGCCTCAGATAGCCCCTTTCTGAGGGAGATGGGTGTTTTAGAAATAGGAAATATAATGAATGAATGAATGTACATATAGTGCCATAAAGGATTGCATGTTGAATGCAGTTGGTCAGCCAGTTACAAATCCAACTGATGATGGTACTGTCTATCCCATTTTATTCTATCTTACTAAGTAATAGTGTGTGATCTACTTTGTCAAATGTCTTACTGAAGTCTAAGTAAATTATGTCCACTGCATTTCGCTGGTTTAGTCATGTTAGCAAAGGCATATAGACTTACATTCTGCTCCATAGTACTTCAAAGCACTCTCTGAGTGGTTTACCAATGTCAACATATTGCCCTTAACAATCTGGCTCCTAATTTTACTGACCTTGGAAGGATGAAGGCTGAGTCAACTTCAAGCCCTGTCAGGATCAAACTCCAGACTGGGAGCAGAGTTTGCCTGCAATTCTGCATTCTACCTGATTGGTCTATAGTTTCTTGGATCCATTTTTTTACCCTTTCTCTAGTTTGTAATCTCATCAACTTTTTTCCAGTCCTCTCTTGTAGTTCCCTGATGCTCCAGGAACTTTGAAAGGTATCAGAGAATAACAAATTTGGAAGGAACCTTGGTTGTCATTGAGTCCACCCCCAATTGAGCAGGATACCCTAATACAGGGGTCTCCAACCTTGGCTCCTGGAAGCCTGGCGGACTTCAACTCCCAGAGTTCCACAGCCAGCGGCTGTGGAATTCTGGGAGTTGAAGTCCACCAGGCTTCCAGGGGCCAAGGTTGGAGACCCCTGCCCTAATACCATCTCAGACAAATGACTGTCTAATCTCTTCTTAAAATCCTCCAGTGATGGAGCACCCATAACTTGTGAAGGCAAATTCCATTGGTGGATTGTTCTCACTGCTAGGATATTTCTCCTTAGTTCTAGGTTGGTTCTATCCTTGGTTAGTTGCCCTCCATTATTTCTCATCTTGCTTTCTGGTGCTTTGGAAAATAAGTTGACCCCTTCTTCTCCAAGACAGCCCCTCACGTGTTGGAAGATGCTATTGTGTATTATAATAGCTGCCCCAGGGCCTTTCATCTTGGGTCCAGAATCCAATATCTCTCCCTTCTTCATCTGGCTTAGCATATTTGTGCTACCAAATTCTGGATGGCTAAGAAAGACACACTGAAATAAATCCACTTTGTGCTTCTTTGTTTATCAGAACCATTTGCCACTGACGTGTGTGGCTTACAACCGTGTGGAATAGGATAAAACCATTGCAATATCAACAGTATCATGTAGGAAAAGAAAAACCCCAATAAATCCAATTTCAGACAGCACAGAACTACTCCCCAAATACTCATCTGCTTTATCTTCTGGAAGGCCATGATTTGTGGCAACGAAGTGTATGAAAATGTTTGGAAAACCAAAGGCTGAAGAACTTTAGTTGCCCTGAAAAACATTCCAGCGTTGTGAAGCACATTCATTGTTGGAACTTCTGGTAACCCAGAAGGGGGCTTGACAGGACCCTAAAGAAGGGGACACTTTTGACTTAGAGTGTAGGGGGACTCATCCTAGGGGATGCCAGCTCTGTTCTGCCCCATTAGGTGAGAAATGTTTCTCTGAAAAGATTTGCCCATCGGCAAGCCTGCCTTTCTTCAGTTTCCGCACCTGCAGGTTCTCCTGTGCAAAGAGCAGCTGGGTTTGATTTCTGGGCTTCTCAGAGGAAAAAAGAGGCCAAATTGCATGACCAAGAGTGAGTCAAGCCTCTAACAAGGACGGTTTGCTTAAAAGTGCCGAGCTGCCTTTTCTTCCTTCTTATTGCAGAGGTCCTACACATTTCAGCAATAGGACCCAGTAACTGCTGGACCGTCGGTGAGTCTCCTTACTCGAGATCTACACCTAGTGGCCAAAGCAGGGTAGGAGGCCTCGGAGGGGCCAGGGGCTCTCCTTGGAAACAAGCAGCAGTTGTGAGGATCTACTCTCCTCCCAGGCAGCCTGCCAGGCTCTGCCCTTCCAACCAGAGGAAACCTGTTTCTCCCATGGCTTCCTGCCAGCTCTGCTACCTGTGGGAGGACCGAGCCCTGAAAGGGGCAGGGTGACAGTTGAGAAAAGAGGCCTCGAATGGCTGAAGAGGAGGCCACGGGAGGCACCATATGCCAGCCTGAGACCTTCCCAAGCCTCAAGGCTAATTTCTTCTTGACCTTGTTGATTATCCGGAAAGGGGAAAGATCAGATTGGTTCACTTAAATTGCACATCAATTTCATCAAGCCACATCCCTGCCTGGTTTTACATTGCTTCAGTTACCCTCCCTTCATCACCCCTCCCTGCTTTCATCCATTTCCACGGCTCAGCCCAGCCCCCTTCCTTGGGACCCTCCCACAACAGCCTCTACTGCAACCGCCCGAGATGTGAGTCAAAGAGACTTGGGATTAAAATCCTCAGAGTTACCTTCACTGCCCTCCGTTCTGCAAAGGTGGGAGGGCCTCTTGCAAAGATCCTCCCACTCTAAAAAATAAAAGGACTGGAGATGGAGTGAGGAGGCAACCCCAAAGCCTTCAAGCAAGCAAGTCTAAAAATTGGGCATCCCCACACTCCATTTAAAAACTCCAATCCGCTTTTATAATACTTTACTGTATCAACCATCCCATTCAATCATCCCATAAAGAAAGACTCCTGGCCCATTATTTTCACCAAGAGGATACTTTACTAAAGCTTAAGTGGTTACAGAAGTAGCAAAGCTGGATCTGGCGTTGTCACATGCAAACAATACACTTAACTTTACTTTTTCCCTGGCCATCCTTCCCATTATCAAGTAATGTCCAATTGGGTGCATGAATGTTGTTTGGGTAACGGACCTTCAGTCTGCAGGCTTTCCAACTCTGCATATCAATGGTGACATTGGGCTGGCTGGTGTTTCTCATGCTTCAGACCAGCACAGCTTGGTTTCCATCCTTCCCCTAATTCCCCCCCCTCCCAAATTCCAACCCTTTCTTCCCTCCCCCACCCTCCATTGTTAATGTCAGGTTGTCAGCTTGTAATGCTTGACTAGCAGAATGGCAGCCATGACATATTGTCTGTGGAAAGAGAAGATTAGCAAGCAGAATTGCTAGCCTTTTTTAGCTTAATGGAGCACATGCTAAACTCTGATAAAGATGGAAAACTGGAGAAAAAAGATGGGGCAGAAAATAAGAGAAGAGATATGGGATGATTTCTAGAAGCCCTCTTTTCTTTTGGATAAAAAGAAGGGAAGGCAAGGGGGAAGGCAAGGCAGCCAGATAGGCTGGCTGGAAGGGAAAATGTCTGCTTTATAAGAAAAGAGGGACACTGAACAATGAGAAAGTCAAAATGTGATAGAAATTGAGGGCTGCAAGATGGGAAATCCTAGATTGGTCAGCCAGTTTGGGGAAGCTAGTCAGTCCTGGCCAATGTCCCTGAGGTGAACTTCTTGTTGGGAAAAAGGTACCTTTTGGGAGGTCAGCTGAGCTGGGATAGCCCCTTGTGAAGAAGATGGGGGTCATCAGCTGATGGAGAAGGTGAGGTTGGGCTTCTCTGGGTTGCAACAAACAGGGCTGTGAGCGAGTGAGAAGGCTTCTAGTCTTGGGTCTAGATGGGCTTGCAGGGGCTTTGTCTGGGGCAGGGAGGGTCAGTTTGGGGCCAGTGGGATTAGGCAAACTGGGTTGACTTTCGCCATCTTTAAAAGACAGCTTTAAAAGACAGGAGTACAGCCTCCATTTTGTTTGTTTGTCCGGTTATTTTCTCCACCAGGATTTGGAAGCAGGTTGGAAGATCTGCTAGTGGTCACCTTCCAACCTCTTATACCCTCTGAAGCATATCTGAGGGTGGGCTGAGGTTGGAGGTGATGAGACAATTCAGGGAGTGTTGCTTGGTGTGACTCTGAGATAGTCCTTCAGACCTGCTCAGCTCTTGCCTGGTCAAGTGGTCCTTGTAAAATCCATGTTTCCTTATTAAGACCCTGACAGGAAGGAGAGTGAAAGAGAGGGCAGTGGAGACAATATCTATCAATCAGAATAAAGCTGGAATGGAACCACCTGTGCAAGCAGGAGTCCCTCTCCAATTCCAGACAAGTGGCTGTCCAGTCTCTGCTTAAAAACCTCCATGATAGAGCACTCACAACTTCTGGAAACAAGCTGTTCTATGGGTGAATTGTTCTCACTTTCAGAAAATGTCTCCTTAGTTCCAGGTTGCTTCTGTCCTTGATTATTTTGCATCCATTGCTTCTTGTCTTACCTCGTGGTGCTTTGGAAAATAAGTTGACCCCCCTCTTTTTTTGTGGCAGCCTCTTAAATACTGGAAGACTGTTTTTATGTCCCCTCCATCCTTCTTTTCTCTAGACTGGCCATATGCAGTGACCGTTCTTCATATGTTTTAGTCTCCAGGCCTCTTCCTGTGGCTTTCTGACCTCTTGAAATAGAGGGTGGTTTTATTCTCTCCCCTCCTGCCATGATCATCAGATTGTATTTCTGCTTCTGCTGGGAACATTTTTTTGCATTTGAAATCAGATTGCAGACCCTTGTGGTGCTCTACAGAAGTATTCATGCTTCCTGATTAAAATCCACCTTCCTTCCCACTCCAGCTCTTTCATCATGCACAAACTCATCTGGATTTCTGTGGTCTGCGGATTCATGAACTCAGAGTGGTGTGTGTGATTGTGGGTCAATGAGCATGTTTGTCTTCAGGCTGGAAAAAGAAATCCTGCGCTTGGGGAATCCATTCTGATCAGGGTCTGTGCCTTTATTGGCTGCATTAATGTGTGGAGTTTGGAAAGAATCAGACTGAATAATGGACTGAAACATGCTCCAGGTTTGTAAGTCTTTGTTGACTATCAAGAAAAAAATGAAAAACTTGTAGGAAAGGCACACACTAAACTCTGATAAAGTTGGAGAACAATGGAGAAATAAGATGTAAGAACAAAATGGGGCAGAAAATAAGATATGTGGGAAGATTTGTGGAATCCCTTTTTTCCAGAAGAGGGAAGGAAAAGGAGTTGGAAAAGGAAGGGAAGGGAAAGGAGAAGGGAAGGGAAGGGGGAGTGGAAAGGAAGGGAAAGGAAGAGAAGGGAAGGGGGAAGGGAAGTTGGAGGGGAAGGGAGAGGAAGAGAAGGGAAGGAAAAGGAATAGAGAAGAGGAGGAAGGGGAGGGAAGGGGGAGGAAGAAAAGGGAGGGAAAGAGGGAATGGAAGAGAAAGCAGAGCCAGAGATTGAGGCAATCAGGCTGTCCTACTTACATTGTTTTCTCTCTGTACAGCACAGCAGCCAGCTCCTCACAATTAACACACTGGATATCATGCAAGAATATTGTGTGAAGGTTTGCATCTTTCTTAGGGATGGAGAGCCTTGGAGCATTTCACTTTCCTGCATATCCAAGTTGCCAGCCAATCAAGACAAAAAAAGCCACAAAACAGACAGAAGATATTAGAAACACCAATCAAGCAGAACACAGCAAACTCCAAGACCAATAAGCACAGGCCAAGACTCCCAACCAATCAGGATGAAGAAAAAACCATTCTGGCACAGCAATAGGCGGCCCCAAATTTAAAACTGAAATGGCTGTGAAAGTCTGACTCACAAACAAACACAATACAGAAGCCTGATGATGGCAGATGAGATTCTGCCGAAACGTTGCTACAAAAGCACAACTATAATGACATGGGAAAATACCGGAAGAAAGCTCAATACCATACATACATACATATATACATACATACATACATACATACATACATACATATATACATACATACATACATACACACACATACATACATACATATATTCATATTCTGAACATCAACTTTTATTTAAAAAGACATATTTCTAGAACTGAAAGTTGCAAAGATATGTATGGAACTGACCAGGCAAGCTGGTAGCATTCAAAATGTTATGTTTTCGCCCCTTTCTTATGAAGAGGCCCCAAACCTGGAAGATCTGTAGACCAGACAAAGAGCAGTTCATTCTCTGGAGGAGGTCACGTGGTGTGCTGGGGTGGGGGCCAAGCTTGGTAAGGAAGTTTTTAAAGGCATCAGGAAATGGACATGGCTGCAGTTAATGGATTTCAAGGTCCTTCCAGCCAAAGAGGCCTTCAGGAAACTCTGGGGTGCATGGAAGGCATTTCCTGCCCTGGTGGAACTGGATGGACCGTGTTATCAAGAAAGCCCATCATTCAAGGCTTGTTTAAGGCACTGAACAAGGCACCCCCTTTAGCCCTACGTGGAAGCCACACCTTGAAGGTGCTTCAAAGAAGGCAATCAGCAAGAGATGGTTAATCCTTCTGACAAGGTAAATTGTATGAACAGTAGGGCACATGTTTCTTATACTACTGCCAACCTGGCCTCTCAGATGTCTCTGAGCACGGCATGATCTTTCTTTCTTTCTTTCTTTCTTTCTTTCTTTCTTTCTTTCTTTCTTTCTTTCTTTCTTTCTTTCTTTCTTTCTTTCTTTCTTTCTTTCTTTCTTTCTTTCTTTCTTTCTTTCTTTCTTTCTTTCTTTCTTTCTTGGCTATTCCAATTTTATACCAATGTTCTTCTTCTCTTTTTTCCATTTAGAGGAAAGTGCTTCATTGTCAGTTAGTTTTTTCAAAAAGAAAGAAAGAAGGGAAGGGAAGGAGGGAAGGAGGAAAGCAAAAGAAAGAGAGAGAGAAAGGAAGAAAGGAAAGTGTTAAGTTCGAGCATGGGCGAGAAAGAATGGAGACAAGTTTCTGAACGGTGAACTTCAGCTCTTTATTTACATCGTGACTTGCTCAATTTAACAGCAGTAAAACCCGCCTTATATAGGCAAACCTTGTAATGTTTAACCAATAACAAGCTAGGAACGCTAGCTTTTATAACCAATAAGAACTCTCTGTTAAGGACCAATCGGATTCCCCAGAAACGGGCCAATCCGGTCCGGCCGCTTAACAGCCAATCAGAAGTGCAGGGCCAGAACCCTGCACTTACTCCAAGCTCACACTTTATTAATCATATTGCATACACAACACCTCTTCCCCCTGGTTTCTTAGTTCAGGGCGCAGTTACATAGTCCCTTAAATAGGACGGTTGTCTTTTTAGTCTCTTTGATTTTCGTTGTATCGGCTGGTTGCAATCCTGCTGAGGTAGATCGTTGTCTGGCAGTGGGGCTGCCTCTGGTTCAGAGTTCACTTCTATGTCGTTGCCCACATTTTCCACAATTCCTTGAGGTGCAAACGTTTCTCCCTCCGGCTCCGCTTCCTGAGTTTCTATTAAATCGTTGTTTCCTTCAAATGGGTTTCCTAGGGCTTCATCTTCTTCCGTACCTCCCCCCCCTCAGTTTGGTCATAGGGGAGTTGCGGACTGGCCGCTGCAAGCCGTGACCGTAATTGGTCGATATGCCGTTTCCAAAGTTTATCGTCAAGGCATTGCACAAGGTAGGATCTGGGGCCGGTTACACGTACAACTGTCGCTTCCACCCACAACGGGTCGCCCGATAGGTTTTTTGCATAAACCAGGTCTCCTACCTGGAAGGTGCGACAGCGGCCGCTGGATCCTAGTGGTTTCTCTGGCTCATAAGCAGGGTGCAACCAGTTAAGGTGGGAGCGGAGCTTTTGTCCCATTAGCAGTTCAGCGGGAGTTTTGTTGTTGACGCTATGTGGGGTGATGTGTTGCAAGAAGAGGATTTGGTTGACCTTGTCGTCAATGTTGTCGTAGTCTACCTTTTGCAAGGTTTTTTTCACAAATTGGACCATGCGTTCTGCTCGGCCATTGGTCGCAGGGTGCACAGGTGAGGTGAGCGCATGGCGGATGCCGCGGTCAGCGAGGTACTGCTCGAACGCTAGTGCAGTAAATTGTGAGCCGTTATCAGATACCAGGATGTCTGGTAATCCATGGGTTGCAAAGAGTCTGCTTAAAATTTTGATGACTGCCTCGGAGGTCGTAGTCGTCATGCGATGAATTTCGAGCCAATTGGAGTAGGCATCGATGGTAAGCAGGAAGATGTGGCCCTTGGTTGGCCCCTTGAAGTCCAGGTGAATTCGGGACCAGGGTCCACGTGGTGTCTCCCATTCAGTAGGCATGGCTTTTGGTGGGGCGTTGCTGACTTCTTGGCATTTGGGACAAGCTTTAATCCACTGTTCGATTTGCTTGTCAATGCCCGGCCACTATGCGTAGCTTCGTGCAAGGGCTTTCATTTGCACGATGCCAGGGTGGCCATCGTGCAAAGTTCTCAGCAGCTCTTTTCGGAGCCGTTCTGGGATAATGACTCTATCACCCCAGATGACACAGCCTTTCTGGGAGAAGATCTCGGTCTGTTGAGACTTGAATGGTGTGAAGTCATCTGATACCTGGTCCAATGGCCATCTGCATTCTACCCAACCTAGGACTCGTGCTAGGGTGTGGTCGCATTTGGTTTCTCTCGCGATATCTCAGACAGTCAGTGGTGGCGAGTTGAGTGCCTCGATTTGCAACGTGGTTACCGTTGGTGCCGGATCGTCGAGAGTCTCTGGAAGTGGTGCTCGGCTCAATGCGTCGGCGTGGGGAATGGTTTTCCCCAGGCGGTATTGCAGCCGATAGTTATAAGCAGCTAAGAATTCTGACCATCGGGTCATCCTAGGGGATAATATGTAGGGAGTCGGCTTATCTCCGGCTATTATCCCCAACAAAGGCTTGTGGTCAGTCACAATAGTAAAAACTCTACCATACACGTATTCGTGAAATCTTTTCACAGCTGAGACAATTGCGAGAGCTTCTTTATCAATTTGTCCATAGTTCCGCTCCGTTTTTGAAAGAGTCTTTGAAAAATATGCAACAGGGGCTTTGTTCCCATTAGGCAGTACATGGCTCAAAATGTCGCCCACCCCGAAAGGCGATGCATCACAGGTTATAACTAACGGCAAAGTCTCGTTATACTGCATGAGTACAGAGTCAGAAGTGAGCAGTTTTTTAACATTTCAGAACGCCTGTTCTTCATGGTAACCCCATAACCAATTTGCTCTTTTATCTAACAATCGGTGTAATGGTTCAGCGACAGTTGCTTTGTGCGGTAAAAATACATTATAAAAATTGATGAGGCCTAGGAACGCCTGGAGATCGGCCTTGTTACGTGGCCTGGGAGCATTTTTGATCACTTTTAATTTACTTTTGGTAGGGTGAATGCCCAGGCTATCAATCAGGTACCCTAAAAACTCAACACTGTCAGTACACAATTTACATTTGTTTTTTTTAACATTAAGACTGGCCTCTTGGAATTTTTTTAGGACTAATTTTAACTGGTCCTGTAAGATTTTTTTTGTAGGGGCTGCAATTAATACATCGTCAAAATAGGGGACCACGCCCTTAATCCCTTGCAATAACCTTTCCATAAGACTGAAAAATCCCCGGGGCTACACTTACTCTGAATTGCAGCTGGGTACATTTAAAGGCACCTCGGTGCGTCACAATAGTTTGGGCCTGTGCCGTTTTTTCATCTACTGGTAATTGCTGATATGCCTGAGCTAAATCCAATTTAGCAAAAACTTTCCTGCCCCCCAGGGAATGGAGGAGGTGTTGCACCACCGGAACTGGATACGCGTTCTGCTGCAGGGCGTGGTTCAAAGTGGCCCGGTAGTCCCCACAAATTCGGATCGACCCGTCTGGCTTAATGGATGTTACAATAGGGGTTTCCCACGGGGAGTGATCGATGGGCTCCAACACCCCCTGAGCTATCAGTTTGTTGAGTTGTTCGTCAATTTTCGATTTTAAGGCAAACGGAACTCGACAGGGCGAATGGGAGCTATTTTTGGATCTAAGCTGAATGAGATCGGGGTCCCCTTGTACTCACCTAAGCTGTCTGCGAAGACGTCCCTGAACTCAGAAATAAAATCTTCCTCCCAGTCACAGCCACCGACTCTGTTTATGCCGGCCACTTCAATGCCGAGTGGCGCGAACCATTGGAGGCCCAGTAGGCTAGGCCTATCTCTATTGATGACCGTTAAAGGTAAGTACGCTGTGTGCTTCTTGAAGGAGACTCGGACTCGGCAGGACCCGACGACAGGGATTCGATTCCCCTGGTAGTCCTTGAGGATGAGGTGTTGGAAACGGAGATCTTGGCGTTGAATTGTGGGGATGAGTTGCTTGAGTGTCTTCCATGACACCATCGAGAGGGACGATCCCGAGTCGACCTCCATGTGGCAAGGCTGGTTCTCGATGGCTACCGTGACTTGGATTTTCTTAGTGTCCAAGTCTGAGGCGTGACCGATAGTGATAGTATGGTGAGCCTCTTCTCTCTGCAAAGCTCGATTTCTGTAGGAGTGGTTTACTGGCTCTTGCCTTACAGGACGGTTTCCTGTCGATTGGTGATAGTTGGCCCCTTTTGAGGCCTGGCTGAGTCCTGGTAAGCTGTGGCAGACCCGGCTGATGTGGCCTCGTTTCCCGCACTTATGGCAGAGTGTGTCGCGGAATCTGCATTCAGATCTGGCATGGTTGGCTCCACAGCCAGCGCAAGGGCATAAGGGCTTCGGGTGAGGGTCCCGGTCAGACCGCAGTTGATGGACCTCTTCTTTGTCACTGTCTGACGACGAAGAGAGGTCCTCATGGTGCGTTGTCACGAGCTGCCCTTCTGAACTAGGTGAGATTTCGCTAGCCGGTGGTGGTACCGGAGTGTGGTTTCGGCGTAGTTGTGCAGCCAACTTCTTGGTTGCTTCAGCTGCGGTAGCATTGGTGATGGTGTCGGCAAGGCTGATGTTGCCTTTCGCCATCAGGTTGCTTTGGATGCCTGGCGCATCTAATCCCAGAACTATGCGATCTCTTAGTGCTTCTTCTAGATCGGTGAATCCGCAGAGGCCTCCCAAATTTCGGAGGTCTGTTATGAAGTCGGCCACGCTTTCTCCTTTTCTCTGGCTTCTTTGATAAAACTCGTGGCGTCTCACGAGCGTAGGCATGGTCGGAGCGTAGTGGTCTCGCAGGATAGGTTCGAGGTCGTCCCAATCCATGGCCTTCACTTCTCGGGGTTTGGCTAGTGCTTTAGCCATCTTAAACACGGTTGGACCGCAATGCATTAGGAACACCGCCCGTTTCTTTCCTGGTGTGGCGTACTTTAAATTGTTCGCCTCTAGGAACATTTGGAAGCGATCCATGTAGGACTCCCAGTCATCTTGGGTTGGATCGAACGGAGCGGGTGGTACGATGCCGCCGGACATGGTTCCGTTGTTGGCGTCGTCTGTTACGTGCTCAGTGTTCTTTGAAGTTTCGTTGGTTCAGATGTCTCCACATCCCACCTTCGTTGCCAGTGTTAAGTTCGAGCATGGGCGAGAAAGAATGGAGACAAGTTTCTGAACAGTGAACTTCAGCTCTTTATTTACATCGTGACTTGCTCAATTTAACAGCAGTAAAACCCACCTTATATAGGCAAACCTTGTAACGTTTAACCAATAACAAGCTAGGAACGCTAGCTTTTATAACCAATAAGAACTCTCTGTTAAGGGCCAATCGGATTCCCCAGAAACGGGCCAATCCGGTCCGGCCGCTTAACAGCCAATCAGAAGTGCAGGGCCAGAACCCTGCACTTACTCCAAGCTCACATTTTATTAATCATATTGTATACACAACAGAAAGAAAGAAAGAAAGAAAGAAAGAAAGAAAGAAAGAAAGAAAGAAAGAAAGAAAGAAAGAAAGAAAGAAAGAAAGAAAGAAAGAAAGAAACTCTGCGTAGGGCCCCTCCTGGCTCCCCCAGGGCAATTCCTGCTGCTCCAGAATGACAGTGGAACAGCAAAGAGGATCCCCTTTGAGCCATGACAGCAGAGGTGCTTTAGGCTCCCAGCACCTCTGCCTAACTGGCCGCCACCTGGGGAGGTGGGCTGCATCTGGCAGGGGGAGGCAGCCAAGAGAGATGGTGGGTGGTGGCGCCAGAGCAAGATCTCTCTGCTAGGCACTGGATCAAGTTTCTCTCTTCCTATTCTGGAGAAGTAAATGTTTTTCCCAGATGCAGAGACAGCTTCACCTATCTGCCAGAGCGAGCTGGTGAGCCCAGCTGGGATCGCTGTTTCCTTCTCTCTGGTCTTGGCTAAATGGAATGATGCATTCATATCATCCGGTAGATTCCCAGCATAACACAGCCAAAGTCAGTGTGAGGTCTCTTTGAATTCCACCACTCCCAGGCAGAAAGAGAAAACCCCACCCCACATGCAGCAGAAGACAAGAAAGAAGAAGAAAAAAGAACACAATCCAGTTCAAATGCTTGGTGAGAACCTGAGAATAAGCAAGTGCCCAGATTGTATCGGGCGGTGGTCTCATCCAGGAGCAATTTCCCATCCTTTCCGCCAAGGCATCTCTCCCGGTATGACTGGGTCTCACTCAGCCAGAGGCTCTGGGAAATGATGCTGCCAAGGGTGCAGGATGCACCTGCAACCACAACTATTATGCAGGTCACAGGAGAGACAGGAAAAAAAGAAGTTCATAAGACATAAAGTCCCTGCTTACTGAGCAAAAGGGCAGAGCTACTTTTATTTTAATGCAACAGCTGTAGGCTCCTCATTTAAAAGGTATCATTTCCTTTTTCTGGAAATATATGAGAGGCAAGTCTGCTTCAATCTAGGCCATTGGAAAGTGGAATCAGTGGGATGGGCTGACCCCTGTCTTGGCCACATGAAACAATCGGAGATCTGTGAAACATCAAGGTAACACTCCATTTTAAGGATCTGTGAGGAGAACATGGAAGCCTGGGAACCCAGAGGACCACTGCCGCCCATCCCCCGCCTCCAAGGAAATGCAGCTTGTTGAGCAGAAAAAACACTCAATTATAGTTGACGTGGGTTCCCCATCAGCCCAGCTGCTGGAGACGAAAGATATATGGGGTTGGTGTGTAGAAATGCTCAGTGGCCCTTTGATAACATTTTGTGAGGTCCTTTTTGGAAGCCCTTGGAAGGTAGCCAGGAGTGGATGCTCACAAACCCAACTGATGTATTAAGCATTGTTCTTCTTGTGCAAGTTGGGTGAAGGGAACCCAGCACAATGCCCACCCCAAAACACCCGAGAAGGAGGCGACTTTGGGTACAATGTGGGCAGCGTATTTGTCCATGTGTGAGTATTTGAGTCAGTGCTAACTCCAGTCAACTTGCCTGAACCAAAAATAGCCTCTTCCTCCACCAACACAGCCCTGACAGTTTTCTTGGCAAGGTTTTTCATAAACGTTTTCCTATTGCCTCTTTCCTGGGGCTGAGAGGCCCGAGTGACTGACCCAAGATTTTCCAGCTGGCTTCCTGCCTGAGGTGGGGCTAGAATTTACTGTCACCCAGTTTCCAGCCTGGTTTCCTTGATACCAAGCTGGCTGTTGGACAGCACAAAATCATCCACCTGATTCAGGGGCTGAGCCTGGAAGGGGACCTGTGTAGATAGCAGGCAAAGAAGCACAGAGGACCTGGCCGGGGCAGGGGGGAGAGGTGTTGGAGATGTTGACCCAAAAGGACCCAAGAGTGTGTTGGAGGTCCCTGTCCACTTGTTCAGTGAGATGCCTGAATAGTCCCTTTTACCATAAGGATCATGATGAAACATCCTGTTGAGTTGCTGTTCAGGGGGTCCAGGATAATTCCCCAGACCCAAAAACAGGGCTGTGTTGGTGGAGGAAGAGGCTATTTTTGGTTTCTAGGACAGAAATGATCTCATGTTTTGTCTAATCTAAATTCTGTCAAGCAAGCAAAATAAGAGAGAGCTGCTGAGCGAGAAATACACATTTAATAGAAGTCTGCCAGCCACATGTTCCCATTGCTCCAAGGCAGGGAAGGGGTGGGTGTGGGCAGCAACAGCCTCTTAGCTGCAGGACAAAATGGGATTCGGCTCTGGTTCCTGCAGGCCCTGCCTCCTTCTAGCAAAGTAGAAGTTTGTCAAACCCCAAACCACACAGGAGGCCCTCGGGCAAACTGGAACCTGCTGGGAGTTTCTGGGACCCCTCAAGCAGGCCTTGGGGCTGCTAGGCCTTTGCTGGATTTTTGGCCAAATCAACCTAGAAGAAGAAGTTGGGAGGCAGAAGATCCCACCATGGGGCCATCAAAATGCAGTGGCAATTTTGGAATCAGAAAGGAAAAGTGATTTTCCTGAACAATTATACATTCAGGATGTGGAGCTTGATCACTCTCCCTACCCACCCCCGAATGTTGTCCTTACAACAGGACAAAAGGGAGGAGACACAACCTGACTGATACTATCCACATATGGAAACACAGGCAAACCTCTTTTGATGTTGCTCACAAGTATTGAGTCATAGCGGCGCAGTGGTGAGAATGCACTACTGCAGGCAAACTCTGCCCACTGCCAGGAGTTCAGTCCTGATGGGGCCTGAGGCTGACTCAGCCTTCCATCCTTCTGAGGTCAGGAAAATGTAGACCTAGATTGTTGGGGGCAATATGCAAATAATGCTTCTACAGAGAGTGTTGTAAAGCACTGAGAGGCAATATGTAAGTCAAAGCGCTATTGCTATTGCTATTGCTATTTTGTGCAGGTTTATTTTTTTAATGGATGAGTCTTATAAACTTCTAAATAATGTTGTCCAGGACCGATGAATGCCCCGAGGGTGGCGGCACAATGAAGAGGGGGACAAAGAGGGGAAGGTGGGGATTATCCCACAAAGCCTACCATTCAGAATTAGGAAGTAAGACGTTTCGCAGAGGAGCATCCTGCAAAGTGTCTACCTGTCTTTTTGCACAAATGACACCGGAGATACCAGTGCCTGCGAAAGGGAGAGGACAGGAAGGATGGGCCTCTTGGTATCCACCAGCAAAATTGGGAGATTAACTTGACCTCCAAGAGATAGATGAGAAGGTCAGGGAGAGACAGCCAGGAATCCTGCAGCCATTTGCTTTTCTGAGAGTGAGCAAGCCAGAGGGCAGATCTTTGGCAGAACCCCAGACATTTTCACTGTTTTCAGTCTGTCTATTGGCCTACAAAAAGCACCTCCAACTCTTTCCCACTTTCTGTTAGTTCTCTCACCTGAATTCTGCCTGAACTTTGGTATCATCTGTTTGGAACACTTTTCCATTAGCCAATCTTGTAAAGGAAATAATTCTCATGAATGAAGGCAGGGATAATGTTGCAAGATCCAGTCTGGGTTGGACACTGGGACCAAGTCTTCCAAGCTTTCAGATTCATGCTGGAGCCCATCTTCATGGAACTTCTCTCTACTGAAATATGTGTTTTGGGCTGCTCTTTGCATCGTATTTATGTAGTGCGTAGTTAGGTGTGGCTTCCTATTACTTGATGGCTGGCAATTGGCTCTTGTTTCCTGGTGCTGCCAAGTTAAATTCTGTCTCTCCGAGCTTTCCTGCTTCATATCTGAAGAATGGGGTTTTTTTTTGCAGTTCCAAGGAGAGTTTGAAAACTCTTGTTTATATGGAACCTTTGGACCCTCATGAAATTTTTGCTTTTGGAATCATAGATATCAAATGTAAATTTCCTTATATTTGGACCTTCTGGGCTTCTCACAAAAATATGACTTCCCTCATGCCATCTCTAAGAGGCCACTGAAAGCACTTAAGACAGAGAGTGACCTTACTGTATATTTACCTGTATGGGGAAAAACCACAAATGGACAAGATTAAAGAGTAAACTCAAACATTTGAGTATTGTACTGACCTAGAGACTTCACACCCATGTTCAGTGTCACTGGTCCAGAAATGGACTCTTCTGGCCAGCATCTGGAATCAGCTTTTCATTGCCATCCACATTGCCATCTATCTCACTCCCAAAAGGCCACCCCTTTTTGAAGCACAGCATTCACTCTTTCCTTCTTGATTCGTGGCACTTTTTAGTCTTTCAAGCACCTCCAGAGGACAGTCACAAAGGTGGGGCTCATCCCAGGCAGCTACTCTGTTGAGAGGTCCTTTTGAGAGGACCTCCATAAGAAGATCCCACAAGAGAGCTTGCCATTGTTGACAGCACTGGGGATAACTTGAGGGGAGGACTTTTCTTGGAATTTGCCAGGACAGAGCTAAGAGCACCAGCCCCCACTTCCAAGCTGTGATTCCTCTGCTTTGGTTGTAACAACACAGCACAAATTTCAGAAGAAGCTTAGAAAACACAGGGCCCGTAATGAAAGCAGCCTGGGATCGGATCCTGCCTTTATCTCTCCAGTTTTCTGATCTTGAGGGCTCCATTTTTTTTTTAACTCAGGCTGGATAAACAATATGGGATTGTGTATGCAATGAAGCTCTAATTATCCTCACTCCCACCCCACTCCACGTGTATTTCCTTAAAGGAAATGAACTGGGCATGGCAGCCCAGCCAATTCAAGAAATGCAGCAGTGCAATTACTTCCAGATTTTTCTTCGTTTCATAAAATAAAAAATAAAAACAGGCAATCTGATGGCTAAAAGCAGTGCAAAGAGAGGGAGAGCAGAAACACTGAGCCAGATCTGCTGACTGGGGCACCCAAGGACTCTGCTGATCAGAAACTGGGGTAGCTCCAGGAGAGCCCCAGGGCTGTTTTTCCTCATGAGAGGGGGAGGGAACCATGGTTCTGGTGTTTCCAACTGGGATGGGAGCTGGTGGGGGTGCGGGTTGGCTGAGATTTCTGCAGCTGGGATTGCAACAGCTGAAGATTTGTCAGAAGGATCCTGCCCTGAGCAGATTTAGTCCCAGGGGCGAGCGGGGGGGGGGGGGTGCAGAGGGAGGAGGGGAAGACAAATGAAGCGGGAGCTGCACAACTTGGTTTGCCATTTGACAGACTCATATGGCAGGTCTGTCTGCTTTCCCTCCACTTTGAGGTCAATAATAACAGAATAGCAGAGTTGGAAGGGACCTTGTAGGTCATCTAGTCCAACCCCATACCCAAGAAAATCAGTTCAGAAAGAAATATTTCTGCATCAGATACGAACAGCAGAAATCACGTCCTTTTGGTCCACAATAACAGTCCCTCCCTTAAAAGACCCTCTACGCTCCCTCCATCCCCTCCATCCCTTCTATTGTTTCAAGAACAATTCTGAGTCCTTTGCCTACTCCAAGGACCCAACAAGGCTGCCCACTCCCTCAACACTCTCCCCCCCCCCCCGACACACACCTGCAATCCTTGACTTTGACTACAACTGAGCCCCAAACTTATGTTGCAATATAAGACCTTTGTTAAGGGAGTTTTGTACCATTTTGTGACCTTTCTCGCCACAGTGGTTAAGTGAATCATTGCCATTGTCAAGTTAGGAACATGATTGTTAAGTGAATCCAGCTTCCCCGTTGACTTTGCATGTCAGAAGGTTGCAAAAGTGGGGGATCACATGGCCCCAGGTCACTGCAACTGTCGTAAATACAAGTCAGTTGCCAAGCATTCAAATTTGGAGGACGTGACCATGGGGATGCTGCAACAATCCTCTTTGGCCACTTCCACACTGCTGCCAGCTCTTACCCCGTCACCTATTAATGTTGCAAGCCAGAAGAAAATAAACAGAGGGTAAACTCCACTCCTTACTAGCACTGATGATGTTACTGTTAAGTTCTGCGCATGGGCGCAAGGAACGGAGACAAGACAGTGAACAGTGAACTTCAATTCTTTATTATACATTCTGAACAGAGCAAAACCCTAGAGCAACAGCAGCCCTTTTATAGGCAAGCTGCTGATCTAGTAACCAATAGGAAACGTGGAGTGTTAACCCCCTTAACCAATGAGAGTGGGTCATTAACAGCCAATCAGATTCTCCTGAAAGGACCAATCCGATATCGCTATTATCAGCCAATCAGAAGTGCAGGGCTAGAACCCTGCTATTTTCTAAAACTTTTGATAAACTTTATTTAAGTGTTTTATTAGTTCATAACAGTTACCAAGTTTGGATAATGAAACGTCTGCAAGAAAACACTCACCAAAGGAACCTTCGGTTCACCCCTGGGCTCTAAATATTCTCCTCTGTCAGATGCTAAGATCCTCCTCTTCCCCACTACTCATATTTGTTGACCTTTGTCTCAGAGGTGCAAAACAAAACTGAGGGGCTTCTGTAGGACAGGTGGTTTTGTGGAAGAGCAGAGGGCAGACGACCTGCCAGGAACTCATTAGCAAAGCAACATGGGTGGAGGCGTCCAAGCAAAGGTCTTCATGTGGCTGACATTAGGGAGATATGGAACAACCAGACATGCACAGATAAACAGACAACCAGCGTGCATTACAGAGACCCATTTTCATCTCAATAGGGAGTGAGGGGAGGGGAGAACTGCTGTGAACAACACAGACACAAATATCAGGATGTTGGAAGCTCTATGAACAAAATATTACAACTGTAGAAAGGAAAGAGAGAAGATGGCCTGCAGATGCTGTATTTGTCCCAGTACTGAGATTCAAAACTTTTTACTACTGGTTCTGTGGGTGGTGTGGTGAGCATGGCAGGGGAAAGCTACTGCAAAATCTCCATTCCCTCCCCACCACACTAACCTGCTTTCCAGCTCTGTTTTCCTGTGCAGGGCAACAAAAGAAGACCCAGCCAGTCAGCTGGAACTCAATGGGAGGCAGATAATAGATGGTGCAGGGCCAGTCAGAGGTGGGATTGGCCGGTTCTCTGAATCACTCAAAATTTCCACTACCGGCTCTCCAGAAGTAGTCAGAACCTGCTGAATCCTACCTCTGTTTTGTCCTGATTTTAAAAATAATGAAACCAGGGTACAAGGGGAGGGAGGGAGGGAGGAGGAGGAGGAAAGAGAGAGAGAGAGAGAGAGAGAGAGAGAGAGAGAGAGAGAGAGAGAGAGAGAGAGAGAGAGAAAGAAAGAAAGAAAGAAAGAAAGAAAGAAAGAAAGAAAGAAAGAAAGAAAGAAAGAAAGAAAGAAAGAAAGAAAGAAAGAAAGTCCTCTGGGAAACCCATTGACATCCTATTGACATCCATCTTACAAGCACATCAGAAGTTTATGATATAATAACAATAACCAGGAACATAACATTTTCAAAGGAAAATAGGTCTTAATATCTTTCTTCTGATTCATGAGCATGTTTCTCTAATCTGACCCCTTACATCAGTGAGTGAAAAATCAGAAAGAACACTAGGAAAGAAAACTCGTGGTTTATATTCCTCAGTTGATGCAAAATAAACAAGATGAGTTTAGGCTTCAGTAAAACAATAAAGGCAAATACTCTTTCAAACTGAGTTCAACTCATGGATAGGAGGGCAAATAGATTTAGGACATTTTGGAGCAATTGATGAATGTAATTTCTGCAAAAGAATCAATAGAAATGGAGGAGGAATTATACAGCATCGAACTTTAGAAGTGGGGCAGCTGAAGTTCTGAATGAGTTAAAGCTTGATAAAGGACACCAAGAATAATAATAAGAGCTTTTTCAATTCAATTCCAAAGAAAAGGAAGATGATCAGTGAAGATAAGTAAATGCTAACTAGGAAGAAAGAAAAGGCAGAGCTATTCAGCTTCAAATTGGTTAAATCTTCTGCAACATGTTTCCTCAGAAAGTTGGGAAGAACATGAAATGACTGAAGCTTTAAGCTGGTAAAAATAACACCAGAGACTATAATTCCTTGATTGTGTGCTGGGATAACGAAAGAAGTATCTTTTGATGGTCTGGCTAAGCCTTTATTATCTTGGACAAATTGAGAAGACTGAAAGAAGAGGCAGATGAAAAGAGGAGTGGAAATGTTGATCCGATCTTCAGAAAGAGGAAAAAGGATTGAGAGAAATGCAGTCACTTTGACATCAATCCCGAGGAGAGCCAAAGCAGTTTTAAAGACGTTGAGCTACAAATATCCTGTGGTGGAAATTACACAAAATCAGCACAAGTCCTAAATTGATACAATAACAACAAAAACAATCTGATCTTGGCAGGCTGACTTTTTTTTAATCGAGTATTTTTAATCCTTAATAGACTGAACTAATAATATAACTCAAGGTAGATAAAAAAGAACTTGACTTCAGAAAAAAGTTTGACAGAGAACCTTCTGATAGGCCGATTACCAAGCTGGTTAAGGGTTGACTAGATATATTTATGATGACTGCAACGTCCTGGGTTCATGCAATCCATTTGCAACCTTCTGACAAGCAAAGTTAATGGGGAAATCAGATTCACTTAGCAGCCATGTTACTAGCTTAACAACTACAGTGATTCACTTAGCAACTGTGGCAAAAAAAAAGTCATTATATGGGGCAAAATTCATCTAACATAAATTGGACTCTATGTGGTCATAAGTCAAGGACTATTTATAAATATATGCCTCCACACTTTTTTCATGGGAAGAATTCTTATGATTAATTTCAAAATCTTATCCCATATCCATCTGAATCCACAGTCTGTCTAAATTAACACTCTACTAAAGCTTTTGCTGTTTCCATAATATCCAGACCAGTGTCCTTATTTTTCACATTGTCAGCCCATTTACCATATGGAGAAAGGTGTCATTATCTAAGAGATTTTTCACTTATCACTACCAGAAGTACTTAAGGTACATTATGTAAAATGCAGGGTTTTTTTTTTGTTGTTGTTTATGATGAAGTTAGTTAGATGGACATGTGCGAAATGAGTAACAGGCCAGATTGTAGGCGTCCTTCTTCTGGGGCGATCACATTCCACTTGCAAGGAAAACACGAGCAGAGCAATTGATTCTTAATACACCTGCAGGAAATGACAAGCAAGCCAAAAAAGAGATGAGCCATGGAATTCAAGCAGTTTACCTTTTGCACAGTGCTCGGCAGTCATTACTGATGCTGCTGTCTGTGGCTTGGGGCTATTTTTAGACTTTTATTGCTGATTGTAGCTTCAATGCTATGGGTAGTTAACTGGCAATTTTGAAGTAATGCAGAAGGCGTTCTTCTCTCTGGAGCCTGAAATCAAATTGCAGAGTGACAAAGGATGAGCTGCACACTTGTTTTGCTCTGCAGCCCTTGACCTCCATGGATCACAATCCACTTAGATGAGAAGTGACTTCGCCTCGCTTCAGAAGAAAGGAAAACTTCACGTCAGATCCAACTAGTTCTTTAAGTCTCCAGAGTCTTTTTTTCCTGTTCTTTTTCACAAGGCAGCCACTTTTAAATCTGCCCATGTTTATCAAAATTAATTCTTATTGACCCTCAGAGATCACTTGGGTGAATTACTTTTGGTAGGGTCATTTTCATAAAATGAAGATTGACTCTCTTGATAGAGGGTCTCCAGCTTAAGCAGGGGTGGGACTGAAGGCAGTGGGATTTTTCTGCTGTGCTGCTGCTTTATGGCATCTTCTTTGTCCTGTGGCTGCAGGAGGGTTGTTGCCTGGATCAGGTTGGGTGTGTGGGGTCACAAAGGGTGTAGGGGGATCACAGGGACATGTGAGTAGTGCTACCTGGGTCAAGTAGGAGATGGCATGGGTCAAGAAGAACGCATGGGGTGTGTGAGAAGTGCTGGGCCAGTCAGGGAGGATGGGTGGGTTATGGTTTTACAATCATTTTCAAGTATAATTTTACCTCTGAAGTTACGGCATGACTCTCTTCTTTCTACAATCTATCCTACCTCACCATCAAGTCCATTGTCCATAAGGCAGCAAATAAGATAGATGGAAGATGGGTGGGTGGATGGATGGATGAATGGATTTCCAGTCAGCAATAAATGTAAATTTCTCTAAAGATGGAGCATTCACAACGATCATAATTAATAATCACCATGTGTTTTAACCTCCTGTCCCCTGCTTGACAGACAGGATTTTGGAGGTCTTCTAGTCCAACCCAGATGGACTTCTCCAGGGGTGGGATATGACAGGGTTAACTACCGTTTTGGGATTTACGAGCTTCCCTGCAGGCTGCTAGCCATGCGCCTGTAAATTATCATCAGCATGCTGCGTGCAGAGAAGCAGCCTTTGAAACAGCCCTCTTTTCTTGTTTTTTTAACTGCAGCTGTGCCTTGTTCAGGACCTGAAGTTGAAAAATCAGGAAATAAAGATCAGGTAAGAGCCTGGGTGGGCTGGTGGGCAAAAACATCAGCAGGCATAGAACCGGTAGAAATCCACCCCTGGACTGCTCTCTTCTCACAGTGCCCAAGAGGCAGTCTTCCTTCACTTTGGGATGGAACCAGAGCTTTGAGGCAGCCCTTTCCACCCCATTCTCAGAGTTGTTGTGTCATAATGTTGCTTCTCTGGAAGGCTGCTCCCCAGGAGATGATTCCCAAGGCTTAGAGCCTTGGCTATGACGTTGTCTTTCTAGGACAGAAGGTGGTTGTGGAATCCCCTTTAGATGAGTTTCCTTTTGTAATTGGCTGCATTGCTCTTCCAGTCAGCTATGCCTCCTTTTTATATGTACTACTTTATTTGCAAGCTGCCCACAGTCATTCAGGAGTTGAGTTATCCAAGCCTTGAAATTGGATAATAAATAAATCAAAATAAAAATTGATCTGGAAGCTATTCTGGGAAGGTTCCTGCTCCGGATTAATAAATAATCAGTGGATTCGCTGAGGAGTTTGCAGCCTTAGGGTTGCAATTCAGCTTTCAATTAGCTTTTAAAGAGAATGGTAGAACTGTAATTAGCATACGATTACTCAGGCTGAGAGTCACCTGCCGTGAAGCCAGACAAGTCAAACTACACTCATAGAGCCCTAACGGCCTACCTATTAATACAGTCATGTCAATTTGTCCAAGTGGTCAAAATCTGGCTCAAAAGTCCACCTGAGCCCATTGCCATGGTAGGATCAGATTTCAGAGGAAGATGTGGGTTCAGAACTAGCCACTGACAGCATGTAGATTTTAAGCCAGAACTATTTTTGTTAGGCATAGTATCAGAAAAAATATGATAAAGGGAATGTATATTTGATGTTACATTATTTAACAGCAGCAAGGATTGTATTTGCACAACATTGGAAAAGCGAGGAAACACCTACGGAAGAAAATATAATTAAAAAAATACTCAACTGTGAGAAAATGGACAGACTAACACTGAAGATAAAAGAAAAAGAAGACACAGAATATTTTCAAACTTGGGACTTGTTTTATCAATGGCTGGATAACAGAGGTAGAAATTAGGAACTAAAGAAGTGTTACTATGTAAATGAATGGACTCAGACAGTACACTGTTCATTAAGCACATATTTTATGTAAAGAGAAAACCAATAAAATATATAAAAGGTATGTATAAAAGAGCTAGCCACTGACTTGCAGCTATTTTTGCCTGATCTGTTTATTGTTCTATTAGTACCCCTGAGGGAATAGCAAAGATTTGCCTTTCTGATTTTCCCAAGCCAGAAGCTTTATTAGAGGGAGCTAAGACTGGCTTGCCAGCTTATTGGGTGTGGGGAAGGAGTAGGGCAGGGGCCTCCTTGGTGCTTCTGCAGCAACTCTCGAGAAGCCCAGAACCAAAGGCTGTTCCTGGGGGAAGCAACTGGAGGCTGGTAGGGGATGCCAGAACCCTTTCTAGATGGGCAGGGAAAACAGATGTGAGACATCAAACCTTAATTCTGATACATATTTACCCCTGAAATACATGCTCACCACATATGCTGACTCAGTTGGGTTCCAGTTGTCAGTTGGGTATTGTTAAAGTATCCCCTCCTTTGCTCTTTTCAGATGAATCTTGTTGAACCTCATACAACTGTTCATGTTGGCTTCCTGTGCAAGGGGAACTGGTGGTCTGAAAGTAGAAGAGTTACCTGAATCTGTCCACATGGGTAGATTAGTCCGTGCTCAGTTTTAGGCTGATGGCTCATAAAAACATCTGCAGTTAAAATGGTTTGGCTCTGTGACTGATTATTCTTCCAGTACAACTGGAGGGATTTATTTCCTTGGTGTCTATTCTTCTACTATCACCCTTCTACTGTGTGTGCCTTATCTTAGAATACAGAGATGGGTCAGGCTGTGGACTTCCTTGTTCCTAAGTGTCTTCTTCCTTCTCAAAAAGACAAACCTTTCTCTTGGTTACTTAGGGAGCTAAAATCACAATTGTAGATTAGAAGTGGGAGGAAGATAAGTGGAGGAATGATGAGCCAGACTAAGTAGGGATGAAGATGTCTGACAGCCTATTTCACCTTCTAATCTACTGCAATGGATTTACAATACTTACTGAAGGGTCCTTACTTCTCTGTTTCCAGCACATCCATAGGCTGGTGGTTCGTTTCCATTTTGAGGCATTCCTCCCAAAAAAATTATAACAGTCAATGGCTCATTGTGAACATATGCTTGGTTCTTGGAAAACAAGTATATTAGATGTAACTAGACATGGACCGCAGAAGGGGCAAGTCAGAGGAATATAATTTTGATAACTACTTGTCCGGTTATCTGGACCTTTTTAAATTTGTGGAACTCAGGGATTTAGATATAATATATAGAGAATTAAGGACCATATTTCAATCTTGATCATTTTCATTGAATCAAGAAATCAGGATGGGACTGGTACCATTGTTAAAATATTCAGTACCTTCTTGCCAGACAGATGTTCTTCCTTACCTAAACTCTCTTTTGACTTAGGAGATCATTCAAAGTACAAGCTAGTTTCAGATCTTCCATCGGTGATCAAGAAGAGGTGGCGAACACCTATTTCCAAAACCATTGCAATGATGTTTTGGGAAGGAACATAGAAGGTACAATAGAATAATAGGGCTGAAAGGGACCTTGGAGGTCTTCTAGTCTAACCAACTGCTCAAGACAAATGACCTTATACTGTCCCAGACAAAAAGTTATCCAATCTGTTCTTGAAAACCTCCAGAAATGTAGCATCCACAGTTTCTGGAGGTCAGCCATTCTTACTAATTAATTGTTCTCACTGTCAGGAAATTTCTCCTTATTTCCAAGTTGTATCTCCCTCTGATGAGTTTCCACCCATTGCTTCTTATCCTGCCCTCTGGTGCTTTGGAGAGTAAATAGACATTCTCTTTCCTGTGACAACCCTTCAAACATTGGAAGACTGCTATTCTGTCTCCCCTGAGTCTTCTCTTCATTAGGCTGAATATACCTACTTAGTTCCCTTAGCTCTTCATCGTATGCATTAATATGCTCACTCTTTCTAGGGCCTCAGCATCTTTTTTGTATTGTGGTGACCAGAACTGAGCACAAAAGTTCAAATATGGTCTCAGTAATACAATACACAGCAGTACAGTGATTTTCCATGATCTTGAAAGTATCCCTCTGCTGATGCAACCCAAACTGTGTTGGCTTTTTTGGCAGTGCAGCACACTGGTGACTCAAGCAGTAATTCACCAGGACACCTAGCTCCCTCTCACAGTTATTGCTATTGAGTCAGGTACTGCCTATCCTACACCTGTGCATCTGTTTTTTTTTTTTCCCTGCCTAAGTGCAGGACTTCATTTTTCTCACCACTGAGCTACATCTTGTTGAACTTTGAGCTGACCTTAGTGAGAGAAAATGAATGAATGAGCCATTAAGAGGGTACTTTGAGAAAAGCCCTGAGAAAAAGAAAAGTTTCAGAATTCAAAGTAACCATTTCTTGATTTTGTTTAGCATAAAATAGGTGAGAAAGAAAGATGAATAGGCTTTCAAGATTCAGTTATCATATCATACTACAATAAAACACATTCCAGCAATCCCTGGCTAACCTCTAAGCATTGACACTTTGGGATCTATTTACAACAGGTGTTTGGTTAGGATATGTTATAGAATCTAATTTGATCCCCTTGGACTAGTAGATTCCATAATCTTATATCAGAAATTGGATGAAGGGAGTACCTACCTATCAGTACTCCTGGAGTTCTTCTGGGTCTTGCATTCAGTGTTTTAGAGTGGTTGCCGTCTATCCTTCAGACCATTTCTAGAAAGTGATTTTGGGGACCACTGAAGAATTACTCTACTGGGTCATTATTCCTATTCCATTAGATGAAATTGCTGGAGTATCAACTAGTTCTGTTCTACATTCTTTATCGGACAATTCTAGGGAAGCAGTTGGGATCCTGGAACATTCTGGAGTTCACTATCACTATACTTTGGTCAAAGAGGACAGGAAGCACAAAGGAGAGAGAGATTCTGTTGGTAAATAGCTAAGTGGATCTGGAAATTGAGGTTCACCCTCTTCCAAATGTCCCTTGTTTTGCAGGTTGAAACTTTGGCAAAGAGCATCAGAGCACATAATTATTTCTAGAGTACCATCTGTGATTCTTCACCAGCTAGCTGGATTTGGCAATGACATGCATACCTTGATTGTATCCTGTTTAGACTACTGCAAGTTGTTTTACTTTGGACTATGCTTGAAAACTGTGGATTTGTAGCTGTTATGAAGTCTGGCAACCAGACTGCTAAAGGTGTAAGATACTGGGATCACATGGTACCACTACTTAAAGATCTGTACTGGTTTCCAGTTGGATACCAGATACCAACTTTGGTAGTGATTTAACCTGTAGAGCCCCTTAATGCCCTTGGGCTTGAGTTAGGGATCATCTTTTCTGTTTTGAATCTATGTTGCCCACACCTGGCATGGAGAAGAGGTCTTAAATGGGGACAGAGTCATAATGGGATGTATTTCTTTGCGAGCTGAGCCTGGGCACCTTGAATACTCACCTGAGTAGAAAAGTAGGGTACAAATCAAGCAAGCAGACAATCCAATGGGCCATATTTCTAAGTGCCTTTGGAAACCTCTCACCACATTATGAATCCTCAGAATGAAGCTACATCTAATTGCTCTTTCCAGATGATTCCACCTGTGCAATACCTAAGATTTCACTTTAACAGAGCCACAGATGGGTGGTGAAGTTTTCAAGAAGTTGAAGGCAATCGTGAGAAAATTCTGCAAACAGGAACTATTTCTTTCTCTTTCTTTTGGGAAAGCAAGGCAGGTGACCTTATCCAGCCACATGTGCACACTTGCTGGGCATTGAGCTGGTGCTGTGATGAAGCAGGACAAGAGCTGCACTTTTGCTAGCCCCTGTCTCCACATCTTCCATAGTGGCCTTGCAGTGAGATGGGTGGCAAACAAATGTAATAAATAAAAAATAAAACCTCTGTAAATCCATAACTACGCACTCAAAGGACTTTCATACAGCAGCTGCTAATGGATGAGATTCACCTACAGACAGAGGTGCTAAGCCAAGAGTGCCCTGATCACAGTATGATCCATGCCAGGATCAAGTCAAATCTCCAAACTCAGGAGATCATGGACAAAACAAAACATGTTGACCCTGGAGGAAAGTTGTGCATCTCCCAAGTCATTCTTGAGATTTTACTCACATGGATTTGTCTCTGCATTTCAAAAGTTATCTTAAATGTATACTGGAGAATATGATTGATGTGGCCCAAGGGAAGGGCGCCTAGCAAAACTCAAGGTGTGGAGACGCACAGCACAGAAAACCAAGCAAAGGTTTGCCTTTCCAGACGAGAGGAGGAAACTGTTCTCTCTAGGCTTCCCTTCAACACAGGGATCTTCCATGATTGATGGGTTTTCCACTCTGCCCATGGACTCCTCCCCCTCTCCACCCCATCACACTAGAGAATCTACCCATTGGAACAGCAGGAACAAGGAGGTTTTGAGGATGCAGGCAAGTTAAGAGGCTGCCTGATTGAATTTATTAAAAATTGGTGAAGAGAGCCTGTATGATGAGATCTGCAAAGCCTGAATGATGTCCTATTTTGAGGGGTGCCAGGAAGAGATTGCTGAGAGGGGGTGGGGGGTGAGGTGGGAGTGTTATTTATTTGACATGCTGGGAAAATGCAGGCTCCCAGTAAACCCAGTCCTTGCTGATTGACACCGAGCCATTCAACACAAAAAAGCAACTACAGAAGCAAACATGGTAAACATCACAAGCACGAAAACAATCAACCTACAACAAGAAAGAAGAAAACTTAGCACAAAAACTCATGGGACAGACTGAAGCATAAAGATTCTGTGCCAGGATGACAGAGGCATAAGTCTGTTTTTGAATTCTTCTTAAAGCATACATAAGAGGCTGCTCAAACTGCTGTGGAGCACTTTGTCCTATCATTTCCTGGTGAGCTTCTGGGTGGCTCCCAAAGGAGGACTTGAGTCAAAATTGATGACTCCTTGAACACCAGTAGGGAAACTGAGGAAGTAAGCAGGTTGCCTTCCATCAAGGGCAAGGCAAAAACTGGAGGATGCATCCCAGGAAGCAGCAAGATGGCAGCTGGGTACCAGTTGGCTCTCCTAAGGATGGAAGGGAGAAGCCTGTTGCTCCTTTTTCAGGAAGCAAAACATTCTGCAGCTTTGAATCTCTGGGTAACTCCTGGCTAACTTCTGGATGGGACATCCACCCTCTTGAAGAATTTCCTCGCTCAAGGAAGTTGTCACCATACAGAGGTTCATCTTTCTACAAAGAGATTCCTTCTGTTAAGTCCGCGTGGAAGGAGGCCAGGAGTCGGTGACTTTGTATCAAGCTCTTTATTGAAGTCAGAAACCGAACTGGCTCTTAGGAAAACTTTGTGGCTTTTTATTTCCAAGCCGCGGCAGCCACGGCCAATGGCACCGCTTTGAATCTCCCGCAATTCGAATCTACCAATCGCGGGAGATTCTCAGTGAGCCAATAGGCGCGGCTCGCCTAACCAATCCGATTGCCCCGCGCCTTGGCCAATCAAAGCGCAGGGATCTCAAGAATTCAAATTAAGGTAAAGAACACCCCTCCCTTCTTGGTTTGGTCCTACGTAGCATAGTCCCGTAGGTAGGCGGGGCTCCGTCTTTGCCTACTGGACCTGCGCAGGTCAGTCGTAGGTTGGATCCCAGCCGGTTCGGTCAGGGTCTCTGTTTCTCTTGACTCCGTCGTGGGAACCGCCCGGTATGTCTGGCCGGGCCACTCTCCCTCCTGGGCTACCCGGGTTGGTTGAGTTGCAGGTTTCGCCGCTCCCGCTCGGTCTTCCCGGGTTGGTTGAGCTGGCCTGGCTGTCTCTTCCTGGTGAGGTTTCGTGCTGGCTGCTTGTAGGTGAGTATGGCTGGTTTCTTTCTTCTGGGTTTTGGTTCCCGGGGTATCCCCTCCCCTCTTGGTTTGTGTTGAGGGGGTTGGTTTTGTTTGGTTGCGTGTCGGTGGTGTCTTGTGTGGCAATCCTTGATCTTAACTGATCGATGTGGCGTTTCCACGCTCGTCCGTCGGTTGTTCGTAGCCAGTACGAGCGTGGGCCTGTTAGCTGTGTTATAATTGCTGGTACTCATAATGGGTCTCCGGTTAGGTTCTTTGCGTAGATGTCGTCGCCTGGTGCGAAGGTTCGGTGTTTGCTGGTGGAGTCTGGGGGTTTCTCTGGGTTGTAAGTGGGGTGTAGTCTATCGAGTGGGGACCTTATTTTCCTCCCCATTAGCAGTTCTGCTGGGCTTTTATTTGTTGTGGTGTTCGGGGTTATGTGCTGTATGAAGAGTAATTTATTTATTTTGTCCTGGATCTCCCCGTGGTCTATTTTCTGGATGGTTTTTTTTGTGAATTGAACCATCCGTTCTGCCCTTTCATTCGCCACCGGATGCACCGGGGCTGTCAGTGCGTGTTGTATGCCCCTTTCCGCTAGGAATTTTTCAAATTCCAGCAAGGTGAATTGGGGCCCGTTGTCGGACACGAGGACCTCTGGGAGGCCGTGTGTTGCGAAGAGTTTGCAGAGTTCTTTCGTCACGGCTTCTGTGGTGGTTGTTCTCATGTTGCTTACCTCCAGCCAGTTGGAGTAAGCGTCTATGGTTATTAAGAAAGTGTGTCCTTTTGTGGGCCCGGCGAAATCTATGTGGATTCTAGACCAAGGTCCCCTGGGGGTTTTCCACTCTAGGATGGGTGCTGTGGGTGGGCTTGGTCTAGTTTCCTGGCATCGTTGACACCTTGCTACCCAGGCCTCGATCTGTTTGTCCATCCCTGGCCACCAAGCGTAACTTCTGGCCAGGGCTTTTGTTCTAACGATGCCCGGGTACCCCTCGTGTAACAGTTCCAGAACCTTCTCTTGTAGTTTTTCCAGGATGACCACTCTATCCCCCCATAGTATACACCCTTTTAGTAACGAGAGTTCCATTTGCCGGTTCCGGAATGTCCTGAAAGTCTCATCGTTGTCCTTTTCCGGCCACCCTTTCTCTACCCAATGCAAAACCCGCGCCAGACGTTTGTCTTTATTAGTTTCTCGGGCAATGTCTGACGCGGTTATAGGTAGGTTGGGTAGAGTCTCTATGCTGAGGGTGGTCGTCGTGGGTTCTGGGTCAGTGTCTGGTTCGGGTAACGGTGAGCGGCTTAAGGCGTCCGCATGGGAGATGGTCTTACCGGCTCGGTGTGTGAGCCCGTAGTTGTAGGCGGCCAGGAATTCAGACCACCTTGTCATTCTGGGAGACAGAATGTTTGGGGTGGCGCTGTTCCCTGCGAGTATTCCCAGCAGCAGTTTGTGGTCGGTGATGATGGTAAACGTCCGGCTGTAGAGGTACTCGTGAAACCTTTTTACTGCGGCGACGATAGCCAAAGCCTCTTTCTCCAGCTGGCTGTAGTTCCGCTCCGGTTTGGTGAGGGTCCTTGAAAAGAACGCGATGGGTGCTTCCTTTCCGTCGGGGAGAGTGTGGCTGAGGACAGCGCCGACGCCGAAGGGTGATGCGTTGCATGTGATGGCTAGTGGTAGGGTCTCATTGTACTGGATGAGGACGGCATCCAAAGTGAGCAGGTCCTTGGTTTTCCTGAAGGCGGCTTCCTCGCGTTTCCCCCAAGTCCAGGTAGCCACCTTGTCCAAAAGCCTATGCAAAGGCTCCGCCGCGGTCGCCTTTTGGGGCAGGAAGACATTATAAAAGTTAAGTAGCCCCAGAAACGCCTGCAGTTCTGTTTTTGACCTGGATGTGGGGTCTTCTTTGATGGCTTTGATTTTTTTGTCAGTGGGGTGAATGCCGTGTTGGTCTAGGAGGTATCCTAGGAATTCGACCCGCTCTGTGTACAGCTGGCATTTTTCCCTCTTCACTTTAAGCCCAGTTTTTTTGAATCTCGTTAGCACCTCCCTTAGGCGACTCTCTAATTCGGCCTGGTTGGTTGCCGATACTAGTACATCGTCGAAGTATGGTACCACCCCCTTGATGCCTTACGAGTCTTTCCATGAGGCTCTGGAAAATTCCAGGTGCCACGCTGACTCCAAATTGGAGTCGGTTACATCTAAAGGCTCCCCGGTGGGTGACTATGGTTTGCGCCTCTGCAGTTTCCTTGTCGACTGGCAGTTGCTGGTATTCTTGGGCCAGGTCGAGTTTCGCGAAAACTTTGCCCCCTCCCAGTGAGTGTAGGAGATGTTGCACTACTGGGACAGGGTAAGCGCTTTGCTGCAAGGCGCCATTTAGGGTGGCCTTATAGTCCCCGCAGATTCTCACTGACCCATCCGGCTTGATTGGGGTGACTATGGGGGTCTCCCACCGGGCATGGTCTATGGGTTGTAGGACCCCTTGCTTGACGAGCTTGTCAATTTGCTCGTCGATTTTTCGTTTGAGTGCGAATGCCTTGGTTTTAGGCGTTTCGGGGGAATGTTTGGGTCTAGGCTGAAGGATATAGGGGGCCCTCGGTACTTGCCTAGGTTGCCGTCGAACACTTCTTGGAAGTCCCGGGCCAGTTGCTGCTCCCAGTCGGTTTTGGCGATGTGGTCGATGCCCGTGACTGCGATGCCGAGCGGTGCGAACCATTGAAGTCCCAGCAGGCTAGGTCGGTCTCGATCGACGATGGTCAAGGGAAGTCTTTCGGTGTGCCCCTTGTAGGTCACTGTGAACTGTCCTGTTCCGACTACAGGGATGCGGTTTCCCTGGTAGTCTTTGAGAATTAGTCTCTGGTTTTCTAGTTCCCTTCTCTGGATGGTAGGCACCAAGCATTTAATTTCTTGCCAGGCTACCATTGAGAGGTAGGACCCGGAGTCCACCTCCATTTTACAGGGTTCGCCTTCGATGCCTACCTCCATGTAGACCTTTCTGGCGTCTGTGGTTGTTGCGTGGCCGATGGTGACCGTCTGATGTGTCTCTTCTCTCCGCCGGGTCTTGCCACCTCATTGGGCTTGTCCGTTCCGTTCCCAACGGTTGTCTGCTGGGAGGTCTCTGGTCCTGGGGGATGTGCTCTCTCGTTTCCGCTCGCTCGGGTCCCATCGTCTGGGGCTGTGGGTCTCCGCATGCAGTCTGCTGATTGTCGGGTTGCTTCGGCTGCCGTGGCTTCGGAGATGGCATCGGCGAGGACGATGTTGCCCTTGGCCATCAACCGACTTAGGAGAACGGGGTCCCAAAGGCCGAGCACGATTCGATCCTTTAGGGCCGCGTTCATATTGGAGAACTCGCATAGTCCTCCAAGGTGCCGCAGCTCTGCGATGAAATCACTGAAACTCTCGCCCGACCGCTGGTCCCGCTGATAAAATTCGTGTCGTCGGATGAGGATGGGTATGGTTGGAGCGTAGTGTTTTTGGAGTAATGGCTCGAGGTCAGCCCAATCCATCGCGGTAACATCGGCGGGCTTGGCTAGCGCTTTTGCCATCTTAAACACTGCGGGCCTGCAGTGCATTAGGAAGATGGCTCGTTTCTTCGGTCCGGTGGCATCCTTCAGGTTGTTGCATTCGAGGAACATGTGGAATCTGTCCGTATAAGATTCCCAGTCCTCGCTGGCGGGGTTGAAGGGGGTTGGTGGCGCGATGCTGGACATCTCGTCGGTTGGCTGGCTTCCGTCGGACACGTGCTTCGGTTCAGGATAGGGATTCCACCTTCGTCACCAGTGTTAAGTCCACGTGGAAGGAGGCCAGTAGTCGGTGCCTTTGTATCAAGCTCTTTATTGAAGTCAGGAACCGAACTGGCTCTTAGGAAAACTTTGCGGCTTTTTATTTCCAAGCCGCGGCGGCCGCGGCCAATGGCACCACTTTGAATCTCCCGCAATTTGAATCTACCAATCGCGGGAGATTCTCAGCGAGCCAATCGGCGCGGCTCACCTAACCAATCCGATTGCCCCGCGCCTTGGCCAATCAAAGCGCAGGGATCTCAAGAATTCAAATTAAGGTACAGAACACCTTCTTTCCCAGTTTCTTCTTCTCACAGACAGCAAGAGAGCTGCCATCTTGGAACATCCCAGAAAGTTTCATGTCTGATTGCCCCCCTGTTTTCCAGCTCCAAAGTGGGAGCCTTTTGAGGTGAACCTCAACACTGCAAAAATCAATTGGAGCTCTGTATGTTGTATTGGAAATTGGAAAATATAAGAAAAAGATGTTGAAACCCTAGAAAGAGTGCAGAGAAGAACAACAAAGATGAGAAAAAGATAAATTGTACAAGGAACAGTTAAGGGGACTAGGAATGTTTAGCCTAACAAAGATGAGAGTTAGGAGTGACAAGATGGCAGTCATCTAGTCCTTGAGGGACAGTCACAGAGATGAAGGGGTTATTCTCCATAGCACCAGAGGGCAAGACCAGAAACAATGAGTGGAAGGTCTCATCAGAAAGAGATTCAATCTGGAAATAAAAACAATAAATGAAGGGAATAGCTTGCCTCCCACGGTTGTGGCTGCTCCATCTCTGAAAGTTTTTCAGAAAGGATTGGAGATTGATATGTCTGAGATGGTATAAGGACTCCTGCCTTGGGCAGGGGTGACTAGAAGATCTCTAAGGTCCTGCCTTTTATAATTCTATGATTCTATTACTGGTATGAACGAGTGTAACAGTGGTATTCTGAAAGCCAGGCATTAATTATTTTCCTTTTTCCAAAAAGTGATACTGAACTGAGGGATGAAATGAAACCCTCAAAAGAACGAACTGTAGCTTCAGGCCAAGTGCTGAGCTAGCTGGCAAGCAAACGTCCCCTCTGACTGGGGAACATGTTCACCCCTTAGTCAAACAGACTTCCTCCAAAACAGCTCCCCTATACAAACCTCTCCTTCTGCAGTGGTATGTGGGAAATAGGAGCCTAGGCCAAGAGGTGAGGCTAAAGGAATAGTCCCAATAAAGAACACCATAGCCCACAGCTGTATAATGGCTAGGCAACAGGGTCAGAAGGACTCTCCCTAGGTTCTCAGGCTATAAAGGAGACAGTGGGGAGTGGGATGATTATACGCTCAGATTTGAATATTCATCAATGTACAACAGAATAACAGAATTGGAAGGAACCTTGGAGGTCTTCTAGTCCAACTCCTTGCTCAAGCAGGAAGCCCTGTACTATTATAGAAAAATGGTTGTCCAATCTCTTCTTAAAAACCTCCACTGTTGGAGCATCCACAACTTCTGGAAGAGAGTCACTAATTAATTGTTCTAACAATGTTTTCTTAGTTCAAGATTGCTTCTGTCTTTGATTACTTTCCATTTATTGCTTCTTGCCTGCCCTCGGCTGCTTAGAGAATAGGTTGACCCCTGTCTTTGTGGCAGCTCCTCAAATATTGGAACACTGCTACCATATCTCCCCTATCCTTCTTTTCATTAAACTATATATACCTCATTCCTGCAACTGTTCTTTGTATGTTTTAGCCTTCAGTGCCCTAATAATCCTTGTTGCTCTTCTCTACACTCCTTCTAGAATCTCAGTGTAGTTTGACAATAACATAGAATTATCTCATCTGGCTATGTTTTCTATTGGATTTACTGGTGAGGTCAGCTCATTCTTCTTTCCCTCCTTTCCATCTGCTGGGTTTCCTGGTTCCCAGAGTGGTGGCAGGGCTTCCATAGACTTCCTGTGTGACACTGGGTGACACATGCTTTCTTGCACTGGCACAAAACAATGGCGCTGTTGATGTTTCCTCATGGGCAGGTTCCAGCCTTCGCATCATCCCTTGAAACATGTTGAACCAGCCCATATTTTACTTTTTGGGTAAAACCCATACTTCTGGCCAAATTAATGCTGAGCCATCAAATGTGGTCATTCAGTTACTCATGAAAGTAAGAGTTGTATCCTCTAACCTATAATCTACTATTTTATTCATGAGGACATTAGCAGAAACTTTTCTGAATGTTTTGCTGAGATCAAGATGCTGGCCAGCCAGAAATCTATTAAGCTACTAAAGCTATCAGACATAGATGAGCTTAGCCTGGCATAATTTATCCATGGTCATCCCATGCTGGCACTTAGTGATTTTTGATACACTTCACATACTCATACCCACTTTCTATCATTTTTATTGTTATTTTACTGATATTCAATGTGAAATGACAGACGTATATGGAATAATCTATGAGGATTGTTTTGCATATCCTGTCTGCAATTAGTCATACTTCTATCATTCTTCCCTCTCCCTCAACCAGGGAGGGAAAGAAAAACCAGGTTCTTCCTTTTTCAAAGTCTTGAAAGGGAAAACTTTACTTGTTTGTTTTTTTAATTTCCTAAATTTTAGAAGGAAAGGATAAAATGACTCTCACTGTTTCAGCTAGTCAGAGGTCAAAAATTTTTGCACACTTTTCTCCTAAAATTTCTTTTCTTCTTTTCTTGGGAGAGAACATAAGCTTAACAAACAAAATGTAAGATGCACCCCCATGCATTCCACACCTGTCTTTTAAAGATGACCAAAGTCAAACCCAGTTTGCCTAATCCCACCGGCCCCAAACTGACCCTCCCTGCCCCAGACAAAGCCCCTGCAAGCCCATCTAGACCCAAGACTAGAAGCCTCCTCACTCACTCACAACCCAGTCTGAAGGCAAGTCTCGCAAGGAGGCTGCAACCCAGAGAAGCCCAACCTCACCTTCTCCATCGGCTGATGACCCCCATCTCCTTCACAAGGGGCTATCCCAGCTCAGCTGACCTCCAAAAAGGTACCTTTTGCCCAACAAAAGAACTGATTCCAGAGACATTGGCCAGGACTGACCAGCCTGGACTCTCCCTTTTGTGTAAAACAGGCATCCAAGGATGCTACAATAAACCTGGGTCTTTTCCTCAGGACTGTGCTCCTTCGGAGTGAATCCATGAGCCATCACTATGACAGGATCTCATTCCTCTTGGTTTTGACCTGAGGCTCCCAGGGAGAGAAGATGCTCACTCCTCAGGAAGGGTCTCCATGGGTCTAATGGAAAAAAGACTTGAAGAAAAAATTTGGAACTTTGACCCTATATATGTTGACAACAGCAAGACAACAGTATGCACAAAAATGGAGGACACTTTGATTCCCATCATAGACGAATGGTTGCAGGAGCTGATGGAGGTGGCAGAAATGGCAAAACTGACTATTTTGATTAAAGAAAAGAATATAAGTGTCTTTGTTTCCACATGGATACCACTTCTGAACTTTGTGGATAAGGTGGAAACAAATGAAACTCTGATTTTGGGTTTTTCCAATTAGATTAACAAAAATGTCTAGTTTATATTGCTATGAAAAAGAAAAAAAGTTGTGGTTTGATTTTAATGCCTTGTTTTACTGCAACAGAGGGGGTCAGAAGTCAACACTTTTTTCTTTTTCCCAACCTTTCCTCACTTCTCTTTCCCCACTTTCCCTCAACCGTTTTCTTATTTACTTTTGTATTTTGTATCTTATCTCATAACTTAATAAAATGTTTAAAATGGGGGGAAAGGAAGTGTCTCAATGCTCCATGTGGTTGCTACTCACTTTCTGGCTTCTTGCACCCAGGGGGTGATTCAGTCCACCAAGTACAGCGCAGAGGCCTGAGCCCCCCTCCCCCCCCCGAATTCCAATTACCCACAGGGAGGGGTGCAGCAACCTGGTGTCATGCCCCTGTCAGAGTCTGAATCTGAGAAGGAAGCCGAATGGCTGGCAGGGAGTGGGAGTTTGGCTCCATTGGCTGTGGAAGAAACTGGGGAAGGGCAAAGTCTGGCTGGGCAGAGCAGGGAAGAGGTAGAACAAGGGAAAGAGAATTCAGAGGAAGACCCAGGCCCACCCCCTCTTCTTCCTAGGGCTTGCAGGGAGGAACGGAGAAGAGAGCAACGTGGATTGTGTGGCTTATGGGGGAGGAAAGGGCCCTGATTCCCTTCATTAACTGCAGCTGGAAACACAGTGTATAAAAAAGGCAAGCTGCATGCAGCAAGCTGTTGGGAACAAATGTGACATTATCTTATGTTGTCGTGGCTTATTTGTGTTCCTGGCATCTTCCCAACTGTGTGAGTTTTGCTATGCTTTCAAGTCTGAAATTCTTGCTCCTGCCCTGCCAAACTAATTAGTTTGGCTTGTTTGGACTTTAAGTTACAGTTTGTGTTTACCCTGTTTTGGATTGAATTTTCTGCTGTCAAAGGCTGTTCCTGGGAGCATTTTTCTCTAGCTAGAGGTAACCTGGACACTGGGGACAAAATTGGGAAAAATAATAAAGGGACTCATTGATTATCTGACTGTATTGCCTTTGTGCCATGCCCTAGGTCATCACACGTGGGCTTCTTTTTCAGCCCAACCTTTCCACCCCTTCTGGAATCTCATACTAGGCATTCTAATGATAACAATAAATGATAGTGAATCAGAATTGCTGCCTTTCTGAGCTTCCTAACAAATGAATAAAATGAAATCCATGAAGCTTCCCTGAAGGCCATGTGAGTGGTCCTCTAACTAAAGAACCACTCTTGGGTTGTAGTAATTTTATTGAGAAGCCAAACACCCCCACTATTATTTTCAAAAAAAGAAACATCCATCTAGGACAAGGCTCTCCAAAGACCTGTTCAAATGTGAGTAGAAGAGTTTCCTCCAAGCCAGATTCATGGCAAGAGCTTCTGTTCTGAGGCTGCAACATTGGATAGCATAGCAGGTGGGCAATTGGGAGATGGGGCTAGAAGCCAGAGCCCAAACTTCTCTGGATCAGAGGTGGTATTCAGCAGGTTCTGACCAGTTCTGGGGAACTGGTAGTGGAAATTTTGAGTAGTTTGGAGAACTGGCAAATACCACCTCTGACTGGCCCCACCCCCATCACTTCTCTGCCTCCTATCGAGTCCCAACTGGTCAGCTGGGTCTTTTGTTGTTGCCCTGCACAGGAGAACGGAGCTGGAAAGCAGGTTAGTGGGGTGGGGAGGGAAAGGGGATTTTACAGTATCCTTTTCCTGCCATGCCCACCAAGCCATGCCCACCAAGCCACACACACCAAGCCACACCACGTCCACCAAGCCATGCCCACAGAACCCGTAGTAAAAATTTTGAATCCCACCACTGCTCCACATGTTGTTTTCTCTCTTTTGCACTTGTCTTCTTTCCATTTGCTGTGGTTGAATTAGGGATCTGAACAGAGCCCGGGATTTGAAATAGAGCGGCTCACTCAATCCATTTGCTTATTGCTTACAGGCACTCTCTCAGTCCTCAAAGAGGCTCGCTGTGCTGCGCAGGAGAGATTGTTATCACCTCCTGCCCAAATCCCAAGAGTGGGCCGGGCAAAGATAGAAAGTGAATCGCAAGAGGAGGAGGTGTGGGGCTCAACAGGGCAGGCTCCAAGGGTGGGATTCTACCAGTTCGCACCTATTTGCTACAACTGGTTGTTAACATTCTAAGTTCAGTTCAGAGAACCAGTTGTTAGAAGAAATTACTGGCCTAATCCTGTCAGGAAGCCAGGAAGGAAACATTCTGGTGCATGCAAACAGAAACTGCCTTTACGTTAACCCTTATTGCATTCTTGGTGAGACTAGACTTCCTGTCTCAGGAACTTCTCTGGAGTTTTTTTTCCCCTTCTTTGCTGGTACTTTGCTTATGTAGAGTGACCATTCAAAGTTACTGAAAAAAATGACGATTTTTCACACTGTTGCAGCATCCCCACAGTCATGGGAGACCAGGCGAGGAGATGCATGCCTCAATGTGAGTGATATTGAGTTGGCCATGCCAATAACATGACCACTGAGCCACACCCACCAACTGAGCCATGCCCACAGAACTGGTTGTTAAAAAATTTGAATTCCACCCCTGGTAGGCTCCCCACTTCATCTCTGACGGTTTAAGCCATGTTGTCAGAATGGAACGACTCGCTGCAGCCAATTAACCACGGCCAACTCACCATGGCCAATTTGCCACAGGATAACTTGCCACGGCCAACTTGCTGAGGGACAACTCACTACAAGACAATTCAACAATTATATTTAAGTATTTAAAACAGGGTTCTTCAAACTTGACAGCTTTAGGACTTGTGGAGTTCAACTTCCAGAATTCCTCCTCCAATCACGTTAGCTCAGGAATTCTGGGAGTTGAAATCCACAAGTCTTAAACTTGTCAAGTTTGAAGACTCTTGATTTAAAATAATTTTAAAACAATTTTACTTTTTGTTATTCACATTTCATTTTGTCCCTTCTTTTGCATGCTTTCTTCAACGATTCTATTCCATAATTACTTTGATATTAATGTAATTCTTGTTCTGCGGCAAATTGTTCTGTGGCAAGTTTGCCATTGCAAATTGTCCCACAGCAAGTTGCCCTCCAAACGGAAAAAGAGCTGGAAGGGATCTGTGAGATCCCAGGGGAGGCTGTCATATCTCCTTCTGGCAAATACCAGGAACAGGAGAAGGGAAACTGGGGACTTCATTTGTATATACCAATTATTTAAATCTAGGTCTTTGCTGCAGACGTTTTATATGGCACTTTAAAAATACCTCATAACTTTGCTGACTGTTGACCTATTTATGTTTCTGAAACTCTTTCACTAAGATTGTGGTAACTGAGCCGAAAAGCAAAGATATTTGCCCACAAATAATGCCACCATTGTAGACAAAGTTATGCTTTATGGTTAGTTTATTCCAATAGTTTCCCAGCCCACTTTCTGGATAAGGCAGTAAAGGAGAAGTACCAGAAGAAACAGTCTCAGGGCCATCCAGCTTCGAGGGAAAGATTTTGGAACACAGCAGTATCTGAGTGTTACTAAGCCACCTCAGGACAACTTCTCCCTGGGAGAGGCCTGGTTCCTGGAGGGGAGTAGATTTCCCAAGGGATCTGGGGCTTGGAGCTAGGAGAGCTGTGGAGGCCCGCACAACCCTCACAACAAGGTTGCTTTGAACCTGGAGCTTTTGAAGATCATGTCCCCAATGTAAGGGGCAACAACCCAGGTAGAATGCTCATTCTTCTGCTTAAAAGGAAAGCATTAAAAGAGATACATTAAATCCCCAGTAAATTTAATATAACTATTTTAGTAACCCCCTTAATCTCCAAAAGGATTTGAAAAAAGCCCAGAAATTCCAGTCTTAACTTCTCTGGAGAGACATAAAACCAAAACTGTGGAGTCGAAAGACACCTTATGATCAACCCTCTGCAATCTGCAAGAAAGAATAATAATTGAACCTTCCAGGAAATGGGCTGCCCAGCCTTTAGTTCAAAATCTCCAGAGATGGAGATCATCATATCATTGTCTCTCATGCTCACAATCCAGGTATTTTGTATTCAAGTAGTAAAAATCCACAATAACTTTAACTGCAGAACAAAACCTCCCTCCCAGCTTAGAAATGACAAGAACAGATAGCTGTGGTGTCTGTCCAGTTTTTAGAACTCCAACAAAGAAGGGCCTGAAAAATCTATCTGTTCATTGAGCCACGAGAGGGCATTGACCTCAGGCAAAGCAAAAACTGAAAAGGATTCCCTCTGGAGGTATTCATAGATCCTGCAAAGCAAAGAAAGTCTTGTCTGAAACGAATAAAAGCAAGATGGACCTCCTTCTGAAGTGTTGGAACTTGGACCCATTTCAGAAGCAGGCCATGGATCTATTTTTGAACCTAGAAATAAGGAGGAACTTTCTGACAGTGAGAACAATTAACCAATGGAACAGAAGTTGCCTTAGGAAGTTGTGTAAGCACCATCATTTGAGACTTTCAAGAAGAGATTGGACTCCCATCTGCCAGAAATGGTATAGGATCTCCCGCTTGGGGGGGGGGGTGTTGGACTAGATGACCAATAAGGTCCCTTTCAACTCTGTTAATCTAAATCTAAATCTCTCAATAACATTTGCTAAGGTAGAACTACCAATGAAACTGTTGTGTATGCATCAAGATTAATAAAGTGTGAGCTTGGAGTAAGTGCAGGGTTCTGGCCCTGCACTTCTGATTGGCTGTTAAGTGGCCGGACCGGATTGGCCCATTCCGGGGAATCTGATTGGCCCTTAACAGAGAGTTCCTATTGGTTATAAGAGCGAGCGCTCCAAGCTCGTTATTGGTTAAAAGTTACAGGGTTTGCCTATATAAGGTGGGTTTTACTGCTATTGAAATGAGGAAGTCACAATGTAAATAAAGAGCTGAAGTTCATGGTTCAGAGGCTTATCTCCATTCTTTCTCGCCCATGCTCAAAACTTAACAGAAAAAAGATGCATTGAGTGTAATTTTCTTCTTATTAAGCTGGGGACTTATGGTGGTTCTCCAATCAAATTGTCTTTATGAGGAACATTAATCAATTGAAGTTATTTGTGTTTTAGCAGTCTACTTGCATCACTGAGGTATTTATGGAGTCTCAAATTATTTGCATGTTTGCTTATTGCGGTCCAGGCAAAACTAATCATTTCCAAAGATCCTTTCTTAACCTCCCCTCATTTGGAACTAATTCTTATTTATTTTAGCTGCTGTTTGCATTCACTCAGAGTGTTCATTCTTAGCTTAGCTCTACTTGTTCTGAGTAAAGTCTTATGCTAATGCGAAGAATAATTTAGTAGCTACCTAATGGTTCTAATTCGGTGTATTGGATATGGGACCCTACTCAGCACCTCGTCACTACATATTTCCCCACTCCCATCTCTCACCAGGCAGGGATGAAACAGAGTGCTGCTATTGGTGTCAGTATAAGACTGAATCTTTTTTTTATCTTTCTTTGGAATTAAAGGAGGAGAATAGACTTCAGTGTTTACAAACATCATTCATTTTGTCCCCCCAGTCACTTAAACCAATTGTTAATTCCTTATTGTGGTCAGTGATAGCAATTAAACCATGCATAAAAAGTGATGGCCAATCTATTAAAAACCTCAGAGATGGAGGACTCACAATCTATTTTTCTACTGTAACAAATATGAGGTGTTTCCCATATTCAGTCAAAATCAAGGTAAAACCATTATTTCTGGTCCTCATTTCTGTTTCAGTGAAAAATAGTTCCTGACCTTCTATGTTTGTGAATGCTGATATGACATCTCCTTTCCGTCTCCTTTTCTCCAGATTTAGCATCCAAAGTTACTTCAACCTATTTTCATGGAGCATCTCTTCAAACATCGACTTCTGAACCTACTGTAACTTATTTATAATTTTCTGGAAATAGCCACACCCAAGTCCTTCTCTGATGTAGGGCTTACACATATAATTCCTTTAGCTTATATATGCGCTCTGTGGTTCTTCTTTTCTTTCCTAAGCATAATGCTTTTCATGTCTTTGTTACATTGCTAGTTACATTTTTGGTAGGTTTGAATGGTGTGGGAGTAGGAATGGATTTCCAGAGGAAAAAATTGCAGACTACAGGAACCAGGAGCACCACTCAGATGATCCTGAGGGCACAGATGTACCTTCAAGAAACCTCAATGACCCTCTAAAAGGATGCAAATGACCAGCTATCTGCAAGGAATATCAATCCTTCCATTCCCCAACTTCCTGTCAAAGCTGAAGAAGCTTCTTGGATGAGAAGTGAAATGTCTTCAAAAGAAAAAAACAAGAAAGTCCAGTTCCTTTCTGAAAAAGCACCTTTGGGACAACCATCACCTGGAGGATGGAGAATTTCTACAGACTTTTGGTAGGTTGGGCTATAGTTTCTTTTTGTGTAAAGTCCGATACAAAGAATTAGTTAACCAGCTCTGCTTTCTCTCTACCGCTATTATCTCCTTGCCAAATTCTCTCTTTAGGGGACCTACTCTTTCCTTGACATTTTCCTTGTTATTTGTCTGTTGAAAGAAACTTTTTTATTATTATCTTTGACTTTTGTTGCAAGTCTTTGTTCATTCTGAGCCTTTACTTTCCTGACTTCAACTTTGCAGATTCGGGATCTCTGCTGATATTCTGCCTTAATTATGTGTCCCTCTTTCCGTTTTTTGCATTTATCATTTTTGTCCTTCAGTTTGTCAGAGAGATCTTTGTGCAACCATCCTGGTTTCTTCTTGGATTTCTTGTTTTTATTTTTGGTTGTATTGGGCTGCACTGGGCTTTTATGATCGTATTTTTATTGTTTGCCATGCTTTTTGAGTTGATTTCTTCTTTATGATTTTTATCCATGGAATTTTTCTTAGCCTTTCTCTGAGTTTGTTAAAATGAGCTCTTTTAAAGTTTAAGACACTGATTTGATTATATCCTATTGCTTGTGTTTGCATTATATTGAATTCCAATAAGATATGGTCACTCTCACCCAGTGGTGGGATTCAAATTTTTTTGCTACTGGTTCTGTTGGCGTGACTTGGTGGGCATGGCAGGGGAAGGATACTGTTAAATCTCCAGTCAGAGGTGGTATTGGCTAGTTCTCCGAACTACTCAAAATTTCTGCTACCAGTTGTCCAGAACTGGTCAGAACCTGCTGAATTCACCACCTCTGCTCTCGCCCAAGGTTCCAGCAACTTCCACTCCCTCTATCACTTCTTCTCTATTAGTAAGAATTAAGTCCAGTGCAGCTTTTCCTCTAGTTCCTTCCTTTTGGATGACAAAGTTGTCAGCTAAGTTGGTTAGGAATCTGTTCAATCTCCCACTTGCTGCAAAGTTTGTCTCCCAGTTGATATCAGGGTAGTTAAACTCTCCATTACTATTGTGGTATGTTTCCTTTGTACATTTGTTGATTGATTAGCAAAGAGTTCGTCTTTTTCTTCTGCTTGGTTGGGTGGCCTGTAATATATTCCTATGGCAATGTCATTTTCCCCCTTTATATTCACCCATGTGGATTCTAGGAGGTTTTCATCATTGGTTTGTGTATTTCTTCCATACTATCAATCTTCCATACTGTCTAGATTAGAAATTCTATTGCAGTGTCATTCCAGGAGTTGGCCAGGCCTGTCAGTTTCGTCTCATCTGCAGATTTCATCCACAGCCCATAAATTCTGTTATCTAAGCCCTGAACAATAATGTCAAATAATTCTGGCCACAAGGTGATCCCTGCAGGATGCTATTGGTTACTGCTCAGTCAGGTAATCCAGGAAGATCTTCCCCATCTGCCCTTGCTGACTAGTTGAAGGATCCTGAGGTTCATGGGGAGTGGAGGAAAGGCCGTACAGCTTCCTGCTCCTCCGTTGGTTCCTGGCTTCCATCTTGTTCTTCAGAGACACTGGCAGAGAAGTCCCTTGAACAGGAAAAAAACTCTTCTGTGCAAACCAAGGACTCAGAGCGCCAATCCAGGCAAGGCATGAAATAGGAGGAGAAAAGGATCGACATTATAAGAGGAACTGAGGATGACGAAGGCTTGCAATGATGTGGAACTTGAACCTGTTGTCTTTATGTGGTTGATACTAGGGTGGTGTCTGATTTATCTGCAGTCAGTGTTAGCTGTGTGTGATGGAGTCATGAGGGTGGATCTTAGAATTAAGAACCAGGAAATGGTTGGAGAAATGTTAAGACATGCTGGTAAATGCTGATGAGTGGGGAGAATGTGGGTTGTTTCAAGGAATTAATGTTGAAAAAAGGGAGCATGAATGTATAGAAAAATGCATTACTCCTCACTGTTATATGAAAACATGAGTTAAGTAGGTCAGAAGAAATGTGAAAGTAAGTGGAATGTGGTGGGAAGGAGGGAAAGATCAAGCATGCGAGTGTATTGAAACAAGAAGAGAAAAGGTCAGAAATGACTGGATGTTGAACGAAGGCAAAGCAAATACAAAAGCCAGCATAATGGTATGTGGGGCTGACAGGGTGATGAACTGCTACCAAAGGAATGGTTCATTAGCATAGGACAGCATAACCCAGGGCTGCATAGCGAGTGGGGCAAGTGGGTGAGAAGGGTCCCTCTCTAGTTTCTCTGGCTGTAAAGGCATGTGGGAATGGCCTTGGGAAATGGAGGAAGAGATTCTGCCTAGGGAGCGATCAGATAAGAGAGGGCAGAGCCTGCAGCTGTATAATGGCCAGAGAAAGAAACTCAGAAAGGCTCCTGCCTAACGTTTCAGGCTGTAAAAGGGGAAGCTTGCAAGATTCTGTTTATATATGCTTACAACAAGGTAGAATTAGCTCGTCCGGTTGTGTTCCCTGTCTGGTCTATCTAGGAAGGCTGACAGGTGGTTTGGTCACATAAAGATGAATGAGAATTCAATCGCAAAAGCAAAGCAAATCTGTGAATGGATGGAGAGCAAGAGGGGAAACCAAGAGTGAGGGAATGGTTGGAGTTGATAAGATCTTCAACACGAGAGGGCTGAGAAAGCTAAAGGGCAAAAGGCAGCAGCTGAAGCATGTGCAGATGTGGTGGAAGCCAGGATGGTTCTCAAGGCAAGAAATACAGAGAAGAGGAGCTGATTCTGAGGGTGCAAACTCCTTGATTTTTCTTTTCTCATGCCTGTCCTTTCTTCACTCATAATTATTCCTCTTTCTTTGATCTGTATATACTGATGCTTCCTCTCTCCAAAGGAGAGCGTGTGCTTACAGAGGGAAATGCACCTTTCCTGGGACACAAGGAAAAATGAGCTCCAGTACAGAAAGGTGACTTTAAGAGTGTTTCATGTTATGCCGTGAAGAATTCACCAAATCCCAGCTGGTTCTTTTATCAAGAGACAACAAAGCAGGCCTTCTTCTGCCCTGGGAGCAGACTAGAAATAGACGTCTGTTGAGCGAGGTGTGTGCCCAGCAGTAACTGCAAGTAGTCAATGGGATAATCTCTAGGAGTGCATTTGGCCATCCCTTCCCTCTGCCCTACTCGGCTCCAATGAACCCGGATTAAACAACAAAAATTACATGCATGCTGAGGAGGGGGGGGGGGGGGGGCATGACAAAGAAGGGATAGCTTCCCCTCTGTTTTCGAAGGGCGGCCACAACATGAGAATGGACTGTTTTTGAAACAAAATACCTCCCCTGACTACCAATGGTTTTGTCAGCTGCCTACCTCCTCTTTCTTTCAAGCTTGCTAGCAATGGCCATAACCAGTGGGGTGGGGGCATTTGGGTGGGGAGAAGTGCTGCAGGTATGAAAGAATGTTATGGGAAATTAAGGAATGTGGACACTAATTGGAAACAGAGCTGTCAAACCAAGCCATCTTCTTGCCTTCAAGGATGCCAGCCCTGGGACATGAAGGTACCGGGTTCCCAACAGGACCTGATTGGATTATTCTACCACGGGGGAGGGTTTGGGATATTGGGGATTGCTTCCAATATATGATTTTTTGCAGGGGTTTTCTTCAGAGCTTGCCTTGCTTGCGCTGCACTCAGCAGCTCTAGTAAAAGTACCTTTTCTCTAACACCTATGGAGTCGAGGGTCTTTCTTTCCTAGGGAGCAGACTTTGACCAGTCTGACAGTTTGGCTCCAGAAGAACCATGGCTCTTCATGGTTTACAGGGTATTTAGTTGGTGTTTTTAGTAACACTGAGCCTCAGAAGGTCCTGTGTTTTGTCCTTATTGAGACCATAAACGGGCAGCCATATGGTCTTCCATGGGATGGACCTTCCCCCTTGAGATGGATACATGCCATGCAGTAGCTTTAGGGGCTAGACTGGTCCTGGTGCTCTGATCAGCTTCTGTGTTGCAACAGAAGCTACATTTGGATGCTTCTTACAGTCAGAGATCGTAAATGCTCTGAGGGAGTAAACCTGATGGAAAAACATCAGCTAGGAAGAAGAGCTGCAACTTTTGAGAGCTGCTGTGGATGACCTTGATGGAGAGCGAGGAGCGGGGGGGGGGGGAAGCTCTGTTACCAAGGCAACAAAGAATAAATGTTGCAGAAGCCCAGACAAGGAGGGAGAGTTGCAAAAGCATCTCAGACAGCCCTCCCCCCAAATAAACATGAAGATAAAAAGGGGAGGGGGAAGCCCACTCAGTCGTCCAAGATGCTACTACTCTTGCCAATTTTTATGAAAGATTAGGTTTACCTGCCATCTGTTTTCTCAGTCTGGTCTACCTTGGAGGGCTGACATGTGGAGACTGAGAAGCAAAAGAGGAATGTCTGTACAGGTAGTCCTCAACTTACAACAGTTCATTTAGTAACCCTTTGAAGTTACAACATCACTTAAAAAGTGACTTATGACTTTTTTTTCACACTTATGACCATTGCAGCATCTCCAGGATCACATGATCAAAATTCAGATGCTTGGCTACTGACTCATAGTTATGACGGTCACAGTGTCCCAGGGTCACATGATTCCCTTTTGTGATCTTGTGACATGCAAAGTCAATGATCTTGTGACAAGCAAAGTCAAAGTCAACCTATCAGCCTCCAAGATTCCTTTTTCTGCTTGTCTCTTTCCGGCTGCCATAGAAATGGGGGGAGGGAAGAGTAATTGGGTGCTGGAGGATGAAGTTGGTGAAATATAAAAGTTGGGATGTCTTCTTGCTTATGCTTACTTGCTTTCTGCACAGATGTAGCCTTTTATCACGCTAGGCCAAGGCCAACCATCTTGGCATACCAGATGTGTGAAACACCATCTGAAGATGCCCCACATGATATTATACACATCTCATATGGATGGCCTATTGGGGGTGGAAACATTGGCATAACTTTGTATATGTGATTTTCACGCCTATTCTTTCAGATCTTGTATTTCTCCTGATGCTACCACTTCAAATTCAGGAAAAGTTTTTTTCTCTATAACAATGGAGTCTAAGGTTTTCTTGCTTGGATTTTGAACGGAGCTACACCTGAAAGAAATCGAGTTTGACACCCCTGTGCTCGATGGAGATTTCCGTCTGATTCTAAAATCAAAATTCTAAAGAAATTAAAAATATATCTTTCTTTCAAGCACCAGAAAAAACAACCAAGATGTTGGCAGTAGTCATAATCACAGAGAAGGCCAACACCACACCCAAGAAGCCAGCCACGGAAATTGAACAATTAGGGCACAACTCAAGTATCAAATATTTTCCATGCCAGGAATCAATGTAAGGTCACTTGATCTCATTCAGTGCAGCAAAATGTCTTTGGCTGTTTCACAGAGAGAACAAAACAGTAGCGTTTCCATCCCAAACACAACTCACAATCCCTCTCGCCATAGGAGCAAAAGGCCATAAGCTGTGCTGTCTCCAAATTTCAGCCTGGGAGAAACATTGAGGCATGCTTCAATGAAGAGGTCCACACTTCAGCAAGTCAACTGAAGATTTTAAGAGATGCTGCAGGAATCCAAATAAAAGCAGAGAGCAAGGAAATGATCTTGGCCAAAATATGCAAGATCTGTTACAAGAGTGATGGAGGAATAGGACATGTTATATGTCCCCAACAGATAGCATTCAGAAGCAACTCAGATGTCTCCCCGATTCACTGGAAGCACAATCGGCCTTGCAAGGCTCTGTGTTTGTGGCCCATCTCAATAAAAGCACTTTCAGTTTTCCTCTGGTGTTGATGTCTTGGTCTGGTCTGGTTGATGGGGCTGACAGATACCCCTGACCTGCAATCAGCCTGCTGGACTAACAGAAGCAGAGGAGTGCTTCCCTTTTAGGATCAAGAGGAAAGGACCAGCAGTCAAGAAACACACCCACAAAAGCAGCATTTAGCAGGGGGCGGTGAAGGCCTTGGAACAGAGATTCAGATGCTGGGACATGTCTGTAACCTGTAAAGAACAGGTGTATATGCAGAGAACGCTTTTCCATTTGCTGCTCCATTGGGCTTTGAAGAAGCAAACTATTTTTTTTACTGTTTTTGAACTTTGTGATACAGATAGTCTTCAACTGAGCCCCAGATTTCTGTTGCAAAGGGAAATATTTGTAAAGTGAGTTTTGCCCCATTTTATGACTTTTCTTGCCACAGTTGTTAAGTGAATCTTTGTAGCTGGTATATTAGTAGCATATATGATTGTTGAGTGCAACTGGCTTTGTCAGGTGTAGCTCCATTCAAGAACCAAGAAAGAAAACCTTAGACTCCATTTTTATAGAGAGAAGGACTTTTATTGAATTTGAAGTGGTAGCATCAGAAGAAATACAAGGTCTGAAGCAATAGGCATGAAAATCACATATAGAAAGTTACCTCATGTTCCCACCCCCAACAATTCAAACTGGCCATCCAATCTGAGGTGTGTATAATGTCATATGGGGCATCTTCAAGTAGCATCTCACATATCTGGAATGCCAAGACGGTTGACCTTGGCCTAGACAGATAAAAGGCTACATCTGCGCAGTAAGCAAGTAAGCGTAATCAAGAAAGCATCCCAATTTTTACATTTCACCAACTTAAACCTCCAGCACCCTTCCCCACACAAAGCCCAATTATTCTTCCCTCCCCCCGTGTCTATGGCAGTTGGAAAGACAAGAAGAAGTAGGATTCTTGGAGGTGACAATTTCATTGAGGGCCACAGCCACAGCAAAATTGTATTTAATCTCAGGGGGCCGGTGTTAAATCCTGAGCGTGGACGCAAGGAACGGAGACAAGACATCGAACTGTGACTTCAACTCTTTATTCGTGACTTCAGAACAGAGCAAATACTTGAGCAGCAGCAGCTCTTTTATAGAGCTGGCTGCTGTCAAAACAACCAATGAGTTGAGTTTATCGCTCTAACAAGCGTCCAATCAGAGGGACCCACTAACAGCCAATCGGGCTGGCCAGAAATGACCAATCACGATTCGCTATTCACGGGCCAATGAGAAGTGCAGGTTTACGAGCCTGCTGTAAAAGTAAAGCTATCAGGGTTGTTACTGATGTGTTGGCTTAGTTCATAACACCCCTCCCGCCTAGGTTCCGTCTGAGGGGTGGGGTGACGTATTCTCGTAAGTAGGCAGGTCGCTTCACCTGTCTGCTTGATCTGCGCTGTTTCACCGGTTTCTGTCCTGGCTCTGGTTCCGGTGGGCTGCTTGCTGAGCTGGATGGCAAAAACGATCCCGCTGTTCCGTCAAATGACTCTGGGCTGTTCTCTCTGCTTTCGCCAATGCTGTCCTCCAGGTTCCCTGGATCTGTTTCCATCGCGGTGCTGTCACGTGGCGAGGCCACTCCCCAGCTCAGTTCTCCTTCTGGCAGTGAGCATCCCATGGTTGGTTGCATGGACTGCTGGGTTTCGATTGTTAAATCATCTGTTATTTCTTTTTCGGCCCCCTCGATGTCCCTCCCCCCCCCAGTTGGAGATTCAGGGGATGAGATGGGAGTAGGTGCTAGTCTGGAACGAAGTTGGTCTATGTGGTGCTTCCACATTTTACCATCTTCAGTTTGTAGATGATAGGATCGGGGTCCCGTAAGTTGCGTTATGGTAGCGGGGACCCACAATGGGTCGCCCGAGAAGTTTTTCGCAAAAACGGGGTCACCTTCCTGGAATGATCGACACTTGCTGCTGCATCCCAGGGGTTGTTCAGGCGTGTAAGCAGGGTGGAGGCAATCGAGATGTGAGTGAAGTTTCCAGCCCACCAGGAGTTCTGCTGGGGTTCTGTTTGTGGTGCTGCTTGGGGTAATATGTTGGAGGAGAAGCGTCCGGGTTATTTTGTCGTCAATGTCACCATGGTCCATTTTGTGTAAAGTCTTCTTTACAAATTGAACCATTCGCTCAGCCCTACCATTGGCCGCAGGGTGAGCTGGCAATGTTAGGGCATGGCGGATGCCCCGGTCTGCTAGGTACTGTTCGAATGCCAGGGCAGTGAATTGGGGGCCATTATCGGAGACCAGGACATCCAGCAATCCATGGGTAGCGAATAGCTTATTCAGTTTTTTCATGACCGCCTCCGTGGTGGTGCTTTTCATCTTGTGGACCTCTAGCCAGTTAGAATAGGCATCCACGGTTAGAAGGAAAGTGTGTCCTCTTGTGGGTCCTGCAAAATCAATGTGGACACGGGACCAGGGACCTTGAGGCATTTCCCACTGAGTTGGGGGTGTTTTTGGAGGAGCAGAGCGAGTCTCCTGGTATTTGCTGCACATCGCTACCCAGGTCTCTGTCTGCTTGTCTAACCCAGGCCACCATGCGTAACTCCTGACCAATGCCTTCATCCGCACGATGCCTGGATGTCCATCATGCAACATTTTTAAAACTTTATGTTGCAATTTCTCCAGGATTACAACTCTGTCTCCCCACAAGATACAGCCCTTTTGGGAGAATAGTTCTGTCTGTTGATTTCTGAATGGCTTGAATGTGTCATTGGGTGCGCTGTCTGTCCAACCCCGTTCCACCCAGCTGAGGACTCATGCCAAAGAAGGGTCCTTTTTCATTTCTGAGGCAATGTCTCGAGCGGTCAGCAGCGGTGATTTAAGAGTTTTGATTAGCAATACGGCTAGGGTTGGAGTGGGTCCTCTATGACGTCTGGTAGTGGAAAGCGGCTCAAAGCATCAGCGTGGGGAATGGCTTTCCCCGGGCGGTGTTGCAGTTGGTAATCATAGGTGGCTAAAAATTCTGACCAATGTGTCATTCTTGGTGATAAGATGTGGGGAGTTGGTTTGTTTCCCGCCAAAATACCAAGTAGCGGCTTGTGGTCTGTAATTATGGCAAAGGGTCTCCCATACACATATTCATGGAAATGTTTAATTGCGGATACAATTGCGAGAGCCTCTTTATCAAGTTGGCTATAGTTCCTTTCAGTTTTAGACAAAGTTCTCGAAAAGAACGCAATAGGTGCCTCATTCCCATTTGGTAGGACATGGCTTAAAATGGTTCCCACTCCCCTTTGACATAACTTCATTCATAACTTCTAATAGTGGGATGCTCAATGATTCTTGAAATGTTTTATAGAATTCTGCCGGAAGCCCATCTGGACCTGGTGCTTTCCCATTATTTTGTTTCTTAAGTGCTTCAGTTAATTCCATCATTTTTATATTGCTTTCTAGCATTTCTTCAGTCTCTTTAGGTATCTTTGGTAAGTTAGCATTCTGTAAATACTGTTTGATTTTTTCCTCATCAATATTCTCTTGTTTATATAGTTGCCCATAAAAATCTCGAATAATTTCCTTTTTCTCCTTATTACCATAAAAGACTTGGCCTTAATCATCTATTAGCTTCAATATTTTTCTTGATTCCTTCTCTTTTCTCAATTTATATGCTAGCCATCTACCTGGTTTATTTTCATCTTCAAAGTAATTCTGTTTAGAATTTCTAATTTTCTGTGCCAGTTCTTCTTTCTCTGTTAATTCCATTTTATGTTTAATTACATCCAGTTTCAATTTAATATCTTTTTTCTGTGGCATTTTCTGTAATTCTTTTTCAAGTCTTTTATACTCATCTTCCAAGGCCTTAGAAGCTTGCCTTTTCCTAATATTCTTTTTTCTTGTATAGTCTATTATCAAACCTCTAGCATATGCCTTCATTGTATCCCAAACATTTTGCGTTGAAGTATCCTCTTTTTTATTTTCTCTAAAGAAAAAAGCCAGTTCCTTCTCCATCCATTGTATAAAATCTTTTTCCTTTAAGATAGTATTATTTAATGTCCATCTCGATCTTTTTTTTTTTGTCCCTTCCATTTAATTGTCATTGGGCTATGATCTGCCCAAGTACTTGTTTCGATATTTGTTTCTTGAATATTGGACATTAATTCTGTTGAGATCCAAATCATATCTAATTTGGACCATGATAAATGTCTATTTGAATAAAAAGTATATTGTTTAGCTTTAACATTTCTTTCTCTCCAAATATCTTTTAAAGTTAATTCGTCTGTCATTTAAAAAAAAAAAGATTTAGGGAGAGTCTTTCTATTTTGCTTTGTTGTTGTTGCTATATAGTCCAGTTTATTGTCCACAATTCCATTAAAGTCTCCCATCATAATTATATTAACATAGTCCAGTCCAATTATTTTCATGTGTAATTTTTTATAAAACTCTTCTTGTTTATCATTTGGAGCATAAATTGCAATCAAGAGTATTTTTATATTATTGTCCATTATTTCCACCATTAATACTCATCCGTCTTCATCTGTGTGTATCAGTTTTGCTGGGATAGCCTCTTTAATGTATAGAACCACTCCTCTTTTCTTACATTGAGTCAAAGAAGTAAATATTTTCCCTAATTTTGGCTGTACTAACAATTGTTCATGTTGTTTTTTAATATGAACTTCTTGTAAGCAAATCATATCGAATTTTAATTTCTCTAATTTATGAAAAGTTTTCCTTCTTTTAACAGCTGAATTGAGTCCATTTATATTCATTGTAATCAGTTTTTTTTTCTTCCATGATTATGCTTTATATTTAGGTCTAACAGCTCTTGTGGATCTCACTTCACGCCGTTCTTTACTATCCACCTGTCCATCTACTGCTCCTTTCTCTTTTCCAGTCTCCAGTTGTTCCTCTTGAAACTCAATTAATGAGACCTCCTTCTCTGCCTCCTCTTCTCTTCTTCCACAAAATTCTGCATGGAAAAGTTCTGCTTTCTCAATTGAATCAATTCTATGTCTCTGCTCTTGCCACATAAACATTAATCCTTCTGGAATCAGCCATCTATAATTCACTTCATTTTCCAATAGCATTTTGGTCAGAAATCGATATTCTTGTTAAGCCTGGGTTCCCCAACCAGGGTTAAGGAGACAAGCTAAACAGAATGTGCAGCGTTAGTCAGATAGGCACACAGATAAATGAGTCATATAAGCTTGTATGTTTGTTAACATACAGTAAAAATAACAGATACGCTTGTGCTATCAAAAATATAGTTTATTCCATTTAGAGTTTATCGCATAGTCAAAATAACAGTCCATTAGTCATGTATCATTTAGTCAGTCCATTCAGGGATATTCAATTAGCAAAATCCGTGTAGAATATCCTATGTCAGTTCACTTACAAATCAGTCCTTTGTTTATCTCTCCCGTTCGAGTAACGCAGTCTTGAGTCCATGCAGTAATTAGGGATCATCAAAGCCAGAGAGAGCAAGCTGACGTTCCTTGCTTCTTTTATGGTGCTTTTTACAACCACTCCCTTAATTAAATTCCTATATTTAAAGTTGCAGACACTTTAACTTATAAACCATGATTACATATTTATTATTTTACCTAAACTAGTTAGGGTAAACAATGTTATCCCTAACATTCTCCCCTTTTAGGTAAATATAATAATATAACTAGTTACACTTTAAATCATATTTGTTACAAAGCTCTTTAAATTTCATTACTCCTTGAGCTTTTGTAAATTGGTCTGCAATGTTTTCTTCCGTCATGCAGTATTCCAATTTAATTAGCCCATTCTTTACAGATTCTCTAACATTTAAGTATCTTAAATCAGTATGCTTTGATCTCGTTTTTACAGCAATACTAGTAGCTAACTTTATGGCAGCCTGGTTGTCCTCGTACACAATAATGGAATCTTCAACAGTTACACCCATGTCTAATAATAACTGTTTGTACAAAATTAAGTCAGTGCATAGTAATGACAGACATGAAAATTCTGCTTCCATTGTGGACAAGCTAATATGCTGTTGTCTGATTGACCTCCACCCTATTAGTGTCTTATCAAATAATATAGCCATCCCAGATGTTGATTTTCTAGTGTTTATGTCAGTTGCAAAACTTACATCTGCATAGGCACTAAGACTCAAATCACCCTTTGGTTCTATATACAATGCATGGTTCATTGTTCCTTTAAGATATCTTAAAATTCTCTTTAATGATTGCCAATGACATTGATGTGGATCTGAATTAAAACGTGCCAGCTGATTTACACTATAAGCTATATCTGGCCTAGACCAATTGCTTATATATGATAAGCTGCCAATCAAAGATTGATATATAGACTTATCAAATTTTGGACTTTGATCATCAGTTTGGCAAACCTCCTGACTCATTGGAATCTTTGCCGGTTTACAAAGTTCCATTTTAAACGTTTTAATTAATTGACAAATTTTATCTTCTTGAGATATCTTAAATCCATTTTTTGTTTTGTTAATTGTCAATCCTTGATACTTTTAAATTTCACCTAAATGCTTTAATTTTATCTTTTTAGCTAATAATGATATAATCTCATTAGCTTCATTATTAGTCTTAGTTATCAAAGCAATATCATCTGTAAATAATAACAATGACACCGTTCCATTATTTTCTCTTTTAAACACACATGGATCTGCTAAACCAGATTTAAAACCTATATTGTTTAACTCTTTCACAATATATTGGTTCCACTCAAACCCAGATTGTTTCAACCCGTAAAGACTCTTTTTGAGTTTCCAACAATCATTACTATTTACTTTATTGTCTTTTATAATAAATGGCTTTTTCAAATATATAGTGTGCTGCAATGGTGTATGCAGATAAGCAGTTTCTACATCTAAATGGTTAATGACATAGTTTTTCTTAGCTGCCCACACTAAAGCTGCTCTCAAAGATGTTGCTTTAAGACTTGGTGCGAAAACTTCATCGTAATCAGATGCAGTTTGATTAAATCCTTGAGCTACCAACCTAGCTTTATGGGTAACAGTCCCATCATTTCCAGTTTTTACTTTAAATATCCATTTGCACCCAATGGATTTTTCTCCTGGAGGTAATTTGGCATCTTCATATACTTTCATTACCTTTAATGAATTTAGTTCTTTTTCCATTGTCTTTTCCCAATTCTCCTGATCCTTAGCAGGATACATCCTAAGTTCATCTACACTAGTTGGAACTTTAGTTACTTGGCAAACTATACTTGCTTGATACCTATCAGGTGGTCTAGTTATCCGTGTAGTACGTCTAGGTATTACAGGACTTACAGGTGGACTTTCATTTACTAACTCTTCTTGATTATCTAACTCTTCCTGATCAACTGTTTCTTCTTGTTCTGATCCTATTTGTTCTTCGTGGACTTCTTCCTTAATTGGACTCTTCTTATAACTAGTCTGATCTTTTTGCCTTTTGTAGGGTTCAATAATTACTTCATTATTTAAATCTTGCTCTAATCTATTCCATCCTACATGTTCTAGGAATTTAGCACTAGCACTGGTGTAAACTCTAGATGTACCTGGTTCCCAGAATCTATAAGATCTGTGATTAGATTCATATCCTACAAAAAATAATCTTTTAGCTCTATGCTGTCCTTTGTGTCTAAGTTGTGAAGGGATATGCACCCATGCTGGTGCTCCAAATGTGTGCATGTAACTTAAATCAGGTTTTGTACCATGCCACAGTGTGAATGGTAATTCACCTGTTGTTGAATTAACAACATTATTTAATATATGATTACCACACATTATTGCTTCTCCCCACAAATTGTCAGGTAATCCTGAATCAGACAACATAGTATTTGCTATTGATTGTAGTGTTTGGCCTCGTCTCTCTATAAAGGCATTATGTTGTGGCCTATATGGTGCAGACTTTTTATGTTGAATACCTAACATTCTAAGTCTATTCTGGAATTTATTATTTGTAAATTCCGCACCATTATTTGTTATAAGAGTTACTAATTTCTTTTTAGTTTTCCTTTCAGCAAATTTTATCCAATTAAAGAGATTTAGATACAGTTTTGCTCTTCATTAAATAGCAAAATCCATGTCTAAAATAATGGTCCATTATACTTAGTATGTATCGAGCTCCTCCTACACTTGGTTTTTTCGGACCTATTAAATCAACAAATACTACTTCTAAAGGCTCTTTGGTAGTAAATCCATCAACTCTATTAGCCGGTTTGACCTTGCTCTTGCTTTGATTGCAAGCATTACATTGCAAATACTTATTACAAGGTTTTAAACTTATTCCTTTAGATAATTCAACAGTTTTCTTAAGCATTTTAAAATTTAAATGCCCCAGCCTTTGGTGTAACAAGTGAATACATTCATCATGAGGTTTCTTATTATCATAAACCGTGTTAGCCACCTCTAAACCATTATCATTTAATACATATAATTCACCTCTTAAAGATGCAGTAATTTTCTTATCTTCTTTCTCAATTATGCAGTTATCTCCTTTAAAAGTAACTACATATCCTAGTTTAACCAAAATTCTAACTGAAATTAAATTAAACTTAAGTTGTGGTACATATAACATTTTTACATTCTCTTTTATAAAAGAACAATATGCTATACCTTGACCTTTAGCTTTCAGTTTCCAGCCATTGGCTAACGATATCTGCTGTGTACTCTTGGACATATTAATAAAATTTTTGTTATCATTTGTTATACAGTGGGATGCTCCACTGTCAACCACCCATGAATTATTTTTTACAGCTCTGTTAGTATACATGGCTAACTCTAAATTTTTATTTATCTTTTGATGACTTTTAGTATTCTGGCCAGTGTTCTGGTGCTTTGCTTTTTTACAAAATCTTGCCAAATGTCCTCTTCCTCCACAATTAAAACACTTTTTAATTGCGTATGAAGTAGGAGATTCATTATCTTCTTTTTGAGGTTGTTCCCTTCTTAACTGATCTCTATGAAGTCTTCTTCTTGCCTCTTCAATCAATCTGCCAGTTATATCAGTTAAAGTTAAACTTTCCTTTGGCAAAATTTCAAGGGAAGTGGCGTAGTTGTCATAACTTTCATCTAGTGAAGATAGAATTATGTAGACTTGGTGTAGTTCAGAGAAAATAAGCTCTTTCTCGTGCAGTTCTTGAAAAATGCTTTGCATAGTTTTCAAATGATTTAGCATATCACCATTCGTCTGGAGATGCATCCTGCAAAGCTTTCATGTTAGAATTATGTGAGCACCAACGTTATCTCGAACATAAATTCTCTTCAGCTTCTGCCAACACCCAACAGCCGTTTGCTCTCCGTGGATATGAACAAGTTGCTGGTCAATCAGTGTTAATCCTATTATGCAAATAGCTTGTTCATTTTTATGCATAAATTCTTCTATTTTTAGTCTATCTTCATCATCCTCTGGATCCCATTCCTCTACGTTTGGTGGGTTTTCAATTATGTTCCACAGACCTTCTCTTCGTAGAAGTAGACTACATTTCATAGACCATGATACATAGTTTGTTCCATCCAGCTTGGATATAAGAGACAAACTTTGTAGATTGACTTGTGCCATGTTTTTTTATATATGGATATAAAACTATAATTAATAAAACACAGCTGTCTGTTTACTGTAACATTTAACAACACAAACTCTCACTTTTTACATAAATCTGTTTTATCCTAGTTAAACTGACTTTGCAGCCTCTGGGCCCATAACCAGTGTTAAGCCTGGGTTCCCCAACGAGGGTTAAGGAGACAAGCTAAACAGAATGTGCAGCGTTAGTCAGATAGGCACACAGATAAATGAGTCAGATAAGCTTGTATGTTTGTTAACATACAGTAAAAATAACAGATACGCTTGTGCTATCAAAAATATAGTTTATTCCATTTAGAGTTTATAGCATAGTCAAAATAATAGTCCATTAGTCATGTATCGTTTAGTCAGTCAATTCAGGGATATTCAATTAGCAAAATCCGTGTAGAATATCCTATGTCAGTTCACTTACAAATCAGTCCTTTGTTTATCTCTCCCGTTCGAGTAACGCAGTCTTGAGTCCATGCAGTAATTAGGGATCATCAAAGCCAGAGAGAGCAAGCTGACATTCCTTGCTTCTTTTATGGTGCTTTTTACAACCACTCCCTTAATTACATTCCTATATTTAAAGTTGCAGACACTTTAACTTATAAACCATGATTACATATTTATTATTTTACCTAAACTAGTTAGGGTAAACAATGTTATCCCTAGCAATTCTCTTCTCATCTCTCTCACTCTTCTGGGTATTTGTTTTAAAACCACAATCTCTTTATCTTTGTATTTCAATGTTTTCTCTCTTACCACTTGTAGTATTTTAATGGAATTTTTAGTAAATCTAATATGGACTTCCTTTGGTAATTTATTTCTCATCGCATATCTTGTATACACTCAATATACCTCATCTACTCCATCTATCATCTTTTCCTTTGTAATTTCCAAAGCATCTGCCAAAATTCCTATCATTATCGCAGCCAAATTTTCTCCTTTTTCTTCTTCTATATTTTGAAATCTGAGATAAAATTCTGACCTTTCCATCTCCCACCTCAACATCCCACTTTTTTCTTGTTCAACCACTGTTAATCTACTGTCAATATTTCCAATCTTCTCCTCTCTTTGTTTACCTTCTTCCTCAATTTTTTGGAATCTCTCCTCATACTTCACCATCATTTGTTTAATATTTTCCACTTTTTCATCAGTCTTCTCCGTTCTTTGTTCAATGTTCTCTATTCTTTGTTCAATGGTGTCTGATTTTATCTTGAGATCTTGAATTCCTTGCATAAGCATCTGTAAAGTTACTTTTTCTTGTTCTTTATCTTGCTTCAACATTGTCTGAATTAAACGTTGTCCTCCAGCTGGTGGGGATGCAGAGGTAGAAGTAGAAACGCCAAATGATATTGGTTTCCTGCTCATTTTAATGCTTCCAAATCTTCAAATTCTTTTTAACTTTTAATCCAACTGGTAGAATAGCCAATTATAATCCAAAATGGAAAAATCCAATCGTAAAAGGCCCAAAACCAAAGAAAAAAAAGGAAAAAAGGAAGAAGAAAAGATCTTCAGGTTCTTCTAGACCCTAATCCAATTACGAAGTAGTAAAAAATAAAAAATAGAAAGAAAAAAACCCCAAAAATAATAATATTGATTAAGAGAAAAAAAGAACAAAAAGAAAAAAAGAGATTCCTTTAGGTTCTTCACATCTTAATCCAATTGAGAAGTCTCAATAATCAAAAAAGAAAAACAGAGTGGTCCAAAAACATGAATAGAAAAAACAAAAGGATCCCAATAAAGATAAGGAGAAAAAAAGAAAAATAAAGAAAAAGCTCTGAGGCTTTCCCTTTGAAATAAAAAGCAAAAATAAAAATATTGCTAGAATTAAAATTTACAAAAAGGCTGGTGAGTAGGGGTATCACAAGTAATATATATATATATATATATATATATATATATATATATATATATATATATATATATATATGGATCTTTGGTTATTCGGGTTTTCTCCTGCGTATTGTTACGCGGGAGAAAACCCGAATAACCACAGAAAACATATATATATATATATATATATATATATATATATATATATATATATATATATATATATATAAGCACACTGCACTTTATTTAGTTATCCAAGGCTCTTATTATGACTCTCTTCTCCAGCAGCTTCAAAGCCAAGCCTCAAGTGTTGAAATATTGATAAGAGTCCAGGAAAACACCTGTAATAATATTTTGCTGTGCTCTCCCTCTAGCTTATCACATTAAGATGTCCTTGAGAAGAAGTCTTCTTACCATTCTCTCCAATTCAAATAAAATATTTTCAAGCCTCTAGTTGGCAGTGTTACAAAGTTTCTTAATGCTCTTCCCCTCCAAAAACATGGTCAGAGGCTTATATTACACTTATTCCAAAAGAAGAGGCTGACCCTCTGCAAATTAAAAACTATAGACCTATTTCTTTATTGAATGCAGACAATAAAATTTTTGCTTCAATTTTAGCAGAAAGACTTAAAAAATATTTAAATAATTTTATCCACCCAGATCAAAATGGATTTCTGCCAAAGAGACAAATCAGAGACAATATGAGAGTAATCTTGGACACTTTGGAATACTATGAGGCTCATCCTAGAAAGCAAATGGCTTTGATATTCCTAGATGCTCAAAAGGCATTTGACAACGTGAACTGGAGATTTATGTTATTATTATTGGAACAGATGGGTTTTGCCAGAAAATTTATTCAAGCAATAGAAGCCATATACAATAAACATACAGCAAAGGTAATGATGGAGGGAGAACTTACAGATTTTATTAATAAAAGAAAAGGCACAAGACACAATTTTCATTGATAGGTAGAATTTCAACAATCAAGATGAATATTTTACCCAGAATTTTATATTTGTTCCAAACAATACCAATTAGGTTAAGTAAGGATTACTTCGAAGAATTAAATAAAATTGTGTTGAAGGCAAGAAAGCGAGAATAAAATTAAAATTTTTACAGGATGCTGGAATTAGAGGAGGATTTGGCCTTCCTAATTGGGAGTTGTATTATCAAGCTGCAAACTTAATGTGGGTTAAAGAATGGATAACGTTAAGAAAGACTAGATTGTTGACATTGGAAGGTCATGATTTATTATTGGGTTGGCATGCTTTTTTATGGTATAAGGGAACTAAATCACAGGGTTATTTTAGAAGGCATTATATACGGGAATTGTTCTGGTTGAATTGGGAGAAAATTAAGAAACAATGTTATTTGAAAATTCCAGTTTGGTTATCAACTATTGAAGCTTTTTTGTATCCTATAACTTATAAGAAGGAACAAACAGTTAGATATGGGGAAATATTGGATGAAAAGGGTAAACTTAAAACGATGCAAAATTTAGAAGAACAAGGTATAAAGATGAATTGGTTTTCATATGCGCAAATACATGCAAGGTATCTTAAAGATTCTAAAATAGAAGGATTTTATGATAAACTGACTGATTTAGATAGGATTTTGACAGGTACTGATGAAAAAGTGATTAAAAAACTATATAGTTATTTGTTGGAAATTAAATTAGAGGAAGAACAAGTTAAAGAAACAATAATTGCTTGGGGGAAGAATTTTGGATATGGGATTGATTTAGAGAAATGGCAAAAATTGTGGTCACAAAATTATAAAATGACAATGTCAACAACATATAAAGAAAATTTGAATAAGATGTTTTACAGGTGGCACTTTCCCCCGACAAGAATAGCAAGAATGTTCAAGAATAAATCTGAAAAGTGCTGGAAATGTCATCAGATACCTGGCTCATATTACCATATGTGGTGCACTTGTGAGGAAGCCAGGAAATATTGGACTAGAATTCGCATATGGCTGGAAAAAATGACAAAGAAACACATAGATTTGAAACCAGAGATTTTTTTATTGGGAATCGTACCTGATATATATTATAAAAATTTAAAGTATTTGACTGTAAATGTATTAACAGCAGCTAGAATTGTATTTGCTAGACATTGGAAGAGTGAGAAAATACCATTAGAGGAAGAAATTATTAAGAAAATATTGGAATGTGCTGAAATGAGTAGATTGACATTTGAAATTAGAGAACAAGAAGATAAACAATTTTATGAAGTTTGGGATCTTTTTTTATCAATGGTTAGATAATACAATATAATAATAGAATATTTAGAAATTTAGGAAATAATGAATATATAATTTTTCTTGGTTTTGATAATTTTTAAGAATATCTTATTAAGATAGATTTGGTATGATTCTATGATTTGTTATAAAATAATTTAACTTAATTATAGTTATCTCGCTTAAGTATGAATTAGTAAAATTATAGTCAAATGATTGTTTAATAATGATATTGGGATATTTTATTGATGATTGATAATGGGAGTTATGATGTAATATAATTATTTTGATGACTATGAAATGGATGCACAAAAGGGAGTGGTAAACCAACCGATACACTGTAAATTTATGAAGAATGATCTTTTTATGTTATGTTTTATGTCTTACATGTTTTTTGTCTGTCGTTAAAATCAATGAAACTTTTACCAAAAAGAAAGAAAAGGAAGAAAAGGCACAAGACAAGGGTGTCCCCTATCTCCTTTGCTATTTGTGTTGACTTTGGAAGTGTTGAATAGAAATATTAGGGATGAGAAAAGCATAAAAGAAATGAAAATTAAAAAGGAAGAATTCAAATTACAAGCTTTTGCTGATGACTTAGCTTTTATTCTGGAAGACCCACTAGAAACAGCTCCAAAGTTATTGGAAAAGATAGAGACATATGGTGAGATTGAAAATAAATAAAGATAAAACAAAGATTTTGACAAAGAACATGTTACTGAGACAAAGAGAAGAACTGGCAGATCTTTTGAAAATCCAAGTTACAAATAAGGTTAAGTATCTGGGGATATATTTGACAGCAAGATGTAGCACATTAAAAGAGAATAATTATATTAAACTCAAACAACAGATTGCTACAGACTTGAAGAAATGGGAAAACTTGCAACTGTCATTAATAGGGAGAATTTCAACAATCAAGATAAATATTTTACCCAGAATTCTATTTCTGTTTCAAACAATACCAATTAGGCTTGGAAAAGACTATTTTGAAGATTTAAATAAAATCATGTTGAAGTTTATATGGCAAGGTAAAAAAGCAAGAATAAAGCTAAAGCTTTTGCAAGATGCTAGAATTAGAGGAGGTTTTGGCCTGCCCAATTGGGAATTGTATTATCAAGCTGCAAGTTTGATGTGGGTCAAAGGATGGATAACATTAAGAAAGCATAGGTTGTTGACATTAGAAGGGCATGATTTGCTGTTGGGCTGGCATGCTTTTTTATGGTATAAGGGAACTGAAACACAGGGTTATTTTAGAAGACATTATATACGGGAGTCTTTGTGGTTAAACTGGGAGAAGATAAAAAAACAATGTTATTTGAAAATTCCAGTTTGGTTGTCGACTATTGAAGCATTTTCCTATCCTATAATCTATAAGAAGGAACAAACAGTTAGATATGGGGAACTGTTGGATGAAAAGGGTGGACTTAAATCGATCCAAAACTTAGAGGAACAAGGTATAAGGATGAATTGGTTTTCATATGCGCAAATACATTCAAGGTATGATGAAGATTCCAAAACGGAGGGATTCTATGATAAACAGACTGATTTAGATAAGATCTTGATGGGTACTGATGAGAAGGTGATTAAAAAATTATGTGGTTATTTACTGGGAATTAAATTAGAGGAAGAACAAGTCAAAGAAACTATGATTGTTTGGGGGAAGAATTTTGGATATGGGATTGATTTAGAGAAATGGCAAAAATTGTGGTCTCAAAATTATAAAATGACAATGTCAACAGCATATAAAGAAAACTTGTGCAAGATGTTTTACAGGTGGCACTTTCCCCTGACAAGTATAGCAAGAATGTTTAAGAACAAATCTGAAAAATGCTGGAAATGTCATCAGATACCTGGCTCATATTACCATATGTGGTGGACTTGTGAGGACGCCAGAAAATATTGGACTAAAATTCGCATGTGGTTGGAAAAAATAACAAAGAAACACATAGACTTGAAACCAGAGATCTTCTTATTGGGAATTTTACCTGATACATATAGTAAAGATTTGAAATACCTGATTGTAAATGTTTTAACAGCGGCTAGGATTGTATTTGCTAAAAATTGGAAGAATGAGAAAATACTATTACAGGAAGAAATTATTAAGAAAATATTGGAATGTGCTGAGATGAGTAGATTGACATTTGAAATTAGAGAGCAAGAGGATGAACAATTTTATGAAATTTGGGATCTTTTTTATCAATGGCTAGATGATAAAATATGATAATAGGATATTGACACTATATTTATAAAGGGTTTTTAGGATTGATTTGGTATGATTATATGATTTGTTCCAGAATAAACTGTTTAAAGTATTGTTATCTCATAAAGCATGAATGATTAAAAGTATAGTCAAAAATTTCTTTTTTTTTAGTGATACTAGGATATATAAGTTTGGATTGACAATATGAGTTGTTATGTAACATAATTGTAATTGAGACTACAAAATGAATGCACAAAACTGATGAACCAACCGACACACTGGATGTACATATGAGAGTTGATGTTTTAATGTTTTGTTTGTCTTGTTTGTTTGTAGAAAATTAATAAAATTCTTTAAAAAAAAAATGGTTCCCACTCCGAATGGTGAGGCGTCACAGGTAACCATTAAGGGTAGAGTCTCATTGTATTGTATCAATACAGCATTGGAAGTTAAGAGGTCTTTTACTTGTTGAAATGCCCATTCTTCACGCCGTCCCCAGACCCAGGAAGCCTTTTTGTTGAGAAGTCTATGTAAGGGCTCGGCTACGGTCGCCTTCTGGGGCAAGAAGATGTTATAAAAGTTAATGAGTCCCAGGAAGGCTTGGAGGTCTGTCTTGTTTCTAGGTCTTGGGGCATTTTTGATTGCGGTTAGTTTTTTTTTTGGTGGGGTGGATTCCCTGTCTGTCGAGAAGGTATCCCAGGAATTCCACTATCTCCGTACAAAGTTGACACTTGTCCCTTTTTACTTTCAGGCCAGCGTCTTTAAATTTTTGAAGAACCTTTTTGAGTCGTTGTACTAATAACTCTTTAGTAGGGGCAGCTATTAAGACGTCGTCAAAATAAGGCACAATGCCTTTTATGCCTTTTATCTCTCCATCAAACTTTGGAAAATGCCAGGCACCACGCATACTGCGAATTGGAGTCTATTGCACTTGAAGGCACCTCTATGTGTAACTATTGTCTGGGCTTCTGCAGTCGTCGCGTCAATGGGTAGCTGTTGGTACGCCTGAGCTAAGTCCAATTTTGCAAATATTTTTCCGCCACCCAGGGAGTGAAGAAGGTGTTGGACCACCAGTACTGGGTAAGCACTCTGTTGAAGGGCATGATTTAGGGTGGCCCGGTAATCCCCACAAATTCTTAATGGCTTCATAGGTGTTACTATTGGAGTTTCCCAACGGGCATGGTCAATCGGTTCCAACACACCCTGGGCTATTAATTTATCTAGCTGCTTGTCAATCTTTGGCTTGAGGGCAAAAGGCACCCGACGAGGCTTAAGACGAATGGGAGCTACATCGGGGCTGAGATTAAACGATATAGGGGTCCCCTTGTACTTGCCTAATGTTCCTGTGAACACGTCCTGGAATTCCTGGATGAGGGCCTCTTCCTAGTCATCGCTTCTGGTTTGGTGTATGCCAGCTAGTTCAATTCCGAGTGGGGCGAACCACTATAACCCTAACAAACTGGGCCGGTCATGATTGACGACAGTCAGGGGAAGCGTCGTGGTGTGGTCCTTGAAGGATACTTGGATGTGGCTGGAACCGACAACCGGAATTCTGTTTCCCTGGTAGTCTTTTAGGATGATTCTAAGAGTGCTGAGGTCCTGGCGACAGATGGCAGGGATCAGCTGTTTGAGGGTTTTCCAGGAGACCATCAATAGGGATGACCCTGAATCGACTTCCATCATGCATGGTCGATTCTCAATAGTAACCTTTACACAGATCTTTCTTGCATCTAGCGATGAAGCGTGGCTGATAATAATAGTTTGGTGCGCCTCTTCTCGTCTCGTTGAAGAGGCAGGTGCTTGATTTCTGTAGTAGTAGTGGTTGTTCCATTGGTGGTTCAGGTGGTCCCGATTTCAAGGTAGTTTGCCTGTCTCCCAATGGAGGTTGTTCTCCCTTCAGCTTGGACTGGACTCTCGCTAGCTTCTGCAGACCTTTCCGATGTGGCCTCTTTTCCCACAGGAATGGCAGAGTGCGTCGAGGAATTTGCAGTCCGATCAAGGGTGGTTTGCCCCGCAACCAGCACATTGGTGCGGAAGTCTCTGGTTCCTTTGCTCTCGTTCCGAGCGGAGTCGGTTGACCTCCTTTTCCTCACTGTCTGAGGATGACTCAAGGTCTTCGTGATGGGCGGTAATAGCGTGCCTCTCAGAGGAGAGCGGACTATCATTTGCGAGTTGGCGGTGCGGTGCATTCGCTCGGCGCATTCGAGCGGCTGACTTCCTGGTTGCTTCTGTGGCAGTAGTGTCAGTGATGACATCTGCAAGGCTGATGTCTCCTTTCGCCATGAGTTTACTCCGTGCCGTGTGGTCATCTAAACCCAGAACTATGTGGTCTCTCAAGGCTTCCTCGAGGTTTGCAAAACCACAGAGGCCTCCTAGGTTCCGGAGGTCGGCTAAGAAGTCCCCAACGCTCTAGTTCTTCTGTTGGTCCCTCTGGTAAAACTCGTGTCTTCATATCAGTGTAGGTACTGCGGGTGCGTAATGGGCCCGGAGGATTGGCGCGAGGTTATCCCAATCCATGGTCTTCACTTCCACCAGTTTGGCAAGCGCTTTACCATTTTGAAAACGGTGGGGCCACAGTGGGTCAGGAACACCGTTCGTTTCTTGCCAGGCGTAGCATCCTTCAGATTGTTGGTCTCTAGGAACATCTGGAAACGGTCTATATATGAGTCCCAATCTTCGTTTGCTGGGTCAAAGGGAGCGGGTGGTATGGCGCTGCTGGTCATTCTGCCGTTTGTTGCGTGCACTCTTCAGCCACGTGCTCTGTCTTGTTCGATGCGTACTTAGTCAGCTCTATCGTCTCCGCATCCCACCTTTGTCGCCAGTGTTAAGTCTGAGCATGGGCACAAGAACAGAGACGAGACATCGAACTGTGATTCTTTATTCGTGACTTCAGAACAGAGCAAATACTTGGGCAGCAGCAGCTCTTTTATAGAGCTGGCTGATGTCAAAACAACCAATGATTTGAGTTTACCACTCTAACAAGCATCCAATCAGAGGGACCCGCTAACTGCCAATCGGGCTGGCCAGAAACGACCAATCATGACTCGCTATTCGCGGGCCAATGAGAAGTGCAGGATTACGAGCCTGCTGTAAAAATAAAGCTATCAGGGTTGTTACTGATGCGTTGGCTTAGTTCATAATAGCTGGGATGGGCATGACCAGGGTGACTGTGGCCAGCTCAATGTCACTTGCTGAAGTTCCTTTTTTGCCTGTGATCATGACCTCCTGCAAGCCTTCTGCCAGTGAAAACGGGGCCTGGGGAGGCTGCAGAAGGCTGTCATGGACAAAAACGGAGCTTGTGAGGGCTGCATGTGGCCGTCTCAAGCTCCATTTTTGCTGGCAGAGGCACCAGTACTTCACCAGATCTAAGTATCGCACAGGCTGGATCCAGCCCAGGGGCCTTGAGTTGGACACTGCTGATCCAGCACATGCATCTAAGATGTCACCAAAAAGGGTGACCTCTTCAGAGGGACTGGCAGCTGCTTTGGGATAAACCTGCCAGCAATCAACACACACACCATTCTGAAGGCAGGTACTTTTAATGATAAAGAAAATATTGAGAGAAATAAACAATATCCTGATGTGCTAAACAGAGTTGCTGTGATATAGAGGTGACAGACATATTGAAAGACAAGCTGGCAAGCCAAATCCCACAGCTGCCTCTCTTACATCATGGAAGAAAAATGCTGAGTATAAATCCTTCAGAAATGAATTGTGGTGGGAAACACAAATGAGAGACCAGAGGAATTATCAAACTTTTTAAACATTGGAAATGTTTGTGCTTTCAAATTATTCCTCTTTCAATAAAAAGGCTATTGTTAAGAGGGTGGAGCTGAGAATGAAGATCTTTGGGAAGAAAACAGTTGTAAATGGATCCATGCTCCAAGTTTGGGAAGGAAGAAGGACATATTCAAAAGGGAAGCAAACATTTTCAGATGGGAGGCATTTGCTTGACTATAATTTTGACCCATTTGGAAACTAATTATGAAATTTGAAAACAAATCTCTGCAGGAAATCATGGTTTGAAGGCCAGACAAGGAAGAATGGATGGAAACTGAACAAGGAGAGATTCAACCTAGAAATAAGGAGAAACTTTCTGACAGTGAGAACGATCAACCAATGGAACAGATTGCCTTCAGAAGTTATGGGTGCTCCATCACTGGGAGCTTTCAAGAAGAGACTAAAGAAGAGCCGTGTGTCAAAAATAGTGTAGGGTCTCCTGCTTGAGCTAGATGACCTACAAGGCTCCTTCCAATTCTAGCAATCTGTATTTGTATCCCAGTGTCATCAATGCTTCTAGCTACCCAACATTTGATCTCATGAGTTCTGGATTTATCCATGAAACTAGAAAGGTTTTGTTGGCTTAGCAGCTTGCAACCTAACCTATCACATAGGTTTGTTATGGGACAGAGTGATTTCAATCTAATCTTCATGCAAGGTGCCTTACAAACAGCAGACTGACAAAAGGCATTGTGGACTTTGATGGTCTTCATATACTTTACAAGGACCATTTATAGTCTTCTAATGTCATTCAATGGATATAATGAGAACAGGCTTAATTAGCTCTTATGGAGATTTGATCATCTTGGAAGACTGTAAATCAGGGGTCCTCAAACTTGGCAACTTGGTGGACTTCTGGTGGACTTGGTGGACTTCCAAACTTGGTGGACTTCTGGGAATTGAAGTCCATGGGACTTAAAGCTGTTAAGTTTGGAAATCCCTACTGTAAATCTTCTGGAAGCTTAACAAAAGAGATCCAACCTAGAATTAAGGAGACATTTTCTGACCATGAGAACAATTAATCAGTGGAATGATTTGCCTTCAGAAGCTGTGGGTGTTCTATCACTGGAGGCTTTTAAGAAGAGACTGGACAGCCGTTTGTCCAGAATGGAATAGGGTCTCCTGCTTGAGCAGGGGGTTGGACTAGAAGACCTCCAAGGACCCTTCCAACTCTGATATTCTATTACTGTCACTTTTACTGATTCTCTCATCAGGTTCTGGAGGGAGGGAGTGGGGACTTTTTCAGCTGATCCAGTGGGCATAAGTCCATCTTCAATCTGCCCAGCTGCAGTCACAAGATAGGATCTTTTCCTGACTGGGGCAGGGCTGTCCTTTGTGCAGCTATTGTAATTAGAGCTTAGAAAGGAAGACAAGGCTGTTGATAGTGATGTCTCTTTTTCTTAATGCAATGGGTAGGTTGAAGATGCTTAATAAAGACTAGAGTACACTTCTATCAACAAATGCTGGAAAGAAAAGGGACTAAACATGAGCCACACACATCTTTGTGATGCAACTACTCAGTGACCAAGAATGATGAAAACAATGGTGATAATGGTGATTGGTTGCATAGTCAACCAGATGTTTAGACTGGAATTGTGTTTTCTACCCACCTACTGAGTCCTTCCCAAGGACCTATTCCTAGGCAGATGTTGTTTTTAATAGTATTAAAGGAATAATCACAGGATGTAAGCTTTTCAAATAAAGCTGCCTTTTGCAATTGATTTATTATACTGTATATACAACAACATGAAATTATAGTTACCAGCTGTTTAGCTGATGTCGGTCTTCATATGTATCAAGTTCTTCCCAAGAACCTAGGATGTTGTAATGTATCAACATAATGTATGTGCAGATCCAAACAAAGTGGCTTATTGTAATTGACAGATGGAAATTTTATCAATGAACAGATTTTTTAATGGGCATCCAATATTTTTTCGGTGGAGCACAGTGTGCTAATAACCACTGGGAACATCACTGTTGGTTTATGCCATTATCTATCTATCTATCTATCTATCTATCTATCTATCTATCTATCTGTATATCTATCTATCATCTTTCTTTCTCTCTCTCTCTTTCTTTCTTTCATAAATTTTTAGTTTATTCAAAGAAAGTTAAAATACAGAAGGCCAAAATGTTTAAAAAGACAAAAGAATATTTAAAAAACACACAACAAAGAAGACATTTAAAAAGTGTCTTAAAAAAAGAAAAAGAGAGTAACATATTTAGATGCCACGGTGGCTCAGTGGTGAGAATGGCAGTATTGCAAGCTAATTCTGCTGAGTCAGCAGTTCAATCCTGACCAGCTCAAGGTTGACTCAGAGGTCAATAAAACAAAGACCTAGATTGATGGGGGTAATAGGCTGATTCAGTAAACCACTTGGGGGGGGGGTGTAAAGCACTACGAGTGGTATTTAAGTCTAAGTGCTATTGCTATATACACAAAACATCCTTCCTAGTTTAGGACTCGAGTTGGCGACTGAATATTACAGAATAGAATACAACTATTACATCTGTGATTTGAGATTTATACTTTCAAAGATGCAGCTTAAGACTGCATTTGACTTTCCTGCAGGCATGTCACATTCAGTTAAGTCATGCTCAAATGTTTTCAAAGAATAATCGCGGGGAGAGGGATGTCGGTTGGGGAGTGCCAAAGAATATATTTGGCATTCCAATTGCTAGGTTAGGTCAGCAGATCTCGCCAGTTCTTTTCTTTTGCTTCAGAGGAAAGAATGTCCCAATGTGGCCTTGACTGGTGCATTTCACATCCGATGGTGCTTTCATGTGCTCTCTGCACTTGCTTTCTTGCCTTACCTTTGCCTCTGCAATTTTTCCTTCCGTCACAACAAGGTTTGCTCTTTAGCTGGAGCTGACATCTTCCAAAGCCCCAGTGCCGTTCCTTTCAATAATCTCTATTTTGAAAGCAATGCAGCATGTGGAAGAAGTATTTTTAGAGTGAATCTTAAAAAAAAACAAAAAAACACACCTTTGCCTTTTCTAACCCTTCCTTCTGTTATGCATATGGCATAGGCAGATGCCTGTCACAGTCTTTCCCTTACCCCAAACAATTCTATATTTGACAGCTGGCATTTTCCTCCCTCCCTCCCTCTCTTCTCTTCCTTCTTCCCTTCCCTTAACCTTCTCCCTCCTTTCCTCCCTTTCCCCCTTTCCCCCCTCTCTTCCCCACTTTCTCCCTCCCTCCCTCCATTCTTTTCTCCAGGGTTGCTTTCTCCTTGGTTAAAGTGGCTTCGGGCTTTGGGCTAGGAGGAAGAGAGGAGGGGAGAAATTCTTCCTCTGCCTTGACGACCCACAAGGGATAGCAGGAGCTGCACAGGAAATGTCAGCCTTTCTTCATCTTCTCAGCTCAAACTGCCTCTCACCTCATTTAAGCAGGAGCTGGAAACTGTTTATTTCAAATGAATGTTCTTACTGAAAGAATCCACAGCAAACCAGGCAGCAGGGAGAGGGAGGGAAGGTGACAATGACTCTTATTCCCAGTTAGCGTGTGGTGCATTTGGTGCAACAGCCAAGGAGCCATCATCAGCAAGGCAAGAGGGGAGATTTGATTTCTGTTGCCCCCAGCAGAGTTTCATTTTCCCCTCAGAAAACAAAATCTGCTGTTTCCTCACTCCCCCCATGGCCACCTGTCACATTTCTTGCCAGAGTTGTGGGTGTGTGGGGGATGCGTGTGAGGCCCAAGAGATGAGGAGAGATGAGTCTCCAGCAGACCAGGGACCTATATTTTCTGCCAGGGTAGGTGGGCTACACAGGGCAGCCATCCCCTTAGCTGCTTTTTGGGTGAAGGTGTTCAGAGGCCACTGCCCTCTTTATTTTTAACTGTGTATGTACACATTTACAAAATCCTTAAATTTAAGTATTAGTACATTATGGTCTATTGCTATTGAGGTTAACTATAAAATTCATCCAGATTTGATAGTGTGGGAAGCCCCCCCCCCCCCAAAGAATGAAAAATTTTGAGGAATGTTTAAAAAGACAGAATATTATATTTCTCTGAATGAGAAATGGAGAAACGTGTCTTGTAGATGCAAGAAGCAGCCCCAGTCTCCCTGCCCCCAAGCAGAAACTGAGGAGGCAGCTTTTAGAAATGCGGATTTGGTAATCCATTCAAGACAGGATACTTTGAAACAAAGGCAGAATGGCAGGATGAGAAGCAGGCTCTCACCCAAGATCCAACACAGGACGAAAACAATTAAGCCACAGTAGGAATCGCCCAACACCCTTTTCAGAACACAAGCTCCACCATCCCAGAGCAGTCTGAACTTCACCTGAGAGCTCAGATAAAACAATAAACCAGAGATTGACCAGATTAGCTCAGACAAGCGCCTAGGATTTTCATTTCCTCTTTTGCCTATAGAGTCAGCTATGACCCCAACATAACCCCATAGGAATCTGACAACAGCCAATTGAATACATGTTCTTGCACAAGAACAGGAACTCAAGTGCAAAGCCCAAGAGGAGGTATAACCCCCCTTAACTCCCATTTTGTCAGCTGCCCAGAACCATAAATGCTGGTGGTTCTGCCTCCTCATTGAACCATCTTTCCAATCAGCCTGCATGTTTCAGGTGCCTTTCTCCCAGCTTACCAGATGGATAATTGTGATTCCTGCATCTTTTGTCTGCATTTTTTTTCTAACCTGGCAATTGAAAAGCTCTTGTTCATTCACATCTCAGTTGTTACATTATCTAGACTTTCCAGTAGCCTCTAAAATTAAATAGATAATAGATTCCTTACATTTAAGCTTCAGGTTTCATCCTGTAAAGAAATGCAGTAGCCAAATTCTGTGGAGTATTCTGTTCTTTGTTTCATAATGGTATTTATCTCCCCAAGAATTTTACATCAAAAGGTATAGCTTTATCAGTGATTACCACAAATGAAAAATGATTCCTTTTTTTTTATAGCCTCTCCAACATTTAGGCATTACTTTTACTACAAATATTAATAATTTATTACTAATGATTATATACCAACATAGAATATATAAGTAGATTGTAAATAAGAGGCAAGATTGGATAAACAATGTCTTTTCTCTATTTCAGAAATCTCTGATTTTTAAAACTATTCAAAATGGAAAGTATCCAGGCCTTGATGGACTGTCACAAGAATTTTACAAAGAATTTAAAGAGTTTTTAGTGTATGGATTTCTACATTTCAGCAATACTTTGCATCAGAAGGACCACTTGCCAACAGGGAAGGAAAACGTCTAAGATAATTCTGATCTTTAAATTGAGTAAAAAAAAAAACACACAACTCCCAGCAATTGGCATCTCATAGACATATCTCACTTCTTAGTAGGGACAATAAAGTCTATACTAAATAATTAGCTAACCATTTAAAAGTATAAATAAAATTATTCACACATTTATCTGGCTTTATTACAAATGGAAATGTATCTATCCCTATTAGGATAATGATTAATAAAATGAATATATTTCCACTAACCTTATCTTGTTTAGATGTGTTTACAATCTGATTCTCTGGAACCACATGTCTTAAAATGAATATTAAAGGAATATGGTTAAAGGTCAGTGTCTTCTTTCTGTTCTTTCTGAACATTTCCTCAGTAAAATTGCATATGAGTTTGGTTGATTTTCTTTCTTTCTTTATTTGTTTCTCAAATATATATAGCTATCCATTATGAAGCCATCCAGGCCATCTCCTCCCAGCCCCACCAATGACTCCTGCTGTAAGAAGGGTGAAGAAGCAGCCTGGCTGAACTTTGCCCACCAATGTTTGTTTGGCTGGTCTCGATGTAGTTCAGAAGATTATAATTGGTTCAAACTGGGGGATAGAGGCAATTTTCCTTCTGTTATTTATTCACAAGGGATTATGCTGCATGGGGCAAACACAGCGCTAATTGTGTATCTTCAAAGGCTACACGCAAGAGTAATTTGCTGGAATGAAATTTTTTTTTAATTAAATCATTTTTAAACCTTAGATCAGATGAGATCATAGGCCCATTTGCCTGTTGTTTACTAGAATGTCACTAGAGGTAGTTAATTCATGAAGATGAATTAGAAGAATGGAATTTCAGCATTCCGGTTGGACTACAAAGATATTTGCCAGGTTTGAGTTGCACCTTCCATGGTACCTTCCTGAGCCCAGCTGGGACCTTGTAGGTTGGAAGAGTTTGGGATTCTCCTTTGGGAAGGAGTATCTCTTTCAATTGCATGTGTGCTTTGTGCTCACATGTAAAAACCATTTTGGGTCAGCAAATTTCATCAATCAACAGGCCATTCTTGAATTTCTCCTGGCCCAGAAGAATGGAGGCAAGGGTTTGGCTGCTCTTGTGGTACAAGAAGACAAGTTTGGGTGAGAAATTCTTAGAACACCTTGGCTTGACTGTGCTTCCTTCTAACCAAGCCTTCTGTCCCACCACAAGCTTGCTGGGCACAAGCCTGGGCTGACAAAAAAGCCAACACTTGCTTCCAGCATGCAGTAGACAAAGCAAGATCCCTAGTATTCTAGAGGCATCAAAGCCCATCTACATTAGAAGCCTTGGACTTTCTTGTCCTCCATGAACCAGTCCTGACCCTACTTTAGAGCCACCCCAACTAGCTGGCATCCCCACAAGTGCTGGCAGCAAACTCCCCAGTTCACAGTGGACTGTGTGAAAAAGTATTTCTGTGGGATGGTCCTAAATGTCCCTAGAGGGAGAGAAAAACTCCCACCGTCTTTTCCATTTTGATGTCATTGCCATGTCTCCCCACCCTCCGTCATTCCAAACTACAGCACAAGGCTGGCCACAAATATTGTCATCATCAGAGACGGTGTAGTGAATCTTGAAGTGTACAAAGGGTTGGATTTGATGACATCCTAGGTTCCTTCTAGGGGTAGGATTCTACCGGTTCAGACCGGTTCTATAGAACCGGTTGTTATGATTCTGAGCAGTTTGGAGAACCAGCAAATTGTGCTCCTGACTGGCCCCATCCCTTTCCACCCACCCTTCCCCTCTCACCAGTCAGTCCTTACCATGCATGTGCAACATCACGCACATGCCTGACATTGCTGACTGCATTTTCCCCCACCCAGTCACTCCTTCAGGTATTTCTTTTTTTTTTCCCTTCCCAACGATCAGCTGTTCTGATGATCAGCTGTGCTGGGATCCCCTCATTCTCTTACTGCTTCTCCCAGGAGGCTTCCCTGAGTCCTAGGAGGCCCAAAAATGGAGCGCAGGGGGTGCCCCTCCTGCACTTTTTTGCCTTCCTGGGCCCCAGGGAAGATTCCTGGGAGCAAATATGCCCCCCCCCAGGAGGCTTCCCTGAGGCCCAGGAGGCAAAAAAAACCTGGGGAGGAGTACTGCAAAAAAAAAAAAAAAGAAGAAGCCATGCCTACCCAGTCACATGGCCACACCCACCTAGCCACGCCCACCTAGCCACGCCGACGGAACCAGTTGTAAAAGAAATGGAATCTCCTCTCGGTGCCCCCAGACCCAGGTTACTTTTTTGTCAAGAAGCCGATGTAGGGGCTCGGCTACGGTCACTTTGTGGGGCAGGAAGATGTTGTAAAAATTAATAAGCCCCAGGAAAGCTTGGAGGTCAGTCTTATTTCTGGGTCTTGGGGTGTTCTTGATTGTTCTTAACTTGCTATTGGTGGGGTGAATGCCTTGTTTATCGATTAGGTACCCCAGGAACTCTACTTTATCTGTACATAGTTGACATTTATTTTTTTTAACTTTAAGGCCAGAGTCTTTAAATTTCTGGAGAACCAGTCTAAGACGCTCCTTTAGTATTTCTCTATTCGGGGCATCAATCAAAACGTCATCAAAGTATGGTAAACCCCTTTTATTCCCTGTAATAGTCTCTCCATCAAGCTCTGAAAGATCCTTGGGGCCATGCTAACTCCGAATTGGAGTCGGTTGCACTTAAAAGCGCCTCGGTGCGTAACGATCGTTTGTGCCTCTGCTGTTTTTTTTATCTACAGGCAGTTGTTGGTACGCCTGTGCTAAATCCAATTTAGTGAAGACTTTTCCGCCCCCCAGGGAATGGAGGAGGTGTTGTACCACCGGCACCGGGTAAGCGTTCTGTTGAAGGGCGTGATTCAGGGTGGCACGGTAGTCCCCACAGATCCTTAATGATCCATCCGGTTTGATGGGTGTTACGATTGGGGTTTCCCAAGGAGCATGGTCGGTTGGTTCTAAAACACCCTGGACTATTAATTTATCAAGCTGCTCATCAATCTTTGGTTTAAGGGCAAAAGGGACTCGACGAGGCTTAAGGCGGATGGGGGCTACTTCAGGGTTAAGGTTAAATGATATCGGGGTCCCCTTGTACTCACCTAGTCTGTCTGCAAAGATGTCCTGGAATTCCTGGACGAGGGCCTCCTCCCAGTCGTCGCTGCTGGTTTGGTGAATACTGGCTACCTCAATCCCAAGGGGAGCAAACCATTGAAGGCCTAACAAGCTAGGCCGATCACGGTCAATGACGGTCAATGATGGTCAATGGTAAAGATGCAGTATGATTTTTGAATGAGATATGGACTAGGCTGGATCCAACGACCGGAATTCGGTTTCCCTGATAGTCCTTGAGAATGATTCTTTGGATTCTGAGGTCTTGCCGCCAGATGGCAAGGATTAATTGTTTAAGGGTCTTCCAGGAAACCATTGAGAGGGATGATCCTGAATCGACTTCCATCACGCAGGGCTGGTTTTCGAAGGTGACCTTCACTCGAATCTTCTTTGCATCTAATGATGATGCATGACCAATCGTGATGGTTTGGTGTGCCTCTTCTCGTTTCGTTGAGTGGGCTAGTGGTTTATTTCTGTAGGAGTGGTTGTTCCATTGGTGGTTCAAATGTTCCCAATTCACAGGACGACTTCCTGTGGGTTGGTGGTAGTTGGTCCCCCTCTGAAGTGGGTTGGATCCTAGCTTGCTTCCACAGACCTTTCTGATGTGGCTTCTCTTCCCACAAATATGGCAGAACGTGTCGAGGAATTTGCAGTCTGATCATGGGTGGTTTGCCCCACAACCTGTGCATTGATACTGCAGTCTCTGATTACGCTGGTGGCATTGGTCTCGTTCAGACCAGAGCCGGTTGACTTCTTCCTCATCACTTTCTGATGACGATTCGAGGTCCTCGTGGTGGGTTGCCATTGCATGTCCCTCAAGGCGAGGTGAGGTTTCGCCGGTGAGTTGGCGGAGCGGGGCATTGGTGTGGTGCATTCGGGTGGCCGACTTCCTGGTTGCTTCTGCTGCAGTAGCGTCAGCGATGGTGTCTGCAAGGCTGATGTCGCCTTTCGCCATCAGCTTACTTTGCACGTGCGGTGCATCTAAACCCAGAACTATTCGGTCTCTTAGAGCTTCTTCGAGGTCGGCGAACCCGCAGAGGCCTCCCAGGTTCCAGAGATCTTGCGATGAAAACTGCAATGCTCTCTCCTTTCCGCTGGTCTCTCTGGTAAAATTCATGTCTTCGGACAAGCGTTGGTACGGTAGGTGCATAGTGGGCCCGTAGGAGGGGCTCGAGGACGTCCCAGCCCATGGATTTCACCTCAGCCGGTTTAGCCAGTGCCTTGGCCATTTTAAAGATGGCAGGCCCGCAATGGGTCAGGAATACCGCTCTCTTTTTTCCAGTAGTGGCATCCTTCAAGTTGTTGGTCTCCAGAAACATCTGGAACCGGTCCATGTATGAGTTCCAGTCTTCTTGTGTCGGGTCGAATGGAGCGGATGGTATGGTGCCGCCGGTCATGGTTTCGGCCGTTGATGCGCCTTCAGCCACGTGCTCTGTTTAGTGCTCTGTAGTGTTCAGTCAGCTCTGATGTCTCCGCTTCCCACCTTCGTCGCCAGTGTTAAGTTCTGCGCATGGGCACAAGGAACGGAGACGAGACGGTGAACAGTGAACTTCAACTCTTTATTAATCATTCTGAACAGAGCAAAACCCTAGGGCAGCAGCAGCCCTTTTATAGGGCAGGCTGCTGATCTAGTAACCAATGAGAAACATGGAGTGTTAAACCCTTGAACCAATGAGAGTGGCTCGTTAACAGCCAATCAGATTCTCCTGAACGGACCAATCCGATATCGCTATTATCGGCCAATCAGAAGTGCAGGGCTAGAACCCTGCTATTTTCTAAAGCTTTTGATAAACTTTATTTAAGTGTTTTATTAGTTCATAACAAGAAAGGGCCCCAATCCCATTGAGAGAGCCACGACTGCTACCTGGAGATGCCTGGACTTCAGGGATGGAGGTGGCTGTGAGATTCCTCCTTGGAAGGCTAAATTTGGAGGGAGAATGAATTGGGGCCAGGATTATGCTGGGCTGGAGACAGAGGAGGGTCAGGGGGTGGCCTGAAAATGAGAAAGTCCCCTTTCCCAGTGTCAACCTCCATGCGGTGTGACCCTCTTCAATACTTCAACATTAAGAAGCTTTACAGAATTTTTAGTTCAGCAGACAAATCTCAGTGAATAAGCCCAGCTCATCTCATCACCCTGGATTCAGGGCAATGAGCCTCTTCATTTGCTCGCTCTCTTCCTTGAGCTTCTGTAAATTAAAATCTGTAAATTTTATACTGCAGTAATAACCCTCGCAGTTGTAATTCTGTTTTTATTTCCCGCTGTGTTTGTTGTTGCTCTGGAAAAAAAAAAATCAGGCCTTCATTAAATTTCCTCTAATTGCAGCCGCAGATCTGCTAAGAATTTGCTGCTTTACAGTCCCTGCCTTACCCATTTTACGTAATTTGGGGTTTCTGCAGGCCCTCCATGAGGAAGCTCATTTCTTGATGAAGAAGGAGCAGCAAAGTAGATGAGAAACTTGCAATTTACCTCATTTTACACCATGCCCCATCAGGCTTGCACAGGGAGAGCAATTTAGGGAGATGCATGCTTGAGAAATGGCGAAATATCAACAGCACTTAGACTTATACATTGCTTCTTAGGACTTTATAGCCCTGTCTAAGTGGTTTACAGAGTCAGCATATCTGACCCCAACAATTTGTCTCTTATTTTACTGACCTCAGAAGGTTTTCACGTAGTTTAAATATGGTTAAGCTAGAAGATTCCTCCTTACTCTTTCTGTTACATATAAAAAACCCCAACCTAAAACCCAAAATGTGTTCAGTTACAAGGACATGATGAATTGTTACAATCTTATTGGAAAATGGGAAGATCCGCCCAGGGCTAGGCAACAAGTAAATAAAATAAGGGACATCCTCCCAAGGTAAACCCCAGCAGTGAAACAAGTTAAGACACTGAGGCACAGAAAACAATGTCATGTTGACCCTTAAGCCTATAGTTTAGTTCATCTCATAACGTAATAAAATAAGTGGCGTGGGGAGGGCCCCTTAGGCGTGCCATGCTCTGTGCAGGAGTATAAATGCATTGTTTGAATATGGAATTTTGCTCTCCTTGTTCTCAATCCACTTGGGAAGAGTCTTGTAGGACATGCTTGCAACTGTATTTCTTTTCTTCAATAGAACTTTGAAACTGTCCAGCAGATTTGTCTTCATATTGTGAGTATAATTTTATTGGGGGGTCTTATATCTCACACTACTATCATGTCTCCCCTGGTCCTTCTCTTCCCTAGACTAGCCAGGCCCGGTTCCTGCAACCGTTCTTCATATGTTTTAGCCTCCAGTCCCCTCATCACCTTGGTTGCTCTTCTCTGCACTTTTTCTAGCGTCTCAACATTTTTTATAGTGCGATGACCCAAACTGGATGCAGTACTCTAGGTGTGGTCTTTCTAAGGCTTTATAGAGTGTTATTAATACTTCCCTTGATCTTGATTGTATCCCTCTGTTAATGCTACTTAGCACTAGATGTTTTTGGTTGCCACTGCACAATGTTGACTCATATTTAACTGGTTGTCAACTAAGACTCCAAGATCCCTCTCAGAGTTACTGCTATTATGCCTGGTTTCATCCAGTCTATATGCGTACTTTTGGTTTTTCCTACCTAAGTGTAAGACTTTACCTTTCTCTACATTGAATTTCATTTTGTAAGATAGGGCCAATGTGCAAGTCTATCAAGATCCATCTGGATCTTGAGCCTATCTTCTTGGGTGTTAGCTATTCCTGCCAGTTTAGTATCATCTCAAATTTGGTAAGTTCCCCTTCTATTCCCTCATCTAAGTCATTTATGAAGATATTGAAGAGTACTCAACCTAAGATGGAACCTTGTGATACTCCAATGCTTACTTGCCTCCAAGTAGATGTAGTACCATTAAGGACTATTCATTGAGTACGGTTTTTCAGCCAGTTACAAATCTATCTGATTGATAGAGAAACACAGTGGGATCGGGATCACCACATGTAATGCACCCATGGCCCCAGCACCCTCTTTGTGAGAGGATAATCCCTGAGACCCAGCCTGTTCCCACCTCAAGCAGATCTGAACCTGGTGATATAATAATTATGTTCTCATCTTTACATGATCTGCCTCCAATCCCTCCCTCCCTCCTTTTTTATTTCTTGGAAACAATGAACCAAATCATGTGTTGGAGAAGTCTCTTGAGAATCACTTGGACTGCAAGAAGATCAAATCAATCAATCCTCAAGGAAATCAACCCTGATTGTCCTTTGGATGGACAGATTCTGAAGCTGAAGCTCAAATACTTTGGCCACCAAAGGAGAAGAGAGGACTCCTTGGACAAATTCCAGTGAAGGATAGGAGGCTCTGGCAAAAAGAAAAATTGAATTGCAAAGAGTAGGAAACAATTTAGCAACTGAGCAACAACAACAAAAACCAAATCGCGACCAGTAAAATTTCAGTCTCTCTTATGGTTTCAAGAGTTTTGTTTTTAATCAGTTCCAAAGACACGTGAAATTAATTGGCCCCATCCTCTTTTCTCCCTTTTCTTCAGTTGGAATAGGGCAGCCTGTAGTGATCACAGGATCAAAAATATGGAAGGGAGTCTTAATCCATTGATTCCAATTCCATATCCAGTGTTGGAATCTGATCAACACAGAACAAAGGGGGAAAAATTTCTTCCTGTCTTGTGGAGGTTGTTCTCCCCCTGGACACAGCTTCACATTGTATTTCCCCTCCTCCTCTCGCTCCCCCTCTTTCTCTTTCCTTCTCCTCCCCTCCCCCCATTTTTCTTCTTTCCTCTTCTTGCCAATTACCCTGCTGGTTGATATGCTGTTTGCAATCAACTACTACTCCAAGATCATTTTTACAAATATCATTGCCAAGGCAGGTAGTTCGGATCCTATAGTTGTCTATTCAATTTCCCTTTGTTGCTATTAAATTTCATTGTCATTTTACAGTCCATTTTTCCAAGCTAACAAGATAATGTTAAATTTTATTTATCTGTTCTGTGGCATCAGCTATGCTATTCAAATTTGTATAACTTACAAATTGACATAAAGCTGACATCTGTCACCTCCAATTCTTCTTCCAAATTAGAACGAAAGCAGATTGTTCTTGACATAAGCATGTTGACGTCTAATCATTACCACACTGTTTTTAATGTACATACAGATCAGTCTCTTTATGATCTATTCTTCATATAATCCATTGTGGTTTTGACGTCTGCAGTTCTGTGGACCCTACTGTTTCCCTTTGGAAGAAGGGGACAGCGCTGGCACTGCTCCAAAAGTCTGGCTCTTCACCCTTCTGCCAGACTTCCTCATCCAGTCCTTCAGCACCTTCAGGTGGCATTCATCTGGCCCTAATGGAATGAGACCCCTTTGAAGTAAAGAGGGATTTCCTGACTGTATTTCTTTCAGTCTTAAAGTTCCATCCTGCCTCTTCATAGTTTCCTGATGAAACACAGACGTTCATCTTGGAGAAAACAAAATAGTTCTGCATTTACTTTTTACTTCTTAGCATTTTGCTACCTTCATTAAGCAGCTGGCACACCAATTTTTTTTTCCTTTTCATTTCAAACACATGTGAAGAAGCATCTTTCTGCTCTTATGTTCATACTGTGCATTCTCTTTTCTGACAGTCTTCTGTATAGCAATATAAAATTATTCTACTGGCTCCCTCTCCATTCACACCCCTCCCCCCCCACCAGATCTGGAATTCAGGAGAGGTGGGCAAGGAATTGGTAAGGGAACATTTAGCCACTTGAGATGAGTTCAAATCTCTGAGATCAGATTATTTACCTCACAGGTATTGAAAGAGATGGCAAATGTGATCTTAGGACCACTGAATGAAATCTTTGAGAGCTCCTGGAGCATGGGGGAAATACCAGAGGACTACAAAAGAGAACCCCTTTTCCTGTCTTCAAAAAGGGGGAAAGGGGTTCCAGGCAACTACAGACCAATCAGAATAACCCCAATACCTGGGAAATTCCTGGGAAAGGTACTAAGCAGTAGATTTCCGAGTTCCTAGAAATGAATACGGTGATTACTAGAAGCCAGCAATGTTTTGTTTATTGGAAGGGATCTTGCAGGTCTTCTAGTTCAACCCCTGCCCAGTGCAGGAGTCCTTATTTGATCACAGACAAATGGTTCTCCAATCTTTTCTTGAAACCCTCCAGCAATGGAACACCCACAATTTCAGGAGACACATTGTTGCAATGACAAATTATTAATTCTCACTGTCAGGAACTTTCTCCTGAATTCCAGGTTGGATCTCTTTGATAATTTTCCTGTCCCATTCCAGCCAAATGGCTGTCCAGTCTATTTTAGAAAACCTCCAATGATGACAACAACTCCAGGAGGCAAGTATTCATTAATTGTTGTCCCTGTCACAAAATTTCTTCTTACTTCTAGGTGGTATCTCTCTTTGACAAACTTCCACCCATTACTTCTTGCCCTGCTTGCAGGTGCCTTAGAGAATAAGTCAATCCCTTCTTCCCTGTGATAGCCTTTCAAGTATTGGAAGATGACTATAATGTCGCTCCTAAGCCTTCATTTCATTAGGCTAAACATCCCTAATTCCATTATTTATTCATCACATGATTTAGCCTTCAGACCTCAACCTTCTTTCTTGCTCTTCTCTGTACTTTCTAGGGTCCCAGCATCTTTTTGTATCATGGTGACCAGGGTTATGATGCCAGTTATAGTGCCCCAAACATTATTGGCTGAGATGGAATTTTAGTTGGTTTTCGAGCTCAGTCAGTCTTGCTGTACAGCTGCAGAAGTAAAGACACTTATTTATTTATTTATTTGTAAAATTTAATAGCTGCTCATCTTCGTACAGGTGAAGAAGCAAGGAGCACCTTCTGGCTTCTTGCTGTTCAAATGAGCTTGTGAGTCATTCATCCCTGTGACTGAGCAGGTCCAGATTGCTGTCATTCAGAGAAAATAATAGAAACCTTGAATCAAGGGAGAAGGGAAGAGAAATGAGAGCTTGAGAAAAACCTTTGTCATTCTGTGCCATCAAGACCTTGAGATCTTGCAGGGTTTGAGGAACAGGGAGCATAAGGAACCGAAGTCCCTGGTCCAGTGCAAAATTTCTGAGTGAAGATGTAAATATGTGACTTCTTTGATCCAATCTCAATAGGTTTCTTGGAGCATAACTGTGGGACTGAGGAACAGGGAGCATAAGGAACCGAAGTCCCGGGTCCAGTGCAAAATTTCTGAGTGAAGATGTAAATATGTGACTTCTTTGATCCAATCTCAATAGGTTTCTTATCTATCTATCTATCTATCTATCTATCTATCTATCTATCTATCTATCTATCTATTTTGTCAAGTGATTATTAGATAACAGATATAAGTATAAACATGGTTATGAATACATGAAATGGATACAAATAAGAAAAAAAGAAAGAAAGAAACAACAGGACAGGGACGGTAGGCACGTTGGTGTGCTTATGCATGCCCCCTATCTTGGCCAGTCAATTGTTTCTCTGTTGGCAAAGTTGAGCTGGCATACTCAGTGATTATAAACACACACAGGTACTCAGAGCAGGAGACCAGAACTTGAGACCAGCTGTGCCACTCTTGGTTACGGTTATGTTCCTGCTGCAAGGTTTCCTGTGCCCTTATCCCCACCACTTTCCCATGTCAGCTTGTCCGGGGGCAGAGAGCTCTTGGGAGACCATTTTTTTCCTTTTCTTCTTTGGTGTCCTCCCTTTCCTGACACAAAGGGAAAGCAAGGAGACACAGCTTCAATTTTTTCTGGCATGTGCTAATCTTTCTCCTCTTCTATCTAATGGGTACAAATTCTGTAGTTACTCTCCAATTGGAAAAAGCACACCGAAAACAGGGCAGAACACCAAGTATATTTTATCTCTCTCATCTCTGGAAGCTTTGCGATGTAGTTAGGCTAATTATTGACATGTTGATTATAACAAGACTGAAGCAAAGATTAAGCAGGTGTTGACTTTGAGGGCTGGAAGATTCAGTTTCTTTATGACACCTTGGACACACTAGTGACACCACTAGTCTTTGTGTCTCCCTTCCTGTCCCTTCCCTTCCTTTCCCTTCTCTTCTGGCATTCTCATTATGCTCCTACTCTGGGTGACAAGCAGAGCTCCAGGGTGGTAGACAAATATGAGAGGGAAGCACAGGGGAGAAAGATCGAAAGAAGATGGTTCCCGGGGACGGGGTGAGTGGGCATGTCCATTTCCTAGAAGGTTATAATATGGTTATAGTAAGGAAGGACAAGCACAGCTTGCTAAAGGAGACATTTTGGGCTTCTCGGTGAGCTGCTGCTTCTCCTTTAGGTCCATCATGGTATGGAACATTTTGAAGTTCACGTGTTGCACTAGCCTGAATGCTAAATCAGTTTTTTCCATCTTTCTCTTTCAGTGAATCAGAACTGCAGCATCTGCCCCACTTGTAAAGGAGCAGAGAGGTTGACTCTACCTGTGAGGAACAGGTTCTGCTGGCATTGAGCAATCTTTTCAAGCACCGGAGGCCAAAAGGTCTTGTAAACCTTCCCACTGAGAAGTCAGAAAAATTACATCTCAGGACACTGAAATCATGAGATAGGATTATCTTAGGAGATCTGGCAAAATAATAATAATAATAATAATAATAATAATAATAATAATAATAATAATAACAACAACAACAACAACAACAACAACAATAACAACAATAACAACAACAACAACAACAACAATAATATTTCTAAAATTATTTTTCTTTCATGTTGAAGCTCTGTAGATACCTCTTTGGGAAAGTATTTATGCTTTAATAATAATTAATAATAAATAAAGGTAAAGGTAAATGCAAAATATCCATATTGGAAAAATGCATTCAATTACATTTGTTTATGCTGTTTAAAAAAATAATAATCCAGATTTGACCAACAGGGCTGTTTAAACTGGAACATTCTGGCATTAAGTCGACCCTTCTGTATTGGTAGACCCAGTAGCTTATCTTTTGTCCTCCTTACAGATGGCCAGGGAATAACTGCACAAAGCTCATGGCTACCAAGGTGTGCAATGTCTCCAAATGGCATCCATACTTTTACTATGTTGAAATGATTTTTAGAGCAAACATTTAAAGGAATTTGTCTGAATCTCATACAATTGTTAATTCAGATGCAATATCAGTAAAGTGGTGTTACTGGAAGGGAGAAGAAAGTCTTCAGAGGCCGCCTCTGTCTTGCTTTGACATTGTGGGGTAACTTGAACCTCACCAGTCAGCCTTCATGGGAAATGATACCCAAAAGCTCATCCTGATGCCTGCAGTGGCTTCTCCATTCCCTTTGAGCCACTAACCTCCAAAAGCTTTCAGGCTATTAACCATGTGGCTTTGTTTCCTCTTTTGACTGAGACATTGATATTCGTCTAGGATTTTGTCTGGAAGACCCTGAGTGTGACAACAGTGCCCTGAAATTCAAGATTCCCTCTTATTGAAACAACTGTAAACAGCTGCACAATATAATTAATAATGAGGCATTCAAACTTCTACTATTCAAAGACTCTCTAATAATAATCTTCAGCTTCCCTCTAAGGACCCATGCAGATGTGGTAGCTCTGCATATCACCAAGGATGTTGTCATCCATCTCATAATGCTAACAGTGGGAATCCTCTTTCCCCAAAGCCCCAAAGCATTGACCATGGTTGGCTTTGGGGAATAGATTATCTCACCAGATAATCAGAGGTTTCCTCCGTTCCTGGCAGCTCTGCAACCTTGGTGACATGATTCTGCAGCTCATTTTTAAATAGCTTAATTGAGTTGTTGAAGTAACCAAACCTGATGTGAGCTGATAGATATGAAATCGTTTATACACAGAAGACAAAACAACTGTAGATCTCCAGAGATCAGTATACTCTGGATGTTCTTGGCTAACCATAGGTCAAATGCCAAGTTTGCAATTAGGGAAGGTTCCATCAATATTTAATATCCATCACTGGTAGATTACATTAGGAATTTAAATTCTTAATTTTAAGATCTCCAAGTACCCATTGCATGAACAAGTTGCAATCATGAAAGCAAGCAATCAGATCAAAGTATTTTAGCTTTTTGGCTGTAAAAATCTATTCATGCGAACATTAGAATTTTGTCCTTACTTTCTTAAAATAGCTATGAATGGTGTATCATCCACATCATAATGGAGCTTGCTATTTATGAATCCATGACAAAGTCTACCAAAGAAAACCATTTTGCTTCTTATTTAATGTCAAGCTGTTTGGATCCATGATATGATTTAATTTGGCCCTAACCACATATCTTTGGTAAAAGAATTGACTTTGTCACCTTATTCTTTGGTCGAGACATTTAAGTCAAAATGTCAAGAAAGATTTAATGGTTCATGGTGGCTGGTGACTTAGAGAACCAATGGTGAAGGCTAGAAGAAAGGGGCTGTGAGTTTGAGTCTCACCTGAGGCATGAAAGCCAGCTCTCTCAGCCCACAATGTCAGGCTGGTTGGTTGACCCAGAAATAAATGCTTCACTTGCAGGAAATTTTAGGAAGAAAAAGAGAAGGGGTGGAAGGGGAGGAGGGGGGAGGGGGAAGGGAAGGGAAGGGAGGAGAGGAGAAGATGACTTAGGCTTTTAAGAAATAGTACCCAAAAATAATCTTTTTTGAAGATACTTTCAAAGTCATAACCAAAAGACCTTTCCCTTTTAGGTCTTCTTTTTCCCGCAGATGGCCCACCTCTGAAGCAGTTGGGCAGGATTCCAATCTTTTTTTTTCTTATGGCTCCAGGAGATTTTACACTCTCTAGCATGATAGTGTCTGCTTTGGTCTTTGATTTCCACTGGAGTTAAGGCTCATGAACTGGTTGGGATGACAGTGAAGAAGAGAAAAAAGATTGGAGTTAATATGGTTAAATGTAGGGAAAGATGCCTTTGGTAACAAATTCTTCAGGCAGCAATGCTGACTTTAAAATTGACTGCACAAAAAATGGGACCCCTGGGGTCATCAGGCAAAACAGTTCCGAGTATGAAGAGGAGGAACTGAAGCTTGAAACTATAGAAAGCAGGTCAGAAAGGACATCTAGAAAGGATGGATTAACTTTCCGCAGCCAGAATAATTACATCTAAGGAAGTACCAGATGATCTGGCTGAACTTTCATTATTTTTGAAATATCCCAGAGAACTTCTGAAGTGACAGATGATAGCAAAATAGCGGAATTTGCGAAAATGTGGGGGGGAAAGATTTGGGGAACTACAATCTAGAGGATCTCATAAATATATTGTTTAGCAAACATCTTGAAAACAAAGCAATAAATTATCATAAATCAGCATGGATGTGATAAGATAAAATATTTCCAGACTAATCTTACCTTATTCTGCTTTGGTTAGCTCCCTTAATAAATTCTAATGCTATAGACATGATATACCTAGATTATAGCAAAGCTATAATAATGGAATTAAGGAGAAACTTCCTAACAGTGAGGAAAATTAACCAGTGGGACAGCTTGCCTTCAGAGGTTGTAGGTGTTCCATCATTGGAGGTTCTAAGAAGAGACTGGCCAGTTACCTGTCTGAAATGATGTAGGATCTCCTGCTTGAGCAGAGGTTTGGACTAGAAGATCTCCAAGGTTCCTTCCAGCTCTAATCTGATTGACTGAAATCAAGCATGCAGGACGAGGCTGGAGATCCCTGGATTAGCAATGGTTCTTGTGAAAAAGAGGTTGAAATCAGAGTTGATGGAAAACTGAGCATGAGCCAGGAGCGTGATGATAGTACAAAGAAGCAAATGCAGTTTTAGATTTTATCAACAGAAGTATAATTTCCAAATTAGAGGAAGTAATAGTTCCTCTAGTTGATTTTGCTTTGATCACTTCCCAATTTAAATAGCATGTTTGTTGTGGTTACTAGACTTTTCAAAAAAATTCACAGAAAGTAGCACAATATCAGAGAAGGGCAAAAAGGTTGGTCAAGATTCTAGAAGTTAATTGCTCTGAAGATAAATTGAAGGAATTACACAGGCTTAGAATTAGAATTCATTTGTTGGCCAAGTGTGATTGGACACACAAGGTATTTGTCTTGGTGCAAATGCTCTCAGGGTACATAAAAGAAAAGACACATTCATCAAGAGTCAAGAATCATCAGGTACAACACTTAATAATAGTCACAGGGAACAATAAGCAATCAAATCATACGAGGAAACAGTCAATATAAATCATAAGGATACAAGCGACAAGATCACAGTCATACAGCCACAAGTGGGAGGGGGTGGGTGATAAGGAGTGATGAAAAGTTTAATAGTGATAGTAGTACAGACTTTGTAAATAGTTAGACAGTGTTGAGGGAATTATTTGATTAGCAGAATGATGGCATTCAGGAAAAAAACTGTCCTTGTGTCTAGTTATTCTGAGGTGCAGTGCTCTTTAGCATCATTTTGAGGGAAGGAATTGAAACAGTTTATGTCCAGGATGTGAGGGGTCTGTAGATATTTTCCCAGCCCTCCTTTTGATTCATGCTCTATCCAGGTCCTCTTTGGAAGGCAGGTGGGTAGCAATTGTTTTTTCTGCAGTCCTAATTATCCTCTGAAGTCTGTGTCTGCCCTGTTGGGTTGCAGAACCAAACCAGACGGTTATAGAGGTCCAGATGACAGACTCAATCATTCCACTGTAGAACCGGATCAGCAGCTCCTTGGGCAGTTTGAGCTTTCTGAGTTGGCGCAGAAAGAACATTCTTTGCTGTGCTTTTTTGATGACGTTTTTGATGTTAGGTGTCTATTTTAGGTCTTGAGATACAATAGTCCTGAAAAAAATGCCAACCCTCTTCAAATATCTGAAAGGCATGGCAGAGAAAGCCAGGATCTGTTCTGTCTGGCTCGAGAGGCTGGATATGGAATGGCAGAGTTGACTAACAGAAGCAGATGCCAACTGAATGTCAGAGAACGCTTCAAAGAAGAAGAGTTCCACCATGGAACTCATGACAAGCTGAAGCTGAGGATCCAAAGGTTATTAATATCTTTGGATTTCTGCCCATAACAGGGAGTTGGACTCAGTTACCTAACCTGTCCCTTCCAACTCTGTGATTCTGTGAAGAAAACCGCATGCCTCCTTGGCCTGTGTCCTTCCAGTCAAGATGAATTGGCTACAGTAGACTTTTTAATTGGGACAAGCTCTGTTCAGATTTCAAGAGGTCATAGAGTCATGGACATGGTTGCTGAATAGTAGGAACTATGACAGTGTAGAAAAACTGCTGCTTATTAGACATTTGTAAACAGAAGCTAAAGGCCACCTGTTAGGATATTGTAGTGTGATTGAGGTAGCATCCAACAGGAGTTTAATTAGGTTATCTCCAAGGCATTCCAACCCACATAGTACATATACAGTTAGCAGGACTCTGTTCGGATGCCCCTCTGTTGCATAGCCCTGAAGAGAAAAATCTTTATTTGTTTGTTTGTTTATTTATTTACTTATAGAATGTTTGAATGCAATAAAATGTAAAATATTAAAGGAAAAAAAGATGATAGGTGATAGGAAAAGGAAAAGGAAGTAAGGAAGGAAGATAGAAATTTGATTTCTGCTTTCCTTTCTGTCAAATAGTTGCCATCCTCCTCTGTCCCCTCCCTCTTTAACCCTTTCTAATCCCAAATGCATAAACCATCAGCTCAGTCTTTTCTTCTTTCAGCAGAAAGTCCATATAAGGATTTTCATCTTTTAAAACAGTCTTTCTTTTCTTTAATCAAACAGGTCAACTTTGCCATTTTTGTGAGCTCTGTCAATTTTATAATTCAATTTTCTGCTAGGTATTTCATTAGTCTTCCACTTCTGTGCATACAATAACCTTGCTGCAGTTACCATATACAATATTAATTTTCCATAAATCCCAATGGAAATAACACTGGTTTCATGATAATATTAAATGCATAATATCTTTTGCGTTATTCTATGGATTTCTTTGCTTTTTGACAAGTCCGCTGTGCATGATAAAAAGTCCCCTCTTCTTTTTCACACTTCAAATCAGTTTGATATTTCTTTGTACATTTTGATAGCTTGAACAGTATCATATACTGACAAAAGAACATTTTATTAAAATGTTATAAAATTATGACACAGTATAAATTTAAAAATTAGTTTTCCCCCTTTTCTCCCATATTTTCATATTTCTCCTTGGGAAAAAAGTTAGAGAATTACCATGCAGTTTTTAACTTGCTGATCTTCTGTTTCAATTCTTAATAATAAGGTATACATTTAAAGTTCTTTTATGAACATGATTTGTATATAGCTCCACTTCAGTTTTCTTCTCAATTCCAATTGTCTGTTTTTCCATATTTAACTTCTTTCACCTGATTATGACAAAACCATTGGGGAAAAAAATGTCCTTCTGGAGCTATTTGTTTTCTTGCCTTTTGGAATCTTAGTTTCTCCCTCATTAAAATGGAAAGCACTTTGAAACATATCTCACATGGTCCACTGAAGAGAGCTGAGAGGGGCTCCAGAGAAAACCAGAAAACCTTCCTTTGCTTTTGGAAGCTCAAAGAGAAGCATCTTTGAGGGATATGCTTCCATCTTTGCAGCTTCACAGAGTCCTAGTAAATAGCATCAATCAACCATAGGTGAAAAGTTAAAATTTTGGAGAGTCCATGATGGGACCCATGGATTATTTTAGAGCCACCCATATCCATTTTTATGCTAAAGTAATTGTTGAACTAGGGGATATTCTGGATATATTACACCTGGAAATAATATAAAATATGTAATATATCTCAGCAGAGCAACCAAGTTTCTCATAATAATCTTATAAATACATATGGTCTACTCTAAAGAGGGACTTTAGTGGCTTTGCAGTTGATGGAACAGTTGCACTCAAAGGATACTAGTCAATGATACTATATTAACCTGGAGTCTCAAGTGAAATCCATCACTGAACCACTGTAAAGGGTGGTCGGAGGGCCGGGTTCGCAATTCAAAAACACAGACCACTCTCAACAAGAAGAGATTCAGTAACTACAAGAATAAGTCACTCTCTATGTGAAGGAAAAAATGAAATGGGGAGATACAGGCTGGTGAGACTTTGCATGGTCCACCTAGGAGTCATCAAATTGAGATAGACCAGTTTTGGACACTCAGAAGATCTCATGTTTACTACTCAGAAAGGAATGGTGTTGCTTTTATAGTTAGGAAGGTGATTGCAAGAACAGTACTTGTTTACAATGCAATCAATGGTCTACTAGGCTTCATAGACAACCCTTTAATCAATGGGACAATTATGCTCCAATCACTGATGATGGTATGGCTTAGAGAACAAAAAAGAAGCAGGAGATTGACTTAGCAACTTTTGCCAATCCAACTATTACTTTATACAGGTATCCCAACTTAACATCCATTTTTTCAGGAACCACTCAAAATAAGGACACTTCTAAAAAAAATGGACTTGCAACTGATCCTTGAACTTATTACAGTCACAATGCCCCAGTGGTCACATGATAAAAATTAGGAGCCTCTGGCTTTTATGACTGCCTCCCTGCCACCACTGCCCAACCTTTCATCACCCCCAATTGATACTTCTTCTTGGATAACTTGGTGTGATCATCATGTTCTTACCATGCTGAGGCTTTGCACTTTAGTGTTGGGCCAGCTGCAACCAAGGTGGCTGGGACCTTCCAGCATGGCACTGGCCACAACGTGGGGTTTGAGGCAATGTCAGAGGCATTGGGACTGAAGTAGAGGACTGAGGATGGTGGGTTGAAACCACTGAAGCAGGCCCTAAGCCTCTAGTTCATGCCATCAGTGCTGGAGTTGCCATTACCATTGGGAGGGCCACTGGACAAGCTGGCTAGAAGGCAAAGATGGGGGAGATAGGCAGGTGGGGGAATTGAAGAGGTGGTGGTCTCTTGAGGCTTGAGGTTGGGGGGACTAATCTGAGGAATGACTTTGATCACGGTGAGCCATCACCTCATGAACTCAGAGAGGATTCACTTAAGGATAGTAACAGGGACTACTAGAATTACCATCACTCAGAGGGCAGAACCTGGTATGGACAGAACACAGAATGAACTCCTGGACTGTGACAAGGCTGCATGCTCATCTTATTTATTAAATCAATATGCAGAATATATATTAAGGGAAGCTGAATTGGAAGAAGATGAACGTGGTTTTAAAATTAGAGGAGGAGTCATCAGTAACCTTCACTAAGCAAAAATACAAAGGATCTGCAAATTCTAATAATAAAAGTTAAGAAGAACAGTGACAAATGGAACTGAAATTAATACAGCCTCTCTTATATAAGCTTCTTCATTTAATGATCATTCATAAATGCAATAGTAATGTTTCCAACTAATGTGTACACTTCAACAACCAAGTTTCCAGAGGTTAACAACAAAAACCTCCAGTGTGAAACTAATTAAGGTCTGGTCAGTTTCAAGCAACTTCAAGCTGGCAGGAAGATTCCACTCAACTAATTAAGGTCACAGAGCTGAACTTGTTAATGTGTGGTTAGCACTTTTTTTAGGAAAGCGCTGAGCTGTAGACAGAAGCAGCTCAGGAAGAGATCGCTTGTTTAAGCAATTTCTCCACCTTGCAGGGGAACAAAAAAAGGAAGGGGAGAAATGGGTCAGGGACATTTCTCCCTATGAGAGAACTTTATCTGAATCCAAACCCAAATCAACCTTTATTGTCAGAGTACAACATGTGTACAATGAGATTGGCTGAGTCTCCCTTCGTGCATCCCCCCCAATACAACTCACAGTGAAGACAAAAAACAAAAACCCTAATCCAGTGATAAACACACTATCTTATTGCACCAACAAGCCAGCCCTGCAAGTCTATCATACTATGTTGACATGAAGTTATTTTCCGTTCAGGAGTCTGACAGCCCACGGGTAGAAACTGTTCTTCAGCCTGTTGGTGCAGCTGGCTCTGCTTCTCTATCTCCTACCCGATGGCAGGAGAGTAAAGACGGGCTGACTGAGATATGAGTCATTCCCTGAGAATTTTTTCCCACTCTTCTAAGGCAGCGAGCCCTAGAGAGGTCATCTAGTGGTATCAGGAGATAGCCCACAATGTTTTGTGCTGTGCTCACCACCCTCTGTAATATCTTTCTATCCACGGATGTCAAGCCAGCATATCATATCATAATGCAATATGTGAGGATGCTTTCTATAGTGGATCAGTAAAAGGAGGTCATCAGTCGTTGTTCCACTTCATGATGAAATGGCAGCAACCAATAATCTTTGCAGTATCCCTATTTCTCTCTCTTTTGTGTGTTTAGTTAGTGACATTTCACTTCTGATGTACATGAAGAAGACCAAACTATTTATAAGAAGTAAAACCATCATCCTTGGAATTGACTATGAAAGTATGCATATGATGGAGATTTTCTGTCTTTGATGATCAATCATCAACAGTAAAAGAATAAGCAGTCAGCACTTGGTAGAGCAGCCATGAGGACCTTGGAAAAGATATGCAGAAGTTGTGGACCCACAAACATCAGAATTGTGCAAGTCACAGTATTCCCTATGGAAACATAGAATCATAGGGCTGGAAGGGAACTTGGAGGTTTCTAATCTTCTACTCCAACCCCATGCCCAAGGCAGGAGACCCCATACCAGTCTGTAAATGGGTTGGACATAGATGTCCAATGTTATCTTGAAAATCTTCAGCGATAGAGTATCCATATCTCTAGGAAGCGCACTTTTCCATTGATCAATTATTCTGTCAGAAAATCTACCCTGGGTGCACATTTGAAAGGAACCTGAATAATCTTCAGAAAGGGCAATTCCCTTCTTCGGAATGGACTTGGGTCTCAGTAACACATGCCAGGCCAGCAATCTCAGCCACAATCAAATCATAGATTGAGGGGCGCTTTATTACAGACTGGCATTAGTAGCAACAATGGAGGCCAGGCCCACTGAAGGCCCATAGACAGGGCCCTAGGGCTGAGAACAAGGAGCAGGAATTCAGAAGCATTATGGCATAAGACTTCTATGGTTTCTAAGAGGGACTCCTTCTACAACATCTTCCCATGCTCAACACATGGTATTTTGGCTTGCCTCCATTCTCTATGCATAGCCCCATTCCCACATCCAAACCCCCCAGTTTCCAAAAGTGGGAACACTTACTGGGTCCCCTGGCAAGGAAGCCAGGCATCCCAAGGCATTTTACCTTCATTAGCTCTCAGCACCAACAGGGTACTCACCATATCACAACACATCCACACCTGCCACATATCAAACCATTAGCTTCTACCAGCAGGCCCCTATTCCCTCCCTTATGAAGCTGGTCTTGTTCATTCTTCCCCCAATTCTCACCCAGAGGAAGGAAGGGATTCTGACAAAAGAACCTTTCCTGTTGTAGTCCCATCCCTCTGGAAGACTCTGCCAGCTGAGGGGAGAACTTCACCCACCCTTTAATCTGGAAGTGTCTTAAAAAATGTTTGTGCCCCTTGGCGTGGGGCCCTAAGACAAGCGCTCACTGCTGAATGTGGTGATGGCATAAGAAGACCCCATCCCCCTGCCATCTGTCTTCTTTTTCTGTTGTTTTTTTTTTTTTGCACAGTTCTAAAATTTTAATTTGCATAGCTGTAGAATTTTAATCGCTTTTCTATTTATCTTTTTTTAAATCTGTAAGTCTCTCAGAGTCGCCTTATCAGAGGGATGTGTGGCATATAAATTTAACAAATAAATAAAATCAACCCACTTACACCCACAAATATCCAAGAATGCTCCTCCCCTGTTTGCCTAATATCCAGCAGAGGCTCCAGTACCATTAAACACCCCCCCCCCCACACACACACACTAAATCCACCTCTGGTTCTCACATGGAGGAAGGGGAGAAAGGAAGGAAGGAGAGCATCCACTGCTCTCAAGCACTTCACATTAGGTCTGTCCCCACCACATTTGAAAAAGCTGCACAGTTCACCAAAGCAGCCAAAGATGGTCCATGCAGGAGATGCGGTCAGCCTCTGACCTGCTCCTTAGCCTCTTCCAGGAAACAACCTGAGTGATTCTCAAACCAGCCCAACTGGGAAACCCCAGCAGCAGCCAAGCCAGTCCAAAGATGCCAAATTAAAGAAACCACTCGGTTCATTACTGTGGCAAACGCCGTCATTGAGGTGGGTGTGGTCAGCGCCACAAAACAGTTCTCAGTTCTCCAGATGAGAAAATCCCACTTGGGCTGAGCAGTTTGGTCCAGCAGTCCAGCCTCTCTTCAGGCGAATGCCATTCCAACAGCCCCCAAACCCACTCATAGCAAACAAACCCACTCTAAAAACGACAAGGAGAGCAGCTCGGAAATGCCTGTTCCCTCCACCAACTTAACTGGAATAGTTACATGGTTCTTAGTCCGTGCTTCTGATTCCTGTCTCTGACTCCGGAAGTCCCTGAACCGAAAAATGCTGTGTCAGAAGCTTGAATTTGTGATTCCCCACCCCCGCTCCATGATTAGCTTCTTCCATGAAGTTTTAAATGTATATTTGGGAAGATTTGCATCCCATTTCTAGTGCCAACTGTACGAAGGACATCTGCACGACTGCTCTTGGCTCAGAGCTGAACACAGCTGGCCATTTCACACACTGTGGCTTCTCTAAATCTTTTGATGAATTAATAATTATGGGATTTACCAAGGGTAGAAAACATCAAGTCAGCTTTTCAATTGTACGGCTGGCAGTAGCAGAGTCAGTCGCACTGAAGACAGAGCCCAGCTTTCCCCAGAGCATCTCGGGGCCTTGAGAAGGCAAGAGAATTGCTGGAGGCCTTCCTGGCACAAGAACTGAAGATGATGGGTCCCCACGTTTGCTTCTGAAGCATTGGAGGCTATAAAAGAGTAAAGGCCCAGGTGCCCGGATTCTTGCAATGTTGAAACAAGGCTTCTCACCTTGGCTTAAGGGTGGGATTCTACCAGTTTGGACCACTTCAAGCAAATTGGATGTTAAATTTACATGTGATTCACTGAACCAGAAATCAAACCAACTGGCTGGCCCACCTGCCGACCTCTCCCCAAAGTTTCCACGTGGCCCGTTTTGGATGCAGGTAAGTGCAGGGTCTGTATGGATGCTCTGGGAGGGCAAAAAATGGGCCAACGTTCCAGAAATTTGGAAACTGGCCTGTTTCTGGCTTCCAAGGCTCTTCGGAGCCCAGACGAAGCCATTTTGGCCCTCCCAGAGGCCCGAGAGACGTCTCTAGACTCGGGGGAAGGTGAAAAATGGCCGAAGTTGAAGTTCTGGTATGCCACGCCCACCATGGATACACCCACCCTGCAACCGGGCAGTAAACTGGTTGCTGGGTTTTTTGAATGCCATCCCTTTGTCTTTCCCGAGTGTGTGTTTCTGTCTGGGCTTCTGCGTGCCTAGAAAGGGATGTTATGTAGCCGGTGCTTCCTTTGAAATGGCAATATGAGATGCCCTAGTTTTTCCAAAACAATTTGGTTTAGCTTGGCACGGAAGCCAATCAGAGCCAGACACGAGAGACAAAACTTTTGCAAAACTTTTATTGAAGCACTTCAGCAAAAGGGTCCCAGTCCAATTTGGGAGCTGAGACCATGAACGATGACATAACATGATCTTTTATTCAGTTGATTTCTAGAAATAGGGAAATAACATTTCACAAAGTATTACCGTTTTTGAAGTTCTACCTTGCTTTTAGTCTATGTGCCCATTTGTCTATGGAGTTGCCCCTTGTTTGAGCATAGAGTTGTTTGCCTTTAGATTTATATCTTGCTTAAGCTTTATGTGCCCTCGTCCCTACTTATGAGGCTGGTCTTCTTGTAGCCAAACCTTGTAACTTCCTATCTATTTCCAAGTATGTGTTGTTACACTTCCTTCATCTCTAATTGACACATTGCACAGTTGCATTCTTCTAAATTTTTATTCTTTTTTTATTATTTTATTATTAATAGATTTTTATCTATTAGTATATAAGTTACTATTTTTCTTGTTTTTCCTCTATAAATGATATGCCCTGATAAGACACGGTATCCAAAATGTTTATGAATAAAAATTAAAATAAATAAATAAATATTTTTAAATTCTTTCCTAGGATGGGGATGTATTGCTTCTTAATAGGTGATCCATCAAATTAAACCCACCCCACAACCTGGTCTGTAAAATCAAAAGCAGAAGAGAAAGGAGATCTAATTTCTGAAGGCAAGTCAGCATAAAGCCAGCTCAAAAATAGAGCTGGAGAAAATCTTCTGGAAGAGGTTGAGCAGGACTGAAAATGTCAGAACAGGCAGAGTAATTACAGAAGGCTGGAAACAAAAAGGAGAGTGACAGTTTCACTCTGGATGGATTGAGCTCTTGCTCTTCATTCCCGTAATTGTCCTCCACAGCCAGGAGGGGAAAAATCCATGTGAATCAGAGATAACTGGGTGGTGGGTGGGACTATTATATTTAAAGGCTGTTCATGGGAAAGCCATGAGTGCTGCTGGTTTTGCCATTCCCCAAGCGAAGTAATTGCATCTGCTTGACAATCAATGTATTTCTGTCCTCTTGACAGAAATTTACAATGTCTCCCAAAAATAGGAGATCAACCTCTCTGCGGGATGGCAAACATTGCATCTGGTTTTCCAGGCCTTTGGGTGAGGATCAACCCGGAGCAGCAGGACTGAGACTCCAGCAAGTATGGAGATCAGGTATGTATTGGAGGAACCTCAAGGGAGAGATCAGCCCTTTGAAGTAGGCCAGGTGCCTATAAGGATGACTAGAACCAACTTTCTCCATATTTGGGGGGGTTCCTGCTAAAAAAAACAAAAGGCAGAGCCACATTTTGCTATCTTCAGCCAGGAAACAGGGGAGCACCTGGGGGTACAGAAGACCACAAGTGAGGGTGTGAACTTATAAAACATTTTGTATACACGTTTGATAGTTGCCAAGAGAAAGAAAGCGGGGGAGTTTCCAAGAGCAGGCAACAGTGTGGAATCGAAAGTACATTCCATTCATATTTTCTTCAGAGACTGATTAGATGACTGAAGCTTCTGCCACACAAAAATCTAATTGGAGAGCATGATTGATGACCGTTGGCTATGAACGTGTTTCATTGGATGATACACCCAGAGGGGTGGGAGTGGGGAAGCAGGATCAAGGGTGACAGTGAATTACGTATCTCAGGCAAATGCTACACCCAGGCAAATGCTGGCATGTTGACTTCTAATAAATCTTTTGCAGTTTTGGCAGTGTGGCTTGAGGCTCATGATTTAATTGGCGTAACTGCCAGAATCCTGACAGAGGGGTCATAATGCATGGCAGAAGAAGGAGATGGACTACATTTCTGTAGCATTTAACTCTCAGTGAGAAAATGCCAGCAGAAACTGAAGAGAAAAATAAAGTCTGCTGGATCCAATCTGGGTCAGTCCCTGAGGCCAGAGTTTTAGCCTTCCAAACTTTCGGACTCCTGGTGGAACTTATCCTCAGAAACTTCTCTCAACCAGAGTGTGTGCTTTGGGCTATTCCATGCCTAGCATTTATATGATGCCTGTGTTCTGTCTGCCCCCCTAGCTGTTGATTGGGGTATTGATGGTCGGCCATGCAGTCATGGGCTGTTCTTGAAGTTCCCTGAGGATGGCCTCCAGCATGATTCTGACATCTTGGAAGAGCAAACCTCTGGTCCTGTTGACTGACCCTGATTGGATCCTCCAACATTATCCCAGGATGTATGTACTTGCCTTCATTTGTGAAATAAAGTTTCCCTGCTGATGCCACCCCCATGGCATAGCATATGGTTGGGACTATTGGAACCAAAATAGGCCTGCATATTCTAGTCACTTTCCAAACTCCACAGAAAATTCAGAGATTCTGAATTTCTCCTGGCTGACTGAACAATGATACTGGCTTGAAAAGCACAATTAGGGCTGATATTTTGAATGTGTGTCTTCTGGGAGTAACATGTATTGGAGAAGCGATGTGAATGTGAAAACCTTCCAGAATCCCAAGATGAATTACTCAAGTTTCTGCACAGAGTTCCAAAGGTGCTTTTTTTAAAAAAGGCAACTGGACTTTCTGGTTTTTCTTTGAAAATGTTTTGCTTCTCATCCAAGAAGCTTCTTCAGCTCTGACTGGATGGTGGGGAATGGAAAGTGTTAAGTCTTGAGCATGGGCGCAAGAAATGGAGACGAGACATCGAACGGTGACTTCAACTCTTTATTGTGAAATAAGAACAGAGCAAATACTTGGACAGCAGCAGCTCTTTTATGGAGCTGGCTGCTTTCAAAACAACCAATGATTTGAGTTTACCACTCTCACAAGCGTCCAATCAGAGAGGCCCGTTAACAGCCAATCAGATTGGCCAGAAACGACCAATCACGACTCACTATTCGCAAGCCAATGAGAAGTGCAGGATTACGAGCCTGCTGCAAAGTAAAGCGATTTAGGGTTGTTACTGCTGCATTGGCTTAGTCCACAACACCCCTCCCCCCTAGGCTCTGTCTGAGGGGTGGGGTGACATACTCTCGCAAATAGGCAGGTCACTTCACCTGTCTGCCTGACCTGTGCTGTTCCACCGGTTTCTGTCCTGGCTCCAGTTCCGGTGGGCTGTCAGCTGGGCTGGATGGTGAAAACGGTCCCGCTGCTCCTTTGAATGGCTCCGGTCTGTTCTCCCTGCTTCCACCAGTGCTGTCTTCTGGCTTCCCCGGATCTTCTGCCATCGTGGTGCTGTCACACAGCGATGCCACTCCCTGGCTCAGTTCTCCTTCTGGCGGCGAGTATCCCCTGGTTGTTTGTGTAGACTGCTGGGTTTCGGTTGTTAAGTCATCTGTTATTTCTTTTTCGGCCCCCTCGATGTTCCTTCCCCCCCCCCCAGTTAGAGATTCAGGGGCTGAAATAGGTCTAGGTGCTAGTCTGGAATGGAGTTGGTCTATGTGGTACTTCCACATCTTACCGTCTGCAGTTTGTAGGCAAAAGGATCGGGGTCCCATAAGTTGCGTTATGGTAGTGGGGACCCACAATGGGTCACCTGAGAAGTTCTTTGCAAACACGGGGTCACTTTCCTGGAATGCCCGACACTTGCTGCTGGATCCTGGGGGTTGTTCAGGTGTGTAGTTTGGGTGGAGGCGAGCGAGATGCGAGCGAAGTTTCCAGCCCATCAGGAGTTCAGCTGGGGTTCTGTTCATAGTACTGTTTGGGGTTATGTGCTGGAGGAGAAGCATCCGGTTTATTTTGTCGTCAATGTCGCCGTGGTCCATTTTGTGCAAGGTCTTTTTTACAAATTGAACCATTCACTGAGCCCTACCATTGGCCTCAGGGTGAGCTGGCGATGTTAAGGCATGGCGGATGCCCCGATCTGCCAGGTACTGTTCAAATGGCAGGGCAGTGAATTGGGGGCCATTATCGGAGACCAGGACATCTGGCAATCCGTGGGTAGCAAATAGCTTATTCAATTTTTTAGTGACCGCCTCTGTGGTGGTACTTTTCATCTTGTGGACCTCGAGCCAGTTTGAATAGGCATCCACTGTTAGGAGGAAAGTGTGTCCTCTTGTGGGTCCCACAAAATCAATGTGTATACGGGACCAAGGGCCTCGAGGCGTTTCCCACTGAGTTGGGGTTTTTTGGAGGAGTAGAGCGAGTCTCCTGGCACTTGCTGCACTTTGCTACCCAGGTCTCTATCTGTTTGTCCAACCCAGGCCACCATGCTTTACTCCTGGCCAATGCCTTCATCCACACGATGCCTGGATGTCCATCGTACAACATTTTTAATACCTTATGTTGCAATTTCTCTGGGATTACAACTGTCTCCCCACAAGATGCAGCCCTTCTGGGAGAATAGTTCTGTCTGTTGATTCCTGAATGGCTTGAAAGTGTCGTTGGGTGCGCTGATCGGCCAACGCCATTCCACCCAGCTGAGGACTCGTGCCAAAACAGGGTCCTTTTTTTTCTGAGGTGATGTCTCGAGCGGTCAGCGGTGGCGATTTGAGGGTTTCGATTTGCAATACGGCTAAGGTTGGAGCTGGGTCCTCTATGACATCTGGCAGTGGAGAGCGGCTCAAAGCGTCAGCGTGGGGAATGGTTTTCCCCGGGCGGTGTTGCAATCAGTAATCGTAGGCGGTTAAAAATTCTGACCAATGTGTCATTCTTGGTGATAAGTGTTGTGTATGTACCATAGTTAATAAAGTATGAGCTTGAGGTAAAGTGCAGGGTTCTGGCCCTGCACTTCTGATTGGCTGTTAGGCAGCCAGATCAGATTGGTTAGTTCTGAGGAATCCGATTGGCCCTTAACAGAGAATTCTTATTGGTTAAAAGAGCTAGCGTTCATAGCTCGTTATTGGACAATTCTTACAAGGGTTGCCTATATCAGGCAGAGTTCACTATTGTTGTTTTGAGAAGTCACTATGCAAATAAAGAGCTGAAAGTTCACTATTCAGAGGCTGTCTCCATTTACTTTGACCCATGTTCAGTACTTAACAATAAAATATGGGGAGTTGGTTTGTTTCCCGCCAAAATACCAAGTAGTGGCTTGTGGTCTGTAACTATGGCAAAGGGTCTCCCAAACACATATTCATGGAAATGTTTAATTGCGGATACAATAGCGAGAGCCTCTTTATCAAGTTGACTATAGTTCCTTTCAGTCTTAGACAAGGTTCTCGAAAAGAACGCAATAGGTGCCTCATTCCCATTTGGTAGGACATGGCTTAAAATGGCTCCCACTCCGAATGGTAACCGTCACAGGTAACTGTCAAAGGTAGAGTCTCGTTGTATTGCATCAATACAGCATCGGAGGTTAACAGGTCTTTTACATGTTGGAATGCCCTTTCTTCACACCGTCCCCAGACCCAGGAAGCCTTTTTGTCGAGAAGTCTATGTAGGGGCTCGGCTACGGTCGCCTTCTGGGGCAAGAAGATGTTATAAAAGTTAATGAGTCCCAGGAAGGCTTGGAGGTCTGTCTTATTTCTAGGTCTTGGGGCATTTTTGATTGTGGTTAGTTTTTTTTTCGGTGGGGTGGATTCCCTGTCTGTCGAGAAGGTATCCCAGGAACTCCACTCTCTCCATACAAAGTTGACACTTGTCCCTTTTTACTTTCAGACCAGCGTCTTTAAACTTCTGAAGAACTTTTCTGAGTTGTTGTACTAATAACTCTTTAGTGGGGGCAGCTATTAGGACGTCGTCAAAATAAGGCACAACGCCTTTTATGCCTTGTAATAGTCTCTCCATCAAACTTTGGAAAATGCCAGGTGCCACGCTTACTCCGAATTGGAGTCTATTGCACTTGAAGGCACCTCTATGTGTAATTATTGTCTGGGCTTCTGCAATTGCCACATCTACAGGTAGTTGCTCAGGTACGCCTGAGCTAAGTCCAATTTCGCAAATATTTTTCTGCCACCCAGGGAATGAAGAAGGTGTTGGACCACCGGTACTGGGTAAGCGCTCTGTTGAAGAGCATGATTTAGGGTGGCCCGGTAATCCCCACAAATTCTTAATGAACCATCTGGCTTCATGGGCGTTACTATTGGACTTTCCCAGCAGGCATGGTCAATCGGTTCCAATATGCCCTGGGCTATCAGTTTATCTAGCTGCTCGTCAATCTTCGGCTTGAGGGCAGAAGGCACCCGACAAGGCTTAAGCCGAATGGGAGCAACATCGGGGCTGAGGTTAAATGATATAGGGGTCCCCTTGTACTTGCCTAATGTTCCTGTGAACACGTCCTGGAATTCCTGGATGAGGGCCTCTTCCCAGTCGTCGCTTCTGGTTTGGTGTATGCCGGCTAGTTCAATCCCAAGTGGGGTGAACCACTGTAACCCTAACAAACTGGGCCAGTCACGATTGATGACAGTCAGGGGAAGCGTCGCAGTGTGGTCCTTGAAGGATACTTGGACGTGGCTGGAACCGACAACTGGAATTTTGTTTCCCTGGTAGTCTCTTAGAATGGTTCATTGAGTGCTGAGGTCCTGGTGGCAGATGGCAGGGATCAGCTGTTTGAGGGCATTCGAGTTGCTGACTTCCTGGTTGCTTCTGCGGCAGTAGCATCGGCGATGACATCTGCAAGGCTGATGTCTCCTTTCACCATAAGTTTACTCTGCACGTGCGGTGCATCTAATCCCAGAACTATGCGGTCTCTCAGGGCTTCCTCGAGGTTTGTAAAACCACAAAGGCCTCCTAGGTTCCGGAGGTCGGTTACGAAATCCCCAATGCTCTCGTTCTTCCGTTGGTCCCTCTGGTAAAATTCGTGTCTTCGTATCAGTGTAGGTACTGCGGGTGCATAATGGGCCCGGAGGATCGGGGAGAGGTTATCCCAATCGATGTTCTTCACTTCTGCTGGTTTGGCAAGTGCTTTAGCCATTTTGAAAACGGCGGGGCCGCAATGAGTCAGGAACACCGCTCATTTCTTGCCAGGCGTAGCATCTTTTAAATTGTTGGTCTCTAGAAACATCTGGAAATGATCTATATACGAGTCCCAGTCTTCGGTTGCTGGGTCGAATGGAGCGGGTGGTATGGCACTGCTGGTCATCTTGCCGTTTGTTGCATGCGCTCTTCAGCCACATGCTCTGTCTTGTTCGATGAATACTTAGTCAGCTCTATCGTCTCTGCATCCCATCCTCATTGCCAGTGTTAAGTCCTGAGCATGGGCGCAAGGAACGGAGACGAGACATTGAACGGTGACTTCAACTCTTTATTGTGAAATAAGAACAGAGCAAATACTTGGGCAGCAGCAGCTCTTTTATAGAGCTGGCTGCTGTCGAAACAACCAATGATTTGAGTTTACCGTTCTCACAAGCGTCCAATCAGAGAGGCCCGTTAACAGCCAATCAGACTGGCCAGAAACAACCAATCATGACTTGCTATTTGCGGGCCAATGAGAAGTGCAGGATTATGAGCCTGCTGCAAAGTAAAACTATTTAGGGTTTTTACTGCTGCGTTGGCTTACTCCACAACAGAATGGAGCTGAAGAAGCTTCTTGGATGAGAAGCAAAACGACTTCAAAGAAAAACCAGAAAGTCCAGTTGCCTCTTGTTCTGTCTTTTAATTACTGGCTGAACATAAAGACCGACAGATTGAACTCTACAAAGGCTTCCATACAAAGTTTTCTTTATTGGATCACAAGGCATTCTCAAAATGTGACTCACAGTTATATCAAGATTCATCTTGTTAAGTTCGGAAGGTTGGGCTTCAGAGACGAGAGACTTGGGTTCAGTAAACAACAGCTCTTTATTTATAGGCTAGATCAGACTCAAAACAGAAGCAGCCGCGGCGGCTCTTTTATAGAGCTAGCTGTGGCTTGGCGGCCAATGACATCGCTTTAAGTCTCCCGCGCTTGGTTTTAACCAATTGCGGCAGACTCTTAGCAAGCCAATCATAACCGCCCAGGCTGACCAATCAGGTACCGGTTGAAACGGACCAATGGGAATGCAGGGTTTCAAGCCTGCTAATATGGAACACATCTAATGTCCAATTCTTTGCACAGCTGACTTCATAGTGTAAAAAGACAGTTCTCTTCATCCCATAACAATGGAGCAGAGGGAGCCAGCATGCTGCTGGGTCCAGGTAAGGAAAGGGAACAAAGGGCTTCCCCCAACCCAACCAAGGGTCAATTCAGTGACCAATCAGGATTACAGATGTGACCACATGACATAGACTACATTTCCCATGATGCCTTAACTACATTTCCCATGATGCATTCCCTTAAGGGGATAGTTCCCAATTCCTAACTAACTATTACACTTCCCAATTAACTATATACTGTCTGGACAGCACACCTCTTGAAAAAGCGCCTTTGGGACAACCATGAGAATCTCCATAGACATTCTCTGCAAAGAGGGGAATTGATAGAGCAATTCCTTTCTATGATCAGATGAATGAACATACTATACAAAAAAAACACCAGCTTCTGTGATTTGAGGCCCAAATGTCATATTGACTGTGGCACATAGCGACCGCATGTACTTAAGCATGGGGCAGATTGAGGGTGTGAAGTTCTCATCAAGTCTGTATTTCAGGAAGCATTAGAGTTAAAACAAACAAACAAACAGATACTTCGGTGCTGATTCAAAGACCTTTTTTTATGGCTGCCATTCACACATATCCTAGAAGTTGTCTATTCTCTTTGTTCATGCAGATATTCTTGCGCTCTTGTTCCCATGCAGCCTAACTTACTGAGAAGGGCTGCCTGCTTTCTGTGCTATTATCCTGCAATCCTGATTTACATTTTCCTAGTAAAACTGCAATGAGCCTATTGAGAACAACAAGGTCAGTTACCTAAAACCAGCAGCTTTAATCTACTGAGTTTCTTAATCACTGCTAAGGCATTTCTTGTAATCCGAGTAAATTACTTTAATTGCTTGCAACTACCAATTAGTGCCCGAATGTGCCCACTGAGGACTTTGCACATATTCTCGCATTCTCCGTTCCTTTGGAAGGCTCAGTCAGCCTCCAAAGACAATTCCTGGTCTATGCTCTTCTGGTCATTGGGCAGCCCCAGCTGGAGAAGCTTCCCAGCTCACATTGCCGGACAAAACCTCCCCTTATGGACGTGCTCATTGTTTGCTAGAAAATAGCCAAGGCAATTACTCTCCTCTCAGTTCATAATTAACCAGCTCCCCAACTCAGAATTCCCAGGTTAGGAGCGGGAAGACCAAGCTGAGTGTGGGCTCCTGGCTTGAATCAAACTGAGAAGTGGGACTTGGGATCCAGGTGATCGTTACTAGCATGGGTGCATCTCATGGCCCTGAGGAAGCCACTGTCTGTCAGGGACATTCATAAATCTGCTGCAGTGGAAAATGCAACTGAGATGGCCAACAGTTGTGCAAATTTAAAGTACCCTATCAATAATATAGTCAATGTATAAGTACACTAAGCACATAGGTTTATTGTTGTAGCCACAGGTCATAAAAATGTAACATAGCAAAAATGCAATTAAAAAAGAACGATATAAGAAAAGCAAATGGAAAAAAGATTGCTAGATTTAATCAAAGGGCTAAAATGGTTTTTTTTAAAAAAGTTTAAGTGACAATGAAGCAAATGACCTAACTACTAACTGCTGGAAATGTATCTGCAAAGAAGATCCTTCACCCTTGAGTTCCCCCTCCATCAGTCACCTGGCCTTGATTTAATCATAAATGGAGCAGCGGAGGACACAGAGCATAATCTCCTCTGCTTGATTAGCACCACAGGGACAAAGACACCGCTCAACAGGCTGCTTGCAAGATGTACCAAACTCATTGTCTGCAAGCCGAGGGATTTAATCGCCTTTCTTGGAGGGGCCTTACTGATATAGGTCAGACCTATATTAGCAAGGCCCCTCCAAGAAAGGCAATTAAATCCCTTGGCTTGCAGACAATGAGTTTGGTAATGAAGAGGCTTCTAGGAGCCTAGAAGAGGCTTCTAGGTTTTTAGAGCTATTTATTTTCTTTTTACAACCCTGTAATCCCTTGACTCAGGGTGGAGTCGGGGTGCCTGAATGGAGTTGAGAATTTACTGGCCGAATGCCCTTCCTGATGTCTATGCAGAGTTTGCAGCAGATATTTTCTCTTTGCATCCTGATAGAGAAATATATGTCAGTTGCCTAGGACTGAACTCACAACCTTCCAAGTGGGAGGTGATCATTTTCACTTCTAGATCACCATGCTGCTCATTTTAAAGCAATGATAGCAGAGTGAAATTTAAATAGTTGTACCAGAAGAGCATCTTTGCTGGCATCCCTTTCAAGAAGCCTTTCTTCTTTCTTCTGTTCAACACCCAAGTTCCCCACAGGGGGGGTAAAAGATGCATTAATAGGGCAGGTAACAAACATTTGCTCCATTGATTTCTAACTGTAATGGAGAAAACAAATTTGGCAGGGAAGGGGGAGAGAGATCTTTGAAGACTTTCTAATTTCTTATAATCCCCCAACAGTGATATGTACTTCTACTTTGATGGAAAGTGACCCTGTTTCCATCCTTTAGATAAGCAGCAAAGGAGGTCCTTGACTATCAGGATCTTTCACATTGGCTGTTAATCCTAAAAGGCTGAAGTTTCACTGCCAAGTCTAGGGCTGTTTACTGGGCTTGTTATCATTAGTCTGATTTTTTTCAATTGTAATATGTAAAAATTATTTAATAGGAAATTAATACTCTGAATAGTCCTTTGAAACTTTGCATTTTCCAATGTAATCTCTTCCTGAACATCAAGGATCTCTTGGGGGAACTGTGTTTGTTTACATACTTAATATGTTTTATACTGCATATATTCAGATATTATCCCAACTCATCTAATGAAAAAAAGACAACTTGTGGAACGGCCTTTACTAGTTGTCCATTGTACACAGAAGAACCCATCAAACAGTATGAGGAGTTCATATGTGAAATTGATCAAGGTTAGGATATTTGCGTTTTTGTGATGACTGTAGGATGAGAATGTCCCAAATGTGTATTTTCAAGAGGCAACTGAACTTTCTGGTTTTTCTTTGAAGACGTTTTGCTTCGCTGAAGAAGCTTCTTGGACAAGAAGTGAAACATCTTCAAAGAAAAACCAGAAAGTCCAGTTGCCTCTTGAAAAAAACACCTTTGGGACAAGCATGACCTGGAAGACTGAGAATCTCGAAAGACATGTAGGATGAGAACATGACCTGGAACTGTCATGCAGTAAATCCAGAGGCATTCCATTTTAGGACAAGGGTCTCCCACCTTGGCAAATTTAAGACTTGTGGACTTCAACTCTCAGAATTCCTCAGCCAGCTTAAAGTTGCCAAAGTTGGAGACCCCTGTTGTAGGAGTCCTGAAGTTCAGGAAAGGAGAAGAAAACCTTAGCACATTTGGTAAGTGACAACAATTACTTCTAATGCTCCAGTCACTGTCTTGGCATTGTTTCGCTAATTGTTTTCATTGATCCCTTTAGTTTTTATTAGTGATTACTGGCTACCCAGGGAGGTAGGAGGAGAAGGCAATAAGGCAGTGTCCTTTGAGTGTTGTTCTCTCCTTGATGTGTGCTCCATCTCAGAAGATTTGTCTTATTAGTTATTCCCCAAAGGAAGCTGAATTGTTGATTTATCATATGGCACATTCACATCACATTTCAGTTAGTATAAAATATAAGATATGAAATATAAAAATCTAAAATATTATAAATGTATGTCTAGATTACAGATATATAGATAGAAAGGTAGGTAGGTAGGTAGGTAGGTAGATAGATAGATAGATAGATAGATAGATAGATAGATAGAACAATAGATGATAGATAGATAGATAGATAGATAGATAGATAGATAATCTAGACATACTTTTATAATATTTTAGATTTTATATTTCATATCTTATATTTTTATCCTGTGGAGGAGTGTGTGTGTGTATGTGTATATATGTAATGCACATGGCCAACTGAACTATTGCAGATACCAAGATAGAAAGAATAGTGGTGCGTCAACATGGGCTTAATGCTTGCCTTGTTTGCAGATGGGATCGTTGTTTGTGTTATGTCCTGGGCATGGGCGTAAGAATGGAGACGAGACACCGGACTGTGACTTCAACTCTTTATTAAACAAGAAAGATTGGAGCGCCAAACCTGGGCAGCAGTAGCTCTTTTATAGAGCTTGCTGCCGTTAAACAACCAATGAACTGAGTCCATCGCTTCCACAAGCGTCCAATCAGGGGCTTCCATTAACAGCCAATCAGACTGGCTAAAACTGACCAATCATGACTCGCTATTCTCAGGCCAATGAGAATTGCAGGATTACAAGCCTGTTGTAAGACGAAGCTTTTTCGATTGTATCGCTGCAATGGTTTAATCCATAACAGTTTGGAGTGCTGTCCAGATGCATCATGGATGCAGCACAAATTGTCAGTATATTCTTTCAAGATTAGAAATTGAATGCCAGAAACAAGGGGTGATTGCACTCAAGAGCTGTATAATGCCCCCAAAACCATAATCAAACCCTAGGGAGAGCAGCTGCCCAAAGGGACCATTCGTTATGAGAAAAAGGGTTTTGTTTTTTTTTTTAAATGCATAAATCCCTTGGGAAGCCTCACATTTTCAATTTTCAGATGCTGCTTTGCAACAAGTCTGGGAACAGCCTTGAATAATTCAGAGATGGGATTGCACATACACTTTGTCCTCCTGATGGCATCTAATTTCCTAAAAATGTCAGAGGATGGAGAATATTGGCAAATGACATGCAAAAACAGGAGGTTGTGCAAATGTTCACACAGGCAAAGTATTTTGAGGAGGAAAGTGCAGTAGTTATTTAGTTTACACATGGGAGTTGTCAGTTTTTCTCAGATTTCATTGCTTTTGTTTTGAGGGTCTCCTTGCTGCTTTTATGGCCTTATTACCTTCTCAGAGTCTTTCATCATCTGGAGGAAAATGCCAGATACTGGCAGGTTCTTCTAAACAAATGGCACACCTACTATAGAAGCCAGATTTGTAACTGACAGCCACGTTGTTGGCAGACACAAATCTCCAAGTATTTAACATACAAAACCCAAGGAAATCAGAAGTGACTCTCCAAATGATCGACTTGCATAAGCAACATAAAATTAATAAAGCTGCAGTTCATCGGATCAGATTCAACTCCTGGAACGGCTTGTCTTCAGATTATGGGTGCCCATCACTGGAGGCTTTCAAAAAGAGACTGGACAGCCATTTGTCTGAAAGGGTATAGACTCTCCTGTTCAAGCAGAGGGTTGGAATAGATGACCTCTAAGATCCCTTCCAACTCTTTGGAAGAGTTGCTTTGGCACTTTGGCCATTCCAACTTTCTTTCTACAGATAATAGCTACACACTGGTACACTTCCTTGATAATTTGACTGATCTTTTATTTCTTTTACATGCTCTTATTAATTCACAGTTCAACTGAATATGCTCTGTGAATCCATACTTCACTGTTTTTCTGGAATGCTGTGTGACTATAATGAATGGCTTATTTTTTTAGATGTTCCAGAATCACCTTCACTCCCTTTCACTTGAGGAGTTCTACCCTTGGAATCTTGCTAAGGTTATCACAATTAACTCTCTTGAAATCTAGAGTACAACAAGACTATGCTCCAAGTTCCCTTTCCGTAGTATCTAGAACTCCAACATACTGTAGTTCTGTCATTTTCTTCCAAAGTTTCCTCTCTTCCCTACTGGTTAGGATTGGAACTAGGTGGGCCTTGATTTTTTTTTTATCTTGTTAGAAAACAAATCAGTCAACAAGATCACTGACAATTTGGGGAGATCTTATAGACTTGGTCAAGTTTGCTTTCCCAGGAGATCCTGGAAATTGGTGTCACATGATTATGACCTCTATCCTTTCTGGAAGTTCAGTAATTTCACCAAAGAGGGCATTGTCCAGATCTTTATCCTAGTCCTCTTCTGGAGGGCTATGGGGCTCTCATAGTTAGCAACACCTTTGCTGCTAATGGAACCCATCAGTTATTGTCCATATTGTCTGCAACGAGCATCAGTGCTGCCCAGGTTCCTTTTAGCACCTTCCTGCGATACACAGGATTCCCTGCAGAGACAAATCTATTGTTAAACTTTTAAACTGTGGGATAAATGTGGCCATAAAGCCCTTCTGGCAAATGTGTGCCACGGATACTAACATAAATAATGACTGAAAAAAAGAGAAAGGAAAGGAAGCAGTTTTTTAAAAGCTGTTCGTGTTCTGAAGGAATATGATATTGTGTGGTTTTTTTAAAGCAATTTGTAAACTGCAGATAGCAGCCAATTCTGTGCCCGCCTCCACTTGTTTCTACAGATACAAGGCCAGCTTTGCATGTATGTTAAAAGAAAGGCAGAGAAAGAAAGAAAAAGATAAAATAACCCTAAAGCATCCTGTCTACTACATTCACTTTAAAAATAAAATCCATTCATTTATAAATGCTGGCTTTTTTCCCAGTCTCTGTAGAAAAGCTTTTCTATATTAAACGCTATAATGAATTAAATTAACCATAATGATTTCTTTGTGAATGGAAACCCCCTTTCCCGTGTGACATGGTTTTGATCATTTTCTCCAACTATGACTCTCCATCAAGCTGAAGATTGGGTTTGTTTGGCTATTTGCACAACAAAATGCAATTACACATTCACTTTTGTGTTCTTAAAATAAAATCCAGCATTGTCCTGTCTCTGTGCTGTACTGTCATTGTGAGCAGACGGACAGGAGGCCAACGCAGCAATGGGCTCCATGTTGGAACAGTTTTAGCCCTGGCCCATCAAGAAGTGCTGAGGGTGGGAACTGTGGAGGGTCAAGGAGCAGACCAGACACGGAGCAATGGATGGAAACTGTTCAAGGGGAGATTCAACCTGGAAATAAGAAGAAATATTCTGACAGTGAGAACAATCAACCAATGGAACAGAAGTTGCCTTCAGAAGTTGTCGGAGCTTCATCACTGGAGGTTTTCAAGAAGAGATTGGACTGCCATTTGTCAGAAATGATGTAGGGTCTCTTGCTTGGGTGGAGGGTTGGACAAGATGGCCTACAAGGTCTCTTCCAGTTGTGTTATTCTGTCTGAACTATTGAGATTGGTTATAATAACAGATGTTTGCAAGTGTGATTGTGTTGTACCCCTCATCCTCATTCTTATAGTTTCTTGAACTAGGGAGGCATCTACCTGAGCTGCTCTACTCAGACTTCAAAAATGCTTTAGCCCTTTTTGCCTAGTCAATGGATCTTACCTCTCTCCAGAAAGATCATCTTCCATGTTTGCTATCAGAATTTAGCCTTCCCCGCCACTTCCGCTGCAGTCCAAATCCTTCTTGTAGTGCTCGTGCATGTGGATAGGTGGAGAAGGAAGCTCATGACCACAAAACTATCCTGGGAGCAGCAAACAAAGTTGAGGATCTGTTTCCCTGCTGGAGAAGGCAAGATGGCCTTCAGCTTGCCTTCAGAAATTGTGGGAACTTCATCACTGGAAGCTTTCAAGAAGAGACTGGACTGCCAACTGTCAGAAATGGTGTGGGATCTCCCACTTGGGGGGCGGTTGGACTAGATGACCTCCAAGGTCCCTTCCAACTCTGTTATTCTATTTTATTCCAGCCTGCCCTGAAACTGGCAGCATTAGTTGGATTGCTACCGGACAGTGACCTTAATGCCAGTCAAAGGGATATTGTACAAATCAGTTTCCATCACTTCTAGAGTCTGCATTGCATTATCATCCCAAATCAGCATTCAGCCTCTGGAAATGACTAGGGTCCTTGTCACTGATGCAGCTCAGTGGTGCTGATAAACCTGCCTACCTTTTGCACCAGTCTGGCAGCCGGACTCGGTGAGGCATGGCCAGGAGGACCAGGGCAGTTAGCAAAGCATGAGCAAACTCGGGGATGAAAGAAGGAAACCAATAGCTGCTTTGCCTCAACCATTGCTGGGCCCAGGTGGAAAATTCCTATAGAAACCATTAGAGCTAAAACCAGAAGAGTCTTATTGGTTTCTACTGGTCCAATTCTCTACTGGTTTTCATATGGACAATGGGATAATACCAGTAGAAGACCAGTGTAGCTACTCACACTGGAACCAGTACAAACCAGTAGAAACCAGTTGGAATTTTTACAATAGCCAGTAGAAGACTAGTGTAGCTATCATACTGGAACCAGTACAAACCAGTAGAAACCAGTTGGAACTTTTACAATAACCAGTAGCTACTCACACTGGAACCAGTAGAAACCAGTTGGAATTTTTACAATAACCAGTAGAAGACTAGTGTAGCTACTCACACTGGAGCAGTTTCAGAGTTTTGGATGCTTCCATCGCTAGACTGTTAGAATGCACATCGGCAGGACATTGTATATAGGAAAAGTAGATTTGGAATGATATGCTACCAGAAGTCCAGCAGGTGTACCAACCAAGTCTTGGTCGAATGAGACATACTGAAAAAACCATTGGAGGCTTACGTACAACACGTTCCAAAAAAAATCACACAAACTCATGCTATATAAATTACGAAAAGATTTATTTTTTACATGTTCAATATCTGTGACTTCAAATGATGAACTTTTAATACAGATACAGTAGGTGGATCATAAATCAACTCCGTTGCTTGGCACCACGAAGAATATTACTTCAGTGAGCAGACCAATATGTATGCAGCGTTAACGGGGTGCATCTTTGCCAGTTCAAAATTCTTACTTTACATCCATCAAATAATTTTTCTACGTTCTATGACATAGTAAATACCAATATACACTCTTTGTGTTGTTTGGCAAGTGATAATCTGTGAGGTAGCATTAAAACAATCAAATAATTCTTTGGTTTACAATGAGAGAGATGACATGGCAAGAAATATACATGTATAATACAGTGTACATAGAAAGACATAAGAAAAAGCTAGGTAACAGTAAAAACAAAGAACACCATGATGCCATAAATACAGTCCACATTTGAATTATCAAATGGTCATGAATACTCTATCTACATTTTAGGTGACTGGTTTTATAATACATAGTGCACTCAACTACTTTCCCTATCGACAACATACCAATAGTAAACAGTTTTTTCTCGACATCATGGGGACATCATGTGCTACAGATTACATGATTGTTCTACTCGTATACATTATATAAATGTTCATCAAAATGGAGGCAGCTGCTGTAATCATAGATGAAGAGTAATAACAGAAATTGATGGCACAGAAGAAACTTGTTTGAAATAATATATGGCAATGGTGTTTGGCAAGAAATAAATATTTATGGTATGTGGGTGTACAATAAACCATGCTGTTTGCTGGCATCATGGATCACAGTATGAATAATATGATATAAAAAACAAGAACAAAAAAATTGCTAGAATTGAATTGGCTGTGTCCTGAGAGAACAATTGCATCCCAACACTTGACAAATGGAGGTAGAAGGTATACAGGATGACCTAAGACCACCTGGCACTGCACAATACAGGTGGAAATGAAAACATGACATGGGTAGACATGGTCAAGTTGGACTGTGGTAGATGGCACATCTATTAGTTGTCTAATTAGGTATTAATTGGATGGATGGATGGAGTGGGGGTGGGGGATAGGTAGATAGGTAGATAGACAGACAGAGACTAGAATTGTCTATCTTCATCACCCTCGACAGTCTCTATCAAATTTCCATGCAGGAGAGGGGGGAGGGGAGGGGAAAAGGCCCCTTGAGACTTATCTGGTCTGTTTCCCTGCCAGCTTTATTCAGTAAGGGTCAGAGTGGGACATAGAGGCTGGAAAGAAGCCCAGAGATGACAGAGCCAATCCTGCTGTCCTTCCCACAAGCTGTGAATGTGATGAAGAGTTGAAGAACAACCAAGCTGCCACAACCAGACACTCACAGTTTTTTGCTTGCAGATCCTCTCTTCTGTCACTGACCCCTGGTCCTTTCTCATCATTTAAAGAAGCCATCAAGAAATTCATTTCTATGAATAGTATAAGGGGGAGATTTAATTTTTTGGGATGAATATTTAAAACATGAATAAAGTTGGTGAACTAATGGCTGAACACGTTTTTCTTAATTTTATAATTTATCTTAAATTTCATCTTTGAGCAAAATAAATATTTAATGTTGACTTTTTGCACTTAATATTTTCCACAAAAGCAAGAAATAGTTGTCAATGGAAGAACCAGCATTTGCCAAAATAAAAATTTATTTTGAATGTTGCAAAAATATTTATTTTGAATGTTGCAAAAAAAAGTTATATGCTGATCGCAATATATAAATTGGTACTGTTATTTTTAACAGACAACCAAATAGTTCTATGGCCAGAGATTATTTTTTTAAACAAACTTTATTAATTTTACAGACACAAACATACAAAACACAAAACATAAACAAAACTAAAAGATCTTTTCTGAAGGTTGTCTGATCCCGGGTTGAAACTCTTCACACAGACACAAATTCAAACATCATATTCACTTTATCTATCCTTCCATATCTTATTATCATTTTCTTTATATATATATATATATAAACCATTTTTATCAATTTTATAAAAACAATAATCAAGGCATATCAGCTTATAAATTCTTTTCTAAGAAAAAATAATAAAAGAAAAAAAAACCAATAGAACATAACAATTCCAAATTATAGTATCAGTACTTTATCTATTTAACTTCATATCTTATCCCAGCTTCTCCTTTTCATCCAAATTATTTCTTGTTAATTAAAATTTTATTGCCTTTTATCAATATACAAAATCCAAAAAAACATAACAAAACTTTTATATATCCTTCCATATCTTATTATCATTTTCAATAACATTCTTTGTCTGTTCTATTTCCAACTATCCATTCATCTTTTTTCTTTTACTATACTTCTCCTATACACCAATTGGAGTAACGTCTATAACTCATTACCCTAATTTAAAAGTACTTCATATAACAATTTTTCTTGGGATTCTGTTTAAAAGATTCTGAAATTACACAATGAATTTTATACTCTAAATACACATATAAAAACACAATCTTATTTACCCTCCAGAATCCCTCTTTTATCCTAAATTAATTTCACCCATTGTCTCTGAATAAACTTTTTTTCTTTAGATCTTGCTTCCCCCCATTGAGGCTTCTCCTCCCCCCCTTTCTCTCTTGCTTATTCTTCTCCTTGCCCTTTTTACCCCTTTGTCTCTCCTCCTCCCTTTTCTTACTCCCTTTCCTTTGCTTTCTAACCTTGCCTCTACCTTTCCGCTCATTTTTCTCTTTTTTGGTTGTTTTTATAATTCTTAAAATCCCCTTTTTCTTATTCTTCTCCTCCTCCTCCCCGGAAAGAACCCATTGTTCATCAAATATGGCTTCTTCTTCCTCTTCTTCTTTATCCCAGTCCTTCTGCTGCGTAATCAACTTTTCATAAGTACATACCGCCATTTCTAAAAATTGAAACAAAGTGCCCAAAGTATCTTCCTTTTTATATTTTTGATATTCAGTCTTTAGTTCATCCACAAACGATGCCATCATGAAAAGAAAAACTTTTCCCAAAACAACCACAAGTATTTTTAATCAAAAATAATTCAAAAAAAATTCCAAAAATTAATACTTTTCTTCCTTCTTCTCTTTCTCTTTCTGGGGTTAATGTTGAATCAAAGAGGTCCAATTACCATATACCTTTCTTTGGGATTCTAGGCAATCTCCTCCTTTTTCAGCTTCTGCTCCAATTTTTTTTTCCTCTCCCTTCCCACTTGCAACATCAATTTTAAATACTCAGAAATCCATACCTCTTATAAGGGATTTCCAATTTCTTAAGTCTTTCAATGTCCAGGAACCCTTTTGTCCCTTAGCTTCAACTTTCAGAATAATTCACCTTCAATGTCCAAACATATTTCATATCTGCTGTTTCCATGGGGTGGGAGAGTGAAGAAAAAGGGGTTTTCCAGGACGCGGAGGGGGTCTGCGACACCCCCAACCCCCTGTTTGGCTCCTCTCTCTCTTCGGCTGTCCCTACAGGGCAGCCATATCCCTCTGACCCATCTGGATCGGGGGTACCTTGGCGGCCAGCACAGCAGGAATCGCAAGCGGTCGCGAATTCCTGCTGCCCCGAAGCCACGCGAAACCGGAAGCAGCCAGAGATTATCTTAATAAACATAATTTTCATTTTTGCTTTCCAGTTCTGATTAGTCTGAGTAGCCTATTTTGTCTTGAAAATCTAACTGGTCAGTCCAATCAGCTTCACTCCCTCAATTTCCTTCTTCATAGAAAGTAGCACCTCAAAGAATTCACATTTAACCAAGAATTAACAAAGTGAAAGTGCTTTATACTCTAAAAACCTCTACTGTTGATTTTTCTTAATATGAAGATTGAAATTGTCCTTTGAAATATAGATATTTTTCAGTCTTGCTGGAGTGATAAGGTAATTATGCTTACAAGGGTAGAAGAAACCAGCTTCAATTCTTTCCAGGCCCCGTGGCTTCAGGTGCTTAGGAGAGACTGCACTTGGTTCCAATTTCCCTCCATGAAATCTGCATGAGATTAAAAATGGATTATGCCATACAGAAGAGAATCAAGACAAAGAAGAACGTTTTTGTTGTGTATGTACCATAGTTAATAAAGTATGAACTTGAGGTAAAGTGCAGGGTTCTGGCCCTGCACTTCTGATTGGCTGTTAGCAGCCAGATAGGATTGGTTAGTTCTTAGGAATCCGAATGGCCCTTAACAGAGGATTCTTATTGGTTAAAAGAGCTAGCGTTCATAGCTCGCTATTGGACAACTCTCACAAGGGTTGCCTTTTTAAGGCAGAGTTCACTGTTGTTGTCCAGAGAAGTCACTATGCAATAAAGAGCTGAAAGTTCACATTCAGAGGCTGTCTCCATTTACTCCGACCCATGTCCAAGTACTTAACACTGGCGACGAAGGTGGGATGTGGAGACATCTGAACCTAAGAAGCCAAGAAGTAAAACCAAGCACGTGATAAGACGACGCCAACAACGGAACCATGTCCGGCGGCATCGTACCACCTGCTCCGTTCGATCCAAACCAAGAGGATTGGGAATCCTACATGGATCGCTTCCAAATGTTTCTCGAGACGAATAACTTGAAGGACGCTACACCAGCAAAGAAGCGGGCACTGTTCCTGATGCATTGCGGCCCAGCTGTATTTAAGATGGCTAAAGCACTCGCCAAACCTCGAGAAGTGAAAGCCATGAGCTGGGACGACCTCGAACCCATCCTGAGAGACCATTACGCGCCAACCGTGCCTACACTCATGAGACGCCACGAGTTTTATCAGAGAAACCAACGAAAAGGAGAGAGCGTGGCCGATTTCGTGGTGGACCTCCGAAATTTAGGGGGCCTCTGCGGGTTTGTTAAGCCTGGTTTCCCCAACCAGGGTTAGGGAGACAAGCTAAACAGAATGTGCAGCGTTAGTCAGATAGGCACACAGATAAATGAGTGAGCTAAGCTTGTATGTTTATTAACATACAGTAAAAATAACAGATACGCTTGTGCTATCAAAAATATAGTTTATTCCATTATGAGTTCATAGCATAGTCAAAATAGTCATGTATCATTTAGTCAGTCCATTCAGGGATATTCAGTTAGCAAAGTCCGTTTAGAATATCCTATGTCAGTTCACTTACAAGTCAGTCCTTTGTTTTCTCTCCCGTTCGAGCAATGCAGTCTTGAGTCCTTGCAGTAATCAGGGATCATCAAAGCCAGAGAGAGAGCAAGCTACAGTCTTGCCTCTTTTAAAGTGCTTTCACAACCACTCCCTTAATTACTATCCCACAGTTAAAGTTGCAGACACTTTAACATACAAACTATGATTACTTAGTTATTATTTTACCTAAACCAGTTAGGGTTAACAATGTTATCCCTAACATTCTCCCCTTTTAGGTTCAATAATAATATAACTATTTACATCTTTAAATCATATTTCTAACAACTCTCTTTAAACTTAGTTACTCCTTGAGCTTTTGTAAATTGGTCTGCAATGTTTTCTTCCGTCATGCAGTATTCCAATTTAATTAGCCCATTCTTTACAGATTCTCTAACATTTAAGTATCTTAAATCAGTATGCTTTGATCTAGTTTTTATAGCAATACTAGTAGCTAACTTTATAGCTGCCTGGTTGTCCTCGTACACAATAATGGAACCTTTTACAGTTATACCCATGTCTAATAATAACTGTTTGTACAAAATCAAATCAGTGCATAGTAATGACAGACATGAAAATTCCGCTTCCATCGTGGACAAGCTGATATGCTGTTGTCTGATTGACCTCCACCCTATTAATGTCTTACCAAATAATATAGCCATCTCAGATGTTGATTTTCTTGTGTTTATATCAGTTGCAAAGCTTGCATCTGCATAGGCACTAAGACTCAAATCACCCTTTGGTTCTATATACAATGCATGGTTCATTGTTCCTTTAAGATATCTTAAAATTCTCTTTAATGATTGCCAATGACATTGATGTGGATCTGAATTAAAACGAGCCAGCTGATTTACACTATAAGCTATATCAGGCCTAGACCAATTGCTTATATATGATAAGCTGCCAATCAAAGATTGATATATGGACTTATCAAATTTGGGACTTTGATCATCAGTTTGGCAAATTTCCTGACTCATTGGAGTCTTTGCCGGTTTACAAAGTTCCATTTTAAACATTTTAATTAATTGGCAAATTTTATCTTCTTGAGATATCTTAAAACCATTTTTTGTTTTGTTAATTGTCAATCCTAGATACTTTTTAATTTCACCTAAATGCTTTAATTTTATCTTTTTGGCTAATAATGATATAATCTCATTAGCTTCATTATTAGTCTTAGTTATCAAAGCAATATCATCTGTAAATAATAACAATAATGACACCGTTCCATTATTTTCTCTTTTAAATACACATGGATCTGCTAAACCAGATTTAAAACCTATATTGTTTAATTCTTTCACAATATATTGGTTCCACTCAAACCCAGATTGTTTCAACCCGTAAAGACTCTTTTTGAGTTTCCAACAATCATTACTATTTACTTTATTGTCTTTTATACCTACTGGTTTTCTTAAATATATAGTGTGCTGCAATGGTACATGCAGATAAGCAGTTTCTACATCTAAATGATTGATGATATAGTTTTTCTTAGCTGCCCACACTAATGCTGCTCTTAAAGATGTTGCTTTAAGACTTGGTGCAAAAATTTCATCGTAATCAGATGCAGTTTGATTAAATCCTTGAGCTACTAACCTAGCCTTATGGGTAACAGTCCCATCATTTCCAGTTTTTACTTTAAATATCCATTTGCACCCAATGGATTTTTCTCCTGGAGGTAATTTAGCATCTTCATAAACTTTCATTACCTTTAATGAATTTAGTTCCTTTTCCATTGCCTTTTGCCAATTCTCCTGATCCTTAGCAGGATACATCCTAAATTCATCTACACTAGTTGGAACTTTAGTTACTTGGCAAACTATACTTGCTTGATACCTATCAGGTGGTCTAGTTACACGTGTAGTACGTCTAGGTATTACAGGACATACAGGTGGACTTTCATTTATTAACTCTTCTTGATTATCTAACTCTTCCTGATCAACTGTTTCCTCTTGTTCTGGTCCTATTTGCTCTTCATGAACTTCTTCTTTAATTGGACTCTTCTTATAACTATTCTGTTCTTTCTGCCTTTTGTAGGGTTCAATAATTACTTCATTATTTAAATCTTGCTCTAATCTATTCCATCCTACATGTTCTAGGAATTTAGCACTAGCACTGGTGTAAACTCTAGATGTACCTGGTTCCCAGAATCTATAAGATCTATGATTAGATGTATATCCTACAAAATATAATCTTTTAGCTCTATGCTGTCCTTTGTGTCTAAGTTGTGAAGGGATATGCACCCATGCTGGTGCTCCAAATGTGTGCATGTAACTTAAATCAGGTTTTGTACCATGCCACAATGTGAATGGTAATTCACCTGTTGTTGAATTAACAACATTATTTAATATATGATTACCACACATTATTGCTTCTCCCCATAAATTGTAAGGTAATCCTGAATCAGACATCATAGTTCGTGCCATTGATTGCAATGTTTGGCCTCTTCTCTCTATAAAGGCATTATATTGTGGCCTATATGGTGCAGACATTTTATGTTGAATACCTAACATTCTTAGTCTGTTCTGGAATTTATTATTTGTAAATTCTGTACCATTATCTGTTATAAGAGTTACTAATTTCTTTTTAGTTTTCCTTTCAGCAAATTTTATCCAATTAAAGAGATTTTGATACGTTTCAGTTTTGCTTTTCATTAAATAGCAAAACCCATATCTAGAATAGTGGTCCATTATACTTAATATGTAATGAGCTCCTCCTACACTTGGTTTTTTCGGACCTATTAAATCTGCAAATACTACCTCTAAAGGCTCTTTGGTAGTAAATCCATCAACTCTATTAGCCGGTGTGACCCTGCTCTTACTTTGATTACAGGCATTACATTGCAAATACTTATTACAAGGTTTCAAACTTATTCCCTTAGATAATTCAACAGTTTTCTGAAGCATTTTAAAATTTAAATGCCCTAGCCTTCGATGTAACAAGTGAATACATTCATCATGAGGTTTCTTATTTTCATAAACTGTGTTAGCCACTTTTAAACCATTATCATTTAACACATATAATTCACCTCTTAAAGATGCAGTAATTTTCTTATCTTCTTTTTCAATTATGCAGTTATCTCCTTTAAATGTAACTACATATCCTAGTTTAACCAAAATTCTAACTGAAATTAAATTAAACTTAAGTTGTGGTACATATAACATTTTTACATTCTCTTTTATAAAAGAACAATATGCTATACCTTGACCTTTAGCTTTCAGTTTCCAGCCATTCGCTAACGATATCTGCTGTGTACTCTTGGACATTTTAATAAAAATTTTGTTATCATTTGTTATACAATGGGATGCTCCACTGTCAACCACCCATAAATTATTTTTTACAGCTCCGTTAGTATACATGGCTAACTCTAAATTTTTATTTATCTTTTGATGACTTTTAGTATTCTGGCCAGCATTCTGGCATTTTGCCTTTTTACAAAATCTTGCCAAATGTCCTCTTCCTCCACAATTAAAGCACTTTTTAATTGCATATGCAGTAGGAGATTCATTATCTTCTTTTTGAGGTTGCTGCCTCCTTAACTCATCTCTTTCAAGCCTTCTTCTGGCCTCTTCAATCAATCTGCCAGTTATATCAGTTAAAGTTAGGCTTTCCTTTGGCAAAATTTCAAGGGAAGTTACGTAGTTATCATAACTTTCATCAAGGGAATATAGAATTATGTAGACTTGGTGTAGTTCAGAGAAAATAAGCTCTTCCTCGTGCAGTTCTTGAAAAATGCTTTGCATAGTTTTCAAATGATTCAGCATATCACCATTTGTTTGGAGATGTGTACTGAAAAGCTTCCGTGTTAGATTTATGTGAGCACCAACATTATCTCGAACATAAATCCTCTTCAGCTTCTGCCAACACCCAACAGCCGTTTTCTCTCCATGGATATAAACAAGCTGTTGATCAGTTAAGGTTAAAGCAATTATGCAAATAGCTTGTTGATTTTTATGCATAAATTCTTCTATCTTTATTCTATCTTCATCATCCTCTTGATCCCATTCTTCTACGTTTGGTGGATTTTCAATTATGTTCCACAAACCTTCTCTTCGTAGAAGCAGATTACATTTCATAGACCATGATACATAGTTTGTTCCATCCAACTTGGATATAAGGGACAAACTTTGTAAATTGACTTGTGCCATGTTTTCTTATATGGATATAAAACTATAATTAATAAAACACAGCTGTCTGTTTACTGTAATGTATAACAACACAAACTCTCACTTTTACATAAATCTGTTTTACCCTAGTTAAACTGACTTTGCAGCCTCTGGGCCCATAACCAGTGTTAAGCTTGGTTTCCCCAACCAGGGTTAGGGAGACAAGCTAAACAGAATGTGCAGCGTTAGTCAGATAGGCACACAGATAAATGAGTGAGCTAAGCTTGTATGTTTATTAACATACAGTAAAAATAACAGATACGCTTGTGCTATTAAAAATATAGTTTATTCCATTATGAGTTCATAGCATAGTCAAAATAACAGTCCAATAGTCATGTATCATTTAGTCAGTCCATTCAGGGATATTCACTTAGCAAAGTCCGTTTAGAATATCCTATGTCAGTTCACTTACAAGTCAGTCCTTTGTTTTCTCTCCCGTTTGAGCAATGCAGTCTTGAGTCCTTGCAGTAATCAGGGATCATCAAAGCCAGAGAGAGAGCAAGCTACAGTCTTGCCTCTTTTAAAGTGCTTTCACAACCACTCCCTTAATTACTATCCCACAGTTAAAGTTGCAGACACTTTAACATACAAACTATGATTACTTAGTTATTATTTTACCTAAACCAGTTAGGGTAAACAATGTTATCCCTAACAGGGTTCACCAATTTAGAAGAAGCACTAAGAGATCGAGTAATTCTGGGATTAGATGCGCTAGGCGTGCAAAGCAAGCTGATGGTGAAAGGCGACATCAGCCTTGCTGACGCCATCGCCAAAGCCACGGCTGCGGAGGTGACCAAAAAGTCGGCTGTACAATTACAGCGAAGCCGCACGCCAGCAATACCACCGACCGGCGAAATCTTACCCAACTCAGAAGGGCAGCTCTCAACAATGCACCACGAGGACCTCTCTTCGTTGTCAGACAGCGGCGAAGAAGGGGTCCATCGACTGCGGTCCGACCGGGACCCTTGCCCTAAGCCCTTACGCCCTTGTGCTAGCTGTGGAGCAAACCATGCCAGGGCCGAATGTAAATTCCGTGACACACTCTGCCATGAGTGCGGGAAATGAGGCCACATTAGCCGGGTCTCAAAAGGGGCCAACTATCGCCAATCGACAGGAAACCGTCCTGTAAGGCGAGAGCCAGTAAACCACTCCTACAGAAATCGAGCTTTGCAAAAAGAAGAGGCTCACCATACTATCACTATAGGTCACGCCTCAGTTTTGGACACTAAGAAAATTCGAGTCACGGTAGCCATCGAGAACCAGCCTTGCCACATGGAGGTCGACTCAGGATCGTCCCTCTCTATGGTGTCTTGGAAGACACTCAAGCAACTTATCCCCACAATCCAACGCCAAGACCTCCAATTTCAATGCCTCATCCTCAAGGACTACCAAGAAAATCGAATCCCCGTTGTCGGGTCCTGCCGAGTCCGAGTCTCCTTCAAAAAGCATAAAGCATACTTACCTCTAACGATCATCGATAGAGATAGGCCTAGTCTATTAGGCCTCCAATGGTTCGCGCCACTCGGCATCGAAGTGGCCAGCGTGAACCGAGTTGGTGGTTGTGAGTGGGAGGAAGACCTTATTTCTGAGTTCAGCGACGTCTTTGCGGACCGCTTAGGTGAGTATAAAGGGACCCCAATCTCATTTAGTCCAGATCAAAAAGTAGCCCCTATTCGCTTGAAGCCCCGTCGAGTTCCATTCTCTCTTAAAGCAAAGATCGACGAACAACTCGACAAGCTAATTGCTCAAGGGGTGTTGAAGCCCATCGATCACTCTCCATGGGAAACCCCTATTGTAACCCCCATTAAGCCAGACGGGTCAATCCGAATTTGTGGGGACTACCGGGCCACTTTAAACCACGCCCTACAGCAGAATGCGTATCCAGTTCCGGTGGTGCAGCACCTCCTTCATTCCTTGGGGGGCGGAAAGGTTTTCGCTAAATTAGATTTAGCTCAAGCTTATCAACAACTACCAGTGGATGAAAAGACGGCCCAAACCCAAACAATTGTAATGCACAGAGGTGCCTTTAAATGTACCCGATTGCAATTTGGGGTTAGTGTAGCCCCGGGGATATTCCAAAGCCTCATGGAAAGGTTGTTACAGGGAATCAAGGGCATGGTTCCATATTTTGATGACGTATTAATTGCAGCCCCTACCAAAAAAATCTTGCAGGATCGTTTGAAATGTATTCTTAAAAAATTCCAAGAGGCAGGACTTAAGGTGAAAAAAAATAAATGTCACTTATATACTGACAGTGTTGAGTTTCTAGGGTATCGGATTGATAGCCAGGGCATTCATCCTACCGAAAGTAAATTAAAGGCGATAAAAAACGCTCCCAGGCCACGAAACAAGGCCGATCTCCAGGCGTTCTTAGGCCTCATTAATTTCTATAATGTATTTTTACCGCACAAGGCGACTGTTGCTGAACCGTTACACCGGTTATCAGATAAAAAATCATTGTGGGTATGGGGTTACCGGGAAGAACAAGCGTTCCGGAATGTTAAAAAACTGCTCACATCTGACTCTGTATTTATGCAGTATAACGAGACTTTACCATTAGCTATAACCTGCGATGCATCGCCCTTCGGGGTGGGCGCCATTTTGAGTCATGTACTGCCTAATGGGAACGAAGCCCCTGTTGCATACTTTTCGAAGACTCTTTCACAAGCAGAGCGGAACTATGGACAAATTGATAAAGAAGCTCTCGCAATCGTTTCAGCTGTAAAGAAATTTCATGAATATGTGTATGGAAGGACATTTACCATTATAACTGACCACAAACCGTTGCTAGGGATAATAGCCGGGGACAAGCCAACCCCCTACATATTATCCCCTAGAATGACCTGATGGTCAGAATTCCTAGCTGCTTATAATTATCGCCTACAATATCGCCCGGGGAAAGCCATTCCCCATGCCAACGTATTAAGCCGAGCACTGCTTCCAGAGACTCTCGACGATCCGGCACCAATGGCAACCACGTTGCAGATCGAAACACTCAACTCGCTGCCTATGACCGCCCGAGACATCGCGAGAGAAACCAAACGAGACCACACCCTAGCTCAAGTCCTAGGCTGGGTAGAACGTGGATGGCCATTGGACCAAGTACCAGATGACTTCGCGCCATTCAAATCTTGACAAACTGAACTTTTTTCCCAAAAAGGCTGTATCATCTGGGGCGATAGAGTCGTTGTCCCAGAACGACTCCGGAAGACGCTGCTACAAATTCTGCACGAGGGCCACCCTGGCATCGTGCGGATGAAAGCGCTTGCACGAAGCTACGCATGGTGGCCGGGCATGGACTGGCAAATCGAGCAGTGGGTCAAAGCGTGTGCCAATTGCCAACAAGCCCGCAACGCCCCACCAAAAGCCATGCCTACTGAATGGGAGATGCCACGTGGACCATGGTCCAGAATCCACCTGGATTTCGTGGGGCCAACCAAAGGATATACCTTCCTGCTGACAGTCGACGCATACTCCAATTGGTTAGAAATTCATCGTATGATGGCTACAACTTCTGAGGCAGTGATCAAGATCCTAAATGGACTCTTTGCAACCCATGGATTGCCTGATGTCCTGGTGTCCGATAACGGGCCACAGTTTACGGCACTAATGTTCGAGCAGTACCTCGCTGACCGCGGCATCCACCATGCGCTCACCTCGCCTGTGCACCCTGCGACCAATGGCCGAGGGGAACGCATGGTCGAATTTGTTAAAAAGACTTTGCAAAAAATGGACTATGACAATATCGATGACAAGGTCAACCAAATTCTCTTTTTGCAACACATAACTCCACATAGCATCACCGGCAGAACTCCCGCCAAACTACTGATGGGACGAAGACTCCGTTCCCACCTCGACCGGTTGCACCCTGCTTACGAACCGGAAAAACCAATAGGATCCAGTGGCCGCTATCGCACCTTCCAGGTAGGAGACCACGTTTACGCACGAAACTTATCAGGCGATCCGTTATGGATAGAGGCAACGGTAGTACGAGTGACCGGCCCCAAATCCTACGTAGTGAAATGCTGTGACAATAGATTGTGGAAACGGCATATCGATCAATTACGGTCACGACTCACAACGGCCAGTCAACAACTCTCCCATGACCAAACCGAGGGGGGGAGAGGTACATAAGAACATGACGTTCCAGGAACCTGCTCGAAGGGAGCGACGAATCAAGTGAGACTCAGGAAATGGAGCAGGAAGGAGAATTGTTTGCACTGCAAGAAATTGCACCTGAGCAAGAAGCAGATCCACTGCCAAACAACAATCTACCTCAACAGGATTGCAATCAACCAGTCCAACGAAAATCTGAAAGACTTAAAAGACAACCGTCCTATTTAAAGGACCGTAATTAAGAAGCCAGGGGGAAGGGGTGTTGTGTATGTACCATAGTTAATAAAGTGTGAGCTTGAGGTAAAGTGCAGGGTTTTGGCCCTGCACTTCTGATTGGCTGTTAGCAGCCAGATAGGATTGGTTAGTTCTTAGGAATCCGAATGGCCCTTAACAGAGGATTCTTATTGGTTAAAAGAGCTAGCGTTCATAGCTCGCTATTGGACAACTCTCACAAGGGTTGCCTATATAAGGCAGAGTTCACTGTTGTTGTCCAGAGAAGTCACTATGCAATAAAGAGCTGAAAGTTCACATTCAGAGGCTGTCTCCATTTACTCCGACCCATGTCCAAGTACTTAACAGTTTTCTCCTGGGTTCTTGTTCGCGGTCGCGGAATGAAATGTCTGCAAGCAAACAGGCCAGTTCTGACAGCAGCAAGGACTTCGCTGCTCAACCTGAGCTACAGCTGAAATTCTCTCCTGTTGGAGTCTCCAAGGTGCTTTTAAAAAAGGTAAGTGGACTGTATTTTTCCTTGAGGAAGGAGAACAAAATGTTTCATTTCTTGTCCAAGAAATTTCATCAGTTGTAATGGCGAGGGAGGGGGGCAGAATGAAGGGATGGGTACTGAGACTGGATGGTGGGAGATGGAGGGATGGAAGAATAAACCCACAAGTGGCCTCAAGAGCTGTCAGGGAAGGTGCCCACAACCCTGGGAGTTCAGGAGGCCACTGGGGAGGGGGTATCCTCCATTCCCTCACCGTCCAGTCTCAATTGTCAGCACCGATCCTTCCATTCCCCCCCCCAAACTAATGAAGCTTTTTGGATGAGAAGCAAAATGTTTTAAAGCACCTTTGAGACAACTATGACCTGGATAACTGGGAATCTCCACAAACATTCTTTTATTGGAATCTGCTCTTTTCACATATCTCCCCAAAAGTATTATTTATTAAAAGCATTATTGATACCAGACATGCTAGAAAAGGATGCAGTATTGCAGAAAACCAGCAACTGCCAACATAAGCCTCGGTGAATGTATAGCCTACCAACAGGGGTGGGATTCTACCAGTTTGCACCTATTCTCTAGAACCGGTTGTTAACATTCTAAGCAGTTCGGAGAACCAGTTGTTAGAAGAAATTACTGGCCTAATCCTGTAAGGAAGGCAGGAAGGAAACATTCTGGTGTTGCTTACAGAAACTGCCTCTCTGTTAATCCTTATTACATTCTTGGCAGGACTAGACTTCCTGTCTCGAGAACGTCTCTGGAGTATTTTTTCCCCTCCTTTGCTGGGACTTTGCTTGTGTGGAGTGACCATTCAAAGTTACAATGGCACTGAAAAAAGTGGCTTATGACCATTTTTCACACTTACGACTGTAGCAGCATCCCCACAGTCATGAGAGGCCAGGTGAGGAGATGCGTGCCTCAATGTGAGTGATATTGAGTTGGCCACACCCAGCCAATAACATGACCACCAAGCCATGTTCACCCAGTCACATGACCACCAAGCCATGCCCACCAACTAAGCCACGCCCACAGAACCAGTTGTTAAAAAAATTGAATCCCGCACCTGCCTACCAGCCTAGTGGTTTAAATCTTACATCTCTTTTCTCTGTTGGGAACTTCCATGTACCAGTTGCAATTATTTTTCTCTGTGCAAAGAAGAGCCGACATCTGAACCTGGCCATTGCCAGAGATACATCTGGGTGTAGACTTCTTCTTCTGACCTTGCTCCTTGTAGCCCTCACACAGGTAGGGTGGATCCCATGTAGGAAGGAAATGCAAACTGGAGGTCTACAAGTGACAATCCTCAATCTTGTGACTTTCGGGTCTACTGCCATGCTACTTCAAAAGTGGAATATCACTCTGCAACTCCTTGCATAACAAATCTAGATTCACATAAAGACTTGCACAGGAGTTATCAAGCTCTTCCTAAAAGTCCATCTCTGGGTTGTGGGAAAGCAAAGCAGAATTATCCCCAGGGGCCCAATCTAGATTGTACTGACCCCATAAAGTTAAGAGATATGGGGATTTCAGTAAAGTGCAGAAGGACACAGAGCCTATAGTTATTTCTGTGTCTTTGTTGTAAGCAAAATTGCTAGAGTGCCCCCAAAGCTTTAATTTGGATGATTTATGAACTTTTTTTCATTCCGCTGAAGACCTCTGTGATTGCTGAGGCTGTGTCTGAGAATCAATTACTCCTTTCAAGGGGAAAAGGAGCAGCTAGGGGGAGGCAGGCCATCTTTTCTCTCTAATTGGGTGCTTTGCTTAACCCTCTCAAGTTGATATCTTCTCTGATGGAAAAGGGGAAATTTCCATTGGGAGGGTGGGTCTTTATGACAAAAGTATGAAATACTTTTCATAAGAAAGGAGCTAATTTCCAAGGTGTGTAAGCAAAACTGTCTTTCTTTTCCAGGCTATATTGCATGGGAAAGTTACATGGAGATGGCTGCAGCCTTGTCAGGTCAGACAAAAGCAAAGAGACAAAGAAGAGGAAGGAGGCAGCACCCCAAGGAGGGCTGTTAAAATGGATGAAGGAAAGGACAGAAAGAAAGCTAAGCTAAGGAAAGTGTGTGCATGTGTGTGCAAGTGTGTGTGTGTGCAAATGAGCCAAAGGGAAGGAGGGCAGCCTTTCACAGGCCCAGCCCGAGCTTTCTTCCATCAGTATCTTATTGCTTGAGTAGCAAACCAAGGCCAAGAACAAACAGACTCAGCCTTAATCACAACAAGATGGGGGAAGGGAGGGGGCTTCCTTAGTCCAGCACAAGGTTGTGTTCCCCCCTAGCCGGTGTTGTTCACCCTGTGTGCAATCTTTGGAATTGCAGCTTTTGTTAAATCAGCCAATACGTTTAGCAAGCTGTTCCACTGGATAATTGTCCTCACTGGTAGGAAGTTTCTTCTTAATTCCAGGTTGCTTCTCTCCTTGATTAGTTTCCATCCATTGTTTCTTGTCTGGACTTCAGATGCTTTCTTGATTTCTGATTATCCCTTTTCTTGCTTTTGCTGCTGGCTCTGAGTTCAACTTCCAGTAAGTACAAAATAGGTAGATAAATCCAGAAAAAAATGCACTGGATTGCATTTAACAGTCGCTTTCTTCTTTGCTATATGTTGTTACATGATGGATATTTGCCCCTTAGCTGGATTAGGTGGGAGGCAAATGAATGGAAGCATTTTGTTTAATTTGTCTGATTGCTTGCTTGTCACACAATATCATTTTTAAATATGGAGATAACAAAATCAAATTAGTAAATCACGCTCGGGGCATGCAAGGCTCAAGTTTCTGCTCAGCTGCTGTTATCTGGTCGCGAGATAGCAGGGAAGGAAAAGTGGGTCATGGACCACAAGCATCATTTGGCAGAATTAAATCTTGTCAAAGAAAAAAAAAAAGAACCCAGAGCAAGATGGAATTGTAGCTTGCTGTTTGATGTGCCCCCAAATCACGAGAAAGTGGCTGTAATAAGATTCTCTAGTTAAATCAATCACTTGATGCCACTGCCTCGTCAATGCACACCATGCTTGCTTGAGCATTGAGCATCACTGGAGTGGGGTGTTAGACTAGAAGACCTCTAAGATCCCTCCAGCCCTGTGGCACCCCACAAAGGAGCAACCATGGGCTGGACCTCTTGTTCCCCATTGACATTGTTTGGGACCAGTGTTGGAGGAAGGAAGTGAACCAGTAAAAAACTCTGCTGCCCACCTCCAGCTCCCTAAGTCAGCCCCAGAGGATACTAAAGTCAATGGAGAGAGGTTAAGGAGAGCAACGATAGATGCACCAGATCATCCATGAGTGCGACCAATGCCGTTTCAGTCCCATATCTGGACCTGAGAGATGACTGAAAGGGTCCAGATAATTCATTTCCTCCAGGAATCTCTGGCATTGTAGCACCACCACCTTCTCTTTTCACTTTTCCTAAAAATTGGGAGATGGGAGCTTGCACAAAAATTGTCCTGAATGGGACTTCCAGTTTGAGCTTCTTCAGCAACAGATCGAAGCCTCATCTCTGCGAGGCTTCAATCCATACTCACCTCTGGAGCACCCCGACCCAGCTGGTTTCAGGGCTAAGCCACCCCATAGAGGTGGTGAAGAAGGGGGAGACTGCCAGCAGGATTGAGGAGAGCTGCATCTCTCCTCCCCAGCTGGCCATTACTCCCTTTCCCAAAGGCGGTTGTAGCGGTGGTCAGAAATGGCCACCACAAAGAAGAACTCGACTGGAAAAGAATGTGCAGGAGGAAGATAAGAAGAGAAAGTTTTGGTTGACCGGGTCAAACAGCAAAAGCAACAAATAAGGTACCCTGGAATTCAAACTATTAAAAACAATAACATTGTTCCCTAAGAAGATTTTTAAGCTGCGAAGGAGAGAGAAAAGGGAAAAGATTTGGGGGTTTTTCCCCCTTTTCCTATACTGACAGCTAAGAGACTTAAGAAAGAAATTGGGGAAAAAATCCACTTTGACATCAAAAGGCATTTAATGCTGAAAATAAAAAGTCAAAGGGATAATAAAAATTTCTGGATAATTAAAAGCTTTTGAAAACAGGAATGGAGAGAAAAAGAATAAAAGGGCAGGATCTGGAAGGGAGAAGACTGCCTGGAATTAAAAAAGAACTTACAGCAAAATCTCAACAAGACTTCCAAAAGATGAAATATCGCAACAAAATCCCCAGGAAGAGAAAGTCAAAAAAAAGAAATAAGAAAAAATAATTTGGGACTATTTGGATTACTTGATGATTTCTGGATTCTTGGTTTTTGTTTTGAATGAAGAAAAACAATCAGGTGGTTGTTTAAAACTGTTTAAAATGGCCCCATTTTTAGAAGAACTGAAAATGAAACTTAAAAAGTCCAAAGAAGATGCACAAGAAGGGAGAGGTTCTTTTGGCTTCATATTTCAGTTTTTAGAAATGGAGATTTGGAATTATGAGAAACAACAAGAAATGCCTGCAGAACAAGAAAATTGCGACAAAGAAGAAGCCATCTTTAATGAACAAGTAATCTTAGATGGGGGGGGAAGAAAAGGGGGGAAAGAGAATGGAAAGTTTAAGATTGAGAAAAACAACTCCAAAAAAAAAAAATAGAGTGAAAAATAAGTATAAAATCAGAAAGCAACAGAAGAGGGAAATACAGAAGAGAGAATTAGAAGTATAGAGTCAAGTGGGTAAAAAGGGGAGGGAGAAGATGAGAGGGAAGAAAAAAAGGAAAAAAGTCATAAAGGACAGAAACAAAATATAGAGAAAGGGTCTATTTAGAGATAATGGGTGAAAATTTAATGGAAAAAGGGATTCTGCAAAGGTACATAAGATAGTATGGTTATATTAGAAACAGAAATAATTTTAGAAAATATGAAACAATGTATGATTAAAATGTCTGATAAAATAGCTATTGTAATTCAGTGGAATGCTTTTCAATAAATAAATGTAATAAAAGGTATATTTAATGATTTATAAAACATATGTGAAGAGAAATAAGGGAAAAATTAATTATGGAGATTATATGTGTTTTTAAGGAAGTATGATATTTAATTGAAAAGAAGTGTTAAAGATGTTAAGATTTTAATGATCATTAATGATAGAACTGAACTGGAATGGAATGAGGGTTTATAATTATATATATTTACAATCTTTTTTAAAAAAGAATATAGGGTTTATTATAAGAATGTACCAAGCAGAATTCGATTGGAAGTTATGTATTATGTATTATATTGAAGGTCATAACCTTAAGGTTTATATTGAAGTTTAACTAAGAGTTGAATGGATGTAATTAAAAGATATAAAGGTGTCATACTCCAATTAGTAACTACAGGATAAAATTTGTTTAATGAGAAAAGATAATATGAAATTGAAACAGAATAGACAAAAGTATAAATATAATGATTTGAATTGAGATGAGATAATCAAAATAAAATTGAGAAAATTAAAAGAGGGGAAAAACTATATAGAAAATGTAAAATAGTACAAGATATGGAATAGAATACAAAAAGGAGCATGAAATTGAGTTTTGTGTCTGTATAAAGAAGTTCAACCCGGGACCATGCTATTTTCAAAAAAGATGTTTTACCTGTATTTTGTGTGTGAAAACCCAAATAAAACCTTATTAAAAAATAATTGTCCTGAATGGTAGGATCCACCGTCATGCTGAAAAAGAAACCCCACTGGGATCACCATCTTCTCTTTGGAGTAACTGATAAAATGGAGCAAACAATAAACAAATATCAGGGAATCACAGAATCAGGGAGGAGAAGGAGACTACAGGCTCATAAACCAAAACTTAGGTAAAGGTAAAGGTTCCCCTCACACATACAGGCTAGTCATTTCTGGCTCTCGGATATGGTGCTGATCTCTGTTACAAAGCCAAAGAGCCAGCGTTATCTGAAGATGTCTCTGTGGTCATGTGGCTGGCATGACTAAATGCCAAAAGTGCACGGAACACTGTTCCCTTCCCATCAAAGGGGTCCCTATTTTTCTACTTGCATTTTTTACATGCTTTTGAACTGCTAGGTTAGCAGAAGCTGGGACAAGAAATGGGAGCTCACTCCATTATGCAGTGCTAGGGATTCGAACCGCTTCATCCATATCATGAATCCCAGAACCACCCCATTGGGCATCTGCTGAGCCTTCCAGGGAATTCATGCTAACCCAGGAGCAATTTGACTTTTCTGAGAACTGGAGGGCAGGAGAGGTCCCAAGCTCCACTGCGTACCAGTCTGTCCTTCAGTCATTAGAAGAATGGTTGCAGGAACTGGGTATGGCTTGTCTAGAGAAAAGGGGTCATGAGGACAGTATTCCAATATTTGAGGGGCTGCCACAAAGAAAAGCGGGGGAGGCGGGGTCAACCTATTTTTCAAAGCACCAGAAGGCAGGACAAGAAACAATGGATGGAAATTACTCAAGGAGAGAGGCAACCTGGAATTAAGGAGAAACTTCCTAACAGTGAGGACAATTCACCAGTGGAACAGAAGTTGCTCCAGAAGTCGTGGGTGCTCCATCACTGGAGGTTTTTAAGAAGAGATTGGACAGCCATTGAAATGGTATAGGGTCTCCTGCTTAACCAGAGAGCTGGAGTAGAAGACCTCCAAGATCCCTCCCAACTCTATTCTGATTCTGATTCGGCCCAATTTCTGCATCGATTGTGGATCTGCTCCATGAACCAGCAGAAGCTCAAGTCATAGACATCTGGGAGCTGGTCTCCTTCCTGAAATCTGAGGAAAGGGCAAGTGCAGAAATGTTCCTCTTGGTCTTTGTTTCCCCACACTCTCTTTAGTGATTTCCAGATGCCTCTGAATTCCCAGCTGTTGCCACAACAGAGTTTTTTATTTTATTTTAACCCTTTTTAAAAGAGCGTAAACTAGCTTAAAATAATGACCAAAATGGAACAATAAATCATCGAACACCTGACTGAGAGGCTGTGCTGAGAAATGAGAAGGTGAGAATGAAAAGGCTTATGCTATCAAGGAAGCTATGAAAGGGGCCCCAAAGCTGCTAATGTTTGGGTCCTTCCCACTTTCACTCAGCTCCCTACAGATCAGCATTTGCAGCTCAGTTCACGTCTATGCGTGGAAAGATAAAAAGGCAGATTGGAAAGAATTTGGGCTACAAATGGTGACATTAAGAAGGAGGAAGAGCCTTAAGGGTGCAGAAGCCACACAGATGGTTGAAGCGATGAGGAGATTCCATCTGGAGCTTTAGGTCCAAGGATTTCAGATTCCAAATACATTCGGGCATAGGTTCAGGCAGTATATCCTGAAGCTCAGGGAAGATTTCTCAAAGCTTGAGGACCTGTCATTGCCATCATCCTTGGAGGAAGGGGCAAAGTGGACTGCCACAAAGTATCCATTCCTGCATGGTAAAGGATGGTGGTAGCATAGGGTCACTCTGGAAGAGTCTACGAAACTTGCCGCAGCCAACTGCCATGGTCAATTTGCTATGGGAAACTCGGAACAAGAGTTACACTAATATTGAAGAAATAGTGGAATAGAATAATTAAAGAAAGGATGCCAAAGGGGGGGGGGAGGGATGAAATGTGATTGACAAAATTTTTTTTAAAATATTTTAAATTATTCTAAATAATTAAATGGAATTGTTGAATTGTCCTACAGTGAATTGTCCCATGGTTGAGTTGGCTGCAGTGAGTTCTCTCATTCTGCCATGGAAGGAGCATCCAGGAGCATGGCCTGTTTAGGCCCTTCTGTGCTCAGTCAGGAATCAGGCGTGGCCAACATCAGGCCTGGAGTGTGGTAAGAGATGGGCCGCTAGGCTAACATCTGGCATTGGCAGGGCTAGAGGTGCGAAAGGCTCTGACTCTTATCTCAGGAAGAGGTATTCCATGGCACTTCTCCCACACTTTTTGCAACTATTCTCCTTGAATGTGTTGGGTTTAAATTAAATTAAAATAAATTTTCCAGAGTGTTGTGAATTAATAAAAGTGCTTGAATAAAGTTTGTTGAAACCTTAAAGCAAAGTGCAGGGTTCTGGCCCTGCACTTCTGATTGGCCAATAATAACGATATCGGATTGGTCCGTTCAGGAGAATCTGATTGGCTATTAACAAGCCCTTCTCATTGGTTAAAAAGAGCTAACGTTCCTGTGTTTTCATTGGCTAAATACCCAAGAGCTTGCCTATATAAAGGGGGCTGTTGTGGCCGGTTTTACAACTGTTGCAGCATGTTAAATAAAGAGTTGAAGTTCACTGTTCATCGACTCGTCTCCGCTTCTTGCGCCATGCACAGAACATAACACAGAGGAATATGGACATGGAGGAATTCTTGTAAGTGGCTGATTAAGTGTGAATGAGGCCAGAGTTTCAGGGACTGAATAAAGTACTTCTCCAACAATCTGTAGCATCTGATCAATTTCCACATAGCAATTAAATCCCAGTTCTGAGAAATCCCTTTCCTTCTTCTTGTGTCTGCAGACCAAGATGGGTCTGCAGCTGGTGGCTGAAGGATGGTAGGAAATGTTCATCAGGAAATAAATGAGCCCAACCATCTTGTAACAGTAAAGCAAACCCTAAAAGGTAAAGGTTTCCCCTGTCCAGTCGTGATGGACTCTAAGGGATGATGCTTACCTCCATTTCTTAGTGAACAGAGCCAGCATTGTCCAAAGACATTTCCATGGTCATGTGGCCAGTATGGCTAAAGCAGCAAGGCACACAGAACTTGGTTACCTTCCCATTAAAGAGGTACCTATTTATCTACTCACATTTGCATGCTTTCCAACAGCCAGGTGGGCAGGAGCTGGGGCAAATAACAGAAGCTCATACTGATGCACAAAACTTGGGTCTTGGACCCAAGCTGTCAGTTTTCCAGCTGGCAAACCCAACATCTTTAACCCTTGAGCTTCATGCCCCCCCCAAAGCAAACTCTACGGATATTATAATATACCCTGTAAACACACAAGGCTTTTTTACAAGGACAAGAGGGAGGGGCGGGGGGAGGGATTTGAAAAAAATCTGAAGGATGAGGTTTCCATAGCATGTGTGTGCACAGATGTGACAATCTGCCCAGGAAAACATGTCAGAGAGTGCCATAATTTCTGGGTGTGCTTATAATGCCCCTACCTCTCATCCTGGAACCTTTTCCTCCATGTGCCTTCCTGTGTAGGGTGTTCCAAACTAGCAGGCTCGTAATCCTGCAAACCTGATTGGCCATCAACAGCAGGTCGTGATTGGTCACTCCAGACTGATCCAATTGGCTAGTTAACGGGCTGCTGCGAACTGATCCGATTGGCTAGTTAACGTGCTGCCGCGATTGGACGCTCCAAGCGCGGCAAGCTTGAATCATTGTCATTGGACGCTTTGGCAGCAGCCAGCTCTATAAAAGGAGCTGCTGCTGCCAGGCTCATTGCTCTGTTCTGAAGTCACTAATAAAGAGTTGAAGTTACTATTCGATGTCTTGTCTCCGTTATTACGCCTCTCCTCCAAGATATTACATAGGGAATATGGATCCCCATTATGCCAGAGAGGAATTGCAGCTGCCCCTTTCCCAGAAAAAAAAATAGGTGCACTGCATGGGGAACAATGCAGATTTTCCTAGCCAGACCACAGTGGAGTTGTGCCATGCAAAGCAGTTGTGCCACTTGGGAATTCAGTTCAGAAACTCAACGACTGAGCTCAGTTTTTCAGCCTTTTCACCTTGAGAGCAGCAATTTTCTCCTCCAGAGGAAAGTATGACTCAACATTCAGGGCCAAAAGCGTATAATCACTTCTGAATGTACAACCTCATGATTTTTCCCCCCAGTTGCTGGAGCCTCACATCTCTCGGTTTCTCTCCCTTGAACCTGGCTGGAGATATTTAGATTATTGAAATAATATGACTAGGAAGGAATCTTATTATACCCCAAGGTGTTGCTGAAAACCTTTAATTGCCCTCTGACAAATTCTTTCTTTAGCTCTCTGAAGGTGAAATTCGGTTCCTTTTACTCTATTTGCCCCATCCATCTATTAAGTTTGGAGCATGGGTGCGAAGAATGGAAACGAGCCAGTGAACGGTGAACTTCAAACTCTTTATTTACATGGTGTGACAGCTCAAACTCAATGGCTGCTACAGCCTTCCTTATATAGGCAACTTATTAACTATTCAACCAATGAAAACCTTGGAGCGCTAGTTCAATTGACCAATGAGAACGGCTCGTTAATGGCCAATCAGATTCTCCTGAACGGACCAATCTGATCTCGCCATTTAACAACCAATCAGAAGTGCAGGGCCAGAACTTGACTTCAAGCTCAAGATAACTTTATTACACATTTATTCATACACATTTATTCATTCACAACACCATCCTTCCCACAATTTGGTGGGAAGCCCCTTTTGTTCTGTTCATGCTTGGCGGGGAGGGGGTGACTACCAGAAGTGGTATTCAGCAGGTTCTGACCAGCTCTGGAGAACAGTAGCAGAAATTTTGAGTAGTTTGAAGAACCAGCCAATCCCACCTCTGACTGTCCCCACCCCCATCTCTTCTCTGCCTCCCATCGAGTCCCACCTGATTGGCTGGGTCGTCTTTGATTGCCCTGCACAGGAGAACAGATCCGGAAAGCAGGTTAGTGGGGTGGGGAGAGAAGGGGGATTTTACAGTATCCTTCCCCTGCAATACTCACCAAGCCACACCCACCAAGCCACACCCACAGAACCGGTAGTAAAAAAATGTTGAATCCTACCACTGATGATAACCATGTTGGGCATCCTCATTATTCCTGGCCTAGAAAGCTGTAGTTCTCTCAACATATCTCCCACCATGTTATCTGACCATGTGCTCTCTTTTCTGGTGTGTCATGGCCCGGATGTTCTTTCCACATTCAGGTCTTACCTGCTCCTCCTTGGACCCTGTGCCTGGAACCTCCAATATGTGTCAAATGGCAGGGCCTCAGGAAGACCAATAGAAGGATGACTTCCAGCCAAATATCCCTGTTCCTTTGTTTTCTATGGACTTACGTGGACCCATCCAGGCATGTCTAGAGGGCTGGTGCCTTCAGGGGGTATCTGAGAAGTTCTCCATGGCAAAGTCACCGCAACTTCCTCCAAAGGCTTACGGCTCTGTCCTATACCAGGCTCTGTCATATTTTGGGAAGATACTGTACTGCTATTGTGCTTTTGTGCCTTTTTTGCCTGGTTTCTTTCTTTCTTTCTTTCTTTCTTTCTTTCTTTCTTTCTTTCTTTCTTTCTTTCTTTCTTTCTTTCTTTTTCTTTCTTTTGTTCCTTTTTTCCTTTTCTTTCTTTCTTTCTTTCTTTCTTTCTTTCTTTCTTTCTTTCTTTCTTTCCTTCCTTCCTTCCTTCCTTCCTTCCTTCCTTCCTTTTTTCTTTCTTTCTTTCTTTCTTTCTTTCTTTCTTTCTTTCTTTCTTTCTTTCTTTCTTTCTTTCCTTCTTCCTTCCTTCCTTCCTTCCTTCCTTCCTTCCTTCCTTCCTTCCTTCCTTCCTTTCTTTCTGGACAGTCTTCTGGGCTTCCTGAACTCTGCTTGAAGGAGAAATTGTCTTTTGACCAGGATGCATCCTGAACCAAGCAAAATGAAGCATCATGTCAAAGAGGCCATCTGACCACATAGTGAGGCTATTGAGCGGATTTGCTGATCTCGCTCTTTCCAAGCAGACCATCAGGAGTGAAACATGCTTTGCATGGTATTAGCATTTTCTTCTACAGCAAAGTTAATGATTCAAGATGGCAGAAGTCAAGAGTTTATTTTTGCTGATTCCCTGGATGTTCTCCAACAAATTTGGGCCAAGGAGAACATCAGCTTCAGTCTCTAATCTAGGTATACAAACATAGGAAAATTTAATATTGGGCTGATCATGATAAGGCCAAAGAGGATATAGTAGTGTGCAGTCCAGATGGCCCCAAAATCTGGTCTTCAGCCAACAGGCAAGAGAAATCATGTCATTTCTCTGAAAACATCACAGAAGCTAAAACCATTTAGAGAGGCTGAATCTCATGTCTAGCAGCTTTGTCTTGGGTTGGAAGGGTGTCCTTCCATCCTTACCAGGTTCCAAATGTTTATTTTCTTCCTCAGATGGAAGGATACCTGTAGTTGAGCATTCAGATAACTGCTTCTGGAAGGATGGATGAGACCCTCCTCTTTGCAGTGGTCTCATGTTTTGATATGCTGTCAGGGTTGCCATGTTGCTATTCATGTGTAATGTTTGTAATTCATTTGAACTCATTGGTTGCATGTTGTTGTTTCTCTATGTTGCTTTTTATTTTTGTGAGCTGTCCAGAGATGGCTGGAGTCAAGCGGCCTCAAAATTGAATAAATTATAATAAATAAATAAAATCTCATCAAGTTATTCCAAGAAAGACTTCATAGTACACGATACTCTTCTGGTCCAATTTGAGAAATTGCTATTTGAGCTTCCTTTTCAGTCCAAGCAGACTGGACAATAGAATAACAATGGGCTGAACTCCAGAGACATTCATTTTTCCCATGTTTACCTCAGACTGGACAAGCACCCAAATGAGCTAAGCAATTTTCTAACTGCTTTTGGCTAATTTCCCAGACAATGCAGAGCTACCGTTACCCTTAACTATCAGTCCCCATGGTCATGCCTGCTATAATAGGAGACATATGGGAGAATTCACTACAATTAAAAAACAAGTTAATATAATATGTCAACCTTTAAAATACAGCTAGAAGACATGGATTATAATGTAATCTACCAACATTGTGTATATAAAGGCATTCTTTATTATAAAAAGTCAATTTAAACAAGTATTTGAATTTTTATGTAGATGTAAAAATTATGTGGAAGATGAATGCAGAAGGAGAAGATAAAATGACTCAGAATATCTCTGAAATTTTCACAAGGTCATAAAGCCTCTTCTATCTTTACTACGCTCAAGATCATTTTTTTTTCACAATGCATTTTGACTGTCTTAACGTGTTCCAAAGTACCCTTTGGGAAACATGAAGTTGCAGGGATTCAAACTTAATTCTACTGTGCAAATTAACACTTAACAGTCAGGGGTTTTAATTGATAGATCACATCAACTTTAATGTGTCTTTTTCAAAGAAAGATCTCAATGTATCCTAATGAGTTTTCTCCACAGCACAAACATGCTCTTGAAGCCTCCTTTTTTTCCTACTATGACCCCAAGACCATATCTTCATCTTGAGAGACTCACAGCATCCTTAACAATGATAAAATGTGTTTTCCCTCTTAAGCCGACAGCACCCGAAGAGCAGCCACAAGGTTCACACTTCAGGCCTTATCATGTCAGGTGAGGAGATTGGTGCTTATTAAGGAGCCTTGGTGGCTCAGCGGTTAAAGTGCAGAATTGCCCGCAAACTCTGCCCACAGCCTGGAGTTTGATCCTGATGGGGCTCAAGGCTGACTCATCTTTCCATCCTTCCAAGATCAATTATTCAGAAAAATAGGCTGACTCTGTAAACCACTCAGAAAGGGCTGTAAAGCACTATGGGGCAGTATACTTAAGTCTAAGTGTTATTGCTATTATTGTCTAAGTAACTTAAGTAACACTTAAGTCTAAGTGTTATTGCTATTATTGATTGGCATGTGCATCTCTAGACACATGAACAGATCTCAAGCTGGATTGGACAGTGCTTTACAGCCCTTTCTAAGCAGTTTACAGAGCCAGCATATTGTCCCCCAACAACCTGGGTCCTCATTTTACCAACCTTGGAAGGATGAAAGGCTGAGTCAACCTTGAGCCTGGTGGGACTTGAACTGCCAGGAGCCAGCAGAAATAGCCTGCAGTACTGCACTCTAACCAATGCGCCACCATAGCTCTGGATGCCACAGTGGAGCTCTGAGGTGATTTTCCAGTGATATTCTTCCCATCGGCACTTTCTGCCACTTTATACTCTTGGCTGGTAATGATCTCACCAAGCCCGGATGACCCCATGCCTGATGCAATGCCATCCCCATGAGCAGAGTCCTTGGCATTGTGGCTGAAATTCAGTAGAGCCCATGGAGGGAGAGAAGAAGCAGGGTGGCATTAAGGTCAAACAGAAGCCAGGACAAACACCCCCCCCCCCCAAAATAAAAAATAGTCAGCAATCAAAAGGTCTTATGAGGTGAATATTTCCAGTCATACAGGGGTGGGATTCTACCGGTTCTATAGAATCCCTTGTTAACTTTCTAAGCAGTTCGAAGAATCAGTAGTTAGAAACAATCTCCTTTTGTTTCTTCCCCCACCCTTATTACATTCTTGGCAGGCAGCCTAGACTTACTGTCTCTGAAGGAGGGTTTTTTTCTTAAAGGGGAAGGGTTGTTTTAAGATGTTTACACTGCTGTTAGGAGGAAATACTTCTCTGGACAATCAGCACTTTGAAGAAATACTGGAATAATGAACGACAGGTTTTAATGACAAGGAACCAAGATGAGTGACATTCAGCAAGGCTTCTTGGCTAGCTAGAAAGATTGATATTCAAACGTGAGTTTAAATACTTTTTCTCAGTTTGGGTCTAAAACTGGTTTTTGGTGAAGGTTAAGTCTGTGCTTGGTGAAATTTAAACCTGTGTTTATTGATGGGATAATTTTCCCTATTCAGCTTCAACAAGCGACAGCTATTGTTGTTATTTAATTATTTGTATTGTGTTTGAATTTTTTTTCTGCCTCATGGTTTATTTTTCTATCTGGGGAAGGGGTGTTCCTTCCCTGCTTTAATTCTATCTGGCACTGTCCTTCTGGAGTGTACTTCCAAGAGGCAGGATGCAAGCTTGGCACTGATTTTTTTTTTACTGCCTTTCAGGGGAGGCATGTGACCTTTGCTTAAATCTGGATGATTTCCTTAGGATATCTTGTGAGGTGAGTGAGACCAGCTGGTATTTTTAAGTGGTGTAAATGGATCTAAGGATTGCTTTTCCTGAGTGTGCTTTTTCTGGAGAGCTTAAATGACCTCTCTGCTAAAGAATTTCACTTTATGAGCAAGAGATGGCTGCTTGATAGTTATCACTGCATTTTAACTATTTTCATTCCTCAAGGTGCTCTGGTACCCTGCCTGATTTGTAACTCCAGCTTGCAGGTATTTTTAATCTAATGATTGGTATTTAAGGCAGCTTTTTGCAAGCAAAGAAGTTTTTCGTATTTTTGTACAGGTCATCCTTGACTTACAACAGTTCATTTAGTGACCATTCAAAGTTACAATGGCACTGAAAAAAGTGACTTACGACCATTTTCCATACTTATGACCGTTGCAGCATCCCCACTGTCATGAGAGGCCAGGCGAGGAGAAGCGCCCCTTAACATTAGTGACGTCGAGTTGGTCATGCCCACCCAGTCACATGACGACCAAACCAAACCCACCAACTAAGCCACGCCCACAGAACTGGTTGTTAAAAAACCTGAAAACCACCCCTGCAGTAATATCCTCAGATGTAGTGAGCAAGCCACGTTCAAAGCAAACTTCACAAAGCTAGAAAAAATTCAGTTGTGTATAAGCTGAAGAAAAAAGGGAGGGAGGAGGAGAGAGTCCACCGCGCTTAAATAGAAAGCATTTTTGTTTACGTCGTTGGCTGCGACTGGCCCCCTCCGCTCTCCCTGGATGTGTTTGACTGAGCTTAGGACAGAGCCCAGGCAAAAGGCAGGTCTTGTTTAGTGGATTCCCCAGAAGATTTCTCCAAACTCCTCCATCGCTTGGAGTGGAAATGGAGAATAACACAAATAGAAAACACACGGAGGCTAACAGTCTAGAAAAAGAGCAGCAGCAGACAAGAATCGGCCTGGCCTTGATTACAGCAAAACCGTTGCAATGGCTGCTGTTTATAATTCTAGCAAAAAAGAGCAAAAAGCAGAAACAAAATCCTCCATCATTTTTATTATCTTTACTTCATGTTTGACTGTAAAGGGATTTTGACATGTAGTTTAGTCCTTGAATCCAAACTCCTTGCAAATTGTCCTAATCAGATTAGTGGGGAATGTCCCCTAGATTTGAAACATAATTGTTTTAATTCCACTGTCCTATGTTGTCAGATATCTTGTTTCCTTTGAAAGAGAATTAAATCTAATATATCCTGATTTCTTTGCAAGAGACGCTTGCTGTACTTGTGGCTGGTTTGCGTTGGCACCTTTCCCGCCAGGAGAAGGAGTGGTTGTAAATTTGTCAGCCCCGCATTGCAGTCTACCTAGAAGATATAAACAAAGAGGGAATAAAGCTACCCTGATTCTTGCAGATATTACTTCCATGATGAGGAGGAGGTGGAGGAGGAGGAGGAGAAGGAAGAGGAGGAGGAGGAGGAGGAGGAGGACTACTGCTGATAGATGCCCAAGTATTGCTTCCTACTCAGCTAGTTAAGCCATCCTAAGGACATGTATAAGGAAGTCAATCTCTGGAGAAAAACTTTATTGGCCAGGAGTTTACTAGAAGAGTTCTATTCTTTTTCTTCTACTGAAGAGAAATATCACACCATGCAGAGAATGTTCCTTTTTTCCCCTTCCTTGCAGATGACAAAAATTGCACTTGCTTCTCCAAAAAGAGAAAGGTGAACCTGCAGTCTTAACTGCAAACTGCCCAGAGTCCTTGGCTGGGCTATAAGCCACATAAACAAACAAACCTTGGTGGGTACCAAAGAGTCTCCAGAAGGCAGAAGAAAGCAAAGCAGAAGGAGCAGAGATGGAGGAGCACAAGCCACTAAGCTTGTCAAGACGAGCTCTTGTTCTTTGTAACTTCCCAAAAGATTCCACAGCCTCCCCATAAAAGATATTTCTAGATCCCTGCATAAAAAGCAGCTTCCTCACTAAGCCTTGGCGACTAGGGAAGAGGGTTGTATGGGGCTGCAAGGGAACGAATGCAAGCGCTTCTTTGAAGAGGAGGATATAATCAGTGGGGATGGCAGAACACCAAGGAGGCTTAATTTTAATTTTCACTTGTTTTATATGTGGGTGCATCTGATGCGGGCTTTGTCCTAATTGAAGAGTTTGATTATCTTTCAAAACAGCTCTTTCTAGGGAAAAAGTGTTTAGCACCACAAAAACACACAAGTTTGTGCTCAGAAATGGGAGGGAGACGATCTGAAAGTCTCATTGGTGAATTCATAGTAAGCACCTTTGTTTTTGTGTGTAAAGATGAAAAAAAAATGCTACGGGAAACTCATCCACTGTTAACTTAGAACTACAGCTTTACAAGTTTGCAGGCCAGCATCAGTCAAGGAGACACCATCAAGCTGCTGAATCTCCATCTAGAAATTAATCTTAAGATTCTTACTGGCAAAAGGATGATCAGCAAAGCCCATGAAAAGTTTAGGCAGCCTAAAAGGAGGGAATGGAGGAGATAAACAGTGCCTGCCTCCCTACCCTCCACTGCAGTATCAGCACCTGAGGAACCTGAGGCATGATCCAGAATCTGAGCCAGTCACATCTCGAGGAGAGAAGAGAAGAGCAAAGAAGTGGACTTACCTGCTTGAACAAAAGCAGTTGGACACTGCACGTTAGTCAAGTGGGGGATCATAAAGGAGACATGGCTGGATAACCTCTTTGAGGAAATAAAAGTGCCTCCTTCCTCTGCCCATTAGGCAGTCTGTACAGCTGCTTTGGATGGCATGACAGGTCTTTCTACTACAGTGATCACTGTTGGATCTTATTCTGCATCAGAATTCAGGTCAAGAAATGTGTCCTGATCTGGATACCAAGGAAGAAGTTACAGAAGCTTTCAAAGAAGCATGGTATAGGCAGAGGTGTTATTCAGCAGGTTCTGACCGGTTCTGGAGACCCGGTATAAGAGATTTTGAGTAGTTCAGCCAACCAGCTAATACTGGAGATTTTACAGTATCCTTCCCCTGCCACGCCCACCAAGCCTTGCCCACAGAATCAATGGTAAAAAAATTGAATCCCACCACTGATCTGAGGGCTCCTCCATTTTTTAACTCTCATCCCTAGGTAGCAGCTTCTCTTTCCCTCATCTCCCAAGGTTATTCACATTTCACCTAGCAATAGCTTCCCTTCAGGGGTGGTATTCAGTCAGTTCTGACCAATTCTGGAGAAGCGATAGTTCTCTGATCGTTTCCTGAACAGTTCAGAGTGTACGAGGACTTGTTCAACTCTACAGCTCTATGATTCTAGGCTGAAAAAGAACAACTATGTGGATACAGAAGACTGAAAATTAAGGCTGTGTGTTATTGCTTAGCTTTCAGAACAAAAGACTAAGAGATAAATGTTGGTCTTCTTCAAGAATCTGAAGGATGATTACACAAAAGACCAGAACTTGTTCTTTCTGTTTGCTAAGTGCAAAAGATGGTAACAGTTTGAAGTTACAGGAAGGAAGATTTAACATTACAGAACATATTCGAATGGTTAACAGAGTAGCAGATTTGGAAGGAGGATTTCTAATCCATTTCCCTGGGAGGTGGTGAGTTCTCTTCCACAGTTTCAAGCAGAGACTAGATAGATAATTGTCTGAGATTGTTCTGCTTATTATTCTCTGGATGATATAAAGCAGACAGAGTAACTCCACAAAACATCCCTAACAAAGTCTTTTTTATTGGTTCATCAGGTATTCTCAAAACTCACATTTGTGATGAAGTTCTTCTTAATGTCCAATCCTTTGCATATCTGTCTTGTAGTGTAGAAAGATAAAAAGGTCTCAACCCCATGATGATTGAAGCAGCTGCATGGTATGTGGTTTCAGGCAAGAGTGAGGGTGCCTCTCCCAACCCAACAAGGGTCAAATTAGTGACCAATCAGGATTACAGATGTGGTCACGTGTCATGGACTACATTTCCCAGGATACCTTTAACTACATTTACCATGATGCATTCCCTTAAGGGGACAGCTCACAATTCCTAAGTAACTATCCCAAATCCCATTAACTCTAAACTGTCTGGACAGCACAGAGATGCTTTGACCAGAGGTGGCTGAACAAAACCGCTTCTCACTTCCAGTGGAGCCCTTCCTTCACTCCCTCTCTCCTGCAGCCCTGCTTTATTTGACAAGAGTTAGCTATCCCCTGTGTTTCTGCCTTCCTGAACATTTGGTGGATGTTGTTCTCCTTCTTGTTCAGTCCAACCTTTTCTCAACCCCCCCCACCCACCCCCCACACACATATCATGTAGTTGAAAAATCTGAAGCCTTTCTAAAAATTCAGACTTTCACCCAGTCACGTATGGTGGTGATACCCAAGTTGCACTGCAGGCCTGCTGACTTCAATTATGGAACAGAATCAACTAATCCCAGTTAAAATTACCTGTGTCACCAAAGGATAATTCTAAATCAGGTTATTCCCTTTGTTTTCCACTGTTCTTCAAAATCATTATTGAACTATTCTTCTCACCAAGGCTGCAAAGGTTGCAGTTGTGATGCTCCCCCACTTCCACCCCTCCTCCTGCCCTTCAGCCAAATTCCAAACATATAGCCTCCACCCCCAAGATGCAGTATATGTGGTCCTTTCTACTGATTCATGGTGCACATATGAGACTTTTTAAGAGGAAGAAATAAAACTAGATAGGGATTTTCCACTTGGAGCTTTCACTGTGCAGTAGCTGAAAGAGCCAATATCTCAAAGGCGAACAAACATAGATCATTCTCCTTGTTAAACCAGAGTAAGGCTGGCTATAAACAAACACCAGAGGATATAAATTACAATTGGGAAAGGATTGCTAATGTTATTCCTTAAATTCAAAATTTTTATTAGCCAATTAATATCTGGAAACTATCCAAAACAAGTCAATGATGCCTAGAGAGCCCCCTTCCAGTCTGGCAAATGCACGTAAGGAGTCGTGTACCTGAGGAAAACTTTGCTCCATTAAAATCAAAAGTTCTCTGAGGATCACAGCCTGGTTTTAGTTCTGGGAGAAACATTTGTATTTTCTTATGGTGATGGATTGGAAAATCCACTTCTCAGTTGAGGAAGCCAACCAAAGTTATTAGTCAATCAAAACAAAAAAAAAAAATAGAATATCGTCCAAAACTTCCCTAACCTACCAATGAGATAAGTAAGTACTTGGGTTCACTTTGGGAGAAGCTTTGCACCATGCAGGCCATGCGAGTGGCACTTTTGTTTGAAGCCAAGAAGCCACAACACTTTGTTTGAAATTTCCCCTCTTCCCTGACAGAAATGTTTTCTGGGCAAGAACTGCCCATGTGCAGATGCTCTTTCAGGTATTGCTGGAGAAGGTAAATATTCTGTCCTCTCCCATGTGCTCTGCATGTTCTGTCCCAAAGGTGTCTTTTCAAAAGGCAACTGAACTTTCTTTGTTTTTAACAGATTTTTTTAACAGAGTTGGAAGGGACTTTATAGGTCATCTAGTCCAACCACTCACCCAAGCAGGAGACGCTACATCATTTCTGATAGAGGACAGTCCAGTGTCTTCCTGAAAGCCTCCAATGATGAAGCTCCCACAATTTCTGAAGGAAACTTCTGTTCCATGGGTTGATTGCTTTCACTGTCAGAAAATTCATCCTTATTTCCAGGTTAAATCTCTCCTTGATCCATTTCCATCCATCTGACCTTCAGGTGCCTTGGTTGAAGACATTTTGCTTGAAGACATTTCATTTCTCAGCCAAAAAGCTTCAGTTCTGGAACTGAAGAAGCTTCTTGGATGAGAAGCAAAATATTTTCAAGACAGTCCAGTTGCCTTTTAAAAGAGCACCTTTGGGACAATCATGACATGGATGACTGAGAATCTCCATTAGACATTCTTCACCTTCTGGCACTTCCTAGGCCAGAGTGCTTTCTCTTCTCTTCCTTCACTTGCAACTGTCAGAGGATCTGAGGAAGAGAGGATCCTTTCATGGCAGCTTCCACCCTTTGCTAAAGCTGGAAGTGACTTCCTTCCTGGCATGTTGTGGATTCTACACTCCTTCCAGCTTCAGTGGGTGAGCCAGAGGGATGAGAAGAAGGTGGGAAGCCGAGCCGAGCCACGGGGCTCCTGCAGTCACTTTTCGCAATGAGGCTTCACAGAGCAGCTTTGAGGGGAAATTTGATTGGCACTGTCATCACTGTGATGCGCCTATTTGAAGAGTTGCAACACCCAAATATAAACCCTTCCAGAACACAGCAAAGTTCACCACAAAAGTTATTATGAATCATGCTGTTTCTGTTTGCTTCCTGTGCATTAATCCATTTATGTCATCATTTCTATTTTTTTTTGTAAGTATTCTTGTTTTCCTTTTCTCCAAAGACACATTCTAGCATTCCCAAAGAATTTGGGTTGTTTCCAAGGATTGACTTGGCTTTCTTTAACATTTTCTGTCTATTGCATTGCAGCTCCATGTGACTAGTGGGTCTGGCATGTTTGGCCATCTAGGAAATCAAATCATTTTCTGAAATAGAGACTGTTGACTGAAACAGATAATGAAACACGATTCCCACGTATATTTGGCTCTTTTGATCTCCTAGTCTCAAATGTCTGCTGAAATGGTTTCCTTGGCTGACTGGGAAGCCAGCATTCTGGGAAATTTTGAGCTGTTCCAGATGCTTTTGAAGTGTTAAGATGGTTAGAAAAGCATAATATTCAAATGGTTTCAGTTCCTAAATATTGTTCTCATTTGTCTGAAACACATCCCACTGATTTTGGAATCTGTTCTGGCTTATGTACTGCTTTTTATTGTCAAGCAAAATCCATTGAAGATGTTTTTTGCAAAGCATGCTGGGAAAATCTCTTGGATGTCCAGCTACTTAAATCCTGCATGAGGACTTTTGTCCCTCTTGCTGTGCGACGGATGCTTCATCAATTGTTAGAGCCTACACAGCCTGCAATAGTACACAACATAAATCACTAACCTCATTAATAAAATCAATAAAATACTTTAGTCACAATTAAACCCTCCAACCTATTATAATATCTTTAAGTAGAAACAGCATAAAGATAATTAATGATATAAAACTTCAAGTGAGAAAAAGATCAAGGTGAGTGTTTTAAAACAGATTCCAGGGCAAAGAGCTTGGATGTAAAAGTGTGGCTTTGATCTCTTTTTAAAGTAAGCTGGGAATATTGCACTCGAATTTCCATGGTGATCAGAAGTCAACGGGGTTGGGGATGATCTCATGATTGGAACTAACACAGCCTTCTGAAGTTTAGCCAAACTTTCTTCTGAAACCACACCCCCAAGAGGTTCATCCAGGACAAAGGGAATTTCTGAATGGGAACATACGGATAAGCCACAAGTACCTTGCATTTAATCTGGAAATCTCTAGTCAGTGCAACTTTGCCAAACAAGGCTTGCATGTTCTTGCTAGGAAACATTTGATAGGTTTCAACAGTTTAGTAGTAGCATTTTTCTTTCACATTATTTTCTGAGTTTCTTTCAAGGGAATGTCCCCATTATTGTAAAACCGTTGTCTAAACAGAAATAAAAGAAAGATAGTAGTAAACAGGTCAGAACCCTCCAGGGAGCACCAGAGTTGGTAAACCACTTAGTTAGAAGAAGACATTCCTCCCCAATGCCCTGACCTGAACCCTTGAGGACAGTGCAGGATGAAAGAGCACTTCACTCCATGTCTTCCTCCTACAAGAGAAAGAAAGCCAGATGTAGGAGAAGGACTGCCCAAGCCGGGGGAGAGGTGAAAAAAGGGACAGAGGGAGAGAAAAAAAGTTGCTTTGTGAGCCATGGTGGCACAGTGGTCAGAGTGCAGTACTGCAGGCTACTTCTGCTGACTGTCGGCTGCCTGCAATTTGGCACTTCGAATCTCACCAGGCTCAAGGTTGACTCAGCTTTCCATCCTTCTGAGATTGGTAGAATGAGGACTGAGATTGTTGGGGTCAAGAGGCTGACTCTTTAAACTGCTTAGAGGGGGCTGCAAAGCATTGTGAAGCAGGATATAAATCTAAGGGCTATTTCCACTCAGATCTGCAGCAAAAAAATCTCAGTCACTGAAATGGGCGGTGATTTCATTCCAGAGTACCAACTGCCCTCTGCCCGGCCTTCCTGGGGGTGGGGAGGCTGTTTGCCCTCCAGACCTGATGGTCCCCCAAGGGAACATTATCCCACATTTGGATTTTAGATTAACAAAGTTGGAAGGGACCTTGTAGGTGATGGCGGATTAAGGCTCACTGGTGCCCTAAGCACTGACAAATCTTGGTGTCCCCCTTTTTTGTATATACTGTACAAACAAAGCCATATTCTCAACTTTGTGGTGCCCCCTTTGGGTCTGGTGCCCTAAGCACGTGCTCCGTCTGCTTAACGGTTAATTCACCACTGCTTGTAGGTCATCTAGTTCAACCCCCCACCCAAACAGGAGACCCTACACCATTTCAGACAAACAGCAGTCCAATCTCTTCTTGAAAACCTCCAGTGATGAAGCTCCCATGACTTCCAAGGGCAAACTGATTCACCCCAACAGTCTCTCTCCTCCTAATTGTGCCTCTGGTGTCTGCGCCTCCCTGGGTCTCAACAGAGAGAACAAAGAGCCTGGAGATCAATGATGTCCCTTGGTTGTTCTGAAATGGCTTTTCTTCTGCTAAGAGAAGCCTGGCATTTATTGACCTGTTGCTGCATTGTTCCTTATTTTTCAGTCTCACCCAGGAAAGCTACAATCTATGTTCAGTCCTAGAGCCAGCCTGCTTTCTAAGCCAGATAGTTTTTTTTACCTCACTATGAACTCTACACATTGAAGTAAATAACATGCCTTTTATGGCTTCTCAAACACATATTTGCATGCTTCTCATGTGGACAGAAATAATAACCTAACAGATATATACTTTTTTAAAAAAATGTACAGGATAATTGGTACCAAGCCTGTTTAGGAAATTACCTCATTTTTTTTCACTTTAATCTTATATGGGGTTTAATGTCTCATTTTGCAAACCATGGTTAAAAACATGGCAGTTCATTTTATTTTGTTGTTGCTGCTTGCTGTTTCAGCATTTTATTCACTTTCTCTCAAGAGTTATCATCTCCTGCAAGTTATTATCTCCTGCAAGAAGAGGGGGTCAAATTATTGTCCAAAGCACCAGAGCGCAGGACAAGAAACAATGGTTGGAAACTAACCAAAGAGAGAAACTGTTACGAACTAAGCAAACTCGTTAGTTTGCAATTCTAGTAGTTTTCTTTCCATGAAAGGTTCCTAGCCTGCACTTCTGATTGGCCCGTTGACAGCGGATCATGATTAGTCAGTTTTGGCTGATCGGATTGGCTGAAGTGGGTCACTGCTGATTGGACGCTCTCAGCATGGCAAACTCAAATCATTGGGTGTTGTGACAGCAGCCAGTTCTATAAAAGGAGCTGCTGCTGCCCTAGTTGTTCGCTCTGTTCTGAAGTCACTAATAAAGAGTTGGAGTCACTATTCAATGCCTCGTCTCCGTTCCTTGCGCCCACTTTCCCAGATCTAACACTGGCGACGAGGGTGGGATGCGGAGATGAGAGAGCTGAATGAACACTCATTGAACGCTAACAGAGCACGTGGCTGAGAGCGCACCAATTGTGGCAGAATGACCAGTGGTACCATACCGCCCGCTCCATTTGATCCGGCTAATGAAGACTGGAATTTGTATATGGACAGGTTTCAGATGTTCCTGGAGACCAAGAACTTGAAGGATGCTACGCCTGGCAAGAAACGAGCTGTGTTCCTGACTCATTGCAGGGCCGCCGTTTTTAAGATGGCAAAGGCACTTGCAAAACCAGCTGAAGTCAAGATAATGGACTGGGACAATCTCACCCCAGCGGTGCCAACACTCATCAGGAGACACGAATTTTTCCAGAGGAACCAACAGGAAAGCGAAACAGGAAAGCGAAAGTGTTGGAGACTTCATCGCGGATCTCAGAAACCTGGGAGGACTCTGTGGTTTCGCAAATCTCGAAGAAGCCATGAGAGATCGAATTGTTCTGGACCCCACAACCCAGAGCAAGATTATGGCAAAAGGGGACATCACCTTCACAGATGTCATCGCCGATGCTACTGCAGCAGAAGCAACCAGGAGGTCGGCAGCTCGAATGAGCCGAGCAAACGCACCGCACCGCCAACTCGCCAGTGACCCTACGGCCCCTTCCGAGAGGCACACAGCGACTACCCACCATGAAGATCTTGAATCCTCCTCAGAAAGCGAAGAAGAGGAGTTCAACAGACTCAGGTCAGGCCGAGATTAGCAAGATCATCGGACTCGTAAACCCTCGTATCAGTGTGCTGGATGCGGGGGAAGCCACCCACGATCAGACTGCAAATTCCTAGACACCCTCTGCCACTCCTGTGGAATGAGGGGCCACATTACAAAAGTCTGTAGAGACAAGCGAGGGTCCAGCCCAAACCAAAGAGAAAATAATTTCCGGCAGACAACAGGCATCCCACCAGTAAATCGGGACTGCCCAAGCAACCAATGAAACCACTACTACAGAAATCAAGCACCAGTCACTTCTACCAGATGAGAAGAGGCGCACCAAACCATCACCATCGGCCACGCTTCATCCCTTCATGCAAGAAAGATCTGAGTAAAGGTCACCATTGAGGACCGTCCATGTGTTATGGAAGTTGACTCCGGGTCCTCCCTATCAATGGTCTCCTGGAAAACCCTCAAATAGCTGATCCCTGACATCCGTCGCCAGGATCTCAGCCCTCAGAGAATTATATTGAAGGACTATCAAGGAAACAGGATCCCGGTCGCCAGTTCCAGCCACTGCGATTAAACGATTCCATGAGTACGAGTATGGAAGGTCCTTTTCTATAATCACCGATCACAAACCATTACTGGGCATCTTGGCGGGGGATAAACCAACTCCCCATATCTTATCGCCAAGAATTACACGCTGGTCAGAGTTTTTAGCCGCATACGACTATCAACTACAACATCGACCGGGGAAAGCCATCCCCCACGCTGACGCCCTGAGCCGCTCACCGCTACCAGAAGTCATAGACGACCCAGCTCCAACCCTAACTACACTACAAATCGAGACACTTCCATCACCACCACTGACTGCACAAGACATCGCATCTGAAACAAGGAAAGACCCTTGTTTAGCACGAGTCCTCAGCTGGGGAGAAAGAGGTTGGCCTGACAACGAACTCAACGAAAACTTCAAGCCTTTCAAGCACAGGCAAACAGAACTTTTCACCCAAAAGGGATGTGTGTTATGAGGAGACAGAGTCGTCATCCCAGAAAGACTACGGCATAAAGTCCTAAACTATTGCACGATGAACATCCGGGTATCATTCGGATGAAGGCACTAGCAAGGAGCTACGCTTGGTGGCCAGGCATAGATAAGCAAATAGAGACTTGGGTGGCCACCTGCAACAAGTGCCAGGAAACACGCTCAGCTCCACCAAAAGCACCACCAACTGAATGGGAAGCACCCCAAGGTCCCTGGTCCCGTAGCCACATTGATTTTGCGGGACCCATCAAAGGGCATACATTTCTCATAACAGTGGATGCCTATTCCAACTGGCTTGAGGTCCACAAAATGAAGAACACCACCACAGAGGCAGTCGTTAAAAAATTAAACAGACTATTTGCCACACACGGCTTGCCAGATGTCTTGGTTTCAGACAATGGTCCACAGTTCATCGCCTTGGCATTTGAACAGTACCTAGCAGACCGGGGGATACGCCACGCCTTAACACCCTGCGGCCAATGGTAGGGCTGAATGAATGGTCCAGTTCATAAAGAAGACCTTACACATGAGGGAATAAGGGAACATCCATGACAAGGTAAGCAGGATGCTTCTCCTCCAACATATCACTCCAAACAGCACCACAAACAAAACCCCAGCCAAGCTCCTGATGGGCTGGAAACTTCGATCAGATCTTGACCGTCTACACCCTGCCTACATGCCAGAAAAGCCTCTGGGTTCCAGTAGTAAGTACCGCACATTCAAGGTAGGCGACCCAGTCTTTGCAAAAAAAAAAACCTTACCGGTGACCCTTTGTGGGTCCCTGCTACCATAACGCAACTTATGGGTCCCCATTCCTACCATTTGCAAACTAATGATGGGAGACTGTGGAAGTGCCACATCGACTAGTTACGTTCCAGGCTGGCACCTACCCCTCTCACAAGCCCTGAACTCCAAGCCGGGGGGGGGGGGAAATCGAGGGGTCGAAAATGAACTTGTACCTGATCCAGTACACGAGACTCAGCAACCAGTGCAACCAAACCTGGAGTGTTCACCTTCTGAAGAGGAGCCGGGACAGATGGCTATCTCACCGCGGAGCAGCATGGCGGCATCAGCAATCCCAGAGAATTCAGATGGCAGCCTTGACGGGAGTAGAGATGACAACCCTGAGTCACCCAATGGAGAAGTCGGATCACCGCTACCGCTGAGTCTGACAAACAACCCACCGGAACCAGAGTCCAGCCAAGGACTGATGGAGCAATGTAGATCAGGGAGGCAGGTGAAACGACCTGCCTACCTGCATGAATACATCACCCCACCGTTGAGACGGAACCTAGGGGGGAGGGGTGTTACGAACTAAGCAAACTCATTAGTTTGCGATTCTAGTAGTTTTCTTTCCATGAATGCCTTATCTCCGTTCTTTGCGCCCACTTTCCCAGATCTAACAGAAACAACCTGGAATTAAGTAGAAATTTCCTAACAGTGAGAACAATTAACCAGTGGAACAGCTTGCCTTCAGAAATTGTGGGTGCTCCATCACTGGAGGTTTTTAAGAGGAGACTGGACAGCTGAGTAGAGGGCTGGACTAGAAGACCTCCAAAGTCCCTTCCAGCTCTGTTCTATTCTATTTTCTGCCATCTAGTTTTGGTCACCAGGACAAAACACAGAACAAAAGCCTTTGATGATGTCACATTGTGCATAAACCCTGGACATGTTTTGTACATCCCTCCTCCCCACCCCACCCCAAAAAACCCTTGAAGGTACATAGCCACAGTTTAGTTATAAATTGCCAAATTCTTATTGCCGGAAGTATATAATACAAAGGGATTGTGTAGGTCTTAATAATCTATGAAAGCAAGCCTAGTGACTTGATTCTTGTCACTTGGAAAGCATCCAATTCACAAGATGTAAGAATTCTGTTTTTTTCCCTGCTTCGGCCAAATCATGACAGTTCATCGTTACTCCCTAAGAAGGTTTCACAGCCTCAACCTCCCAATCCTACATGGCATTGGCTTTAAAAATGTGTTTTCATGCATAAGAGCAGAAATATCTACACTGCACCTTCTTAAATGTTGAATGTTCTGTTTCCAGCAAAGAATTTTCCAGAATTCCCCCAAGAATTTAGAGAGACTGAGGACAAACACAGTTGTTCCTTCAAATGTGTGTCAGTCCCACTGCACATTATCGGCCATGTGAAGCTTTGAAAAGGGGATTCACTTTGCTACAAACTGTGTGAAGCATCATTCTGAAGCTGCTTCAGGAATGTGTGCACTTCTTTTCTTCCCAATTGTAGAAGGAGAGCTGTGTAAGTCTATCATAACAACAACACAACAAAGATCCTTGTGGTCTATTCACAAGTAATGCTGCCTCTACATAACCAGCCTTCTTCCTCTCCTTTCTCTGCCCTCTGCCTCATCCCAGTTTAAATCCCACAGCTGTTCAGCCTCTCCATCTGGTGAGGTGATCTTGCAGCTCACAGAAGGAGAAATGAAGAAAATTCTGTTCAGTGCATAGGAATAACTTAAACTAATCTAGTTAATTTAATGTGGTCACCCACTCCAGAAGAGTGTGGTTGCTTATAAGTTCCATAAAAATGAATAAAACAAATAAACAAAAACATCCCAGACTAAGAACAAATAGTACAAATAGTGCAAAATGGGTTGGGGTGATGTGATGACCCAGGATGTGGCACAAAAGCAACAAAGTCACAAAAGTAGGTAAAGTTCCTTTAATTCCTCCAACTTGACCCCCAAATATCCAGTTATCATCGGCTGCAGAAAAAACTCTCCCAAGAACAGTTTCTAAAGGGAAGAAATTCAGTCTGAACCCAAAGTACATATAAATTATAAATAAAAACCAACACAAACCACACTGCAGCAATTAACGGACAGGGCAGGATAAGGAATCACAGACTTCCAAAAGATAATGAAACACACACAGTTGGGAAGGTGCCAGAACCCAGATAGGACTTGACAAACAAAGATAATGCATGCTTTGCTTCCGGCAAGGTGCTGTGAGCAAACGTCCTCTTTATCCTGTTTTCCCAGCTGCAGTTAATGAAGTGAATCAGGGTCTTTTTCTCCCTCATAACCCATGTTGCTCCCTTATCCATTCCTCCCTGCACACCCTAGGATGAAGAGGGGGTGGGCCTGGGTCTTCCTCTGAATGCCCAGTTGGACTGTGCCCTTCCCCAGTTTCATCCACAGACACCAGAGCCACTCCCTGTCAGCTGTTCAACCTCCCCCTCAGAATCAGATTCCAACAGGGGCATGACAGGTGATGACCAACTTGACCAACAGATCACCCCTACATTAATCCCAGGGTTAGCAACAGAGCTGGATCTTCGAGCTCTCTAGGACTCAAGGAGAGAAGACACCATTCCTAATTTGGGGGAAGGCTGTTTCAGGGGGTGGAGGCCATGAAAACAAAAGCCCATTTCCAGAGGTGGGATTCAAATTTTTAAACAATCGGTTTTGTGGGCGTGGCCAAGTTGGTGAGTGTGGCTTGGTGGTCATGTTATTGCTGAGTGTGGCCAACTCAATATCACTCACATCAAGGCACGCATCTCCTCGCCTGGCCTCTCATGACTGTGGGGATGCTGGTCATAAGTCACTTTTTTCAGTGTCATTGTAACTTTGAATGGTCATTCCACACAAACAAAGTACCAACAAAGGAGAGAGAAAATACTCCAGAGAAGTTCCAGAGACAAGAAGTCTAGTCCTGCCAAGAATGTAATAAGGGTTAACGGAGAGGCAGTTTTTGTCAGTAACACCAGAATGTTTCCTTCTTGCCTTCCTTACAGGATTAGGCCAGTAATTTATTCTAACAACCGGTTCTCTGAAATGCTTAGAATGTTAACAACCGGTTCTAGCGAATAGATGCAAACTAGTAGAATCCCATCCCTGCCCGTTTCCTCCATCTCATAAGCTGGCAACATTTAATAGAAGGGGCTGCAGGGAGCCCCCATCTGCCAAAGCACATTGGGCAGCCAGACAGGCAGTCGGAGACAAGTAACCAGGCCCTGTGCCATGAAGGCTTCATGGGTCACTACTAGCCCCTTGAAGGTTACCCAGAAGCCTATTGGCAACTAATGCAGGTTGTGTAAAGATTGATGGGCTTACATGAACTGCCCATCATCACTCGTGCTATCGCATTTTAACCCAGCTGTTGCTTCCAGAAGGTCTTCTAGGGTAGACCCAGGTACAGTGCACTATAGTCATTCAGCTGTGAGAGGACCAAGATTTGAACAACCACCAGAAGAGCCTCCCAGTCAAGGAAAGGGCACAAGTGGCCCAGAAGATGAAGCTGTGCAAAGCTCCCACTGGCCACAGCTGCCACTCACTCTATATTTTCAACTATGTTTACTTACTTATTTTATGATACATCTTTTAGTGAGAAAGTCAAGGCAATGCACCCAGATTCTGCCCTAATTTTATCCCCAGGCAGCAATGAGATTCATCTTGTGAGGAATGATGCTCCTCAGATAAGATTCCTCTGAAGAAACAATCCTTGGGCACCAAATAGAAATCCACTGTGCTCAAAAAGATCATCGTTAAAACATCTCAGATTTTATATTTAGTTTGAGTCTCACAGCAATTTAATGTACTGTGGGTGGTTTTTTCAAAGGGGCTTTTTCTGATCAAAATTTAATAAAACTGAGAGTGATTTGCATTTAACATGCTCTGGTGTATTAATTTTTGTCAACTAAAAACATCACATAACTTGCAGACACATTTGAATTAATGGGGATGCTCTTCACTAACTTGGAAAATTGGATTAGTTGTCTTACTTTTATAATAAATGGCAAGAAGATGCAGTGGTTGCATCTTCACAAAAAGAGCAGTAAAGTGTTAATGTAAGCAAATATTTACTGGCAGATCAGTTGGGGAATTGGCCCCACTGGTGGACCTTCATAGACCAGCTGAAGGAGAAGGCCTGAATCCTTGGTGGACCTCCAGAAGATGGTATACTTGAAAACCAGCTGCAGAAGCATCAGTTAGGTCCAAATTGTCTTCAACACTTCCTGTGGCCCCAGAGCTTCCTCCAGCTGAAACTAGAGGAAAGAACTCCTGCCATTTTGAGGCTGGACACCTAAAATTTTGTCTAGTGAGCCCAACTAAATTCAGCAAAGTTCTAAAATCTCTAAATTCTTTCCCTCCCTTCTGCTTTTTCTTCTGCTGCCTCTCTTCTTTTTTAAACATTTCAAAAATGTCAGCATATCCTTCCTCAATCTATTTGTTTTCTTCTACAATAAACATCTCCTATTCATTCAAGCTTTCCTTGTGGGATTTGTCATGTAGGGATTTAAGATGGCACTGTACAAAAAATGTCTTTACAATCTAGGATACAGTTTCCCATTACTTATGCTGCAGGGTGTTAAGAGTTTTTTGGAGAGAAAGGGAGTCATTTTCTGGAGTGATAGCCAGACCAGATTTACTTCTTGATTTCCTGGCCTCAGCAGAGTTTCTCTCTGGGCAAAAGAAAGACCACTGCACACAACGAGGTTCAACGGTCAATACCTTCCAGAACTGCATCAATCTTGACTCCAACACAACTGGCCTCTGTATGGAAACTGGGCAGATTTTTGAAAAGCCAAAGGGTTCCTCCACTTTAGCAGCTTCCTGGACCCACAAAACAGGAAGCCTCCCTTGCCCTGTTGCTCCTAAGGTATCTCTGTTCCCCTCAGCAAGGGGACAAGACAGGGAGCCACCTGGGCAGCTTTGATACCCCAGTTGAGGAGAGTAACTGGGGGCTGGCCGAAGAAACAACCATCCAAAGTTGTTACTCTGCAGAATGTGTGGGCTGGGGCCAAGCCAAGAGCTGAGTTTTGACACAACTAGGCCCTTGGGCTTAGCCACCTGTCTAAACCTGATCTGCAAGGCTGGTAAGGGTTGTCTGCTTCTCTTACTTTACCACAAAGTAGGTGTCACCCATCCTGCAAAAAGTCTATGTACCCACCCACTTCTCCCTATGTACATTGCAACACAAAGTAGTCAGTAGGAACTAGGTAAATCCAAGCCTAATTGCCAACACCACAACTGCCACCCAAATGTTGCAAATGGTGCACACAGGAAAGTTTCATCATTAGAAGCTGTTAAGTTCTGAGCATGGGCGCAAGGAACGGAGACGAGGCAGTGAACAGTGAACTTCAATTCTTTATTAATCATACTGAACAGAGCAATGCCTAGGGCAGCAGCAGCCCTTTTATAGGGTTGGCTGCTGTCCTATTAGCCAATGAAAAGCATGGAAGTATTTAACCCTTGAACCAATGAGAGTCATCCCGTTAGCAGCCAATCAGATTTCCCAGAAGGGGCCAATCCTATGCCGCTATTTTCGGGCCAATCAGAAGTGCAGGAACCCTGCTTTTTACTTAAGAACCCTGCTTTTTACTTAAGGTTGTTTAAAACTCTGTGAAACGCCTTTATTAGTTCATAACACCCCTTCCCCCAAGGTTCCGTTTGAGGGGTGCGGTGACGTAATCCCGTAGATATGCAGGTTGTTTCAACTGTCTATTAGATATGCGCTGTTCTACCGGTTCCTGTCTGTAGTCCGGTTTCGGTGGAACGTTTTTTGATTTATCTGGTACAGGCAGTTCCGCATCCTCACAGGACAACTCAGCACCGCTAATTCTATCGTTGTTGTCCTCCGGTCTCTGCGGGCTCGCCTCCATTGAGGTATTTCTCTGTGGCGAGGCAATCCCCCTTCCTGATTCTTCTTCAGGCAACGCGCTGGGCTGCCGACTTCCTTCGATTTCGCCTTCCCCCATCTCAAATTTGGTTTCCTCGACATCCCCTCCCCCCTCAGTTTGAGAGTCACAGGAGTCACGAGAACTGGGTTGCAACCTAGAGCGAAGCTGATCTATATGGATTTTCCATATCTTTCCGTCCAATGCTTGCACATGGTACAATCTGGGCCCGGTGGTTTGGGTTACGGTTGCTTTGACCCATAATGGTTTGCCAGAAAGGTTTTTAGTGAAGACTAAGTCACCTACCTTGAACTCACGGCATTTTCCGCTAGATCCACAGGGTTTCTCTGGCACGTGAGATGGATGGAGACGGTCGAGGTGGGAGCGGAGCTTGCGTCCCATCAACAGTTCAGCTGGAGTCTTGTTGGTGATGCTGTGTGGGGTGATGTGTTGGAGTAGGAGTATTCTGTTTAGTTTGTCATCAATGTCCCCATAGTCCATCTTGTGGAGAGTTTTTTTAACAAATTGGACCATGCGCTCGGCCCTTCCATTGGCCGCAGGATGCACTGGCGAGGTTAGCACATGGCGGATACCCCAGTCTGCTAAGTATTGTTCAAACGCCAGGGTGGTGAACTGGGGTCCATTGTCAGAGACTAGAACGTCCGGCAGCCCATGTGTTGTGAATAGTTTATTTAATTTGCGGATGACTGAATCAGTTGCAGTAGTCTTCATCTTGTGGATTTCGAGCCAGTTGGAATAGGAATCCACTGTTAGGAGGAACGTATGTCCCTTAGTAGGTCCCACAAAGTCAATGTGGATGCGGGACCACGGCCCCCGGGGGGTTTCCCACCCCATTGGAGTTGCTCTAGGTGGGGCACTGCTGACTTCTTGGCACTTTAGACAAGTCTTCACGCAGGCTTCGATCTGCTTATCGATGCCCGGCCAACATGCGTAGCTTCATGTGAGCGCTTTCATATGCACGATGCCGGGGTGACCGTCATGCAATGCGTTGTAACCGCTCTGAGACGATGACTCTGTCTCCCCATAGGATGCAGCCTTTCTGCGAGAAAAGTTCTGTTTGCCGGTTCCTGAAAGGGGTGAAGTCGTCAGGGGTTTCTTCTACTGGCCATCCTCGCTCGACCCAGCTGAGAACTCGCGCCAGGACAGGATCTCATTTCGTTTCAATAGCAATGTCTCTGGCTGTTAGCGGCGGTGAATGTAGGGTTTCAATCTGGAGTGTCGTGAGGGTTGGAGCTGGGTCGTCGACGGTTTCTGGAAGTGGGGCACGGCTCAATGCATCAGCATGGGGAATGGCTTTCCCCGGGCAGTGTTGCAATTTATAATTGTACGTAGCTAAGAACTCCAACCAACGACTCATTCTAGGTGACAATATATAGGGAGTTGGCTTGTCTCCCACTCTAATCCCCAGCAAAGGCTTGTGATCGGTAATAATAGTAAAAGCTTGTCCATACACATATTCATGAAACCGTTTCACAGCAGATACAACAGCAAGAGCCTCTTTGTCAATTTGGCTATAGTTGCGTTCAGCCCTCGATAAGGTCCTTGAAAAATAGGCAATAGGGGCCTCACTACCATTTGGTAACACATGACTTAAAATGGCTCCTACTCCAAACGGTGACGCGTCACACGTAATGGTTAAAGGCAAAGTCTCGTTATACTGCATTAAAACATCATCGGAGGTTAGTAAGTTTTTCACTTGTCGGAATGCGTGCTCCTCTCAGTGTCCCCAGACCTAGATGGCTTTTTTGTCGAGAAGTCTATGTAGGGGCTCAGCTACGGTCGCCTTCTGGGGCAAGAAGATATTGTAGAAGTTAATGAGCCCCAGGAAAGCTTGGAGGTCTGTCGTATTCTTGGGTCTTGGGGCATTTTTGATCGCTCTTAGATTGCTATCAGTGGGGTGAATTCCTTGCTTATCAATTAGGTACCCCAGGAACTCTACTTTCTCTGTACACAGTTGACATTTATTTTTTTTAACTTTTAGGCTAGAGTCTATAAATTTCTGGAGAACCAATTTAAGATGCCTCTCTAGTACTTCTCTATTCGGGGCCAAAATTAAAACGTCATCAAAATATGGTACGACCCCCTTGATCCCTTGCAAAAGTCTCTCCATCAAACTTTGGAAAATCCCTGGGGCTACGCTCACTCCGAATTGGAGTCAGTTGCATTTAAAAGTGCCTCGGTGTGTAACGATCGTCTGTGCTTCCACGGTTTTTTTTTTATCTACAGGCAGTTGTTGGTACGCCTGCGCTAAATCCAATTTAGCGAAGACTTTTCCGCCCCCCAGGGAATGGAGAAGGTGTTGAACCACCGGCACTGGGTAAGCATTCTGTTGAAGACCGTGATTGAGGGTGGCCCGGTGGTCCCCACAAATTCTTAATGATCCATCTGGTTTGATGGGTGTTACGATTGGGGTTTCCCAACGGGCGTGGTCAGTTGGTTCTAAAATACCCTAGGCTATTAATTTATCGAGCTGCTTGTCGATCTTTGGTTTTAGGACAAAAGGTACCTGACGAGGCTTAAGGCGGATGGGGGCTACTTCAGGGTTAAGGTTAAATGATATCAGGGTCCCCTTCTACTCGCCTAGTTTGTCTGCAAAGACGTCCTGGAATTCCTGGATGAGGGCCTCCTCCAAGTCATCGCTTCTGGTTTGGTGAATGCCGGCTACCTCGATCCTGAGTGGGGCGAACCATTGAAGGCCTAACAAACTAGGCCGGTCGCGATCAATGACGGTCAGCAGTAACGATGCAGTACGATTTTTGAATGATACTTGGACTTGGCTGGAGCCGATGACCAGAATTCAGTTCCCCTGGTAATCTTTGAGTATAATTCTTTGGGCTCTGAGGTCTTGACACCGGATGGCAGGGATTAACTGTTTAAGGGTCTTCCAGGAAAACATTGAGAGGGATGACCCTGAGTCAACTTCCATCACGCAAGGTTGGTTCTCGATGGTGACCCTCACTCGGATCTTCTTTGCATCTAACAATGAAGCGTGACTGATGGTAATGGTTTGGTGTGCCTCTTCCCATCTCATTGAAGTGGCAAGTGTTTTATTTCTGTAGGAGTGATTCATGCGTTCCCGACTCACAGGACGATTCCCTGTGGTCTGGCGGTAGTCGTTTTCTCTCCAATTTGGGCTGGATCCTCGCTTACTTCTTCAGACCTTCCCGATGTGGCCTCTTTTCCCACAGGAATGGCAGAGCGCGTCGAGGAATTTGCATTCTAATCATGGGTGGTTTGCCCCACAACCCGTGCATTGGCGCAGAAGTCTTCAATTATGCGGGTTTCATTGGTCGCGTTCGGACTGGAGCCGGTTGACCTCCTCATCATCACTATCTGATGGAGATTCGAGGTCCTCGTGGTGGGTCGCTGTTGTGTGCCTCTCTAGTTGAGGTGAGGTATCATTGGCGAGTTGACGGAGTGGTGCGTTGGTGCGGCGCATTCGGGCGGCCGACTTCCTGGTTGCTTCTGCTGCAGTAGCGTCTTTGATGACATCAGCAAGATCGATGTCCCCTTTGGCCATGATCTTGCTCTGCGCCGTATAGTCATCTAATCCCAGAACTATTCGGTCTCTCAGAGCTTCTTCGAGGTCTGCAAACCCACAGAGGCCTCCCAGGTTCCGGAGGTCCGCGATGAAATCTGCAATGCTCTCCCCTTTCCATTGGTCCCTCTGATAAAACTCGTATCTTCGGACAAGCATTGGTATGGCGGGTGCATAGTGGGCTCATAGAAGGGGCGCGAGGATGTCCCAGTCCATGGATTTCACCTCAGCTGGTTTCGCTAGTGTCTTGGCCATCTTAAAGATGGCAGGCCCACAATGGGTGAGGAACACTGCTCGCTTTTTCCCCGTTGTTGCGTCCATCAAATTGTTGGCCTCCAGAAACATCTGGAACCGGTCAATGTACACGTCCCAGTCTTCTTGTGTCGGGTCAAATGGAGCGGGTGGCATGGCGCCGCCGGACATGTTTCCCGTTGTCGATGTGCCTTCAGCCACGTGCTCTGTTTGGTGCTCTGTGAGTGTTCAATCAGCTCAGATGTCTCCGTATCCCATCCTCGTCGCCAGTGTTAAGTTCTGAGCATGGGCGCAAGGAATGGAGTCGAGGCAGTGAACAGTGAACTTCAACTCTTTATTAATCATACTGAACAGAGCAACGCCTAGGGCAGCAGCAGCCCTTTTATAGGGTTGGCTGCTGTCCTATTAGCCAATGAAAAGCATGGAAGTATTTAACCCTTGAACCAATGAGAGTCGGCCCGTTAGCAGCCAATCAGATTTCCCAGAAGGGGCCAATCCTATGCCGCTATTTTCGGGCCAATCAGAAGTGCAGGATTAGAACCCTGCTTTTTACTTAAGGTTGTTTAAAACTCTATGAAACGCCTTTATTAGTTCATAACAGAAGCTATCCTATCAAATCAGAAAAACAAGTTAATTGGCTAAAGCATGAGAACAAGGCTACACCTTATAGAGATGTCCAGAAAGTATTCTTAGCCACCATGGAACTCTTCATTCCGCTCCCTTTTTTATAACCCTGTACCCTGTTGGGGCGACTGGAAGGAGCTGAGTGCTTACTGGCTAGATGCCCTTCCTGATGCTACTTGAAGTTCACAGCAAAAAAATAATAATTTTGCACCCTAGGAGAAAAATATCTGCCACTACCTAGAATTTATCTTTCAAACTTCTGGGTGGGAGGTGAACATCTTCACACTAGGCCACCCGAGGGAGAGAAATTCTATGTTGAGGGCTTGAAAGCCCACAAAAATACCATTACCATCACCCTGCTTGCTTGGTTAGAACCCAAAAGCACAATGGCAATTTAGGGGCAGGACTCCAGAAGCAGTGAACTGAAGTTGGGAAAAGCCATGGATTGTTCCCACACATTTGGTTGTTATTGAATAGTTCCTAAGAAACTGGAATAAAACAGAAGAACATCTATTTCATGAGATTCCTTTATGTGTAGAAACAGGCAGAAACATTTTCTACAGAGATTCTCAATTATCCAGGTCACAGTTGTCCCAAAGATGCTTTTCAAAAGGCAACTGGACTTTCTTGTTTTTTTCTCTTGAAAACTTGGTTTCTCATCCAAGAAACTTCTTCAATTCTGACTTGAATGGTGGGGAATGGAAGGATTTATATTCTTTGCAATCATCTGATCATTGACACTTTGAAGGTCAGTCATTGGCTCTCTGAGAGTCATTGAAGCCACACGGGGGTTTATCTGTGTCCTGGGGTCACCGGAATGAGAGTGCAAGTGGTTGTGGAACCTTCTTGGAACTGCTGAAAGGAGCTTTCAAGATTGCAAGACGAAGGCCAAACTAAAACACAAGTAGTTTTAGAGAAACCACATTGCTTTAAAAAAGTGAAGTACTCCTCTGGTCTAGCTTGTCTCAGTTAAATACCTAGATAACACTTGTATTGTGTCTTAACAAAAATAAGTGACTTGCCATTACCTTCATTTCAGCCTCTCAACACATATTTGAAATTCCTTGGTGGTCTCCTTCCCAGGGATCTACTAATGGGACCTAAGTCTGTCTAGCTTTTTTCACTGGCGGCCAAGGTCAGTTAGAAGCTGATACTGACCTGCAGTTACATATTCTGGTTGGGCTTCTGGTTGTCCCTTTGGCCATGGATTTTGCCCTAAGCCTAAGAGGCAAGGGAGGATTTCAGGCCAGAGATTCAAGCTTCTCAGGGATGGAAGGATTGATATACACTTGGACTCTTTCCCCATCCAGGAAAGCCCCTGCCTTGCAGGTGTGTCTGATGGGCCCATGCAATTTGGAAGTCAAGATGGGCCCTTCTTCACCCAGAATGTGGACTCTGGCCTTCGACCAGCCTGGTGCAGAAAAGGAGGCTGCTTTTAGTTGCTCTAGATCCTGAGTTTGCTCTCTGGAATGAATGATGAATCCAAGCGAGACATAAATTGGAAGAAAAGGAAGAGAGAAGCCAGGCTGGAAACCAGCTGCTCAGCTGCAAAAACTCCCCTTTGCCAGGGGAGTCCGGAAATTGAAGCATGAAGAAATCCAGAGGGCTGTTGCTCTGCTCTTCTCTCCCTCTCTCCCCCTTTTTCCTTTTCTGGGGATCTGTTAGAAGAGCCCCTTTCCTCCCCCAACTTTCTGGCAAGAAGGTCTTACCCGCTCTTCTGTGGAGGAAAAGCTGGGAGCAGTTGAGTCAGCAGCGGCTTGTTGAGGGATGGGGGAGCCATTTGGGCTCGGGAAAGGGAGGGAGCAAGGGCTGAGCTGAAAGGGCTGGAAGAAGGGGAACCTCCCCCCCTCCCAAGGGTCACCAGCAGGCTATAGGAGTTGCTGAAAACCCACCAAAGGAGTGCTAATAAATCATGACAACCCCCCTCCTTGCTTCTCCTATATTTGGAAAGTAGAAGAGGTTCCCAGGTGAGCCAAGCCCCTTCTACTCTTGGGGGGGGGGCAACCCAGAGAGGAGTTGGGATGGTATTGGTGCAGCATCTCATGTTTCATGCTCCTGGGATCTGAGGCTAAGCCTCAAAACACAACTTCTGGCCCAATTCTTACCCCTGCTCCAGAAAACACACACACAGACATACACATACACACATTGGATAGCATAACTAGCTAGCGGTACCTGAACACACTTTTAAGTGGATCAGAAGTTTCCTAACAGACAGAAAGCAGCAGGTGAAGCTACGCAGAATCACACCCGATACCTGTACAATCAGCACAGGGCCCCCCCCAAGGCTGTGTGCTTTCTCCACTTCTCTTCTCCCTGTATACCAATGACTGCATCTCAAACGATCCATCTGTTAAAATACTGAAGTTTGCAGATGACACAACAGTGATTGGTCTCATTCGAGACAATGACGAATCCACATACAGACAGGAGGTTGTACAACTTGCCTCATCGTGTAACCAGAACAATCTGGAACTGAACACACTCAAAACCATAGAAATGGTGGTTGACTTTACTACCACTTCTTACAATACTAGATAACACAATGTCAACAGTAGAGACCTTTAAATTACTAGGTTCTACTATATCACATGACCTAAAATGGACACCTAACATCAAAAACGTCATCAAAAAAGCACAACAAAGAATGTTCTTTCTGGGCCAATTCAGAAAGCTAAAACTGCCCAATGAGCTGCTGATACAGTTCTATGGAGGAATTATTGAGTCTATCATCTGCACCTCTATAACTGTCTGGTTTGGCTCTGCAACCCAACAGAACAGACACAGACTTCAGAGGATAATTAGGACTGCAGAAAAAACAATTACTACCCACCTGCCTTCAATCAAGGACCTGTATACTGCACAAGTCAAGAGGGCTTTGAAAATATCTACAGACCCCTCATATCCCAGACATATAAACTAGTTCAACTCCTACCATCAGAACGACGCTATAGAACATTGCACACCAGAACAACTAGACACAAGAACAGTTTTTTCCCCAAAAGCCATCACTTTGCTAAACAAATAATTCCCTCAACCCTGTTCAACTATTACAAAGTCTGTACTACTATAACTGTTAATCTTGTCATCACTCCTTATCACCCATCCCCTCCCACTTGTGGCTGTATGGCTGTAACTTTGTTGCTTGTATCTTTACGATTTATATTGGCTGTGTTAGGATAACATTGTTTTACCCTAACTGGTTTAGGTAAATAATAATATGTAATCATAGTTTGTATGTTAAAATGTCTGCAACTTTAACTGTGGGATAGTAATTAAGGGAGTGGTTGTGAAAGCACTTTAAAAGAAGCAAGGCTGCAGCTTGCTCTCTCTCTGGCTTTGATGATCCCTGATTACTGCAAGGACTCAAGACTGCATTGCTCGAACAGGAGAGAAAACAAAGGACTGACTTGTAAGTGAACTGACAAAGGATATTCAAAACGGACTTTGCTAACTGAATATCCCTGAATGGACTGACTAAATGATACATGACTATTGGACTGTTATTTTGACTATGCTATGAACTCATAATGGAATAAACTATATTTTTGATAGCACAAGTGTATCTGTTATTTTTACTTTATGTTAATAAACATACAAGCTTAGCTCACTCATTTATCTGTGTGCCTATCTGACTAACGCTGCACATTCTGTTTAGCTTGTCTCCCTAACCCTGGTTGGGGAAACCAGGCTAAACACTGGTTATGGGCCCAGAGGCTGCAAAGTCAGTTTAACTAGGATAAAACAGATTTATGTAAAAGTGAGAGTTTGTGTTGTTATACATTACAGTAAACAGACAGCTGTGTTTTATTAATTATAGTTTTATATCCATATAAAGAAAAACATGGCACAAGTCAATCTACAAAGTTTGTCCCTTATATCCAAGTTGGATGGAACAAACTATGTATCATGGTCTATGAAATGTAGTCTGCTTCTACGAAGAGAAGGTTTGTGGAACATAATTGAAAATCCACCAAACGTAGAAGAATGGGATCAAGAGGATGATGAAGATAGAATAAAGATAGAAGAATTTATGCATAAAAATGAACAAGCTATTTGCATTATTGGGTTAACCTTAACTGATCAACAGCTTGTTTATATCCACGGAGAGAAAACGGCTGTTGGGTGTTGGCAGAAGCTGAAGAGGATTTATGTTCGAGATAACGTTGATGCTCACATAAATCTAACACGGAAGCTTTTCAGGATGCATCTCCAAACAAATGGTGATATGCTGAGTCATTTGAAAACTATGCAAAGCATTTTTCAAGAACTGCACGAGAAAGCTTATTTTCTCTGATCTACACCAAGTCTACATAATTCTATCTTCACTTGATGAAAGTTATGACAACTACGTAACTTCCCTTGAAATTTTGCCAAAGGAAAGCCTAACTTTAACTGACATAACTGGCAGATTGATTGAAGAGGCCAGAAGAAGGCTTGAAAGAGATGATTTAAGGAGGCAGCAACCTCAAAAAGAAGATAATGAATCTCCTACTGCATACGCAATTAAAAAGTGCTTTAATTGTGGAGGAAGAGGACATTTGGCAAGATTTTGTAAAAAAGCAAAGTGCCAGAACTCTGGCCAGAATACTAAAAGTCATCAAAAGATAAATAAAAATTTAGAGTTAGCCATGTATACTAACGGAGCTGTAAAAAATAATTTATGGGTGGTTGACAGTGGAGCATCCCATTATATAACAACTGATAACAAAAATTTTATTAAAATGTCCCAGAGTACACAGCAGATATCGTTAGCCAATGGCTGGAAACTGAAAGCTAAAGGTCAAGGTATAGCATATTGTTCTTTTATAAAAGAGAATGTAAAAATGTTATTTGTACCACAACTTAAGTTTAATTTAATTTCAGTTAGAATTTTGGTTAAATTAGGATATGTAGTTACATTTAGGAGAGATAACTGCATAATTGAGAAAGAAGATAAGAAAATTACTGCATCTTTAAGAGGTGAATTATATGTGTTAAATGATGATGGTTTAAAGGTGGCTAACATGGTTTATGAAAATAAGAAACCTCATGATGAATGTATTCACTTGTTACATCGAAGGCTAGGGCATTTAAATTTTAAAATGCTTAAGAAAACTGTTGAGTTATCTAAGGGAATAAGTTTGAAACCTTGTAATAAGTATTTGCAATGTAATGTCTGTAATCAAAGTAAGACCAGGGTCACACCGGCTAATAGAATTGATGGATTTACTACTAAAGAGCCTTTAGAAGTAGTATTTGCAGATTTAATAAGTCCGAAAAAACCAAGTGTAGGAGGAGCTCGTTACATACTAAGTATAATGGACCATTATTTTTGATATGGGTTTTGCTATTTAATGAAGAGCAAAACTGAAACGTATCAAAATCTCTTTAATTGGATAAAATTTGCTGAAAGGAAAACTAAAAAGAAATTAGTAACTCTTATAACAGATAATGGTACAGAATTTACAAATAATAAATTGCAGAACAGACTAAGAATGTTAGGTATTCAACATAAAATGTCTGCACCATATAGGCCACAACATAATGCCTTTATAGAGAGAAGAGGCCAAACATTACAATCAATGACACGAACTATAATGTCTGATTCAGGATTACCTGACAATTTGTGGGGAGAAGCAATAATGTGCGGTAATCATATATTAAATAATGTTGTTAATTCAACAACAGGTGAATTACCATTCACATTGTGGCATGGTACAAAACCTGATTTAAGTTACATGCACACATTTGGAGCACCAGCATGGGTGCATATTCCTACACAACTTAGACACAAAGGACAGCATAGAGCTAAAAGATTATATTTTGTAGGATATACATCTAATCATAGATCTTATAGATTCTGGGAACCAAGTACATCTAGAGTTTACACCACTGCTAGTGCAAAATTCCTAGAACATGTAGGATGGAATAGATTAGAGCAAGACTTAAATAATGAAGTAATTATTGAACCCTACAAAAGGCAGAAAGATCAGACTAGTTATAAGAAGAGTCCAATTAAAGAAGTCCATGAAGAACAAATAGGACCAGAACAAGAGGAAACAGTTGATCAGGAAGAGTTAGATAATCAAGAAGAGTTAATAAATGAAAGTCCACCTGTAAGTCCTGTAATACCTAGACGTACTACACGTGTAACTAGACCACCTGATAGGTATCAAGCAAGTATAGTTTGCCAAGTAACTAAAGTTCCAACTAGTGTAGATGAACTTAGAATGTATCCTGCTAAGGATCAGGAGAATTGGCAAAAGGCAATGGAAAAAGAACTAAATTCATTAAAGGTAATGAAAGTTTATGAAGATACTAAATTACCCCCAGGAGAAAAATCCATTGGGTGCAAATGGATATTTAAAGTAAAAACTGGAAATGATGGAACTGTTACCCATAAAGCTAGGTTAGTAGCTCAAGGATTTAATCAAACTGCATCTGATTACGATGAAGTTTTTGCACCAAGTCTTAAAGCAACATCTTTAAGAGCAGCATTAATGTGGGCAGCTAAGAAAAACTATGTCATTAACCATATAGATGTAGAAACTGCCTATCTGCATGCACCATTGCAGCACACTATATATTTAAGAAAACCAGTAGGTATAAAAGACAATAAAGTAAATAGTAATGATTGTTGGAAACTCAAAAAGAGTCTTTATGGGTTGAAACAATCTGGGTTTGAGTGGAACCAATATATTGTGAAAGAGTTAAACAATATAGGTTTTAAATCTGGTTTAGCAGATCCATGTGTGTTTAAAAGAGAAAATAATGGAACGGTGTCATTATTGTTATTATTTACAGATGATATTGCTTTGATAACTAAGACTAATAATGAAGCTAATGAGATTATATCATTATTAGCCAAAAAGATAAAATTAAAGCATTTAGGTAAAATTAAAAAGTATCTAGGATTGACAATTAACAAAACAAAAAATGGTTTTAAGATATCTCAAGAAGATAAAATTTGCCAATTAATTAAAATGTTTAAAATGGAACTTTGTAAACCGGCAAAGACTCCAATGAGTCAGGAAGTTTGCCAAACTAATGATCAAAGTCCCAAATTTGATAAGTCTATATATCAATCTTTGATTGGAAGCTTATCATATATAAGCAATTGGTCTAGGCCTGATATAGCTTATAGTGTTAATCAGCTGGCACGTTTTAATTCAGATCCACATCAATGTCATTGGCAATCATTAAAGAGAATTTTAAGATATCTTAAAGGAACAATGAACCATGCATTGTATATAGAACCAAAGGGTGATTTGATTCTTAGTGCCTATGCAGATGCAAGTTTTGCAACTGATATAAACACAAGAAAATCAACATCTGGGATGGCTATATTATTTGGTAAGACATTAATAGGGTGGAGGTCAATCAGACAACAGCATATTAGCTTGTCCACGATGGAAGTGGAATTTTCATGTCTGTCATTACTATGCACTGACTTGATTTTGTACAAACAGTTATTATTAGACATGGGTATAACTGTAAAAGATTCTATTATTGTGTACGAGGATAACCAAGCAGCTATAAAGTTAGCTACTAGTATTGCTGTAAAAACTAGATCAAAGCATACTGATTTAAGATACTTAAATGTTAGAGAATCTGTAAAGAATGGGCTAATTAAATTGGAATACTGCATGACAGAAGAAAACATTGCAGACCAATTTACAAAAGCTCAAGGAGTAATCAAATTTAAAGAGAGTTGTAACAAATATGATTTAAAGATGTAAATAGTTATATTTATTATTATTTCCTAAAAGGGGAGAATGTTAGGGATAACATTGTTTTACCCTAACTGGTTTAGGTAAATAATAATATGTAATCATAGTTTGTATGTTAAAGTGTCTGCAACTTTAACTGTGGGATAGTAATTAAGGGAGTGGTTGTGAAAGCACTTTAAAAGAAGCAAGGCTGCAGCTTGCTCTCTCTCTGGCTTTGATGATCCCTGATTACTGCAAGGACTCAAGACTGCATTGCTCGAAAGGGAGAGAAAACAAAGGACTGACTTGTAAGTGAACTGACAAAGGATATTCAAAACGGACTTTGCTAACTGAATATCCCTGAATGGACTGACTAAATGATACATGACTATTGGACTGTTATTTTGACTATGCTATGAACTCATAATGGAATAAACTATATTTTTGATAGCACAAGTGTATCTGTTATTTTTTTTTTTTTTGAAACAAATTTTTATTAATTTTAAAGATAAAACAACACATCATTAACCATTAAATACATAAACACATAAAACCTCTTAACATTGTAAATCCTTACAAGTCAAACAAAACATTATTTTCATACAGCATAATTCCAATTTATCTCATCTCCATATGGACACACAAATATCTTTCAGCAAATTTCTCATTATTTCTCTTTACTCCTATTCAATTTCATTTCTCTTCCATATTTATCCATTTTATAGTCATCATATTCTTTTCTTTCTGGTTTGTTTAAATTATTCTCGTCTAACATTCCTCCAAGGTTTTATTGATTCTTTTTTCCTTTTTTTTTTATAAAAAACAAATTTTGTTAATTTTACCATAAACACAATACACAAACATACAAACACAAAACATAAACAAAACTAAAAGATCTTTTCTGAAGGTTGTCTGTTCCCGGGTTAAAACTCTTTACACAGACACAAATTCAAACATCATATTCAACCCATATCTCCTTCCATATCTTATTATCATTTTCTTTTTTATATATATATATAAAAACCATTTTTATCAGTTTTATAAGAACAATGCACAAAGAATCAAGGCATAACAGCTTATAAATTCTTTTCTAAGAAAAAATAATAATAAAAGACCAATAAGGCATAACATTTCCAGATTATAATATCAATATTTCATATAATATTAACTTCATATCTTGTCCCTACTTCTCTTTTCCATCCAAATTATTTATTAATTAAAATTTTATTGCCTTTTATCAATATACAAAATCCAAAAAAAAAAAAAAAAAGCATATATATCCTTCCATATCTTATTACCATTTTCAACAACATTCTTTGTTTTATTTCCAATTATCCATTCATCTTTTTTTTTCTTTTACTATACTTCTCCTGTACACCAATTGGAGTAACATCTATAACTCATTACCCTAACTTAGAAATACTACATATTACAATCTTTCTTGGGATTCTGTTTAAAAGATTCTAAAATTACATAATAAATTTTATATTCTAAATACACATATAAAAACACAATCTTATATACCCTCCAGAATCCCTCTTTTAATCTAAATTAAATTCACCCATTGTCTCTAAATAAACTTTTTTTCTTTAGGTCTTGCTTCCCCCCATTAAGGCTTCTCCTCCCCCCCTTTCTCTCTTGCTTATTCTTCTCCTTGCCCTTTCTACCCCTTTGCTTTTTCCCATCGCTTTTCTTACTCCTTTTCCTTTGCTTTCTAACCTTGCCTCCACCTTTTCGCTCATTTTTCTCTCTTTTGGTTGTTTTTATAATTCTTAAAATCCCCTTTTTCTTATCCTTTTTCTCCTCCTCTCCGGAAGGGACCCATTGTTCATCAAAGATGGCTTCTTCTTCCTCTTCTTCCTTGTCCCAGTCCTTCTGCTGCGTAATCAACTTTTCAACAGAACATAACGCCATTTCTAAGAATTGAAACAAAGCGCCCAAAGTATCTTCTTTTTTATATTTTTGATATTCAATCTCTAGTTCATCCACAAACAATGCCATTATAAAAAGGGAAACTTTTTCCAAAACAACCACAAGTATTTTTAATCAAAGATAATCAAAAGCAATTAAAAAAAAAATTCCAAAAGTTAATACTTTTCTTCCTTCTTCTCTTTCTCTTTCTGGATTAATTTTTAATCAAAGAGGTCCAATTACCATATATCTTCTTTTGGGATCCACAAAGACGTTCTAGACAATCTCCTCCTTTTTCAGCTTCTGCTCCAATTTTTTTTTCTCCCTTCCCACTTGCAGTGACAATTTTAAATAATCAAAAATCCATACCTCCAGCAGAGATTTTCCAATTTCTTAAATTTTTCAATGTCCAAAAACCCCTTTGTCTCTTAGCTTCAGCTTTCAAAGCAATCCACTTTCAATATCTAATATATCCAAATATTTCTGCTTTTTCTGTGGGGTGGGAGAGTAAAAAAAAAAGAGTTCCCTTTAACAGCTTCTCCGCCGCTTTTCGCTCTTCTTAGGGATACAATGTATCCTCCAGCAATTCAAGCAGCTCAATTCCAGGCAGTTTAAAAGGTGTTACTTGACCCGGCTCAGACAGAACTTTCACTCTTCACACTTCCTCCAGCACAGTTCTTACCCGGTTGCTGGCTTCTTCATGGCGGCCATTGCTGACCGCCGCTCCACCGCCTTGGGAAAAAGGGGTTTTCCCGGAGAAGGGGGGGGTCTGCGACACCCCCACCTCCCTATCCGACTCCCCTCTCTCTTCAGCTGTCCCTACAGGGCAGCCATATCCCCCTGACCCGTCTGGATCGGGGGTACCTCGACGGCTAGCACAGCAGGAATCGCGAGCTGTCGCGAATTCCTGCTGCCCCGAAGCCACGCAAACCGGAAGAGCCTCAGTGTATCTGTTATTTTTACTGTATGTTAATAAACATACAAGCTTAGCTCACTCATTTATCTGTGTGCCTATCTGACTAACGCTGCACATTCTGTTTAGCTTGTCTCCCTAACTCTGGTTGGGGAAACCAGGCTTAACTGGCTGTTTCCTAGTATGATTTGCTTGCTTATTTGTACCCTATGACTATTGTTAAGTGTTGTACCTGATGATTCTTGACTCTCAACAAATGTATCTTTTCTTTTCAGTATACAGAGAGCATTTGCACCAAGACAAATTCCTTCTGTGTCCAATCACACTTGGCCAATAAAAGAATTATTCTATTCTATTCTATTCTATTCTATTCTATTCTATTCTATTCTATTCTATTCTATTCTAACTCTCAATTCATTCTACTCCACAAGAAAGTTATGGACTGTGTTCTAAAGGGTTAAAGATCACATGAAGTGTTAATATAGGTGGTATTCAATAGGTTCTGACCAATTCCGGAGAATCGGCAGTGGAAATTTTGAGAGGTTTGGAGAACTAGCAAATCGCACCTCTGAGTGGAGATTTTACAGTATCCTTCATCTGCCACACCTACCAAGCCACGCCCACAGAACCAGTAGTAAAAAAAAAATGAATTCCACCACTGAGTGTTAATACCACTTTATAATCGTTGGTAAGGCCACACTTGGAATACTGCATCCAATTTTGGTTGCCACAATATAAAAAAGGTGTTGAGACTCTAGAAAGAGTGCAGAGAAGAGCAACAAAGATGGGTAGGGGGCTGGAAGCGAAAACATATAAAGAACAGTTGCAGGAAATGAGTGTGTCTACTTTAATGAAAAGAAAAACTGGAGTGACATGATAGCAGTCTTCCAATATTTGAGGGGTTGCCACAAAGAAGTCAATTTATTCTCCAAAGCACCTGAAGGTAGGATAAGCAGCAACAGATGGAAACTAATCAAGGAGTGAAGCAACTTCCTTCCTTCCTTCCTTCCCTCCCTCCCACTCCCAGAGTGCTTTGCTGCATGCTGTTCTTCTTCATGCTGGCTGAGCCCTCCTTCCCCTCCTTCCTGCACAAAGACTGACATTAATTTTTTTGCCAACATAAACCTGTCTGCCCTTCAGGATTTTAATTCCATGAAAGTATAAACACCTGGTAATCTTTGTGTCTCTGTCTATCTCTTCCTATCTTGCTTTGCAGGCCTCCTGCCTTCCCTTGCTCAGCCTCAGGTTGTCTAATGTAGCATATCCTGGTTGTGAAATTTTATTTTTTTTATTTATTGAATTTTTACGAAATAAAGAGAGGCCAGATCTCAGCTTGGAAGCCAGCCTGGCAACTGTTTCAAACCCCAAGTGGCTGGACCTCTGGAAGAAACAGTCCTCAAGGCAGAACCTCCTGTTCTTACCTCTGCATCCTCAAGAAGGGAGGAGATGCGCAGCACTCACAAACCTAATTTTGCTACTAGGGAAAGGAAACTCCATGACTGGATTTCAGAATCTCCCAAGAGAAGGCAGTTTTCACCAGAAAACTATGGCAAGAACTAAATAAAGAGAGGACTTTTACTGAAGGTATTTGAGAGTCGCAACCAGGGGTGGGATTCTACCAGTTCGCACCTATTCGGAAGAACCGGTTGTTAACATTCTAAGCAGTTCGGAGAATTGGTTGTTAGAAGAAATTACTGGTCTAATCCTGTAAGGAAGGCAGGAAGGAAACATTCTGGTGTTGCTGACAGAAACTGCCTCTACATTAACCCTTATTACATTCTTGGCGGGACTAGACTTCCTGTCTGAGGAACATCTCTGGAGCTTTTTCCCCTCCTTTGTTGATACTTTGCTTGTGTGGAGTGACCATTCAAAGTTACAATGGCACTGAAAAAAGTGACTTATGACCATTTTTCACTCTTATGACTATTGCAACATCCCCACAGTCATGAGAGGCCAGGCAAGGAGATGGGTGCCTTGATGTGAGTGATATTGAGTTGTCCACACTCAGCCAATAACATGACCATGAAGCCATGCCCACCAACCTGGCCACGCCCACAAAACCAGTTGTTTAAAAATTTGAATCCCACCCCTGGTCGCAACTCATCTCTTACTGCAACACCACACCACACAGTTTCCTTGCAGCACACGATAAAGATTCCATCCTCTGAAATCCATTATTATAATTATAATTCATTTCTTCAATTCGAGGAAAAGCCAGATCCATTATTTGTAAAGAAGAACGTTCAGATTATTCAAAGATAAAACGGAAGCCCCAGTTTTTCCTGGCCAGAGTTTTCCTTTTCTCAGTGTGGCTGATCAGGTCCATGGAGCAACTGCAGAAGGCTTCAAGCAACCCCTTCTGCCTGAATAAGATGTCAAAAAAGAAGACAGGATGAGAAGAGGGTCCTCCTTCTGCTTCAGAAGAACTCAGAATGTTTGTGGGAAGCACACTATGAAGTGGCATCATACAACATTTGCTGAGAACTAATTAGCTCCTAATCAAAGTGAAAACCATGTTTTATTTTTATTGTGTGTTTGCATCTTAATTTTAACATGGGCCTTTTTTTTGCTAACTTTATGGCTGCATATAAATGCATGAAGTGTGTTGCATCCTGGTTTCATTGTCATAATTGATTTAATATCAACCTTTTGAAATGAAGCCGCCCTTAGATATCACGGGACTGTTAATTTGGGTAGCATTTTTTTCACGTTGGCTTTGTCTCTTGCTAATTTGCTGAGTGTTGATTAACCACATGGAACGTCGTGGAGTGATGTGATAAAGACCAGCTGCTTCCCAGGCCTGTTTCCCTCCCTGCTGCCTCAAAGAATTAAAATATTACCCAGCATTGAGGCTCCTCAAAAGTTACTCACATTTTCAGGAGAGATATTTGCATTGTATAATTAAGGAGTGGGTTTTTTTTTGTTCAGAATGATTGATAAGCTTCTTAAGTCAGACTCAAGCTCATCTCTGCCATTTGCTCCAGAGGGAATGATCAGAGGAGCGCAGGCAACAGAGGAGAACTCATGTAATTCATCACAATTCAGGTTCCTGGTTACACTGCAAATTCCAAATTCCTTTTTGGATTCTGCTTGACTGAAATTTAAACATGCATATTCATGTTTTGATGTCAGTGATAAAGGCACACTGTCATTATAAAAGGAAACTTCCAAAATCACATACACACAAAATTGTGCTGTTCTGCTGGACTTCCTCTCTTCCTTACCCAAGTTCCTCTCTGCTGCCTCGGTGTGGTAGTGGGAGGCTGAAAACTGGGTGTTTGTGCCAGAAGCGTGTATTCTCATCAGGGACACCCAAGGCCAGAAGGTCATCATGGCAGCCCAGCTAGATTAAAACCTTCGGGACAACCAGTTGCTGTTGCTGCCATCCAGGAAAAGCAAATCTGAAGCTGCAAAGACAGAATTACGGTGGGATTGGTTTTTGTTTTTGTTTTAGAAAAACTTTATTAGCGATTAAAAACCAAAAACACTATGTACAGTACATCTTAACGTTGTAGACAAAATCTATATATACAAATACAAAATAAATAAACATATAAAACATATGTTTCTAATCAACTAAGACAGTGTGCTTTTTTCTTGGTAATGATTTTACTACTATTCATTTCTTATTTGGTAAACATTCTTAATTTAACTACTCCATTCGTCAAATATATATCTTTTAAATTCCTGGTTTTTTTTCTCTTTAATCCACTTATACCATTTATCCCAAACTGTAATATATCTTAAGTCTTCCTTATTCCTAAGTTTTTGTGTGAGTAGGTCCATTTCAGCACGGTCAAATATTTTCTGAGTAATCAAATTATTTATTGGCATTTGTTCGCGCTTCCAACATTGTGCCAACGCAACTCTTGCCACTGTGATTATATGGAGAATTAAATATTTTATTTCATTTGCATAGTCCCCTTTTAATATTCCCAACAAAAAAATTTCAGGTTTGAATTCTAATTGAATACTTGTAATTTCTTTTATCCGCAGTCTAATTTTTTTCCAATATTTTTTTACTTTTTGGGCAGGGGAACATGGATTGTATGAAGCACAAACATGGGAAAGCAAAACAGTGAAAGACAGAGGAAGGTTGAACTAGAAGGCCTCCAAGGTTCCCTCCAGCATTATGAGCCTGTGATTTTATGAAATTAAGCAAATACAAATGGACTTCTTAGGCATCGATGAATTGAAACGGAGGGGGATTGGACACTCAGTTAGAAATCCACAGGGCTTATTATTCAAGACATGAAAAATAAAGAAGGCGCAGTGTTGCCTTTACAGTTAAAAAGGGAATAGCAAGAATTGTATTTGGCCATAGTGCAATCAGTGATGAAATAATGTTGATTAGACGTAGAATACAGAATAGAATATAGACAGACTAATAGAAGTGGAAGGTCCAACCCCGTCAAGCAGGAGAGCCTATACCATTTTCAGACACATGGTTGTCCAGCTTCTTCATAAAAACCTCCAGTGATGGACCATTCACAACTTCTGGAGGAAAGTTTTTTAAGTGATTAATTGTTCTCACCATTAGGAAATTTCTCCTTAGTTCTAGGTTGCTTCTCTCCTTGATTAGTTTCCATCCATTTTTTTTGGGGGGGGAGGGGGGTGTCTTGCTTATGGTATTTTGGAAAATAGGTTCACACCCTTTCCACCTCTTCTTTGTGGCAGTCCCTGAAATATTGGAATATGCTATCATATCATCCCTTTCTTTCTTTCTTTTAATTAAACTAGACATATCCAATTCCTGCAACCATTCTTCATATATTTTAGCCTCCAGCCCCCTAATCATTCTTGTTGCTCTTCTCTGCACTCTTTCCAGTGTCTCAGCATCTTCTTGATATTGTGATGACCAAAACTGGATGCAGTGTGCCAGGTGTGCTCTTTGTGAAATTTTTAAATTTTGTGAACAATCCTTTAATATGGTCATCGTCCAAATATATGCTCCAATCATCAGAAGAAGAGGTGGTTGGTGAATTTCATGATTAAGTTCATCCTGAAAACAACAGAACATGAAAGCAAGATGTGTTTCTTGTGATTAGAGGCTTGAATGAAAAAGTTGGAAAGAGGAAAGAGGAAGATACAGCTGGATTGTATGGCTTAGGAAACCAAAATGAAGCAGGTAACCAACTTATTAATTTTTGAAACAATGCTTTTTTCATTGCTAACATGGTTTTCAAACCAAAAGTATATAAAGGGCAACACCAGAAGGAATGTAAAGAAGTCAAATCGACTGTCTTATTGGTATACCATACAGAATAACAGAGTTGGAAGGAGCTTTGTAGGTCATCTAGTCCAACCCCCACCCAAGCAGAAGACCCTACGCCATTTCTGACAGACAGCAATCCAGACCTTTTCAGTTCAGACTTGTTGAAAATGCACACAGTTTAGAAGCAGGACCTGCTGTGAACTGTAGTTTTCCAGAGTGCATTACTCAGACAAAATGTGTATGGAAAGCTGACTGTGAAGAAAATGAGGACTGTAAGGAAAAGTACACATAAAACAGCATAATATTAAGAAAATTGCATATAAAGATGCTACATTAGGACAGATGCATGCAAATAAGTTGAGAAAATGGAATAGAATAGAGCTGGAAGCTACCTTGAGGGGTTTTCTAGTCCAACTCACTGCAGGAGACCCTATAAACAAATGGCAGTCCTATTGTCAGGGCTCCGACAAATCCACCTATCTTTTTAGTTGACACCAGTCTCTTCTGAAACGTCTCAAGTGATGAAGCTCCCACAACTTCAGAAGGCAGAAACTGTCCCATTGTCCTCAATATTAGGATGTTTCTCCTTAATTCCAGGTTGCTTCCCTCCTTGATTAGTTTCCATGCATTGTTTCTTGTCTTGCCTTCTGGGGCTTTGGAAAATAAGTTGACCCCCTCTAGAAAAATAGAAAACTTGTGGAAAGTGTGGAATTAATAAATCTAAAATTGTCTCTCTTTAGACTGATAAAGAATATTTTGGGGCAGAATGGGGATTTCAAAATGATCTCGGAAATGCTTTCTTTTCAAATGTGATCTCTTGCTGCGTATTGCCAGATTCTCCTGGATCTTGAGGGGAATAAGTGATAGAGACACCAAAAAGATTGCTGTCTTCTAGAGTTTAACACTCTTATTTCTCATGGGGGACAGGACCAAAAGTCCCAATATCCATATTCTTGGTTGTCTGAGAAACCTTGATGAAATCTCACCCAAATGGCAAATATTTCAAAGTATCACTGAGAAATATCCCTATTAGCATTAGCACCACAATGATATTCCTTGGAAATTTATTCTCCACAATAACAATGATTGGCTGGATAGGCAATCAAATGATATATTTTTGATTTACAGACTGATGTCCCAGTTTTCCAAAGAACTTCATAAATGTTTCTCAGGAAACATCAGTAGATGCTTCAGTGAGATTGACTTGAAAATTGGCACAGTTGTTGTCAGGCCTCTGTGAATGAAACATTATGGAGGAGAAAGCTACAGAACCTCTTCCCCACCAAGAGGGAGTCGCCTCACTGTGCTATAAACGTGGTCCTTGACTTACAATAGTTCATTTAGTGACCGTTCAAAGTTACAACTGCACTGAAAAAAGTGCCTTATGAGCATTTTTTTACACTTATGCCCATTGCAGCATCCCTATGGTCATGTAATCAAAATTCAAATGCTTGGCAACTGATTCATATTTATGCCAATTGCAATGCCCCTTTTGCAAACTTCTGACAAGCAAAGTCAACAGGGAAGCCAGATTCACAACCAGGTTACTAACTTAACAACTATTCACTTAACCCACGTTGCAAGAAAAGTCGCAAAATTGGACCAAACTCACTTAACAATTGTCTCAGCAACACAAATTTTGGGCTCAATTGTGGTCATTAGTCTACCTATATCTTCCCTCAGCACCGTTAATTAAGTGAATAGTAGAGCCGTGCCATTCTAAATTCACAGAAACTGGAGTTAATGTCCCAAGCACAATTCCCTCCTTAATATAATTTTCAGACTCACAGCAGACTTCATCTGTTCCTGCTGGAGTCTGCCCGGGGGTTTCAGGGTTGAACCTATGATTAATGTTGCAGAGGATTCATTAAATCAAGGCCCCCAATTACAGTTAACTCTAATTCCAATGAAGGAAAGGCATCACTTAGCACTTCTTCGTGGTCTGGATATAAAAATAATTGGTTCTACGTTTCATAAAATGTAAAATAATTATTGTAAAAAACTCGAGAAACCTGGCTTCCCATAAAGTTACCTAACAAAAACGTGATGAGGAAGATTTCAATGGGCAAAGAGCAGTAGGAAATGTTTCTCATGTGGGGAATGTAATCAGACGGATGGGGCATCTCGACTTCCTCTCACTGGTTACTTACCATCCTTCTTTGTGGCCTGATGTCAGACTCCAAAAGCCAAGAAAGACACCATGGACTTCTTCTTTTTCATTGTTTCTCACTCATAGGCAGAAATCATTCCAAATTAAAGCAACTCCTTGGATCATTAGAGATGCACTCTGAGAACTTCTAAGAGGAGCCATCTGGAGCTTCTTCCTCCCAAGCAAACTAAACTGTTTCTTGGTCCTCTGGAAAGCATCCCCTCCCTCCATCCTGGAAATCCAGACTACATTCCACCACATCTCCACTTTCATCTGTTGGCTTCCCAGCAGATATTTCTGTTAGTGGAAGGAATGACAAATGGTTGTTGGTTTTGACCTAGGGCAGAAGAAGGAACACCTGCATGAAGCTGTCTATGGAGATTCTCAGCCATCCAGGTCATGGTTGTCCCAAAGGCACTTTTTTTCAAGAGGCAACTGGAGTTTCTAGTTTTCCTTTGAAGACGTTTCATGACACTTCTTCAAAGAAACACCAGAAAGTCTGGTTGCCTCTTGAAAAAAGTGCCTTTGGGACTCCATGTAGCCAATTGCTTGGGAGGAGGTGTCATGTTAAAGGGCCACTCCATCTGGTTTGTGAACCTTTCCTATCAATAGGATGGGAGAGAAAGAAAGGAGCAATGGTGCTTCTAGACCTGCCGTACAGCTCCTGTCCTCAAGGGGGTCTTTGAAAGAATATAGAACAGGTGGAAAACTGCCTGAGAAAGGAGCAGCAGCCCCAGGAGGCAGAAAGGAAGACAACGTCTAGGACAGTGGATCAGGGACCACTGGTGGTCCGTGAGAAAATTTTGGTGGTCTGCAGAGAAATGTCACCCCCAAAGCACCTCCCAACGCAGTTAATCCAAGCTGCATGGGAACACAAGGCTTGAGACACTTGCATTGCAAACAACACAAGGGAGTGAGGGGAGGGGGGAAAGGGCGGAGGGGGAAAAGTTGCCCCATTCACCCCACATGCCTGGCCTGGCCACTGGGCTGCTTCTTTCCACTTCTTTCTTCTTCTACTTTTGGCTGCACGCAAGGAAAGCAGCAAAAGTCTTTCTTTCTCTCCCCCAAACTCCACCACAAATGAGTCTTTGGGACCCTGCAGGGCCTCCTGCTCCAAGAGGAAAAGACTCATTTCTGGCAGAGTTTGCGGAAAGAAAGAAAGACTTCTGCTGCTTCTGCTGTTTCCTTTGCATGAAGCCAGAAGTCTTTCTCTCTGTTTCTCTCTCTCTCTTTCCCTCTTTCCCTCTCTCTCTCTCTGTCTCCCCCTGAGAACAGAGCTGGAGATGGTATCTTGCAATCCCAAATAAAGAACGATCGATCGGTAGGAAAACAGGGTGGGGAATTTTCCTGCAGACTTTTTGGGGGGATTTTCCCAGGATCTCTGGTCCATGGGATTTAAAATTATGAACAAGTCTATTCTCTTTGCTGCCCAGTTTTTAAAAATTAGCCACCATTTAGACAGACAAATTAACAGAGTTGGAAGGGACCTTGTAGGTCATCTAGATGCCTTCCTAGTTCAAGAAACTATAAGAATGAGAATGAGGCAGTACAACACAATCACACTTGCAAAAATCTATTAGTATAACCAATCTTAATAAAAGTAGTTAAGAAAGATTAACAGAGTTGGAAGGGACCTTATAGGTCATCTAGTCCAACTCCCTGCCCAAGAGGGAGACCCTACACCATTTCTGACAAATGGCAGTCCAATCTCTTCTTGAAAGTCTCGAGTGATGAGAAGGCAACTTCTGTTCCATCAGTTGATTGTTCTCATTGTCAGAAAATTCCACTTTATTTCTAGGATGAATATCTCCTTGATCAGTTACCATCCATTCTTCTTCTTCTGGCCTTTCCAATTAGTTGCCTCTTTGGTGGGAAAGGAAGGAACTTTACCAGCTGCAGGATGGCCAGAGACTTTCAGCACTTCTACTGGGCTGGAAAGGCTCATGGCCTCAGCTTCTCCTTCCAACTTGTCTGCTGTTGGTTTGCTGAATTCCAGGTCTGCCCTACATTATCATCCTGAGGCTTCCATCTCATAATTTTCTCTTGGTTCAACTTGCACATTCCTTCCAGCTTGTTTGGCAGCCTCTCCTTTCGTTTCTTTCTCAGTGTCCTCTTCTCACCTTCCTGCTGCTGCTGAAGGAGTCCTGTGACATTCTGCCTAGTGCCTGTGGGGTTTGAGCAGGGGTCTCCAAACTAGGCAACTTTAAGACTTGTGAACTTCAACTCCCAGAATTCTCCAGCCAGCAATTGAAGTCCACAAGTCTTAAGGTTGCCAAGTTTGGAGACCTCTGCTTTTGAGTGTCAACCAGATGTAAATTCCTCACAAAGCCATGTTTCTCTGTCTTGCGTGCTGCCTCCATGTACTTTACAGGCAGCGTTTAGAGGAGCTGCTGTGTGGCCTTGGTGCTGGCCATTGATTTCGTCTGAGCTGCTCTGGTTCAGGTGAGAAGGGCCCCAGCAGAGCTCTCCATAGAACTGCAAAGAAAGAAATATTGGAATAGACAAGAAGACTGAAACAAACATGCTTCACAGAGTCCCATTTCCTTTCCCTCAGGGGAATTATGCCCCTCTGGGAACTGCTCTGATCCCAAGGAAGGCTTGATAGAAGGAGAGGTGTCGTATCCGCAATTAAGACTCGTAGTCAGTGACTTTCAATTCAAGCTCTTTATTAACACTGGTGGAACCGAACCGCCAAAGACAAAAAGCTTGCGGCTTTTATATCTTTGGCTTCGGCGGCCGCGGCCAATGGCAGCGATTCAAGTCTCCCGCTCTTGGCTTTAACCAATCGCGGGAGGCTCCAATCGGGCCAATCAGGCGCGGCTCGCCTGGCCAATCAGAAATCCCCGCGCCTTAGCCAATCAAGGCACGGGGATTTCGAGTAGTCCATTTGCATACATGACACCCCTCCCCTCTTGGTATGGTCTTCTCACGTGGTGTAGTCACGCAGGTAGGCGGGGCTCCGTCGAGTCCTAGATGACCTGCGCAATTCATTTTCTTGTTGTATCTCGGTAGGGGCGGTCATCTTTTTGGCTGCTCCTGCCTCTGAGCGAACCGGCTGGATGATCGGGCCGGTTCCTTCGCCGCGGCTCCCGCCTGGGCCTACCGGGTCGGTTGAGTCGCGGATTCCGCCGCTCCCGCTTGGCTTCTCCGGGTTGGTAGAGCTGGCCAGACGGTTCTTCTCCGGCTGTGACTCGTGAAGGCTGCGTTCTGGTGAGTTTTTAATTTTTATTTGTTCTTGCGGTTGTTTAACCGGGTGTTCCCTCCCCCCTTGGTTCGTGTCTTGGGGGTTGAGGTTAGTCAATGTTCGTGACCGGAGCTGGTCGATATGTCGTTTCCAGGCTCGCCCGTCGGTGGTTTGGAGCCGGTACGACTTTGGACCAGTGATCTGAGTTATGACGGCTGGGATCCATAGGGGGTCCCCCGTCATGTTTTTGGCGTATACTAGGTCGCCTGGTTCAAATGTCCGATACCTGGAGCTGGAGTCTGGGGGCTGTTCCGGGTTGTAGGTTGGGTGTAGGCGGTCGAGTGGGGATCGCAGCTTCCTGCCCATCAGGAGCTCTGCAGGGCTCTTGTTGGTGGTTGTATTTGGCGTGATGTGCTGTATGAAGAGCAGCCTGTTGATCTTGTCGTTGATCTCCCCGTGGTCCATTTTCCGGAGGGTCTTTTTTGTAAACTGGACCATCCGCTCCGCCCTACCGTTCGCCGCCGGATGCGCCGGTGCCGTTAACGCGTGGCGGATGCCTTTTTCTGCCAGGAACCGTTCAAAATCGATGGATGTAAACTGTGGCCCGTTGTCCGAGACAACGACGTCTGGGAGGCCGTGGGTGGCAAACAGCTTACACAGTTCTTTAATGACGGCCTCCGTGGTGGTGGATTTCATGTCGGCCACCTCTAGCCAGTTTGAGTATGCGTCAACTGTGATTAAAAAGGTGTGGCCATTTGTGGGGCCGGCAAAGTCTAAATGTATTCTGGACCAGGGTCCCCGAGGTGTCTCCCAGTCCCGGATAGGTGCCGTGGGTGGGCTGGATCTGGTCTCCTGGCACCGGTGGCATTTGGCGACCCATGTTTCAATTTGTCTGTCCATGCCAGGCCACCAAGCGTAACTCCTGGCCAGGGCTTTGGTCCTGACGATGCCAGGATGACCCTCGTGCAACATCTCTAGGACCCTGTTCTGTAATTTAGTCGGAATTACCACCCTGTCTCCCCAAAGGATACATCCTCTCAGTAGTGAAAGTTCCGTCTGGCGCTGGCGGAAAGGTTTAAAAGTCTCGTTATCGTCTTTTTCCGGCCAGCCTTTTTGCAGCCAATGTAAGATTGGCGCTAAGTGTTTGTCCTTAACCGTTTCCCTCGCTATGTCCGATGCGGTAATGGGTAAACACTCGATGGACAGTGTATTTGTTGTTGGTGCAGGGTCAGGGTCAGAGTCAGGTAAGGGGGAACGGCTTAAAGCGTCCGCGTGCGATATCTTCTTACCTGGCTTGTGTAGCAGTTCATAGTTGTATGCTGCCAGGAATTCAGACCATCTTGTCATCCGGGGTGACAAGATGTTTGGTGTGGGACGGTTTCCCGCGAGAATGCCCAGCAACGGTTTATGGTCAGTCACTATTTTGAATGGGCGGCCATAAAGGTACTCGTGGAAACGCTTAACGGCGGCCACTATAGCCAAAGCTTCTTTGTCCAGCTGGCTATAGTTCCGCTCTGGTTTAGTCAGAGTTCTCGAGAAAAATGCGATAGGTGCTTCTCTCTGGTCTGGGAGGGTATGGCTGAGGACAGCGCCGACGCCGAAGGGTGATGCGTCGCAAGTGACAGCTACAGGCAGGGTTTCGCAGAATTGCATTAGGACGGCATCAGAGGTGAGGAGGTCTTTGGTCTTTTGAAAAGCTGTTTGTTCCCGTCTCCCCCAAGTCCAGGCTGCCTTCTTGTCCAGGAGTCTATGTAAAGGTTCCGCTGCCGTAGCCTTTTGAGGTAGGAAGACATTATAGAAGTTTAGTAAACCTAAGAACGCTTGCAGCTCTAATTTGGACTTTGGGGTGGGGGCTTCTTTGATGGCCTTTACTTTTTTCGTTGTGGGGTGGATGCCCTGCTGGTCTAGGAGGTAGCCCAGAAACTCTACTTGTTTTGTACAAAGTTGGCATTTTTCGCGTTTGACTTTAAGTCCTGTTTCTTTAAATTTCGTTAAGACTTGTCTTAAACGGTTTTCTAGTTCAGCTTCATTTGGCGCCGCCACTAATACGTCATCGAAGTAGGGCACCACCCCCTTGATGCCTTGCAGCAAGCGTTCCATCAGGCTCTGGAAGATGCCTGGTGCCACGCTGACCCCAAATTGAAGTCTGTTACATTTAAAAGCCCCCCGGTGGGTCACTATTGTTTGGGCCTCTGCCGTTTCCTCGTCCACAGGTAGTTGTTGATAGGCTTGTGCGAGGTCGAGCTTAGCAAAAACTTTGCCCCCTCCCAGTGAGTGCAGTAAATGTTGCACTACCGGGACTGGGTAGGCGCTTTGCTGCAACGCGCCATTTAGGGTGGCCTTATAGTCCCCGCAGATTCTCACGGACCCGTCTGGTTTTATTGGGGTCACTATAGGGGTTTCCCATCTGGCGTGATCTGTCGGTTGTAACACCCCTTGTCTGACGAGCTTGTCTAGCTGCTCGTCGATTTTGGGCTTTAATGCAAAGGGTACCCTTCTAGGCTTAAGCCGCTTCGGGGGAACCCTTGGGTCTAAATCAAATGAAATAAGGGGCCCCTGGTACTTGCCCAATTCTCCATTGAAGACCTCCTGGAATTCTTCGGTTAGCCGCTGTTCCCAAGCTTCAATGGATACGTGGTTGACACCTGTCAGCGCGATGTTAAGCGGAGCAAACCATTGTAACCCCAGCAGGCTAGGGCGGTCGCGGTCGACTATTGTGAGTGGAAGTTGTTCTGTGTGGCCTTTGTAGGTTATGTTAAAGTTCTTGGTGCCCACTACCGGAACGCGATTACCTTGATAGTCTTTTATGATGATTTTTTGGGCAGGTACGTTTCTTCTTTGTAGTGTAGGCACTAGTTGCTTGATTTCGCGCCAAGCAATCATAGAAAGGTAGGAACCGGAGTCCACTTCCATCTTACATGGTCGACCCTCTATGTGAACTTCTACGTGAACCTTTCTAGCTCCGTCGGAAATGGCGTGGCCAATGGTCACCGTCTGGTGGGTTTCCTCTTTGCGCCGGCTGTCACTGCTTCTTTGCGATCGTTGTCTCTGGTCCCATCGACCCGTTGGCTGGCGCTCTCTGGCTCTGGGCGGGGAGTTTTCTCTCTTCCTGTCAAGTTGTTCCCGTTTGGGCGGGCTGCGGGGTTTTTTCTGGCGGCAAACTCGGGCGATGTGGCCTCGTCGGTCACAATGCCTGCAGATAGCGTCGAAGAATCGGCATTCTGACCTGGGGTGGTCGCCGCCGCAACCGGCGCAGTTGGTCCTCGACCTGCGACCTCTTTGGCTTCGCTGTTCGCCTCGTCCCATTTGTACACGGTGTATGTCCTCCTCGTCATCTGACGCGCTGGAGGTTGATTGGTATTCGCCGTAGTGTGCGGTCGCTTCGCTTCTGGTGTCGGCCGGCCTCGCGGGGTTGTTGTTCCCGCCCTTCGCGTCAGATCTTCGCATGGTGTCTGCTGACGTGCGGGTGGCTTCTGCTGCTGCGGCCGCAGTGAGGGCATCGGCTAGGCTGATGTCGCCTTTTGCCATGAGTCGGCTCTGGAGTGTCGGATCCCATAGCCCGAGCACGAAGCGGTCTCTGATGAGACTATTAAGCCCTTCAAACTCACAGAGTCCTCCCAGGCGCCGTAATTCAGCGACAAAGTCGCTTAATTTCTCGTTCGGTTTCTGGTTTCTGCGGTAGAACTCGTTTCGCCGTATCAGGATGGGAACCTCGGGGGCGTAATGGCGTCTCAGTATGGGCTCGAGGACGTCCCAGTCTATGGCGGTTGCGTCTGCTGGTTTGGCCAATGCCTTGGCCATCTGGAAGACCTCTGGTCCGCAGTGTGTGAGAAAGACGGCGCGTTTTAGCGGGCCCGGGGCGTCCTTCATGCCGGCGCATTCCAGATACATCCGGAATCGATCCGAGTACGATTCCCAGTCCTCGGCGGCGGGGTTGAAGGGAGCGGGCGGTGCTATTTTCGCCATCTTCGCTGTCGCTGGTTCTTAAACGGATACGGGGTTCGGTTCAAAGGCGAGATCCCACCTTCGTCGCCAGTGTCGTATCCGCAATTAAGACTCGTAGTCAGTGACTTTCAATTCAAGCTCTTTATTAACACTGGTGGAACCGAACCGCCAAAGACAAAAAGCTTGCGGCTTTTATATCTTTGGCTTCGGCGGCCGCGGCCAATGGCAGCGATTCAAGTCTCCCGCTCTTGGCTTTAACCAATCGCGGGAGGCTCCAATCGGGCCAATCAGGCGCGGCTCGCCTGGCCAATCAGAAATCCCCGCGCCTTAGCCAATCAAGGCACGGGGATTTCGAGTAGTCCATTTGCATACATGACAAGAGGCAAAAGAGCAGCCTTCTTCTCATGCAAAGCAGCCCAGATGGTCTGAGGCATTCTTGAGGGCTAAACCTCAGGGATATCTGGCCATCTGGCAGGATGGATCTTCCACTCACAGGGAGGATGTGCTGGACTTCCAGCTACTGACTTGGAATGTGGGCTGGAATGGAAAAGGCTGAAGTGGCCATTTAAAGAGAATAAACTCATTCATTTTAAGATATTTCTCTTTCAAACTACTTTAAGCACATGTTATATCACACTAAATACGTTTTTCTGCTGGGGGCCTTGTACAAGAATGAGATTAACTTTTGGGAAAGGTGCAGTTGCTTCTCCGGGCTAGGATAACTTGCTGTAGCCAACTTGCCACAACTAACTCACCATGGTCTACTCACTGTGGCCAGCTGGCCACAGGACTCTATTTGCTGCAGCCAATTCATTGCAGGACAACTCACTATGGGATAATTCAGTACTGGATTAGTTCCTTTTATTATTTATCAAAGCATTACAAAAGCTGGTAGTCACAGGAATGATTTCCTTTGATACAAGAGATAAAATAATTTTGATGAAAGTGTGATCAACAAAAATAAAAGGAACTAAGGGAATCCTGTGGCAAGTTGTCCCACGGTGAGTTGGCCACAGCAAGTGGTCCTGTGGCAAGTTGCCTGTGGTGAGTTGGGTGCAGTGAATTGGCTGTGGGGAATTGGCTACAGTAACTTGGTTGTGGTAAGTTGTGGCGTGTTGCCCTATTCCAGCTTCTCCACACCAGGTGAATTCTGGGCTCCATGGCTGGAGAGCTCTGGAGCCATCTTTCCCTCAGGCTCAGTTTCAACCATGCTGTGTCTTCCCCTTTCTAGAAATTCGGACAGGTATTCAGCTGACTCTACACCTTTGGGGATCACTCACCATCCTTGTTACCTGGATCGCAAGATGCACACTGGGCTGCCCTTACTCTTGACATTTTAATCCATGACCTCCTTGAAGTAGGGGATCATTTAGTTTAAAGCTAATTTTGGGCAGCTCTTTCAGGATCACACTGGGCTTCTCAGGGTATCCTCTCTTTGGACTGAGTTCTGAAGAAGCTATTTTTAAATCTTGGTGGAACTTATACTTTGGTTTGATTGATCCGAGGGAAGCTGTGGGCAATTTATTCAGTTTAAGTAACTGTTATTTGGACTATTTTGCTCTGAAGTTCCTGAACTCTATTAGAGAGTTTGGAGGACTCAATGGAGGTCCTTATGAAATTGGAGGAAGATAAAGATATTGATATGAATTATGTAGACAAACTTGGAGTCCCATTTTTAGAAAGCAGTGGACTGTTGCATTACAGAATTTAAAGCTAAAATGAAGGGAATATAATGGAGAATTTTATGTTGGATATACTAGATGTTTCTGAAAATATTTAGAAGATTTTTTTGGAAGTACAAGTTAGGACCGGAATATCAGCCTGCATTGCAACAAAGTTTGGTCACTATACTACAAAAAAAAGTTGTTGAGACTCTGAAAACAGTACAGAGAAGAGCAACTAAGATGATCAAAGACCTGGAAGCCTGGAGCATATGAAGAATGGCTGCAAGATTTGGTTTTGGCTAGTCTAAAGAAAAGAAGAATTAGGGTGACATGATAACAGTATTCCAGTATTTGAGGGGCTGCCACAAAGAAGTGGGGGTCAACCTATTTTCCAAAAGCACCAGAAGGCAAGACAAGAAACAACAGATGGAAACTAATCAAGGAGAGAAGCAACCTGGAATTAAGGAGAAACTTCCTATCAGGGAGGACAATCAATCAGTGGAACAGACGTTGCCTCCAGACATTGCGGGTGCTTCATCACTGGAAGTGTTTAAGAAAAGACTGGACAGTCACTGTCTGAAATGTTATAGGGTCTCCTGCTTGAGCAAGGGCTGGACTAGAAGACCCCCAGTGTCCCTTCCAGCTCTATTCTGTTCTATTATCTGCAGTTCTTCTATTGTCACTAGGACTTTGACACTGTGGATTCAGGTATTTTGCTCGGCAACATCCCAGTGTTTTCATTTGTCAATTCATCAAGAATCATCGACTTTTCATACAGGACAGATGGCAAAGGAATTATTGTACAAGACTGAAAAGATAAATCCACACCTGATCCATCAGGGGTATGTTTGTCTGCCAACACTGATTTTCTTTCCCCCACTCTCTTCCCGCCCTGCAAAGCAGAAGAATCATTTTTAACAGTTTTGTCAGAGTTTTTGTTCTTTTGAGATGCTTTCCAGGCTTTTAAAAAATTAAAAGACAGACAATGTTGTTTTAATGGTCATAGGTACAGTATGTATTTTCCTTTCTGTTAATTAGTGCACTAAAACTCTTTTTAAAACTAGATTGGTCACAAAGAATAGCAAGGGGGAGCAAATTGATTATAGCATGCTAACTGGAAATGCTAAGCTTGCAGACAACCAGCCCCAAACCCTTTCCACACAGCTGTTTGGAATTTGGCCGGCTCCCCCTGGCAGAGGGGGCTCCTGTGCATTGGCAGAATTAGCAACCCTCCTTCAGAACACACACACGCCCTTGCTTGGAAGATAATGTAAATCCTCCTGCACCTCTTGGTCTTATATTCTGTAGCTTACATTTTTTAAAATTTGTATCATATTATTTGTCAAATCATTCTTGGGCTTTCCTCCTGAGATACCATGGATCTTTGTGCTACCAGAAGCAAATCCAGCTGTGGATCTGTTTTCTCTTTCCGAGGGTCACAGCAGAGTGTGGGCACTCGGATCATCAAGGAGCAGGAGCAGCTCCAACTGAGATCAAAAACTAAGTGGACCAAAAAGGAGAACCATCTTCAGACATCTTGTTTAAAAGTATGGTGCACAGAATAACAGAGTGGGAAGGGACCTTGGAGATCTTCTAGCCCAACCCCCTGCTCTAGCAGGAGATCCTAGACCATTCCAGACAAGTGGCTGTCTAGCCTCTTCTTAAAAACCTCCAGTGATTGAACATCAATATCTTCTGGAGGCAAGCAGTTCCATTGGTTGATTGCTGTCACTGTTAGGAAATTTCTCCTTAATTCTGAGTAGGTTCTCTCCTAAATTTGTTTCCATCAATTGCTTCTTGTTCTGTCCTCTGGTGACTTGGAGAATAGAACAACCTCACCCATCTTTGTGGCAGCCTTTCAAGTATCGAAATTATCATAAAACCAGTAGTGGTTTAGAGTAATCATTCTTTAAAGCTAATGAAATTATGTTATGTGGTGGTCCTTCAGGTTTGAAGAAGACGTGCAGTGCATCTGTGGACATGAAAATGGCTCTGCATCTTAGTCTGCAGTTTCAGTTGGAAACATAAATTTTAAAAGAGTGGGGGCCCTGGAAGTCCATTGTTGTAGTAATTGTGGGTGTTATTCTGTGATGCCATTCATGGTTTTCTACCAGTTTTAGGTGGCACTTGTCTTCGAAGCCAGTGGGGGCTGCAGAGCCCAGGTCTTACTTGCAACTTCCAGTTCCCTTGGCTGGATGTCCCAGTGGCCTAGGGACCTCTTTCACAGCACCTTTGCAGCACGTACATGGTTGACCTCAAGGCTTCTTCCCAGACTCCAGTACACTACAGAGAAGCTGGTGAGGGATACAGTGGTCATCCATTCCGATGATGTGTCCCACCCATCTCACCTGTCCTCTGCTAGTCAGGGACACAATCTTGGTGGAGTCCACATGATCCTAGTCTTCCAGGATGGAGACAGTCTTGCCAATGAATACCAAGGATGGAGCAGAGAGTGTCCATTTGAAATTTCTCCAGGTGTTTGAATGCCTTAGGTACACAGTCCAGACTTGTCTTCAGAAGTTGTGGGAGCTTTATCACTGGAAGCTTTCAAGAAGAGACTGGACCGCCATCTGTCAGAAATGGTGTAGGGTCTCTTCCTAGGGTAGGGGGTTGGACTAGATGACCCACAAGGTCCCTTCCAACTCTATTATTCTGTTATTCATATCCATATAAGAGGGAAGGGATAGCCACAACTCCATAAATATTTGGTTCTGTAGAAATATTGCAGTCGCCCAGGAGCCTGGTTGGCCTTGCTGAATTTCTTTGTCCAAAGACCCATCATCCAAGGTGATGCTTTTTGACTAGTTGAAGATGGCTACATTTGCCAGCTGAGTGTCATTGGCAGAGATTTTTGGTTCTACGAGCTTGGCATTTAGCATGGCCTGATAAAGTACATCAATTTTGTTCAGGTTGATAGTCAGGCCGAAAGGCATAGCAGCATCCGAGATTTTGTTCAGCATCAACTGTAGATCATTGTCTTGGTGTGCCAGGAGCACATGATTTTCAGCAAAGAAGGTTTCTTGAATGACTGTATGGAGGCTCTTCATCTGTGCATTGAAGCCTAAGAGAGAGCCAGCCAATTGGCACCTGCTCTACACCTGCTCTACAGACCTGGGCACCAAAATGGACCGATCCAAAGTAAGTGCAGGACTTCCTTGTTTTCATCCTCCCATTTCTTCTTCTCCCAGCAATGCCATTCATCTTCCTTGGACCTCTGATATTCTTCCTTGGATTGTCAGCTACCAAGTCCTCCACATGAGTACAGCTGTTGTGCCTTTGAGGAGGGCAAGGCTCCATTCCCTCACAAGGACCTTCCTTGGTGCCACTTCTGCTTTTTTTTCATACCGGGGAGGGAGACCTTTGAGAAATCTCTCGTCATCAGACGCCTGTCCCGCTAGTCGGCAATCCATAATCCTGATTGATTTCCACTGCTGTTGCCGCCTCATGTGGCTCCTTTTATCAGAGAAGCAAGAACAGATCTGCATCCTTGGGGCTCTGGCACAGACACATTACAGCCACTCCCTGAGATTATGTTCACCAAGAAGGATCCAGCCGGGCATTTGTTCCGTTGGCCCTCTTGAAGGCTCCTCAGAGCTGCAGGCCTGCCTTTTCTTCCATGGGAGAGCTTGGGCAGGAGTCCCACCTGGGGATGGCTCTGCAGCAACCTGTGCCGCGGTCTGGCCACTCTGGGCCACCAAGGATGCTCTCCCATGGAGGATAAGCCTCAGCGGCAGCATTTCCTCTGGGTTGCCTGGTTCCCTTTCATCCTCCCAGTTTCCTGGCGAGGCTTTGAACACACAGAAGGGCTGGAAGGTGCTGGAGGACACAGAGTCTGGCGTGCAGCAGGAACCACGGGCAAGGCACCAGCAGGGCGCCCCCATGGTTTCACCCCATTTGCAAACTATAAGGCTGCCTTTCAGCTGAGAAGGGGGTGGGCGCAAACAAACATGTGCTAAACATCATGTCGAGAAGCTTAGCACATTAAGAGGAACAGTGTGCTCGCCATGGACAAATGGAAACAGTTTGCAATTCGTTATAGGGTATGGGACGTAAAGCATAAAGCCTGCCTGGATCCAGGCTTTCTGAAACCAATTTTGGCAAGGCGGGCACCCTGCAGAGTGAGCCTTCTGTGCGGAGTTTCTGCCATAAAAGGATCAGCATGCAATAAATCAGAGCCACAGGCTGCAGCCTCTCATCAGAATTCAGGATTTGAAAGTCTGCATGCAAGGAAAATCAGCGAAGCAGCTGGAGTTAGGGGATCTTCCAACTGGGTAGTAATCTGGTTCCCCCCAAAAGAGAATGGTCCACCAAATGCTTGGCTCTGACTCCCAGGAATGGGCTGGAAAGGAGGTGCTCTCCATCAAAAGGACAGCACCACCTTTCGACGCAGCAGGGCCCAGGTTCCTGGCCTACTGGTTATAGCAGGAGGCTGCATTTCTTCCAGACCAAGAGCCACATAAAGCCCCTCGGGGATTGAAATTAATAATAGTCATCCCTCTCTGTTCAATGTTTTAGATTTCTTAACCTTATTTCTGTAGAAAAGATACTCAGAGGTAGTTTCAACCATAGAAGCATATAAGGCAGGGGTGGGATTCAAATTTCTTAACAACTGGTTCTGTGGGCATGGCCTAATTTGTGGGTGTGGCTTGGTGGTCATGTGACTGGGTGGGTGTGGCTTGCTGGCTGGCCGTGGCTTGGTGGTCATGTGACTGGCTGGGCATGGCTTGTATTTAAATATTGTAAATATTTATGTAAATATTGAAATATATATATGTGTATATATATATATGGATCTTTGGTTATTCGGATTTTCTCCCGCGTAAAATTGGAAGTATCTAGGCAACGTTTCGATGAAGTCTCATTCATCATCTTCAGGCTTGGTCTTCAGCTCTGTGCTTCTCAGAGTGATGTGAGTTTGCAGCTGCTTCTTCCTTTTAACTGCTAGTGGGGGTGTGACTTGATTGGGTGGGGTCTTGGCTGTGTTCTGATTGGGCAGGGGTGTGTTCTCATTGGTTGGGGGTTTGGCTGTGTTCTGATTGGCTGGAGGAGTGTTCTGTTCAGGTGGGGGCTTGGTTGTGCTCAGTTTAGTCTTAGTTGAAGCCCTCTTGAGCTAGTGAGCTGTGATCTTGCTGTTTGGCTTTGAGTTCGTGGTCATGCTGAATCTTCATGGTGGGGATCAGTTTGCTTCATGTATGGCTCAGAGGGGTTTGAAGTGGGTAGTGATGCAGCTGCAGTGCGGCTTCTGGTCCGTGGTCATGTCTCATCTTCTGTGTGGGTGTGAGTCTGCTTTCTACGTGGAAGTGTGGTGGTGGCATCTTGTGTGGCTCTCAGGGGTGTGGGTCTGGTGTCATTCTTCATGTTAGGTACTCATCTGTTCATGAGGGCGGGTTTCCAAATAGCTGGTAGGCGGGAGGTATCATCTCGTTTATTCATGCTGTGTGGGCGTTTTTCTATCTCTATGGCTTCTCTGATTATTCTGCTGCTTAAGTGTTCGGTTTTGGCGATAGTTCTGGTATTTTTAAAGTCAATCTCATATCCTGTGGCTTTGAGGTGTTGGACCAGGGAAGAGGTCGGTTCTTCCTTTTTGATTGAGTTCTTATGTTCTTCAATGCATGCATTTATTCTTCTGTTAGTTTGTCCAATGTATGTGTTGGGGCAGGCAGTGCAAGGGATTTCGTATACTCCTTGATTTTCTAACTCGATTTTGTCCTTAGGGTTTCTTAGGATGGTGGATATCTTTCTGTTTGTGCAGAATGCTGTCTTAATGTTGTGTTTTTGGAGGATCTTGCTGATTTTTTTTGTAGTGCCTTTTATGTATGGGAGGAGGGCTTTGCTATTCTCTTGTTCTCTGTCTTGGATTTTGGTTGGAGTTTCTTTTTGGATTAGGTGGGTGATCTTTCTTTGGAATCCATTGGCTGTCAGCACACCGGTGAGAGTGTGTAGTTCGGTCTCTAGGTGTTGTTCATTGGCTAAGCATTTTATTCTGGAGATGAGTGTCTCGGCTACGGAATTGATCTGTGCTGGGTGGTGGTGTGAGAGTGCGTGTAGATAGCGGTTTGTATGTGTTTTCTTCTGGTAGATGGTGTGTCCTAGGGAGCCATTGGATTTTTTGTATACCAAGACATCTAGGAAGGGAAGTTGGTTGTTAGCTTCTGTTTCTATTGTATTTTGGGGTGTAGGCTGTTGAGGTGTGTGAGGAAGTTGTTCAGTTTTTCTTTCCCGTGTGGCCAGATTATGAAGGTGTCATCTAAGTATCTGAGCCAGAGTTTGGGTTTGTGATCATATTTTTCTAGAGCTTGTGTTTCAAAGTGTTCCATGTAGAGGTTAGCGATGACAGGTGAGAGGGGTGATCCCATGGGTGCTCCTTCTATTTGCTTGTATTTTTGTCCATTGTAGGTGAAGTATGTATTGGATAGGCAGTGGTTGGTCAGATCTAGGATGTGCTTGGGGGGGTTGTATTTGTTTTGGATGGCTGTCAAGGCTTCTTTTATTGGCACTTGGGTGAAGAGGGATATGACATCGAAGCTCACTAGTAGGTCACTGGGTTGTAAGTTTTGTTTCTTTATGATCTCGATGAACTGGAATGAGTTTCTTATGTGTAAGTTGATGGATTCTGCATAGGGCTGTAGTTGTTTGATGAGAAATTTGGCTAGGTTTTGTAGAGGTGAGCCTATGGAGCTGACTATTGGTCTAAGTGGGGTTCCTTCTTTGTATATCTTGGACTAAGACTAACCTGAGCACAACCAAGCCCCCACCTGAACAGAACATGCCTCCAGCCAATCAGAACACAGCCAACCCCCCCAACCAATCAGAACACAGCCAAACCCCCAATGAGAACACACCCCAACCCAATCAGAACACAGCCAAGCCCCCACCCAATCAAGTCACACCCCCACTAGCAGTTAAAAGGAAGAAGCAGCTGCAAGCTCACATCACTCTGAGAAGCACAGAGCTGAAGACCAAGCCTGAAGATGATGAATGAGACTTCATCGAAACGTTGCCTAGATACTTCCAATCTTATGCAGGAGAAAACCCGAATAACCAAAGTTCCACATACAAATACCCGCGAGAACCTCAGAATATATATATATATATATATATATATATGCAACTTTTACCCAAAATCAGGCAAAGCAAATTGAGCTGCTTGCAGAATCACAGCTTCGCTCCCCGATCTACCTTTCTGCAATCTGCTGCCTGAGTCTGCACTGAAAAATAGAAGCTTCAATCCTAAGGAAGGTTCAGCTCTGCTCTCAGGCCACTTCTCCCCCCATCCCCCCACCCCCTGAATACTGGGCCTCAGGGAAGCCTCCTGGGCAAAGGCAACGCAATTCAATAGCGATTTAGATTAGCTAGAAAGCAGAAATCTGACAGGAGGGGAGGGGCCAGGCAGTGCCGCGATTTGCCAGTTCTCTGAACTGCACAGAATTGTGACAACCAGTCCTATAGAACTGGTCCGAACTGGTAGAATCCCACCCCTGATATAAGGCCTGTAAACATTAAATTAAATAATTATCTTGCTGTTTGTGTGTTCAGGTTGGTTTTTGACTCCTGCTTCTCCCTGCGTATATTCTTTGGCAAGGTTTCAGAAGATGTTTACCATTGCCTCCTTCCTGAGGTTGAGACAGAGTGACTGGCCCAGTTACCCAACTGGTTTCTTGCTCAAGGGAGGACCAGAACTTGACGTTTCCTGGCCTAGCCTGGTGCTTTAAATCATAAGCTCAAACTTTGCTGCTTACGTCCTACTAAAAACTACAAATCAACAGCAGCTTTGGGAAGGTAAAGTCAGCCGTGGAAAAGAGCAGTCAGGACAGAAGGCCCATACCAGCAGGGGGGCTCAGGAGCAGCCTGGGTAGGGCACTGGTCTGGCTCCGCCCCATCTGGCTACTTATTTGCAGCAGTCATTAAGCAAATCGAACCCACTCCTTGCTTTAGCCCCACCCCCTCTATGGCCCTGGGAAATAGCAAAGGAGAGGAAAGTAGCTGGTTTACAGTGTTGCATGATCTTCCTCAATAGAAGCAGGGGGGAGAAGCAGGAAGGTCAAGCAAATCCATGGTCATTAAGTGAAGCAATGGTTCAACGTTGGATGAGATTTTGCTGAAAACTGGAAGTAAATGCTAATTTTCAGAAAAAACATCATAAATCGTGATCATGCAACCTTGAACACTGCAAACTGCCATAAATGCAGCCCAGCTGCTGAATACCAGAAGTGTGGTCATGTATATCACATGAGGGGCACCCATCAGCACTTCAAATCCCAGGTAGATGTGTTGGAAGTTCACATGATCATGAAGCAACAGGCCATAAGCCTGGCTAATAGGCGAAGGCTGGGTTGAGCCACATGGGCTTCCCAGCCAGAAGGGGCCTATTTCCCAAAAGCTCCCTGCAAGCAGTCCATGCAGGTGTGTCCCCTCTCAGGACTGGGGCCCTGGAATGCAGAAGACAAGAGGGGCGGGTGAAGGAGGGAGGGGATGTCAGAGAATGGAGATCAGCGCCACCCACCACTTACTTCAGCCCCATCTGCTCGAAGGCCCTGGAAGGGTGCAGAGGAAAGGGGTGCACCCAGTTTAGAATAACAGAACCAGAATAACAGAGTTGGAAAAGACCTTGAGATCTTCTTCTCAAGCAGGAGAGCCTATACCTTTCTGGACAAATGGCTGTCCAGGCTCTCCTTAAAACCCCCCAATGTTGGAGCAGCCACAACTTTTGTAGGCTGATTAATTGTTCTGTCACATGCCCTTCCTCAAGTGAATAAGGGAGGGGGGCGGAAACAGGATTGGACAGATGAGGAAGGGTGCAGGATGATCTTCCAACAGCTCGGGCTTTGCATTCACCTGAGCACAAAAAGTTTTGGGGCCTCCAAGCTTTCATGGGGCTTCTAGGAAACAGCCACAAATCTGGTACCTGCTCCTCCTAAACTTGCAGAGCTTCTTCCTGAGCCTCCTCTCCCCCTAAAAATCCTCCAGTGCTTCCGTGATTCTGGCACTGCTTCCTGAAACGCATCTTGCTTGGTCAAAAGTACCTAGCAAAGTAAGCGAGAAAAAGTAATTTCTTTGTTCCACTTCTATGAACCTGGAAGTGAGAACAAACCTTAATAGGATTCAGTGAGGCGGGAAGCAAGAATAAACCCCAACCACATTAATGGGATGTAAACCATTTACTTTTGGCATTGGCAAAAAATAAAGGTGCTTGGCAGGCCTGAAAATTTGTGTGTGTGTGTGTGTGTGTGTGGTTTTAACTACTGCAAAGAAGAAATAATCCCCTTTGGAACCCCCAAGTAGTGGGTGTATGTGTCATACAAATGTTTTTGTGCAGAACCTGGGGAGGCCATCAGAAAATCTAGATATCCACAGTTACAGCCCCCTTCCAAATGTGTCCATTCATCCAGCCTCCTCTTTTCGTCTTCTCTCATGAAGGACAGCTCCCCACTGCCAAGGGCAACTGTTCCCATGCTGAAATTTTTTAGCGTTAGGAAGTTTCCCTTGAAACTCAAACAGAAACTGCTCCTTTTCATTTAAAGTAAGTGTTTGTCCCAAAACAATGGCTACCAACCTGCCTTTCATCGAGGACCTGTATCCTGCACGAGTCAAAAAGAGGGCTGTGAAAATATTTACAGATCCCTCACATCCCGGACACAAACTGTTTCAACTCCTTCCCTCAAAACGACGCTATAGGGCACTGCACACCAGAACAACTAGACACAAAGGGAGTTTGTGAACGCCATCACTCAGCTAAACAAATAATTCCCTCAACACTGTTCAACTATTTACAAAGTCTGCACTACTATTACTATTAATCTTCTCATCACTCCTTATCGCCTATCCCCTCCCACTTGTGACTGTATGACTGTAACTTTGTCGCTTGTATCCTTACGATCTATACTGTTTGTTTCCTAGTATGATTTGATTGCTTATTTGTACCCTATGACTATTGTTAAGTGTTGTACCTTATGATTCTTGATGAATTTATCTTTTATTTTATGTACAATGAAAGCATTTGCACCAAGACAAATTCCTTGTATATCCAATCACACTTTGCTAATAAAGAATTCTATTCTATTTGTTAAGTGTGGAGCATGGGTGCGAAGAATGGATACGAGCCGGTGAAACAATGAACTTCAACTCTTTATTTACATGGTGTGACAGCTCAAACTGGATGGCTGCTATAGCCTTCCTTATATAGGCAACTTATTATATATTCAACCAATGACAACCTGGGAGCGCTAGCTCCGTTGACTAATGAGAATGGCTTGCTAATGGCCAATCAGATTCTCCTGAATGGACCAATCTGATCTCGCCATTAAAAAGCCAATCAGAAGTGCAGGGCCAGAACCCTGTACTTGACTTCAAGCTCTAGATAACTTTATTAAACATTTATTCATTCACAACACCCCTTCCCCCCAGGTTCCATTGACGGGGTGCGGTCACGTAGTCCTTGAGGTAGGACGGTTGTTTTGTTAGTCTTTTTGATTTTCGCTGTGCACCCGGTATTTGGCTGCACTATTGTTGAGGTAGGGCACTGTTTGGCGAAAGGGGTGCCTCTGATTCTGAGTTCGTGTTTTCGTTGTCACCAACATCTTCGGTATCACCCTGAGGTGAACTCACTCAAATCCCTGATTCCTGTTCTCGTGTTTCTGTTCCACTATCATTTCCTTCAAAAAGGTTTTCTGCTAATTGAAGTTTATCTTCCTCTGTATCTCCCCCCCCCAGTTTGGTTATTAGGGGGTTCAGAGATGCCTGACTGCAGCCATGATCATAGTTGATCGATATGGCACTTCCAAAGTCTATCGTCAGGGCATTGTATAAGGTATGATCTCGGGCCAGTTACACGGACCACAGTCGCTTCTACCCACAATGGATCGCCTGATAAATTTTCAGCGAACACCAAATCGCCTACCTGGAAAGTACGGCATCGGCCGCTGGATCCGAGTGGTTTCTCCAGTTCGTATGCTGGGTGTAACCAGTCGAAGTGGGAGCGGAGCTTCCGTCCCATTAGCAGCTCGGCAGGAGTTTTGTTGATGACGCTGTGAGGAGTGATGTGCTGTAAAAAGAGGATTCGGTTTATCTTCTCTTCGATGTTGTCATAGTCCACTTTCTGTAGCGTTTTCTTGACAAATTGTCCCATGCGCTCGGCCCTTCCGTTGGCCGCAGGATGCGCAGGCGAAGTGAGTGCATGTCAAATACCGCAGTCCGCCAGGTACTGCTCAAAGGACAGCGCGGTAAATTGGGGCCCGTTGTCGGATACTAGAACGTCTGGTAATCCGTGGGTTGCAAACAGTCTTTTTAGTTTTTTAATGACCACTTCGGTTGTCGTGTTCCTCATTCGGTGGATTTCAAGCCAGTTCGAGTAGGCGTCTACGGTTAACAAGAAGGTGTGGCCTTTGGTCAGCCCAGCAAAATCCAGATGGATACGGGACCAGGGCCCCCGCGGTGTCTCCCATTCGGTTGAGATTGCCTTTGGTAGAGCGTTGCTTACTTCCTGGTATCTATGGCAAGTTTTGACCCAAGTCTCAATTTGCTTGTCGATGCCTGGCCACCACACGTAGCTTCATGTGAGGGCCTTCATGCACACGATGCCGGGGTGGCCATCGTGCAAGGTTCTTAGTAGTGCTTGTTGGAGTCGTTCTGGGATAATGACACTATCGCCCCAGATGATGCAGCCCTTTTGAGAAAACAACTCTGTTTGTCGACTTTTGAATGGTGCGAAGTCATCTGATACTTGGTCCAATGGCCATCTGCGTTCCACCCACGTGAGGACTCGTGCAAAGGCAGAGTCGCATTTTGTTTCTCTCGCGATATCACGGGTAGTTAATGGAGGTATATGAAGTGTCTCGATCTGCAACGTTGTCATTGTTGGCACGGGGTCGTCAATAGTCTCTGGAAGCAGTGCATGGCTCAACGCGTCGGCGTGGGGAATAGCTTTTCCGGGGCGGTATTGCAGCTGATAATTATAAGCAGCCAAGAATTCTGACCAGTGAATCATCCTGGGAGATAATATATAGGGGGTTGGCTTATCCCCAGCTATTATTCGCAGCAAAGGTTTGTGGTCAGTCACTATAGCAAAAGCCTGGCCGTACACATACTCATGAAATCTTTTGACAGCTGACACAATTGCAAGGGCTTCTTTATTAATCTGGCTATAATTTTGCTCAGTTTTCAAGAGCGTCTTTGAAAAATAGGCAACAGGGGCTTCACTACCGTTAGGCAATACATGGCTCAAAATGGCGCCCACTCCGAAAGGCGATGCATCACACATGATATTTAATGGTAAGGTTTCATTGTACTGCATTAGTACAGCATCAGAAGTCAGTAGTTTTTTCACATTACGGAATGCCTGCTCCTCTCTATGACCCCATACCCAAATTGCTTTTTTGTCCAGTAGACGATGTAAAGGTTCAGCGACAGTTGCCTTGTGCGGCAAGAATACGTTATAAAAATTGATGAGGCCTAGAAACGCCTGGAGGTCGGCCTTATTCTGGGGTCTGGGAGCGTTTTTTATTGCTCTCAATTTGCTATCTGTAGGGTGAATGCCCTGACCGTCAATTAAGTACCCTAAAAATTTGACACGATCTGTACACAGCTTACACTTATTTTTCTTCACCTTAAGGCCTGCGTCTTTGAATTTCTGGAGAACCAATCTTAAACGATCTCGTAAAAATTTGAAGTTAGGGGCAGCAATTAACACATCGTCAAAGTAGCGGAAAATGCCTTTAATCCCTTGTAAGAGTCTTTCCATCAGGCTCTGAAAAATCCCCGGGGCTACACGAATTGGAGCTGCGTACATTTAAAGGCACCTCGGTGTGTCACGATCGTCTGTGCCTGTGCCGTTTGTTCATCGACCGGCAGTTGCTGATAAGCCTGAGCTAAGTCTAGTTTAGCGAAGACTTTTCCACCCCCCAGGGAATGGAGGGAGGTGTTGCACCACCGGCACCGATATGGGTTTTGCTGCAGGGCGTGGTTCAGGGTGGCTCGGTAGTCCCCACAAATTCTAATCGAACCATCCAGCTTGATGGGTGTCACGATTGGGGTCTCCCAGGGAGAGTGATCGGTTGGCTCTAACACTCCCTGGGCTATTAACATATCAAGCTATTCGTTGATTTTCGGCTTTAGTGCGAACAGAACTCGATGAGGCTTAAGGCGGATGGGAGCTATTTTTGGATTAAGGCTAAATGATATCGGGGTCCCCTTGTAGTCACCTAGCTTTTCCATGAAGACGTCCCTGAATTCATGGATGAGGTCCTCCTCCCAGTCACTGCCGCTGATTCGGTTAATGCCTGCCACTTCAATGCCGAGTGGTGCGAACCATTGGAGGCCTAACAGTCTAGGCCAGTCCTTGTCAATCACAGTCAGGGGTAAGTACGCTGTGTGGTTTTTGAACGAAACCCGGACTCGACTGGATCCCATGACTGGAATCCGGTTCCCCTGATAGTCTTTAAGTATGAGTCTTTGGGAACAAAGGTCTTGGTGCCAGATAGTAGGGATGAGTTGCTTGAGGGCTTCCAGGAAACCATCGAGAGAGATGATCCTGAGTCGACTTCCATTTGGCAGGGCTGATTTTCGATGGCCACTTTAATTCGGATTTTCTTGGCATCCAAGGAAGAGGCGTGACCAATAGTAATAGTTTGGTGAGCCTCTTCTCACTTTGTTGGGCGATTCATGGTTCGGTTTCTGTAGGAGTGGTTTACTGGTTCTCACCTTACAGGACGGTTTCCTGTTGATTGGTGATAGTTGGCCCCATTGGAGGTCTGGCTGGGTTCTAGGAAGCTTCTACAGACCTGTCCGATATGGCCTTGTTTCCCGCAATCATGGCAGAGCGCATCGCGGAATTTTCATTCGGACCGGTAATGGTTTGCCCCGCAGCCAGCGCATGGTTACTGGGACTTTGGGTAATGGTCCCAATCGGACCGCAGTCGATGGACCTCTTCTTCGTCGCTGTCTGACGACGAAGAGAGGTCCTCATGGTGGGCCGTTGATAGCTGTCCTTCTGACTTAGGTGAAATGTCGCAGGTTGGTTGGTGTGTCGGAGTGTGGTTGCGGCGCAGTTGGGCAGCTGACTTCCTGGTTGCTTCTGCTGCAGTAGCATCAGCGATGGCATCAGCAAAGCTAATGTCGCCCTTTGCCATTATCTTGCTCTGCACATTTAGCGCATCTAATCCCAGAACTACTCGGTCTCTCAAAGCCTCTTCCAGGTCGGCGAACCCGCAGAGGCCTCCCAAGTTTCTGAGGTCCGCAACGAAATCACCAACGCTCTCTCCTTTCCACTGGTTTCTTTGGTAGAACTTGTGCCGTCTTACGAGCGTTGGTATTGTTGGTGCATAGTGGGCCCTTAGTAGAGGTTCGAGGATGTCCCAGTCCATAGCCTTCACTTCAGCTGGTTTTGCTAGTGCCTTGGCCATCTTGAATACGGTCGGCCCACAATGTGTTAGGAATACCGCCCGTTTCTTCCCGATTGTGGCATCCTTCAAATTATTGATTTCCAAGAACATTTGGAAACGATCCATGTAGGACTCCCAGTCTTCTTGCGCTGGGTCGAACGGAGCGGGTGGTACGACGCCACCGGACATGGTTCTGCCGTTGTGCGTTTCAGCCATGTGCTCGGTTGTCTTCTTCGTTGTTTAGTCAGCTCTGATGTCTCCACATCCCACTTTCGTCGCCAGTGTTAAGTGTGGAGCATGGGTGCGAAGAATGGATACGAGCCGGTGAAACAGTGAACTTCAACTCTTTATTTACATGGTGTGACAGCTCAAACTGGATGGCTGCTATAGCCTTCCTTGTATAGGCAACTTATTAACTATTCAACCAATGACAACCTGGGAGCGCAAGCTCCATTGACTAATGAGAACGGCTTGCTAAAGGCCAATCAGATTCTCCTGAATGGACCAATCTGATCTCACCATTTAACAACCAATCAGAAGTGCAGGGTCAGAACCCTGTACTTGACTTCAAGCTCTAGATAACTTTATTAAACATTTATTCATTCACAACACTATTCATCTTCTGAAAGCTTCCTATCTTCCATTTGAGGAGGTCATCTAGAGATGCATGAGAGGTGCCACATGGGCTGGGGGTTGCACAGGGCTCCAAGCATGGGTGGGATTCTGCCAGTTCGCACCTATTTGCTAGAACCAGTTGTTAATATTCTAAGCAGTTCGGACAACTGGTTGTTAGAAGAAATTACTGGCCTAATCCTGTAAGGAAGGCAGAAAGGAAACATTCTGGTGTTGCTGACAGAAACTGCTTCTCCGTTAACCCTTATTACATTCTTAGCAGGACTAGACTTCCTGTCTCAGGAACTTGGAGTTTTTTCCCCCTCCTTTGCTTGTACTTTGCTTGTGTGGAGTGACCATTCAAAGTTACAATGGCACTGAAAAAAGTGACATGACCATTTTTCACGCTTATGATGGTTGCAGCCTCCCCACAGTCATGAGAGGCCAAGTGAGGAGATGCGTGCCTCGATGTGAGTGATGTTGAGTTGGCCACACCCAGCCAGTCACATGACCACCAAGCCATGCCCACCAGGTAAGCCACGCCCACAGAACTGGTTGTTAAAAAATTTGAATCCCACCCCTGGCTGCAAGGCGATGCAGAAGAGGTGCCACGCAGGCCAAGGAGGGAATGCAAGGATGCGAGGGGGTATTTGAGAGGTGTCATGATCGTCGGGGATGGCACACAAAGATACAGCATAGATTGGTGAGGTTGCCCAGGGATGCCTGAAATGCCAGCAGTCTCCATCGCTGCCATTAAGCACATTTTGCCATAATGATAGCATGGGCCATTTTGAACTGTTACTTTTTTTTTTTTTGAATGTTTGCTTTTATTGCTGACTCCCATTCTGTAGCTTCTTTTATAGCAGGCTTCATTAAAATAGTAATTTCAAATATTCTTATACATGCTCAGTCTGGCTCTGTTTTTAGCACTTTCTTTCCAGATTCCAGATTCATCATCCATCCACTCCCCATATTTAAATTAAGGAGCCCTCTGAATGTTTCAAACACCCAAACTGTAAAATCTGGAGAGCTTTTTAAGTGCACTTTTGAAACCTGGAATTCTCTGCAAATAATAATGGTTTGGGCACCAGGTTTTCCTGCATGGCTTTTATTATTGCTGAATTGTATGGGTTTGGGAGGCCAGGATGCTTCTAACTGCGCTTGTCCTCTATCACATTTGCCTCTTTAAAACCTCACCTGTACAGAAGGATCATGTGCAGCACCATCCAAATATCCTTCTGTCCAATAAAGCCAACCACTCTGCTGCCATCTGTCTCTCTTTGTCTTTGTCTAATGTTGCTCTCTCTGGCTTGCTTGCTTGTTTTTACTGTGGCTTGGGAGGCCTTTAAAAACAATTGGAGCTACCTTGTGTCCTTTTTATCATTCAAAAAAAAGGTTGATTCAGGAGTAATTTCTCTTGCTTTACTGAAATTTCCAGAAGGACAAACTCAACTGAATCTGCAACAATTACAACACCTGCAGGAGGTTCAGCCATGGGACAAGATCACTGAAGTCCCAACCCTTGAACCATGTGCAGCAAAGAGTGTTTCCTTCTCTCTGGGCAGGGGTCTTCTAAGAAAACAATCCCCAATCTTTCCAGCTCTGTGGAGTAGCAATGGCACTGGCAGCTTCATGTATGCGCTTGGCTCTTGTGCAACTCATTCACCACTTGCTCAGACCACTTCCCAATGGGCCATGGACCAGTACCAATCCACAGACTGGGAATTTGGGACCTTTGTTCTAGGGCCACCACTCCTTCCCAGAGAGAGGCAGGAACCACAAGTGGGAGGAGAAGGGCCGTGTAGGCTGAGTCAGTGGCCTTCTTGGTGCACTCACAATCTCTCATATGGACTGTGAGTGCACCAAGATTTTCTCTTTCTCTCTCTCTCTCTCAGGATCATTTCCCTCTTCCAGCCCCACTTCCAAACTCACTGGTAACATGCATCATTTCTTCTACCACCCTCCTTTCCTTGTTCCTTGAGAACCAAAATGAAATTTGGGAAGACATAACTTGCTGTCCTCCTGTATTTGTGTTGGCACATTTGACTCTGCTATTGCTTTCCATTGTCTTATGCTGACTTCTCCAAGACCATTTCCATAATATCACCACCGACCAGCATAACACAACTGGGAACTCTTCTTTTTTTTCCATGGAAGTTCACATTCCTCTTCTTGGGTATCTTCTCAGGAGGAATTGTAAGCAAAAGGCGGGGCAGATCCATTTCTCTGACTCTCTCACACGTGCAAATGCACCAGTGGCTTCTGGAGAAGAAATGGGGAACGAAAGATGATTCTGCTTAAAAGGGGAGCTGATGACCATGCCAGAATGATGAGATGGCAAGTAGAAACTTTTTTCTGATTTACCTCCAGGCAAGGAGATCACCCCAAAGTGCTCCAGATAGTTGCTCCTTGCAAGGAGGTCACAAGACACAGACCCTCTAAATGGTTTATTGCTCTAGGAGACCGAGGGACTAGCTATCTTGCTCATTCCACGATCAGCACCTTCAAGGATGCCAGCTTTGCATATTTCTTGTTCTAATCATTTTTGGAAATTGATTTTTAGTTTCTTTTCAGTTGTTAAGAACTTTGGACTGAAAAGTTTTACAGCATCAAGTAAGTTTCCTTCAATTCTTAGTGAAAGAAGTTTTAAATACACATTTAATTGCTTGAAAAATTATTTCTTGAAATAAAAAGCAAAAAAAGAATGATTAGAACTTTGATTTTGGAAAGTTACAAATGGACCAAGGGTCCAGATGGATTTGGAATAAAATTTTGGAATTAATTATAAGAATTCTTCCCATGGGAAAATAATTTTGTTTTGAATTCTTTTTAAAGAATATGAAAGAACAGGACTTTAAAGGTCCGACACTAGAGGGAACTAGAAGGAACTAAAGATTATAATTAAAGGAGAAGAAAACTTACATTTGGTTCAATGATACAACATAGAAAAACACATTTTACCATTGGCTATATTAAAATGTATATTTTGAATAATCTAGCCAGAAGTTAATTTTAACAGTGTCTGCCTCTATAGATAGGCTATGTTTAAAAGATGCCATGGAAGGGGAGCAAGGAATATTTAAAGATGACATTTAAAGATGACAGACTACAAGAATGTCATGGGTGGCTTGCCTTTTCCTAATCTTTTTTCTTATATATATGCCTTCATTATATCCCAAACATTCTGTGTTGAAGTATCTTCTTTTTTATTTTCTCTAAAAAAGAAAACCAATTCTTTCTCCATCCATTGTGTGAAACCTTTTTCCTTTAAAATAGTATTGTTTAATGTCCATCTCGATCTTTTTTTTTTGTCCCTTCCATTTAATTGTCATTGGGCTATGATCTGCCCAAGTATTTATTTCAATATTTGTTTCTTGAATATTAGATATTAACTCTGTTGAGGTCCAAATCATATCCAATCTGGACCATGATAAATGTCTATTTGAATAGAAAGTGTATTGTTTAGTTTTAACATTTCTTTCTCTCCAAATGTCTTTTAAGGTTAATTTGTCTGTCATTTTAAAAAAGGATTTAGGGAGAGTCTTTCTATTTTGCTTTGTTGTTGTTGCTATATAGTCCAGTTTATTGTCCACAATTCCATTAAAATCTCCCATCATAATTATATTAACATAGTCCAGTCCAGTTATTTTCATGTGTAATTTTTTATAGAATTCTTCTTGTTTATCATTCGGGGCATAAATTGCAATCAAAAGTATTTTTATATTGTTGTCCATTATTTCCACCATTAATACTCTTCCGTCTTCATCAGTGTAAATCAATTTTGCTGGGATGGCCTCTTTAATGTTTAGAACCACTCCTCTTTTCTTACATTGAGTTAAAGAAGTAAATATTTTCCCTAATTTTGGCTATACTAACAATTGTTCATGTTGTTTTTTAATATGTACTTCTTGTAAGCAAATTATATCAAATTTTAATTTCTCTAATTTATGAAAGGTTTTCCTTCTTTTAACAGCTGAATTGAGTCCATTTATATTCATTGTAATCAATTTTTTTTTCTTCCATGATTATGCTTTATATTTAGGTCTAACAGCTCTCGTGGATCTTACTTCATGCTGTTCTTTACTATCCACCTGTCCACCTACTGCACCTTCCTCTTTTTCAGTCTCCAGTTGTTCCTCTTGAAACTCAATTAATGAAACCTCTTTCTCTGCCTCTTCTTCTTCTAAAAAATTATGTGTGGAAAAAGTTCTGCTTTCTCGATTGAATCAATTCTATGCCTCTATTCTTGCCATGTAAACATTAATCCTTCTGGAATCAGCCATCTATAATTCACTTCCTTTTTCAACAACATTTTGGTCAGGAATTGATATTCTCTTCTCATCTCTCTCACTCTTCTGGGTATTTGTTTTAAAACCACAATCTCTTTGCCTTTGTAATTCAATGTCTTCTCTCTTACAGCTTGTAATATTTGTGATTTAGTGGATTTTTTGGTAAATCTGATATGGACTTCCCTTGGTAAGTTATTTCTCATCGCGTATCTTGTATAAACTCGGTATACCTTGCCTACTCCATCCATCATCTTTTCCTCTGTAATTTCCAAAGCATCCGCCAACAATTCTATCATTATCGCAGCCAAATTTTGTCCTTTTTCTTCTTCTATATTTTGAAATCTGAGATAGAATTCTGACCTCTCCATCTCCCACCTCAACATCCCACTTTTATCTTGTTCAACCACTGTTAATCTGCTGTCAATATTTCCAATCTTCTCCTCTCTTTGTTTACCTTCTTCCTCAATTTTTTGGAATCTCTCATCATACTTCACCATCATTTGTTGAATATTTTCCACTTTTTCATCAGTCTTCTCTGTTCTTTGCTCAATAGTATCCGTTTTTATCTTGAGATCTTGGATTCCTTGCATAATCATCTGTAAAGTCACTTTTTCTTGTTCTTTATCTTGCTTCAACATTGTCTGAATTAAACGTTGTCCTCCAGCTGGTGGGGAGGCAGAGGTAGAAGTAGAAACGCCAGAAGATATGGGTTTCCTGCTTATTTTAGTTGCTTCAAGATCTTCAAATTCTTTTTAACTTTTAATCCAACTGGTAGAATAGCCAATTATAATCCAAAATGGAAAAATCCAAGAGTAAAAAGCCCGATGACAAAAAAAGAAAAAGGAGAAAGAGAAGAAGAAAAATCTTCAGGTTCTTCTAGACCCTAATCCAATTATGAAGTAGTCCACAATAAAAAATAGAAAGAAGAAAAAAGCCCAATAATAATAACAATAAGAATAAAGAATAAAAAGAACAAAAATAAGGGGAAAAAAATTCCTTCAGGTTCTTCACATCTTAATCCAATTGGGAAATCTCAATAATAAAAAGGAAAAGGCAAAATGGTCCAAAAACATGAATAGAAAAAGCAAAAAGTCCCCTTCTTTCTCCCAAAGAAGGAGAAGAAAAGAAAAATAAAAATAAAATTCTGAGGCTTTCCCTTTAAAATAAAAAGCACAAATAAGAATATTACTAAAATTAAAATTTACAAAGAGGCTGGTAAGGAGGGGTACCACAACTAAAAAAAGGTAAGAAAACACACTGCACTTTGTTTAATTGTCCAAGGCTCTTATTATGACTCTCTTCTCCACAAGCTTCAAAGCCAAGCCTCAAGTGTTGAAATGTTGATAAGAGTCCAGGAAAGCACCTGTAATAATATTCTGCTACGCTCTTCCCTCTATCTTATCAAATTGAAATGTCCTTGAGAAGGAGTCTTTTCGCAGTTCTCTCCAATTCAAATAAAATATTTTCAAGCCTCTAGTTGGCAGTGTTACAAAGTTTCCTCCCCCAGCCAGAAAAACATAGTTTAAGTTAAAAAAAGAAAAGAAAAAGTATTGACATATAGATAGATAGATAGATAGATAGATAGATAGATAGATAGATAGATAGATAGATAGATATATCTATATATCTATATATCTATATCTATATCTATATCTAGATAAATAGATAGATAGATAGATAGATAGATAGATAGATAGATAGATAGATAGATAGATAGACAGACAGACAGACAGACAGACAGACAGACAGACAGACAGACAGACAGATAGATAGATAGATAGATAGATAGATAGATAGATAGATAGCCAAAGGGAGCCTCTAAAAGAAAATTAAATAATCAAAAAGGAGCATGAGAATGTATATAAGAAAAAATTCAGTCCGGTTAACTACAAAATCACATTAAAGTCCAAAAAAAAAGTAAGAGAAAGAAAAAAAAATCCAAGCCTCAATTTGACTTCCCTTTAAAAAACACCACTCATACAATTTTGTCAAAAAAATCTCACAGGTTTCTTCTCATATTCAGAGTGTCTTTTCAAATCTCAGCGAATTAACAAAAAAAAAAAACTTTCTCACCCAGCCGACACACTTTCACTTTCAGCCTCTTTCTTTCCGGAGCTGTCCTGACTTCAGCAGCAATGGAGGCTGCCTCTCCGCCGCCGGCAAAAGGACTTCTCCCGGATCAAACCAGGGACTTTGCAATCCACTGAGTGTGCCCTTCATGATCACCGTCTCTACGGGACAGTTTAGGTCCGTTGGGACCGACCAGGGGTGAAAATATCAGCAGCGATCTCGGAGCCCCGAGATTGCAGCTGTATCGCCGAGACGAAGGCCTTGGAAGATGAGTATAAAAGACTTGAAAAAGAATTACAGAAAACGCCACAGAAAAAGGATATTAAATTGAAGTTGGACATAACTAAACATAAAATGGAATTAATAAAGAAAGAAGAATTGGCACAGAAAATTAGAAATGCTAAATAGAATTAATTTGAAGATGCAAATAAACCAGGTAGATGGTTAGCATATAAATTGAGAAAGGAGAAAGAATCAAGAAAAATATTGAAGTTAATAGATGACCAAGGCCAAGTTTGTTATGGTAATAAGGAGAAAAAGGAAATTATTCGAGATTTCTATGGGCAACTATTTAAACAAGAGAATATTGATGAGGAAAAAGTCAAGCAGTATCTACAGAATGCTAACCTACCTAAAATATCTAAAGAGACTGAAGAAATGCTAGAAAACAACATAACAATCATGGAATTAACTGAAGCACTTAAGAAACAAAATAATGGGAAAGTACCAGGTCCAGATGGGCTTCCGGCAGAATTTCCTTTCCATATTCAACATATTCCTATTGTCATCATTCCTCTGTACCCAAAGCTTCAAAGCATTTATGGCAAAGGGATCCAGAGTGGTAGGATTGTTGAATGAGTACTCCATGAAATAGGCACTGGATTGTAAAGCATGCCTCACTGTAGCACTAAGCACAGTCTGAAGACAACTGTACAGAGATAGGCAACTAGGCACTAGGCAACCACATGTGTCTCTGTCCTTCTACCAAATGAAACTGGGAAGCTATTCTAAATGACATGCACAATTACCGGGCATTTGTTAGGCCAAAGATCCACTGGCTTAGATGCAAGCATGAGGTAGTCCTGCAGTTCACATTCTTTGTGCAAGGAATATATGTGTGTGACTTTTCCTCCTCCCAGGCCAACTTCCTTTGGTTGTCAAGAAAACAGAGAAGTTTGGGATTGAGGCTGGGGAGGCTCTCCAAGGCCCCCATCATCTATACAGCAGTGATGGGATTCAATTTTTTTACTGTAGGCGTGGCTTGGTGGGCGTGGCAGGGGAAGGATACTGTAAAATCTCCACTCAGAGGTGGGATTTGCCGGTTCTCTGAACGACTCAAAATTTTTGCTATCGGTTCTCCAGAACTGGTCAGAATCTGCTGAATGCCACCTCTGCTATACAGCCCCAGTCATTTGTCTTCTAGGACAAGGAGTCGTGTTTTTCACCAAAAGGGACTCCTGGTGGATTTGTCTCTACATTCAAATGTTGAAATCTCTCAAAAAAATTTCACTGAAGGAATGAAACCAACCCAGTTTCACTGAAAGTAGCGTGAAATAATATTTGGCTTAGATACTGAAATAAAGACTGCTCTGACTTATCTGTTCTCCGCAGAGCTTTGTGGGAATTGGTGTGCCTGGGCTCTCTAGCTGGCAGGTGGACGTGGGGAAAACCCTGCATGGCTTCTTCTTTTGGTTCCTCAAGGCTAGAACTCCCCTAGAACTGTCTTTCCTCCTCATGCCTCTTTCAGCCTTCAATCAAAGCCAGGTTTTTGAATGGGAAACACCTATGCACATTTTAAGCAAACACAACCCTGTCGCAGTTCTAAGCCTTCCTTCTTTCCCTTCTTCCATTCTTGTTCCATTGCTGCTTCAGTAGAATCTATTAAACTTTTCGTGGTCATTTTCGTTTTGCCAGCTTCTACTTTATTCAAGATTACATGTCTAAGTGCGGTTCTGCATTCTTAATAGGGCTCTTCAAAACATTCAGAAGAAAAGCATTGCCAAGTGCCTGAGCATTGATTTTTGTGCTTTTTGTTATATATTTGCATACTTACCTATGATGGGTTGGTCCGTGGCGGTGGGAGATTTGAAGAGCCGTCATTGGCCACGAGCCGCGAGCAGCCGGCTATAAAAAAGGCTGCCGCAGTTTCTCTGTGTTCAGATTCTAGAAGGAAATAAATAAAGAAAAAAGGTCAACTGGGTCTCAAGTCTCTTCTCCTGTGACGCAACACTTTTTATGCAGCTGCATTCTTTGCATGTCTCCTGCAGCTTCTGCATCTGAGTGTATGCACAGCCACTTCACTTCATTGGTAGCCCTAATGAACATGCGATCTCTGCAGGCATATGGATGCCCAGGAAGAACAGATAATTCTGCAAGCCCTTCAGGAGAAAAAAGATTCATTTGGGAAGAGATTCATTTTGTTCAGATTAGCTCACATTCTGATGTATCCCTTTCAGATGTATTGCTTTGCCTTCTGACTGGTGAAGAAAACAGTGTTTGCCAGTGAGGCAGGGTGGGGAGGGAAAGAACCTTGTTTTTACCTTATTTGTGGTCACAGTTGGCCATTTTCTCCCAATGATCAGAATGTCCTGGAAGACAAAATGAAATCCACCTAAAATTGGCATGACCAAACATGCCAATTCTTTCATTTCCATCTGAGATGGTGATCAGCATTGCTGTAACAGGCTGGCATTTTTTTTTTTTTTGAACAAATTTTATTAATTTTTAAAGACATACAAAACATAAAACATAGGAACATAAAACCTTTTTTCTGAAAGTTATTTGTAAATTTTAAACAAATAAAACATTTTATACATCATTGACGCATTTCCTTAAAAACACACAGATATCATTTCAAATTCCTCATTATTTCTTCCTATACTTTTATTCAATTATATTTCTTTTCTATATTTATCTATTTTATATGTTTTTATTCACTATACTTATTTTCCCTTTCTGGCTTGCTTTATTCTCTTCTATCTTTTATTCTCCCTTGTCCTTTTCTAACATTCCTCCAAGGTTTTATCAGCTCAATCAAACCTAAACACACAAAAACACAAAACATAGAAACATAAAAAACCTCTTTTCTGAAAGTTGCTTAGTCCTGGGTTAAAACTCTTCGTACAGACACAAATTCAAATTCATATTCATTTTGTATACCATTCCATATCTTATTAGCATTTTCAATTTACTATATCGCCTCTCCTCTCTTTTAAATTTTCTTAATTTTATTTTATTTATCTCATCTCAATTCGAATCATAGTATTTATTATTCTTTGTCTGTTCTATTTCCAGCTATCCATTTATCTTTCTTCTTTAAATAAAACTTCTCCTGTACACTAATTGGAGTATGACGCCTTTATCTCTTTCCCCTATATTTATAATACTTAATATAGAATACATAGCTTACAATGGGATTCTGTTTGGTACATTCTAAAATTATACAATATTATCAATACCACTACAAATCTATTCATTAATATTAATATTCATTTATATCTTAAACACTTAGCACATTACTTTTCAGTTAAGTCACATACTTTTATGGGAGTACCTACTTTCCATAGTTATTCCCCCCCCCAACATCACATATTATAAATCATTATTTCAATGCAATGTTCCCCCTTCTCCTACTTCAAATCTCTCATTTGACAAAAAATTTCACTAGAATAACGACTTCTGGTTTGCAAGGACTTTCGGTTTGTGAGGCTTCAGCAGCGGCAGGGATTCGCGATACTGCGCGATCCCTGCTGCGCTCGCTGCCAAGGTTCTCCCGATCCACTTGGATTTGGGGGGTATAGCTGCCCCGTAGAGGCAGCTGAAGACAGGGGGGATCTGGATAGGGGTTTGGGGGTGTCACAGACCCCCTCCTCAGCCAGCAAAACCCCCTTTTCCCAAGGCGGAGGAGCGGCGGTCAGCAATGGCCACCACAAAGAAACCTGCAACCGGACAAGATTGTGCAGGAGGAAGAAAGTCGGAAAAGTCGTGAAAGTGGTTTTTGACCAGGATAAAGCAAGAGAAAGTAACCTGGAATTTGAAAGTTGTTAAAGATAAATTGTTTCCAGAGAGTTGCAAGTGGCGAATGGAATTCTAAAAGGGAAAGTTTTTTTTTTCTTTTTTCACTCTCCTTCCTAATGTGACAGCGGATGGAACTATAAGAGAAATCGGAAAATCTGCATTGGAGGTAATTAAATGCTGAAGGGATAAGCATTTCTGAACATTTTATTAAAAAAAATATTTTTTGCTGTGAGTGGGAAGGGAGAGGGAAAAAAAATTGGATCAGAATTTGAAAATAAGGAGAAGATTGCCTAGAATTCTAAAGAGTCATTAAACCTTATGAAGACTTTTAAAAGATATATCTTAAATGGAACTTTGTGATTAAACTTTAACCCCAGAAAGAGAAAGTGAAGAAGGAGAAAGTATTTCAAAGAAACAGCTTGTTTGGATTGTTTGGTGATTTTGGAACTTCTGAGAATTATCTCTGATTAAAAGCACTTGGGTGGTTGTTTGGAAAAACTTTTTCTTTCTACAATGGCATCACTTGTGGATGGATTAAAACTTGTATATCAAAAATATGAAAAAGAAAAGCAAGAAGGGAAGGATGCTCTTAGCACTCTTTTTCAATTTTTAGAAATGGTGGTTTGTACTTATGTAAAGCTGAATGTGCAACAGGATGACTGGGACACAGAAGAAGCCATTTTTGATGAACAAGTGACTTTGGTTGGGGAAGGAAAGGAGAAAGAGAAAAAGGAAAAAAAGACTTTAAGATTGGAAAAACAACCAAAAAAGAGAAGAATAAGGTGAAAAGGGGATACTATGTTAGAAAACAACAGAAAGGAGGAAAGCAAAATAAAAGGGAGGTGGAGAGACAAGGGGGTAAAGAGGACAAGGAGAAGAATAAACAAGGGAGAAAGGAAGGGATGAGAAGCTTTAATAGTGGGGAGGAAGATGCAAAGAAACAAAAGTCTTTTAGAGATAATGGGTAAACTTTATTGAAAAAGGGATTCTGGAAAGGTACATTAGATTGTATTTTTACATTTGTACTTAGAAATAACCTTAGAAAATTGGAAACAATATGCAATTTAAAATGTGATAAAATATTTAGTATAATTTAATGAAATCTTTGTCAAGAAAAGGGGATTACTTTAATGAAACAATGATTTAAGATATGTGATGTGGGAGGGGAAATAATTATGGAAAGCATAAGTGTTCCCATAAAGGCATGATATTTAACTGAAATCAGTAAAATGTTTAAGATATAAATGATTGTTAATATTAATGATTAAACAAGCTGGCATTTTTATTGTCTAATGACATCACAAAACATGGTAAACTATGTCCATGACTTCACCTGTATCACCATGTCATGAAGTTTGTGTTGTCATTTGCTCCACCTAACAGACCCCTGTGGTGGCGGTGATGGCTTTCCTAGAAGTGTGATCAATTCATGGTAAATAAGGGCTATTAATTAAAACCATGATATTCTTTAATCAAAGATGGCATCCTTGTAGGAAACACCTATAGCCCAAAGGTCTACTTGGGAACATGTTCTGGGAACATTTGCTTTGGAGTAACATTCTGAGATGAGTTTTGAAAGCTGAAACTTAAAACCTTTGGCAAAAGCTGAAGTTTGTTTCTCTGCTGCACAACCCAGCAATTAAATGGCTTTCTTTGGAATATCCTTCCCTTAAAACTTCTGGCTGCTGGATTCATGCTTCACAAACGCTGGAGCTCAAGCTTCTTGTTTCTTCCAGGCTTTCTGGATTCAACTTTCTCTTAGAAGGTCATGCAGCTTGAATTTCCAGGCCTGGGTGCTGCAAGATTTCCCGCCCACCCACCCCCATTATTGTTGGGAAATGTGATGTGAAGATTTACAAAGCCTCCATGGTCTTCCGAAGCACATTTGCACCACAGAATGAATCCCGCCTGGGAGGGGCTGAGGCTCCCTGGCCTGGCAGTGAAAATGGACAGCAACGACACCATTACTCTGCTGGTCATTCAAAGAAATATGGGGCAATCTATTTTTATCCTGGAGTTTAAGAAAGCGGGAGAATCTAATTCAGTACTATAAATACAACTGAATTGAGAATAGAAGCTGTGTATGGAAAGAAGCTTCCGCTATGGGATATTTACTTCACCCCCAAAACTTCTTTCTCCCCTCATTGCAGCCCACAGAATCATCCAGAAATAGCACAACCACCATGGGGTCACCTCCTCTTCAGAAGATGGAAGCACTCCAGCTGGAGAAATAGAAGCATATTTGGTTTCTCACTGCACCTCAGCAAATCCATTCTGACTCCCAGAGGTTATTGGGATCACTGGCAGCCCATTCCTGGCAAGAGGACCTGAGGACCTGTAGAACCTCCACCCCAGCCTCTCTGCTCCCCAACTTTCAGTTAAGGAAGGCCTTCCCCCTCCAGCCCCATCAAGTCAGAGCACTCAAAATTGCCTTAGCCCAGCTCTCAATTGGGTCTCAGTAAGCCCATTTCCTCCCATAGTAGATGAAGGGTGAAGGGTGGTTTAAGGGTGAATATGTACTTTCAAAATTAGATGAGAAGGTAGGGCTTGAAAAGGGGACAAAAGGAAGATGAAGACCATTGGGGCTGAGAAGCTCAACTGTCCCTGATGTGAAGTTGAAGTTGGGGCTCCTACCACTATGGGAAGGAAGAAAAAATTGTTATAAGCTCCTTCCCTCCCTCCCTCTTTCAGCTGCTACAGCTAGTCTGGCATAAGAAGGAGAGGCCTAGCATGACTTAGAGTGAAGCCCCCACCCTTTAAGAAGGTCTGGAGCAGCTTAGAGTGAAGCCCCCACCCTTTAAGAAGGTCTGGAGCAGCCTGGCCCAGCAACCCTCAGACGAACATGTATCTGCCATATTCAGACGTTTCATTGAGTTTGTTTGCAGATTGCTTGCAAAGACATCTGGTGTCTTCAGCTCTTCTCCTTAAGAACGATTGGCAAGAAATGGTGAAGAAGCCAGAAGGAGATGAGCAACCATCTGAGAAAGCAGATATTAGTGGAAAAAGTAGAGTGTGGAATCTGGTAATATTATGGTTTCCACCACAAGGATGTACCTTATTTATCAAGAAAGACCTGAGAAATGGCTGTGGAGAAATATTGGATAAACACAGCAGAACAAAAGACAGAGGGGGGAAGTTCCAGTAGAATTTAATGGGGGTGCCGGTGGATGTTCCGGGTTCAAGTATTAGAAATGCTTTCCCTCATTTCTTTCTGCATAGAAGGTTTAAGGAAGGCCACGAAATGCCAGCTGCGTGTGGGTCCATGTCTCTCCTGGCCAATCAAGGCTTCCTGGAAGGTGACGTGCAGCTGGACCCAAGCAGCACTTAATATTTCTTTGGGGGGCAAGAATGGTCCCTCCTATCTAAAAGGAACTGTGGTCATTTGCTTCCTCAAGAAGGCACCGCTGGACAATTTCTGGATTTGGTGGACTCCTTGCAACGAGGCTTCAAATCAATTGAAAATATCAAGATGGTGTTGATTGGTGTTGTAGGTTACTTTTGGAAGACTTGGGATGGGGCAGCACCCAGTTTGCTGCTGCTATGTTAAGAAAACCGGCTAAAAACCTATGTTTGTAAATAAGGAAAAAATAACTGAATTGAATGAAAAGCGAAGAATCTTGAAAGAAAAACAAAGAAAGTCCATTTGCCTTTGAAAAAGGACCTTGGGACAACCATGATATGGATGACTGAGAATCTCCATAGACAAGGAAAAATAAGGAAAATTCATGGAGTGCTCTTGTTTTCTTATAGTCTCCAATTTCTCTTTTCCCCGGGAGTTTCCCACAGGTGGCATTTTCTCTGGACCAGGATCGTCTCCGGATGCCTGAGATCCCTACACTTGGGAGTGGGTTCCCAATAGAGAGTGCTCTCCCCCCTGGCCCCCACCACAAAAGTTCAGTTCTGAGACGCTCCCTTTCATCATTCCATTTGTTGCCAGAGCAGCCCCTTCCCCCTGATTAACAGCAGGCATTGCGATTTCATAAGGCAACAGAGAAACCAAATGTGAGGCAGAGACCAGCTATCTTTGCAAATGTTCTCCAGTGGGCATCCTGGGGCAAGGTTTACAGTGGTGAGGATCTATTTGAAAGCATTCCTGAGACTTTGGAGTCCAGAAGCAATTTGAGTCTCTCTCAGTGATGATTTTTTTTTTTTTTTGAAACAAATTTTTATTAATTTTAAAGATAAAACAACACATCATTAACCATTAAATACATAAACACATAAAACCTCTTAACATTGTAAATCCTTACAAGTCAAACAAAACATTATTTTTATACAGCATAATTCCAATTTATCTCATCTCCATATGGACACACAAATATCTTTCAGCAAATTTCTCATTATTTCTCTTTACTCCTATTCAATTTCATTTCTCTTCCATATTTATCCATTTTATAGTCATCATATTCTTTTCTTTCTGGCTTGTTTAAATTATTCTCGTCTAACATTCCTCCAAGGTTTTATTGATTCTTTTTTCCTTTTTTTTTTTATAAAAAACAAATTTTGTTAGTTTTACCATAACCACAATACACAAACATACAAACACAAAACATAAACAAAACTAAAAGATCTTTTCTGAAGGTTGTCTGTTCCCGGGTTAAAACTCTTTACACAGACACAAATTCAAACATCATATTCAACCCATATCTCCTTCCATATCTTATTACCATTTTCTTTTTTATATATATATATAAAAACCATTTTTATCAGTTTTATAAAAACAATGCACAAAGAATCAAGGCATAGCAGCTTATAAATTCTTTTCTAAGAAAAAATAATAAAAAAAGACCAATAAGGCATAACATTTCCAGATTATAATATCAATATTTCATATAATATTAACTTCATATCTTGTCCCTACTTCTCTTTTCCATCCAAATTATTTATTAATTAAAATTTTATTGCCTTTTATCAATATACAAAATCCAAAAAAAAAAAAAGCATATATATCCTTCCATATCTTATTACCATTTTCAACAACATTCTTTGTCTGTTCTATTTCCAATTATCCATTCATCTTTTTTTTCTTTTACTATACTTCTCCTGTACACCAATTGGAGTAACATCTATAATTCATTACCCTAACTTAGAAATACTACATATAGCAATCTTTCTTGGGATTCTGTTTAAAAGATTCTAAAATTACATAATAAATTTTATATTCTAAATATACATATAAAAACACACTCTTATATACCCTCCAGAATCCCTCTTTTAATCTAAATTAAATTCACCCATTGTCTCTAAATAAACTTTTTTTCTTTAAGTCTTGCTTCCCCCCATTAAGGCTTCTCCTCCCCCCCTTTCTCTCTTGCTTATTCTTCTCCTTGCCCTTTCTACCCCTTTGCTTTTTCTCTTCGCTATTCTTGCTCCTTTTCCTTTGCTTTCTAACCTTGCCTCCATCTTTTCGCTCATTTTTCTCTCTTTTGGTTGTTTTTATAATTCTTAAAATCCCCTTTTTCTTATCCTTTTTCTCCTCCTCTCCGGAAGGGACCCATTGTTCATCAAAGATGGCTTCTTCTTCCTCTTCTTCCTTGTCCCAGTCCTTCTGCTGTGTAATCAACTTTTCAAAAGAACATAACGCCATTTCTAAGAATTGAAACAAAGCGCCCAAAGTATCTTCTTTTTTATATTTTTGATATTCAATCTCTAGTTCATCCACAGACGATGCCATTATAAAAAGGGAAACTTTTTCCAAAACAACCACAAGTATTTTTAATCAAAGACAATCAAAAGCAATTTAAAAAAAAGTTCCAAAAGTTAATACTTTTCTTCCTTCTTCTCTTTCTCTTTCTGAATTAATTTTTAATCAAAGAGGTCCTATTACGATATATCTTCTTTTGGGATCCACAAAGACGTTCTAGACAATCTCCTCCTTTTTCAGCTTCTGCTCCAATTTTTTTTCTCCCTTCCCACTTGCAATGACAATTTTAAATAATCAAAAAACCATACCTCCAGCAGAGATTTTCCAATTTCTTAAATTTTTCAATGTCCAAAAATCCCTTTGTCTCTTAGCTTCAGCTTTCAAAGCAATCCACTTTCAATGTCTAATATATCCAAATATTTCTGCTTTTTCCGTGGGGTGGGAGAGTAAAAAAAAAAAAAAATTCCCTTTAACAGCTTCTCCGCCGCTTTTCGCTCTTCTTAGGGATACAATGTATGCTCCAGCAATTCAAGCAGCTCAATTCCAGGCAATTTAAAAGGTGTTACTTGACCTGGCTCAGACAGAACTTTCACTCTTCACACTTCCTCCAGCACAGTTCTTACCCGGTTGCTGGCTTCTTCGTGGCGGCCATTGCTGACCGCCGCTCCACCGCCTTGGGAAAAAGGGGTTTTCCCGGAGAAGGGGGGGGTCTGCGATACCCCCACCTCCCTATCCGACTCCCCTCTCTCTTCAGCTGTCCCTACAGGGCAGCCATATCCCCCTGACCCATCTGGATCGGGGGTACCTCGACGGCTAGCACAGCAGGAATCGCGAGCTGTCGCGAATTCCTGCTGCCCCGAAGCCACGCGAAACCGGAAGTTCTCTCTCAGTGATGATTTTAACCATCCAGGTTTTTAGAAAATTAGGAAGCTTCAAATAGTGCTAGAATCATTCCATTTTCCTGAGTGGAGAGAAGGACAAAGTAGCATTTTTAAGTGAGAGAGCTTTCATAGATATAGAATAGAATAGAATTCTTTACAGAATTCTTTTTATTGGCCAAGTGTGATTGGACACACAAGGAATTTGTCTTGGTGAAATGCTCTCCATGTACATAAAAGAAAAGATACATTTGTCAAGAGTCAATGGGAAATTTGGCTGGTTTTCCTATGTGAACATGACGAAAGCGATCAAATTTGTTTTCCGTTGCTTTTCCTACAATAAGGTCTGTGCAATCTATACTTCCCTTTTTTATTCTGCATTTTGGTGTCTCAGTCTTGTTTCGGTCTTAAGGCTGAGGCCCCTCAACCTCAGGCTGCCTAGAGACTCCAAGCTATCAGGGAAACACCTTGAGTTTTAAAGCCAGCGAAGCCACGTTGGAGATGCCGTGTGGAAATTGTTCATAGTGCTAGCATATTGACACATTATGTGTGCCATATGTGCACAGCATGAAAGATGGGTTGGTTGTAGCTGGGAAATTGGACCTCTGTTTATTATATGACGAAAGAGTGCCATCCTTTCCCAAGTTCATTCCTTGTGATATTCATGGTGGAAATCGAAGCCACATCTGCCAACCCTCAGGAGCATGGGAAAATGAAGCTGAGCAGGAGGAATGAAGGATGGGCAGCCAAGTTCAACAGAGAGAAAGGAAGGGGAGGAGAACATCAACAATGAAAGCAGAGCATCTGTGAGCAACATAGAGAGGAAAACAAATGCTGGATGAATGCTGGATCAAGGGACCTCCCCAGCTCAAGTCCTACCACCCACATCTTCTTTAATGTTGGCACCCAATGAGACAACTATCAGTTCCATCATTGTGGGCAGACTGTAAAAAGAAAGATGGTTTTCCTTGAGTGATGGTAGAACCTCCTCCAATTGATAACAGGCATTTTCCAAAAAGAAAGTTCCCGGCGCTGCCTCATTGGCCTTTCCATAAGGTCTGTTCCCTGCAACCTCCTGCTAACCAAGCATTTATCATCGAGACAAGCTGGGAATTGTCTCCTGTGTTGTGGTGGTGCATTTTGACAAGCGGGGCCTGTGACAGCCCTCTGAAACACTGCACCACTTGTGAAGCAGAACGTGTGGGAGTCATCTTGTATGGGAGAATCGGAACCATCTGCTGGTGGTATCAATGCAACAATCTTGTGAAAGACCTTTGATGTTCAAAAATTTAAACATTTTTTATATATTTAAGGCCCAAAACTAAAGTGCCTGACGTTGTTATTGTATATGATTCAAAAAGTAAAGAGCATGATGGGGAGGGAGAAGAGAAAATGACAAGCTCACTTTCATTTAGATCAATCTTGTCTCAGTCTGTTGCCTTTTAAGATCTATAATGTTCCAATTCTATGAATTCTAAGTATTTCTCTCAGTTGTGCACACCGTTTGGTCACCACACCATAAAAAGATGTGGAGACTCTAGAAAGAGTGCAGAGAAGAGCAACCAGGATAATTAGGGGACTGGAGAAACTGTGCATGGCTAGTCTAGTGAAGAGAAGGACAAGGGAGATAGGAGAGCAGTTTTCCAATATTTGAGGGGCTGCCAAAGGGAAGAGGGGGTCAAGCTATTTTTCAAGGCACCTGAAGGCCAGACAAGGAAAAATGGATGGAAACTGACCAAGGAGAGATTCAACCTGGAATTAAGGAGAAACTTTCTGACTGTGAGAACAATCAACTGATGGGACAGAAGTTGCCTTCAGAAGTTGTGGGAGCTTCATCACTGGAAGCTTTCAAGAAGAGACTGGACTTCCATCTGTCAGAATGATGAGAAGATAGACAGTAATAGTAATGCAGACTTTGTAAATAGTTGGACAGTGTTAAGAGAATTATTTGTTTAGCAGAGTGTTTGGGGAAAAACTGTCCTTGTGTCTAGGTATGCAATGCTCTATAGCGTTGTTTTGAGGGAAGGAGTTGAAACAGAAACACAATCAGAAGATACTTTCAGATGCAGATCTCTCTGGTTTCCCAGAATGAGCCAATAGGAGGAATTCCTTCTCTCATTTGGGTTCTAACTGTGTCCTGTCTTGAAAGAAAACAATCTTAAAATTGTGCGGCGTGCCCAAGCCCTGACCGCTGAAACCTGCTGTGCTTGGAGCTACTTTTGTGTCTAATCCAGATGTTCCATTGATACAGAATGCAGCACCCAGGTTGGTCTCTGGAAAAATTCAAAGAGATTCGATTATACTGTGCTAAAAGCACTCTACCTTCTTCCAATTTGTTTCCAGGTGAAATACAAAGTGCTGGTTAGGGCATTTAAAACTCTGTATTGCTGAGTTTGGCTACTGGAGGGGATCCTTGCTTTCACCACTAGAAAATGTACTTCTGCAATGTGCTCTAAACTTTGAAAGCCTTGAAAGCAGCAACTGGTTTCTCAGAGCCAAGTGCATTTTGATTTTCTTTCACCATTATGAACTGTTGGACTTGTCAAAGCCAAGGTAAACAGATGGAAGTTTCCTTTAGCTCATGTCTGAGAAGTAATTATTTATTTAGCTTGAGTGATTGTTTATCTATGCCTCCCTCTATCCTAGCTTGTTTGCTCTTCTCTGCAGGAACCTTTTGCCCAGCGTTAGCCAAATAAAAATAGAAATTTAACTCAAGGCTAGAATCTTCAGACGTTTCAAATGGCCTCTCTCCTCCTCCTCCTCTTGTCCCAAAGGAGGATTCTGGCATTTGGAGGAACAAGGGATATTTTTAAAATCTGCAGTTTTCCAAAGAAAATAGGGCTTCCATCCCTCAAATCATCAGGAATCCCAAATTCCATGAACTTGTGGAGCCACATCTGCAAAGCTAGATTTCTCTCTCTCTCCCTCTCTCTCTGAGAGTACATGGTCACTTCCCTTTGTGTGTGAGCTTATCTGTGAGAATGTGGGAACCTGCCTGAAGCTCATAAGGCCCCTTTTTGCCACCCTTATTCTCAGGTCATGAAAATTCAGTGGCAGCCTCATCATAAGTATTCCCCAGATAGAGGAGGAGGAGGAGGAGGAGGAGGAGGAGGAGGAGGAGGAGGAAGAGGAGAACTGAGTTGGTTCCTTAGTAATCCCCACCCATATTCTGGAAGAATAATAAAGACTATATATCTTTAAGTATATAAATCATATGATTTATATATATTATCCATACATAAGTTATGTATTTCTGGTTTATAGCTATCAAATAATGAACAAATATACACAGCCTTTCTCCTAAAATAATTTTGCATAGTTGGGATATTTCATGCCCTTACTATGTTTTCTTTTAAATGAAATTAATAACAATTTCCTGTTAGTAACTGAGACTAAAATCTCCCTGAGAAATGAGTCACATGGAGATGAAAGAGTCTGCTATGTCTTCCTTAAAGCTCAGGATGGATATTCATTAAATTCATTCACCACTTTGAGAGCTGAATGCAACGAAATTTCATTTTCATGTATATAATATATGTTCAAAGTGACTATAAAGTTAGCTATTCTATTCTATATCCTATCCTATCTGATTCTATAGTCTATCCTATTCTATCCTGTTCTATATCCTATTCTATCCTATTCCCAACGCAACTTTGTGGCACGGCCTAACCAAGAACTAATGATTGCTTGGAAGGATTATGCTTTTCTTATCTCTGAAAGAAGGAATTGGGCAAGGAACATTTTTAAATGTCTAAAGATATTTGGAAAGAATATATGGACTTTCTCTTACTTGCTTAAAAGGGGACTGACTTAATGCACACCGATTTAAACAATATACAGAATACAGAATAGTAAAGATTGGAGGGAACTTTGAGGTCTTCTAATCCAACCCCTAGGTCAAGCATTTGGGTTGCTGAAAACTGGACGGCAACCTTGTGTTTTCACTACAGCTGCATTCACGCAACAGGGGAAAGTGCACTGGTGTTCATCATCTTTAAATTTTTGGTGGCTGAGCATAGTATTGTGTGCTATATCCCTTTAGGGCCAAAGAAGCTTTTAACTATTCTAACTGCCTGCTTCAACTGTCAAGAAAATTGGTATGAACTGCTAATGCTGTCAATGTACCACTAATTTCCATTTAGACAGCATTATGTGAGAATGATCTTCTTTGGAAATTGTTTTAGAAGGTAATTCTAGAATATAAGTGACATCGTGTATATTGCCCATTTATATTTTAATCTGTTTGCTGTGGCATTATGGAGTTATGAAAACATCAACTATATACCGTGTTTCTCACAAAATAAGGCCAGGCCTTATTTTTTTTTGACCCCCCAAAAAATGCCTAGGCCGTCTTTTCCAGGGTGACTTAATTTCCTCCCCCACCTAGAGCGGCCCATATGCATGTACCTCGCCGTGAGGCCACTTCTATCACCCGATGAAAGCTCTCTTGAAGGCAGAGTCCCCAGCCGCTTCGGGGTGAGGTGTGGCTACCTGTGTCCCCTCACCTTTAGGCAGTCTCTTTTGGGTGATGGAAGCTCCCCAAATAGTCACCAGCCACTTCGATCAGCCAGTAGAAGCGGCCTTGGGGCGAGTGCACACATACACACTTTCCAGTTAGTATATGCCTATGACCTGTGTCCTGCAGATGACAGGATGAAGAGAAAAAGGGAATGTTTGGGAGGAGCTGATATGGTTTCAGGCATGGGTAAAATGACTGGAGACAATCTTAGTTGGTGAACTTTCAGCTCTTTATTACATAGTGACTTAAGAGGGTGAACAACAACAACTCTGCCTTATATAGGTGACCTTAATGTGAAATAACCAATAGGGAGCTGTAAGACGCTAGCTCCAGAACCAATAAGAGTCCTTCGTTAAGGGCCAATCGGATTCTCTGAACCCAACCAATCCGATCGAGCCCCTTAACACCCAATCAGAAGTGCAGGGCCAGAACCCTGCACTTTACCCCAAGCTTGCTTTTATTTAAACTATTTACATACATAACAGGAGCGATGGAGAAGCTGAAGATCAAAGAAGCTGCCCCAACCTGTCTTCAACCTTGAGAGTTGCCCAAAGCTCACCTGAAAGTAGAACAAATGGAACCTGCCTAGCCACAAAAACCATAGCATACAAAATAGCACATATCAGAAAAATTGTCCACAAGATTAAAATATCCCTGTGGAAGAGTCTCCCCTCCCCAGAGGTGAAGCAAGCCGCCTCCACCCTCCTGGTCTTTCAGAAAGGAACCAAAGCATTTCGCCCTGCAGCCTTGTGTGGGGACTGGGAGCCCAGAGGAGGGTACAATCCAGGGACTGTTTGGTGCCTGAAAGCCCTCCCCTGCCTCGTTATTAACTTTCATTATTATTATTTTTAAAAATTCAAAATGATAAATTGTGTATACTGTTTTTAAGTTTTAATATTTTTACTTGTACTCATCAAGAGTCTCTCTGCAAGGGAGATGGATGATCTCAAAAATATGACGAGTAAATAAACTGTGTGTGAAAGGGATGGATGACAATAAATGTAGATTTTTCTTAAAGCACACAAACACACACACACACACAATAATCAATAAATATGTTGTGATATTGACATACACCTGGCTAACCCTCCCGAACATTTCACAATACAATGTGGGATAAACAGGAAAGAAATAAATCTGTGGCCCTTAGCAAACAGAAAGGTAAGGTTTTTCTTCCAAATAGTTTAGCTCTGAGTTAGAGGAGAGGGAATCTTAGATCAGATGAGAGTCCCAGTGGATGTTGCTGCAAACAGACCGATGTGCACTGGGTGCAAAAGTTTCCTGAACAGCTTGGATCTCTTTGTGTTTAGCTCAAAATTCATCTTCTGGTTCGGACTAGTTTGCCCAAGGAAATCAAGTCATTTTATTTCCTCCTGTCACGTTCTCTCCTCCTCCCTTCATCCCAGTTCTGTTCCTGCTTTCTCATTCTCTGATCTTGCTTTCTCAATCTGGGTATTGATTCCTTCTTCACCATCTCCACCCTGGTTTTTTTTTCCACTATTTCTGCCATTTGAAGGAAACATATAGAAATGTGGGTTGTTGCATAGGAGAATAGATCAATCTAAGAATTTAATTTGCAGGAAAAGAGATTCTAAGTAAAAAGCAGAAATAATTTAGGAATTGTTCATCGAAGAAAGAGGTGTCTTGAAAATGGATAGCGCCACCTTGTTTTTAAGTCACCTCTGAGAGATGTTACCCCAAAGGGGATTAACGAGGTTGATATAGTTTGAGGCATGGGAGAAATGAATGGAGACAGTCTTAGTTGGTGAACTTTCAGCTCTTTATTACATAGTGACTTGAGACTTTAATAACAACAACTCTGCCTTATATAGGCAACCTTAATGCGAAATAACCAATAGGGAGCTGTAAAATGCTAGCTCCAAAACCAATAAGAGTCCTTCGTTAAGGGCCAATCGGATTCTCTGAACCCAACCAATCCGATTGAGCCGCTTAACAACCAATCAGAAGTGCAGGGCCAGAACCCTGCACTTTACCCCAAGCTCGCTTTTATTTTAACTATTTACATACATAACAGAGGTGACTTTGGCTTAACTTTCATGAATGAGCTTTTTCTTCGGAAAAGGAGAAGCTGCTTTGGGCTCTCATATCTGTCACAACACCATTAACACAAGAAGGAGTTGTGGATGAAAAGCTTTTTTTTCACACATGAGCCTTTGAAGAGATCTGTTCTTCAGAGTCTATGGCACAAGGCCCAACCAAGGGCTTGCCTGGATGGGCTGCACTGAGTGAAGAAGAATTGTCCTGGGCTGCATATAAAATAGATAATAAAGTTAATATAGACAAATCAAACAGTAATGTTAAAAATTTACAATCTCATGGGTCCATTTTACTAACTGTCCAGGGCTGCATGTGGCCCATGGGTCATGCACATGCCTGGTCTATGTAATATACAGCGTTAACTGTGTATTTATATTATAAAATAATGTACATTATTACATTATCCTAATCTGTCTTTACCAGCACAGCTGTTCTGCAGTAGTGAGGGCTTCTAAGTATATCTGTCAGTTCCACTAGATGGACGGACTAGGAAATCAGCAGGAATGCTAAATCTAAAATAAAGCCTTAGTAAGGCCACACCTAGAATACTGCATCTAATTTTGGTCATCACACTATAAAAAAGATGTTGAGACTCTAGAAAAAGTGTAGAGAAGAACAACCAGGATGATTAAGGGACTGGAGGCTCAAACATATGAAGAACGGTTGCAGGAACTGGGCCTGGCTGGTCTAGGGAAGAGAAGGACCAGGGAAGACAGGAGAGCAGCCTTCCAATATTTGAGGGGCTGCCACAGAGAGGAGGAAGGAGTCAAGCTATTTTCCAAGGCACCTGAAGGCCAAACCAGGAATAATGGATAGCAACTCAAGAAGCACAGATTCAACCTGGAAATAAGGAGAAATTTTTCTGACAGTGAGAACAAATAACCAATGGAAGAGAAGTTGCCTTCAGAAGTTGTGGGAGCTTCATCACTGGAGACTTTCAAGAAGAGACTGGACTGCTATCAGTCAGAAATGGTGTAGGGTCTCCTGCTTGGGTGAGGGGTTGGTTTAGATGATCTACAAATTCCCTTCCAACTATGTTATTTTATCTGAACCATTTTTATTGAGATTGATTATAATAACATATTTTTGCAAGTGTGATTGTGTGGTATACAATGTAGGGAGGTATCTACCTGAGTTGCTTTATCCAGCTTTAAAAAATGCTTTAGCTCCCTCTGCCTAGTCAATGGATCTGGCCTCTCATCTTCCTTGTTTCCTATCAGAATTCAGCCTTCTGCCCAAAGACCCTCCTGACTCTCCTAGTCTATTCCCCCTCAGTTGCTTCTCCAGACAGTCTTCTGCCATCCCCCACTCCCTCAGCAGTCCAATCCTTCTTGTAGTGCTTGTGCAGGCCGATAAGCGAAGAAGGAAGCCCATGACCACAAAACCACCCTGGGAGCAGCAAACAAAGTTGAGGATCTGTTTCCCTGCTGGAGAAGGCAAGATGGCCTGGTTGTTCACTTGCATTGCTTGAGGATAATGAGAAGAGACTAGGAAGGGGAGAAACCTGAGAAGCCCCCACCAACCTTTCACTGCTTCACATGGCAACATGACGGTGAGCCTGACAGAGGCCATACTGAAGTAGCTGCCTGTGGCGGATCTTGTGAAAGGCAAAATTTCCTCGCTGCTTTGAGCTTTCTGTTAGATGGGAAACATGGAGAGGTAAAGGAAAAGGACTCTAAAAATATCCACAAATCACATTATTCCTTCCTTGGTCTCTCTCTTTCTCCCTCCAAATTATTAGAAAGACAGAAAAAAAATCAGGAGGATTCGTCTGTGGAGATTCTCAGTCATCCATGTCATGGTTGTCCCAAAGGTGGTTTTTTTTTTTCAAAAGGCAACTGGACTTTCTTTGTTTTTCTGAGAAGAGAAGAGAAGAGAAGAGAAGAGAAGAGAAGAGAAGAGAAGAGAAGAGAAGAGAAGAGAAGAGAAGAGAGCAGGATATCCTATACCAATACAGACAAGTGACTGTCTAGATTCTTCTTAAAAACCTCCAGTGATGAAGCTCCCACATCGTCTGAAGGCAAGTTGTTCCACTGGTTGATTGTCCTGACTATTAGGAAGTTTCTCCTTAATTCCAGGTTGCTTCTTGCTTTGAATAATTTCCATCCATTATTTCTTGTAACTTGACTTCCTCTTCTTTGTGGCAGTCCCTCAAATACTGAACTACTGATATCATCTCACTCCTAATTTTTCTTTTCTTTAGACTAGACACAAAACCTGCAGCCCTTCTTCCTGGTGTTCTGCTTCTCGTCCAAGAAACTTCTTCTGTTCTCTGAGCTACTTCACTGAACTGAAGAAGTTTCTTGGATGAGAAGCAAAACATCTTCAAGGAAAAACAAAGAATAGCAATAGCACTTACACTTATATATCACTTTACAGTTCTTTACAGTCCTTTCTAAGTGGTTTACAGGACACCATATTGCCCCCAACAATCTGGGTCCTCATTTCATCGATTTCAGAAGGACGGAAGGCTGAATCAACATTGAGCTGGTGAGATTCAAACTGCTGAACTTCTGGCAATCAGCAGTCAACAGAATTAGGCCATAGTGCTGCCTTCTGAAAAAAAAAGGCACCTTTAAGACAATCTGGATAAAATAATATGATTTGGGGATATCTATCCATTACAAGAGAGAAGCTATTAAAAGGTACAGTATTTTATAACAACAATTCAGACAAGATTTTTCTCCCCTTAAAAATAATTACTGGGCATTTTATATAATATGTGGAATTAAATTCTTCAAGAACAATCATTCCAGAGGGTCAGGGAAGTGCCTTGACTTGAAGCCAAAGGTTGTCTGTCCTCTTTCCCATTCTCCAGAATGGGATTCTGGAGATCCCCATTTCTGACCAGGGATTCTGAGCCAACCCACTTGAAAAGTTCCACCAAAGGGAAGCATCCGCAGGATTTCAGATTTATCCCCAAGGTTTCTATCGCAATTCTACCATGGCTCCCCGGCATATTTTCCAGGACTTTCTCATAAATATTCAGAAAATACATTTCAATTAGCCGTAGAATATTTCCTTCCCATCACCTTGAAAAGCGGCATGCCAGGAAATGTCTTGGTGGAAACAACTAAGCACCTGCAGCAATAATGGGACAAAACAATTTTGTAACATTTCCGATTTTTGGGGGTCACTACAATGTGCGAGTGTGTGCGTGTGTGTGCAAGAGTGTGTGTGTGTGTGTGTGTGTGTGTGTGTGTGTGTACTGGGGGGAGGTCCCAGTGGACATGAGATGTATTATCCAGACAACTATTTCCAGATGCCAAATTTTAACAAGCAAAACCAAAATCCAGAAATAATAAAAGCCAAAGAAATCATGAGAGTAAAATACTGGTTATATTTTTTTTATATCACACCTTTAACCTTTTTATTAATTCACACTACTAAGTAGAATCAGTATTAACTCACACTTGGCAATAATTCTTTCTAGTTCCAGATGCCACCAGTGGTTCTTCAACTTTGACTATGGCAACTGTTCATTTTCTGCACAGCTGATGAGTAGACAACTCTGATTCTTTTTTTAAATTTTTTTTAGCATTTTATTAAATTATAGAATAAAATACAATTTTGTAACATTTTACTGAATTATAGAATAAAATACAAAAGTACAAAAGCAAATAGGACGACACAGTCAGGAGGGGAAAGGGAAAGAAAAGGGAGGGAGGGAGAAAAAAAAGTGTTGGCTTCTGACTCCCTCTGTTTTTATTTTTTATTTTATTTGGTTTGTCAATTGCTTAAAAGATAACAGGTATAAGTATAAACATAGTTATGAATACATGGATACATATAAGAAAAATAAAAAAATAAAAGAAACAATAAGACAGGGATGGTAGGCACGATTGGTGAACTTATGCACGCCCCCTACAGACCTCTTAGGAAAGGGGTGAGGTCAATAGTAGACAGTCTGAGGTTAAAGTTTTTGGGGTTTGGGGAAGAAACCACAGAGTCAGGTAGAGTATTCCAGACATTGAGCACTCTGTTGCTGAAGTCGTATTTCCTGCAATCAAGTTTGGTGCGGTTAACCTTGAGTTTATATCTATTGTTTGCTCTTCTATTGTTATGGTTGAAGCTGAAATATTCACTGACAGGTAGGACATTGCAATGTATGATTTTATATACTATACTTAGATCGGACTGAATGCAGCGTAGTTCCAGGTTTTCTAGGTCTAAAATTTCGAGTCTGGTTGCATAAGGTATTCTGCAAAGAATAGAGGAGTGGAGAACTCTTCTTGTGAAATATTTCTGGACTTTCTCAGCTGTGTTAATATCAGATATATTATGTGGGTTCCAGACTGATGAGCTGTATTCAAGGATTCGTCTAGCAAATGTTTTGTATGCTCTAGTTAGTAGTGTGATATTACCAGAGAAAAAGCTACGTAAAATTAGGTTAACAACTCTTAATGCCTTTTGGCTATGTAGTTACACTGGTCTCTAGCACTTAGATCATTAGAAATTAGTACTCCAAGGTCCTTGCCAGAGTTTGGATCATCAACAAAGTCTTGACTATTCAGCCTGTATTTTATTTTCTGATATTTTTTTTGCCAATATGTAAGACAGAGCATTTGTTTTTTGAGATTTGAAGTTGCCATCTGTTTGACCATTCTGATACATAGTCAAGGTCTTTTTGAAGGGTAGCAGTATTGTCTGTGGTATTGAACAGCTTTATATTGTCAGCGAAGAGGATGCAGTTGCTCTTAATATGATCACAGAGGTCATTTATGTAGAGTATGAAAAGAGTTGGTCCCAGAACACTGCCTTGGGGGACACCACTGTTGACAGGTGCAGAATTTGATAGGATGCTCCCAATTTTGACCATTTGCTGTCTGTTTGACAGGACTGCTTCTATCCAGTTATGCAGGTGTCCAGAGATACCATAAGATTGTAGTTTTAGGAACTTCCGGTTTGCGTGGCTTCGGGGCAGCAGGAATTCGCGACAGCTCGTGATTCCTGCTGTGCTAGCCGTCGAGGTACCCCCGATCCAGATGGGTCAGGGGGATATGGCTGCCCTGTAGGGACAGCTGAAGAGAGAGGGGAGTCGGAAAGGGAGGTGGGGGCATCGCAGACCCCCCCTTTCTCCGGGAAAACCCCTTTTTCCCAAGGCGGTGGAGCGGCGGTCAGCAATGGCCGCCACGAAGAAGCCAGCAACCGGGTAAGAACTGTGCTGGAGGAAGTGTGAAGAGTGAAAGTTCTGTCTGAGCCGGGTCAAGTAACACCTTTTAAATTGCCTGGAATTGAGCTGTTTGTTGCTGGAGGATACATTGTATCCCTAAGAAGAGCGAAAAGCGGCGGAGAAGCTGTTAAAGGGAATTTTTTTTTTTTTTTACTCTCCCACCCCACAGAAAAAGCAGAAATATTTGGATATATTAGACATTGAAAGTGGATTGTTTTGAAAGCTAAGATAAGAGACAAAGGGATTTTTGGACATTGAAAAATGTGAGAAATTGGAAAATCTCTGCTGGAGGTATGGATTTTTGATTATTAAAATTCTCATTGCAAGTGGGAAGGGAGAAAAAAAAAAATTGGAGCAGAAGCTAAAAAAGGAGGAGATTGATTAGAACGTCTTTGTGGATCCCAAAAGAAGATATATGGTAATTGGACCTCTTTGATTAAAAATTAATTCAGAAAGAGAAAGAGAAGAAGGAAGAAAAGTATTAACTTTTGGAACTTTTTTTCTTTTTTTTAATTGCTTTTGATTGTCTTTGATTAAAAATTCTTGTGGTTGTTTTGGAAAAAGTTTCCCTTTTCATAATGGCATCGTCTGTGGATGAACTAGAGATTGAATATCAAAAATATAAAAAAGAAGATACTTTGGGCGCTTTGTTTCAATTTTTAGAAATGGCGTTATGTTCCTTTGAAAAGTTGATTACGCAGCAGAAGGACTGGGAAAAGGAAGAAGAGGAAGAAGAAGCCATCTTTGATGAACAATGGGTCCCTTCTGGAGAGGAGGAGAAAAAGGATAAGAAAAAGGGGATTTTAAGAATTATAAAAACAACCAAAAGAGAGAAAAATGAGCGAAAAGATGGAGGCAAGGTTAGAAAGCAAAGGAAAAGGAGCAAGAAAAGCGAAGAGAAAAAGCAAAGGGGTAGAAAGGGCAAGGAGAAGAATAAGCAAGAGAGAAAGGGGGGGAGGAGAAGCCTTAATCGGGGGAAGCAAGACCTAAGGAAAAAAAGTTTATTTAGAGACAATGGGTGAATTTAATTTAGATTAAAAGAGGGATTCTGGAGGGTATATAAGAGTGTGTTTTTATATGTATATTTAGAATATAAAATTTATTATGTAATTTTAGAATTTTTTTTAAACAGAATCCCAAGAAAGATTGCTATATGTAGTATTTCTAAGTTAGGGTAATGAGTTATAGATGTTACTCCAATTGGTGTACAGGAGAAGTATAGTAAAAGAAAAAAAAAGATGAATGGATAATTGGAAATAGAACAGACAAAGAATGTTGTTGAAAATGGTAATAAGATATGGAAGGATATATATATGCTTTTTTTTTTTTTTGGATTTTGTATATTGATAAAAGGCAATAAAATTTTAATTAATAAATAATTTGGATGGAAAAGAGAAGTAGGGACAAGATATGAAGTTAATATTATATGAAATATTGATATTATAATTTGGAAATGTTATGTCTTATTGGTCTATTATTATTATTTTTTCTTAGAAAAGAATTTATAAGCTGCTATGCCTTGATTCTTTGTGCATTGTTTTTATAAAACTGATAAAAATGGTTTTTATATATATATATAAAAAAGAAAATGATAATAAGATTTGAAAGGAGATATGGGTTGAATATGATGTTTGAATTTGTGTCTGTGTAAAGAGTTTTAACCCGGGAACAGACAACCTTCAGAAAAGATCTTTTAGTTTTGTTTATGTTTTGTGTTTGTATGTTTGTGTATTGTGCTTATGGTAAAACTAACAAAATTTGTTTTTTATAAAAAAAAAAAGGAAAGAATCAATAAAACCTTGGAGGAATGTTAGATGAGAATAATTTATACAAGCCAGAAAGAAAAGAATATGATGACTATAAAATGGATAAATATGGAAGAGAAATGAAATTGAATAGGAGTAAAGAGAAAAAATGAGAAATTTGCTGAAAGATGTTTGTGTGTCCATATGGAGATGGGATAAATTGGAATTATGCTGTATAAAAATAATGTTTTGTTTGACTTGTAAGGATTTACAATGTTAAGAGGTTTTATGTGTTTATGTATTTAATAGTTAATGATGTGTTGTTTTATCTTTAAAATCAATAAAAATTTGTTTCAAAAAAAAAAGAATATGTGATTTAATTGAAAAGCAATGAGTTAAATGTTTAAGATATGAATGAATATCAATACTAATGAACAGATTTGTATTATTTTTGACAATATAGTATAATTTTAAAATGTACCAGACGGAATCCCAATGTATGTTATGTGTTTTATATTAAGTATTATAAATATAGGGGAAAGAGATAAAGGCATCATACTCCATATAGTGTACAGGAGAAATACTTTTTTTTAAAAAAGAAGATAAATAAATGGTTAGCTGGAATAGAACAGACAAAGAATAATAAATATTATGATATGAATTGAGAGGAGATAAATAAAATAAAATAAAATTGAGAAAATTTAAAGGAGAGAAGTTATATAGAAAATTGAAAATGTTAATAAGATATGAAATGGTATGTAAAATGAATATGAATTTGTGTCTGTATCAAGAGTTTTAACCCGGGACTAAGCAACTTTCAGAAAAGAGATTTTCTATGCTTTTATATTTTGTGTTTATGTCTATTTATGTATTGTTTGTTTTGAAAATAAAGCTTGTTAAAAAAAAAAAAAAGATTGTAGTTTTAGGAGTAGTTTGTTGTGTACCACTGAATCAAAGGCTTTACAGAAGTCTATATAGATTGCGTCTATTGCTTTGCCCTGATCGAGTTGTGTAGTCCTTATATTTTTGCAGTGTAAGAGTTGCAGATTGCAGGAGAGTTTTTTTCTGAAACCAAATTGTTTATTGGAGAGTAGGTTGTTTGTCTCTAAGTGGAGGATGGTGGATTAGTTAATAATTGATTCCATGGCTTTACAGGTGATGCAGCATAAAGAGATTGGTCTGTAATTTTCAACTAGGCTGGGGTCTCCCTTTTTGAAGATGGGGATGACCGTGGCTTATGACCATAGTTTTGGCAAGGAGCTGGTCCTGAAAGATTTTTCAAAGATTATGCTTAGAGGTTTGGCTATGGCAGTGGATAGCTTTTTAAAGAAGTTGGCACATATTCCATGTGGTCCAATAGATAGAGATGGTTTTAGATTGCGCAGTGCTTTCTCAACATTGTCTTCTGTAAAATCGATATGTATTAGATCATTGTAATTGTCTGTAGTTCGACTAGGAAATACTGGGCATGATCCATTGCTGTTTACAAATACTGAGCCAAAGAATGTGTTAAAGAGGTTGGATTTAATGGTGTCGTCATTTCAGTCTTTACCATTAGGTCCTTTCAGGGGCGGGATGGACATTGAGTCTTTTAGTTTGTTGTTTACAAAATTCTGTTCCAGAAGAATAAAGCATTAACACAGAGTCTCAACTTTTTACTTCTCCAAAATAGTATAAAGTAGCTATTTCTAGAAATTGAAATATAATTCCACTTTTGGTCATACAGTAGTCTTGCTGCTGTCAACATATATAAGATCAAAGTTCCCCCCCAAAAATTCCAAGTCTTTTTCCATTAAACCCAAAATAAAAATTTCTGGTTTCATCTTTATCTTTGCTTTAAGACTTTTCTTCATATGAATCTTACTCCAATTTTTTTTTTTTTTGCTTTATCACATGTCCACCATAAATAAAAGTCCCTTCTTTACATTTATTCCAACATTCATTTGAAATACCTTTATACATTCTAGATAACTTATCTGGTGTTAAGTACCAGCAATACAGCATCTTATAAGTTTTCTTTTAAATTACAATTTAGTTTTAAGCCTTTCATAGACAACTCAGATTCTAGAGAAGAATGATCTGAACAGTTATGTCAACTTTATGCTTAAACTGAGATCTCTTTTTGATTTATTTATAATTTTGTTTTGTTTAAAAGAAAAGATTCATTTTATTTTTATTTAGCATATGGAGATGTTATACATGCCAGGAGACTACAAAGCTAATGCAGAGTAGTAATTTGCCTATCTAAGACTGCTGGTCCTGTTTGGTTCATGCTTGCATGCTTTCCAAGGTGTGCCACAGGACAGCAAATTAGTTCTGCATCAGGAAGAAAGACAAGCCACTTTCCTGCAGTGTCAGCTGAGGTTTTCTCCCTCCACTCCCTCAATGGGCCTTGCAACCGGGAAAGTCCAGCACCAGCAGGATTCTAACTGTCCACATTAAGTGCTGGCTTGTTTCCCACCAAAGTGATACTATTCATCTATTCATATATACCGTGCTTCCAAACTCCTGGGTGGGCAGGCCAGGTGAGTGATGGGAATTCACCCTGCCATGCAGTGCTAGGACTTGATCACCAGGAAGCAAAGACTATCTCCAGCACATTAAGCCACCGAGCCATCGTGCCTCCTCAAAGAATTCTAACTGGCTAACAACAAATAAAGAAATAACAAAACATACGCACACACAAACCTTTCATGCCACCAGGCACTATAACAATCCCATCCCAGAACTACAAAGGCTGACTCTTCTCCTCTCCAGACCCAGCACCTGAGCAATGTCTTAATGGCATTCCAAAGGCAAAGAGCATAAGCGCTAACTAGGGTATTCTCAGTCACATCCCAAATGTGGGTGTAGTGTATTTAAATAGAGACTTCTAGGACGATGTTCCTATTGGTTAGCAGAAGCAACGATACGATTGGTTAGTAACTTTAGTATCTGATTGTCCGCCTATAGTGGCGGGAAGTTTAACTAAATGTCATTGGTTGCGAGCCATAGAGCAGCCGCTATAAAAAGGGCTGCTGCGGTTCGACTGCAGTTGAAGTTACTGTTTATTATTAAAGAGCTGAAGTCAACTCCAGTCTGCGAGTCTCTTTACTGGCGACAGAACAGTGGGCATAAGTCACTGGCTTCTAATTCTTATTTAGAGATGTGGACAGATTGAATTGGCTTTACATGACTAATTTGAAGAAGGCTGGGCTGAAGGCTGGGCTGGCTTGCTAAGACACACTCCAGACCCTATGGAGATGCTAATCCTGCATAGCTGTGGCAAGAAAAATGGAAGAATTGCAATAACTGAATGATGGGAAAGAGAAGTTCACAGTCTTCCTCTTCACCTCCAGAAGGTGAGCCTATGCAACTTTACAGATCAACTTTGTCAGCTAAAAGCAATACAGATGTATATTTAATCCAGTGGAGATGCAGTTTTGCAAAATTGTATTACTGACCTGCTATGGGTCTCAGTATTACCTTGGATGTAGGACTGCTTTTGAAAGTAGAGCAGCTCACCTCATCTCCTGCAGAGACCTCTCCCCTCTGAATGAAAGATTACTCCCATTTTCCAGCCAAGAGGCATGTATAAACATTTGGCCTCAGATCACAAGGCCTCTTTTAGGAAGGTAAAATCATTTTGGCTGTTAAATGTCTTTTGTCCTTAGCATATCACTCATGATCTAATGGTAAAACGGAGAGAAGAAATGCTGTGGTGCTTTCTAAACTTGGTTGGTTGTTTGCAGATGTTTCATGACCTAGAGCCAGATAATTTCACAATAGCTGGTCCAAAATCCAAGCCAAGGGTTCAACAACAGAGCAAGAAGCAGGGAGAACTTGGGGTAGGGCATCTTGGGAAGTAAAAAGGGCTTGAGGGATGCTCTTGCCACCCAGAGTTCATGGCTTTGCCTAATAGGGAACTTCTCCTTTCTTACCCAGGAGTTGTGCTAGTCTGCACTGGATGCTCTTTTTAGCTGGCAAGCAGCTGAATTGTCTTTCTCATTACCAGGTGATTGACAATCTTCTCTCCAACCTCAGAGAAGCACACAAATTTTTCCTCATCTCTGCAACCAACATGGAAGTTTTGTCCATAATTACTTGACCAGGATGTGGGAATTTTTAAATTCTTCCTCACCACTGGAGATTTTTTTTTCCTCAAGGAAGAGGCAGATGCTCTTTCCCCACAACTCTGTGGCACAGATGAGAGGTAGGAGGGACCTCTTGATAAGCCAGTGGCTTCGAGCAAGAGGGATGGGAATAAGTCTGCCTTCCTCAGAACAAGAAAGAAGAAAGAGAGGAGTTATATGGGAAGAAGATTCCTTCTTCTGGCTGCCATAGAAATGGGGGGGGGGATAATTGGGCCTCATGGGGGGGAAGGGTGCTGGAGGTTGAAGTTGTATGAATTATAAAAGTTGAGGTACTTTCTTGCTTACTGCGCAAATGCATCCACTTATCGTTTCTAGGCCAAGGTCAACCATCTTGACATACCAGATGCCCGAAGATGTACCCACATGACATTATACACACCTCAGATTGGATGTCCAGTTTGAATTGTTGGGGATGGGGACATGGGATATCTTTATATATGTAATTTCCATGCCTTTTGTTTCAGATCTTGTATTTCTTCTGATGCTGCCACTTCAGACTCAGTAAAAGTCCTTTTTATAAAAATGGAGTCTAAGGTTTTCTTTCTTGGATTTTGAATGGAGTTACACCAGACAGACAGCGTGAGAACTGTTTGCACCAGAGGTGGGCAATCTGTTTTCCCATGAGACCACAAGAGAAACTAGAGCAGCTGCTGTGGAGGGCTGAACCAACATGCTGAACTTAATTCTGCTGGCGGCACCCACATGTGGAAGGAGGAGGGAGTGCAGAGCCTCACCTCTGTCAAAGAAGGAGCGTGTTTGGCTTCTTCTTCTGCACCCTGCAGTGCAGTTATTTACATTTTATTTTCTAACTTCCAACTGACCTCACATGGCCCAGACAGGGACAGCCAAAGGAGTGGGATGTGGCAAGAGGGGGAAGTGTCTATGTGTGTAAAATGTGGCTCTGGGGGGGAGGGGAGAGGCCCACACAAAGTCTCCCACCTTCACCTTCACCCAGAGTTCCTCAACCTCCCCAAGGGTCAGAATGGAGAGGGGCAATGGCCTGTGGGCCCCTCTATTGCTGGGGTTTCCTACACTACCTCCTGGAATGGAAGAATCGGGGCTGGGATGGGGCGAGGCTGCTGACTGGAAGCCTCCATTGTCTGGCCCAGGAGAAGGCTGAAGCTGTCTATGTCTAAGGCCTTCCTGCCTGGTGCTCTTTGGCATCCTTTTGCAACCTGCCCTCTGCCCAGGAAGGAATTATGAAGCTGCAGCAGAATCTCTTGGAGGAGGAGCAAAGGGTGGCTGAGGGACATAGATCCTGGAGTGAGAAACTTCCTAATAGTGAGAACAATCAACCAGTGGAACAGAAGTTGCCTCCATAAATCATGGGTGCTTCAACACTGAAGTTTTTAAGAGAAGAGACTGGACAGCCACTTGTCTGAAATGGTATAGGGTCTCTTGCTTGAGCAGGGGTTGGACTAGAAGACCTCCGAGGTCCTGATTCTGAATTGAAATTGAAATGCACATGCCAAGTTTACATGCTGCTAAGCAGCTGCTTCCAAACAACCCACAGATGCAGCTACCTCACCTCCTGAGATGATGCAAGCCTTCCTTTACCCTGAAAACAAGTTCAAGAAGAGAAACCAGGTGGTCTTAAATTACCTCTCTGCATGCATCTTGTTTAAAGGTAGAGGATGGGCTGGGATTCTTAATTTGACTCCTTAACTTGCTTGCAAAGAAATGCTATTAATCAAAAATCAGAAAGACTTGTTTATTTATTGCTTCCAATTCATGTTGCTAGAAGAGAAGTTTAACAAAGTTTTTCTTTCTTCTTCATTTATGCTTACCAGAAAGATTACATGGCTATTTATTTAGCCAGAATGATCATCACACACACACACAAAGAACCAATTAGCGAACCATTTGTTGACTTCTGAGGTTCAAGTTGAGCACTTCTAGCGTTTGACTTTTGGATGTCTTCAACAGGATAAAAGATTGTTGGTTTATCCAGATGATTAATTGTGTCTCTGGAAAATCACACAAAGAGACTAATTTCAAAGGTTTCCTATCAACCTGTTCCTGCTCTTCCAGCTGTTTGGAGAGGCAGTCATTATTTTAGGCAGTGATTCCAATTAGCCTTTGAGTCCAGTCCACATTCAGTGCAGGAAGGCAGATTAAAAGCATTCCAGAGAGATGCATGTCCAGCCTCTGCTCCAAAGGGGAGCTTTCTCCCTTGGTGTTTGGTTGAACTGTCCATTTGCTCTTACACTGTAGTTTTGTTCTGCATCTTCAGTTAGAACCTGCGTTCTGCTCTCAGGGCTAAACATTTTCGGTTCTATGATTTCATCCCTCAACAGTTTCTGGTCTCCTGATTATCCTTCCCTATATTTAATCTGGTCTGTTTTCTTACAGTATGGAGCTCAGAAGTGGACCTTGTACTTGAGGCAGGGTTGGGCCAACATAAAATGAAGTGGAAAAATTACTTCCAGTGATTTGGAAATTTGAATTTTTGTTGCTGCAGCCAAATATCATACTGCTCTTTTTATTCAGCAATGTTACACTGATTGTAATTAGCTTGTGATCAGTTACATTTTTTAGATAATCGAGCACTTGGATATCAGAGCACAGAAGCTCCTATCTTGCCTTCTGAAGTGGCCTAGGTTTACAAAGACTGAAAGAGATGGCAAGCTTGGCTAAAAGGGAGCAGGGAATCAACAAATATTGGATTTATTCCCTCTCCACTCAGGTTGCTCAATCATTGGCATTCATCCTGGCTTGGCATTCATCCTTGCAAATTGTATTGGTTGTAGAAGTGGTAAGCACTTTGGATTATTATGGTTTTTTTCTGATAATGCTGCTTATTAAAATAATGCTTTATTTTTATTTTTTTTTAAAGCAGAGAGATTCACTTGAAAACATTCAAATGAAATAGCTGCATTTTAAAGAGTCTGCTTTTAAGGCAATTTGTAAAAAGCTGTTGTACATCTAAATATCTCAGGTTAAACAAGCAGAAAAGACAGAAAAGACAAAATGGAAACGATAACCTTTTCCATTTTGATAAGAATAGCTTATAAGCTATTCTTACTAGACCAATTTAGTCTCGTGGTTAAGGCACCTGGCTAAAAAGCAGGAGACCCTGAGCTCAAGTCTGAGCCATGAAAGTCAGCTGGGTGACCTTGGGTCAGTCCCCCTCTCAGTCCAACACACTTCAGAAGATTTTTGTTGTGAGGAACATAGCAGGAGGAATAGCTGTTGGATATGTTTATTGCCTTGAATTATTTCTAAAAATAATAAAGGTGGGATACAAATAAGTAAATAATGAATGATTTTCCTGACTATGCACAAAATCCTTATACCTTCCTTCAGCACCCTGTTTATTTGGATCTCCCCTTACATGTCTTCTCCAGAACTTGGCAACTCCAAAACAGATCTGAATTCCCTTCTCTCTATTCCTCCTCCTACAAATAAATGAACTCTCCTGGTTTTGCATCCAAAGAGAGAAATGAGGCTGATGGGAGAGACATGTAGGAGATGCATGAGGAAGGGGTCAAGTGCACCATCAGCTTGGAAGCACTACAACCCAGGGAGAAAGCTCAGTCCCAGGCCCTCCTTGAAATCTGTTGACTCTGCCAATTTGCCTTGATCAAATTCCCGTGTAAAGGTTGCCTGCAAAAAACTCACAGTGCCTTTGACCTCTTATCCTGGCTCCTGATTTTCTGTTCCCAACAATAGGATGAGAAGGGAAGGCAAGTTGAAAGTTGAAGAGAAACAATCTGAAACAAGTATCTTTATTTCCTGCAATTTTGTGGATGGGCTTCTCTTCCATCACCATCAGACCTTGCTCTCTGCTTTTATGCTTTACCTGCCTAAGGTTCCTGAATGAAAGGTGAAATACAGTTTTAATAAAAACATAAAGCGTGGCATTTGTCTGTTGGGTCTGTCATCCTGAGGTGATTGTCAGGAAAAACATAGAGTAAATATGAACTCATTAGTTCATTATATAAAGAGGTACTATAATTTTCCGTGATCGTAATTCTATCCCTGTATTGTGATGCAGTCTAGGACTGCATTGGTTTTTTTGGTAGCTGCAACACATTGCTGACTTATATTTAAGTAATTGTTCCCTGGGATTCCTAGGTTCTTCTCACAGTTATTGCTGTTGAGCCAGGTGCCACATATTCTACACCTGTGCATTTTGTTTTTCTTGTAAAGTGTAAACCTTGCCTCCTTTTGTGAATTGAGACCTCTTTTACTTGAAGGTTGGCCTGTCTGCAGCTCTCCCTCCTGTCTCCTAGGGTCATTTCCACACACATTGTCATTGCTGTATAAATTACACATTTCTATCCTATGCCTCTTGTATAGAATTATCGTGCCCATATCAGGAAACAATTGAAAAGTGAGTCAAAATGAAAACTCTGTTTGCCCCTGAGTTATTTGAAGCCACCAACTTTCTTTAGCTGGTTGCTCTTGTGAACCTAATGGAGATGCTGATGTCCTAATTCTATCAAGAGCAAGTCTTTCACTTGGCTTTTAAAATTATTCTGTTTTTCTTTGATAATATTAGCAATAAAAATAATAAAAAGCAATTTGTTGTGTTAAGTTTTTCTAAGGAGGTTCTTTACACTACAAAATATTCATCTCAGAGCCACGTGACATATCCTGTCTTTGATTGGCCAGCATGAATAAGGAACTGGAACAAGGTCTGGGAAATTCTGAAGACATTTAAGATGTGTCCCATCATAATTTCAGATGAAATTATTCTAATCGGATATAAAATCAAAATGAATTCAAGGACTTCAAGCGATCAAAAGATAAACCTGGATTTTAGATAAACCGAAATCTGTGTTTTTTCCGCATTTTCTGGTGGTCTTACAAATATCAAGATTCTAATATCAAGAATGGAGGAAGAAAGTTCCTGACACTTGATGTGCTCTCAACACAACCCACTCAGATGAGGGACTAGCAGGTGAGCAAAGGCGGAAGGACCTTCCAAGGTAGCGTCTGAAAGGGCAGTTCTGGACCATAAATGTCATTAATCATTGGTGGATCAGGAGCTTCCCATCATTGCGAGCATAGTTCTTTTTCCACTCTGGCAAGCCCTGAATTGGCCCTTTAAGGCTGGAGAGAAGGTGAGTGGAGGGTGGAGCAAGGCCTTTCTCACTCTGACCTGAATGGGGAATAATCCTATGAACTAATCTTGGGGGAAACAGAGATGATGATAAAGTTGGGTTTCCTTCAGACCCACTGTTATGTATGTAAATAGTTGAATAAAGGCAAGCTTGGGGTAAAATGCAGGGTTCTGGCCCTGCACTTCTGATTGGGTGTTAAGCGGCTAGATCAGATTGGTTGGGTTCTGAGAATCTGATTGGCCCTTAACGAAGGACTCTTATTGGTTCTGGAGCTAGCGTTTACAGCTCCCTATTGGTTATTTCACATTAGAATTGCCTATATAAGGCAGAGTTGTTGTTATACAAGTTAGAAGTCACTATGCAATAAAGAGTTGAAAGTTCACCAACTAAGACTGTCTCCATTCATTCTACCCATGCCTGAATCTATAACACCCACCATTCCTTTGCAGGGTGCAGCTCTCAAGTCCTCAAAGGCCAAATGCTGCTTAGAGGCCAGGGTGAGTCCCCGGACAATCCCCATGGCTATGAAACCACAATTACCATAGCAAGCTGAAGCCAGGCTGGGCCATTTTTTCTTATCACCTCCATTGTTGTAAAATTTTCATTTTCAGGAATTTATTAAGTAGAGAAACTCCTCTGTGATTTAAGCACTCTTATTTACTCCCTTGCAAAAAGGAGGAAACAATTCAACTGCAAGTTTCTATTGTGCTGTCAAATTTCAGCAACACAATTCTGGAAAGTGTAAAATCACAGAACCTGGGCCAGTGCCTAGAACTTGCAATACCCCATCAGCTATGGTTTATTGAGCAATTTATAAACCATGGTGAGAGATTTATACAACCTCAGAGGTGCAAAAGTGTGTGGGCTATCAGCGAACCTTTTGGGGGCCCAGAACAGTTGGAGGGAACATTTCCTGGCCCAGAATTGTAGATTGAATCAGTTATAGGGACAAGATATCCTCCCATGTACTTTTACTTGGAGATTTTTCATTGGCAACCATTAATTACCAATAGTAGCATCTCTCGGTGACATGAGTCAGCAGTGAAATGTTGCTCTTTTTCTTCCAGTTAATAACAAATTGAAAGGGACCTTGGAGGTCTTCTAGTCCAACCCCTTGCTCAAACAGGAGACCTGATACCATTCCAGACATGTGACAGTCCCATTTCTTCTTAAAAGCCTCCAGGCATGTGGCATCCACAACCTCTGGAGGCAAGTTGTTCCACCGGTTGATTGCTTTCACAGTTAGGGAGTTTCTCCTTAGTTCTAGGTTGTTACTGCCTTCAGGTGCTTGGAAAATAGGTTGAGGTTGACCCACTCTTTTTGTGGCAGCCCCTCAAATATTGGAACACTGCTATCATGTTTCCCCTAGTCATCCTTTTCTCTAGACTAGCCAAGCCCAGTTCCTGCAACCGTTCTGAAATGGTTTCAGGCATGGGGGAAATGAATGGAGACAGTCTTAGTTGGTGAACTTTCAGCTCTTTATTACATAGTGACTTAAGACTTTAATAACAACAACTCTGCCTTATATAGGCAACCTTAATGCAAAATAACCAATAGGGAGCTGTAAAAGGCTAGCTCCAAAACCAATAAGAGTCCTTCGTTAAGGGCCAATCGGATTCTCTGAACCCAACCAATCCGATCGAGCCGCTTAACAACCAATCAGAAGTGCAGGGCCAGAACCCTGCACTTTACCCCAAGCTCGCTTTTATTTTAACTATTTACATACATAACACCCCTTCCCCCTGGCTCCTCTATTATTGTGTGACTATATAGTCCTTCAAATAGGATGGTTGTCTTTTGGGTCTATCAGATTTTCTTTGGACTGGCTGTGTGCAGTCCTGTTGAGGTGGAATGTTGTTTGGCAGTGGCTCAGCTTCTCGTTCTGGTGTGATTTCCCTTGGAGCGTACGATTCTTCCTCCTGCTCCATTTCCTGAGTTTCACTTGATTCATCGCTCTCTTGGAACAGGTTCCCTGGAATGTCATCTTCCTCCATTCCTTCCCCCCCTCAGTTTGGTCGTGGGGGAGTTGTTGGCTGGCCAATATGAGTCGTGACCGTAATTGGTCAATATGTTGTTTCCACAGTCTTTCATCAATACATTTTACAATATAGGATTTGGGCCCAGTCTTGCGTATTATCGTTGCTTCAATCCAAACTGGGTCGCCCGATTAATGTTTGCATAAACGGGGTCGCCTACCTTGAAGGTACGGTAGCGTCCACTGGATCCTGCAGGCTTTTCTGGCTCGTAAGCAGGGTGCAGTCGGTCGAGGCGGGAACGGAGTTTTCGCCCCATGAGAAGTTCTGCGGGAATTCTGCCGGTTACGCTGTATGGAGTGACGTGTTGTAGAAGTAGAATACGGTTTATTTTTTCGTCAATATTATCATAGTCCACTTTTTGCAAGTCTTTTTTACAAATTGGACCATGCGTTCCGCTCGGCCGTTGGTAGCAGGATGCGCCAGCGAGGTGAGCGTATGGCGGATGCCATTATCAGCAAGGTACTGTTCAAACATTAGCGCTGTAAACTGTGGTCCATTGTCAGACACCAGGACGTCTGGTAATCCATGAGTTGCAAAGAGTCTATTAAGGACTTTAATGACTGTTTCGGAGGTTGTATTGGTCATTTGATGAATTTCTAACCAATTAGAGTATGCATCGACAGTCAACAGCAATGTATGTCCTTTAATCGGCCCTGTGAAATCCAGGTGGATTCTGGACCAGGGTCCGTGTGGTGTCTCCCATTCAGTCGGTGCAGCTTTTGGTGGTGCGTTGCTGGTTTGTTGGCACTTAGTGCAGGCTTTGACCCATTGCTCGATGTGTCGGTCCATGCCTGGCCACCAAGCGTAGCTCCATGCGAGTGCTTTCATCCGCACGATCCCGGGATGTCCTTCGTGCAAGATTTGTAACAGAGTCTTTTGGAGTCATTCTGGAACGACGACTCTATCGCCCCAGATGACACAGCCTTTTTGCGAAAAAAGTTCAGTCTGCCTTGTTTTAAATGGCGCGAAGTCATCTGGGACCTGGTCCAATGGCCATCCATGTTCTACCCAGCCTAGGACTCAAGCTAGGGTGTGGTCTCATCTGGTCTCTCTCGCGATATCTTGAGTGGTCATAGGAGGCGAGTTGAACGTTTCGATTTGTAACACCGATACTGTTGGTGCCGGATCGTCGAGAGTCTCTGGTAGCGGTGCTCTGCTGAGTGCGTCGGCGTGGGGAATGGCTTTCCCCGGGCGATATAACAATCGATAATTATAAGCAGCTAGGAAATCTGACCATCGAGTCATTCTTGGGGACAATATATAGGGGGTTGGTTTGTCCCCAGCGATTACAGTTACAATGGTAAATGTCCTTCCATATACATACTCATGGAATTTTTTTATGGCTGCCACAATTGCAAGAGCTTCCTTATCTATTTGTCCATAGTTACGTTCTGCATGGGAAAGAGTCTTCGAAAAGTATGCAACGGGGGCCTCGTTTCCATTAGGCAGCACATGGCTCAAAATGGCGCCCACCCCAAATGGTGAGGCATCACAAGTTATAACCAATGGTAATGTTTCATGATATTGCATTAGTACAGAATCAGATGTAAGTAAATCTTTTACATTTCGAAACACTTTTTCCTCCCGGTAACCCCAAACCCACAATGCTTTCTTATCTAATAACCGGTGTAACGGTTCAGCCACAGTCGCCTTATGCGGTAAAAACACATTATAAAAATTGATAAGGCCTAAAAATGCCTGGAGATCTGTTTTGTTACGGGGTCTGGGAGCATTTTTTATCGCCCTTAATTTACTCTCAGTAGGGTGAATACCCTGACTATCAATGCGATAATCTAGAAATTCAACACTGTTGGTATACAGATGACATTTATCCCTTTTTACTTTCAGTCCCGCTTCTTGGAATTTTTTAAGAACACATTTTAAACGATTCTGCAGAAATTTTTTACTAGGAGCTGCAATTAACACGTCATCAAAATACGGAACCACGCCCTTGATTCCCTGCAATAATCGTTCCATTAAACTTTGGAATATTCCCGGGGCTACACTTACCCCGAATTGCAATCGGGTACATTTAAAAGCACCTCTGTGCGTTACTATCGTTTGAGCTTGGGCTGTTTTATCGTCCACGGGCAATTGTTGATAGGCTTGAGCTAAATCTAATTTAGCAAAAACCTTTCCGCCTCCCAGGGAATGAAGAAGGTGCTGCACCACCGGCACTGGATACGCGTTCTGCTGGAGGGCATGGTTTAGAGTGGCCCGGTAGTCCCCACAGATTCGGATTGACCCATCTGGCTTAATGGGGGTTACAATAGGAGTTTCCCATGGAGAATGATCAATGGGTTTCAGTACCCCTTGTTTAATTAGTTTGTCAAGTTGTTCATCTATCTTGGCCTTAAGGGCGAACAGAACTCGACGGGGCTTTAGACGGATCGGGGCGACCTTAGGGTCGAGGCTAAATGAAATTGGGGTCCCCTTATATTTGCTCAGATGATCTGCGAAGACATCGCTGAATTCAGAAATAAGGTCCTCCTCCCACTCGCAATCACCGACTCAGTTCACGCCGGCTACTTCGATGCCGAGTGGCGCAAACCATTGGAGGCCCAACAAACTAGGCCTGTCCCTATCGATGATCGTTAGAGGTAAGTATGCCGTATGCTTTTTAAACGAGATGCAGACTCAACAAGACCCAACCACAGGGATCCTATTCCCTTGGTAGTCTTTAAGGATGAGACGTTGCATTCGAAGGTCTTGGCATTGGATGGTAGGAATGAGTTGCTTTAATGTCTTCCACGACACCATCCAGAGGGATGATCCGGAATTGACCTCCATGTGGCAAGGTTGGTTCTCTATGGCTACTGTAACTCGAATCTTCTTAGCGTCCATGGCTGAGGCGTGACCTACAGTGATAGTATGGTGAGCCTCTTCTTTCTGCAACGCTCGATATCTGTAGGAGTGGTTTGCTGGATCTCGCCTTACAGGACGGTTTCCTGCCAATTGGCGAAAGTTGGTTCCCTTTGAGGCCTGACTTGGTCCCGGTAAACTGCGACAGACTCGACTGATGTGGCCTCGTTTTCCGCACTCATGGCAGAGTGCGTCACGGAATTTGCATTCGGCCCTGGCATGGTTCGCTCCACAACCTGCGCAGGGGCGTGAGGGCTTAGGGCGAGGGTCCCGGTCAGACCGCAGTCGATGGACCCCATCTTCATCGCTGTCTGACGACGAAGAGAGGTCCTCGTGGTGCGTCGTTAGTTGCTGCCCTTCAGACTTGGATAAAATGTCACCTGTCGGTGGGGTCGTTGGGTTTCGGCTTCGCCGTAGTTGCGCCGCGGACATTTTGGTCGCCTCAGCAGCAGTGGCTTCGGCGATGGCGTCAGCAAGGTCGATGTCGCCTTTCGCCATCAGCTTGCTTTGCACGCCTAGCGCATCTAATCCCAGAATTAAGCGGTCTCTCAGTGCTTCATCTAAGTCTGCGAACCCGCAGAGACCTCCTAAGTGTCGGAGGTCTGCCACGAAGTCAGCCACACTCTCTCCTTTTGGCTGGCTTCTTTGATAGAACTCGTGGCATCTCACGAGTGTAGGTACGGTTGGCACGTAATGGTTTCTCAGGAGAGGTTCGAGGTCATCCCAGCTCATTGCTTTCACTTCTCGAGGTTTCGTGAGTGCTTTTGCCATTTTAAAGACAGCCGGGCCGCAGTACGTCAGGAACAGCGCCCGCTTCTTTGCTGGTGTGGTGTCCTTCAAATTATTTGTTTCGAGAAACATTTGGAAGCAATCCATGTAGGTTTCCCAATCCTCTTGGTTTGGATCGAACGGAGTGGGTGGTACGATGCCGCTGGACATGGTTTCCATTGGTGGCGTCGTCTTAACACGTGCTCTGTTTTTCTTCCAAGTTCCTTAAGATCAGATATCTCCAAATCCCACCCTCGTCGCCAGTGATATAGTTTCAGGCATGGGTGAAATGAATGGAGACAGTCTTAGTTGGTGAACTTTCAGCTCTTTATTACATAGTGACTTGAGACTTTAATAACAACAACTCTGCCTTATATAGGCAACCTTAATGTGAAATAACCAATAGGGAGCTGTAAAATGCTAGCTCCAAAACCAATAAGAGTCCTTCGTTAAGGGCCAATTGGATTCTCTGAACCCAACCAATCCGATCGAGCCGCTTAACAACCAATCAGAAGTGCAGGGCCAGAACCCTGCACTTTACCCCAAGCTCGTTTTTTTTTTAACTATTTACATATATAACACGTTCTTGATGTTTTAGCCTCTAGGCCCCTAATCACCTTTGTTGCGCTGCTCCGCACTGACTCAAGAAAGAATCTCAATATCATTTTTATATCGTAGCGACCAAACCTGGAAACAATATTCCCAGTGTGGTCTTAACAAAGCATTATAAAGTAGTATTAACACTTTGCATGACCTTGATTCCATCCTTCTCTTAACGAAGCCTAGAAATGCATTGGCTTCTTTGGCAGCTGGATCATACTTAAGTGATTGTCTACTAAGACTCCAAGATCCTTCTCTCAGTTGCCACTGTTGTATCCTTATAGTATTGCCTCCTTATAATTATTATTCCAATTTTGATACCACCCCTCTGCAAATGACTCTGAAGAAAATGGCCTCTTTAGAGAAATAAGTCACAACAGGTTCAGGTAAGATATTGCCTGGGAACTCCCTCCAGAGTAGCCCCATGTTTCAGCCATGCCCCTTACCTGCACTGGATTCCCCCTGCCCCAAAGCATTGGAACAGCCACCCCAAACCCCCACATGCCTCAGTTGCCTTTCTTTCCTTCTCCTTCAGTTGAGGCTGTGGGGTCGGCCAGAATTGCTCTCCCCATTCCTTAAAGTTCCATGCTCCATTTCAGCAAGAAATACGTAACAGTCCCGACTGAAAGAGCCCATGGGGAGCCCTTCCGTGGGGCCTCCTCCTCCCCCCCCCAGATTCAGCAGAGGAATGGACTGATGTGTCTGTCCCAAGGGAGAAACCATGCAGACACTTCCTGATGCAATATCGCCATGCATGTCATATTTCATCTTTCCGCTATTTATTGGCGACTTAGTAGAAATGCATTAAATAATCTTTAAACACAAAATGCAGCCGAGGCCCCATCCAGCCTCTTCCTTCTACAGAGGGAGGGGTCAGCTACAGAGGGAGGCAGCCATGGGAGTCACAGGTCAGCCTGTGCAGTTCCTTGGAGCCTCACAGGATCCAGATCTCTTCCCCCCCTCCTCTCCCCGCTTTCTCCTCCTCAAAGCCCCTGAGCCTCTTCAGGCTTCCTTCACCCACGAGGGCCCCCTTGGCAAAATTCTTGCCTGGCTCACCTTGGAGGAGCCCCGGCAACTTCCTTCTCATTACCTTTTGCTATTCTGACACGCTTAATTGATGCAGAATATAAAAAACCATGAAGGGTGATAAACAAATGTCAGAGCTGAGTGGCAACTGAGGGAATTGAATAAATGGAAATTTTAAAGTGCTTAAATTAGAAGTTTGTCACCAGTGTCAAATCGCCTTATATTTACACATCCATTTGACAATTTTTATTTATTTATTTATTTTGATCTTGATGACCCCTCTCACCTATACATTCTACCTGTGAGGTAGAATGATGTTTTGGTTGGGGGCCATGAGATCAGGTCCCCTTTAAGACTCCCCAGGAATTCAGGCATTTGAGGTCTTCTCGGCTCCTTCTCTGACCCACCACCCCTTGAATCAAATTCAGGTTGGATTGTTAACTCCTGTGCACCCTCCCAGGGATTAAATGTGAGAGCAATCAACCCATGGAACAGACCTTGCCTTCGTAAGTTGTCGGTGCTTCATCACTGGAAGCTTTCAAGAAGAGACTGGACTGTCATCTTCAGAAATGGTGTAGGGTATCCTGCTTGGGAGGGGGGTTTGGACCAGATGACCTACAAGGTCCCTTCAAGCTCTGTTAATCTGTAATCTGAGCTCCTCTGCACCTGGAGGCCAGTGGCCATCTGCCTTGGGCCAGGCCAGACTGATAGAGCCATGCAAGAGAGGCAGGGACCCCCTCCCTGCTGGGCTTCCGAAAAGCCTTAAAATTGGCTTTGGTCCCAGGGCTGGCTCAATGAGGGGGCATCATGCTGAATTTATTCATTTTTATTTAGTTATTAAGACAATTTATATGACCACCAAGCTCATTCTCAGTGATTCTGAGCAGCAACTTACAAAGAATGGTTGTAATGACTGGTTCAAGTTCCAGTCATTTTGTTTTGTCTGTGTTTTAATTAATATTAAATTCTGCAGGTCACCGGTTGAAGTGTGTGGCTATATAAATTTAAGGAAATAAATAACTCCTGCAATAAATGACAGTTTTGCTCAAAGCTTCTGTTGGAAGATTATTCCTTTGAGTCCTTAAATCAAGCAGATTTTCTTAACCCAATGGCAGGTCCATTTAAATGGTTGAACTGTTTTTGATTCTGCGCATGAAATACCATTTTTCTGGACTGAATGGATGCCATGGGAGTGTCCTGAGGACCTATGAGTTGTCCCCTGGCTCTCTTACTTATTACTGGTCAATCAAGCAGGTTGCCATGCAGGATAAGGCAAAGTTACTGCCAAGTAGCCAAGATTAATGATGGGTGTGGCTGAAACCCACTTGCTCTGCATTGGCTACAGCAGAAGCTGAGCAGGGTATAGTCCTGGTGATAAGATCCTTCCGTTGCTGTCACTAAATGTCCCCTTCAATTGTCTCCACAGCTGGGGAGAAGGTTTACTTAAGAGAACAGAGGAAGCCTCTAATTTGGAGGCCAAGCTGGGAGCCGAGGCAAAGAGGGTCAGGAGAGGCATAATTGCTTCAGCATTGATATCACCTCTTCTTCTTCCACACTCCCTACCAGGGAGCTCCCAGAAAGGTTGATATAGACGCTTCATTCATTCCGAGGCTGAATAAATTTACCCTCAGGAAATCTGCAGACTGCACTCAGATGTCGACAGAAGGTCTCTGGGGAATTGGTTCCATTCCAAATGAATGTCATGCTCAGCAATCACAATGCTGGGCCCTGGTTGGGCAGGGGGGTTGGAGGGGAGAAGAGGAGCTTTCCCTGGGAGGATCTCAGAATGGAAAAGTAGCTGTTTCTGAATCCTCCAGGAGGTGCGCGGACTTGGGATCCAGTGGCCAGGCAGATCCCATTTCAGGGCTCTAAAGCCACCGCACCCCTTTTTCCTGGGGTCCCACAGCCACCCCCTGAGCCTGCAGGGTCACCCTGGGAAGAGACGCCTCTGGTTAAGGGGGCAGATGCTTCTCCATCAGCTGAGCAGAAAACAGTATATGCTGGATCTCTGCTTCTCACTCAGTCAAAAGATGACACCAACCAATTCTAAATATAAGTAACAGAATCTGAAGCCACTGGTGTTTATCACAGAGAGAGAAAAACAGAGCAACTGCTGGTTGTGCAGCTCAGGTTTAATTTACTATTGGGCTCTTCTCTGATTTCATAGCAACTAAATACTTTCAGGTACTTTTACTGTTGTGAATGCATAAGATTTAATAAAGAGAACTGAGCTTGGAGTAAAGTGCAGGGTTCTGGCCCTGCACTTCTGATTGGCTGTTAACGGCAGGATCGGATTGGCCCGTTCCGGGGAATCCGATTGGCCATTAACAGAGAGTTCCTATTGGTTAAGGGAGCTAGCGCTCCTCAATTGTTATTGGTTAATAGTTACTGGGGTTGCCTATATAAGGAGGGTTATAACTGCCATTGAGTTGAGAAGTCACTATGTAAATTAAGAGCTGAAGTTCACCGTCCCAGAGGCTTGTCTCCATTCTTTCTCGCCCATGCTCCAAACATAACACTGGCGACGAAGGTGGGATATGGAGACGTCTGAACCGACAGAACTAAAAAGAAACACCGAGCACGTGGCTGACGATGCTACACAACGGAACCATGTCCGGCGGCATCGTACCACCCAGTCCGTTCGATCCAGTGCAGGAAGATTGGGAGTCCTACATGGATCACTTCCAAATGTTCTTAGAAACTAACAACTTAAAGGACGCCACAGCCGGGAAGAAACGGGTGGTGTTCCTAACGCATTGCGGTCCAACCGTAATTAAGATGGCTAAAGCACTAGCAAAACCTAGAGAAGTGAAGGCGATGGATTGGGACGACCTCGAACCTCTACTTAGAGATCACTACGCACCAGCCATGCCTACGCTCATGAGACGGCACAAGTTCTATCAGAGAAACCAGCGAAAAGGAGAAAGCGTTGCCAACTTCATAGCAGACCTCCGAAACCTGGGAGGCCTCTGTGGATTCGCCGATTTGGAAGAGGCACTGAGAGATCGAATAATTCTGGGATTAGATGCACCAGGCGTACAGAGCAAGCTGATGGCGAAAGGCAACATCAGCCTTGCCGATGCCATCGCCGATGCTACTGCAGCAGAAGCAACCAGGAAGTCGGCTGCACAATTACGCCGCAATTGACAGTCAGGGTATTCACCCTACCAACAGTAAACTAAGAGCAATAAAAAATGCTCCCAGGCCTCGGAACAAGGCCGATCTCCAGGCATTCCTAGGCCTCATCAACTTTTATAATGTATTTTTACAGCATAAAGCAACGGTCGCTGAACCATTACGCCGATTGTTAGAAAGCAAACTGGTTATGGGGTCATAGAGAAGAAAAGGTGTTCCGTAATGTAAAAAAACTACTGACTTCTGACTCTGTACTCATGCAATACAATGAGACTTTGCTGTTAAATATCACATGCGATGCTTCGCCTTTCGGAGTGGGCGCCATTCTGAGCCATGTACTGCCTAATGGTAACGAAGCCCCTGTTGCATATTTTTCAAAGACACTTTCAAAAACTGAGCGAAATTATGGCCAAATTGATAAAGAAGCCCTCCCAATTGTATCGGCCGTTAAAAGATTCCACGAGTACGTATATGGCTGGGCTTTTACTATCGTGACTGACCACAAACCGTTATTAGGGATAATAGCTGGGGATAAGCCAACTCCCTACATATTATCCCCCAGGATGACTCGCTGGTAAGAATTCTTGGCTGCTTATAATTATCGGCTGCAATACCGCCCGGGGAAAGCCATTCCCCACGGCGACGCATTGAGCCGAGCACCACTTCCAGAGACTCTCGATGATCCTGCACCAACGGTAACCACGTTGCAAATTGAAACACTCAACTCGCCGCCATTGACTGCCCGAGATATCGCAAGAGAAACCAAACGTGACCCCACCTTAGCATGAGTTCTAGGCTGGGTAGAACGCGGATGGCCATTGGACCAATTATCAGATGACTTCACACCATTCAAAACTCAACAAACGGAGTTGTTCTCTCAAAAGGGCTGTATCATCTGGGGTGATAAAGTCGTTATCCCAGAACAACTCCAAAAAGCGCTGCTGAGAACCTTGCACGATGGCCACCCTGGTATCGTGCGAATGAAAGCCCTCGCACAAAGCTACGCATGGTGGCCGGGCATCGACAAGCAAATTGAAAATTGGGTTAAAGCTTGTCATAAATGCCAGGAAGTGAGCAACGCCCCACCTAAAGCCATCCCTACCGAATGGGAGACACCACGGGGACCCTGGTCCTGTATGCACTTGGACTTTGCGGGACCGACCAAAGGCCACACCTTTCTGCTAACCGTCGACGCCTACTCAAATTAGCTCGAGATTCACCACATGACGAACACAACCACTGAAGTGGTTATCAAAAACTTGGAAAGACTATTTGCAAGATTGATTACCAGTCGTTCTGGTATCCGACAACGGGCCACAATTTACAGCGCTGTCGTTCGAGCAGTAACTGGCTGACCGCGGCATCCGACATGCGCTCACCGCGCCTGAGCACCCTGCGACCAATGGCAAAGCAGAGCGCATGGTCCAATTTGTTAAGAAAACCTTGCAGAAGGTAGACTACGATAACATTGACGACAAGATCAATCGACTTCTTTTCCTACAACACATCACACCTCATAGCATCACCAATAAAACTCCTGCCGAACTGCTAATGGGACGAAAACTCCGCTCCCACCTTGACCGGTTACACCCAGCATATGAATCGGAAAAACCACTAGGATCCAGCGGCCGCTGTCGTGCCTTCCAGGTAGGCGATTTGGTATACACTAAAAACCTATCAGGCGACCCACTGTGGGTGGAGGTGACAGTAGTTCGTGTAACCGGTCCGAGATCCTACCTTGTACTATGCCTTGACGATAGACTATGGAAACGCCATATCGATCAATTACGATCGCGGCTTCCGTCAGGCATTCTTGAACTCCCTTATGACCAAACTGAGGGGGTGGAGATACAGAAGAAGATGAATTCCAAGTAGATGAAAACCCGTTCGAAGGAAACGACGGCGTAATAGAGACACAGGAAATGGAACCAGAGAGGGAAACAGATGCACCTCAGGGAATTACCAAGAATAATGGCAACGACGAAGAAATGAACTCTGAACCAGAGGCAACCCCATTGCCAAACAATGATCTACCGCAGCGTGATTGCAGTCAAATGACACAGCGAAAATCAAAAAGACTAATAAAGCAACCGTCCTACCTAAAGGACTATGTAACTGCGCCCTGCAAACAGAAGCCAGGGGGAAGGGGTGTTGTGAATGCATAAGATTTAATAAAGAGAACTGAGCTTGGAGTAAAGTGCAGGGTTCTGGCCCTGCACTTCTGATTGGCTGTTAATGGCAGGATTGGATTGGCCCATTCCGGGGAATCCGATTGGCCATTAACAGAGAGTTCCTATTGGTTAAGGGAGCTAGCGCTCCTCGATTGTTATTGGTTAATAGTTACTGGGGTTGCCTATATAAGGAGGGTTATAACTGCCATTGAGTTGAGAAGTCACTATGTAAATTAAGAGCTGAAGTTCACCGTCCCAGAGGCTTGTCTCCATTCTTTCTCGCCCATGCTCCAAACATAACACTGGCGACGAAGGTGGGATATGGAGACGTCTGAACCGACAGAACTAAAAAGAAACACCGAGCACGTGGCTGACGATGCTACACAACGGAACCATGTCCGGCGGCATCGTACCACCCAGTCCGTTCGATCCAGTGCAGGAAGATTGGGAGTCCTACATGGATCACTTCCAAATGTTCTTAGAAACTAACAACTTAAAGGACGCCACAGCCGGGAAGAAACGGGTGGTGTTCCTAACGCATTGCGGTCCAACCGTAATTAAGATGGCTAAAGCACTAGCAAAACCTAGAGAAGTGAAGGCGATGGATTGGGACGACCTCGAACCTCTACTTAGAGATCACTACGCACCAGCCATGCCTACGCTCGTGAGACGGCACAAGTTCTATCAGAGAAACCAGCGAAAAGGAGAAAGCGTCGCCAACTTCATAGCAGACCTCCGAAACCTGGGAGGCCTCTGTGGATTCGCCGATTTGGAAGAGGCACTGAGAGATCGAATAATTCTGGGATTAGATGCACCAGGTGTACAGAGCAAGCTGATGGCGAAAGGCAACATCAGCCTTGCCGATGCCATCGCCGATGCTACTGCAGCAGAAGCAACCAGGAAGTCGGCTGCACAATTACGCCGCAATTGACAGTCAGGGTATTCACCCTACCAACAGTAAACTAAGAGCAATAAAAAATGCTCCCAGGCCTCGGAACAAGGCCGATCTCCAGGCATTCCTAGGCCTCATCAACTTTTATAATGTATTTTTACAGCATAAAGCAACGGTCACTGAACCATTACGCCGATTGTTAGAAAGCAAACTGGTTATGGGGTCATAGAGAAGAAAAGGTGTTCCGTAATGTAAAAAAACTACTGACTTCTGACTCTGTACTCATGCAATACAATGAGACTTTGCTGTTAAATATCACATGCGATGCTTCGCCTTTCGGAGTGGGCGCCATTCTGAGCCATGTACTGCCTAATGGTAACGAAGCCCCTGTTGCATATTTTTCAAAGACACTTTCAAAAACTGAGCGAAATTATGGCCAAATTGATAAAGAAGCCCTCTTAATTGTATCGGCCGTTAAAAGATTCCACGAGTATGTATATGCCCGGGCTTTTACTATCGTGACTGACCACAAACCGTTATTAGGGATAATAGCTGGGGATAAGCCAACTCCCTACATATTATCCCCCAGGATGACTCGCTGGTAAGAATTCTTGGCTGCTTATAATTATCGGCTGCAATACCGCCCGGGGAAAGCCATTCCCCACGGCGACGCATTGAGTCGAGCACCACTTCCAGAGAGTCTCGACGATCCTGCACCAACGGTAACCACGTTGCAAATTGAAACACTCAACTCGCCGCCATTGACTGCCCGAGATATCGCAAGAGAAACCAAACGTGACCCCACCTTAGCATGAGTTCTAGGCTGGGTAGAACGCGGATGGCCATTGGACCAATTATCAGATGACTTCACACCATTCAAAACTCAACAAACGGAGTTGTTCTCTCAAAAGGGCTGTATCATCTGGGGTGATAGAGTCGTTATCCCAGAACAACTCCAAAAAGCGCTGCTGAGAACCTTGCACGATGGCCACCCTGGTATCGTGCGAATGAAAGCCCTCGCACAAAGCTACGCATGGTGGCCGGGCATCGACAAGCAAATTGAAAATTGGGTTAAAGCTTGTCATAAATGCCAGGAAGTGAGCAACGCCCCACCTAAAGCCATCCCTACCGAATGGGAGACACCACGGGGACCCTGGTCCTGTATGCACTTGGACTTTGCGGGACCGACCAAAGGCCACACCTTTCTGCTAACCGTCGACGCCTACTCAAATTAGCTCGAGATTCACCGCATGACGAACACAACCACTGAAGTGGTTATCAAAAACTTGGAAAGACTATTTGTAAGATTGATTACCAGTCGTTCTGGTATCCGACAACGGGCCACAATTTACAGCGCTGTCGTTCGAGCAGTACCTGGCTGACCGCGGCATCCGACATGCGCTCACCGCGCCTGAGCACCCTGCGACCAAAGCAGAGCGCATGGTCCAATTTGTTAAGAAAACCTTGCAGAAGGTAGACTACGATAACATTGACGACAAGATCAATCGACTTCTTTTCATCACCAATAAAACTCCTGCCGAACTGCTAATGGGACGAAAACTCCGCTCCCACTTTGACCGGTTACACCCAGCATATGAATCGGAAAAACCACTAGGATCCAGCGGCCGCTGTCGTGCCTTCCAGGTAGGCGATTTGGTATACACTAAAAACCTATCAGGCGACCCACTGTGGGTGGAGGTGACAGTAGTTCGTGTAACCGGTCCGAGATCCTACCTTGTACTATGCCTTGACGATAGACTATGGAAACGCCATATCGATCAATTACGATCGCGGCTTCCGTCAGGCATTCCTGAACTCCCTTATGACCAAACTGAGGGGGTGGAGATACAGAAGATGAATTCCAAGTAGATGAAAACCCGTTCGAAGGAAACGACGGCGTAATAGAGACACAGGAAATGGAACCAGAGAGGGAAACAGATGCACCTCAGGGAATTACCAAGAATAATGGCAACGACGAAGAAATGAACTCTGAACCAGAGGCAACCCCATTGCCAAACAATGATCTACCGCAGCGTGATTGCAGTCAAATGACACAGCGAAAATCAAAAAGACTAATAAAGCAACCGTCCTACCTAAAGGACTATGTAACTGCGCCCTGCAAACAGAAGCCAGGGGGAAGGGGTGTTGTGAATGCATAAGATTTAATAAAGAGAACTGAGCTTGGAGTAAAGTGCAGGGTTCTGGCCCTGCACTTCTGATTGGCTGTTAACGGCAGGATTGGATTGGCCCATTCCGGGGAATCCGATTGGCCATTAACAGAGAGTTCCTATTGGTTAAGGGAGCTAGCGCTCCTCGATTGTTATTGGTTAATAGTTACTGGGGTTGCCTATATAAGGAGGGTTATAACTGCCATTGAGTTGAGAAGTCACTATGTAAATAAAGAGCTGAAGTTCACTGTTCTAGAGGCTTGTCTCCATTCTTTCTCGCCCATGCTCCAAACATAACATTTACTTTGCTCTGTTTGCGCCCCATCTATTTAAGGCAGGGGTCCCCAAGCTCTTCAGCTCATCACAACCTTCAGGAAGTTTCAGATTGTTCATCAACTCCCAAACATTTTTATATGGAAAATAATTTAATAAAGACTATTTTAATGAATAGCACTAAGAATAAAAATAAGTAGCATTTAAAAATCTAAAATCTTTAAAAAAATTGTAATTCATCATCCTGTCCACCCTTAAGGGTTGACATTGACCAGAAGGCGAATGCAATCTTCTCAATACGTTGTACAAAAATTGGTGAGGCTGTTGGAAAGTGTTCCAGTTGTGATCAACGCAGGTAGACTGTTGCAGGGAAATGATGCTCCATTTCCATATAACAAAGAGAAAAAAGGGAACTATAAAATGATGTCATCCATCCACAGGTGTGTCTTTCCTATGTTGCAAGAGAAGCAGTTCCTCCATGAGATCAACTGACCTGATAGGTTTTTCTGCAGAGCTCTCCAAAAGCAAAACACTCCTAAACTGGCATTCCTGTTGCCTGACCACTTGGGGTCCTGGGCCATACTGGTATAATTCCAAGATGAAAGAAGGTGGGGGTCCAAGACACTAAAGAAAAAGGCTGGGTGAAACCTCGCAGAGGAGTAATAACTGTAATATCCATATAGGCTATGGTATATTTCATGCTTTACTTCCAGACCAAGATACGGCTTGGCTCTGATCCTGCCTTATTTGTCAAAGAACCAAGAGACCCAGGAGCCAGTGAGGCTGAAGCAGACTCAGACCTAAGCAGTAGGAATGAAAAGGGCAACTCCCTTCCCTGGGGGGGGGGTCCTATCACTATGCCCCAATATCGGTCCCTTCATGGAAAAGTTTCCACCTCGAGCACCCTCTTCCTCTTCCAAAAGGCCTGGGGGGGAGGGCGTCCCTTTTCTATGGAAGCAGCGGTGAGAGATTCTGATGCACGAGGAGCTTCTTTCCCAGTTTGTGTTCTGACCCAAATCTTGTTCAAATTAGACAAACAAAAACTGTGTAAAAAAGCCAATCTTTTTTAATGCAGCACTGGGAATTCAATGCATTTCCAGCCAAGAGTTCATTAAAGCTAGTTGTCTGATATCAAAAGCAAGCCCTTTCAAGGTTGCGAAAGGCTGGCAAGAACAGAAGATTAATTACTGATTAAATATCCACTGACAGAAGTTTCAAAAACAAACTGGAGTAAGCAGGGCTTCAACAAGAATTCTGAGTCTAAAGAACTTCTTTGCTTCCTGCAAAGAACACATTCCTGAGGGCTGGCTTTTATCCCTTATGGGAGGGGCCAACACCTTCCAGCCCAACTCCCGAGATACCCGTGCTGCTGCAGATGCTCTCTCCTTTGAACAGCCCTGCATGCACGCGCACTGGGCACAGGCTCCTCGGGGTCCTCTGCATCACTGCTGCCAGACTCCACAATCTCCAAAGGTGGCACTCCACTCCCTGATGGTCCTGGCCCCATCCCTGCATCACATGCAGGCCCCTTGTTTGAGTCCTTGCTATCAGAGACCTCTGCTGTCCGCACCTGCTGCCAGCGAACCACAACTGTTTGAATTAATAAGCCATCAGGAAGGTAGGAAACCCACTTGCTCTTCCCCTCACCATATTTTGAATGATATCTTCCTTGGAAAATCCCCCATTTTGTCTTACAATCAGCAGGTATCTTTCTCTACCCCAGGAGCCCAGCATTAACATTAATGTGGCTTTGAGGAAGCTCCAGGTATGGAGTGCTCAGCTATGACTTTTTTAGGAAAAAGTCTAGATTTCTATTATTCCTCTCCATTATATGACTTGCCGTGTTTTCTTGGGCAGCCCTTCTAGTGGGGGCCGCCTGGATTTCTGTCTCCGGGAAGAGATGTGGCCACTTGGCAGAATTGTTTGTAATTTATTAATTATCCATTTTATTAGATAATTGCCCTGTTCTTCTGATAACATTCCAAAGCAGGACTATAATTTGTGGGGAAAATTTCAGAAGATTAGACATTATTTATACTTTTAAAAATGCAATTAAAAAGCCCTTGTGTGACTTTGCAGCTGTAATATAGCAATAGCAGACTTATATGCTGCTTCACAGTGCTCTACAACCCTCTCTGAGCTGTTTACAGGGTCAGCCTCTTGCCTCCAACAATTTGGGTCCTCATTTGACTGACCTCGGAAAGACGAAAGGCTGAGTTAACCTTGAGCCAGTCAGGATCGAACTGCCGAACAGATGGTCAGCAGAAACAGCTTGCAATACTGCATACTAACCACTGCGCCACCATGGCTCTCTTAAGATAACTTGAAATTCCCTCCAGAGTTTTTCAGAGGGAGCTGAAAGCCCAGTGCAGTCTCTGTAACCAAAGTCCTAGTCCTTGTTGTTTGGCTCCCTCTCTATTGGTAGCCATAAGCCAATCCACAAAACCATGTCTCTCCTTGGACTGCAACCCCAGTCAAGTGTGGTCCCCTCCAGATGTCTTTTCTGGGACAAGGACAAAAGACATGCAGCCTTTTTTCAAACAGGTTTTGCATCTATCCCAAGAACTTTGAAATGGCGACTTTCACAACAGCATAATGTCTTCTCTGTGGGGCCTTTTTGCATGCGCAAATCATCAGCTCTAGTTAAAATGCCTCACCAGACACCTGCAGAGATGGTCGCCTAAGCATTCTGCCCTGTGACTTTCCAGAGACAATATTCAGGAGGAAGCGCAGTGCTGCAATTTCCAAGTCCCCAGAAATGAGAGGGATGCCTGGCTCATTGTCTCATTTCATCAAAGGCCAAGGTCAGGCACAGCCCTCTCCCTGCAGGCTGGTAATTTAAGCAGGATGACATAAATGAGTCACCAAGATCTCTATTCAAAATGCTTGTTGTCACCGATATTTTCAGCAAAATGTGAGGAAAGGCTTGGTGCCATGAAGGACCTACCAAGCCCAGAAACCTGGCTTGTTTATCATCCTAGTCTATAAGGCTCAGTGCAATTATTATTATTTTACTTATACTTTCCTGAACAGGAAACTTCACAGTTTAGTTTGATAATTAGCTCTGACAACTACAGAAAATACCCCTTGATTAATGCCATCTTCCTGAGCCATTGAAACCATTTCCAGGGTGCCATCTGTGTCATCAGGGATCGGAGGGCGTCACCTGTGGGCCCATTTGTATCAGCCATTTCAGTTGCCCTGACCCAACTTCATCTTGGGGCTGTATGGCTGAGCTGCTGCTCCTGCTGCCTTCACATCATCTCCATCTTCTTTTCATTATTTTGGGTTTTTTAGGACACAAGTGCAAAGTTTTCTTGCAGCCAAGGATCACACTTTTTTAAAAAAAGTTTTGACTGTACAGGCTTAAAGAGATACGACATTACTCAAGTATACTAGACCTATATTTTCAACCGTTCTGCATATAGAGGGTTAAAAGTGAAATGGTTGTGTTGTGAATTAATAAAAGTGTTTGAATAAAGCTTGTTGAAACCTTAAAGCAAAGTGCAGGGTTCTGGCCCTGCACTTCTGATTGGCCGATAATAGCGATATCGGATTGGTCCGTTCAGGAGAACCTGATTAGCTATTAACGAGCCTTTCTCATTGGTTAAAAGAGCTAACGTTCCTGTGTTTTCATTGGCTAAATACCCAAGAGCTTGCCTATATAAAGGGGGCTGTTGAGGCCGTTTTCAGAGCTGTTGCACCATGTTAAATAAAGAGTTGAAGTTCACTGTTCATCGACTCGTCTCCGCTTCTTGCGCCACGCACCGAACTTAACACTGGCGACGAAGGTGGGATGTGGAGACATCAGAGCTGACTGAACACTACAGAGCAATAACAGAGCACGTGGCTGAAACGCACCAATGGCAGAACCATGTCCGGCAGCGTCATACCACCCGCTCCATTCGACCCGGCACAAGAAGACTGGGACTCATATATGGATCGCTTCCAGATGTTTCTGGAGACCAACAATTTGAAGGATGCCACTACCGGAAAGAAACGGACGGTATTCCTAACTCATTGAGGGCCAACCGTATTCAAGATGGCCAAGGCACTAGCAAAACCGGCAGAAGTGAAGTCCATGGACTGGGACGTCCTCGAACCTCTGCTAAGGGCCCACTATGCACCGACCATACCAACGCTCGTGAGAAGGCATGAATTTTACCAGAGAGATCAGCGGAAGGGCAAAAGCGTTGCAGATTTCATAGCGGATTTCCGGAATCTAGGAGGCCTATGTGGGTTTACTGACCTTGAAGAAGCCCTGAGAGACAGAATAGTTCTGGGATTAGATGCTTCAGGCGCGCAGAGTAAGCTGATGGCGAAAGGCGACATTAGCCTTAAAGATGCCATCGCTGATGCTACTGCAGCAGAAGCAACCAGGAAGTCAGCTGCTCGAATGCGCCGCACCCACGCTCCACTTCGCCAACTCGCCAGTGAAGTTTCACCTCACTTAGAAGAACCAGCAACGACAGCCTACCACGAGGACCTCGAATCATCATCAGAAAGCGATAAAGAAGAGGTCAACTGGCTCCAGTCTGAACAAGACCAATGCCAGAAATCGCAGTACCAATGTGCTGGTTGTGGGGCAAACCACCCCTGATCAGACTGCAAATTCCTCGACGCGCTCTGCCATGTGTGCAGGAAAAGAGGCCACATCTGACAGGTCTGTAGAAGCAAGCAAGGACCCAGCCAAAACCCGAAGGGGGCTAACTATCGCCAATCTACAGGAAGCCATCCTGCAAAGCGAGAACCCTTGAACCACCAATGGAACAACCACTCCTACAGAAACAGACCCCTAAACCACTCAACGAAGCGAGAAGAGGCACACCAAACTATTACGATTGGTCACGCCTCATCACTGGATGCCAAGAAGATCCAAGTGAAGGTGGCCATCGAAAACCAGCCTTGTATGATGGAAGTCGATTCAGGATCGTCCCTCTCGATGGTTTCCTGGAAGACCCTCAAGCAGCTCATCCCTACCGTCCGGTGACAAGACTTCCGATTCCAAAGAATCATACTCAAAGATTATCAAGGAAATCAAATTCCAGTCGTTGGATCCAGCCAAGTCCGTGTCTCCTTTAAAAATCGTACTGCATCTCTACCTTTGACTGTAGTCGACAGGGATCGGCCTAGCTTGTTAGGCCTCCACTGGTTCGCTCCACTTGGAATTGAAGTGGCCGGCATTCACCGAACCAGCAGCAACGACTGGGAAGAGGCTCTCGTCCAAGAATTCCAGGACGTCTTTGCAGACAAACTAGGCGAGTACAAGGGGACCCTGATATCATTTAACCTCAACCCCAAAATAGCTCCCATCTGCCTTAAGCCTCGTCGAGTGCCATTCGCCCTTAAACCAAAGATTGACGAGCAGCTTGATAAATTAATAGCCCACGGGGTATTAGAACCAACCGACCATTCTCCCTGGGAAACCCCAATCATGACACCCATCAAGCCGGATGGATCGTTAAGAATTTGTGGGGACTACCGAGCCACCCTGAATCACGCCCTGCAGCAAAATGCTTACCCGGTACCGGTGGTGCAACACCTTCTCCATTCCCTGGGGGGCAGAAAAGTCTTCGCTAAACTAGATCTAGTCCAGGCATACCAACAACTGCCTGTAGACAGAAAAACAGCAGAGGCTCAAACGATCGTTACGCACCGAGGTGCATTTAAATGTAACCGACTCCAATTCGGAGTAAGCATGGCCCCGGGAATCTTTCAAAGTTTGATGGAAAGACTATTACAAGGGTTAAAAGGTGTTGTCCCCTATTTTGATGATGTTTTAATTGCTGCTCCGACTCAAGAAATACTAAGGGAGCGCCTGGGGTTGGTTCTTCAGAGATTTAAAGACTCGGGTCTCAAAGTTAAGAAAAACAAGTGTCAACTATGCACTGATCAAGTAGAATTTTTAGGATATTTAATAGATAAACAGGGCATTCACCCCACTGATAGCAAACTGAGGGCAATCAAAAATGCCCCAAGACCCCGAAATAAGGTGGATCTCCAAGCGTTCCTAGGCCTTATCAATTTTTATAACGTCTTCCTGCCTCACAAGGCAACTGCAGCTGAACCCCTACATCGTTTACTTGACAAAAAAGCAACCTGGGTTTGGGGGCACCGAGAGGAACAGGCGTTTCGACAAGTAAAAAACTTATTGACCTCCGACATTTTTGATGCAGTATAATGAGACCTTGCCTTTGACTGTTACTTGTGATGCATCACCTTCTGGAGTGGGCGCCATTTTGAGCCACGTTTTACCAAACGGAAGTGAAGGCCCTGTTGCCTATTTTTCAAAAACGCTGTCAAAAGCAGAACGCAATAACAGTCAAATCGATAAGGAAGCTCTTGCTATTGTATCTGCTGTTAAACGATTTCATGAATATATTTATGGGTGAGCTTTCACTATAATAACTGACCACAAACCTTTACTGGGAATAATAGCAGGAGATAAACCAACCCCTTATATATTATCTCCCAGAATGACTCACTGGTCAGAATTCTTGGCTGCCTATAATTATAAGTTGCAACACCACCCGGGGAAAGCCATTCCCCACGCTGACGCATTAAGCCGTGCACCGCTTCCAGAAACCGTTGACGACCCTGCTCCGACCATCACAACACTGCAGATCGAGACACTCCAAAAACCACTGCTGACAGCTCGCGATATCGCGATTGAAACTAAACGCGATTCCGTTTTAGCACGTGTCCTCAGTTGGGTAGAACATGGATGGCCATTGGACCAAATCCCTGACAATTATGCCCCCTTCAAAAGTCGACAGATGGAACTGTTTTCCCAGAAGGGCTGCATCATTTGGAGCGATAGAGTCGTTGTCCCAGAGCGGTTACAGCGAGCGGTACTGAGAACCTTGCATGATGGCCACCCCAGCATCATGCGCATGAAAGCACTCGCACGAAGCTATGCGTGGTGGCCGGGCATAGACAAGCAGATCAAAGCCTGGGTAAAGACTTGTTCCAAATGCCAGGAAGTCAGCAATGCCCCACCGAAAGCAACCCCAGCAGAATGGGAAACATCCAGGGGACCATGGTCCCGTATTCATCTGGACTTTGCGGGACCTACAAATGGATACACATTTTTATTAACAGTGGATGCCTACTCAAACTGGCTTGAAATCCATGAGATAAAAAATACAACAACCAAAGCGGTCATCAGGAAATTGGACAGATTATTTGCAACACATGGATTACCGGACATTCTGGTATCCGACAATGGGCCCCAGTTTACCGTGCTTTCTTTTGAACAGTACCTGGCGGACTGCGGTATTCGCCATGTGCTAACTTCACCGGCGCATCCTGCGGCTAATGGAAGGGCCGAGCGCATGGTACAATTTGTCAAAAGAACTCTACATAAAATGGACTATGGCGATATCGAAGACAAGATTAACCGGATACTCCTTTTGCAGCACATCACTCCACACAGCATCACCAACAAAACTCCCGCTGAGTTATTGATGGGACAGAAACTCCGCTCCCACCTGGACTGACTATACCCATCGTACGAACCTGAAAAACCACACGGATCCAGCGGGAAATGCCGAAATTTCCAGGTAGGCGACTTGGTTTTTGCGAGAAACTTTTATGGCGACCCATTGTGGGTCAAGGCAACTGTAATCCAAGTAACCGGACCCAGATCATACCGAGTGAAATGTCACGATGATAAAATATGGAAGCGCCATATTGATCAGCTGCGTTCAAGGCTGCAGTCGGGGATCTGCGATTCTGGTGATTTCCAAACTGAGGGGGTAGGAGACGCCAAGGAGGCTGAGTTTGGAATGGTGGAAGGCACAAGCGGAACAAATGACCGCTTAGACTCAACATGTGAAGAAGGATCGGGGACAGGGGTTAACTCGCCTCAAAGAGATATCGAGGACATAAATGGGAACGGGAATTTAGATATAGAATCAGAGGCACCCTGTTCACCAGATAATATCCTACCCCAACAAGACTCTAGACAAATACCGGGAGGACAGCGTAAATCAAATAGACAATCAAAACAACCTGCCTACCTCAAAGACTATGTTACCGCACCCCTTAAACGGAACCCGGGGGGAAGGGATGTTGTGAATTAATAAAAGTGTTTGAATAAAGCTTGTTGAAACCTTAAAGCAGTGCAGGGTTCTGGCCCTGCACTTCTGATTGGCCGATAATAGCGATATCGGATTGGTCCGTTCAGGAGAATCTGATTGGCTATTAACAAGCCTTTCTCATTGGTTAAAAGAGCTAGCGTTCCTGTGTTTTCATTGGCTAAATACCCAAGAGCTTGCCTATATAAAGGGGGCTGTTGAGGCTGTTTTCAGAGCTGTTGCACCATGTTAAATAAAGAGTTGAAGTTCAGTGTTCATCGACTCGTCTCCGCTTCTTGCTCCACGTACCGAACTTAACAGGTTGCATTAAATCTCTACAAAAAGCACTTCTTTCACATTTTAAATGCTCAAGAAATAGCTATTAAAAAGCAAATTGCATTCCCTCTGCTCCCTGAACTTTGCCTGTCATCCAGACCTTTGAAATGCAATTGTGGAATTGGACATTATTGATTATTCTATTTCTGCAATTCTCCAAAAATGGATCCTTTTCCTTTGGTTGATCTTACAAGCAGATCACGCTGTATGGACGCCAGCAAAATGTTCCACATCCACTTTCATGAATTTCTGGTTGGTGGCCCCAGATGTGAATAATCACTTTCTCCTTCATCCCTTTGAATCTTACATTGAGTGGAATACTTTTCCACGTATTCACTTGAAATACAAATAACCAGGTGCAAATTATCCATCTTATGCAAAGACTTGGCTTTCTAAAGAAGGCTGATTTTGAACTCCTAGTATCATCTAGATAGATCTTCTCCATGGTTGTCTTGGTCTTTCAGCACCGTAACTGTGCTCATTCACCTTGCTACTAGTCCTCCTATTCTTCTTTTTCCTTCTACTTAATCCAGAGAGCTGAGTCTTCACTTAATGGGTAGGATAATCCAAGCCTGGTCATTTGTGCCTTGACCCAAAACTCTGGGTCAATTTGTTGCAGATGCATTGCTATGTTTTTTGGCTATCTGCAATATTCTTAGGATTCTTCTCCAACACAAAAGTTCAGAACCAGCAATATTTTTCCTATTCTGCTTCTTTAAAGTCCAACTTTCACTTCTATAGTATATCAGATATAGATATAGATTAACAGAATTGAAAGGGACTTTGTAAGTCATCTAGTCCAACCCCCTGACCAAGCAGGAAACTGTACACCATCTCTGACAAGTGACAGTCCAGTCTCTTCTTGAAAGCTTCCAATGATGAAACTCCCACAACTTCTTAAGGCAAGCTGTTCCATTGGTTGATTGATTGATCACAGGGAATTACTTGGTTTGCACGGTTCTTGTCTCTGTAATTATAGATGTAGCCCGACATTTGAATATCTTTTTCAAGGAATCAAATACAGGGAGCCCTTATAGCAACAGATATCAAACAGATCTGACTAGGAAATGGAGCCTTTTAAGAGTAATTGCTGAGATGCAACAATGTGATTTTTCTCCAGGCTTTTGATTCTGAAGTTGAATCAGAACCAAGAGAAACAAAATTCAAGGCTACATTCGCTCCAAGAAACTCAGCTGGTGATGTTGGGAGAATGACTCTGACTCAGCTTGGCCAACATCATAGAACGATGGCACTGGGACCAAGCAGGGGAGGGACACGGTGTTGAATTCCTAAAGGAAACATGGGACAGAAATCCTGAATCTGAAATGCCAAATATTCAAGAGAAGAAAATATAAGTACTCTTCAACTTCTGACCACAACTGAACCCCAAAGTCATGTTGCTAAATGATAAAGTTGTTAAGTGAGTTTTGTCCCATTTTATGACCTTTCTTGGCCTGGTTGTTAAGTGAATCATTGGAGTTGTTAAATTAATTGAATCTCGTTTCTCCATTGACTTTGCTTGTCAGAAGGTTGCAGAAGGAGATCACAGGACACAGCAATTGTCATAAAGGTGGATCAATTATCAAGCATCCAAATGTAAGTCATATGACCATGAGGATGCTGCAATGTTCATAAGTATGAAAAATAGTCTTAAGACACTTTTTTCAGTGCCATTGTAACTTTGAATGATCACTAAGGGAACCACTGTTAAGTTGAGGGCTACCTGTACCTGAATGGTTCTTTAGGGTACACTCTAAAAAGGACTTTTGCTTCTACCTCAAAGTATAGACCAAGCTGACTCAAGAGCATAGCAAAGTTTTACTCACAGCAGCTGTCAAATCTTATGACTCTGAAGGCTTCCTCCTCTTCCTTTTCCAAGCTCATTCCCAAGTCCATTTATTGGAGGAGATCCTGAGAGAATTACTGTCTGGAGAAACCTTGGATGAAAAGAGGACTTGGCATTATGATTGATGGGTTATAAATGGGTTACTGATTCTTTTGATCAGCAAATCAATTGAAAATGTCTTCAAAGGTTGGGATGGGGCTTCCAGAAACATGATGTCAGCTTTGGAAGCCACATTGAGATTCAATGCTCCCACGCTGCTACAATTGAGCCTGAGAAAGTGGGAGGGGGGAATTCATTGGAGTATATCTAGTTAGACAAAATAAAATCCTTTTGCTGGTTCAAGGTCACTGAGTGTGGTGCATAATGAAATGGGAATCTTACTTTGGGACGGATGGTGATTGGACCATGTGATGTGATGATGGCTAAGGAGGGATCAATTTGTAGTTTTGACTTTTGCAAGGAAGCCCTAAACTTTCAGATTCGGGATTCCACAGATGTGCCAGTTACTATCCAAATAAAGGAACCTTTGAGAAATGTCTGTCTCAAAGTTATTGGTTTGAATGGATGGTTGCTGGAACAGGACACATTGATGGAACTCTTCATCACAGCCAAGTTTTCAGCCAACAAAGTCAAATTGAGCCTGGCCTTGTGGTCAAGCCTTTGGCGCCTTTACTCATGGATGATTCACAGAAGGAAAGATTTCTGCTGGCCTCTTCAGTCCAACCAGTGTCGAAGCAAAAGTGGGGCTGCAAATCTGGGCCATCCCCATACTCTCAGAAGCAGATCTATGGAGATTCTCAGTCTGGTTGGGGTAGAATAGAATGCAATTCCTTGCTGAGAAGAAAATAAAAAGCCTAACTTTTGGGGGGTGGAGATGAAATCAGATCAGAATAGAGCTGGAAGGGACCTGGGAGATCTTCTAGTCCAACTCCTTGCTCAAGCAAGAGACCCGATGTCATTTCAGATAGAGGGCTATCCAGTCTTTTCTTAAAAACCTCCAGGGACGAAGCATCCACAACGTCTGAAGGTAAGCTATTCCACTGTTCGGCAGTTTCTCCTTAATTCTGGGTTGCTTCTCTCCTTGATTAGTTTCTAACCATTGTTTCTTGTCTTGCCTTCTGGTGCTTTGGAAAATAAATTTTCTTTGAGGTAGCCTCTCAAATACTGGAATACTGCTATCATATCACAAGATTGGCCAAACCCAAATCCTGCAACTGTTCTTCATATGTTTGAGTCTCCAGCCAGTTAATCATCTTAGTTGATCTTCTCTGCACTTTTTCCCAAAGTCTCAACATCTTTTTTGTAATGCACTGGCCCAAACTGGATCCAGTATTCCAAATGTGGCCTTACTAAGGCTTTATAAAGTGGTACTAATGCTTCACATGATTTCGATTTGATTGCCTTTGTTTATTCAACCAAGGATTGTATTAGCTTTATTGGCTGCTAATAATTTCATTATCTTAGGAAAGATTAGGAGGATATTTAAAATTTGATTATGGCTATCAAAATCAACAATATCTCCTGCTTTACTAGGTCTAAAATTTAATTAGAGCAGTATAGAGGGCAAATTTATAATATGGCAGCATTATGAGATTGATGTATTTATGTCTGGAGAGAAGGAAGTCAGGTTTTATAACCCAGTTATAAAAAGGAGTGACTCCTTTATTTGAATGCCTCCAGGTAAAGCATGTTTGTCAACCCGATTATGAAATCAACTGGAAAGATTAAGACAAATGACCTCTTTCAAAAAGTTAATTCTGGAAAGCCTCCAATCTCCCCACAAAATCTGGTTTCTCACAATAATAATATCATTCTGATGCCCTTGGAAGAAGATGGAAAGCTCTAGTTAAGAATGGGTGGCAGAATCTGGAATCTGCTGAGTCTTCAGTGACAGATGGAGTAGCACTTGTATGCCTTGCGTCATGTACTCTGCTCTTTCAGATCAGTGACATATAAGCTTAAGCATCAGGTGCCCAGATTAATAACTGTTGGAAATGCAGACCAGACACCTTTGACCCTCATGGCTGACACATAGCAAAACAATCTCGGCAGACCAGGTGGACAAAAACTAAGGGAGTCCTTGAGAGTTTGTTTCCCAGTTTGTTTATCCACTTAGTGTGGCATCTGAGCCTGGCCTCTGCTTCAGATTGGCCTTCAGCCCTGGAAGTCCACAGGTAGAGGAATAAGTGGAAAGAGTGACGTGGTGCCAGAAGTGAGGTTTCTGGGCACAGGCTCATTTCCAGCCCATCTCCATCACAGACAAGCATTTCTACAGTTCCTGAAGTCAAGACTGTAGGCCTTCTGGACACATAAATCAAACCAGTTCAACTGACCAACTTGCCTGTTTGCTCCACATGTTTCTGTTTTCTTCTGGGGTAGAGAGCAACGAAGCAGTCTGTTTTTACAGCAATACAAGTATTACTTGCTTACCACAATACAAAATTATAAAAATATTATGTTCCAATATTAAGGAACTCCTAGAAAGATGAAGGGGTCAAACTATTTTCCAAAGCACCAAATGGCAAGATGAGAAACAATAGGTGGAAACTAGAACTAAGGAGAAATTTCCTAACGATGAGAACAATCAACCAAAGGAATAGCTTGCCTTCACAAGTTGTGGGTGCTCCTTCATTAGAGGCTTTCAAAAAAGAGACTGGAGAACCATTTGTCTGAAATGGTACAGGGACTTCTGCTCAAGCAGGGAGTGGACTAGAAGATCTCCAAGGTCCCTTCCAACTAGTATTCTATGGTTATCACCATTTGCTTTGTAATTGTACAAGTTTGCAATGGGGCTGAACAAGGGGGACTTATGACCAGTTCTTGATGTTTCAACCATCACAGCTTCACAATAGTCACTTAGACATTTTCAACCTGCTCACACTGGTCACATGTCCCAAGTTGTGTTGGGTTGGTGATGTCTATATATTTGTGTTTTGAAAGTAGTGCTTCAGTCTCTGCTGGAAGAAATAATATTCAAAAAGTCCCCACAGAATTATAGTTAAGGAGGGTGAGAGTCTAAGGATCAGCCTTGTGCAACAGCAGAATCTTCAGCTTGGCCAAGTCGTGACACACTACTCAGTTTCCCTTAGTACAGTATTGTCTCCCATTTTTTGGTCCAGCAGGTTGTTTAGAATGAATCAATGAGCTGGAAGGGATCTTGGAGGTCTTCTTGGAGGTCAACCTCCTGCTCAAGCAGGAGATCCTATACCATTTCAGACAAGAGACTGTCCAGTCTCTTCTTAAAAACCTCCTGGGATGAAGCTCCCACAATTTCTGGAGGGAAGCTGTTCCACTGGTTAATTGTCCTCATTGTGAAGATGTTTCTCCTTAATTCCAAGTTGCTTCTCTCTTTGACTTCCACCCATTGCTTCTTGTCTTGTCTTTTGGTGCTTTGAAGAATAATTTGACCCCCTCTTCTTTGTGCCAGTGGCAGTCCCTCAAATCCTAGAATACTGCTATCATATCACCCCTAATTCTTCTTTTCTTTAGATTAGCCGTTCTTCATATGTTTTAGTCTCCAGGCTTTTATCATCATAGTTGCTCTTCTCTGAACATCTTTTTTGTAATATGGTGACCAAAATCATTTGCGGTATTCTAGATGTGGTCTTACTAGATTTTCATAAAGCAATAGTAATATTTCATGAGATCTTGACTCTATATTTCTGTCAAAGTATAGCATTAGTCAAAGTATTAGTCAAAAAAGGAGCTTGGTTCAGGAAGGAAGGAAGGAAGGAAGGAAGGAAGGAAGGAAGGAAGGAAGGAAGGAAGGAAGGAAGGAAGGAAGGAAGGAAGGAAAGAAGGAAGGAAGGAAGGAAGGAAGGAAGGAAGGAAGGAAGGAAAGAAGGAAGGAAGGAAGGAAGGAAGGAAGGAAGGAAGGAAGGAAGGAAGGAAGGAAGGAAGGAAGGAAGGAAAGAAGGAAGGAAGGAAGGAAGGAAGGAAAGAAGGAAGGAAGGAAGGAAGGAAGGAAGGAAGGAAGGAAGGAAGGAAGGAAGGAAGGAAAGAAGGAAGGAAGGAAGGAAGGAAGGAAGGAAGGAAGGAAGGAAGGAAGGAAGGAAGGAAGGAAGGAAGGAAGGAAGATCCCCGCGCTTTGATTGGCCAAAGCGCGGGGCACTCTGATTGGTCAGGCGAGCCGCACCGATTGGCTCGCTAAGAATCTCCCGCGATTGGTCCATTCGAATCGCGGGAGATTCAAAGCGGTGCCATTGGCCGCGGCCGCCGCGGCGAAAGGAATAAAAGCCGCGGGCTTTTTTCCTTTGCCCCAGTTCGGTTCCAACTTTAAATAAAAGAGCATGATTTGAAGTCACCGACTCCTGGCATCATTTCACGGACACAACACTGGCGACGAGGGTGGGATCCAGACCCTGAACCGAACCACGTGTCCGATGGAAGCCAGACGAACCACCACGATGGCGAAAATCGCACCCCCACACCCTTCAACCCCGCCACCGAGGACTGGGAATCGTACTCCGACCGATTCCGCATGTTCCTCGAGTGCAGCGACCTGAAGGACGCCACCGGCCCCATGAAGCGCGCCGTCTTCCTGACCCACTGCGGGACTGAGGTATTCAAGATGGCCAAGGCGCTTGCCAAACCCGCCGATGCGACCGCGATGGACTGGGACGTCCTCGAGCCAATACTTCGGCGGCACTACGCTCCAGAGGTACCCATCCTGATCCGACACAATGAATTCTACCGTCGGGACCAACGGTCGGGTGAGAGCTTCAGCGACTTCGTCGCCGAGCTACGGCGCCTAGGGGGGCTCTGCGAATTCGACAACCTGAACGACGCCCTGCGAGACAGAATCGTGCTCGGTTTGTGGGACCCCATCCTCCAGAGCCGGCTTATGGCCAAGGGCAACATCAGCCTAGCAGACACCCTCACTGTAGCCGCAGCCGCCGAAGCAACCTGAACCTCCGCCGACCGCATGCGCAGACCGAACGCTGGGGACCGCAGCAGAAACAACAACCCTGCGAGGTCGGCCGAGGCCCAACCCGAGACGACCACCCACCAGGGCAACTTCCACTCGGTATTGGGCACTTCCGATGACGAGGAGGACATCCATCGCCTCCAGACAGGCCGCGACCCACGGAACCGGCGGGGTCGTAAGTCGAGGACCAACTGTGCCAGTTGCGGCGGCGACCACCTCAGGTCGGAATGTCGGTTTTTCAAATCGATCTGCCGGCATTGCGACAAGAAGGGACACATCGCCCGTGTCTGCCGCCTAAAAAAGAACCGCAGCCCGGCACGATGGGACCAGAGCGACCGGAGGAGAGAGAGCACACCACCCCAGACCAGAGATCGCCCCTCGGACAACAGATGGGACCGGAACGGACGATCCCTGCGAGGCAGCGATAACCGGCGAAGAGAGGAGACCCCTCAGACGGTCACCATCGGCCACGCCATAACCAATGACGCCCGGAAGGTCCACGTGGAGGTAGGCATCGAGGGCCAGCCATGCAAAATGGAGGTGGACTCCGGGTCCTACCTCTCCATGATAGCATGGCATGAAATAAAGCGCTTGGTGCCTACCCTCCAAAGGAGGAACCTAGACAGCCAGAGACTCATTGTAAAGGACTACCAGGGAAACCGCATCCCGGTAGTCGGAACCAAACACTTCAACATCACATATAAAGGGCACACCGAAAGGCTTCCCCTGACAATCGTCGACCGCGACCGCCCAAGCCTACTGGGACTGCAATGGTTCGCCCCGCTCGGCATTGCAGTGACGGGAGTCGACCACATCACCGACGACAGCTGGGAGCAGCAACTGGCCCAGGAATTCCAAGAGGTCTTCGACGGAAACCTAGGCAAGTACCGAGGGCCCCTTATATCATTCAACCTAGACCCAAACGTCCCCCCAAAATGCCTGAAACCAAGGCGGGTGCCATTCGCACTGAAACCCAAAATAGACGAGCAAATTGATAAGCTCGTCAAACAAGGGGTCCTACAGCCAATAGACCACGCCCGGTGGGAGACCCCCATAGTCACCCCGATCAAGCCCGATGGGTCGGTGAGGATCTGTGGGGACTATAAGGCCACCCTAAATGGCGCGCTACAACAAAGCGCTTACCCCGTCCCAATAGTGCAACACCTACTGCATTCACTGGGAGGGGGCAAGGTTTTCGCCAAGCTCGACCTTGCCCAGGCATACCAACAGTTGCCAGTCGACGAGCAAACGGCAGAAGCGCAAACCATAGTCACCCACCGGGGGGCATTTAAATGCAACCGACTCCAATTCGGAGTCAGCGTGGCACCGGGAATATTCCAAAGCCTAATGGAAAGACTACTGCAAGGCATCAAGGGGGTGGTACCTTACTTCGACGACGTCCTAGTGTCGGCAACCAACCAAGCCAAACTAGAGGGTCGCCTAAGGGAGGTCCTAACCAAATTTAAAGAGACCGGGCTCAAAGTCAAGAGGGAGAAATGCCAACTATACACGGAACGGGTAGAATTCCTAGGATACCTCCTAGACCGTCACGGCATTCACCCCACAAACCAAAAAATCAAGGCCATCAAAGAAGCCCCCACACCCAAGTCGAAGACGGAACTACAGGCATTCCTGGGGCTACTTAACTTTTACAATGTTTTCCTGCCCCAAAAGGCGACGGTGGCGGAGCCCTTGCACAGGCTCCTGGACAAGGCGGTGACCTGGACTTGGGGGAAACGCGAGCAAGCCGCCTTCCAAAGAACAAAGGACCTCCTCACTTGGACGCCGTCCTTATACAGTACAACGAGACCCTACCTCTGGCCGTCACATGCAACGCATCACCCTTCGGCGTCGGCGCTGTCCTCAGCCATACCCTCCCCGACGGAAAAGAAGCGCCCATCGCGTTCTTTTCAAGGACCCTCACCAAACCGGAGCGGAACTATAGCCAGCTGGACAAAGAGGCTCTGGCTATCGTTGCCGCTGTAAAAAGATTCCACGAGTATCTCTACGGCCGGACATTCACAATCATAACCGACCACAAGCCGCTGCTGGGAATCCTTGCAGGAAACCGGGCCACCCCAAACATTCTGTCTCCCCGAATGACAAGGTGGTCCGAGTTCCTGGCAGCCTGCAACTACGGACTCATACACAGACCGGGTAAGATGATCTCCCATGCAGACGGCTTAAGCCGCTCACTGCTACCGGAACCTGACACTGATCCAGCACCCACGACGACCACCCTCAGCATAGAGACTCTACCCAACCTGCCCATAACAGCGTCAGACATTGCCCGAGAGACTAATAAAGACAAATGTCTGGCGCGGGTGTTGCATTGGGTAGAGAAAGGGTGGCCGGAAGGGGACAACGACGAGTCCGTCAAAACATTCTGAAACCGCCAAACGGAACTCTCGTTATTAAAAGGGTGCATACTATGGGGGGATAGGGTGGTCATTCCAGAAAAGCTACAAGGGAAGGTTCTGGAACTGCAGCAAGAGGGGCACCCTGGCATCGTTAGGACTAAAGCCCTGGCCAGAAGTTACGCTTGGTGGCCAGGGATGGACAAACAAATTGAGACCTGGGTAGCAAGGTGCCAACAATGCCAGGAAACTAGGCCATGCCCACCCACAGCACCCGTCCTAGAGTGGGAAACCCCAAGGGGACCTTGGTCTAGGATTCACATAGACTTCGCTGGGCCCACAAAAGGACACACCTTCCTTATAACAGTAGACGCTTACTCCAACTGGCTGGAGGTAAGCAACATGAAAACAACAACCACGGAGGCCGTGATCAAGCAACTCTGCAAACTCTTTGCAACGCACGGCCTCCCAGATGTCGTCGTTTCCGACAACGGGCCCCAATTCACCTCGCTGGAATTCGAAAAATTCCTAGCAGAAAGGGGCATCCGCCACGCGCTGACAGCACCGGCGCACCCGGCGGCGAACGGTAGGGCGGAACGGATGGTGCAATTCACTAAGAAGACCATCTGGAAAATAGACCACGGGGAGATCCAGGAGAAAATAAACAAACTACTCTTCACCAACACATAACCCCAAATACCACAATGAATAAGAGCCCAGCCGAACTATTAATGGGGAGGAAATTAAGGTCCCCACTCGACAGGTTACACCCCACGTATAACCTGGAGAAGCCCCCAGACTCAAACAGCAAACACCGAACTTTCGCACCAGGCGACCCCGTATACGCAAGAAACCTGACGGGAGACCCACTATGGATACCGGCCGTCATCACACAAATAATAGGCCCACACTCGTACCGGCTACAAACAGCAGACGGACAAGCGTGGAAACACCACATCGACCAATTAAGGTCGAGGACTGCCAACCAAGAGACCACCGACGCACAAACAGGCGAAACCAACCCCCACAACACAAACCAAGGGGGGAGGGAATACCCAGGGGACCAAAACCAAAGAAGAATAAACCAGCCATACTTACCGGAAAGCAGCCATCACGACCCCTCGCCAGGAAGAGACAGCCAGGCCAGCTAGACCGACCCGGAAAGACCGAGTGGGAGCGGCGAAACCCGCAGCTCAACCAACCCGGGAGGCCCAGGAGGGAGCTACAGAGAGCGGCCCGGCCCGACCGACCAGCCGGTTCCCACGACGACATCAGGAGCAGCAGAGATCCCGACCGAACTGGCCGGGATCCAACCTACGACTGAGCTGCGCAGGTCCAGTAGGCTCAGACGAAGCCCCGCCTACCTACATGACTACACGACGTAAGGACTGAACCAAGAGGGGAGGGGTGCTCTGTCCCTAATTAGCATTCTTGAGATCCCCGCGCTTTGATTGGCCAAAGCGCGGGGCACTCTGATTGGTCAGGCGAGCCGCGCCGATTGGCTCGCTAAGAATCTCCCACGATTGGTCCATTCGAATCGCAGGAGATTCAAAGCGGTGCCATTGGCCGCGGCCGCCGTGGCTAAAGGAATAAAAGCCGCGAGCTTTTTCCTTTGCCCCAGTTCGGTTCCAACTTTAAATAAAAGAGCATGATTTGAAGTCACCAACTCCTGGCATCATTTCGCAGACACAACAGAAATCTTAATAAAATAATAGTTCATAAGAATATGTTTCAATTTCCCTAGATCTGTCTTTTCTAACTGGAGAAAGATCATTAACATTTAATGTGCTATTTGGCTTTGACTTCTTTTTTTTTTTTTTTAATAAAGTTTTATTTGGGTTTTCACACATACAAAATACAAGTAAAACATCTTTTTTGAAAATAGCATGGTCCCGGGTTGAACTTCTTTATACAGAAACAAAACTCAATTTCATGCTCCTTTCTGTATTCTATTCCATATCTTATACTATTTTACATTTTCTATATAGTTTTTCCCCTCTTTTAATTTTCTCAATTTTATTTTGATTATCTCATCTCAATTCAAATCATTATATTTATACTTTTGTCTGTTCTGTTTCAATTTCATATTATCTTTTCTCATTAAACAAATTTTTTCCTGGAGTTACTAATTGGAGAACAACACCTTTATATCTTTTGATTACATACATTTAATTCTTATTTAAACTTCAATATATACCTTAAGCTTATGACCTTCAATATAACACATAATACGTAACTTCCAATCGAATTCTGCTGGTACATTCTTATAATACACCCTATATTCTTAAAAAACAAAGATTATAAATATATGTAATTATAAACCCTCATTCCATTCCAATTCAGTTCTATCATTAATAATCATTAAAATCTTAACATCTTTAACACTTCTTTTCAATTAAATATCATACGTCCTTAAAAACACATATAATTTCCATAATTATTTTTCCTTTATTTCTCTTCACATATGTTTTGTAAATCATTAAATATTCATTTTGTTACATTTATTTATTGCCAAGCATTCCACTGAATTATGATAGCTATTTTATCAAACATTTTAATCATACATTGTTTCATATTTTCTAAAATTATTTCTGTTTCGAATATAACAATATTATCTTATGGACCTTTGCAGAATCCCTTTTTCCATTAAATTTTCACCCATTATCTCTAAATAGGCCCTGTTTCTCTATATTTTGTTTCTGTCCTTTATAACTTCTTTTCCTTTCTTTCTTCCATCTCTTCTTCTCCCTTCCCTTTTTACCCCCTTGTTCCCTCTCTAGTTCTAATTCTCTCTTTTACATTTCCCTCTTCTGTTGCTTTCTGATTTTATACTTATTTTTCACTTTATTTTTTTTTTTTTGGAGTTGTTTTTCCCAATCTTAAATTTTCCATTCTCTTTCCCCCCCTTTCCTTTTTTCCCCCCACCTAAGATTACTTGTTCATTAAAGATGGCTTCTTCTTTGTCTCAATCTTCTTGTTCTGCAGGCATTTCTTGTTGTTTCTCATAATTCCAAATCTCCATTTCTAAAAACTGAAATATGAAGCCAAAAGAACCTCCCCCTTCTTGTGCATCTTCTTTGGACTTTTTAAGTTCCATTTTCAGTTCTTCTAAAAGTGGAGCCATTTTAAACAGTTTTAAACAACCACATGATTGATTTTCATCATTCAAATACAATAACCAAAAATCTAGAAATTATCAAGTAATCCAAATAGTCCCAAATTATTTCTTCTTATTTCTTTTTTTTGACTTTCTCTTCCTGGGGATTTTGTTGCGATATTTCAGTTAAAATGTATCTTTTGGAAGTCTTGTTGAGATTTTGCTGTAAGTTCTTTTTAATTCCAGGCAGTCTCCTCCCTTCCAGATCCTGCCCTTTTATTCTTTTTCTCTCCTTTCCTGTTTTCAAAAGCTTTTAATTATCCAGAAATCTGTATTATGCCTTTGACTTTTTATTTTCAGCATTAAATGCCTATTAATGTCAAAGTGGATTTTTTTCCAATTTCTTGCTTAAGTCTCTTAGCTGTCAGTATAGGAAAAGTAGGAAAAAAACCCAAATCTTCTCTCTTTTCTCTCTCCTTCACAGCTTAAAAATCTTCTTAGGGAACAATGTTATTGTTTTTTTTAATAGTTTCAATTCCAGGGTACCTTATTTGTTGCTTTTGCTGTTTGACCTAGTCAACCAAAACTTTCTCTTCTTATCTTCCTCCTGCACATTCTTTTCCAGTTGAGTTCTTCTTTGTGGTGGCCATTTCTGACCACCGCTACAACCGCCTTCAGGAAAGGGAGTAATGGCCAGCTGGGGTGGAGAGATATAGCTCTCCTCAACCCTGCAGGCAATCTCCCCCCTCTCACCCCCTCTACAGGGTGGCTTATCCCCAAAACCAGCCAGCTCAGGGCGCTCCAGCGGCAAGCACAGATCGAAGCCTCGCAGAAATGAGGTTTCGGTCTTTCACTGAAGAAGCTCAAACTGGAAGTCCTTATTTGGCTTCGACTTCTTGAGCACATTCCTACAGCAGAAATATCTTCAACAGACAACATGGAAAATTAATTTGTTATGACTATTATTAGTATTTAAGTCCTATTCATGGTGTAAAAATATCCCTATTTAGGGCAGAGTGCCAAAGACTCGGGAAAGTTGTACCTAAAAAAGAAAAAAAAAGTGGCCTCTTTCTTCTCTTCAAACGTCAGAAGAAGCAGAAGTTGCTTTCTCCTCAGATTTGCAAAGGAAGATTTCTGCAGCCAAAGGCAGATCTGTTTGCAAGGAAGGCTGTGGGGTGGCTGCCAAAAGCCTCAGGTGGACCGAGGGCCAGATAGCTTTCTGAAGGGGCTGAGTGCAAGCAATCCTCCACAGTTGGAATGGGACAACTCCCCATAGCCAACTCCCCACAGTCAATTCACTGTGGCCAAATCACCTTGGCCAGTTTGCTGCATGACAATTAAACAATTCAATTTAATTATTTAAAATGATTTAAAAGATTATTTTAATTTCCGTTATTCATATTTCATTTTGTCCCTCCTTTGGGATCCTTTCTTTAATGATTCTGTTCTACTATTTCTTCGATATTAGTGCAACCCTTGTTTTGCAGCAAATTGTTCCATGGCGAGTTGGCCATGGCGAGTTGTCATAGATGGTGCATCTTCCTATCCTCCAATTGTTCTGTTTGTGATGCAAAACAGAGCAGGCTGACTGGACTGGGTGTCCCACTTGCTGCATCTCTTCTGCTGCTGTTCTGCATATGAAGGGCTCAAGCTAGAATGGCCAACATAGCCCCTCTCTATAAGACTGACTGTCCCAGGCAGTTGTCCACAGTTCAGTGTGGCTTCCAGTGGTTCTGCCCAGCAACTCAGTTAGAGGCTCTTCCAGTGATGTTCTCCTGGCCATCATCTGCCAGCAAAACCTCTCATGATCCTGCATAGATCAAACAGAATTTGTGCAAAACAATGGATGGCCACTAATTTGACTTCAAGCGCTAAAGAAAGGACAAAGCCGTATTAGAACATTACAACCTTGGAGGTTACTTCATTACATACAGATCTAAAATTAGCCATCCTGGAAAAAGGATAGTTTCCTTGCATAATTGAGCAAGAGATTGCTGAATTGATGAAGAGATTAATCAAAGACTGCAAAGACTTCCTTAGCCGACTCCTTAACAAACACATTGGATTTTTAACATATTCCAGTTGTTAACTGATAAGGTTTGAGTCTTGAGTCATTCACTCTTGCCACACTATGGCAGGGGTCCCCAACCCCCGAGTCATGGACAACTCCTGGGCCATGGCCTATTTGGAACCGAGCTGTGAGAGAGGCAGGCCAGCACACTTGTATAACTCCACTCACATGAGTGGTGTTCCCAGTTCTCCTCTCCAGCCAGGCCACCAAGTCGTAAAAGTTGGGGACCACTGCTCTATGGGAGGTTTATGGAAATTCTCAATCATCTAGGTCTTAGTTGTCTCAAAGGTGCTTTTTCCATAAGGCAACTGGGCTTTCTTGCTTTTTTTCTTTGAAAATGTTTTGTTTTTCATGCAAGAAGTTTCTTTAGTTCTACTCCCTACAAGTTAGAACTAAAGAAGCTTCTTAGATGAGAAGTGGAATAGAAGAGAAGAGAAGAGAAGAGAAGAGAAGAGAAGAGAAGAGAAGAGAAGAGAAGAGAAGAGAAGAGAAGAGAAGAGAAGAGAAGAGAAGAGAAGAGAAAAATTATTTTATTGGCCAAGTGTGGTTGGACACACAAGGAATTTGTTTTGGTGCAAATGCTCTCAGTGTACATAAAAGAAAAGATACATTCGTGGAGAGTCAAGAATTATCAGGTACAACACTTAATGATAGTCAGAGGGTACAATAGAATAGAATAGGGTGCAATAAGCAAACAATCAGTATAAATTGTAAGAATACAAGCGACAAAGTTACAGTCATACAGTCACAAGTGGGAGGAGATGGGTGATAAGGAGTGATGAGAAGATTAATAGTAATAGTAGTGCAGACTTTGTAAATAGTTGGACAGTTTAGGGAATTAGTTGTTTAGCAGAGTGATGGCGTTCAAGAAAAAACTGTCCTTGTGTCTAGTTGTTCTGGTGTGCAGTATTCTATAGCATTGTTTTGAGGGAAGGAGTTGAAACAGTTTATGTCCAGGATGTGAGGGGTCTGTAGATATTTTCACAGCCCTCTTTTTGACTCGTGCAGGATACAGGTCCTCGGTGGAAGGGAAATTGGTAGCCATGTTTTTTTCTGCAGTCCTAATTATCCTCTGAAGTCTGTGTCTGCCCTGTTGGGTTGCAGAACCAAACCAGACAGTTATAGAGGTGCAGATGACAAAGTCAAACATTCCTCTGTAGAGCTGGATCAGCAGCTCCTTGGGCAGTCTGAGCTTTCTGAGTTGATGCAGAAAGAACATTCTATGTTGTGCTTTTTTGATGATGTGTTTGATGTTAGGGTTAGGGTTTCTTTTTTCAAAGAAAAAACCAAGGAAGTCCAGTTGCCTTTTGAAAAAAGATCACCTTTGATTCTTTATATGAGAGCTGTATGTGCAGAACCAACTGGCCTGTCTTCGCTCTGGTCCTCCTTTCTTCCCCACCTCCTACCACTCCAATTCCAGTCGCCCTCCCTGCATTGGAGGGCCTGCAGTTCACAAAAGATTTTGGTTTTTGATAAAATGTGCTACTCCCAAAGGTTGTTCCAGACCCCTTCTGAGTTTCGGCTCCCATGGACTATCCCAGCCCTCCTGGGAAGTTTTGGCAGTTTAACTTTAAGCATAGAGAGAGACATACTTGCATTCCTGCCAATTGTATGTGTCTTTCTCTCCCTGTTTCAGTTGGCCCCTTTTTCTTATTTCTGCCCTCTGATTTTGCTGATATTTAATACATAAACCTCCAGCTCTATTTTTGCTAACTTAACCGAGTGTGGAGGGTGCTGGCTCTGTCCTGGATACAGGGATGTCTGAGAGGGGCTGCAAACTAGTCTGGAAATTACCCACAGGAATTTTCTGTGAAGACCTTTTGCACACAAACAGTAAAGCTACACTGTTTTCAGAAACCTGTCCAGCTCTTAAAAGTGTGAGAGTGCAAGGGACACACAGCCTCTCAAGGCAAAGGGTATTGTGGTCAAGGAACACTCACACAGGCACACACATATGCACACATGCACACAGAGGGAACTCCATTTATATACGTAGTTATGGTACTTAATTATAACAAATTTAAGAAACAATAAAATAAGGGATTGTCTAGTTGCACACAAACCATTTTGTAAAGCTATCTGTTCCATTTTCTATAGATAGATAGATAGATAGATAGATAGATAGATAGATAGATAGATAGATAGATAGATAGATAGAATACTTTATTGGCCAAGTGTGATTGGACACACAAGAAATTTGTCTTGGTGTAAATACTGTGCACTATTACATCATGTTTCTTACAATATTACATTTTTCTTTAAAAATCTGCATGAACATTTGCACACAATTCTTGCAAAAACATTTTAAAAGTGATTACTTAGACTGTCTAAGGAGCAAACTATGATTGAGGCTGTTCTGTATCTTTTTCCTGTCATCCCGTGGTCATCAAGATTTTTGCAAGCTCAAATTTGGCTGCCAGAGTCCCAGAAAATACAAATGAAATCAAAGAATGTTATTTCTTGACTTAAATGTATATCTGTATTATAAGAACGAGGGGAATAAATAGAAGAATCTTAAGTCTGGATTCTTTCACCCCTAAAAACAACAAAATACAAGCCACTTATTTCAATACAATTCAAAATTTTAAGGTACATTTATCTAAACTGGATCATTATAAAGATTTATGTGAATGTTAAGAATTCATATAGGTCAAAAATTCCAAATTTCAACTGTCTTAAATTATTTGGAAATACAGTTTGGAGGGGGTTTTTTTCCTACTGCATTATGCCAAGAACTATCAGAATGGGGATAAATAAACACTGTAACCATTTTATTATAATGATGAATATCTTTATCAATGGAATTAACAGATATTTCAAGTCCTGATTTTTGTTTTAAGGAAAAAAAACCAACCTATTCCATTTTTTCAGGAAAGAGACTTGTAATATTTCTTGGCTTTCCTTGGAAGTCTCCTGCGCAATTAAATGCCAGAAACCTTCAGTAGCTGTGAATGCTGTGTGTGTGCTATGAATGCCATCCTGGACAAATATGCTTCTTTCTTGCCCTCCTTGTATTCCACAGAGCATCAAATCTATTGTATTCAGTACAAGTTGGGATGTTCATACTGACACCTGGTGCCCAATTGCACGCACAAATTGTACCCCAGTTTTCAATGGTTGGATAGGAGGTGTGATGGGATAGCAGTCTAAGCAAGAACGTGTGACATCAAATTTCTCATTCTCTGCTCTTGAAGACCCAAATGGATGGATGGATGGATGGATGGATGGATGGATTCTTTATTAGCCAAGTGTGACTAGACACACAGGGAATTTGTCTTGGTGCATATGCTCTCAGTGTACATAAGGGGAAAATATACATCAGTAGGCACGAAACTCTCCCCTTCACATTCCTGCTCTGTGAAGGACCTGTTGCTTCTGAGGGGCAATTGCTTGAGGTCCCCATGGGTGCTCTATTTCCTTTCTATACCTGTTGGAAAACTGCCTGTTCCAGGCTCTCCTTTGGTTCTCTGCTAAACAGACCTGTGACTAAGTATCATCCTGGAGATCCTTACTGGGAAGAAATGTAGAAGAACATTATTTTTCACTGTTCATTATATTCACTAAGCCGCCCGAGTCATCAGCTAAAATCTGAAAACAAAGCAGACCTGAGGATTGATTACTGGGCTTGTTTAAGGTATCTGTAAAGGGAAGGACTATTACCTATGCTCTTGAAAAGAAAAGAAAATCTCAGGAGACAGCAACTTGGAAAGGCTGGACAAGGAAGCTTTGTGTCTCTCATTTATCTAGGCCAGCATTTGTCTCCTTCAGGTTGGAAGCTGCATTCGAGCACCTTAAGCAGACTTGATGGGAGTCAGGTGGCAAGCAAGCAAGCTTCTCAACTTGAGACTGTAGAAAACATCATTGGCTTCCATGGGCAAAGAATGTGATGACACAAAAGTCATATATCTGCACTTTATAAGACACTTGCAATATCTTTTATTGTCTGGGTTTTGTTTTAGTTTTGAAAATATGATTCCTCAAGCTCATTGGGTGAATTTACGTATCTTTTTAGTATTGCAGGAGATATTCGATGCAATTAGTTTATGAAATATGGGAAGGCTCCCGCTCAGACAGAATAAAATGAATGCTTGGCTTCTGATCCCTAGAGAAACATATTAAGTCTCCCCGTCATTTATTGTTTTATGAGGCCTATAAGGTGATCATTCTGGAGCCAGAATTCTGCTGAGTCAGCTAGAAATTGTGGCCAGCCAACCCAGGATGCTCTGGAGATGGTGAGCCTTGCCCAGATGGGACGCTTGGGAGCACACTTCAGGTGGGGTCAGTAGTGGATTAAGGCTCACTGGTGCCCTAAGCACTGACAAATCTTGGTGTCCCCCCTCCCTTGCACATACTGTAGAAATGAAGCCAAGCTTAGGCTACATAAAAGTTTTTATGGTGCCCCCTTTGGGCCTGGTGCCCTATGCAAGTGCTTAGTCTGCTTAATGGTTGATACACAACTGGGTGGGACCACCTTTGGAGGCCTCCCAAAAGCCACAGCTGGCACAAAAAATACCAGAGCAACTCCTGATGGAAACAGCCCTGCCAGGGCAGATGGCCTGTTTTCGAGTCTCTGCACTGGTGCATCCAGATAGGAGTTAATGTCATAACTTTGGATCTGAATGAAGGGGGAAGTTCAGAGAGGACTCCGCTTCTACGTCCAGCTTCTATTCAGGCTATCAGGAGAGAATCTCATGCAGGAATTTTTGCTTATGCAGCACCCAAACCCACCTAGCTCAGCATGACCCACCTGTTCCTTCTCCATGTAAAACCAGGATCATTTCATCTGGAACTTCTTTGTTCCCTTTCAGCAGCCAATCTGAATCCTTAGCGCATTATTTATTCGAGCATTGAGGCTGATTTATTCTTTCTGCACATTAGTCTTAACAGCTGCTTCTAAAGCAGCCCAACCATTTTAATTGCTGCAAACTCTGTAATCATTTAAATCACAAGAAAGAGCTTTTAAGCTTACAAGCACTTTAAGATGAGACAGGAGTTTAATAGACTTCTTTGAAGTTCCTCAGTTGCAGCCCTCCTAATTATGGCCTGTTCTGCTAGCAACTCAAGGAGGAAGCTTGGGAGAGAGGTATTTTTCCTCTGATGACCAGCAATTCACTTACAGATGTTACTTATGTTATCTGCTGGCTATTTAAATTATGGACTAAGTCCAAAATCAGGACATGACCTCTGCACTCGACAGGGAACTGATTCGAGCAGTTATCCTGAAAACCCTTGAAGGCTGCTTGGGTCCTCCATAATTGGGTAACCATTAAAGGAAGAAGGTTGATGGAACATGGAAGCTCAATATAACTGGTCTGTGGGAAGCAATAAAATAACAGGGAGCTGATAAAACCAGAAAACAACAAATTAAACATGTGTAAACTTGACAGTAAAGAGACAAAAAGACAGGGGTGGGATTCTACCAGTTAGCACCTTTTCGCTAGAACCAGTTGTTAACATTCTAAGCAGTTCGGAGAACCGGTTGTTAGAAGAAATTACTGGCCTAATCCTGTAAGGAAGGCAGGAAGGAAACATTCTGGTGTTGCTTACAGAAACTGCCTCTCCGTTAACCCTTATTATGTTCTTGGCAGGACTGGACTTCCTGTCTCAGGAACTTCTCTGGAGTTTTTTTCCCCTCCTTTGCTGGTACTTTGCTTATGTGGAGTGACCATTCAAAGTTACAATGGCACTGAAAAAAGTGACTTATGACCATTTTTCACACTTACGACTGTTGCAGTATCCCCACAGTCACGAGAGGCCAGGCGAGGAGATGCGTGCCTCGATGTGAGTGATGTTGAGTTGGCCATGCCCAGCCAATAACATGACCACCAAGCCACGTCCACCCAGTCTCATGACCACCAAGCCATGCCCACCATCTAAGCCACGCCTACAGAACCGGTTGTTAAAAGTTTGAATCCCACCCCTGCAAAAAGACCTTTGAAGCCTCAATGTTTCTGGGATACATAGGCAGTCTCCGGCAGTTGAACTGATGTTTGATGATGGGGAATGTTGATTTGCCCAGGACGGGAACAGAAAGAAACTGGGAAGAACCAGTTGAGTTGATGCCTGTAGTGACCAGAGTGTTTCATTTTTGGATAATTCAAAAATCTCTTTTGACATCATAATCCAGATGGATTTTTAGCAGTACATATTTAAATTGTATGAGCTGCCTTGAATACTCAATGAAACAGAAAGGACGGGTATAAATAAAACATGTAGCACACAAAGAAAACCAAAAACACACAGGCAAACCCCTTTTCAAAAATACTTACAAAGCAAATGAGGAGCAAATGAAATGTATTATGAAATATCCCGGGGAAAGAAACCACAAAACTGCAGACAAACTTACAGGCAAACCACAAATGCATACACAAATTATCCAACAGCTCAAAGCCCCCCACACACAAAGGCCAATGAATGAGAGGACTGTTCCTTCCCCTCTTCAGAAGGCTTTGGTTTACTACCTCCTCAAGAAGCCCCTCCTGGACCTCCCATTTTTCACCCAGGGTCTAATCTCCCCATTTAAAGGAAATTGGCTGTGTGCAGGAGCTTCAGAAGACCCCCAAGGAAGTGAATTATCTGGATCAGTCGGATTCAGATCTGGGTACGGGATGGAAATGGTGTTGGGCACACTTTTGGATGACCAGTGGGAGTTGATTTTTCAGTGGTAGCAGAATGCCTCTGCCAGGCCTTCTGCAATGGTGTTCAGTTCAATGCCGCCCTTGCAGGAGGATCATTACCAGTAGCAGCAATGAAGAGGCAGAGACCCTGCTTCCCCAGAGTGAAATGAACCTTCGATTAAATCACTGAGTACCAGAAAGAATTAATATTAATCCAATACAAGAAGCACATGTGAAGAGGCAGTTTAGTGCAGTAGTTAAAGCACCAGGCTAGAAAGCGGAAGACTATGAGTTCTAGTCCCCCTTTAGACACAGAGACAGCTTGTTGACTTGAGCCAGTCACTCTCTCTCAGCCCCAGGAAGCAGGGAATGGCAAACTGCTTCCGAAAAAGCTGGCCAAGGAAATCTGCAGGGATTTGTCCAGGCAGAAGTGAAAAACTGGCTCAAAGGACCCAACATGAATGAAGCGAACACTCGTGATGAGACATCCTTGGCACTTGAACCACACACTGGCCTTTTCCTGCAGCTCCTTACCAGCCTTGATAGGTCAGGGATGGTGTGTGTGTGCGAGTGTGTGTGTGTGTGTGCGTGTGTGCATCGCCAGTGCCAGAAGTTCTCCTCTGCATTGTGGCTGTCGTAGTACATTGGGTGCAAAGATGCCAGAGGCAGCCACAGCCCTGGCAGACCCTCCCCAGCACCCTCCTCTCCTTCCCAGATGCTCCGCTTGGAGGAGGCGAAATGAATGTCCTGCCATCCACCGTCCTTTCAGCCGGTTTGGGCTTCGCTTCCCCCGCCTGAGTTTTTTCTCCTTCCAAGGAAGAATCCGCAGGTTCTGATGGGTCTCCAAATGTTTCACATCCACTAAAGGGTCCTCTCCAGTTGTTCCAGCCCCTCTGCAAGAATGTGGGGGGGGGGAATTTGGGGCCTGGACTGGTTGACTGGACCCCCCCCCCAAAAAAAATTGGTCAGTGGGTGAAACTAGTGAAATGCAGAGAATTGGTCAAATCTAATTTTACTCACTTTTTCATATCTGCTTGCAGTTAGGAGAAAAAATGTGCCTAAATGCTTATGGATATTTTTTTCTATTATACATATTTTTATTCCCATTTACTCTGACATATACAATTTTCCATGCTATCTCAGAATGCACCTATTTTTATAAGTGTGTTCCCTGTGAAATGCATGTTTGTTTGTGGATATTTCCCATAATATGCTCCCTTTCAGACGCACCTTCCCCAAACAGAGTTAACTTTGCATACACTTATGAGATGTAATCTGCTTCCAGGGAACTATAGTAATCACTCTATAACTGCCTTCAGGTTGCATCAGATCAGAAGGCTGCAAGTGCCTTTTCTGATTAACCAATTTTATTAAAAGGCAAAAGCTTCATCAGGTGCTGAAAAGTTTCCGCCTCTTAATAAAATCATCTGGAAAAGAAACTCCTTCTGGGGTTTTGCTACCAAAGCCTACCATAGCTCTCCTCTCCCGAGGCTTTCGGGTGGATTTAAGGAAGGGAGGAGGACAGGCAGGTCAGTGTAGCAGTTAAGGCACCAGGCTAGAAACAAGGAGATGGTGAGTTCTAGTCCTGATTTGGACAGGAAGCCAACTGGGTGACCTTGGGCCAATCTCTCTCCCTCTCTCTCCCCCTCCCTCCCTACCCTTAGAAGCAGACAATGGCAAACCACTTCCCAAAAACCTTGCAGGGCTGCTCCAGGCAATCACCAGGAGTCAAAATCTGACTTGAAGGCAGCAAATAAATAGGATAAATAACAGTTAAGGATTAATAGTGGTTAAGGGAACTAGATATGAAAGAGGGACCAAACAAAAATTTTCCCCATTCATTCAAAACATCATTATAACCCCATAGACAAATTTTAAAAAGCCAGCATCAATACTCCCAGTATGGAGTCACCAGAAGAAGGTGACTGTTATCATGGTGTACTGCTTCTTGTTCACTTCCAGACTGCAACCAAGGTAGCCAGTACCCAGACAATGGCTTCTACCCTGGAGAGGAATCTTGGAGACCATCTAGTTCAGGATTGTCAAACTCAATTTCATTGAGAGCCACATCAGGGCTGTGGTTGACCTCGGGGGCCCAGGCGGGCATGGCCAGCTTGAGGCCATGCACTAGACATCTCTGACTGGGTGGGCATGGCCAGCTTAACAACACTCCCCAAACTGCTGGCATGTTTCCTCTTTGCATTGGGTAGACTGAGCTGAAGTGACGCTGGCCAGCCTCTTACCTTTTCCAGGATGGCCCTGCGACCCAGATCTGACCATATTGTGGGCCAGATCTGGCCCATGGGCCTTGAGTTTGACACCCCTGATCTAGCCTTCCAGATTCACAGATTCCACTACTGGAATTTACTTTTATAGCATGCCCTAGAGATAACCATCTCCGAAATACCTTCAGCCAAAGAAGGTCTTCCAATTCCAGAGACAATCTGTCCCTGTGCTAATTAAACCTGGGTTGCTTGTGTGCCATAAGGTGGTGTTGATTCTTTGTGACAATGTAGAGATGGCCCTTCATGATAGTCCTTCCCTAACCTGGTCCTATGCACTTCATTGTCCCTGCAGCCAAGTCTATCCCCCTGGCTGTGATGACCCGGGCAGAGGAATTCTGGGCAAAAGACATCCCAGGTCTGAAAATGCCAATTTTGAGGGAGGCATCTTCTCCTAAGAATTGCAAGCCAGGGAGGGAACTGAGCTCGGGGCATTCAGAAGTCAAGGCTCTAGCCCTTTGGGAGGGGCTGTGTGGAAGGGCTGGCTGGCAGCAAGAGGATAAGCACCCATCGACTCTTACAGATTAACAGAGTTGGAAGGGACTTTGTAGGTCATCTAGTCCAAGCCCCTGCTCAAGCAGGAGACCCTACACTGTTTCTGACAAATGGCAGCCCAGTCTCTTCTTGAAAGCTCCCAGTGATGAAGCTCCCACAACTTCTGGAGGCAGCTTCTGTTCCATTGGTTGATTGTTCTCCCTGTCTGAAAATGTCTCCTTATTTCCGGGCTGAATCTCTCCTTGATCAGTTTCCACCCATTATTCCTTGTCTGGCCTTCAGGTGACTTGGAAAATAGCTTGACCCTTTCATCCTCTCAATGGCAGCTCCTCAAATATTGGAAGACTGCTATAGGTCTACTGCGAGAGAGGAGGTGTGCTTCTTGGAAAATCCTCCCTTGTCTGTTTTTATTCTTCCACACACCAGGACAAAACATTTGGATAATGGAATGCAGGCTGAATTCTTGCATAAATGCAAACCAGTTTCAGCCTGGCATGCCACTGGATCAATTTATATTTGGCCAGATCTTAACTCTGGCTAAATGCTCTTTTCAGCAAATGCCAGCATATTTACTCAGCTATCTCTCTGCATGCTCCTATTCCTCAGTATGCTGGAGCCATTGCTGTGAACCAAACCCTAAAATCATCCAAGAACAAAGTAAGATAGAATGATTTTCTGAGCAGTATCCAATTCAGGAAGAAAGTTTATCTGGTCCCTGAGCTTCCTGTTTTTAGATCCATTTTATTTACAGGCAACTGTTTGCAAAACACAGAGGGAGAAATATTTTATGCAGAGATCCAGCTTTTTGGTTCTAGTTGGAAATAGACTTTTAAGGAGGATGCCTGAAAAAGCAATGGAATGCCCAAGTAACAGAACAAATTGCAAATGAAGGAAATGAAGAAAAAGCTCTGTCTCATATTAGAAGCATCATGTTGCAATTAATGTATCTTCTTTCATTCCTTCCTCCCTCCCTTTCTCTCCTCTTCTTCCCTTCCTTTTTCTCTTCTCCTTCCTTTCTCTCTATCCCTCTTTTCCTTGCTACTTTCTTCCCTCCCTTTCTCTCTTCTTCCTTCCTTCTATAGAATAAAATAGAATTAGAAAACAAATAGGAATAGAGAATAGAATAATGTTATTGTCACTTTAAATGTACACTAATCAGCATATATTAAAATGAAATTTCATTGCATACAGCTTTCAAAGGGTCACCACCACCATTATACACTCCATAAACATGACAGAATAAATAAATAAATAACCATATACCCACATATATTCTATGACCCAGAGAAACAATGCAGTCTAGTTCAGAAGTGTACATGTACATGGCAAGAAAAACGAATGTTGCTAGTTTACCAGACAGATGGCACAAGGAACAAAACCCCTCTTACAGTAGTCCTGCTAGAAATACTTCAAAACCCCCTTCCAGGGGGAGCAACAGAAATGGACTATCCTTCCTCTCTCCCTTTCTTCCTTCCTTCTTCATAGTAGTTTTAGACCCTTTCCTCAAAGCTGTCCAGCAATCCTGAATTAGCAAAAAACAGTATTAGCCTGAAATGCCCTGTTCCCACTATTTATCCTTAACTTCATCTCTGTTGTATGACCTCTCAGTCTCTGCTGACAGAACTGACAGAGTTGACATCAATCTTGCAAGTCTGAAGGCACAAACCCTCCCCTCCACTCTTCACTAATTGATCCATTAGGGCAGGTCCTTCCTTTCTCTTACCCTCAAGAAAGGAGGGATGGGAGGCAGCTCATCTTCTCTTCTTGGATTGTTTCCTGGGATTGTTTCCTGTTTCTTTCACCATCACCACCCCAGGGTCATTCACACATTCTGTCACAGGGACAGATGTTATTTGGATCTGACATTGTGTATAGTTTGACCCAGACTTGCCTGTCCTTGTGGGACAGGCTTGCCTGTCCTGTGTGTCTTGTTTTCGAATCCCGAACCCTGACCTTTGAGAAAGAAATCAACAACTAGGAGAAATCAACAGGGCTGGCAATCCAGGACTTAACTCCTCAACCCCTAATGAACCACCAATCTTTCCATAAAGCTTAAAGAGCACCTGAGGATGCTTTCTGAAGACACCAACTGCAAACCCTGGTAGAAAATCAAGGGAGATGCATTTTGCTCTCTGAAGCCCACCTTCTGTCCAACACTCACGGCCAATCAGGCTGCTTCGTCCCCAGAGTTGTGAAGGGGTGGGGAATCCTTTGAATGTGGATTCAGGTTCCATGGCCTTTTCTTCTATTAAAACTCCACCAGAAGTACCACAAGAAAGAAAAGAAAATGTCCACAAAGCTTTTGCATGATATGAAAATGTATTCTATCATTTTCACCCATATGAAAAGCATTACCCCCGAATACAAGCCCAGGAGAGCAGATGCTAAAATGAACTGGAACTTAGTCATTCGACCTGATATCTGAGCATCATCAGAGGTGGGGAAAGGATGTTCTGGATGACATAAAGGGAACAAAAGAGAAAAAGAAATTGCTCCCTTCATGCTGTCCTAGCATGCTTTAGCATCATCTGGCTAGCAGGCAAACCTCTTAGTTTCATCTAGCAATGAGCGATGATGAAGGCAGAGTGGCAGGAAACAGAACCGAGCTGGTACTTTGGGAATTGTTAATCACCTAATTCAGAACATTTCCTAGGGATTAATGAGAAATTGCATGGAGCTGATTGTTAAGTTCTGCGCATGGGCGCAAGACGAGAGACGAGACGGTGAACAGTGAACTTCAACTCTTTATTAATCATTCTGAACAGAGCAAAAACCTAGGGCAGCAGCAGTCTTTTTATAGGCAAGCTGCTGATCTAGTAACCAATGAGAAACGTGGAGTGTTAACCCCTTTAACCAATGAGAGTGGCTTGTTAACAGCCAATCAGATTCTTCTGAACGGACCAATCTGATATCGCTATTATCGGCCAATCAGAAGTGCAGGATTAGAACCCTGCTATTTCTAAAGGTTTGATAAAACTTTATTTAAGTGTTTATTAGTTCATAACACCCCTTCCCTCCGGGTTCCGTTTAAGGGGTGTGGTGACGTAATCCCTGAGGTATGAAGGTTGTTTTGACTGTCTATTGAATTTATGCTGTCCCACCGGTTCTTGTCTGTAACCCGGCTTCGGCGGGACGTTTTTGGGCAAGTTGGCTGCAGGTGGTTCCTCATTGGATGACTCGGTGCTGTTAATGTTCTCGTTGTTGTCCTCTGGCCTTTGCAGGTTTGCCTCTGTTGAGATGCTCCTCTGTGACGAGGACACACCCCTCCCTGATTCTTCTTCATTCATTACACCCGATTGCTGACTTCTTTCACTCCGGCTTTCCGCCATCTTAAATTCAGTTTCTTCGACATCTCCTCCCACCTCAGTTTGGGAGTTACCGGAGTTGCGGAAACTAGGTTGTAGCCTCGAGCGAAGCTGATCTATATGGCGTTTCCATATTTTTCCGTCGCAGGTTTTCACCCGGTACGACCTGGGTCCAGTGGCTTGAATTACAGTTGCCTCGACCCACAACGGTTTGCCGGAAAGGTTTCTGGCGAAAACTAAGTTGTCTATCTTGAACTCGCGGCATTTTCCGCTAGATCCGCAGGGTTTCTCTGGCTCGTAAGATGGGTGAAGTCGGTCAAGGTGGGAACGGAGTTTGCGTCCCATTAATAATTCAGCTGGAGTCTTGTTGGTGATGCTGTGCGGAGTGATGTGTTGGAGAAGGAGTATTCTGTTTATTTTATCTTCAATGTCCCCATAGTCCATTTTGCAAAGGTTTTTTTTAACAAATTGTACCATGCGCTTGGCTCTTCCGTTAGCCGTAGGGTGTGCTGGTGAAGTTTGCGCATGGAGAATACCCCGGTCCGCTAAGTATTGTTCAAAGGGTAGAGCGGTAAACTGGGGTCCATTGTCGGAGACCAGAACGTCTGGCAGTCCATGCATCGCGAATAGCCTGTTCAACTTCCGGATGACGGACTCAGTTGTAGTACTCTTCATTTCGTGGATCTTGAGCCAGTTGGAATAGGCATCCACTGTTAGTAGGAACGTATGTCCCTTAGTAGGTCCCGCAAAGTCAATGTGGATGCGGGACCCCAGCCCCCGGGGTGTTTCCCATCTGTTGGAGTTGCTTTAGGTGGGGCATTGCTAACTTCTTGGCACTTTAAACTAGTCTTTACCCAGGCTTCGATCTGTTTGTTGATGCCCGGCCACCACGCGTAGCTTCGTGTGAGCGCTTTCATACGCACGATGCCGGGGTGACCCTCATGCAGTGTTTGTAATACTACTCATTGTAACTGCTCTGGGACGACAACTCTATCCCCCCATAGGATGCAGCCTTTTTGTGAAAAAAGTTATGTTTGCCGGTTCTTGAAGGGGGTGAAGTCGTCAGGGGTTTGTTCTACTGGCCATCCCTGTTCGACCCAGCTAAGAACTTGCGTTAAGATAGGATCGCGTTTTGTTTCGATCGCGATATCTCTAGCTGTTAGCGGCGGTGAATGTAGCATTTCAATCGGGAGTGTCGTAAGGGTTGGAGCTGGTCATCAACAGTTTCCGGAAGTGGTGCATGGCTCAGCACATCAGCATGGGGAATAGCTTTCCCTGGGCGGTGTTGCAGCCTATAATTGTACGCAGCCAAAAACTCCGACCAGCGAGTCATTCTAGGTGATAATATATAGGGGGTTGGCTTGTCTCCCGCTATAATCCCCAGCAAAGGTTTGTGGTCAGTAACAATAGTAAAAACTCGTCCATATACATATTCATGAAACCGTTTCACAGCAGATACAACAGCAAGAGCCTCTTTATTGATTTGACTATAGTTACGTTCAGCCTTTGATAAAGTTCTTGAAAAATAGGCAATAGGGGCTTCACTACCGTTTGGTAACACATGGCTCAAAATGGCTCCTACTTCAAACGGTGACGCGTCACATGTAATTGTTAAAGGCAAAGTCTTGTTATACTGCATTAAAACAGCATCTGAGGTTAATAAGTTTTTCACTTGTCAGAACGCATGCTCCTCTCAGTGCCCCCAGACCCAGGTTGCTTTTTTGTTGAGAAGTCTATGTAGGGGCTCAGCTACGGTTGCTTTGTGGGGCAGGAAGATATTGTAAAAATTAATGAGCCCCAGGAAAGCTTGGAGATCAGTCTTATTTCTGGGTCTTGGGGCATTCTTGATTGCTTTTAGTTTGCTATTAGTGGGGTGAATGCCTTGTTTATCGATTAGGTACTCCAGGAGCTCTACTTTATCTGTACACAGTTGACTGGTTTTTTTTTTTAACCTTAAGGCCGGAGTCTTTAAATTTCTGGAGAACCAATTTAAGACGCTCTTTTAGTATTTCTCTATTCGGGGCAATTAAAACGTCATCAAAGTATGGTATGACCCCATTTATCCCCTGCAACAGTCTCTCCATCAAACTCTGAAAAATCCCTGGGGCTACGTTAACTCCGAATTGGAGTTTGTTGCACTTAAAAGCGCCTCGGTGTGTAACGATCGTTTGTGCCTCTGCCGTTATTTTATCTACAAGCAGTTGTTGGTACACCTGTGCTAAATCCAATTTAGCGAAGACTTTTCTGCCCCCCAGGGAATGGAGGAGGTGTTATACCACCGGCACCGGGTAAGCGTTCTGTTGAAGGGCGTGATTCAGGGTGGCACGGTAGTCCCCACAAATCCTTAACGATCCATCCGGTTTGATGGGTGTTATGATTGGGGTTTCCCAACGAGCGTGGTCTGTTGGTTCGAAAACACCCTGAGCTATTAATTTATCAAGCTGCTCGTCAATCTTTGGTTTAAGGGCAAAAGGTATCCGACGAGGCTTAAGGCGGATGGGGGCTACTTCAGGTTTAAGGTTAAATGATATCGGGCTCCCCTTGTACTCACCTAGTTTGTCTGCAAAGACATCCTGGAATTCCTGGACGAGGGCCTCCTCCCAGTAGTCGCTATTGGTTTGGTGAATGCCGGCTACCTCAATTCCGAGTGGAGCAAACCATTGAAGGCCTAACAAGCTAGGCCGATCACAGTCGACGATGGTCAATGGTAAAGATGCAGTACGATTTTTGAATGAGACCTGGACTAGGCTGGATCCAACGACTGGAATTCGGTTTCCCTGATAATCCTTGAGTATAATTCTTTGGGTTCTGAGGTCTTGCCACCGAACAGTAGGGATTAATTGTTTAAGGGTCTTCCAGGAAATCATTGAGAGGGATGATCCTGAATTGACTTCCATCACGCAGGGCTGGTTTTCGATGGTGACCTTCACTCGGATCTTCTTTGCATCTAATGATGAGGCGTGACCAATTGTAATGGTTGGTGTGTCTCTTCTCGTTTCGTTAAATTGGCCAGTGGTTTATTTCTGTAGGAGTGGTTGTTCCATTGGTGGTTCAAATGTTCCTGACTCACAGGAGTTTCCGGTTTTGCATGGCTTCGGGGCAGCAGGAATTCGCGACTGCTCGCGATTCCTGCTGTGCTAGCCGCCGAGGTACCCCCGATCCAGATGGGTCAGGGGGATATGGCTGCCCTATAGGGACAGCCGAAGAGAGAGGGGAGCTGGACAGGGGGTTGGGGGTGTCGCAGACCCCCTCCTCATCCTGGAAAACCCCTTTTTCCCAAGGCAGTGGAGCAGCGGTCAGCAATGGCCACCACGAAGAAGCCAGCAACCGGGTAAGATTGCGCTGGAGGAAGCAAGAAGAGTGAAAGTGCTGTCTGAGCCGGGTCAAGTAACATCTTTCAAATTTGTTGGAACTGAGTTGTTTGAATTGCTGGAGGATACATTGTATCCCTAAGAAGATCGAAAGCGGCAGAGAAGCTGTTAAAGGGAACTTTTTTTTTCTTCACTCTCCCACCCCATGGAAACAGCTGATATGTTTGGACATATTGGACATTGAAAGTGAATTATTCTGAAAGTTGAAGCTAAGGGACAAAAGGGTTTCTGGACATTGAAAAACTTAACCCTTATTAGAGGTATGGATTTCTGGTTATTTAAAATTGATGTTGCAAGTGGGAAGGGACAGGAAAAAAAATTGGAGCAGAAGCTGAAAAAGGAGGAGATTGCCTAGAATCCCAAAGAAAGGTATATGGTAATTGGACCTCTTTGATTAAACATTAACCCCAGAAAGAGAAAGAGAAGAAGGAAGAAAAGTATTAATTTTTGGAACTTTTTTTTGAATTATTTTTGATTAAAAATACTTGTGGTTGTTTTGGGAAAAGTTTCTCTTTTCATAATGGCATCGCTTGTGGATGAACTAAAGAATGAATATCAAAAATATAAAAAGGAAGATACTTTGGGCACTTTGTTTCAATTTTTAGAAATGGCGGTATGTACTTATGAAAAGTTGACTACGCAGCAGAAGGACTGGGACAAAGAAGGAAGAAGAAGCCATCTTTGATGAACAATGGGTTCTTTCCGGGGAGGAGGAGAAAAAGGATAAGAAAAAGGGGATCTTAAGAATTATAAAAACAACCAAAAAAGAGAAATATGAGCGGAAAGGTGGAGGCAAGGTTAGAAAGCAAAGGAAAGGGAGTAAGAAAAGGGAGGAGGAAAGACAAAGGGGTAAAAAGGGCAAGGAGAAGAATAAGCAAGAGAGAAAGGGGGGGAGGAGAAGCCTCAATGGGGGGAAGCAAGATCTAAAGAAAAAAAGTTTATTCAGAGACAATGGGTGAATTTAATTTAGGATAAAAGAGGGATTCTGGAGGGTACATAAGATTGTGTTTTTTATATGTGTATTTAGAGTATAAAATTCATTGTGTAATTTTAGAATCTATTAAACAGAATCCCAAGAAAAATTGTTATATGAAGTACTTTTAAGTTAGGGTAATGAGTTATAGACGTTACTCCAATTGTTGTATAGGAGAAGTATAGTAAAAGAAAAAAGATGAATGGATAGTTGGAAATAGAACAGACAAAGAATGTTATTGAAAATGGTAATAAGATATGAAAGGATATATAAAGGTTTTGTTATTTTTTTTTTGGATTTTGTATATTGATAATAAAGGCAATAAAATTTTAATTAACAAGAAATAATTTGGATGAAAAGGAGAAGCTGGGATAAGATATGAAGTTAAATAGATAAAGTATTGATACTATAATTTGGAATTGTTATGTTCTATTGGTTTTCTTCTTTTATTATTTTTTCTTAGAAAAGAATTTATAAGCTGTTATGCCTTGATTCTTTGTGCATTGTTTTTATAAAATTGATAAAAATGGTTTATATATATATATAAAAAAGAAAATGATAATAAGATATGGAAGGATATATAAAGTGAATATGATGTTTGAATTTGTGTCTGTGTGAAGAGTTTCAACCTGGGATCAGACAACCTTCAGAAAAGATCTTTTAGTTTTGTTTATGTTTGTGTCTGTAAAATTAATAAAATTTGTTTAAAAAAAAAATGTTCCTGACTCACAGTATGATTTCCTGTGGTTTGGCAGTAGTTGGTCCCCCTCTGAAATGGGCTGGATCCTTGCTTGCTTCTACAGACCTTTCCGATGTGGCCTCTCTTCCCACAAACATGGCAGAGTGCATCAAGGAATTTGCAGTCTGATCGTGGGTGGTTTGCCCCACAACCTGCGCATTGATGCTGCAGTCTCTGATTACGCTGGTGGCGTTGGTCTCATCCAGACCGGAGCCGGTTGACCTCTTCCTCATCACTTTCTGATGATGATTCGAGGTCCTTGTGGTGGGTTGCCGTTGTATGTCCCTCTAGGCGAGGTGAGGTTTCGCTGGCAAGTTGGCGGAATGGGGCGTTGGTGTGGCGCATTCGGGCAGCCGACTTCCTGGTTGCTTCTGCTGCAGTTGCGTCAGCGATGGTATCTGCAAGGCTGATGTCACCTTTTGCCATCAGCTTACTTTGCATGTGCAGTGCATCTAGTCCCAGAACTATTCGGTCTTGTTAGGGAGTGGTTGTGAAAGCACCATAAAAGAAGCAAGGAACGTCAGCTTACTCTCTCTGACTTGATGATCCCTAATTACTGGATGAAGACTGCGTTTTTCCCTACTGGAAGAGGGAGAGAGAGAAAAGACTGATTTATTGTAAGTGAACTGAAATTGGATATTCTACATGGACTTTGCTAACTGAATATCCTTGAATGGACTGACTAAATGATACATGACTAATGGACTGTTATTTTGACTATGCTATAAACTCTAAATGGAATAAACTATATTTTGATAGCACAAGCGTATCTGTTGTTTTTACTGTATGTTAACAAACATACAAGCCTATCTCACTCATTTATCTGTGTGCCTATCTGACTAACGCTGCACATTCTGTTTAGCTTGTTTCCTTAACCCTGGTTGGGGAACACAGGCTTAACAGGTCTCTTGGAGCTTCTTCGAGGTCAGTGAACCCACAGAGGCCGCCCAGGTTCCGGAGATCCATGATGAAATCTGCAACGCTTTCTCCTTTCTGCTGGTCTCTCTGGTAAAATTCATGTCTTCGGACAAGCGTTGGTACGGTAGGTGCATAGAGGGCCCGTAGGAGGGGCTCGAGGATGTCCCAGTCCATGGATTTCACCTCAGCCGGTTTTGCCAGTGCCTTGGCCATCTTAAAAATGGCAGGTCCGCAGTGGGTCAGGAATACCGCTTGCTTTTTTCCAGTAGTGGCATCCTTCAAGTTGTTGGTCTCCAGAAACATCTGGAACCGGTCCATGTATGAGTCCCAGCCTTCTTGTGCTGGGTCAAATGGAGCGGGTGGTATGGCGCCACTAGACATGGCTTCTGCCGTTGATGTGCCTTCAGCCACGTGCTCTGTTTGGTGCTCTGTAGTGTTCAGTCAGCTCTGACGTCTCCGAATCCCATCCTCATCGCCAGTGTTAAGTTTTGCGCATGGGCGCAAGGAACGGAGACAAGACTGTGAACAGTGAACTTCAACTCTTTATTATACATCCTGAACAGAGCAAAACCCAAGAGCAAAAGCAGCCCTTTTATAGGCAAGCCGCTGCTCTAGTAACCAATAGGAAATGTGGAGTGCTAACCCACTTAACCAATGAGAGTGGATCGTTAACAGCCAATCAGATTCTCCTGAACGGACCAATCCCATATCGCTATTATCGGCCAATCAGAAGTGCAGGATTAGAACCCTGCTATTTCTAAAGGTTTGATAAAACTTTATTTAAGCGTTTATTAGTTCATAACACTGATGATACGGCAAAGCAACATTAGCTGACCCAGCTCCCTGGGAGATTCCACTCCTGGGAATATTCTTGCAATTAACAAACTGAGAAAGGGAAGGTAGAACACAAAACCATGTACATTCACGGTGTAATGTGGCTAACTGAGCTTGCCGAACAGGGTACAGTTTTGTAATTTCCTGCCCAAGGCCTTCTTGAATAATTCAGCTTTTGTTCATTCGGATGCAAACTAATTTGTTCCATGCCTGCCCTTCAGAAAGGAATGAGTGGATTAGAACTTACCTGTCTGTTTTGCAGGTTCTATTGCAAAATACATTCAAATAATATTTCTATGGAAATTTATGTTTGAAGTTTCGCAATAGCTTCTTTCCCATTGCCAGTTAATAAGAAAACAGAATAGAAAGACTTGAGCAAAACTAGAATAAACCAGTAAAAATTATTTGTCCATCCTGAAACACAGAAAAAATAAGCCTACGTGACAGCTTTGTGATCAAGGATTTGGATGGTCTTCACACAGGTAGCAGTTGAGGGACTCTCTCTGGCTAAAAGATTTTCCTTTTCTTCTTTCCTCCCATTCTTCCTCTCCTCTCCTCTCTTCCTCGCCCCTGCCCTCTCTGTTACGTTCTGAGCATGGGTGCAAGGATGGAGGCGAATCGGTGAAACAGTGAACTTCAAACTCTTTATTTACATGTGAAAACAGCTCAACTCATGGCCACGATGGGCCCCTTTATATAGGCAACTCTTAACTTATTTAACCAATAAAAACACAGGGAGCGCTAGCTCCATTAACCAATGGAAGAGGCTCGTTAATAGCCAATCAGATTCCCCTGAATGGACCAATCTGATGTCGCTATTATCGGCCAATCAGAAGTGCAGGGCCTGAACCCTGCACTTTACTTCAAGTTCTTAATTATCTTTATGAAGCATTTATTGATTCACAACTCCCCTTCCCCCCGGGTTCCATTTAAGGGGTGCAGGCACATAGTCTTTGAGGTAGGTAGGTTGTTTCTATTGTCTATTAGATTTTTGTTGTCCTCCCGGTATTTGGCTACAGTCTTGTTGGGGTAGGACGTTATCTAGTGAAAAAGGTGCCTCCCATTCTGCATTTGAATTTTCATCATCGCCACTGCTTTCGGCATTTCTTAGAGGCGAGGCCACCCCCATTCCGGTTCCATCATGTGCTGCCTCTGAGTGGTCATTACTACCACTTAAACTTTCTGCCACTTCGAATTCAGCTTCCTCGCTATCTTCTCCCCCCTCGGTTTGGAAATCAGGGGGCTCGGAGATCCCCGACTGTAGCCTTGAATGCAGCTGATCGATATGACGTTTCCAAATTCTATTGTCGCTACATTTTACACGTTACGATCTAGGGCCAGTTACTTGTACTATAGTTGCCTCGACCCACAAGGGATCACCCGAAAAGTTCCTAGCGAAAACAAATCGCCTACCTGGAAATTGCAACATTTCCCACTAGAACCGTGTGGCTTTTCAGGTTCATATGCTGGATGTAGGTGGTCGAGGTGGGAGCGGAGCTTCCGTCCCATTAATAACTCGGCGGGAGTTTTATTGGTGACGCTGTGCGGAGTGATATGCTGTTAAAGGAGTATCCGGTTAATCTTGTCTTCTATGTCACCATAGTCCATCTTATGCAAGGTTTTCTTGACGAATTGTACCATGCGCTCGGCCCTTCCGTTGGCCGCAGGGTACACTGGCAAAGTCAGCGCATGTCGGATACCGCGGTCAGCCAGGTACTGTTCGAAGGACAGCGCGGTAAATTGAGGCCTGTTGTCAGATACCAGAACGTCTGGTAATCCGTGTGTCACAAAGAGTCTGTCCAATTTTCTGATGACTGCTTCGGACGTTGTATTCCATCGCGATATCCCGGGCCGTTAATGGCAGCGTTTGAAGTGTCTCGATCTGCAGCGTTGTGACCGTTGGAGCGGGGTCATCAATAGTCTCTGGGAGAGGCACTTTCCTCCAACAAGGATAGCAAGAATGTTCAAGAATAAATCTGAAAAGTGCTGGAAATGTCATCAGATACCTGGCTCATATTACCATATGTGGTGGACTTGTGAGGAGGCCAGGAAATATTGGACTAGAATTCGCATATGGCTGGAGAAAATGATAAAGAAACATATAGATTTGAAACCAGAGATTTTTTTATTGGGAATCGTACCTGATATATATAATAAAAATTTTAAATATTTGATTGTAAATGTATTAACAGCAGCTAGGATTGTATTTGTTAAACATTGGAAGAGTGAGAAAATACCAATAGAGGAAGAAATTATTAAGAAAATATTGGAATGTGCTGAAATGAGTAGATTGACATTTGAAATTAGAGAACAAGAAGATAAACAATTTTATGAAGTTTGGGATCTTTTTTATCAATGGTTAGATAATACAATATGATAATAGAATATTTAGAAATCTAGGAAATAATGAATATATAATTTTTCTTGGTTTTGATAATTCTTAAGAATACTTTATTATGATAGATTTGATATGATTTTATGATTTGTTATAAAATAATTTAACCTAATTATAGTTCTCGCTTAAGTATGAATTAGTAAAATTATAGTCAAATGATTGTTTAATAATGATATCAGGATATTTTATTGACGATTGATAATGTGAGTTATTATGTAATATAATTATTTTGATGACTATGAAATGGATGCATAAAAGGGAGTGGTAAACCAACCGATACACTGTAAATTTATGAAGAATGTTTAAGGTTTTTTTTTATTTTTATTTTTATTTTTATGTTATGTGTTATGTCTTATATGTTTTTTGTCTGTTGTTAAAATCAATAAAACTTTTACAAAAAAAAAATAGTCTCTGGGAGAGGTACACAGCTCAATGCGTCGGCGTGGGGAATGGCCTTCCATGGGCGATGTTGTAATTTGTAATTATATACCACCAAAAATTTTGACCAGTGGGTCATTCTGGGAGATAATATGTACGGTGTTGGCCTATCTCCTGCGATTATCCCCAGCAAAGGTTTGTGGTCAGTCACTATGGTAAATGCTCGGCCACACACATATTCATGAAATCTCTTAACCACGGACACTATAGCAAGGGCCTCCTTGTCAAGTTGACTATAGTTGCGTTCTGTTTTTGATAACGTCTTTGAGAAATAAGCAACAGGGTCTTCATTACCGTTTGGCAAAACGTGGCTTAAAATGGCGCCCACCCCGAATGGGGATGCATCACACGTGATCGTTAAAGGCAAAGTCTCGTTATACTGCATCAGGACAGACTCAGAAGTCAATAAATCTTTTCCATGTTGAAATGCCTGTTCTTCTCTATGTCCTCATGCCTAATAAACAATGTAGTGGCTCAGCCACGGTTGCTTTGTGAGGCAGGAAAACGTTATAAAAATTGATAAGGCCCAGAAAAGCCTGGAGGTCGGCCTTGTTCCAGGGTTTTGGGGCATTCTTGATTGCCCTGAGTTTGTTATCAGTGGGGTGAATGCCTTGACTATCAATTAAATATCCCAAAAATTCTACGCAATCCGTACATAAATAACACTTGTTCTTTTTAACTTTGAGACTGGAGTCTTTAAATCTCTGGAGAACCAACCTCAGGCGTTCCTTTAGTATTTTCTGGGTTGGGGCTGCGATTCACACATCATCAAAATATGGGACAACACCTTTTATCCCTTGTAATAGCCTCTCCATTAAGCTTTGAAAGATTCCCGGGGCTACGCTCACTCCGAACTGGAGCCGGTTACATTTAAATGCGCCTCTGTGCATAACGATTGTTTGGGCCTATGCCGTTTTTTTGTCAACAGGCAGTTGTTGGTATGCCTGGGCTAAGTCTAGTTTAGCGAAGACTTTTCCGCCCCCCAGGGAATGGAGGAGGTGTTGTACCACCGGTACCGGGTAAGCGTTTTGTTGAAGGGCGTGGTTCAGGGTGGCTCGGTAACCCCCACAAATTCTTATTGATCCATCCGGCTTGATGGGCGTTCCAATTGGGTTTCCCAGGGAGAGTGATCGGTTGGTTCTAGCACTCCCTGGGCTATTAATTTATCAAGCTGCTCGTCAATCTTTGGTTTAAGGGCAAAGGGAACTCGACGAGGCTTAAGGTGGATGGGAGCTATTTCGGGATTGAGGTTAAATGATATCGGGGTCCCCTTGTACTCGCCTAATTTTTCCGCGAAGACGTCCTGGAATTTGTGGACGAGGTCTTCTTCCCAATCGCTGCTGTAGGTTCGGTGAATACTGGCCGCTTCAATTCCAAGTGGAGCTAACCATTGGAGGCCTAATAAACTAGGCCGATCCTTGTCGATTACAGTCAGGGGTAAAAATGCTGTACGGTTCTTAAACGATACCCGTACTTGGCTGGATCCAACAACCGGGATTCGATTTCCTTGATAGTCCTTAAGTATGAGTCTTTGGAACCGGAGGTCTTGCCTACGGATAGTGGAGATGAGCTGCTTGAGGGTCTTCCAGGAAACCATCAAGAGAGACGATCCTGAATCGACTTCCATCAGGCAGGGCTGGTTTTCGATGGCCACTTTCACTCAGATCTTTTTGGCGTCCAGTGATGAGGCATGACCAATCGTGATCGTTTGGTGAGCCTCTTCTCGCTTCGTTGGTGGTTTAGGGTTTTGTTTCTATAGGGGTGGTTGTTCCATTGGTGGTTCACAGGTTTTCACTTCACGGGATGACTTCCCGTTGGTTGGCAATAGTTAGCCCCCCTTGAGGGCTGGCTGGGTCCTGGCTTGCTTCTACAGACCTGTCCTATATGGCCTCTTTTCCCGCACACATGGCAGAGCGCGTCGAGGAATTTGTATTCTGACCGGGGGTGGCTTGCTCCACACCCGGCGCATTGGTTCTGTGATTTCTGGCGTTGGTCCCGTTCGGACTGAAGTCGATGGACCTCTTCCTCGTTGCTGTCTGACGACAAGTCGAGGTCCTCGTGATGGGCCATTTCTAGCTGTCCCTCTGACTGAGGTGAAATGTCACTGGCTCGTTGGCGAACCGTGGCTGTGTGCGGCGCATTTGGGCATCCGACCTCCTGGTTGCTTCTGCTGCAGTAGCTTCAGCTATGGCGTCTTTAAGTGTGATGTCGCCCTTTGCCATTAATTTACTCTGAGTGCCTGGTGCATCTAATCCCAGAACGATTCGGTCTCTTAGGGCTTCTTCTAAGTCGGTAAACTCGCATAGGCCTCCCAGATTCCGGAGATCCGTGATGAAATCAGCAATGCTTTCGCCCTTCCGCTGACTTCTCTGATAGAATTCATGCCTTCTCATGAGCGTTGGCACGGTCGGTGCGTAGTGAGTCCTTAGTAGTGGTTCGAGAACGTCCCAGTCCATAGACTTTACTTCTGCTGGTTTTGCTAGTGCCTTGGCCATCTTGAATACGGTTGGCCCACAATGAGTTAGGAATACCGCTCATTTCTTTCCGGTAGTGGCATACTTTAAGTTGTTGGTTTCCAGAAACATCTGGAAGCGATCCATATATGAGTCCCAATCTTCTTGTGCTGGGTCGAATGGAGCAGGTGGTATGATGCTGCCGGACATGGTTCCACCATTGGTGCATTCAGCCACATGCTCGGTTATGGTTCTTAGTCGTTTAGCAAGCTCTGATGTCTCCGCATCTCACCTTCGTCGCCAGTGTTAAGTTCTGAGCATGGGTGCAAGGATGGAGACGAGTCAGTGAAACAGTGAACTTCAAACTCTTTATTTACATGTGAAAACAGCTCAACTCATGGCCACGATGGGCCCCTTTATATAGGCAACTCTTAACTTATTTAACCAATAAAAACACAGGGAGTGCTAGCTCCATTAACCAATGGAAGAGGCTCATTAATAGCCAATCAGATTCCCCTGAACGGACCAATCTGATGTCGCTATTATCAGCCAATCAGAAGTGCAGGGCCTGAACCCTGCACTTTACTTCAAGCTCTTAATGATCTTTATTAAGCATTTATTGATTCACAACACTCTCCTCTTCTCCTCTTCTCCTTTCTCCTCCCCTGACTTCCCATTCCCTGCTCTCCTCTCCTCCCTGCCCTTCCTTTCCCCTTCTCTGTCCTCACCTTCCTTCCCTTCTCCTTCTCCTTCCCTTTCCTTCCCTGCCCTTGACAGGCTAAGGAGCAAATATCTCTCGTCAAAATCAGGAGCCTTTGTTTGAATAGCACAAAGGTGCCTCCCTCTGACCCATTTTCATAGCGGTTCACATTTTGCAGCTCTGACAATACAACCCCTCATGTGATTGATTCCAGTGAAGAGATTGGAGGAAAGACAAGGTCATGCCCATGCATGGAAAGATGGGGTAGAGAATGGGGGCCAGGTGAGGCTGCACCTGAGGTTTTTAAGACAGAATAGGCTCGCAAACAGGGAAGAAGAAGTGAGGCCTTCCTGCATCCTGTGCTGGGGAAGAAAAGGAATAGCTGAATCAATGGAGTCACGTCTGGAGGAGATGGGAAAAACTAGTGAAGAACAGGGAGCAAGGCCAGAAAGCCATCCCACCAGAAGGGCTGGCTGGAGACTGCCCTATGATGGAGCTAAGTAAGGGTCACCCAGTAGCTATTCATTTTGACTTCCAGTGGGAGGCCAAAGTGGAGAGCAGAAGACGGAGGAATTTTCCTGCCTCTTTTAGAGTCCATTTCAAGATGGACTGTAGATCAGGGGTCTCCAACCTTGGCCACTTTAAGCCTGGAGGACTTCAACTCCCAGAATTCCCCAGCCAGCTGGGAGTTGAAGTCCTCCAGGCTTAAAGTGGCCAAGGTTGGAGACCCCTGCTGTTGATGATTCCCTCAGCTGATCAAGGAAGCTTTCCTTAAAGCCAAACTTTCATCCCTTTTGTACAATGCACAGAGATGGTTGATTCGTCATGAGGCTGAGACCTTATGTTCCTGGCCAGATAATAGCACATGGTGCCCTTCCAAGGCCAGTTCACAAGATGACACAGGTTGGTCAATATTTATTTTTTTAGTAATTTAATTTTCATTGCTGCCTATTCGCCCATGGCAACTTGAGGCGGCTTACACAATGTAAAACCATATTTCAAACAAAAAATAAAATAAAATAAAAGTAAAAATTAAAACAATAAAAACTAACAAAAAGAATCAAATAAATTAGTAAAGTACAATAGAACAAAATTTGGGAAAACAAAAAACAAAACAAAAAACAACAAAAAATCAAAAACCAACTCCCACCCCTCTCCCTGATGACAGCAGATCACACTAGCCATGGGCTCCATCCCTCTCTGGGTTCTCCAGGCCCACTGGCAAAACTAGATCTTCAGAGCCTTCTGGAAGAGAATCAGAGTGGGGGCCATTCTAATCTCTGGGGGGATGATGTTCCAGAGAGAGGGAGCCACCAAGGAGAAGGCCCTTCTTCTGGGTCCCACCAGGTGTATCTCCCTCAGGGATGGGACCCGCAATATTTCCTGCCTCCTCGCTCTAACGGGTCGGACAGATGTCACTGGCAAGAGATGTTTCCTGAAATAAATAATTAGATATTGCTGCACTAAACAGCACTTGTGGTCCAGTGACTTCTGGGGTGGGATACCAACAGGAAATTTCAGAAGAGTGGACTGGATTGGGAAGACTCCATCAGCCCAGAAGTAGGCAAGGAGAAACCGTTCTGTAGTGTTGCTAAACAGAGTCCATGAACTTGTCCATGAGGTCATCAGAATGGAGGGAGGTAGATTTATTTCTAGTTGGGGAAGGAGTTGCTAAAACATCTTCAGTCTGCAGTGAGCTCACTGGTTCCTTTGGAAACAGTTTCTCCTTCATGGTGACTCCTTGCTCCTGTCCTTTCCCTGAGTTTTTAATGGCTCTGGAGAGATCCGAATCAGCTGGTTTCACAAAGCGGCCATTCCATCTCCATCTTGTTCTGCCCAAGCATCTAATTTGGATTCCAGAAATGCAAAAGAGGAGTTTCTAAAGAAGTGGGCAAGGAAGCAGATCAGCACTTGGAAGAACACCCAGCCTCCACCCAACACGGCAGGGCAACACACCAGCATGTTTCTGGTGCCAGAGGCAGCTCTGGGATCCCAGTTTGGTTGTGGCTGAGAGAACCCTGAAGGCTAGACTCCCTCAAGGTCTGTGTCAGTGCTGGGATGCAGCCAGGTCCTCCTGCAGAGTGCAGCAGAGCAGGGATGTTGCGCTGAGATGGAGCCACCATGAGGCTGCAGTGGGCCCAAGACCAGGTAGTTTGCTGGCTGCATCAGAGGAAGAGCGCCTTCCAGGCATGGAAAGGGAAAAGGAAAGGCTATTCATTCAGATGGTACTTATTTCACATAGGCACTGCCTCTGCACTTCCCCCAACTGTAAGATTTGGGGGTTGGACTAGATGACCGAGGAACACAATCAAGAGCATGTGAGATACTAATACCATTCTATAAAGCCTTAGTAAGACCACACCTAGAGTACTGCATCCAGTTTTGGTACCACACCATAAAAAAAGATGTTGAGGCTCTAGAAAAAGTGCAGAGAGGAGCAACCAGGATGATTAGGGGACTGGAGGCTAAAACATAGGAAGAACGGTTGCAGGAACTGGGCATGGCTAGTCTAGTGAAGAGAAGGACCAGGGGAGACATGAGAGCATCTTCCAATATTGGAGGGGCTGCCACAGAGAGGAGGGGGTCAAGCTATTTTGCAAAGCACCCAAAGACCAGACAAGGAAGAATGGATGGAAACTGATCAAGGAGAGATTCAACCTAGAAATAAGAAGAACTTTTCTGACAGTGAAAACAATCAATCCATGGAACAGAAGTTGCCTTCGGAAGTTGTGGGAGCTTCATCCCTGGAAGCTTTCAAGAAGACTGGACTGCCATATGCCAGAAGGTGTGTAGAGTCTCTTGCTTGGGCAGAGGGTTGAACTAGATGACCTACAAGGCTCCTTCCAACTCTGTTAATCTGCAATATGTAATCTAATCTGTAATCTCCTGCCTTGGACAGGGGATTGGATTAGAAAACCTCCAAGGTCCCTTCCAACCCTGTGATTGTATGATTCTCTATGATTCTGACTCCTACTCCTGGAGGCTACTATTTGTACCATCCATTCAAAATAAGTAACACAGATGAAGTAAAACAATTCATACTTTTGGGGGGAGAATACTCTTTCATAACTGGCTTTTGAAGAAAGAAAGCCATGAGAAAAATGTTTTCATTGCTTATGTTTCAGTTGTAAGTCTTTTTTTCTCTGCTGACAAAATGAGATAGCAGAATGCCTTATATTTCAATGCATTATCAGTAGCAGCAAAAGTAAATGCATTCTAATTGCAACATTATTTGCTTACCGAAGAAATAAATATTGCAAAACCAGTTTTGCTAAATTCCTTTGCAAAAAGCATTCCTGTGACTAGGATTACATCTGATTTTCCATTTCTTGGCATTCTTTAGTTTTCAGGAGTGACTTCAAATTTCAATAATTTCAATTGAATTTTAGTTTAAAAATGGATGGCAGCTCTATGTTTGGAAATAAGCTCTTTCATCAATTTGAAATTGTGTTTTGAAAGCATTATTGGAGTGCCCTAGGAATTGAATTAAAAAGGGAGAATCAACTGGTGATGAGTGTCCCTGGAAAACTAGCAATATAAAAGAATACAGGATCAGGTATCTGTGGCTCAGGTCAAGTTAGATCAATATTAAGGCAAAGGTTTAAGACCAAAGAGAAATGGTTGCTTTTTCTCATGATATAATTGCAAATAAAAACATTTTAACTCCTATATGAGCTTCATGGCACATCACAGTTCCCAAATTCAGAAGAGGGTTGCCATTAGCCCCATTTGATAATCTCCCCCCAGCTGGGTTGGAAGGGAAATAGAGGAAAACCTCTCAGGTAACTCAACAGACACAGGTGCCTCGAAACCACATCCTACCTTGTCTCATATGCCTGTTCTCCAGGGCTGATTAAACCCCTTTTAAAACTCAAATTTCCAGGGCAGTCCAACTTTTATTTGCTTTATTATTAGATAACCAGGATAAATGTCTATGGCTTTAAAAGTGGTGAAGTTCTGCTGTATTACATATGAGCTTTGCCCATAAAGCTTTGCCAGGAATCTTTGATATAGAGGTTAACTATTGCATGTATTTTTATTGGTCAATGAGTGAAATGAAGTTTCTATGAGTCAGTGAATCTGTTGGGCACTTAGACCTTCATAAAAAAGAACTGGAAGGAAAGAGAGAGTGAACATACCACAATAAAAAGAGATGAAAGTATTGTAAAAAGAAAAATATGTTTGATAAATAAATGTGTGAAATCATCATCATCATCGTCATCATCATCTTAGTGAGGAGGTGCTTTTTCACCAGTGCTTAATGAGGTTGGAAGAGTGTTATCTGGGAAGAGTCCTTCCTGGGTGGCATCTGGCTGAGACCTGCATGGCAAGGCTGGGTAGCTTCGGGGGGAAAGTGAGAGAAAGGTATTCACAAGAAACATTATCGTTTGTTTTTATCATGCTGGAAATGGCTTGCTACAAGATTTGCGCTCTCTCTCTCTCTCTCTCTCTCTCAGACATCTGCAGAGGTTTCACATTTGACTTTCATCAAGAATGTGAAGTCTAAACACCATTTCTCATGTCTGTTGATGGTTGATGAAGAGATAGGCTGAGGGGCAAAGCAGCCATTCCTGGCTGAAAGGCTGCAATGAGAGAGCTGCCATCACAGGAACCAGCCAGGAAGATGATGTCACCAAAGGCAAGATGTGTAACCAAAACTCCACTTGTGGGACACACAAGGCAGTGGAGCTTCAGTCACAAGAGAGTATCCTGACTTTGATGACACCTTCACAGACATCCCTGCTTCAGTGTCTCCACAAGACATGGGAAAACTTTCATGCAAAGACAAGGTGATTTAGTCTGAGACTCGGAGGGCAAGAAAATGACTCTTTTAGGTCTGGTGCTTGGAAGGAAGTTGAGATATCAAGTCTATGAAAAAGTAAAGATAATGTTGTTGGAGTGCACTTTGATTTAGCACATGAAATATGTAAAAGGTGCTTTAGATTAAAAAATAAAAATGTTTTAGGAAATTACAAACCTCAAGACTGTGAAGTGAAGTGCAAAAGAAAGAAATAGGAATCAAGGGGAAAAAAGAACCAGAGGAAAACTCTTTGGAGACTGTCAAGGCAGGAAGGTAAACTTCAAAGGATGTTCTGGGCTGGTCCAATGGGGTGTTTTGTGACAGGAAGAGAGTCATGGGACAAAATGGCACCATACCCAACCAAGAAGCCTGAAGTGAATGGCTGGCAATAACAACCCCCCCCCCCAATTCTCTCATTGACAAAATCTGGACTGCCAGCTATGGGAGACCCTTCAGCTGGGGCTTCCTAGGGCCTCTTGCTTGTTTGTTTGTTCCATTGCAGACCTCCAAATTGCTGATTGCTTGAAGCCTTTGTTCCTGCTTTGCCCCTCAGCCTATCTCTTCATCAACCATCAACAGACATGAGAAATGGTGTTTAGACTTCACATTCTTGATGAAAGTCAAATGTGAAACCTATCTGCAGATGTCTGAGAGAGAGAGAGAGCAAATCTTGTAGCAAGCCATTTCCAGCATGATAAAAACAAACGATAATGTTTCTTGTGAATACCTTTCTCTCACTTTTCCCCCCGAAGCTACCCAGGTAGGCTGAGAAAGTTCACTCCCCACCCCCGCTTTGCTTCTCTTACATGAGACTAGCTTCATTCATTTCAGTGGATGCATCATGGAAAGGACATAGAGAAGGAACATGACTGGCCTAAGCATCATGCTTGGCATCACCTCACCAACTTGAGTAGCAAAAACATGGTAACACAACATGACAACTTCGTGTCAATTTTTTTAAGCAGCTTTGGCAAAACAAAAGCCCCCTTCCCAAAGTTCTGCCCAGTCCAAATCATTAGTTCATTGTCCTGTCTCTTTATGAATAATTGAATTAATTAAAACAAACTTTTTTCAGGGACAACGATTATTCTTCTTCTCTCTTTTAACGTTACTTTGGTAGTAATTAAGAAGGAATTGTTTCTTGAGTAGGGACAGCTCAGAGTTTAGTGAGAGAATTCTTAGAATAACTTTATTGTCACTTTGAATGTACACCAATTGGCATACATTAAAATGAAATTGTGTTGCATACAGCTCTCAAAGGGTCTCCACCTGTAATATACACTACATAAACATGACTAAATAAATAAATACAAAATTATGCACATACCCACATATATTATATGACACGGAGAACCAACGGTCTAGTTTGGATGTACATGGCAAGAAAAACCAATCTTGCAAGTTTTACCAGACGGATAGGGAACAAAGCTGTTACAGAATCAGGTAGTCCTACTAGAAATACTTTGAAACCTCCTCCCAGAGGGGAGCAACAGAAACAGACTGTGAAGTAGAAGTGTGGGATCTCTAACAATGCTTTGAGTTTTAAGCACACTCCTCAGGATGGTTTTAGAGGAATCCCTAGCAGTATTTCTCTAAAGTCAGCACTAAGTGTAAGTCTGAACAAGAAGAAATAAAAGCTTTTCCTACTTTTGACATCAACATAACCAACAGAGATGAATATACATGGATATATTTTGTATATATTTATGTTATTTTTAAAAAACTATCTAGCATATATTTGCAATGGCCCATGGAGAAAAGGTGCACCTTGGAGCAGTGATTATTATCCACACTTCAGCCTCTATCATAGGACAAAGATTTATTATAACAAGCAAAGAAGCTGCTAATGAGTAACTGACAGAGGAAGCAAGTCTCCTGGGACTCCACTAAAGCAAGGCCCAGGGGATCAAGAGGGACAACAGAGATGTGGGAGCTCCAGTGCACCACTGAAATTCAGAAACGGCTCCAGGTTCTTGCAGAAGAAAGTGCAACCTTAGTGGAAAGAAAAGTGTCCCACAAAGGGAAAAAAAAGAGGGATTCCAGAAGAATGGGGAGGGTGCATGAAGAGCCATGATAGCCAACCAATCACTATTATGAGCTGAACATGTGCTGGATACATTTCTTGGCTGATCAGGTCCATCGCCTGCCAGACATGCAAACTGATGATGGGATTGACTTCTCAGCTCCACTGACAAGCTCCTTTCCTGTCAGTTCATGCCGAGAGGAACAACAGTGCCAAGAGCACAGACCAGCACATTCCCATGGACTTTGACGATGGAGAAAAGAAGCTCAAGATTTGAAGGGGTCTCTCATCATTCAACCTTCCAGTCCATAAGAAAGGCCCAGAAAGGCAGAGAAGAACAACAAGGGAATGGCCACTGAAAGCAGTGTTGCAATATTTGTGGGGCTCCTACAAAGATGGGAGGGGTGTAAAACTATTTTGCAAGCACCAAAAGGCAAGAAACAATGGATGGGAACTAACCAAGGGGAAAAGCAACCTAGAACTAAGGAGAAATTTCTGAGCAATCAACCAATGGAATAGCTTCCTTCAGAAGTTATGGATGCTCCATCACTGGAGGCTTTCAAGAAGAGACTGGTCAAGTATTTGTCTGAAATTATATAGGGTCCCCTGCTTGAACAGTGGGTTGGACATAAGACCTCCAAGGTCCCTTCCAACTCTATTACTCTACGTTCTATATGCCAATGAGGGGAAGATTTGAGCGTGAGCACCCTGGTCTGGGATAGGCTGCACCCCACAAAGACTGATAGATATATTTTGCCAAAGCATGATGGTGAGTTGGATTCATGAAGCTGAATTTAAGCTGAATTCTGTGACGGTTAGAGATGAAAATCCTGACATAAGAACTTATAAACGGAAAGAAATGTAAACATTGTAGAAATGGGACCTATTAAATGACTAATTAAAAAGAAATCAGGGAAGAAAACATGAACTTGCAAGATTTGTGGCTATTGCTGCCTGTATGCATAAGTTCAGAGCATGTGAAAATAAATAAGAGGAATCTGAATTATTTTTACAGAAGAATAAACATCATTTAATAAGTATAACTGCCTAATATGCCTTGGAAAAATTGGAATTTACTAAGAAGGTTCAGAAAACCCCAGGCGTTTTATTCCGGCCTGCCAGCCATGTTTCTCTCTGAGCTTTTCCCAGTCAGAGGCAGAACTCCCTGGGTTACAAGAATTCACACCTGCTCCATAGGCTCATTCCTGGCTCCTGAACTCTCAACACTCCTGTGAAGGGTTTGGATCCAGAGCTGGAGGAAACATTTGTCAGATCTGTGCCCAGATGAAAAACTGGGTGGGACAGCTGTAATACTCTAGATAAATAAAATCCCAAATTATCTTAATAGGTAACAGAAATGGCCTGAAATCTGAAACTTAGTCAAGACAATTCACTTAAGGAATAAAAATGAAATGAATGCAAGATGACAAAGCACCTGGTTTGAAATTTTTGGAAAAGATGCAGGAATAGAATTTAGTTATGAAGTTATAAGTTTATATGAGTCAGAAATGTAATGTGTCTGTGTCAAAAAAGAAAAAGAAAAGCAATGATAAGCTTTAACTATAGAAAGATGATTTCCTAACTAGGGGACAAAATTTATACTTCATTCTATGTTGAAATATGTTCTGGGAATTTAAATGTTTTAGGAAGAATTCAGAGCAACTGGACCTGATTCAAGAATGAGAAATTGGGTCTTATGGGGAGAGCCTGAAGGACCTGGGAAAGGCAGAATGGGACAACTGGGTACAGCAACTCGTCATGGCCAACTCACTGTGGGAAAACTCTCTGCGGGACAATTCAACAATTCAAGTAGTTAAAGCGATTTAAAAATTATTGTAATTTCTGTCATTCACTTTTCCTTTTGTTCCTCCTTTTCCATCCCTTTTTTAATGATTCTATTTTGCCATTTCTTTGATATTAGCGTAACTCTTGTCCCGCAATGACTTGTCCCATGAGTTGGCTTCAGTGAGTTGGCTGTGGCAAGATGTCTATGGGGGGAGTTGGCCACACCAGTTTGGCTGCACTGAGATGTCCTAGATCCTGGGAAAGGTGCCATTGGTTGAGAAGACCATGGATGAGGAGTGGGGAGAAGGTAGCAAAGGGCAACACAGAAGGAGGTGAAGCTGCTGCACTTTGGAAGTCCAGGAAACAAGGCCAGAAATAAGGGAGTCCAGTTACAAGACGGCAGGTTCCAAAGGAGTATAAGGAGAAATCAATCTAAAACAACAGTTACATGCAGGCAAATGCACTGCCAAAGATGTTGGGGCCTCCCTTTCAGGGGGGTTTTCAAGCAGATGCTAGAAACCATAAAGGGGGATTACAGCAAATGGTTCCTTCCTTCAGTGCGGCTGAGTGTGCTATCCTAGCCAGTCTATGGGAATTGGATAGCTACTTAGGAATTATGAGCTGTCCCCTTAAGGGAATGCATCATGGTAAATGTAGTTAAAGGTATCCTGGGAAATGTAGTTCATGTCAAGTGGCCATATCTGTATTCCTGAGTGGCCACTAAATTGACCCTCAAGGGGTTGGGGGAGTTTTCTTCATTCTTGCCTGAACTCCCTAACTCATGGCAGCTTCTTTCTATAGTTACGAGATGGGTTAGGAGATAATCATCTTTTATTGCAAGGCAGATATACAAAGGATTGGTCATTAAAGAAGAACTTCATCACAAAAGTGAGTTATGAGGATACCAATAAATGTAATTTGTTATGGAAGTCTTGTTGAGTTATCTATCTGCATCTGTGCAGCTTCAAATCCACCTCTGTGCAGGGCAGAAAACTGAGTATAAGAGACAGGATCCTGAATTAATAGCATGTGCTCAGAGTCACTTTGAACCACAATCAATAATAATTAGTAACAAAGCAATAATAATAAGGAGGAGGAAGGGGAGGAGGGCTGGAGGAAGCTTCACCAGAGAGCTACTCTTGCTAACATCCCTTTGCTGGGCCCCATACTCTTTTTTTTATATATAACAAATTTTATTAATTTTACAAAAACAATACACAATCCAGGCATAACAACATGAAAAATCTTTTCTAAAAAAATAATAATAATTAAAGAAGAGAGCCAATAGAGCATACAAAATAATTCCAAATTGTAATATCAATATTTACATTATCTATTTAACTTCATATCTCCTCCAAACTTTTCCTTTTATCCAAATTATATTTTTTGCTTATTAAAATTTTATTGCCTTTCATAAACATACAAAACACAGAACATAGAAAAAAAAACAAAAAACTAAAATATCTTTTCTGAAGGCTGCCTGATCCCGGGTTGAAACTCTTCTCACAGACACAAATTCAAACATCATATTCACTTTATATATCCTTCCATATCTTATTATCATTTTCTTTTTTTTTTTACAAACCAATTTTATTAATTTTACAAAAAGTACACAAACAATCAAAGCATAACTGCTTATAAATTCTTTTCTAAAAAAAATAGTAATAATTAAAGAAGACCAATAGAACATAATGATTCCCAATTATAATATCAATATTTACTTTATCTATTTAACTTCATATCTTATCCCAACTTCTCCTTTTCATCCAAGTTATTTCTTGTTAATTAAAATTTTATTGCCTTTTATCAACATACAAAACCCCAAAAAACATAACAAAACCTTTATATATCCTTCCATATCTTATTACCATTTTCAATAACATTCTTTGTCTGTTCGATTTCCAACTGTCCATTGATCTTTTTTCTTTTACTATACTTCTCCTATACACTAATTGGAGTGACACCTTTAACTCGTTACCCTAACTTAAAAGTACTTCATATAACACTTAATTTATCTTGGGATTCTATTTAGTAGATTCTAAAATTACACAATAACTTTTATACTCTAAATACACATATAAAAACACAATCTTATGTACCTTCCAGAATTCCCCTTTTATCCTTAATTAGATTCACCCATTGTCTCTAAATAAACTCTTTTTCTTTAGATCTTGCTTCCCACCATTAAGGCTTCTCCTCCCCCCTTTCTCTCTTGCTTATTCTTCTCCTTGCCCTTTTTACCTCTTTGTCTCTCTTCCTCCCTTTTCTTCCTCCCTTTCCTTTGCTTTCTAACCTTGCATCCACCTTTCCTCTCATTTTTCTCTTTTTTGGTTGTTTTTTCAAACCTTAAAATCCCCTTTTTCTTATCCTCTTTCTCCTCCTCCCTGGAAAAAACCCATTGTTCATCAAAGATGGCTTCTTGTTCCTCTTCTTCTTTGTCCCAATCATTCTGCTGCGTAATCAACTTTTCATAAATACATAACGCCATTTCTAAAAATTGAAATAAGGTGCCCAAAGTATCTTTTCCATCTTGTTCTTCCTTTTTATATTTTTGATATTCAGTTTTTAGTTCATCCACAAGCGATGCCATCCTGAAAAGAGAAACTTTCCCCAAAACAACCACCCAAGTATTTTTAATCAAAAATAATTCAAAAAAAGTTCCAAAAGTTAATACTTTTCTTCCTTCTTCTATTTCTCTTTCTGGGGTTACTGTTTAATCAAGGAGGTCCAATTACCATATATCTTTCTTTGAGATTCTAGGCAATCTCCTCCTTTTTCCACTTCTGCTCCAATTTTTTTCCTCTCCCTTCCCACTTGCCACATCAATTTTTAAATGACCAGAAATCCATACCTCTAATAAGGGTTTTCCAATTTCTTAAATTTTTAAGTCCAATGTCCAAGAACTCTTTTGTCCCTTAACTTCAACTTTCAGAATAGTTCACCTTCAGTGCCCAAACAAATTTCAAATCTTCCTCTGTTGTTTCCATGGGGTGGGAGAGTGAAGAAAAAAAAAAGTTCCCTTTAACAGCTTCTCCGCCACTTTCGATCTTCTTAGGGATACAATGTATCCTCCAGCAATTCAGACAGCTCAGTTCCAGCGAATTTAAAAGATGTTGATTGACCCGGCTCAGTCAGCACTTTCACTTTTCTTGCTTCCTCCAGCACAATCTTACCCGTTTGCTGGCTTCTTCGTGGTGGCTATTGCTGACCGCCGCTCCACCACCTTGGGAAAAAGGGGTTTTTTCCGGACAAGAAGGGGGTCTGCGACACCCCCAACCCCCTGTCCGGCTCCCCTCTCTCTTCGGCTGTCCCTACAGGGCAGCCATATCCCCCTGACCCATTTGGATTGGGGGTACCTCAGCGGCAAGCGCAGCAGGAATCACGAGCAGTCGCGAATTCCTGCTGCCACCGAAGCCATGCGGAACCGGAAACCTGGGCCCCATACTCTTGTTGTTGGCCTCCACATGTCCCCATTGACTTTGGAACACTGCAACGGTCATAAATATGAACCAGTTGCCACATGTCAATTTTGATCATGTGACCACGGGGATGCTGCAAAGGTCATAACTGTGAAAAATGGTCATAAGTCACTTTTTTCAGTGCATTGTAACTTTGAACAGTCACTAAATGAACTGTTGTAAGTTGAGGACTACCTGCAGTTGAGACTTGGTTAATAAGCTCAGAAATTCATATTTATTCATTATTTTAATAGAACAAAAACTCAAGTTATTTTGCTTGGAATCTTTTATTAATGTTACACAATATCAATTCTACAATCATACTATCAGTCCATCTACAGAGACAATCTTTTTTTTTTTAAATATATCTCTGCTTTACATAAAATAAACAAATTGATCTTCTGCACTTTCATAAAGTGAGTCACCAACTTCTTTTTGGACCTGGTTCGAAAGCCCTCTTGGGCTCCTGGATGCCACTCACAGGAAGAGCCCAGAACAGCAGTCGAGGAGAAGAAACGCTCCAAAGGCCACCCCATTCTCACAGCCGCTGGGTCTCATCACCTGGAATTTCATGTTGGGGAAGAACCCCAAGCGTAGGGGTAGCCACAGGGGCAGGAGGAGGCTCCCCAAACTATTCCTCCTGGAGCATGCCACTACTCTTGATTTTAAACAATAAAAATAAATAATACTGTATATAAAATAATTTAATCATTGGAGCTATTCTAAACTAACTGTTGCAATGTTTAAAAGCCGAATGCCATTTTCCAGGAAAAACAGTGATGATCAATAGGTGGTATTGTATAAAATGACTTTCCTACTGGCATACAATCTTCAAATAATCCTATTGTTCAGCCTATATGGGAGTGGCTTGCAGAAAGTGTAAAGCAGCAATAATATAAATGCATTTAAAGATTACTTACTTAATTTCACCTTTCTGCTCCTTTTCCGGAAATATGTTTTAATAAAAGTAAACGAAGCCACCACAGCATGCATTAGACTTGCAGTTTGTAGGCAAAAGTCTAATCATATGACAGCAAGAATCCCCTTGAGATCAAAGGCTCCACGTCATTGTAGGCAGCTGTTTTTATTAAAAATCTTGTTTGTGAATTTGGCTTTATAGGATGTAGAAGGTTCAGATCTTTTGCAGCCCATCCAACCCCCTGGCCCATGTATACAGACTGCAGCCACAGCCAGTGCAGTGGGCATGGCACGTCCTCACAACACATTAAAATTCCATCAATCAATAAGCTAGTTGGAGCTATTTGGCAGCCATAACACCAGGGTCAGAAGCCATTTCGGACCCCAAATGCCTCTCTTCTTCCTTCTCCTCCTCTGCACTCTCTCCAAGGAAGGGCTGGAATCCCACCAGTTCTTTCCCAACCAGATTTCTCCAGAGTCAGGCAGATGGCGGTTGGGCATCTTGGCTTAGCGTTGCAGCTAATCAGTGACTGAGAAGAACATTCCAGGCTATCTGAACTCCCCTGAGGATTCTTTAACAGAGACCTTTGCTTGTTCAATCTCTTTTTCTTTCCAGCTCTTTTTTCTGAAGGTCTAAGCATCCAACATAGATTCATTGACTCACAGGAACTTCATTTCACTCATCAACCAATAAAAATACATGCAATAAAACAAAGAAAGCAAAGTTAACCTCTACATCAAAGACTCCTGGCAAGCCTTTGTGGGCAAAGCTCATACAAAATACAGCAGAACTTCACCACTTTTAAAGCCATAGACATTTATCCTGGTTATCTAATAATAAAGCAAATAAAGTTGGACTGCTTTGGAAATTGAGTTTTAAAAGGGGTTTAATCAGCCCTGGAGAACTGGCATATGAGACAAGGTAGGATGTGGTTTCGAGGCACCTGTGTCTGTTGAGTTTCCTGAGAGGTTTTCCTCTATTTCCCTTCCAACCCAGCTGGGGGGAGATTATCAAATGGGGCTAATGGCAACCCTCTTCTGAATTTGGGAACTGTGATGTGCCATGAAGCTCATATAGGAGTTAAAATGTTTATATTTGCAATTATATCATGAGAAAAAGCAAACATTTCTCTTTGGTCTTAAACCTTTGCCTTAATATTGATCTAACTTGACCTGAGCCACAGATACCTGATCCTGTATTCTTTTATATTGCTAGTTTTCCAGGGACAGGCACCACCAGTTGATTCTCCCTTTTTAATTCAATTCCTAGGGCACTCCAATAATGTTTATTCATATTATCCATTCAACAATCAGGATGAAAGCCTATTTCCTTAAAAGTGGCAACATTCTGCTACATTTGTGTGTAAGCTTTGCCCACAAACAGTTGCTAGCAGGTTAGGGGTTAACTTTGCTTTCTTTTGTTTATTGGATGCATTTTTATTGGTCAATGAGTTTCTGTTTATCTGTCGTTGTTGTTGGGTTCAGGTGGAATGAAGGTAGCTCTGAGCATTGTGGATCCATTTTAAGTGGAGGTGAATTGACTCGCTCCCTGATTGTCTAGATTACCGAATCTCTTTTCCCCCCCACATCCCTTAGTGTTGGAAAGACCACTATTATTTCCCCACAAGACAGCTGGCCTGGCCGAATGATGCTGTGAGAGCAGAATCATGTATTGTGCCTATGCAAGGAAAATCTTGTGGTTTGATCACTTCATACCAGGCTCAGGTTCCCTCATTGCACCCTACAAGGAACAGGGGAGCAAAGAAGAGGGGGGCAAGGGAGGGACCCCAGGAAGGAGCTGCTTCCTGAGGTGGGGACCCCAACAGCAGCCCCAGCTGCCTTCCCTGGAGGGCAGAAGATGAGGCAAGGAGTTGGTGGGAAAATTAAAAATGAAATGTATTTGTTATTTTGAAAAGAGCTCTGACCTTATAATAAAAGGATTAGATGGGGTTTCAAGCGGAAATGAGCCCTGAGAGCTCTGGCTGGCGTGCGTGCTCAGAAGAGGGACTTATTGAAACCACAAGTTGAGGGGCTTAAGACCTCCAGGCCATTGGTGAGGTACCACTGCCCCCCAGCGGCTCCCTCCCACAATGGCACCCAGGGAAAGCCAGAGCAGCTGCTGCCACTGAGGGAAGGGCAGAACCCCAAGACAGTGGCTGTCCCACCCTTTTCATAGGCGAAGCAGTCCAAGGACAAAGTCAAATGATCAAAATGTATAGGTATTTTCCATGGAGTTTACAGTGCAGCCTCTTGCAAAAATGTTCAAGATGTCCAAAACAATATCTGAGGAATAAGATGACATATCTGTAAAGCATTGTTCCTTCTGCTGAGGGACCCATTCCCTTAGAGATAATGAAGGGAAAGAGTAAAATGAAGCCAGGAGAGATAGATAGATAGATAGATAGATAGATAGATAGATAGATAGATAGATAGATAGATAGACAGATCACATGAACCACTAGCAGTATCTTTGCTCATCCTTGTACATACAGGTGAAACTTGAAAAATTAGAATATCATGCAAGTTCATTTATTTCAGTAATGCAACTTAAAAGGTGAAACTAATATATGAGATAGACTCATTACATGAAAAGCAAGATAGTTCAAGCCATGATTTGTCAAAATTGTGATGTGATTGCTTACAGCTCATGAAAACCCCAAATCCACAATCTGCCAAGTCCTGCTGGAAAATAAAGTCAGCATCCCCATAAAGCTCTTCTGCGGAAGGAAGCATGAAGTGCTCCAAAATCACCTGGTAGATGGCTGCATTGACCCTGGATTTAATGAAGCACAGTGGGCCAACACCAGCAGATGACATGGCTCCCCAAATCTACACAGACTGTGGAAACTTCACACTGGACTTCAAGCATCTTGCGGTGTGTGCCTCTCCATTCTTCCTCCAGACTCTGGGTCCTTGGTTTCCAAATGAGATTCAAAAGTTGCTCTCATCAGAAAAGAGGACTTTAGACCACTGAGCAACAGACCAGGTCTGTTTTCCTTTAGTCCAGGTAAGATGCTTCTGACATTCTTTGTTGTTTAGGAGTGGCTTGACAAGAGGAATATGAAGCCCATGTCCAGGATCCATCTCTGTGTGGTGGCTCTTGATGCACTGACTCCAGCCTTGATCTACTCCTTGTGAAAATCCCCAACACTTTTGAATGGCCTTTTCCTGACAATCCTCTCCAGGCTGCGGTCATCCCAGCTGCTTGTACACCTTTTTTCCCCACACTTTTCCCTTCCACATAACTTTCGATTAATGTGCTTTGATACAGCACTTTGGGAACATCCAACTTCTTTTGCAATTGCCTTTTGAGGCTTTCCCTCCTTATGGAGGGTGTCAATGATGGTTTTCTGCACAACTTTCAGGTCAGCAGTCTTTCCCATGATTGTGATTCCTACTGAACCAGACTGAGAGACCATTTAAAGGCTCAGGAACCCTTTGCAGGTGTTGTGGCTTAATTATCTGATTTGAGCGGGACACTTTGAGCCTAGAATATTGAACCTTTTCACAATATTCTAATTTTCTGAGATTGTGGATTTGGGGTTTTCATGAGCTGTAAGCCATAGTCATCTCAATTATGACACATCACAGCTTGAACTATCTTGCTTTACATGTAATGAGTCTATCTCATATATTAGTTTCACCTTTTAAGTTGCATTACTGAAATAAATGAACTTGCACGATATTCTAATTTTTCGAGTTTCACCTATATATATGTGTGTGTATGTGTGTATGTATATGCATATATCTATATCTATATCTATATCTATATCTATATCTATATCTATATCTATATCTATATCTATCTATATCTATATCTATATCTATATCTATATCTATATCTATATCTATATCTATATCTATATCTATATCTATCTATCTATCTATCTATCTATCTATCTATCTATCTATATTTTCTTAAGTTTTTGTGGGTACTTACATGTATGGCATTCAGCTTTGTTCGGATATTTTCCCAAGTCATTTCAGTTGTGCTTTTAAAGTTGTAGCAACGTTTCAGCAGAATCTCATCTGCCATCATCAGGCTTCTGTATAGTGTTATCTATGTATCAGACTTTCACAGCTGTTTCTGTTTTAAATTTGTTGCTAGTCTACTGCTGTGCCAGAATGGTTTTTTCTTCATCCCATTCTGGTGCATAGGCTAGCCCCAAATTTAAAACTGAAACGGCTGTGAAAGTCTGACTCACAAACGAACACTATACAGAAGCCTGATGATGGCAGATGAGATTCTGCCAAAACGTTGCTACAACTTTAAAAGCACAACTATAATGACGTGGGAAAATACCCGAACAAAGCTGAATGCCATACATGTAAGTATCCGCGAAAACTTAAGAAAACATACACACACACACATACACTAGCATGAGCAAGGATACTGCTAGTGGTTCACGTGATTAATTCAGCCTGTGTTCTTGTTCCAGACCTCATACTTATGGGATTCTCATAGGACACAATCCTCACAGCGCTTGCAACTATGCTGCCTTGTACATCCAGCTGGGCAGAGCTGCCAATCTATGTTGGGATGATGCGTCAAGAGATAATATGGCCCAGCAGTTGGTTGGCAACTTGCTTGGATTTCCAGGGAAATTGCCCCTTCCGGGAGAAAGCACTAGGTGCCACAAATCAAAAGCACCATTGGATCGTCTTCATTATTATTTGATTTAGGAAAGCATTCTGATCTCTCACAATATCGTTGTCTTTCACAGATCTGATATTTAAACCATGTGTCCTCAGCTGTCAAATATTATTAGGGCTACACAAATATTCAGCTGAGAGATTAGGAGGCAATTCAATCAGCTTCCTAAATTGAATTGACCATTCAAATGGCCAAATCAAATCAGACGCCCTCCGATCCAGTTTGCCTGACACTGATGCATATACGCGTGAAACAGCTTCTCCAGATTAGATCAATTTTCAGATTTGAAGCAGTGACTTAATGGGGTTTGTCTAAATCAAACTAAGCCCACAGTATACACAAAGGTCCTTTTTTGACTGCACTCCTTCAAGAAGTTGAAGATTTCACCCATTTAATTAGACAAGCTTTAAAAAACACCCTCATGTTGTTATGAATCCATTTCACTGACATTTGTCTGCACGCTTCCATGTTCATTATTTCACTGTATTTGTGACCCCAAAACTATTCTGGATTTCTGCTGTGGTGATGACCACCATTCTGTATTCTCAGAATGTTGAGAGCTGCTTTGTGGACCTTCTGGTAGAAACTGTGGCTGTTATTCTCTCCTTGGATAGTTCAGCACAATACCAGATTCTGGGAAAATGAAATCACGGCTGCCAAAATGTTTACAAAATCAGCTCTCTTTTAAACCCTCCAAAAGTGGGGGAAATGATTGACATTTCTCTGAGTATTTTGAATGGTAGGATAAACCGTTTGATTGATGGTTGAAAACTTAAGGGTGTCTTGCACCAAAAATGGTGGGATTCAAAAAAAATTATTACCAGTTCTGAGGGCCTGGCGTGCTTGGTAGACTTGGCAGGGGAAAGATACTGCAAAATCCCATTCCCTCCCCACCCCACTAACCTGCTTTCCAGCTCCATTCTCCTGTGCAGGGCAAGCAAAGAACACCCAGCTGATCAGCTGGGAGGCAGAGAAGTGATGGGGGTGGGGCCAGTCAGAGGCGGTATTTGCTGGTTCTCCAAACTATTCAAAATTTCTGCTACCGGTTCTCCAGAACTGGTAGAACCTGCTAAATCCCACCTCTGGCACCAGCTGATCAAGATACCCTGCCCTTGGATTGCTCCAATGATCATCATAGGCTCCCAGCTTTCTAGACATTAAAAGAGGAACAGGGACCTCGTAATTGCAACAGTAATCTTAGACACCCCCTCAAAGAATGTCCTAGAATGAAAACGTGTATAATTTTTTTAGGTGACGCTCCCTTGACAGCCCTTCCAGGCCATCCAGACAAGATGCACCAACCATGAACATTAATAGTACATTTATTGTAAGATGACAATAACAGAATCTTGTGAGCCTGAAAGTATTTCTTCCCACCCTTACTTTTACTCTTGGGAAACACGGATGGTTCCTCAGGAGATGCTTCTTCCACCCCTCCACCCCTCCTTTGGACCCAGATTTTGTTAATTAGACCATTGTTTGTACTGCAACTCTTTTTCCTGCCTTCCAGGGTCATTCCCTCTTCCCATTACATTTCCCAAGAGCTTCAAACAACAAGGAGTCATTAATGAAGATGGTTAGAGCTCTCATCCCTCAGCAGACCAGGGTTCAAAGGAACATGTGGTGCTGAGTCATAGCAGCAGGCTGCGGTTAGTGCAGCAAAGGCTCCAAGATGGGGGTCTCCTCCTTTTCCAGGCATCAGAAGGCCCACTGTTCTCAGCTAGTTCTTGAGTAGAGCCCGAGGGATCAGGTTTTGTAAGCCACAAATCAGGTGCTCTTATGACAACTCAGAGACTCGCATTGGATCTGCTTCCTAGAACTCCTGAGTGAGATGACCAGATGGGAATTTGGTCCAGAAAGCATCCAGCAGAGACCACAAGGGCCAGAGGGTCGAGTGGCACTTCTGGCTCAATGCAAAGCTACCCCTCGGCTGAGCCACTGTGCCAGCTTCCAGTCAGCCCCCAAGAGCCCAGTTTACCCAGCTGCAACCAGTGGCAGGAGCCCTGCCCAGTCCTTGTCACTGCTTCTTATCTGGTCACATCCTCAGTGAGGGGCCCATGGGCCAAGGGCCCCCATGTATCTTCTGAGAGATATGGGAGGCTTCCCCCTCCTCCCTCTCTCCTTCTGCTGCTTTGAAATTCAGAATTCACCTGCAAAACCCTTTTTTAATCCTTCTTAAAAACTCACTTCTTCCCCCAGAACTTCCTGGAATCTTCCACCACCACCAAACATCATTTTTTAATTAAAGTGCTTTGTTTTGTTTTGCTTTAGTATGTATTTTACTGCTGTTTGTACTGTAAATCACTTCAAGATACTCCAGCCTAGGAAATGATACATAAATACAGTAAATAAATACATTTGCAGAGCGTGTCAAGTGAGCTTTCCAACAAATGCATTCCTGTGTTCTTTCTGGCTTACTGGGAAGCCTCAGACTGGGCCAGATCCTGAGACATTCCTCTCTTCCATGAATATTTGTTATCAATGCTCACCAACAAGAAGAAATTCATTCAGGCTCCAGCTAATGACGCAGCTCCTGGTAATTCCCCACCCTGTGCAAGAGCAAGTCAGCAGTTCAGATCCTTCTAAGGAGTTTATTAATCTCTGGAAGCACGTAAAGATGGTTAAACCTGCTCCCAGCAGGCAGTTATTCTTGGCCAGAGCTCCAAATAAACTAAGGTTTAGATTCAATTGGGCTAATCTTTTCAAGGCCTGATTAATGTGGCAAGTCCCACCCCAAAAGTAGCTTAATAAAAGCCAAGCTCTTGCTTGAGAGTTGCCACGGAATGACCTCAGGTGACCTTCCCATTTTCTGCTCTCAGGTTGAACCTTATTAAAGCTTCTTGAGAAGAGTTGACAGCTCCAGAGTCCGTCTTGGACCTGGCGGGACTGATCTCTGGGGATGCGTCCTTGGGTAGAAATATTGGCTTTTCTGTTGAAATGGCCTCACATTCTGAACAGCAGCCAGAGTCTCAAAGAGTCCAACTTCCTTGCTGAGTCTTAATAAAAAAGGCGAAGTGATACGCAAAGAATTATTCAAAGCAAGAGCAGCAGGAGAAAGAAGTCTAAATGTAAGAAAGTCTAAATATTTGAGGGCTTTCATCCAAGACATGATCCAGGTGACCCGCATGCAATGATTATTTATATCCTGCCTTTATTTATTATTGATTGATCGATCAACTTTCTTCACAGACGGGCTCGAGGCGGTAAGTTATTTCTACAAATAAGTCACGATGGTGAATATATCAAATATTATTTCCTCCTCCTATTTTCCCCATAACAACAACCCTGTGAGGTGGATTGATCTGATACAGGGGGGAAAGAGTGGGGAGAGAGGGAGAGGAAGAGGGAGACTGGTCCGAAATCATCCAGTTGCCTGTCATGTCCAATATGGGACTTGAACTCATGGCCTCCCACTTTCAAGCCAGCTGCCTTAATCACTAGAGTAGACCAAACCAGCCTTCCATGTTTCTGTTCTTCCTCTCAATGTCAGAATCTCTTGGGATGCCTTTGGGAAGGTGGCCTCCTTGCTATATTAAGAACAGAGCCATTCGGGGTCAGCAATTTTGGCTTTCCAAGTGTTCCAGGGATTTAGTAAAATATTGATCAACTTGGAGTGGCCGGAGTGGGATCTATGCAAATCAGAGAATTTCAGTTGCTTTAGTTTTACCCTATTCATTAAGCAGGATCTGCCTGGAATCCACAATCTAGTAGACCAAAAAGGAATAATTGACTTCGCTGCACTCTCTGGCATATTAATCTGTAGCCCTTCAAACCTTCTTCAGGCGATGCTGACAAGCCTTTGCAGCTTCTCAGCACATCACCTGAAGAAGCTGTTTTGCTCGCATATTTTGCTGTAGGTAAAATAAATCCGGGCTAGGAGGCACACAAAGTACCTGAGACTTGAACGGCTGTGCTGAGATCTCTGCATTCGCCGAAAGCTTTACAAACATTGCACTTGAGCCTCACCCTATCAATTGGTGTTGAATTTAATATAAAGTGTAATGTTGTGTTACTAGAGGGTGCCACAGGGGGAAAACTCTGAAGATCTCTATTAAAATCCTTATAGCTCTTTTGTCTGACATTTCTAACTCCGGTTTTGCCTCAGGCCAAGCCTGGGGACAATTTTTATTCTGTTAGGGGGGCCTCTCTCTACTCTCCTCCTGCCCAATTCATTCCCAAAGGTGGCTTAGGGACAATCAGAAAAATAAATTAACAGGGTCTGAAATTTGCACCACTCCTGAATGCTGCTGCAACCTTTCTTACTGACCAGGATTAACATGGTGCCTGAAATGATCAATTTATTGGGTTCACTCAAGATTGGGGGGTGTCTTTGAGTCAGTGTCAACTCCTGGAGATTGTCTGGAGTGCTCCCTGCAGAGATTTTTTGGGGGAAGAATTTTGCATTCTCCTTCCTAGGGTGACTGGCTCACCTTCCCCCAGCCGGCTCTCAGTTTAGAGTTTCCTGATGATTGCCCCCCCACTCCAGTCCCCCAGCTGACTTCCATGACTGCTAACTCAGGCAGGACTACAGCTCCCTGTCTCCCAGTTTCTAGCCTGGGGCCTTGGCTATTATATATCAACCCTGCTTCTGCCAATACACTTAACATGAATTAGCTGAACAAACTGGTTTTGTACAACATGCCATGCAAAAACAAGAGATAAAACCTGTGATGACCCAAAGGGGCGTGGCACAAAGACAACACAGTCATATAAGCAAGAAGTGTCCCTTTAGTACCTCCAACTTTGCCCCCAATGTCCAGTTACCTTCGTATGAAGAAAAAAAACTCTCCCAAGAACAGTCTTCAAGTGGAGGAAATTCAGTCCGAAAACAAAGTACATATAAACTGTAAATAAAAATCCACACAAACCACGCTGCAGTAATTAACTTGACAGGGCAGGAGAAGGAATTGCAGACTTGAAAGACCAGCAAAACACACACAGTTGGGAAGATGCCAGAAACACAGATAAGCCTCGACAATACCAGATAATTCACGATTTGCTCTCAACAGTTTGCTCTGTGCAACTTCCCTTTTTAAACCCTGTGTTCCCAGCTGAAGCTAATGAAGGGATTCAGGGCCCTTTCCTCTCCCATAAGCCACAGAACTCACATTGCTCCCTTCTCCATTTCTCCCTGTGTGCCCTAGGATGAAGAGGGGGTGGGCCTGGATCTTCCTCTGAATTCTCTCTGCCTTGCTCTACCTCTTCCCTGCTATGCCCAGCCAGACTTTGCCCTTCCCCAGTTTCTTCCAAACAAAGCCACACTCCCACTCCCTGTCAGCTGCTTGGCCTCCCCCTCCGAATCAGATTCCAACAGAGGAATGACAAAACCTGACCACAATGAAAACTAGCTATTTCCCAAGGATCACAGACAGGCAGCTTCTGTATTTCAAACTCCCCAGTGACAACAGTTGTGTCAAAACTGACTCTGTGGTTTCTTCCCCAAATCCCAAAAACTTTAACCTTAGACTGTCTACTATTGACCTCACCCCTTTCCTTAGAGCTCTGTAGGGGGCGTGCATAAGCGCACCAATGTGCCTACCGTCTCTGTCCTATTGTTTCTTTTTATTTTTCTTATATGTACCCATTTCATGTATTCATAACTATGTTTATACTTATACCTGTTATCTTATAATTGCTTGACAAAATAAATAAACAAACAAATAAATAAATCTTATCCCCCTCCTGGCAGCTCTCCTGGCTCCCCCCATAAGGAAAAACACCCGTTTCTGACCTCAGTGTACAGGGGCAGCCAAAAAACCCTAAACTGCATTAAGAGAGGGATAGGCTCAGTAACTGTATCCAGTTTTGGTCACCACGATATAAAAAAGATATTGAACTCTGGAAAGAGTGCAGAAAAGAGTAACAAAGATGATTGAGGGCTGAAGGCTAAAACATACGAAGAACAGTTGCAGAAATTGGGATGTCTAGTCTAATGAAAAGAAGGACTAGGGGTGACATGATAGCAGTCTTCCAATGTTTGAGGGGCTCCCCCAAAGAAGAGGGGGTCAAGAGTCTCCAAAGCACCTAAAGGCAGGACAAGAAACCATGGACGGAAACTAACCAAGGAGAGAAACAGCCTAGAACTAAGGAGACATTTCCTGGCAGTTAGAACAATTAATCAGTGGAATGACTTGATTCCAGAACAGCAATAGCATTTAGACTTATATACCACTTCATAGTGCTTTCACCGCCCTCTCTCAACAGTTTATAGAGTCAGCCTCCAGCCTCCAGCCCCCAACAATCTGGGTCCTCATTTCACTGACCTTGGAAGGATGGAAGGCTGAGACAACCTTGAGCCTGGTGAGCCTGCCAAACTGCTGGCAGCCGGTGATTAGCAGAAGTAGCCTGCAATACAGCATTCTAACCCCTGCGCCACTGACCAACACCGCAGTTAGAAGTTGTGTGTGGAGATTTTAAAGAAGAAATTGCACAGCCATTTGTCTGAAATAGTATAGGGTCTTCTGCTTCAGCAGGGGGTTAGGCTAGAGTACCTGCAAGATACCTTCTTCCTCTCCTTCCCTTCCCTCTATGGGAATGTGCAGGCAGAGTTGCCTCCCCTACTCTGTTAAGGCGGACAGACACATTTTAATCCTCCTTCTCTTTATGGGTGGAACACATTATTCCATTCCTTAGCAATTGACGGCGGCATCTTTGCGCAGCCTAGCATCAGCCCAATGGTGGGAGGAGAACAGGAGCACTGAGAAGGCTATTAAGATGCCTCCCTTGGTGGGATGTGTCTGAAGCAGGCAAACAGGCAAACTGACTGGTTGGCAGCTCCTACAAGGAGCAGCCATTGCACACAGACGTGTTTGCCTGGGGCCCATACCCCTCAGTTCCCCTCATCTCTTTGGGAAGATTCGGTTTTTCACCTAAGAGAAGGAAAAGACCAAAAAAAAAAAGTCATCAAGCTTTGATTTTTCACTATCCCCTCACCCCCATTTTCTTTTCACCTGTTCATGTTTTGGACTGGATTTCAGTCTGGATCCTTTCCAAGAAATCATCATTTAATCTGAGTCATTTCTTTTCTACTTCTACCATGTGCACATGCCACATCCATGTACCAAGCACCTGTCAATATTCGCTACAAATTGAGACCTTCAAGAGCAGGGTCCCCAGAGAGGTCCTAGGCTTGCGATTATATGCCAGAGATAGTGTCAAATCAGAAGTCAAAACAGTACAAGTGATTACCGGTTTATTGCATGCTTGGGGATAAGTAACAGTCAACAGAAATGAAGGGGGCTGGACTTAGATCTCTTATGGGTGCAAAGGGACTGGAGACTGATAACATGTTTGACCTCTCCCTCAGGCTCAGCCTGGTCATCTTCTACTGACTTCCTGAGGACACTTAACCAGTGAAATAGAATTTGCCTCCAGAAGCTGTTGGGTTTTTAAGGAGAGACTGGACAGCCACTTATTTGAAATGGTATAAAAGGTCTCCTGCTTGAGAAGAGGGTTGGTCTAGAAGACCTCCAAGGTCCCTTTCAGCTCTATTCTGACACAAAGTTGGCCCTGGACCAATTTGGAAAAGTCATTTCTTGCCCTCCGGTGCCAAAAGGTCACCTGCTCCAACTGGGGCCAGGGGAGATCCATGCTAGTCTGTTGCAGTCCACTAATAGGAAATAGCCTATTAATGTGGACAGGTCTCCAGTCCAAAAAATATGAAAAATGGTCCTGTGAGCTGCTTTGGATGCTTTCTGTACCTAGCTTGATACGTCCTGCTTTATTTCACAGACATGCATCAAGGGAAGGCTGGCTGGTGGTGAGAACAGATCTAAATTCTGGGAAAGGAAATAAGGATGACCTCTGATTAATTAAAAATCAAGATTTGGTATGGAAGCACTCTATACCACTTCAGCTGCCCCCCCCCCCAGCTTGTTTATGGCAGAAGAACAAGGTCAGTAATTGGAGGAACCTGAGGGAGATGTCTTCTCCTTTCTCTTGCTTGTCCAGATTGTGTGGGGAGGGGGAGGAGAGCTGGCATAGCAGGGGTGATTGCAGGCCATTAAGGTCATTGGAACTGGGGAGAGGAGGGAGGGGAGGAACAGAGATCAAAGCATCAATCAGCCAGCCTTGCTTAAATGAAAAAAGGTCAAAAAAAGAGAATGCACTCTTTTCTATTTGAGACCTTTCAATTGGATTAAGGTGTTGAAGAACCTGAAGATTTTTTTCTTTTCCTTTTTTTCTTTTTTCTTTTCTTAAGCCTTTTTCTTCATCTAACTATTGATTGGATTAAGGTATACAAGAACCTGAAGAAATTTTGTCCTCCCTTTTTTTTCCTTTTTTAAAAATCATTATTATTGGGCTTCTTTTTTCTACTATTTTTATTTTGAACTATAATTGGTTACTTCACAATTGGATTAAGGTTTAGAAGAACCTGAAGATTTTGAATTGCTTAAAATGAGTAGGAAATTTACAGCTCCTAGTTCTTCAACTTCTACTTCTTCCTCTCTACCATCCGGCGGACAACGTTCAATACAGAGCAAGAAAAAGAACAAGAAAAAGTGACTCTGCAGATGATTATGCAAGGAATTCAAAATATTCAAGCAAGATCAGAGAATATTGAAAAGAGAATAGAAAACATTGAACAAAGAACAGAGAACATTGAACAAAGAATAGAGAACATTGAACAACGAACAGAGAACACTTAACAAAGAACACGGAAAACCGATGAAAAAGTGGAGAACATCCAACAAATGATGTTGAAGTATGATGAGAGATTCCAAAAAATTGAAGAAGATAAACAAAGAGACAAGAAGTTTGGAGATATTGATAATAGATTAATGGTGGTTGAACAAGATAAAAGTGGTATGTTGAGATGGGGGATGGATAGATCAGAATTCTATCTTAGATTCCAAAACATAGAGGAAGAAAAAGGACAAAACTTAGCTGAGATAATGATAGAAATACTGGCTGAAGCTTTGGAAATAACCCAAGAGAAGATGATGGATGGAATAGATGAGGTCTATCGAGTTTTCACAAGATATGCGATGAGAAATAGCTTACCAAGAGAAGTTCACATTAGATTTACAAAGAAAGCCATTAAAACATAAATATTGCAAGTGGCAAAAGAGAAAACTTTGAAATATAAATATAAGGAGATTGTGGTCTTGAAACAAGTACCCAGAAGAGTGAGAGAGATGAGAATACTGATTCCTGACTAAAATGCTACTTAAAAAAGAGGTGAATTATAGATGGCTGATTCCAGAAGGTTTAATGTTCACATGGCAAGAACAGAGACATCGAATTGACTCAATTGAGAAAGCGGAATTATTTTATACAGAATTTTTGGAGGGAAAGAGAAAGAGGCAGAAAAAGAGATCTCACTAATTGAATTCCAAGAGGACTGCCAAATGGCGACTGAAAAAGAAGAAGGTGCAATAGGTGGAAAGGTGGAAGCCAAAGAACAACATGAACTAAGATATACGAGAGCTGCTAAACCTAACTATAAAATATAACCATGGAAGAGAAAAAATTGATTACAATTAATATAAATGGACTTAACTCAGCCATTAAAAGGAAAACCTTTCACAAATTAGAGAAATTAAAATTTGATATAATTTGTCTACAAGAAGTACATATTAAAAAACAATATGAACAATTGTTGGTACAGCCAAAATTAGGGAAAATATTTACTTCCTTGACACAATGTAAGAAAAGAGGAGTGGTTTTATATATCAAAGAGACCACCCAAGCAAAATTGATTTATACCGATGATGATGGAAGAATACTAATGGTGGAAATAATGGACAATAATATGAAAACACTCCTGATTGCAATCTATGCCCCGAATGACAATCAAGAAGAATTTTATAAAAAATTACATAAGAAAATAACCGAACTGGACTATGCTAATATAGTTATGATGGGAGATTTTAATGGAATCGTAGACAATAAATTGAACTATACAGCACAGAAAACAATAAAGCAAAACAGAAAGACTCTCCCTAAATCTTTTTTTAAAATGGTAAATGAAATAAAAAGCCAGTTCTTTCTTTATCCACTGTGTGAAGTCTTTTTCCTTTAAAATAGTATTATTTAATGTCCATCCATATCTTCTTTTTTGTCCTTTCCATTTAATTGTCATTGGATTGTGATCTGCCCAAGTACTTGTTTCAATATTTATTTCTTGAATATTAGTTATTAATTCTGTTGACAGCCGTATCATATCTATTCTGGACCATGATAAGTGTCTATTTGAATAGAAGGTGTATTGTTTAGTTTTAGCATTTCTTTCTCTCCATGTATCCTTTACTTGACAGCAAGATGCAGTACACTAAAAGAGAATAATTATATCAAACTTAAGCAGCAGATAGCGCTAGATTTGGCGAAATGGGAAAATTTACAACTGTCATTAATAGGGAGAATATCAACAATCAAGATGAATATATTACCCAGAATTTTATATTTGTTGGAATATTGGAATGTGCTGAAATGAGTAGATTGACATTTGAAATTAGAGAACAAGAGGATAAACAATTTTATAAAATTTGGGATCTATTCTATCAATGGTTAGACAATAAAATACAGTAATGAAATATGTAGACTTTTAGAAAATAATATATAAAGATGTACTTCTTTCTTATTATATCTACAAAATGATTTTAGGATAGATTTGGGATGATAATATGAACTGTTATAAAATAAACTAGATAAATTATGATTATCTTGTAAAACATGAATGAATTAAAGTATAGTCAAATGATTGATTAATAATGATACCAAGGTATTTAATTTTTGATTGAAAATATGAGATTATATGCAATGCAATTGTAATTGAAGACTACAAAATGGAAGCACAAAACAATTTGTAAACCAACCAGCACACTGTATGTACACATATGGAAGATGGCTTGATGTTTTTATGTTTTGTTTGTTTATGTTTGTTTTTAAAAACTTGACTTCTGGTTTGCAAGGCTTCGGCGGCAGCAGGAATCCGCGATCATGCAGGGTTCCTGCTGCACTCGCCACTGGAGTGCTGCTGATCCAGCTGGATTTGGGGGCTAATATTAACTCCGTAAAGGTGACTGAAGACAGGGGATATCCAGCAGGGGTCCAGGGGAATCGCAACCCCCCTCCTCAGCTGGCTTAACTCCCTTTTCCAAAAGCAGTGGAGCGGCAGTCAGCAATGGCTGCCACAAAGAAGCTTTCATCCGGACAAGAATGTGCAGGAGGAAGCTGAGAAAGTGGAAGTTTTTGGCTGAACCGGGATAACAAGTAACATCTAAATACCCTGGAAACTTAACTTCATTAAAGATACATTGTTCCCAAAGAAGATAGTAAAAAGCGGCGTGTTAAGTCTGAAGCATGGGTGCGAATAACGGAGACGAGCCGGTAGAAACAGTGAACTTCAAACTCTTTATTTACATGGTGTGACAGCTCAACTGGAGGGCTGCTATAGCCTTCCTTATATAGGCAACTTATTAACTATTCAACCAATAGCAATCCGGGAGTGCTAGCTCCGTTAACCAATAGGAATGGTCTGTTAATGGCCAATCAGATTCTCCTGAACGGACCAATCCGATCTTGCCATTAACAGCCAATCAGAAGTGCAGGGTCAGAACCTTGCACTTGACTTCAAGCTCAAGATAACTTTATTTTAACATTTATTCATTCACAACACCCCTTTCCCCCAGCTTCTGCTTACGGGGCACGGTCACATAGTCCTTGAGGTAGGACGGTTGTTTTATTAGTCTTTTTGTCAGGCTGTGCTCCCTTTAGATCCCAAGAAAGAAATACTCAGACTCCATGGTGTAGAGCAAAGTTATCCTTTTACTGGAAAATAAAGTGGAAGCTACAAATCAATTCTGAAACTGAGAAATTGGCGGATAGAATACACATACAAAGAATTAGGTTTGTTCCCACCCCCCAAAGTTCAAATTATTCTTCCAATTAAAACTTCTGAATAAGCTCATGTGGTCATCTCCAGATGGTGATGAGGCGTCTTGTCAAATGACCTTGACATATTTTGATAAAAGTTCACAGTTGCGCAAAAGAGGACAGAAGACAGCCAAATGGAAAGTTAAAGAAAAGAATCCCCCCTCCCCTTGCTAGCCCAGCAAGGAATGCAAACACCTCCAGTCTTCTTCCCTAGCAAAATCCCCCCTGCCACCATTGTCATGACAGCCCAGAGAAATAATGAAATAATAGCAGAAAAGCAACAGCGGAAGGTATCTTGAGGGCTGACATTCGGACCCCCTAGAAAAAGGACATAAGTCCCCCCAAAAAAACAACATAATTACATGTTAACATTGTTATACATTTTCATGGTTTATCAGGATATTTGGCATAAAACTTCTTTAATAGTTCAGGAGCTCTAAAGTCCTTTTCATTTACCCACTCAGAATGGGACGGAGGAAAATGTTTCCAAGCTGCCAGGTATTGGGTACGACCCCTCCATTTTCTAGAGTCTAGAATTTCTTTAATTTCAAAATGCTGTTCACCCTCAATTAACAATGGTACGGGGGGATCAGACTGGGTCGGTCTAAAGGTACAGGTATGTTCTGGTTTCAACAAACTAATGTGGAAAACTGGATGAATACAACGAAGAGGCTTTGGTAAAGTCAGTTGAACAGTCACAGGATTTATAATCCTCTCAATGGGGAAAGGTTCTACATACTTAGGACCCAACTTCTTCAATTTTTGGGTAGTCTGCAAATACTTGGTCGAGAGAAATACTTTATCGCCCACTTGATATGACATCTGCGGGGCTCGCTTTCTGTCAGCAAATTTCTTATGAGATTGGTGCACCTCGTTCAAAGCTTTGCGGACGACCGGCCAATTAAGTTGAAGCTGAGATATCCAATCACTCAGTGACTGGACAGTTGGGTTTTCACCAGGCAGTTCAGGTATGGGTACAAAATCTTGCCCCATTGTTATTTTGAAAGGAGTAAACCCCGTACTACTGTGAACAGAGTTATTATATGCCACCTCCGCAAAAGGTAGTAGATCCACCCAGTTGTCTTGCTGATAATTTATGTAACATCGGAGGTATTGTTCTAGCACCCCGTTAGTCCTTTCGCAGGCTCCATTAGTTTGAGAATGGTGGGCGGAGCTTAAGCTTTGGGTGGAGCCTATTAACTTCAAAAATTCCCTCCAGAAATTCGAGGTAAATTGGACTCCCCGATCAGAAACTACACGTTCAGGTACACCATGCAATCTGTAGACATGAAGAATGAACAGTCTGGCCAACGACCTCGCCAAAGGGATCTTTGAGCAAGGGATGAAATGGGCTTGTTTGGAGAACAAGTCAGTCACCACCCAAATGACTGTGTGTCCACTGCTCTCGGGTAGATCTACTATAAAGTCCATGGAAATTTCCTTCCAAGGAGCAGTTGGGCTGGCCACATTTTGCAGCAGTCCTGGTGGCTTACCAGGAGTTCTTTTTGCTGAGGCGCAAATCGGACAACTCGCCACATAAGTCTCAATTCCTTTTTCAAAACTGCCATTTCACCAAATGTAAGGTTTTCACAAACCCAAAATGACCAGCCACTTTGGAATCATGAGTTTGTTGCAATACGTGGCTTCTCAGGTTTTGAGGTACATACAATTTCGCCCCCATCCAGGCTAGGCCATCTTGAACAGTGCAGTTGTTTGCATTTGCCAGAAACCACTCATCCATTTTCAAAGCCTCCTTAAACTGTTCCATCAGATCAATGGATAGATTCTTCTCTTGGTTTCTTTTTTTGCACACGGGTAACTACAGGGGCAGCCAGTTGTGTAGTGGACACGATTGGCCTTATCACTTCTTTACGGATACTGTTGTATTGAGGCATTCTAGACAAAGCATCTGCCATAAAAATTTTTCCCCCTGGTATATATTTCAAGGAGAAATTGAACTGCTTGAAAAACTGAGCCCACATAACTTGTTTAGGGGATAACTTCCGAGGGGTTTTTAAAGCTTCTAGATTCTTATGGTCAGTCCACACTTCAAATGGGTATTTCACTCCTTCCAAAAAATGCCTCCAAGCTAGTAAAGCCCAACGGACTGCAAACGCTTCCTTCTCCCAAATGGCCCATCTCCTTTCAGTCTCAGTGAATTTACGAGAAGTGTAAGCGCATGGGCTGACACTTTTTGATTTTCGCTGTGTGCTTGGCATTTGGCTGCACTCTTGTTGAGGTAGATCGTTGTTTGGCGAAAGGGGTGCCTCTGGTTCAGAGTTCGCGTTTTTGTTGTCACCAATATCTTCGGTAACTCCCTGAGGTGAACTGACTCCCATCCCTGGTTTCTGTTCCGCTATCGTTCCCTTCGAAAAGATTTTCCTCTAGTTGAAATTCGTCTTCCTCTATATCTCCCCCCCCCTCAGTTTGGTTATAAGGGAGTTCAGAATGGCGTGACTGCAGCCGTGATCGTAGTTGATCAATATGGCGCTTCCAAAGTCTATCGTCAGGGCACTGTACAAGGTATTATCTTGGACTGGTTACGCGGATTACCGTCGCCTCTACCCACAGCGGATCGCCCAATAAGTTTTTAGCAAATACTAAATCGCCTACCTGGAAGGTACGGCATTGGCTGCTGGATCCGAGTGGTTTTTCTGGTTCGTAGGCTGGGTGTAACCAGTCGAGATGGGAGAGGAGCTTTCGTCCCATAAGCAGCTCGGCGGGAGTCTTGTTGGTGATGCTGTGAGGTGTGATGTGCTGCAGGAAAAGGATTCGGTTGATTTTCTTGTCGATGTTGTCGTAGTCTATTTATTGTAGGGTTTTCTTGACAAATTGTACCATGCGCTCAGCCCTACCGTTGGCCGCAGTGTGCGCAGGCAAAGTGAGAGCATGTTGGATACCGCGGTCAGCCAGGTACTGCTCAAAAATTAGCGCAGTAAATTGGGTCCCGTTGTCGGATACCAGAACGTCTGGTAATCCGTGGGTTGCAAACAGTCTTTCTAGTCTTTTGATGACCGCTTCGGTGGTTGTGTTCCTCATTCGGTGAATCTCGAGCCAATTCGAGCAGGCATCAATGGTTAACAAGAATGTGTGGCCTTTGGTCGGTCCTGCAAAATCAAGATGGATACGGGACCAGGGTCCCTGCGGTGTCTCCCATTCGGTTGGGGTTGCCTTTGGTGGAGCGTTGCTTACTTCTTGGCATTTCTGGCAAGTTTTGACCCATGATTCGATTTGTCTGTCGATGCCTGGCCACCACGCATAGCTACGTGCGAGGCCTTTCATGCGCACGATGCCAGGGTAGCCATCGTGCAAGGTTCTTAGTAGTGCCTGTTGGAGTCGTTCTAGGATAACGACTCTATCGCCCCAGATGATACAGCCCTTTTGCAAGAACAACTCTGTTTGACGACTTTTGAATGGAACGAAGTCATCTGGTACTTGGTCCAATGGCCATCCACGTTCCACCCACGTGAGGACTCGTGCTAAGATGGGGTCGCGTTTTGTTTCTCTCGCGATATCACGGGCAGTTAATGGCGGCATATGAAGTGTCTCAATCTTCAACGTTGTCATTGTTGGTGCGGGATCATTGATGGTTTCTGGGAATGGTGCACGGCTCAACGCATCGACGTGGGGAATGGCTTTACCGGGGCGGTATTGTAGCTGATAATTGTAGGCAGCCAAGAATTCTGACCAGTGGGTCATCCTGGGAGAAAGTATGGAGGGAGTTGGCTTATCCACAGCGATTATCCCCAGCAATGGTTTGTGGTCAGTCACTGTAGTAAAAGCCCGGCTGTACACGTACTCATGGAATCTTTTAACAGCCGATACAATTGCCAGGGCTTCTTTATCGATCTGGCTATAATTCCGCTCGGTTTTTGAGAGTGTTTTTGAAAAATAAGCAACAGGGGCTTCGTTACCGTTAGGCAATACATGGCTCAAAATGGCGCCCACTCCGAAAGGCGATGCATCACATGTGATATTTAATGGTAAGGTTTCATTCTACTGCATTAGTACAGCGTCAGAAGTCAGTAGTTCTTTTACATTACGGAACGCCTGCTCTTCTCTATGACCCCATACCCAATTGGCTTTTTTATCTAGTAAGTGATGTAACGGTTCAACAACAGTCGCCTTGTGCGGCAAGAATACGTTATAGAAATTGATGAGGCCTAAAAACGCCTGGAGGTCGGCCTTGTTCTGGGGTCTGGGAGCGTTTTTTATTGCTCTCAATTTGCTATCAGTAGGGTGAATACCCTGACTGTCAATTAAGTACCCTAAGAATTCAACACGATCTGTACACAGCTTGCACTTATTTTTCTTCACCTTAAGGCCTGCTTCCTGGAATTTTTGTAAAACCAGTCTTAAACAATCCTGTAAGATTTTTGGAGTGGGGGCAGCAATGAGCACGTTGTCAAAGTAGGGGACAACGCCTTTGATCCCCTGCAAAAGTCTCTCCATTAGGTTCTGAAAGATCCCCAGGGCTACACTGACTCCAAATTGAAGCCGCGTACACTTAAAGGCACCTCGGTGCGTTACGATAGTCTGTGCCTGTGCCGTTTTTTCATCAACCGGCAGCTGCTGATAAGCCTGAGCTAAGTCTAGTTTAGCAAAGACTTTTCCGCCCCCCAGGGAATGGAGGAGGTGTTGCACCACCGGCACCGGATATGGATTTTGTTGCAGGGCGTGGTTTAGGGTGGCTTGGTAGTCCCCACAAATTCTAATGGAGCTGTCCGGCTTAATTGGTGTCACAATTGGGGTTCCCATGGGGAGTGATCGGTTGGCTTTAACACTCACTGGGCTATCAACTTATCAAGCTATTCGTCGATTTTCGGCTTTAGGGCAAATGAAACTCAACGAGGCTTAAGGTGGATGGGAGCTATTTTTGGATTAAGGCTAAAGGATATCGGGGTCCCCTTGTACTTGCCTAGCTTTTCCATGAAGACATCCCTGAATTCATGGGCGAGGTCCTCCTCCCAGTCACTGCCGCTGATTCAGTAAATGCCTGCCACTTCAATGCCGAGTGGTGCGAATCATTGTAGGCCTAACAGGCTAGGCCGGTCCTTGTCAATCACCATCAAGGGTAAGTATGCTGTGCGGTTCTTGAACGAAACCCGGACTTGACTGGATCCTACGACTGGAATCCGGTTCCCCTAGTAGTCTTTTAGCATGAGCCTTTGGAATTGAAGGTCTTGGCGCCGGATGAGTTGCTTAAGGGTCTTCCAGGAGACCATCGAAAGAGACAATCCCGAGTCAACTTCCATTTGGCAAGGCTGATTTTTGATGTCCACTTTAACTCGAATTTTCTTGGCATCTAATGAAGAGGTGTGGCCGATAGTGATTGTTTGGTGAGCCTCTTCTCGCCTCATTAGGCGATTCACGGATCTGTTTCTGTAGGAGTGGTTTGCTGGTTCTCGCCTTACAGGACAGTTTCTGGTCGATTGGTGAAAATTGGCCCCCTTCGAGGTCTGGCTGGGTTTGAGGAGACTTCTGCAGACCCGTCTGATATGGCCCTGGTTTCCACACTCGTGGCAGAGCGCATCATGGAATTTGCAATCAGAACGATAATGGTTGGCCCCGCAGCCAGCGCATGGTTGCTGGGACTTCGGGTAATGGTCCCGATCGGACCGCAGTCGATGGACCTCTTCTTCGTTGCTGTCTGACGACGAAGAGAGGTCCTCATGGTAGGCCGTCGAGAGCTGTCCTTCCAACTTAGGTGAAAGTTCACTGGCTGGTTGGTGTGTCGGAGTGCGATTTCGGTGAAGTTGAGCAGCCAACTTCTTGGTCGCTTCCGCTGCTGTAGCCTCAGCGATGGCATTGGCAAGGCTAATGTCGCCCTTAGCCATTATTTTGCTCTGCACATTTAGAGCATCCAATCGTAGAACTACTCGGTCTCTCAAAGCCTCTTCTAGGTCAGCGAAATCACAGAGGCCTCCCAAGTTTCGGAGGTCCGCAACGAAATCGGCAACGCTTTCTCCTTTATGCTGGTTCCTTTGGTAGAACTCATGCCATCTTACGAGCGTTGGAACGGTCGGTGCATAGTGAGCCCTTAGTAGCGGTTCGAGGACTTCCCAGTCCATGGCCTTCACTTCGGCCGGTTTGGCTAGCACCTTGGCCATCTTGAATACGGTCGGCCTGCAGTGCGTCAAGAATACTGCCCGTTTCTTCCCAGTTGTGGCATCCTTCAGATTATTTGTTTCCAAAAACATTTGGAAATGGTCCATGTAGGACTCCCAGTCCTCTTGCGCTGGGTCAAATGGAGCGGGTGATACTACACCGCTGGACATGGTTCCGCTGTTGTGCGATTCAGCCACGTGCTTGGTTGTCTTCGCCGTTGTTCTAGTTGGCTCTGACATCATCCAATCCCACCTTCGTTGCCAGTGTTAAGTCTGGAACATGGGTGCGAATAACAGAGACGAGCCGGTAGAAACAGTGAACTTCAAACTCTTTATTTACATGGTGTGACAGCTCAACTGGAGGGCTACTATAGCCTTCCTTATATAGGCAACTTATTAACTATTCAACCAATAGCAATCCGGGAGCTCTAGCTCCGTTAACCAATGGGAATGGCCTGTTAATGGCCAATCAGATTCTCCTGAACAGACCAATCCGATCTTGCCATTAACAGCCAATCAGAAGTGCAGGGCCAGAACCCTGCACTTGACTTCAAGCTCAAGATAACTTTATTTTAACATTTATTCATTCAAAACACGGCGGATGAAAGTTAAAAGGGAAAGTTTCTTTTTTCTCACTCTCCTTCCCTACAGAGATAGCAGATGGAAATAAAAAAAAACCGTTTTGGCACCAGCAGGTAATTAAATTTGAAAATTAAAGCCAATGGGACATTAAAGATGTCTGAACATTGGAATTAAAAAAAAATTATTTTTTTGCTATAAGTGGGAAGGGAGAGGTAAAGAATTAATATTAAAACTTCACTGGAGGAGGCTGCTTGGAGCTTATAAGATCAGAGTTAAACTGTAACAAGACTACTAAGATACATTTTGGAACTTTGTAATTGAACTGTACCCCAAGAAGAGAAAGTATAAAAAAAAGAAAATGCTAAATGAAACAGCTTGTGTCTATTTGGATTGCTTGGTGACTTTGGGACCTTTGGAAATTATTATTTGAAAGACTAAAAACATTTGGGTTGTTTAAAATTTTTTCACAATGGCATTATCTGTTGAAGAACTGAAAATGGAATTTAAAAAGCTGAAAGAAGAGGAACAAGAAGGGAAGGGTTCTTCTGGATCTGTTTTTCATTTCTTAGAAATGGCGATTTCTACATATCAGGAAATACAAGAACAAGAAGGTTGGGATGAAGAAGAAGAAGCCATCTTTAATGAACAAACAACTTTAGCTGGGGAAGAAAAGGGAGAGAGGGCAAAGAGAATGGAGAATTTAAGACTTAAAAGAACAACCAAAAAAGGGAAAAATAAGGTGAAAAATCGATACAATGTCAGAAAGCAACAGAAAAGAGGAATACAGAAGAGAGTGGAGATTAAAAGGGTGGAGATCAAGAGATTGGGGGGTGGGGTGTTAAAAAGGCTAGACCGGAGAAGAAAGGAAGGGGGAAAGGGAAGAGAAGTTACAAAGGTTTGAAACAAGATGTAAAGAAACAGTTTTTTTTCAGAGATAAAGGTAAAAACTTAATTAAAAAAGAGATTCTGCAAAAGGACATAAGACTGTATTGTCTTTGTATTTGAAATACTGTATTTGTATTTGAAATAAAGTTAGAAAACTGGAACAATATATGATTTAATAAAATATTAAAGGGAATGTGTAAAATGCTTTAGATTTAATGATAGTTTAATTTGCTATGGATTATTTTCTTGATTATATTATAAACTTATTATTTTCTTATTTTAAAATGTAGTATGTAGCTTTAGAATGTACTAAGCAGAATCAGAATGAAAATTATATATTATTTTAAGTGTTAAATTTAGGGGAAAGATATAAAAGCGTCATACTTCAATCAGCGATTACAGGAGAAATATTGTGTTAAAGAGAAAAGATAATTAGATAATTGAAACAGAACGGACAAAAGATACAAGTATAATGATTTAAATTGAGATGAAATAAATAAAAGAGAATTAAGAGAGTGAAAAGAGGGGAGAAGCGATATAGAAAATATAGAATGGTAAATAAGATATGAAATGGTATACAAAGTAAGCATGAATTTGATTTATGTCTGTACAAAAAGATGTAACCCGGGACTAAGCCGCTTTCCAAAAAGAAATTTTATGTTTTCATGTTTTGTGTTTTGTTTGTTTATGTTTGTTTATTGAAAATTAATTAAAAAAAATATTTAAAAAAAACTAATTTTTTTTTTAAAAAAAGAAAAATGTACCAGTAATTTTCTGACTTCCATGTTCGGTTCTCCTCTGCTGATAACATGAAGAACAGCTTTTGTTTGGTAATCCAACCTGTGCATGTGCTGTACAAGCCAGATTTTCATTTTGGATTAAAGTATTACCGTAAGACTTCTTAAATATAATTTTGTGCCATGGCCATGTCTTTCCCTAGTTATATCTCAATCCTCCCCAGGTGTTATATCACTAAAAGAGTATCACATGACCTGGATGCAAATGTGCAAATGCACATCCAAGGCAGTCTTTCCAATTCCCACACAGGAGAAGGAAAGGAAAGTTCTCCATTTCTCCTCCCAGCAAGGGCCACCTGACCTGGCAGGAAAACAGCCATTTCTCCCCTCTCCAACTTGTGATGGGATAGCTTTGAGGTATGTCATGCCCGTTAGAATCTGACTCCAAGGGAGAGGAGGAACAGCTGTCAGGGAGTGGGAGTGTGGCTCCGGATGTTGTGGGGAACACTGGAAAGGGCACAGGCTGGTTGGGCATTCAGGGGAAGACCCAGGCCCATCATCCTAGGGCACACAGGGAGAAATGGATAAGGGAGAAACATGAATGGTATGGTCTATGGGGGAGGAAAGGGCCCTGATCCCCTTCATGGGCTGCAGCTGCAAGGACTGTTTAAAAGGACAAACTGCTCATGGGCCAGTGCTGGAAGCAAAGCATGAAAATATTTCTAGTTGTCATTTCTTATCTGAGTTCTGGCATCCTTCCCTGTGTGTGTATTTTGATATCTGTGGACATTTTCAAGCACTTATCCTGCCTTGTCTCATTCATTGCTTCAGTGTGGTTTGTGGGGTTTTTTTCCTATTTATAATTTATATGTATTTTGAGTTTGAATGGAAGTTCTTCCTTTTTGCAACTGTTTTGAGGGAGTTTTTTCTCTAGTCAATGATAATTGGGCCTTTGAAGCCAAGTTGAAGGAATTAAAGGGACTTCACCTGTTTTTGTGACTTTGTTGCTTTTGTATCCCGTCCTGGGTCATCACAAGGTGCTTGAAATGGAAGGTTCAGCTCCTTGTGGCATGGAGAGGCTCCACCCTTAAGACCTACCTCTTGCTATAGAAGGCTGCATCTGCGCATAGTTTCAGCCCTTTAGAAGAACTCAGCCCACCAATGGCCCAGCTGACTGCCCACAGGCGCAAAGGTGGGTATGGGAAAGAAGAGCAAAGATTAACAGAGTTGGAAGGGACCTTGTAGGTCATCTAGTTCAGCCCCCCACCAAGCGGGAGACTCTACACTATTTCTGACAAATGACAGTGCAATCTCTTCTTGAAAGCTTCCAATGATGAAGCTTCCATAACTTGCGAAGGCAACTTCTGTTCCACTGGTTGATTGTTCTCACTGTAAGAAAATTCCTCCTTATTTCCAGGTTGAATCTCTCCTTGTTCGGTTTCCATCCATTATTCCTTGTCTGGCTTTCAGGTGCCTTGGAAAATAGCTTGACCCCCTCCTTCTCTCTGTGGCAGCCCCTCAAATATTGGAAGACTGCTCTCCTGTCTTCCCTGGTCCTTCTCTTCCCTAGACTAGCCAGTTCCTGCAACCATTCTTAATACGTTTTAGCCTCGAGTCCCCTAATCATCTTTGTTGCTCTTCTCTGCACTTTTTCTAGAGCCTCAACATCTTTTTTATAGTGTGGTGACCAAAACTGGATGTAGGATTCTAGGTGTGGTCTTACTAAGGCTTGACTGAGCCTCTCCCTCTGTTAATGCAATTTGGGACTTTTTTTGGGGGGGGGCTGCCCCGTACACTGCTTGTTCATATTTAGCTGTTTAAAAGAGGATCCTAGTTGGTGCAATAGCTGAACCTGGGTCTAGGACTAATTCAACCTTGGTCCCAGAGTAGCCCAGGCATGGAGGGGGAGTCGAGGTGAAGAACAACAGGCCGGCTCCTCCCTTGATCCTGCTGTGAGGGGCTGTAGCTCAGCGGTTTTCAGAAAGACACCAATGGGGGCACAGAAGGCCTGGAAAAGGCCACCAAGGCATCACTCAGCCACAATCCGGCCTCTCCTACATCTCAGCTAGGATGTCCAGGATTGGCACTCTAGGACCAAAGAGGAGGGCATGTCCAAAGCAGAAAACTTACCCACCTCTTCTAGTGACCAAAGAAGCAGGTTGGGTCATATTCAGAGAAAGATCACCTTGGGAGAAAGGGAAACACCTGCTCTATGGGAACTGAACAGTTGGAGATTCCCCTGCCCTGCCCTATGGGCTGGGAAGAAGACCAAGGCGAGGGGAGCCTTGAGGACAGGGGCATCTTCTTGGTGGGATTAGGGGTTGCAAAGAAGACAAGCTGCAAGGCAGCTCCCACTGCCGGCTGCTGCCCTCACAAGCCCATCTGCTATGGAAAATGTGTTTCAGAGACAAAATAATAAAACCACAACGTTGCTTTCATTAGCAAAACAAACTGAAGCCCATCCTTTCTCCACCCCGGCCTAATCCTCTGAAATGCAAAGCACATTTCTGCATTTCGCCATTGACTGACGGGAAACGATGGGCTGCTGTGTCTTTGTAAGCCAGCTGGAAGAAATGTCCTTCTGGTGTCAGGTTGATGTTCTGCTGACAGGGCTCTTCTCTGTAGGGGACCTGATGCACATTCCCCAACATGACTGTGGCCACCAGGCAGAAGGGGGCCCCGCTTGCCCTGTCTGGTGAGGTGGGGAGAGGCTGATAAAGCTGATTTTGCTTTGGGAGAAGACACCAAAGCCTGACCAAAAACCTTAGAATAGAATAGAATGAATGATCTGGAAAGGACCTTGGAGGTCTTCTAGTCCAGCTCACTGCTCAAGCAGGAGAACCTATACTATTTCAGATAAGTGACTGCCCAGACTCTTCTTCAAAACATCCACGATTTCTGGAGGCACTGGGAACACCAGATTGACAAAGTTCTTGAAGACAAACAGGTCAAGATCTTGCAGGACTTTCAGAACCAAACAGACAGACCTACAACACTCCTGACATCACTATAATGGAAAAGAAAAAAGTCTGGTTCATTATATTGCAATACCAGGTGATGCACGAATTGAAGAGAAACAGCTAGAAAAAATAATGAAATATCATGATGTCCAAATTGAAGTTGAACAATTGTGGAAGAAGAAATCAATGGTTGTACCTCTGATGACCGGGATGGGATACAAAAGCAACACAGGCACAAAAACAGGTGAAGTCCCTTTAATACCTTCAACTTGGCTTCAAAGGTCCAAATATCATTGACTGCAGACAAAAACTCCCCCTCAAACAGTTGCTAAAAGGAGGAGAAGGAGACTAAAAATACCTATAAATTATAAATAGAAAAAACAACACAAGCCACACTGAAGAAATTAAGGGAACCTGGCAAGATAAGGGCTTGAAGACGTCCAGATATTGGAATATACACTGGGAAGGATGCCAAACTCATAAGCATGGACAAACTAGAGATATTTTCACACTTTGTTTCCAGCACCGGTCCATGCGCAGTCCGTCCTTTTAACTAGTTTTCACAGCTGCAGCCTATGAAGAGAATCAAGGCCCTTTCCTCCCTAGTAAACCACACCATTCACATTTCTCCCTTATCCTTTCTTCCCTGCATGGAGAGGGGATGGGCCTGGGTCTTTGTCTGACTGTCCAGCCAGCCTCTGCCCTTCCCCAGCCTCCTCTACAACCTCTGGAGCCACACTTCCACTCCCTGTCAGCTGTTCCTCCTCTCCCTTAGAGTCAGTCTCCAACAGGGGCATGACAGTACCAAAGTAGTAGGAGCCCTTGGAGCAATACCCAAAGGGATGCCTAGATACATGGAAATGTTGAATTTATTAGACCTGAATATCCTGACTTTGCAAAAAAAAAACCAACCCCACCACCCCACCAGAAACAACCTATATACTCAAACACTACCTTAACAGCTCTTAGGTCCTTGGTTAGGTCTTGAACAGTTAAGTCTTTACCAGTCCCAGGCTATGAATCAAATTGAAAATTAACCAAATCATCATCAACTTTTATTACAGTCACAGACCAGAATGAAAATCAAAACATAAAAATGAAATAGAACAGAACAAGACAAGACAAGACATAATAATGCAGGGGTCTTCAAACTTGGCAGCTTTAAGACTTGTGGACTTCAACTCACAGAATTCCTCCTCCAGTCACGTTAGCTCAGGAATTCTGGGAGTTGAAATCCACAAGTCTTAAACTTGCCCAGTTTGAAGACCTTTGTAGGAGTGTATTATAACTAATGGTGAGATCATCAGGGCAAAGTCTGCCTAATTTTACAGATAGCACAGCCGAATGTAGCTACTGTATATTGAAAAAGAAACTGGGATCCAACAGTAACAGTTGTCTTAAAAGAGATTAGAATTTCTTGGATATTTTACCTGGTAAGGAGTTACAAAAACAGTCCAGGAATCCTTATAGAGGGACCAATATAGCAGGACAGAAGCTGTGATTTCAGGGCCCTCTTGTCCATTGAGCACAATCTCAGTTCATGGGGTACACACACACACAGCTGCTCTGGGGAGAGTTAGGGTTGCATTTTCCAACCTTCTTTTGAAGATTCCCCCAGAATTGCATTTGTGGGAATGAAGGTTGCTTTAAACCAGTGGTTCCCAAAGTGGGCGGTGGGATGCCTTGGGGGGGGGTCGCTAAGAGGCCCTGCAGGGTCACCCCATTGACTGTTGCACCGCTCCGGAGCCGGCGCCTCGAATGCGGCAGCTCCGATGCACCGCATTGTAATGGGCTCCAGGAGGAGGAGGAGGAGGGGAGGGAGTAACGTGCACTAAATCTGAGTGTGCTGCACAGGTGCTGCAAGAGCAGCGAACAGCCATGGAGCCCCGCTGTGGCGAGGCCTGGAGGGTGCGCACGAGAGGAGGAGGGAGGAAACCTCCGCCACGGCTTGCGCTCATTCCTCAGCCAACCTGCATTTCCAAAAACTCGCCAAGAAGAAAGAAAAGAAGCTTCTCACACTCTCGGAAAGCCCTGCGTGCTCTTCTACTCGGGGCTCTTTGCTATCCCTTTTTCTTCCTTCCTTTTGGAAATCCGGGCTAACGAGGAACGAGCAGAAGCCGCGGTGGAGGCTTCCCTCCTCCCCCTCCTCTCATTCTTCAGCCAGCCCAGATTTCCAAAAGGAAGAAAGAAAAGGGGACAGCGAAGAGTCCCATGGAGAGCACGCAGGGCTTTCTGAGAGAGTGAGAAGAGACACAGACACGGGGCGAGAGAGAGAGATACAAAGGGAGGGAAATTCGGCTCAATTCAGCTCCGTCTGCTCCCCTCTCTCTCTGCCTTTGCCCAGTTTTGCAAGGATTCAGCAGCGATCTAAGGCAGCAACCTCGTAGCACTGTGAGGTAACAGCCTGACTGTCACTCCTTTTGGAATGCAAGGTTTATTTTTGTATCTTTCCAGAGACAGAAATTGCCTTACAGTTATTCCCTGGATGTGGGAGTTGGGAAGAGGGGAAGAAGGAGGGAGGAAGAGGCATAGAGAGAGAGAAAGAGAGAGAGTTGGAGGAGACAGAGAGGGAGATAGAAAAAAAGAAAGAGATGAGAAGGAGGAAAGGAGGGAGAGGGAGATAGAGATGGGAGAGAGAGAGAGAGAGCAACCTGTTCCCCATAGAAAACACGGAAAACCACAAAACCTGGGGGGGGGGGTCATGTGACTCAGTGGGAGGGACATTGAGTTGCCACACCCACCCATGTCCTGGGGCTCCCTGTGTTTTGTTTTCTGTGAGAAACAGGTCCAAATGGCTCTGAGTGTTTAAGGTTGCAGACCCCTGACCTGGGGTCTCAGAGGTCTCAGAGGAAGGTCTCAGAGGAAGGTCTCAGTTTGACCACATGCCCAATATCCAGGATCCTGCTCAGCCAAGGCTGCCCCTCTTTGTAGTTGCCGTGCCTGACAGCAAGTTCACAGGGTGCCCCTCCTGCCAGGGATCAGCCTCCCAAACTGCCCCCCCCCTCAGGGCACTCACATCGTAGAGGGCGGTACTGTTCCCTCCTTCCTGGAGCAGGGCAGGGTTGGGGAAGCCCAGGGCAGGCAGCTTTGCTCTACTTTTGCAATGTGCCGCTGCTGCTTTCAACACACCAGCTCCGCAGGCTCACCCCATTGAGCCCCTTGCACTTCTCCGGTGCAACAGTCAATGGGGTGAGCCGCCAGTGCCTCGAATGCCCCCCTGCTGCCTCTTAGCACCCCCAGGGGGGGCTGGTAGAGGGGTGCTAAAAGGCAGCAGGGGGGCATCCAAAGCGCTGGCACTGCAGGCTCACCCCATTGACTGTTGCACCACTCCGGAGCCGGTGTCTCGAATGCGGTGACAGTGGCTTTGCTTTACTTTCCCAAAGTGCCGCCGCTGTCATGTTCTGTCTGTCTGTCTGTCTATCCATACATACATACATACATCCAAAAGGTCTGTCTGTCTGTCTGCCTTCCTGCCTACCTACCTACCTATCTGCCTGCCTGCCTCTCTGTCTACCTACCTACCTACCTATCAATTAATATCTCCCTACCTACCTACCTATCTCCCTACCTACCTACCTATCCATCCACCAAAAAGATCTGTCTGTCTGTCTTCCTGCCTGCCTGCCTGCCTACCTACCTACCAATATATCTAACCTACCGACCTACCTACCTGTCTCTCTCTCTGTCTCTATATATATCCATCCATCCATGTTCAAAGCACCGGCCCCGCAGGCACATTGGGGAAGTAGAGCAAAGCCAGTCTGGGAGGGAGGGAGAGAGGGAGGGAGGGAGGGAGAGAGAGAGAGAGAGAGAGAGACCTGATGCATCAGATTGAAATGAGGCCTAGTTTAGACTGAGGCCCTTTTCCCCATTGAAACATCTTTGCCAGCACATTGAAACATCTTTGGCTTCTATTAAAGGTTTTGTGGGTGAAAGATGGTCAAGACTATCAGGAAGCTCTCACATTTTGTTGAGGTTTTAAACAGGATCCATTGGACCAGATCTCCACCCTAAAAAAATTACTTTTCCCCAATGTTTTAAAGTGCCAATTCTGAAGAAGGCAAAACCAAAATGTACTGGTAAATTACAAAGAGAACACACACACACACACACTCCCTTCTAACTCTGCTGGAGCAGGTGATTGGACTAGAATAGATATCTCATTATCTTTCTCCTCTGTCCGTCCCTCCCTCTCTCCTCCTTTATTTCTTTTTCTTTCTGTCCCTTCCTTCCATCCCCCTCTTTCTTCGTCTGTCCCTTTTTCTTTCTTTCCCTTTTCTCTTTCTTTTCTTCCTTCTCTCTTTCTCTCTCTCTTTCTTTTCTCTCTCTCTTTCCCTCTCTCAGGCTCACCCCATTGACTTGATGCACTGCTTTGCTCGGACTTGATTGGGCAGGACTTCCGGTGCAGTGGGCTCAATGGGATGGACCTGCGGGGCTAGCACCTAAAACATGGCAGTGGTGGCACGTTTGAAAAGTCGAGCAAAGCCAGAGGTCGGTCATTTTTGCTGCAAAGAATAACAAAAGCTTCTGGGTTGTGCCCTAGAAGGGACACACATGTCAAGGCAATTCAATAAAATAAAGAAATAAAAATAAAACAAATCAATAATTGGCAAAGCATCTCTGATTAGATTTTATTCACTACTAGAATCTAATCAGAGATGCTTTGTCGACTCTAGTCCAATGACCTGCTCCAGCAGGGTTAGAAGGGAGTGTGTGTATGTGTGTACATGGCTGTCAAAACTCCAAAAACAGGTCAAGTAGCTCTGGGGAGGCCAGTCATAAATTAGAACATTTGCTAAACAACCAGCCATTAAGTGAGGACCACTTGCATTTGGTTTGCCAGTCACCTGGCCATGCCCACCCAGTCACATGACCACCAAAGCACACCTATCCGGCCACGTGACTAGCAAGCCACGCCCAGCCAGCAAGCCACACCAGCCAGTCATGTGACCAGCAAGCCACGCCCTCAAATTAGGCCATGCCTACAGAAATTTAAATCCCACCCCTGGGTGGGGGGCACTGAGCATGAGTTTGTAGCACAAAGGGAGCGATGGACTGAAAAAGTTTGGGAACCACTGATTTAAACTATTAGCTGGAGGTGTGCTTTGATCCCATCTGCACAATGTGCCTTCCAGTTCTGGCTTCACCATCCCTCACACTTTGAGGGAGGGCCATTTTCATTCTTGCTCCCAGAGCAAATGCCCTTCTCTGTGTTTATTTTTACTGCTTCTGTTCATTTTTGTTTGTAGAACTTATTTCATATGCCAAGCTCATTGCATTTGCTCAGAGACTTGGCAGCAAACACGCGGCAGATGCTTGACAACAATCATGGGCAAAGTGATTGTCGATGCACATGAAAAGCACCCAAAGGTGCAGGCACTGAATATACAAAGAGTGAAACGTTTGTGGTGGCTCCAGCAAGGTGTCTCTCTGCAGATTCTCAATGTGCTTCTGAAGAAGCTTCTTGGATGAGAAGCGAAATGTTTTCAAGGAAAAAAAACAAGAAAGTGTGACCTTGATTCTATCAAAAGAATGCAGTCCACTTCCATCTTGGTGGTGAGGCCCACATATAGGTGTCCATCTTTAAGTTTTGCCACGCAGCAATGGAGTCAGCCCATTTTAATGATTTAGTTACCCCGGATTAAGTACCTGCAAATTCCTCCTCTTGGGAAAAAGCAAGGACCACCCTGCCTAGAAGTGAGATACAAGAGATCACAATTGGGGTTGTTCTGCTTATTACTCTTTGGGTGGATATAAAGCAGACAGAGCAACTCCACAAAGCATCCATACAAAATCTTTTTTATTGGTTCATCAGGCATCCTTATCAACTCATAGTTATGACAAGGTTCTTCTTAATGTCCAATCCTTTGCATATCTGCATTAAAGTGTAGGAAGATAATAAACTCTCATCCCCATGAAGATTGAAGCAGCTGCATGGTAATGGATTCAGGCAAGAGTGAGGGAGCCTCCCCCAACCCAACAAGGGTCAATTTAGTGACCAATCAGAATTACAGATATGGCCACATGACATGGACTACATTTCCCAGGATACCTTAACTACATTTACCATTTATCTTAAGAGGACAGCTCTCAATTCCTAACTAACTATCCCAAATCCCATTAACTCTAAACTGTCTGGACAGCACAGTTGTGCTGTGTAATCCAGAGGTTTGGGGGCTCCTGGTGAGCCCAAACAGGGAGTGTTCCTGGATTGGTGCTTTCCAATTGAGCCACCTGGAGGCACTTCTCAGGAGGCTACTGACAATGACTGGAAGGTACTTGGATGTTGAGCAAGAAGCCTGGCAATGTTTCCATCACATGATTAATTTGGGGGCAGGGAGATGGAGCTGTAATTCCAGATGTGCATTTTTGTTTAATCCCCTCTTGCTCTTTTCCAAAAAGCTTAAATCCTCTAAATTTCTGATTTGCATTCAAAGCAAAAGAAATATGCTGTGTCTGACATTTTATAAGCGGAGAAAGAATCAGTGGATCAAGTCATTTCAATGAATCTGTTTCAGCCTCCTTGATGTGGAAAGATTGCATGGAAATAATGCCCAGGACTTTACAGGCATCGTTCGCTGTACCAAAAGTGACTTCTCCTCTTAAAAGATATTTCAATCATCCAGTTGTTTGATTTATAGAACTTCATTCTGTCAGCATTGAAGTTTTTTTGTCATTTACCATAAAAACAAAATCAAAGATAAAGTCATGAATAATATAAGAATTGAAATTTAAAGGCCCAGGGAATAATGTATATAGAAAAAATAAACAAAAAAAGGATGCCTCTCATTACTGTTGGAAACGTCTTCCAAGAAGGCTGCTCAATGTCTACAAAATGAACCTTCAAGCAATCTAGACGCTCCCAAGAATTGCTGCAATTGTATGTCTGGGTGGGGAGTTATGGATTCTGGGCCAGGTCACACATTGTAGGCTTGAAAGGCCATAGGTAGTGCCTTGTATCAGCAAATAAACTGGCAGTCATTCCTGACAAACGCTGTCCAATATCTTCTTAAAAGCCTCCAGTGATGGTGCACCCATAACTTCTGAAGGCAAGCCGTTCCACTGGTTAATGAGCCACGGTGGCACAGAGGTTAGAGTGCAGTACCGCAGGCTACTTCTGCTGACTGCCAGCTGCCTGCAATTTGGCAGTTCAAATCTCACTAGGCTCAAGGTTGATTCAGCCTTCCAGCCTTCTGGGTCAAATGAGGACCCAGATTGTTGAGGGCAAGAGGCTGACTCTGTAAGCCACTTAGAGGGGCTGTAAAACACTGTCAAGTGGTATATAAGTCTAAGTGCTATTGCTATTAATTCTGGTGATGCAGTGGTTAGAATGCAGTATTGCAGGCTAATTCTGTTGACTGCCAACTGCCAGCAGTTGGGCAGTTCGAGTCTTACCAGCCCTAGGTTGACTCAGCCCTCCATCCTTCCAAGGTCAATAAAATGAGGACCCAGATTGTTGGGGGCAAGATGCTGACACTGTAAACTGCTTAGAGTGGGATGTAAAGTGCTATGAATCAGTATATAAGTCTATAAGTGCTATTGCTATTGATATTGCTCACTGTCAGGAAATTCTCCTTAGTTCTAGGTGATTTCTGTCCTTGATTAGTTCCCATCCATTGTTTCTTCTCCTGACTTCTGGTGCTTTGAAAAATAGGTTGATCCCCTCCTCTTTGGGGCAGCCCCTCAAATATTAGAACACTGCTGTCATGTCACTTCTAATCTTTCTTTTCACTGGACTAAACAAATCCACTTCCTGCAACTGTTCTTCATATGTTTTAGCCTCCAGTTAAAATCATCTTTGTTGCTCTTCTTTGCACTCTTTCCAGAGTCTCAACATCTTTTTATATTGTGATGACCAAAACTGGATGCAGTATTCCAAGTGTGGCCAGTTAGCTGGACATCAATACCTGGGGAAAAATCAAGCAGAGGATTTGTGAATATCTAGAAATGAACAAGGCGATTACTAGAAGCCCTCATGGGTTTGTTAAAAATATATCATGACACACAAAACTTATTGCCTTTTTTTTTTTGGCAAATTAACAAAATTAGTGGATCAGCTAAATGCTGTGGACATGATATACTTGGACTTCAATATGGCATTTGACAAAGTAAACCATAACCTATTTCTTGGTAAAATTGTGGGATAGGTTTCCTGACAGTGGAACAGCTTGCCTCAGAAGTTGTGGATGCTCCGTCACTAGAGGTTTTTTTAAGAGGTTTGTCCAGAATAGTATAAGGTCTCCAACTTACAGAGATTGGACTAGAAGATCTCCAAAGTACCTTCCAATTCTGTTATTCTGCATTGTTCTTTCCTATGCTTGTCAGCCTCAAAGTCCTTGGCAGAAAGAGGGAAAGGGATTACTTCTGACAGGCAGGAAAGGTAGACCTTTCTAAAGGTCTCATTGTAACTAGAAAGTGCAAACACACTGCAGTCTGCCCATTTTTTCCTTCCCCTTTGAAAACAATTATTTTTTCTGCCAACTGAAAGGTTGCAGTTTAGAGAGCAAGTCCTGCAGGAGCACATCAGAGCTAGCCAGGTACAACGTGGTTTCCTTTCCCCCACCCCATCAAGCTGCTATAGCCTCATGGTCACATGATCCAGCTTGACTACCGCACTGTGAGTGCAGCAGTCCCAGAAGGAGCACCGCCTGACCTCCTTTCCAACGTCCAGCAGAGGTCCATCACCTAAAGCAATCTTCCAGCACCCCATCTGTGGTTACAAAGCCTCCTGGAGTGGAGAGAGGAAGAGAGTTGGCCTTGATGCAGGATCCATTGCTCGGACAAAAGGACCGTAAACCATAAGTTTAAATCCAGAACAGCCAATAACATTTGGAAGCAGCTTTCAGTCTTCCTGGACTTTGAGAAGTGTCCACCCATTTGCCCACCTGCCCTTCCAGCCACTGGAGTCAGACAGACCACAGCCCTATTTTGTTTCTATCAAAACCCATGGAACAATCGTGTGACATATCTGTGTTGGCTTCATAGCCTCCAAAGAATCTCTTGGTGAGAAAATACACAATGATGAGGGCTGCAAAACAAGGGAAAAGACATGGCTGCAAGGGAAGGAGGTATACACACACACACACACACTGCAATTCACAATAATTTAAGAAAGGGAGGAAGCCCAGCCCAATTCAACTTGCAAGGTTCTGTTCTCATCACCAGCCTCAATACAAGTCATTCCAGTCTTCCTGTGGAGTTGATTCACTGACTTGGTCTATCTAGTCGAGCTGACATGAGTTAACCGGGCTGAATTATTTATCACTTTGGGGTGTACTGGGAATTAAAAACTGAAATAGGCATTTGGGGATTAGAGCAAATTGAAGCACCCAGATAGGAATATAATTTGTAGAAGATGTTGCATGAAAAAAAAAAGGAAAGGAAGATAACCTTCATTTAAGAAATAACAAGTGATGGGAAACTCTGAATTATTTAAAACTACATAGAGCTAATAAGATGTAAAGTGTCATCCTTCATTATGGTAGGCAAGGGAGTTAGGTGAAAACTTGAATTGCATGGTTCAGAGAAGAGAGGGAGGGACAGCAATGGGGGGCAGAAGAGGGAGAGAGGGGAAAGGTGGAGAGGAAGGAAAAAGAGAAGGAGTGAGGGGCGAGGGAGAGATCAGAACTGGAAGAGAAAGAAAGCAATGACAGCCAAGAGATCTCCAGTCTAATCAAAAGGAAGCATGCAACCACTGTCCACTTCTCTTCTTGAAAGCCTCCAGTGATGAAGCCCCCACAACTCTCTGAAGGCAAGCCGTTCCAATAGTTAATTGTTCTCACTGTCAAAAAATGTCTCCATAGTGCTAGGTTGAATCTCTCTTTAATGATCTTCCACCCATTACTTCTTGTCATCAACATCATCATCCCTGAAAACCAACTTTGAAAAAATCTTTTCTGTTTTGTGGGTTTTTTCATCTGAATTCAGATACTAATGGAAAGTAAGTACCACTTAAATGCAACAGCTCTATATAATTCTCAACTGCCTAAATCCAAATTTTCCCTGTGAGATAGGGAGCCTTGTTAAGCCTGTGTTCCCCAACCAGGGTTAAGGAGACAAGCTAAACAGAATGTGCAGCATTAGTCAGACAGGCACACAGATAAATGAGTGAGATAAGCTTGTATGTTTCTTAACATACAGTAAAAATAACAGATACGCTCGTGCTATCAAAATATAGTTTATTCCATTTAGAGTTTATAGCATAGTCAAAAATAACAGTCCATTAGTCATGAATCATTTTAGTCAGTCCATTCAAGGATATTCAGTTAGCAAAGTCCGTGTAGAATATCCAATGTCAGTTCACTTACAATAAATCAGTCCTTTATCTCTCTCCCGTTCCAGTAGGGAAAAACGCAGTCTTCATCCAGTAATTAGGGATCATCAAGTCAGAGAGAGCAAGCTGAGGTTCCTTGCTTCTTTTATGGTGCTTTCACAACAGCCACTCCCTTAATTACAATCCTACAGTTAAAGTTGCAGACACTTTAACTAACAAACCAAGATAACATATTTATTATTTTACCTAAACCAGTTAGGGTAAACAATGTTATCCCTAACATTCTCCCCTTTTAGGTAATAATAATAATACTATAACTATTTACATCTTTAAATCATATTTGTTACAACTCTCTTAAACTTAATTACTCCTTGAGCTTTTGTAAATTGGTCTGCAATGTTTTCTTCTGTCATGCAGTATTCCAATTTAATTAGCCCATTCTTTACAGATTCTCTAACATTTAAGTATCTTAAATCAGTATGCTTTGATCTAGTTTTTACAGCAATACTAGTAGCTAACTTTATGGCTGCTTGGTTGTACACAATAATGGAATCTTTAACAGTTATACCCATGTCTAATAATAACTGTTTGTACAGAATTAAGTCAGTGCGTAGTAATGACAGACATGAAAATTCTGCTTCCATCGCAGACAAGCTAATATGCTGTTGTCTGATTGACCTCCACCCTATTAGTGTCTTACCAAATAATATAGCCATCCCAGATATTGATTTTCTAGTTTTTATGTCAGTTGTAAAACTTGCTTCTGCAAAGGCACTAAGACTCAAATCACCCTTTGGTTCTATATACAATGCATGGTTCATTGTTCCTTTAAGATATCTTAAAATTCTCTTTAATGATTGCCAATGACATTGATGTGGATCTGAATTAAAACGTGCCAGCTGATTAACACTATAAGCTATATCTGGCCTTGACCAATTGCTTATATATGATAAGCTACCAATCAAAGATTGATATATAGACTTATCAAATTTGGGACTTTGAGCAACAGTTTGGCAAACTTCCTGACTCATTGGAGTCTTTGCCGGTTTACAAAGTTCCATTTTATACGTTTTAATTAATTGGCAAATTTTATCTTCTTGAGATATCTTAAATCTATTTTTTGTTTTGTTAATTGTCAATCCTAGATACTTTTTAATTTCACCTAAATGCTTTAATTTTATCTTTTTGGCTAATAATGATATAATCTCATTAGCTTCATTATGAGTCTTAGTTATCAAAGCAATATCATCTGTAAATAATAACAATAATGACACCGTTCCATTATTTTCTCTTTTAAACACACATGGATCTGCTAAACCAGATTTAAAACCTATATTGTTTAATTCTTTCACAATAAATTGGTTCCACTCAAAGCCAGATTGTTTCAACCCGTAAAGACTTTTTTTGAGTTTCCAACAATCATTACTATTTACTTTATTGTCTTTTATAATAATTGTCTTTTTCAAATATATAGTGTGCTGCAATGGTGCATGCAAATAAGCAGTTTCTACATCTAAATGGTTAATGACATAGTTTTTCTTAGTTGCCCACACTAAAGCTGCTCTCAAAGATGTTGCTTTAAGACTTGGTGCGAAAACTTCATCGTAATCAGATGCAGTTTGATTAAATCCTTGAGCTACCAACCTAGCTTTATGGGTAACAGTCCCATCATTGCCAGTTTTTACTTTAAATATCCATTTGCACCCAATGGATTTTTCTCCTGGAGGTAATTTAGCATCTTCATATAATTTCATTACCTTTAATAAATTTAGTTCTTATTCCATTGCCTTTTGCCAATTCTCCTGATCCTTAGCAGGATACATTTTAAGTTCATCTACACTAGTTGGAACTTTAGTTACTTGGCAAACTATACTTGCTTGATACCTATCAGGTGGTCTAGTTACATGTGTAGTACGTCTAGGTATTACAGGACTTACAGGTGGACTTTCATTTATTAACTCTTCTTGATTATCTAACTTTTCCTGATCAACTGTTTCCTCTTGTTCTGGTCCTATTTGTTCTTCGTGGACTTCTTCTTTAATTGGACTCTTCTTATAACTAGTCTGTTCTTTCTGCCTTTTGTAGGGTTCAATAATTACTTCATTATTTAAATCTTGCTCTAATCTATTCCATCCTACATGTTCTAGGAATTTAGCACTAGCACTGGTGTAAACTCTAGATGTACCTGGTTCCCAGAATCTATAAGATCTGTGATTAGATGTATATCCTACAAAAAATAATCTTTTAGCTCTATGCTGTCCTTTGTGTCTGAGTTGTGAAGGGATATGCACCCATGCTGGTGCTCCAAATGTGTGCATGTAACTTAAATCAGGTTTTGTACCATGCCACAGTGTGAATGGTAATTCACCTGTTGTTGAATTAACAACATTATTTAATATATGATTACCACACATTATTGCTTCTCCCCATAAATTGTCAGGTAATCCTGAATCAGACAACATAGTACATGCCATTGACTGTAGTGTTTGGCCTCGTCTCTCTATAAAGGCATTATGTTGTGGCCTGTATGGTGCAGACTTTTTATGTTGAATACCTAACATTCTAAGTCTATTCTGGAATTTATTATTTATAAATTCCGCACCATTATCTGTTATAAGAGTTACTAATTTCTTTTTAGTTTTCCTTTCAGCAAATTTTATCCAATTAAAGAGATTTAGATATGTTTCAGTTTTGCTCTTCATTAAATAGCAAAACCCATATCTAGAATAGTGGTCCATTATACTTAGTATGTATCGAGCTCCTCCTACACTTGGTTTTTTTGGACCTATTAAATCGGCAAATACTACCTCTAAAGGCTCTTTGGTAGTAAATCCATCAACTCTATTAGCCGGTTTGACCTTGGCTTTGCTTTGGTTACAAGCATTACATTGCAAATACTTATTACAAGGTTTCAAACTTATTCCCTTAGATAATTCAACAGTTTTCTTAAGCATTTTAAAATTTAAATGCCCTAGCCTTTGATGTAACAAGTGAATACATTCATCATGAGGTTTCTTATTATTATAAACCATGTTAGCCACCTCTAAACCATTATCATTTAACACATATAATTCACCTCTTAAAGATGCAGTAATTTTCTTATCTTCTTTTTCAATTATGCAGTTATTCCTTTAAAGGTTTAACCAAAATTCTAACTGAAATTAAATTAAACTTAAGTTGTGGTACATATAACATTTTTACATTCTCTTTTATGAAAGAACAATATGCTATATCTTGACCTTTAGCTTTCAGTTTCCAGCCATTGGCTAATGATATCTGCTGTGTACTCTGGGACATTTTAATAAAATTTTTGTTATCATTTGTTATACAGTGGGATGCTCCACTGTCAACCACCTATAAATTATTTTTTACAGCTCCATTAATATACATGGCTAACTCTAAATTTTTATTTATCTTTTGATGACTTTTCGTATTCTGGCCAGGGTTCTGGCGCTTTGCTTTTTTACAAAATCTTGCCAAATGTCCTCTTCCTCCACAATTAAAACACTTTTTAATTGCATATGAAGTAGGAGATTCATTATCTCCTTTTTGAGGTTGCTGCCTCCTTAACTCGTCTCTTTCAAGCCTTCTTCTGGCTTCTTCAATCAATCTGCCAGTTATATCAGTTAAAGTTAAACTTTCCTTAGGCAAAATTTCAAGGGAAGTGACGTAGTTATTATAACTTACATCAAGTGATGATAGAATTATGTAGACTTGGTGTAGTTCAGAGAAAATAAGCTCTTTCTCATGCAGTTCTTGAAAAATGCTTTTTATAGAATTCAAATGACTCAGCATATCACCATTCATCTGGAGATGCATCCTGAAAAGCTTCCGTGTAAGATTTATGTGAGCACCAATGTTATCTCGGACATAAATCCTCTTCAGCTTCTGCCAACAGCCAACAGCCGTTTGCTCTCCGTGGATATGAACAAGTTGCTGGTCAGTTAGTGTTAGTCCTATTATGCAAATAGCTTGTTCATTTTTCTGCATAAAAGCTTTTATCTTTTGTCTATCTTCCTCAATCTCTGAATCCCATTCCTCTACATTTGGTGGATTTTCAATTATGTTCCACAGACCTTCTCTTCGTAGAAGTAGAATACATTTCATAGACCATGATACATAGTTTGTTCCATCCAACTTGGATATAAGGGACAAACTTTGTAGATTGACTTGTGCCATGTTTTCTTATATGTATATAAAACTATAATTAATAAAACACAGCTGTCTGTTTACTGTAACGTATAACAATACAAACTCTCACTTTTTACATAAATCTGTTTTATCCAAGTTAAACTGACTTTGCAGCCTCTGGGCCCATAACCAGTGTTAAGCCTGTGTTCCCCAACCAGGGTTAAGGAGACAAGCTAAACAGAATGTGCAGCGTTAGTCAGATAGGCACACAGATAAATGAGTGAGATAAGCTTGTATGTTTGTTAATATACAGTAAAAATAACAGATACGCTTGTGCTATCAAAATATAGTTTATTCCATTTAGAGTTTATAGCATAGTCAAAAATAACAGTCCATTAGTTATGTATCATTTTAGTCAGTCCATTCAAGGATATTCAGTTAGCAAAGTCCGTGTAGAATATCCAATGTCAGTTCACTTACAATAAATCAGTCCTTTATCTCTCCCGTTCCAGTAGGGAAAAACGCAATCTTCATCCAGTAATTAGGGATCATCAAGTCAGAGAGAGCAAGCTGACGTTCCTTGCTTCTTTTATGATGCTTTCACAACAACCACTCCCTTAATTACAATCCTACAGTTAAAGTTGCAGACACTTTAACTAACAAACTATGATAACATATTTATTATTTTACCTAAACCAGTTAGGGTAAACAATGTTATCCCTAACAAGCCTGATAGCCCTAATTTTCACTCAGGATAGTCCTTGGGCCAACCAATGTTCCTTCTGGTTAAGGACTTCATGTCATTCCCTGGATCATTCAGTTAACGTACCTGGTATATTTTATTTAGTTTGTGTGCCTATTTTATTTTGTATGTTCTACTTTGTAGCTCCAGTGTAGGTTTTATGAGAGGAGTTTATTTATTTCATCTAAGTAACTGACCTGTAATAACATGGAGCCAGTCTGAACTGATTGGGTGAAGGCCCCAAGCTGGAAACCACAAAGCGATGAGTTCTAATCCCACCATAGGCATGAAAGCCGCCTGGGTGACTTTGGGCCAGTCTGTCTGTCACAGTCCATGAAATGAGATTTGATCAACAAACTGCACAACAATTGGTTGATCTGGGGGGGAAAGTAAATCTGCACTTGTGGGAAACACTAGGAAGTAACAAGAAAATGGGGGGAAATACCTGTAAATAAGTATTTGAACACAGAACATGTTTTCTTTATAAAATTATTTATAATACTTTACTATTCAAAGAGACAAATAGAAGAAAGGAACGAAAAGGAAATGCAAAAGCATATAAAAGAAAAGAAAGCAACAAAAATATTATATTGCAAATAAGAAAATCATTCAGCCCATTTAAACATATCATTAAATCTTCCACGCAAAACTGTATTGATCAGTTCTTCCATTAGATTGGTAAAATGTTGATTTGAAAACAGAAAGAGAATGCATTATTATTGATTCAGTATTGTAAAACACAGGTTATTCTGTTTTTCAAGAATGAAGGATCATTTTTACTACTCCTGCATACTTTATAGTTCATGAAGATATTAACAGATTAAAATATATAATCCTACCTTTCTCTTGCACTTTACTTTTTTCTTTTCACAAACATATGGCTATTAAATCAAAATATTAAAAAAATGGCCCCAAACTAGTCCATATCTAGTCAGCAAGGATCCCCTCCTCCATTTTTTACTTCCAGGATAACAATATTGATGTAGAAACCCTTTTATCAATGTCTGATGTGTTCAGTAACAATGAAAAAAATACTTTGTTAGATTACACACATTTTATCATCATAAACATATTAACTTCTTTAGCCATTGATTTGTTCAGATGGGATATTCTAGAACAATTTTAAAACAATTAAGATCCATCTTAGAGATATTAATAACTAGTTATATTTAAAAAAATGCTGAAGACTTGGCATTATCCCAAACACATTCCAATATTAAAAATAGGTCAGGAGTTTTATATGTTGCTAGTGCATCTGGACCAAATTATGAAATCAAGAGATATTTTAATATATATCCATTCTTCAATTCTAGGCTATCTCAATTCTCCCAAATAATTAAAAAGTTGACTGGCAATAAGTTGCTTTTTGGATAGGTGAATAGGCAGAGTATTGTTGGGATGTAAATATGAAATAAACTCTGTTCTGTCCCTAATTAGCATTCTTGAGATCCCCGCGCTTTGATTGGCCAAAGCACGGGGCACTCTGATTGGTCAGGCGAGCCGCGCCGATTGGCTCGCTAAGAATCTCCCGCGATTGGTCCATTCGAATCACGGGAGATTCAAAGCGGTGCCATTGGCCGCGGCCGCCATGGCTGAAAGAATAAAAGCCGCGAACCTTTTGCGAAGAGCCAGTTCGGTTCCTACTTTAATAAAAGAGCATGATTTGAAGTCACCGACTCCTGGCATCATTTCGCGGACACAACAAACTCCTAAATCTTTTCCCTATGGTGGGTTGTTAAGTGTGGCCTCTCTGGTGCAGTTTATGACAATTCTCCATGGCCAACTTGTCATGGCCAAGTTTCCATGGCCAACCCTCTGAGGGACAACTCACCATAGCTAACTTGCCACAGGATAACTCACTGCAGAACACTAATACCAAAGAAATAGTAGCATAGAATCATTGGAGAAAGGATATAAAAGGAGAGAATGAGATGTGAATGGCAAAATTTAAAATATTTTTTTTATTTTTTAAAAAATATGTTTGTATTATTTTGTTTTAATTTAAATAATTAGATAGAATTGTTAAATTGTCCCACAATGAGTTGGCCATGGCAAGTTGGCTGTGGTGAGTTGGCCATAGCTACTTGGCTGTAGTAAGTTGTCCCATTCCACCTCTGGTGAACTGTGAAGTGTCTTAAACTTCCAGCGAATAGCATAAAAAGTAGGAGACAAGTTGTGTCTGAGCCCTCCACCTCAGTTGAGGAAAGGATTTTCTACTTTGGCATAAATGGATTCCTGTACTACTCTGTCAAACATCTTCCCTGTCCAAAATACCAACATTATTCCCTTCAAAAGAATATCCTTTTTTAAAAATGAAGATATACTGCTGATTGTGGCCCCGTGGTGTTGCTTCTCCTGTGCTGGGCCATCCTATTGTCTGAAGGCTGCTTTATTTTGATGGCTGCCTCAGTTCTGCTTTGGCAGATTATATCCAATAAGCAGCTGAGTCAGAACAGTAATTAAAAGCAATTTATTAGTGTGCTCTGATAAAGAGGATTTCTCTATGAAAGTAGACAGAGACAACCCGGAAAAATGCTTATATTTACATTTATAGTTACCACAAGATAGAAATTTCAAAGTGAAAGTTGATTGGTTTAGAAATGGTCATCTGTCCAGTTACAACACAAATGTTAAAGCATATGATAATATGCTAACATAGTCATAGAAAAGAGGACTGTATTCTGAATCCAGTAGTAGTTTGATACTCAGCTGCTTTGAAACCCATCAAATTTGGCATTCAACACATTTATGTGAATATTTTGTCCCACTATTCATTGTTTATTTGGTATTCAATGCACAGTGTAATGTAGTGTTCATTACATTATTCCTTAGGGCAAAATTTTGTTTGGTACTCATTGTACATCCTGGAACCAATTAACGATGAGTATCAAGGTACCATGTGAAAGTAAAAGGAAAAATTGCAAATTGGCCTTGAATATTTGCTTTGTTCATGGAGGCTTCAGAACAATGAAAACAAAACTGGTTTCTAAAAGGGAGGCTTTTCTTGAAGGTTGACGTTTATGGCAAATTATTAGCAATATGTTTGAAAAAGCAAATTTAAAATACAAGAAAACCCATGTTAGTTACAACAGTATTACAAAAACATATTGCAAGTATTACAAAGGCCCTCAGTCCCAAGGTCTCCCCCACACTTGAAATGCTCCACTTCCCATCTTGGGTCCTAATAGGCCTTTTCCTGCACCCACTGGGTCCTCCCAGGCCTGAGGGCTGATTCCCACCACACCAGACAAACACCCTTCTCTTCCTTCCCTTCTGAAGAGCTCCAAGGCTGCCTTCCATCTTTGCACAGCCACATGGAATGATTCTACAAGCCATTTTTTAGTTGCCACCACACAGCCTAGGGACAAAGCGCTTCATTTTGCTGCCTTAGAGAGGTTTCCACAGTGCTGCAAAAGCTTTCTGCAGCATTCAAAACCTTTTGAAGCACCGTGGAGACCTCTGTAAGGTAGCAAAATGAAGCCAATTGTCTGGCAACTGCCATTTTACACACACACACACACACACACAAAGGAATGGGACAAAATGGCAGCCGCATTTAGAAAGTCACTACGGATGGCCCACAAACATATAGCCTGTCATCCTTCCATAACATGGGATTGGAAGAGCTTCAAAATTTAAGTGTGGGGTGTGATGGGCATGTGGAAAAGAGGACCAAGCTGTTATAATGGAGTGGGAATTACTGAGACAGCTTCCCAGGTACCCAGAAGATTTCAGGGTAATCCTTTTATTTAAACAGCTAACAAGGGTAACATCAAACTGCACACTAACACAGCGGCTGACAGGTGACAGGTGATCATGTCTGACAGCGGTCTTTATATAGCGCACTGTCAGATGCAGTAGCCAATCAGCTGTCATGCTGCCTCCCGCTCTTTCCTCAGACCACAGAAGACTTTAATCACAATACAAACATTGCAGGGTTTTGACATGGTCAGACGGGAGAGAGAAGTGTGAGGGGCTGCAGTGACTTGGGTGGGTCATAAGGGCAAAGGATTGCAGGGCTACTGCAGCCATCTTCACTTTGAAATGGGGTCAAATGCAGCTTTTTCAATTTTCATTAAATGGCCTGTCATACCTCAAGGATTACCTGTACTGCACTCATGGGGCCACCCTTGGACTACTGCATCCAATTCAGGTCACCAAGATATAAAAAATATTTTGAGACTCTAGGACCAGCCCGCAGGGTGCTTAGATCTGGCCCACGAGGCCGCCCTGGAAATAGCGAAGGACTGGCCTGCAGTGCCTCTGCCAGTGAAAACAGAGCTTGGGAGTGGGGGGAGATCTCCATTTTTGCTGGCAGAGCACTTGGGCCACCACAGGTGCCCCTAACACAAGTGACGTTGAGCTGGCCACACCCATGTGGACCCCCAAAGTCAATCACAACCCTGATGAAGCCCTCAATGAAATCAAGTTTGACACCTCTGCTCTAGGAAAAGGGCAGAGGAGAGGAGCAAAGATTACAAAGGGCTGGAGGCTAAAGCACATGAAGAACAGTTATGGGAACTAGGCATGTCCAGTCTAACAAAGAGAAGAAGAAAAAGAAGCACTATTCCAATATTTGAAGGGCTGTCACAGGGAAAAGAGGGACAACCTATTATCCAAAGCATCTGAAGGCAGGATAAGAAGCAATGAATAAATGAAATATCCAACCTGGAATGCAAGGAAGAATTTTCTGACAGTGAGAACAAATAATCAACGGGACAGCTTGTTTCTTGGAATTGTGGGTGTTCCATCACTAAAGGTCTTCAAGAAAAGATTATAAATTTTTTTCTGCGATGTGATAAGGCCTTAGGCAGGGCTGGACTAAAAGACCTCCAAAGTCCCTTCCAGCCCTATGATTCTAAGAGGTTAGTATTTCAAAATCAGCTCTACATACTGCTTTCCAAGCCTAGAATCTATGTCAAATGCTTGTCGAAAAAATAAAAACAGAAGAATTGGAGAGAGGCCTTTCTCCTTCCTCTTGCAATTCTTGTTGGGTCGAGTTATTATTAGAGCCAAGATGAATTGGATTGAAAGGTAAGCACATTTAATGTTTACAATGCTCCGAGAAAAAAAAATGTAGTTGGATAGGCCTCAGCTGGAACTGAGACAATGCTGTCTGTGATTTAAGTGATAATGAACAGTCATCAAAGTTAATGGCTATTGATAGAGCAATGTTCTATGAAATTGCCCAATCACTTTCAAAACAGTGGCCATCATCTCATTTGATGGCAATCAATTTTACCATTCGATTATGTATTCTTTAAAAATTAGTTCAGGCACAGATCTTCCCATATTAGAACGAATCAGGTTGAAATCTTGCAAAGGAAGGAGGAATCTTCTCCTTGTTCCAATTCTCTACACCCTGCTTGAAATTGACATGGAAGTGGGAAATTGTGAATGGTGGAGGATAATCACCATATGATTGGATGAGGACAGTCCTAAGCTTTGTCCTGACTATTTTCTGGTCCTAGTCCTGTCTGCATTTGGAGGTAGGTTCAAAGGACTTCAATCAAGAACCAAAGGGACCAATTACATAGAACAAGGGTTACAAGGTAGTGGTTCAACCTTATCATCTTGAAGATGTGTGGATTTCAACTCTCAGAATTCCCCAGCCAGCATGTTCCTCGGCCAGAATCCCCCAACCTAAGAGTTGAAGTTGTTATTGTTGTTGAGAAAAGCTTTCCATCCAAGAGCCTGTCACAACCAGTCACAACACTCATATTCTTCAAACCTGACACTTGTTGTGTAGGCAAAGGAATTGTAGATCTATATAAGATTGTGAAATTAGATGCAACTCATTTAATAGTTGCCTTGCTTAACAGTGGAAATTCTAGTCTCAACTGTGATCATAAGGTGAGGACTACCTATATACTTACAATTCTAACAATAGGAGGATGGACAGGGATATAGAAGGGCAGATCTGAGCTACTAAGCCTCAAATACAAACAAACAAACACACACACACAATTCTTGAATGAGCACCAAAATCAGATGGTGTCAATATCAGATGTGTAGCAACATAATCACCCGCTCCCCAAAAGTCCCTACCCAAACTTAGCATTTGGTGTGAAGGAAGCCGCTTGGTCTTTTCCCCAACATATGTGAACATAACTAGTTCATCTATGACAGGGGTGTCAAACTCATATTGTCACAGAGGTGACACATGACATATTGGGACTTTTTTCCCCTTTGCTAAAGGAATCATGGGCGTGGCCAGTGAGTGACGCATCCAGTCCCTGGCCTGCGAGTTTGACAGCCCTGATCTATGACATGAATCATCCCATGACATCATTGTTAAAGCTAGTAGTTCACTGAGCTGCCTCTCAATTCACAAACTTCCCTCTCTCTGTTCTCCATCCTGGTTCCTTATTAAAGCGATAGGAAGCCCATTAAGCATCCCTTCCATTTTCTTCCATATCTTTTCTTTTTTCTTTTCTTTTCCCTCCCTCCCTCCCTAGACTATTTAGCAGTTTATGAAATTCTGTCTGCTCAGTTCTCATTGGAAGATTGGAAGGCCTCCCCTGAATCTTCCCCTCCCCTTTTCCACTTCTTTTTTTCAACAAACTTTGTCCCAGACATCTGAGATCTTTCAGAGTCTCTCTTTTTTTTAAGAGTGCAACCCTTCGTATTCAAAGGAACGCAGTTGCTCTAGGGTACTTGGGGTTGCCCACCTAGCATCTATCTGTTATGTATGTAAATAGTTAAAATAAAAGCAAGCTTGGGGTAAAGTGCAGGGTTCTGGCCCTGCACTTCTGATTGGTTGTTAAGCGGCTCGATCGGATTGGTTGGGTTCAGAGAATCCAATTGGCCCTTAACGAAGGACTCTTATTGGTTTTGGAGCTAGCGTCTTACAGCTCCCTATTGGTTATTTCGCATTAAGGTTGCCTATATAAGGCAGAGTTGTTGTTATTAAAGTCTTAAGTCACTATGTTATAAAGAGCTGAAAGTTCACCAACTAAGACTGTCTCCATTCATTTAACCCATGCCTGAAACTATAACACTGGCAATGAGGGTGGGATTTGGAGACATCTGATCTTAAGGAACTTGGAAGAAAAACAGAGCACGTGTTAAGACGACGCCACCAACGGAAACCATGTCCAGCGGCATCATACCACCCGCTCCATTCGATCCAAACCAAGAGGATTGGGAATCCTACATGGATCACTTCCAAATGTTTCTCGAGACGAATAACTTGAAGGACGCCACACCAGCAAAGAAGCGGGCACTGTTCCTGACGTACTGCAGCCCGGCTGTCTTTAAAATGGCGAAAGCACTCGCAAAACCTCGAGAAGTGAAAGCAATGAGCTGGGATGACCTCGAACCTCTCCTGAGAGACCATTACGCGCCAACCGTACCTACACTCGTGAGACGCCACGAGTTCTATCAAAGAAGCCAGCCAAAAGGAGAGAGTGTGGTTGACTTCGTGGCAGACCTCCGACACTTAGGAGGCCTCTGCGGATTCGCAGACTTAGATGAAGCACTGAGAGACCGCTTAATTCTGGGATTAGATGCGCTAGGCGTGCAAAGCAAGCTGATGGCGAAAGGCGACATCGGCCTTGCTGACGCCATCGCCAAAGCCACTGCTGCTAAGGCGACCAAAAAGTCCGCGGTGCAACTACGGCGAAGCCGAAACCCAACGACCCCACTGACAGGTGACATTTTATCCAAGTCAGAAGAGCAGCTCATTACGACGCACCACGAGGACCTCTCTTCGTTGTCAGACAGCGACGAAGAAGGGGTCCATCGAATGCGGTCCGACCGGGATCCTCGCCCTAAGCCCTTACGCCCTTGCGCTGGCTGTGGAGCAAATCATGCCAGGGCCGAATGCAAATTCCGCGACGCACTCTGCCATGAGTGCGGAAAACGAGGCCACATCAGTCGAGTCTGTCGCAGTTTACCGGGACCAAGTCAGTCCTCAAAGGGAACCAACTTTTGCCAATCGGCAGGAAACCGTCCTGTAAGGCGAGATCCAGCAATCCACTCCTACAGATATTGAGCGTTGCAGAAAGAAGAGGCTCACCATACTATCACTATAGGTAACGCCTCAGCCATGGACGCTAAGAAGATTCGAGTTACAGTAGCCATAGAGAACCAACCTTGCCACATGGAGGTCGATTCGGGATCGTCCCTCTCGATGGTATTGTGGAAGACATTAAAGCAACTCATTCCTACCATCCAACGCCAAGACCTTCGAATGCAACGTCTCATCCTTAAAGACTACCAAGGGAATAGGATCCCTGTGGTTGGGTCTTGTCGAGTCCGCGTCTCGTTTAAAAAGCATACGGCATACTTACCTCTAACAATCATCGATAGGGACAGGCCTAGTTTGTTGGGCCTCCAATGGTTTGCGCCACTCGGCATCGAAGTAGCCGGCATGAACTGAGTCAGTGATTGCGAGTGGGAGGAGGACCTTATTTCTGAATTCAGTGATGTCTTCGCAGATCCTCTGGGCGAGTATAAGGGGACCCCAATTTTGTTTAGCCTCGACCCTGAGGTCGCCCCGATCTGTTTAAAGCCCCGTCGAGTTCCGTTCGCCCTTAAGGCCAAGATAGATGAACAACTTGACAAACTAATTAAACAAGGGGGACTGAAACCCGTTGATCATTCTCCATGGGAAACTCCTATTGTAACCCCCATTAAGCCAGATGGGTCAATCCGAATCTGTGGGGACTACCGGGCCACTCTAAACCACGCCCTCCAGCAGAATGCATATCCAGTGCCGGTGGTGCAGCACCTCCTTCATTCCCTGGGAGGCGGAAAGGTTTTTGCTAAATTAGATTTAGCTCAAGCCTATCAACAATTGCCCGTGGACGATAAAACAGCCCAAGCTCAAACGATAGTAACTCACAGAGGTGCTTTGAAATGTACCCGATTGCAATTCGGGGTAAGTGTAGCCCCGGGAATATTCCAAAGTTTAATGGAACAATTATTGCAGGGAATCAAGGGCGTGGTTCCGTATTTTGATGACGTGTTAATTGCAGCTCCTAGTAAAAAAATTCTGCAGAATCATTTAAAATGTGTTCTTAAAAAATTCCAAGAAGCGGGACTGAAAGTAAAAAGGGATAAATGTCATCTGTATACCGACAGTGTTGAATTTCTAGGTTATCGCATTAATAGTCAGGGTATTCACCCTACTGAGAGTAAATTAAGGGCGATAAAAAATGCTCCCAGACCCCGTAACAAAACAGATCTCCAGGCATTTTTAGGCCTTATCAATTTCTATAATGTGTTTTTACTGCATAAGGCGACTGTGGCTGAACCGTTACACCGGTTATTAGATAAGAAAGCATTGTGGGTTTGGGGTTACCGGGAGGAAAAAGCGTTTCGAAATGTAAAAGATTTACTTACATCTGATTCTGTACTTATGCAATATAATGAAACATTACCATTGGTTATAACTTGTGATGCCTCACCGTTTGGGGTGGGCACCATTTTGAGCCATGTGCTGCCTCATGGAAACGAGGCCCCCGTTGCATAATTTTCGAAGACTCTTTCCCATGCAGAACGTAACTATGGACAAATAGATAAGGAAGCTCTTGCAATTGTGTCAGCCATAAAAAAATTCCATGAATATGTATATGGAAGGACATTTACCATTGTAACTGACCACAAACCTTTACTGGGGATAATCGCTGGGGACAAACCAACCCCCTATATATTGTCCCCAAGAATGACTCGATGGTCAGAGTTCCTAGCTGCTTATAATTATCAATTGTTATATCGCCCGGGGAAAGCCATTCCCCACGCTGACGCACTCAGCAGAGCACTGCTACCAGAAACTCTCGACGAGCCGGCACCAACAGTGTCAGCGTTACAAATCGAGACCCTCAACTCGCCCCCTATGACCGCTCGAGATATCGCGAGAGAGACCAGACGAGACCACACCCTAGCTCGAGTCCTAGGCTGGGTAGAATGTGGATGGCCATTGGACCAGGTCCCAGATGACTTCGCGCCATTTAAAACAAGGCAGACTGAACTTTTTTCACAAAAAGGCTGTGTCATCTGGGGCGATAGAGTCGTCGTTCCAGAACGACTCCAAAAGACGCTGTTACAAATTTTGCACGAAGGACATCCCGGGATCGTGCGTATGAAAGCACTCGCACGGAGCCACGCTTGGTGGCCAGGCATGGACCGACACATCGAGCAATGGGTCAAGGCCTGCACTAAGTGCCAACAAACCAGCAATGCACTGCCAAAAGCTGCACCGACCGAATGGGAGATGCCACGCAGACCCTGGTCCAGAATCCACCTGGATTTCGCAGGGCCGATTAAAGGACATACATTGCTGTTGACTGTTGATGCATACTCTAATTGGTTAGAAATTCATCGAATGACCAATACAACCTCCGAAGCAATCATTAAAGTCCTTAATAGACTCTTTGCAACTCATGGATTGCCGGACGTCCTGGTGTCCGACAACGGACCACAGTTTACAGCGCTAATGTTTGAACAGTACCTTGCTGATAATGGCATCCGCCATGCGCTCACCTCGCCGGCGCATCCTGCTACCAACGGCCGAGCGGAACACATGGTCCAATTTGTAAAAAAGACTTTGCAAAAAGTGGACTATGATAATATTGACGAAAAAATAAACCGCATTCTACTTCTACAACACATCACTCCGCACAGCGTAACCGGCAGAACTCCCGCAGAACTTCTCATGGGGCGAAAACTCCGTTCCTGCCTCGACCGACTGCACCCTGCTTACGAGCCAGAAAAGCCTGCAAGATCCAGCGGACGCTACCATACCTTCAAGGTAGGCGACCCCGTTTATGCAAGAAATATATCGGGCGACCCGGTTTGGATTGAAGCAACAATAATACGCGAGACTGGGCCCAAATCCTATATTGTAAAATGTGTTGATGAAAGACTGTGGAAATGACATATTGACTAATTACGGTCACGACTCATATCGGCCAGCCAACGACTCCCCTACGACCAAACTGAGGGGGGGGGAAGGAATGGAAGAAGACGACATTCCAGGGAACCTGTTCCAAGAGAGCGATGAATCAAGTGAAACTCAGGAAATGGAGCAGGAGGAAGAATCGTACGCTCCAAGGGAAATCACACCAGAACGAGAAGCTGAGCCACTGCCAAACAACATTCCACCTCAACAGGACTGCACGCAGGCCAGTCCAAAGAAAATCTGATAGACCCAAAAGACAACCGTCCTATTTGAAGGACTATATAATCACACCATAATTGAGGAGCCAGGGAGAAGGGGTGTTATGTATGTAAATAGTTAAAATAAAAGCGAGCTTGGGGTAAAGTGCAGGGTTCTGGCCCTGCACTTCTGATTGGTTGTTAAGCGGCTCGATCGGATTGGTTGGGTTCAGAGAATCCGATTGGCCCTTAATGAAGGACTCTTATTGGTTTTGGAGCTAGCGTCTTACAGCTCCCTATTGGTTATTTCGCATTAAGGTTGCCTATATAAGGCAGAGTTGTTGTTATTAAAGTCTTAAGTCACTGTGTAATAAAGAGCTGAAAGTTCACCAACTAAGACTGTCTCCATTCATTTAACCCATGCCTGAAACTATATCACTATCCACAGCTGGATAAGAGATTATGACAAAATACGAAGGGTTACACCTCATTTCCTGTGCTGTCATTTGATTGGGCTCTATAGTACCACTCAGCAGGGGCTGCCTCTGGCTGTGTGCCCAGCTTTTCTGGTGAAGGCATCGCATGGAGAGTTTCATCCTTGTTGAAGTGCTGGAGATCCTGGCAAGGAAACAGCTCTGAAAGGATGCCCAGCAGGTCACAGATTGCCTCCTAGGCTTTTAAAATTAAGTTTATCAACAGCAGAGATCCAAGTCCATCCTCCCTTGCTCAGAATGAATGTCTTCTCTTAAACCATCGGTCCTTCTTGAAGGGGAGGAGGGAAGGATTTGACTTCTAGAGGAAGCACTGAGATGTCATCACCCCCCACCCCCACCCCACCCCATATTCTACTCCTGGAGACTATAGAAGCCTTGACTGTGGATTATAGAATACTAATAAGGACTCTGGTAAAACCTCTTTTTTTGGGGGGGGGGAGCTAGGAATATCGATAGTTGAGTTTCTTTTTTATATGAAGCGTCTCATTATGTTTGCAAATTTTATTAATACATTTGTGATCTTCTATGACTTCACAAATAGGATACTGCCTAAACTCTGAGAAAGCAATTTGTTGGGCTACCTTGACAGTTTGGCATTTGGGAACAAAATGAGAATGATTCCCAATGCTGCATCTAAAATTGTTTTGAATTATTTGTGTCTGTTGTGCCTGTTGTGATAAGAGAAAAAAATTCTTTGGATTGAAAGACTCTTCACAGGAAACATTTATGGCCAAATATATAGATTGATATAGATAATTCAAGAGATCCATTGTTATATCCCTTACTTAGTAGGCTTTACATTTTTAACACTATTATTTTATTACATTTATGTTTTGTTTTGTTTTTACTGATAATAAGTCTACAGTTGCTTCTAGATTGGTGGCATATAAGTTAAACAAACCAACCAACAAATAGTGAATATCTTGAATTCAGATATACATTTGTCTCAATGGGAAATGTAGGTTGCAGCTTCTAGAGACCATTTACCGTATATACTCGAGTATAAGCCGAGTTTTTCAGCACATTTTTTGTGCTGAAAAAAAAAACCCTTGGCTTATACTCGAGTCAGATTCCCCTCTGAAAAAAAAAATGGTGTGGAGCTCCGAAGCTGGGCAGCCGCTTCCCTGCTTCCGTGTTTCGTTTGCAACTTTTAAGCATGGGGGTTATCGGAAGCAGAAAAGTTCTTGCTTGAGGATATATTGTTTTTCTTTTTTTAACTGTTTTTTTGGGGGGGAAGACCCACCGCCATGTGAGAATGCTCAGACACGAAATCTATCCAACCGAAAATAAGTGTGTGTGTGGCGGGGGAATTTAACAGAGGGAAGATGTAGGGAGAAGGCAAAAGCGACAGAAGATCCTTCAGGGGAAACTGAGGGGGAGACTCACCCTTGGTCCAGATGAGCCCCCTTCCCCTTTCTCTAGGCTGAGAAAACAACGCGAGCCGAGGTTGCTTCGGCTCCACTCAGCTTCATTTCCTCAGCTCCAGCTGCTTTCAGTCCACTCAGGAGGAGGGGGAGGAGGAGGAAGAGGAGGTGGAGGCAGCTCGCGTTGTTTTCTGAGCTCTAGGCTGAGAAAGCAATGCGAGCCGAGGTCGCTCCACTCAGCTTCATTTCCTCAGCTCCAGCTGCTTTCAGTCCACTCGGGAGGAGGGGGAGGAGGAGGTGGTGGTGGCAGCTCGCGTTGTTTTCTGATAGTGAGATCATTTCCCAAATTAATTGATTCACTAACCCAAAAGAAGAAGATGTTGATGACAGTGGTAGGCAGGAGTCACTCTCTCCCTTGCAAGAAAAAAGCAAGAGCCGTTCTTATAATCTCTCCCTCTCTCTCTTTCTCCCCGTAATATAGTAAAGCCCTTTCCAGCATGCGCGCGCGATCCGCCCCCGCCGCTTTGCACCTTGCAAATGCAAAAACCCTGGGGTTTTGCATTTGCAAGGTGCAAAGGGGAGGGGGCGGATCGCGCGCGTGTGCTGGAAAGGGCTTGACTTTATTGGGGGGGGGAGAGAGAGAGAGAGAGATATCATAAGAACGGCTCTTGGTTTTTTCTTGCAAGGGAGAGAGTGACTCCTGCCTACCACTGTCATCATCATCATCTTTTGGGTTAGTGAATCAATCAAACCTTTCATGATAGTGAGATCGTTTCCCAAATTTCCCTTAAATCAGGGAAGAAATCAGAAACAAACCTTTGGGCTGAGAATAAGCCTGTTCCTATGATGCCATTTTTGTTCACTGCAGTGTGAAAAGTGTGAAAAAACACACTTCTTTTTCTTCATCTTCTTGTTCCCTATTTACTGGTCTCTTTCAAAGAGGAAATTGTGAACATCAAACTTATTCTCAACTGTCCTAGTGAAAGTTTTTATTGGCATCTATTTTTATTTTTGAAATTTACCAGTAGCTGCTGCATTTCCCACCCTCGACTTATACTCGAGTCAATAAGTTTTCCCAGTTTTTTGTGGTTAAATTAGGTGCCTCGGCTTATATTCGGGTCAACTTATACTCGAGTATATACGGTAATTGGTGGAAATCACAGGGGGAAACAAGAATGTCTCCCACATGGTGAATTTGGTTCACCCATCTGCTTTCAGGAAAAGAATCATAAATTTCCTATCGCTTACAGGATATTGAAAAGCTTAGGATTCCTGGGATCCTATCAATTGGAAACAAGTACCAAAAAAGTAGTTAAAATGAAAAAGGAAAGTGAAAATTCCTGGATCAGGAAACCTGGCGTTGTCCAGAAGTCTTGGACCATGTCTCCATGGGGCTTTGGGGAGGCCAAAGATTTGGAATGGCCTTTTTAAGCACTAAGGGCCAAACTACCGAAGGGGAATGGGTTTCAGCAGACATTGAAATCTGCAGGAGAAACCCAGAAACTGCACTGCTTTTTGAGACTGATGCATTGGATGGAAGATTGCTTTCTCCTGCATCATTCCCAGAGCTTGGAAGACGCCCCTTAAGCAATTACATTTGGCTACCACTCTCTCTGTATTTATCAAATACATTTAAAAGCCACTTGTTTTTAGTCCAGTATTTAGAGGCCAATGGTTTCATTGTTTAGATTTTAATATACCAATCACATTTTTTATTATTGTAACTGTAGTCCTTTGGGACAGGAACATTGATCTTTAGCTTATCTTTTGTTGCTATTTTAAATTATAAATTGTCCTGGTTGTTCAACAGTGGTCCTAAAGGATCATTCAGATAAGGAACTGGAGGGCAGATGCATTTAGAACATTATGTGCTGTTCTGGACAGTGTCTTTCAAAACCTATATTTTGATTCCACCCCAACCCCTCAACCCCAAAATAAAGTGTTAATGCTATTCTACAATATCACTGATTACTTTATCTTCTAATTGCCAATTATGACTATTTGTTTATGGAAGGTAATTTCAAGAGAAGAATAAGAAACACCATGAAGGTTGTCATAGAACAGATAGGAGGAAAGCTTTGATGGATAGAAATAAAGATAGATGATAGATGGATGGGTGGGTGGGTGGGTGGGTGGATAGATGGATGGATGGATGAATGGATGGATAGATGGATGGATAGATGGATGGATAGAGATAGATAAAAAGACCACTCATTTTTGTTCAGTGCTTTATTTTTGAAATACATTTTTAGCTAATATTAGCTACCCAGGAGATCATGATAGGGCATCAAGCTAGAAACTGGGAGATCAGGAGTTCTGGTCCTGCTTTAGGCACAAATCCACCTGGGAGACCTTGGGCCAGTCACTTTTTCTCAGGAAAGAAACAGTGCCAAACCTCTTCTGAAAAACCTTGCCAAGAAAACTGCAGGGACTTGTCCAGACAGTCCCTGACAATCAAACACAAATGAATTGAAAAGGGAAAAACAGAGAGAGACCCAGCATCTCTATTGCATGTTGGGCAGCCATATATGTTGGATGAATGAATCAATGAATTTGCAGACTCAGCTTAAGTCATTGTAAATATTGGTTTAACATATTTAATAGGCCAAGTGCCCAATGAAGATTTTACATGATTTTATTACCTTGTTTGGGTAATAAAATGTCTGCAAAAAAACAACCAAGTGCAGTTTGTACCCTTTTGACTTAAAATGAAAGGGAAGAATTATCCCTCCTCCAACTAATGTTTACCAGAACATAAGAAGATTAGAGTGATGTGCACACATCACCAGAAGAGAGGAACCTAAAGCACACATATTATTATTCTTTTTTTACCAAAGGGATATTTATAGCTCAGGGCTGAACTGTGGATTCTTTTGTGCTCTCTGACTGGGTTGTTTTCTTGCAGACCAACAAGGTAATTAGGAAGGGAGTGGGGTTTGTTTTCTCTTTCCACAATCAAGGAACTACCAACTCAGATGAACAAGCTAAGATTAAGCAACAGATGGAGCCACCAAGAACACTACCACCAACACGGACAGGACAAGCCACCAGTATATAAACAGAAAGCAAATCACACTAACTTCTAGCACTGATGATGTTACCTTGTTTGGGTAATAAAATGTCTGCAAAAAAACAACCAAACTCAGAGAGCACCAAGAGAGCATCTTTTCAACCCTGAGCCACAAATATTCTCCTTTATTCGCAACACCATTCTTTCCTCAGTAATAACCAGTGTGCTCTTCTGACTCACCGTGTTCAATCCTAGTCCATCTCAATTTGCTGATGCCTAAGATGTCAGTCTGTAATTGTTCCAATTGATTGTTCACTGTGTTGAGCTTTCTCATGTTTGTGCTTCATACATTCTCTGTTCCAACTGTAATTCTGCCTTTGCAGCTTCAGATTTTTGTTTTATTGAAAGGCAACATCAGCAGTTAGTCATCCCAAAGACTTTAATCTATCTATGTCATAAACACCATTAATTCTGCAAACGATCTTCAGAAATTCCTCAGCAGCCGGTTGAGTGCCATAGAACATAGAATGATAGAGTTGGAAGGGACCTCAGAGGTCTTCCAGTACACCCCTCTACTGAAGCAGGAGACCCTACACCATTTTAGGCAAATGGTTGCCCAATCCCTTCTTAAAACCCTTCAGTGTTGGAGCACCTACAATGTCTGAAGGCAAGCTGTTCCACTGGTTGATTGTTCTCACTGTTGAGAAATTTATCTTTATTTCTAGGTTGCTTCTCTCCTTGGTTAGCATAGATTCCCATCTTGCCTTTTGGTGCTTTCGGAAATAGTTCAATCCCCTTGTCTTTGTAGGAGCCCCTCAAATATTAGAACACTGTTATCATGTCTCCTCTGGTCCTCCTTTTCATTAGACTAGACATATTCAGTTCCTGTAATCTGACTTGTAAGCCATCCAATCTGTTGGCCCAATCATCCAGAACTATGTCATTTCATAATTTCTAGTCCATATCTAGTCAGCAAGGATCCCGTCCCCTCAGTTTATACAGTTCTGGTTTGTAACACCTCCAGCTCACTTCCCACAACCATTCCCTCCTCCTCCCCCCGTTACTTATGACAGCTGAAAGATGCAAAGCAAAGGAAGAAAATCTTGAAGGCTGACATTTGGCCCTCCTAGAAAAGAGACATTAGTCCTAAAAAAGATAAAAATAGAAGGTAATAGAAAATATACATGTAACAGCAACATACTAATTTTTTAGGGTTTATGAGGATATTTAGTATGAAATGCCTTGATAAGTGTAGGAGCTCTAACATCCTTCTCATTCACCCACTCAGCCTGGGAAGGAGGAAAATGTTTCCAAGCAACCAAATATTGGAGTCGACCCCTTCGTTTTCGAGAATCCAAAATTTCTTTACCTTCAAAATGTTGTTCACCTTCAATTAGCAATGGTACAGGGGGATCAACCTGAGTTGGTCTCAAGTCGGAGGTATGTTCAGGTTTGAACAAACTAACATGGAAAACAGGGTGGATCCATCGAAGAGTTTTTGGTAATTTCAGTTGGACTGCCACAGGGTTCATAATTCGTTCAACTGAGAAAGGTCCAACATACTTAGGTCCAAGCTTTTTTGACTTTTATGTAGTCTGCAAATATCTGGTGGATAAAAAGACCTTGTCACCCACTAGATATGGTTTTTGTGGAGTTCTCTTTTTATCTGCAAATTTTTTATGAGCTTGATGAACATCATCTAATGTTTTCGGGTAACCGGCCAGGTAAGCTGGAGCTGTGTTATCCATTCATCCAATGACTGAATGTTAGGTTTCTCCTGTGGAAGCTCATATATGGGTACAAAGTCTTGTCCCGAAGCCACTTTAAATGGAGTAAACGCAGTACTACTATGTACCAAATTATTATATGCCACCTCAACGAATGGCAATAGGTCAGCCCAATTATCTTGCTGATAATTTTTTAACACTGAAGATATTGTTCCAATACCAAGTTAGTTCTCGCACAAGCCCCATTGGTTTGTGGGTTGTGAGCAGAGCTTAAGCCCTGGGCAAAGCCCAAGAACTTCAAGAACTCCTTCCAAAAGTTTGAGGTAAACTGGACACCCCTGTCTGAGATTATGCGTTCAGAAACTCCATGTAACCTGTAGATATGTAAAATAAACAGTTTAGCCAACGTTTTCACAGATGGGATTTTTGGACAAGATATGAAATGTACCTGTTTGGAAAACAAATCAGTTACTACCCAAATAACTGTATTCCCCCCACTTTCAAGTAATTCCACTATAAAATCCATAGAGATTTCCTTCCATGGAGCCGTTGGTCTAGCCACATTTTGTGGTAAGCCTGCTGGTTTACCAGGAGGCCGTTTGGCTGAGGCACAAATAGGACAACTAGCTACATAAGTCTCAATGTCCTTTTTCAAGGTAGGCCACCAAAATTGCCTTTAAACCAAGTGTAAGGTCTTCACGAAGCCAAAATGTCCAGCAGCTTTAGAGTCATGAGCTTGCTGTAATATTTGGTTTCTCAGCTTTGCTGGCACATATAATTTGGCCCCCACCCATGCCAATCCATCTCTAACGGTACAGTTATTTGAGTGAGCAAGAAACCAATCATCAAGTTTTAGAGCAGCTCTTAATTGTACAGTCAAATCATTTGATAAATCAACTTCCTTTTTCTGGGCTCTGGTAACCACTGGAGCTGCCAACTGTTTGGTTGGGACAATCGGCCGTACCACTTCTTGGCGAGCACTATTATATTGAGGTAATCTAGATAAAGCATCTGCCATGAAGTTCTCCCCCCCCTGGAATGTACTTCAATGAAAAATTAAAGTGTTTAAAGTACTGTGCCCAGTGAACTTGCTTGGGAGACAGCTTCCGGGGCATTTTCAAAGCCTCCAAATTTTTATGATCCGTCCACACCTCAAATGGGTGTTTCGCCCCTTCTAAGAAATGCCTCCAGGTTAACAGAGCCCAGTGAACTGCAAAAGCTTCTTTTTCCCAGATGGCCCATCTTCTTTCAGTTTCAGTTAGTTTACGAGAAGTATATGCACACGGTTGCAGGGTCCCTGTCTCATTTGCTTGTAGCAACACCACCCCGACTGCTACGTCACTCGCATCGGCTTGGATTACAAAAGGAGCGTCCATGTCTGGATGCTTGAGTACTGGTTCAGCAGCAAACAGTCATTTCAGCTTTTCAAAAGTAGCTTGACATTCCATGGACCACTCCAATGGTTTACTAGGCTTTGGTTTCACCTCCCCTTTGGTTTTTAGGAGATTTGTGATAGGCATGGCAATCTTTGCAAAAGCAGGGATAAATTAATGGTAAAAATTAGCGAATTTCAATAAACTTTGAAGTTGTTTCCTGGTGCGGGGAGGGGCCCATTCCAAAATGGCACGAACCTTCCCCGGATCCATTTCTATGCCATCATGTGAGATAACCTAAATAGTCAATTTTTTCCTGGTGGAATTTACACTTGGACAACTTTGCATACAGCTCAGCAGTTCGAAGTTTTTCCAGAACTGACCGCACTAGTTTCACATGTTCATCACGAGTCTCTGTGTAGATAAGAATATCATCAAGATAAACCAACACCCCTTTTTTATAGATGTTCATGCAACATCTGATTGATCATTTGCATGAATACTGCAGGGGCCCCCTGTAGGCTAAATGGAAGAACATTGAATTGGAAACAATCCATTGGGCAGTTAAAAGCAGTTTTCCATTCATCCCCTTCCTTAATTCGAACCTGGTAGTATGCTTCTCTCAAGTCGAGTTTTGTAAAAAAATTTCCCTTTGGCCAAGTGGGCCGACATGTCCTTCATCAAAGGGAGGTGGTACACGTTCTCCACTGAAATAGCATTCAGGTTTCTGTAGTCAACACATAAATGAAGGGAGCCAACTTTCTTTTCACAGAACAATACTGGGGCTGCTACCCGGGGTCTAGCGGGTTGGATGAAACCACGTTCCAAATTCTTCTCAATAAATGACCACAGCTCTTCTAGCTGCCATGGTGTCATCGAGTACAGTTTCTGTTTTGGGAGTTTCACCCTGGGTAAAATTTCAATGCTGCAATCTGTTGAGCGATGGGGGGGAAGTTCATCTGAGGCCTTTTCACTGAATACTTCCTTTAAGTCCCAATATTCCTCTGGAATTTTCTCCTCCCCCTTCAGGTTCTCGGTGCCAGTGGAGGCCAGTTCAGTGGGATTCTTGAGTTTCGGTTGAGATTGCCCCTCCCCTTCTGGGCGCTGGTCAGAATGTATGCGCAATGATCCTCTCCTCCAATCAATGTGGGGGTTCCATTTCCACAGCCAGGGCAACCCCAGTATTAGGGGCCGCTGCATCCCAGGAGTCACAATAATACACAAAGTCTCTCTATGCTTCCCCATCGTCATTTCTACTGGTTCCGTTATGAAATGTGCAGGGCTGCCCCCAGCTACCAATCCATCCAGTTGGCTAGAGGCTATGGGCATTTTTAAAGTCTTTAGCCTTAAGCCCATTTTCTCTACTACCTCCGAGCTGATTACGCATCTTGTGCACCCAGAGTCTAACAAGGCCAGCATTTTCCCTTTGGCTCCCAATGTGGGTACCCTTAATCTCACTGGAATGGTCATAGGGCCCTTGCTTGGACTTACCAGTGAGTCGTCTTCCGATTCGGATCCACTCTCTTCAGAAGAGGTTGGAGTTTCCAGCTCCTCTCCTTTCAGAGGGGTGATCTCTACAACCTTCTCTGCTTGAAATGCCATTTTGCGAGGCTTTGCTGGGTTTTTTTTTAGGTTTTCTTCCTCCTCCTGGTGCCCCCTTTGGCTCTAGTTTGGCACGGCAATCTGCAGCCCGGTGACCTTCCTTTCCACATCGGAAGCAAGCAGTGGTCTTGGGTTTTGCCGCCATTCCTCCCTTTTGCGGTTTTAAGGCTTCTCGAGGGCTGGTGGGGGAGGACTTGCTCCAACCAACCCCCCCCCCACGGCGTCTGTTTTGGGTCAGATCAATTTCCACCTCTGCTGCCAGCATGTACCACAGCTGAAGCTCACTGGGGTCTCTTCTGGCAATACAGCTTTGATATACATCTTCATTTAACCCATCTTTAAAAGCTTCTATCAGGACTCCCTGGGACCAGGCTTGAATATGACACATCAGCTCTCTAAATTCCTGGGTGTAGTTGGCCACTGATCTCCGCCCCGATTTATGGTCTTCATCCTAATTCTAGCCTTACGTTCAGCAAGTGGGTCTTCCAACCTGGCCCACAGCGCAGTCATGAACAGGTCATAATTCATCAGCTGAGGGGCATTATCATTATGCAAAGTCATCATCCACTCTGCAGCTGTTCCCTCCAGAGCCCTGGTAACACATCTAACTTTGGCTGCTTCTGAGGAAAAATCCCTTCCATATTCCTCCATATGGCTCCAGACTTGTGCCAGGAAAAATCCTAACTCCTTTGGATTCCCCCCACCATTTTACTTCCAATGGAGGTACCTTTGGAGTTCTACGTCTTCTGACAATTATCTCTCCTGCTGGGGGGCCCTGGACTGCTGCTGCCTATTGCGCTAGCCTGGGTTGATTTATGGGGTTGGCTGCTCTGATTCTTCTGGCTGGGGCTGCCTCCCGCTCCTCTCCCTCATACCTTTGATCAGTTTGAGGTTCTCTGATAGCTTCATTTAAAAGATGCATAGCTTGAGTCAGTAAAAAATTCTTTCTTTCCTTCTCCTGCCATGGCTCCTCTCTTCCATGCCGGCAGGTAGTGGTCACTCCTGGAGGAGGCTTTTCCTCAGGATCCTTCCAACCGACTCCCAAGGACCATTTGGGTTTTACAGCTGGTTTTTTCCCAAGATTTAGTTCTGCTAACAAGTTGGCTTCCCCTGCTTCCTCTAGCAGCAGAGAATCTTGTCCTCCAGTTGCTCCCAGGTCTTCTTGGTCTCTGGCTGGATTTGACATTGTGTTCAGACCCCCTCGGAAGAAAATTTATTAATTCTCCAGGTGGGCTGGTAATGTAGAGATTCAGAATAATGTCAGCTGGTGCTCCATTCAAAATCCAAGCAAGAAATACTTAGACACCATTACTTAGAGAAAAGATATCTTTTACCGGAAATCAAGTGGTAGCAACAAAAGAATTCTGAATCTGAGAAAATGGGCACTTAAATCACATATACAAAGTAATGGCAACGTTCCCACCCCCAATAGTTCAATTGGCTCATCCAATTAAAAGTTGTGTATATCATCATGTGGGCATCTTCAGGTGGCTTCTGACCGTTGACCTTGACATGGTTTGATAAAGGGTTGCAGCTGCGCATAGCATAGGATAGAAGCCTAAGCTTCTACCCCCCCCCTCCCAGCTTATACAGTGCTGGTTTGTAACATCTCCAGCTCACTTCCCAGAACCATGTCCCCCCTCCTCTCCCCAGTACTTATGACAGCCGAAAGATGCAAAGCAAAGGGAGAAAATCTTGAAGGCTGACAATTTGTGAATCTTGTCTTGGCCCAAGCACAATCTCCTTGTGGCAGATTGAAGAGCTGCCAGCCAAATGTTCAAATGAAAAATCAACAACAAAAGAAAAACTAGATCCTCCCCTTTTCACTCCCACAACCAGCTGCAACCAGCTTGGGTGTTACTATTTTTAATTTTGCTAAGTCCTGGAACCATCTTTTGAAATCAAATAATTACTGCTCAGAATTGTAGTCCAGAACAGCTGTGGCCCTTTTCCTTCTGGAGAAGGAGGAGCAGGAACAGGGGATGGTTATAGAATCAGATGACTCTGCCATTAAGATCATGGAGGACACACCAGAGGGCATGAAATCCAGGTGCCAGTAAAGTTTGTGGTCTCATAAATGAAATGCTACTCCAGGTTCTAATGTTGGAAGTACCACTGAGGAAACCTCTGTCATTAGGAAAGTCCATCTGGGACCTTCTGTCTCAGATCTTATTGAGAGTAGATTTGCCATTTTGCAGCTGCACAGAGGATAAAACTAGCCAGAATGAAATTTTACTTGAATTCATACCTCCCTGGAAAGAAATCTGCTCTGGGAAGAGATAGAAGGTGGTTCCACTAAATATTAAGATGGCAAGAAGACTGTAAAATAAACATACAGATAGCCTTCACATGCAAGCCTATCTGAAGTGTGGAGGCTTCTTAACTGTTGCTTCCAGGATTAGCCCAGACCTGCCAGATGCCATGACACATTCCAAGAATTGTTGGAGAAGAATCTTTTGTCTCTCCAAGAACCCAGTTTTATGTTTTCTTGAAAAAAAATAGTTTTAAAAAATGTCAGTCTTCCTAATGGGACAAATACGATCCCATTTTCCTGATTATGTTATGATTCTGGCACTGTTTCTCATCCTCTAAGGACTCTGGACCACATCTGCCTCATGGAAATGATTCAGCTTCTGCTCTAACATGGGTATTTCTACCAACAAAAGGAGTTTCACTCAATCATACTTCTTATTGCCTGGTGCAATTCCAATTGATGGTTCTTTAGCTACATGCATATTAGCTAATATTTTGGCTAAAATCTATGGTATCTCTGGACACCTGCAACAGACAAGAAATGGTCAAAATTGGGAGAGTCCTATCAAATTCTGTACCAGTCAATAGTGGTATTCCCCCAAGGCAGTGTTCTAGGACCAACTCTCTTCATACTCTGCATAAATGACCACTGTGATCAGAGTTAAGACCAACTGCATCCTCTTCGCTGATGATGTAAAGCTATTCAACACTACAGACAATACTGCTACCCTTCAAAAAGACCTTGACTACATATCAGAATGGTCAAACAAATGGCAACTTCAAATCTCAACAAACAAATGCTCTGTCTTACATATTGGCAAAAAAAACCCACAGAAAATAAAATACAGGCTGAATAGTCAAGACCTTGTTGATGATCCAAACTCTGTCAAGGACCTTGAAGTACTAATTTCTAGTGATCTAAGTGCTAGAGCCCACTGTAACTACGTAGCCAAAAAGGCATTAAGAGTTGTTAACTTAATCTTACGTAGCTTTTTCTCTGGTAATATTACACTACTAACTAGAGCATACAAAACATTTGCTAGACCAATCCTTGAATACAGCTCATCAGTCTGGAACCCACATTACGTATCTGATATTAACACAGTTGAGAAAGTCCAGAAATATTTCATAAGAAGAGTTCTCCACTCCTCTGCTCATTTCAGAATACCTTATGCCACCAGACTTGAAATTCTAGACCTAGAAAACTTAGAACTACACCACCTTCGGTCTGATCTAAGTATAGTATATAAAATCATACATTGCAATGTCCTACCTGTCAATGAATACTTCAGCTTCAACCATAACAATACAAGAGCAAACAATAGATACAAACTCAAGGTTAATCGCACCAAACTTGATTGCATGAAATGCGACTTCAGCAATAGAGTGATCAATGTCTGGAATACTCTGCCTGACTCTGTGGTTTCTTCCCCAAACCCCAAAAACTTTAACCTTAGACTGTCTACTATTGACCTCACCCCTTTCCTAAGAGGTCTGCAGGGAGTGTGCATAAGCGCACCTATGTGCCTACCGTCCCTGTCCTATTGTTTCTTTTATTTTTCTTATATGTATCCATGTAATCATAACTATTGTTTTACTTATACCTATTATCTTTGTAAGCAATTGACAAACCAAATAAAATAAAAAATAAATAAATGCAAGAGGGCCTGATTTCTTAATGTCCAATGTCATCTTCATCTCGAAGACATCTTTCCAGATGACCCCATTTGCTGGATAGACATGGTCTATGTACCTTTGATCAACCAATGTCATCAGTCAGAGACCAGAAGTCCATTCCTCTGTCGCATTGCTATCCTTTGGAAGATGAATCCCCTCCAAAATCCAGATGGGTCCCATACTGCTGTTGTTTAGAATAATCATGAAGACCTGGCTTTTCACTCAGGCATCCAGGAAAGGGGAATGAGACCCCTCACTCATGATGATGCATGCCATCTTTTTATTTTTTTTAAATGTTTTGTTATTATTGTAATTTCTTTGCGAGATTGTTGTGAGCTACTCAGAGTTATGGAGGACTCTAAATAACTCTTAGCCTTGAGTTACTCTAGATGGAAGCTTGGACTAAAATTTCGACATGTCCAAAATTTGAGCCTGGTCATTTGTCCCAGTGAGAACCCTGGACTGATTTATTAAATGATGAATTTATTTTGGCTGTCCAAGATATTCTCTGATGATCTCTCTAGAACCAAAGTTCCAAAGCATCAATACTCTTTCTGTCCTCCTTCTTCAAAGTCCAACTGGTGCCACAGGGAATTATGTTGCTTGCACAAGGCTGACCTTTTCCAAGACCTTCATGACTCCTCTACCAAGTGCTGATCTGTAGCATATTTTTTGACTGCTTGGTCCTTTTACCATTTTGATAGTCAATTCTTAGGCTGATTGTGGCTCCTTGAGTACCAGAAGACAGTTATCATGTCCCTGCAATCCTTCTTTTTGACAAGCTATACATATCTAGCTTTCTACCCAGTGGTGCTGGCTGGGGAATTCTGGGAAATGAAATCCACAAGTCTTAAAGTTGCCAAGGTTGGAGACCCCTGATTTAGACAATCTAGTGTTACTGGAATTGAGAAATGGGGGGGGGGGGATTCTGCTAGAGAAGGAGTAGTTTCAGGCAACTCTGGGGAAAGCTCCAGGGAATAGCTCGTTCAATCTTTAACAAACCTTTTGGAATGGAATGAACATTGTATGGAGGTAGAGATTGACAAAGGGTATAGAATCAATATGCAATTTTCAAAATTAAGAAATGTACCAAGGGACTGCTTGTGTGCTTTAGCAGGAAGAAGTCTAGAGATCAGCATTCCACTACCAGACTGAAGATTGATAATGAAGATATAAGTGTACTTAAGGAAATCCCAGTTGAAATACTATGTAAGCACCAGGAGTTTTTTGGGGTTTTTTTCTTGACTGACAACCTTTAAAAAGATACCATTTCAATGGTTTTGGAAAAAATTGGAAACAATAACTTCCATTTTTAAACAACAGAGGTTCAGATAGAATTCAGTCCAAAGAGCAAGAAAATTTGTAAAAAAAAAAAAAAAAATTAAAGAGAGTTGGAAGGTATGCAAACGGAAGTGATAGAGAATTCCAAGCAACAGCCACAAGAAGAAACTGAGGACAAGACCATCAGGAGAGACTATTCACCTTTCTAGTTTTTGGCATAAAAATGGAATTTAAGTGCCTAACATAATGGATAAATGGAGCATGCATTCCTCAAACAGGAAGAAAATTGTTTCACTATTTTTTTAAAAAATGAAAGATGTAGTTTATCCATAAGAAACACTTATTAGGGTAAAGGATTCAAAATATTGCACTGCAAAAACTTGGCTGAAGAATTTATTTCAGAAGGATCCTAGAAGAGAAGTGAGTTTTTAATAGATAATCCCTAATTACAACCAGAATTGATATGACTGATAATTATAGCAGATAGCAGGAGGGGCTGAAATTATTTTGCATGGGGCCAAGACTTTAATAATGGAATTGATGTCTAAACAAGATTAAAGTAACAAAGGACTTATAGATAAATTAAGGGACATACTTATCATTTGAGTTAATGCCCGATTGGAAATGAGTATTTTGTTCAAAAAAAGACAGAACATCTGAGAACATATTAAAATAACACAAGGTAAATTACCAAAATGTTTTTTGATGGATAATTTAGGGCAGATACATGGAAATACAAAAATAGTGATACAAAAGAATATACTTATTTTTCTGAAAGTCACAGATCTTTTTCAAGAATTGATATGATTGGATGAGAATTTGGCTACTAGTATTTATAAAGTGAAGCTACTATCACATACTTTTTCAAATTACAACCAATGACTTTAACATTTTTTTAAAAAAATGTTCCTTCCGATGAAGTTTAAATGAAACACTGTTGTAGAGGATTGCAAAAAGAAAGAAAAAAATGAATTTTTTTGACAATAATTATAATAAAGTTATAGACACAAAGATGGTTTGAGACTCAAGTAAAGCTTTTATGAGCAAACATAATGTCCATCATAACAGGAAACAAACAAAATCAAGAGAAAACAAAAGTGATTTTAGATGAGATAAAATTAAAGAAATCCACAGAAAATGAAGCTCCATTTTCCAGCTTAGCCTTCTCTTCTCTTGTGGATGTCCATGGAAATTCTCAGTCATCCAGGCCATGATTATCTCAAAGGTGCTTTTTCAGGAGGCAATTGGACTGTCTTGTTTTTCTTTGAAGACATTTCACTTCTCATCCAAGAAGCTTCTTCAGTTCTGACTGGATGGTGGAGATATACAGTATATTTATATGTATTTATAATGGAAAGATATACATTGGCTGCAGAAAACATCATGCAACCAAGAAGGCTCCACATCCATTTTGCAACACTCAGGTGACCCAAGGGACACAGATAAACCTCCTAGCAGCCTCAATGACTCTCTAAAAGAATGCAGATGACCAGCTGTCTGCAAAGAATATAAAGACAGACAGCTGGTCATCTGCATTCTTTATAAAGCATTATAAAGATTAATAAGAATACTCATCGGTTTGCCTTCCAGAGGTGTAGGAGCTCCATCACAATAGTATTTCAAGAAAAGATTGGACATCCATTTACCAGGGATAGTATAAGCTCTCCTGCCTTAGGCTAGGGGTTGGACTAGAAGACCTCAAAGATCCCTTCCAGCCCTAATATTCTATGTTCTAGTATGCTGTTGACCATCAATTCTTTTTGGTTATTTTTCTACTTGGAATATTATAGCTGTCCGATCTCAGTTCTAGCCTTGTTTTGTTTGCAACCGCTAATCCTTGGTAAATCAAATGTCGTCGATGGTCTTTCTTTCCTAGGGACCCAGCTGGGGCGAGCCTGACATTAGCATTTGCATCTTGCAGAATAGCCAATAATAATGTCCAAAGCAAAAAAAAGGGAGTCAAGATTTTATATCCCTTTGATAGCCAATGAACGATTTTAGAGAGATGCTAAAAATCCACAGTGGGCAAATGGCCCTTATCAGCAGCATCAAAGTCAGAAGAACCTATGCAGTCCATGCCCTGGAGTCTGGATGTGGCTGCATAAGAGTGAACCCTAACAGGGATGATTAAAAATGAGGAAAATTATCTATGATGTGTCAGAGTATATTCATGAACTGGAATAGAGCTTAGTAACAAGTTCAGCCAATGAGAACTGAATTGAGAGCTGAAGCTTAAAGAGAGAAACTGGGCCTGGTTTATCTCTGTTCTGTGCTCAGCTCTAAAGTGAAAGAAAAACTTGCTTGCTGAAAACTAGAGCTCTGCTCTGAACCTGTAACATGTCTGCTTCTGTTTGAGTTTGCTCCATGTTGGAAAAATCTACAACTGGTATTATAAAATTTACTTTAATGTTTATAAAGAAATTAAATGAAGCCTCAGCCATCTGTGTTTACTTTTCTGGCACTGAATTTACGCTGCAATACTCTGAACATGATAGGTGAGGTTTACCACTCCTGTCAGAACAGGTGTGTAGTTTAGAGGTATTGAAGAACCAACACTCAGCCATCGCCATGGACCCTCTGGGCAGAAAGTGTCCATATGGCCATTGTGGAGAAAAGTAATCTGAATAGTCCTCCAAGCAGTGGTCATCACAAGATTGCATAACTGCCATGTGCTGTCCGTGGGGCTTAAGGGAGGTGAATTGGAATCTGCAGACATGGGTGAAGGCCATTGTTCAGTTGTTCAATGAGCCAAATTAAACCTGCCACACTTGTTTTAAAGAAGCTGCTCTGTCTGCAGTTTAAGGTATCCATACTGTCCATGAAAGTCCTTTCTGTACATGCATGAAGATCTTCAGCTGTGCTCACAGCAAACACTGAGCTTGAACTGCTCCTCTTCTTATAGATGTTCAGTTCATTGGCAATGTTGTGCCTTTAGTTGAGTATCACTGTCTTTATTAAATCATCTTAGAGGTTTTTAAGTATATTTGAAAAGTATTTTGCTCTGTACCAATTCTTCATGACATGAAATTGGAAGCCTCATTATAAGTCTTTTTCTCTTCCGTGGATAAGGCCGGTAAGTTTAGCAACTAATATTATGCAGGTAAATTTAGCAACTAATATTTTTTTTAAACAAACTTTATTATTATTTTTTTAAACACACAAACAAAACATAGGATGTAGTAACATAAAATATCTTTTCTAGAAGAAACAAATAAACCATCTTATTTAAAAAGAAGATAATTCCAAATTATCACACTTCTATATATATATTTATCTTATCTAATCAACTTCATATCTTTTCAAAACTTTTCTTTATTACTCCCTTTCCTTCTATTTAATCATATTTCTTCTGCCTTAAAAATGTATACTCATTGAATATATTTTCATTAGTATTCTTCCACATCCTGTCAGGCTTAAACAAACATTACACAAAACATAAATACATAAAACTTCTTTTTGGAAGGCAGCTTACCCCAAGTTAACTCTTTTTATACAGACATCAGTCAAAATTTATACTCACTTAATATACTATCTCATATCTTATTTGGCATTCTCTATTTTCCATATATTTTCTCTATTAGCAACTAATATTATGCAGGTAAGTTTAGCAACTAATGTGCAGCGTCGCTGAATGTTCAGGAATACCTGGCTGTGGTGGGAAAGATCCTGCCAGCCATTTCATACAGAAACAGATGTGGGATCCTTTCTGAAAGTGAATGAATTCTGCATCGTGTTTTTTGTTCAGCAGGAGCCTTCACTGCAATTTCTACAATAGATTGCGGTGACTTCATTCAAAACTGGTTTTGTGCCCTTCCTTGTGAAAAAACAAGCCAGCAGCTGAACTGCAGGGGGGTGGTCCTGCAGCCCTTCCTGGTTTGCCCTCAGAAGAGGAGAGATCACTCCCCAGCTGGCCACAGCAGCCAAGGGGGCGGACCAGCCTGTCTGGCTGACTGCCCAGTCTGGGGAGGACATGAACCTGGGGAATGCAGGGGGGGAGGTTCTTTGAACAGGAAAGTCAGGAGGCATCCTGTGGGCGGCTCATCCATCATGCCACAGACCAGCCGGGCCATTTAGTTGTGACTTTCCTGAAGAATCACCCTTAATTAACAACATGGGAGTGTTTCCTGTTTGGATCACAACTACGAGGGCCGAGGGGAGCTGAGAAGCCGCAGCTTGGCAAGCAACAGCAAAAAATCTCTCATTTTTCAAAGTGATGAATGGGGCAAAAGAAAATAGAAGGGGCTGAATGTGGCACAAAGGGAGCCGATTATCAGATAAGTGCCCTGAAGTCAATGCTCCAGAGAGTTGGGTGTCATTGGGGGGCAGCAGGGGAAGCACTAGAGTCGAGGGGGGGCAGGACCAGCCAGGTAAGAAGCAATTCAGAGAATGGGAAATTTAGTAGGAACTGTTAATTTGCTGCATTTGGTCTGGCTTTAAAGACGATTATTGGTCAGGAAGGCAATTCACATCAACAGTGAGAAAGTCCCTGCTGCCAGAATTGCAAGGAGGAGGAGGAGGAGGAGGAGGAGGAGGAGGAGGAGGAGGAGGAGGAGGAGGAGGAGGAGGAGGAGGAGGAGGAGGAGGAGGAGGAGGAGGAGGAAGAAGAAGAAGAAGAAGAAGAAGAAGAAGAAGAAGAAGAAGAAGAAGAAGAAGAAGAAGAAGAATGAAGGGTTGAAGGGTTGAGTTGCAACAGGCGTGAGCAAGATCAAGTATCAATTGAAGACAATTGCTGAACACTGATGGCACTCAATTGTGTCTCTCTGCCCTGGTACCTGGAGGCTGTGGAGGTCTGGATGGGGAACAATAGGTTTCAGCTGAACCCTAGATGGGAAAAATGGCTCTGGGTTTGGAGGCCTTCTAAATGTGGACTTTACCATCTTGGTACTCAATGGGATGGCATTAGATCTGTCCCAAACAGACCTTTGTGCAAAACTTGTGGATTCACAATTCCTGCTCAAGTAATAGTTCTGGTCAGGAGGGCCTTTAAACAGCAGTTACTCACACCCTGGACATCTTCCAAATAGAGTACTGTAATGCACTCTACATGGGATTACCCCTGAAGAGTATCAAGAAACTTCCGCTATTGCAAAATGTACCTAGAAGCCATAAACTAAACCTCTATTTTGTGAGCTGCATTGATGACAGTTCGCTTCCTGGTCCAGTTCCCAAGTGCTGTTTTTGACCTTTAAAGCTCTATATGGCACAGAACCAGGCACTGTGGTGGAGCAGTGGTTAGAAAGCTAATTAACTGCTCACTCCAGAAGTTTGATCCTTACCGGCTCAAGGTTGACTCAGCCTTCTATCCTTCCAAGGTCAGTAAAATGAGGACCCAGATTGTTGGAGGCAATGTACTGCCTCTATAAGCCACTTAGAGAGGGCTGTAAAGGATTGTAAAGTGGTATATAAGTCTAAGTGATATTGTTATTATCTGTGGGACCACCTATCCTTGATTACCTCTACCCACCCCATCAAGTCCAGCAGGAAGGTCTTGTTTACTTATTTTCATCTGACAAGACTCAGGAAGTGGGCCTTTTCTGCCATGGCCCCAGCCCTTTTTGCTGTGTATGCATAAAGATTAATAAAGTGTGAGCTTGGAGTAAGTGCAGGGTTCTGGCCCTGCACTTCTCATTGGCTGTTAAGCGGCCGGACTGGATTGGCCCGTTCTGGGGAATCCGATTGGCCCTTAACAAAGAGTTCCTATTGGTTATAAGAGCTACCGCTCCTAACTCGTTATTGGTTAAAAGTTACAGGGTTTGCCTATATAAGGCAGTTTAACTGCTATAGAACCAGAAGTCACAATGTAAAGAAAGAGCTGAAGTTCACCGTTCAGAGGCTTGTTTCCATTCTTTCTCGCCCATGCTCAAAACATAACACTGGCAACGAAGGTGGGATTTGGAGATATCTGAACCAACGAAACTTTGAAGAACACCGAGCACATGACAGACGACGCTAACAATGGAACCATGTCCAGCGGCATCGTACCACCCGCTCCGTTCGATCCAGTACAGGAGGACTGGGAGTCCTACATGGATCACTTCCAAATGTTCTCAGAAACCAACAACTTAAAGGACGCCACACCAGGAAAGAAACGGGCGGTGTTCCTAACGCATTGCGGTTCAACCGTATTTAAGATGGCTAAAGCACTAGCCAAACACCGAGAAGTGAAGGCCATGGATTGGGACGACCTCGAACCTCTCCTACAAGATCACTACACTCCGACCGTGCCTACGCTCGTGAGATGCCACGAGTTTTATCAGAGGAGCCAGTGAAAGGGAGAAAGCGTGGCCGACTTCATAGCAGACCTCTGAAATTTGGGAGGCCTCTGCGGATTCGCCGATTTAGAAGAAGCACTAAGAGATCGCATAGTTCTGGGACTAGATGCACCAGGCGTCCAAAGCAAGCTGATGGTGAAAGGCGACATCAGCCTTGCCGATGCCATCACCGATGCTACTGCAGCAGAAGCAACCAGGAAGTCGGCTGCACAACTACGCCAAAACCGCGCTCCGGTACCACCACCGACAAGCGACATTTTATCCAGGTCTGAAGGACAGCTTACAACGACGTACCACGAGGACCTCTCTTCATCGTCAGACAGCGACGAAGAAGGGGTCCATCGACTGCGGTCCGACCGGGACCATCAACCGAAGCCCTTACACCCTTGCGCTGGCTGTGGAGCCAACCATGCCAGGTCCAAATGCAAATTCCGCGACGCACTCTGCCATGAGTGCGGAAAACGAGGCCACATTGGACGGGTCTGCCGCAGCTTGCCAGGACCCAGCCAGGCCTAAAAAGGGGCTAACTATCGCCAATCGACAAGAAACGATGCTCAAAACATAACACTTTTCCCCCCTCACCTCCCCCAGACAAGTTTAGCCCTTCTGGTCATCCAGAAATCCTTGAATTGCAGTTCTTCCAACAGGCCCAGGGATCCCCTGGAAAGCGGAAGTTTATCATTGGTTGCATCATGCATAACATCGTGATGTTTTCCCTTCTTGTGGTTGTGTTTTTATTTAGGTTTCATTGTTTTCACCTGGTTTTGAATAAGTCTTCTTTAGGGATTTATGGTGCACTGCCTGAAATTGCTCTATGCAAGACAGATGACTATATAGATTTAAAATATAAATAAATACAAAGTGGACAAAGAAAAGAACACAACCCAGCACCTGTATCTCTACTCAGAAGATGAAGGGAAGGGGAGCTGCATAGGCCACCTTAAAAATACAAATGAGATATCTGAAAGAAGAGTTTACATTCATCCATTCAATATCCCTTCATCCAGTATTTCTTAAGGCTAAGGGTCTCCGGCTTGGTCATCTAGTAGTCCAAAACCCTCCTGCTTGAGTAGGGGATAGGACCACCTGACACAAGGAAAATGCCAAGATCCCTTCCAACCCTATGATTCTATGCTCCATCTTTCATCATCAGACTTACCTTCTGGACCCCTGATTGGCCTTATTGCCTTCTCTGCACATGGTCCAATTTCTCTTAATCTTTTGTAGAATGTGGTTTTAGCCACAGGATCCAGAGGTGATGAATTCAGCAAGTTCTGACCAGTTCTGGAGAACCGGTAGCAGAAATTCTGAGTAGTTTGGAGAACCGGCCAATCCCACCTCTGACTGGGGATTTTGCAGTCTCCTTCCCCTGCCACGCCCACCAAGCCACGGCCACAGAACCGGTAATAAAAAAAATTGAATCCCACCACTGACAGGATCCAACATGGAGCCTCCATAAAATAGGCCAATTATTTTACAATTTGGAAAGTATATTTCTGGTGCTACTAAGCTTTGCCTTTTTTTTTTTCAGCCAATTCTACCTGTGGTTCAACTCACAGACCTACTGCAAGATAGGCCTATGAATTTGTTGTTTTCTCTGCTTCTCTTGACAAAAATCTCACGGTTATTTGATCCACCTTCCAACTATTTATTTATTCATATAAACAATTTGTATGGCTGCCCATCTCACAGCAGAGACTCTGGGTGCACACAAAGTTAAAAACAACAATTAAACAATCTAAATAATAAATGAAGTCGCAGGCAGCAAATTCCAGCCTCCAATACAAACATTATCTGGCACAGCTCGCTTAACTTCCCAGCTCAGATGTCTGCCAGATAAAAATTAGGTTTGAAGTGCAATTACACTACCCCCTACCAACCGATCAGGATAATTGGGAATTCTCACATCTACAAAATTACCTATCCACCCGGTTATCTATCTTCTGCCAACCTGACCTCCACCTCTTCATCCATTCAGTAATAGAATGCCTGCTCTGGACGGATTCTGGGGCCACCCCTTGGTGAGTGGATACTTCAGGCAGAGCAGAGAAGTAGTGGCATGTCTCAGAAGGCACCTTCATTCTGCTCTCAGACCTTTAAATAAATACAGCCTCCTTGGTAGCTTGTCTGTCAAACTGTGATATTAAATTATAACCCCCAACTAAAGAAACAGGCCATCTTGGTAATAGAAATTGCAACAGAACATGTGCAGCTCAGGACTGAACTTTGGCATCCTTGATACCTTCTGGGCTTAGTTTTCTTGCAGACATTTTGTTAAGTTCTGCACATGGGCGCAAGGATGGAGACAAGTCAGTGAACAGTGAACTTCAAACTCTTTATTAACATGGTGTAACAGCTCAACTCTACGGCCACAATGGCCCTTTTATATATGCAAGCTCTTGAGTATTTAGCCAATGAAAACACAGGGAGCGCTAGCTCCATTAACCAATGGGAGAGGCTTGTTAATAGCCAATCAGATTCTCCTGAACGGACCAATCCGATGTCGCTATTATCAGCCAATCAGAAGTACAGAGCCAGAACCCTGCACTTTACTTTTAAGCTTTAATAATCTTTATTCAAGTACTTTTATTTATTCACAACACCCCTTCCCCCCGGGTTCCGTTTAAGGGGTGCGCTAACGTAGTCTTTGAGGTAGGCCGGTTGTTTTGATTGTCTATTTGATTTACGTTGTCCTCCCGGTATTTGATTATAGTCTTGTTGGGGTAGGACGTTATCTGGTGAACAGAGTGCCTCTGGTTCGGCATCTAAATTTTCGTTGCCGCTAATGTCCTTGGTATCTCCTTGAGGCAAGCTTACCCCTATCCCCGATCCTTCTTCACGTGTTGCCTCTGAGTGGTCATCTCTTCCGCTTTTCTTTCCGCCATTTCAAATTCAGCCTCCTTGGCGTCTCCTCCCCCCTCAGTTTGGAAATCAGGGGACTCGGGGATCCCCGACTGCAGCCTTGAATGCAGCTGATCAATATGGCGCTTCCACATTCTATCGTCACGACATTTCACTCGGTATGATCTGAGTCCGGTTACTTGGATTACAGTTGCCTCGACCCACAACTGATCACCCGAAAAGTTTCTAGCAAAAACCAAATCACCTACCTGGAAGCTATGGCATTTCCCGCTGGACCCATGTGGTTTTTCAGGTTCATATGATGGGTGTAGACGGTCGAGGTGGGAGCGGAGCTTCCGCCCCATCAACAACTCAGCCGGAGTTTTGTTGGTGACGCTGTGCGGAGTGATATGCTGCAAAAGGAGTATCCAGTTAATCTTGTCTTCGATATCGCCATAGTCCATTTTATGCAAGGTTTTTTTCATGAATTGTACCATGCGCTCGGCCCTTCCGTTGGCCACAGGATGCGCCGGCGAAGTCAGCGCATGGCGAATACTGCGGTCCGCCAGGTACTGTTCAAAAGACAGCGTGGCAAATTGGGGCCCATTGTCGGATACCAGAACGTTTGGTAATCCGTGTGTTGTAAATAATCTGTCTAGTTTCCTGATGACTGATTCGGTTGTTGTATTTCTCATTTCATGGATTTCAAGCCAGTTCGAGTAGGCATCCACCGTTAATAAAAATGTGTGTCCTTTGGTAGGTCCCGCAAAGTCCAGATGAATATGGGACCATGGTCCCCTCGGTGTTTCCCATTCTGTCAGGGTTGCTTTCGGTGGGGCATTGCTAACTTCCTGGCATTTGTGACAAGCTTTTACCCAGACTTCAATCTGCTTGTCGATACCTGGCCACCACGCGTAGCTTCGTGTGAGGGCTTTCATGCGCACGATGTTGGGGTGGCCATCGTGAAAGGTTCTCAGTATTGCTCACTGGAACCGCTCTGGGATAATGACTCTATCTCCCCAGATAATGCAGCCCTTCTGGGAAAACAGTTCCGTTTGTCAATTTTTGAAGGGCACGTAGTCGTCAGGTATTTGGTCCAATGGCCATCGGTGCTCGACCCAGCTGAGGACTTGTGCCAAAATGGGGTCGTGTTTTGTTTCAATCGCGATATCTTGGGCTGTCAGTGGCGGTGTTTGAAGTGTCTCGATCTGCAGTGTTGTGACAGTCAGAGCTGGGTCGTCAACGGTTTCCGGAAGTGTTGCACGGCTCAATGCATCAGCGTGGGGAATGGCCTTCCCCGGGCGGTGTTGCAACTTATAATTATATGCTGCCAAGAATTCTGACCAGCGAGTCATTCTGGGAGATAATATATAAGGGGTTGGCCTATCTCCCACTATTATTCCCAGCAAAGATTTGTGGTCAGTCACTATAGTAAAGGCTCGGCCATACACATATTCATGAAATCTCTTAACAACAGACACAATAGCAAGGGCCTCTTTATCGATTTGACTGTAATTGCGTTCTGCTTTTGATAGCGTCTTTGAAAAATAGGCAACAGGGGCTTCATTACCGTTTGGTAAAATGTGGCTCAAAATGGTGCCCACTCCGAATGGTGATGCATCACATGTGGTTGTTAAAGGCAAAGTCTCGTTATACTGCATCAAAACAGCATCAGAAGTCAATAAATTTTTCACTTGTCGAAACGCCTGCTCCTCTCTGTGTCCCCATACCCAGGTTGCTTTTTTGTCCAACAAACGATGTAGGGGTTCTGCTACGGTTGCTTTGTGAGGCAGGAAAACGTTATAAAAATTGATAAGGCCTAGAAACGCCTGGAGGTTGGCCTTATTTGGGGGTTTTGGGGCGTTTTTGATTGCCCTAAGCTTGCTATCGGTGGGGTGAATGCCTTGTTTATCAATTAAGTATCCTAAAAATTCTACATGATCCGTACATAGTAGACACTTGTTTTTTTTAACTTTGAGACCTGAATCTTTAAATCTCTGGAGAACCAATCCCAGGCACTCCCTTAGTATTTCTTGAGTCGGGGCAGCGATTAACACGTCATCAAAATATGGGACAACGCCTTTTATCCCTGGTAATAATTTTTTCATCAAACTTTGAAAGATTCCCGGGGCCACGCTTACTCCGAATTGGAGTCGGTTACATTTAAATGCACCTCGGTGCGTAACGATCATTTGGGCCTCTGCCATTTTTTTTGTCAACAGGCAGTTGTTCGTATGCCTGGGCTAAGTCTACTTTAGCGAAGACTTTTCTGCCCCCAGGGAATGGAGAAGGTGTTGCACCACCGGTACCGGGTATGCATTTTGTTGAAGGGCGTGGTTCAGGGTGGCTCGGTAGTCCCCACAAATTCTTATTGATCCATCTGGCTTAATGGGTGTCACGATTGGGGTCTCCCAGGGAGAGTGATCGGTTGGTTCTAACACACCCTGGGCTATTAATTTATCAAGTTGCTCGTCAATCTTTGGTTTAAGGGCAAAAGGAACTCGACGAGGCTTAAGGCGGATGGGAGCTATTTCGGGGTTGAGGTTAAATGATATCGGGGTCCCCTTGTACTCGCCTAGTTTTTCTGTAAAGACGTCCTGGAATTCTTGGACAAGGTCCTCTTCCCAGTCATTGCTGCAGGTTCGGTGAATGCCGGCTACTTCAATTCCGAGTGGAGCGAACCATTGGAGGCCTAACAAACTAGGCCGATCTCTGTCAACTACAGTCAGGGGTAGGAATGCTGTACAATTCTTAAACGACACACGGACTTGGCTGGATCTAACGACTGGAATTCGATTTCCTTGATAGTCTTTGAGTATGATTCTTTGGAATCTGAGGTCTTGCCGCCGGACAGTAGGGATGAGCTGCTTGAGGGTCTTCCAGGAAACCATCGAGAGAGATGATCCTGAATCGACTTCCATCAGGCAGGGCTGGTTTTCGATGGCCACTTTCACTCGGATCTTCTTGGCATCTGAAGATGAGGAGTGACCGATCGTGATAGTTTGGTGAGCCTCTTTTTGCTTCGTTGAGTGGTTTAGGGATTTGTTTCTGTAGGAGTGGTTGTTCCATTGGTGGTTCAAGGGTTCTCACTTTACAGGATGGCTTCCTGTGGTTTGGCGATAGTTAGCCCCCCTCGGGGGCTGGCTGGGTCCTAGCTTGCTTCTACAGACCCGTCCAATGTGGCCTCTTTTCCCGCACACATGGCAGAGCACATCGAGGAATTTGCAGTCTGATCGGGGGTGGTTTGCCCCGCAACCAGCACATTGGTACTGTGATTTCTGGCGTTGGTCTCATTCAGACCGGAGCCTGTTGACCTCTTCTTCATCGCTTTCCAATGACAATTCGAGGTCCTCGTGGTGGGCTGTCGTAGCCCGTTCTCCCAAGTGGGGTGAAGCTTCGCTGGCGAGTTGGCGTAGCGGAGCGTGGGCATGGCGCATTCGGGCAGCCGACTTCCTGGTTTCTTCTGCTGCAGTAGCTTCAGTAATGGCATCTGCAAGGCTGATGGCGCCTTTTGCCATCAGCTTGCTTTGAGCGTGTGGTGCCTCTAATCCCAGAATTATTCGGTCTCTCAGGGCTTCTTCAAGGTCGGCAAACCCGCATAGGCCTCCCAGATTCCGGAGATCCACTATGAAATCAGCAACACTTTCACCCTTCTGCTGATCTCTCTGGTAAAATTCATGCCTTCTAACGAGCGTTGGTACAGTCGGTGCATAGTGGGCCCTCAGCAGAGGTTCGAGGACGTCCCAGTCCATAGACTTCACTTCTGCCGGTTTCGCTAGTGCCTTGGCCATCTTGAATACGGTCGGCCCGCAATGAGTTAGGAATACCGCCCGTTTCTTTCTGGTAGTGGCATCCTTCAAATTGTTGGTCTCCAGAAACATCTGGAAGCGATCCATATATGAATGAGTCCCAGTCTTCTTGTGCCGGGTTGAATGAAGCAGGTGGTATGATGCCGCCGGACATGGTTCCGCCGTTGGTGCATTTCAGCCACGTGCTCTGTTATCGTTCTTCGTTGTTCAGTCAGCTCTGACGTCTCCACATCCCATCCTTGTCGCCAGTGTTAAGTTCTGCGCATGGGCGCAAGGATGGAGACAAGTCAGTGAACAGTGAACTTCAAACTCTTTATTAACATGGTGTAACAGCTCAACTCTACGGCCACAACAGCCCCTTTATATATGCAAGCTCTTGAGTATTTAGCCAATGAAAACACAGGGAGCGCTAGCTCCATTAACCAATGGGAGAGGCTCGTTAATAGCCAATCAGATTCTCCTGAACGGACCAATCCGATGTCGCTATTATCGGCCAATCAGAAGTGCAGGGCCAGAACCCTGCACTTTAGTTTTAAGCTTTAATAATCTTTATTCAAGTACTTTTATTTATTCACAACACATTTCATCACCCAACTAGGCAACTTTATCAATGCCATTGAGTGTTTGCTCCCTGTTTATATAGAGTAGCTTGCCTTGGAGGGCAGGGGAGGGTTGTATTAGTTTATGTCCCTCCCCAGCAGGCAAGAATGGAATGCCAGCCTTGGCTGAGAATAATTAAAGAGAGGAAATAAGTGAAGAATCATATTAAAGCACATTACATTTTGAATGTAAAAAAATCATAGTAAGTGGATAGACTGAGCATTCAGTCACTCAGCATTCACATCTGGACTATTGCAATGCATTCTGCATGGGGCTACCCTTGAAGAGTATTCCAGAAGTTACAGCCGGTACAGAACGTAGCCGTGCTGACAGTTCTTGGAGCTCCTGGGATGGCTCATGTTACACACCTGTTGTGCGAGCTGCACTGGTTGCTGGCTTGCTTCCAGGTCCAATTCTATGTGTTGGTTATTACCTGTACAGCCTTTCGTGCTATGGGTGATGAGCAGCCATCTTACCCCAGCAGGACTGGCTTGCTCCACCCCTGCTGGAAAAAGGGGCTTGTTGCACGTCCCATAAATCAAGGAATTTTGGTTGGTGGGATCCAGAAGAGCCTTTCTGCCATGGCCCCCACGCTTTGGCCACCTTTGGGCCTTCCAAAAGGGCTTGAAAACTTTGGCCTGCCAGCTGTCTGGGCCCTCAATGAGGATGCTTCATGCTGGAGGAAGCTGCTGGATTAAGATAAGCCCCACCTCCTGCTCCCTTGTGTATCTTGACTTCTTCCTGGCCCATCTTTGTTAATTTTAAGTTTGATATTTATTATTTTAAAATTTTATCTTGTTGCTTTTACTTGAGTATAAGTTGCTTAAGGTCACCTCCAGTTGAGATGGGTGGCATATAAATTGATTAATAAATAAATAAAATGACTGTCAATAAAAGTAAATAGTCAGGACAGAGCACCCTAGAGTAAAAATAAGAATCCCCAAGAACAAGTAAAACAAACTGAATCATATTCTTCCTATAAAGAGTTCTTTTTTTTGAAACCTGTATTTGTAATAAAACCCTTTCGGAGAGAATTGTCCAGACTCATGTCTTGTTCCGCACCGTCTCCTGCAAAGTGGAAGTGATGCCTCTCCAATTGATCAGCAGGAATTCCTGCCTCTATTAAAGTTTTTATTCTCAGATAGGGGAGAGGGGCATACTTAGCATTAGTCTGGGTTTATCAAATTCCTTTTTTTAAAAAGTCCAAATGTTTGGCTATTCATTCTCATTAAATAATCCCCACCCTCTATGTTCATTTTCCTCCAATATTCCATGGCCTCCAATCTTCCTACAGTTAGCATCAAGTCAAGGGAGCTTTTCCCCAAATGCCTTCCTCCTCACATTCCCCCCCAAAGAAGCCAGGGGCCAGGAGGAAAGGTCAGGATGCTCTGCACACACACACCTCATGATTGCATTTGCCTCCTCACAGATGTCAAGCAAACTGAAGACTCCCATCTTCACCTCTCTAAAAGACCTGCTGTTGGTTTTTGAAAAGCATTCTCTGTCTCTTTCTGTTGGCTGGGAGGGTAACAGATAACAGAACAGATAACAGATTAACAGAGTTGGAAGGGACCTTCTAGGTGATCTAGTCCAACCCCCCTGCACCATTTCTGACCGATGGCAGTCCAGTCTCTTCTTGAAAGCCTCCAGTGATGAAGTTCCCACAACTCCTGAAGACAACTTCTGTTCCATCAGTTGATTGTTCTCACTGTCAGAAAATTCCACTTTCTTTCTAGGATGAATCTCTCCTTGATCAGTTTCCAGCCATTGTTCCTTGTCTGGCCTTCAGGAGCCTTGGAGAATAGCTTGACCCCTTCCTCTCTGTGGCAGCCCCTCAGATATTGGAAGACTGCTCTCACATCTCCCCTGGTCCTTCTCTTCACTAGACCAGCCATGCCCAGTTCCTGCAACCGTTCATCGTATGTTTGAGCCTCCAGTCCCCTAATCATCTTGGTTGCTCAAGTCTCCCCTGGTAGATAATAGATAGCAGCCATCACTGTCTTGTTTTTATTTATCCCTCTGCTTATTTTAATGCACACGGTCTCCACAGGATTTTCATGTTCACTTGGATTTCTGAATAGAAATGTCTATGTTTTAGCAGTAATGCTCCTCCATTCCTATTCTTTCTGAACAAATTGTGGCACTTAACAGAATTAAGAGACCTTGGAGATCTTCTAGTCCAACCACCTGCTCAAGCAGGAGACCCTATACAATTTTGGAGAAGTAGCTGTTCAGTCTCTTCTTAAAAACTTCCAGTGATAGAGCATTCACAACTTCTGGAGCTTTACTGAAATACAGTAAAAGATTTACTGTAATCATCTGTTATTCCTGTTAAATATATTTTCCATTCTGTAAACAGAAATTGGGTTCATCTGGCTTCTTTCCCACGTGATAAACAGGAATTTTATGACCAATTATCCTTTCTGACCTTTCTTTGAGTCTTTGGGTGAGGTCCCTACAGCAGGTGAGGCCCTAAATAACAACTGCTCATCCTGCATGAATGTCCACCACAGCACGTCTTGCCCACCAGCAGCCAAATGGGGAGCAGGAGGAAGGCAGCCTCTACCCACTCATTTCTGCCTATTCTGTTCATTAAGCCGGAACTGCCTGCATCATAATTGACTATAATAAGGCTCAGGATATGACAGGAAGGCAAATTTTGTCTGAATGTTAGGAAACTCAAGAGATTTTCTATTTACAAATCTGTTAGAGAGGCAGTTTGGCCTAGTGGTTGAGGCATCAGGCTAGAAACTGGAGAGGCCAGTGCTGGATGCTGAGGGGCCAGAGGAGGGCAAGAAAGACTCGGCATTTTCAACTCAACATCATCTACTCCAAGTCTGAGGTGATTGCACCACCAGCTCAGTAGCTTCCTCTTTTCCTCACAGGGGAACTGAATTTATGTTCTCCCAGAAAGGAACCCATTTGTACAAACAGAGACATAATAGGGTGAGTATCCATTAAAGAGAAGGAGATTAGGGTCTCTTCAGCATTAAATTTTCATGGGGCCCTTGCTGGCTTGTTAATGCATTTGTGTTTACAAATAACTGCTCCTTGTAAGCATTGAGGACAATCAGGACATTGAGAGCATTTTTGGAAAGGTTGCTGACAAAGACTGGAAGAAGATCTGAAAAGGCCAGCAGGCCAGCAGAAAGTACCAGTCTCTGGGTTTCTGTGACCCAACCAGGGTTGCCTTAATAACCCAGGGAAGAGGGGGACGGCATCTAACCAACAGTGGCTGGACTAACAGACCAAAACATCTTGCCCTCTTCCTTGGGCATAACAGAATCAAACTCAGTTGAGACAACATGATAAGGCTGTTCCCTAGCAACTCATTAGGACTTGCCCAATTGGGATCCAATGCTGAGCAAATCTGAGTGACATTGTCTGTCAGATAGTAGGAATATGCTTTCTGGAGACGATCCTCAGGCCATTCCCACCAATAGGGAATGGCCCTAAACAGGGGACTGGAGCGGGACTATCAGCAGATGCAATAAGGGTGGAGGGCCAGTGTTGTTTTGCCACCTGTATCCCCACAGTGTAGATGTTGTGTATGCATAAAGATTTAATAAAGTGTGAGCTTGGAATAAGTGCAGGGTTCTGGCCCTGCACTTCTGATTGGCTGTTAAGCGGCCGGACCGGATTGGCCTGTTCCGGGGAATCCGATTGGCCCTTAACAGAGAGTTCCTATTGGTTATAAGAGCTAGTGCTCCTAGCTCGTTATTAGTTAAAAGTTACAAGGTTTGCCTATATAAGGCGGGTTTAACTGCTATTGAGGGAGAAGTCACAATGTAAATAAAGAGCTGAAGTTCACCGTTCAGAGGCTTGTCTCCATTCTTTCTCGCCCATGCTCAAAACATAATAGTAGGCCCAAATATGGGCTCCTATTCACAGTCTGATTTGCTCTTTGTCTTTTTCTAACAGTGCTGTGGGTATTGCTTCTAATTTTGTTTTTGTATGTTTCCCTGTTGAAAGGCTTGAATAAATGGAATTCAGCTTTGGTTCCCACCCACCCAAAAAAACTCTCTCCCCTGCAACCCCATTTATACAATGGCATAAATGGTGAGAACTATATGGTCCACAACAAGTATGATAATATGTCACTGGCCATTAACCATGACGGCAGCATATTCTGCTAGGTTAGAAAAGCTTTTTAGTTGTTATAACTGTGACTTCTTTGATCCAAGACTGTAATGAACTAATGCTCAGTTCTAGAACATGCCTTTGCCATTCCACCAAGGCTCATTAGGAAGGTGAATTCAGCCAGTCGATAATTTCTGATTTAGAGACTAAACCCAGGGAATTAGAGTAGGCACATTTTTCTTGGATTGAAGAAAACAAGTCTCCTCCTAAAATTCACCTTTCATTGAGGAGGAGGAGGAGGAGGAGGAGGAGAGGGAAAAGGAAAACCAGAATTTCAGTCTTGCAAGATTCTGTTATTATAATTTTATTATAAACGTAGTATTAATACTCATACCGTGTCTCTCATATAATAAGGCCGGGTCTTTTTTTTTTTTTTTTTTGAGCCCTGAAAAAATGGCTAGGCCGTCTTTTCGGGGGTGACTTAATTTTCCCCCCCCTTGCATCTTTGGGCAGGTGGGCAGCGATGGCTTGGATGTTGACCTCGGCTTTGGTGGGCCACTTCATTTTGGGGTCAACGCAGGCAGCACCATATCTGGGTGTGCAACAAAAGTACTTCCTAATGGCAAGCCCCCCCATTCCCCCCTATTTTGCATGTTTTAATATAGGCCTTAATTTGGCGGGAGGGGCTTAATTCCATTTCATGCCTATAAAACATGCTGGGACTTCCTATTGGGGGAGGCTATATTGTTGGAGAAACAGGGTAGTTGATGCTTCTTGTTTCAAAAGGCTGACAATATCAAAATCAGAGCAATGAAAACATGAAAAAATTAGATTCTGAATCTGATGGGAGTCTAAATTAGAACACAAAAAGAACTTCCTTTGATTTCCTGTTTATGAAATTCAAGCCAGGATAGAACAAGAAAAGGCAGACATCCCTCAGGAGATTCTGAATAGGCTGACCTTCAAGTAACAGCAAAATACTGAAGAATCAACTGCCCTAACTTCTACCACTCATCAAAATGTGAATTAACTTCAAGAGGTAAATCAACGTTTGTACTTTCCATTTCAAAATGCTGGCAGTTCCTCTGGGGGAATTTTTTACTTGGGATGAAAATTAAACTTGGAAAATTTGAACTTCAACTGATGATCCTTGTGCTGTTTCTTTCATCTGTACTTCTAAGCAGAATAGCATTTAATGGAGGGGCACTTAGTGCCTCTGTAGAAAAAGGTATTTTACATATCTCCCCACAGTTTTCTCTTCACCTGTCTGATCATACCCAAATGCCTCCAACTGTTCCTCTCAAGTTTTTCTTTTTTGAACTGATCAATTGAGTTGCTTTCCTTTGCACATCTTTCTGTTTGGCGGTGTCCTTCCTAATACCATTTCTCTGAAAATAAGACCTATCCCAAAAATAAGCCCTAGAATGTTTTTATCTGTATGTCTAATATAAGTCCTACTCCCCCCCCTCCCAAAAAAGCCCTACTTAAGAGCCTGTGCAGCCGGCCATTCTGTCTCATTGCTTGCGGTGCTGCAGCCATGAGGTGAGGCAGCAGGGTGGAGCTTCCAACCACCCACACCCTGATGTCTTCCTTGTAGCAGCTGCACCAGCAACCATATGCAGCAGAAGCCCATGTGGCTGATGGCCCGTTTCTTCTGCTTGTTCGTGGATGCAATGAAGCATCAGTTGATTTAATTACCTTTGTTGCTTTTCTCTGCACTCTATCAATATCTTTTTTATAATGTGGTGACCAAAACTGGATGCAGTATTCTAGATGTGGCCTCACTAAGGCTTTGTAGAGTGGTAGTAGTAGTACCTCATGTGATGTTGATTTAATCCTCTGTTATTGCAATTTAGGATTGCATTGGCTTTTTGGGCTGCTGTCACACACTCCTGGCTCATATTTAATTGATTGTCCAATTAAGAGATTGTTAACAGAGGTGACTCTGGGTGGCTTACAATGTCATAAAAGCAAAACTAGCAAACACAGGAGCAATTGCATTAGCACTTATTTATATACCACTTCACAGTGCTTTATAGCCCTCTCTAAGTAGTGTACAGAGTCAGCGTATTGCCCCCAATAATCTGGTCCTTATTTTACTGACCTCAGAAAGATGGAAAGCTGAGTCAACCTTGAGTCTGGTGAGATTTGAAATGCCAAATTGCAGGCAGCCGGCAGTCAGCAGAAGTAGCCTGCAGTACTTAAGGAGTCAAAGTATTTCTTCCTTGGATTTTGAATGGAGCACCAGCTGACATTATTCTGAATCTCCACGTTACCAGCCCACCTGGAGAAATAATAAATTTTTTTCCGAGGGGATCTGAACACAATGTCAAATCTAGCCAGCGACAAAGAAGACTTGGGAGCAACTGAAGGACAAGATTCTCTGCTGCTAGAGGAAGCAGGGGAAGCCAACTGGTTAGCAGAACTAAATCTTGGGGGGAAACCCGCTGTAAAACCCAAATGGTCCCTGGGAGTCAGTTGGAAGGAGTTCCTGAAGTTATTGGGCTCCACCTGGGGCTTAAGCTCCACCCACCACCCACAAACCAATGGGGCTTATAAGAGAACAAACTCGGTATTGGAACAATATCTTCAATGTTATATAAATTATCAGCAAGATAATTGGGCTGACCTATTGCCATTTGCTGAGGTGGCATATAATAATTCAGCACAAAGTAGTACTGGGTTTACTCCATTTAAAGTGGCTTCAGGACAAGACTTTGTACCCATACCCGAGCTTCCACAGGAGAAACCTAACATTCAGTCATTAGATGAATGGATAACACAGCTCCACCTTACCTGGCCGGATACCCGTAAAGCATTAGATGATGCTCATCAAGCTCATAAAAAATTTGCAGATAAAAAGAGAACTCCACAGGTATAAAGATGAATTGGTTTTCATATGCGCAAAAACATTCAAGGTATGATGAAGATTTTAAAACAGAAGGATTCTATGATAAATTGACTGATTTAGATAAGATTTTGACAGGTACTGATGAAAAGGTGATTAAAAAATTATATGGTTATTTATTGGAAATTAAACTAGAGGAAGAACAAGTTAAAGAAACTATGATTGCTTGGGGGAAGAATTTTGGATATGGGATTGATTTAGAGAAATGGTAAAAATTGTGGTCTCAAAATTATAAAATGACAATGTCAACAGCATATAAAGAAAATTTGTATAAGATGTTTTACAGGTGGCACTTTCCCTCAACAAGAATAGCAAGAATGTTCAAGAAAAAATCTGAAAAATGCTGGAAATGTCATCAGATACTTGGCTCATATTACTATATGTGGTGGACTTGTGAGGACGCTAGAAAATATTGAACTAAAATTTGCATGTGGTTGGAAAAAATGACAAAGAAACACATAGACTTGAAACCAGAGATATTTTTATTGGGAATCTTACCTGATACATATAGTAAGGATTTGAAATACCTGATTGTAAATGTGTTAACAGCGGCTTGGATTGTATTTGCTAAAAATTGGAAAAATGAGAAAATACCATTGCAGGAAGAAATCATTAAGAAAATATTGGAATGTGCTGAAATGAGTAGATTGACATGTGAAATTAGAGAACAAGAGGATAAACAACTTGATAAAATTTGGGACCTTTTCTATCAATGGTTAGATAATAAAACACAATAATAGAATATTAGGAATTCCAGAAAATAATGAATATATAAAGATATATTTCTTTTTTTGATATCATATCTATAAAATGTTTTTAGGATAGATTTGGTAAGATTATATGAATTGTGATAAAATAAACTAAGTAAATTATAGTTATCTTGCAAAGTATGAATGAATAAAATTATAGTCAAATGATTGTTTAATAGCGATACTAGGGTATTTAATTTCTGATTGATAATATGAGTTATTATGTGATGTAACTGTAATTGAGACTACGAAATGGATGCACAAAAAATTGGTAAACCAACCGACACACTGCTTGTATATTTTTGAAAGAAAGCTGGATGTTTTTATGTTTTGTTTGTTTTGTTTGTCTTTAAAAACCAATAAAATTGTTTTCAAAAAAAAAAGAGAGAGAGAGAACTCCACAAAAACCGTATCAAGTGGTTGACAGGGTCTTTTTATCTACCAGATATTTGTAGACTACACAAAAGTAAAAAAAGCTTGGACCTAAGTATGTTGGACCTTTCTCAATTGAACGAACTGTGAACCCTGTGGCAGTCCAACTGAAATTATCAAAAACTCTTTGACGAATCCACCCTGTTTTCCATGTTAGCTTGTTAAAACCTGAACAAACCTCCAACTTGAGACCAACTCAGGTTGATCCCCCTGTACCATTGCTAATTGGAGGTGAACAACATTTTGAAGTTAAAGAAATTTTGGATTCTTGAAAATGAAGGGGTCGACTCCAATATTTGGTTGCTTGGAAACATTTTCCTCCTTCCCAAGCTGACTGGGTAAATGAGAAGGATGTTAGAGCTCCTACACTTATCAAGGCATTTCGTATTAAATATCCTCATAAATATCCTCATAAAAAATAGTATGTTGCTGTTACATGTATATTTTCTATTACCTTCTATTTTTATTTTTCTTAGGGCGAACGTCTCTTTTCTAGGAGGGCCAAATGTCAGCCTTCAAGATTTTTCTCCCTTTGCTTTGCTTCTTTTGGCTGTCATAGGTAACGGGGGGAGGAGGGGGGAATGATTTTGGGAAGTGAGCTGGAGGTGTTACAAACCAGAACTGTATAAGTTGGGGGGCGGTGTACATTCTTGCTTAGGTTTCTGTCCTATGCTGCAACCCTTTATCAGACTATGTCAAGGTCAATGGACAGAAGCCTCATCACCACCTGAAGATGATATACACAACTTTTAATTGGATGAGCCAATTGAACTATTGGGGGTGGGAACGTTGCCATTACTTTGTATATGTGATTTAAGTGCCCATTTTCTCAGATTCAGAATTCTTTTGTTGCTACCACTTGATTTCCAGTAAAAGATATCTTTTCTCTGATTAAAAGAGTCTAAGTATTTCTTTCTTGGATTTTGAATGGAGCACCAGCTGACAATATGTGTCCCAGGATAATATTACAAGATGCAATCTGGGTTGGTGACTGAGACCAGAGATTTAATTTTCCAACCTTTCAGACTCATGATGGAGCCCATCTTGGAAGACTAAACTTCTGGTCCCGGTGGCAAGCCCAGATTGCATCCTGAAAGCTTCATTTTCCTGAGCTTAGTAATTCAGAGCGGTAACCAGCAATGAAGCAGAGATTCTGCATCTCAAGAGACCAACTATGGCAGATCAAAACACAGTAGACACATCACACTGACATCAAAAATATATATTATCAAGAATATTGTTTCCCCGGGTGTAATATACAGTTGCCAGCTGGGCCATCAGAAACTGAATTAAATAAAATTGATGTTTTTGACTTGTGGAGCTGGGGAAAACAAGTAAGAATGCCAGAACTACACGAAGAACAAATCATTCCATACCAGAGGAAGAGAAACCAGATTGCTCCCTGGAAGCACTGATAATGAAAGCAAATTTTTTGTATTTTAGACACATAATGGGAAGGAAAGTGTCATTAGGGAAGGCCCTGATGCTTAGAATTATCAAAGGCAATGGAAAAAGTACCTCTCCGCTCCCAAAAGGAGGCAGTTAGACACTATCCCTGATGAGGCAAGCGGGAGTTTACAAGAACTCAAAAGAGCTAGTTACTGACAAACAATCCTGGTGAAATTATATCTATTGGGTTGTGAACATTCCAGAGAGATTGGTGAACAGAACTGCAGACAAAAATAATGTTTTTTTTTCCCCCTCTGGCTGTTAAGGACAGCAGCTTTTTCAAGGTGCCTCCTGTTCTTAGAGGCTACTCTTTCTGGAATGGGCCTTCTTTTTTGCTGCACCCAGACTAGGAAATTTAGTCTCTCAGGAGTTGTAGTGTGGTTCCGCTCTCTCAGAAGTTATAAACCAGATTTTAATTTAGCGCTCATTTTATGATTCTAATATTTTGTATGTTTCATTTAAACAAAGAACACAGAGCATTTTGAGAAAATGTGTACCGAAATTGGAAGTCAGAAGAAGCCCATGGCAGTACCTGTTCACAAAAGTTGAAAAAAATAGCTTTTATTTTGCCACCCAGATGCTTTCTTGCCACAGACCTTGTTGCCTGCCAGACCTGGAAAACACGTGACTCCAACATTGGGCAGTTCTGGTGAAGGATTGGAAGATGAAAGTGGCAGTTAAGAGAGCTTGAGTAACCCTTGCCCTCAGTGTAAAGTGGGGTATACATATAAATTATTTGCCAGAGTTGTGGGGTGGAATGATGACAAGGACTTAACTAAAAGAGATCAGGCACCCTAGAGATTTGCAAGACCCTCTTTCAAATATTAAATTTTAAAATCCGTTTGATCCATTGTATCATCCAGGATCAAATGGAGACTCTGAGAGAATGAACCAATTACCGCAGCAACATTTAAGGAGCTGTTGGGTGGAGCTAATGCTGCTTGCAGAATTTACCCACCACGTAGAAGATAGAATTAAGGTTGGAAGAGAACTTGGTCTCTGAATTATGCATATTATACATTATGCTGTTCACTCTCTTACTGAAAACTTCCAGTGATAGAGTACCTACCACCTCCATAGGCAAGTCATTCCACTGATAAAGTATTATTTTTGTCAGGAAATTTCTCCTAGATTGGATCTCTCTTTAATTATCTTCCACCTGTTATTTCTTGTTCTGCCTTCAGGTGCTTTGGAGAATAAATTGACTCCAACTTTTTTGTAACAAGCCCTCAGTACTGGAAGACTGATATCACATCACTCTTAGTCCTTTTATTCATTATACTAAACATACCTACTTCCCTCAGTTGATCGTCCTATGGTTTAGCCTCCAGAACTCTTATTAACTTTATTGCTCACAACAAAGTAGACCACAGCCTAAGAGAAGAACCAGGGAAGACATCATAGCAGTGTTCCAATATTTGACAGGCTGCCACAGAGAGGAGGAGGGGGTCAAGCTATTTTCCAAAGCACCTGAAGGCCAGACAAACTGATCAAGGAGAAATGAAACAGCTTGCTTTCGGAAGTTGTGGGAGTGTTATCACTTGAGACTTTCAAGAAGATATTGGACTGCCATTTGTCAGAAATAGTGTAGGGGTTCTCCTGCCAGGGTGGGAGGTTGGACAACTGACCTACAAGGTCTCTTCCAACTCTGTTAATATGTTAATCTGCTCATTTCTGTACTCTTTTTAGGATTTCAACATTTTTTTATATCATAGTGACCAGAAATGGATACAGTATTCCAAGTGTTGTCTCACCAGTGCACTATAATGCAATACGATCACTTCACATGATTTTAAAACTAGGATCCCTCTGTTGATGCAACCCAGGACTGCACTACAATTTTTGCAGCTACAGCACACTACTGGCTGTCAGACCTGTCCCAGCTCAGATATTTAGGAGAGAGAAACTCTCACTCCATTGAACTGAAGTGAATGGCTCTTTTACTAAAGTTAAGCAGTGAAAATAAAGCTAGATCTGAGTATTCCCATGCAAAGATTGCACGTTTCCTGGCCCTCCCCCCTTGACCAGTTCATCAATGTCAAATAATATACCTTTTTGATGTTTTGGGAACTGCCTTGAGGTTTGGTGCCTCTCAATGTGGTTTCGTATTCTGTTCCCAAGCCAGATGTCCTTGGCAGCTGGCTTATTCTGGTTTGACACCGACAGTTCTTGTCAGTGTGTGTCTCTCTCTCCTTTTGTATTCACCATTCCCATGCCCAAATTTTATTTCCCCAAATTCCTTTCCCCCTTCCTTGCATTTTATGGCAGGATGCCAGTATGCAAAGATGGTGAAGATGGCAAACTGACAGGCTCATATTTCAGTTGGTCTATTAGGACACATAGATGACTCTCACTTTGCTGCTATTGAGCCAGGTACCATCAATTTACACTTGTGCATTTGTTTTTTCTTCCCTAAGTGTAAAACCATACTTTTCACAGCATTTTGCTGGTCCACTAATTTAGCTACTTTGTCAAAAAATGCAATACGGTTTGTCTGGCATGATCTGTTTTTGATAAAGCCACGCTTGGCTTCTGTTAATTGTCTTGCTTGTTTCTAGATCCTCACGTCTACAACAACTCCGTACATTGTTCCATTGTCATGTCTCTGCATTCAAGCAACTTATGGCTAGAAAGAGCCTCAGTGGCATAGTGGTTAAGGTACAGGCTACTTCTGCTAACAGCCAGCTACCTACAATTTGGCAGTTCAAATCCCACCAGGCTCAAGGTTGACTCAGCCTTCCATCCTTCCGAGGTCGGTAAAATAAGGACCTACATTTTTGGGAGCAATATGCTGACTCAGTAAACCACTTAGAGGTGACTGTAAAGCATTATAAAGTGGTATATAAGTCTAAGTGCTATTGCTCTATGTCTAAATGCTATTGCTCTCACATATTGGCCTCCAGAACTCATGTCCTGACAGTTCTCCACACTTCAAAGTATCTGTAGAAGAAGGCAGTCACTCAATGCTTCTTAAAAGGGAAACTGGATCTGGCAAAAGCAGCATACAAATGAGCCACAGACCCACTGAGATAAAAGGAGATTTAGTACAGTATCCTACAGTTTTTTGGTCTTCTGCCCAACTTCAACGTTAGTTAGTTTCAATATCTTTTGGCCCCCTCCCAGTGACTTTTGTTTGCAATTGCCAGCAACAATAAAGATACATCCTGTTCCACATCCATTTGTGCAGGAGGTGCCCCCCCTTACAGCTTACAGACAAGAACCACCCACCACCACTCCATACTAGTAGATTGGGAGGAAGACAGAGGTGGTGAATTCTGCAGGTTCTGACCAGTTCTGGAGAACCGGTAGTGGAAATTTTGAGTAGTTTGGAGAACCAGCAAATCCCACCTCTGACTGGAGATTTTACAGTATCCTTCCCCTGCCACGCCCACCAAGCCACGTCCACTGAACCGGTCGTAAAAAAATTTGAATTCCACCACTGGAGGAAGAGTATGGGGGCTATTCTGGAATCTAGATGCAAAGAGAAACATTCAAAATTCCTGATCCATCAGAAAGTCTTCCCAGAGAGATTGTGAAAAAAATGCAAAAGACATGCATTTAGACCAGTAATTTGTAAGCCACCTTCATATGGGATGCCCAGGGAAAACATGTCCACGTGAACTGCTCTTGTTAGGAGATGCTTGGACATCCCAGGGTGAACCGATAGCTTTCCAAGTGGGCTTTCCAGGGGGAGCCACTGGAGGAAAGGAAAACCACATGGGCTGCATCAACACCAAGGCTGCCAGGCCAAAGGGACAGGGTGCAAGAACAGCCAGAATGGAAGGAGAAACCTGTTCTGTCCCTTAATTAGCATTCTTGAGATCCCCGCGCTTTGATTGGCCAAAGCGCGGGGCACTCTGATTGGTCAGGCGAACCACGCCGATTGGCTCGCTAAGAATCTCCCGCGATTGGTCTATTCGAATCGCGGGAGATTCAAAGTGGTGCCATTGGCCGCGGCCGCCATGGCTAAAAGAATAAAAGCCGCGAACCTTTTGCAAAGTGCCAGTTCGGTTCCTACTTTAATAAAAGAGCATGATTTGAAGTCACCGACTCCTGGCATCATTTTCGAGGACACGACAAAACCCATCTGAAGATCAGGAGCAGGGATAGTGGCGGAGGAGTAACTGGGTACAGCTATGTTACAAGACTCGTTGAGTGATCTAGGACAGTGGTCTCCAACTTTTCTGGCTCCACAGACTACAAAACAGTGGCGGGTGGCAGCAGCAGGGATAGGAAGGAGGTGGTTTGTGCAGACAACTGAATCCCGTGCTTGTGCAAATGGAGCTTTGCTCATCCACTAATTGTACAACCCAGTTCCCAATGGGCTATGGATCGGTAGCTGTCCGTGGACCTGGGATCAGGGACCCTTGATCTAGGAGAGGAAGAAGGTGACACATTCACAGTTCATTCCCATGGCCATTGACATGGAGTGTTCTGGAAAGGCAGAAGGGAGGCTGAAGCTAATGGGGAGGAAGTGTAAGGAATAAGGAAGATGACCTTGATAGAGATATTGAAGCTCCATTACCAAAGCGATGGAGATAAAATATATGTTAAGTCCACCAGCAATAAATAGCAATTTGTAAGCAGTTCAGGCAGGAAGACAGTCTTCCTAATTCACGTGGGTGCCAGGAAGAGCATGACATGCAGCATAATCAATTGCAAGTTTCTGTTCTTTTTGCCTTCCTGTGGAATTGATGCCTTGACATGAACTGTCTAGTGGGGCTGGCAGAACTGTGCTTATCTGCGTGCACAGATGCCAAGAGGAAGCCCGGTCTTTGCCAGCTGGTTCCAGTTAACTCTGGAGCAGGGCTGCAATTTGGCTCTCTGCTCCACAGGGGTCCCCTGCAGCCAGGCTTCCTATGGTCCCGAAGCTGCACAGCTTCCGTACTTGCCTTACTTGCACAGAAGTTTCCACCACATTGCTATGCAGACATTGTGAAATAGCACAAATTATTAGAAGCCATCGACAACTGTCAAAAACAAATATGCAAAATACATTTGGCAACAAAATGCCCCTGTGGTAAATGACAAGAAAGAGAAATATGTTCTAAGATCTCTCATCAGACCAAAGAACAGTGAATCCAATAAGTTTTCCCAGCTATTCAAATAGATGTTAACAATTATCTGTACTATTAAGTGATCTGTCGATGCATCAGTGGCTGAGAATTTGAACTGAGGTCTCCTTTCTGAAGATTTATTTTTTAAAAAAATGACAAAGGGCTTGCTTGTCTCAAAGGACTTATAACCAATAGCCATTATCATTACTTGATTGCTTCAAAACTCATCCCATTTGGTCCTTGATGCATTTTGATGCAAAAATATCACCCCGGTATTCATTGTTTGTTTCTGTTTGTTTCTTTAGCTCTGAAACTTCAGAGCTGAAGAAGCTCCTTGGATGAGAAGTGAAGCATCTTCAAAGAAAAACCAGAAAGTCCAGTTGCCTCTTGAAAAAGCACCTTTGGGACAACCATGATCTGGAAGACTGGGAATCTCCATAGATACTCATTGTTTGTTTTGGTATTTGACATGCTGAGATAGAAAAAGGGGAGAATAGACAGGATGTTGGCTCTGCTGGGAAGGCCATTGACATAAGAAAAGGGACAGACAGGAAGTCCTTCCCAGCCAAAATCAAGGGCCATGTGATAAGTCACATGGTTTGTTTGGCACTCACAGATTTTAGTATTTGTCATGCCACCTGGAACCAATTAATCAGGAGTAGCAAGCAGAGGTAGTAAATTCAGCAGGTTCTGACCAGTTCTGGAGAACCGGTAGCAGAAATTTTGAGTAGTTTGGAGAACCGGCCAATCCCACCTATGACTGGAGATTTTACAGTCTCCTTCCCCTGCCACACCCACCAAGCCATGCCACAGAACCAGTAGTAAAAAAAATTTGAATCCCACCTCTGGTACCAAAGTACGACTGTACTAGATAATACTATGTGTTTTTTGTCAGGGCAACCTGGTCTACCCAGTTATGGGCCACAGCATACTGCTTCTGTTAATACATTTACCTAATAGGCAAGTAGTCCAGGTTTGAATCCCAGAAGGGTATGGCTAGCTGATGAGAGCTAAATAGCTTGAAATAGATCTATACTAGTCTCCCTTTATTTCTTCGCCGGTAAAACATATATTCATCACCAAAATAGACAATACTAAAATTGCTGGGAGGGGGAATAAGACAAAAACAACAGAGTAGGGGAGTTGTATCTTAAGAAAAGCAAGCACAGAAACAAAAATAAATACTGGTTTGATTCAGCCTTTTCTGAGTAATTAGTATGCCCTCAAGTTCTTCAGAGTTTATATAAGGTTGCAAAATATTGATCTCAGACAAAAAGAAGAGTTAAGATGAAGAGAAACAGGGCAGCATAACGCGAGAAGTGATTGCAATAACAGTTTCATGTTCACGAAAAGGCAGAAGCAGAACCTGTTCTGTCCCCTCATTAGCATTCTTGAGATCCCCGCGCTTTGATTGGCCAAAGCGCGGGGCACTCTGATTGGCTAGGCGAGCCGCGCCGATTGGCTCGCTGAGAATCTCCCGCAATTGGTCGATTCGAATCGCGGGAGATTCAAAGCAGTGCCATTGGCCGTGGCCGCCGCGGCTAAAGAAATAAAAAGCCGCAAAGTTTTTCCTTAGCCCCAGTTCGGTTCCTAACGCAATAAAAGAGCTTGATAGTAAGTCACTGACTCCTGGCATCATTTCCGACGACACGACACTGGCGACGAAGGTGGGATTCTGATCCTGAACCAAAGCACGTGTCCGACGGAAGCCAGACGAAAATCCACGATGGCGAACATCGCACCCCCCCGCACCCTTCAACCCCACCAGCGAGGACTGGGAATCGTACTCTGACAGATTCCGCATGTTCCTCGAGTGCAGCGGCCTGAAGGACGCCACCGGCCCAATGAAGCGAGCCATCTTCCTGACCCACTGCGGGACCGCAGTGTTTAAGATGGCCAAAGCGCTTGCCAAACCCACCGACGTGACCACGATGGACTGGGATGTCCTCGAGCCAATACTACACCGACACTACGCTCCATATGTGCCCATCCTCATCCGACGACATGAGTTCTACCGTCAGGACCAATGGTCGGGTGAGAGTTTCAGCGACTTCGTCGCTGAACTACGGCGCCTAGGGGGGCTGTGCGAATTAGACAACATGAACGAAGCCCTGTGAGACTGAATCGTGCTCGGCCTTTGGGACCCCGTCCTCCAGAGTCGGCTGATGGCCAAGGGCAACATCACCCTCGCAGATACCCTCACCGAAGCCACAGCCGCCGAAGCTACCCGAACCTCCGCCGACCGCATGCGCCGACCGAACGCCGGGGACCGCAACGGGAACAACCACCCTGCAAGGTCGGCCGAGGCCCAACCCGAGACGACCACCCACCAGGGCGACGTCCACTCAGCATCGGGCACTTCCGACAAGGAGGAGGAAAGCCACCGTCTCCAGGCAGGCCGCGACCCACAGAACCGGCGGGGTCGTAAGTCAAGGACCACCTGTGCCGGTTGCGGAGGCAACCACCCCAGGTCCGAATGCCGGTTCTTCGATTCAATCTGCCGGCATTGCGACAAGAAGGGACACATCGCCCACATCTGCCATCTCAAAAAGAACCGCAGCCCTCCACGATGGGACCAGAGCGAACGGAGACGAGACAGCACACCACCCCGGACCAGAGATCGCCCCACTGACAACAGATGGGACCGGAACGGACGATCCCTACGAGGCGGCGAGACCCGGCGAAGAGAGGAGACCCATCAGACGGTCACCATCGGCCACGCCACAACCAACGACACCTGGAAGGTTTACGTGGAGGTAGGCATCGAAGGCGAGCCATGTAAAATGGAGGTGGACTCCGGGTCCTACCTCTCCATGATAGCATGGCAAGAAATAAACGCTTGGTGCCTACCATCCAAAGAAAAGGCCTAGACAACTAGAGACTAATCGTGAAAGACTATCAGGGAAACCGCATCCCTGTAGTCAGAACCGGACAGTTCAAGGTAACCTACAAAGGGCGCACCGAAAGGCTTCCCCTGACCATCGTCGATCGCGACCGCCCAAGCCTACTGGGACTGCAATAGTTCACCCCGCTCGGCATCGCAGTCACGGGAATCGACCACATCGCCGACGACAACTGGGAGCAACAACTAGCCCGGGAATTCCAAGAGGTGTTGGACGGAAACCTAGGCAAGTACCGAGGGCCCCTTATATCATTCAGCCTAGACCCAAACGTCCCCCCAAAATGCCTAAAACCAAGGCGGGTGCCATTCGCGCTTAAACCCAAGATAGACGAGCAAATTGACAAGCTCGTCAAGCAAGGGGTCCTACAACCCATAGACCACGCCCGGTGGGAGACCCCCATAGTCACCCCGATCAAGCCTGATGGGTAGGTGAGAATCTGTGGGGACTATAAGGCCACCCTAAATGGCGCCTTGCAACAAAGCGCTTACCCCGTCCCAGTAATGCAACACCTACTACATTCACTGGGAGGGGGCAAGGTTTTCGCTAAACTCGACCTCATCCAGGCATATCAACAATTGCCAGTCGACGAGGAAATGGCAGAAGCGCAAACTATAGTCACCCACCGGGGAGCATTTAAATGCAACCGGCTCCAATTCGGAGTCAGCGTGGCGCCTGGAATATTCCAAAGCCTAATGGAAAGGCTATTACAAGGCATCAAGGGGGTGGTACCTTACTTCGACGACATCTTAGTGTCGGTAACCAACCAGGCCAAACTAGAGGGTCACCTAAGGGAGGTCCTAACCAAATTCAAAGAGACCGGGCTCAAGGTAAAGAGGGAGAAATGCCAATTATACACAGAACGGGTTGAATTCCTAGGATATCTCCGAGACCGTCACGGCATTAGCCCCACAAACCAAAAGATCAAAGCCATCAAAGAAGCCCCCACACCCAAGTCGAAGACAGAACTGCAGGCGTTTCTGGGGCTGCTTAACTTTTATAATGTCTTCCTGCCCCAAAAGGCGACGGCGGCGGAGCCTTTGCATAGGCTTTTGGACAAGGCAGCTACCTGGACTTGGGGGAAATGCGAGGAAGAAAACAAAGGACCTCCTCACTTCGGATGCCGTCCTTATCCAGTACAACGAGACCCTTCCTCTGGCCGTCACATGCGAAGCATCTCTCTTTGGCGTCGGCGCTGTCCTCAGCCATACTCTCCCCGACGGAAAAGAAGCACCCATCGCGTTCTTTTCAAGGACCCTCACCAAACCGGAGCGGAACTACAGCCAGCTGGACAAAGAGGCTCTGGCTATCGTCGCCGCAGTAAAAAGATTTCATGAGTATCTCTACGGCCGGACATTTACCATCATCACCAACCACAAATCACTGCTGGGAATCCTTGCAGGGAAGAGGGCCACCCCGAACATTCTGTCTCCCCGAATGACAAGGTGGTCCGAGTTCCTGGCAGCCTACAATTATGGACTCACACACAGACCAGGTAAGACTATCTCCCATGCGGACGCCTTAAGCCGCTCGCTGTTACCGGAGCCTGACACCGACCCAGCACCCACGATGACCACCCTCAGTATAGAGACTCTACCCAACCTACCCATAACCGCATCAGACATTGCCCAAGAAACTAATAAAGACAAACGTCTGGCGCAGGTGTTGCATTGGGTAGAGAAAGGGTGGCCGGAAAGGGACAACGACGAGTCCGTCAAAACATTCCGGAACCGCCAAACGGAACTCTCATTATTAAAAGGGTGCATACTATGGGGGGATAGGGTGGTCATCCTAGAAAAACTACAAGGGAAGGTTCTGGAACTGTTACACGAGGGGCACCCGGGCATCGTTAGGACAAAAGCCCTGGCCAGAAGTTACGCTTGGTGGCCAGGGATGGACAAACAGATTGAGGCCTGGGTAGCAAAGTGCCAACGATGCCAGGAAACTAGGCCAAGCCCACCCGCAGCACCCATCCTAGAGTGGGAAACCCCAAGGGGACCTTGGTCTAGGATCCACATAGATTTCGCCGGGCCCACAAAAGGACACACCTTCCTAATAACCGTAGACGCTTACTCCAACTGGCTGGAGGTAAGCAACAAGAGAACAACAACCACAGAGGCCGTGACCAAAGAACTCAGCAAACTTTTTGCAACACACGGCCTCCCAGACATCGTCGTTTCCGACAACGGGCCCCAATTCACCTCGCTAGAATTCAAAAAATTCTAGCGGAAAGGGGCATCCAACATATGCTGACAGCACCGGCGCATCCGGCAGCGAACGGTAGGGCAGAACGGATGGTTCAATTCACAAAGAAAACCATCCAGAAAATAGACCACGGGGAGATCCAGGACAAAATAAATAAATTACTCTTCATCCAACACATAACCCCAAATACCACAACGAATAAAAGCCCAGCCGAACTGCTAATGGGGAGGAAAATAAGGTCCCCACTCGATAGATTACACCCCACATACAACCCAGAGAAACCCCCAGACTCAACCAGCAAACACCGAACCTTCGCACCAGGCGACGCCGTTTACGCGAAAAACCTAACAGGAGACCCGTTATGGGTACCGGCCGTCATCACACAACTAACAGGCCCACACTTGTACCGGCTACAAACAACCGACGGACGAGCGTGGAAATGCCACATTGACCAGTTAAGATCGAGGACGACCACCCAAGAGACCACCGACGTGCAAACAGGCAAAACCAACCCCCACAACACAAACCAAGAGGGGAGGGAATACCCAGGGGACCAAAACCAAGGAAGAATAAACCAACCATACTCAACTGGAAGCAGCCAGCACGAAACCTTGCCAGAAAGAGACAGTCAGGCCAGCTCAACCAACCCGGGAAGACCGAGCGGGAGCAGCGAAACCCGCAGCTCAACCAACCCAGGAAGCCCAGGAGGGAGCTACGGAGAGCGGCCCGGCCCGACCGACCAGGCGGTTCCCACGACGGCATCCAGAGAAGCAGAGACCCCGACCGAACCGGCCGGGATCCAACCTACGACTGAGCTGCACAGGTCCAGTAGGCTAAGACGGAGCCCCGCCTACCTATGGGACTACGCAACGTAAGGACTGAACCAAGAGGGGAGGGGTGTTCTGTCCCCTCATTAGCATTCTTGAGATCCCCGCGCTTTGATTGGCCAAAGCGCGGGGCACTCTGATTGGCTAGGCGAGCCGCACCTATTGGCTCGCTGAGAATCTCCCGCGATTGGTCGATTCGAATCACAGGAGATTCAAAGTGGTGCCATTGGCCGCGGCCGCCGCGGCTAAAGAAATAAAAAGCCGCAGTTTTTCCTTAGCCCCAGTTCGGTTCCTAACGCAATAAAAGAGCTTGATACTAAGTCACCGACTCCTGGCATCATTTCCGACGACACGACAGAACCCTTTTAAGTAAAAGAGAAGAATAACTTCTAAGAAAACTGAAAGGGCTGTCCCACAATTATGTTTTTATGGCTTTTAATATTTCTCATTGAACTTTGTTGTTGTATTTTTGGTTATTCTGTTGTATTGTTTTTGTGTTTTTAACTTTGTATGCTGTTCAGAGTCATATATGTTTACCGAATAATCAATAAACAATGAAGCTATTGTGAATTGCTGGATTAAATGTCACAATCTGATTGCTTTTTATTTATGTTTATATATTTATTAAATGTATACACTACCTATCTCTTCACATGAACTTTATATAAGTTACATGAAGCTGATCTTAGCTGCCACTTTTTGAGGTAATTGTTATTCAAGAATTATTTTGGTCAAACCAGGATGCTTTTTAAAAAAAAGAAATGACAGTTACAAAAACTTGATTGATCTATGCTGATTTATTCACCTTTACTGAAAGAGAACCTACATGAAGAAAAGAGTTGGAAAAAAGTCATATTTATCGATCGATTGCTATGCACAAATGTTCAGAAGATTTAAATGGGATAAAAAGATTTTGCAAACGGAAAAATAGACTTTGAAAGGGATTTATGCACTCATAATGAACATTTTATTGGCAAGATATATAAACTGTTGTTAAAAATGAACCAGGAGGTTGAATATGTAAGGCTGTATGATTAAATGGGCAAAAAATAGATTATAGTATTATGCTTGATCTATGGAAAAATATGTGGCTTAATGGCTGAAAAATTTATTGAATTACAATTTGAAAGCATTTGTCAGTATTTAGTTGGTATTTAACACCTGAGAAATTGTCAGAGATGTATTGAGGAATGTCAAGTAAGTGTTGGAAATATAATCAAAGTGAAGGTACTTTTTTCATCTTTGATGGACATGTAATACTGCCAAGAAGTATTGGGATCAGATATGTTGTTTGATTCAGAGAATATTAAAAATAAATATATAATTGAAACCAGAAGCTTTAGCTATAAGTATTATGGATAAGCAGAATGAAAGAAAACATGGCACTTTATTATTGAGCCAGATTTCCCTACTCTGTACCTGCGCATTTGATTTTTCATGCCAAAACCTTACTTTTCTCCAGATTGGATTTCATTTTGTTGGATAGGGCCCAGTGTTCAAGATTCATCTGGTTCTTGAGCCTATCCTCTAGGGTGTTGGTTATTCCTGCTGGTTTAGTGTTGTCTGCAAATTTGATAAGTTTGATGACTTCAATTCCCTTACCTAAATCATTTATGTTGAAGAGTTTTGGGCCTAAAACAGAACCTTGGGTTACCTTACTTGAATCCATGTGGATGTAGTTCCACTGAGAACTCCACAGTTGAATACGATTTGTCAGCCAGTTACAAATCCATCTGGTGATGATTCTGAAACAAATGAAAATATTTGATCCTGGACTGATCAGAAATAATGATGTGGCAGAGAAGAAGCTATTGTAGATTTTCTATGAGTTACTTACATAAAAGATTGTTAACAGAGGACTTTGAAATTTCACTTTGTTGTTGTTGTGTGTGTGTATACAACATGCACACACACACACATATAAATGAATATGTCAAATTGATCACAAATAATGTAAACATTTATATATATTGTGCCTGAATTGCAAGGGGAGGAAATTATTGTTCTAATATATTTATCAATATTCAACTGGGGTGATAATATATGGATATGTGTTTTGTTCTTTGTCATTTTAATGCACATTTTCTTCTTCTTTTCTTTAAATGTCTTTATCTAATTGTGATTTTTCTTTTTTTGTAAAAATTCCTTTTTCTTTTTTGGAGTTTATAAAAAAGGAAGAAGAGAGAGTCAAGTTATTCTCCAAAACACCTGAAGGAAAGACAAGAAGCAAGAGATGGAAACTAATCAAGGAGAGATGCAACCTAGAACTCAAGAGAAATTTCCTGACAGAACAATTCATCAGTGGAACAACTGGCCTCCAGAAGTTGTGACCCAATACTGGAAGCTTTTAAGAAGAAATTAGATAACCACTAATCCAGGATAGTATAGGGTCTCCTGCTTGAGTAGCAGGTTGGACTAAGATGCCTCTAATGTCCATCCCAACTCTATTATTCTAAAAAAGAATAAGAGATTATTTCATTATGTATTTATATATACGGTATATTGAAGAAAGTCAGAAGCCACTCTTCTTGTATTTCTTTTATCCATTTTATTTATTTTTTTTGGGGGGGAGGGTGTCACTTTTTAACTTCTTTTTCCTCTTGATGCCCTCCTTCTCAACTCTTTTTTTCATTCTTATTGTTTTGCAATCTAACTCTTTTTGGAAGTTAATAAAGTTGGTTTTAAAAGAAGGAATTATTCTGGATATCCTTTGAATTAAGCTGGAATGTAAGGAGAAGCATAGTCAGCACACCGAACAATAAAGGGAGGGACGAAAGGCTGGTGAAATTCTACTAATCGGAGTGGAATTTTTGTGCTCCAAAATGGCCTGTAGCTGCCAGACCAGAGGCAGGCTGCTTTCCTGGGGAATTAAATGCAAACCGTCCTTAAGCAGCACAGTCTGGGGGTCTCGTGTTTGAGAATAAGCAAGGCTGGAAGAGCCATTATGTGGTTGTGAGATGAGGGGTGGAAATAATGGACATGTGTGGAACATCTGGGCCTCCTGGTAAGAATCAGCCCAGAAAAGAATGCAGGCAGGACCAGCTGACATCCCTGTTCTGGAGTGAGAAGATTTTTCAGGAGCTTCTTCCAAGAGGATTCTTTTGGAGGAGGGGGGGGGCGTTATAATGGATCCCAATAACTTGCTTTATGCTTATCCATTCATGTGATCATGGTGTTCTTATAAAAAAAGGGGGGGGGAACCCAACCCAGCATCAGACAGCAACCAGGGGCTAAAACCAACTGCTGCTTTTATGCTGCTATTTGCCTTTTAAAAGTAGCATTTTTCAGTTACCGGGGCCAATAATATTAGAAAACCAGCTTTTGTTGACAGCGAGACTGGAAAAATATGTCCCACGACAGTTATTAATAATACCCAAGACTTGGGGTATGCAAAATGTTTTGTGTCTGAGGCATTGTCTGCACAGAACAGCTGCTCTGGGTGGTCCCTGCCCGAGTTGAAGCTTGTGCCTTGCATGTTTTGGTTTGTAGACAGGAGAGCAGGAGGCCATTTTGTCCTGGAGTAAACCCGAGTTAGAACTGGCGAAGGGGAGAGGAAGAGGGGGCAGTGTCAGAGCAGGAAAAAGCCACGGCTGCGGATTTTCTCAGGGATGGCACACATGCAGGGTGGCACCAACTGGGGGAGGCTGGGGATGGAAAGTGCACAGGCCATGGGGAAGAACAGGAGGAGGATAAACAGGGGCTGGCAACCTGTATCTTCGTTCCCCACAGTTCAATCCTGAGCGACAAATTTACCAAACTAGGTAACGTCTTCTCTGCATTACTGATGAAAAAGGAAAAGAAGAAGTGAGGAAAAGAAGACAAAAGGGGAAAGGGGAAAACATAAAAAAGAAAAAAATAGAAAAATCATTTATTTAGCTGTTAAATTTTATTGCCACCTGTCTCCCTTTTAAGGTACCTCTGGGTGGTGCAATTAAAAAATATATTTTAGAATTAATATGTATAATATAACAGATAACAAATAATCAGAGTTGGAATCTGCCCAAGCAGGAGACCCTACACCAGGGGTCTCCAACCTTGGCTCCTGGAAGCCTGGTGGACTTCAACTCCCAGAGTTCCACAGCCAGCTGTGGAATTCTGGGAGTTGAAGTCCACCAGGCTTCCAGGGGCCAAGGTTGGAGACCCCTGCCCTACACCATTTCTGACAAATGGGAATCCAATCTCTTCTTGAAAGCCTCCGGTCATGAAGCTCCCACAACTTCTGAAGGCAACTTCTGTTCCATTGGTTGATTGTTCTCACTGTCAGAAAACTCCTCCTTATTTCCAGGTTGAATCTCTCCTTGTTCAGTTTCCACCCATTATTGCTTGCCCAGCTTTCAGGTGCCTTGGAAAATAGCTTGATCCCCTCCTCTCTGTGGCAGCCCCTCAGATATTGGGAAACTGCTATCCTGTGTCCCCTGGTCCTTCTCTTCACTAGACTAGCCATGCCCTGTTCCTGTAACCGTTCTTCATATCTTTTAGTCTCCAGTCCCCTAATCATCCTGGTTGCTCTACTTTTATAATATAATTCTATAATATAAAATTTGATTATCAGAATCAAATTTGCAGATAACACCAAACTGGCAGGAACAGCCAACAACCCAGAAGACAAGTGCAAGATACAAATAGATCTTGACAGGTTTGAACAATGGCCCTAGCCAACAACATGAAATTTAATATGGAGAAAGGCAAGGTTTTACACCTGGGCAGAAAAAAACCAAAGGTACAAGTACAGATTAGGGGAAACCTGGCTCAAAATCAGTAATTGTGAGAGAGACCTTGGAGTCCTTGTGGACAATCACTTAAACAAGAGCCAGCCATGTGAGGCAGCAGTTGTAAAATGGCGATGGTTCCTCAATATCTGCTTCCACATCAGATGTTGAGGAAGTGTCGCCATTTTACAGTGTCATTGTGGGGAACATCTGTGAGGAACACTCTAGGGGATCCCAAGTCTTCTCTTTCCTCCAGAGAGAAGTTTGGAGAGCAGACTCCTTCACCAGCATCACTTTCTACCATGATCATCAGCTCCATTAGAAGCGAATCACTCTCCATTGCTTTCCCTGAAGAGGTTGCTTGGAAGATGACCGGTCTGTAGAATGAGACCCACCAGCCTTTCCTAACTTGCTCTTTTTGACTAGGAGATGATCACAAAAACCTCATCTAAACAAGCCTTATTCGTTAGAAGGCCAGATCTTGAAGGTGAAATTTAAATACTTTGGCCACCTAATGAGAAGGAAGGACTCACTGTAGAAGAGCCTAATGCTAGGAACGATTGAGGGCAAAAGAAGAAGAAGATGGCAGAGAATGAGGTGGTGGATGGAGTCACCGAAGCAGTTGGCATGAGCTTCAATGAACTCCAGGGAATGGTAGAGGACAGGAAGGCCTGGAGGAACAATGCCCATAGGGTTGCAATGGGTCGGACACTACTGTGCAACAAACAACAACAACAAAAGACTGTCAAGCTTCAACAAATAACTCCGGTTGGCTAAGAAAACAACATATTAAAATAGAGGAATAAAAAAATAAAAAAGTAGATGAATCCAGTATAAAACAGTGCAAAACTAAATTATTGGCCCTTGTTCTGCTCATTTCATTTTGTGCCACAAATCTTTCTATTTTGTGAGGGGAGGGAGGAAGAGGAGGAAGTTTGGCTTCTTTTCCTGCTGGCAATACATCAAGCCACCTATCCTTGCTTTACCACTCAAATCCTCCTCCTCCCCAGGGAACACTACAGCCATGAGGACCCAAAGGAGTCAATCAACCATTGAGAACAATCAGCCAATGGAACAGAAGTTGAATTCAGATCTTGTGGGGGCTTCATCACTGGAAGCATTGAAATGCCATCTGTCTGAAATGGTATAGAGTCTCCTGCTTGGTCAGGGGATTGGACTAGATGACCTACAAGGTCCCTTCTGACTCTGCTATTCTGTTCTGTTCTGAGTCGAGGAGTGGAATGATCTCATTACACAGTGACCTTTCAACTCATAAGAGAGACTCACCATTTGCAATAAACCTTAGGAGATGCATCCTAGGACAGGGGAAAGCACCTACCCAGGGCATGATTTGATTCCTGGGTATCAGATCAATCATCCCTGTTGGATACGGTCTCAGATGCAGAGAAGGTCACCTGATAAGGTTATTCAGAAAAGAGATGTATTGGGCAAAGTCATGGCTTGATGGAGTAGATTGGGAAGAATTCCAGAATTCCAGAAAAGATCCAAAGGTAATACTTATCCATGTATGCTTGGAAGAATGCCAAAATAAGCCTGTGCCTCTTGAGCTGTAATACAGCTATTATGTAGATTGCAAATATCCAATTGTCTCCATCTGCTTACTCTATGAAGTCAATGCTTTGTCCTCTCTTGTCTAGACATTAACCTCTCCTGGATGGCTCAGCAGGTCCTAGGCACTCAGAAGATAATTGCTGTAGCATCCACTGAGGATGTCAACCTGTTCATTATTATTTTTTTGTATAGTCTTCATTGCTTGGTGTCATATTCCATGAAAGAAACATAGAAGCACAAACTTAAGAGTGCACTCGGTTTTTAAAGCAACTCTCCCTCCCTCCCTCCCTCCTTCCTTCCTTCCTTCCGCATGAGTTGCCAGAGCCACATGATCGAGAATATGGTCAAAATGAAGAGGCAACCCTTCTCTATTTTCAGACAAATGAAGGCACTATGTGCATTTGGCAAAGATGATGTTCCACTAATGCCTCATAAATATACGAGGCAAACAGTTGACTCTTCATCCCAAAGAACAGCAGTGAGTGTTAAATTGGCAACAATTACAGAGTTCAGGAAGAGCCGTTTAGAATTCTTCTCCAAAGCACTTTGAAGAAGCCCAGGGTGGAGTTTTCCCCAAGGTGGGGAAGCTGGAGATCTTCTCCTCCAGAAGGAGGGCTGTCAGAACCTCTTGTTATTTCCTGGCGGCTGTTAGCATTTCAAAATAACCGTCCTTCCATCTTTACTGGGATGAAGAATGAGGAATTGCTGCTGTTCAGTTTTCTTGGAAATCAAAGAGAGGCAAGCAAAAAAGGAGGTTCTTAATGCTATTCGTACAGGTGAACTACATGCTACACACTTGCAATTCAGAGCGGGTGACAAACATTTCTGATTCATAAGCAAGAATCATAGAATCATAAGGCTGGAAGGGACCTTGTAGGTCTTCTGGTCTAACCCTCTGCCAAGGCTGCCTGATCTTTCCTTGAAAACCTCCAGCGATGGAGCTTCGCCAACCCCGGGAAGCAAGCCATTCCATTGATCAATTGCTCTTGCCATCAGGAAATTCCTATTTTCTTTGCTACTGGGTTGCTAGGTAGATCTGAGTCTGAACGATGATACAGCTGCCTGCAGGATCTGAAAGGAGGGAAAATCACCAAGGGCTGGTAAGAAACCTTGAGTTGTGGGGAGTGGAACCCCAGAGTTGATTTTTCAACCTCTCCCCTCGCCTCTGCTTTCCAAGAAAGAACCAAGCGGTGTAAGTGCTGGGTGGTATAAGGGAAACATCATGGTCTTGTGGTTCCCAATCATTACTGGTTAGTGAACTCCTTTATAAATAATGAATCCATATTGATCTCTTTTGCCAGTAAACAAAGAGTGACCTTTATGAAAAAATATATGAAAAATGCACTTCGGGCAATGCACCGTCTTTCCTCTTCAGACAGATCTACTATCGCGGCTGATTTATCCTGCAGCAGCTGGAAACAGAAACAGAGGAGAAAAGTACTCCCCGTCTTCTTGAGACAGAGGTTTGGCTCTGTCATGTGCAGAGAATTTGTAGGGCAGAAATCCGGAGGGTTCTTGCCATTCCGGCAGTTGCAACTCCACTCAGCACCGACCTCCTGCACTGCTTTCAATCGTCACCCAGCCCATGCTGCTTTTTCAGTTGAGCATGATTGAAATATCTGAAGATGCTGGCATGCATGTAGGCATTGACCTGCCTGTTCTCTCCCTCTTGTCTAACCTAAGGAATCCCCATCACAGGAATTGCTCTCTCTGCCGCTCAATAAACACCGAGCATTTTTTTTGGCCTAACGTTAACAAACCCAGCAATCAACTTATCTATCAATCTTGGAATAAACCATGCATTTTCTCAAAGAACAGGTTTTTTTTCTTTCAAGTTAATTAGTTAATTGAGTCATTCATTGAGATGGGTGACTATAGAATTTGAATAAATAAATAAATATTTTAGGGATGGTTTTTTATTGTCTCGGATAACAGATAAGAAGAACTTTGTTTCTGCTGACTAGTTTCTGCTGACTATTTTGTCTATTTCAATAGGCAATCCATGCATTCAGCAAGCAATCAGAGTTATGATGGCACTGAACCACGCCCTCCCCCCCAATTACTGGACATTTCCAAGAAGAGACTAGACAGCCCTTTGTCCAGAATGGCATAGGATGCCCTGCTTGAGCAGGGAGTTGGACAAGGTCTAAGGTCCCTTACAGACTTATGATTCTATAATCTATTACCTTCAATAACAGCTTTCTGTTGGTTGCACTATAATGAGTTGAGTGGTCAGGCACTTTTAGGTAAAGTTGCATGGGTATCCACTTTGTTAGAAGATTTTGTATAATGATCTGTTTCCTTTTGCTGGTGTTCAGGGTTGCTATAGTGTGTTTGTGCTCATCCGAATAGTGTTCTTACACAGCTCCTCTCCTGGTTGGGTTGTCACTTTGGTATGGAACACTTGGTTAGTGGGTGCCATAGCGGAGAAGGTCACCTCTTGGGACCCATCAGGTGTGAGTCCCCAGCAGATGGGGCCCATAGCATGCACCCCTTTGCCAAAACTAATGGAGCAGGCTGATGTAATTGGGGGAAATGCCATCCCTTAGGTAATCCAGCCCTGTCACCTGTCCTGAAGATGTTGAAAGATTAAAACGAGCACCTTGGACCCAGAAACAAGTTGGGAATCAATGCAACTCATGGAGCGGTGTGGCATATATTGATCCTGGGTGCAAGAACTGCCTGCACAACTCTATTCTGCACTGGTTGAAGTTTCTGGATACTTTTCAAGGACGGCCCCATGTAAAAAGTGTATGCTATGCAGCTAGTCCTCACTTAATAGCCACTTATTTCAACAGGTCTTCCCAGAGCTACTTAGAACCAGGATTATGGGATTATGCTGGTTTGGACCAGTTCGGGTGAACCCCTAGCTTTGAAGATCAGCTTGGAGCAAACCGGTTTGCTCTGACAATCATGTGGGCCTGCCCACCTGCCCCTGCACTGTACTGACCTTTATTGTCCCAGTTGATGAGCATGGAAGAGTGGATTGCCACTCCTCAGCTGTGTTACTCCCCCGAAGTAACAGAGCAGGTAAGGATTTTTGCATAGTTCATGCATGCACAGCATGTGTCAGGCATCAGTGTGCGCAAAGCATCACTGAACCAGTTGTTATGGGGTGACAGCATCCCACCCCTGCTTAGAACACATTTTCAGCACACACCCATATGCTCACAAAATTGCATGGCAGGCACTTGGCAACTGGCTTGCATTTATTACCATTCACATCATCCTTCAATCATCATGTAACTATGATTTTGGGTGTATACCTCCAGTTTCCAACAAATCTTCCATTGGGGAAAATGGATTCACTAAATGACTGCAATATTTGTTTAACCACCACTCTAAAAACAGGTAGTAAGATCAGGTGCACACAATGATCTGCTTACCAACCTCCATGACTTATGGCCATAATTTTGGGGTCAATTACAACCAAGGACTAGACAAGGGATGGCACAGCTCTTTTCTCTTTGATAGTATTTATGCACAACATTAATGTTTATGAGCAAATTCCTGTCTGGATATTAAAATATCACTTTATTCCAAAAGTGCATTGCAAAGCAGCTAGGCTATTGAATGGGCTTTTACCTTCCGCTGGCTCCTATTCTCCTATTCTCCTCTCAACTCTTCTTTCTCCAGTTGTTCATTTTTTTACAATTGTTCTCCTTCTGAGAGTCTGGCAAGACCCTCACACATTTCTGCCCAATGCAGGGTTAGAAGGTGTTGGAAGAATTATTCATCTGGTTCAGTTCCAAGGGGGGAGAAAGACACTGGAAACATGGAGGCTGATTGGAAAGATGGTTTAATGAAGCAGAACCATCAAGCACATGGTTCTGGTGCAGCTGACCACATGGAGTTGAGAGTGGGGGAATTTATACCTTCTCTTGGGCTTTGGACTTGAGCTTCCTGTTCCTGAGCAAGCTATTGGCTGCTGTAAGGGTCATAGCTAACCTTGTAGTTTTCTGAGTCAAGCTTGGTTGAAGCTTGCTGGGTGATGCAATGAAGAGGCTTGTGTTCTGAAAGGGTGTTGGGCAATTCCTACTGTGTCTTAATGGCTTTGCCCTGGTTTGGATCTTGAGTGAGGTCTGATCCCATCACCCTGAGGCTGAAGGTCTGTAGTCTTGTAGATAGGTTGCTCCAGTCCTTCTCAGTGGACACCAAATATCTGCTGGAGGGCAGGGAGCCAGAGCTCTGAGCTTCTGTCTCCCTTGGGATTTTTATTTCTCTTCTTGGGGAAATATTTTATCCTGCCTTTTTAATATTTCTCATAATATTTCATTCTTCTAGGAGGGGTGACTTTCCTCAGTGGGTAAGGAATGAGAGTAAAGAACTCATGGCGGTTACTCATTTATTCCACGGGAATAAAGATGGCACCATTCATTTCAAGTGGGCTCAAAGAACAGGACACAGGGAGAGCTGAGGCTGCCAAATCACTGCCAGTACTTCCCCACTTCTCAGGTGCCATTGCTTCCCTGGCAGCTGCCTCTTTCCTTTTCCTGCCCAGAAAGTCTGCCATGCTGATGGCAATGAGAGGGGCCACTTCCTAAATCACCAATTTGGCTCCAGTTCTGCAGCCGTCTGCCTGACCTGAACCAAGGTAATTGTGCTTTAGTGGATGCTCTGTCTAAGCCACATCTGCCTTCCTTCTCCTGAGTGTTCAGAGGATGGAGGATGCCGTAAGCATTCTGCCATTGGCATGGTATCTCACTAACACCAACTCTAATGGTTCTTTGGTAGGTTTTTGTTATTACTATTTTAAAGGCCCATTTGTGTTCTGTTATATCCCTGATCTTAAATGTTTCCTAGTTGCCTTCTCCATTCTATATTATTGTTTTAATTATTTTTTCAGTAATTTCTTGGTAGAAATTCCACAGATATTTGCAAGAAACGGAATGCACTAAGCATCTTAGCACAAGGAAACTCTACCAAGCTTAGTCAAACAGCTGGGACACATCGGGAGAAATGTAGAGAGCCAGAGAAGGCTCAATCCTGAAGATCTCACATGGATCTGTAAAGAGGAGAATGGAGGTTGTGTTAATTTGAGAGTCTGCAGAGAAGCTCCATTGCGTCAAAGGAAATCCATTATTTAGGGCTTTTAAGTAAATGTGTCTGCAATCTCTTTGGCCAGCTATCTAACTTCTTTTCTCCCATCCCTACCCACCCCTGTAGCCTACATTAAGGAGAAATATGGATTTGGCACATAAAATCAAACCTCTTCTGCAAAATGCCTAGATAAAGCACACATTCCTTCTCCCACTAGTCCATTTAAGAACTAGGAAATCCCAGAAGCCCAAGACCTTGGGCTAAGCACTGCCCCTCCCCTCCCAGTTCCTTTGCATCAAAGACTGTTGGGTTTCTCCAAATGCTCGCTCCCTTCTCTGCTTTTGGTTTCTGAGCATAGAAACACCTTGGGGTGCTTGGCTGAGAGTTTGTCTCTGGGCTTGCTGCCCTCAACCTGCCCTTTGAGACCCAAATAGTATTGGGAAGCAGCTTGTGCAACATGGGTTCCTGTGACTGGCAGGTCCACCAATCCTCCAACTCATGCCTAGACTTGGTCATCAGCAATGGTGGGATTCAAATAATTTAAAGTTCGCCCAGGGTCAGGTTGGCTGTCGTGGGAGGCATAGCCCATCCCTGTCCTCCAGCTCCACTGCACATGCAGGACAAGCCTCCCATGATAGCCAACCTGACCTTGGATGAAATGGTTGTTAAATTAAAGTAAACACCCCATGCTATCCAAGTGGATCCTGGGTGTCGTGCTGCAATGGAGAAATGGGAAATGGAGTGGCCAACACAACAGGAGGAGGAAGAGCAGGGAGAAGAAAGAGTGAAAAAGCCTTCTTCCCTCTCACTAGCTGCTCCATTGCCATTTCTCCATTGCAACACAGCTCAGCTCCCATGATCCATTTTGATAGCTGGGGGGGGGGGTAATTTAACAATCAGTTCACCTGCACTAGTGTGAACCGGCTGAATCCCACCACTGGTCATTAGGCCACATTTTCCTTCCTTTGGCTCCAGATCAGGGATCTTTAAACATGACAGTTAAGACTTGTGGACTTCAACTTCCAGAATTCCTCCTCCAGTCATGTCAGCTCAGGAATTCTGGGAGTTGAAATCCACAAGTCTTAAACTTGCCAAGTAGGAAGACCCTTCCTCCAGATCATATTCCACTTCAACTACTTGAATTGCCCAAAGCACTTTAGCATTTTGATTCTTTCATCCCCCAAACTCCTAGCCTGGTAACGAAACTTTCAGCAACCAATCCACAAGCTTGGAGAATGAACCATCACCCTCATTTTTCTTCTTTCTTTCTAACAGAGACAGGTGTCCCCCCCCTCTGGGCAGAAAAGCTGAAGGAAACCTTCCTTAGTCTCACCAGTCATTTGGAGCCCAAGTGTTATCCCCACTTTCTGGGAAGAAAATCCAAGCAAAAGGAGAACTGGACTCTTCCGTTTCAGCTCTGAGTTGCCTGGTCAATTGATGGGCAGTGATCTTCAGAGCTTGAAGGCTGTAAAGAATGGATGTTTTGCCACATGAGAAGAGTTTTTTTATTTTACACAAAACCAGTGGTGGTATTCAACCAGTTCGCACCGCATCGGGCAAACTGGTAGCAAGGATTTGGCAGGGGTCGCCGAACTGGTAGTAAGTTCTGGCTGGCCACGCCCCCAACCCGGTCACCCAGTCACCACTGGCTCGCTCACCCCGCCCGCCTGCCTGACACTCCTTAAGATATTTCTTTCTTTTTTTTACCCTTCCAACAATCAGCTGTTCATAGGATCAGCTGTGCCGGGATTCCCCTTGCTGAGGCCCAGGAAGGCTAAAAATGGAGGGAGGAGTTCAGCCTTCTGGGAGCAAAAATGTCCCCCTAGAGGCTCATCTGAGGCCCAGAAGGCTCAAAAATGGGTGGGGGGTGGCTGCAAAAAAGCAAAAAAAAAAAAAAAGCCATACCCATCCAGTCACATGGCCATGCCCACCAAGCCACGCCCACCAAGCCACGCCCACCAAGCCACACCCACAGAACCAGTAGTAAAAAAATTTGAATCCCACCACTGCACAAAACATAGAATCATAGGGCTGACAGGGACCCCAGAGGTCTTCTAGTCCAACTCTTTGCTCAAGGCTAGAGACATCCCAGTCAGGGGTGAAATTCAACCACCTCAGCCTGGCTCGATTTGAATCAGTAAAAAATTGCCCCAGTTGCTATTACAATTATACCAAGCCATGCCCATAGCCACGTCCACTGAGCCAGTAGGGGGAAAAAATTGAATTTCACCCCTGATCTCAGTCAAATGGTTCTCCAGTCTATTTTTGAAAACCTCCAGGGATGAAGCATCCACAATTCCAGGAGGCAAACTATGGTTAATTGTTCTCATTGTCTGGAAATTTATCCTTATTTCTAGATTGGATATCTCCTTTAAAAGCTTTCACCCATTACTTCTTTTTTTTTGAAAAAGATTTTATTAATTTTCTACAGACAAACAAGACAAACAAAACATAAAAACATCAACTCTCATATGTACATCAAGTGTGTCAGTTGGTTCATCATTTTTGTGCATTCATTCTGTAGTCTCAATTACAATTATGTTACATAACAACTCATATCGTCAATCCAAACTTATGTATCCTAATATCACTAAAAAAAAAAAATATTTTTGACTATATTTTTAATCATTCATGCTTTATGAGCTAACAATACTTTAAACCAATTTACTCTATAACAAATCCTATAATCATATCATATCAATCCTTTAAAAACCTTTATAAATATAATGTCAAATAACAAAATAATAGCAAAACATTCTAACATTCTAAATATTCTATTGTCGTATTTTATCATCTAGCCATTTATAAAAAAGATCCCAAATTTCATAAAATTGTTTATCCTCTTGCTCTCTAATTTCAAATGTCAATCTGCTCATCTCAGCACATTCCAATATTTTCTTAATAATTTCTTCCTGTAATGGTATTTTCTCATTCTTCCAATTTTTAGCAAATACAATCCTAGCTGCTGTTAATACATTTACAATCAGGTATTTCAAATCTTTACTATATATATCAGGTAAAATTCCCAATAAGAAGATCTCCGGTTTCAAGTCTATATGTTTCTTTGTCATTTTTTCCAACCACATGTGAATTATAGTCCAATATTTTCTAGCATCCTCACAAGTCCACCACATATGGTAATACGAGCCGGGTATCTGATGACATTTCCAGCATTTTTCAGATTTGTTCTTGAACATTCTTGCTATTCTTGTCGGAGGAAAGTGCCACCTGTAAAACATCTTATACAAGTTTTCTTTATATGCTGTTGACATTGTCATTTTATAATTTTGAGACCACAATTTCTGCCATTTCTCTAAATCAATCCCATATCCAAAATTCTTCCCCCAAACAATCATAGTTTCTTTAACTTGTTCTTCCTCTAATTTAATTCCCAGTAAATAACCATATAGTTTTTTAATCACCTTCTCATCAGTACCCATCAAAGTCTTATCTAAATCAGTCTGTTTATCATAAAATCCCTCCGTTTTGGAATCTTCATCATACCTTGAATGTATTTGTGCATATGAAAACCAATTCATCCTTATACCTTGTTCCTCTAAGTTTTGGATCGATTTAAGTTCACCCTTTTCATCTAAAAGTTCCCCATATCTAACTGTTTGTTCCTTCTTATAAATTATAGGATAGGAAAATGCTTCAATGGTCGATAACCAAACTGGAATTTTCAAATAACATTGTCTTTTTATCTTCTCCCAATTTAACCACAAAGACTCCCGTACATAATGTCTTCTAAAATAACCCTGTGTTTTAGTTCCCTTATACCATAAAAAAGCATGCCAGCCCAGCAGCAAGTCATGCCCTTCTAATGTCAGCAACCTATGTTTCCTTAATGTTATCCATTCTTTAACCCACATCAAACTTGCAGCTTGATAATACAATTCCCAATTAGGCAGGCCAAAACCTCCTCTAATTCTAGCATCTTGCAGAAGCTTTAGCTTTATTCTCGCTTTTTTACCTTGCCATATAAACTTCAACATAATTTTATTTAAATCTTCAAAATAGTCTTTTCCAAGCCTAATTGGTATTGTTTGAAACAAAAATAAAATTCTAGGTAAGATATTCATCTTAATTGTCGAGATTCTCCCTATTAATGACAATTGCAAGTTTTCCCACTTCTTCAAATCTGTAATTATCTGTTGTTTAAGTTTAATATAATTATTCTCCTTTAATGTGCTACATCTTGTTGTCAAATATATCCCCAGATACTTAACCTTATTTGTAACTTGAATTTTCAAAAGGTCTGCCAGTTCTTCTCTCTGTCTCAATAACATATTCTTTGTCAAAATCTTTGTTTTGTCTTTATTTATTTTCAAACCAGCCACCTCTCCATATGCCTCTATCCTTTCCAGTAACTTTGGAGCTGTTTCTAGCGGATCTTCCAAAATAAAAGCTAAATCATCAGCAAAAGCTTGTAGCTTAAATTCTTCCTTCTTAATTTTCATTCCTTTTATGCTTTTATCATCCCTAATATTTCTATTCAACACTTCCAAGGTCAACACAAATAGCAAAGGAGATAGGGGGCATCCTTGTCTTGTGCCTTTCCTTATATTAATAAAATCTGTAAGTTCCCCCTCCATCATTACCTTTGCTGTCTGTTTATTATATATGGCTTCTATTGCTTGAATAAATTTTTTAGCAAAACCCATCTGCTCCAATAATAATAACATGAATCTCCAGTTCACGTTGTCAAATGCTTTTTGAGCATCTAGGAATATCAAAGCCATTTGTTTTTCAGGATGAGCCTCATAGTATTCCAAAGTGTCCAAGATTACTCTCATATTGTCTCTAATTTGTCTCTTTGGCAGAAATCCATTTTGATCTGGGTGAATAAAATTATTTAAATATTTTTTAAGTCTTTCTGCTAAGATTGAAGCAAAAATTTTATCGTCTGCATTCAATAAAGAAATAGGTCTATAATTCTTAATTTGCAATGGGTCAGTCTCTTCCTTCGGTATAAGTGTAATATAAGCCTCTGACCATGTTTTAGGTATTATCTTTTTTAACATAACTTCATTCATAACTTCTAACAATGGAATGCTCAATGATTCTTGAAATGTTTTATAGAATTCTGCTGGAAGCCCATCTGGACCCGGTGCTTTCCCATTATTTTGTCTCTTAAATGCTTCATTTAGTTCCATCATTGTTATATTGCTTTCTAGCATTTCTTCAGTCTCTTTAGGTACCTTTGGTAAATTAGCTTCCTGTAAATGCTGTTTGACTTTTTCTTCATCAATATTCTCTTGTTTATATAGTTGTCCATAAAAATCTCGAATAATTTCTTTTTTCTCCTTATTCCCATAACAAACTTGGCCTTGTTCGTCTATTAACTTCAATATTTTTCTTGATTCCTTCTCTTTTCTCAATTTATATGCTAGCCATCTACCTGGTTTATTTGCATCTTCAAAATAATTCTGTTTAGAGTTTCTAATTTTCTGTGCCAGTTCTTCTTTCTCTATTAATTCCATTTTATGTTTGATTACATCCAGCTTCAATTTAATATCCTTTTTCTGTGGCATTTTCTGTAATTCTTTTTCAAGAATTTTATACTCATCTTCCAAGGCCTTAGAAGCTTGCCTTTTCCTAATATTCTTTTTCCTTGTATAATCTATTATCAAACCTCTAGCGTATGCCTTCATTGTATCCCACACATTCTGCGTTGAAGTGTCTTCTTTTTTATTTTCTCTGAAGAAAAAAGCCAATTCCTTCTCCATCCATTGTATAAAATCTTTCTCCTTTAAAATGGTATTATTTAATGTCCATCTCGATCTTCTTTTTTGTCCTTTCCATTTAATTGTCATTGGGCTATGATCTGCCCAAGTACTTGTTTCAATATTTGTTTCTTTAATATTGGATATTAATTCTGTTGAGATCCAGACCATATCTAATCTGGACCATGATAAATGTCTATTTGAATAAAAAGTATATTGTTTAGCTTTAACATTTCTTTCTCTCCAAATATCTTTTAAAGTTAATTCATCTGTCATTTTAAAAAAAGACCTTGGGAGAGCCTTTCTATTTTGTTTTGTTGTTGTTGCTATATAGTCCAATTTATTGTCCACAATTCCATTAAAATCTCCCATCATAATTATATTAACATAGTCCAGTCCAATTATTTTCATGTGTAGCTTTTTATAAAACTCTTCTTGTTTATCGTTCGGAGCATAAATTGCAATCAAGAGTATTTTTATATTATTGTCCATTATTTCTACCATTAATACTCTTCCATCTTCATCCGTGTAAATCAATTTTGCTGGGATAGCCTCTTTAATGTATAAAACCACTCCTCTTTTCTTACATTGAGTCAAAGAAGTAAATATTTTCCCCAATTTTGGCTGTAATAACAATTGTTCATGTTGTTTTTTAATGTGAACTTCTTGTAAACAAATTATATCAAATTTTAATTTCTCTAATTTATGAAAAGTTTTCCTTCTTTTAACAGCTGAATTAAGCCCATTTATATTCATTGTAATCAGTTTTTTTTCTTCCATGATTATGCTTTATATTTAGGTCTAACAGCTCTCGTGGATCTCACTTCACGCTGTTCTTTGCTATCCATCTGTCCCCCTGCTGCTCCTTTCTCTTTTTCAGTCTCCAGTTGTTCATCTTGAAACTCAATTAATGAAACCTCTTTCTCTGCTTCCTCTCTTCTTCCTCCAAAAAATTCTGCATGAAAAAGTTCTGCTTTCTCAATTGAATCAATTCTATATCTCTGCTCTTGCCACCTAAACATTAGTCCTTCTGGAATCAGCCATCTATAATTCACTTCGTTTTCCAATAGTATTTTGGTCAGGAATCGATCTTCTCTTCTCATCTCTCTCACTCTTCTGGGTATTTGTTTTAAAACCACAACCTCTTTACCTTTGTATTTCAGTATTTTCTCTCTTACTACTTGTAATATTTGCGTTTTCATGGATTTTTTGGTAAATCTAATATGGACTTCCTTGGATAATTTATTTCTCATCGCATATCTTGTATAAACTCGATATATCTCATCTATTCCATCCATCATCTTTTCCTCTGTAATTTCCAAAGCATCTGCCAAAATTTCTATCATTACCGCTGCCAAATTTTCTCCTTTTTCCTCTTCTATATTTTGAAATCTAAGGTAAAATTCTGACCTTTCCATCTCCCACCTCAACATCCCACCTTTTTCTTGTTCAACCGCTGTTAGTCTACTGTCAATATTTCCAATCTTCTTCTCTCTTTGTTTTCCTTCTTCCTCAATTTTTTGGAATCTCTCCTCATACTTGGCCATCATTTGTTTAATATTTTCCACTTTTTCATCCGTCTTCTCCATTCTTTGTTCAATGTTCTCTATCCTTTGTTCAATGGTGTCTGATTTTATCTTAAGATCTTGTATTCCTTGCATAATCATCTGTAAAGTTACTTTTTCTTGTTCTTTATCTTGCTTTAACATTGTCTGAATTAAACGTTGTCCTCCAGCTGGTGGGGAAGCAGAGGCAGAAGCAGAAATGCCAGATGGTATTGGTTTCCTGCTCATTTCAATGTTTCCAAAGCTTCAAATTCTTCTTAACTTTTAATCCAACTGCTAGAGCAGCCAATTATAATCCAAAATGGAAAACTCCAATTGTAAAAGACACAAAACCAAAAAAGAAACAGGAAAAAAGGAAGAAGAAATATCTTCAGGTTCTTCTAAACCCTAATCCAATTACGAGATAGTCCACCATGAAAAAGGAAAAAATAAAAAGGCAAAAACAAACAAATCCAAAAATAATAATATTGATTGAGAGCAAAGAAAAGAAAAAGCAAAAAGCAAAAAGAGAAAAGACAAAAAGTTCCTTCAGATTCTTCACACCTTAATCCAATTAAAAAGTCTCAATAATCCCAAAAAAAAAACAATAACAAAGTGGTCCAAAAAACATAAATAGGAAAAGCAAAAAAGTCCCAATAAAAAAAAAAAGAAAAATAAAGAAGAAAAAAGAAAAAAAAAACTCTGAGGCTTTCCCTTTAAAATAAAAGGCAAAAATAAGAATATTACTAGAATTGAAATTTAGAAAAAGGCTAGCGAGTGGGGTATATATAAGAAAGCACACTGCACTTTGTTTCTTTATCCAAGGCTCTTGTTATGACTCTCTTCTCCAGCAGCTTCAAAGCAGCTTCAGAACAGCTTCCAGTATTATTGATAACAGTCCAGGAAAGCACCTGCAATAATATTTTGCTGTGCTCTCCCTCTATCTTATCACGTTAAAATGTCCTTGAGAAGAGGTCTTTTTGCAATTATCTCCAGTTCAAATAAAATACTTTCAAGCCTCTAGTTGGCAGTGTTACAAAGTTTCTTAATGCTCTTTCTCCCCCCCAACCGGAAAAAAGGAATAATATATACAGAAAAAAAAAGAAAAAATAGCCAAAGGAAGCCTCTATCCTAAAGAAAATTAAAAAAATCAAAGGGAGCCTAAAAATATATATAAAAGAAAATTCAATCCGGTTACCTACAAAGTCACAATAAAATCTTTCCCGAAAAATATAGAGAAAAGAAAAAAAAAACACCCCAAGCCTCAATTTGACATCACTTTAAAAAACGCCGCTCAAACAATTTCAATCAAAAAACAATCTCACAGCTTCCTTCTCTCTTCAGAATGAACTTTCCAACCTCAGCAAATTTACAACACCAAAGAGTTTTTCTCACCCAGCCGACACACTTCACTCCAATCACTTTCTTTCCGGAGCTGTCCCGACTTCAGCAGCTATGGAGGCTGCCTCTCCGCCGCCAGCAGAAGGGCTTCTTCCGGATCTAACCAGAGATTTTGCGATATCTCTGGGATCCTGGAACAGTGCCCTTCACGATCACCGTCTCTACGGGACGGTTTAGGTCCGTTAGGACCGACCAGGGGCGAAAATATCGGCTACGATCTCAGAGCCCCGAGATCGCAGCTGTATCGCCGGAACGAAGCTCCGCCTTCTCCTCTTTCACCCATTACTTCTTGTCTTCCCTCTGGTGCTTTGGAAAAAACCAACTCTTTCTTCCCTATGAAAGCCCCTCTACTGGAAAACAGTTACCATGTCATCCTTCTCTTCGGTAGGCCAGACATACTTAGCTCCCTCAACAGTTCATCATATGATTTAGTTTCGTCTTTGTTTTCCTTCCTTCCAACTCTCAGCAGCCTGTATAGAAAAAATATAATATAATGCAAACCTCATACCGAAATAGAACAACCACACTCTGAGAGTCCTTCAGTCCAAAGGCAGGGTATAACATAACTAACTCTAAGTATGAATCTTTGACTAGCCGAGCTTCTCCCTCTATAAATATCCCTAAGCCTTTCATTAAAATATCTAACCTGATTACAAAGATCATATTTTCCAGGATTTTTTCTCTCTTTGAAAGTAGTTGAAGGTCTTTAGCATAGGCCATTCTACAATGCACAAGGGAGAAGAGGCTAGTCTCTTTTATGTGCTACAAGAGATGGCAATACTCCTCTCCCACCCCATCATCACCTTCCTGCCTGCCGTTCAATCTTTGGGGCTTGGACTGGACAGACAAGCAGATTGGAGACCTTCCCTCCCGCCCTCTCTAAACCACTTTCCATACAGACAGGAAGGACTTTGGGAGTGGGGGGTGGCTTTCCTTCTCTTTATTTTGACTGCTGGGAGAGGGCTGGAGGAACAACTGTTGTATACTAAAATCCACTTTATCTGGAATCCTTAGAGAGAACAAAGCTAGTTCTCCAGGAGGAATTGGCTCAAAAGCCCTTGGAAAGGAGTAGCAAGGGTACCTTAATTTACACTAGCAAGAAGATTCTGCCCTGTTGGATGCATTGTCTGTTTTATGCCATAAGGATTTCTTTAATCAGAGCAGCACAAGAGGCCTAGTCTGTCAAATGCTTAGGGAGTAGTGTATGTTATTACGGTTCTGAGACAAACTCACAACCTGGAAAGAAAAACTAAAAAAGGGTAGGAGCAAAAAGACAAGTTACTCTACCTTCAACCTTGGGAAATATTGTTCAGTGCAAAGTTCTGGCTTCCTAAGGCTCTTCCTAGCTAGAGAGTGCATGGTATTGGGAAATGGTAAGGTTTGCACATGGAGATCATTATTATTTGTAATTCAATTTATGATTTCAAGGCCAACTCAGGTTATCTCACAATATGACCAAAGATAAAAACACAATACAAAAGAGATAACCAGATAGGGAACCCACCCAAAGACACACCTCTAGCATCTCCACAAGGGGCTCCATCCGCCCTACCCAAGGCATTGGAGAACAGCCTGGACTCTAACACTTTAACAAGAGTTTGAGCCCCACAGATCTCAGGAGAAATGTCATTTCCAGCAGAGAAGGCATTTCCTGGGTCTCTGAAGACATCTGCCTGTAGAGCACATTGCAGTAGTCAAGGCACAAGGGCATGAGTGACTACAGGAAGGCTGATCCAGAAAGGGGCACCAGTTCAGGTGGGCAAATGGCTTCTCGGCCACAGTTGCTACTTGCTCTTTGAGCAAGAGCTGTGAATCCAAGAAGACCCCCAGATTGTTCATCAATCTTAAATGGGAAAGCATTATCTCATCCATACCACTTGATAAGATTGAGTCAGAGCCACTTCCATCCTATCCAGGCAGTGAGGCCTCCAGGCACTGGGACGGAACCTTGCTGCATTCAGTTGGCCCACTTGGGATCAAGAGATACAACACCAAAGCTCAGACTGCAGATGACCTCACTGAGGAGTTCCAAATAGATACTGAATAAAAGGGGAGAGAATATTGAGCACTGTGGTATTCCAGAAAAAAATGAACCTAGAGACAAACCTTCCCCCTCTCTCCCCACCAACAATGACTTGCCCCAAAGAAGGAAGAGAAAACCACTGCAAGATGCCTCTCACTTCAGAGTGGTCCAGAAAGATATAGTGGTGGGCGGTATTGAGAGCCATGAAACATCAAGGATTAGAAGGATCCATATATCTCCATTCTGGCTCCACCATAGGTCATTAGCAAGCACGCCCAAGGTCATTTCCATAGTGAACCTTGGTCTGAAATCTAGTTGGGATCTCAGCAACTTTTTATAAGTAAAACAATTTATAAGTTGTAAGTAAGAATAATTATAAGGAGACATGTAAAATCTAAACATGTTCTTTAAGTGAAAGCTGGAACTTGAAATTCTCAAAATGTTGCTAGCTGTTTTGAGGAAGAATGATTGAGTCAGAAAATAGTGGGCTATTTATTGCCTTCTCCATTTCCTCTTTCTTTTGTATTACAAAAACTGATTTTTCTAAGGTACCCATCTATGTGATGGAAGACAATGCCTACTTAGAGATGATAGCTTATTGTTCTCTACTTCCTGAGGGAAGCCAGCCCCACATTTCTATAAGATCTCCTCATTTAATGGAAGGGAGATGGATTTTTAAGCTATGGACCTTGGGCTTCTCTGATACAGACATGATGGAGGATCAAAGTCCTGGACATTTTTTCTCTGTCCTGAGGTTGAGATCATGTTCAAAAGGGAGATGTGATTTGCTGAGGACAGTCAGAAGAAGAAAGAAGAATTGGTGTGAGAGAAAGAGGGAATGCTTTTCTGTGGGCAGGGTCGATTTTCAAGTTGGAGCTTCTCTGAAAGTTGAACGTCCTTGTTTCTTAGAAATAGTAATAAACTCACACTTGCATTTTCCCAGGACTAATTCAAGACTAATGAATTCAAACTACTTTTGTCACTTTGAAAAGTACTTTTTGCCTCAGCATAACTTTTTATGAGCCATAGCTCCCAACCTACTGGAGGCAGCCATTCATGTAGAATACTTGGGCGCAGATGAGGAAAAAGGGATGTTCTTCTCATGGAGTTCCTGCCAAAGAAACTGCTTCAAAGAGAGAGCATGTGCCCTGTTCAACTATGGATCCTCTGATGCTCGTGCTGTTTTATAGCATCCTTTGATCCAGTCCCCACAGTTAGTTATGTGGATGAATCATGTGAAGCAGCAATGATTCCACTCTTCTGTTACAGCTACATTCCCTGGAGGAGGCAGGAAAATAATTCAAGGAAAAGGGCTTGTTATGAACTTGTTTTATATGCTGAAAAACGGGGTAAGAGCCTCAATTTGCGAATGAAAGATCCACATTTTAGATTCAGATTAGTGAAACTAGAACTCTTCCTCTTTCCCTTTAATATTTGTCTAGCTCTTTCACAAGAAGAATAATTCTGTTATGATAAACCAATGGGTGGTAGGAATGACAGAGACTAAGACTGAGAGGTGTGATTTGCATAAACCAAACTAAGTTTGTGGCAGAAGCAATTTCTGAACCAGATAGTTCCTGATATGTATATTGGTCTCTTTGCACCATCGGTCTCTTATCTCTCTTACCCAGCAACTGGCAGGATATACATATATAACAAAGAAACAACTGCTGGTGCAGACAATTGGCAAGGATTGTCCACTGACAACCATTTCTCTTTCCCACTGATATGATAAGAAAATGTGGACACTTCCTGATCCCTGTTCATCCTTCTAGCATGGGCAAGATCACAAGGGAAATCTTGGCTGGAATGGAAAGGATTCCAATGTGTGTTGAGATTGCTCAATGCAGCACAAAGCTCAGCACCAGGTAACTTTGTCTGGATCAGTGGACAGCTTGTCCTCAGAATAATCCACAGTTCACATGTGACTACTCTGATTACTCTTCAGACAATAGTCTCCTCTGTCATGTTGACTCTGGTGATGCTGCTGTTATGCTGCATCAAGTCGTAGCAACGCCTGGTCATTCTATGGATAAAAGCTCTCCTAGCATCCTGCCTCTCGCTATATCACATGATCTTTGGAAGTCCACTTCTGTGGCTTCCATGCACTTCAGGTGCTATTGGCCTTTACTTCTCCTTCCACAACCTTCTCCAGCATTACCATTTTTTCCATAGATGCACCATCCCTCCTGTTGTGTCAGAGAATGGTGGTTCCTGTCTTATGATCCTTGTTTCTGGTGATCCCTTGCTTTGAATGGTTGTTCCCCTTGGCTGTCCAAAGAATGTGAAATGGCCTCCTCCAGCACTAAGACTCCAAGGAGTCAATCTTCTTCCTCTGCTCTTGCTCAGAGAGCATCCCTCACATTTCTACATCATAGCAGAAAATACATTGAGTTTGCCCATTCGATCTTTTGTCTTGATTGAAATGCCCCAGCCCTTTCTTGAGTTTGGCCCTTCAGTACTTTTGATCTATTGTCATTTTCCTGAATCTCTTTTGCACTTCAACTTTATCAGTTCTGGAGTCTAGAAAATGTCAACTTCTTCTATCATCTTATGGTTTTGTGTGAAATTCTTTTGGAAGATATAATCTTAGAAGATACAATCTTAGAAGTTATAATCTTAGTTTTTTTGATGTTCAAGAAAAACCTTGTCTTTTAACTCTCCTGTTTTATGTTTTATAATGATCATTCTTAGGTCTTCAGTTTCTGATATTGAGATCGTGTTGTCTGACTATGTCAGGTGATTGGCATTCCTGGGTGGTAATATAAGTAGATGATGACTACGATTTTATATGAAAAGAATATAACAAGGGACTCTACTTCTGTTTTGTGAACTACTCCAAACTACTCCAACTACTCATTTGGACTTCAGGTTTTCCAGTACATGTGAAGTATTCAATGTAAAGACTGAGCGAGGAGAGCAACAAAGTGCAGTTGGTCTAACTGCTTTTCCAATGGGAAGCACTGGGTGTTATTGAATTCCAATCTCACCAGGGCTGGTTAATCTTACCAAAAGAATCAAATGCTGAGGTCCATCTTTTGCTTTGAGAGACTTCCAAAGGCTTGAGTGATCAACACAATCCAACGTTTTGGAGTAGTTCACAAAACAGAAGTAGAGTCCCTTGTTATATTATTTTCATATAAAATCATAGTCATCATCTACTTATATTACCACCCAGCCTACAAAGTAGTATTCCCCTGGGGTTTTTACATGGTCACTGTCAGTCTTCAGAACAAGATCAAAACGCAACTCTTTCCTCAGGCCTTCAATTTGGGTGGCTGAGAAGAATTTTTCTCCATTATTTTAAAATCTCCATTGGCTGTTGTCCCTCCAGTTGATGTTATATTTTTGAAATTTATTTCAAATTGTTATTATTTTTAAAGGTTATTGCCCAAAATCATTGGATTTGGACAGCCCAGGTTAATTAAATATAAATAAATAAATAGTCTCATGTTTCCTGATTCCATGTGAGATTTGTTCATTTTCCACTTTGGTCTCCAAGGAGGACACTAATGTCTTTTGCAGTTCCTTGTTGACATGAGATATGAAGATTATTGCCCTGTAATTAAATGACAGAACAATGAAAAAAAAACCAATGCATTTCATAAATCGCAATTCTGACTATTCCATTTATTTCTGGTGTGTATGAAACTGGAATGCTTTATGATGTTGCTTTAGCCTATTAATGATATTGGAAATGTATACTGATGTCCTTTTACGGAGGACTTTTATTTTGAAAACTATGCAAGAATTCAATTAAAATAATCCTGATATGTGATTGCCAAGCCTGTTTGATTGGATACACCAGTATTAGGAGTTACTGATTCTGCTGTCAAACTATTCTTTCTTATAATTCCATCAGTGGAACTTTGCATTATAGTCCCTGAACCATATTTTTATTCAATCTGTCAGTGTTCCAGAAAAACTTGACTCCAACAGATAAGTCTGAACAATCATTCAGACTTGCTTTTTCATCTTGATTTTCACAGTTTCCTAGTAGAAATCCTTCCTTCCTTCCTCCTTCCTTCCTTGCTTCCTTCCACCCTCTTTCGTTCTTTTTTCTTTTTCTTTCTTTCCTTTATTAACTACTGTCATTTTGCTTTCCCCATTGAGAAGTTGGTGAAGGAGTTATTTTCTTATGCTTTTGTTCTGAATCTATATCTAAGAATGACCTTTTTGTTATTTTCTTCATGTGCTCCTTCTGAGCTTTCCCGTTCCCAAGAGCAGCTCCATGGTTCCAATTTGCCCATCGGTCGTCTTCTTTATTGGCCACCCGTTTTTCCAGCCTGGATGTACATGTGTCCTTTCTGATTTGAAGGTCAAGGAGGGGCAAAACATTTCTTAGGCTGACAAACATTTTCACTCAGACCCCACAAAGCAGATTTTACGTTGAATGACAGTTTGAAATGAATTCACTGAAAGCTCCTTGCTGGATGAAACTGCAGAGGAATTTCAGAGAAGCTGAAGTGTTTTAGAAATACATTTTTGGAGGCACAGCTTAAGTATCTGTAAGCTCTGAGGCTTAATGTAGCACAAAATCTGCTGCAAATTCTTTCCTTAGATCTCAGAAATACCATTTTGTGTATACACAAAGTGGGTTCACTGGAAAAGTCACTCAGCATTTATTCTTTCCATCATCTTCTCTCCCTGCCTGAGGGTTGGTCAGATCCCAAGGGACTTCTAGACATGACGGATGGTCTGAAGAAATCCTCCTATGATGAGAGAGAGGATCTGGTTTCAATAAAATTATTGGACTTTTTTATGGATGGATGGAAAAGCTGCAAACTATCAGGATGGGCTCTCTTCACAGCTGAATTATGTTTCCCCAACCAAGACCTTATTATTATTATATGGGTATTCTACAGTTAGTTTCACAGTCAAAAACTGTTGAAAACTTAATAATTCAAGTCCTGATCAAAGACCTGAGTATTATGAAGGTAGCATCTGAGGCTGAGAGAGTCATTATTATTATTATATACACAAAAATGTGAAAAAGTCTTTAGAATCCCAGCTTACCCCATCTTTAGCTGGTTGCACCTTCATACACACTGAGCTTTTCCCAAGAATCCAGGGTGTTATTGTTATGTCCTGAGCATGGGCGCAAGGAACGGAGACGAGACATCGAACAGTGACTTCAACTCTTTATTGCAAAATAAGAACAGAGCAAATACTTGGGCAGCAGCAGCTCTTTTATAGATCTGGCTGCTGTCAAAACAACCAATAATTTGAGTTTACCGCTTTCACAAGAGTCCAATCAGAGGGGCCCGTTAACAGCCAATCAGACTGGCCAAAAACAACCAATCACGACTCGCTATTCGCGGGCCAATGAGAAGTGCAGGATTAGAAGCCTGCTGTAAAGTAATGCTGTTTAGGGTTGTGTCGTTGCGTTGGCTTAATCCATAACACCCCTCCCCCCTAGGTTCCGTCTGAGGGATAGGGTGATGTATTCTTGTAAATAGGCAGGTCGCTTCACTTGTCTGCCTGACCTGCACTGTTCCACCGGTTTCTGTCCTGGCTCTGGTTCCGGTGGGCTGCTAGCTGGGTTGGATGGTGAAAATTGTGGCCCTGGGCTGCTTTCCCTGCTTACACCAGTGCTGTCTTCAGGGTTCCCTGGATCTGTTTCTATCGCAGTGCTGTCACGCAGCGAGGCCACTCCCTGGCTCGGTTCTCCATCTGATGGTGAGTATCCCCTGGTTGGTTGTGTAGACTGTTGGGTTTTGATTGTTATTTCTTCTTCGGCCTCCTCAATGTTCCTTCCCCACCCCACCCCCAGCAAGAGATTCAGGGGCTGAGATAGGACTAGGTGCTAATCTGGAACGGAGTTGGTCTATGTGGCGTTTCTACATCTTACCATCTGCAGTTTGTAGGCGATAGGATCGGGGTCCCGTCAGTTGCATTATGGCAGCGGGGACCCACAATGGGTTGCCCAAGAAGTTTTTTGCAAACACGAGGTCACCTTCCTGGAATGCCCGACACTTGCTGCTAGATCCTGGGGGTTGTTCTGGTGTGTAGTTTGGGTGGAGGCAATCGAGATTCGAGCGAAGTTTCCGGCCCATCAGGAGTTCAGCTGGGGTTTTGTTTGTGGTACTGTTTGGGGTTATGTGCTAGAGAAGAAGCATGCGGTTTATTTTAACGTCAATGTTGCCATGGTCCATTTTGTGCAAAGTCTTTTTTACAAATTGAACCATTCGCTCAGCCCTACCATTGGCCGCAGGGTGAGCTGGTGATGTTAAGGCATGGCGGATGCCCCGATCTGCCAGGTACTGTTCGAATGGCAGGGCAGTGAATTGGGGGCCATTATCGGAGACCAGGACATCCGGAAATCCATGGGTAGCGAATAGCTTATTCAGCTTTTTAGTGACCGCCTCTGTGGTGGTGCTTTTCATCTTGTGGACTTCAAGCCAGTTTGAATAGGCATCCACTGTTAGGAGGAAAGTGTGTCCTCTTGTGGGCCCTGCAAAATCGATGTGGATACAGGACCAAGGACCTCGAGGCGTTTCCCACTGAGTTGGGGGAGTTTTTGGAGGAGTAGAGTGAGTCTCCTGGCATTTGCTGCACTTTGCTACCCAGGTCTCTATCTGTTTGTCTAACCCAGGCCACCATGCATAACTCCTGGCCAATGCCTTCATCCACACGATGCCTGGATGTCCATCATGCAACATTTTTAATACCCTATGTTGCAATTTCTCTGGGATTACGACTCTGTTCCCCCACACTATGCAGCCTTTTTGGGAGAATAGCTCTGTTTGACGATTCCTAAATGGTTTGAACGTGTCATTGGTTGCGCTGACCGGCCAACCCTATTCCACCCAGCTGAGGACTCATGCCAAAACAGGGTCCTTTTTTGTTTCTAAGGCGATGTCTCGAGCGGTCAGCGGTGGCGATTTGAGGGTTTCAATTTGCAATACAGCTAAGATTGGAGCTGGGTCCTCTATGATGTCTGGTAGTGGAGAGCGGCTCAAAGAGTCAGCGTGGGGAATGGTTTTCCCTGGGTGGTGTTACAATCGGTAATCGTAGACGGCTAAAAATTCTGACCAACGTGTCATTCTTGGTGATAAGATATGGGGAGTTGGTTTGTTTCCCACCAAAATACCAAGTAGCGGCTTGTGGTCTGTAATTATGGTAAAGGGTCTCCCATACACATATTCATGGAAATGTTTAATTGCGGATACAATAGCGAGAGCCTCTTTATCAAGTTGACTATAGTTCCTTTCGGTCTTAGACAAAGTTCTCAAAAAGAACGCAATAGGTGCCTCATTACCATTTGGCAGGATATGGCTTAAAATGGCTCCCACTCCAAATGGTGAGGCGTCACAGGTGACCGTTAAGGGTAAAGTCTCGTTGTATTGCATTAATACAGCATCGGAGGTTAAGAGGTCTTTTACTTGTTGGAATGCCCTTTCTTCACGCCGTCCCCAGACCCAGGAAGCCTTTTTGTCGAGAAGTCTATGTAGGGGCTCGGCTACAGTCGCCTTCTGGGGCAGGAAGATGTAATAAAAGTTAATGAGTCCCAGGAAGGCTTGGAGGTATGTCTTATTCCTAGGTCTCAGGGTGTTTTTGATTGCGGTTAGTTTTTTTTCGATGGGGTGGATTCCCTGTCTGTTGAGAAGGTATCCCAGGAACTCCGCTCTCTCTATACAAAGTTGACATTTGTTCCTTTTTACTTTCAGACCAGCGTCTTTAAATTTCTGAAGAACTTTTCTGAGTCATTGTACTAATAACTCTTTAGTGGGGGCAGCTATTAGGACGTCGTCAAAATAAGGCACGACGCCTTTTATGCCTTGTAAAAGTCTCTCCATTAAACTTTGGAAAATGCCAGGTGCCACGCTTACTGCTGAATTGGAGTCTATTGCACTTGAAGGCACCTCTATGTGTAACTATTGTCTGGGCTTCTGCAGTTGTCGCGTCTACAGGTAGTTGCTGGTACGCCTGAGATAAGTCCAATTTTGCAAATATTTTTCCGCCACCCAGGGAATGAAGAAGATGTTGAACCACTGGTACTGGGTAAGCGCTCTGTTGAAGAGCATGATTTAGGGTGGCCCGGTAATCCCCACAAATTCTTAACGAATCATCTGGCTTCATGGGCGTTACTATTGGAGTTTCCCAGTGGGCATGGTCAATCGGTTCCAATACGCCCTTGCTATCAGTTTATCTAGCTGCTCGTCGATCTTTGGCTTTAGGGCAAAAGGCACCTGATGAGGCTTAAGCCGAATGGGAGCTACATCGGGGCTGAGATTAAATGATATAGGGGTCCCCTTGTACTTGCCTAATGTTCCTGTGAACACGTCCTGGAATTCCTGGATGAGAGCCTCTTCCCAGTCATCGCTTCTGGTTTGGTGTATGCCGGCTAGTTCAATCCCAAGTGGGGTGAACCACTGTAACCCTAACAAACTGGGTTGGTCACGATCAACAACAGTCAGGGGAAGCGTCGCGGTGCGGTCCTTGAAGGATACTTGCACGTGGCTGGAACCGACAACTGGAATTCTGTTTCCCTGGTTGTCTTTTAGGATGACTTGTTGAGTGCTGAGGTCCTGGCAGCAGATGGCAGGGATCAGCTGTTTGAGGGTTTTCCAGGATACCATCGATAGGGATGATCCCGAATCAACTTCCATCACGCACGGTCGATTCTCAATAGTAACCCTTACGCGGATCTTTCTTGCATCGAACGATGAAGCGTGGCCGATAATAATGGTTTGGTGGGCCTCTTCTCGTCTCATTGAAGAGGCAGGTGCTTCATTTCTGTAGTAGTAGTGGTTGTTCCATTGGTGGTTCAGACAGTCCCGGTTCTCAGGAGGTTTTCCTGTCTCCCGACGGAGGTTGTTCTCCCTTCGGCTGGGACTGGACTCTCGCTTGCTTCTGCAGACTTTCACAATGTGGCCTCTTTTTCCGCAGGTACGGCAGAGTGCGTCAAGGAATTTGCAGTCCGATCACAGATGGTTTGTCCCGCAACCAGCACATTGGCGCGGACGTCTCTGGTTCCTTTGCTCTCGTTCCGAGCGGAGCCAGTTGACCTCCTCTTCCTCACTGCCTGAGGATGACTCGAGGTCTTCATGGTGGATGGTGGTAGCGTGCTTCTCAGCGGTGAGTGGGCTATCGTTAGCGAGTTGGTGAAGCGGTGCGTTCACTCGGCGCATTTGAGTGGCTGACTTCCTGGTTGCTTCTGTGGCAGTAGCATTGGCAATGACATCTGTAAGGCTGATGTCTCCTTTCACCATCAGTTTACTCTGCACTTGTGGTGCATTTAATCCCAGAACTATGCGGTCTCTTAGGGCTTCCTCGAGGTTTGCAAAACCACAAAGGCCTCCTAGGTTCCAGAGGTCGGCTACGAAATTCCCAACGCTCTCATCCTTCCATTGGTCCCTCTGGTAAAACTCATGTCTTTGTATCAGTGTAGGTACTGCGGGTGCGTAATGGGCCCGGAGGATTGGGGCGAGGGTATCCCAATCCATGGTCTTCACTTCCACCGTTTTTGCCAGTGCTTTAGCCATTTTGAAAACGGTGGGGCTGCAATGAGTCAGGAACACCGCTTGTTTCTTGCCAGGGGTAGCATCTTTTAAATTGTTGGTCTCCAGGAACATCTGGAAGCAATCTATGTACGAGTCCCAGTCTTCGGTTGCTGGGTCGAATGGAGCGAGTGGTATGGCGCCACTGGTCATCTTGCCGTTTGTTGCGTGTGCTCTTCAGCCACGTGCTCTGTCTTGTTCGATGCGTACTTAGTCAGTTCTATTGTCTCTGCATCCCATCCTCGTCACCAGTGTTAAGTCCTGGGCATGGGCGCAAGGAATGGAGACGAGACATCGAACGGTGACTTCAACTCTTAATTGCAAAATAAGAACAGAGCAAATACTTGGGCAGCAGCAGCTCTTTTATAGAGCTGGCTGCTGTCAAAACAACCAATGATTTGAGTTTACCACTTTCATAAGCGTCCAATCAGAGGGGCCTGTTAACAGCCAATCAGACTGGCCAAAAACGACCAATCACGACTCGCTATTCGTGGGCCAATGAGAAGTGCAGGATTACAAGCCTGCTGTAAAGTAAAGCTGTTTAGGATTGTGTCGCTGCGTTGGCTTAGTCCATAACAGTTATCATGTACCCATGTGATATGTATGTGCAGGTCTAAGCAATATAGACTTTTGTAATGGACAGATGAACATTTTATCAATGTGCAGATTTTCTAAGTTCCAGCCAAGATTTTGGGGTATATCACCCAGTGTGCCGATAACCACTGGAACCACCACAGCCATTTTATGTTGCTATGATTCCAATTTGACACAAAAATCTGTGTCAAATAAAATACAATTTCTGTGCCAACAAAGCAATATTTTAAACCGTTGCTGATTTTTCTTGATAAAATGCTGATTTTTGTTGATTAAAAAAAACCAGGGATCGATTGTCTATACATTTTTAAGAGTACATTTACATTTCATGAAAGGTGGATCTTATATTTTTATATAATCTTAGAACATTAATTTTAGATGCTCCAATGAGGTATTTGCAGAGAACAAATGTCTTCTCAAGCAATCCCCAAAGTTGGAGATTTGGGGTTTTTTGTTTCTAAAGCCCACACTTTGTAAACATCACATTAATCAATTGCTGAAATGAACTCAATAGAGATGAAAAGGGCAATCACAGCCACCCGATGTTTACAAAACAGCATATTTAGAGGAAAAATGATCGGATCTCTTCCCCGTCCCTTCTGTAATGTTTGCATTGTTTTGGCACAATTCCCTCAGACCCCATTCTTGCATTGAGTTGTGAGTCTTTCCCTGCATGCCTGTCTCTATATAATAAGCAACTCTCTGTTAAAGGACTGGTGAGTTGAGTTAGCTCATAGAACTAGAACTAAGGAGAAATTTCCAAACAGTGAGGACAAAAACCAGTGGAACTGTTTGCCTTCAGAAGTTGTGGGTGCTTCACAGTGGTGGGATTCAAAAAATTTTACTACCAATTCTGTGGGTGTGGCCTGGTGGGCGTGGCAGGGGAAGATATGTAAAAATCTCCAGTCAGGGGTGGTATTTGACGGTTCTCTGAACTACTCAAAATTTCCGCTACCGGTTCTCCAGAACTGGTCAGAACCTGCTGAATGCCACCTCTGGTGCTTCAACACTGGAGGCTTTTAAGAAGAGACTGGACAGTCACTTGTCTGGAATGTTGTAGGGTCTGTTGCTTGAACAGGGGGTTGGACCAGAAGACCTCCAAGGTCACTTCCAACTCTATTATTCTATGTTCTGTGAGTTTAAAAAAATGCCAGGAAGTGTAAAGAATGGGAAAAGAGTTGTTTTCCTACTTAAACATTTGGGTCGGTAGGGCAAATTTGTGTCACAATCTGAACCCACCAGAATTCACCCCTGTTCTCAGCTCAGAATAATGCTGAGAAGATAACTGGTGTGATGTGGGAGCAAGAAAGTCTCCCCAGGATTGTAGACCCTGTGAATGTTCCTGGAGATGCTCCAAGGCTCCAACGGGAGTCCTGCAAGAAGGACAGGCAAATGATCCAACTCCCTCAAGCCCAGAGAGCTGGAAGGAGATAGCCTTCAAGGCTTCTTCCAATTGCTTCTCTTCTGCCAGAGGCCGTGAGATGAGTGCACATCTGCCTAGGCAGCATTGCTGACTCAGCCCTTGATCTGGGACATTTAACATTTATTTACCGCATTCAGCAGTGAATGCCATTTTTCTTATGTGTGGCAAGACAAGCTGTAATGTTTTGTTTTCCTAGGATACTGGTGCTGTCTTGCCCTTGGAGGAGTGGGAGATGATGGCTTGCAGTCAAAAATAATGCATGACTTCTAGCCAAATTCCTGAATCCTGCAGAAGTGCATTGGCCTTTGCCTCACTCCTGGCTCTCAGTGCAATTAAGCCTTATCTTCCAAAGACTTCATCCTCTTTGCACTTTGACAGACGATGACTGGTCTGAGCTAAGAATCTGACTTTCCCATCCTGAAGACTCTGTGCTCCCCCAAGTAGACTTCTTTTGCTACAGGATCTTCGTGGTGCTGGGTGTTGGGGCTGCAAGCTGAGAAGAGCATGGAAAAGAGTTTGTCTGCCCAAAGAGGGCCAAGAAGACTTCGGAAGACATCCTAAGTGGTGTTTCCTTTCTCTCTGGTCCTCCATCAAGGAATCTTATCTTCATATTTCTCTACCACTTCCTGCAGGCTATCATACCTTTTTCTTCCCTCTTTCTAAGCCATCAATGTTTGGGGAAGGTGATGCCATTTCTGGGTTCCATTCTTGGACCAGCCCGGCTCTGAAATTCACTGGGCCACATCCTTTCTCTGCACCTTCCACTTCCACCAGTCCAGAATTTTCTCACCCTTCCATGGCATCCTGCTGCTGGGTTAGTCCTGCCTGGTTCTAAAGAAGCTTTGGTTGTCCCACTTCAGCCTTGGAGAAAGGCCACTATGCTGAACTCTGATTTCATCACAGGCAGCCCCTTTTGGGCCTTGAATGGACCACTCCATTATCAGCTGCCAAGACACAGCTTTAAAATATTCTCTTGCTTGCCTCTTTCTGTCCTCTAGGGTGCATGGAAAAATTGCACTGTTTTAAATTATATATATTTTTTATAATTCTCTGATAATAGTTAGGCCTCTGTTTGGTCTCCATTTATTCTGACTGCATGATCCTCATTAATTCCCTCTAGCTTCCTCAGTCCTTTTTCAGAACTAGAGATTTGGTTCATGGTCATTGACACAAGGTCCTTAGCCCAAGACATTTGTTAAATTTGTGATTTAATTTGTGATTTTGAGGTTGTTTTCTCCCATTTCAAACAGTTTTCTCTCCAGTGTGTTGACATACTACACTTTCGCATCTCTAAAAAGGTCATTTTACTGCTTCCTTGTTGGTAGAGTGTCTATCAATGCACACTTGTGCCTGCATATAAAATAAGGAGACATATCAATCCATGGCATTTGAGCCCCTGTGGATTTTACCCTGCTGGTCATTACCAACTGCAGAGGGTGCTGCTTATCTCTGTTTCAATCAGCCATTGAGCTAGGCTGTCAGAAGACGTTTCTGCAATCATGTGACCAACATGAGCATAGTCACCTTCCCACTGAAGTTGTACTTGCATTTGCATGCTTTTGAACCACTAGATTGGGGCAAAGACTGGAGCTCACCCCATCACATGGCCCTCAGGTCTCAAACCTGGGGTGCAGGCTTTGCCCCAATCCAGCATGCCAATAATCCCAGTGTCTTAACCACTGAGCCACCATACCACCCATCTAATGGTAGAGGGCAGCTGAAACTGGAACACTGCAGATTTAGGAATTCGTGGTTTATAGGGAAGCGATGAGGCAATTCTGAATCATGAATATTTAGCAGGGGATCTGCATCATCAACTTCCTTTGATCCTGGAGCTCCCCTTTGTCATGCCCCTGGTGGAGACTGACTCTGAGGGAGAGGAGGAACAGCTGACAGGAAGTGGAAGTGTGGCTCCAGAGATTGTGGAGGAGGCTGGGGGAAGGGCAGAGACCGGCTGGACAGTCAGAGGAGGACCCAGGCCCATCCCCTCTCCATTCTAGGGCACACAGGGAGGAGAGGATAAGGGAGAGATGTGGTCTATGAGAGAGGAGAGGGCCTTGATCCTCTTCATGAGCTGCAGCTGTAACAACTGAATAAGAGGATGGACATGCATATGGGCCAGTACTGGAAACAAAACGTGGAAATATCTCTAGTTTATTGTTCCTCTCTGAGTTTGGCATTCTTCCCAGTGTGTGTTCTGATATCTGTGGATGTCTTCAAGCCCTTATCTTGCCTGGTTTGTGTTGTTTTTTTTACTATTTATAATTTAAATGGCATTTCCTCCTTCTTGTAACTGTTTGTGTGAGGTTTTTTTGTCTCCATGTCAAGGATATTTGGAGCCTGGAAGCAAAGTGAAGGAATAAAGGGGGCTTCACCTGTTTTTTGTGACTGTGTTTATTTTGTATCCCACCCTGGGTCATCACACCTATTTATTTATATAGCAAACTTATATGGCCACCAATTTTACACAAAGTAACCCTGGGCAGCATACAATAAAAAACCCACCATTAAAACATTTTACAAAAGCCATTTAAAACAATTTTTAAGGTGACAAAAGGAAACACATCAGAACTCCATACATGATGCAGAGATCCCCAGACTTCCTGAAAAAGATCGAAATTCCCCAGGATCCAAAGCCTGAAGAATTCCAAAGAACCACCCAAAGATCTGAGGGTCTCAGGCGACCCAGCAGGGAAGCTGGGATGACAGTCCCACTCTTTCTTTTCTCAGATTGGTTTTAGGAAACAAAAAAAGGAAGGACACTTTTGTATTAGAGGACTTCAAATAGAGATTTCTCCAAGATTTTTAAAAATTAGCAAACAAATATCCTGAAAGTACATGCAATGTTCCAGAGCAACAGGAATTGCTCAAGATTCCCCAACTCCTTCTTTCCCAGTGTGCAGTCTTGCAAGGGGATCTCCTCCTTTCCGAGTGAAAAGCAAAGCCCTGAGCAGATTTGGGTGGACAAAACTGGAGAAGGTAGGTACAGCCTTGAGGTGCCCATCACCCCACCCTTCTGCACACAGATCTGGCCAGGGCTTTGAAGGGAGAGCCAAAACTGGCTGCTCTTAGGAGTCTTGGGAGAGTGGTCAGCTGAGTGTGTGGTCAGCACTTCACCTCTTGACCCTTAACATCTCCCCCCAGCTGCTGGTTTGGTCCTCCTGCACAAAGGATACCTGGAGAAGACTGCACCCCAATCAGTGCTGCTCCTCTTCTTCCCAACATTTCTCAGGACCATTCAAAACCTCTTTTCTGAACTTGCGAACTGGGTTTGGCCCTTAGAGAGGCTCAGCTTTAGCCGTGGGGGAGCAGTGGTTAGAATTCAGAATTGCAGGTTGACTCTGCCCACAGCCAAGAGTTCAATCCTGACAGGTTCAAGATTGTCTCAGCCTTCCATCCTTCTCAGAGGAGGAAAATGAGGGCCTGGATTGTTGGGGGGGCAATATGCAAATGATGCTTCTACATTGTAAACTGCTCAGAGAGTCTGTGAAGCACTTTGGGTTGGTATCGGCATTTCCTAAGAGCACTTGGCATAGAGACGTGTTTCCATGTGCTTGATGTTTAAAGAATTGTTCAAAGCAAAAATGATTTCCCATTCTCCAGTGTTGCATGGTGCCAAATGCAAAGACTAAAATATTGCTATGGCTTTGGGTGGAAAAGAAACAGAAATTAAATCAGAGCAGGATGGCCCATCTGCAATAAATGTGCTCAGGAGCCTCAATTTCAATGAAACATTTTGATGAGTTATTAGAAGTGGGAGGAGCTGCTAATTGTACATTTGCTGTTAATTAATTGCCTCCTTTTGTCCCCATGCTCTGAATCTGTGTTCAATGTCCCTGGTGGTATCTAGGAAGAAAAGAATTGCTGGGGGGGGTGGCTGGTAGGGGAGGAGGGGGGCTGCAGTTCAGACAAAAGCTTCAGCTGAGAGTGAAAAACAGGGAGCATCTTAGGACTGGTAGCCCTCCCGAGAAAACCAAACAGGAAACAGGACTACATCCGCTAATTCTACTTGGTTGTAAGGCTACAGCAACAGAATCTTGCAAGTCTGAAGGCACAAACTCCTCCTGTCCATTTTCCACTACTTGATCCATTAGAACAGGTCTTTCCTTCCTCTGACCATTAAGCCACTGAGTGCTCCTGCCTCTCTTCTCTGGTTGTTTCCCCTCATTCCGCCCCCTCACAAGGTCATTCACACATTCTATTACAGGAACCAATGTGTAGAGAACTCCCAGCTGAAGACCTGGAGCTGCATTATGGTAAGCAGGCATTTCTTAATTTGGCACAGCCATTAAGAGAAATGGCCACAGCATGTTGTCTGGGAGTCCACCACCCAAGTTCCATATTTTACTCTCAAAGGTGGTGAATTCCTATTCAAAAATGTATCTAAATTGTCATAGATTCAGGCATGGGTAGAATGAATGGAGACAGTCTTAGTTGGTGAACTTTCAACTCTTTATTGCATAGTGACTTCTAACTTGTATAACAACAACTCTGCTTTATATAGGCAATGCTAATGTGAAATAACCAATAGGAGCTTGTGAAATGCTAGCTCCAGTACCAATAAGAGTCCTTCGTTAAGGGCCAATCAGATTCTCAGAACCCGACCAATCCGATCTAGCCACTTAACACCCAATCAGAAGTGCAGGGCCAGAACCCTGCACTTTACCCCAAGCTTGCCTTTATTCAACTATTTACATACATAACACCCCTTCCCCCTGGCTTCACAATTAGTTTGTGACTATGTAGTCCTTTAAATAGGACGGTTGTCTCTTGGGTCTGTCAGATTTTCTTTGGACTGGCTGCGTGCAGTCCCGTTGAGGTAGGGTGTTGTTTTGTAGTGGCTCAGCTTCTTGTTCTGGTGTGATTTCCCTTGGAGCGTACGATTCTTCTTCCTGCTCCATTTCCGGGGTTTCACTTGATTCATCGCTTTCCTGGAACAGGTTTCCTGGCATATCGTCATCTTCTCTTCCTCCCCCCCCCCTCAGTTTGGTCGTTGGGAAGGTGTTGGCTAGCAGTTATAAGTCGTGACCGTAATTGGTCAATATGTCTTTTCCATAGTCTCTCATCAATACATTTTACAATATAGGATCTGGGCCCAGTCTCGCGTATTATCGTTGCTTCAATCCAAACTGGGTCGCCCGATAAATTCCTTGCATAAACGGGGTCGCCTACCTTGAAGGTACGGTAGCATCCACTGGATCCTGCAGGCTTTTCTGGCTCGTAAGCAGGGTGCAGTCAGTCGAGGTGGGAACGGAGTTTTCGCCCCATGAGAAGTTCAGCGGGAGTTCTGCTGGTTTCGCTGTGCGGAGTGATGTGTTGTAGAAGTAGAATGCGGTTTATTTTTTCGTCAAGATTATCATAGTCCATCTTTTGTAAAGTCTTTTTTACAAATTGTACCATGCGTTCTGCTCGGCCGTTGGTAGCAGGATGCACCGGCGAGGTGAGCGCATGGCGGATGCCATTATCAGCAAGGTACTGTTCAAACATTAGCGCTGTAAACTGTGGTCCGTTATCGGACACTAGGACGTCCGGCAATCCATGAGTTGCAAAGAGTCTATTAAGGACTTGAATGACTGCTTCGGAGGTTGTACTGGTCATTCGATGAATTTCTAACCAATTAGAGTATGCATCGACAGTCAACAGCAATGTCTGTCCTTTGATCGGCCCTGCGAAATCCAGGTGGATTCTGGACCAGGGTCCACGTGGCGTCTCCCATTCGGTCGGTGCAGCTTTTAGCGGTGCGTTGCTGGTTTGTTGGCACTTGGTGCAGGCCTTGACCCATTGCTCGATGTGTCGGTCCATGCCTGGCCACCACGCGTAGCTCCATGTGAGAGCCTTCATTCATACGATCCCGGGATGTCCTTCGTGCAGGATTTGTAACAGCGTTTTTTGGAGTCGTTCTGGGACGACGACTCTATCGCCCCAGATAACGCAGCCTTTTTGAGAAAAAAGTTCAGTTTGTCTTGTTTTAAATGGTGCGAAGTCATCTGGGATCTGGTCCAATGGCCATCCATGCTCTACCCAGCCTCGGACTCGTGCTAGGGTGTGGTCTCGTCTGGTCTCCCTCGCGATATCTTGAGCGGTCATAGGAGGCGAGTTGAGCGTTTCGATTTGTAACGCTGATACTGTTGGTGCCGGATCGTCGAGGGTCTCTGGTAGCGGTGCTCTGCTGAATGCGTCGGCATGGGGAATGGCTTTCCCCGGTCGATGTCACAATCGATAATTATAAGCAGCTAGAAACTCTGACCAGCGAGTCATTCTTGGGGACAATATATAGGGAGTTGGTTTGTCCCGAGCGATTATCCCCAATAAAGGTTTGTGGTCGGTTACAATTGTAAATGTCCTTCCATATACATACTCATGGAATTTTTTTACGGCTGACACAATTGCCAGAGCCTCCTTGTCTATTTGTCCATAGTTACGTTCTGCCTGGGATAGAGTCTTCGAAAAGTATGCAACGGGAGCTTCATTTCCATTAGGTAGCACATGGCTCAAAATAGCGCCCACCCCAAACGGTGAGGCATCACAAGTTATAACCAAGAGTAATGTTTCATTATATTGCATAAGTACAGAATCAGATGTAAGTAAATCTTTTACATTTCTAAACGCTTTTTCTTCTTGGTAACCCCAAACCCATAATGCTTTCTTATCTAATAACCGGTGTAATGGTTCAGCCACAGTCGCCTTATGCGGTAAAAACACATTGTAGAAATTGATTAGGCCTAAAAATGCTTGAAGATCAGTTTTGTTACGAGGTCTGGGAGCATTCCTAATTGCCCTCAATTTACTCTCAGTTGGGTGAATACCCTGACTATCAATGTGATAACCTAGAAATTCAACACTGTCGGTATACAGATAACATTTATCCCTTTTTACTTTCAATCCCACTTCTTGGAATTTTTTAAGCACACATTTTAAACGATTCTGCAGAATTTTTTTACTAGGAGCTGCAATCAATATGTCATCAAAATACGGAACCACGCCCTTGATTCCCTGTAACAATCGTTCCATTAAACTTTGGAATATTCCCGGGGCCACACTCACCCCGAACTTCAAACGGGTACATTTAAAAGCACCTCTGTGCGTTACTATCGTTTGGGCTTGGGCTGTTTTATCGTCCACGGGCAATTGTTGATAGGCTTGAGCTAAATCTAGCTTAGCGAAAACCTTTCCACCTCCCAGGGAATGAAGGAGGTGCTGCACCACCGGCACTAGATACGCATTCTGTTGGAGGGCGTGGTTTAGAGTGGCCCGGTAGTCCCCACAGATTCGGATTGACCCATCTGGTTTAATGGGGGTTACAATAGGAGTTTCCCATGGAGAATGATCAATGGGTTGCAGTACCCCTTGTTTAATTAGTTTGTCAAGTTGTTCATCTATCTTGGCCTAAAGGGTGAACGGAACTCGATGGGGCTTTAAACGGATCGGGGCGACCTTAGGGTCGAGGCTAAATGAAATTGGGGTCCCCTTATACTCGCCCAGACGATCTGCGAAGACATCGCTGAATTCAGACATAAGATCCTCCTCCCACTCGCAATCACCGACTCGGTTCACGCCGGCTAACTCGATGCCGAGTGGCGCAAACCATTGGAGGCCCAACAAACTAGGCCTGTCCCTATCGATGATCGTTAGAGGTAAGTATGCCGTATGCTTTTTAAACAAGACGCGGACTCGACAAGACCCGACCACAGGGATCCGGTTCCCTTGGTAATCTTTAAGGATAAGGCGTTGCATTCGAAGGTCTTGGCGTTGGATGGTAGGAATGAGCTGCTTTAATGTCTTCCACGACACCATCGAGAGGGACGATCCCGAATCGACCTCCATGTGGCAGGGTTGGTTCTCTATGGCTACTGTAACTCGAATCTTCTTAGCGTCCAGGGCCGAGGTGTGACCTATAGTGATAGTATGGTGAGCCTCTTCTTTCTGCAACGCTCGATATCTGTAGGAGTGGTTTGCTGGGTCTCGCCTTACAGGACAGTTTCCTGCCGATTGGTGAAAGTTGGTTCCCTTTGAGGCCGGGCTTGGTCCCGGTAAACTGTGACAGACTTGACTGATGTGGCCTTGTTTCCCGCACTCGTGGCAGAGTGCGTCGCAGAATTTGCAGTCTGCCCTGGGATGGTTTGCCCCGCAGCCAGCGCAAGGGCGTGAGATTTTGGAACGAGGGTCCCGGTCGGAACGCAGTCGATGGACCCCTTCTTCGTCACTGTCTGATGACGAAGAGAGGTCCTCGTAGTGCGTTGTTGCCAACTGCTCTTCTGAGCTGGGTGAGATGTCGCCTGTCGGTGGGTTTGTGGGGTTCCGGCTTCGCCGTAGCTGCGCCGCAGCTGCGCCGCTGACTTTTTTGTTGCCTCAGCGGCGGTGGCTTCGGCAATGGCGTCAACAAGGCCGATGTCGCCCTTCGCCATTATCTTGCTCTGCACGTTTGGTGCATCTAATCCCAGAATTAGGCGGTCTCTCAATGCTTCATCTAAGTCTGCGAACCCGCAGAGGCCTCCCAAGTGCCGGAGGTCTGCCACGAAGTCAGCCACACTCTCTCCTTTTCATTGGCTTCGTTGATGGAAATCGTGGCGTCTCACGAGTGTGGGTACGGTTGGCGCATAATGGTCTCTCAGGAGAGGTTCGAGGTCGTCCCAGCTTATTGCTTTCACTTCTCGAGGCTTTGCGAGGGCTTTAGCCATTTTAAAGACAGCCGGGCCACAGTATGTCAGGAACAGCGCCCGCTTCTTGGCTGGTGTGGCATCCTTCAAGTTGTTCGTTTCAAGGAACATCTGAAAGCGATCCATGTAGGATTCCCAATCCTCTTGGGATGGATCGTACGGAGCGGGTGGAACGATGCCGCCGGACATGGCTTCCGTTGGTGGCGCCGTTTTTTTACACGTGCTCTGTTTTTTTCTTCCAAGTTCCTTAAGATCAGATGTCTCCAAATCCCACCCTCATCACCAGTGTCATAGATTCAGGCATGGGTAGAATGAATGGAGACAGTCTTAGTTGGTGAACTTTCAACTCTTTATTGCATAGTGACTTCTAACTTGTATAACAACAACTCTACTTATATAGGTAATGCTAATGTTAAATAACCAATAGGAGCTTGTGAAATGCTAGCTCCAGTACCAATAAGAGTCCTTCGTTAAGGGCCAATCAGATTCTCAGAACCCGACCAATCCAATCTAGCCGCTTAACACCCAATCAGAAGTGCAGGGCCAGAACCCTGCACTTTACCCCAAGCTTGCCTTTATTCAACTATTTACATACATAACATAAATGTTTTCAGTTGGTGTCGCATAGCACATTGTCATTGTTAGGTCTTTTATTTTTAAAGAACTCAAGATGACAAACATGGTCACACATCCATTTTTGTCACCATCTTTGAATTTCAATATTAAATGAACCTAGCTTTCAAGGGGAAGCCATTGGGGTCTGCAAAAGGGAAGCCAGTCAGGTGGGGAAGCCAGATCTGAAGTCCAGGAAATATTTTTTAAGCCAGCTGGCTTCTCAGTATATGCATGTGAGAGGGATTTGAGGCTATGGACCTATTTATTTATTTAATCAATTTTTGAAGGCACCCAACTCGAGAGGTGACCCTAGATAGCAAAGAATTACAAAATAAAAACAATTACATCATAAATACAGAAAGATGTACAGAAAATACAGAAATTAATATACTTAGTAGCTGAGAAAACCAACCCAGCCAACAGTGCTAATACAGCCAGGAAAGAAGTCCTTTCTTGGGCCCAGAACTGCCAGGCCATCACCTCCACCCTGGAGCCAACTGGATGCCACCCACAGAGATCTCCCTCTAGCCCTAGATGGGTTCTGGTAACACATGCCAGGTCAGCCTTCTAGTCCATGATCAAGCCATGGAGGAGGGTTGCCTGTTTGACAGGAATGCCTCTATCCAGTTATGCAGGTGTCCATAGATACCGTAAGATTGTAGTTTTAGGAATAGTTTGTCATGTACCACTGAATCAAAGGCTTTACAGAAGTCTATGTAGATTGTGCCTATTGCTTTGCCCTGATCGAGTTGTGTAGTCTATATGTTTTTGCAGTGTAAGAGTTTTTTTTCTGAAACCAAATTGTTTATTAGAGAGTAGGTTGTTTGTCTCTAAGTGGAGGATGATGGATTGGTTAATAATTGATTCCATGACTTTACAGGTGACGCAGCATAAAGAGATTGGCCTGTAATTTTCAACTAAGCTGAGATCTCCCTTTTTGAAGATGGGGATGACCGTGGCAGTAACCATAGTTCTGGCAAGGAGCTGGTCCTGAAGGATTTTTCAAAGATTATGCTTAGAGGTTCAGCTATGGCAGTGGATAGCTTTTTTAAGAAGTAGGCACATATTCCGTCCGGTCCAATAGATAGAGATGGTTTCAGATTGCGTAATCCTTTTGTAACATTGTCTTCTGTAAAATCGATATGTATTAGATCGTGGTAGTTGTCTGTGGTTCGACTAGGAAGTACTGGGCATGATCCATTGCTGTTTACAAATACTGAGCCAAAGAATGTGTTAAAGAGGTTGGCTTTGATGGTGTCTTCATTGCATTCTTTACCATTAGGTCCTTTCAGGGGTGGATGGACCTTGAGTCTTTTAGTTTGTTGTTTACAAAATTGTAGAAAGCATGGGTGGAATTGGTGCGTAGAAGGTTTTCCTCTTGTTTAATATGCTAATTGGTGCATTCAGTCTTCATCTGGTGGCATAAATTTTTCTATTTGCTTTTGAAGTTAGCAACATGACCAGATTTGTCTTTCCACCAAAGTGATTTCTTTTTGGATTGAAGCTTCCTTATTGTTATGGGTAATTTGTTTTTCTGGTTTTGGGAGTTGTTAATGGTACATATAGTTTGATGACGCTTTTGACTTCAAGTAAAAATATGTTGCAATGGTCTTCAACAGTATTGCATCCAGTGAATAGAAGTTGCCAATCAAGAGATGAGAGATCGTGTCTATAAGATCATAGTTGCCTTTTTTGAAGTTATAATTGGGAATCCCGTCGTTATGATGATTTTTGTGTGGACGTATGTTGAAACAAAAGTCAACCATGTTGTGGTCACTGTTGCAAAAGGGTTCTTTAATTTGTATTTTGTAAATTGAATTCAAACTATTGCAGAAGATGAGATTGAGGCAGTTGTTAAGTCTCATATTGTTGGTTACTAGTTGTTCCAGTCCCAGATTTGTTACAGCATTGTAGAAAGTTGCATGTATGGGTTCATTTTTACACTCGTTTAGGGTCCAGTTAATATGAGGTAGTTTGAGGTCACCAAGAAAGATAAAAGCATGTGGGCAGGATGTTGCCCATGTTAGTAGTGAATTTAACTTGTTTACATGTTCGATGTCATAATCAGGGGCCCTGTAACATAGTAAGAATCGAAATGTGATATTTTAGGACAGTTCACAGGCGATGGTCTCAGGAATAGCAAACTCCTGGGTAACTTGGATGTTGTTTAGATGTAGGGACTTTTTATAAAAGATTGCAACACCACCTCCTCTATGGATTTCACGATCTGATTGGTAAACATGATAGTCTCTTACTGTGGTAATGGAGTCAGGAAGAAATGCATTAAGCCATGTTTCACAGATAAATATAATATTGAATTTAGCCATATTTAGTAAGAGGAGAAATTCAGGTATTTTATTTACAAGGCTTCTTGCATTGAGTAGCTTGCATTTAAGGCCAGTTGCAGTTGGAATTGAGGTAGTTAGGGGCATGCGTGCCTGGTTTTGAGTGATGGTGGGTTGGATGAGGTAGGGTTAGATGCTTTGTTGCAGGTTGTGTGGCTTTCTTTTGATGCAATCAGCACTATAGTCAATGTACAGGTCCTTTTCTCTATTGTCTAGACTTTGTTTGAGTTCTGTGCAGAATTCATGGGAGCAGATTCTTTGCAGTATGGATAAGTCTGGTCTTGAGTGAAGTTTTTTATGGGTGGGATTGGTGCCCTACTATAGATTAACTTGGCATTCAGCAGCAGCAGCAGAAGAAGGCCTTGAAGGTCTGCCAAACTGAACTCATGGTAGGTATGAAATGGTATTGGATCTCCTGCTCAAGCAGGGCATTGGACCTCCATAACCTGTTGTTGCCCACTTCCATCTCCTTGTGCTCCCTTGTGCAAATTAGTCCATGCCCAGACCCAGTCTCCACCTATCACTACCAACTACCCCAAAGACCCAGAAGTACTTCTGCCAACATCTACTACCATGGATTGGAATGAAAGTGATCTGGCATGGGGTCACATCTGCTTTTTTTTTTTTTTTTCAAATTGAATCACTGACTTCCATGTCAGGAACATATTTGCCATGTTTGCTCAGAGAAACAAGGAATGATTATAGAACATAGAATAATAGGGTTGGAAGGGTTGGAATGAGATGAGAACTTGCTTGGGAAGGCTTCCATGGTGAGGCTGATCTTATCCTGGATCAGGATTCTAAGCGTGTTGACTTGTATGCAGCTGTCAGCATCACATCTTTTGCTATAGGGAGAGAAGATCAATGCCTGCTCAGATCTCTCTCAGGCATCCAGAGCGAAAAGCTTCATTTGGGAATTGAGGGGGAGGAGCATGAGCAAGAGTTGCTTTACCACATGTACAGGGATCCTGACTCAAAAGAACTGACCAGCAACATTTGGTCTACATTAATGAGTGTTTGTTTTGAAATACAGATAGCTTTAAGGAACAGTGGAAACAGGCACTTCTTCTGGCTCCATCTTTAATAACTTTAATAAAGACATATATCCTTTTCTTCATTTCAAGCAAAATGTTGCTGTAGCTTAAATTGACTCTAAATAAAAGCAAACAAGTCATAATTTAAAAAGAGTTTCCCCCCACCCTCCTTCTTTCTCTCTCCGCTCTCTTTTAGCAACTTAACATTAATAAGGATGAGGGACAATTGAAGACATCTCCAAGTACTTTTAAGTTCTCTCCTTTGGAAGAGGATTGTTCTGAAAAGGGCTGAAATAATGGCACTCAGAACACGTGGCAGTGAGATTTCATTTATGGTGGACCATGGTACCTAAGAAGGCATTTCTACCAGTTGGGGTCAAAAAATTCCTATTTTATTCCTCAACTTCCAAATGAGACAGCAATGGATATTCAGCAGTGCTGTTGGCATAGAACATAGAATAACAGCAGGTCATCTAGTCCAACCCCCTACTCAAGCAGGAGTCCCTATACTATTTCAGACAAATGGGTGTCCAATCTCTTCTTAACAGCCTCCAGTAATGGAGCACCCACAACTTCTGAAGTTCCACTGATTGATTGCTCTCACCATTAGGAAATTTCTCCTTAGTTCTAGTTCTACTTAGGCAAATTGAAACATTTCCCAAATAAAATTGCTATGTGACTGACTGACTGACTGACATAGGTAGATGATAGATAGATAGATAGATAGATAGATAGATAGATAGATAGATAGATAGATAGATAGATAGAAGATAAATAAATGATAGAAAGGTAAGATAGTCAAGATAGATAAAGATAGATAGACTAGATGATAGATAGATAGATAGATAGATAGATAGATAGATAGATAGATAGATAGATAGATAGATAGATAATCAGTGATTATCCATGATCATCACCAAAGCCTACACTCTTATTACTGTTAACCTTCTCATCACTCCTTATCACCCATCTCCTCCCACTTGTGACAGTATGACCGTAACTTTGTTGCTTGTGTCCTTACAATTTGTACTGACTGTTTCCTAGTATGATTTGATTGCTTATTGTAACCTATGACTATCATTAAGTGTCACACCTTACAATTCTCGATTCTTGACAAATGTATCTTTCCTTTTATGTATACTGAGAGTATTTGCACCAAGACAAATTCCTTGTGTGTCCAATCACACTTGGCTAATAAAGTATTCTGTTCTATTGTATTCTGTAACAAGAGGATTGCTTTTTACCATTTCACCTGTTGTAATAGCCACTAGTATGTCCCTTTGTGCTCACCAAATGCAGACACACAGGTCCAAACCAGTGCCTTTGAGCAGCTCACTACAAACACACAGATCCAAACCAGTAGCATACCACCACTGAGTATAGAATGGAATGAAAGTATGATCATGATAAAAAGGAAAACAAAGAAAAGGCATGTGAGAGAATTATGTAAACTAATACTGTACTACAATGGGCAGCTTAAACAATTCTTTCTTGATTAGACTTAGACCTATATATCACTTCACAGTGCCTTATAGAGCAGTTTTCCAGAGTCAGCATATTGCTCCCAACAATCTGGGTCCTCAGAAATAATAGAAAGCATAGCAATGTGACTGGTAATGGCCAGAATCATATCAGTCATAAGAAGCATCTGGAGTCTACAGTGTTTTCATTGTGTTTGATTTCATTGTGATGCAGCAATAGATAATGGATCCTTTTGGCCAGGTCCTGCTCCACTGGACATTTACCAGCCCTCCCTTCAAGGCCAGCGTGGACAAGGTCGGAGAGCAGAGAGGTGTAAAAGCTTCCTCAGTGAAGAAGCATCAAGCATATTGACCAGATCCTGGGAGATTCTTGGCACCAAGATGAACCTTTTGAAGACTGTATTCATGGCCACAGCACATCCACAGGCATCCTGTTCATAATGATTATCTTGAATGTTTTCAGTGTTACAAGAACTTGGGAAGAACATGGGCCAGTTCTGGAGTTTGGGGAAGGCTGTGAAGAGTGCTCTGCATCAGACGCAGAGATGGGGCCAGGGCTGTTTGATAGTTATTAGCTGCCTTCGGAGTCAGACATCGGTGAGGCAGAAGAACAGGTGGAGCCTGTTCTTAGTGTGCACTTGTGCAGAGTTGCCAGATGAAGGGAACAGCTAAGGAATAAGTGTTGACTTGGGAGTCAAGCCACAGGATGGTGAATGGCCCCTCTCATAGGAATAAAAGAGGAGTGGAAGGAGAGTCGGGTTTTGCAGGAGACAATTAGTTCATTCCTGAATTCTTGCCAAGTATTGGGGCATCTGGAAGATATCAGCCTGGCCACTCTCCAAGCCTGATAAAGATCTGTAATTGTGAACTATCTTGAAAGCCTGTTGGCCAGGACTTTGCCGGAGAGGAATTCACTGTAAGTTAAATAAAAGGGGTTTATCGGGACAAGGAGTTGGCTTCCTGCTGTTGAGGAATCCCAGGTCAGAACAGAATCCCCAATTATCCCTGACAAAGAACTCTCCATCTCTTCTTGAAAATCCCCAGTGATGGCAAGATGGAGCTAGAGGAGCCAATTCAGTCTGTCCTCTGGTTTTTGTTTTTTTTTTAATATATATTTTGGAAGGTTTCAGGACTGGCTTACTTCTGGTGAACTTCTGAAACATCATTAACCTGTGCAGATTTATTTATTTTTCTATGACATCCTTTCCTTCCCCCTTTGCCACAGAGACCAGGGAGGTCCACATGTGAGTGGACCTCTGGCTGTCCCTTTGCACGAAAAGCAGATTCTTCTGAATTCTGACTGATGCAAAAATATTGTCATATTTTGGGATTCCCAGATTGGACCATTATAATCTTCAAGTTGTGTTGTTTTGATCCTTCCATCTCTTATGGGAGATTCCAAAAGTGTTTTGCAGTTCTCTAAAACTGCCAACTCAATTGCTGAACAAAGAAAAGTAATTTAAAAAACACATTAAAGAGAACACTGCAGAGCAAATGGCTGGAACATGCCTGGGATGCATTTCATGAAGCCTGTGGTTTTTTTCAGTTACTCTTCCTTTAATTACATCCACAAAAACCCAACATTCCAGCCTCCAGCATGTCAGAGGCACATGCAACCATGGGCAGCCAAGGGAGAGTTGACCAAAATGAGCAGCAACCATCTCTGAAACATTCAGCCGTTTGTCTTTCCTATTATTGTATGTTCTGACTTTTATTCATTTATTTTATATGTTGCAAGCATCCTATTAATAATTCTCCCTATTCAAAAGAATGAAAGAAAAGCTGTAGGACAATAGACTAGAGGCGTGACTAAGAACTCAAAAGATGACAACTGTTAATAACAATGAATGGGTAATTCTTGTGAACATACAAAGTCCAGATAAGACTTCTGGCAGGGAGAATTGCTCTGTGCTTCAGCGCTGCTATCTGTATTGGGGTAGAGGGGGTCACAGTGGCACAGTGGCATAATGACCCTGGAAGTGCCAGCCAGAAATGGTCTGCACTCCAGCAGTTCAAATCTGGCTCCATAGCTCCTGCTCACCCAGCAGCTTGAAAGCATGCAATATTGCAAATAGATAAATGGGTATCACTTTGGTGGGGAAAACCTAGCTGTGTTTGTGTGTGTGGAGTGCAGAAGCCAGTTCTGGACCTGGCTGGACACGAGGCAATGCAACATGAAGCGAGGTGAGACTGGCAGAGCAGCCTGGAAGAACCAGCAGCTGGTGTAAGTTAGTTTGCCCCCTGCAGTGCACCAAGGATATAGGCACATAGGTGCCAAGTATAATAAACTAGCAATTTAGGCTGCTGGGGTTGCATTGTGTGTCTAGTGTTTGTAGATTTCCCTGACATTGTATGCCACGTGCTAAATAACAACAACAGGGCAAAAGGTTTAGTAACCCTCTCTCACTTTTATAACCTACAGGTGTGCATTCCTGATTTCAGAATTGTAAAAAAAATGAAGATCTTTCTAGTCTGGGAGAGCAATTAATGAACCATCTCTCTCCTTACCCCTCTCCATAAAAGTAGCTTGGGCAATGTAATCAGTAGTATAGTGGCACACAGTGGCACCATACGAAAGTATATGAAAAAGCCTTTTTTTGCAGATAACAACTGTTATTTTTGTTTTGGTCCAGTTCTCTTCAAGGTTTTTCTAAATGAAGTTGAAGTATTATGCAAGGGGGTAGGCGCCAGAGAGTTCTCTTTATCAACTTTTCCCACAGTATGCATAGTTCAACAAGTTCAAAGAAAAGAACAGATTTTTTAAAATTATATATTTATCCAACAGGAAAAGGATATTTTCTCCCCTATATTTACAGGAAAATGGCTGGAGGGGGAGCGGGAGATGCCATATGCTCTTGAAAGCTCTTGAAAACCAGGGGTGGGATTCTACCAGTTCTGTCCACCTCTGTAGAACCGGTTGCTATGAAAAGCAGCAAACAGAAAACATACATAGAACCAGTTCTATGTTTGCTGCTGTTTTGGCCAACCTGCCCACCCGGACTCTTACCTGACCTTTATTTCCTGCGTTTTCAACTGCAGCTGCTTTGTGTGACACAGCTGTGGTTGAAAAAGCAGGAAAAAGGGCTTTTTCAACCACTGTGCACTTGCACGCAGCACTGCTCAGCTGTCCGGGCAGCTCAGCAGATCGTAAATTGTACTCATGTGCAATGCAGAGTGACAGAACCAGTAGTTATACTGGTTGGATCCCATCCAGGGGTGGGATTCTGCAGGTTCTCACCTCTTCTCTAGAACTAGTTGTTAACTTCCTAAGCAGTTTGGAGAACCGGTTGTTGGAAGAAATCTCCTTTTGTTTTTCTCGACCCTTCTTACATTCTTGGCAATATGCTTAGACTTACTATCTCCGAAGGATGTTTTTTTTTTTTCTTTGTTGGTACTTTCTTAAAGGGGAAGGGTTGTTCCAAGCTTTTTACACTGTTCTTGGGAGGAAATACTCCCCTGTTGGAGTTAGCACTTTGAAAAAATAATTGAATAACAAAGCAGAGCTGCCAGAAAGAAGCTTTTAATGACAAAGAAACAAGATAAGTGACATTCAGCAAGGCTTCTTGGCTAGCTAAAAAGATTGAAATTCAAACGTGAGTTTACACACCCTTTTTGAGTTTTGGTCTAAAACTGGGGACCATTCAAAGTTACAATGGCACTGAAAAAAGTGACTTATGACCATTTTTCACACTTACAACCATTGCAGCATCCCCACTGTCATGAGAGGCCAGGCGAGGAGAAGCGCCCCTTGATGTGAGTGACATTGAGTTGGCCATGCCCACCCAGTCACATGACCAGCAAGCCACGCCCACCAACTAAGCCATGCCCACAGAACTGGTTGTTAAAAAAATCGAATCCCACCCCTGATCCCATCCCTGTTGAAAACCAAGCAGTGAAGAAGGAAGAAATCACCTCCTTGTGGGTCCAGGTGCTAAAGACCGGATCCCTTTGCAGATTTTTCTGAAGGCAGCAGCCCTGGGCTCAGAGGGAACCGTTGCCTGGATGAAATGAACTCATTCCTCATGAGGCCTTCCCTTTTTTTCCTTCCCTTTGCTTTCCTTTCAATTCCCCTCCACTATCATTTCCACCCATTTTTTTCTTCTTCTTTCTTTCTTTTTTTCCTCTGTGCAATCTTCCCTCTTTCTTTTGTCTCTCCAACACCTTTTTTGAGGGGAGGGGGAAACTGTTAGGAGGAAAGGGCGTGTGGGGGGGATCTGTGTGTGAGAGAAGGGGGCATGGGAAATGGATGGTTTGTGCAATAGGGCTTCATTTTTGTCAGCCTCCAGATTTCCTCCATATTTCATACCTTCTGCATCCTAACTATTGCATCTTCTCTGCTGCTATGCTATACTATTTCTTTCGGCTGTCATTAGCAATGGAGGGAGGGGGGAACTTGGAGGGGAAGAGAACTAGAGGTGTTTTGCATTCCTTGGCTGTGGGTAGCAAGGGGAGCAGGTGTATGAATTCTTGCCTTTAACTTTCCATTTCTTGGCTAGCTTCTATCCCTTTTTGCACAGCTGCGAACTTTATCAAAATATGTCAAGGTCAACGGACAGAGACCTCATCACCTCCTGAAGATGGCCACATGATCATATTCAGAACTTTTAATTGGAAGAGTTATTTGGACTTTGGGGGGTGGGAACAATTCCATTCCTTTGTATATATGATCTGCGCGCCAATTTCTCAGATTCGGAATTAAATCTGTAGCTTCCATTTTGATTTCCAGTAAAAGGAGAACTTTGCTCTAACCCATGGAGTCTGAGTATTTCTTTCTTGAATTTTGAAGGGAACACAGACTGACATTATTCCAAAACTCCCCATCAATCCACCTGGAGAAAATATCAACTTTTCTTCCAAGGGGGTTTCACCTCATGTCATCTCCAGCCAGCGATGAAGATGACCAGGGAGCTGTGGGGGGGGCAGTCGATGTTGTTACCAGAGGTGCCGGCTGCTGACCTGCTGGCCGATCTTACTCTGGAAGAAACCCCAGCTGAGATGCCCAGATGGTCGTTAGGGATTGGATGGAGAGACCATGAAGACCCCCCTTCCTGGGATCACTGTAAGTCGAAGAGGTGTGAGGGAACGGCTGTGGCAAGAGAGGGAGGAGATGGAATGCAGGCTGGATCAAGCCGGGAAATTCCTTATGGATGTTTCTGAGAAGCCCGGCACAGCTCCAAGGTATGAGGGGGAAGGGGGAGCAAGTTCAGCCCGGGGAAGTCGAGCTGCCCCCACCTTCCTAGCCCAGCCTATGCCGGCGCAGCCACCCGCCGCTGCCCAGGGAGCCCCAGCAATAGGTGTGATTCCTGGAAGATGCCACCTGCCCCCGTTAGATGTGAAGTTTGGAGGAAATCCCAAGGATTTGGGTTTTTTCCTGGTACAAGTCGGGAGCTACATGGCAGAATATGAAAGGGAATTCACCTCTGAAGAAGCCAATTAGTGAGATGTGTTACCAGAACCCTGGAGGAGATGGCAGCAGACTGGGTGGTGATTTTGTACAATGATAACTCCCCCCAACTGCAGAGCCTCAATGTTTTCATGACTGCATTGAGCAGAAGGTTTGAGGACCCTCTGGCAGAAAGAAGGGCCAGGATCAGAATGAAAACCACAACTCAAGGGGGGAGATCAGTTGCTGACTACACCCAAGAGTTCAGGCAGCTGGCATACCACATCCAAGGCTGGTCCCAGGTGGCCCTGGTGGAAGCCTACAAAGATGGCTTAAATGAAGATATATACCACACGTGCATCTCCAGAAGGGACCCACATGATTTGCAGTCGTGGTACTTGCTGGTGGAAGAGGTGGACGTAGATCTAACCTGAAGCAGACGCAGAGGGGGCCCTGCCTGGAGCAAACCGCTCCCCCCACGTCTCCGAGAGACCCCTAACCCTCGTAAAGAGGGAGTGATGGCAAGAGCCAAATCCACTGCCTGTTTTCGTTGTGGGAAGGAGGGCCACCGGATTGCGGATTGCCGGGTCAAGCTGGATCCAAAGGGAGTGTGGGGCCCAGGGAGGAAGCCCAAAATCCCCCCAACCAAGCCTCGCGAAACCGGGCTGAAGATAGGAGAGGTTGTAGAGGTCGCCCCTCCGGCGGGAGAGGAGCTGGGACCTCCGACTCCCCTTGACGAGAGCGAAACCAACTCGGAAGATGACATCCCGGTAAGTCCTAACCAAGGGCCCATGACCATCCCAATAAAGTTAAGGGTGCCCACCCCAGGGACCGAGGGGGGAGATGTTGGCCTTATTGGACTCAGGGTGTACGAGATGCGTAATTAACATTAAGGTAATCAAGGATATGGGCATCGGACTGAGAACTTTAAGAATGCCCATATCCTTCTCCCAACTGGTTGGATCTGAGGCGTGAGGTTGCCTGGCACGTTTTATAATGGAACCCCTAGAGATGACCATGGGAAACCACCACGAAACCCTGTGTTTTATTGTGGCCCCTGGGATGGAACAGCCCCTAATATTGGGATTGCCCAATATTGCCCAATTGGCTCCGGAAGTGGAATCTCCATGTGAACTGGAGAGAGGGGTGGATACGGATCCGCACTGATCGGCAACCCGAAGGGGAGGAGCAATCCCACCTGCAAGGGGAGGAGAAATCCCACCCGAAGCTTCAAAGCCCAGCTGGGACAGCTTCCACAGGTGCTGAGCACGTGAGGGGGAGGAGAAAATCCCGAAGGAGTACTGGGACTTAAGAGAGGTGTTCAGCGAAAAGGCCTCGGATGAGCTCCCCCCTCACCGGTCAACCGATTGTAGCATTGAATTTCTGCCGAGGGTGACGCTCCCGAAACCGAAGCTGTATTCGATGACACCACAGGAGCTGGAGGAATTGAGATCGTTTATCAACAAGAACTTGAAACGTGGTTTCATCCAACCTGCTAGACCTCGGGTGGCAGCCCCTGTGTTGTTCCGCGAGAAGAAGGATGGCTCCAAACACTTGGTGGTTGACTACTGAAACCTGAATGCAGTGTCCGTGGAGAACGTATACCCCCTCCCTCTGATGAAGGACATGTTAGCCCACCTGGCCAAAGGGAAGATTTTCACGAAGTTGGACTTGAGAGAGGTGTACTACCGAATCCAAATTAAAGAGGGAGATGAGTGGAAGACTGCGTTCAACTGCCTGATGGGTTGTTTCCAGTTCAATGTTCTCCCTTTTGGCCTACAGGGGGCACCAGCCATTTTCATGCAAATGATCAATCAAGTGCTCCACAAACATTTATACAAGGGGTTTCTGGTCTATCTTGATGATATCCTTATTTACACGGAGACTAGAGATGAACATGTGAAACTGGTACACTCCGTGCTGCACAAACTGCAGGCCGCCAAATTGTACGCCAAACTGTCCAAATGTGAGTTCCATCAAGAAAAAATCGACTACCTGGGATATTGTATCTCACCCGAGGGCATTGAGATGGACCCAGAGAAAGTGCGAGCTGTATTGGACTGGGCTCCACCGAGAACCCAAAAACAGCTTCAAAGTTTCCTTGGATATGCTAACTTTTATCGGCAATTCATCCTGTCTTTTGCTAAAATAGCCATGCCCATTACCAACCTCCTGAAGACAAAGGGGGAATTGAAACCAAAGCCCAGCCAGCCGTTGAATTGGACCATGGAGTGCCAAGCTGCATTTGAAAAGCTTAAAAGACTTTTTGTTGCAGAACCAGGACTGAAACACCCAGACATGGACGCCCCTTTCGTGATCCAAGTTGATGCGAGTGATGTGATGGTGGGGGTGGTTTTACTTCAATTAAATGAGAAGGGGACATTACAACCCTGCGCTTACTCCTCCCGTAAATTGACTGACACTGAAAGAAGATGAGCCGTTTGGGAGAAGGAAGCATTTGCAGTCCGTTGGGCCTTACTAGCTTGGAGGCATATTCTGGAAGGAGCGAAGCACCCATTTGAGGTATGGACTGACCATAAAAATCTGGAGGCCTTAAAACATCTCAGAAGTTATCCCCTAAGCAAGTTAGGTGGGCTCAGTATTTCAAGCGAATCAATTTCTCTCTGAAATACATCCCAGGAGGAAAAAAATTTATGGCAGATGCTTTGTCTAGAATGCCTCAATACAACAGTGTTCGTAAAGAAGTCATAAGGCCAATCATGTCAGCCACACAGTTGGCTGCCCCAGTGATTACCAGGGCGGAAAAGAGGAAACAAGACAGGGATCTGTCCAGTGACCTGATGGAACATTTCAAGGAGGCCTTGAAAACGGATGAGTGGTTCTTGGCAAATGCGAATAACTGCACCGTTCGCGATGGTTTAGCCTGGGTAGGTGCGAAATTGTACGGACCACAAACCCTGAGAAGCCAAGTGTTACAACAAACTCATGACTCCAAGGCAGCTGGTCATTTTGAGTTTGTGAAGACCCTATATCTGGTGAAACGGCAGTTCTGGTGGCCTTCATTGAAAAAGGACATTGAAACTTATGTAGCGAGCTGTCCAGTTTGCATCTCAGCAAAAAGACCTCCTGGTAAACCACCAGGTCTGTTGCAAGATGTGGCTTGGCCAACTGCTCCTTGGAGGGAAATTTCCATGGACTTTATAGTGGACTTATTCGAGATCACTGGGCACACAGTCATCTGGGTGGTGACCGACTTGTTCTCCAAACAAACACATTTCATACTTTGCTCCAAGATTCCCTCAGCAAAGTCGCTGGCCAGATTGTTCATTATACATGTCTATAGGCTGCATGGTGTCCCTGAGCGTGTAGTTTCTGACCAAAGGGTCCAATTTACCTCAAACTTCTGGAGGGAATTTTTGAAGTTAATAGGCTCCACCCAGGGCCTAAGCTCTGCCCACCATCCCCAAACTAATGGGGCCTGTGAGAGAACTAATGGGGTGCTGGAACAATATCTCAGGTGTTACATAAACTATCAGCAGGACAACTGGGCAGATCTATTGCCATTTGTGGAGGTGGCATATAACAACTCTGTCCACAGCAGTACTGGATTTACCCCCTTCAAAGTGGCAATGGGGCAAGATTTTGTGCCCAAACCTGACCTTCCTCATGAAAGACTCAATGTGCAGTCATTGGACGACTGGATATCAAAACTTCAACTCAATTGGCTGGTTGCTCGTAAAGCTTTGGACGAGGCACACCAGTCTCATAAGAAATTTGCTGACAGGAAGAGAACTCCACAGAAGTCTTACCAAGTGGGCAACAAAGTGTTCCTCTCAATCAAATTTTTGCAGACCACCCAGAAATCAAAGAAATTGGGTCCTAAGTATGTGGGCCCTTTCCCTATTGAGCGAATTGTAAATCCTGTGACTGTTCAGTTGACTCTACCAAAAACTCTTCATCGTATTCATCCGGTTTTCCACGTGAGCTTGTTAAAACCCAAACATACTTGTACATTGAGACCAACCCAGACTGATCCCCCTGTACCATTGTTGATTGAGGGTGAACAACATTTTGAGATTAAAGAGATTTTAGACTCTCGGAAATGGAGGGGTTGTCTCCAATGCCTTGTAGCTTGGAAACATTTTCCTCCATCCTATGCTGAGTGGGTAAATGAGAAAGACATTAGGGCTCCTGAACTGCTCAGGAACTTTTATACAAAATACCCTGATAAACCATAGAAGCGTATGCAATTGTTAACATGTTTTTATGTTATTTTCTCTTACAGGGACTAATGTCCTTTTTCTAGGGGGTCTGAATGTCAGCCTCAAGAAACTGATCAAGGACAGAAGCAACCTGGAAATAAGGAGGAATTTTCTGACAGGGAGAACAATCAACCTGTGGAACAGAAGTTGCCTTCAGAAATTGTGGGAGCTTCATCACTGGAGGCTTTCAAGAAGAGGCTGGACTGCCATTTGTCTACAATGGTACAAGGCCTCCTGCTTAAGCAGGGGGTTGGACTAGATGACCTTCAAAGTCCCTTCTGTTATGAACTAATAAAATGCTTAAATAAAGTTTTATCAAAACTTTAGGAATAGCAGGGTTCTAATCCTGCACTTCTGATTGGCCGATAATAGCGATATCAGATTGATCCGTTCAGGAGAATCTGATTGGCTGTTAACGAGCCACTCTCATTGGTTAAAGGGGTTAACGCTCCACGTTTCTCATTGGTTACTAGATCAGCAGCTTGTCTATAAAAAAGCTGCTGCTGCCCTAGATTTTTGCTCTGTTCAGAATGATTAATAAAGAATTGAAGTTCACTGTTCACCGTCTCGTCTCCGTTCCACGCGCCCATGCGCAGAACATAACACTGGCAACAAAAGTGGGATGCAGAGACGACAGAGCTGACTGAACACTACAGAGCACTAAACAGAGCATGTGGCTGAAGGCACATCAACGGCAGAAACCATGACCGGCGGCACCATACCACCCACTCCAGTCGACCCGACACAAGAAGACTGGGACTCATACATGGACCGGTTCCAGATGTTTCTGGAGACCAACAACTTGAAGGATGCCACTATTGGAAAAAAGCGAGTGGTATTCCTGACGCACTGCGGACCTGCCATTTTTAAGATGGCTAAGGCACTGGCGAAACCGGCTGAGGTGAAATCCATGGACTGGGATGTCCTCGAGCCCCTCCTACGGGCCCACTATGCACCCACTGTACCAACGCTTGTCCGAAGACATGAATTTTACCAGAGAGACCAGCGGAAAGGAGAAAGCGTTGCAGATTTCATCGCGGATCTCCGGAACCTGGGAGGCCTCTGTGGGTTCGCTGACCTCGAAGAAGCTCTAAGAGACCAAATAGTTCTGGGACTAGATGCACCACACGTGCAAAGTAAGCTGATGGTGAAAGGCGACATCAGCCTTGCAGATAACATCGCTGACACTACTGCAGCTGAAGAAACCAGGAAGTCGGCTGCCCGAATGTGCCGCACCAACGCCCCGCTCCGCCAACTCGCTGGCAAAACCTCACCTCGCTTTGAGGGACATGCAATGGCAACCCACCATGAGGACCTCGAATCGTCATCAGAAAGTGATGAAGAGGTCAACCGGCTCCGGTCTGAACGAGACCAATGCCACCAGCGTAACCAGAGACTGCAGTATCAATGTGCAGGTTGTGGGGCAAACCACCCACGATCAGACTGCAAATTCCTTGACACGCTCTGCCATATTTGTGGGAAGAGAGGCCACATCGGAAAGGTCTGTAGAAGAAAGCAAGGATCCAGCCCATTTCAGAGGGGGACCAACTACCGCCAAAGCACAGGAAGTTGTCCTGTGAATCGGGAACATTTGAACCACCAATGGAACAACCATTCCTACAGAAATAAACCACTAGCCCATTCAACGAAACGAGAAGAGGCACACCAAACCATTACAATTGGTCACGCCTCATCATGAGATGCAAAGAAGATCCGAGTGAAGGTCACCATCGAAAACCAGCCCTGCGTGATGGAAGTTGATTCAGGATCGTCCCTCTCGATGGTTTCCTGGAAAACCCTTAAACAATTAATCCCTGCTGTCCAGCAGCAAGACCTCAGAACCCAAAGAATCATACTCAAGGATTATCAGGGAAACCGAATTCCGGTCGTTGGATCCAGCCTAGTCCAGGTCTCATTCAAAAATCATACTGCATCTTTACCATTGACCGTCGTCAACCATGATCGGCCTAGCTTGTTAGGCCTTCAATGGTTCGCTCCAATTGGGATTGAGGTAGCTGGCATTCACCAAACCAGCAGCGACGACTGGGAGGAGGCCCTCGTCCAGTAATTCCAGGACGTCTTTGCAGACAAACTAGGCGAGTACAAGGGGACCCCGATATCATTTAACCTTAACCCTGAAGTAGCCCCCATCCGCCTTAAGCCTTGTCGAGTACCTTTTGCCCTTAAACCAAAGATTGATGAGCAGCTTGATAAATTAATAGTCCAGGGTGTTTTAGAACCAACAGACCACACTCCTTGGGAAACGTCAATCGTAACACCCATCAAACCGGATGGATCATTAAGGATTTGTGGGGACTACTGTGCCACCCTGAATCACGCCCTTCAACAGAACGCTTACCCGGTGCCGGTGGTACAACACCTCCTCCATTCCCTGGGGGGCGGAAAAGTCTTCACTAAATTGGATTTAGCACAGGCGTACCAACAACTGCCTGTAGATAAAAAAACAGCAGAGGCACAAATGATTGTGACGCATCGAGGCACCTTTAAGTGCAACTGACTCCAATTCGGAGCAAGAGCAGCCCCAGGGATTTTTCAGAGTTTGATGGAGAGACTCTTACAGGGGATAAAAGGGGTCGTACCTGTTAAGTCTGGAGCATGGGTGCGAATGATGGAGACAAGCCGATGGAAACAGTGAACTTCAAACTTTTTATTTACATATTGTGACTGCTCAGCTCAAAGGCTGCTCAAGCCTTACTTATATAGGCAACTCATTAACTACTCAACCAATCGTGAACCTGGAGCGCTAGCTCCGTTTAACCAATAGGAATGGTCTGCTAGTGGCCAATCGGATGCCTCCAAATGGGCCAATCCGATCGGGCCATCAACAGCCAATCAGAAGTGCAGGGCCAGAACCCTGCACTAGACTTCAAGCTCAATGATAACTTTATTGGTATTATGCATTTACAACAGTACCATATTTTGATGATGTTTTAATTGCTGCCCCAAATAGAGAAATACTAAAGGAGCGTCTTAAACTGGTTCTCCAGAAATTTAAAGACTCCAGCCTTAAGGTTAAAAAAAATAAATGTCAACTGTGTACAGATAGAGTTCCTGGGGTACCTAATCGATAAACGAGGCATTCACCCCACCAATAGCAAGCTAAGAGCAATCAAGAATGCCCCAAGACCCAGAAATAAGACTGATCTCCAAGCTTTCCTGGGGCTCATTAATTTTTACAACATCTTCCTGCCCCACAAAACAATTGTAGCTGAACCCCTACATTGGCTTCTCGACAAAAAAGCAACCTGGGTCTGGGGGCACCAAGAGGAGCATGCGTTCCGACAAGTGAAAAACCTATTGACTTCAGATGCTGTTTTAATGCAGTATAACGAGACTTTGCCTTTAACAATCACATGTGACGCGTCACCATTTGGAGTAGGAGCCATTTTGAGCCATGTGTTACCAAACAGTAGTGGAGCCCCTATTGCCTATTTTTCAAGGACTCTATCAAAGGCTGAACGTAACTATAGTCAAATCGATAAAGAGGCTCTTGCTGTTGTATCTGCTGTAAAACGGTTTCATGAATATGTATATGGACTATTGTTACCGACCACAAACCTTTGCTGGGAATTATAGCGGGAGACAAGCCAACCCCCTATATATTATCACCTAGAATGACTCGCTGGTTGGAGTTTTTGGCTGCGTACAATTATAGGCTGCAACACCGCCCGGGGAAAGCCATTCCCCACGCTGATGTGCTGAGCTGTGCACCACTTCCGGAAACCATCGATGACCCAGCTCCAACCCTTACAACGCTCCAGATTGAAACGCTACATTCACCGCCGCTAATAGCTAGAGATATCGCGATCAAAACAAAACGCGATCCTATCTTCACGTGAGTTCTTAGCTGGGTCAAACGGGGATGGCCAGTAGATCAAACCCCTGAAGACTTCACCCCCTTCAAGAACCGGCAAACAGAACTTTTTTCGCAAAAAGGCTGCATCCTATGGGGGGATAGAGTCGTCATCCCAGAGCAGTTACAATGAGCAGTATTAAAGACACTGCATGAGGTCCACCGCGGCATCGTGCGTATAAAAGCGCTCGCACGAAGCTACACGTGGTGGCCGGGCATCGGCAAACAGATCGAAGCCTGGGTAAAGACTTGTTATAAGTGCCAGGAAGTTAGCAATGCCCCACCTAAAGCAACTCCGACAGAATGGGAAACAGCTCGGGGACCGTGGTCCCGCATCCATATTGACTTTGCGGGACCTACTAAGGGACATATGTTCCTCCTAACAGTGGATGCCTATTCAAATTGGCTCGAGATCCATGAAATGAAGAGTACCACAACCGAGTCCGTCATCTGGAAGTTGAATAGGTTATTCGCGACGCATGGACTGCCAGACGTTCTGGTATCTGACAAAGGACCCCAGTTTACCGCTCTACCCTTTGAACAATACTTAGCGGACTGGGGTATTCGCCATGAGCTAACTTTGCCAGTGCACCCTGTGGCTAATGGAAGAGCCGAGCGCATGGTACAATTTGTTGAAAAAACCCTCTACAAAATGGACTATGGGGACATTGAAGATAAGATAAATAGAATACTCCTTCTTCAACACATCACTCCGCACAGCGTCACCAACAAGACTCCAGCTGAACTCTTGATGGGACGCAAACTCCGTTCCCACCTTGACCGGCTTCACCCATCTTACGAGCCAGAGAAACCCTGTGGGTCTAGTGGAAAATGCCACAAGTTCAAGATAGGCGACTTAGTTTTCATCAGAAACCTTTCTGGCGAACCGTTGTGGGTCGAGGCAACTGTAATTCAAGTCATTGGACCCAGGTCGTACTGGGTGAAAACCTGCGACGGAAAAATATGGAAACGCCATATAGATCAGCTTCGCTCGAGGCTACAACCTAGTTTCCGTGACTCCGGCAACTCCCAAACTGAGGGGGGAGGGGATGTCAAAGAAACCGAATTCGAGATGGCGGAAAGCAGGAACGAAAGAAGTCAGCAATCAGGCATAACAAATGAAGAAAAATCAGGGAAGGGCGTGTCCTCACCACAGAGGAACATCCCAACAGAGGCAAGCCCGCAAAGGCCAGAGGACAACAACGAGAACATTAGCGGCACCGAGTCATCCAATGAGGAACCACCGGCACCCAACTCACCCGAAAACGTCCCACCAAAACAGGGTTACAGACAAGAACCGGTGGAACAGCGTAAATCCAATAGACAGTCAAAATAACCTTCATACCTCAGAGATTACGTCACCGCACCCCTCAAACGGAACCCGGGGGGAAGGGGTGTTATGAACTAATAAAACGCTTAAATAAAGTTTTATCAAACCTTTCGAAAATAGCAGGGTTCTAGTCCTGCACTTCTGATTGGCCAATAATAGCGATATCGGATTGGTCCATTCAGAAGAATCTGATTGGCTGTTAACGAGCCACTCTCATTGGTTCAGGGGTTAACACTCCACGTTTCTCATTGGTTACTAGATCAGCAGCTTGCCTATAAAAGGGCTGCTGTTGCCCTAGGGTTTTGCTCTGTTCAGAATGATTAATAAAGAGTTGAAGTTCACTGTTCACCGTCTCGTCTCCGTTCCTTGCGCCCATGCGCAGAACTTAACACCTTCTAACTCTGTTATTCTCTTATCCTGTTCTCCTCCCACCCCCCTTTCCTTTTTTGTGGATCTTTTCTGTAAAACTTGCAAAACAGTGAACTTCATAAATCTCAGTGTCATGCTGAAGATATTTCCTGCTTGGAGGCTTTCACAGCATCTGCTGGTTTGAAGTTGAGTTTTTATTTGTCCTGCGGGCCTCATTTCTTTCCAGCCTGAGCAGTTTATCCCTGCCCTGTGGCCTCTGGAGGCTTTATCTCTCAAAAAAGGTACTGGTGAAAGAATAATAATTATGATTGGTACAAATATAGCTTTCCCATTTCTCAGGCAAGAGATTGCACCGATGAGGGAGAGAAGCAGGACTGAGCTAGCTGAGTTTGGCTTCATCAGGATCTTCTGGTGCTCCACAGCCTCGTTGGTAGGTGAAGAAGAAACCCAGAATTTGTAGCAAATCTTTGAAAATGCATGCTGGGGAAAGTCAGGCAGGATCCATCATGATCCCCCAGGCCTTCTAGAAACAGAAATCTAAGAAGCTAAGGAAAAGGGGTAATTTCAGACAGACTAGCTTTTATTCATACCTTTCAAACCTGGAATTCTACAGGAAGGTCCAGAACTTCCCATTATAACTTCCCTACATTTTCCCAAGGCATCTTCTTCCTTTTTCTCTCCATGAGAAAGTAGTAAGAGAGGAAATGTGGTTCTGGGGGTACATATAGGTAGCCCCCTTGTCTGAGACCACTCTCGGCATTAACTAAGCTTGGAAACTTTTAGCCAAGTCCAGCGCTAAATCTGTGGAAACACATTTTACAGCTGCCGATTTTGGGGTGGCATCTCTGTAAACTCTGACTTAGCTCTAATGCTACCCCATCTTTTCCACATGCAAGTGGAATCCAGGCTTCCCACAGAGGTTCAAAGCACTGCTGCAGCCCAAAATTTATTAGTATTGTGGTTCACCAGCAGCAGGTGCAGACAGCTGAGGTCTCAGAGAGCAAGGACTCAGACAAGGGGCCTGCGTGCAATGCAGGGATGGGGCCAGGACCATCAGGGAGTGGAGTGCTGTCTTTGGAGCTTGTGGAGGCTGGCAGCAGTGAGGAAGAGGTCCCCGAGAAGCCCTCGCCCAGCGCATTCAGGGCTGCTCAAAGGAAAGAGTAGCTGCAGCAGCATGGGCGACTCGGGAATAAGGCTGCAAGGTGATGGTCCCTCCCTTAAGAGATAAAAGCCAGCCTGAGAGACTGGTATTCCTTGCAGGAAGCAAAGAAGTTGGAATATTTCTTGGCAACTTAATCTAGTGCTTTTGGCAGCCTTGCACAACCTTGACAGGGCTTGCTCTTAACCGGGACAATTAGATTTAATAACGCTTTGCTGTGAATGAACAGAATTTACAGAGACGCATTAAAAAGGTTTTGCTTTTATCTATGTTTTACGTTTGTTTGATTTGAACGAGGCTTGGGTCAAAACAATTGGTCCCATCTAGACAGAAGGACAGACTGCTTCATCATGGGCTGTGTTGAATTTGGGTCAACCTCTTCTAGGTTGGCTGAACTCCGTTCTTAATGTAAGAGGTTGGATACCCATCTAGAGATAAGGAATAGGTTATGGCAGCATCAACACATTTCACTCCAGGTGATGGAACCCTGAAGTCCCTGATTTCTTCCAAATGAAATTTGATAGCTTCTTCTTCCCTCATTCCACTTGATATCCAAGTTCAGGTAAATGGCTTCTCTCAGTACTCCATCCACTGGTATTCCCCAGCCACCTGCATGCGCGTGGAGGCATGTTGCCTATCATCCAGGGTGCTTCTGGGAAGCAGGGACAAGTTGCATAAGACAAATATTGCAGTAGCCTGAATGTCAGGCACAAAGAAGCAGGACCACACCACGTGTTGGTCAAAGTTTACTTCTTTATTGTTGCAGTGCCTATTTACAAGAGTATTCTCAGTCTGCCTGAATTCCCTTGGGAACAATAAGATACCTGGCTCATATTACCACATGTGGTGGACATGCGTGGATGCCAAAAAATATTGGACTAAAATCCACACATGGTTGGAAAAAATGACAAAAAAGTATATAGACTTGAAACCAGAGATATTTTTATTGGGAATTTTACGTGAAATATATGATAAAGAATTGAAATATTTGATTGTAAATGTATTAACAGCAGCTAGGATCATATTTGCTAAAAACTGGAAAAATGAGAAAATACCAACACAGGAGGAAATTATTAAGAAAATAATGGAATGTGCTGAAATGAGTAGATTGACATTTGAAATCAAAGAACAAGAAGATAAACAATTTTATAAAATTTGGGATCTATTTTATCAGTGGTTAGACAATAAAACATGCTTATGAAATATGTAGATTTTTAGAACATAATGAATATATAAAGATGTATTTTTTATTATATCTACAAAATGATTATAGGATAGATTTGAGATGGAAATATGAACTCATAATAAATTAAGTAAAATATGGATTATTTTGTAAAACATGAATGAATAATAGTATAGTCAAATGATTGATTAACAATGATATTAATGTATTTAGGAACATTTGATTGACAATATGAGAACATATACAATGTAATTCTAATTGAAGACTACGAAGTAGAAGAACAAAACAATTTGTAAACCAACCGACACATTGTATGTATGTATGTATATATACATATATACATATATACATACACTAATGATAGCCGTCCATTCACCAGAAGCCAAGCTGCACTAAAGGCCTCCAATAAAGTAACACAATGTTGCCAGCTAATCAAGATACAAAAAGAGCCCCCCCCAAAAAAAAAAAACAGACAGAAGATATTAATAGCAGAACACAGCAAACTCCAAGACCAATAAACACAGACCAAGACTCTCAATCAATCAGGAGGAAGAAAAAACCATTCTGACACAGCAATAGGCTGCCCCAAATTTAAATCTGAAACCACTGTAAAAGTCTGACTCACAGACAAACACCATACAGAAGCCTGATGATGGCAGATGAGATTCTGCTGAAACGTTGCTACAACTTTAAAAGCACCACTATTATGACGTGGGAAAATACCCGAACAAAGCTTAATACCAGATATATATATATATATAAAAGATGGTTTGTTTTTATGTTGTGTTTGTTTATGTTTGTCTTGAAAAAACAATAAAACTTTTTTTAAAAAAAGATAAGGCTTGGGGGATTCTGGGGAAGGTCATGCCTGCTACTGTTTTCTGCCATACAAAGACTGTAAACTCCACCCCTTCCTCACACCTCCACCCACTCTACCTGGAGACTCCACCACACCGACTTCCATTAAGGATATGATGTATGACAAACATAGGCATGCCAATCACCTGTTAAAACAAATCACAGTGCTAATCTTATTGCAGCCTCTAATATAATGTCAAAATTAGAGTTGCTTTCTTATCAATATTAAGAAAAGGTCATAAATGCATTGGCAAAGCAGGATAGGGAAACCCATGAAACTGATCAGAAGAAAAACCAGTTCTAGCAAACGTCCAGGGCTATCAATATTCAATTAATGTTATGGGTCATTTTAGCCTAGCCAGAGTCAGTTTGAAGCAATCTCAGCAGAGAGTGAACCACAATAGTGGGGTGAAGCTGGAGGGTTCTAGCCTGTGTTGGTTGCCCAGAGCTTGGCCTGGCATTTAGTTCCCTGAAGATTGAGGGGGAATCTAATTGAGGCACCCAAAATGGATGGCAGGCATTTCGAGGGCCACCAGCCCAAATCCACAATCCCATCAACACCTGTTGCGACAATTGGAAGCTGCCCATGGCTCCCACTTTCATCTTTGCTCCTTTCCCTTCCAGCTACTCTGCATTTCTCCAGTCTCAGAGTGCTACAAGGGCCCAGGAAAAGGCAGGCATCTCCAGATGTGGCAAGAATTCAGCTCAGGAAGTCTGGGTGAGACGGGCCAATCACATTAAACCGTGGCCCTGCAGTTTCATTGAATGATACAGATAATACAGATCATTAGAGTTGGAAGGGACTTTGTAGGTCATCTAGTCCACCATCACCCCGCCCAAGCGGGAGACCCTACACTATATTTCTGACAAATGGCAGTCCAATCTCTTCTTGAAAGTCTCAAGTGATGGCGCTCCCACAACTTCCAAGGGCAACTTCTGTTCCATTGGTGGATCGTTCTCACTGTCAGAAAGTTTCTCCTTGTTTCTAGGTTAAATCTTCCCTTGTTCAGTTTCCATCCATTATTCTTTGTCTGGCCTTCGGGTGCCTTGGAAAATAGCTTGACCCCTCCCTTCTCTCTGTGGCATCCCTCAAATATTGGAAGACAGCTATCACGTCTCCCCTGGTCCTTCTCCAGCCAAGCCCAGTTCCTGTAACCATTCTTCGTATGTTTTAGTCTCCAGTCCCCTAATCATCCTGGTTGCTCTTCTCTGCACTTCTTCTAAAGTCTCAACATCTTTTTTATAATGTGGTGACCAAAACTGGATGCAGTACTCTAGATGTGGTCTTACTAAGGCTTTATAGAATGGTATTAGTACTTCCCTTGATCTTGACTGTATCCCTCTGTTAATACAACTTAGGATTGCATTAGCTTTTTGGGCGGCGGCTGCACACTGCTGGCTCCTATTTCGCTGGTTGTCCACTAAGACTCCAAGATCCCTGTCACAGTTACTGCTATTGAGTCTGGTTTCACCCAGTCTATATGTGTACTTTTGGTTTTTCTTGCTTAAGTGTAGGACTTTACTTTTCGCTATATTGAATTTCATTTTATTAGATATGGCCCAGTGTTCTAGTCTGTCAAGATCCATCTGGATCTTGAGCCTATCTTCTTGGGTGTTAGCTATTCCTGCCAGCTTAGTATCATCTGCAAATTTGATAAGTTCCCCTTCTATTTCCTCATCACTGGAAAAGCCCCTGGAGGCCTAACCCCTTGAAGACCCAGCTCTCTGCTCAGCACCCAGAGGCCTGGTTCACGGTCATAGGGCTGACAACACAGAAGCCCAGGCAGTCTCCCAACCGTTACTTGGATCCTGAGTGAAGAAAGGGAGCTGAGCTAGCCAGGAAGATTAACCCAGGCTTCCATCACTTGACCAAGCACCTTTTCTCCCAGGGTGGCCAGGATTCCAGGATGATGTGACCTTGAGGTTTATTCCCATGTCAGGAATCCAGTTTCTTCCTTCTCAACTACGGGACTTCCTGGGGGTAAATTTGTTCCTCTCTTCCCATATCTGAGTTGTGCCCATGGAAAAACTCCAGTGGAGGAAAAGCTCTGTGCCTCAGCAATCCTCAGACCCTCCTCCCCTCCTCCCACTTCTAGGAGGAGGAGCTGCTGCCCTCCCCACCTTCCTTTTCCAGTGTGCAGATGTGAAGAATTAAAAGCCATAAAATCAAGGGCAGAAAGTGAGCCAAGCTTGTCTGCTGGGGGATTGATGCAAACCTCCTGCTAGACACAGGCCGCGTACTCTATTTCTGAAAAATACAAATATTACAAAATACCTCTAAGCCTCCAGGGACCTCATTCCAAAGGAAACCAAACCGCCCACACCCCTGAAACTCCATGGGGAGAGATGTAAAACTATGTTCGTACTTCAAAGATGATCTTCCAAACTGTCTTGTCATTGCTGATGATACTTGATGGGTAAACTTCAGATGCACCACTCTCTGAGTTCATCGAAGAGGGTTGTGGCAGTGGAGAGAGTTGTGTCTTCATCATCCGCTTCCATACCCAATATGTACATGAGTCCAGTCCATATCCAACTGCTGATCTGTTCTGGGTGCATTGAAAAAATTACCTATTGAGCTGATGCTGGAAAAAGCCCATTGGAGCCATTTCATAGAGTTCACTCCACCATCCCCAAAAGATGAATGTCCAGTCCCAGTTTAAAAACCTCCAGTGAGTTTTCCACTGACCGACAACTCTGACTGTCCAAAAGTTCTTCCTCAGGTCTAACTTGTATTTACAACCTGGAATTCTAGCCTTCCTGAGAAGAAGTCCAAGCCCTCAACAATCTTGACATCCCAATGGATATTTGAAGACGCATCCTTTCTTGACCTTCTGTTCTTCAAGCTGAATATCCCTTTTGGTTTCTTCTGGTTCCCACTCTTTTCGCCATTTTGGTAGCCCTTCTCTGGACTTGCTATAGATTTGCCAAAGGCACAAGACAGGGTGATTAGCAGCTGATGCCAACCGGTAGGGATTGCATTAATGCTTGCCAGAACACTAATAGGGCCATGACTGGCCATAACCTTTTTTTATCTGAGGCGAATGTCAAACAGACAAAAACGATTTTGCTTGAAATTCTTTCTGTCTTACTATCAGGCCCTCAACTACGGAAAGGGTGTTTGCATCCCTCGGCCACCCTTCTGCTCCCCTATGTCTTCCCTAGCCCTCAGATCGTCTCTTGCCTGATTTGCGCCAGAATACAATGTCCCCACCCAGCCCCTTTCCCTCTTAAAAAAATCATTTCTGAGTTTGCTCTGCAAATGAGGCCATTATTCTCTCATGAATCACAAAATATCTCCAAGAAGTGGGGGGAGGGGGGGAGAACCAGGGCAAAGTCTGCGGTTCTGCTCCTCCCTCATTTTCACACATTCCTTCTGCTGAACTGCAAAATACCTCATTTCAAGATTCCCCCGAGGTTCCTTCTTGCCAGGGTCTGCCTGACTTCTGCGAAGGGGTGGGATAAGCCTCTGCTGCCATCTAGTGCCCACATCAGGCACTCCCAGAGACAATAAGGGCTGTGAGAGTCCACTGGAGAATTGGGAAGGGGGAAGAGGAGTCCCTTTGGGGTGTCAAGTCTGCCTGGTTTGGCCTTAAAAGAACTAATAACAAGGGCCCCTCCTTGGACCGCTCCATGCCCAGGAAGGGCAGTCTGTTGGCCAACTTCCTCATTAGCTCTGCCATGGCTGCTTTATCCATCCTAGAAAGGCTTCCAAAGGCTCCTGGAGTGGGCAATTGCAAAGGAGGAATGTAACGCAGAATGCTTCCTTGAGCACTGTGCTGAGAGCACATTGAAACTCAGAAATTGCAATTCGAATTTGTTTCTCAGCAGCAGCAACATCCCAGCCTGACATGGCCTATTTTTGTTTTATTTTTTTGGTCCCTTTGAGAATAGCTTGAGGCAAAGAGATCCACAAGTTAAGCTTTTAAACAGCAACAGAAGAAACATCACTTATTAGTGTTTATAGAAGCTCTGCGGGAAGATCCCTGGCAAATGTAGATAAATCTCGTAAAGCTACTAACACAATTGTGAAAACAGGCAAAGTCATCTAGGACCTGGATTGTTCCGCCCCAAACTGACTTGTAATTTTATGATTTGAATGGGGAAACTTATTTTAAGGGCAGGGGAGCCAGGTATGTGCTACTGACTCCAACTGGATTCCCCCAGCTCCAGATACAGGAGAGCAGCTTCTGTTTTGCTGGACCCCAAAGTCTGCTCAATACCGAAATTTTGCAGCTCTTTGTGGACCAAGTTGTAGCCGGGGAAGGAGAACCAGCAGGTATCTCTCCTTCCCATCAGCACAGCAGGTAAGGATTTCCTCACTCACCCCCAAAGCAGGACGGAGGGCAATGCTGAGGCCAGGTGCACTGGTAGAGCCTGTGGTCTCATCTCCCCTTCAGCCAAGGACAGCTCAGTACACAGGTACACCAGCCACCACAGGCGCTCAGAATACGATGTCTCTAAGTGTTATTTTAAGTCAAAAGCTTTTTAACCCAAAGAGTGATTTGGGGCTGTGTATTTGGGGGTTTTCTTTTCTTTCTTGTCCTCCTGAAGGTTCAACAAGCAAGACTGGGAAATCTTAGGGCTCAGCCTTACAGTAGCATTGAAGAGACTACTTGGTGAGATGCTCAGGGATCAGCCAATGGAAGGGCAAGTAAGATGGTCTTCATCTTAGCTTCAGAAGCTTCAGAAGTCAATTGCCGGCATTGCCAAGGAACTGCCCCTCCCTATCTCCAGCCAAAGCTGCTGTAGGTATCAGGGGCTTCCTCTCCTGAAGGAGGCTGCCACCTACCAAGTCATGGGTGCACAAACTTCAGGGAGGCCTGAACTCAACAAAGGCTCGGACAGGCCAACCTCTAAGCAGACGGATTCTCCTTTCCAGCCATTCCACGGAGCTCCTGCCTGAAGAGGAACAGAACCACACAAGGTTCTCCTCTGACCTTTCCTTTCCCACATTCACATATAATTGAGATTCTTCAAACAGACAGACATGGTCATGTTTCACAGACTTAGTAGTAGATGAGCAGAAACAGAAGGAAAAACACATGGGAACGTCAGAAACTTGTTCATGAGCTGTTCTTATTTGTCTAGTGCTCATTTCAGGTCTGCAGTGGCTTCTTGTCAGAGCTGGGTTCAACAGTCTGACATCCCCCAAACAAATTGGCATCCTTTGGTGGATGGAGTCAGCCACCATTAAATAAGTTTTCAGAGAAGAGAGGCAAGAATTCTTCAGCTGAAAATGGCAAAGGAAGATCATTTTTATGGCAGGAAGAGCCAAGCTGGCTGGGAATTATAGGGACTGTAGTCCAGGACTTGGAGAGCATTCGGTTTGGGGAAAACTGTGTAGAAACTCCCTGTTTGTTGTAAATGGTTAAATTCTGCTTGTCATGATACCTAGAAGGGAAAAGGCTGTAAGAGTTACATTATTTGGAGCTCTTGCTGAAAATTGGATTGCCTCAGGCCCTGGCATGGAAGACCCTCTGACAAGAGACCCCTCAGGAACAGCTCCCGGTCCGTGGCTGAGCCAGATGGAGGGTCCCTTCTCCAATCGGGGCCTCAGTCAGTGCCTGAGTAACCTGCTGTCCTTGTGCTTGTCCTCCTCTTGCGATCTTCCTCTGCAAATCTCTTGGCATCCTCAGGATCAGGTGATCAAAATTCAGATGCCTGGCCACTAATTCATACTTATGACTGTGGCTTTGTCCCAGGGACACGTGATTCGCTTTTGCAATCTTTTGACAAGCCAAGTCAACCTGGGAAGCCAGCTTCACTTAGCAACTGAGTTACTTGCTTATCAACTGCAGTGATTCACTTAACAACTGTGGCTAGCAAGGTCGTAAAATGGGGCAAAAGTTGCTTAACAAAGGTCTCACCGAACAACAGAAATTTTGGGCTCATATATGGTCATAATTTGAGGACTACCTGCAATGTTATCATGAGGTTGGACACTGTTTCCAATCTCCCTGGAGCACAAGCAGGTTGACCTGCCTGAATTCGTGCATTTTCGTGTTTATTTACTGAGATGCAGCTCATCAAAATGCTTGTAAGGCAAATCAATTAAGTGTCTCCAATTCAAAGATTCGCTACACTTATGGAGTGCCCCAATCACAATTAGGACACAACTGATCTTGTTGCAGCCACAGAAAGGAGTCCACTGATATGTTCAAGGCAGGAGGAGTTTGAGGGGTTTAATTTTATTCCTGGAAAGCCAATACTGGTGAAGGAAATGGATCCCATGGGCCATCTCATGCCCTCAGCTTCTTTCAGGCATTTAAGCCATCCGAGCTGGCCTAGATTTAACTCTGGGCTAGGAGGAGAATAAAAAGAGAATTCTACAGCATGGAGAGAAAGGAAAAGCCAGAGGTTCTGGGAAAATTGAAGATCATGGCTGGATTATCTAGAACCACACAAAGGCTCACAAAATCATCTACAATTATGGGTGACAAGTATATGCGCTGCTGAACAGTATTGAAAGAAGAAGGGAAATGATATGAGGAGGAGGCAAAGCAGGAGAGTCATGTCTCTCTCACACACACAGGCATAAAATCATAGCATCCCAGGGCTGGAAGGGACATGGTGTTGTGTATGCAATATAATTAATAAAGTGTGAGCTTGGAGTAAGTGCAGGGTTCTGGCCCTGCACTTCTGATTGGCTGTTAAGTGGCCGGACCGGATTGGCCCGATCCGGGGAATCCGATTGGCCCTTAACAGAGAGTTCTTATTGGTTATAAAAGCTAGCATTCCTAGCTGGTTATTGGTTAAACGTTACAAGGTTTGCCTATATAAGGCGGGTTTTACTGATGTTAAATGAGCAAGTCACGATGTAAATAAAGAGCTGAAGTTCACCGTTCAGAAACTTGTCTCCATTCTTTCTCGCCCATGCTCAAACTTAACACATGGGAAGTCTTATGCCATCCCAACCTTTTCTGCTTCCAGAGGCTTTAACTTCCCCCATAGGTCCTTTTTCTGCTACTCAAGGGCCATATCATTTTTTTTCTCATTCTGGATGCAACTAAACTGGAAACCAGTGAATGGGGACATGGGACATCTTTCTGACTGGCAGTGGGGCCACCTGCTCTTTTAAGCTCACTAGAGGTGGCAGGCCAAGACCCTCTTGGTGGAGGGGACAAACAGGAGCTGCCAAATGACTGGGTCAGCATGTTGACACCCAAGCAAGCCTAACTTTAGTGCACGTCATTCACATCTGTGTTTGAATACACATACATATCCATGGAGTTTGAGCCATGTGGTGCGGTGGTTAGAATGCAGTATTGCAGGTTAATTCTGCCCACTGCCAGGGGTTCGATCCTGACCGGCTCAAGGTTGACTCAGCCTTCCATCCTTCTGAAGTTGTAAAATGAGGACCCAGATTGAGGCTGACTCTGTAAACCACTTAGAGAGGTTCATAGGGAAGCACTATGAAACAGTATATAAGTCTAAGTGCTTGTGACTCACTAGACATGTATTAAATCTATCTGAATCACTTCAATAGAATGGGAGCTGGATTCCAACTGGAGAGAATTTGGAACACCACAAGTAAATACAAGTATAGATATGGGTGTAATTTCAGATTTGGCTCCCTTTGAAGCTGGATAATATATAATCACTTATTCAGGTCACTGCTTGCAGTACTAAAAACAGATCAATGAAGTTGCAAAAAGACAAACGAGGACATTGCAATAGGGAATCCAGACTCAGACTGAACCAACAGTTTTCTCATCTACAGATTTTCTTCTTACACCAGCAGTAACATCGGGCTGTGTCCCTACAATGCATGGATTTCTAGTTGGCTTGAAAAGTATTTCTAGTTTAGAGATCCAAGCCTGCATGAAACGTACATGTCAGCGTACTGGGAGTAAAACAACTTTTCTTATGCCCATGGATATTGCCCCAAATATAGCAAAATGTGATGGATGTGAGATCAATATCTATGGCCCATCTGGGCTGTTGCTGCTGCTTCTGAATGCCAGGTCAGTTTATAATACAACTTCCTGATCCTGGACCTGATTGTGCTTGAGGGTGCCAATCTGGCATGTATAATCAAGACCTAGGTGGGCTCAGAGGGGTGTTCCCAAGGCTTTGCACCAGCAGTGATCTCAGGGGAAGGGAGGGTAAAATAGCTGGAAACTGCATCACTTGCAGGGACTTCTTGGTGTGTTTGTGCATCATCACTGCTGTGTGAGTTGCATGGGGCCTGGAAACTAATATAGCCTTGAAACTAATCAAGGAGAGAAGCAACCTGGAATTAAGGAAAAAATTCTTAACAGCGAGGACAATTAACCAGTGGCACCAGAAATTGTGGGTGCTCCATCATTGGAGGTTTTTAAGAAGAGACTGGACAGTCACTTGTCTGAAATAGTAGAAAGTCTCTTGCTAGGGCAAGGGGTTGGACTACAAGACTCCAAGGTCCCTTCCAATTCAATTCTGATTTCTGATTCCGGTATGAATTTTAATATTTAATAACTGAAAAAAGCCCTTCCAAAATTTGGGTGCAAGTGGTGTTCCTCACTCTGAAATGACATAATTAGCTAATTCTGTGTATCTAATTTAGGGGGTGTGATTGCTTAGCAGTTAAAGATGTTGAGCCTGCCAGGTGGAAAGCTGACAACCTGGGTTCTTTGCCCAGCTCCTGCCCATCTAGCAGTTGGAAAGCATGCAAATGTGAGTAGATAAATAGGTACCACTTTGGCAGGAAGGTAACAATGTTCCCTAGCCTCTGCATATAGTCATGTCTTCAAACCATACTGGCTCCCTTAGCTAGAAATAGAGATGAGCCCCATCCCCTGGAGTCAGACAGGGGAAACCTTGATCTATCTAAATGTGTTCAGTTGGTAACAGGTTATTGTTTTCTAAATGTTCTTTTACTACTATATCAGTCAAAACGGGAACGTTTTTAAAATTATTTCTGCTCTAGGGCCCACTTTCCAGCCTAAGGTCCTGTGGTCCAAAGATGTCAGATGACAATTCCATCATTCTCAGTCAACAGAGACGGCTATAAATCACGACACTAATTTGAACAAATTGTCTCAGCAATAAATAAAAAAAGCAGCTGATGAAAGCTAGAGCCAGGCCAGAGTCCTGGGAAATTAAGATGCACTAAATCAGTGGTTCCGGTTTCGCGTGGCTTCAGGGCAGCAGGAATTCGCGACTGCTCACGATTCCTGCTGTGCTAGCCGCCGAGGTACCCCCGATCCAGATGGGTCAGGGGGATATGGCTGCCCTGTAGGGACAGCTGAAGAGAGAGGGGAGTCGGACAGGGGGTTGGGGGTGTCACAGACCCCCTCCTCCTCCGGAAAAACCCCTTTTTTCCAAGGCGGTGGAGCGGCGGTCAGCAATGGCCGCCACGAAGAAGCCAGCAACCGGGTAAGATTGCGCTGCAGGAAGTAAGAAGAGTGAAAGTGCTGTCTGAGCCGGGTCAAGTAACATCTTTCAAATTTGTTGGAACTGAGCTGTTTGAATTGCTGGAGGATACATTGTATCCCTAAGAAGATCGAAAGCGGCGGAGAAGCTGTTAAAGGGAACTTTTTTTTTTTTTCTTCACTCTCCCACCCCATGGAAACAGCAGATATGTTTGGACATATTGGACATTGAAAGTGAATTATTCTGAAAGTTGAAGCTAAGGGACAAAAGGGTTTCTGGACATTGAAAAACTTAAGAAATTGGAAAACCCTTATTAGAGGTATGGATTTCTGATTATTTAAAATTGATATTGCAAGTGGGAAGGGAGAGAAAAAAAATTGGAGCAGAAGCTGAAAAAGGAGGAGATTGCTTAGAATCCCAAAGAAAGGTATATGGTAATTGGACCTCTTTGATTAAACATTAACCCCAGAAAGAGAAAGAGAAGAAGGAAGAAAAGTATTAATTTTTGGAATTTTTTTTTGAATTATTTTTGATTAAAAATATTTGTGGTTGTTTTGCGAAAAGTTTCTTTTTTCATGATGGCATCGCTTGTGGATGAACTAAAGACTGAATATCAAAAATATAAAAAGGAAGATACTTTGGGCACTTTGTTTCAATTCTCAGAAATGGCGTTATGTACTTATGAAAAGTTGACTACGCAGCAGAAGGACTGGGACAAATAAGAAGAGGAAGAAGAAGCCATCTTTGATGAACAATGGGTTCTTTTCAGGGAGGAGGAGAAAGAGGATAAGAAAAAGGGGATTTTAAGAATTATAAAAACAACCAAAGAAGAGAAAAATGAGCGGAAAGGTGGAGGCAAGGTTAGAAAGCAAAGGAAAGGGAGTAAGAAAAGGGAGGAGGAAAGACAAAGGGGTAAAAAGGGCAAGGAGAAGAATAAGCAAGAGAGAAAGGGGAGGAGGAGAAGCCTCAATGGGGGGAAGCAAGATCTAAAGAAAAAAAGTTTATTCAGAGACAATGGGTGAATTTAATTTAGGATAAAAGAGGGATTCTGGAGGGTACATAAGATTGTGTTTTTTATATGTGTATTTAGAGTATAAAATTCATTGTGTAATTTTAGAACCTATTAAACAGAATCCCAAGAAAAATTGTTATATGAAGTACTTTTAAGTTAGGGTAATGAGTTATAGACGTTACTCCAATTGGTGTATAGGAGAAGTATAATAAAAGAAAAAAGATGAATGGATAGTTGGAAATAGAACAGACAAAGAATATTATTGAAAATGGTAATAAGATATGAAAGGATATATAAAGGTTTTGTTATGGTTTTTTTTTTTTTTTGGATGTATATTAAAAAAAGGCAAAAAAATTTTTAATTAATAAGAAATAATTTGGATGAAAAGGAGAAGTTGGGATAAGATATGAAGTTAAATAGACAAAGTATTGATACTATAATTTGGAATTGTTATGTTCTATTGGTTTTCTTCTTTTATTATTTTTTCTTAGAAAAGAACTTATAAGCTGTTATGCCTTGTGCATTGTTTATGTAAAATTGATAAAAATGGTTTATATATATAATATATAAAAAAGAAAATGATAATAAGATATGGAAGGATATATAAAGTGAATATGATGTTTGAATTTGTGTCTATGTGAAGAGTTTCAACCCGGGATCAGACAACCTTCAGAAAAGATCTTTTAGTTTTGTTTATGTTTTACTGTGTTTTCTGTAAAATTAATAAAATTTGTTAAAAAAAAAAAAAAGATGCACTAAATCAGTGATAATCATAACTGACTTCCATGGAAAACCTGCAGGAGATAACTCTAGAACAGGGGTCTCCAACCTTGGCTCCTGGAAGCCTGGCGGACTTCAACTCCCAGAATTCCACAGCCAGCTTTGCTGGCTGTGGAACTCTGGGAGTTGAAGTCCGCCAGGCTTCCAGGAGCCAAGGTTGGAGACCCCTGCTCTAGAATGTAAACCACTGTCAGCAATTCAGGAATTTTCTTTTATTCATCACTGATATGTATGATAGAAGATTATAAGTTTGCTAGTGAAACACTAGTAAAATCATTGTTGCTTTAACAATCCACAGTGCAGCCCTGGGAAACCTTTGTTTGCATAGGCAAAGCCTGCCACCTTGTGAATAAGTCAGATCTTGGCAGGATTAAATGAAAAAAGAGCTTCCAAAACGTCTGGCAATTACTTTCTTAGAGTTGGAGCAGTAAAATCATGCATGTTGCCAGCTTTTTCTCAGCCTGCCCACTTTCCATCTTTGAGAGCTAGCTTGTGTTCGGTGAGGAAAACTTTGATTTCCTTTCTTGGAAAAGTCGGCTGCTCTAGGAAGATTCAAGGAAACCTGAACGAAGTGAGTTTGGTTATCTTATATTGTCCAGTGAAAAAGGTGAGAGTGTGGCCACAAAACTGAGGTCTCCAACTGGCCACTGTGCCCACCAAGCTCTGTAGGCTGGGTTTTTTTTCTTTGTCCAGGTAAGATTGGATCCTGCCTTGGCAACAATTGACTAGAGCAGGGGTCTCCAACCTTGGCTCCTGGAAGCCTGGCGGACTTCAACTCCCAGAATTCCACAGCCTGTGGAACTCTGGGAGTTGAAGTTCGCCAGGCTTCCAGGAGCCAAGGTTGGAGACCCCTGGACTAGAGGGTGACGGAGGTCTATATCCCAAAAGGCACCTCCTGGGAGCTCTTAGTTCTAGCTGAGTGTTTTCTAAAGTCCATGTGTCAAGTGCCTTAGATTCCTATCAGGATGCTGCCATTTTGATGAAAAGGGAGACCCTGGATGCTCCTTTACAATATTTTTCTTGTCTTCCTGTCACTTTGATGTACCTGCTTGGGGAAGGGAAGGGATAGGCCTGGGACCATCTGTTTTGTCTTAGCTCCAAAGGACAGGGCAGAGCAGCACCCGAAAACAACTTCTTATCACCTTCTCAGCTCAAGAGAAGGGAAGGGGAGTAGGGTTGGCTTGCCAATTCCCTTAGAGGCCTCTCCTCTCCTCCTTTGAAGAGTATCCACCTGGAGCCAGGTATGGGTTAAATGGGTGAGGTGTATTGTTTGTTTTCTCCTTGGCACTTAGCAACTATGACCATAAGGCATGAGGTGCTTGTAGCCAGCATTAAAATACTCTCTGGCTAGAATAAATGATGCAAATTATGCTCTTGTATGTTTTGCCAAATCAGTTCTGCTTCCAATGCTCAATACAATTGGGAACTATGACAAATGCCTTGCTGGCCAAGAATCATGGGTGTGTAACCTTCTGGAAGGTTAAGGAAATTACCTTAAATAGAGGTATGCAAAGGGCTCCCTACCCTTGCCTTTGGGTGGTACATCAAAGACCTCATTCCATAAGTGTTGACCACGCCAGGATACAACTGAAATCAATCTTACCCACATTTAAATTTAATTTGAATTAAATAAGTTTCAAATAATTACTATTTCAAGCTTCATTTTCATAACTGCCCCTTCATTTACGCCTTATTACTAGATATGTGCCCAACCCTGAGTTAATTCAGACTGGATTCTTACCCTTTCTAGAGCAAAGAAGTTAAACCCATATCTTGTTGGAGAACAACCATCCGCTGAGAGAAGGGTTCGAGCGAGGAACCAGTCTGGACTCGCTAAGCAACACCTCCTCCCCCAATGCCCTTCAACTTTATCTAGTTTTCCCAGGTAAAACTGCCAATCTGGAAATAATAGCAATGGCACTTAGACTTATATACCACTTCATGGTGCTTTACGGCCCTCTCTAAGCCATTTACAGAGTCAACTTCTTGCCCCCAGCAATCTGGATCCTCATTTTACCCACCTTGGAAGGATGGAAGGCCGAGTCAACCTTGAGCTGGTGAGAAATGAACTGCCGAAATGCTGGCAGCTGGCAATTAGCAGAAGTAATCCTGTGGAATAGGCGGAGAACACTAAAGTAGCTAGTTTGAACTTTAGACATATGGGTCTGATTATTTGTGCCTGACCCAGTGGTGGTATTTCTGCCCAGTTCTGGAGAGCCGGTAGTGGCGATGAGCAGTGGAGACCAAACTGGTTCTGTTATATATTTGCATACTTACCTATGATGGCTTGGTCCATGATGGCGGGAGATTGGCCATGAGCCACAAACAGCCAGCTATAAAAAAGGGCTGCCACAGTTTCTCCATTTCCAGTTCCTAGAAGAAAAGAAAAAGAAAAAAAGTCAACTGGGTCTCGAGTCTCTTTTCCCACAACACAACACTGGCAACGAAGGTGGGATACTGAGACAAAGGAGCCCAGTTGAGCATGTGGCAACGAGGACTGAGGGAGACGAAATGGCCGGGAACAACTCGCCACCCGCACCATTCAGCCCAACAACCGAGGACTGGGAATCCTACATCAATGGATTCCTCATGTTCCTAGAAGGGAGCGATCTCCAAGGAATATCCGAAAATAGAAAGAGAGCCATTTTCCTCACCCATTGCGGTCCCGTATTCAAAATGGCAAAGGCATTGGCAGCACCCACCGATGTAAAGACAATGGCGTGGGCAGACCTAGAGAAATTACTGCAAGCCCACTACGCACCAACCGTTTCATGCCTCATCAAAAGACATGAATTTTATCTGTGTGATCAAAAGGAAGATGAGAGCATCAGAGATTTTGTTGCAGCACTTAAGAGACATTGGCAGAGCATGCAAATTTCTAAATATGGATGAAGCCATGAGGGACCACGTGGTCCTTGGATTAAAGGACCATACACTACAGGATCAACTACTAACAAGACCTAAGATAACACTGAAGGAGGCAATAGAAGAAGCCACCACACAGAAATCAGCAGCCACCATGCGACAAATGAATAAATTACCAAAGGAAACCCAAAAAGACACTAGTCAAACACACAATTAGACACCAGAGGAAATAAAAAAAACCCACCACCACAACACACCATGAGGACATCGAATCCCTATCAGAAGACGAAGAGGAAGAAGAAGAGGTAAATCAACTCCGGTCGGGAAAAGGTAGACGGGAGCGAAATGAAAGGTCAGAATTCCGTTGTGCCAGGTGTGGAGGAAACCATTCACATTCCAATTGCCGTTTCTTCGATGCTATTTGCAGATATTGTGAATGGTAGGGACACATAGCTAGGGCATGCTGAATAAGAAATAACTATGGCCCTAGACAAAGATGGAACACCCCCCCCCCCCAAGAGAGGGAAAAGCGAATACTTGAATTATTGCATGAGGGTCACCCGGGTATTGTCAGAATGAAATCCCTGGCTAGGAGTTATGTATGGTGGCCAGGGCTGGATAAAAATGTAGGAGACTGGGTAGCAACATGCAAATGATGCCAGGAATCTAGACCTACACCCCCTTCTACACAAATGGGAAACACCTTGGGGGACCATGGTCCAGAATACACATTGATTTTGCAGGACCAACTAAAGGACACACATTCTTAATAGTTGTAGATGCTTACTCAAATTGGCTAGAGGTAAGCATCATGCACTCAACCACAACAGAAACTGTTATTAGACAGCTAAGGAAACTTTTTACGACACATGGATTGCCGGATTTAGTTGTATCCGACAACGGACCACAATTTACGACAATAAAGCAGCCCTACCTTCTTCTGTTTTGTACTCATGGCTCCCCAACATTGGGTGCTATTTAATTCCAAAACTCTGAAGAGACTATTGTTTATCATCTTGATAAGACCACTTCCAGGAGGGAGGAACAACCAGTGATCACCGTATTTCTACCTTGCCCTGCAACAGATCAGCCCCACTAAATCCAGAAAGAGACATAATCTGAAAACTCCCAGATGGGGAAAATGCCAGACCAACTTGCCCCCTTAGGACTAGAGTGCTAAGGACCCATGGAAGAACCCCGGCCCTCCAAAACTCTCAGCCTGAAAACTCTCAGTTTTCTAAAGGATCTTGTCATTGCTCCACCTTTGTGTTTAGAAGAGAAAAATCCTAAAAATCTTCTAAGAAGCAGAGCACCCCCACTCCCTGTGCATGTTGGTTCATTCCGTGAACAGGAGTACAGTAAAAATAATTTAAAAAAATATGTGTACTTTAAAGGAGTCAAAAGCAAAAGCCCACACAAGACTGTGAACTATAAACATTTAAGATGGATGAAGGGAACTGTTGAATTTGGATTATCATTAACTTTAAAGTACTTTGTATGTCAACCCTGAAGCTGACCTGGCCAATGCCATCTTGGAGCCTCAGTGCTGAGGGATAAAGATGGGGGAATGAAGAGATAGCTGGAGTTGTATAGTCAAAATAAAATACTTTCTCTTGGGAACCAAGGACCTTCTCACACCTGGCCGAGGGAAGGAGCAGTGATGTCACCAGACCAGCGGAACTAGCATTGATTGGGCCATGTGACTGATGGTTTGGGATTGGGGGGGAAACTTTTAGGTGAAAACCAAGCGGCCCCTCACAGTTGGTTTTCACCAGATATGTGCCAATATGATATTTCCAATAAAGCTATTCTTTGAGGATGTCACCTGCCTCGGAGTTCTTGCTTGCAATGGATCCATGACTAGGAACCCTGACATTGGAATTAATTACATAAATAATACAGTATGGAAAGTGCTTTTTGAAAGAGTGAAAAAAAAAACAGAATGCTTTTTTAAAAAGTGAAAAAAAAATAGAAAGTGCTTTTTAAAAGAGTGAAAAGTGCAACAAAGAAAAAAAATGCAGCATATCATTTTAACTGTAAACTGTTACAGTACTACATATATACTTAACTAATGTATTATTTGTGTATGTGTATATTAATTCCTAATATATAACAATAATTATTTTTAATCAGCTGAATTCTGTACAAATGAGTTCCATATTTTTTTCCTTAGGCGGGTCCATTCAAAATCTGGGGCTCGAGGCAATCTGTCTGCCATGAGTAATGGGGAGGGGCTGCATGGGAGGGGTAGATCCCAGGGAATCAGAAGTACTCATTGTGCCATGTTGTGACAGCCGCAGGCACCTGCAAGTCCACATCATGGAATGCAACAACAATGTGCCCGCCAAACCAGGGACTGTTATCAGAACAATTTGAGTTAATGTAATTGGACAACTATTCTATATATATTCAAGGTAGGAGGGGGAGAAAGGGCAAAAGTTAACCATATGCTTTGGGCCAGGGGTGGGATTCTACCAGTTCGCATCTATTCACTAGAATCGGTTGTTAACATTCTAAGCAGTTCAGAGAACCGGTTGTTAGAAGAAATTACTGGCCTAATCCTGTAAGGAAGGCAGGAAGGAAACATTCTGGTGTTGCTTACAGAAACTGCCTCTCTGTTAACCCTTATTACATTCTTGGCAGGACTAGACTTCCTGTCTCAGGAACGTCTCTGGAGTTTTTTCCCCTCCTTTGCTGGTATTTGGCTTGTGTGAAGTGACCATTCCAAGTTACAGTGGCACTGAAAAAAGTGACTTATGACCGTTTTTCACACTTACGACTGTTGCAGCATCCCCACAGTCATGAGAGACCAGGCGAGGTGATGCGTGCCTCGATGTGAGTGATGTTGAGTTGGCCACACCCAGCCAGTCACATGACCACCAAGCCATGTTCACCCAGTCACATGACCACCAAGCCCCGCCCACCATCTAAGCCATGCCCACAGAGCCAGTAGTTAAAATTTTGAATCCCATCCCTGCACAGGAGCCCAAAAAGGTTAGCCACCACTGGTGTAGGTTCTCCTGCTTGGGCGGAGAGTTGGACTAGATGACCTACAAGGTCCTTTCCAACTCTGTTATTCTGTTTCTGGGCCTCCAAGATCTCCAAGGAAGAACCAGGGACATCCAAACCTCTTCTGGCTGGTTGGGCAACCTATACAATGGATGTCTCACAGGCTGCCCACAAGGGCACGGTTCTGTCATAGGCTGTCAACAGTATCATTTTCCCCACAAGGAGTAATTTCCATTCATTGCAAAGGATCCCCCGTAGCAGATAAAAAGTGCCCGAGTTCTCCCACATACATGTTCCTGGGCAAGAATGTAGTTTGGTTTCTTCGCCTTTGCAAGACTGGAATTTTGGCAGAAATGGAGAATCATAAAGCTGGAAGGGAACTTGGAGGTCTTCCAGTCCAACCCCCTGCCCAAGGCAGGAGTTCTTATACCAACCAGGACAAATGGTTGTCCAATCTCTTCTTGAATAACCTCTGAGAGGGAGACTGGTTAATCCATTGGTTAATCATTCTCACGATCAGGAAGTTTCTTCTTAGTTCTAATTTGGATCTATCTTTCATGATCTTTCACCCATTTCTTCTTGTTCTGCCTTCTGATGCTTTGCAGAATAAATTGACCCCTTCTCTGTGACAGCCCCTCAAATACTGGAAGGCAGTTATCATGTGTCCCCTAATCCTTCTCTTTTGGCAGGCCTAAATATACCTAGTTCCCTCAACAGTTCATCCTATGATTTAGCCTCCAGAGCCTTGATCATCTTTGTTGCCTTTCTCTGCATACTTTCTAGGGTCCCAGGATATTATTTGTATCATGGTGACCAGAACTGGATGCAGTATTCCAAATGTAGCTTCACTTGTTCATCTTTCTATTTATTTCACTCATTGTTTATCAGGCCACTAAAACCTGTGCTGAGCAAAAAGGTTTGAGGTATAGAACCTTTTTGATAACATAAGTAGTGGGGGGGGGGAGGGTGGTCCATGTGTGTGTGTGTGTGTGTGTGTGTGTGTGTGTGTTTAGGAAAAACAACAATTCCGTTTTGGGGGTAGAGAACTACAATTCAGATGCTTAGCAATGAAGATTTCCTTCCAAGGATGCTTGGTTGTCATGGTAACGGGGCCTGCTCCTCTTCCCGGAGGCACAAAGGCATAAGATGGCACTGCTCCAGAGGCACTCATGAGCTGTGTGGAGGGGAAGTATTGTGGCTCGGAAGAACGTATGGTCAGGGATAGAAATGGCTCTCAAGTGGAGGAAAAGAACATACAACGGAGACCCCAGGGCCACATTTGCAAAAAGAAAGTTGCAACATTTATGTGGCGGAGATGAGAAATAATTAAATATGTGAGTTGGAAGTCATGATCGTGACTATATTTGATTATAATAGAATCTAAATGGAAGGAAAATCAGATTTAAATTCTGTCCCAACCCATTCCCTGCTTTTTTCAAGCATAACCATGTTGTTCAAATGTCATGCGTGCCCTTGGCCCAGAAAACCTGTGGCCTAATTTATTCCACATTTATGTTGGGAATAAATGACCTTTAAGATCTCATTGCCACTTTTGTTTCTTAAAAAAAGAAGAAGATAAATATAGAAAAGCCCACCAGCATAAAACCTGCTGTTCTGATGGCCAAGCCCAGCTCTGTCTCCACATCCAGGCTGGTCCTTGCTATTTCCACACAGGAGAAGGAAAAGAAAGGCTGGCTGAATTCTCCATCTCTGTTTCCATCCCACCAAGTGCCACCCACAAGCTGGCAGGAAAACCTCCACTGCCCCTGCCCCCTCCCTGTGGTGTGGTGGTGGCTTCTTCTTTACAAGAAGGAAAACGTGGTCTCCTGTGGCTAGAGAAGTTGTGTGTCACATCTACTGAGGCACACAAGATGGTCAAATATCCTGCAAAGATGGATAAAGATATCCTACTTTTTCCCCTCTGGATTTTCCTGCCTTTATCTCCTTTTTCAGTTAAATGTTTTTGTTGCTGGCTGATCTTTAATAAATAAACATCATTTTCCCCAGCTGATCTGAAAGGGATGCATGCTTGTTGTGATCTGGATCTGGAATTGACTGCAATGGGTGCAACCTAAACTGGAAATCACAGAAATTTCCTCTGTATGCTAAAAAAATACTGTTAATCCAAATGTGCAGCTACTCAGGCTGTTAATTTCATGTTTACAAAGCCGCTGAAAGAAAGCTGATTAGGGTAAGATACTCTATTGATCCAGCTGACATCAAGTGGGATTGAGCCACAAATTTAAATTATATATTTGGTAAGAAATGTAGCTTTCTTATTTATTTACTGGTGGTCCTCACTTAATGACAGGAATTGGGACCAATTGTTTTGTTGCTAAGTGTGAGGTTATAAAGCAAGATGTCATGTGACTGCATTGCTTAGCAACGGCAGTTCCAGCAATCCCTAGTTATTATCATTAAGTGACCACAGAGGTCCCATTTTCACTGGCTGGTTTTCTCCAGCCTCAAATGGGTCCTGTTAGAAGCATCTAAACAATGGATCTCTATGTATTTCTAGGAAACCTCCATCCTCTTGCTACAAAGAACATGCAGCTATGCCAGGGAAAGACAAGTACCAAGTCATTGTCTTGATATGGAGGGGGGGGCAGTGGTTCATGTGGTTAGGGTGCTGAGTCAGAAGGCCATTGAGTGGTTGACAGTTTGGCAGCTTGAACCTTGAGACCATGAGCTGAGTGACCAAATGGGCTCCCATCAATTTGTGCCAGCTTCTGCCAACCTAGCAGTTCTAAAGCATGCAAATGTGAATAGATAAATAGGTACCATTTCAGTGGGAAAGTATTGGGGATGTTAAAGGAGCCCCCTCTGTTGCCTCCTGGGCAGCTAATCCTTTGAACCTGGAAGCACTTTGGTAAAGGTGCTTCCAACACAAAAGGAGTAATATCTGGTTTCCCTGAAAATAAGACCCAAGTGGAAAATAAGTCCTAACAGGAGTTTTCAGGATGCCTGTAATGTAAGCCCTACCCCAAAATAAGTTCATTAAGATTGTCTGTCTCTCACTTAGTACTGTATTTCCCCTAAAATAAGACCTAACCAGAAAATAAGCCCTAATGCATCTTTTGGAGCAAAAATTAGTAGAAGACCTGGTCTTTATTTTTGGGAAAATACAGGTAGTACTCTTGATATGGAATTGGCCGCTAGCATTTCTTCTCATTGTATTGTTGTGTTGTGCTATTGCTGTTTGTGTCACACATTTCCCTCTCAGCAGCACTTCTGCTTCTAGCACAAAGTAATATTTTAAATCATCCTATAACGTATAGTTTACCTTCTGATCTTTTTCCAACTGAGATAATCCCCCAAAATGCAGGGCCAGATCCCCTACCACTCAGGGCACAGGATCTGCTTCTATCTTCTGCGATGATTCTCCACCACTTTGGGCAAGATGCCAATTCTCCTGGAAGAGCAGGGAGAATTCTTGTCTTCCAAGCTTTGTGAACCAACATTTCTATTTGATCCATTCCCCCCCCCCCACCTTAAGAATGTGGTGCATGTGAATTCTTGGAGGAGTCACAAAGGCTGTGATGGTGGAGGAGGCCTCGGTGGCCACCATTTGCAGTCCATTTGCAGAATCCAAATGCTTCCTTGCTCATGGCCTCTGCATAAATTCCTCTAGTGAATCTCTGCCCGGCATGAATTCCATGGTCAATACTCTTATTGTTAGGATTTTTCCTCCTAATCTTCAACCACAGTGATAATGTTGGACCATTATTCTTTTTAAATTCATTCCATGTCACCATAGCAACATTTTCTGAAAAGGTAGCTGCCACTGGACACTCCCCCTCCCCAAAGCCCCAACATATTCACTAAATTCAAAATTTGCCCACTGCAGACTCCTGGCAGAGATGGAGGCTTTTGGACAAAAGAAAAGCAAAAAGACAAAAGATGTCTGGCCTATTAGAGAAAGGGCAAGAAAAGGTGATGTCCATCTGCAGTTCAACTACACTGAAATAACCACAGGCGGAATTCATCATTAGGAGTGTTTTCAAAAGACACATTCTGGAGGAAAAAACAGAGATGAAATAGAGTTTGGTAGCTCCAGGCAGGGCTGGGAAACGGCACTGTGCCACTGAGTAGTATAGGCAGTGCAAAGCCCCCAAGGTATTGCCTTTGTGCTAGGAACAAGGATGAATCCCTTTGGAAGACTCTTCAGAAGTTGCTCGCATCCATTGTGTTTTCTTGAGGGCCCCTGTGTGCTTCCAAAGGCTGACACTGTAGTGCAGTCATGGAAACAAGTGACTGGGTCGAAGGAAGCTCGTTCCTACCCAATTCTAAGCACTTGCAGCACAAGCTGAGTCCAGCCACAGACTGCAAATGGGGATATGATCACCGTCATAAAATGTCTTAGCCAAGAAGTAAAAACTAAAAGCAATTTCTCCTAATGCAAATGGTCTTGGAGCAATTTATTTTCTTGATTCAAGCACGCCAAAATGTGGATGGAACAAATCAAAGTATGTTCAACGGAGCAGCTGCCCATTTAATAGTTTGCCCTCACATGCAATGTGAAATTTGGAAGCTTTCAGCAAGGAGAGGGAACAATGGAACTCCAACTATAACATCCTTTGTCGAGATTCAATTTGTCACTGGTTGTTCATCGTGATTAAACAGAATATCTGACTTTGTGGCAAATACAGAATAACAGAGTTGGGAGGGATCTTAGAGGTCTTTTACTCCATCCCATTGTTCAAACAGGAGGCCCTATACTATTTCAGACAAGTGGCTGTCCAGTCTCTTCTGCAAAACCTCCAATGATAAAGCATCCACAAATTCTGGTGGCAAGACATTCCACTGGTTAATTGTCCTCACTGTTAGGAAATTTCTCCTTTGTTCTAGGTTGCTTCTCTCCTTTTTTAGTTTCCATCCATTGATTCTTGTCTTACCTCATGGTGCTTTGGAGAATAGGTTGACCCCCTCTTCTTTGTGGCAGCCCCTCAAATATTGGAACACTGCTATCCTGTCAACCCCAACTCCTTCTTTTCACTAAACTAGACATTCCCAGTTCCCACAACTGCTCATCATCCTATATATTAAATATATGAATTCTTGCTCTCTTTCTTGATTAGTTTCCATCTCACACCAGTATTCAAACAGGACAGTTTTGAATCCATTCTTTGCATGTTCTGCATAAACGAATTTCTGAACCAGAAAACAAAGTCCAGGGAGGAATCCATTTTTAGTAGAGGCCAAGAATAAATCACCCCGTGGGACAAACTGGGGCAAACCATGTCCTTGAGATCCCACCCTGTGGCAGCCCTCAGGAGAAGCTTCCGGGCTAGTCCATGGAATGGAGGGAAAACGGGAATGGGAAGCCATGAGGCTGACGTCTCTGATTTGATGTCAATCTCTAGAAAGTCTCCTTGAAGTCATGAAGAGAAATCATTTCTTTATCTTCTGGTTGCTTCCCAGCCCCAATCTAAAGCATGCCAGACCCAAAAGAGGATGAATTTTGTGCTCATACTGATGTTTAGAAAATTCCTTCAGCCAGATCAGCCACTCAAATCTTATATCATATTCTTCCAACACTGAAAAACTCATGTTTTTCAGTCAGCCAGCCTTTCATCCATACCAAACAGCAAGCAACAAAGTACAGTTTTAGAACAGATAATGCTAACCCATCTCTTTCTTTAGCATCTTGCAGCAATTAGTATTTCATTCTTGTTTTCTTCCTTTTCCATGCAAATTTAGAAATACCATTTTGCCATAGTTTAAATGATACATCAGATGTTAATATTGCTTCTGCCTGAATAAAAATAACATCCCAGGTAAAACATTAATGTTTATCACTGAAATTATACCCAGTAATTACAGTTGCCATTTAGTCCACTTTGAAAAGTCTTTTCTTTCTTTTTTTTGATAATGTATAATATCGTAACATAGTTGTTTTGAAACAACATACACTTAATATTAATCAGCGTTTAATCTTCTTTTCAATTTGGGAGCCAGTCTTTTTCTCAACATTTCTTGATCTTCTGTGCTCATATTCTCAACCAACATCTTTGGGTTTTTTTTTTAATTCACTTAAAATCGGCTCACACACCAAAGTCCTTCAGTTCTTCATTCAGTATTCAATGCCATATTCTCTTCTTGTAAGATCAAAACTGGCTCATCAGCAAAGGCCTTCAATTTATAGCTCTTTTTTAAAAAAAAAAAAATCAAAGCCATTATTTTTTTCCACTTGTCTAATGTCTTTTCTCAACAAGTATAAAATGAACCTAAAAATCAAATTAAGTTTCCATAGATTGAATCACTTTAGTTGTAAATCTTCAAACATAGAACATTTCCATTTCATTTGATCCCTGAGGGAATTGTCTTTTCACGGCCATGTTCAATTACACACTCTTTATTAGGCATAAATGCTCAAGAATCAGCACAAACTAGTCAGTAGTACCCTCTAGTGTTTGCAAAAATGAATTGCAGTGGGCAATTCCACTTCAAAAAACAGGGGGAAAGGAACAGGGAACTTCTTCCATTATTTCAGCACAAAGGTCGGTTCCCATCAAGCCTCATCCAGGAATTCCAAACTCCCAACTCCACAGCAGCAGCTTCGCAAAAAAGTGAGTTTTATTTTTTCCACAAAAAAGTGCTCTCATTTCTTTAAAAAATAGCCAATAATCCAGCTTTCAGCCTTTTTTGCTAGATGTGCAGTTCACAAAAATCTACGTCCAGTTTATAGCAGATATAACAGATTAACAGAGTTGGAAGGGACCTTGTAGGTCATTTAGTCTGACCCTCCATCCAAGAAGGAGACCCTTCACCATATCTGGCACAGGGAAGTCCAGTCTCTTCTTGAAAGCCTCCGGTGATGAAACTCCCACAACTTGTGAAGGCAACTTCTGTTCCACAGGTTGATTGTTCTGTCAGAAAATTCCTCCTAATTTCTAGGTTGAAACTCTCCTTGATCAGTTTCTATCTATTATTCCTTGTCTGGCATTCAGTGCTTTGGAAAATAGCTTGACCCCTTCCTCCTCTCTGTGGTAGCCCCTCAAATATTGGAAGACTGCTATCATGTCTCCCCTGGTCCTTTTCTTCACTAGACTAGCCATGTCGAATTTCTGTAGCCGTTCTTCATAAGTTTACCAGTCCCCTAATCATCTTCCCTGCACTCTTTCTAGGGTCTCACCATCATTTTAATAGTATCGTGACCAGAACTGGATGCAGTTCTCTAAGTATGGTCTTACTATTATTACCTCCTTTCATCTTGATTGTATCCCTGCTGTTAATGCAATTTAGGATTGCATTAGCTTTTTTGGCTGCCACTGCACACTGTTGGCCCATATTTAGCTGGTTGTCCATTAAGACTCCAAGATCCCTCTCACAGTTCCTGCTATTGAGCCTGGTTTCACCCAGTCTATATGTGTACTTTTGGTTTTTCTTGCCTAAGTGTAAGACTTTACTTTTCTCTACATTGAATTTCTTTTTGTTAGATAGGGCCCAGAGATCAAGTCTGTCAAGATCCATCTGGATCTTCAGCCTATTGTCTAGGGTGTTGGCTATTCCTGCCAGCTTAGAATCATCTGCAAATTTTTATTACATATCCATAAATTCCAAAATCCACAAGTCTTAAAGTTCCAAGATTGTTTACCCCTGGTATAGGGTCTTCTGCTTAAAAGTGGGTTGATCAACAAAACTACCAGATCCCTACCAACTCTGTTATTCTATGTTCTAAGAGAGGGATCACCAGAAATGCAGATTTTGTTTATTTATTTATTTATTTATTTATTTATTTATTTATTTATTTATTTATTTATTTATTTTGTCAAGCAATTATTAGATAACAGGTATAAGTATAAACATGGTTATGAATACATGAAATGGATATGAAGAAGAAAAAAAGAAATAATCGGACAGGGACAGAAGGCACATTGGTGCACTTATGCACGCCCCTTACAGACCTCTTAGGAAAGGACTAAGGTAAATAGTAGGCAGTCTAAAGTTTTTGGGGTTTGGGGAAGAAACCACAGGTAGAGTATTCCAGGCATTGACCACTCTGTTGCTGAAGTTGTATTTCCTGCAATCAAGTTTAGTGAGGTTTATCTTGAGTTTGTATCTATTGTTTGCTCTTGTATTGTTATGGTTGAAGCTGAAGTATTCATTGACAGGTAAGTCATTGCAATGTATGATTTTATATACTATACTTAGATCAGACCGAAGATGGCATAGTTCCAGGCTTTCTTGGTCTAGAATTTCAAGTCTGGTGACATAAGGTATTCTACAACGAGCAGAAGAGTGGAGAACTCTTCTTGTGAAATATTTCTGGACTTTCTCGACTGTGTTAATATCAGATACGTATTGCGAGTTCCAGACTGATGAGCTGTATTCAAGGATTGGTCTAGCAAATATGCTGATGGATAGCACATTAATTCATCCTTAAGAAATGCCTGAGGAAAAAGGCTGCATACTGGACACATTTGTGCTTGGTTCTGTCTCGGGTTAACACCAGGAGTGGGCTTCACAGGGGTTCGGGAGAGCCCCTAGCTAAGATTCTGTGCAGTTTGGAGAAGCCCCAAATCTCACTCCTGGGTGGCCCCACCCATCCCACCCTGCCCCTCCCCTCCTAGGAGTCCCCACACAACTCATCTTGGATGCAGGTAAGTGCAGGGTGTGACGGAGGCTCAGGGAGGGCGAAAAACAGGCCTGCTGGAAGCTCAAGAAGGCTGGAAATGGGCCCGTTTCCAGCTTCCAGAAAGCCTCTGGAGCTTGGGGAGGCTGTTTTTGCTTCCCCGGAAGCTTGAGGAAACGCTCCTGGGCCCGGGGAGGACTAAAAGCCCCGCCTCACCACTATGGTGCAGGAGGCTGGCTAGGCCACGCCCATTATTGCCACGCCTACCCAGCCCCCTTGCAGCGAACCTGTTGCTAAAATTTTTGAAGCTCACCCCTGGTTAAGACTGACACAAATGCATTTAGTTCTCCCCTACATGACACACTTTACGCATATTCCTTTCTAAAAAGTATTAGATGTGGGTTTTCTATTGAGCTGCTTTTGAAATTTAAACAAAAACTACAATTTGTAATTGAAAATCAGCTGCTTAAAATAACACTGCCTCATGTTCTTATCTTTTAGAACAGGGGTGTCCAACCTTGGCAACTTTAAGACTTGTGGACTTCAACTCCCAGAATTCCTCAGCCAGCTGGCTGAGGAATTCTGGGAGTTGAAGTCCACAAGTCTTAAAGTTGCCAAGGTTGGACACCCCTGTTTTAAAAGTCTTGGTGCCTCTGATAACCGTATGCAAATAATGCTAGTGTGGTAGGAATTGAGTGAAAAAGGCCACCCCTCTCAGGAGAAAGGAGAACCTGCCTCAATGTGGAACTGCAGATCAAATCAAGCACCCCAAAGATGGTTAACCAGAAAGTAGAGTTCAGACCAGAAATGTTCTTACTGGGAAATATTAATGAGAAATACAGTAAAGGAACAATATATTTAATGATACATATAATAACAGCTGCGAGATTGGTGTATGCCCAAAACTGTAAGAATGAAGATACCCCTACAGAAAGTGAAATAATAAGGGAAATATTGGTCTGTGCAGAGATAAACAGACTAACTTTAGAAATCAAAGATAAGGGTGAGATAGAGTATTACGAAGTCTGGGGTAGAAGGTATCAATGGCTGGAGTCAAGGAAAAAGAAAGAAAGGGTTGACGCTTTATAGGAATGAAAGTTAAAGTTTTGTAAACCAAAGAGAATGGAATATAATGGACAAATACAGATAATACGAATGCATGAGTATAAAAGATGGTTGTAAATATGTACATAATTGTAGATAAATGTACATAAATGTAAATAGAAATAATATGCAGCTACCACTATAATAACATAAGGAAAAAAGGAAATTAACTGTTATGTGTATCTCTATACTATAGCTTGTATGGCCAAAATGGTGGCCAAGAAAGTCGCACTGTGTTCAATTGTTTTTAATGTTTATTCCATAAAATCTATTTTTTAAAAAACAAAAACAAATAAAGCATCCCAATTTTCTAGCTGTTGCAAAGCAGTTCTGACTTGTGCGCTTGCAAATGTCTATCAGAAGAAGGTGGACTCTGGGAAGACCCCGTGCCAAGGGAGGGGCACAGAGCAGCGTTCCTTAAAATATGGTCCCAGGATGCCTTGGGGTCCCCAAGACACTCTTAGGAGTTTGTAAAATTATTTCAAAATCTATATTGATAAAGAAAATAATATTAAAACACCATCAAATAACTGTGGGAAGTGGTAGCAGTAGTATGTGTCAGCAATGTATCTGTCAGCTGCACCCTTATGCTCACTTGGACTTCACAGCTATGCAGTGACAGACTACCATGGACTGTGGAGAGGATGAATGGAGGGGGAGAAGGCTTGGGGGGGAAACAAAAGTAGTTACTGTACCTCCTGGAAATGCTGCCTCAAGGTCACCCAGCTGGAAGAAGGAGGTAGCCTGGTACCAAGCTGTCCTTGGATTGAACATCTTGCCTAAATCTGATTGGTTACTGGAGGGGGAGCAATGAGAGACAATTAAGGGAAGGAGGAGGGATTTTGGTGCACAATTCTCAGTTCTGGCTTTGCACTTATAAGATAAGGTTTTATACTTAGGCAAAAAAAACCAAATGGACAGGTACATATTAATTAAGCCTGGCTCAACAGCAATAACTGAGAGAGGGATTTTGGAGTCCAAATGGACAATATGAGCCAATAGTGTGCAGTACCGGCCAAAAAACCCAATACAATCCTAGGTTGCATTAACAGAGGGACAGAATCAAGAACACATGAACCAGGGGTGGGATTCAAAATTTTAAACAACTGGTTCTGTGGGCATGGCTTAGTTGGTGGGTGTAGCTTGGTGGTCGTGACTGGGTGGACATGGCTTGGTGGTCATGTTACTGGCTGGAAGTGGCCAACTCAACATCGCCCACATCAAGGCACGCATCTCCTCGCCTGGCTTCTCGTGACTGTGCGGATGCTGCAACAGTTGTAACTGTGAAAAATGGTCATAAGTCACTTTTTTCAATGGTCACTCCACACAAGCAAAGTATCAACAAAGGAGGAGAAAAAAAACTCCAGAGAAGTTCCTGAGACAGGAAGTCTAGTCCCGCCAAGAATGTAATAAGGGTTAATGGAGAGGCAGTTTCTATAAGCAACACCAGAATGTTTCCTTCCTGCCTTCCTTACAGGATTAGGCCAGTAATTTCTTCTAACAACTGGTTCTCTGAACTGCTTAGAACGTTAACAACTGGTTCTAGTGAATAGGTGCATACTGGTAGAATTCCACCCTTGATGTGAGCTATTATTTATGGAGATTCTCAGTCATCCAGGTCATGGCTGTCTCAAAGGTGTTTTTTCAAGAGGCAACTGGACTTCAAAGAAAAACCAGAAAGTCCAGCTGCCTCTTGAAAAAACACCTGTCAGCCTCAAGATATCTTCCATAATATGTAAATCTGCATTCTAACTATTGTTTCTCTGCTGCTATGCCAATCTATTTCTTTCAGCTGTCAATAGCAACGGAGGGAGGGGAGAATTTGGAGGGGAAGAAGGCTGGAGGTGTTTTGCATTCCTTTGCCAGGTTAGCAAGGGAAGGGGGATTCCTTTCTTTAACTTTCCTTTTCTTGGCTAGCTTCTGTCCCCTTTTGCGCAACTGTGAAATTTTATCAAAATATGTCAAGGTCAACTGACAGAAGCCTCATCACCACCTGGAGATGGCCACATGATCGTATTCAGAACTTTTAATTGGAAGAGTCATTTGGACTTTGGGGGGTAGGAGCATTTTCATTCCTTTGTATATGTGATCTGCACGCCAATTTCTCAGATTCGGAATTAAATCTGAAGCTTTCACTTCATTTTCCAGTAAAAGGATAACTTTGCTCTAACCATGGAGTCTGTGTATTTCTTTCTTGGGATTTGAAGGGAGCACAGACTGACATTATTCTGAATCTCACACATCAACCCACCTGGAGAAAATATCAACTTTTCTTCCGAGGGGGTTTCATCTCATGTCATCTCCAGCCAGCGATGAAGATGACCAGGGAGCTGTGGGGGGGGGGGCAGTCGATGCTGCTACCAGAGATGCCGGCTGCTGACCTGCTGGCCGACCTGACTCTGGAAGAAACCCCAGCTGAGATGCCCAGATGGTCATTGGAGGTTGGTTGGAGAGACCCTGAAGCCCCCCCTCCTCCTGGGATCACTGTAAGTTGAAGAGGTGCGAGGGAACGGCTGTGGCAAGAGAGGGAGGAGATGGAATGTAGGCTGGATCAAGCCGGGAAATTCCTTATGGACGTTTCTGAGAAGCCCGGCACGGCTCCAAGGTATGAGGGGGAAGGGGGAGCGAGTTCAGCCCAGGGAAGTCGAGCTACCCCCACCCTCCTAGCCCAGCCTACGCCAGCGCAGTCGCCCGCTGCCGCCCAGGGAGCCCCAGCAATAGGTGTGGTTCCTGGAAAACGCCACCTGCCCCCATTAGATGTGAAGTTTGGAGGAAATCCCAGAGATTTGGGTTTTTTCCTGGTACAAGTCGGGAGCTATATGGCAGAATTTGAAAGAGAATTCACCTCTGAAGCAGCCAAAGTGAGATGTGTTACCAGAACCCTGGAAGGGATGGCAGCAGACTGGGTGGTGACTTTGTACAATGATAACTCCCCCCAACTGCAGAGCCTCGATGTTTTCATGACTGCACTGAGGAGAAGGTTTGAGGACCCTCTGGCAGAGAGATGGGCCAGGATCAGAATGAAGACTCAAATCCAAGGGGGGAGATCGGTTGCTGACTACACCCAAGAGTTCAGGCAGCTGGCATACCACATCCGAGGCTAGTCCCAGGCGGCCCTGGTGGAAGTCTACAAAGATGGCTTAAATGAAGATATATACCACACGTGCATCTCCAGAAGGGACCCACATGATTTGCAGTCATGGTACTTGCTGGCGGAAGAGGTGGACGTAGATCTAACCTGAAGCAGATGCAGAGGGGGCCTTGCCTGGAGCAAACCGCTCCCCCCACGTCTCCGAGAGACCTCCAACCCCCAAAAGGGAGGAGTGATGGCAAGAGCCAAATCCACTGACTGTTTTCGTTGTGGGAAGGAGGGCCACCGGACTGCGGATTGCCGGGTCAAGCTGGATCCAAAGGGAGTGAGGGGCCCAGGGAGGAAGCCCAAAAAACCCCCAACCAAGCCTTGCGAAACCGGGCTGAAGATAGGAGAGGTTGTAGAGGTCGCCCCTCCGGCAGGAGAGGAGCTGGGACCTCCGACTCCCCTTGACAAGAGCGAGACCAACTCGGAAGATGACATCCCGGTAAGTCCTAACCGAGGGCCCATGACCATCCCAATAAAATTAAGAGTGCCCACCTCAGGGACTGAGGGAGAGATGTTGGCCTTATTGGACTCGGGGTGCACAAGGTGCGTAATTAACATGAAGGTAATCAAGGATATGGGCATCGGACTGAGAACTTTAAGAACTCCCATATCCTTCTCCCAACTGGATGGATCTGAGGCGGGAGGTTGCCTGGCACGTTTTATAATGGAGCCCCCAAAAGATGACCATGGGATCCCACCGCGAGACCCTGTGTTTTATTGTGGCCCCCGGGATGGAACAGCCTCTAATATTGGGATTGCCTGGCTTTGGAAGTGGAATCCCCATGTGAACTGGAGAGAGGGGTGGATACGTATCTGCACCAATCGGCCACCGGAAGGGGAGGACCAACCCTACCTGGAAGGGGAGGAGAAATCCCATCCGAAGCTCCAGGTTCTGCCCGAGACAGCTTCCACAGGTGCCGAACGCATGGAGGGAGAGGAGAAAATCCCGAAGGAGTACTGGGACTTAAGAGAGGTGTTTAGCGAAGAGGCCTCCGACGAGCTCCCTCCTCATCGGTCAACTGATTGTAGTATTGAATTTCTACCGGGGTTGACGCTCCTGAAACCAAAGCTGTATTCGATGACACCGGGGGAGCTGGAGGAACTGAGAGCGTTTATTGACAAGAACTTGAAACGTGGTTTCATCAAACCTGCCAGACCTTGAGTGGCGGCCCCTGTGATGTTCCACGAGAAGAAAGATGGCTCCAAACGTCTGGTAGTGGACTATAGAAACCTGAACGCAGTGTCCGTGGAGAACGTGTACCCCCTCCCTCTGATGAAGGACATGTTAGCCCACCTGGCCAAGGGGAAGATTTTCACAAAGTTGGACTTGAGGGAGGCGTACTACCAAATCCGAATTAAAGAGGGAGATGAGTGGAAGACTGCGTTCAACTGCCTGATGGGTTGTTTCCAGTTCAATGTTCTCCCTTTCGGCCTACAGGGGGCACCTGCTGTTTTCATGCAAATGATCAATCAAGTCCTTCACGAACATTTATACAAGGGGGTTCTGGTCTACCTTGATGATATTCTTATCAACACGGAGACTAGAGATGAACATGTGAAACTGGTACACTCCGTGCTGCAAAAGCTGAGGGCCGCCAAATTGTATGCCTAACTATCCTAATGTGAGTTCCATCAAGAAAAAATCGACTACTTGGGATATCATATCTCACCTGAGGGCATTGAGATGGACCCAGAGAAAGTGCGAGCTGTATTGGACTGGGCGCCATCGAGAACCCGAAAACAGCTTCAAAGTTTCCTTGGATTTGCTAACTTTTATTGGCAATTCATCCCGTCTTTTGCTAAAATAGCCATGCCCATTACCAACCTCCTGAAGACAAAGGGGGAATTGAAACCAAAGCCCAGCCAGCCGTTGAATTGGACCATGGAGTGCCAAGATGCATTTGAAAAGCTTAAAAGACTTTGCTGCAGAACCAGTACTGAAACACCCAGACATGGACGCCCCTTTCGTGATCCAAGCTGATGCGAGCGATGTGGTGGTGGGGGCGGTCTTACTTCAATTAAATGAGAAGGGGACACTACAACCGTGCATTTACACCTCTTGTAAATTGACTGACACTGAAAGAAGATGGGCCGTTTGGGAGAAGGAAGCGTTTGCAGTCCGTTGGGCCTTAGTAGCTTGGAGGCATTTTCTGGAAGGAGCGAAGCACCCATTTGAGGTATGGACTGACCATAAAAATCTGGAAGCTTTAAAAACTCCTCAGAAGTTATCCCCTAAGCAAGTTAGGTGGGCTCAGTATTTCAAGCAATTCAATTTCTCTCTGAAGTATATCCCAGGGGGAAAATTTTTTATGGCAGATGCTTTGTCTAGAATGCCTCAATACAACAGTATCCATAAAGAAGTGATAAGGCCAATCGTGTCAACTACACAGCTGGCTGCCCCAGTAGTTACCAGAGTGCAAAAGAGGAACCAGGAGAGGGATCTGTCCACTGACCTGATGGAACGATTTCAGGAGGCTTTGAAAACGGATGAGTGGTTACTGGCAAATACGAATAACTGCACCGTTCGAGATGGTCTAGCCTGGATAGGTGTGAAATTGTATGTACCTCAAACCCTGAGAAGCCAAGTGTTACAACAAACTCATGACTCCAAAGTGGCTGGTCATTTTGAGTTTGTGAAGACCCTACATTTGGTGAAATGGCAGTTCTGGTGGCCTTCATTGAAAAAGGACATTGAAACTTATGTGGCAAGCTGTCCAGTTTGTGCTTCAGCAAAAAGACTCCCTGGTAAACCACCAGGTCTGTTGCAAGATGTGGCTAGGCCAACTGCTCCTTGGAGGGAAATTTCCATGGACTTTATAGTGGACTTACTCGAGATCACCGGGCACACAGTCATCTGGGTGGTGACCGACTTGTTCTCCAAACAAGCCCATTTCATCCCTTGTTCCAAGATCCCATTGGTGAAGTCATTGGCCAGAATGTTCATTATACATGTCTACAGGTTGCACGGTGTTCCTGAGTGTGTAGTTTCTGATCGAGGGGTCCAATTTACCTCAAACTTTTGGAGGGAATTTTTGAAGTTAATAGGCTCCACCCAGAGCTTAAGCTCTGCCCACCATACCCAAACTAATAGGGCTTGCGAGAGAACTAATGGGGTGCTAGAGCAGTACCTCAGATGTTACATAAACTATAAGCAAGACAACTGGGTGGATCTACTGCCTTTTGCGGAGGTGGCATATAATAACTCTGTCCACAGCAGTATGGAGTTTACTCCTTTCAAAGTGGCAACTGGGCAAGATTTTGTGCCCATACCTGAACTTCCTCGTGAAAACCCCAATGTCCAATCGTTGGGCGACTGGATATCTCAACTTCAATTTAATTGGCCAATCACTCGTAAAGCTTTGGACGAGGCGCACCAGTCTCATAAGAAATTTGCTGACAGAAAGCGAGCCCCGCAGATGTCGTATCAAGTGGGTGACAAAGTATTCCTCTCAACTAAACATTTGCAGACCACCCAGAAATCGAAGAAGTTGGGTCCTAAGTATGTGGGGCCTTTCCCTATTGAGCGGATTGTAAATCCTGTGACTGTTCAGTTGACTTTACCAAAGACTCTTCGTCGTATTCATCTGGTTTTCCACGTCAGTTTGTTAAAACCCAAACATACCTGTACCTTGAGAATGGCCCAAACTGATCCCCCTGTACCATTGTTGATTGAGGGTGAACAACATTTCGAGATTAAAGAAATTCTAGACTCTAGGAAATGGAGGGGTCGTATCCAATATCTTGTAGCTTGGAAACATTTTCCTCCGTCTTATGCTGAATGGGTAAATGAGAAAGACATTAGGGCTCCTGAACTGCTCAAGAACTTTTATGCCAAATACCCTGATAAACCATAGAGATGTATGCAAATGTTAACATATGTTTATGCTATTTTTTCTTACAGGGACTAATGTCCTTCTTCTAGGGGGCCCGAATGTCAGTCTCAAGATATCTTCCATAATATATAGATTCTGCATTCTAACTATTGTTTCTCCGATGCTATGCCAATCTATTTCTTTTGGCTGTCAATAGCAACGGAGGGAGGGGAGAATTTGGAGGGGAAGAAGGCTGGAGGTGTTTTGCATTCCTTTGCCGGGTTAGCAAGGGAAGGGGGATTCCTTTCTTTAACTTTCCATTTCTTGGCTAGCTTCTGTCCCCTTTTGCGCAACTGTGAAATTTTATCAAAATATGTCAAAGTCAACTGACAGAAGCCTCATCACCACCTGGAGATGGCCACATGATCGTATTCAGAACTTTTAATTGGAAGAGTCATTTGGACTTTGGGGGGTAGGAGCATTTCCATTCCTTTGTATATGTGATCTGCACGCCAATTTCTCAGATTCGGAATTAAATCTGAAGCTTTCACTTCATTTTCCAGTAAAAGGATAACTTTGCTCTAACCATGGAGTCTGAGTTTTTTTTTTTCTTGGGATTTGAAGGGAGCACAGACCTTTGGGACGTGAACTATTAGTACTGCTTGATAAAGCATTGAATTTCTATATCACATTGTTTCTTCCCCAAAGTTACCACAACTTCAGCCCCCTCTATCACTTATGCTCTGTTGGTAAGAATTAGGTCCAGTACAGCTGGCCCTCTAGTTCCCTCTGCTACCCTTTGGATGACAAAGTTGTCAGCTAGGCTTGTCAGGAGCCTGTTCAATCTCCCACTTACTGTAGAGTCTGTCTCCCAGTTGATGTCAGGGATAGTTAAAAGTACCCCATTGCTGTTGTGGTGGCTTCCTACATAACTAGCAAAAAGTTCATCTATTTCCTCTGCCTGGTTTGTTAACACTAACTTACTGAGTAGCTTTTGGGGAGCTAACTTGTTTCTTGCCCATCTATTGCATAAATATTAGAATAGAACAGAGCTGGAAAGGATCTTGGAGGTCTTCTAGTCCAGCCCCTTGCTCAAGCAGGAAAACATATACCATATTAGATAAGTGACTATCTAGTCCAGGGATCACCAACCTTTTGGCCCTCAGGGACCACCAGACTCCATAATTTTAAATCCCAATGTCCAGAGACCCTGGGAAAATCCCCCAAAAAGTCTGCAGGAAAATTCCCCATCCCATTTTCCTATCGATTGATCGTTCTTTACTTGAGATTGCAGGATACCATCTCCAGCTCCATTCTCAGCAGGAGAAAGAGAGAGAGAGACTTTTGGCTTCATGCAAGGAAAGCAGTAGAAGCAGCAGAAGTCTTTCTTTCTCTCCCCCAAACTCCGCCAGAAATGAGTCTTTGTAAGACTTTTCATGCTGGCGCAGCCTCTTGGAGCAGGAGGCTTTGCAGGGTCCCAAAGACTCATTTCTGGCAGAGTTTGGGGAGAGAAAGAAAGACTTTGGCTGCTTTCCTTGCATGCAACCAAAAGCAGAAGAAGAAAGAAGTGGAAAGAAGCAGCCCGGTGGCCAGGCCAGGCAAGTGGGGCCTGTCCTACCCCCCTGCCCTTTCCTCTCTCCCCTCACTACCTTGTGTTGTTCGCAATGCAAGCTACACAAGCCTTGTGTTCCCACGCAGCCTGGATTAATTGCTTTGGGGGGTGTTTGGGGGATGACATTTCTCTGCAGACCACCAAAATTTTCTCATGGGCCACGAGTGGTCCCCAGCCCACTGGTTGGGGACCACTGGTCTAGACTCTTCTTAAAAACATTCAGTGTTGGAGCACCACATATGACCACAACAGTTTATTCCCTTCTTTACAAAGTGGGGCACAGGAAATAGAAAGTCCCCAATTTGTACCTGTGTAATATGTAGCACTTGGAAATCTGACTGCTGGTTTTGGAAGTGGCCTGTCTCTCTCCTTTACATCAGTCTGAGGAATGGCCACACTTAAAGAGGGATTTGGAAAACCTGCAACAACTGAAGGTTTTCTCCTGATAAGAAGGATGTGCATCAAATGAAAATTTTAAGTTGAGACTTTTGTGTTTTGTGGCTCAAGGTTTTAAAATTTGGTTTCCTGAAATCCTCATGCTTTTCTTGCATTTTAATTATGGTAATTAATTTTGAGAAATCTAGGCCACTACCACAGATGAAAAAGGCCCAAAATTATGATATTAGCAGAGAGAGAGAGATTCAGCAATACAATAAAAACATCCAAAATACATACATAGCATCTGAGATACTTGTCCAAGTTAGCAATACAGCTAGGGTGGTTGGTGCTTTTTTAAAAGAGAGGCTGTAATGAATGTCTAAGGAGATTCTCCATTGTCCAGGTCATGGTTGCTCCAAAGGTGCTTTTTTCAAGAGGCAGCTGAGCTTTCTGGTTTTTCCCTCAACACTGTCCAACTATTTATAAAGTCTGCACTAATATTGCTGTTAATTTTCTCGTCACTCCTTATCACCCATCCCCTCCTCCCACTTGTGACTGTATGACTGGAACTTTGTCGCTTGTATCCTTACGATTTATATTGACTGTTTCCTAGTATGATTTGATTGTTGATTGTACCCTCTATCATTAAGTGTTGTATCTGATTCTTGACTCTTAACGAATGTATCTTCTTTTTATGTATACTGAGAGCATTTGCATCAAGACAAATTCTTTGTGTGTCCAATCACACTTGGCCAATAAAGAATTCTAATTCTATTCTATTCTGTTCTGTTCTATTCTGATCTATTCTTATTGTACCCTGTGACTATTATTATTAAGTGTTGTACCTGATGATTCTTGACTCTTGATAAATGTAGCTTTCCCTTTATGTAAATTGAGAGCATTTGCACCAAGACAAATTCCTTGTATATCCAATCACACTTGGCCAAAAAAGAATTCTATTCTATTCTATTCTATTCTATTCTATTCTATTCTATTCTATTCTATTCTATTCTATTCTATTCTTTGAAGACATTTCGCTTCTCATCCAAGATGCTTCTTCAGCTCTGACTGAGTAATATAAAGTATAAATCCTTCCATTCTCCACCATCTAGTCAGAGCTGAAGAAGCTTCTTGGATGAGAAGCGAAACGTCTTCAAAGAAAAACCAGAAAGTCCAGCCGCCTCTGGGGGGGGGGGGGGAAGCGCCTTTGGGATGAGTGTAGAGAGAGTGTTCGGGGCAGTTCGGTGCTGAATTAGGAAGCAACAAGTTGCCTGCAATTTCAGAGCTTTACTTTGCGTCCTTTTGCTGGGCTGTATCCAAGCAAACGCTTTGCGGAGGATTCGGTGGCGCCCGCTTGGATCTTCTTTCCTTTCCCCCCCGAGACCTGCGTGGGGAGGCGCCAGTCCGAGGCGTCCCTGAACGGCCCGGTCTTTCCGGGAGCCCCGAGCGAGGAAGGCGAGTCCCGTTCTGGGAGACGCGCCTGGCCCAGGAGCCGCACGGCTTCCACCGGGGACGCCCGGAATCTCTGTCCGGCGAAGTCTGCGGCCGAGCCGGGGCTGGAAGGGCGCTCAGAGCCCGCCTGGGATTCCACGCAGGGATGCCCGCCTGCATTCGGGCACCCACCGGGCCGGCTGGCTCCTGCGCTAGCGGAGCCGGTCCAGCCCGCCGGCCGACCCTCTGCCCCGCGGAGCCGCGCGCCCCTTCGCCACCGCCGAGCCCGGACGCGAGTCCCTGGTCTTCCCCGGCGACCCTCGCCTCCCCCGAGGAGCCCGCGGAGGGGGCGTGTAAGCCGGCCCTCCCTCCTTCTTTCCCTCCCGGCTGGGCAGGGCGAGCGGCGGCGGGCAAGTCCCGACACGTCCCGGGCTCCACGTCGGCTGGTGCTGGCGGGGCGAGAAGCGGAGCTGCCACCGCGCGTTGCCTTCCCAGCCCCGGATTCGGCAGAGGCGGCGGGGATCGGCCGGTGAGTGGATCGCTCTTCCTTCATTTTTTCCGGGCTTGGTATTTTTTTTTCAATAACTTTATCCAAATATTAAACACAAAGGAAAATGGAAGTGGGAAAATAGGGGAGGAAAAAGGGACTTCGGACTCCTTTTGCCGCAGTAGAATAAGACAGAACAACCTCAATCTTTTACTTATACTGTAATACTGTAATTAGCCTTTTTTTACATGAAGCCTACCTAAGGAAAACCCTAAATCAGAATTTCGGTTTTTTCCACCTCAAGCACAAAGTCCAAAAGTAGTTTCCAAGTGAAAACAAAATTATTTGTGTTCTTTAATTAAAAGTCAATTTAGCCATCTCCGCTAATTCCAACTTTTGCAGCCTTTTGTCTACTGGAAATCAAAGTATTCTTCCGTTTTTGTGCATAGAGTATTCTTGCTGCTGTCAGCATATATTATCAAAGTTCTAGCTTTTTTCCAAGTTGTTTATCAATTAAATCCAAAAGAAAACTCTGGTTTATATGCACTTTAAGAAACTTCTCTATTAAGATGTGAATCCTACTCCAATTATTTGTTTGCTTTATTGGAAGTCCGCCATAAATGGTAAAAAGTTCCTTCTTTATACATTTACATTTCCAACATTTATTAGAAGTATTTTTGTACATTCTTGACCATTTGTCCACTGTTACCAACAGGTACATTATCTTATAGAAAGTTTCTTTTAAATTATAGTTAAATGTAAATTTTAAATTTTTCTTCCATGTTTTCCTATTGTTCAAACATTATATTATATCCAAAACTCTTTGCCCACTGAATCATACTAAGTTTACATACTCATTCTCCAAGTTCATTTTCAATAGCAATTTATAAACCTTAGCAGCAATATGTTCATTACCACACAATAGAATTTCCAATTCATTTTTACAAAATAAAATCCATATTTTTTTAATCTAATTTAAATCTTTCTTTCAATGGTAAATATGTAAACCAATGAAAAATTCAACCTTCTAATTCCAACTCCAACTCAAGATTTGAGGATAAAGTAACCATAATTGAAAAAGGACTTACAAGAGCTTTTGTTTATATTTATCAATATTTTCCTTATTAAAATTATGATGGACCCATTTGTAGAACTTTATTGAAATGCAAAAATAACAATATCAAACTATTAGATATTAATATAAAAATTTCATGAAAAAGTTTTTAACTTTTAAAAGGTTAATGAGAAGAGTGGCATTATTTTTGCAAATAATAAAAAACAATTGGATTCTCATCTCTGGTTCTGTCTGCATTTAATCTACTGCAAGATGTAGTTTTTGTTGCACTATATGAAGAAAATCCAGCTTCGCCTATATATGACTTTGGAAAAAGGGATAAGTATGTATGTTGACAGCCTTCTCAGATAATTATGAATAGTCTTTTTTGATACCTCACCAAAACTAAACAAGTGGTAGTTTCTCACTGTTGCAATGTGGAATCTGACATATGAATGACCCTCCAAATGGATCTTTTGCCAGGCATGCTTTGATTATTTAGAAAATATTAAGTTTCATGGAGTTTCACTGTAGATTTTCAAATGTGGGGCTAATTTGGAGGCCACACTGCCACAAAAACCAGCGAAGACCCACAAAAACCTTGCCACGGCCATCAGGCACTCAGTTCAAAGTAATGTGGCCAAGTCCTGCATCCCACTAAGAGGATAGCAGAGATGAAGAAGGTGGCTGCTGGACCGGGTCAGCTTTCTTTCCCCCGCCTGCTCCTGCTGCTGCCATCCCCCAAGTCTTCCCATCAGCCACGACTGCTCTTCCCACAGCCGTGTCTCCCACAAATGGGTGGCTCAGCCAGCAGCCTCCCTGTTTCCAGAGTGGCCAAATTCCAGCTGGCCACCTGGCTGCATCTCCAGAGACTGGCCAGGCTCTGCCACCAGCACCAAATCCAGCCCGTCCAAGCCATCACCCCAGTCCCTGCTTCTGAGCCCAAAGGCTTCCATCTGCCACCTGCGGCCGAATCGGCCACTCATGCTCACCATTAATTCCTCTGCTGCTTACCTGGTGGTTTGGTGGGATTTTAATGGCATGTTATTTTCAACATAGGCTGGCAAATCATTTCAGTTTCAGGGGCTCCTGAGAGGTCTTGGGTGAAGATCCTTGAATCGCTCTTGGAAGAAATAGCGATCTAGTATAATAGGCACCATCTCATTCAGATTTAGTAAAGGTCAACAGGACAGGTTCTGCCTGAATGAGCTTAATGCAGGTAGCCCTGAACTTACAACCCTTCGTTTAGTGACTGTTCAAAATTACAACGGCACTGGGGGGAAAAAGGCTTACAACCCAGTCCTCACACTTACAACCATCACATCATTTCCCCATCATGTGGTCAAAATTTGGGTGCTTGGCCACTGTCGGGCATTTATAATGGTTGAAGCTTCCCGGGGTCAAATGATTCCCCTTTGAAACCTTCCTGGTGGCTTCCAACAAGCAGAGTGAAGGGGGGAAGCCGGATTCATTCAACAGCTGAATGACTCACTGAACAACTGTAGTCATTTGCTTTAACAACCATGGGGAAAGATGTCATAAAATTGGGCGTGACTCACTTAACAACTGCCTTGCTTAATAATGCAAATTCTGATTTCAGTTGTTGTTGTAAGTCAAGGATTACCCATGACTCAATCCTGAGGAAGGATAATTAACATAACCCCCCCCCTTTGTATCTAAGTTTTGTTTTTAAGTCTGCTATAAATGGTGAGCTAGTTGTCTTTTTATTTCTAATTTCTTTATTCAATTTATTTGCCACCCAACTTGCTGTCCCATGACTCTGGGTGGCTCACTTTGTCCTTGCTGTTCAGGTGTGCTTCAGTCTTGATCAGGAAGGTCCCCTTTGAGCGACACCTGACTCTGAGCAACCAGCTGAGTCTTCCCTGGTCTGTGTAGCCCAAGAGCTTTGCTGTGGCTGCTGCCTTCGGCCCAGCTCAGCTCAGCCTGAAGCCTGGGGATTTCCTGCTGCCCCCCACCCAATTCCTCAGCAGGGCTCAGGGCCGTCTCTCTGACCCCTTATGAGGAAGTCAATCCCTCTCTTGAAACAGAAGAGATTTATTGGAGGGGAAGAAATGGGGCTTTGAGGAGAGACTCATGTTTTCCTTCCTGCACAGTTTGCTTCCCAAGGGGCTGTGAACGGAGGGCTTTAGCATGGAGAAGGGAGCTGCACTGTATCTCACGCTGATCATCGCCACCCAGGTAAGAGTCTGCCCTGCGGATAAGAAAAGTCCCTGACAGAAGCTGTGGAAAGGCGGGATCAATGGGAAGCGATGCTCCCAGCAACGTTACCCTGCCAATGCCGCTGTTGGGACTTGTGTCTCTCTTCCCCCCCCCCCCCCCCCGTCTGAGGCAGGCAAGGAAACCGCAGCCATTGCGTAATGATGTGTTACACCCGGGTTGCCCTGGGCTTGTCCACAGCTGCCTGGGTGAGGGTTGAGCATGCACCTTGGCAACACCTCGGCCTACTTTGCCCCATTTTGGCCATCACTGGGCAAGGCAGAAGCACAGCAGCATTGCAAGGGGACTGAAGCCTCGCTGTTCCATTCAACTTCAGAGAGACTCAGTGCAAATCCTGTCGAAAAGCGCACAGATGTTGGTCAGCAAGCAGAACTGGGGCCTGAGGCCCATCTGGATTTTCCTCAGGAGGTCACTTTACTGAAACCAGTGGCTGTTCCAATAGATCCTTTGGGTTCAGGTGCCAGTTTCTGCAGCTGCTCCCTGAACAAGAAACCTCCATTGTCTGTGAGGGTCTCTCGGGGTCTCCTTTGGCTGGTTGAGACTTTGGGCTCTCCTCCCACCACTAGGAATCACCTGCCTTTTATTTAAAACTGCTTTTAGGAGCAACTACTCTTTTCCCCCAGAAGGTAGAATTATCTTACATATGTTGTTCCCCATTATTATCTGAAAGGAATTATCACTTAGCATGTTATTAATTAGTCGGTAGAGATTTTTGCAGGGGATAATATGGCACAGTTTGTACAACAACACATCCTTCCAAACTGTCGTATCCTGCCCTTAGGTCTATGAACATGGCCATGGTTCATTGGAATCCTGCTTCAATTAGTTAGGCTTATCCCCTGATCTACAGAGGTCCAGTCTTGTTGGAAGGCAGCTTGTTCCACGGATAAATGTTCATCTATGATGGAACCTATCCTGTTTATAATGAATTTTTCCAGGAATTTGAAGCAGGAGCTTTAAAGGGCAATTGGGGGAGTAGCTTTCAACTCTGTCTTGTGGTTTGCCAGGTTTTAGAAGTGTGATGACCCAAAGGGGCATGGCACAAAGGCAACACAGTCAGATAATCAATAAGAGTCCCTTTATTATCCCCAACTTTGTCTCCAGTGTCCAGGTTACCTTCTGGTTGGAGAAAAGCTCTCCCAGGAACAGCCTTTGACTGCAGAAAATTAAGTCCAAAACAGCATAAACACAAACTGTAACTTAAAGTCCAAACAAGCCAAACTGAAGTAATTAGCGTAGAAGGGCAGGAGCAAGAATTTCAGACTTGAAAGCATGGCAAAACTCACATGGTTGGGAAGACGCCAGGAACACAGATAAGCCACAACAACATAAGATAAAGTCACGTTTGTTTCCAGCAGTCACCGCTCTCAGCTTGCATCTCTTTTAAACTCTCTTCCCAGGTGTGCCTAATGAAGGGAATCAGGGCCCTTTCCTCCCCCGTAAGCCACCCAACCCACATTGCTCTCTTATCCGTTCCTCCCTGCGTGCCCTAGGATGAAGAGGGGGTGGACCTGGGTCTTCTTCTGAATTCCCTCTCCCTTGTTCTACCTCTTCCCTGCTCTGCCCAGCTGGACTTTGCCCTTCCCCAGTTTCCTCCACAGCCAGCAAAGCCACTCCCTATAAGCTGTTCGGCTTCCTCCTCAGATTCAGCCTCTGACAGGGCATGACAAGGAGTGATATCTTGTTTTTTGAAGTCTGGTGGCAGGCAGCCATTGGAAAGTACATCTGAGAAGAATTTACTGATCCAATTCTGTGTGCACCTCCTAGATTTTATCAGGAATCCTGGATGAACACCAGGGAAGCCTTTAAAAAAAACCTTAGTAATTCTGCTTTGCTCAGTCTCTTGCATTGTGGAAGGGTTCTTGGGGAGATGGTGAGTTGAGAAGTCATGTGATGCTGGCTCTTACGGTGTTTTTCCCACCAGGCTCTTGTGTCCCCCTCCATTGCAAACCCTGAGGAATGCCGAGAGGGCGAATACCTGGATGACCATGGCAAATGCAACCCCTGCAAGGAGTGTGGCCCTGGATTCGAACTCTCCAAGGTAATCTGAAGATGGGCTTATTGTGCCTTCTCAGACGTTTGTACCCCAGTGGAATCTGCCTAGGAAGCTCTTTGAGTCTAGCACAGCAGTTTATGACTGTAGACTTCAACTTTTATTTCAAATTAAATCAGGTAGGCATTTTAAAAATTAAACTGTTGCTCTGCTTTGTTCTTTTTTTGTGCAAATTAGCATGCAAAATTGGCATGCAAACATTTTTCTCTTACATTTTTAGTCTGTGGAATAAGCCACAATCTGGTCTTTCCATAATCTCTCCCTTCAGAAGTATATATATATATATATATTGTATTTCCCTGAAAAAAGACCATTTATCCCCCTCCCCAAATTCCTCAGCTTTAAAGCTGGTGTAGATGTTGTATTTGCTGAAAATATAGTAAGAGTGGCAGATGGTGTTGGTGGGCTTCTTTTAGCCAAGTAAAAAGACAGCAGTGATGAGTGTGCTAGATGGATTGTCGTAATGCACGTATTTTGTGACCATTTGGGTACTAAATTACCCTTCTTGGAATAGGTGGAAGATCGTCACCCCTGCAAAGTAACTCATAGCATTTCCTCTGTAAAACAGAAATCCCACCCCTCCCTCTCCCTCTTTCTGCCATGATTTTTCTGCATGCACAGGCAGAATTACGGGATGCGTCTCTCTTGCAGGAGTGTGGCTATGGGGAAGGGAGGGAGGCTGAGTGCAGCCCATGCCAGCCCAGGAGGTTCAAGGACAGGTGGGGACCGCATGGCTGCAAGTCCTGCCTCTCCTGCTCACTGATCAACCGGGCCCAGAAGTCCAACTGCAGCACAACCTCCGATGCCACCTGTGGAGACTGCTTCCCCGGGTAAGGAAGGCTGTCCAGCTCCACAGGGAGCCTTTGATCAAAACAGGACCTCAAACGGCAAATGCAGAACTGGGCAGCTCTTGAGGGTCCATTTGGGGTTGTGACAGGGTGCTTGAGTAAGCTGTCCTGTACAATTACCTTTTTTAAGAGCATCATCAAGAAAATCACATCCTAGGAGGGAGAGGTGGATTGGGTTAAAGGACTCCCAGAGTATTACACCCCTTGTGTTTGGTGTGATCGTGGTTGCTGTTCACGATGGTGTCGAATTGCTCCCATTTGTATACAATCTGCCTGCAGTTGACCAAGAGAGTCCAAACTTTGGAAATCCCTTGGTAAACTTTATTAACCTGATGAGCATCCAGCAACCAGATGTCCCAGAGGCTTTAATGCAGGGGTCTTCAAACTTGGCAAGTTTAAGACTTGTGGACTTCAACTCCCAGAATTCCTCCTCCAATCATGTTAGCTCAGGAATTCTGGGCGTTGAAGTCCACAAGTCTTAAACTTGCCAAGTTTGAAGACCCTTGCTTTAATATAACAACAACAACAATAACAACAACAACAATAACAGTAATAATAACAATAATAACAACAATAACAACAACAACAATAATAATAATAATAATAATAATAATAATAATAATAATAATAATAATAATAATAATAATAATAGCAGCAGCAGCAGCAGCAGCATGATCATTGCTCCAAAGGCTCCTTAGCTCATTTTCAGTAGCACATTGAGTGCCTTCTGATACAAGGGGCCTGACACAATATTGTCAATCGCTTTATATCATTTGACCATATGGTTTTCTTGGCAAACTTTTCTTGGAGTGGTTTGTCATTGTTTTTCTTCTCCTTTACACTTGAAAATGGATGCTTGGCAGTTGTCACTTTTGCCTCTCAGCTGGAATCATCTCCACAACTGGGAGCTCTTGCTAGGAGTGGATACCCCTGGCTCTCCTGCTGGTGTTCCTTCCTCATCCCTCACAGGAACCCCCACTGCACAGCAGGGATTGAGGGGTTCAGAAGTGCAGCCTTGTGACTCTTCTTTCTTTCTGAGAGACTAGACTCAAGTTCCAGTTCAGCCTCAGCAACTTCTTGAGTGACATTGAGCCAGTCGCTCTCTCTCAGCCAGAACCAAATGTGTATTGGGGTGGGGGGGGTGGGGACAAGAGGAAAGGACTATTGCATCCTGAAAGAAAATTGGGGGGTGTAGATTTGAAGAATGAATAAACAAAATCGTCAGGTTTGTAGGGCAACAACGTCAAATCAGGTAATCCATGCCAGGTTCAGAAAGTGGTTAGTTCACTAGGTGGGCTGCTCATAATCCCGGTTTTCCATATGCCTAGATATCCTTGCACCAAGGAGTAACATTGGCATGATGAGGACTGGTTGAGCTCAGGAAAAGCAGATGAACATGGGAGCAGGGATGAAGCCAATTATTCACTTATTTCCTTTGCACTGTGATTACATATTAAGTGCACTGGGAATGATTTTGGTATATGAATCAGTCCTCAGCGGAGCAGGGGAGCAAGGAAGTAGTTTACTAAGAGTAATGGGTTTTGCAGCCTTTGGGAAGCCTCCGGTGCCCTCTGCCCATGTTCTGATGGTAAGTAGCCCTCTGCAGCTCCTCCATATTAAACATCGGTCCATTTTTCTTCCTTTTTACAGCTTCTACAGTAAAACTCAGATTCGTGGTTTCCAGGACCTTGAATGTGTGCCCTGCACAAAGCAGACCCCATCTTCCGAACAACAGTGTATGTATTAACTAGGCTTCTAGAAGCTCCTTGTCCTCATGATGCTTCAGGCCTCATCCTCCTGACAAAGTTCTACACCAAGGGGTCCCCAAAGTTGGCAACTTTCAGACTTGTGGACTTCAACTCCCCGAATTCCATGGCTGGCTGAGAAAGTGGAAATACACAAGTCTTTAAGTTGTCAAGTTTGGAGACCCCTGTCCTACACTGCAGCAAGATTAAGGCTTGCTGAATATTTGGGTTCCCTGCCCACATAGAGGTAAAGGTGAAGGTTTCCCCTGCCCAGTTGTGTCCGATGCTCAGGGGTGGTGCTCATCTCCATTTCTTATGCAAGGAAGCCAGTATTGTCCAAAGACACTTCTGTGGTCATGTGACCAGCAGGAGTGTACCCCAAGGCTCTCGGAATATTGTTACCTTCCCACTGAAGTGGTATCTATTTATCTACTCACATTTGCATGCTTTCGAACTGCTAGGTGGGCAGGAGCTGGAGCAAGGAATAGGAGCTTGCGCCATCACATGGGGCTCAGGTTTCAAACCCAGACCGTCAGCTTTCTAGTTGACAAGCTCAGCATCTTTAAGTCCTGAGCTATCGCACCCCTGGCCTCCACATATGAAATTGCATGCCAGGGAAGTTTGATTCTGCAAATGGTCATTGGCATATGAGGTGGAGAGCAAATTAATAACCACTGGCTTTTATTAGTTGTGCCTCTGGATGCACGATGGGTAAATTATATGTTCTGTTTTATATTCAATAATGCCCTGCTCCTGTTAGCCTTGTGAGATATTGTGGAAACCCTGCAGAGCCTATCAGTGCTGACTCCTGATCAATAGGAAGAAAACCCAGCCAAATCTGCCTGACTTCATGGCCTATAAAATTCTTGAGACTGGGTGGCATTTTGAGATGTTGTTCCGGTCAAGAGGACTAGAAACTCTATTCCTTAAGAGGTTTTGCAATGGTGATTTCAGGTTCCAAGCACACATTTTCTGTCTGAACGGAATCTGCATTGCCCTGCTGAAAATGCTTTTATTTATTTATTTTTAGTTTCCAATATATTCCAGTTCAATTGCAAGGCATACTTTATGCTATCGTCTTAAGTAGGAAGGTTTTTAGCAGCTGTGCACTCACAAGAGCAAAGCAGGCCTGCCTGATCAACAAGATAGGAAGAGGGAACTTCCACAGTTGCTAAGTACTGGGGAATTGGAACATCCAGTTGGGCTTGTAACAAAACCCATTTTTCACTTGGGAGATAGAAATGTTCCATTCTGCATTACAGAGCACACACGCGTCCTGTCCAGCCACAGGCAGGTTCCAAAGTGGGCTTTGTTGCCTGCCAAACAGATCAGACGGGACCCTGTTCCTTCCTGCTTTGAATGATGCTTCTGATCTTGGCAGGCCTTTCTAGAAGTGGCTTAGAAGAAAGTTCCACGGATCCTACCCAAGACCCAGCTCTGGTGGTGCTCACAAGCAGCGCCCTGGCACTCCTGGCATTGGTCCTCCTGACGGTCGCCATTCTCTACTGCCAGCAATTCTGGAAGAGCCAGTGTCAACAGGGTGAGTGGGTCCTGGATGTGGTTTGCCCCTCCTTTTCCCACTCTTGCTAAGGGAAGTGGGTTTCTCTCCCACCAGGGTTTTCTCTGCCTCAGCAATACGCTTTTTAGTCTCGTACAGAGTTGTTCTGACCAAGACTTCCCGAGACCGTCATTAAGCACATGCTTAGTTAAAACAACTCTTATTTTATTTCAACGCTGGGAAGTATGTGCATTCCCAGCCTGTAATGAGTCCCAAACAGTCCCTCAAGATAAGCACCCACCTTTCTCTCCTTTGAATAGCTGCCAACAACTAGAGTGCCAAATGAATTATAAAAAAACAACTGAAGTACAAAGTCCACACAGAGTTTCAAGGATTAATCCGAACAGAGCGAATGAATTTGCTTCCTGCAAAGATTTCATCACCTTTGCCTGTCCTTTATACCTTATGGAAGGGGCAGTCACCTCCAAGCTTTACTCCTGAGTTGCCCCTTTTGTTTCATCTGCTCTTGCCTCCTAGCAGCTCTGCGCACATGTGCACTGGGAACAGGCTCCTCTGGGTCCTCTGCCTCACTGCTGCCAGACTGCAAAGGCTCCAGAGTCATCACCCCACTCCCCAATGGTCCTGGCCCCATCTCTGCATTGGATGCAGGACCCTCATCCGAGTCCTCTCCAGACTCCCAGACTGGATCCTGTTCTTCCCCACTGTCTGATTCCACTGCTGTCTACACAGGCTGCCGGCGAACCACAACGAGAGTAAGGAAGATGATGTGAGGGAAATATGCATGGATGTTACCAAGGCAAAAGGGGCAGAAATGCATTTTTAAATCCTGAGAAATGAGATAATATTCGGAAGCAGTTCAGGCAAATGGTTCACTGGAATATAACAAGAGGGTAGGAGATACCACATCAAACAGACTGGCAGATTCCTGACAAGCAGTCTCTACAAAACTCTGGTCTACTAATTTTGCAAATCTCATACAGGTAGTGCTCAACTTTTACCATTCGCTTAGTGACCATTCAAAATTACAGTGGCACTGAAAAAAGTGAAAAAACCCTTATGAGAGTGTATCCAACATCATCCATATATATATAATATATGTGTGTATTTTCTTAAGTTTTCACGGGTACTTACATGCATGGTATTCAGCTTTGTTCGGATATTTTCCCACGTCATTGTAGTTGTGCTTTTAAAGTTGTAGCAACGTTTCGGCAGAATCTCATCTGCCATCTTCAGGCTTCTGTATTGTGTTCGTCTGTTGATATCAATATAGAAGCCTGATGATGGCAGATGAGATTCTGCCGAAACGTTGCTACAACTTTAAAAGCACAACTATAATGACGTGGGAAAATACCCGAATAAAGCTGAATACCATACATGTAAGTACCTGCGAAAACTTAACACCCCCCCACCCACACACACACACATACAGTCTATGCATTCAGTGGACAGATTAAAACTATGAGCACATTCATAAAACGTGATTCAATTATGAACAATCCCAAAAAGCTCTCCAGCATATGAGCCTTCCTGCATTGTGGAGACTGTCTTGCAAGGTGTGTAAACTCCTGTTTCTTCTTTTTCTATGCATGTTCCTAAAGTGTTTTTGAGAAGTCAGAATGTCTCTGGGCAGAGAGTGACATTTCAGACATCTGCTGGGCCAGCTGGTTTCCATGACCTGCCACCAGATGCTTGTTCCTTGGACTTCAGGAACTTCAGGTCTCTCTACAGCCCCCCAGAAGGTGAATTTCTCCCGTGGGTTTCATCGAGTAACCAAGATGGAGCCTGTGTCCATGGGTCCATTTAGAGCCTCTTTCTTATCTGATTACTGTGCTCTGAGCTGGAGATGTACAAAATAGCCCCAGTGAACCTTGAAGAGAAGTTCTGTGAGGCTCAAGAATGAGTCCTCCAGTGCTTTGCATAGAAGGTTGATGTTCCTTCACTTGTTGGAAGAGAGGCACATGCACATGTTCAGAAGGCACTTCTAGCTCTTGGAATTCAAATATTAATTACATAATGCAGGGTGGTAGTGGTGGTTTAAATATTTTGATCAGCAAAAGAGACTCAAAATAGTCATTTTCCCAGTTGGGATGGAAGACAAGACAAGTATATTCACATTTCGTGTGTAGAATATTTTGTCTTTTATGATTCAGCTTAATTAAGGTGTAAACATAATTCGCTCTTCTTAAAATTATACATAACAGGCAGTCCTCAAGTTAAAAACAGTTCATTTACTGACTGTTTGATGCACTGAAAATAGTGATTTATGACCATGTTTCAAATGACCTTTGTGGCATCTCCATGGTCACAGGATCGTAATTTGGTTGTTTGGCAACTGACTCGTATTTATAATGGTTGCAGAGTCCTGGCGGGGGGGAGGGGGGCATTTTGTGACCTTCTGACAAGAAAAGTCAATGTGGAAGCCAAATTCACTTCACAGCTAGGTGACTAACTTATCCGCTACAGTGATTCACTCAACAGCTGTGGCAAGAAAGGTCATAAAATGGAGCGAAACATAGTTAACAAATGTCTCATTTAATAACAGAAATGTTGGGCTCAATTGTGGTCGTAAGTCGAGGATTACCTGTATTATGTCAGCCTTCCAGGAAACCTTCACTCCAACCAATAACTCCGAGACAGGCATCTTCTCAAAAATTCTGTTTTATTTGGATAGTAAACTGACATCTGGGGAATCCCGAATATGAAAGTTCCAGATTTCCTTGCAATGAGTAAAATCTACAAATCCACCCCCTGCACCCTTCATTGCATCACATGCCCCAATCACTATCCATCCCAATTTGAGACATCCCCTCACCCAGGTGTAGAAATAGCATGACCTTGACTTAGAAAAAAAATGCTATTATGTCTAACCACATACACTCCAAGAAATCCCCCCCCCTCCCATTTTCCCAGGCTCAAGAATGTGGCAGCGTGGAAGCATCTGATCTCAATATGGCTCCCAAAGCTGACATGTTACTTGTTAAGGACGAACAAAGGGTTCAACACTGGTGGGGAACAATGGGCCTCCTAAGGGTTCTCCAGCTTCCTCAGATCTTTGGAGGTTTCTCCCCCTGTTTCAGATCTGCCTTCGACTCTCGCCTGGCCTCCTGGGAGCCTCTTGGGTGGAACTGGGTCCTTCTGGCCCCGGGAGAGGAAGGTGCCCAGCTGGAGGATGTTCAGGTGGGCTTCTGGCGCAGTGACATTTTGGTCAGAGGAAAAGGGGGGTTTCCTCCTACTGTGGGGAGTTTATTTATTTATAATGACATTTATTTGCCGCCCATCTCGTATCCAGAGACACTGAGTGGCTTGCCACAGGGGGCCTTGCCGTATCAACGACAAAGACTGCGAAATAAAAATGAAGATGTTGTTGATTTCAGGCTGCCTGCCCAATACATTTGTGATTTTATTTTCCATCATATTTTTTTTATCAATTTCAATGTTCAATTGAAATTGTTCTTTTCCAAAACAATTTTTTTGCAAGGTTTAGAGCTGTGCAGCACTTGGAAGGTGAAGGCAAAAGAGATGCTGAGGGTGGGGGAGGGGAAAACTGCACCATTCCAGGAAAGATGCGGCTGCCTGTTTGCTTTCAAATCCAGAGGGCTGCCTGGCTGTCCTGTGTGGCTGTTGCTCTTCCCTTTCCCTCAGTTGGGCAAGCAGCTGTAGGACTTCCCATGTTCACCTTAACTGGCTTTTCCTGCTTTCAGGCCCTGTCGGAGCTCTCCAGTTTATCCCAGGACCGGATGTTTCTGGATCCCGCCTCCCGCATCCACAGCCTGATACAGATTGGTCCAAGCTGGTGACTATCACTTCCAAGACCCCCATAGCCAGGAGCCCCTTGGAGACGCAGCCCCTGATGGGGACTTCTGGCCTCCACAGCTGCTCCTTCCACGGGGGCTTTTCCGAGAGCAGCAAGGACCACAGCAGAGGTCCTGATGGCCTGGCCCAGCCCGCCTCCTGCGCCAGGGAATCGCAGCATTGCTGGCCTCATGCCCCAGTGGAATGCACTGAGCTGGATCTGCAGGCCTTCTCCGCCTGGGCCGGGAAGGAGGCGGCCAAGACAGGAGCACCAGGCAAGCAGAAGCCGCCACCAGAAGTGCTTCTTCCATGGTCTGCCTGCCCAGCAGCCCAGGCTGGGCTCTCTTTGGAAGTGGCTTCAGTGTTGGGCTCCTCCTTCCAAAACCAGACCCTTGAAACCGGGGAGCCCCTGCGAAGTTCCTCCAGCAATGTCTCCCTGGAGCAGCCGCCATTTTGAATATTTACAGTTTCACTCTCTCCCCTCTTTTGTACACTTCAGCCATTGCCATTCTTCACCTGGATGTTGTGGCTATTGGCAACATTGGTCGAGCTAAAGAGACCCCCTCCCGCCTTCCAGGGGGGATTCCGTGGCGTTGTCTTTCTTTCATGCACCGCAAACTGAAGAGGTTGGCCCATCTCCAATGATGGATCCCAAAGGCTGGCACTAAGCCAGACGTCAAGGTTACAAAGGTTTTATTGACTTCCAAGCCAGTTTTGGAAGAATGTTCTGCAGAAGGTTTTAAACCGTTTAGCATTTTGGTGCTTTTTTTTTTTTTTTGCATTATGACTAATTTATTGGGATTTCTGCCCATAATGTCCAACTCTAGGATGTTTTCTACTCATCCATGAGAAAACTTGTAGCAGCCGAACAAGCCCATCCAGGTCTGCTGGGAGTCGAGTGACTTCAACTGAGTGAGACACTACCTGGCCTCCTTGTCCCTTAGAGTAAAATCTTTAAGAGAGGTCAAAAAGAGTTTACTTGCAGATTGGGGGAGAAAGGAAGTCCAAGAGAGACCTAGACTATCTATCACATGTTTGCTTGATTTCTCCATGAAATTTGCCTTCTGATCAGCTGTGCTAGAAGGTTGTCTCCTGGTTTCTCCCATTTGTTACCATTTGGCTGCTTGAAGTGTGTTTCTCCACCTCACGATGGAGTTACCATACAGTACTTGAAAACCCTGGAGCTTAAGTAGGTTTCTTTGTTGATTGTTGAAAATGTGGTTTATTTTCAGGGCATGGCGGGAAGTTACAATACTCCAATGATCCCTGAAAAATTATCTTACATTGCTGTGGGTTCGAGATGTCCTTTTTTCTCGGGACACTTACAATAATTTTAACATGGCTGTTTAACATGGCTGTCTGAGCTTCTGAGCTCTTCAGCAAATGTAAAATACTGCCTTTTCCATCTTTAATGGACATTTTCAGGAAAGAGCTCTCTGGCCATGCTTTTTTATTTCCTCTTTGAGCAGAATTGTAGCAGAAATGAAATTGATTTTTTAAATCACAAAAATGCTAGCAGAGGAAGGCCTTGGCAGATTAAGCCCATTTTTTAAAATCCAAAGGCTCTGAATGTTATGTATTTTTTCATTATGTATTTTTCATTGATTCTAGAGGAGTCAGATCCTGCCTGGCTTATCTCCACTGGTAGCAAGGCCATTCATTCAGTGTTCCTTCCTTGCCTTTGCATAGTAAACAGTCCTTCTGAAATGCCTTGCTTCTTTCTCAGATATGGCTTTGTCATCTCGGGGATGTATCTGACAATCCAGCATCATGTTGTCCTGCCGATCAAAAATGGAAAGGTGTGTTTCTTGTATAAGGGCTGGAATTCAGTAAGCGTTTGGTGTGGTCATTGTGGGTTTCAGACAGGAGGCATCAGGATGAGTTTTGAATGGCAATTGAGATAATTGTATTTGGAACTGGATGCTAACACATTGGATACTAAGCCAATTGTGTGGCTTTTCTTTCACCTAATACTGCTGTGGCTGTTGCTACATGGAATCGTTTTGGTGAATGCAACTTTGCATGAATGGTTGGGGAATTCTGGGAGTTGAAGTCCACAAGTCTCAAAGTTGTCAAGTTTGGAGATCCCTGGACTATGGAGTCTCTGGTACAAACTTTTTTGTAACACAGTTTCAGTATGGAGCTATCTTTTTTATCACCTCCTTTAATAGATTGAAATGACTTTGATTAGTTAAATTGCTCTTTCTTACATTATCAGTGCCAGGTTTGTTTGAAATGTAGACACAGTTGATAAATTGGTTGACTGGGTTCTCGTGGATTATATGAGACTGAAGCTGGTAACTAAAAATGCACGCTTCTCTGAAGCCATTAAGCAGATATGCAGCAGATAGATGTCCAAATTCAGCTGTGGTTGTCATTGCACGTGTGTGTTCAAACGCCACTGGAATCTTTGGCTAAACACAAATATAAGCCAGGGGTGGGTTTCTACCGGTTCTGTCCACCTCTATAGAACCGGTAGCTCTGAAGAGCAGCAGACATAGAACCAGTTCTATGTCTGCTGATGTTTTTGGCCACCCACCCACCCGATCTTAATTTCCTGATTTTTTACCTGATCTTAATTTCCTGATTTTATTTTCAACTTCAGCTGCCTTGCAAGGCACAGCTGCAGTTAAAAAAAACAAGAAATGAGGGCTGTTTCAAAGGCTGCTTCTCGCCAGGCAGCATGCTAATGACAATTAACAGGCTCTGCTCACAGTGGGCAGGGAAGCTGGTAAATCCCGAACCGGTAGTTAACCCTGTCGTGTCCTACCCCGATATAAGCCCATTGTTTAGCAGTCCTTATACTTCACTGATCTTCCAAGATATACAGTTATTTTTAATGATCATGTAATGGGAATTTTCCTTGGAAAATTTTGTTGTGGTTGTTTTGTGAATGACATTTTGTTGGCTAAAACAACCTTAGAAAAGATTTATCCCCTGTTTTAATCAGAATACTAAATTATTAATTACCTCTAATTAATTGCTCTTAATATCTCATTGGTCTTAATATCTTAACATCTCTTAATATCTACATTTGTATTTTGTATCTTGTCCTAATTTTAGGACCCATATCACATGTTCATTATGTGCTAATCCACGGGAGAGGTCATTCTTTTTAGGAGTTATACAGATCTCCTCAAAGAATAATATAGTCACTTGATAAATTGATTTATATAAGATTCTAATCAGATGTTGAAAGTGCAGAGTGGCTGGCTCCTTTAGAAGACTATCTCTACCACAACCACAGTGTAGAATAATTCCTCTAAACTAGACTTACTCATTGTAAGTCAAGGAGACTGATGTGAGAAAGTTGCCATCAGATACCATGTGAAGCCTCTTATCTTGTACAAGTGATTCACCTAAAGACTTTTCTTGAATAAAAAACAAATATCAGAATTGGATTTCAGGCACTAGGTCTCATAAACTGAAATGGATCACTCAGACCCATGAATCTTATTGCTACATTATTACATATTATTATCCTTTGGCATCGGCTTGCTGCAATGTCTAAAGTTGTGAAGATTTTACCTGTCAACTGCCCTGTCTGAATAATGTGAAAAAGAAGAATTGCATTTCAAAACTTCTTCCTGTTCTTTATTTTATATTGAGTGTAAATGATTAGTGTTTAGGAGACTACTGTAGTGATACAGACTCTCTGTGAAATGAATGTTTTTTAAGCAATGAGAACTTATTTTGCAACTGTACTGTGGAAGAAACAGTGCTGAATGAAATCTGTTTTTCCTGTTTCACAAAATCTCCTGTAAAGAGGTCATCGTTTGTCTACCTCACTCACAATACTTATTCTCAACGAAGTAAACACAAAGGTAAAATATTGTTGATTTACAAGCTTGGAATCAATAGATTTTTGAAAATTCAGTCACAGCACAGCTTAGAAATTTGGTGTTTGCTTTTCCCAGTCAACAGCACTGGAAAACTGTCAGCTGTCAAAGGATATCAAAGATTTTCATTTTGGGTTTTAAAAGTTTTATTTATTTTCATACTATCAGAAATACTAACAGACTGGAAATAGAAGCATTTCAAAGTAATTGAAATTTATTTCTATTTAGTTTTGGTTTTCATTTGTAATAAATCCCAACTGATGATAGAAACTTTTATTATTTGTAAAAGAAAGTTGTTTCCAAAACAGGAAAAAAGTAGGGACATCTTTGGGAATTCAAAGAGTTCCTGCTTCTTTGCATTTATTTATTTCAAGGGTGAAATACCTCATGTATTTTTTGTATGTATTAATTTTCCTGTAATTCTAAATACCACTATTTTAACAGCAATTTCAGGTTCCTTTATTTTGAACAATTATCCATGTGAAACGTTTTGTACTTGTAGTGAAAAGAAATAAAAATTGTGTCTCCCTGTAAATACTCTCCATGCTGTGCCTCAGTATCACATTAACATCTTTACGGGTAGTTCTCGGTTTACAGCCATTGACCACTTGAAGTTCAGGTGTCATCTCCATTTGTAAACCTTCCCAGCTGGCTGCCCACAAGCAAAGTCAATGGAAGTAACCAGATTCGCTTAATGGCAGCGTGATTCATTTAACAACTGGGACAAAAAGGTCGTAAAGTGGGGCGAATCTCACTCCGCATCTGCCTTGCTGAGGCAATGAAAATGTTAGCATCAATCGCGGTCGTAAGTCGAGGACTAGCGAAGAGAATGGTGGTGTTGGTGGTTGGGGGCTTTCTAGCCTGATCCTGAGCAGCAGGGGTGGCGCAAGGCCGCTGAGTGGCTGCCCGACCCACAGCTCGGCCTCTGGGCAGCGCTTCTCTCGCCGGGCCGACCGGGGAGCGACGAGAGAGCAGCCTTTCAGGGGACGAAGCGGGAGGAGTCCCCGGAATTCCCTCGGCTTTGCGTGATGACGTCACGCCCCGCCCCCGGGGACCTCCACTGGCCTGCGTCAGGAGGAACCCCTGCCGAGTGATGTCATCCCGGCGCCGTCGCGCGGCGATGACGCCATCTCCACGTCGCCCATCCACAGCCACGGATCAAAATGGCGGCGGCGGCTGAGGGAGAGCCGGCGGCGGGCGACGGAGCCACGAAGCCGCTGGTAGGAGGGGCGGCGGGCTGTTCCGAGGGCGAGCTCGGGACCCTCAGGGCGGCGAGGCAGAGAACCCAGGCAGAGAGCTCCGAGGAGGAGGCGTCGCCCGAGGCTCCGGGTGCAGCGCCGCTGATTAGACTTTGAGGCTCGAAGGGATGGTTGTGCCGGTAGGAGGCTGAGCCTCCGGTCAGCGCCTTCCTTCCTCTACGACCTTCTAGGTTTGCCTAGGATAGCGTTGAAGAGCAGTAGCCCTTAGCCTTTCTTCAGCCCTGGTCTTTCCCCCACCTCAGAAGGGTGGAAGGCTGAGTCAACCTTGACCCGGTCAGGATCGAGCTGCTGGCAGCGGGCAGAGTTTGTCTGCAATGCTGCATTCTGCACAGCCCCATCCTTCCTTCCTTCCATTCAGACTTATACACCTTTTACAGCCCTGGTCTCTGAGCGGTTTACAGATTCAGCCTATTGCCCCCAACAATCTGGATCCTCGTTTTAGGTACATCCTAAATCTGGATCCTCGTTTAGGTTTCCTTCTATCTTTGGAAAATAGCTGGAGAACAGTCTAGTGCACAGAGCTTCCTAAATAGGATGTTAAGATTTGACGTATCTTTAATTCTGAGACAATTCTCTCCTCTCCCCAAAATCTTGTAATTATTTTAGAATAGAATAAGAATAGAGTAGTTTATTGGCCAAGGGTGGTTGGACACACAAGGAATTTGTCTTTGGTGCATAAGCTCTCAGTGTCCATAAAAGAAAAGATACATTTGTCAAGAGTCGAGAATCATCAGGTAGAACACTTAATAATAATAGTCATAGGTTACCATAAGCAATCAAATCATACTAGGAAACAGTCAGTATAAATTGTAAGGATGCAAGCAACAAAGGTACAGTCATACAGTCACAAGTGGGGGGGGTGATAAGGAATGATGAGAAGATTAATAGCAATAGTAGTGCAGACTGTAAATAGTTGGACATTGTAGAGGAAATTAGTTGTTTAGCAGAGAAAAAACTGCCCTTGTGTCTAGATGTTCTGGTGTGCAGGGCTCTATTGCGTCTTTTTGAGGGAAGGAGTTGAAACAGTCAATGTGAGGGGTCTATAAATATTTTCACAGCCCTCTTTTTGACTCGTGCAGTATACAGGTCCTCGATGGAAGGGAGGTTGGTAGTAATTGTTTTTTCTGCAGTCCTAATTACTCTCTGAAGTCTGTGTCTCTCCTGTTGGGTTGCAGAGCCAAGCCAGACAGTTATAGAGGTGCAGATGACAAACCCAGTAATTCCTCTGTAGAACTGGATCAGCAGCTCCTTGGGCAGTTTGAGCTTTCTGAGTTGGCTGAGTTTTGCTGATGATCCTGGTTAAAAAGATATGCCACAAATATAGACATATTGAAAGAGTAAAATTTGGCTTGTAAAGTTGCACACGTTTTGCTGTTCTCCAACACATTTAGAAAGGAAGAAGTTGTTTCCAGTATGGTTCTCAAAATAGGATTTAAAAATGTACAATAAAATGATTGCCTAGGCCCCTGGTAGTCCTTGACTTACGTTCATTTAGTGACCATTCAAAGTTACAACAGCACTGAAAATAGTGACAACCGTTTTTCACAGTTACAACTTTTGCAGCATCCCCATAGTCACGTGGTCTAAATTCAGATGCTTGGCAACTAGTTCATATTTATGACAGTTGATGTGTCCCAGGGTCATGGGATCACCTTTTACAATTTCCTGACAAGCAAAGTCAATGGGGAAACCGGATTCACTTAACAACCAGATTACGAACTTAACAACTGCAGAGATTCACTCAATAATTGTGGCAAGAAATTTGTAAAATGGGGCAAAACTCACTTAACAAATGTCTCCCAGCAAACAGAAATTTGGGGCTCTATTGTGGTTGTAAGTCAAGGACTGCCTGTATTTAATAATAGAACTAAACTCAGCCCATTGCTACAAGGTACATGTACAGAATCCAGTTATCTGATCATTTTGTTGCAGCTGTACATCTAGTCCCATTGCCCTTCCATGAAGGGTGAATATTAATATTAATATTAGTCTCCTTAAGTGGGTTTGGCCTATTCATGTTCCTCTCTGTGATATGTGGGTGAGAGTGAATAACTGAATTTAGATATGAAAAGTAGTGAATGCAAAAACCATCTTGAAATCCAAGCATTCTGATACCAGAATGGCTGTTTCGTCAGCATTCAGACTTGTTTTAGATCCATTCCAACTGTGAAATGAAGGTCACTTCAGGACAGTTCATGTTTGGGATGCTTAAACATCTGAATATTCTGCATGTTTCTGGTTATATATTACATTATCTGGGATTGATCAGGTACAAAAATATTTTCAAATGCAAATGCTCCTGCTGTGCTATTTATTCATTGCTTGGTAGATATGTTGAGTAAATATGTTTTCAAACCTTGTGTAAACAGTTTGCAGGTCTTGCAAATGTGTCAATATCAGAAGACATTCCTGTAGAAGGAGAAATTACTGTTCCTGTGGGCTCTGATACCCCAGACGAAGACTATTCCACATTAGATGAACCAGTAAAAGAGACCATTGTAAGTACCTTGGTGAAGGGAAGAGATTTCCATCAGATTTCTCTTAGTGTTCTTGGCAATAAATTGCAAAAATAAGCCATCCGAGGATATCAACATTGGATGATTTTGATTAATCAATTTATTGTGGCAATATTAATGAAGCCATTACAAAAGAGCTTCAGTTGCTTTGTGTCGGATTCTGGTTACAATTATTTTTTGTATGTTTTTTCTGCTATCTGCATTAATTGGTCTCTCATAAGCAATATTTATTTAGTACAAAAACCATTTTCAAATTCAGTACAGTATTCCAAGAAATTGCACGCCTGTTGAGTCAGCTTTCGGAATTGGGATTTCATGGAATATTGTATTGAGTTTGAAGATGTATTTGCATATTATTAATTACTGTAATTTAAGAGTTTAAAAAGTAATTCATTTGAGGTATGAATCTTTTTAATGAACCACTTAATTTGCAGGATTGAATAAGAAGCTGGTAGTGAAATCCCCTTTGATCAACATTGGAATTTGTAGGTTTAAATTTTTACCAGCACTAGAAACAAGAAAAAAGAAAGTCAATCACTTCAATTAGCATTGGTATGACTTATGTAAATGTATCTTACCTAAACTTATTTTTGATTGAACTTTCATTGAATTTTTCAGATGCGGGATTTAAAAGCAGTTGGAAAGAAATTTGTCCATGTCATGTATCCCAAAAAAAGCAGCACCCTCCTCAGAGACTGTAGGTGCCAGAAATATTGAAAACCTTAAACTGTGCTAAATTCTGTGAAAACATACTTGCCTCAGAATGGAGAGTAACACAAGAGGGAGGGAGAACTTTGAAATAGCCATTTGGGGTTGTCAGTTTTGTGTTCCCATATGGAAATCATCTGTATGATTTATTTCTTTGCAGGGGATTTATGGGGTCCATTAATCCTGTGTGTTTTACTTGCACTGTAAGTACTTATATTATTTCCCCCTCCTCCCCACACTTTAATGCTCTAAAATTGTGTTGTTCACTTGCAAAATATAAATGCAACACAGCAGTTGTACATATTACAAATTCCAACAGAACATCATTTCAAGGACCAAATATATGGGCTTGGTTTAATAAACATGCATATGAATCTTGAAATCTGTATATTGCATAAGAGCCTGCACTTCACTGTTTCTGTGTGAACAATTACAGATCTTACAACCCACCTTTCCTTTATAAATGTACCCCACCAATTTTTAAGTTTCTTCTGTGCTAATGGCCTTAGGCCAAGGGATGGGACAGTCAAGTGAAACAAGGCTTCTTCTGCCACAGTTTTTAATCAGTAATTCTGTCTCACATTTCTTATCTGAGAAGAATACCTAGATCATCACAGAGAGAAATAAAAGAGTGCCACAATAGTAAACGAAAAATATTTCCTTTAAAAGATTATAATTGTCTGATCAGATTGCTAAAACATTCTCAGGTGTCTAGATACTTACTCCAGGATAGTCCAGCTTAGCTGCAGTGGGTTGTCCCAATTGTAGCCTATAGGCACTAATACATTTTGAAACAGGAAAGAGAAACCCTAATAATTAAATCAGAAAAGAGGTATCTGTTTCTTTGTCCTAATCCATTTCTCTTCTCTAGAATGCTTCAGGGAGGAGCGGCAGATAGCACACAAGACAGAGGCCCTCAGTTTGCAGAAGTGTTTGTAATCATCTGGTTTGGAGCAGTTGTCATAACACTAAATTCCAAGCTCCTGGGAGGAACCATGTAAGAGACCACTAGAGCTGTCGTCTGAGGTGGGGGAAGAATTGGACTTCCTTGATGAATTGCTTTAATTCAGGGACAGACAGTTTTTGCCTTAGGATGATAGAGGCTTACCTGACTAGGGCAATTTCAGGTCTTGGGAAGTAGGCTGTTTTTATTTAGAATGTTTTTATCTTGAAGCTCTTAAGGTACTGTGGGCCTTATTGAAAGCAAGTTACCCTTGTTATTTAAAAAGCAACAATAGATCCGTAGCAAGAGATACAAATTGGGGCATCCCTATGACCTAAGGATCCTGCCCTTTTAAACCAAGAGTGCAGAGTGCTTTAGATAGCCTATGTTATGCTAATTTAAACTTCTTAATTTTTAAAACAGCCTTTAAACATTTTAATCTTAAAAATTTTACTTTCTTGCTACTGGCTTGCTCATCAAGGAGAAAGCTGAAACAATTGGCTTTGTGAAAGCTTTCTAAAATCTTCTAATGCTAGGTGGGTGGATAGCAGACAGCTTAGGGCCCATTTTGTCTGACTGTAGTTCTGTAGTTCTATTTTTCTTTCCTATCTCTTCACGTTACCAGCATTTACCAAGACTTCTCTCTTTTTCACCCAGATCTTTCTTTCAGAGCCTTTGTGTCCTGGGCTACTGCATCCTGCCCCTCACCGTGGCTCTTTTGGTCTGCAGGCTTGTACTGATAGCAAATAGTGGGACTGCTGGCTTTGTTGTGCGTCTTTTAGTCGTAATAACAATGTTTGGCTGGTCAACTCTAGGTAAGTTGGGAATGGAAAACAGTCAGAACTGTCTCAGTGCAGGGGAACGAGGATCATTGGGTCATTCCTGAGTTCCATCCGCATGCCATAATCCCAGCACTTACGTTGATCAGAATTTTGCGGATTGCGTTACATGTTTTGTTTTAAAAAAACAGGAGCAGCAGAAAATGAATTCACTAACACTGTAGCATATGCAGTGTAGAAGAGCTGTGTTAGTTTATAGTAGCTAGAAATTGGAAAGAGTCCAATAGCCCCTTTCCTGACTAATGTTATTAAAAGGCATAAACTTTTGAGAGCTATAACTCACTTCACCAAATGCATGAAATGGATGACTTAGATTGGAGTGTGGTGGAGATGCAGAAAGGAGGGGAAGGTGGATGGTTATGTAGATTACAGACAAGCAGTGAAGGAGCAAACAATAATCACAGAACACAGAAAGTAACCATTTCCCCACAAAAACTGGCCAGGCAAGCTACTTTATATAACCAGGCAGAAAATCCCACATTTATTCATACTGATGATGTTACTTAGTTGGGAAATAAAATGTCTGCAAGGAGACAGCCAAGCTTGGAGAACACCAAAGACTTCTGGACAAACTTTGGACAAGAGAATTAATGAAAAAAGTTTGACATGAGGACTCAAACTAAAGTAATATCTGAGCATTTCTGCCTCCCAAGATAGTCTTGAAGGTCTCAGAGCATCTTTTTTGGGTGGAAAAAAAAGAGGTGCTGTCAGTCTTCTAATTTTTAATGCCATTGCCCTTGGGACGTCCTTGAGGCTTTGTTTCCAAAAAGTCTGCCCTTGTCTTGGGCAGAATTAATCTTTGGGATCAAGTATTCTATGGACTTGGGGGCTTATTTATATTTCCTGATATGAGTAAATATGTTAATGTTAATTCAATAATAAAAGGAAATTTATACCTTGCTTTCTATCAGTATCAGTTAGGTTATCCGATTATGATTTTGTATTCTCCTATTTGACTTGCTGAATTTTCGAAGCACAATTCCTTTTGGGGAGTTTTTTAGTCTAAAAGAGGAGGGGCGCTATAGATCAGGGATGAACAGCTTTTTCACTTGAGGTCTACCTGGATGGCCAAGTTGGGCTGGACGGAGGCACAGAGCCATTTTCCTCCGGTGTTTCCATCTTGTCATCTCTTCTCTTTGCTCTTCTATTTTCAAACAGGATTGCAAGGAGAAAAACAGCCGAGTTCAGTTTTTTTTCCAACAATCCCTTGCAAATAGCTGCTTCTGACTGCAATTGGAATACGTGTACCTGTTTTTTGTTAAAATAGATTTTTATTTTAATGGACTGGTACTCTCAGCGGTGTAAGAATAATCCAAATTGTTTTATATACAGTATCTTCTTCTAAGAATATTTTTTTCTGTTTTTGCTTTTGGAAGCTTTCTCTAGTTGTTAAATTTATGAAGGAAACCAAGGTATCTACTGTACATAATAATCCTGCTGTTTCTGCAGGATCTCAGGGTGGCTTCTACAGGAACCTCATTTTATTCCTGTAGCCACTCTGGGAGGCAGGCTGGGTCAAGAGAGTCACCCTTCAGTTTTCTAAGGCTGAGGGGCCACTTCAGTACTCAGTACTGACCCACCTTTAATCAGTACATCACACCGGTTTTCAAAATTAATTAAAATTGCACAAGAATCAGTATTCCATTAGAAAGCTGAACAGTTGATTTATTTACAGCCTTTTTATTTGGCTTTTGTAACGATGATCTCAGTTAGTCTAGGCATCAGCTAGAAAGCGGGTTTTGAGCTCAGGTCCTGCCTTGGCCATGAAAGCCGGCTGGGTGGCCTTGAGCCAGTCCCTCTCTCTCAGCCCAACTCACCTGACAGGGTTGCTTTTGTGGGGGAAATAGGAGGAGGAAGATGTGCAAATAAATAAAAAAAATAAAATAATTATTGTTTCCCAAGTTGGCTCTTGCCATTTCCGTGAGGTGTAGAGTAGCTTAGATTTTGAGAAGTCAGGAATCCTCATGGTGAGGCTGCCCTCCAGGTGGGCCCAGCTTTCCTTCCTGGAGTGTGGAGACCATCCTTTCATCCATGCTGCTGTGGCCAGTGATTGGGATGCCTTTCTGTTTGCCCCCCAACCCACCCCCTTGGCCAAGCGGAGCAAGCTGTTCTGGGCCAGATCCAAGCATTAGTTTGTACTGTCCCTTGGGGAGGGAAGAGGTGGGGGCTGGCAAGGAGCCATGTCTCTTTTTGGATACAGATGTGAGGCTGATATTTTTGGATGGGTTATATTCCTGGTGCCTATTTTTCCAACATTTGATCCTCCTTGTTTCTTTTCCCAGCCTCTACAGCCTTCCTGGCAGACAGCCAACCCCCAAACCGCAAAGCTCTGGTCGTCTACCCCATTTTCCTTTTCTACTTCGTCATCAGTTGGATGATTCTCACCTTTACGCCGTAGTGAAGGCGCTGTCCGCAAAGACGACAAAACCGAATGAAGGTGTTTTTGTTGCTTTCCAATGAAAACCTCTCTCTGTGGTTCACCTGCCTGCCTCTTGCTCTGTTTCTTCCGATATTTATAATGAATCTTGTGAAAAGGCTGGCAGGTTCCTCGTCTGAAACCACAAAAGGCCTCAAACTGTCTCACTCCTGTTTCTTTGAAGAGCACTACTGATGTCTCTCCCTACTGAGTTCTGTTTTCTACAGATTCTGTGTGAGCCTTCAGTAAGGAGAAAGGCTGGGCGTAGTCATATCTTGGGCCATCAAGATAGTTGACAAAAGAAAATATTGACTATGTACTGTTAATTGGATTTATCAGAAGGCCGCAGTTCTTTAGGAGAATACTGTCTTACAGCTTCAAAACATTTGCTTTCTTGGGATGGGAAATGCTACCCAATTTCACTTACTGTCCAAAAACTAAAAGGAAAGGGTGCAAGAAAGGGGCATTGTCTTTTTCTTTTCTTTTTTTAGTGTTTTCATCCATTTTTAATTGTTCAAGTTAGCGCACTCTCTTCGCTCCCTGTGTATGGGTTCAAAAGGTCTTGAGGAAGAAGACAAGAATAAAGCCATTTGGCCCACATCAGCCACAAGAGATCTTGGATCTCTCTTTAATGCAGGAGAAAAAAAAAGTTGCACCAGAGTAATCAGCAGTTAAGTGCAGAGATGCCGAGCAATTCTGGCAGGGGAGATCTTGATTCTGGAAACATGAAACATGAGGTTCAACTTCCGACCCTCTGAGTGGAGCCTGGTCATCAGAAAGGATGTATTCAGCTGTATCAGACCTGGCACCCCACTCCATGTCTTGCAGGGATGGTTGGTCTTATGGAATGACTTGTGAAAGGGGCTACGGGCTTTCTGAATTCTGGCTTTTTAATTATAAAATGAGGAAACTTATTTAAGTAGCAAGGTGTTGGCACATTCTGTACTTTCTGGGTTCTGCACATTCACAACCATTGTGAAGCCTTTGGAAGAAGCTGCTCTTGAAACCAAATTTTTTGTTCATGTCTAGTGAGATGTAGGCAGTAGCTGACAGCTTAGTGATACACAGTTTAATTTGCACGGTGTAATACCTTATTCTGTATTATTATATTAGTTGTTAAATTAAGTTTATTTTGTTGCATACTTGTTGGGGTTTTGAAGAGTGAAAACTGTTCTATATAATATATAAATTGCTTCTTTGTGCTTCTTACTGAATATCTGGAGTTTTTTTTCTTTATTGTGGTCTTTACATGCCCCTTTTTATTTTCTCCTAAAATTCCAGTTATTGGGCTTTTGTTTCTGTCAATTAAATAAAATCTGGGATAAATGGCTTTGTTCTTGCTCTTTTTGGCATCAAATGTAGAAAAGAGCAAGTTGATATGGAATATTTTTATTCAAATGTGTCTATGGGGAGACCTCTTTTAAGGTTATGTTTAAGGTCTGCTTATAACAACCTGAACTTAAATAATCTCTGTGTAAGGAAAGTTCTTTTTAAAATACTTGCTGTTTTCCAGAGGAATTTAAGAAAAGGAGTGATACTGATCCTTTAAAATTAATCTTCCTTGTGAAATTTTATTTCACATATCATTCTAACTGGACACAAATGTCAACTTTCTCTTGACCAATAATTATTCCAGGTTTGGCCTGGAAATAAAACTTTACATGGTAATTTAGAGATGAGATGGGCAGGATAAACATTTAACAAATAAACAGTTTTCTTTTGAATCAGACTTAATTCACTCATTTTGTGTGTGTCAACTACAAGCTAATGGAATAAGTTTGCTGAAAAGGAAATATCTTGGTCAAAACCAGAGGTAAGGATCCTGCTTTTATTTTTTTTTGACAGCAACATCTGTCAACCCTAAAGCTGGCCTGACTGAGGTCATCTTGGAAACTTCAGTGTTGCCACAATGGTGCTAAGAGATTGGGGGGGGGGGGGAGTAAAAGTAGCCAATTAACCTGAAACAAAATAAGTTATTGGATGTAATTAGTCCCACCCCTTTTGATAACATACGTCATGTAATGAGGTGTGGTGTTTTACATGCTTATTACACTGGTTCAGTGGTGGGATTCCAATTTTTTTTTCCTACCGATTCTGTGGGCATGAGTTGGTCGGCGTGCCAGGGGAAGGATACTGTAAAATCTCCAGTCAGAGGTGGTGTTAACTAGTTCATATTTGCAATATGTTTCAGTTACTCTGATGAGACTTACAGAGTTTTTTTTTTTTTTAATTTACCTTTTCCTGGCTAGATAGCAGTCTGTCTTTTCTCCAATAACACCGATGCTTCTTTACACAAAGTAAATTCTCTGCTCTGGTGACTGATTTTTGTAATAATTCCCCCCGCCCCCCAATATTGAGGTTCAAAAAAGCAGCAGTAAACATTACGCTTGTGACGGAGAACCTATGACACGTGTGCTGGAAGTGGCATGTAGAGCCATTTGTGCCGCCACATGAGACATCGCCCAGGCAGTTGCACTGCACATCTGCACACGCCTCCCTCCAGCAAGCTGATTGTCGGGGATCTGCTGTGCATGGGCAGAGCGCATGTGGGAGAGGCACACACATGCACAGGGGCAGGGGGAGCAGATGCATGCATTGCATTATGGGCATAGGGACTCGTCACACAAGGACGAAAAGGATAGCTATCACTGATGTGGTCGATTGGTTTGGAAGAAGGGCAACATTTGGGGGTTTCATACTTTTTAGGGATGTTCTTAACAATCTGTCATGTCTACAAATTGCTCAGCATCTTGTGCTGCACACAAAAGAGGCCGATTGATACAGTTAATATTGGAGTTGTAGACAATATAATTGCCGATATTTGCATTGGGGCAGGGCATAATACATGTTAATTGTTTCATTGTTTTATAAATTAACATGCTGACAGGAATATGTGGTGTAAATCTATATTATGTAGGTCACAAAAACTTCCAACTGTCATTTCCAATTCTTTAAAGTACCAAATTTTAAAATGTTATGTAAATATCTAAATCCGTGATATGAATAGGGCCTTTGATTGGCGCACAGCTTTGGAATGGAAAAGTTTTGCTGATATTTGCAGACTGCTTTTTAATAAAATACAGATAGTCCTCAACTTACGGCCACAATTGAGCCCAAAATGTTTGTTGTTAAGTGAATCACTGCAGGAATCTGGCTTCCCCATTGACTTTGCTTGTCAGAAGGTTGCAAAAGGGGATCACTGCAACGGTCATAAATATGGATTTTGATCACATGACCCATGGGAACGCTGCATATGTCATAAGTGTGAAAAATGGTCACAAGTCACTTTTTTCATTGTAACTTTGTACAGTCTCTAAATGAACTGTTGTAAGTCAAGGACTATCTGTAAACTACAGGTAGGAATGATGCATTTCTAAGAAATTTTGAAGTTGCAGGATGCTATATTTTATCAGAGATGCAAGGACAGGTTTTGGATGAAACTGACATATATTTAATAAATTGTCAAGCCTAGCCTTTCGTTGTTTCAATATAAAGTGTATCATTTTCAAGATTTCTATATTATATACTAGAGGAATATTTATATACACCGCTCAAAAAAATAAAGGGAACACTTAAACAACACAATGGAACTCCAAGTCAATCACACTTCTGTGAAATCAAACTGTCCACTTAGGTAGCAACACTGATTGACAATCAATTTTACATGCTGTTGTGCAAATGGAATAGACAACAGGTGGACAGCATAGGCAGTTAGCAAGACATCCCCAATAAAAGAATGGTTCTGCAGGTGGTGACCACAGACCACTTCTCAGTTCCTATGCTTTCTGGCTGGTGGTTTGGTCACTTTTGAATGCTGGTGGTGCTTTCACTCTAGTGGTAGCATGAGACGGAGTCTACAACCCACACAAGTGGCTCAGGTAGTGCAGCTCATCCAGGATGTGGCACATCAATGCGAGCTGTGGCAAGAAGGTTTGCTGTGTCTGTCAGCATAGTGTCCAGAGCATGGAGGCGCTACCAGGAGACAGGCCACTACATCAGGAGACATGGAGGAGGCCGTAGGAGGGCAACGACCCAGCATCAGGACCGCTACCTCCACCTTTGTGCAAGGAGGGATAGGAGGAGCACTGCCAGAGCCTTGCAAAATGACCTCCAGCGGGCCACAAATGTGCATGTGGCTGCTCAAACAATCAGAAACAGACTCCATGAGGTGGTATGAGGGCCCGACGTTCACAGATGGGGGTTGTGCTCACAGCCCAACACCGTGCAGGACATTTGGCATTTGCCAGAGAACACCAAGATTGGGAAATTCGCCACTGGCGCCCTGTGCTCTTCCAGATGAAAGCAGGTTCACAGTGAGCACATGCGACAGACATGGCAGGGTCTGGAGACGCTGTGGAGAATGCTCTGCTGCCTGCAACATCCTCCAGCATGACCGGTTTGACAGTGGGTCAGTCATGGTGTGGGGTGGCATTTCTTTAGGGGGCCGCACAGCCCTCGCCAGAGGTAGCCTAACTGCCTTTAGGTACCGAGATGAGATCCTCAGACCCCTTGTGAGACTATATGCTGGTACGGTTGGTCCTGGGTTCTTCCTAATGCAAGACAATGCTGGACCTCATGTGGCTGGAGTGTGTCAGCAGTTCCTGCAAGATGAAGGCATTGATGCTATGGACTGGCCCGCCTGTTCTCCAGACCTGAATCCAATTGAGCACATCTGGGACATCATGTCTTGCTCCATCCATCAACGCCATGTTACACTACAGACTGTCCAGGAGTTGGGGGATGCTTTAGTCCAGGTGTGGGAGGAGATCTCTCAGGAGACCATCCGCCACCTCATCAGGAGCATGACCAGGCATTGTAGGGAGGTCATACAGGCAGGTGGAGGCCACACACACTATTGAGCCTCATTTTGACTTATTTTAAGGACATTATATCAAAGTTGGATCAGCCTGTAGTGATTTTTTCCACTTTAATTTTGAGTGTAACTCAAAATTCAGACCTCCATGGGTTGCTAAATTTGATTTCCATTGATAATTTTTGTGTGATTTTGTTGTCAGCACATTCAACTATGTAATGAACAAAGTATTTAATAAGAATATTTCATTCATTCAGATCTAGGATGTCTTATTTTTGTGTTCCCTTTATTTTTTTGAGCAGTGTACTTAGTATGAATGAATTATTTTTCAAAAACTAATCATACATGTACAGTCAAATATTTTGAAAGCCCTTCAGGCATGTTGCATAAAACACTTTTTATCTGAAATCATTAGGAAGCACAGCCTTTGTGCAGATTCTACAAGTCCATGCTAAACTTCCATTAACTGTAGAGGTTTACCCATTGCATAATATGGGCCTTTGGGTGTAGTTCCTTCTGTCTTAAAAAGCATTAAAACATCCTATCTTGGATTTTTAAAAGACTTCCATTTGTCACATCATTTATTTGTTCTTTAGTACATGCTGTGAAATGACTGGTTTGATTTTTTTTTTTTTTTGTTATGCTGTTAATAGAAATAGATCTTACATTTAAAAAAAAAAAAAAAAAGGCAAGACCTTTTAATTACATTAACAGGTAGCCAGGCTTGATCAATGGAAGCATGGAGTTATTATTCCAGATAAAAATCAATTTGTGGAATATATAAATTGTCAGATAGTCAGACTGTAGAGTTGCTTTGCAATTGCATTAGCCTCATTAGCTTCATGGCCACCACTTCCCCAACTCAGTCAAGGCTCTTCTCCCTTATCCTATCCTTGATTTATATGGGTATGTTCTTTCAGATAGCAGAATTATCTGAATGGTACCTTGGAGGTCTTCTAGTCCAACCCCCTGCTCAAGCAGGAGAGCCTGTACCATTTTGGAGAAGTGGCTGTCCAGTCTTAAGCACCCACAACTTCTGGAGGCAAGCAGTTCCACTGGTTAATTGTTCTCACCAACAGGAAATTTCTCCTTAGTTCTACTTTGCTTTTCTCCTTGATTAGTTTCCATCCATTGCTTCTTGTCTTGCTTTCAGTTGCTTTGGAGAATAGGTTGACTTTCTCTTCCTTGTAACAGTTATTGGAACACTGCTGTCATATCACCCCTATCCTTCTTCTCACTAGACTAGACAAACCCAATTCCTGCAACCCTTCTTTGTATGTTTTAGCCTCCAGGCCCCTAATCACCTTTGTTTCTCTTGTCTGCACTCTTCCCAAAGTCTCGACAGTTTTAGACCAACTGGACGCAATATTCCAAGTGTGGTCTTGCTAAGGCTTTGTAAAGTAGTGCCAGCATTTGATTAGAATGAATGAGTTGGAAGGGACCTTGGAGGTCTTCTAGTCCAGCCCCCTGCTCAAGCAGGAGACCTATACTATTTCAGATAAGTGACTGTCTAGACCAAGGGTGTCAAACTCTTATTTCATTGAGGGCCACATCAGGCTTATGATTGACCTCAGGGGGCCAGGGTGGCTGGGGTGGGTTTGGGCGTGGCCAGGTTGATGTCGCTTACAGCCTGGGGCGTCTAGTGGCCCAGGTGGGGCTGGGGGATCCATTATCTCCAGTAGGGGAAGGCAAGACCAGGATGAGCACCAAACCCTTGTCCACTAGAAGAGCCTTGCCATTCCTCTCGGGCCATGCGGAGGAGCCCTGGACAGGGGCATAGGCTTCCTGGAGCCCTGGGCAGTGCAGGGCAAGTGCCCAGCCCTACTCAGCCTTCCCCAAAGGGCCACCCACTGCACTTCCCTCCTCGAGGCTCATGGTGTGTGTGTGAGGAGGTCAAAGTGTTTGGCTCCATGCGAGGAAACGCAGCTTTGTAACTAAAGCATCCTCAGTGAAGAAGCTTCTTGGATGAGAAGCAAGGCCTCTTCAAAGAAAAACCAGACAGTCCAGCTGCCTCTTGAAAAAAGCACCTTTGGGTCTCCCCGTCCTCTCTTGTGTGAGAGGCTTGAAATGGGCAAGGCAAGAACGGGAGATTTCCAGATGAGAGAGAACCATTGTGCAGCTGATTGCATTATCAGTTCACCTGCTCTTGGGGCTGTTAACGGAACAGTCAAGCATCTGTTCATTCAGAAACTTTAGGCTGTCTGGACTATGTATGCTATATTTGCACCTACAAATGTTCTGTTGTATATAAACTTCCATTCTTAATTGCAATAAAAGTGACAATGTAGCTGAATTGCCTTTAGAATCATCAGTCAAGTCAAGGCTCCTGTGGAATAAAAGATTAAAGAGTCATAAAGCTAAGATTTACTGCCAAGCCTAGCCTGGCATTTGTGCTCTTACCTTTGGGGAAATATTTGAGGATTATTGATTGTACAGAAGATAATGACAGGTGCCTAATTTAAGGGGTATGTGTGTGCTTTGGACTGGAGTGTAAATAGCCACCCCGCCACACAGAGAAGGGCGGATGAGATGTCTGTGTTGTTGGGTAGACATTTGAACTCCACCACTGGGCATCTTTTTGTACCCAAATTCTTAAAAAATAGCTGAGATCAGTTTATTACAGTCTTTAAGGCCAGCTACAATAAAACTCATATCAATCTTTCTTTTAAAAAATGGTTTCAAATTGTCCTTCAGTCGTCTTCCCCCTTAGAGGAGTCCACAAAGTGGCATCCCAACAGTGCCCCATCCCATTTAAATTCCTGAAATAACCAAAATTCCCACCAACCCACTCACATTCTTTCAGCCTCCCCTTCCTAATTTTCAGCATATTCTGCCTTTTGGGGGGGGGGGGGGGGAGGATATGTATACATACAAATCTGGTCATTTGCTTAGAGGGGAATCTATTCAGAGGCAAAAGCATCATTCCTTCCTCAATTTGTTTAAAATCTGTGACACAATGTCCCCATTTTGATATTGGATCTTTTTCACAATAGTTCTAACCACCGGTCAGATATTCTGCCTCTGTGGTCCTTCTCTCCTTTGGGCTACAGTTAGAAGGGTGTTGCTTGCCTGTTTGATTTTGTTTTTCAGATGAATCCCCAGAAGATGCCTCCTTATTCAAGGTTCTTGGGGTAGAAGCCATAGTGAGGCTTTAAGCTCAGGAACTGGTAGGCAGAGTGAGGCCAGTTTCAATCAGTGCAAGAACAAGGCCACCTACAAGTTCAATCTTGGCAAATAAAACACAACTTCACTGCTGCAGAGAAGTGAGTGGACCACATGGGTCCAGAACCATATTTAAACTGTTATGGAGTCCAACATGTAAGAACAATAGTTATGACAAAAGCTCTGCCTCCATCTTTCACTCATGGAAACCGGTGCCATGAGACGCCAGTTCCTGTGATTGAGAGGCGGTTTTCTCAGGAGTTGTGGATGCCTGCAGTTGTGACGGCTTGATTCGTACCTTTTGCCCTGACACGAAAAAGGAGTTGACCTCTACAGGAAGGGCTTGCTGAGCAACAGGCAGTCCATTAAATTGGTAGCACTACTGACCTAGCAAGCGTTGGCTTCTGGGTAAAACTTGTCATATGTGCAAAGACTCTTGTTGATGTTCTAAATCGGTTGGATTTTATTAACAGAAAATAAGGATGGTAAAGGATTCCCCAATAAAAATGTGCCGTTAAAAGTGATCTGATCCACCTCTGGCTTTTCTGTAGTCAACATCAGGATGCCCCGGTGTTATCTCTTATACGCTCCATAAAAAGTGGAGGCACAGAGTTAATGAGGTCAGAAATGGAGGTCAGACTGGAAGACCTGCATCTCCAAGACAAGTGCACAAGTGTTTGTGCAAAGAGGGTTGTGCACAGACCCCATTTGCTGCCCCCTTTCCTTTCCATCTGCCTTGCAGCCATGTTCTTGTCGCTTTCATTTCTCAGGTGTTGATCGGTTAAGATCAGTTTCTGATGGGAGATCCTACTCCAAAGAATATTCCCCGTTCCTTCCTATTTGGCAGTGGAACATGAGGCACCATTTGGTGCAAAGGAAAAACAGAAGGAAGGGGACTGGCCCAACGGGGCTTTCCTGTACACTCTTCCAGGAATGGGGCACAGGGAGTAGGGAAGGGAAGGGATGGGCCTACTGGCCTCTCTAGGGGAATTCCTTGTCGCCTCCCCTCCAACTTCTCCCTTCTGCTCTGGGCAACTACATTTTCTTTAGTTTTAAACAGCCACATATGTGTGATTCATAAACTTATCACTACTCATCTGGATTGCTGCTGTAGGAGATGTTGCCTTTGAAGTCTACTTGAAAATTGTAATTGGTGCCGAATGACCACGGTTTGTGCACTGACAAATCAGGGCCACTATAGTGGTGGAATATTCTTGTTGCTGCATTAGTTACTAGTTGGGTTCAGAGTATAGTTCAGAGAGCTGGTTTTCTCATGTAAAGCTTTGCGTGGCTTAGCGTCCCGTTCTTGGCATAGAAGCAGCCTGCTGAATTGGCCACGTGTCCATGGTGCCAACATCTTTTAATGGCTCCTCCCACCCAGGCCATTATGGTGAAGGGATTGGGGGGAGCTTCCACACATGTTTTTCAGCTGCAGCTCCCTTGATAAGAGAGCGACAACCTCCTTCTGGACATTAGTCTCAGAGATTCCAAAAGCTTCTAAAATCTAAGTATTGCCAGTGAAAACAGGCCCTGGGCACACAGTCCTCCCGAGCTGCATTTTCGCTGGCAAGGGGTTGCAGGAGGGTGTTGCACCTGGAAATGGAGTTTGGGAGCCTCTTTTCGCTGGCAGAGGCACTGCGGGGCGGTCCCTCAGTTTCCAGGGTGGCCCCATGAGCAGCGGTGGGATTCAAATAATTTCACAACCAGTTCTCTGCCCTAATTATTTCTTCCAACAACCAGTTCACCAAACTGCTCAGCAAGTTAACAACTGGTTCTCCCAAACTGGTGCGAACTGTCTGAATCCCACCACTGCCCATCTCCCCCGCAGGCTGGATCCGTCCCCTGGGCCTTGAGTTTGACACCCAGAGGTGGTATTCAGCAGGTTCTGACCAGTTCTGGAGAACCGGTAGCAGAAATTTTGAATAATTTGGAGAACCGGCCAATGCCACCTCTGACTGGCCTCGCCCCCCATCTATTCTCTGCCTCCTGAGTCCCAGCTGATTGGCTGGGTCTCCTTTGGTTGCCCTGCAGAGGAGAAAGGAGCTGGAAAGCAGGTTAGCGGGATGAGGAGGGAATGGAGATTTTACAGTATCCTTCCCCTGCCCTGCCCATACCAAGCCACACCCACCCATCAAGCCACACCCACAGAACCAGGAGTAAAAAAAATTGGACGCCACCACTGTCGACACCCCTGCCTTACAGGTTTACTCAGTTCACTGGGACTTACTCCCAGGAAAGTGATAGAAGGCTGGATTTTTAAACATGGTTAAATGTTGGTAGGCGAATTGGATTCTTATCATTTCAGTGTGTGGCTTTTGACCTTCTTAGTTATCCTAGGTTTAGAACAGAGGCCTAGGATATGTCCCAAGCATGAATCTGTGGAGATGCCTCCCTAGAGTACGGATAAGTGAATAACATGAAGCCTTCTCAGTCCAGCATAAGGGTCTCCAACTTCCAGCCCATTTGGAACCAGGCCGCATTAGTGGTGTGCGAGCTGCTATACCCAAATGGAGCTGTGGGCATGTGAGCCACTCACCTAGGAACCACCCCAACCCTGCGCCAGGCCACCAAGCCAGAAAGGTTGGGGACCACTGGCCCAGGAGATTATAGAGGTTTCAATAAAGGAGAATATTCGTAACTCAAGAGTTGCAATGAGGGGCCCCTTGGTGCTCTCTGAGCTTGGTTGTTTTATTGCATTACCCAAACTAGGTAACATCGTCAGTGCTAGACTGATGCCCTCTTCAGAGAGCATCAAGGACACCCTCATAATACCAGTTTTTATAGGGGATGAGTCCACAGGTGGCTACAGCACGACTTCCGAAGTGTATCTTTTAAACTTGTTTATTTATTTATTTATTTATTTTGTCAGGCCTGCATTTGATAATATATATATATATATATATATATATAAGTATAAACATAATTATTAATACATAAAATAAATACAAATAAAATGAAACAATAGGACAGGGACGGTAGGCACGATTGGTGTGCTTATGCACGCCCCCTACAGGCCTCTTAGGAAGGGGGTGAGGTCAATAGCAGACAATCTAAGGTTAAAGTTTTTGGGGTTTGGGGAAAAAAAACCACAGAGTCAGGTAGAGTATTCCAGACATTGACCACTCTATTGCTGAAGTTGTATTTCCTGCAATCAAGTTTGGTGAGGTTTACCTTGAGTTTGTATCTATTGTGTACTCATGTATTGTTGAGGTTGAAGCTGAAGTATTCATTGACAGGTAGGGCATTGCAATGCATGATTTTATATACTATACTTAGGTCGGACCAAAGGTGGCATCGTTTTAAGTTGTCTAAGCCTAAAATTTCAAGTCTGGAGGCATAAGGGATTCTGTTATGAGTAGAGGAGTAGAGGACTCTTCTAGTGAAATATTTCTGGACTCTCTCAATTGTATTAATGTCCGATATGCAATGCGGGTTCCAGACAGATGAGCTGTATTCAAGTTGATGAACTTGATGAATAGTATCCAATATTTAGTGTCAAAAGTCAAAGCGCTTGCCTTGACCATAACGGGGACTACTCCGAATTCCTTTTGAAGACGGGTTAAGTTTTTCAGAATAATTGATTTGAATCTCGGAGTAAGAAAAAGGGGAAAGCAAAGGTGGCTGGTCAAATCTTAGGTGCTGTGTGTGAGATCCTGCAGACCTACAGATGGATCTGGTCAAGGATGGGAGCAGCCTTAGCACTTTTTTCTGCCATGTGCATCTTCATCACCTCCCAACCTCCTGCACCTGAGTCAAGTTGAAGTCATCCTTGGCTGATCTGGGGTTAAAGAAGTGTCCCTTCCCTTAGGATGGGGATGGGGGGAGGCAGGATCCACTAAATCCACTAAAGACTAAAAGCACAATTGGTAACTCCAAATTTCAACTAACAAATGCTCTGTCCTACACATTGGCAAAAAAAAAAAAAAAAAATCAGAGCACCAAATACAAGCTAGGCGGAAGCGATCTCATAGATGACCCTCACTCTGTCAAGAAGCTCGGGGTCCTCATCTCAAACGATCTAAGCCCCAGAGCTCACTGTAACAGCATTGCCAAAAAGGCATTAAGAATTGTTAACTTTATTGGGAAGCTTCTTCTCCGGCAACATTGAATTGTTAACTAGGGCATACAAAACCTTTGCCAGACCAATTCTCGAATGCAGCTCGTCCGCCTGGAACCCACACTGTATATCGGATACTAACACAATTGAGTGGGTCCAGAAGTATTTCTTGAGAAAAGTACTCCACTCCTCCACTCACAGTAGAATCCCCTATGCCTCCAGGCTCAAATCTTTGGGCCTGGACAATCTGGAACTGCATTGCCTGTGGTCAGATCTAAGCACACTACACAAAATGGTCAACTGCATCATCTTGCCTGTCAATGACTTCTTCAGCTTCAACCACAATAATACACAGGCAAACAACCAATACAAACTCAAGGTAAACCATTCCAAACTCAATTGCAGAAAATACGACTTCAGCCACAGAGTGGTCAATGCCTGGAACACCCTGCCAGACTCTATGGTTACAGCCTCAACCCCTCACAGCTTCAACCTCAAACTGTCTACCATGGACCTCACCCCATTCCTAAGAGGTCCTTAAAGGGGGCGTGCATAAGTCCACCAGTGTGCCTACCGTCCCTGTCTTACAGTCCCCATTTATTTGTATTTACTCCCTTTGTTCTTGTTTACGTTCATACCTACACTTGTTATCTTGTACATGTTTGACAAATAAATAAATAAATCCTTCTTGGCTGCCTTGGCTTGGGCTCTCCCTATCAGGCTTCTGGGCCAGCCCTAGAAAAACCCCAACCAGGTGTGGAAGCCCAGCTGGCAGGAGGAGAGATAGATGGTCCAGCAGCAGAGCCAAGTTGGGCCATGCCTCCTGGGCCTTCTGCTCTTCCCGCTGGACAGAATCTGCCTGGAGCCTGCAGGTTCTGCCATCCCTCAAAGAGTTGCCAACCAAAACAGCAGCACTGGGGTTGGGGAGCCCATCTTCCTTGCCTGGTGGCAGCAGAAACCTTGGGGCAGTCGAGAGAGCTGAAGAAGCTTCTTGGATGGGAAGCGAAACGTCTTCCAAGAAAGGAATGCTGGGATGAGGGACGAAGGCGGGAGAGGGATGCGCCAAGCAAGGAGCTCCGCCCCCCCCCCCATGCAGTGGCTGCCCCTGTTTGCCCATTCACAAATGCTTCTTGCATGAGAAGCCAAAGGTCTTCAAAGACAAAACAGAAAGTCCAGTAGCCTCTTTAAAAAGCACCTTTGGGATAGTTGCCTTCAGAAGTTGTGGAGGCTCTGGCACTGGAGGCGCTTAAGACCCTCCTTTTTGATACAGGGTCTCCTGCTTGAGCAGGGGGCTGGACTAGAAGACCTCCAAGGTCCCTTGCAACTCTCTTAACGAGGGGGAGAGTTGCACAACTGGCAGGCTCCTTGGATCCAGGCTCTCCAACCCTCAACGAAGACTGAATGCGCCTGAAAACGGACCGGGGCGCAGTGGGATCCGTCTGCGACGTCCCGGTCCGCCCTGCGCCTCGGGAGCTCCGCGCGGCTCTCAGCCCGGCCAACCGCGCAGGGTCGCTGTGGAGAGGCCGGCGGGCGGAGCGGAGCGGGAGGGGCGGGCAAGAGGCGGCCTCATCCGGCCGGCCACCTGCGCGCAGAGCCGCGCACTCGCTCGGACAAGGGCCGGGAGCGGCACCCGCGGCTGCTCTGCTCGGGCTCGCCGGAAAGGGCCCCGCGGCTGGCGGCCCAGGCCGGCACGAGGGACGACGGCGGGAGCAGGACGCGCCAAGCGAGGAGCTCCGGGGCCCCCGACGCAACCTCGAGGTAAGAGGCGGCGGCGGCGAGGCTGCCGGCCGCGGGGGTTTCCCTGCGGGGCAGCCGACCGGGCTCCTCGGCCGCCCTGCTTCCCGCGGCTTCGGGCGCTTGGGCGGCGGGGTCCCGGCTGCCGAGGGAGGGTCCCGTCCGAGGGACCGGCGGGACGGCTCGGCTGCAGCTGCTCCCGGACGGAGCTCGGGCGACGCGCAGCTGCCGCCGCCGCCGCCGCCGCCGCCCGCGAGGACTGGAAGGCTGAAGCTCTGGCCGCGCAGCCCCGCTTGGACGGCCCGGCGGCTGGGCTGCAGCGCGCGGCTCTCCCGTTGCCTCGCGCGGGGAGGCGGCCAGGGTAGCGGGGACCGGGGCTGTGCAGGGCTGGGGCGTCCGCTGCTCGGCTGGGTGCCGAAGCTGACCGCCCCGGAGCCTCCCTTCTCCCGCCCGGCCAGCTGCTGCCTTGGCGGGGGCCCGGAGCTGCCCCGGGGAAGGAGCGGCCGTCCCGGAGAAGAGCCTTCCGGCCGCAGCGCTTGCCCAGCCCTCTCCAGCTGAGGTCGGGCTGGCTGAAGCGAGAAGCCCTCGGAATGCCGCGAGCACTCGGGCTCTCCAGGGGGCTCTGGGGGCCTGGACCTCTGTCCTCGCCCTGGGCAGGCAGAAGCCTGTGGTGGGCCCTTGAACGGGACCCCCCCCCCCCCTCGGCAGCCTTCGGGCCGAAGGCTTGGAATGGCCTGGCCGGAATTTTGTCTGCTGCTCTGCTGGTGCGGCTGAACAGCCCGCTGCGCTCTTTGGTGGCCTTCGAGTAGGGTCCCCAAACTTGGCCACTTTAAGACGGGTGGACTTCAACTTCCAGAATTCTCCAGCCTGGAGTTGAAGTCCACCAATCTTAAAGTGGCCATGTTTGGGGACCCCAGCCTTAGAGCCTCTGGTGGGCTGGCTGAAAGGTCTCCAAAGTGGGAAGGCAGATGAAGGGAGATCAGGGGAGGCAGTGGTTGTTGTTGTTGTTGCTTTTGGTGGTGGTTGTTCTTGCTTTTGTGAGTGTTGGGTCAAGTCTCGATGGCATCTTCAGAGAGTGAGCTCTTGCTGATTCCACCTAACTAACTGACTTGGTCACAGGGCATCAAACCACCCACAGATGTCCTGTTGACAGATCTCCTCACTTTTATTTAATCCATAACCTCCAATTTTATCTCACCTTTCTGGTATTTGAAAGTGGAATGTTGCCCTTTTTATTACCTCATATTGGGCTGCTGCCTGACTAATTTTTCCTTTTATATTTAACATTTTGATTTGCTGGTGTATCTGTGGGGTTAAGACTGCATGTGCTACAATAGTGGTGGAGAGAGTGCATGGGAAAATATTGAATTGAATTCTTTATTGTCATTGTACGTATATACACAATATACACATACAATGAGATTCACATGACACCCAGAGACCAGACTCAACATGCACACACACATGACAATCCTCAAACACCTCCCCACCACCAAAATTCCCCGCCCCCTAAAAACACACAAGCATCCTTAAGTTCATTGTGAAGTGCAGTTATAGCTCTGGGATAAAAACTGTTCAGAAAACATGTGGTCCGAGTTTTAATGGTTCTGTATCTTCTGCCAGAAGGCAACAGTTCACAAAGATTGTGAGCAGGATGGGAAGAGTCTCTGAGAATATTGTGCAACTTCCTCAAACAGCGAGATGCAAAGATGTCGTCCAGGGCTGGTAGCCCGATGATATTCTGGGCAGTTTTAATAATTCTCTACAGAGCTTTTTTGTCTGCTACAGAGCTGCTCCTTGCAAGAATGCTGTATGTCTGGACGCTATCAATGGTACTGCGGTAGTAGGACAGAAGTAGAGGCTGAGATAGATTTATCTTCCTGAGCATTCTCAGGAAGAACAAACTCTTCTGTGCCTTCTTTACAAGCATGTTAGGATTCATAGTCCATGAGAGGTCCTCATATAAGGACCGTTTTAAGGAGATAAGTCTATGAGAAGCTTCTTTGGTGTGTGTGTGTGGGGGGTCTTCCTGGGTTCCTAAAATGGAGGGATTGCATTCGGGGCTTTTCATCATCTTCATAGAGCTTGACAAGGGAGACTGAGTCACCCTCCCACAAATGGTCAGAACAACTGAGGCTCATGGTTGACCGAGCAGCCTGGACAAAAGTGAAGTTAAAGGAAAAGAAAAGGAAGGAGAAGCCTTGTGGATTCTGGCTACCTTCAGAGCTGGCACTGGCAGTTAGTTGGGCAGGTGAGACGCTCCTACTGGGGCTATTGGGGGGCAGTGGCAGAAGCATGGCAGGGCTGAGCTCAGGTCTTTTTTCTGACTGCTTGAGCAGGGGGTTGGACTAGATGACCTCCAAGACCCCTTCCAACTCTGTTGTTCTATGTTCTATGACCAGCTGCCAGCTGCCAAGAGACCAGACTGTTAGCACAACCTCAGCCAACCCTGGGGGGGGGTGTGTGTGTCAGCTTTTGTCATAATATTAGGAGGGTCTTTGCCAGTTGGAGCATTTGCTGAGCCTGGGATGTCTGGGATGGAAGGCATCTTCAAATGCCAGCCATATGGGGGACCGTTTCAGGGCAGGAAACATGGCGACAAGCACCCACTGCTTCTCCTTAGCTTTCCATGCTTGCTATCGTTAAACACAATTTCTTTCTTTAACTTTGGCACCTTTTTAAGGATGTCTAACTCTCACGAATGAATGAAGACAAATATTTGTGTCCCAGGATAATGTTGCAAGAGCCAATCTGGGTCGATCACTGAGACCAGAAGTTTACTTTTCCTAACTCTGCACAACCATGATATTGTCTGTCTTCTCCTTCACAATTCCTTCATACATTTGTTTTCATAGTTGATCCTCACTACCTCAACATGTGTCTTTCATAGAGATCATCCAATCCTGTATTTGATTCGCACTTGTTCAATTCCATTCATACTTGATCCTGCCTCTTCTAGTTTTACCACTCACCTTTCCTATCTAGCCCATTCCCTCCCGTTGCACCCAACTTATTTTTCATGCTGCTCCTGATATAAACCTTATTTCCTTATAACCCAGAGGGCAGAGGAACATTTTTACTGATCACCATTTTGCATTTTTAAAACAAGCATTGATTTCTTGCAAGAGACTACATGGTAGCCACTAGCTTTGTATGATCATCTTAACATTTCTCCATGTATTTCCTTATCTGTAGTAAACATTCTGTAAAGATACCCCAATTTATCTACCTTCTTCAGTTTGTCACCATTTATGGCACTACCTCAACATGTGTCTTTCATAGAGATCATCATCCAACTTGTAGCATTTAAGGTACATAAAATCTGCTTTCTTTTTTCCATGTAATAGGAATTTACTTATATGTTTATAATCGTACCAAGATTGATTATTGCCCCACTGGGCATACATCTTAGTACATTGTGATACCTTTCATTTATCTTCTCTGGGATCATAGCTAATAAAAATATTTTTGATTTTAATTTGCATTTGAGTTTCAGAACTTTCTGAATGTTTTGGTGTATTTTTTCTTTCTAGCACTTTTTAATCTTTTTGCATAACCACCACATAGGTAAAAGGTGCCTTCTTTGTTGTGGTATTCCAACTTTTGGCTTTTTAACCAACAACACAGTATCTCTGTATCCAAAAATATGTGTATTTTTATGTCACCAGCTAAGATCCCTAGCAACAGTGAAAGTGTTCTTTATACATTAACCATAAATGTATCCATCAAGGGAATATTACACATCCTTGTGTTCTTACTTTGTGTTCGGAGTTGAATCGTATGCTAAGTAATCCATTTACTTCCACGCATGCTTTATTTTCATCATAAATCCCTCTTACTGCATTCAGCCACCAACTTTCAGCCTCACAATTATATCAACCATTTGGTGATCCAAGTACATTTGCTTTATCATTTGATTTGTGTAAATTCAACATGTGTAAACTTTATCACAGTCACACATTTCTCAGGAACCTTCCAAAGTTGCACTGTTTCAATGTTGCTTCTTTCTCTTTCTCATTCCTTTTCAGTCAACATTCTTCCAGTGCCCCCCAGGCACACTTAACAATCCATCTCCCTTCAGTTTAGCATTCACTTTCACTTTGCATAGGGCAACAGTCATCCCACACCAACACAATCCTCATCATACCCTTTTGGCAAATTGCACAGTTATTCCCCAAGCAAACCACAAGCATGTTTTAGCGTATAATTGTCTATACCATCTATACCTGCGGCCTGCCATCTTTCAACATTCTCAATGGATTTATGATTTCCTTTCTATCAATTTTTTTTGAACGTTGACATTTATAGTGTTTGCCTCATATATCTGCTCTGCAAAATTCTGACTCCTTTGAGTATTCATTTTATGCCAAAAAGTTTAATCGCTTTAATTTTTAATTCAGTTTTCTGTGTTGGAATATTCTTGTTCAGCCCCGGTCACATTTTCAAAACATATTTTAATTTCCCTCAATAACTAAAACCATCTGTTGACCTCTCCCTAAGCTTTTCTAGATTTTGGTGGAGCCGGGATAGCTTTTACGTTTGCTGCTGGAATTGGATCAGCTTGTTCCAACTCATTTTGGATGATCTTGCAAGTCAGTTTTCTGGGGAGAGGGGAGACTTTTGCAAACTTGCCTTTCTCTTGCCTGGCCAGTTATGGGGAGCAGCAGCCCTGTTTCAAGGATAGAGAAAGACCAGGCTTGGTCTTTCACACTGACTCTCTGGGAGCTCCTCGTCTATGGAAGAGGTGGTTTTCCAAAGGCTCCTAGCACTGCAGGAGGAATGGGAAAAGAGGAAAAAAGCACTTAATAATCCTCGACCAGGAGTCTTGGCCCCAATGCCTGGGGGAAGAGTCGAATCTTCCAAAAGGCCAGTAGGGTTGACACTGTCCATGTCTCCAAGGAGGGTGTTCCAGAGGTGGCATTCAGCTGATTCTGACCAGTTCTGGAGAACTGGTAGTGGAAATTTTGAGTAGTTGGAGAACTGGCCAATCCCACCTGTGACTGGCCCCGCCAACCCCATCTCTTCTCTGCCTCCCATTGAGTCTTGGCTGATCGGCTGGGTCTCCTTTGGTTGCCCTGCACAGGAGAACGGAGCTGGAAAGCAGGTTAGTGGGGTGGGGAGGGAAGGGGGATTTTGCGGTATCCTTCCCCTGCCAGGCCCACCAAAATCACACCCACCAAGCCACGCCCACAGAACCAGTAGTAAAAAAAAAATGAATAGCCCCACTGGGGTGTTCCATACAGCAGAGAAGTCCCACTTTCTGGACCCTCCTCCGCATGACATCTGCCTACTCTGCCAGGTCTAGTGGGAGGAGCAGAAGCCCCCAGGAAGGGCAATCCAGCCCCTTGGCACGGAGGGTTTCAACCAGCACTTTGCATTATGCCTGGAGCGTCCTGGGGGCCAGGGTTGGCCTTATGTGGGTGTACCAGCTAATCTTATTCTCCTTCTTCCTTGATAAAAGAATTGTGGAAGGAATGGCCGGCCAGGATCCCCTTTGCAGCTCCAACTGGGGATAGAATTCACTTTGTTTGTAGACGAGGAGGAAGAGCGGAGGCAAAAGAGGAAGATTCATCGATCCTTAACACGTCCCTTGATTCCTTAAAACGCTGAGGCGGAGAAGGGAAAGAAGAGGCCGCTGCTGCTGGAGGGGCCAGGAAGAAGCCCTGCTGGTGGGAGGAAAAGGTTGGGGAGCCCCACCCTTGGGAAGTGGGTCAGGCTCCTTCCTAGGCTGAACTCCATTCAGATCCCAGCCAGGCTTCTGAGTGCCTTGAGCTCCAGTTGGCTGCACACCGCCTTGTGTTTGTGCTGCTTAGTGGACCTGGTGGGCCGGTTGCAGCTTAAGTGGAATTTTCCTGATGGGGTGTGTGATTTCAACTTTTATTTTGTCTGCAGATGCTTTATGAATGATCACAAGGAGCATTGCATTCATTTCAGAGCAATTGTAGAAGGGTCAGTGGGTGTTGCATTCTAATAGAAACTCCTTCAGTTATACTGACATTAGCCGAGAAATAAAAACAGTCCAAGAAATGAAACATTAAAAGGAAGAAATTTTTTTAAAAAAATCTTTCTAGTATTCTCCCTTTCCCTCTTCTTTCTGTTAACCTGTTTCAGGCTGCTTTTGCAGCAGAGGCTTCCCTGCCAAGGTTGAACATTCAGTTCTGGAGTTTGAAGGGAGGCGAACCACTCAGCCTCTCCGTTTCTGAGCGTCTAACTACTGGCATACTCAAAAATGAGTATAGGTCAGGCTTTGCTCAGGTTGTAGGGGGATGAAGATAGAGGGGAGGGGTCCCCATATCTGCTACTAGACCCTGAAAAATGAAGCCCAAATTTGGTTTTCAAGGATTCCTTGGGGGATAATCTTTACATGCAGAGTTGCCTTCCCTTGTTGTTAAGTAGCTCTACAAGTCCTCATACATTTGAAAAGGGGTCCTGGCCCAGGCTACCCTTTTCTCATATGCTTGGGGTTTATTTCTTCTGGAGAAGCTCTCCCATCCTGCCTCTTTAAAACCTGCTTCCTCCTCCCTGGAGGAAGTGCAGACAGAGGCTAGCAAGCGGGATTTATGGTTCCAGAGAGCAAGGACCTCTTTGGGAATGACATGGCCGGAGGACCAAGGCTAGCACAGAGAAGGAATGCATTAACCTTGATGCCCGGCCCTGCTGCCTTCTGCAGCAGCCAAAGCCTCGCTACTGAATTAGACCACATTCCGATCAAGTCAAGGGTCTTCCCTCCCCCAGCCAAGTTAATCATTGAGCGACAATGACCCTCCTTGTGCTGCGTCTCCGTCAAAGTCACGGCACATAGTTATATTAACTTCTGCAGGCATTTGGGACGCAGAGCTTTAAAGAGATAGGTTCCCTTTTAATTTGGGGCAGCAAATACTCCTCCTAAAGCTATCCGGGTTCTGGGTATTAGAAATCAGAGGCAGGCTTCCAAACTTTCCTGTGATGCTCATAAAAGATTTCTAGGGTGTGTTTATACAGAACAGCTGGCAAGGGCTGGAGTTCGGACAGAGCAAGGAATAGCAGACTGAAGTGAAAGACATGGTGATTTTAAGTTGACCATGATGGAAATTCAGCCATGTGATCAACTGTTCACTGCAATTGGGGAATTCTACTCTTGAATGTTCAAGAAAATGATTCAGGGATTTCCAGATGACATAAGATATTGCTGTAATGCTGGGGAAACCTTGCCTTCTTCCTCTCAGACTTTTTCTGAAAAGGTCTGTTTTGATGCTTCTTTCCCTATTGCCTATCTTGCAAGAGGGGCATAATAGCAGCTGCCCAGAGTGTCCCTCAGTCTGGAGCTTCTGCAAGGTCTTGGCCATCTTCCATAGCCAAGGGCCTTTTTGCCCTTGTCATTCTTTTTGGGTCATGCCATCTATCTTTTTAAAATTACTTATTTAGCAGTAGCACTTAGACTTATATACCTCCCCATGGTGCTTTAAAGAGCTCTATGAGTGGTTTGCAAATGTCAGCCTCTTGCCCCCAACAATCTGGACCCTCATTTTACTGACCTCAGAAGGATGGGAGGCTGAGTCAAGCTTGAGTGGGTCAGGATCGAATTCCTGGCTATCGGCAGAGTTTGCCTGCCATGCTGCATTCTAACCACTGTGCCACCATGGCTCATGCTTTTATCCCTCTTTTATTATTTTCACAACTTAAGTTTAAGGCAGTGAACATATCTCACACACCTTCCTCCTCCTATTTTCCCCCACAACAACAATCCTGAGAGGTGAGTTAGGCTGAGAGAGAAGGACTGCCCCAAAGGCATCCAGTGGGCTTTGGTGGCTAAGGTGGAACTTGAATTCAGGTCTCCTTCCTTCAAGCTTGGTGCCTTAACCACTAGACCAAACACACACACACACTCTCTCTCTCTTTCTTCTTCTTCTTCTTCTTCTTCTTCTTCTTCTTCTTCTTCTTCTTCTTCTTCTTCTTCTTCTTCTTCTTCTTCTTCTTCTTCTTCTTCTTCTTCTTCTTCTTCTTCTTCTTCTTCTCCTCCTCCTCCTCCTCCTCCTCCTCCTCCTCCTCCTCCTCCTCCTCCTCCTCCTCCTCCTCCTCCTCCTCCTCCTCCTCCTCCTTCTTCTTCTGTTGCCTGCTTCTCAGAAGCTAAGTTTTCCTTCTTCTGTCAGTCCTGTAAAATCCTCACCTTTCCCTCCTGCTTCTTCCAAGACTGTAAAATTAAAATCCAAAACAATTGATGTTCAATATTCTCACCCAGCTACCGTCAGCCTCTTTGGATGATCCATGTGAAAATGGCTGGGCCACATCCAAAGCTCTCTGCGGCTTTGAACCAGGAGGATGTTTGTCCTGGGTCGTGCCAAGAACACCAAGGTTCGGTTTTTATAATGGGCATCAGCCACGCAAGACTGAACTTGGCATAAATGTTCCCTTCACTAATCCTGTCATCCTTGTTTCGACATTTCTGTCCCTGGGCTTGGAAAAAGGTTGCACAGAATGAGGAACAAGGAGAAAGCTGTCAAAGGGCTGGAGGTTTCACCCCCCTCCTCCGAGTCATCTCCTTGTCACTTTGCTGGGTTTCCTGTGGTGGCTGCTGTGTCAGCTTCTGGTTGGCTGGCATAGGGCAAGGCAGTCTGCCACTTTTGTTTCCCTTGGATGGCAAATCTGTATTTCCTGTTGGCTTGGAGGAATCTGGACGTTACCCCGAGATATGAATGAAGGAGTTCTGTACTGGATTTGGGGAAGATTATGCCACCCCCTCCGTGCGACTGGCAGAGTTTTATCTTTGCTGCCACTTAATAATGATGCATTATTCTCCCACCCGGTCGGGCCATTTCCTGGCACTGTTTATCCATTTTATCAGCTTCTTATCAGGGCCCTGTGCTTGGCATCTGAACAAAGGGAGAGGGATTGCAACCGGCCAAGACTGGAGGCTGCCTTGCCTAAGCCAACAATGGGTGGTCTGACCCTTTCGAATCCATCGTCAGTTGAAACTACCCAAGGTGTGCCTGTTTCACACCTTCTGTCCTTCAGCTTTAGGCCAGTCAAAGTGGCAGAGAAAAGAGCTCAGTTTTTTTTTCCCCTTGAGGACTCAATTGGTTGAATAGGTTAAGAGTGGCCCCTCCATGGCCAGAGGGAGTGTATCTCTTCAATACATTCAATGAAGATGAAAGGTTCGATTTAAAATATTGCATGCAGGCATTCACAGGTTGTGCTGAGGAGAACAGCCAGCCAACCTTGAACCTTCTGCCCAAAGAAACCTGCATCCCAACGGCCAGGCAGCCTTGGCTTCCCAAGGGCAGTGGTTCTTGTGCAGTCTCTTTTCCCTCCTAAATGAGCAACTGGTGCTTGTTAAACTTATCTGCCACCTATCTCCCTACCAAGGATACACCCGATCACTGCTGCTGTTGTTAGTTGTGAAATTGTGTCCGACCCATCACAACCCCACGAACAAGTTCCTCCAGGCCTTCCTGTCCTCTACCACCACCCCCGGAGTCCATTTAAGCTCATGGGACTTCATCCAGTCACCGCCTTCTTCTTCTTTTGCCCTTAACGGTTCCCAGCATTCGGCTTTTCTCCAGTGAGTCATATGCCAAAAGCTTTCCTGACCTCTTCTGTTCCCACGTTGGACTCTTTTCTTCCCAGAAGTAGCTTGAGCCTCATTCCTCTCGGCTTGGGATGAAGAGGAGCAGAATGCCTCACAAAACAAAGACAAGAACAGGAACATTGGCTGTGTGGGAGATCAGGTCTCCCATGTTGTGTGGACGCAGAGGGGCAGAGCTGCTGTCTAACCTGGACAGGATCTTTATGGGCTTCCCTCCTAGCAGAAGACAAAATGGCTGCAGTGGAAGCCGCCGACTTCGCCTTTATTTCTATGATCACAAGCTGCTGTTCGCCCATCTTTGATAATTGCAGCAGAAACGTTTTCACCTTGATTGATTCAGTTTGGAAAACCTGACTCTCAAATGATTTTTGTCCAGGTGTATGCAGGGGTGGGATTCAATTTTTTTAACAACCGGTTCTGTGGGTGTGGCTTAGTTGGTGGGCGTGGCTTGGTGGTCATGTGACTGGGTGGACGTGACTTGATGGTCATGTGACTGGCTGGGTGTGGCCAACTCAATATCATTCACATCGAGGCATGCATCTCCTCGCCTGGCCTTTCATGATTGTGGGGATGCTGCAACAGTCGTAAGTGTGAAAAATGGTCATAAGTCACTTTTTTCAGTGCCATTGTAACTTTGAATGGTCACTCCACACAAGCAAAGTACCAGCAAAGGAGGGGAAAAAACTCCAGAGACGTTGCTGAGGCAGGTAGTCTAGTCCCGCCAAGAATGTAATAAGGGTTAATGGAGAGGCAGTTTCTGTAAGCAACTCCAGAATGTTTCCTTCCTGCCTTCCTTACAGGATTAGGCCAGTAATTTCTTCTAATAACCAATTCTCCCAACTGCTTAGAATGTTAACAACTGGTGCTAGTGAATAGGTACAAACCGGTAGAATCCCACCCCTGGGTGTATGTCTCATTCTCTCTTTTGCCTAAGAGAAAAGAAATGTAAGCAGAATGACAGAATTACAGATTTGGAAGGGACCTTAAAGGTCTTCTAGTTCAACCTCCTGCACAAGCAGGAGACTCCAACCTATGGGCCACAGCCCACTAATGGCCCATGCACAGTGGTGGGATTTAAATGTTTTTACTACCGATTCTGTGGGCGTGGCTTGGTGGGCGTGGCAGGGGAAGGAGACTGTAAAACCTCCAGCCAGAGGTGGGATTGGCCGGTTCTCCAAACTACTCAAAATTTCCGCTGCCGTTTCTCCAGAACTGGTCAGAACCTACTGAATGCCACTTCTGGGCCATGGGGGGATTTGCAACTGGGCTGTGGAAATGGCCCGTGAGCACACACACACGCCCATGACTTGCGCATGTGAATGCTTTCCAGCTGCTCATGCGAAACCATCTTCCCCCTCCCCCACCGCCATCAGTCTGCAAAGGTGGAAACTTTGGGGGACTCTGCCTTGTACCATTCCAGACAAATGGTTGTCCAATTTCTTCTGAAAAACGTTCAGTATTGGAAGACCCACAACTTCTGAAGTTGTTCCACTGATTAATTGTTCTGACTGTCAGGGAATTTCTCCTCAGTTCCAGGTTGCTTCTGTCCTTGATTCGTTCCCACCCGTGGCTTCTTGTCCTGCCTTCTGGGGCTTTGGAGAAGAGCTTGACTGCCTCTTCTTTGGGGCAGCCTCTGAGATATTGGAACACTGCTATCCTGTTCCCCGATCCTTCCTTTCATTAAACCAAACATACCCAATCCCCACAACTGCCCCTTCCTATGTTTCACCCTCTTTTTCGTTTTGTTTCTCTTTGCTGCATTCTTTCCAGAATCTCTACATCTTTTTATAATGTGGTGACCAAAACTGCATCTGTAGTATTCATCCGAAGAACCCACTGCCTCACAGGGCGCTACCTGGGGCTCCACAAACAGCCTACCCTGAGAGGCCTGGCAGTAAAACCAAACTTTCATATAGTTAGGGAACCATGACAGGGTGGGGACGATGTGCATCTCTGGGCCTTTGAGCCTTTGGCAGGGAGAATGTGTGTGTGTGTGTGTGTGTGAGAGGGACCTCCCTCTTTCCAATAAGCAACGGGGTTGACCAGCTGCCAGAGGCCTGGCTCCACATGTGTGGTTTGCATGCCCTTTTCCCCAGAATCATGCTGGTCTGTGGTCCTCTTCTTTTTTAGGAAGTGTGACTGCAAATAATAAGCTGAAGCTGCAGAATTTTCAGAGAAGAGGAAGAATTTTCCCAGAGAGGAAAACCGCACCACCATCTTCTTCCCCCCTGAGCAGAGCGTGCATGACGTTGGGGCCACGAGAGCTTTCCAGGGTGTGGAACGAGTGTGGCGCCTGGGCGGGGAGTTGACACATAGAAGCAGCAGCAGCGAGAAACTTGTTTGGCTTTTGCTTTGTAGATGATGGGTGTTGCAAGGATAGGCCTGGGACACCCAGGGCCTGCTTGAGGCGGCTTGGCCTCCGGGCCTGGGGAGAGGCAGAGCTGACCCTTCCGTTCGGCCCATCCGTTCCCCACTTGGGCCCAGGTTCAACTTGGGGAGTGGTTTGTGATTCGTGCACCTCATTTAAGGGTGGGTTTCTTTAGGCAGCTCCAATCCAAAGGACCCCGAGTCTGGCCTGCGTTTTCTGAGATGACTTGGCTGCCCTTCTGCCTAGAACTTGGTGGCTGCCTCTCCGTGGCTGCTTCTGGTGGCTGCTTTTCTGTGACTTCTCCCAGCCTTTTGTCTCCCAAGTTTCAGTGGTGTTTCTTCCCTTCTTCTTTGGACCCTTGAACTTTGGGAGAGATCTGGGGTTAAAAAAGAAATCCATTCTGCAGGAAGAGTTTTAGGAGCACCGTACAGTAAATGATGCTCAACTTAGACTTAAAATTTGCACCAAAACTTGTGTGTCCAATCACACTTGGCCAATAAAGAATTCTTTCTTTCTTTCTTTCTTTCTTTCTTTCTTTCTTTCTTTCTTTCTTTCTTTCTTTCTTTCTTTCTTTCTATCTATCTATCTATCTATCTATCTATCTATCTATGCATCTATCTATGCATCTATCTATCTATCTATCTATCTATCCATCCATCCATCCATCCATCCATCCATCCATCCATCCATCCATCCATCCATCCATCCATCCATCCATCCATCTATCTATCTATCTATCTATCTATCTATCCATCCATCCATCCATCCATCCATCCATCTATCTATCTATCTATCTATCTATCTATCTATCTATCTATCTATCCATCCATCCATCCATCCATCCATCCATCCATCCATCCATCCATCCATCTATCTATCTATCTATCTATCTATCTATCTATCTATCTATCTATCTATCTATCCATCCATCCATCCATCCATCCATCCATCTATCTATCTATCTATCTATCTATCTATCTATCTATCTATCTATCTATCTATCTATCCATCCATCCATCCATCCATCCATCCATCCATCCATCCATCCATCCATCTATATCTATCTATCTATCTATCTATCTATCTATCTATCTATCTATCTATCTATCATCCAACTATCTATCTATCTATCCCTGCATATCTATCTATCTATCTATCTATCTATCTATCTATCTATCTATCTATCTATCTATCCATCCATCCATCCATCCATCCATCCATCCATCCATCCATCTATATCTATCTATCTATCTATCTATCTATCTATCTATCTATCTATCTATCTATCTATCTATCTATCTATCTATCTATCTATCTATCTATCTATCTATCCCTGCATATCTATCTATCTATCTATCCCTGCATATCTATCTATCTATCTATCTATCTATCTATCTATCTATCTATCTATCTATCTATCTATCTATCTATCTATCCATCCATCCATCTATCTATCTATCTATCTATCTGTCCATCCATCCATCCATCTATCTATCTATCTATCTATCTAAACTTCATTGCCACTTTAAATGCATGCTAAGTGGCATACATTAAGATGAAATTTTGTTGCATACAGCTCTCAAAGGGTCGCCATCTTCAATATACACTACATAAATATGACAGTAAATAAATATGAATGTACCTACATATATTATATGACACAGAGAAACAACACAATCTAATCCAGATGTGCACATGTACATGGCAAGAAAAACCAATCTTGCAAGTTTACCAGATGGATGGCATGAGGAACGAAGCTGTTTCAGAATTTGGAAGTCTCACTTCGAAACCTCCTCCCAGAGGGGAGCGACAGAAACAGATCGTAAACTAGGTGTGTGGAGTCTCTAACAATGCTTTGAGCTCTAAGATACTCTAACTTATTAACATGTAGGGTAATCTGTACATTAGTTGAAGCATTTTAAAAAAATAATTTATTTGCTACTGTTTAAATGTTTAGCTTATTTTAATTCTGTTCGGGCATCTCCACCATCTCATTTTGAATCATTTTGATGCAGGAAGTGTGTATATGCACACGTGTGCATATTGGAATTTCCTTGGAAAAACAAGACTTTGAAAAGGGATTTTAAGAAATAGTTGAGATAATCTGAAAGATGACCCTAGTCTTAAGGGAAGCAAAGGACAGGATTTGTGTGTAATTTTGGAAGAGCTCAGTAGAGAGAAGACATTTCTTGCTCTTTTGAGTTCCGCTTCATCAACTGAAATGAAATCACGCATTCATTCTTGAGAAGCATTTTTCTCTCCCCACTCTCTTCCTGTAGTTCATATATTTTCAGAGATGGGCAGCCCCAGTAGGTTGGGTGTGAACAAGACCAAATTCCTCAACCACAGAGAGGAGACTGATCAGCCACAGCAACTGAGGTTTTCGATCAGGAATCTCCAAACTTGGCAACTTTAAGACTTGTGGACATCAACTCCCAGAATTCCCTGACCAGCATGGATTTCTGGGAGTTGACGTCCACAAGTCATAAAATGGCCAAGTTTGGAGATTCCTGCTTTTGATCAAAAGTCTCTGCTCAACTAATCAAAGAGACAGTCAATCTAGAATGAAGAAGAAACTTCCTGACAGGACAATTAACTAGTGGAACAGCTTGCCACCAGAAGTCATGGGTGCTCCATCACCCGAGGTTTTTAAGAAGAGATTGGACAAATGATTTGTGTAAAATGCTGTAGGGGTTCCTGTCTGAGTAGAAGGTTGGACTAGAAGACCTCCAAGGTCCCTTCCAGCTCTATTCTGATTGATTGATTGATTGAACTTTGAGCTGATCAAGTCTTTAAATAGAGAAATGTTTTGATTATATTTAGGAGGCTCTTTAATGCAGTTTCTGTTTAAACATTTCATGGGCTTCTGCTTTCCATCACCTGGATTTGGGAGCCTGGGGTTTCTGAAAACAGGTTCAGAGCAATCCCTGCCCCCCCCCCCCCCCCAAAAAAAAGGTGAAGTTCCTCAGATGTGACATAAATTTTTAAATCCTCTCTAAACCTTTTGGTGAGAGCATAACAGTAAAAAAGCAACAGGAATTTTAAGTCTAAAAGTGCGGGTCCCCATCTTAAATTATGATTCTACTAGACTTTTCCAGAAAAGGGGTCACACATTTCTTTAAAAATAGTTGATGCTCACATTTTCTAGAGCAGCTCCATCAAGTGCATCCAAAGAGGCTACTAAACAGATTTTCTTTTATTGGGATTTTACCAAATATTTTTAAAAACCTTTTCTGGGAATCTCTATCTTTTTAGCAGCCATTGACATGGTTCTTGTATCTGTTATTTTGGCAGTGATCATTGGAATAAAAGAATGGCAAGTCTCATTCCGCTTCTCCATCTTGGTTCTCACAGAGTTCCTGAGACTACAGAACCCCAAATCCTCAGCCACCTGAGAGAGCCTGTTCACCTAGACCAGGGGTCTCCAAACTTGACAACTTTAAGACTTGTGGACTTCAACTCTCAGAATTCTCCAGCCAGCAACATGTCATAGGGAGTTGATTGACAGCCACTGAGCTTGGACTTGTTCTGTGTTAATAGATTGATTATTTTTATAATCTGTTGCAGAGACTCTTTAAATATACTGACTTGTTTAATTCTGAAAGCAAACTTTCCTATAGCTGCTGTGCTCCTTGTGAAGAATGATGAGTGTTCACCTTCCAGGGCCCTGAAGATTGGGGCACCACCACTTCCCTGCTCCCATCCCTGACTCGCTTAACCTGCTCAGCTTCCTTCCATTTGTTCGGTCCCTTTAAATCTTTTGGATTTCTTGGAAAAACCCACCCCTTGGCATTTTCTGGTCATGAACTATCTATAAGTGATCCTAGAAAAAATGGGGGACAGTCCAGAGTGTTCGCCTAAGGTGTTCATAGAGGGATATCCACCCCAGCTGTCTTGGGAGGATGGTCATTTGGCCTGGATAATCTACCTGGTAGAATTCAAGCAGAGTTTGAATAAAGTAGGACCTGAGATACAGGCCTGTCTAGCTCCCTTTCAGATGGAGACTGAAGGCAAGATGTCTTCAGGGTTGCATCTCACTGTGGAGATGTTACAGCTGTCAAATTAGGAAATATCATATATTTATGGGAACACCTACTTTCCATAGTTATCCCCCCCCCACATCACATATTTTAAATCATTGTTTCACTAGAATGTTCCCCCTTCTCCTACTTCAAATCTCTCATTTCACAAAAAAATTCACTAGAATAAGACAATCTAATCATTAATTCATTTATCATTCATTTATCTTAAACATTTTACCCATTTCAATTAAATGTCATGCCTTTATGGGAACACTTATGCTTTCCATAATTATTTCCCCTCCCCACATCACTTATCTTAAATCATTATTTCATTAAAATGTTCCCCTTTGCTTGACAAAAATTTCACTAAATTATACTATACTAAATATTTCACATTTTAAATTGCATATTGTTTCCAATTTTCTAAGCTTATTTCTAAATACAAATGTAAAAATACAATCTAATGTACCTTTCCAGAATCCCTTTTTCAATAAAGTTTACCCATTATCTCTAAAATACTTTTGTTTCTTTGCATCTTGCTCCCCACCATTGAGGCTTCTCATCCCTTCCTTTCTCCCTTGCTTCTTTTTCTCCTTGTCTTCTTTAACCCTTTGTCTCTCCACCTCCCTTTTATTCTGCTTTCCTCCTTTCTGTTGTTATCCACTTTTCACCTTATTCTTCTCTTTTTTGGTTGTTTTTCCAAGTCTTAAAGTCCCCTTTTCCTTTTTCTCTTTCTCCCTTCTTTCCCCCACTAAAGTCACTTGTTCATCAAAAGATGGCTTCTTCTTTATCCCAGTCATCCTGTTGCGCAGTCAGCTTTTCATAAGTACAAACTGCCATTTCCAAAAATTGAAAAAGGGTGCCAAGAGAATTCTTCCCCTCTTGCTCTTCTTTTTTATATTTTTGATATTCAAGTTTCAATCCATCCACAAGTGATGCCATTGTAGAGAGAAAAAGTTTTTCCAAACAACCACCCAAGTGCTTTTAATCAAAGATAGTTCTCAAAAGTTCCAAAATCACCAAGCAATCCAAATCAGCTGTTCCTTTTAAGTACTTTCTCCTTCTTCACTTTCTCTTTCTGGGTTTAGAGTTTAGTCACAAAGTTCCATTTAAAATATATCTTTTAGAAGTCTTATTGATGTTTAATAACTCTTTAGAATTCTAGGCAATCTTCTTATTTTCAAATTTTGCTCCAATTTTTTTCCCTCTCCCTTCCCACTCACAACAAAAAAGATTCTTTTTTATTTTTAAATGTTCAGAAATCCTTATTCCTTCAGCATTTAATTACCTGCAATGCAGGTTTTCCGATTTCTCTTATGGTTCCATCTGCTGTCACGTTAGGAAGGAGAGTAAAACTTTCCCTTTTAGGATTCCATTCGCCGCTTGTAACTCTCTCTGGAAACAATGTATTTTTAGCAACTTTCAAAATTCCAGGGTACTTTCTCTTGCTTTGTCCCAGTCAAACACCACTTTCACAGCTCTTCCAACTTTCTTCCTCCTGCACAATCTTGTCTGGCTGCAGGTTTCTTCGTGGCGGCCATTACTGACCGCCGCTCCTCTGCCTTGGGAAAAGGGGGTTTTGCTGGCTGGGGAGGGGGTCTGCAACACCCCCAAGCCCCTATCCGGATCCCCCTGTCTTCAGCTGCCTCTACAGGGCAGCTATATCCCCCAAATCCAAGCGGATCGGGGGAACCTTGGCAGCAAGCGCAGCAGGGATTGCGCAGTATCGCGAATCCCTGCCGCTGCCGAAGCCTTGCAAACCGGAAGTCCCCAATTTATAAATGTTTTAATACTTGCTTTTAACCGTTAAGAAAACCTCTGCTGTTTACATAGGAAGGTACCGTAAAATAGAGGAGGAAAAGATAGAGTGGATTGCTGATTATTCTGATTTGGTAACTGTTCATAAATTAGATAGTAGTTAAAAGTATGTCAGGGGTGGGATTCAAATTTTTTAACAACTGGTTCTGTGGGTGTGGTTTCATTGGTGGGCGTGGCTTGGTGGCCATATGACTGGCTGGGTGTGGCCAACTCAACATAACTCACATTGAGGCATGCATCTCCTCGCCTGGACTCCCATGACTGTGGAGATGCTGCAACAGTCATAAGTGTGAAAAATGGTCATAAGTCACTTTTTTCAGTGCCATTGTAACTTTGAATGGTCACTCCACACAAGCAAAGTACCAGCAAAGGAGGAGAAAAACCTCCAGAGACGTTCCTGAGACAGGAAGTCTAGTCCTGCCAAGAATGTAATAAGGGTTAACGGAGAGGCAGTTTCTGTAAGCAACACCAGAATGTTTCCTTCCTGCCTTCATTACAGGATTAGCCCAGTAATTTCTTCTGATAACCAGTTCTCCGAATTGCTTAGATTGTTAACAACTGATTCTAGCGAATAGGTGCGAACTGGTAGAATCCCACCCCTGGAGTATGTGTCTTAGTAATCTGCAGGGTGGAAGAAACAGACCTGAGATCTGGAAATAGGATGATGAAATGCACAGACAGGTCTGGAATCAGTAAGGAATTTTGTGTATACCAGTACAATTCTGCCAGTGTTTGCATAACACTATTTGTGGTTGTGCAACCCTTTTAACTGTACTCTTACCGAATACAGATTGAAAGAAGAGATTTCCCATTGCATTTCCCAGGCCTGGACAGAACAGAATAGAATAACAGAATTGGAAAGGACCTTGGAGGTCTTCTAGTCCAACTCTCTGTCCAAGCAGCAAGCCCTATACCATTCCAGACTAATCAATGTTCTTAAAAAGCTCCGGTGATGGAGCAGCCACAATATCTGGAGAGAAGCTGTTCTATCCATTAATTGTTCTCATTGTCAGGAAATTTCTCCTTAGTTCTTTGTTGCTTCTCCCCTTGATTTCGTTTCCATCCATTGCTTCTTCTCTTGTTTTCAGGTCCTTTGGAAAATAGTTTGACACCCACCCACCCCTTTTTTGTGGCAGCCCCTCAAGTATTGGAAAACTGCTATCCTGTCATCCCTAACTCCTTCTTTTCATTAAACTAGACATATCCAATTCCAGCAACCATTCTTTAAAGGCAGTTTCTTAGCCAGAAAAACTTGGCAGTTATTCCTGTTTTTTTCCTAAAAGGAAGATTGGGCAGAGAGAAGGTGGATCACCTCCTGGTTTGTACATTGTCCAGTAGGGCTCTCACAACCTTTCCAGCCATTTTGCACCTAAATGTGCTGGTTTCCTTTATGAAGCAAGATCTTCTCCATTAATTGATTGGTGCAGAGTTTACTGTGGTCTTCTTAAAAAAGCAGTTTAGCAAAGTTGACTATAATAGATTGTAACAGTGGCAGTTGGTAGTAACTGCAGCCTGACCAGAGACAATTTTTCAGTCCCTGGCAAAAACCCTGAAAAGCTCTTGTTACAATCTGTATGTTCATTATCTCAGAAGGAAAAAAATGTAAATCATGGTAGGAAATAAGTCCTGATCGTTAGATGCCTATATAGTTAAGAATTTTGATGTGTTTCCAATCCTCCATATTCCTTCCAAGCTGGTGAAAGGCCACCTCATTCGAAGCTAGCTCTGGTTCCCTGACCCTCCTAGCCAATTTTCTTGGCTCAGAAGACGGAACTGTCCTAGGGGTACATTGGAACACGGAAGTTCCATTTTTAATATTGTGGGGCTGCTCAGAAGCATCCTTGCTTGGGCCAAAATTCTAGAAGAGAATCATTGGCAAACCTAGATTTTATATCCCCGAAGTATCCTTGAATGCGAGTAAGAAAGAAAGAAATGCAAAGCTTTTGAGGAAGGAGATTGCATAACTTCCTTTCATTTCCTGACTAAATATAAACTGATGATTTATTACTGAGCCACCATTAATTTTCTTCTGAGGTTCATCGTCTGTCTCCCTTCCTGTAGAAGTGCAAAAGCCCTGTTTCTCCCGGGTTGCCTGGAACAACCGAACCGACTCCTGTTCCTGAGGAAAGAGGACTGTGGTGTGTGGTTGGACAATGGCCCTCCCGTCTTGCATAGGCTTCCTCCATGTCCCACTGTTCTTGCAGCATTGCTGTTGTTGGCTGCCTACTTTGTCCTAGAAAGGCACATCAGCTTTGCGGTTGACATTGAGCAGATGGGCTGCTGGCAGTGCCAGCAACTCAGTTCATTAGCTCAAGAGCTGGAAATGGGCCGCCCTGCCTGCTGGGACGGTTGTCCAACACTTGATTAGCAGAAGACTTTAAGCTGATTGTGCAGCTTTTCTCTCCTGCAGGTGCCAGCTGCACTCCAGCAACAAATGGTTCTTTGTACAAAACGGTCATCAGGAATGTGACTTGAACAGGTTACTTGTTCTCAGGGCCAATCCAGGGAATCTCAGCTGCTGGAAGCAGCAAGCCCATTTCCTTCTCTGGCTTTTCTAGAAGGTGGTGTGGCAAAAATGGGTGGCTTTCTGCTCTTTCAATCTGGATGGAGTTTAAGATTTCTCAGATCTACCCTGTTTTAAGGCACATCAGAGAGTGTGATACCACAGAGAGCGAGAGAGAAAAGGGTCCAGAGGGAGATGCAAGAATGGAGGTTGTGTTGAAGGTGAGCATTTGGCAGTGGTTATTTAGGATTTCTTCCCACAACAGTGTGGAGAGTTTGACTTTCTTGCAGAGACACCCTGACAAAGGGCATGGCTCAGGGCCAGGCAAAAGCTCCATTCGTTTTGCTTCCTAGGTAGACATTATAGAGTTGCCCTCAACATGTGCAACCAGAGTCTGGATTATCTGACCACAGAGGCATAGCAGCTTAATGATTCTGGCACTGCCAGCCAGAAATGGTCTGCACTCCAGCAGTTTGAGTCCAATTCCATGAGACTGGGTGAGCTCCCGCCGCTTGTTCCATAAATCCTGCCCACCCCGCAGTTTGAAATCATGCAATATTGCAAGTAGATAAATGGGTATCACTTCGTGGGGGGGAAAAAAGCTAGCTGCATTTGTGTGTGCACGATGTGGAAGCTGGTGCTGGGCCTGGCTGGACCTGAGGCAACGCGAGACCAGCGGAGGAGCCCAGAAGAGGCAGCAACCTGAGTGCTGCTGGTTGGCTGATGTAAGCTGGCTTGACCCCTCGGTGCACCAAGGATAGGCACGCAAATGCTGAATGGAATGAGCTAGCAATTTGGGCTGTCGGGACTGCATTGTGTCCAGCATGTGTACATTTCCCTGACATTGTATGCCATACACTAAATAATAACCTGATAGTTCATTCTGAGCAAGGAAAAGATGTCGACAGAGAGAGAGATCTTCCCCCTTTATTGTGAACAAATGACTGTCTGGTTAGTTTTAAACTTTTGTTGACCTCTCGGTTCTGCAGGGATGTGGGCAGCTGATTCGAAGTGGATTCCTGGAGGGCCTCTGGGTTGTTGTTTTGTTTTTAGTGTAGTTAGCAGTATGACTATTTTGTGGAATAAAAATGATCTGGTTGATAAGCACACATGGTCTTAGGTGGCCTCTCCCTCCAGGGCATAAAAGCCAGCACTTTTATTTTATTTCTGAGTTGCTCTTTTGTTTCTGAAGAAATCCAGAGCGGTTAAAAATAGGCAGAAGTTAAAGAGTCTTCATGAAACCACAATAAGAAATTGAACAATCTTTTGTCCGGGATGGTATAAGGTCTCCTGTCTTGAGCAGAAGGTTGGAGTAGAAGATCTCTGAGATCCTTCCCAAACTTATGGTTCTGTGGTTTAATTTACTCAGGGCTTAAACACAAACACGGAAACAAATCTCATTAATTAACAGGGAGAAATTTGAATATAAACTTAACTAGTTCTGTTTTTAAGTGAACTAATCCACATTATGAAATCCAATTATCCTTCAAAATCTGCCCTTTGATTTTTAAAAAGCTGTTCCTCTCCATCAAAAAACTGCACAAAACATATACCTGAAGGTTATGTAGAAAGAGACATTATGCTCGGCAGAATCATTAGATATATGGGGACAGTTGCAAAATAAGATGTATTTGGAGACATTTTATAGCAAAATTTTCTCTGAACCAACATGAATCCAAAGTCTACCATTTAACCCAGAATGCTAATATGTATCTGGTGGCTGTTTTAGGTTGTTTTTTTTTTTGCTTACCCAGAAAGTTCATTAAAGGGAATTATGATTGTCCTTTCAATCTTCCTTCCTGTTGCGTTGCAAGCAGAAGTTTGTTCTGGCAAATTCCTCTTGGCAGCACATGAATGATGGGCAGAATTGCCAGGCAGAAAGGGGCACTGCGTCATTGCATCATCTGGAGAAAACCTAAGTAGGGGTGGATTCCCGCCCCCTCCTTTTGACTGGTCTTCCATGGCAACAGCCATTTTCCTCTCAGGCTGAACTTCTGACTGACATTTCCATCTCTCCCATGTTTTGTGCTACTGTAGAAATGTGTAGTTCTGAAAAATGGGGGAGGGAGAGAGAGGGGGATGTAATTGTTGGGATTGCATTGGAGCAAGAGAAGCCCTTGGTGACTGCCAGCAGCTGCAGCAGCATTATTTCCTGGAGAAGAACATCTGCTTCTAATGTGTTTTTCCAAGGAATATGTTCTATGTGATAGTTTCTTTTTGAAAATTGAGGAATGACAGGGCAGGAGGAGAAAAAGAAACATTGTGATGCCTTCCAAACCTCAGCGCAAGTTATATAGAATTGTATAGAATATTGTGAAGGATGTGTGTTTTTGTTTTATTTTTATAGTTTTCTTATGCATGATGTACACTGAAGGTGGTATTTAATTTCATTGTACAAGGTGCAGTGACAATAAAGTAAATTAAATTAAATTAAGTGACATGTAAATGAATGAAAATGTTCCAAGAGTACTGAAAAATATTCAGCCAACCAAATGGACCGACCCTTTGTCAGAGTCCCGCAACTGGCCGGTGTGAGCTTTTTGGTCCTTGTGGACCAAAAGGACGTGCCTAGCCATCGTTTGGGTTGTGATCATTCCCTGGTCCTTCAGCAAACCTCTCCTGCTTGATTTCATCTCACAGTGTTCTGACCCAAACCTTGTTCCAAACAAACAAACACCAAACAGAGATAAAAGCAAAACCTTTTAATGCTTCTCTGCAAATTCCGTTCATTCACAGTTGTAATTGGGCTATTAAAACTAATTGTCTCTGATAAGAACGAGCCTTGCCAAGGTTGTGCAAGGCTGCCAAAAGCACTAGATTAAGTTGCCAAGAAATATTCCAAAAAGAAAGTCTTCAAACACAAGCCAAGATAGTCTGAACTTCCACAAGGCTTGAAGTGCAAGAACTTCTTTGCTTCCTGCAAGGAATACCAGTCTCTCAGGCTGGCTTTTATCCCTTAAGGGAGGGACCATCACCTTGCAGCCTTACTCCTGAGTTGCCTGTGCTGCTGCAGCTGCTCTTTCCTTCGAGCAGCTCTGCACTGGGCCCAGGCTCCTCGGGGGCCTCTTCATCACTGCTGCCAGCCTCCACAATCTCCTAAGGCAGCACTCCACTCCTGGATGGTCCTGGCCCCATCCCTGCATCACATGCAGGCCCCTCATCTGAGTCCTCGCTCTCCGAGACCTCAGCTGTCTGCACCTGCTGCCAGCGAACCACAACATGCAATCCCCTGCCCTTTCCTTCCTCACCGATGACTCCTGATGTTACAGATATGACTCAACAATATGTTTCTCATGGATCCCACTCATAGTCTCCTCTTATCCGTCCTGGTTGTCACATTTTGCAGGTACCCCATTTCCTACATTCGTACATCCATTTCCTACATTCGGCACCCTTCAACTGCCTTCAACCCAGGAGGGATCCTGGGTATCTCCGGCCTGAATGGATCAAAATGAACCCAGATGGACTCGCCACCCTTCCAGGAGGGAAGCCAGTTTGTTCCTTATCACATCTGGGGATCGCCACATTTTTCAAGGATCCCTTTTCTTTTCCAGCTCAGGTTTACTGCATTTGTTTAACAAAACATGCTGCAACCTACAGTTGGCGCCAAAACATATTGATAAGTTCTTTCACTAATTCATCTAATTGCATAAATCTGCAAATGTAATTGAAATGGAAAATCATAGAAGTCATAGTGGACTGACTCAGTTCAGCATGCATTATCTCAAGTGAATTAATTTAAAAAAGAACTCTGAACGAACAAATTGGATGATGGAAACAGTTTCCTCTAGAGAAAAGAGACATTTTGCACAGTAGTAATTCTAGTAAAAACCATCTGATTTGCTTTGAGAATTCAGGGAGAGGGCACCGCAGGATGGCAGGTGAAGCTGCAGCAAAACCTTGGACAGCTGGAGTGACTGAGGAAGACTCACGCTTGCGTTTTGAAGGCTCCTCTGGCTGCTATTTTGCACAATTTTCTCCAAAACATTTAGGCCTCTTGTGACTCATTTTGAGCCCTCGGGCAACCAAATAGCAAGCTCTTCCTTTGCCAAGTGGGCATTAGACTTGGCATACCAAGCAGAAGAGTTGGAGAATTTCTGCTAGAATGTACGCAGGTGGCAAGACAGTGGCTACTTCTTGTGCATTGAATGGCAGGGTAGCATAATGTGCCAGGCTGCACTAAACTGGATTGAGTGGGTTGTGGGATCCCAACTATTCTCTTAGTATCTTTTTGTCTTGAAGTCCTGCAAGTTTATTGTTTTGGGCAGAGCATGGAATTGTGTGTTACATGTTCCCTCAGCCAAGAAATGGAGATGAGCATCACTCCCTAGAGTTGAACATGATTGCATCTTTACTTTTTACTTTTAGTATGCATGGAATTTAGCAAAGCATTTGACAAAGTAGACCACAGCCTTCTTCTCGACAAGGTAGAACAATGTAGGTTAGACAGTTCCACTACTAGATGGATTCACAATTGTCTGACCAACCACATTCAATGTGCAATGCTTAGTGGAGCTACATCTACATGGAGGGAAGCATGCAATGGGATATCCTGAGGTTCTGCCTTGGGTCCAGCACTCTTCAACATCTTTATAAATGATTTAGGATGACAGGATAGAAGGGGAACTCATCAAATTTGCAGACGACAGCACATTGAGAGGAATTGCCAACACCCCAGAAGAGGAACTCAAGAGACAGAAGGATCTTAACAGACTTGAACACTGGGCCTTAATCTAACAAAATGCAATTCAGTGGTGAGAAAAGTAAGAGAAGAAAACCCAAATGTTCAGGTATAGAATAGATGGCACCTAGCTCAGTAGTAGCAACTGTGAGAGGGATCTAGGTTTCCTAGTGGTTCATCACTGAAGTATGAGACAGCAGAAAACTACAGCTGCCAAAAAAGCCAACACAATCCCTGGGCTGCATCAACAGAAGAACAGCATGAAAATTATGTGAATAGTACTGCTCTGTACTGCACAGGTGAGACCACATTTGGCATACTCTGTCCAATGACCTTCTCACTGAGATAAGCTTTGCTCCAGGAAACGGAAGGTTTTCCCAGGATCTTTGGGGGTTTTCTTGTATGTAAAAAGTACTTTTTGAATTCTGGTTGCACCCTCAAGTTTGAAGCTTCTCCGTCTCTGCTCCCCTGCAGGCTTTTACCTGGGGAAGCCAACATTTTTCAGCAATGCCTCAACTCAGCCTGAAGACCATTAGCTACTGGCCTGCTCAGGAATGCCACCTGAGCTCCTCCTACTTGGCTTCTTGTCTAGTTACAACTTTTCTTGTTCCACACTCGGCTCCCATTTGAAAACCACTGGCATGTCAGGCATCAGAGAAATGCCCCCTTCAAGATATTTATTGGCAGCTCTTGGTGTGTTCTTGGGGTGGAATATGCTCTCTGCCCCTTCGGCCGTCCATGGCATTAAAACAGGAATTGGCAAAAAATAGCTTTCTCTCCTGGACTTACCTTGGAACTGTTTAAAGGATTTTCTTTTTTAAAAAAAGCTGCTTATAAACAGGAAATAATTGCTAAAAATATCACATGCATGGTTTTTAAAATCTTGAACACAGCTCTGTTCAGACAATAGGAGGGCCAGCCAATGGATTTAAAGTCAGTGGAGAAATCTGTCCTTCACAGATCTCTTCTTTAAAGGCTTCAGCTGTTTCCTAAAAGGCAACAGCAAGGCAGCCAAGTAAAACTCAAAGAAAATTCCAGAACTGAAAAGGGCCCATCCCAGGAAGGGATCCAGAAAGTCCATCCTGGCTGATTCTGCAAAGACCCGGCCCTGCTCCTGCCTGCAGAAGGAAAGTGGGAGGGGGGAAGAGCAGTGAACTGTTTGCATGCCGTTTGGTGGACTGGCCCTGTTGAGAGCAGAGTGGCACATACAGAGGTCAGATAGAGAAGGAGATTGGCTCCTGTGTCACTTTCACCCAGCCAGTTCTTGGAGCAATCTCACACATCTGGAGCAGTGCAGTGGGTTCCTCAGCCGAGCTCCAGTTGCTCTTCTCTTCTACAGCTCACAGTACATTTTGTGAGCCATGGACCGATGGATGCCAGTAAGTTGGGCTAGCCCGGATGCATCAGCCTGCCTTCAGGATGTCACTTTAGCCATCTTGCATCCTGTTTGGCAAGACTCCTTGCACTCTTGCTAAGGCAATCTTGTCTTTTGACACCCTATGTTATGTTTCAAACCGAAAAAGCCTTGTCACAGAGGGAGGAGGCTTTTAATTTGGGGGTCATGAAAGGAGCTCCAAGAGATGCCCTGCTCCAAACCTTGCACTGTTGCCACTTCTGATCCGAAGGGGCCGTCTTGGCAGCATAATTTCCTGGTTAAGAAAAAGAGACCAGCTCGGGGACCCTGTTTTGGTGAGGCAAGGCAGATTGTGTCCCTATTCTGTGCTTCATGGGAAGAAGATTCTGCTTGTGTGTTGATTCTGTAAAAACTGTTTACGCCCATTCATTTGAAAACACGCACTTCATTACAATGTTTCCCCCCTACGTTTGGAGCCTAGCCCTGGAGTGCTAGAAGAAAAGCTGATGGCAGAAATCATAGAACATAGAATCCAAGGGCTGGAAGGAAACTTACTGGGGTTGGAGGCCTTCTACTCCAACCCCTGCACAAGCAGGAGTCCTTATACCATTCCGGACAAATGAATCTCTTCTTGAAAACCTCCAATGATAGAGCCCCCATGGCTTCAGGAGGAAAGCTCTTCCACTGATTAATGGTTCTCACTGTCAGGAAATTTCTGTTTAGTTCTGGGTTGGATCTCTCTTTAACAAGATTTTACCCATGATTTTTTGTCCTGGTTTCTGGTGCTTTGGAGAATAAGTTGACCCCAGTCTTTCAAGTATGGGAAGATGACTCTCTTCATTAGTACCTAGGCATACATGGTTCCCTTCACCATTCATCTTATGGTTTAACCTCCAGACCCCTTATCATCTTTGCTGCTCTTCTCCATACTCTTTCTAGCATCTCAATATCCTTATTTTAAAATTGTGGTGACCAAAACTGGTTGTAGTATTCCATGTGTGACCTTACTAGTGTGATATAAAGCAGTATTATCTTTCTAGACTTGTTTAAAGATCCTCTTCTTCTCAGGTTGAGCAGCAAAACCATATTCCCATAACTCTTCATTCAGCCTTTGAGTCTTGTTGATTCAGTCCCCCATCATGGGATAAATATATGTCTAAAGAGAGGAAGAGTCCGCTCAGATGTATAAAACTAGTCAAGACATCGGACTAGAAGACTTCCAAGGTCCCTTCCAACCCAATTATTCCATGTTCTAAGACTTTGTATTTTAGTTATGTCAGATCATCTTTGGGGCACCTTTTTTCGATTTCTTCGGATCTTGAAACGGGCTCTCAGATGCCAGGCCAGGCAGTCTTGTTGCTGGAGGAACTGATCCATGGCAAGTTCAGAATAGGGTGGGGCTATTCCAGCCAAGGGGCTTCATTGTGATCATGGGGACATCATCTTCTTGCCTTTTTTTGTTCTCATTCCTACAAACCCTACCTTTTGTAGAATTTGGATCGCAACCGTCCCCAAGGGAAAATATAGGTAAGACGGTACTTGCCACAAGCAAGCCGAATCTGAAAACAGACCCAGTGCTTATCTGCTTTGTCTGTATTGTGTCTCCAGCAGTTCAGAGTCTGTGATTCATTCTCCTAGGCCTGTCCCTGCCACGTTCCTTTCGTGGAACCCATCCTTCCACGGAGAGCGGGCCTGAAATGAAAAGAGGCCACGTGGGTCTTTCACTCTGAGAATTTACACCACTGGCAGCTTCCACCTGTTTTTAATGGTTTGATTTTTATCTTTAGCTATCAGCCTAGGATTTGTGGATCTGATTTGAGAGCCAGTTTTGGAGTCTCTAGTGAACTTTTTGGCCCAGCTGCCTGGGATGTAAAATCCAGGCAGATCAGTGGTGGGTTTCAAAAAATTTTATTCGTGTGGACGTGGCTTGGTGAGGGAGGGAGGGGAAGCTTACTGCAAAATCCCATTCCCTCCCCATCCCACTAACCTGCTTTCCAGCTCCGTTCTCCTATGCAGGGGCACCAAAGGAGACCCAGCCGATCAGCTGGGACTCGATGGGAGGCAGTGAATAGAGTGGGATGGGCCCAGTCAGAGGGGGTGTTTGCCGGTTCTCCGAACTACTCAAAATTTCCTTTACCAGTTCTCCAGAACTGGTCCGAACCTGCTGAAGACCACCTCTGAAGCCGGTCCAGAGGAAGGAGAAGAGAGAAAGGATGCCTTCCGCTCTTGCTTTCAAACTGCAAGTTTCACCCTAATCCTAACCCAGTTTTGGGCTTCCAGTTCTTGTCGCTCTCGACTCTGCTTTGGCCTGCGGGAATGCTTTTTTTTCTTCACTGCCAGCTTCTCAAAGATCCGGCAAAATTTGGCTAACTATATAACATGAACTACTCTATAGAAACTATAATATCGATGTTATTTAGGGCCAGTTTGCCTTAGTAAAAGGGAAAGACATTTCTTGACAATTCAGCAAATATTTTAGAATATCTCCAGTTTGCAAAAGGTTGTTATTACAATGTTAAATCTTAATATACCAGCCCATCTCTGTATTTTCAGGATATTAAACATCACCACACGACCCCTAGACCTAGAGCAAGTAGAAAGTGATTAAACATCTGAAGAAATCATAGACTTTTGCCTTGTAGCAAATTAGCCCTCCAGGGAGCTGCATCCCACTGAAATAGCTCCTCCCCAGTTCAGCCAGACAGCATTTTTTTCTTAAGCCACATTGAAGTGGTGAAGAGACAGCTCTGTAGGCTGCTCTCATCTGTCTGCCTGCAGTCGGCCTCTGGAACAGGGTTTCCCCGTGCCCAAGTTGGGGCCAGACGTCAGCCTTTCCTTGTATGTGTGCATTCTTTTGCACCAAACAGAAGAGCGTTTATATTCGGGAGCTATAAAATAGCTCACATTAAACTTTGGAAAAGCCATTTATTTTAGGCCACGTGAAAAGCAACAGCTGGTCCTTAGAGAAGTCTGCTCACATCTGTCCACTCTCCTCTTTCACAGCTTTCCATGATGTCAGATATAGGCTTTTTTAAAAAAAATCAACACATGACTTGACTGTGCAGTGATTTTAAAGGAGGAATTTAGGATCTTTCAGATAAAATTTAGAAGCCTGGGGGCTTTGATGCTCTTATAAAGGAGGAGACAGAGTGAGGCTGGCTAGATTGATTCTTTTCTTTGTTTCTTTGAGGATATGTGAAGTACAAAACAATTGGGGTTGAGAGATGGGTAAAGAAAGTTGGAATGAAGAAACAGAATGCTTATAAGTATATAATTGACTAATTTGAGCCCAAAACCAAAGGTCAGATTCTACAAGCTATGTAATATGTGTTCATATCTAATATGCATTTGTTGCAGGAAAAGGTAAATTCAGTCCATTAACTTTCCTGGGCCACTTTGAAATAAATACATTTTCTTCTAAGCAATTCAAACAGTGAAAGTGATCTGATTTGCTTCACTGAAGCAAGGAGACCACCCTGGTTAGCCTTTGATGGAGGGCTAGCCAAAATACCTGCAGGCTGGGAGGCTTCCAGTTGGGGCCTGATTAGTCAGCAGGGCTCTGAGGGTGGGGGGTGAGCTATAGCCCCCCAGCTACAGACCAGCAGCACATGCCAGAAACACTGAATTGAAACTCCTGTTCTGGGATTCCCTGTATTCTGCATGTGGCTCAGGAAACCCATTCATATATGCAAAATGGCCTGATATGCAAATACATTGAACAAAAAGTAAAATAAATAAACAAAAGAAGAACATTGAGCTAAAGTTCCCCTGAAGCAGATTCAGATGCAGCAAAACAAGTTTCCCAAGACTTGAATGGATTCTTGATTCAGCAATTCTTGATTATCACCTGACCTGGACTGGAGGCTAGACTGGAATGGTTTTTTTTAAAAAAAACACCTCTTTGGAAACAGCAGCGCCCAATTCCTTGGTATCCTTGCCAAGGAAGTGACCCAGTCGTGTTCATGCAGTCAGCAAGCATTTCGTTTGAATTGGAGGAGATGCTGATTTGACCAGATGTGGATGTGCTGGTCTTTCAAGAGTGCTTCTTCCACAGACACCAGCAGCATGTTTTGGGGTAGAGGGAGGGAGAGCCTGTTTGCTTTTGGGGCACATTGTAAGTGAGCTTCTGAATGAGAGGTTGGGCTTAAGATTGCAGGTGCTTTTATTGGGGCCTCACAACTAGAAGGCCAAGTTAATGAAAGCCATTCATGTAAAATCAAGGGTTGTGCTTGGCAGTCCACCATGTCTTTCTTTCCCCAAGGGCCATGTCTGTGGACATTCTCCATCATCCAGGTCCTGCTTGTCCCAAAGGTGCTTTTTCAGGGGGCAACTGGACTTTCTGTTTCACTATCTTATCCAAGAAGCTTCTTCAGCTCAGACTCGATGGTGGGGAATGGAAGGGTTTATATTCCTTGCATACAGCTGGGCATTTGCCTCCTTTTTGAGAGTCATTGAGGCCACCTGGAGGTTTATCTGTGTCCTCAGGGTCACCTGAGTGGTGCAAATGGGTTTGGAGCCGCCTTGTGCTTTACATGCTGTAAAATACCCTTTCTGAGGCTGTCACAACTGAACAATTGTTAAATAGTGGTCATAAGTCAAGGACTTTGTGTATTTGTTCAGGGATGTGTGTATATTTGTATGTACATTTGTATGTGCGTACAGACCGACCTTTTTACAATGAAAAGGGGTAATGTTAGCCCTGCACAATGGACTGTGCAATGTGGGCAGGGCTCGGATCCCTGGGCCTGAGGGAGCGGCTTGGACAGCTTTTGATGCCGGTGTCCAAAAAAGACGTACTCTCCCCCCCTCCCCCTCCCCCAATTTGCCCTGCCCCAAATTTCTTCGTTTTTGGCTTGTGCAGTTACAAAAACAAATGCTCTTCCAATAGAGTCTCGGGCGAAGGCCGGCTCCCTCCTCTTTTCCGGACTCCCACCCACCCCTGCTCACATCATGCAGGGCCCTTTGGAAGAAAGGAAGGAAGGAAGGAAATGCCCCGCTGGAGTTCACATTCCCAGGGCTGATGTGAAGGAGAGTTCAACAGGATCCCAGGCCTGCCCAGCTAACCTGTCCAGCTCCTCTGGCTGCTGCTCTGCAGAGATGCTTTGATTTGCCTGCTTTTGCCCTGTGGAGCAGCAAGCCAGCTCTTTCCTGGAGGGGATGGTGGCTCCCTGACCCACCTCGAGGGGCTTTGATCAGCAGCTGCTTTCTGCCTTCAGAGGGGTGAGCCTGAGTTTTCCCCTCTGCTCTGCAGGGGAGGACATAATGCCACCTTTGTGGGCGTTGATTTTCTTCCCTCTGGGAAACTGGTCTTTCACTTGCGGAGAGCTGGAGGGTCTCAGAGTAGTGGGGTTCTCTTGACCAGGCTTTTTGGAAAGAGTGTATGTTCAATGGTTTTTATTTACCCCAAGACCACACAGGGATGGGAACAGCCAGTTTTCCAGCCAGAAGATGCTTTTGCATTCAGAGCTGGGAAGAGGGCTGAGGTCAGACTCCATCCTACAGGTTAGCTCCTCATCCCAGATCAGGTATTCCTTCTGAACAATCAACGAGAAACTTAACATTAGTATTTCTGACTCCAAGCAAACTGTGCGTGGGGGGTGGGGGGTGGAAATAGTTGTGAAATAGTTGTCCTTCAGAAATGGCTCTGGGCTGCCATGCAGCAATCACGCGGAGTTGCCGGGAGACGCGATTCCTCAGAGTTCAGATTTTGAACCATCTGCAGAGGCTGTTTCTGCCACAGGTCCAGTTGGCCTGAGACTCACAACAGAACAGAGGCTGGCAAAAGACTTTTGGTCTTCCAGAACCACTTTAAACAAGGCAGAGTTGAAGGTCTAGTTTTGTTCCCTCTTGCCCCAGGTTTCTCTTCTGCTGAACTTTGGCCAGTGAGTTTGCCTTGGGTTGAGTTGCATTCTGCAGAGCCACATATTGTCTTAGGGCAGAGGTCTCCAAACTTGGCAACTTTAAGACTTGTGGAGTTCAACTCCCAGAATTCTCCAGCCAGCACAGCATCCTTTCTCTTCCGCACAATCCTGATAAAAACGCATCTCCTTTTACTTCCAAAACTTCTCTTAATTGTAGGAATTAAGTCTTAAAGTTGCCAAGGTTGGAGAACCCTGGTCTAGATCCCCAAGGGCGATCCTGCTAATATTGCAATATTGGAGGGGGGCAGCTTAACTGAAATTAAATCCCATTGAACTCAGAGAGGATCACTTCTACCAAGATAAGTCCTAAGATAAATTGTATTCTAAGGGGTAAATTGCCTTTGATAGGCATTGGCATTTTATTAATTAACAGGCATAGCAAAGGGCATAGGAATAAAGCCCAAATCCGTGCAGGTTTTACTCAAAGGAAAAAAAGAACTGCTGTTTTCATATTAGGTAGTCCTAAAGTGGTCTTGCATTTGCTGAAAAGATGGTGAAGGGTTAATCTGATCCAAAGCTGCTTTGTGGATGCTCTGCTTTATGTAGGTAGTCCTCAACATATGACTTTAACGAAGCAGTCATGTTATGACCAGTGATGGGATTCAATTTTTCTTTTTACTACTAGTTCTGTGGGCATGGCTTGGTGGGCATAGCTTGGTGGGCCTGGCAGGGGAAGGATCCTGCAAAATCCCCCTTCCCTCCCCACCCCACTAGCCTGCTTTACAGCTCCGTTCTCCTGTGCAGGGCAACCAAAGGACACCCAGCTGATCAGCTGGAACTCAGGAGGCAAAGAATAGATGGGGTTGGAGGGGCCAGTCAGAGGCCAGATTAGCCGGTTCTCCAGACAACTCAAAATTTCCTCTACCGGTTCTCCAGAACTGGACAAAACCTGCTGAATACCACCTCTGGTTACGATGGCTGTTAAGCAACCCCCACAACTTGCTGTCCCTGATGCAGCTGTTAAACAAAAACATGGGTCATTAAATGAAGCACTGGGTGCCTTGGGGGTGAGGGAAGACTAGCGCAGACCTAGGCCGGCCTGCCCTAACCTCCCCACCCTCAGAGACGCTCTGTGGTCCACTTCCTGCCCCTCAGGGTCTCCACAGCCCTTGGGCCTCAATTTGCCCCCCAACCAGGCACCCCCAAGCCTTAGTCCTGGTTGTGACACCCACATACACACCCACATGGCCCCAATCCCTCCTCCTGACTAACTTCCAAAGAGCTCCGGGGAAGGCTCCCGCATCTCTTCATTCTGCAGCCACATAGCACAATTGCGGAAATGGCCACCATGTTCCCAGCTCCTAGAATTCAGAACTCTTCCAAAGATGTGAGGAGGGAACCAAGAGGTATAAATCAGACCTGGGGGGCATCCAGTGGAGGAAGAGGGGGGAGATGGCCGGGATGTGTGCAGGGGTGGGATTCAAATTTTTTAACAACCGGTTCTGTGGGTATGACTTAGTTGGTGGGCACAGCTTGATGGTCATGTGACTGGCTGAGTGCGGCCAACTCAATATCACTCACATCGAGGCATGCTTCTCTTTGCCTGGGGCTCTCGTGAATGTGGGGATGCTGCAACAGTCGTAAGTGTGAAAAATGGTCATAAGTCAGTTTTTTCAGTGCCATTGTAACTTGGAATGGTCACTCCACACTAGCAAAGTACCAGCAAAGGAGGGGAAAAAACTCCAGAGACATTCCTGAGACAGGAAGTCCAGTCCTGCCAAGAATGTAATAAGGGTTAACGGAGAGGCAGTTTCTGTAAGCAACACCAGAATGTTTCCTTCCTGCCTTCCTGACAGGATTAGGCCAGTAATTTCTTCTAACAACCGGTTCTCCAAACTGCTCAGAATGTTAACAACCGGTTCTAGCGAATAGGTGCGAACCGGTAGAATCCCACCCCTGGATGTGTGTGTCCCTGCAGTCAGGCAACCGCATGGGCTCTCGGTGGCCATCACATTGAAACTGCGTCGTAAGTAACTTTGGGTGTGTGTGTGTGGCAACTTCTAAGTTGAGAACTGCCTGCAGTCCAGAGAATATTCACCTGAATCTTTCCTCGCTAACCTGCAATTAACGCCGTTATTTTTGCCCTGCTCTCCTTTCCTTTTTTTCTGTGAGATGCCCTTGGCAAATGCAAAGAATTGTAAAGAGTTCAGGGCTTTTCCTGCATCGCCCCCTCACCCTTCCTTGGCTTTCTTTCAGATGCCGAGGCTCAGGAGATCCTGCATGGCTGCAGCTGCTGGATTCTCTCACTCTGCACAACTCCGTGAAGGTAGGAAGCCCCTCTGGGGTCTCTGCAGGGCCAATAGGGATAGTGGCTCCCTTGGGAGAGTCACACAGTTGGCATGCCAGACTGGCCACTTTGCAAAAAACAGCCATGTCCATCCTTGAAGTAGCCAGATGACCTTTCTTTGCCCCTTAGGTCACAGGTCTCCAAACTTGGCAACTTTAAGACTTGTGGACTTCAACTCCTGGAAGTCCTCAGCCAGCATAGCATCCTTTCTCTTCCGCACAGTCCTGATAAAAACGCATGTCCTTTTACTTCCAAAACTTCTATTAATTGTAGGAAATACTGTTTATATATGAAATCCATTCAGGTCTCAGAACAATTCTTTAAAGTTTTGGAACTCTCAATGCATTTAATAACTGCTTCTAATTGCTAGTCCTGCTTCAGTGATTTTTATCGATGTCGCCACTGCTTTGTTGATAAATTATGTATTCCAAGAAATGTGTTGCGATGATTCTAAGGCGTTGTCTGTTCTGTACTTGCTCTGCGTCTTAGGGACATAACTCAGGCAGCCTTGCTAAACTGCAGAGAGGTCAGCCTGCTCTGCAAAACTTCCACGACTTTTGCTATCACTCTTTTGCATTCCTGAAGTTTTCCCTTCAGGCAATCCTCTGGCCTGAGATTTTACAGGATGTTTAAGGAATGCCGGCATATCCTGTCTCTGAGGGTTGAGGGGAGGAGGCTCCTGGCTGGCGCAGGAATAAGCAGTTTAGCTGGCTGGACTTGGATAGGGAAAGCCCGTATTGTCCAGCTCTACTAGGCTGTGACTTGTGTGTGCAAAGTATCAGCAGGCTCAGTCACTGCCATCATTAGGCTGCACTTCAGAAGAAAAAAATCTGGGGACCAAGACTGATATTTTCTTTTTTCTTTTTAAACAAATTTTATTAATTTTCAAAGACAATACACGAACAAACAAAACATAAAATATAAGAACATAAAACGTCTTTTCTGAAAGCTGAAAGCTGCTTGTTGAGTTTTAACAAAACAAATAAAACATCTTATTTGAGTACAACATAGTTCAAAATTATCACATTTCCGTACAAACACAATTTGATATGCATATTCATCTTATGTATTCAACTTCATATCTTATTACTCTTTTTCCTACTTCTCACTATTTCTCCCTTTACTTCTATTCAATTATATTTCTTTTACCTAAATTTCTATATCTTTTTATTCATTGTACTTATACTTTCATCTGTCTTGTTTACAATTTCATATGTTCTCTTCCAACATTCTTCCAAAATTTTATTAATTCTCAATAAACAAACATAGACAAACAAAACACAAAACATGAAAACATAAAACTTCTTTTTGGAAAGCGGCTTAAGCCCGGGTTACATCTTTTTGTACAGACACAAATCAAATTCATGCTCACCTTATATACTATTTCATATCTTATTTAACATTCTATATTTTCTATATGTCTTCTCCCCTCTTTTCACTCTCTTAATCCTATTTTATTTATTTCATCTCAATTTAAATCATTATATTTGTATCTTTTGTCCGTTCTTTTTCAATTATCTATTTATCTTTTCTCTTTTCTCCTGTAATCACTGGTTGAAGTGTGATGCCTTTCTATCTTTCCCCTAAATTTAACACTTAAAATAATATATAATTTCCATTCTGATTCTGCTTAGTACATTCTACATACTACATTTTAAAATAAAATAAAATAAGCTTACAATATAGTAAAAACAATGTTCCATAGCAAATTATACTATATTATTAAATCCTAAACATTTTACACATTCCCTTTAATATTTTATTAACTCATATAATATTCCAATTTTCTAACTCTATTTCAAATACAAATACTACAATACAATCTTATGTACTTTTGCAGAATCTCTTTTTTAATTGTATTTTACCCTTTGTCTCTAACCCCCCCCCCGTTTATTAACATCTTGTTTTAAGCCTTTATAACTTCTCTTCCCTTTTTCCCTTCCTTTCTTGTCGAATCCAGCCTTTTTATCCCCCCCCCATCTCTCAATCTCCACCCTCTTGGTCTCCCCTCTCTGTTGTATTCCTCTTTTCTGTTGCTTTCTGACATTGTATCGATTTTTCACTTTATTTTTCCCTTTCTTGGTTGTTTTTTTAAGTCCTGAATTCTCCATTTTCTTTCCCCTCTTTCCCTTTTCTTCCTCAACTAAAATTGTTTGTCCATTAAAGATGGCTTCTTCTTCTTCATCCCAGCTTTCTTGTTGCTATAATTCCTGGTAGGTAGAAATCGCCATTTCTAAGAAGTGAAAAACAGATCCAGAAGAGCCCTTGCCTTCTTGTTCCTCTTCTTTTAGCTTTTTGAATTCCATTTTCAATTCTTGAACAGATAATGCCATTGTGAGATTTTTTTAAGCAACCCAAATGTTTTTAGTCTTTCAAAAAATAGTTTCCAAAAGTCCCAAAGTCACCAAGCAATCCAAATTAACACAAACTGTTTCATTTAGCACTTTCTTCTTTTTATACTTTCTCTTCCTGGGGTAGAATTCAATTACACAGTTCCAAAGTGATTTTTTAGAAGTCTTATTGCAGTTTGTCTCTGATCTTATAAGCTCCAAGCAGCCTCCTCCAGCAAAATCTTAATATAAGTTCTTTACCTCTCCCTTCCCACTTATAGCAAAAAGATTTTAATTTTTTAATTCCATTGTTCAGAAATCTTTAATGTCCCCTTGGCTTTAATTTTCAAACTTAATTACCTTCTGTTGCCAAAGCGGGTTTTTCCGATTTCCATCTGCTATCTCCGTAGGGAAGGAGAGTGAGAAAAAACAAACTTTCCCTTTTCACTTTCATCCGCCGCTTTTTACGATCTTCTCAGAAAACAACGTATCGTTTAAAAAGTTGAATTTCCAGGGTATTACTTGTTGTTACTTGTTGTCCTGTTCAGCCAAAAACTTTCACTTTCTCAACTTCCTCCTGCGCATTCTTGTCTGGCTGAAAGCTTCTTTGTGGTGGCCATTGCTGACCGCCGCTCCACTGCCTTTGGAAAAGGGAGTTAAGCCAGCTGAGGAGTGGGGTTGCAATACCCCCGGACCCCTGCCCGGATCTCCCCTATCTTCAGTTACCTCTACAGGGTAACTATAGCCTCCAAATCCAACTGGATCGGGGGCACTCCAGCAGCAAGCTCAGCAGGAAACCACGCATAGTCGCGGATTTCTGCCGCTGAAGCCTTGCAAACTGGAACTCCAACACTGATGTTTTCAAGGCTGGTTCCAATTCAGCTTCTGCTCCCTGTCCATCTCCTTTCAAAGAAAGAAGCTGCAGTCTTTTTTCTTTTTCAATTTTTTTATTTTACATATACATATCAGTGAGTCAACAGTGTGGCACCTGGGTATCATACATTTTAGTATGTATTAAAAATGTATTAAAATGTATATATTAATATCCTCCTATTTTCTTATTTCTACCTTATTCTAATTTTTAATCATGCTACCTTTATATATTTTTTTTAAAAATCCCTTCCCTTTCTATCCATTGTCTCTTTTTTTCGCTTCAGTACTTCGATTCTTCTTCTTTTTTTAACTTGCCTCCCATATTCCTCTGTCGGATCTTTACCTCTATCTGTGTCTGTATCCTGGCTATTCAATCTAGGTACTTCTCCCATCTCTATTCTCATCCACTGCCTTGGTCTCAAACTATCTGCCCAAGCCCCCATCTCCCTTTCAAAAATATCTTCCTGCATCTCCGGTTCTCTTTTTAACTCTCTTAGAGTATTTCCCCCTGGTTTAATTCATCAGTCATTTTTATTTTTATTGTTGTAGCCTTATTTTCTTCTTTTGATTGCTGATCCTCACTTCTATTTTTCCCTCCATTCATCCTGTTAGTTCCTCCCTTTCCTGGGCATCTTGATCTTTGCTCCTTGTCCCTTGTGTAATATTTTCATTTTTTCCCCTCTATGCCTTACATTAGTTCCATAATCTCCTTGTGGCTTGTTTCCATAATACTTTGTCCTTTATGCTTTGAAACATCAATGCCATCCCTTTCAAAGTTCCACTCATTTCCCTCTTATGGGGCATCTTGTCCTGTTTTAGTAAATCCAATTCTTATCCAACAGTCCAAGAGTGCTATATTCAAGCTTAAAGTTGCTCCTTAGAAAGTACACTGATCACAATTCTTTGTGTGCCATAATTAATCAATCAGTTCCATTTAAAAAATCTAGGGAGTTATCCAAAGCCTCTTTAACTCACCTTTGTAAATTCAAACATTTATCATAGCATTCAGGGGCACTTCAATTAGATGTCTTCTAGATGATACCTTTGGTCTTGGATGGGGTGGTACTACCCCAAACAGACCCTGTGCGTAATCCTGGACTTATGACTCCTGTTCAAAGAGCAGGTGGCGGTCGTGGCCAGGAGGGCCTTTGTGCAACTGCAGGTTGTGCACCAGTTACACCCTTTTCTGGACCAGTAGTACCTACTCACAGTCACTCATGCCCTCGTCACTTCCCATCTTGACTACTGCAATGCACTCTACATGGGGCTGCCCTTGAAGAGCATCTGGAAGCTCCAGTTGGGGCAAAATGCAGCGGTCCACATGGTTTTGTGCAGACCCCAATGTGCACATGTATCACCTCTCCTGCAGGAGCTGCATTGGTTGCCGATTTGCTTCAGGATGCAATTCAAGGTGCTGGTTGTCCCCTTTAAAGCCCTTCATGGCTTGGGACCAGGTGATCTGAGGGACCGTCTCTTGCCAGTCACATCTACCTGACCCATCAGATCGGGGAGGCAGGGAATATTGTGGGTCCCATCCCCAAGGGAGATTCACCTGGTAGGACCCAGGAGAAGGACCTTCTCCGTGGTGGCTCCCTTTCTCTGGAACATCATCCCCCCCACCCCAGAAATTAGAACAGACCCCACTTTGCCGCTGTTCTGGAAGGCTCTGAAGAAGACCTGGTTCTGCCAGTGGGCCTGGGGAGCCTGGAATGGGATGGAGCCCATGAAATGGCTCATGTGATCTCCTGTCGCTGGGGCGGTGGGTGAGGGGTGGTTTGATTATATTAATTTATTTGATTCTTTTTATTAGTTTTATTGTTTTAAATGAGATTTTATATTCTGTAAGACACCTTGAGTCCCCACGGGCAAATAGGCAGCAATATAAATTCAATAAATAAATAAATAAAATAAGTAAAATGGATTCAGGAAACTACAGGCAACCAACCTTACATCAATACCTGGAGAATCCTGGAAAAAAATAATCAAGCAACAGATCTGCGAATACCTACAAGCCAACAAAGTTATAACCAAAAGCCAACATGGGTTTGTCAAAAGCAAATTATGTCAAACAAATCTTATTTCATTCTTTGACAAAGTGACTCCACTAGTGGCCCAGTGAAAGAGACTGGACCTCCCATTGCCTAAAATGGTATAGAATCTCCTGCTTGGGTAGGAGGTTGCATTAGAGAACATCAGGGGTTCCTTCCAACTCTGCTATTCTGTTCTTCTTTCTATGATCGTGTGTATCCATCCCATCAAACCCAAAGAAAGTCTGGAATGGTATAGGAATTCCTGACCTGGGCAGGGGGTTGGACTAGAAGATCTCCAAGGTCCCTTCCAACCCTATTATTCTACATTCTGTATTCTATGTTCTGTGTTCTGTTAGCTTCACTGTAGTGTAGCATCCACTACAGCAAGACTTCCTGCTACCCTCTTGTTTTTCTCTTGTTTCCATTTGGATTATTGTCTTTCCCAAGAAATTCTATCATCCTGCCCCACATTGCAGCCAAGAGAGAAAGTGAAGAAGGCCTTGGTTTATGTTGGAGGAACTTCACTCCTTGCTCTGAACCAGACAGTTGCAGCCAAGGAGTAAATTTCAACACAAAGAAACCACACCATCTGATCACAAAATTTTACCACTTAGAAGGTAGATCCTGTTCTAAGGACACAACTAATATCTCTCTTCTTGAGTTTCCCTCTTCTGTTCCCGCTGCTTTGGCATGTTGCTTTTGCTTTCTCTGGATTGTTGCTTTGAAAGTCAAATGAACAACGTTCTACTTTGCCAAGATACACTAATAGTTATAGTCTAGGCCAGGGGTCTCCAACCTTGGCCCCTGGAAGCCTGGCGGACTTCAACTCCCAGAATTCCACAGCCAGCTTTGCTGGCTGTGGAACTCTGGGAGTTGAAGTCCGCCAGGCTTCCAGGAGCCAAGGTTGGAGACCCCTGGTCTAGGCTATTTAGGGACAGGCAAGGAAAACCTTTCTTTCGCTGATCATTTGGCAAAAGGTTTGTGCATATGCAGATTTGTTTTCTGGGGGATGTTGGGGTGGCTTTAAAAGTAAAAAAATAAATAAAATAAAAACTTCAAAGTACCTTTTAGCAGTAAAATAGTAAAGTTTGTTTCAAAGATTGAATCAAAAAGTTCAAAGTGCTTTTGAGATTGTAGAGCATTTGAGTGGAAGTAGCAATGAAATTTGTCAAAGACAAATGTGAATGGTCAAATGTACAGGTGTAGAATCCTGGATTCCCTATCTGGCACTCCTATTTCCAGAAAGTATCTGTAATTGTAGTTGATCAGTGGGGCTGCAGACAAGACCACTGCAGTTGGAGGTTGCCCCCAATACAGGATGTAATTGTTCCCCTTTATTCTGCTCTAGCTAGACTCCCTTTCAAGGGCTGAGTCCTATTAGGGGCACCAGACTAACAAGATTCAGAAACTGGAACCGGTGCAACAAACGTTTGCAAGGGTGGTGAGCAAACTAGTAATGAAGTCTTGCAATGAAAGATTGAGGGAACCGTGTATATGTGTACCTTGAGGCTGTGATAGTCCTCTTTCAATACTTGAGGAAGCTCCCCAGAGACGAAGGCCAGCTCCGATTCTCCATATTCCAAAGTGCAGGCAGCATAATGACTTTGGAAAGAGTGGTGGGATTCCCTTGGGGGGTGGGGGGAGCAGGACATCCATTTATCTGGGGTAATTTAATTTGGACTCACGCACTGAGCAGAGGTTTGCGGAAGCCCTGTTGAAAGATTTGCAAAGAAAAAGGAATGGGGAAGTCACCCATGGGTCTCCTGGCTTTCCCTGAAACGTAGAGATATGTTCCTGGGTAGATCTGCTCAGGACTGAGAGGTTCCTCAGCCGCTTAGAATCCATCTGATGAAAAAGAGTGCCCTGTGTGAAGATCAGACCACCTGCTCCTTTTTCCTGGGAAAAGGTGGCTTGGTCCCATCCTTTCCAATCGCACTCTGGGTGGGACTACTTCTCCTTCTCCTCCTTCTTTTTCCTAGTGTATTCCCACAAGTGTAGGATCCGCTTTTTGGATCATTGAGTGCTACTTTGCACAGCCAGCTGCGTCTCCAGGGTGCAGGCCCAAGGCTTGCATATCTTTGTTGATGGTGTCTTGCCATCTCTGTTTTGGACACCCACAAGGTCACCGGCCAATGACTTTCGGTTGGTAGGCAGTCTTGGCAACGGTGGAAGGTGCTGCTCCCTGGTTATGTCCATACCAGTGGAGCCGGCCTTCTCTCGTCTTCTCTATAAATTGGTGCCACACCAAATTATACTCTGGGTGGGACTCCCTTTGGAATATGTTATCAAATTTCTGGTGATAAAGATTGGTGTCTGCTGGGTTTCATTATTCATAGGGTGGGGTTCAGTGGTGATAGGTTGCAGTTTTGCTGATGGTTCCTTTAAAGAAAAATTCTAAATAAAAATACAGTAACCATGAATAGTACAGCAAGATATTTAAGAAGGAAGACAACACCAATGAATGAACGTGTATCCTTCCCTCACATTAATGTATTAATTCTGGCATAAAACAATTATAGTTCCCCTGGGTGGTGTTAGATACAAACTCAGATCATAAATCTGAGAAGGCTTTAGCTTTTCCTTGACCAGAATGCAGTGAGGTCAGTTTCTCAGCTCTGGCCATGCACCAGACATTTTGGTACCAGAGGGCTCATGTCATTGCTCTGTTTTTCCAGAGTTGTGGAGATTCTTGTGGCAAGTTCACAAAAATACTATTGATTTTGTAGAATAAATGCTTTCATTTATGTGCTACTAAAACTCTCATTAGGTTTATCTGTTTGTTTGTACTCTCAAGTTAGCCCAAGCAGTATATTATATCGCCACAAATTTTGAATTGACATGCCTAAAATCTGCTCACTTCAAAAATGGCTTTGTCATCCCAAGGTTATTAGAGCAAAGCATCTCAATTCTGGCCCAGCCTTAGTGCTCTCTCCACTGTTGAGCCTCTCCTTCCTTTTGCAAGCTGGCCAGAAAAGTTTGGATCAGTTTTGATCCTTGAGGAAAATGATGATAATAGAATAGAATAGAATTCTTTTTTATTGGCCAAGTGTGATTGGATACACAAGGAATTGGTCTTGGTACAAAAGTTATCAGTGTACATAAAAAGAATAGATACATTTGTCAAGAGACAAGAATCATAAGGTACAACACTTAATGATAGTCATAGGGTACAATTGGCAATCAAATCATACTAGGAAACAGTCAATATAAATCATAAGGATACAAGTGACAAAGTTACAGACATACAGTCACAAGTGGGAGGGGATGGGTGATAAGGAGTGATGAGAATATTAATAGTAATAGTAGTGCAGACTTAGTAAATAGTTGGACAGTGTTGAGGGAATTATTTTTAATGATGGTTGCTTTTCCTGATTTTTGTTTTCTGCCTGTTACGCTCCTTTGTTGTCCTTTTTTTCCTTATTCCAGGTAAATATTGACTTTGATTGGATTTGATTAGAACAAAAAGCAAGGCCATAATTTAAGATGTAAATGATAAAGGTCAGGTCAGTGGACCTGGATGCAGAGGGTTTTACCAAGTCCTTGGGCTTTTGCTCATGAAAACAGGTGGACTGCTGTCCACAGGGGATCCTTTCAGCTGAGTCGAGTGGCTGAGAAGGACAGCAGCCTCCTCTGCATCTGGGCCTTAGAAAGCCTTTGCTGGCACCAGATGAAAAGACTGGCAGTGACGCGAAGGAGTGGCTTGAAGCTTCTGGCTCTGGAGGGTGAGAGGCCCCATGAGCTGGCATCTCCTTGGGGGAGGGAGGGGGAGACAGGAATCCAGCCCACCCCATGGGGATGAGCCTGCTTTCCTCAAGTGTGTGTGTGTGTGTGTTATTGTGTGTTTGTGTGTGTAGAGCCTTGCATGCTTCCTTGATCACCAGCTGTTTGCGTGTCAAGTGACAATGGCCTAAAACAAGAGCTGCTTGTTTTTAAATAGCATGACCAACCTCACAAATGCCGCCGGGGCTGAGCAGCCGAGTGAAACAGATCTCTGTTTTGCTTGCAGGAGGCTCATGACTCTGAACTTGATGAAGCTGGAAGCCCACTTTCAGCAGAAACAGGTAAGCTGCATCATGGGGTGCAAGGGTTGGGATGGGGCAGAGAACGCAGCCCACATCCTGGGAAAAGTTGGGCACAGGTTTAGTCCAGAGGGGAGCACGTTGGGTGACCCTTGCCACCACCTCCTGGCTGCCCCCTTCCTGGGTGCTGTCCAGAAGCCCTTGAGCTGACACGAGTGCTTTCCTGGGGGGCTGAGCTGGAGAGTCCTGGGCCTCAGCTCTGGAGAAGTCCTGGAGTGGAGGCTGGGAGAGGCCCTGCGGGGAGTGATGGGCCTCCGACGCAGAAATCAAACCTGTTGTTACTTAGATAACTTACATCATGCCTTTTCACTAACCAATATAGTCCCCTGTACACATTTTGTACCTAATTTCATCTGAATCAATCCGTTTCCTGAGATTGCATACTACAGAACATTGAAACAAACATGCTGGGGACCCTGACTTGAATCCCCTCTAATTATGGTTAGTGCTAATCAAGTTTAATATTCTAATGAATGATTTAGCTAGTCTTTAACTATCCAGGTTAAGCAAGTTACCGATATGTAAATACAGCAAGTGTGGCAAACAATTCATAAAATTCTCAAAAGAAGCCAGTTCAGTCAGCCTAAAATTTATTTAGAAAAAGGAGCAACCAGCGGGGACAAAACCATGAAAGCCAGAGACAGAAGGCAATAGAGTGTAGAATAACAGGATTAGAAGGAATCTTGTGGGTTTGAAGCACAATTTGGAGATCAGCCATCTTTCTAGACACCTCTCCCAATTCAAGGATTGGCAAATTCTCACAAAATTCCTGTATTATTAATTTATAGTTTTTAAAATTTAATCTGAGTCTCCATGTTTTCAGAAAAGTATATAAACAGCCAACATCTGTCTTTGTTCTAAATCATGATCAAGAAGATCACTTTTATGGAAAGAAAACTAAAATGGATATAAATAATTGAAATATATATGTTTTGCCTTTTCAAAAGCATCATCAATTTAGTTAAACTTTTAGTAATTACTCTGAAGATTCTCTCACACTTAGGTTTTGACTCAGTGGTAAGTGATGGACTGGGTTATCCAAGGTACATTTTTTCTGGATTAGTTCTTTGAATCAATTGTCACTCATCTAGTGGAGGTCATAAAACAATGCTTCTGACAATGCAAAAAGACTGCAGTTCCTTTAGAGCCAGCTTCTTCCCACCCAGTTGTCCAATGACTCTGATTTCTGTGCTTGATCTAGAATGAAGACTTGGATGATGAAGGTTTTTGTACTCTTGGTGCACGATGGGCCTCCCAAAGACCCTGCAGAAGATGGTCCCAAACTGACTCAAAGGAACATCTTGGAAAGAGCTTGCAGAGAGACTCCACAATGAGGAAGTTTTCCAGCCAGGAAAGTGTCCTCACAGACCTCAGTGCTGACTTGGAGGCCATTTCACTCTACAGCACAAGCAGCTCTGGTGGGACCTTGGCTCCTGTGGCCGTAGCACCCCATTCGTCGTCCACTCAGAACTCCCCGACCTTAACCAACCCTACTGACAGCTTGAGTAACCATTCTCCAGCAGCCCAGACTTCAAATGAAAACATCAAGAAAAAACCCAAGAAACGTCAGACACGGAGTTTCCGCAAAAGAATCGAATCTCTGAGAAGGAAAGACAAGGAGAAATTGGACTCCGCTAAAGCTCCAGATGAGGATAGAACTCACCTCATGTCTGGTTGGAAGTCCTCAAAGGATGCCAAGGAACCTGTCTCTGGGACGCAGGTTGTAGTAGGAAATGAAAAGCCACATCCTTTCTACAGCACTAAGACCCTTCCAGCAGGTGGTCAGAGTAACCAGGCTCTGGCCTCAGTTAAAAGCAAGCTGCTATGTGAATCCAAATATGGTAGTATTTATTTAGAGGATTATGAAACAAGTCTGAACAAGAAACAGGATGCCAGAATGTGGGATCACCAAATTGCATTTAAAAGAGATTATTTATTCCACATCCCAGGGGATTACAAGCCAGGCACTTTCCCTAAATCTCTCTCCATCGAAAGCTTGTGTCCTTTGGAGAGTGGCTGTTTGGCAGACTGGAGATCAACTCCCAAAGCCTCAAGTCCTTTGGCAGGTGGCACTGGCATCAGCAGTGGTGTCCATGCGGGCAACTCTTCTCATGCCCTGGAGCACCGACCAAGGAGGCCTTCAAGCACTTCCACAGGTAGCCGCACCAGCCTCTACGACAATGTTCCTGACTTTGGCAGTGGAGACGATCTCTTTGATCTGGATCAGGAAATGATCTATGAAAACCTAGATGACATCCTGCAGCATGTTTGGGGTCTCCAGCAAAAAATAGAGCTCTGGTCAAAGGCAGTTAAGTTGGAGGATGAAACTGTTGGGGTGGAGGAAACAGATTCTGGAGAGGAGCCCACCAATCTCAACTTGGAGAACCATTCCATGTCTGACATTGGTATTTCCACCAGCGACTTTGAGAGCACTGCCAACTCTCTGAATGAGACTGAGGAGCCTGAAATGAGGGAGCGCAGAGACTCTGGCGTAGGGGCATCGCTTACAAGACCTTGCAGGTAAGTCTGGCAACTTTTTCAGGGTAATTAGGAATCTCCTGATCCTCTTCTCTCCCTAGGAAAATCTGTCTGAATGCTGCTCAGGGTTGTGATAGAGGTGTATAGCCTATGCGTTTAATAAAGAGCAATAATAATTTCAGATTTTTGCTCTTCCAGGCCCCCCACCTAAAGATAAGTCTACCTGGTCCCTGTTCAGAACTGGGATCAAAGCCCCTCAGTCTTGTTCAGTGGCCATTGATGCTGCTGCTCCAGTGCTGTCTTTTGGGGGGATTCTTCTCTCCGGTTTGTTCTGCAGATACTCACAGGTTATACTGTTCGTTCTCAGGACAGAAATTGTGAAATTTGGCAATATGTTTAGCATTGCATGTAATGCTATGTTGATGACCCAAACTCTGTCAAGGACCTTGGAGTACTCATCTCTAATGATCTAAGTGCGAGAGCCCATTGTAACTATATAATCAAAAAGGCATTAAGAGTTGTTAACCTAATCCTACATAGCTTTTTCCCAGGTAATATCACGCTACTAACTAGAGCATACAAAACATTTGCTAGACCAATACTTGAATACAGCTCATCAGTCTGGAACCCACATTACGTATCTGACATTAACACAGTTGAGAAAGTCCAGAAATATTCCTCAAGAAGAGTTCTTCACTCTTCTACTTGTAGCAGAATACCTTATGTTACCAGACTTGAAATTCTAGACCTAGAAAATCTAGAACTACACCGCCATTCGGTCCGATCTAAGTATAGTACATAAAATTATATATTGCAATATCCTATCTGTTGTTGTTGTTTTTTGAAAATTTTATTTAGGTTTTCACAAAAACAAAATACAAATAAAACATCTTTTTTGAAAATAGCTTGGTCCCAGGTTATCACTTCTTCATACAGACACAAAACTCAATTTCATTCTCATTTTTATATTCTATTCCATATCTTATTACCATTTTATATTTTCTACATAGTTTTTCCCCTCTTCTAATTTTCTCAACTTTGTTTTGATTATCTCAATTCAAATCATTATATTTATACTTTTGTCTGTCCTGTTACAATTTCACATTATCTTTTCTTATTAAACAAATTTTGCCCTGTAGTTACCAATTAGAGTATGACACTTTTATATCCTTTATTTTTTTCCATTCAAGCTCTTATTTAAGCTTCAATGTATAGCTTTAAGATTATAGTATTCAATATAATACATAACTTCCAATCGAATTCTGCTTGGTACATTCTTAAAATAGACACTATATTCTTAAAAAGAAAAGATTACATATAAATGTAAATAAAACACATTACATTCCAATTTTTTTTTCTTAACATCTTTAACATTTCTTTTCAATTGAATATCATACTTCCTTGGGAACACTTATAAACTTTCCATAGTTAATTCTTTTCCCCCCCACATTTCTCACTTATATTTTTATAAATCATTACTAATAATTAAAAATGTTCCCTTTTAATTCTCTCAATCATTTTAATTCATTTATTTATTAACAAACATCCCACTGCATTACAATAAATATTTCATCCATCATCATATTTTCTAAAGTTATTTCTATTTGTAATATAACAAAGCTGTCTTTTGTAACTTTGCAGAATCCCTTTTACAATTAAATTTTCACCCATTATCTCTAAACAAACTTATGTTTACAATCCTTATACCTTTTCCCTGTTTCTCCATTTCTTGTTTTTCTTGAGTTTTGACTTCCGATTTGAGTTTCTTCTGTGACAGACTGAAACCTCGTCTCTCCGAGGCTTTGATCTGTGCTCGCCGCTGGAGAGCCCTGAGCCGACTGGTTTCAGGGCTAAGCCACCCCATAGAGGTGGTGAAGAGGGGGCAGACTGCCTGCAGGGTTGAGGAGAGCTGCATCTCTCCTCCCCAGCTGGCCATTACTCCCTTTCCCGAAGGCGGTTGTAGCAGTGGTCAGAAATGGCCACCACAAAGAAGAACTCAGCCGGAAAAGAATGTGCAGGAGGAAGATAAGAAGAGAAAGTTTTGGTTGACCAGGTCAGATAGCAAAAGCAAGAAATTAGGTACCCTGGAATTTAAACTTAACAACATTGTTCCCAAAAAAGATTTTGAAGCTGCGAAGGAGGGAGAGGGGGGAAAGGATTAGGTTTTTTTTTTCTTCCCTTCTTTAAACTGACAGCTAAGAGACTTAAGCAAGAAACTGAAAAAAAAATCCACTTTGACATTTATAGGCATCTAAGCTGAAAATAAAAGTCAAAGGAATAAATAAAGATTTCTGGACATTTAAAAGTTTTTAAAAGCTGGAAAGGAGGGGGGAAAAAGAATAGAAGGGCAGGATCTGGAAAAATGGAGGAGACTGCCTGGAATTAAGGAATGGAACTGTAATTAAAAAGAACTTACAGTGAAATTTTAACAAGATTCCTCAAAGATACATTTTAATGGAAACTTGGTAACAAAATAATAGAACCCAGGAAGAGAAAGTGGAAAAAAGAAGCAAGTAGAAACAGCCTTGGATTATTTGGATTACTTGGTGATTTTTGGTTTTTGCATCTAGATCAGGGGTCCCCAACCACTGGGTCCCAGACCAGTACCGGTCCGTGGATCACTTTGTACCGGGCCGCAAAGAAATAAAAATAAAAAATAAAATAAAAATGGTGGCTTTCTTCACCTTTGGTGAATGCTGCTGGGATCAGGGATCAAGAACACAAAGGAGAGAAGGGGAGGGAGGAAGCAACCAAAGCCTGTCCTGCTCTCCGGCTCAGCGGCTTCGGTTTCCTCCCGCCTCGTTCCTCTCTCAGTCGCTCTCTCGCTCCTCCACCAGCCCAGGAAGAAACTGCTTCAAAGAAGCCGGCAGGGTGGCTTCCTGTCGGCGCAGCTCCTCCGAAGTGCCCATTCACCCACACACAGCCGCCCGCGGTTCAATCCAGTGCTCTGTTCTGCCTGCCTGCCTTCGTTTCTGGTTGTTTCGGAGCAGCTTTGGCTGAGAATAATAACTATTCGCCTCTTTTTCTCAGCCGAAGCTGCTCCAAAACAACCAGAAACGAAGGCAGGCAGGCAGGCAGGCAGAACAGAGCACTGGATTGAACCGCGGGCGGCTGTGTGGGGGTAAACGGGCGCTTCGGAGGAGCTGCGCCAACAGGAAGCCACCCTGCCGGCTTCTTTGAAGCAGTTTCTTCCTGGGCTGGTGGAGGAGCGAGAGAGCGACTGAGAGAAGAACCAGGCAGACACCTGAGGGATGAGGCTGAGGGAGGGAGGGAGACACCTGAGGGATGAGGCTGAGGAAGACAGGGCCGAGAGGTGGGGCTTCTCAGCCGTCCTGCAGAGACTTGTCCTGATCCGCGGAGACAGCCATGGGCCGCCACCGCCCAGCACTCAGTTTTGAAGGCGCTCCTCAGCCAGGCGCAGTTCCTGAATCTGCAGCTGAAACCCTCCGTTTTAAATGTCCCAATAGAAGAGAATATCTGTCACTCAGGATGGCAATGAGGAGGCCTTGGCACTCCCTGAACTTGGTGGTTTGCTGGCAGACGTTTTATTACCCGACTAGGTAACAACATCAGATGTTACCTAGTCAGGTAATGAAACGTTTGCAAGCAAACCACCAAACTCGGACTCCCCCCACCCCCATCCTTGAAAAAGTGTTTCTGCGTGAAACTGGTCCCTGGTACAAAAAAGGTTGGGGACCACTGATGACTAAAATTAACTGGGCGGTTGTTTTAAAAGTTTTTAAAATGGTATCACTCTTAGAAGAACTGAAAACGGAACTTAAAAAATGGAAAGAAGATGCACAAGAAGGGAGAAGTTCTTTTGGTTTTGTGTTTCAATTCTTAGAAATGGAGATCTGGAGCTATGAGAAGCAACAAGAAAGGCTTGCAGAACAAGAAGATTGGGACAAAGAAGAAGCCATCTTTAATGATCAAATAATTTTAAGTGGGGGGAAAAAAGAAAAGGGGGGAAAGAGAGTGAAAGGTTTAAGATTAGAAAAAACAACCAAAAAGAAGAAGAACAATTTGAAAGATAAGTATAAAAGAAGAGGAGATTACAGATGAGAGAGTTAGAAGGAGAGAGACGAGGGGGTAAAAAGGGGAGGGAGAAGAAGAGGGGGAAGAAGGCAAGAAGAAGAAAAGGCAAGAAGGCAAGAAAAGAAGTTGTAAAAGGCAATGTCCCACCTGTCAATGAATAGTTCAGCTTCATCCATAACAATACAAGAGCAAACAATAGATACAAACTCAAGGTGAACCGCACCAAACTTGATTGCAGGAAATATAACTTCAGCAACAGAGTGTCAATGTTTGGAATACTCTACCTGACTCTGTGGTTTCTTCCCCAAACCCCAAAAACTTTAGACTGTCTACTATTGACCTCACCCCTTTCCTAAGAGGTCTGTAGGGGGTGTATATAAGTGCACCAACGTGCCTACCGTCCCTGTCCTATTGTTTCTTTTTATTTATATGTATCCATTTCATGTATTCATAACTATGTTTATAATAACTATTATCTTGTAAGCGATTGACAAATAAAATAAATAAAAAGAAAACTACTATCTACAGTTCAGTGTCAAGGAAGATCAATAATTGGACTTTAAGAATTTTGTGAGATTTAGATCATTTTACAAAACTTATTTACAATGGTACTTTAATTGTTTATTGATGGATTAGAGTTTTGTCCCAATCTGAAGGGAGCTTGAATAAATGCCCCTTCTAGTTTTTTCCCAGCAACATTTCTGTGAGGTAGGCTGTGCTGAGAGAGAGGGATAGCTGCCATGGGCAGTGAAGGCACTTCCCAGCCTAAGGTCAACCTTTACCCACTGTACAGACTTGGCAGCATTTCAGGCTGGAGTTGGGATACTTGTGGGGACCTAAGACTAGGAAAAATGAGGCATTTCTGGATCCAAGACTGGGAGTGGACTTTGGATGGACTACCGAAGGCTGGCCCAAGGAGAAAAGACCCAAGATAATAACTAAACTGGGTATGATCCCATTTTAATTCAATTAAAACCAAATGAAAATAGTGATATGACTATTCCTCAAATATTGACTTAAAACTTATTCTTTTTTCACTTTAAAAATACAGCTCAAAATCATCTTTGGGCTGGCTGTGGAGGCTTTGCCACTTAGGGGTGAGGAAGCTTGTGGCTCCAGACATCAGGTTGTATTGGGGACTGCAATTTCTGCTAACCTTTTCAGATGCAAGAGACACCCAGGCATTCAGAAGTAAAGAAGAAGGCGGTGGCCCAGGTTTCTTCTTTTGAAATGCAGAAGTCACATTACAATTGTTGAAGGAGGAGGGAATCAAGAACCATGGCTGATTTGTACTCTGCACTAGATCCTGATTTATCTCCTCTTCACCTACAACTAAGGCACTCCATTTCTGCAGTTTACTCACAAGGAACTGCCATCCAGAGTGCACGTGGTTGATCTCGTGATCTCCCTTTGATCAAGGGAGGTTGTGTATTCTCAGCTGCAGTGGCTTTCAATGCCTTCAGAGAGGGTCAGTCTGTCATATAACCCCCTACCAGGAATTCTCCCTCTAATTCTTCTCAGGAATGGACCTGTTGAGCAATGAATACTGTTACCAGTCTCTTAGAGGCAAAATAATTCACCTTTCATTTGAGTTTGACAAAAAAACAAGAAGAATATTTAAAACATTTCACAACTGTTTTCCAACTATAAAAATAATATTTTCCTAGCTTGTTTTCTAAACCAAGCTGGAAAAATCTGGCAATTTAACAAATGCTTAATTAATCTGTAGTTCATAGCAAAGGTACATGTGCTTCCAGCTATCCTTATTTGTAGTATTATTTTTTTCTTGTGACATATCATTCAAGTTGAATGACAGCAGAAGACATCTAGAAGGGTTCTTGCCTCTTGCACCCCTAGCCCACAAGGAAGCCAGATTGGAGCCACAGGCTTTCTGATTTGAATTCTTGGCCACATCACCTTTATTCCATTCTGGTTAATTTTTAACTGCATTTAATTTTAAAACAAAAAGTTCTGGTCTTAAAATTGTACTCAGGCAGAACCAAATGTGCAGGAAGAGACCTTAGGCCCTGCTTCCTGCCTGGGACAGGATGTTAGGCTCTCGAATCAGAGATCCCAGAGAGCAGTGAATCAGAGGCTGCTTTCCTGAGCAAGACAGGTAAGGCGCCTTCCATCTCTCTGTCCTGGCTTCTGCTCCCGGACATTATAGGGTGGAAATTCTTCATCAAGGGCAGAATCACTTGCTTCCATTCCAGCTGGCAATGACAAGTCATCCCACCAATCTGTGAATTACCAAATTGACTTGTGATGTCACTCTCCCCGTGGACAAGGCAACATGAGTTCCCAGCCCCACCCAGCCTCACATAAGACCAGCATGTGGTATTGGGCAAGCACTTCCTTATGGCCAGCCACAAATTACACAGAGTTCTCTTGGACTCTCTCTCTCCTTCTGCTCTTATATCCACTCTGGCTCTCCACAGAAAGACATGATCTGAAAGACATGGAGCTGCATTTGCATGGAGGGAAGTAGGGAATGGGTTTCTCAAGGTTCTCTCTTAGGTCCTCAACACCTTCATCCATGATTTAAGTGGGAGGTAGAAGGAAGACTCATGGCGACAGGAAGGACATCTGGCCATTAAACACTCTGCTAGCTCCATTCAGCTGCCCAGACTCCACCCTGCAAGGGATTATGGGATCGCTAAAAGATCATGATGATAGCAGGAATACTCATCAAACTTGCAGACGACATCAAGCTAGTGGAGAATAGCCAACACTTTAGAAGAAGATCCAGAAGGATCTTGACAGACTTGAGCATTGGATCCTATCCAACAAAATGCAGTTCAGTGCAGACTTCCGGTTTCGCATGGCTTCGGGGCAGCAGGAATTCGCGACAGCTCGCGATTCCTGCTGTGCTAGCCGTCGAGGTACCCCCGATCCAGATGGGTCAGGGGGATATGGCTGCCCTGTAGGGACAGCTGAAGAGAGAGGGGAGTCGGATAGGGAGGTGGGGGTGTCGCAGACCCCCCCTTCTCCGGGAAAACCCCTTTTTCCCAAGGCGGTGGAGCGGTGGTCAGCAATGGCCGCCACGAAGAAGCCAGCAACCGGGTAAGATTGTGCTGGAGGAAGTGTGAAGAGTGAAAGTTCTGTCTGAGCCGGGTCAAGTAACACCTTTTAAATTGCCTGGAATTGAGCTGCTTGAATTGCTGGAGGATACATTGTATCCCTAAGAAGAGCGAAAAGCGGCGGAGAAGCTGTTAAAGGGAACTTTTTTTTTTTTTTTACTCTCCCACCCCACGGAAATAGCAGAAATATTTGGATATATTAGACATTGAAAGTGGATTGCTTTGAAAGTTGAAGCTAAGAGACAAAGGGATTTTTGGACATTGAAAAATTTAAGAAATTGGAAAATCTTTGCTGGAGGTATGGATTTCTGATTATTTAAAATTGTCATTGCAAGTGGGAAGGGAGAAAAAAAATTGGAGCAGAAGCTGAAAAAGGAGGAGATTGTCTAGAACGTCTTTGTGGATCCCAAAGGAAGATATATGGTAATTGGACCTCTTTGAATAAAAATTAATCCAGAAAGAGAAAGAGAAGAAGGAAGAAAAGTATTAACTTTTGGAATTTTTTTTTTTAATTGCTTTTGATTGTCTTTGATTAAAAATACTTGTGGTTGTTTTGGAAAAAGTTTCCCTTTTTATAATGGCATCGTTTGTGGATGAACTAGAGATTGAATATCAAAAATATAAAAAAGAAGATACTTTGGGCGCTTTGTTTCAATTCTTAGAAATGGCGTTATGTTCTGTTGAAAAGTTGATTACGCAGCAGAAGGACTGGGACAAGGAAGAAGAGGAAGAAGAAGCCATCTTTGATGAACAATGGGTCCCTTCCGGAGAGGAGGAGAAAAAGGATAAGAAAAAGGGGATTTTAAGAATTATAAAAACAACCAAAAGAGAGAAAAATGAGCGAAAAGATGGAGGCAAGGTTAGAAAGCAAAGGAAAAGGAGTAAGAAAAGCGAAGGGAAAAAGCAAAGGGGTAGAAAGGGCAAGGAGAAGAATAAGCAAGAGAGAAAGGGGGGGAGGAGAAGCCTTAATGGGGGGAAGCAAGACTTAAAGAAAAAAAGTTTATTTAGAGACAATGGGTGAATTTAATTTAGATTAAAAGAGGGATTCTGGAGGGTATATAAGAGTGTGTTTTTATATGTATATTTAGAATATAAAATTTATTATGTAATTTTAGAATCTTTTAAACAGAATCCCAAGAAAGATTGCTATATGTAGTATTTCTAAGTTAGGGTAATGAGTTATAGATGTTACTCCAATTGGTGTACAGGAGAAGTATAGTAAAAGAAAAAAAAGATGAATGGATAATTGGAAATAGAACAGACAAAGAATGTTGTTGAAAATGGTAATAAGATATGGAAGGATATATATGCTTTTTTTTTGGATTTTGTATATTGATAAAAGGCAATAAAATTTTAATTAATAAATAATTTGGATGGAAAGGAGAAGTAGGGACAAGATATGAAGTTAATATTATATGAAATATTGATATTATAATCTGGAAATGTTATGCCTTATTGATCTTTTATTATTATTTTTTCTTAGAAAAGAATTTATAAGCTGCTATGCCTTGATCCTTTGTGCATTGTTTTTATAAAACTGATAAAAATGGTTTTTATATATATATATAAAAAAGAAAATGATAATAAGATATGGAAGGAGATATGGGTTGAATATGATGTTTGAATTTGTGTCTGTGTGAAGAGTTTTAACCCGGGAACAGACAACCTTCAGAAAAGATCTTTTAGTTTTGTTTATGTTTTGTGTTTGTATGTTTGTGTATTGTGTTTATGGTAAAACTAACAAAATTTGTTTTTTATAAAAAAAAAAGGAAAAAAGAATCAATAAAACCTTGGAGGAATGTTAGATGAGAATAATTTAAACAAGCCAGAAAGAAAAGAATATGATGACTATAAAATGGATAAATATGGAAGAGAAATGAAATTGAATAGGAGTAAAGAGAAATAATGAGAAATTTGCTGAAAGATATTTGTGTGTCCATATGGAGATGGGATAAATTGGAATTATGCTGTATAAAAATAATGTCTTGTTTGACTTGTAAGGATTTACAATGTTAAGAGGTTTTATGTGTTTATGTATTTAATGGTTAATGATGTGTTGTTTTATCTTTAAAATTAATAAAAATTTGTTTCAAAAAAAAAAAATGCAGTTCAGTGCTGAGAAAAGAGAGGTTTGATACTTAGGTAAGAAAAGCCAAATGCACAGGTACAGAATAGGTGGTGCCCGGCTCAACAGCAGTAACTGAGAAGGATCTAGGTGTCCTAGTAGACCACCATTTGAGCCAGCAGCATATTGCAGCTATGAAAAAGGCAATAAAGTCCTAGATTGCATCAAGATCACAGGAAGTGATAATACTAGCAGTATTTTATACTCCCGTAGTAAGACTACACTTGGAACACTGGGTCCAGTTCTGGTCACCATGATACAAAAAAAGATATTGAAACTGTAGAAAGTGTGCAGAAAAGAGCAACAAGAATGATAAGGTGATGGCTAACCCGTATGATGGATGGGGAGGGGAACTAGGGATGTCTAGCCTAATGAAGAGAAGGTTTAAGGGTGACATGATAGCTCTTCCAGTACTTGAGGGGCTGTCACAGAGAAGAGGGGAGGGTCAGTTTATTCTCCAAAGCTCCTGAGGGCAGGACAAGAACTGACAAATGGAAGCTTCAACCTGGAACTAAGGAGAAATTTCCTGACCGTGAGAACAATTAATCATTGGAAGGGCTTGCCTTCAGAAGTTGTGGGTACTCCATCACTGGAGGTTTTCAAGAAGAGATAGGGTCTCCTTCTGGAGCAGGGGGTTGGACTAGAAGACCTCCAAGGTCGCTTCCAACTCTGTTATTCTGTATTCTATTCTTTTTCCCGTCCTGGAGCAACACACACTTTTTTCAGTGATAACTACTCCAGTATCACACACCAATTATAGGCTTCTTGATTTATTTTGTGCCCTTGTAGGTTCTTGAAAACGATCTCTGTATGAGGAAGAATCCTAAGGAGAAATGTGTCCTTCAGGTGAAGCATTAAAATTCAGGTCCGGTATTTGGTGCCCTCTAGTGAGTTGCAATTACCATAGGAAAGAGCATTACAATAGTGACTGAAAGGTGGCGTCCATCTGGGCCTTCTTTGAATCAGAGGGTGGGAAGAGCCATTTGGAGGTCAAGTCCAGCCCTCCCATTCCACTCCACACAAAGGTTTCCTTGGCCAAGGAAGGAGACACCTCCATGTTGGTAGGTGGTAGGTTGGGAGATGGGGAAAAAGAAATGAAAAAGAGAAAAAAAACAAAGGAAAGGAAAGGAAAGAAATACAAAAACAAACAACTTCTTCCTTCATTAAGACAAATACAAACATTTAATCCACACATCTAATAATATCCCACCTCTTCTTGGAAGCCCCTTTTTATTGCATCAGAAAATCTAAAGAGTAGGTTCTGGAGACCCTTGAATTCTTCCAGAATTAAAATATTTGCACCAAGTCAAATTACTTGTTTGTCCAATCACATTTGTCCAATAAAAGAATTCTATTCTGTTCTGTTCTATTCTATTTTTTCCATTATGTGTTAGTGAGTCTCCTTCTTTAATTCTAAACTTTAATGATTTCTGGTTGCTTCTAGTAACCGGCCTTCAGGCTCTTTTATTATGTTTTTCTCTCATAGAATCTCATAGAATAACAAAGTTGGAAGGGACCTTGGAGGTCTTCCAGTCCAATGCCTTGCTGAAACAAAAGCAAGGCTGCTGGTTCATATTTAAGTGGATTCCTCTCACTGTTACATATGTTGGGTCAGGTACCACCTATTTTATACTTGTGCATTTAGCTTTTCCTGCTTATGTGTAGGGCCTTACTTTTCTCACTACTGACCTCCATATTGTTGGATAGGGCCCAAGGCTCAAGTCTGCAAAGGTCCACAGGAGCCCCAAAGGTCCACAGGAGCCCCAAAAGTTTCGCCAAAAGGTTCGTACAGAGCTTCGGGGTATCTCACTGCATGCTTCCTTCCATGTAGATGTAAGGTTAGGGTTAGGGTTCTTCCTCATGTTTCCAATCAATACGGTCCTGAATTTTCTTTTGGGCCCGCCATACTTGCTGATGTCATCACTCCATCTTGTTTTAGATCTCTTTCGTGGATGCTTTTGATCAAGTGGGATCCATTCTATGATTGCCTTGGTCCACCTGCCATCAGTTCTTCTTACTATGGGACCAGCCCATTTCCATTTCAAACCTTTGATTCTCTTGATGGCATCGTATACTTTGGTTTGTTCTCTAATCCATGTGTGGGTCTTTCTATCTTGTCTTGAGCGTGTATCTTTCCATAGCTACTTGCGCCATGTGTAGCTTTTGTAGTGATTGTGAGGTTAGTTTCCATGGCAAATGAGCAGGTAGCACACACTGATCGAAAACTTTTCTCTTCAGGTATAGCGGGAGGTTGTCCTTGAAAATTATGCTTAGCTAGTCGAATTCCTGCCAACCACATTCAACACGCTGTTCAATTTCCTTTATTGTACCACTTTTATTTTTTCCTCTATTGTATCACCAAGAATGCAGTATTGCAGGCTAATTCTACTGACTGCCAGCAGTTCAGCAGTTCAAATCCCACCAGGCTCAAGGTTGACTCATCCTTCCATCCTTCCAAAGTCGGTAAAATGAGGACCCAAATTGTTGGGGGCAAGAGGCTGATTCTGTAAATTGCTTAGAGAGGGCTGTAAAGCACTGTAAATTGGTATATAAGTCTAAGTGCAATTGCGAAGCAAATATATCTGCTCATTAAATAAACAAACAACTGCTTTCCTCCCCCTTGTCCCACCTCAGGAAACTCCGCTGGCATAGTTTCCAGAACTCCCACAGGCCCAGCTTAAATTCGGCCTCCTTAGAGATCAACCATCAGTCAGCAGCTCAGCTCAGCCTTCTCCAGAAGTGCTCCCTTCTCCGCCTCACAGCCATCATGGAGAAGTTCTCCGTTCCCCACAAGCAGTCCTGGGCCTGGTAAGTCAATGAAGACAGGAGGGTCTTCAGATCACAGTGGATGGGTCAGCAACCAGTTGCCTGAGGGGGCAACAGAAGGGTGGGCGGTTGAAGAAAAACAGGACCTCAATGGCAACGACATGTCCTCCTTCTAGGGGTACTTCTGTTCCATACATTTTGGCCTCTCTTTTTTGTATGAGGTTCAAGGTGGCTCATAGAATTGCCAGGTTAGAAGGCACCTCAGAGGTCTTCTGGTCTGACTCCTTCTTTGAAACAGGATTAGCTGAACAATTTTAGACAGATCCAGCTTTGGTTTGAAGCCCTCCATCTCATAAGACAACCTATTCCATCAATTTTTATTGTCAACATATTCTTCGTAATATGTAAATCTACTTCTCTATAATGTCAGCTATTGATTCTCTGGGCCAATACACTAAATCCACTCCTTATTCTAAAGATTTGCTACAAACTCTCCTTTCAGTTATCTTTTTGTAGACTAAACAGACCCAGATCTTTTAACAACTCCTTGTAAAATGTGGTTTCCCCTTTGGCAGCCCTTCTCTGAACTGGTTCCAGTTGGCCAGGGTCCTTTTTAGAGCAGAGCACACAATAGTCCAGTTGTTGCAACAGAAGTCATTTGACTCTTTCAGATCTTGACCCAGAGAATTACTAAACTCGCATCTCATGATGCACCAAATGTGGGGGCTAGTGTGTCACATGGGCAAGAAAACTCTAACAACAAAGGGCCCACACCACCACCCCCAAGAATTGTTTGAGGGCTAATTGCACTCTTTTGGTTGGAGACAATCATTTTTCTATTCCACCAGCTGGACATGGAGAACCTTGTGTGGCCCTGTCAAAATAAGACCTCTCCAGGACTCATTTCCTACAGTGAGATGGGTGTTGTAGAAATTTGATAAATAAATAAAATAAATAAAGGAGGAATGAGCTAAAATTTCTCCAAGCCAATGTGCAGGAGTGATTAACATTTATCAGAAATGTTTAGTTACTGAAAGCAAAGGTTCACACACTTTTGCCACACACAAATACTATAGTAGCTTTGGATACCGTTCAATAAAAAAATGAACACATTTTATTTTTGACCAATTTATTTAATTGGGTTGTATATATTTCATTTTAAGGGTTATGTGAAAAACAGATCCCATTTGGAGGTCATATTTATGCAGAAATGGGGCTCTACTGAAGTTGGGTGGGCAATAAGTTAAAAAAAAAAACATTGAAAATGTTTTAAGCACTACAGCTGGGGTGTCCAACCGTGGCAACCTGAACTTCAACTCTCAGAATTCCCCAGCCAGATCTTGCTTCCAATGTCACACTCTCTTCTCTGACAGGACTGTTCCCAAGTTCATGAGGAGGAGCAAGCTCCCAAACTACAGGGGCAAGATGGTCTTTGGAGTCCCCTTGATTGTCAGTGTCCAAAGGACAGGACAGCCCTTGCCCCAGAGCATCCAACAGGCCATGCGCTACATCCGAAGCCAGTGCCTGGACCAGGTAAGTTCACACATGCCCTCTCATTTCTTGCTGGGCCTAATCAGAGGTGATGAATTCAGCAGGTTCTGACCAGTTCTGGAGAACCAGCAGCGGAAATTTTGAGTAGTTCGGAGCCACGCCCACAAAACTGGTAGTAAAAAATATTGAATCCCACCACTGGCCTAAGACAACCCAGGTGGGACAGAAGACAGGAGGAGAGAGATGAAATGTATTTGAATATTATTAGCTCAGGTTGGTTGTTGGTTTGAGCTCCGAGCTTGGCGATTTGATTGCAAATAATTTGTCACCACTCAAGGAGATGTTGTCAGTGTGGTTTGAATTGTGCTCGTCTGTCAGAACACAATCTTTAAATACCTTTTTGTGTGTGTGTGATGCAACATTGGTGCGGATGTTGTTTGTTTGACTGCTTCTGAGTCATAGTCTGACTTCAGAGCGTTTGATTGGCTGGCTGGTGTTGCCGGGGAATGGTCTTTGGTTTTAAGTACCGTCTGTGTGGTGTACATTGCTGTTGTTTGTTGTTGTTTGTTCAGCTACTTTTGAGTTATGGCCTGAGTAGTGGATTCCTTTTTTTGTTTAAATGCTATCATCAGCTTTGCAGTTGGTGCAGTTCTTTCATTCTCAGTGATTGGTAGATGAGATCAATGTCAATATGTCTGTTTATTGACTTGTTGGTGGAAACCCAGGTTTCAAGGAATTCTTTTCTCTCCTTGACTTTCCCTGGGTTACAACTGTCATCCCAATTAGGTTGAACTTGTGTCCTTCTGAATCTTTGTGGATGGACATGAGGGATAGTGGGTCATGTCTGAACACAATTCAAGGAGCACCTACAATGTCTCCTCGAATGGTGATGAAACATTTACACTCAGATTGCCAAGCTCAGAACTCAAATCAACAAGGAGGCAGAAGAAGGCTTATCCTGTGATAATGGGGCACAAGTTCCCATACCTTAGAGGAGCAGAGGTGGATGGGAGAACAGCCGAGACTTGCTCATGCATAGTCTGGATCAAGTGAGATGTATTGATGATCCTGTCTGAAAGCTAGTTTTGTGCAGACAGGGCTGAAGCTTTATTAACTGGAAAGATGGAAAGAGAGCTGGAGGCTGAAAACATACGGCTCTCTGAAGTGGTTGATAAACATGCAATTTCCTCCCCCATGCCATGAGGCTTCCTTCTAATTTCCTTGGCATTTCTTCTTTCTTGAGGCCTGCAGACAGTGCTAAAGAGTCCTCAACCTATGGCCACAACTGAGCCCGAGATTTTTGTTGCAAAGTGAGACAGTTGTAGGGTGGCTTTTGCCCCATTTTGCGACCTTCCTTGCCACAGGTGTTGCCTGGGTTGCTGCCGGTGTTGAATTGGTGATGTGGTGGTTGAGTGAATCTCACCTTTGACTTGTCAGGGAGGATTGTGTGACCCTGGGACACTGCAATTGTCATGGATGTGAACCAGTTGCTAGGCATCCAGGTTTGGATTGCCAGGGATGCTGCGGTGGTTGTGGGTATGAGAACTGGTCATGAGTCACTTTTTTTGGTGCCATTGTGGCTTGGAACACTCACCAAACAAACTGTTGTAAGTCAAGGATTATTTTTGTAAATGTATTAGTGCATCCCTGCTATGAAAATTGGTTCTCTTCATACAAATGCTGGATTCTCTAGCCTGGGTTTAGGACTAGAATCACTGAGTTAAAATTACAAGGAAATAGATTCAAGGCTGATAGGAGAGACCCAACTTAGAACTTAGGATACCTTTTCTGACCGTTAAAACAATTAATCAGTGGAATGACTTCTTTTAGGTTGCTTCTCTCCTTGATTAATTTTCTTCCATTGCTTCTCGTCTGGCCTTCTAATGCTTGGAAAATAGTTGACCCCCCTCTTCTTTGTGACAGCTCCTCAAATATTGGAACAGAGCTATCATGTCACCCTGCTTGTTCTTTTCACTAGAAACAGACCCAATTCCTGCAACTGTCCTTCATTTGTTTTAGCCTCCAGCCCACTAATCATCTATGTTGGTCTTCACTGCACTCTTTCCAGAATCTTAACATCTTTTTTATATTGTGACGAAAACTGGACACATGTTCCAAGTGTGGCCTTACCAAGGCGTTATAAAGTGGCATTAACACTTCACGTGATCTTGATTCTATCCCTCTGTTAATGCAACTAGGATTGCATTGGCCTTTTTTGCAATTGAAGCACACGGCTAGTGATTGTCCATTAGGACCCCATCTAGCAGTTATGGCTATTGAGCCTGGTTCAGCTATTCTGTACCTGTACATTTGGTTTTTTGTGGACCATCCCTTAAACATGAGCCAACAGTGTGTGGCAGGAACTCCATCCTTGCAGGCTTTTGAGAGGAGATTGGACAGCCACTTATCTGAAATGGGTCTCCTGCCTGAGGAGGAGTCCTTTCCATTTTCTCTCCCATTGAATTTCATTTTATTCCATAGGACTGAGTGTTCAACTCTTTTGAGATCCTTCTGGATCCTGAGCCTCTCTTCTGGGGTTTTGGCTACTCCTGCCACTAGTTGGCAGAGCTTTGGACTCACTCAAGTTCCCTTCTGATGTGAAGGTGCCATTTAATCAGCTGAGGCTTCTGACTTGGAGCACATTGGTTGAGTTGCACATATTCTGTGGTTCCAGTCTGTGGTAGCATCCTGTGCAAAGAAGCTGTTAAATCCAGAGTTCTACACCTACCTGATATCTCTTTCCTGCACAGGTTGGCATTTTTCGCAAATCTGGTGTAAAGTCCCGGATCCAGAACCTCAGGCAGATGAGTGAAGCCTCTCCTGATTATGTGAATTATGAAGGGCAATCAGCCTATGATGTGGCTGACCTGTTGAAGCAGTACTTCCGTGATCTTCCAGAGCCAATCTTCACCTGCAAGCTAACAGACACATTTCTGCAGATATACCAATGTGAGTAGTGTGATGGGGGAGGGGAAGTTAGGGGAGGAGGAGACCCATGATTTGGAACTTTAGCTGACCACCTATTGGGCTGGAGGTAGTATTGTCTATGAACAAATAAGCTTGGCTAAAAGGTTATTCCATACCTTGTAGGGACTGACCACTGCAATGGCTTGTCCTATGTATTTTAGTGGTTGGGTGGGAGCAGGCTGTCTGGCGCAAAGAATCAGGACCATTTGTAAGGTTGCAGAAGATTTCTTCAAGCCTACATACAACTAATTCAACTAAAGTTCAATGCTAGATAAGGATCAATGGAATTCAGGAGGGAGTTGGACTTGGAGTGGGAACACAAGGACTTTGAACTGATGATGATTTAACTCCGCCACCCCAGCTCTTCTCCTACACAGTCAAGGATGTCTCCACTTTCTAGGAGGCTTCCAGATCAGTGGTCCCCCACCTTTCTGGCTCCATGGACCACCGGCAGCCATGGGAGGTGAGGACGGTGGTGGTGGGGTGGTGGTGTTTTGAGCGCACAACCTAGATCCCATGCATGTGCAAATGAAGTTTTGTGCACTTGCCTGCTGCTTGTGCAGCCCAGTTCCCAATAGGCTGTTGACCAGCACCAGTTAATGGAGTAGGGTTGGAGACCCCTGTACTAGATAACTGGTGGTTTCTTCCACCTTTGTCAATCAGACTCAGCCCCATTGACGTTGCTTTGGCTTTTTATGACTGCAAGCTCATTCCATTTGCAGGAACTTCCTGTGTGTGTTTGGGACTTCAATATGTGTGTTTCATATTATGAAGGGAGAGTGGGCACACTTCTATGGTCACACTTACCTTACATCTAGATATAGGCAACTGGACCCCTATCGTTGATCGTAGGGCCAGAAGGCATGCTGGGCTCTGGCTTGTACCTCACCTCTTTCCTCCAGAGAGCCCCGTTTGGCAGCTCTGGTGCTGCTCGTTTTCTGCACCAGCAACTGGGGAAAGCGTGGTCATCCCACAGGTGGCTTCAGTGGCTGAGTTTTTCCCACCTCACTAGAACCCCCCTGTTGGTTGAATATCCAAATGTATTAAGAACTGGAAACAGATTTTTTATTTTTTATTTTCAGGATATATGCAGTAGGGTGAAAGATCTGCCAATAAGCTGGACACAATGTCAGAAACCAGAGATAGAAGCGGAAATGGAACTTCTTATCCTGGGGGGGGGGGGGGGGGGGGATGGGAAGTCCTCTGTCCTGATCTGAAGAGCAGAGCAGGATTGACCAGGGTGAGGCCTGTCCCTTTCCCTGCAGAGCTTACTCAAAGAGTATGATGCTAGTAGGTTCCTGCTGCTGTTAGTATTTAGTCTTCCACGGCACAGATACTAATGTTTGTTCCTTGAACTTTCCAGTTGTGCCCAAAGAGCAGAGGCTGCAAGCTGTCCAGGCCGCCATCATGTTGATGCCGGATGAGAACCGGGAGGTTTTGCAGACGCTCCTCTATTTTCTCAGCGATGTTGCCTCTTCTGAGGAGAACCAGATGACAGTGGGAAACCTGGCCGTGTGCTTAGCCCCCTCCATTTTTCACCTCAATGTCTCCAAGAAAGAGAGCACTTCTCCAAGGTCAGGTGATATCTCCCAGCTGCAGCTCAGATCACTTTGCTCTTTGTTGCCTGATGCTCAAAGCCCAGGTTGATGGTGCTTTAGAGAGTGCAGAGTCACTACTTCAGAACCGCAACAGATTTTTTATCAAAGTTTTACATAAACAGGAAGGAAGGAAGGAAGGAAGGAAGGAAGGAAGGAAGGAAGGAAGGAAGGAAGGAAGGAAGGAAGGAAGGAAGGAAGGAAACTTTCCATTTCCTTTGCAGCAAATATGACTCATATTTTTTCTTACTCTATGGCTTAAAAAAACAACCTCACTTTCTACTATTACCCACCCAGCACTAGTCTTTGGAGGCTGTGCAATCAGAAGAAACAGTTTATAAAGTGAATAAGACTAAAATTCATGCATACCATTTTCCAAAGAATGGAATAACTCATCATAATGTGGCCAACTCACCAGGGCCATCTTGCTGTGGCCAACCTGGCACAGCCATATTGTCACAGCCAACTCACCATGGGACAATTCCATGCAGGATAAATCAGTGTGATAAATATTATACACCACTGTTACTTCTATGTTATTCCTATTGACAAAAATGGAAATAATTGTTCTGACCCAAGCCTTGTTCAAATTAAACAAACACAGTGTATAAAAACAAACTTTTTTTTTAATGCGGTGCTGAGAATTCTTTGCATTCCCAGCCAAGAGTTATTTAAACCTAATTGTCTGAGGTAAAAGCAAGGCTTTTCAAGGTTGTAAAAGGCTGCCAAGAACAGAAGTCTAATTACTGATGAATATCAACCGACAGAAGTTTCAAAAACAAACTGGAGTTTGCAGGGCTTCAACAAGGACTCAGAGTCTAAAGAACTTCTTTGCTTCCTGCAAAGGGCACACCCGCGAGGGTTGGTTTTATCCCGTATGGGAGGGGCCATCACCTTCCAGCCTTACTCCCGAGTTGCCCTTGCTGCTTCAGCTGCTCTCTCCTTCGAGCAGCTTTGCACACACACACACACTGGGCACAGGCTCCTCGGGGTCCTCTGCATCACTACTGCCAGCCCCCACAAGCTCCGAAGGCAGCACCCCACTCTCTGATAGGCCTGGCCCCATCCCTGCATCATACGCAGGCCCCTCGCCCGAGTCCTCACCAGGCTCCCTGATTGGTTTCCTTTCATCCTCGCTGTCTGAGACCTCTGCACCTGCTGCTGGCGAATCACAACAATAATATAGAAGGAACAGTGGCGGATAACATTATCATGTTGAGTTATCCCATGTGGATTTCCCACAGCAAATTATCCCGAGGTGCGTTGACCACGCCAAGATGGCCGCAGCAAGATGGCTGTGGTGAGTTGTCCTGGACCCCCATTCTCCACTGTTGCAGAGCCCCTTTCTGTTTGGAAACAAGTGTGGTTTTATGCTGACTATCAGAGTTTTCATGCTGCATTTATACAGTTTCTGTTATGTTTTTCTAAAAGAGAGAGAAAAAGAAAAGATATATCGTTTCAGAGTCTTATGTTGAAAGGCCCCCTGAATGTGTATTAATAATTTTTGATAACGAATTAAAATCAGAAATCCATAGTGGTACAACCTTAATGAGGCCAAACTGACATTTATCATGGTTATAAGTTAATGGGGGGTTATAAGAGTTTTTCTTAGGTAAAACACTTAGAATCCTGGAAAAATAAATGTAAAAAAGTGGTGGTAGGCATTGATGCAGGTGCCGTCTGCTTGTGACACTGGTGGAGGTTTCATCGTTGGCTTGTCTGGCCTCGGGGCCAAACCTGGAAGAAGATAACTTCCCCTGAGCCCCCCTCATTGTTGACCGTGGCTGGAAAGGCTCGACCACAAGCACAGATGATGCTGACTTCTCTTTGTCCACTCATGGCAGGTTGATTCACAGGAGGGGCACTGTGGGAAAACCAGACCAGAAAGACCTGAATGAAAACATGGCTGCCACCCAAGGCCTCTCCCACATGATTGCCAACTGCAAGAAGCTGTTCCAGGTGCCACTTGCTTTCTTGCCTTGTTCTTTAGCTCAGGAGGCCTGGAGCTCTCAGAATTGTAGTTGGAGGGCATGACCTTGAAGGGAGGAAGGAGAGAGTTGGCGGATAAAGAAGACTGAGCTTGCCCCAAGTTCTCACAAAGATGGAGGGGGGGGAGGGGTTGAGTCCTTTCACACCTGAAAAATTATATTATTCAAGCTATACTCTATTAAAGAGGTGGCTCTTTCTGGCTGCCTGCAAGTTGGCAGTTCAAATCCCACCAGGCTCCAGGTTGACTCAGCCTTCCCTCCTTCCGAGGTTGATAAAATGAGGACCCAGATTGTTGGGGGCAAGAGGCTGACTCTGTAAACCACTTAGGGCTATAAAGCCCTGGGAAGCGGTATATAAGTCTAAGGGCTTTTGCTATTGCTATGCAATAAAGGTAATATTGATCATATAGATGTCTCATCCACCTTAAAAGGGCTGACAGGAGGAGTTCTGGATGTTGCAAACCTAGGGGCGTTCAGACTGACTCAGATGATTTTTAAATTATTATTATTTTAAATATGCTTTTCTACTGCTTCCAACTTCAGTTTGTAGAATGGTTTACAGTAAAATAAAACAACAACAACCAAAACCATGCAAAATAAGAGTATACTTTGGATAGCAAATCAACTTAAAAAGCTTCATGTAATCAAACACGTTCTATCAAGTTGCTGCCAATACTTAGCAATCGCAAATATTTTCTCCAACATGATCTATCCCTAGTTTGATCTTTCAAGTCTAAAGAAAAGAAGAATTAGGGGTGACACAGCAGTCTTCCAGTATTTGAGGGGCTGCCCCAAAGAAGAGAGGGTCAAATTATTCTCCAAAGCATCTGAGGGCAGGACAGGAAACTCATCAAAGAGAGGAGCAGCCTGGGATGGAAGAGAAACTTCCTATCAGTTAGACACTTAGCCAGTGGAACAGCTGGCCTCCAGAAATCATGGACGCTCCATCACTGGAGGCTTTCATCTGAAATCGCATAGGTTCTCCTGCTTGAGCAGGGGCTGGACTAGAAAACCTCCAAGGTCCCTTCCAGCTCATTCATTCTATTCTTCCAATAGTGCCCTGGTGCCAATGTAACAGAATCCTTCCTTCTTGCTGCTACCCCCTCTTCTCTTTCCTTTCATTTTTCCCAGCACCGACCGTCCCCATTTTTTTTTTTTTTGTCTTTTAATGACCCCATAATCCCTTACATTGGGATGGAGTCAGGGCAACTGAATGAAACAGAGTGTTTACTTGCTGGATGCCCTTCCTGTCGCCAGTGCAGATTTTGCAGCAGATAATTACTCATTGTGCCCAGAGAAAGAAATATCTGGTGCTACCTAGGATTGAACTCACAGTCTCCTGATCATGAGGCGAGTGCTCCACCTCTTGGCCGCTGCACCACTCCCATCAACCATCCCCATCCTCTAGCATAATGGTTGCTAACCAACGGGCCGGGGCCACTGGTGGTGCACAAGAATATTTGGTGGTCTGAGAAGAAATGTCCCCCCCAAAGCAATTAATATAGGCTGCGTGGGAACATAAGGCTGCACTGCCCACATGGCCTGCAGGAACAAAGGTTTGTGTCACATGCATTGTGAACAACACAAGGTAGTGAGGGGAGGGGGGAACTTGCCCCATGCACCCCACGTGCCTCACCTGGCCACCAGGCTGCTTCTTTCCGCTTCTTTCTTCTTCTGCTTTTGACTGCACTCAAGGAAAGCAGCCAAAGTCTTTCTTTCTCTCCCCCAAACTCCACCAGAAATGAGTCTTTGGGATCCTGCAAGGTCTCCTGCTCCAAGAGGCTGTGCTAGCAAAGACTCATTTCTGGCAGAATTTGGGAGAGAGAAAGAAAGACTTCTGCTGCTTCTGCTGCTTTCCTTGCATGAAGCCAAAAGTCTCTCTCTCTCTCTCTCTCTCCCTCCCTCCCTCCCTCCCTCCCTCTCTCTCTCTCTCTCTCTCTCTCCCTCCCTCTCCCTCTCCCTGAGAACGGAGCTGGAGACGGTATCCAGCGATCCCAAAATTAGAATGATTGATCAGTAGGAAAACAGGGTGGGGAATTTTTCTTTTTTTCTTTTTATTTTCCCAGGGTCTCTGGTCCATGGAATTTAAAATTATGAGTTGGGTGGTCCCAAAAGGTTGGCGACCCCTGCTCTAGGAAAAATAGCAAGCACCAGAAGAATCTGTCTGGACAGGGAGAGCTTTGCCATTTGGTGTAAGCAGATGTTTCTCCTCACTTGTAGAGTCACTCCAAGGATCCTCTTCTTTTCTCCAGATCCCCCATGATATGATACTGCAGCTCAGCAGCTCCTATCTGTTGGCTGATGCTCAACCACTCTCTTTACCTGAGCTGATGGAGCCAAACCTGCAAGGAGAGATCCAGGATTCCCACCCAGCCTTGGAAGCCAGCATCCAAAGCTTGCTGAAGGAGTCATCTGAACGCTTCAAAGGCTGGATCGGCACGCTTGGCCCCAAAAACACAGAGCTCTCGTGCAAGAAGGTAAGTGGGGAGTGGGGGCGAAAGGAAGACTTACAGCTGCTTTTCAAGCTATTGATGTAACCCCCACCCCCTGGCAACCACTAGACTGTTTTTCTAGGTAGCCCTCCATGATAGTTGTGCATCTGTCTTAAGATGATTTTCCTGTTATTTCATCATCGGTTGGTTGGCAAAAATGCACCTTTTAGTCATTCCTTTTTCCCCATCCCTTCCTCATTGCCATTGTAAAAGAGAAGAAAAGATGGGTTTCTCTGCACCTCAACTGAAGTGGGGCTGGGGGACGGCCGGAAGAGCAACCCTGACTAAAAGGGAAGATGCTCTCAGCAGTGGCTGAGGCTAAGTACACACACTGGCCTGGGGGTGCCAAAGCTTAGGGGTGCCAGTGCCGCCTCTCCTTCCAAATCCTTCTAAAAATGCCAATCTTCACATTGCAGGAAGTGGCACCATCAAACAGTCTGTCCAGGGCCTTCTCTTGATAGGTTTTCTCTTGAGTATTCCCATAGTTAGGCTGAACCCACCTTTGTCCTGTCTAAGAGCAATTACCCTTCAACACACACAAGGGGTGAATGAAACCTTCGCTGCTGGTCTTTTGGAAGCAAGTTCTCAGTGACGGGGAGAGCATCAGCACAACCTACAAGATACCCAAATGGGAAGCAGGTGCTCAAAGTCAAGCAAGATCTCCAAGTCCAAAGCAGCAACCAAAGAGGGACCCGGGTGAGGTCTGAGGGTCAACACACCCCAGAAGCTTCTGGGATTGAAAGCAGGGGATTTGGAGGTGAAGATTCGAGGCAGGCAAAGTCTGGGTTAGCGCATGGCTGTTTCCAGCAGGGAAGCTTAGGTTGGCCACTCTCCTTAAGGAGAGGAGGGCCGGTGTTGCTCTCAGAGGAGAGCTCCTTTCTCACAAGGAACCTGGCAGCGTCCTTGGCTTTACTCTCTCCTCTGAGCAGCCAGCCCTTGTGCCGAGGGAAGCGGCAGCTTGGACTTCTCATCTCCTGAGGCTGACAGCAGCTCTTCCTCTGGATGACACATGGACCACCAAGTATGAGCTGTGGTGGCCCAGTGGTTAGAGTGCAGTACTGCAGGCTACTTCTGCTGACTGCCGGCTGCCTGCAATTTGGCGATTCAGATCCTACCAGGCTCCAGGTTGACTCAGCCTCCCTTCCTTCTGAGGTGGGTAAAATGAGGGCCCAAAATGATTGCTGGGGGCAAGAGGCTGACTCTGTAAACCACTTAGAGGGGGCTGTAAAAGCACTGTAAAGCAGTATATAAGTCTAAAGGCTATTGCTATTTCTATGACAGGCCCCAACTGACCTCAGGCGATGATTCATCCAGTAACTGTATAGTGCAGTGTTTGTGCAGTGTTAGTGGAGTGTGAAGGATGCCTGTTTGTGTTTGTTTTCATGGTCATGATGTGCACTGAAGATGGTGTTTGATTTCGTTGGATGAGGTGCAATGACAATAAACTAAACTAAACTAAACTAAACTAAACTAAACCTAAGCTAAACTAAACTAAACTAAACTAAACTAAACTAAACTAAACTAAACTAAACTAAACTAAACTAAACTAAACTAAACTAAACTAAACTAAACTAAACTAACTCTGGAGCCAGATACTCATGGTGGGCCTCCATCCACCAGCTGAGCTCAACCTGGTGGATTTGAATGGCTGTATGGTGGAGGCACAGTAAATCAAGATGCCTCACCTTCACCCACAGGCACTCCATCCCAGTCCATGTGGAGTCAAGAGGGTGAAATAACATGTGCCGGGAGGCCCTCTTGGCTCCAGCTGCCTAGAACCTGCAGGAATGATTCATGGGGCACATGCAGACCCTTGGTGGGATGGTGGGGGCTTTGTGAAGCCAATAGGCGAGGACATTGTGTTCCTAGTTCCAAATTAAGAGGAATCCAATTCTTGGAGGACATAAATGCAGAGGTTGGCTGGGTGGGTGCCTGAGGGACCATTTGTGTGTGTGTGTGTGTGTGTTCACTTCATGAGAGGGATCTTGGACTCTTAGTGGTCAAACCAGCTAAATAGGAGCCAGCCGTGTGTAGCAGCAGCCAAAAAAGCTAACGCAATCCTAAGTTGGGATACAGAGGGATACAATCAAGTTCAAGTGAGGTCTTCATACCACCCTATAAAGCAGGGGTCTCCAACCTTGGCTCCTGGAAGCCTGGCGGACTTCAACTCCCACTGTGGAATTCTGGGAGTTGAAGTCCGCCAGGCTTCCAGGAGCCAAGGTTGGAGACCCCTGCTATAAAGCCTTAGTAAGACTATAAAGTACCGCATCCAGTTTTGGTCATCATACGGTAAAAAAGATGTTGAGAGTGTAGAAAGAGTGCAGAGAAGAGCAACCAGGATGATTAGGGGACTGGAGAGTAAAACACATGAAAAATGGTTGCAGAAACTGTGCATGGCTAGTCTAGGGAAGAGAAGGACCAGGGGAGACAGGAAAGCAGTCTTCCAATATTTGAGGGGCCGCCATAGAGAGGAGGAAGGGGTCAAGCTATTTTCTAAAGTGCCTGTAGGCCAGACAAGAAATAATAGGTGGAAACTGAACAAGGAGAGATTTAACCTGGAAATAAGGAGAAATTTTCTGACAGTGAGAACAATCCACCAATGGAACAGAAGTTGCCCTCAGAAGTTGTGGGAGCATCATAACTTGAGACTTTCAAGAAGAGATTGGACTGCCATTTGTCAGACATAGTATAGGGTCTCCTGCTTGGGCGGGGGTTGGACTAGATGACCTACAAGGCCCCTTCCAACTCTGATTATCTGTTATCTGTTATCATTTATTTCCAAACTTGATATCCTATCTAACAGACCCTCAGTGTGTCACTGTTCTGACACAGGTGAAGTCCCCGAGAGCAAAAACAAAGATAAACTCAAAAACTGAAACGTTCTCGGCTTTATTCCACAAATACCTCTTGGTAGTTACCAGATGGCTTGCAGCCAAGTAATCCAATTAGAAAAACCTTCAAATAAATCAAAGTCTGTTATCATCACACTTAACCCTTCGAACGCTTTTTGACTTCTGCAAAGGCAAAAACCGTTTGCAACCAGGCTTACATCCCTTAGAGGGAGGGGTCCTTCCATTCTCCTTACTCCCGAGTCGCCTATGCAGCTTCAGCTGTTCCCTCCTACGAAGGATCCTCCGATCACGTGCACTTGGCACAGGCTCCTCAGGAACCTCCTCATCACTGCTGCCAGCCCCCACCATCTCTGAAGGCAGCAGTCCATTCCCTGATGGTCCCGGCCCCTCCTCCAAATCCTCGCTCTCCTCCACCATCCCCTGCAGCTGGCAACCACAACAGTAACAGGAAAAGATGGACCAAAAGATATCTTGTTTCTGGAATGGTAGAGAAATATAGAAAAAAGAAAAAGAAAGTTCCCTCTTTCTAATCAGGAGTGAACATAGTTTTGATTCTCGAAATCTTTGTGGGGACATACATTTATTTGTTTATTTTGCCCATTTCATCTAAGTGACTCTCGATGGTTTACAACAACATCATAAAAATACAAAATGAAATTAAGACAAAAAGTTAAAACGTACAAGGTAGAACTGAAATTCAGAGTTTAGAATGCTGAAGGGATGACAAGGCAGAGAAGCCCCCTCAAGCCCCCAGCTGTCCTCCTGCTAATTGGCAAAGCCATCTTAACCCATTCCCAGGAGGCAGAAGGTGGGGGCTGCCTCACCTCTGGGGCCAGATATTGCAAAGGGAGGGGCAACGGGAGGGAAGGCCCTCCTTCTAGGCAGCATTCAAGGATTAGGGTTAGGGACACCTCCTGGCCCTAAGCAATAAACATGTCTTTGTGATACCCAGGTGGAGGACGGGCATCCGCTGCGGCTCTGGAAGGTCTCCACCGAAGTGGCAGCACCGCCTCAGGTGGTGCTCAAGCGGATTCTCAGGGAACGGCACTTTTGGGATGAGGACCTGCTGCAGGGCCACGTGGTGGAGGCCCTGGACAAGAACACCGAAGTCTATCATTATGTGATGGATAGCATGGCTCCACACCCACGGCGGGACTTTGTGGTTCTCAGGTGAGGAACTCTAGGGAGGAAATCTCTGTAAACAAGCACCGTTTCCCATCTCCAGGTCTCTGATCCCACCGCTTCCTGCACTCATCCTTTGCCTAGATCTTTTGAACTGGAGTTGAGGAAGCCCACGGCCTTTGGGGAGCAGCTGAGAGTTCCTGGGCTTCGTCCTTTGCTCTCTCATGCAACACTTCCAGGCTCTCCACATAGTTTGGGCTCATCACATAGTGTCCCAGCTCCCATCTGCCTGCTTAGTTTTTTTAACTTGCTGCTTAAGCCCGTTTCTCTCTTTTCTCCCTATCAGCTCAGAGTTTCCACCTAGTTTTTCAGAGCTTCTGTGCCCAGTGATAAGTGGTGGCTCTAGCCAACTGATATTCAGCCTAGGTTCATTAAAAGTTAAAATCGGGTCTTTAGTATTAGTCGAAAAGATGACTCTTTAAAATCCCAACTGGACCAAAGCCTCCTAACATTGTACTTGACTTTTGAACAAATTTTGTGCTGGCAATAATTCTGGCCTTTCTTGGGTTCCGTTTGTCCTCCGAGCCCAAAGCAAGCCGCCTGGCTTCCTGACCCAAGATCTGTTCTTGCCTGAGGATCCCAGTAGCTTTCCCATCAGTTGCTTCATTGGGTAGCCTCTTGAGACTGGAAGGAGCAGGCAGTTTTAGCCATACCTGAGCCAAGTTCACCTTTTCTAGGTCGTGGCGGACAGACCTACCCCATGGGAGTTGTCTCCTGGTCTCCTTCTCATTGGAGCATCCGAAGTTGCCACTGGAAGCTGGAGTCAGGGCCATGGTGCTCACCTCCCAATACCTGATGGAGCCTTGCGGAACGGGACACTCCAGAGTGACACACATCTGTCAAACTGATTTCCGGTAAGAATTCAAGCCAGCTGATCATTGGCAGGGAGATGGATATCCTTTGACCTCTACCCCCATAAAAGGGTTTGGCCTTCAGCAAAGCAACAAGCCAAGCCCGATCCAATTTGCTTAGCCATGAGAAGAGAATTTCTCAGTCCAAAGAGTGGCAATATCCTTGTAGGTCTAACAGGATTTCTCCAAGTTGCTGCTATCCAGACATGCTGGTTTCAAGTGCCATAATTCCTACGCTGGCTAGCTATTATTGAAGTTGAATGTGGAGAACCACAGACTGGGGAATATTGTTTCCAGCAGAGAGACAGAAAGCTTAACCTATTGCTTTTCAATCAAATCTTGAAACATGTGAAAATCTTGCTGTGCACAAATATTTCCTCAAGATAACCAATTCAAAGCAAGACCAGAATTTTGCATCTTAATTTAATTGTGGTAAACTTGGATTTCCTCTTTCAGTATTTGGTTTCTGCTTGTGCAGTAAAGGATAAAACCCAATCTCCCCTCCCCCTGCCCCAGATTATGTCTGTTTGGGTGCTGGATTCCATTTATGCTTGCACAAAGGGAGGTTTTGGCTTGAGTGTTGAGACTCTAGAAAGAGTGCAGAGAAAATCAACAAAGAGGGGTTAGAGGGCTAGAGGCTAAAACATGAAGAATGGATGCAGGGATTTGGATATGTCTAGTTTAGTGAAAAAAATGATGAGGAGAGACAGGATAGCAGTCTTCCAATATTTAAGGGGCTGCCACAAAGAGGAGGGGACAAGCTATTCTCCAAAGCACCAGAAGGCAGAAAAAAAAGCAATGGAAAGAAGTAAACAAGGAGAGAAGCAACCTAGAAATAAGGAGAAATTTCCTGACAAAAAAAAATTAATGGGTGGAATGGCTTGCTTTCAGAAGTTGTGGCTACTCCATCACTGGAGGCTTTTAAGAAGAGATTGGACAGCCATGTGTCTGAAATGGGATAGTCAGTGTCTCCTGCTTGAGCATGGGGTTGGACGAGAAGATCTCCAAGATCCTTTCCATCTCTCTGATTCTGTTGCTAATTCCCTGCTTTTTGCACTTCTAGAGGGAGGTCTCCAGACTGGTACAACAAGGTCTTTGGTCATCTCTGTGCTATGGAGCTGGTCAGGATTCGCGATTCTTTCCCAGTGTTCAATCTGTGTGGACCAGAAACCAAGATCTGAAGGATGCCATTTGAAGTTGGAGCAGAATGTTGGAATTGAGCCTTTGCTTCATGGGATGCACCTTCCACCTTTTAATTTCCCTTTGTGCTTCTTTGTTTTAAGGAACAGGAGATCCGGTTCCTCCTAACAAGCATGTTCCTGTGTAATGATTCAGCAACATGATCCAGAGGTTAAGCTTTGTGCTGGGGGTTACTTCTCCATAAATGACCTCCAGGGTTAAAAGAATTCTTCCAACACTATTTACCAAAGGACACACTTGTGAAGAGGCTCCTGGGCTCCTGCCTGTTTTGGAGGTCTCCATTTGCCTCTGGTTATCGGGAGGACAAGACGTTAAATAATCTGGTCTGATCCTGCAAAATTCATCATGGTCTTCTGGGAAGTCTACCAATCCACCTAAGTCAGGGACAGCCAACTCTGAAACCCCTTTCAAGGGTCCATCTGCTTTGTTCAGGAGCAGGCATGGCGTTTGTTTATTGAACCAGATTTGGGGTTCAGGAACTGCCGCCCCAAATCAAGACTAAGGACTAGATTTTCCTGCAACCTTTGAAAAATATCCCACTCTGGTTTGAGGGGGTTGGGAATTGGGGAATCAGCATTAGGGCCCATTTCAGCACAAAATACAGCTTAGTCCTCAACTTGCAGCACTTCATTTAGTGACTGTCCAAAGTTACAATGGCACTGAAAAAAGTGATATATTACCATTTTATTCTCACTTATGACCATGGCAGCATCCCCATGGTCATGTGATTTACATTTGGATGCCTGGCAACTGACTCCCAATTATGATGGCTGCTGTGTCTCAGGATCACATGATTCCCCCCTTTCTGCAACCATCTGACAAGCAAAGTCGAGTGGAAAAACCGTATTCCATTAACAGCCGTGGGACTAATTTAAGAACTGCGTTGATTTGCTGAACAAATGTGGCGAGAAAAGTCCTGAACTGGGGCAAAACTCACCTAACAAATTTCTCACTTGGCAACAAAAATCTTGGGGGCTCCCTTGTAGTTGTAAGTTGAGGACTACCTGTATCTCCTTGCGGGTTTTGAATTGCAGTCACTGTTTCCTTGGCAGGTAGATATACCTGTGCAGTGCAACGCCTGGGAAGAACCAGGGGAGTAGCAGAGGGTGGAGGTGGAAGGAAGTCGAATGTGGCCAGGTGTTTTTCACGTTTAAGCACAAAGGAGAAAGGAAAAGAGAGCTGTGTGTATCCGAGGGGACTTCCGGGGTGGGAAGTTTCTAATGCTGCCCTTGACACAGAAACACACGGATCGAGCGTGTGCAGGAGAAAGAGCCAGAGGTTGCATCTTGGTTATGGTGCTGCTCTCTTTTCACCCTGACTTCCGTCTCTTCAGCGGTTTAAGGCCAAAAGGGATGGCAATTATTCCAGACCTTTGTCCTCTTTCGTTTAGGTGGTGAGGACACCCTTTTTTTCCAGGAGTCTATTCTGCCAGCTAATAAGTATCCTCCAGTAATTATAAGGACTGAAAATCAAGAGAATGGAGGAAATATTTGGAATATTCAGACTTCCCTTTTCTTTTTCCTTCAGCATAATTTAAGGTTCAGTCCAGGTACCTGAATCGAGGCTTGCGGGTTGTTAAACCACGTGAAATCTTTGAGTCTTAAAATCGTCCCAGGGAATTGAGGGAAATCTCTACTGTTTTGTGGCTCACATTTCATTTGATGCTAACTATTTTGGAGAGATGGAAGTCAGCCTTTCATGCTGCGGTTGGCAAAGAGAAGGATTAGGCGAGATTAACCAGTCGGTCTACGATCTTGCTCATCTTGAGTGTTTTAGGACCTCCGTCCTTATGGTGGGAAGTAGGAGAAAGGAAAGGAAAGGATGGCCCTGGAACCGCAGGATCCTCTGGGCTGCTGAGGCAACAGGGAGATGGGGAGCTTTCTCCAGGCTCTGCTTCCAGACTCAGCACGGGTGTCATGTTAAACTCACCACAAGTAGGAGCACAAATACAAGCCTGAACTTAGAGAAGCTGACCATGAAGGGATTGAAAGCCAAGTATTAAAGCAATTATTTTGGAATTGACCCCCAAAGAAGGAAGTCCCTGAGAAATATCGTAGCCAGAGAGCATTCTGTAGCTCTCTGGAAAAGGTGGGAAAGGTGTGGAAAAAAGAAACCAAGGCAGGGAAACAGCAAAACATCCTCTCCTTCCTGTCACAGCCTGATTCTTGTAGAAATATGAGTATTCCTTTACATAAGACCGAACTTGTCACCTGAAGAAAGGAAGACTCAACTTCTGTCCAAAGGAGGTTGAAGAAAGACAACACTTGCCCCTTCTATATTAGCCCACAACATTTGTTCTAGTCCTAATTGCCACAAAATATTGAAGGGAATAGAAAGGATCATCACTCTCAGAGAGCTTTGTCTACTTGTAGCTTCCACAGTTGTGGCCATTTTTGTATCCCAAAACAACCTCCGTTCTAAACCTGATAAGCTGATTCAAACTTCCACAAACCTGGTGCTGGGGGTTGCCAGGCCACATCTCCAGATGCATGGTCCTCTGGTGAAAATCAAGCAGAGGCTCCAGCTTCAAAAGAGCCAGACCTTGCCTCCATCCCTTTCAATAGCCAGGGTGCTTGGAATCTGACACATTGGGAAGCAGTCATAAAGCTGCTAAGCAAGCTTCTAACCAGTCATCCCAAGCGTAGCCATCAGGCCTACTTCACTAAGGCTTAAACAAATCGTGTCTTATCTTTCATTAGCTGTATAACCTTTAGGGTGGCAGAAACTCTGGCAAAAAATAGTGTTTTCCCTTCCAGAAAGGACACTCCAGTCCAGCCCCTGATTCAGTGGTGCAATCCCCTCCTCTGACATTGACTCTGATTTGGATCCTGACAAACAAGCATTGGCTCACTTCTCTGGAGGGAAGGGAGCTTAAAGACCTTCTAGTCCAACTCCCTGCCCAAGGCAGGATCCCTATACCATCCCTGAAAAATGGTTGTCCAATCTTTTCTTGAGCACCTCCAGCAATGGAGAACCCACAACTCTGAGTGGGAAGTTGTTCCATTGATTAATCAGTCTCACCGTCAGGAAATTCCTCCTAATTTCCAAGTTGAATCTCCCTCTGTCAGGCTTCCATCCATTGCATTTTGCCTTGACCTCAAGGTGTGATGGAGAATATACTGACACCCTCTTCCCTGCCAAAGCCCGTTAAGTATTGGAAGACAGGTATCATGCCTCGCCTGTGCCTTCTCTTCATTAGGCTAAACATGCCTAGTTCCCTCCCATTGTATGATTTAGTGTTCAGACTCCTTATTATCTTCGTAGCTCTTCTCTGCATTCAGTATCCTTTTTATAGCGTGCTAACCTGAACTGGAGGCAGGATGTGGCCTTACCAAGGCAGTACAAAGCGCACTGACCCTTCTTGTGAACTTGATGCCATCGCTCTGTTGAAGAGAGAAGGTTGCTCTGTATTTGGGGGGGAGGGATGTCCTCTTGAGCAAGAGCACCATATCATTTGTCCCCTCTTTCTCCACTTAGCCATTCTTCTGACCTGCTAGGACCTCCTTTTCTGTACTTCCTCTTAGATGCTGCCAAGGCCCATTGGAGGGGACACACACAAAGGGATGAAATACTATTACTTTTAGGAGTAATCTGCAAAGAATTCAGCAGAGAACACTGACCACACCAATTAATCCATCTTAGATCCCCTCTGGTCACCTGAGTGAAATGGCAGCTTGGGGCTCCAAATTCTCAGAAGCAAACCAGTCAAATAAAAGGCTGACAACCATCTGGCCACCTTAATCCATCCAAGGTCATCCTCAGAATTGGATGAAGCTGCCAATCTTGAAGTCGGGAGGATGAATCCCAAAACACTCAGAAGCTGCCGTTAGGTGGTATGAAAGAGGAAGGAAGAGCCTTCAACCTCTAAAAGCTACACGAGAAGATAGAAGCAGATGGCTAAGATCTCTCAAAGTCAGCACACCATACCAGAAAGGCCACAGAGAGCCAGGAACCTCCCCTTGTATCTCCTATCTCCAAGCTGTCCTCAGTTATGTAGAGGGCTGATTTGAGATCCAGAATTCTCCATTGCCATTTTGATCCTTCAATCGTTCCAAATGTACATTTTGACCTTGGTTAATACTGGTCTGTAAGCATGCCGGTTTGTTCTTTAACCAGGGAGCCAGTTGATCAGACGGCCTTCCAACTGGAAGCAAGAAAACCTAACCTGTTAGAAATGTAGATGGGTGTTTTATAGCTGATTCAGTTATTCTTGCCAGTTTCCTAATGGTTTATATGGTTGATTATTTACGGGACTATTATTTTTTAATCATAAATGATATTTTCCTAACTAACTGTAAATATTGTATAGTTGAAATATTAATTTAATATATAAAGAGTGTGGGAGCATGTGAAATGAATGTACTCTCAGTAAAAGCTGTTTTCTATTTAATGAATGTTTTGTACAATTCTTCAGACTGTTGACTGGAGACAAGTTCCTCCTCTGTTTGTATGACAAATAAAGACTAACAATTCCCAACAATTGGTTCAGAGACCATCTAACAAATCTTGAAGTGAGACGCCTGTGATTTTGTTTTTCATCTGACAATAGAGGGACACTGTGGATTTTAATTATACTTGGGGTTGAGTTCTTCTGCATCCGAACAATGAAAACCAAAAAGTTCATTTTTTTTCAAAATTGGCAAATTATTATTAAATTCATCAAGACGAATTCAGAATAATTCTTGAAGGTCATGACAGCAGAGTCAACAAAATTGACCAAAGTGCAGACCAAAATGCTTTTGAGTCTATTAAAGTTACTCTTTAATAGAGTACAGAGATCTCTTTCCGTGCCTAAAGAAATGTCTGTATTTGAAAGACCAATTTGAACTGGATTTATCAGTTAAATGTCTTGGGGTGATTGCACATAGCACTTCAATTTTAAAATAGTTTTTAATATGATAATAGGGGCAGGTAAGGGAATGGGCTTGTCGGGTGGAAAGCCAGAGCCCAGGTTCGAGACATGAGCTCCATGCGTGATGGGGTGGGCTTCCATCCTTACCCCAGCTCCTGCCCACCTAACAAATTGAAAGCATGCAAACGCCAGTAGGTAAATAGGTACCACTTCAGTGGGAAGGTAACAGTGCTCCATGACATCATGCTGGCCATATGACCGTAGAAATGTCTTTGGACAGCACCGGCTCAATGGCCTTGGAACAAGATGGAGCATCACCCCTAGAGTTGGCAATGACTAGTGCCGTAGAATTTGCAGGGATTTCTTTTTTACCTTTATACAACAACAGACAACCTGTGTCCCATTGGCTCATCATTTCAGAGATATTTCCTGATCTAAATAGAGCAACAAAACGACCAGGGCTGAGTAGAATTTCAGAGTAACAGAGCCTTGGAAGTCTTTTGGCCCAATATCCTCCTCAAGCAGGAGACTTACACCATTCCAGACAAATGACTGTTTAATCTCTTCTTGAAAACCTCCAGCCATGGAGCACCCACAATTTCTGGAGGCAAGGCGTTCCATTGATAAATTGTTTTCATTGTCAGGAAATTTCTCCTTCCACCCATTATTTCTTGACCTGTCCGGATGTGCTTTGAAGAATATTTTAAACCTCTCTTCTTTATGATAAGCCTCAAATATTGGAAGACTGCTATAAGGTCACCCCTCATCCTACTCTTCGTTATAGACATACCTAGTTCCAGCAACCATTCATTATTTTAGCCTCCTGTCTCCTAATCAACTTTGTTGCTCTTCTTCTGCATACTTTCTAGAATCTCAATATCTTTTTTGTATCATGGTGATTGAAACTGGATGCAGTATTTCATATGTGGTCTCCCCAGTGCAGTGGCATTGTGACTTCATGTGATCTTTTTTTTTTTATAACAAATTTTATTAATTTTACAAAAACAATACACAATCCAGGCATAACAACTTGAAAAATCTTTTCTAAAAAAAAAAAATAATTAAAGAAGAGAGACAATAGAACATACAAAATAATTCCAAATTGTAATATCAATTTAACTTCATATCTTATCCAGACTTCTCCTTTTATCCAAATTATATTTCTTGCTTATTAAAATTTTATTGCCTTTCATAAACATACAAAACACAGAACATAGAAAAAAAAACAAAAAACTAAAATATCTTTTCTGAAGGCTGCCTGATCCTGGGTTGAAACTTTTCTCACAGACACAAATTCAAACATCACATTCACTTTATATATCCTTCCATATCTTATTATCATTTTCTTTTTTATATATAAACCAATTTTATTAATTTTACAAAAACAGTGCACAAACAATCAAGGCATAACAGTTTATAAATTCTTTTCTAAAAAAAATAGTAATAATTAAAGAAGAAAACCAATAGAACATAATGATTCCCAATTATAATATCAATATTTACTTTATCTATTTAACTTCATATCTTATCCCAACTTCTCCTTTTCATCCAAATTATTTCTTGTTAATTAAAATTTTATTGCCTTTTATCAACATACAAAACCCCAAAAAACATAACAAAACCTTTATATATCCTTCCATATCTTATTGCCATTTTCAATAACATTCTTTGTCTGTTCTATTTCCAACTATCCATTCATCTTTTTTCTTTTACTATACTTCTCCTATACACTAATTGGAGTAATGCCTTTAACTCATTACCCTAACTTAAAAGTACTTCATATAACACTTAATTTATCTTGGAATTCTGTTTAGTAGATTCTAAAATTACACAATAACTTTTATACCCTAAATACACATATAAAAACACAATCTTATGTATCTTCCAGAATCCCCCTTTTATCCTTAATTAGGTTCACCCATTGTCTCTAAATAAACTTTTTTTCTTTAGATCTTACTTCCCACCATTAAGGCTTCTCCTCCCCCACTTTCTCTCTTGCTTATTCTTCTCCTTGCCCTTTTTACCCCTTTGTCTCTCCTCCTCCCTTTTCTTACTCCCTTTCCTTTGCTTTCTAACCTTGCATCCACCTTTCCTCTCATTTTTCTCTTTTTTGGTTGTTTTTTCAAACCTTAAAATCCCCTTTTTCTTATCCTCTTTCTCCTTCTCCCCGGAAAAAACCCATTGTTCATCAAAGATGGCTTCTTGTTCCTCTTCTTCTTTGTCCCAATCATTCTGCTGCGTAATCAACTTTTCATAAGTACATAACGCCATTTCTAAAAATTGAAATAAGGTGCCCAAAGTATCTTTTCCATCTTGTTCTTCCTTTTTATATTTTTGATATTCAGTCTTTAGTTCATCCACAAGCGATGCCATCCTGAAAAGAGAAACTTTCCCCAAAACAACCACCCAAGTTTTTTTAATCAAAAATAATTCAAAAAAAGTTCCAAAAGTTAATACTTTTCTTCCTTCTTCTATTTCTCTTTCAGGGGTTACTGTTTAATCAAAGAGGTCCAATTACCATATATCTTTCTTTGAGATTCTAGGCAATCTCCTCCTTTTTACACTTCTACTCCAATTTTTTTCCTCTCCCTTCCCACTTGCCACATCAATTTTTAAATGATCAGAAATCCATACCTCTAATAAGGGTTTTCCAATTTCTTAAATTTTTAAGTCCAATGTCCAAGAACTCTTTTGTCCCTTAACTTCAACTTTCAGAATAGTTCACCTTCAGTGCCCAAACAAATTTCAAATCTTCATCTGCTGTTTCCATGGGGTGGGAGAGTGAAGAAAAAAAAAATCCCTTTAATAGCTTCTCCGCCGCTTTTGATCTTCTTAGGGATACAATGTATCCTCCAGCAATTCAGACAGCTCAGTTCCAGCGAATTTAAAGGATGTTGACTGACCCGGCTCAGCAATCCTCCAGCAATTCAGACAGCTCAGTTCCAGCGAATTTAAAAGATGTTGATTGACCCGGCTCAGACAGCACTTTCACTTTTCTTGCTTCCTCCAGCACAATCTTACCCAGTTGCAGGCTTCTTCATGGTGGCTATTGCTGACCTCCGCTCCACCACCTTGGGAAAAAGGGGTTTTTCTGGACGAGGAGGGGTCTGCGACACCCCCAACCCCCTGTCTGGCTCCCCTCTCTCTTCGGCTGTCCCTCCAGGGCAGCCATATCCCCCTGACCCATTTGGATCGGGGGTACCTCGGCGGCAAGCGCAGCAGGAATCATGAACGGTCGCGAATTCCTGCTGCCACTGAAGCCACGCGGAACCGGAAACCCCTTCATGTGATCTTGATGCTATCAGTCAGGATCTCCATCGTCGGCCTGGCACCTTGCTGGTATCTTGCCATCGAAGGGGAAGGGACAGGAGAGGCATTTGTGGCAATCCACATACTGTGTAACTAATGGTAGGAATTGGGATGGGGAGTTGATGTGTGAATAAGACCAGAGCTCTTTGTAGTGGTTACACCTGGCATCTTCAAGGCCCCTTACCCTGGGAGTGAAGTTCTAGCAGCCTAAACAACCAAGAGTTTCCCACAACATCATGGTGGTCCTGGATTGGGTAGCAACAGACTGGATATTGTGGGGAGGGATGGGGAATTCTTTGTATTGGTAAGTGGGAACTTCAGATCCCGCCTCACCTTCCTGCAACCAAAAGCTTTAGTAAAAGTTCTTTTCACTTCAGTCAATTGGCGTCAAGAGTCTGCTTTCCTAAATTATTGTATTGGGGCAGGACTGACACTATCTGATGATGCAGCCTAGGACTGCCTTTGGTTTTCTGGTAATTGCAGCAAACTTCTAGCTCATACTTAAGGAATTGTCCACTAGGATTCCTAGATCCCTCTCACAATTGCTGCTATTGAGTCAGTCACCACCTATTCTTTACCTGTGCATTTGGTTTTTCTTGCCTACCTGTAAAACCTACCATTTACCATTGAATTGCATTTTGTTGGACAGGGCCCAGTGTTCAGGTCCGTCAAGATCCTTGCCAATGCCTTGGTATGAGCCAGAAATGTGCTACAGCTACCAAAAATGCCAATACAGTCCTAAGCTACATCACCAGAAGGGTGGTTTCACAGTCACAAGAAATGATGGTACTGCTTTATACTATACTGGTGAGATCACACTTAGAATATTGCATCCAGTTTTGTTCACTGTGATACTTAAAAGATGCTGAGGTCCTGGAAAGTGTACAGCAGGGGTCTCCAACCTTGGCTCCTGGAAGCCTGGCGGACTTCAACTCCCAGAGTTCCACAGCCAGCTGGCTGTGGAATTCTGGGAGTTGAAGTCCGCCAGGCTTCCAGGAGCCAAGGTTGGAGACCCCTGGTGTACAGAGAAGAGCAACTAAGATGACAAGGAAACTGGAGGCTAATCTGCAATGAACTGGGGTCTAATGAAGAAAGGACTAGGGGTGATACAATAACAGTCTTCCATTATTTGAGAAGGGTGACATAGAGAAGAGAGGGTCAACCTATTCTCCAAAGAACCAGAAACCAGAACAAGAAACAACAGATGAAAATTAATCAAGGAAAGAAGCAACGTAGCACTAAGGAGAAATTTCCTGACAGTGAGAGCAATTAACCAGTGGAACTGCTCGCCACTTGTCTGAAATGATATCGGGTCTCCTGCTTGAGCAGCGGTTGAACTAGAAGACTTTCAATGTCCCTTCCAATGTTGTTATTTTATCTTAATAAATTTTATTAAGATCTAGATTATTTGGCTGTATCATCGCCTGCATCGTTGAGACCCAGATTGGGATTTTTAAATAATGGGTTTTTTTTAATTTTGTTCCAATTAGCCAATAAGGAATCTCTAATTATATGTCTGTGGAAATACTTCTGCTTAATTTTTCCAGTGTTCCATAAAAATACGTGCCATCCCCTCTGTAAATCATGGCCTTCTAAAAATAAGATCCTTTTATTCGACAGATTTAGCCACTCTTTCAACCAAAGTAAGGAGGCTGCACTATAGTATAATTCCCAATTTGGGAATGCCATACCTCCCCTGCTCTTCATATCTTGCATTGCCTTTAGGTTTATCCTCTTGCCAAATAAATTTGGTAATTATCTTGTTAAGTTCCACGAAGTAATTTTTATGTATTTTTATTGGTATTGTTTGGAATAAGTAAATAAATTTGGGCAGAATGTTCATTTTTATGGTGGCAATCCTCCCTAATAAGGAGATTTGCAATTTAACCTGTATCTCTAAATCTTTTTTGACTTGCTGTAATAATTTATTACAATTATTTTCCATTAGAGTTTTGCATTGAGCCGTCAACCAAATTCCTAAGTATTTAACTTTTTTTATTGTTTGTAATCCCATTATCCTTTCCAATTTTAGTTCTTGTTTTTCTGTTAAATGTTTAGTTATTAAAATTTGTTTTTTCCCTATTAATTTTAAGTCCTGCAAGTTCCCCAAATTGATCTAACTCTTTCAACAGTTCTTGACCTGTTTCAATTGGTTCCTCTATGAAAAATACCATATCAGCCACAAATGACTGGAGTTTATATTCTTCTTTGTTAATTTTTAGTCTTTTTATTCCTGGGTTCTGTCTAATTCTTGTAAGCAATGTTTCCACAAATAACATGAAGAGCAGGGGAGACAATGGACATCTCTGCCTGACTCCTTTCTATTTTTATTGAGCGTGTGTACTCTCCATTAATTATAATATTTGCCTTTTGTGAATCATAAATTGTAGTCACGATGTTTTCAAATTTAGTGCCTAAATTCATATTGTAAATTTGTTGGATTAGGAATTGCCAATTTAGATTGTCAAAGGCCTTCTGTGCATCCAATAATACAAGGGCTATTTGTTTTTCCAGATGGGCTTTGTAATATTCCAAAATATTTAATACTATTCTTAAATTATTCCTAATTTGTCTATTGTTATGTATGTAGCTCTCTGGCATTCAAGTGTCCATGCCGTCTTCCTGCAGCTGGAATGCTGGCAGGGCTCTTTAAAGGGGGCCAGTCAATATGGAGAAAACTTGTATTTAGGAAAGGCAACAGCCAGGGTGTCCTCAGGTCTGCTTAAACAGCTCAACAGGGGCAGCATGATGAAAATTCCACGTTTGGCAGTGATGGCACCCATAATGCAGGGTAAGCCACGTCGCTTCAAGAGCACTTTTTCACGGGTTAGTTTTAGTGATGTGAAGGCAAGGTATTTAATTGGTTTGTGATTCATGGCACTGTGGAAACCCAGAGAATTGGTTTGGGTAGTAAACACATTAAATGTATTGTGCACCTCCAGCTACAAAGCAGCCTGTTTTCTGCTCATCATGAATTAGTTCGTAGAAAGTGTGTCTCGCCCTCCATTACGAATCCAGTCTAGAGTGCATTTATACCAAGGACATTTGGCTCTGGGCTAAACTTTCTGTGTTTCTTTCTTCTGCATCCATTTCCTGGCAAATGGATGTGGTCATTAAACCTACTTATCATTGCAATATGCTTGCATTTCTCTCTCAGGTCTGCAGCCAGAGGCAGGAGTTTGAAGCGTATGCATCAGTAGTGGTATTCAGCCGGTTCGTACCACTTCAGCCAAACTGGTAGCAAGGATTTGGCGTGGGTCACCGAACCGGTAGTAACTTCTGGCTGGCCACGCCCCCAACCTAGTCACCCAATTACCACTTCTTTGCTCCACCCACCCATTGCCTGATGCTCGCTCATCCCATCCATCCAATGCTTACCCAACGCAGTCACTCCTTAAGGTATTTCTTTTTTTTCCCTCCTGACAATCAGCTGTTCCTACGATCAGCTGTGCTGGGATTTCCCTCACTTCTTTTTTTTTTTTTAAAAAGAATTTTATTTATTTTTTACAAACAAACAAGACAAACAAAACATTAAAACATCAACTCTCATATGCACATCCAGTGTGTCGGTTGGTTCATCAGTTTTGTGCATTCATTTTGTAGTCTCAATTACAATTATGTTACATAACAACTCATATTGTCAATCCAAATATATCCTAATATCGCTAAAAAAAAGAAATTTTTGACTATACTTTTAATCATTCATGCTTTATGAGATAACAATCCTTTAAACAGTTTATTCTATAACAAATCATATAATCATACCAAATCAATCCTAAAAACACTTTATAAATATAGTGTCAAATAACAAAGGCAACAAAATAAAATAAAAATAAAAAAATAAAAATATTCCTTACTGTCTAACATTCTAAATATTCTATTATCGTATTTTATCATCTAGCCATTGATAAAAAAGACCCCAAATCTCATAAAATTGTTTATCCTCTTGCTCTCTAATTTCAAATGTCAATTTACTCATCTCAGCACATTCCAATATTTTCTTAATAATTTCTTCCTGTAATGGTATTTTCTCATTCTTCCAATTTTTAGCAAATACAATCCTAGCCACTGTTAATACATTTACAATCAGGTATTTCAAATCTTTACTATATGTATCATGTAAAATTCCCAATAAGAAGATCTCTGGTTTCATGTCTATGGTGTACGCTCCGGTACACCAACCGACAAGCTAAATTTTATCCAAGTCAGAAGGGCAGCTTTCAACAACACACCATGAGGACCTCTCTTCGTCGTCAGACAGCGCCGAAGAAGAGGTCCATCGACTGCGGTCTGACCGGGACCACCACCCGAAGTCCCTATGCCCTTGCGCTGGCTGTGGAGCCAACCATGCCAGGTCCGAATGCAAATTCCGTGACGCGCTCTGCCATGAGTGCGGGAAGAGAGGCCACATCGAACAGGTTTGCCGAAGTTTACAAGGACCCGGCCAGGCCTCAAAAGGGGCTAACTATCGCCAATCGACAGGAAACCATCCTGTAAGGCGAGAATCAGTAAACCACTCTTACAGAAACCGAGTTTTGCAGCGAGAAGAGGCTCACCATACTATCACTATCGGTCATGCTTCTGCCTTGGATGCCAAGAAAATCCGAATTACAGTGGCCATCGAGAACCAGCCTTGCCACATGGAAGTTGACTCGGGATCGTCCCTCTCAATGGTGTCCTGGAAGACCCTCAAGCAACTCATCCCCACGATCCAGCGCCAAGACCTCCGCTTCCAAAAACTTATTCTTAAGGACTATCAAGGGAATCGAATCCCTGTTGTTGGTTCCTGCCGAGTCCGGGTCTCATTCAAGAAGCACACAGCGTACTTACCGCTAACTGTGATCGACAAAGATTGGCCTAGTCTGCTAGGTCTCCAATGGTTCGCGCCACTTGGCATTGAAGTGGCAGGCATAAACCGAGTCAGCGGACGTGAATGGGAGGAGGACCTCATCCATGAATTCAAGGATGTATTTGCAGAAAAATTAGGCGAGTACAAGGGGACCCCAATATCGTTCAGCCTTAATCCAAAGATAGCTCCCATCCGCCTTAAGCCTCGTCGAGTTCCGTTTGCCTTAAAGCTGAAAATTGACGAACAACTCGATAAACTAATATCTCAGGGGGTGCTAGAACCTACTGATCACTCTCCCTGGGAAAACCCAATCGTAACACCCATTAAGCCGGATGGTTCAATCCGAATTTGTGGGGACTACCGGGCCACCCTGAACCACGCCCTACAGCAAAATACATATCCGGTGCCGGTGGTGCAGCATCTCCTCCATTCCCTGGGGGGTGGAAAAGTCTTCGCCAAATTAGACTTAGCTCAGGTATATCAGCAATTACCTGTTGATGAAAAGACGGCACAGGCACAAGCGATTGTGATGCACCGAGGTACCTTTAAATGTACCCGATTTCAATTCGGAATCAGTGTAGCCCCAGGGATTTTTCAGAGCCTGATGGAGAGGCTACTACAAGGGATTAAAGGCGTGGTCCCCTGCTTTGATGATGTATTAATTGCTGCACCTACAAAAAAAAATCTTACGGGATCGTTTAAAGTTGGTCCTACAAAAATTCCAAGACGCCGGTCTTAAGGTGAAAAAGGATAAGTGTAAATTGTGTACAGATAGTGTTGAGTTTTTAGGGTACCTAATCGACAGTCAGAGTATTCACCCTACCGACAGTAAATTAAGAGCAATAAAAAACGCTCCCAGGCCTCGGAACAAGGCCGATCTCCAGGTGTTCCTAGGCCTCATCAACTTTTATAATGTATTTCTACCACATAAAGCAACTGTCGCTGAACTGTTACATCGTTTACTAGACAAGAAAGCAAATTGGTTATGGGGTCATAAAGAACAGGCGTTCCATAATGTGAAAAAACTACTGACTTCTGACTCTGTACTCATGCAGTACAATGAGACTTTGCCGTTAAATATCACATGCGATGCTTCGCCCTTCAGAGTGGGCGCCATTCTGAGCCATGTACTGCCTAATGGTAACGAAGCCCCTGTTGCATATTTTTCAAAGACACTTTCAAAAACTGAGCGAAATTATGGCCAAATCGATAAAGAAGCCCTCGCAATTGTATCGGCCGTTAAAAGATTTCACAAGTACGTGTATAGCCGGGCTTTTCCTATCGTGACTGACCATAAATTGTTATTGGGGATAATGTCTGGAGATAAACCGACTCCCTACATATTATCCCCCAGGATGACTCGCTGGTCAGAATTCTTGGCTGCTTATAATTCTTGGCTGCAATACCGCCCGGAGAAAGCCATTCCCCACGCCGACGCATTGAGCCGAGCACCACTTCCAGAGACTCTCGATAATCCTGCACCAACGGTAACCACGTTACAAATTGAAACACTCCACTCGCCGCCATTAACCGCTCGAGATATCGCGAGAGAAACCAGACGTGACCCCACCTTGGCGCGAGTCCTAGGCTGGGTAGAACGTGGATGGCCATTGGACCAATTATCAGATGACTTCACACCATTCAAGACTTGACAAATGGAGTTGTTCTCTCAAAAAGGCTGTGTCATCTGGGGCGATAGAGTCGTTATTCCAGAACGACTCCAAAAAGCAGTACTGAGAACCTTGCACGATGGCCACCCCGGTATCGTGCGGATGAAAGTCCTCGCACAAAGCTACCCATGGTGGCCAGGCATCGACAAGCAAATCGAAAATTGGGTTAAAGCTTGTCATAGATGCCAGGAAGTGAGCAACACCCCACCAAAAGCCATCCCTACCAAATGGGAGATACCACGAGGACCCTGGTCCCGTATTCACCTGGATTTTGCGGGGCCGACCAAAGGCCACACCTTTCTTCTAACCGTCGACGCCTACTTGAATTGGCTCGAGATTCACCGCATGACGAACACAACCACTGAAGCAGTTATCAAAAAATTGGAAAGACTGTTTGCAACCCACGGATTACCAGACGTTCTGGTATCCGACAATGGGCTCCAATTTACCACGCTGTCCTTCGAGCAGTACCTGGCTGACTGCAGCATCCGACATGCACTCACCTCGCCTGTGAACCCTGTGACCAATGGCAGGGCTGAGCGCATGGTCCAATTTGTTAAGAAAACCTTGCAGAAATTAGACTACGATAACATCGACGACAAAATCAACCGAATCCTTTTTCTACAACACATCATACCTCATAGCGTCACCAACAAAACTCCCACCGAACTGCTAATGGGACGAAAGCTCCGCTCCCACCTCGATTGGTTACACCCAGCTTATGAACCGGAAAAACCACTAGGATCCAGCGGCCGCTGTCGTGCCTTCCAGGTAGGTGATTTGGTATATGCTAAAAACCTATCGGGTGATCCGCTGTGGGTAGAGGTGACAGTAGTTCGTGTAACCGGCCCGAGATCCTACCTCGTACAATGCCTTGACGATAGACTATGGAAACGCCATATCGATCAATTACAATCATGGCTTCGGTCGGGCAATTCTGAACTCCCTTATGATCAAACTGAGGGGGGGGAGATATGGAAGAAGACGAATTTCAATTAGAAGAAAACCCGTTCGAAGGGAACGATGGCAGAATAGAGACACAGGAATTGGAATTAGAGAAGGGAATAGATTCACCTCAGGGAGTTGCTGAAGATATTGGTGACGACGGAAACGTGAACTCTGAACCTGAGGCAACCCCATCAACAAACAACGATCTACCTCAGCGAGATTGCAGCCAAATGCAAAACACACAGCGAAAATCAAAAAGACTAATAAAGCAACCGTCCTACCTGAAGGACTATGTAACTGCGCCCTGTAAACAGAAGCCAGGGGGAAGGGGTGTTGTGAATGCATAAGGTTTAATAAAGATATCTTGAGCTTGGAGTCAAGTGCAAGGTTCTGGCCCTGCACTTCTGATTGGCTGTTAACGGCAGGATCGGATTGGCCCATTCTGGGGAATCCGATTGGCCATTAACGGAGCGTTCATATTGGTTAAGGGAGCTAGCGCTCCTAGATTGTTATTGGTTAATAGTTATTGGGTTGCCTATATAAGGAGGGCTATAACTGCCATTGAGTTTGAGCAGCAGTCACTATGTAAATAAAGAGTTGAAGTTCACCGTTCCAGAGGCTCGTCTCCATTCTTTCTCGCCCATGCTCCATACATAACAGTAAGTTTTCCCATTTCTTCAAATCTGTAGCTGTCTGTTGTTTGAGTTTAATATAATTATTCTCTTTTAATGTGCTACCTCTTGCTGTCAAATATATCCCCAGATACTTAACCTTATTTGTAACTTGGATTTTCAAAAGGTCTGCCAGTTCTTCTCTTTGTCTCAGTGGCATGTTCTTTGTCAAAATCTTTGTTTTATCTTTATTTATTTTCAAACCAGCCACCTCACCATATATCTCTATCTTTTCCAATAACTTTGGAGCTGTTTCTAGCGGGTCTTCCAGAATAAAAGCTAAGTCATCAGCAAAAGCTTGTAGTTTGAATTCTTCCTTTTTAATTTTCATTCCTTTTATGCTTTTATCATCCCTAATATTTCTATTCAACACTTCCAAAGTCAACACAAATAGCAAAGGAGATAGGGGACACCCTTGTCTTGTGCCTTTTCTTATATTAATAAAATCTGTAAGTTCTCCCTCCATCATTACCTTTGCTGTCTGTTTATTGTATATGGCTTCTATTGCTTGAATAAATTTTTTGGCAAAACCCATCTGTTCCAATAGCGATAACATAAATCTCCAATTCACGTTATCAAATACCTTTTGAGCATCTAGGAATATCAAAGCCATTTGCTTTTCAGGATGAGCCTCATAGTATTCCAAAGTATCCAAGATTACTCTCATATTGTCTCTGATTTGTCTCTTTGGCAGAAATCCATTTTGATCTGGATGGATAAAATTATTTAAATATTTTTTAAGTCTTTCTGCTAAAATTGAAGCAAAAATTTTATAGTCTGCATTCAATAAAGAAATAGGTCTATAGTTCTTAATTTGCAGTGGGTCAGCCTCTTCTTTTGGAATAAGTGTAATATAAGCCTCTGACCATGTTTTGGGTATCATCTTCTTTGACATAACTTCATTCATAACTTCTAACAGTGGGGTACTCAATGATTCTTGAAATGTTTTATAGAATTCTGCCGGAAACCCATCTGGACCTGGTGCTTTCCCATTATTTTGTTTCTTAAGTGCTTCATTTAATTGCATCATTGTTATATTGCTTTCTAGCATTTCTTCAGTCTCTTTAGGTATCTTCGGTAAGTTAGCATTCTGTAGATACTGTTTGACTGTTTCCTCATCAATATTCTCTTGTTTATATAGTTGTCCATAGAAATCTCGAATGATTTCCTTTTTCTCCTTATTGCCATAACAAACTTGGCCTTGATCATTTATTAGCTTCAATATTTTTCTTGATTCCTTCTCCTTTCTCAATTTATATGCTAGCCATCTACCTGGTTTATTTGCATCTTCAAAGTAATTCTGTTTAGAATTTCTAATTTTCTGTGCCAGTTCTTCTTTCTCTATTAATTTCATTTTATGTTTAATTACATCCAGCTTCAATTTAATATCTTTTTTCTGTGGCATTTTCTGTAATTCTTTTTCAAGTCCTTTATGCTCATCTTCCAAGGCCTTAGAAGCTTGCCTTTTCCTAATATTCTTTTTTCTTGTATAGTCTATTATCAAACCTCTAGCATATGCTTTCATTGTATCCCAAACATTCTGTGTTGAAGTATCTTCTTTTTTATTTTCTCTGAAGAAAAAAGCCAGTTCCTTCTCCATCTGTTGTATAAAATCTTTTTCTTTTAAGATAGTATTATTTAATGTCCATCTCGATCTTTTTTTTTTTTGTCCCTTTCATTTAATTGTCATTGGGCTATGATCTGCCCAAGTACTTGTTTCAATATTCGTACCACTTCAGCCAAACTGATAGCAAGGATTTGGCGTGGGTCGCCGAACCAGGAGTAACTTCTGGCTGGCCACGCCCCCAACCTGGTCACCCAATTACCACTCCTTTGCTCCGCCCACCCATTGCCTGATGCTCGCTCATCCCATCCACCCAATCTCACCCAACCCAGTCACTCCTTAAGGTATTTCTTTTTTTCCCCTCCCAACAATCAGCTGTTCGATCAGCTGTGCCGGGATTCCCCTCACTTCTTATTGCTTCACCGAGGAGGCTTCCCTGAGGCCCAGGAGGGCAAAAAAATGGAAGGAGGGGGCACAGCTCCCCTCCACTTTTTGCCTTCCTGGACTCCAGGGAAGCTTTCTGGGAGCAAACACCCCCCCCCCTTCAGAGGCTCCCCTGAGGCCAGGATGGCCCAAAAAACTGGGTGGGAGGATGGGGGGGGGGCTGCTGCAAAAAAGCCATGCCCACCCAATCACATGGCCATGCCCAGAACCGGTTGTAGAAAAAATTGAATCCCACGACTGGTATGCTTCCTGGCATACTTCTGAATCTCCAGGTGACTTCAAACCAGAGAATTGTAAACAGTACAGAATTAATTCGATGTTCTTCTTAGAAATAGGTTGGCCAGCAGGAGCCAATGGATGTTTGGCCTTCTTTCCTGTAAGGCTCCTGCTAAACAGCATACAAGATGTGAACATGGCTGGAGAAGGTTTGGTTCTGGAAGGTATACCGATTGCAACTCCAAGCAACTGGTGACTTCTTCTTGGCCACTCAGGACAGGCTGGCCCAAGAAAGTAATCCCACAGGGAAATGCGGCTTGACCTTGGCAACTTTAACACATCTGGATTTTAGCTCTCAAAATTCCGCAATGTCAACTTCTTCTGCAATCTTTTGCTCTAATTAAGTCTCAGCTCTTTTGGGGAACCCCTGTCTTCAGCCATGCAAGAAATGGCAGAAGGCAAAGCGTGCGGGTTTCCTTTGCTACAGCTAAAATTATGATTGGCGAGCATGGGGTCCCACTTCAGAGCAAGATCCCTTGAACTAGGGCCATCCGCTGGGGAGGGTAAAAATATTCAAGATGGCGACCATGATGGTGAGATCAATGCTCTGCCCATGTTTTTATAGGTGTTGCACTTAAAAACCAGGTGGAGTTTTGATTGTACCATTGTGGTTACCATCTTGAATTTTTGACTAAACCGCTCCCCCCCGACACTGAACAAAAAAGGGTTTTTGGAGGAATCAGAACATATTACTAAGAGAAAAACACACAAGGAACGTGTGCTGATTGAGGCAACATTGAAGTAGTGCTTGGTTCTCAGAATGCATTGTCAAAATTGCTATGGCAACTTAACGGCTATGTTTCTTTTTATTAAGATAATCACTCTTTCTTGAAGATTGTAATAGTAAAAGTTGGAGAAGTAACATGAGTGTTGTTAAAGCTAATTATGAATATTGATGCTTACATTAGCTATTGCCTATGCATATGTATGACCACATCATTTTCTTTTCTGTTCCTGAAATGTATAAATGTGAGTGTGTCTTTTTGTCTGCGGCAGTCCTTCCCATGGTTTTTCCCAGGGAATTCCTTCAGGGTGCATTGAGCAAAAAAAAAAAATCTGCAGTGAGCCTTGATTATTGGTTGTGGGGGCCTGCATTTGATCCCATAAGACCCCTTTCCTGTGGCTCCTTTCCTTTTCCAAAGGCACCACCAAATTTAAGTATCACATCATAATTGTTTTCATTTCAAGGCTGAAATCACTGCTCAAAACAAAACCCAAGTGGGTGAAAAATCCCAGCCTTGTCCCAGGAACTACTGGGCTAATCCTGTAAGGAAGGCAGGAAGGAAACATTCTGATGTTGCTTACAGAAACTGCCTCTCCATTAACCCTTATTACATTCTTGGCAGGACTAGACTTCCTGTCTCAGAATGTCTCTGGAGTTTTTTCCCCCCTCCTTTGCTGGTACTTTGCTTATGTGGAGTGACCATTGAAAAAAGTGACTTATGACCGTTTTTCACACTTACGGCTGTTGCAGCATCCCCACAGTCATGAGAGGCCAGGCGAGGAGATGCATGCCTCGATGTAAGTGATGTTGAGTTGGCCACGCCCAGCCAATAACATGACCACCAAGCCATGTCCACCCAGTCACATGACCACCAAACCACGCCCACCACCTAAGCCATGCCCACAGAACCGGTTGTTAAAACATTTGAATCGCACCCCTGGGTGCTGCTTCTTTTACCTCCTGCTCCTGCCACTGAGAGTTTCCTAAAAATAATTACTTGAATTTCCAGACCTTCTCACCTGAAAGCGAATTCTGTCCCTGCTGAAAGACTCTGAAGCTCCTCAGCCTGATTTATTTCAGTGTTCAAATCTGTACCTTTCTTTTAAGCAAAGCATGGAGAAAGCCCGCCTCTTCTTCTACACTGTTTTGTTCTGCAAATTATTTTCTTTCCAAATAATGACTTGATAAAACCAGTGTTTCTCAACTTTGGCCACTTTAAAATACGTGGACTTCTCCATGCTGGCTGGAGAAACTCTGGGAGTTGAAGTCCAAGCTCCAGAAATCCTGTATCAAACACTCGGGTTGGGCTCCAGCTTCAAACAATAAAGGTATCAAGGCTTCTGGGCTGCAATTTTCCCCATCACTCATGGAAAGTGTCGTATCCGCAAATAAGGCTCGTAGTCAGTGACTTTCAATTCAAGCTCTTTATTAACACTGGTGGAACCGAACCGCAAAAGACAAAAAGCTTGCGGCTTTTATATCTTTTGCTTCGGCGGCCGCGGCCAATGGCAGCGATTCAAGTCTCCCGCTCTTGGCTTTAACCAATCGCGGAAGACTTCAATCGGGCCAATCAGGCGCGGCTCGCCTGGCCAATCAGAAATCCCCGCGCCTTAGCCAATCAAGGCACGGGGATTTCGAGTAGTCCATTTGCATACATGACACCCCTCCCCTCTTGGTATGGTCTTCTCACGTGGTGTAGTCACGCAGGTAGGCGGGGCTCCGTCGCGTCCTAGATGACCTGCGCAATTCATTTCCCTGTTGTATCTCGGTAGGGGCGGTCATCTTTTTGGCTGCTCCTGCCTCTGAGCGAACCGGCTGGATGATCGGGCCGGTTCCTTCGCCGCGGCTCCCGCCTGGGCCTACCGGGTCGGTTGAGTCGCGGATTCCGCCGCTCCCGCTTGGCTTCTCCGGGTCGGTAGAGCTGGCCAGACGGTTCTTCTCCGGCTGTGACTCGCGAAGGCTGCGTTCTGGTGAGTTTTTAATTTTTATTTGTTCTTGCGGTTGTTTAACCGGGTGTTCCCTCCCCCCTTGGTTCGTGTCTTTGGGGTTGAGGTTAGTCAATGTTCGTGACCGGAGCTGGTCGATATGTCGTTTCCAGGCTTGCCCGTCGGTGGTTTGGAGCCGGTACGACTTTGGACCAGTGATCTGAGTTATGACGGCTGGGATCCATAGGGGGTCCCCCGTCATGTTTTTGGCGTATACTAGGTCGCCTGGTTCAAATGTCCGATACCTGGAGCTGGAGTCTGGGGGCTGCTCCGGGTTGTAGGTTGGGTGTAAGCGGTCGAGTGGGGATCGCAGCTTCCTGCCCATCAGGAGCTCTGCAGGGCTCTTGTTGGTGGTTGTGTTTGGCGTGATGTGCTGTATGAAGAGCAGCCTGTTGATCTTGTCGTTGATCTCCCCGTGGTCCATTTTCCGGAGGGTCTTTTTTGTAAACTGGACCATCCGCTCCGCCCTACCGTTCGCCGCCGGATGCGCCGGTGCCGTTAACGCGTGGCGGATGCCTTTTTCTGCCAGGAACCGTTCAAAGTCGATGGATGTAAACTGTGGCCCGTTGTCCGAGACAACGACGTCTGGGAGGCCGTGGGTGGCAAACAGCTTACACAGTTCTTTAATGACGGCCTCTGTGGTGGTGGATTTCATGTCGGCCACCTCTAGCCAGTTTGAGTATGCGTCAACTGTGATTAAAAAGGTGTGCCCATTTGTGGGGCCGGCAAAGTCTAAATGTATTCTGGACCAGGGTCCCCGAGGTGTCTCCCAGTCCCGGATAGGTGCCGTGGGTGGGCTGGATCTGGTCTCCTGGCACCGGTGGCATTTGGCGACCCATGTTTCAATTTGTTTGTCCATGCCAGGCCACCAAGCGTAACTCCTGGCCAGGGCTTTGGTCCTGACGATGCCAGGATGACCCTCGTGCAACATCTCTAGGACCCTGTTCTGTAATTTAGTCGGAATTACCACCCTGTCTCCCCAAAGGATACATCCTCTCAGTAGGGAAAGTTCCGTCTGGCGCTGGCGGAAAGGTTTAAAAGTCTCGTTATCGTCTTTTTCCGGCCAGCCTTTTTGTAGCCAATGTAAGATTGGCGCTAAGTGTTTGTCCTTAACCGTTTCCCTCGCTATGTCCGATGCGGTAATGGGTAAACACTCGATGGACAGGGTATTTGTTGTTGGTGCAGGGTCAGGGTCAGAGTCAGGTAAGGGGGAACGGCTTAAAGCGTCCGCGTGCGATATCTTCTTACCTGGCTTGTGTAGCAGTTCATAGTTGTAGGCTGCCAGGAATTCAGACCATCTTGTCATCCGGGGTGACAAGATGTTTGGTGTGGGACGGTTTCCCGCGAGAATGCCCAGCAACGGTTTATGGTCAGTCACTATTTTGAATGGGCGGCCATAAAGGTACTCGTGGAAACGCTTAACGGCGGCCACTATAGCCAAAGCTTCTTTGTCCAGCTGGCTATAGTTCCGCTCTGGTTTAGTCAGAGTTCTCGAGAAAAATGCGATAGGTGCTTCTCTCTGGTCTGGGAGGGTATGGCTGAGGACAGCGCCGACGCCGAAGGGTGATGCGTCGCAAGTGACAGCTACAGGCAGGGTTTCGCAGAATTGCATTAGGACGGCATCAGAGGTGAGGAGGTCTTTGGTCTTTTGAAAAGCTGTTTGTTCCCGTCTCCCCCAAGTCCAGGCTGCCTTCTTGTCCAGGAGTCTATGTAAAGGTTCCGCCGCCGTAGCCTTTTGAGGTAGGAAGACATTATAGAAGTTTAGTAAACCTAAGAATGCTTGCAGCTCTAATTTGGACTTTGGGGTGGGGGCTTCTTTGATGGCCTTTACTTTTTTTGTTGTGGGGTGGATGCCCTGCTGGTCTAGGAGGTAGCCCAGAAACTCTACTTGCTTTGTACAAAGTTGGCATTTTTCGCGTTTGACTTTAAGTCCTGTTTCTTTAAATTTCGTTAAGACTTGTCTTAAACGGTTTTCTAGTTCAGCTTCATTTGGCGCCGCCACTAATACGTCATCGAAGTAGGGCACCACCCCCTTGATGCCTTGCAGCAAACGTTCCATCAGGCTCTGGAAGATGCCTGGTGCCACGCTGACCCCAAATTGAAGTCTGTTACATTTAAAAGCCCCCCGGTGGGTCACTATTGTTTGGGCCTCTGCCGTTTCCTCGTCCACAGGTAGTTGTTGATAGGCTTGTGCGAGGTCGAGCTTAGCAAAAACTTTGCCCCCTCCCAGTGAGTGCAGTAAATGTTGCACTACCGGGACTGGGTAGGCGCTTTGTTGCAACGCGCCATTTAGGGTGGCCTTATAGTCCCCGCAGATTCTCACGGACCCGTCTGGTTTTACTGGGGTCACTATAGGGGTTTCCCATCTGGCGTGATCTGTCGGTTGTAACACCCCTTGTCTGACGAGCTTGTCTAGCTGCTCGTCGATTTTGTGCTTTAATGCAAAGGGTACCCTTCTAGGCTTAAGCCGCTTCGGGGGAACCCTTGGGTCTAAATCAAATGAAATAAGGGGCCCCTGGTACTTGCCCAATTCTCCATTGAAGACCTCCTGGAATTCTTCGGTTAGCCGCTGTTCCCAAGCTTCAATGGATACGTGGTTGACACCTGTCAGCGCGATGTTAAGCGGAGCAAACCATTGTAACCCCAGCAGGCTAGGGCGGTCGCGGTCGACTATTGTGAGTGGAAGTTGTTCTGTGTGGCCTTTGTAGGTTATGTTAAAGTTCTTGGTGCCCACTACCGGAACGCGATTACCTTGATAGTCTTTTATGATGATTTTTTGGGCAGGTACGTTTCTTCTTTGTAGTGTAGGCACTAGTTGCTTGATTTCGCGCCAAGCAATCATAGAAAGGTAGGAACCGGAGTCCACTTCCATCTTACATGGTCGACCCTCTATGTGAACTTCTACGTGAACCTTTCTAGCTCCGTCGGAAATGGCGTGGCCAATGGTCACCGTCTGGTGGGTTTCCTCTTTACGTCGGCTGTCACTGCTTCTTTGCAATCGTAGTCTCTGGTCCCATCGACCCGTTGGCTGGCGCTCTCTGGCTCTGGGCGGGGAGCTTTCTCTCTTCCTGTCAAGTTGTTCCCGTTTGGGCGGGCTGCGGGGTTTTTTCTGGCGGCAAACTCGGGCGATGTGGCCTCGTCGGTCACAATGCCTGCAGATAGCGTCGAAGAATCGGCATTCTGACCTGGGGTGGTCGCCGCCGCAACCGGCGCAGTTGGTCCTCGACCTGCGACCTCTTTGACTTCGCTGTTCGCCTCGTCCTATTTGTACACGGTGTATGTCCTCCTCGTCATCTGACGCGCTGGAGGTTGATTGGTATTCGCCGTAGTGTGCGGTCGCTTCGCTTCTGGTGTCGGCCGACCTCGCGGGGTTGTTGTTCCCGCCCTTCGCGTCAGATCTTCGCATGGTGTCTGCTGACGTGCGGGTGGCTTCTGCTGCTGCGGCCGCAGTGAGGGCATCGGCTAGGCTGATGTCGCCTTTGGCCATGAGTCGGCTCTGGAGTGTCGGATCCCATAGCCCGAGCATGAAGCGGTCTCTGATGAGACTATTAAGCCCTTCAAACTCACAGAGTCCTCCCAGGCGCCGTAATTCAGCGACAAAGTCGCTTAATTTTTCGTTCGGCTTCTGGTTTCTGCGGTAAAACTCGTTTCGCCGTATCAGGATGGGGACCTCGGGGGCGTAATGGCGTCTCAGTATGGGCTCGAGGACGTCCCAGTCGATGGCGGTTGCGTCTGCTGGTTTGGCCAATGCCTTGGCCATCTGGAAGACCTCTGGTCCGCAGTGTGTGAGAAAGACGGCGCGTTTTAGCGGGCCCGGGGCGTCCTTCATGCCGGCGCATTCCAGGTACATCCGGAATCGATCCGAGTACGATTCCCAGTCCTCGGCGGCGGGGTTGAAGGGAGCGGGCGGTGCTATTTTCGCCATCTTCGCTGTCGCTGGTTCTTAAACGGATACGGGGTTCGGTTCAATGGCGAGATCCCATCCTCGTCGCCAGTGTCGTATCCGCAAATAAGGCTCGTAGTCAGTGACTTTCAATTCAAGCTCTTTATTAACACTGGTGGAACCGAACCGCAAAAGACAAAAAGCTTGCGGCTTTTATATCTTTTGCTTCGGCGGCCGCGGCCAATGGCAGCGATTCAAGTCTCCCGCTCTTGGCTTTAACCAATCGCGGAAGACTTCAATCGGGCCAATCAGGCGCGGCTCGCCTGGCCAATCAGAAATCCCCGCGCCTTAGCCAATCAAGGCACGGGGATTTCGAGTAGTCCATTTGCATACATGACAGAAAGCAGCAACCTAAAGGGATGTCCACTCGTGTAATGCTGATGTGATAAGTGCTTGTCAGAAAGCATGAGATGTGGATGTTGCAAAGGGCTGGTCAATAGATGACCCAACTACAGAGCTGTTACTAAACCCGAGTGAGGCTGCTTCATTCCACATTCAAGCCTCCTCCTAGCTGTTGTGATCAGCTCGACAATAGAGATGTCTATTTGTACAGAGTTCTTGTGAGACGACTCCTTTGCCTGCTGAGTGGTGGCCCCTTGTTTGCAGCAATGATTGCCACCCCAGCTGAACCTAAAATCAGCAGATACAGACCGCAGGGGCTGACTGCTGGAAGCCTGCTTCTTACAGCACATTCCCAGCAGGGCCCTGAGTTCTGTGCGGAAACCTTCATTGAGCCAGCAGTAAATGAAGGGGTTGTAGCAGGTGCTACTCATGGCAAACCAGTGGAAAGTGAAGTAAAGGCCATTGTTGCGATCAATGGCTTGGGTGGACATGAGGATCAAGTAGCAATTCAGGGGGAACCAGCAGACCCCAAATACCATCACGACCACCATCAGCATCTTCAAGGTCATCTTCTTTTTCCGCTGCTGGGCATAGTATTGGTTCATGGTCACATCACCAATGGCGTTCCTCATCCAGAGTTTCTTGGCCACTGATATGTAAGTGATGGAGATCACTGAAAAAGGCAGGAGATACAGAAGCACAAAAGTGGTCAAGTCCAAGTACTTCCAGTAGAGATCTGTCGGAGGAGGGAAGCTGGAAAGGCATGCTATTCGGATGGTCTTATTTCTGGAACACAGAAAAAGAGAAAACCATTTTTAGTGGAACATGTTGTGCTTTGAAAGGTTCATCTCTGCACAAAGTGGAGCAGATCAAATCTCCTTTCTATTTTCTCTCATTTTCTGTTTGAAGGAAGATGGACAGTACAGCTCAGCTCATCGCTCACCAGTTCAGACTAATCAGACACTGAGAGTAACTTCAGATGCAACTGGTGACACTGAAAAAGTATTGTTTGATAAGGATTTTGGCCAAAATTAATTGGTGGATGAAGTTAATAGAGACACGAACAATTTAACAACAACAACAAAAATACTAGTACTTAGGGAAATTATTTTTAAATTGTCACTAATACCTTGTTACAGTTAATGAGTCAAACAGTTAATTGTGTTGAGTGTTATCATTTTTTACTGATTGGATCTCAGCTTGGAACAGGATAAAGGAGAGCCGTCCATGCTTTGCAGCTTATTTGGAAGAAATGATTTTTGATCTTGCATGAACACAGCAGAAGCCTGGGAGAAAAAGCTACTCTGAAAGTATCTTTTATGACTGAATTCCTTAAAACAGGATCATCTTTCTTTCAGGTTTATGCACAAGCTTGAAAAAAAAGGAGAGAGGACATTGTATTACCTCTTTAGAAGCAAAGGAGAGGCATTTGTGTTCACTTCCAAATTATTTTGAAATAGTCACTTACCAAAAATGAAGCCGCGATAGAAATGCAGGCTTTACTTGTATTTTTCCATCCATTCATATGTTAATTTTTAAAACATTATTGGCTAATTTTGACTATTAAACCATTTAAGATATTTTGTGGAAATTTAAATATATACACATACTCTGTGTGTGTGTGTGTGCGTGCGCGCCTTTGGGTCAGTCTTGACTCTGAAGTTTCCTTCGCAAGATTTTCACAATTGGTTGTCCCATGCGTTCTTCTTGGGACTGAGAGAAAGTGACCGGCCCAAGGTCATCCAGCTGGCATCTGTGCCTAAAGCAGGACCAGAAACTCAAAAGTCTCCTGGTTTCTAGCCTGGTGTTTTATACCAAAACGGTTCTTGTCTACACCCATGGTACATGCATTCTTGGAAATGCCAAACCCAACCCAGAATCATGTGCATGCCAGGCATGTCAGAAGGGTGTGTATCAAAATCTGCACAAGGGCCAATATGGCGTCCCAGCACAAGCCTCTCCCCCATGGATGTCCCCATGGAATGTCCAGGTGCATCCAGAAGGGAGAGGGTTTCGATCATGAATGAGGTTTCGATCCCTCCGCAGTCCTTGTGGCGTTTCTGGTTCATGGTTTCTGATGTTCAGAGGGATGGAGGATGAGAGGCCTTCCTTTTTTCTCTCTGGTGATCTTGATCAATCTTACCCATAATGCAGCCTCTCGAGGTTCTGGTAGAAGGCGTAGGGCACAGAGAAGCAACTGGCAATCAGCCAAATCACCACGATGCACAGCCCTCCTTTCACGAGGGACATTCGAGGTTTGAAGGGATGCATTATAACCTAAAAAAGGGTCAAAATTAAGCAGGCTGAAACCTCCTCAAGCACCCAACCAGGGTGTCTACGCTTCACAATTGTGTGTATGAGCATGACCTTTTGGGTGGCTTTTTGGATGCCCCTGTGAACCGTGAAGGTCAACACTTCAGGGCAAGTTCGTTTCAATCTTGGTGGATCCACTTCCACTAATAATCAGCATCTCCTGGTATCTCACGTGGGATGCCTCCCTTTTCCCAGCTGTGTCATTCATTCTAGTTGCAGGAGGAGATATTCTCTTAGTGCAGAACGGAGTCTGAGTTTGGGACCAGGCAAGATCAGCAAATGTGATTCTGCTTGGCCTCGGCTCAAAAAGAGTTTAAAAGTGGATCACCCAAAAAAATGAAAGTCATTCAACATCTCTCCTTCCTTCCTCCCTCCCTCCCTCCCTCCTTACCTCCCTCCCTCCTTTTATATTACCTCTCTCCCTTATATATATCATGATGGCTTTGAAATTCAAATGTTTTAATTTTTAGTTCTAGCATAGAACATTTTTTTAACATTTGGGAGAGGGTTTTGTTTTTATTTTTAATTTTCATTCTGATTCTTTTCATAGGTAGTCTGAGTCATTTCTTTTTTTTTTTTCCCCCGCATATATAAATACACACACACGTGAAAAATAGAGGCAGTGTGTACCTATTCTAAATTACATTTTTAATTGTACAATAATAATATAGGTACAGTATTACACCACTGCTTAGTTTTTACATTATAGACATTTTTTAAAGGATAGTCCTCAACTTAATGACCATAATTGAGCCCAAAATTTCTTTTGCTAAATGAGACAAGTGTTAAGTGGATTTTGCCCCATTTTATGACCTTTCTTGCCACAGTTGTTAAGTGAGTCACTGCAGTTGTTCAGTTAGTAGCATGCTTGTTAAATGAATCTGGCTTCTCTGTTGATTTGCTTGCCAGACGATTGCAAAAGGGGATCGATCCCGTGTCCTTGGGACACAGCAACAGTCATAAATACGAGCCAATGGCCAAGTGTCCAAACTTTGATCTCGTGACCAGAGGGTTGCTGCCATGGTCATAAGTATGACAAATGATCATCAGTTACTTTTTTTCAGTGCTGTTGTAACTTTGAAAGGTCACTGAACGAATGGTTGTAAGTTAAGGATTACCTGTATTGTGAGGCATTTTGAGAATTGAATCAAACAGAATAGAGATTTTTGAAATAGTCCCCAGAAGAGAATCTAGAGAGGCACTTACCTGGTGGCGGTGCAGAGCAATGGCGGCAAAGGTCAGCGCAGACGCCTGGATGGAGCAATGCTGGACAAAGTGACTTATGTGGCACATCGATTTTCCAAAAACCCAGGTGCTGCTGACAAATTGCACCTAGAAGAGAAAGTTGGGCTAGAATCAGGCCTAAGGCAGGCTCCACTCAGGCTTGTTCCATGTCTCTCCTCCAGCAGAAGCCAGGCTGTGAACACACTTCCCCTTGACGGTACAGCAGCGTTCCCTATAACCTTTCTGGTTTTGCGCACTGGCGGTGGGAGGGGAGAGGAGAGAGGATGGTTCTGCACAAGCAGCAGACGTGGACGAAGCTCCATTTGTACAAGTGGCAGTGTGATGACCCAAAGGGGTGTGGCACAAAGACAACACAGTCAGATAAGCAAGAAGAGTCCCTTTAATATTTCCAACTTTGCCCCCAATGTCCAGGTTACCTTCGGCTGGAGAAAAAACTCCCAAGAACAGTCTTTAAATGGAGGAAATTCAGTCCGAAAATAAAGTACATATAAACTGTAAATAAAAATCCACACAAAACCAGGAACACAGATAAGCCTTGACGATACCAGATAAATTCACGATTTGCTCCCAACAGCTCGCTGCACGCAGCTTGCCTGTTTTTATACACTGTGTTCCCAGCTGCAGCTAATGAAGGGGATCAGGGCCCTTTCCTCCCCCATAAGCCACGCAACTCCCTTCTCCTTTCCTCCCTGCATGCCCTAGGATGAAGAAGGGGTGAGCCTGGATGTTCCTTCTCTCTTGCTCTATCTCTCCCTGCTCAGCCCAGCCGGACTTTGCCCTTCCCCAGTTTCTTCCACAGCCAACAGAGCCACAATCCCATTCCCTGTCAGCTGTTTGGCCTCCCCGAGGTCTCTCTCTGGAGAGAGCAGCTGAACATCTCAACTCAACTGCTCACTGAATTAATTGGACTCTGTTAAAATGGGTAGCTTGTAATGCAACAGATTCAAGGAAACCCACCCACTCATCAATTGATTGAACTATTGAACACTGATTGATCACAGGTGGCGTGGCTCAGACCTTGGTGAAGAATGCATTGCCTGTGAGCAGAGCAAGTTGTTTTGTGCACCTGGGTGCTAGGTGTGAACTCAACCACCCAGACTTCATAGGCTGTTGTTACAGCTGTTCAAGTAACAAACTCAAACGTCTAAAAGAAAAGGCTCATCATATTTTTAGGATGCCACATCAACTTGCAGTACTCAGGTACACTCACCAAAAATGTGCGCTCACTGTGCTGGTTATTACACCAGTTGAATCCCGCCCCTAGAAACCCCTCAAAAGAAGGAGCAAGTTGGCATCCAAAGCTGATGGGGAGTTTCTAATGGTGGGGATTGGAAGGATAATTCCATGGGAGGGGGGAAATGTTTTTGGAATGGCTTCAGCATAGCACAATGTCTGTAAAGAACATGCCTGGAGCAGCCTTACACAGCCTAATGACTTCCAAGCCTATAGGACCTTAAGCCCCATCATTCTCCTCGAGAAACCACATCACAGCTTCAACTTTGAAGGAACACTTACCGTCACACTCTCTTCCTTCCCCTCTGTTCTTTGAATGGTATGCTTGGGAGTATAAGATGGGCTGAATCATGGAATTGAACAAAGCCAAACAAGACCAATCCAGAAGGTGGCCCTTCAATAATTTCTCAAGCTTACATCTTCTCGGCTCTCACAGTCTCCTGTTCTAGCAAGAAGTTTGGCAAACAAAACATTTTTTCAGAGCTGATGTACTTTTCCCAAGCTTTAAATCCTTGGACAAAAAGGAAGGATGGACCCCCAAGTCCACTGGACTTCTCTAGAACTTTTCTCTAGAACTGAGCCCCAGCAACTGGCCCAATCGACCAGTCTTACAAGGGAGGAATCTGCATTGGGGGGGCCCTCTTTAAGAAAGCGATGGTGGGGCTTCCGGTTTCGCGTGGCTTCGGGGCAGCAGGAATTCGCGACAGCTCGCGATTCCTGCTGTGCTAGCCGTCGAGGTACCCCCGATCCAGATGGGTCAGGGGGATATGGCTGCCCTGTAGGGACAGCTGAAGAGAGAGGGGAGTCGGATAGGGAGGTGGGGGTGTCGCAGACCCCCCCTTCTCCGGGAAAACCCCTTTTTCCCAAGGCGGTGGAGCGGCGGTCAGCAATGGCCACCACGAAGAAGCCAGCAACCGGGTAAGAACTGTGCTGGAGGAAGTGGGAAGAGTGAAAGTTCTGTCTGAGCCGGGTCAAGTAACACCTTTTAAATTGCCTGGAATTGAGCTGCTTGAATTGCTGGAGGATACATTGTATCCCTAAGAAGAGCGAAAAGCGGCAGAGAAGCTGTTAAAGGGAACTTTTTTTTTTTTTTTTACTCTCCCACCCCACGGAAATAGCAGAAATATTTGGATATATTAGACATTGAAAGTGGATTGCTTTGAAAGTTGAAGCTAAGAGACAAAGGGATTTTTGGACATTGAAAAATTTAAGAAATTGGAAAATCTTTGCTGGAGGTATGGATTTCTGATTATTTAAAATTGTCATTGCAAGTGGGAAGGGAGAAAAAAAAATTGGAGCAGAAGCTGAAAAAGGAGGAGATTGTCTAGAACGTCTTTGTGGATCCCAAAGGAAGATATATGGTAATTGGACCTCTTTGAATAAAAATTAATCCAGAAAGAGAAAGAGAAGAAGGAAGAAAAGTATTAACTTTTGGAACTTTTTTTTTAAATTGCTTTTGATTGTCTTTGATTAAAAATACTTGTGGTTGTTTTGGAAAAAGTTTCCCTTTTTATAATGGCATCGTTTGTGGATGAACTAGAGATTGAATATCAAAAATATAAAAAAGAAGATACTTTGGGCGCTTTGTTTCAATTCTTAGAAATGGCGTTATGTTCTGTTGAAAAGTTGATTACGCAGCAGAAGGACTGGGACAAGGAAGAAGAGGAAGAAGAAGCCATCTTTGATGAACAATGGGTCCCTTCCGGAGAGGAGGAGAAAAAGGATAAGAAAAAGGGGATTTTAAGAATTATAAAAACAACCAAAAGAGAGAAAAATGAGCGAAAAGATGGAGGCAAGGTTAGAAAGCAAAGGAAAAGGAGTAAGAAAAGCGAAGGGAAAAAGCAAAGGGGTAGAAAGGGCAAGGAGAAGAATAAGCAAGAGAGAAAGGGGGGGAGGAGAAGCCTTAATGGGGGGAAGCAAGACCTAAAGAAAAAAAGTTTATTTAGAGACAATGGGTGAATTTAATTTAGATTAAAAGAGGGATTCTGGAGGGTATATAAGAGTGTGTTTTTATATGTATATGTAGAATATAAAATTTATTATGTAATTTTAGAATCTTTTAAACAGAATCCCAAGAAAGATTGCTATATGTAGTATTTCTAAGTTAGGGTAATGAGTTATAGATGTTACTCCAATTGGTGTACAGGAGAAGTATAGTAAAAGAAAAAAAAGATGAATGGATAATTGGAAATAGAACAGACAAAGAATGTTGTTGAAAATGGTAATAAGATATGGAAGGATATATATGCTTTTTTTTTTTGGATTTTGTATATTGATAAAAGGCAATAAAATTTTAATTAATAAATAATTTGGATGGAAAGGAGAAGTAGGGACAAGATATGAAGTTAATATTATATGAAATATTGATATTATAATCTGGAAATGTTATGCCTTATTGATCTTTTATTATTATTTTTTCTTAGAAAAGAATTTATAAGCTGCTATGCCTTGATTCTTTGTGCATTGTTTTTATAAAACTGATAAAAATGGTTTTTATATATATATATAAAAAAGAAAATGATAATAAGATATGGAAGGAGATATGGGTTGAATATGATGTTTGAATTTGTGTCTGTGTGAAGAGTTTTAACCCGGGAACAGACAACCTTCAGAAAAGATCTTTTAGTTTTGTTTATGTTTTGTGTTTGTATGTTTGTGTATTGTGTTTATGGTAAAACTAACAAAATTTGTTTTTTATTAAAAAAAGGAAAAAAGAATCAATAAAACTGTCGTGTCCGCAAAAGAGTCCAGGAGTCGGTGACTAAGTTTCAAGCTCTTTATTTAACAGTTGTGAACCGAACCAGCGAAAAGGAAAAAGCCCGCGGCTTTTATCCTTTTCGCTGCCGCAGCCGCGGCCAATGGCAGCGATTCAAGTCTCCCGCTCTTGGAGTGAGCCAATCACGGGAGACTTCAATCGGGCCAATCAGCGCGGCTCGCCTAGCCAATCAGAAATCCCCGCGCTTTAGCCAATCAAAGCGCGGGGATTTCAAGTATGCAAATTAAGGACAAAACACCCCTCCCCTCTTGGTATAGTCCATCACGTTGCGTAGTCACGTAGGTAGGCGGGGCTCCGTCTAGTCCTACTTGACCTGCGCAACTCAGTTGCAAGCTGGATTTCGGCTGGAGCGGTCATGTTTGTGGCTGCTCCCTCTTCCGTGCGAACCGGCTGGATGATCGGGCCGGTTCTTTCTCCGTGGCTCCCACCTGGGCCTTCCGGGTTGGTTGAGCCACGGGTTTCGCCGCTCCCGCTTGGCCTCTCCGAGTCGGCTGAGCTGGCCAGGTGGTTCTTCTCCGGTGGGGGATCGCGATGGCTGCGTTCCGGTAAGTACTGCTGGTTTATTTTTTCTTGCGTTTGTTTATTCGGGTATTCCCTCCCCCCTTGGTTCGTGTTTTGGGGGTTGAGGTCCGTTGCTGTTCGTGACCTGAGCTGGTCTATGTGTCGTTTCCAGGCTCGCCCATCGGTGGTTTGGAGCCGGTACGACCGTGGACCTGTGATTTGGGTGATGACGGCTGGGATCCATAGGGGGTCCCCCGTCAGATTTTTCGCATATACTAAGTCACCGGGGGCAAAGGTCCGGTATTTTGTACTGGAGTCTGGGGGTCGCTCCGGGTTATATGTTGGGTGTAACCTGTCGAGCGGGGACCGCAGCTTCCTACCCATCAGCAACTCGGCTGGGCTTTTGTTGGTAGTGGTGTTCGGGGTGATGTGTTGTATAAAGAGGAGTTTATTTATTTTGTCGTTGATCTCCCCGTGGTCCATTTTCCGGATGGTTTTTTTGGTAAATTGTACCATCCGTTCCGCCCTACCGTTCGCCGCCGGATGCGCCGGTGCTGTTAATGCGTGGCGGATGCCCCTCTCCGCCAGGAACCTCTCGAAGTCGAGGGAAGTAAACTGGGGCCCGTTGTCAGAGACGACGACGTCTGGGAGGCCGTGTGTGGAAAAGAGTTTGCAAAGTTCTTTAATAACGGCCTCCGTGGTAGTGGATTTCATGTCGCTTACCTCCAACCAGTTGGAGTAAGCGTCAACTGTGATCAGAAAGGTATGTCCATTCGTGGGACCGGCAAAGTCTAAATGGATTCTGGACCAGGGTCCCCTTGGTGTTTCCCAGTCCAGGATGGGTGCTGCGGGTGGGCTGGGTCTGGTCTCCTGGCATCGTTGGCATTTGGCTACCCATGCCTCTATCTGCTTGTCCATCCCTGGCCACCAAGCGTAACTCCTGGCCAGGGCTTTAGTTCTGACGATGCCAGGATGCCCTTCGTGCAGCATTTCTAAGACCCTCCCTTGCAACTTGTCCGGGATGACCACCCTGTCACCCCACAAAATACATCCCTTGAGTAGTGAGAGTTCAGTCTGGCGGTTTCTGAATGTCTTAACAGATTCGTCACCGTCCCTTTCAGGCCAACCTTTTTCCACCCAATGTAAAATTCGCGCCAGACGCCTGTCCTTGATAGTTTCCCTGGCAATGTCTGACGCGGTAATGGGTAGGTTGGGCAAGTTTTCGATGCTAAGGGTGTTTGTTGTTGGTGCTGGGTCAGGATCAGAGTCTGGTAAAGGCGAGCGGCTTAAAGCGTCCGCGTGCGAAATTTTCTTACCTGGCTTGTGCAACAGTTCGTAGCTGTAGGCTGCCAGGAACTCGGACCACCTTGTCATCCGGGGTGATAAAATGTTCGGGGTGGCTCGGTTTCCTGCGAGGATGCCCAGCAACGGCTTGTGATCTGTCACAATGGTAAACGGACGGCCATAAAGGTATTCGTGGAATCGCTTAACGGCGGCAACTATAGCCAAAGCTTCTTTGTCCAGCTGGCTATAGTTCCGCTCCGGTTTAGTTAGAGTCCTGGAAAAGAAAGCGATGGGTGCTTCTCTTTTGTCGGGGAGAGTGTGGCTGAGGACAGCGCCGACGCCGAAAGGTGATGCGTCGCAAGTGACAACCAAGGGCAAGGTTTCGCTGAATTGAATCAGGACGGCATCGGAGGTTAGGAGGTCTTTGGTTTTTTGAAAGGCGGCTTGCTCTCGTCTCCCCCAAGTCCAAGTTGCCGCCTTATCCAGGAGCCTATGCAGAGGCTCCGCCGCCGTAGCCTTTTGGGGTAGGAAAACATTATAAAAATTCAGCAAGCCTAAGAAAGCCTGTAGTTCCGTTTTAGACTTTGGGGCGGGGGCTTCTTTGATGGCTTTCACTTTTTTAGTTGTAGGGTGAATGCCATGCCGGTCTAGAAGGTAGCCCAAGAATTCCACTCGCTCTGTGCAGAGTTGGCATTTTTCTCGTTTTACTTTGAGTCCCGTTACTTTAAATTTTGTTAAGACCTCCCTGAGTCGGTTTTCTAATTCGGCTTCGTTTGGCGCCGCCACTAATACGTCATCAAAATAGGGCACCACCCCCTTGATGCCCTGCAGGAAACGTTCCATCAGGCTCTGAAAGATGCCTGGTGCCACGCTGACTCCGAACTGGAGCCGGTTACATTTGAATGCCCCCCGATGGGTAACGATGGTCTGGGCTTCCGCTGTTTTTTCGTCGACCGGCAACTGCTGATATGCCTGGGCGAGATCGAGCTTGGCAAAGACCTTGCCCCCTCCCAGTGAGTGCAGTAGGTGTTGCACGATTGGGACGGGGTAGGCGCTTTGTTGCAACGCGCCATTCAGGGTGGCCTTATAGTCCCCACAAATTCTCACAGACCCGTCTGGCTTGACTGGGGTCACTATAGGGGTCTCCCATCAGGCATGGTCTATTGGCTGCAACACCCCCTGTTTGACGAGCTTGTTGAGCTGCTTGTCAATTTTAGGTTTTAGGGCGAATGGTACCCTCCTAGGTTTTAGCCGCTTGGGGGGAACCCTAGGGTCTAGGTCGAATGAGATAAGGGGCCCCTGGTACTTGCCCAGGCTTCCGTCGAAGACCTCCCGGAACTCCTGGGTTAGCCGCTGTTCCCAGCCATCGTCGACGACGTGGTTGACTCCTGCCAGCGCGATGTCAAGCGGGGCGAACCATTGTAGGCCCAGCAGGCTTGGGCGGTCGCGATCGACGATTGTGAGTGGGAGTTGTTCGGTGCGGCCTTTGTAAGTTACATTAAAGTTCTTGGTGCCCACTACCGGGACGCGGTTTCCCTGGTAGTCTTTTATAATGATTTTTTGGGCATTAATGTTCCTCTTATGGAGGGTGGGCACTAGCCGTTTAATCTCGTGCCATGCAATCATGGAGAGGTAGGACCCGGAGTCCACCTCCATCTTGCATGGTTGGCCTTCGATATGGACTTCTACGTGTACCTTTCTGGCGCCGTCGGAGATGGCGTGGCCGATGGTCACTGTCTGGTAGGTATCTTCCTTGCGCCGACTGTCGCCGCCTCTTGAAGATCGTTGGATTCGGTCCCACCGACCGTCCGATTGGCGATCTCTGGTCCTGGGCGGGGGACTTTCCTTCTTTCGGTCGTGATGTTCCCATCTGGGCGGGCTGCGGGTCTTCTTTTGGCGGCAAACTCGAGCGATGTGTCCCTGTCTTTCACAATGCCTACAGATAGAGTCAAAAAATCGGCATTCTGATCTGGGGTGGTCGCCGCCGCACCCGGCACAGTTGGTCCTCGACCTGCGACTTCTTCGGTTCCGCTGGTCGCCGCGGCCCGTCTGCACGCGATGTATGTCCTCCTCATCTTCTGACGTGCTGGACGTAGACTGGAATTCTCCATAGTGTGCGGTTGATTCGTTTTTAGGGTCGGCCGACCTTGCCGGGTTGTTGTTTCTGCCCTTCGCGTCTGATTTTCGCATGCTGTCAGCGGAAGTGCGGGTTGCTTCTGCGGCTGCGGCTGCGGTGAGGGCGTCTGCTAGGCTGATGTCGCCTTTGGCCATAAGCCGGCTCTGGAGTGTAGAGTCCCATAGGCCGAGTACGAATGGGTCTCTTAGGAGGCTGTTCAGACCTTCAAACTCGCAGAGTCCTCCTAGGCGCCGCAACTCGGCGACGAAATCGCTCAGTTTTTCGCCTGGTTTCTGATCTCGGCGGTAAAATTCGTTGCGCCGGATCAGGATGGGGACCTCGGGGGCGTAATGGCACCGCAGGATAGGTTCGAGGACGTCCCAGTCCATGGCGGTTGCGTCTGCCGGCTTGGCCAATGCCTTGGCCATCTGGAAGACCTCGGTTCCGCAGTGTGTGAGGAAGACGGCGCGTTTTAGCGGGCCCGGGGCGTCCTTCATTCCGGTGCACTCGAGGTACATGCGGAAACGGTCTGAAAACGATTCCCAGTCCTCGGGGGCGGGGTTGAAGGGGGCGGGCGGTGCGATTTTCGCCATCTCCGTGCTGAAACTGGCTCTTGTTGGACACGGGGTTCGGTTCAGGGTCGGGATCCCATCCTCGTCGCCAGTGTCGTGTCCGCAAAAGAGTCCAGGAGTCGGTGACTAAGTTTCAAGCTCTTTATTTAACAGTTGTGAACCGAACCGGCGAAAAGGAAAAAGCCCGCGGCTTTTATCCTTTTCGCTGCCGCGGCCGCAGCCAATGGCAGCGATTCAAGTCTCCCGCTCTTGGAGTGAGCCAATCACGGGAGACTTCAATCGGGCCAATCAGCGCGGCTCGCCTGGCCAATCAGAAATCCCCGCGCTTTAGCCAATCAAAGCGCGGGGATTTCAAGTATGCAAATTAAGGACAGAACAAAAACCTTGGAGGAATGTTAGATGAGAATAATTTAAACAAGCCAGAAAGAAAAGAATATGATGACTATAAAATGGATAAATATGGAAGAGAAATGAAATTGAATAGGAGTAAAGAGAAATAATGAGAAATTTGCTGAAAGATATTTGTATGTCCATATGGAGATGGGATAAATTGGAATTATGCTGTATAAAAATAATGTTTTGTTTGACTTGTAAGGATTTACAATGTTAAGAGGTTTTATGTGTTTATGTATTTAATGGTTAATGATGTGTTGTTTTATCTTTAAAATTAATAAAAATTTGTTTCAAAAAAAAAAAAAGAAAGCGATGGTGGGACCAGGGTTGCTTACCAGGGTGAAAGGCATGTTCAGGAGGGTGATCAGGATATCGGCTGCAGCCACGTTGATAATAAAAAGCCTGGTGGCCGAGTGCATCCTCTTCTTCTTCACCACCACATGGCACACCACAACATTGCCAAAAAGTGAGATGCAAATAATGGCTGAATAAGCCACAACCAGGAGAGCTTTCCTCATTTGGCTCTGCGATTCCACTTCGTAACCGGTGTCCCTCTCAAACTCTCCTGTGGGCTTCACATCCAGGTCCTCGTGGAAGGAGGATTGATTGTGGAATGGAAAGAGGGTAGACTTGGTGCTGTTGGATCTCCCCACCCAACGGAAGGCTTTGGAGACGTGTGGAAGAGCGAACCACATGTGCCTGTTCATGGCTGGGAGAAGAGAAGGCAGCAGAAAAGGAGAAGTTTTCTTCTCACCAGAATCGAGGGCACCTGGAGGGATGCCGCCCTTCTTCCAACTCCTCCTTTTAGTGTCTCTCCTGATCTGAACGTTCCTCCAGATTTTTCAGACCCTGAAATGGTGATTGTTTCCTTCCTCTTCAGTTCCTATAGAGTTACTGTCTGTTTTTTATTTCCACTAGGTTTGCCTGCTGTTTGTCTCCCCAGAGGTCTTCAAAAGTATGGAGTTTGCTTTCAGTTTCTCCAGTTTGGTCAGTTTTCCCAGCAATCAAAGCCACGAATGAAGAAGAGGCTTCAGAGGCAAGCAAGTCCTTGGTTTTCTCCTTCCACGTCCTCTCAGAACCCAGGCTGCTCCGGACGATGGACGGCTCCTCTGCCTTAGGTGTACTTGAAGCTGTGTGGATGTTATGCTGAGCAACAGGAGCAGGATTATTTGCTACTTCTTTCCAATCCCAGCGTACAAAGGGGAGGGAGAGGGAGAGAGAGAAAGAGAAAGAAAGCGAGAGTTAGTTGCAATTAGGAAGCCGTTCCGGAGCTATTGCTGGGAGCTGCTTCTCCATCAATCTGGCAGACAAAGTTCCTTCAGGGTTGGCTTCCCCTCCTCTCTTTCCAGCATTTGGAGGCAAGCCCTGGTGAGGAATTGTTTGTGGTCTTTGTGCACAACATGCGGCAAGTCACACCAGCATGAACTGAGCTTGGCTCAGAAACAGGTGAGGGCAACAGAGATGGCTGAGAAAGAATGTTGGACGGGGGGGGGGGGGGGGGGCTGCTGCTTCTAAGCCTCCTGTTGGCAAAGATCTTGCAGGTCACCTTGTGGTCCACGCGAAAGGGCTCCCCTCCCTACCTACAAACAATTTGCAAACCAGGAAGAACTTAATCCAAGACCACCATAAATCCTAACAGTCTACTGCTGGGTCATAGCTTTGGTCCAGTTTTTTCAAAAGCCAGAATCTACCCCAAGGGAGAGAGAGAGAGAGAGAGAGAAGGAGAGAGGGAGGGATAGGGAGAGAGAGAGAGAGAAGGAGAGAGGGAGGGATAGGGAGAGAGAGAGAGAGAAGGAGAGAGGGAGGGATAGGGAGAGAGAGAGGGAGAGAGAAGGAGAGAGGGAGGGATAGGGAGAGAGAGAGACAGAGAAGAAGAGAGGGAGGGATAGGGAGAGAGAGAGAGAGAAGGAGAGAGGGAGGGATAGGGAGGGAGAGAGAGAGAAGGAGAGAGGGAGGGAGGGAGAGAAGAGACAGAGAAGAAGAGAGGGAGGGATAGGGAGAGAGAGAGAGAGAAGGAGAGAGGGAGGGATAGGGAGAGAGAGAGAGAGAAGGAGAGAGGGAGGGAGGGAGAGAAGAGACAGAAGGAGAGAGGGGGATAGAGAGAGAGAGAGAGAAGGAGAGAGGGAGGGATAGGGAGAGAGAGAGAGAGAAGGAGAGAGGGAGGGATAGGGAGAGAGAGAGAGAGAAGAAGAGAGGGAGGGATAGGGAGAGAGAGAGAGAAGGAGAGAGGGAGAGAGAGAAGGAGAAAGGGAGGGAGAGAGAGAGAAGGAGAGAGGGAGGGAGAGAGAGAGACAGAAGGAGAGAGGGAGGGATAGGGAGAGAGAGAGAGAAGGAGAGAGGGGGGATAGGGAGAGAGAGAGAGAAGGAGAGAGGGGGGATAGGGAGAGAGAGAGAGAAGGAGAGAGGGAGGGATAGGGAGAGAGAGAGAGAGAAGGAGAGAGGGAGGGATAGGGAGAGAGAGAGAGAGAAGGAGAGAGGGAGGGAGGGAGAGAGAGAGACAGAAGGAGAGAGAGGGGGAGAGAGAGACAGAAGGAGAGAGGGAGAGATAGGGAGAGAGAGAGAGAGAGAAGAGAGGGAGGGAGAGACAGAAGGAGAAAGGGAGGGGAGGGAGAGAGAGAGACAGAAAGAGAGGGAGGGATAGGGAGAGAGAGAGAGAAGGAGAGAGGGAGGGATAGGGAGAGAGAGAGAGAGAGAAGGAGAGGGAGGGAGGGAGAGAGACAGAAGGAGAGAGGGAGAGATAGGGAGAGAGAGAGAGAGAAGAAAGGGAGGGGAGAGGGAGGGAGAGACAGAAGGAGAAAGGGAGGGGAGGGAGAAAGAGAAAAAGAGAGAGGGAGGGATAGGGAGAGAGAGAGAAGGAGAGCGGGAGGGGATAGGGAGGGAGGGAGAGAGAGAGAGAGAGAAGAAAGGGAGGGGAGAGGGAGAGAGAGACAGAAGGAGAGAGGGAGGGATAGGGAGGGAGGGAGGGAGAGAGAAGGAGAGAGGGACGGATAGGGAGGGAGGAATAGGGAGGGAGGGAGAGAGAGACAGACAGAGGAAGAGAGGGAGGGGAGAGGGAGGAAGGGGAGAGGGAGGGAGAGAGAGAGACAGAAGGAGAGAGGGAGGGATAGGGGGAGAGAGAGAGAAGAAAGGGAGGGATAGGGAGAGAGAGAGAAGGAGAGAGGGAGGGAGGGAGGGAGAGAGACAGAAGGAGAGAGGGAGGGATAGGGAGAGAGAGAGAGAGAAGGAGAGAGGGAGGGATAGGGAGAGAGAGAGAGAGAAGGAGAGAGGGAGGGATAGGGAGAGGGAGAGAGAGAGAGAAGGAGAGAGGGAGGGATAGGGAGGGAGAGAGAGAGAAGGAGAGAGGGAGGGAGGGAGAGAAGAGACAGAGAAGAAGAGAGGGAGGGATAGGGAGAGAGAGAGAGAGAAGGAGAGAGGGAGGGATAGGGAGAGAGAGAGAGAAGGAGAGAGGGAGGGAGGGAGAGAAGAGACAGAAGGAGAGAGGGGGATAGAGAGAGAGAGAGAGAAGGAGAGAGGGAGGGATAGGGAGAGAGAGAGAGAAGGAGAGAGGGAGAGAGAGAGAAGGAGAGAGGGAGAGAGAGAGAAGGAGAGAGGGAGGGATAGGGAGAGAGAGAGAGAGAAGAAGAGAGGGAGGGATAGGGAGAGAGAGAGAGAAGGAGAGAGGGAGAGAGAGAAGGAGAAAGGGAGGGAGAGAGAGAGAAGGAGAGAGGGAGGGAGAGACAGAAGGAGAGAGGGAGGGATAGGGAGAGAGAGAGAAGGAGAGAGGGGGGATAGGGAGAGAGAGAGAGAAGGAGAGAGGGAGGGATAGGGAGAGAGAGAGAGAGAAGGAGAGAGGGAGGGATAGGGAGAGAGAGAGAGAGAAGGAGAGAGGGAGGGATAGGGAGAGAGAGAGGGAGAGAGAAGGAGAGAGGGAGGGATAGGGAGAGAGAGAGACAGAGAAGAAGAGAGGGAGGGATAGGGAGAGAGAGAGAGAGAAGGAGAGAGGGAGGGATAGGGAGGGAGAGAGAGAGAAGGAGAGAGGGAGGGAGGGAGAGAAGAGACAGAGAAGAAGAGAGGGAGGGATAGGGAGAGAGAGAGAGAGAAGGAGAGAGGGAGGGAGGGAGAGAAGAGACAGAAGGAGAGAGGGGGATAGAGAGAGAGAGAGAGAAGGAGAGAGGGAGGGATAGGGAGAGAGAGAGAGAGAAGGAGAGAGGGAGGGATAGGGAGAGAGAGAGAGAGAAGAAGAGAGGGAGGGATAGGGAGAGAGAGAGAGAAGGAGAGAGGGAGAGAGAGAAGGAGAAAGGGAGGGAGAGAGAGAGAAGGAGAGAGGGAGGGAGAGAGAGAGACAGAAGGAGAGAGGGAGGGATAGGGAGAGAGAGAGAGAAGGAGAGAGGGGGGATAGGGAGAGAGAGAGAGAAGGAGAGAGGGGGGATAGGGAGAGAGAGAGAGAAGGAGAGAGGGAGGGATAGGGAGAGAGAGAGAGAGAAGGAGAGAGGGAGGGATAGGGAGAGAGAGAGAGAGAAGGAGAGAGGGAGGGAGGGAGAGAGAGAGACAGAAGGAGAGAGAGGGGGAGAGAGAGACAGAAGGAGAGAGGGAGAGATAGGGAGAGAGAGAGAGAGAAGAGAGGGAGGGAGAGACAGAAGGAGAAAGGGAGGGGAGGGAGAGAGAGAGACAGAAAGAGAGGGAGGGATAGGGAGAGAGAGAGAGAAGGAGAGAGGGAGGGATAGGGAGAGAGAGAGAGAGAGAAGGAGAGGGAGGGAGGGAGAGAGACAGAAGGAGAGAGGGAGAGATAGGGAGAGAGAGAGAGAGAAGAAAGGGAGGGGAGAGGGAGGGAGAGACAGAAGGAGAAAGGGAGGGGAGGGAGAAAGAGAAAAAGAGAGAGGGAGGGATAGGGAGAGAGAGAGAAGGAGAGCAGGAGGGGATAGGGAGGGAGGGAGAGAGAGAGAGAGAGAAGAAAGGGAGGGGAGAGGGAGAGAGAGACAGAAGGAGAGAGGGAGGGATAGGGAGGGAGGGAGGGAGAGAGAAGGAGAGAGGGACGGATAGGGAGGGAGGAATAGGGAGGGAGGGAGAGAGAGACAGACAGAGGAAGAGAGGGAGGGGAGAGGGAGGAAGGGGAGAGGGAGGGAGAGAGAGAGACAGAAGGAGAGAGGGAGGGATGGGGGAGAGAGAGAGAAGAAAGGGAGGGATAGGGAGAGAGAGAGAAGGAGAGAGGGAGGGAGGGAGAGAGAGACAGAAGGAGAGAGGGAGGGATAGGGAGAGAGAGAGAGAGAAGGAGAGAGGGAGGGATAGGGAGAGAGAGAGAGAGAAGGAGAGAGGGAGGGATAGGGAGAGGGAGAGAGAGAGAGAAGGAGAGAGGGAGGGATAGGGAGGGAGAGAGAGAGAAGGAGAGAGGGAGGGAGGGAGAGAAGAGACAGAGAAGAAGAGAGGGAGGGATAGGGAGAGAGAGAGAGAGAAGGAGAGAGGGAGGGATAGGGAGAGAGAGAGAGAAGGAGAGAGGGAGGGAGGGAGAGAAGAGACAGAAGGAGAGAGGGGGATAGAGAGAGAGAGAGAGAAGGAGAGAGGGAGGGATAGGGAGAGAGAGAGAGAGAAGGAGAGAGGGAGAGAGAGAGAAGGAGAGAGGGAGAGAGAGAGAAGGAGAGAGGGAGGGATAGGGAGAGAGAGAGAGAGAAGAAGAGAGGGAGGGATAGGGAGAGAGAGAGAGAAGGAGAGAGGGAGAGAGAGAAGGAGAAAGGGAGGGAGAGAGAGAGAAGGAGAGAGGGAGAGAGAGACAGAAGGAGAGAGGGAGGGATAGGGAGAGAAGGAGAGAGGGAGGGAGAGACAGAAGGAGAGAGGGAGGGATAGGGAGAGAGAGAGAAGGAGAGAGGGGGGATAGGGAGAGAGAGAGAGAAGGAGAGAGGGAGGGATAGGGAGAGAGAGAGAGAGAAGGAGAGAGGGAGGGATAGGGAGAGAGAGAGAGAGAAGGAGAGAGGGAGGGATAGGGAGAGAGAGAGGGAGAGAGAAGGAGAGAGGGAGGGATAGGGAGAGAGAGAGACAGAGAAGAAGAGAGGGAGGGATAGGGAGAGAGAGAGAGAGAAGGAGAGAGGGAGGGATAGGGAGGGAGAGAGAGAGAAGGAGAGAGGGAGGGAGGGAGAGAAGAGACAGAGAAGAAGAGAGGGAGGGATAGGGAGAGAGAGAGAGAGAAGGAGAGAGGGAGGGATAGGGAGAGAGAGAGAGAGAAGGAGAGAGGGAGGGAGGGAGAGAAGAGACAGAAGGAGAGAGGGGGGATAGAGAGAGAGAGAGAGAAGGAGAGAGGGAGGGATAGGGAGAGAGAGAGAGAGAAGGAGAGAGGGAGGGATAGGGAGAGAGAGAGAGAGAAGAAGAGAGGGAGGGATAGGGAGAGAGAGAGAGAAGGAGAGAGGGAGAGAGAGAAGGAGAAGGAGAGAGGGAGAGAGAGAAGGAGAAAGGGAGGGAGAGAGAGAGAAGGAGAGAGGGAGGGAGAGAGAGAGACAGAAGGAGAGAGGGAGGGATAGGGAGAGAGAGAGAGAAGGAGAGAGGGGGGATAGGGAGAGAGAGAAGGAGAGAGGGGGGATAGGGAGAGAGAGAGAGAAGGAGAGAGGGAGGGATAGGGAGAGAGAGAGAGAGAAGGAGAGAGGGAGGGATAGGGAGAGAGAGAGAGAGAAGGAGAGAGGGAGGGAGGGAGAGAGAGAGAGACAGAAGGAGAGAGAGGGGGAGAGAGAGACAGAAGGAGAGAGGGAGAGATAGGGAGAGAGAGAGAGAGAAGAGAGGGAGGGAGAGACAGAAGGAGAAAGGGAGGGGAGGGAGAGAGAGAGACAGAAAGAGAGGGAGGGATAGGGAGAGAGAGAGAGAAGGAGAGAGGGAGGGATAGGGAGAGAGAGAGAGAGAGAAGGAGAGGGACGGAGGGAGAGAGACAGAAGGAGAGAGGGAGAGATAGGAGAGAGAGAGAGAGAAGAAAGGGAGGGGAGAGGGAGGGAGAGACAGAAGGAGAAAGGGAGGGGAGGGAGAAAGAGAAAAAGAGAGAGGGAGGGATAGGGAGAGAGAGAGAAGGAGAGCGGGAGGGGATAGGGAGGGAGGGAGAGAGAGAGAGAGAGAAGAAAGGGAGGGGAGAGGGAGAGAGAGACAGAAGGAGAGAGGGAGGGATAGGGAGGAGGGAGGGAGAGAGAAGGAGAGAGGGACGGATAGGGAGGGAGGAATAGGGAGGGAGGGAGAGAGAGACAGACAGAGGAAGAGAGGGAGGGGAGAGGGAGGAAGGGGAGAGGGAGGGAGAGAGAGAGACAGAAGGAGAGAGGGAGGGATAGGGGGAGAGAGAGAGAAGAAGGGAGGGATAGGGAGAGAGAGAGAAGGAGAGAGGGAGGGAGGGAGAGAGAGAGACAGAAGGAGAGAGGGAGGGATAGGGAGAGAGAGAGAGAGAAGGAGAGAGGGAGGGATAGGGAGAGAGAGAGAGAAGGAGAGAGGGAGGGATAGGGAGAGGGAGAGAGAGAGAGAAGGAGAGAGGGAGGGATAGGGAGGGAGAGAGAGAGAAGGAGAGAGGGAGGGAGGGAGAGAAGAGACAGAGAAGAAGAGAGGGAGGGATAGGGAGAGAGAGAGAGAGAAGGAGAGAGGGAGGGATAGGGAGAGAGAGAGAGAAGGAGAGAGGGAGGGAGGGAGAGAAGAGACAGAAGGAGAGAGGGGGATAGAGAGAGAGAGAGAGAAGGAGAGAGGGAGGGATAGGGAGAGAGAGAGAGAGAAGGAGAGAGGGAGAGAGAGAGAAGGAGAGAGGGAGAGAGAGAGAAGGAGAGAGGGAGGGATAGGGAGAGAGAGAGAGAGAAGAAGAGAGGGAGGGATAGGGAGAGAGAGAGAGAAGGAGAGAGGGAGAGAGAGAAGGAGAAGGGAGGGAGAGAGAGAGAAGGAGAGAGGGAGGGAGAGACAGAAGGAGAGAGGGAGGGATAGGGAGAGAGAGAGAAGGAGAGAGGGGGGATAGGGAGAGAGAGAGAGAAGGAGAGAGGGGGGATAGGGAGAGAGAGAGAAGGAGAGAGGGAGGGATAGGGAGAGTGAGAGAGAGAGAGAGGAGAGAGGGAGGGATAGGGAGAGAGAGAGAGAGAAGGAGAGAGGGAGGGAGGGAGAGAGAGAGAGAGACAGAAGGAGAGAGAGGGGGAGAGAGAGACAGAAGGAGAGAGGGAGAGATAGGGAGAGAGAGGAGAGAGAAGAGAGGGAGGGAGAGACAGAAGGAGAAAGGGAGGGGAGGGAGAGAGAGAGACAGAAAGAGAGGGAGGGATAGGGAGAGAGAGAGAGAAGGAGAGAGGGAGGGATAGGGAGAGAGAGAGAGAGAGAAGGAGAGGGAGGGAGGGAGAGAGACAGAAGGAGAGAGGGAGAGATAGGGAGAGAGAGAGAGAGAAGAAAGGGAGGGGAGAGGGAGGGAGAGACAGAAGGAGAAAGGGAGGGGAGGGAGAAAGAGACAAAGAGAGAGGGAGGGATAGGGAGAGAGAGAGAAGGAGAGAAGGAGGGAGGGATGGGGAGGGAGAGAGAGACAGAAGGAGAGAGGGAGGGATAGGGAGGGAGGGAGGGAGAGAGAAGGAGAGAGGGACGGATAGGGAGGGAGGAATAGGGAGGGAGGGAGAGAGAGACAGACAGAGGAAGAGAGGGAGGGGAGAGGGAGGAAGGGGAGAGGGAGGGAGAGAGAGAGACAGAAGGAGAGAGGGAGGGATAGGGAGAGAGAGAGAGAGAAGAAAGGGAGGGATAGGGAGAGAGAGAGAGAGAAGGAGAGAGGGAGGGAGGAGAGAGAGAGACAGAAGGAGAGAGGGAGGGATAGGGAGAGAGAGAGAGAAGGAGAGAGGGGGGATAGGGAGATAGAGAGAGAAGGAGAGAGGGGGGATAGGGAGAGAGAGAGAAGGAGAGAGGGAGGGATAGGGAGAGAGAGAGAGAAGGAGAGAGGGAGGGATAGGGAGAGAGAGAGAGAGAAGGAGAGAGGGAGGGAGGGAGAGAGAGAGACAGAAGGAGAGAGAGGGGGAGAGCGAGACAGAAGGAGAGAGGGAGAGATAGGGAGAGAGAGAAGAGGTAGGGAGAGACAGAAGGAGAAAGGGAGGGGAGGGAGAGAGAGAGAGACAGAAGAGAGGGAGGGATAGGGAGAGAGAGAGAGAAGGAGAGAGGGAGGGATAGGGAGAGAGAGAAAGAGAGAAGGAGAGGGAGGGAGGGAGAGAGACAGAAGGAGAGAGGGAGAGATAGGGAGAGAGAGAAGAAGAGAGGGAGGGGAGAGGGAGGGAGAGACAGAAGGAGAAAGGGAGGGGAGGGAGAAAGAGACAGAAAGAGAGAGAGAGGGATAGGGAGAGAGAGACAGAAGGAGAGAGGGAGGGATAGGGAGGGAGGGAGGGAGAGAGAAGGAGAGAGGGACGGATAGGGAGGGAGGGAGGGAGAGACAGACAGAGAAGAGAGGGAGGGGAGAGGGAGGAAGGGGAGAGGGAGGGAGAGAGAGAGACAGAAGGAGAGAGGGAGGGATAGGGAGAGAGAGAGAGAAGAAAGGGAGGGATAGGGAGAGAGAGAGAGAGAGAAGGAGAGAGGGAGGGAGGGGAGAAGTCATTTCTAGATTTTTTAATCTGCTTTTGAAGTATTGAAAGAGTTCTTTGCCTTCAAATAGAAATTCAGTGTAAAAGAAAAGCAATTCCACCTCTCATTCGCATCTCCAGCACTGGTGGGGTTGAACATGTTTTGACGGACCGGTTCTGTGCCATGGCTTGGTGGGTGCGGCAGGGAGAGGATCCTGCAAAATCCCCCTTCCCTCCCCACCCCACTAGCCTACTTTCCAGCTCCATTCTCCTGTGCAGGGCAACCAAAGGAGACCCAGCCAGTCAGCTGGGACTCAATGGGAGTCAGAGAACAGTTGGGGTTGGCAGGGCCAGTCAGAGATGGGATTGGCTGGTTCTCCGAACTACACAAAATTTCCGCTACTGGTTCTCCAGAACTGGTCAGAATTGGCTGAATCCCACCTCTGATCTCCAGCATAAAGGTTAGTTTCCTGAAATAACTTACTGATGTTGTATGAAACCAGGAAAGAAAGCTGCTGGAGAAAATTGTAACCTTATTTATCCAATGAGAAGCAAAGAAGTATTACTTTTTTCCACCCTGGGAATGATTTGAAGATCTTTCTTGAAGAAACTTTCATTGGGAGGCTGCATCTTCCTCTCAGATAGACCATTGTCTGTCCTCGAAACCTTCCCCAGCCTGGTGTATTCCAGAGGTACTGGGACCGCATTGCCCAAATTCCCAAGATAGCTGGGAATTTTCCTGATCAATGCTGTCCTTTGTAGCTTGAAGTGAGTGACAGATGATGAAGTCCCCAGATCCTCAGGTTTGGTGATGACAGCAGAAGAACAGAGGCGGAAGGGACTTTAGAGCAGGGGTCTCCAACCTTGGCTCCTGGAAGCCTGGCGGACTTCAACTCCCAGAGTTCCACAGCCTGGCTGTGGAATTCTGGGAGTTGAAGTCCACCAGGCTTCCAGGGGCCAAGGTTGGAGACCCCTGCTTTAGAGGTTTTATAGTCCAATCCTCTGTTCCAGCAGGAGAACCTATACCATTCCAGACAAGTGGCTGTCCAGTCTCTTCTTAAAAGGCTCCAGCGATGAAGCACCCACAACTTTTCTGGTGGCAAGCAGTTCCACTGGTTTATTGTTTTCACAATTAGGAAATGTCTCCTAGGTTGCTTTTCTCCTTGATTAGTTTCCATCCATGGCTTCTTATCTTGCCTTCTGTTGCTTTGGAAAATAGGTTGACCTCCCTCTTCTTTGTGACAGACCCTCAAATACTGGAATGCTGCTATTATGTCCCACCGGTCCTTCTTTTCACGAGATTATACATGCCAATTGATGCAACTGTTCTTCAGATGTTTTAGCCTCCAACCCACGAATCATCTTTGTTGCTCTTCTCTGCACTTTTTTTGGAGTCTCTGCATCTTTTTTATAATATGGTAACCAAAACTGGATGCAGTATTCTAGGTGTGGTTTTCCTAAGGTTTTATAAATTGGTACTAGGACAAAGACAGGCAAGAGTGCACTTTTCCAAGAAAGGAAATCCTAATTCAAGTTAGCTGCCTGCAGCCTGTTTTAAGAGGCAGCCGTGATCCACATTTCTCTGTTGGAAACAACCATCTGATCTCCAGTGCTGGCATGTAGTTCCCATGAATTCTGGACTGAAACTTTGTTAGTCTGGCCTTTGTTCAGCTTGGATTCGACTTCTCTTCTCTACACTCCTGCTCACAATGAAGCTACCCAGGCAAGTTGCTTTCTCAAAGGCTCTGTTTTGAGTTACGTTCTTTCCTTTGCCTGCAGTTTTTTACTCAGCCTTGAGTAAATGGTTTTCTTCACCTAGCAACTGTGTGTGAATTTAAGACCTGAAGCAGAACAGTCAGTGCCACATCTGCAGTCCTCACCCACTGGTCTTTTGTGTCAGAACAACCCTGGAACAAACCTTCAAATGTCAACCATAAAGTAGAAGTGGGAAAAGCCAGGCAGGTAATGTCCTGTTCTTCCTTTTCAACACCTCTTTGCCAGAAATGTCTTTCGCTTGAACCTTGTTTGGTGAATCATGTTTCCTTGTCAAGGGGTACAAAACACGGTGCAAAAATAAAAGTGTGCAGAGATTCAGCATAACTCTGCAACTGTTAAATGAGAAGATGGGTTGCCTTGCAAGGTTAGGCAAGCAGGAGGGCTAGAAAAATGTTGTTCATAGGTGGTGATTGCCAGATTTGTTCTGCTTTCCGCAGTCAAGGATGGCCATTATCAGGTTGCTTGGAATAATCACCACAGAGTACTTGGAGATTGCTGAACAACTGCTAGATATAAATAGATAAATCCTGGAACATCACAAGGCGGTGAGTCATGGCTCCGCGATGGGACCTTGGGTTCTTCAGCTTTTTCCTTACTGGTGGGGAAGAATCCTTGAAGGCCACAAAGGAGAAGAGGTAGGAAGGAGGTGGCCCTTGACTCTTTCTCTGCCAGAGATTTCCCCTCAACTGAATCTTCCTATGCTGTTCAACCAGGAAAGAGATTATATGGATTCCTAACATTCATATGTTATGATCCATCCACTGTCATCATTAAGTTTGCAGATGATACTACCATCTTGGGTCTCATTACAGGAGGAGATGAAACAGTATACAGGGGAGATGTTCAAAAATTATCCTCATGGTGCAACCTGCACCTAACACAGGGGACATAGGAGATGGTGTTAGACTTCTGGAAGAAGAGAGAGGAACCCGCCCCACTTTACATCGAGGGGGGCTGTGTGGAGAGAATTTCCTTCTTTAAATTCACTGAGGAGTCTACCTCAGTGAAGATCTTACCTGGAAAACCAACACAACCCAGGTGGTCAAAAAGGCCCAACAGAGACTCCACTTCCTTAGGGTCTTGTGAAAGAACAAAGTGGAACAATGACTGATGACCTCCTTTTACCGGTCCATAGTAGAAAGCGTCCTCTGTGGTGTGGTATGCTGGCTTGACAGCCACAGATAGAAAGGCATTACAGAGGGTGGTGAGCACAGCACAAAACATTGTGGGATGTTCCCTGATACCACTAGATGACCTCGCTAGGGCTCACTACCTAAGAAGAGTGAGGAAAATCCTCAGGGACGACTCACACCCCGGTCAGCCCTTCTTCACTCTCCTGCCATTGGGTAGGAGATAGGGAAGCATAGCCAACATTTCATATACTTCTTTACTTGCAAAACCTTTGGGTCTCATTCAGAGGTGGCACAAAGCCTTGGTAGTGCTAGTCACCTACTAAGAGCTGTTTCTTTTCAGGGTCCTTTTAGCGACCGCAGAGGCCAGTAGGCTTTGCCTCTGTTGTCCTCATCATAATACCTCCTCTTTTGTTTCATAAGAGAAAACCAGCCCATGACTAATAGATGAAAAGAGAATTTCAAAAGTGGGAATAAAAAAAAAAAAAAAACTCACAACCATCTTGCTTCTAGAATGTGGGTGGAAAGAGAAGCTAACGTAAGTAGGGTGAGCCAACTACTCTTGTCTTTGTATCATAATATTTATCAAGTGGCCAAGACATTTCTGGCTTTTAGCTACAGGGCATTATGATGCCTCTCCTGCAGATGCCAAGCTGCCATTGTTACCCTTGTCTTTGAAAATATCAATAGAGGGTCAATATGGGCAGGCAATATGAATTTTTATGGATGAAGGTTAGGGTGCTCTAATAGGAGAGAGAGTGGAGAGCATGCTGGGAGGCTAGGAGTGAGGCTTAACTTATGGTGAATTGATACTTTCCAGACTTGAGAGAGACTTGAATTTGCCTTTGCTCAGCAAAAGGTGCTTTTTCAAGAGGCAGCTGGACTTTCTGGTTTTTCTTTGAAGATGTTTCACTTCTTGTCCAAGAAGCTTCTTCTGCTGAGAATGGAGGCATTCAAGAAAAGATTAGACAATTTTTCTGGGGTGATATAAGGACTACAGCTTTGGCCAGGGGTGTCAGTCGGTGCTCCATTCAAAATCCAAGAAAGAAATACTTAGACTCCATAAATTAGAGAAAAGAATTCTTTTACTGAAAAATGAAGTGGTAGCATCAATAGGATTCTGAATCTGAGAAATTAGGCGCGCAGATCACGTATACAAAGTGATGAAGTTGTTCCCACCCCCCATAGTTCAAAAGATTCTTCCAATTAAAAGTTCTGAATATGATCATGTTGACATCTTCAGGTGGTGATGAGGCCTCTGTCCGTTGACCTTGGCATATTTTGATAAAGGTTTGCAGCTGCGCAGAGAAAAGAAAGTTAAGCGAGAAATAGAAACCTAAAAGCAGGAATTTATACTCATTTTCACAACACAAGAATGTAACACCTCCAGCTCTCTTCCCAGACAATATCCCCCCTCTCCCCCCCCCCCCGTTACTTATGGCAGCCAAAAGATGCAAAGCAGTAATAGAAGATCTTGAAGGCTGATGGGGGGGAGGTGGACTAGAAGACCTCCAAGGTACTTTCCAGCCCTATGATTATCTGTATAAAGGGACAGTGTGTGTATCTTGTTATGTATTAGCATACTTACCTGCAATTGGTCGGTCCATGGCGGTGGGAATTTTGAAGATCCGTCACTGCCTACAGCCGCGAGCAGCCTGACTATACGAAGGGCTGCTGCAGTTTCTTCGGAGCTCAGTCCTATGTGGAAGTAAAACAGGTTGGAATCATGCTGGTGTCCTGAGTCTCATTCCCATGACATAACACTGGTGACGAGGGTGGGATAGTGAGACAAAGGGAACTAGATAGCACATGGCGACAGATGAACACCGGCAACACATCGAGGCAACATGACCAAAAACAACACGCCACCCATACCATTCAACCCGGCAACCGAAGACTGGGAATCGTACATCAACTGAATCCTCATGTTCTTCGAAGGAAGCGACCTCCATAATGTATCCAAAAACAGGAAGGGAGCCGTATTCCTAACCCATTGCAGTCCAGCGGTTTTTAAGCTGGCCAAAGCATCAGTGGCACCCACCAACGTGAAAATGATGGCCTGGCTGGACCTGAAAAAATTACTGAGGGCTCACTACACACCAACTGTTTCCTGCTTAATCAAAAGACATGAATTTTATCAATGTGACCAAAAAGAAGGCAAGAGCATCGGTGATTTTGTTGCAACACTGCAGGACATCGCTGGAGCATGTGAATTCCTAAACTTGGATGAAGCCATGAGGGACCGAGTAGTCCTGGGACTGGGACCTTACACTCCAGGGATGACTATTAACAAAGCCCAAAATAATACTAAAAGAAGCAATACAGGAAACTACCGCAACAAAAGCAATGACTCCACCTTCCAAGAGCTTCCAAGAAGATGGACGGAAGGAACAACAGATCCGTCTGAACAGTCCAGAGGCCAACCCACAACTGAGTTGCGCAGGTCCAGTTGAACCCATAAAAGCCCCGCCTACCTACATGATTACATACTGTAGGGCGAGGCTCAGATTAGTTGGACCAGACCAGGTGCGGAGGGGTGTTATGTATTAGCATACTTACCTGCAATTAGTCGGTCCGTGGCGGTGGGAATTTTGAAGATCCATCACTGGTCACAACCGTGAACAGCCCAACTATAACAAGGGCTGCCAAAGTTTCTTTGGAGCTCAGTCCTATGCAGAAGTAAAACAGATTGGAATCATGCTGGTGTCCTGAGTCTCATTCCCGCAACATAACATATCTCATTTTCATCTGTCCCTCTGCCTGGTTCCTCTCTAAGGCAGCGCTCCTAACCTTAACAGGATTAAGACGAGTGGGCTTTAAATTCACAGGATTCCCTACCTGCATGGTTGGCTGAGGAATTCTGGGAATTGAAGTTCACACATCTTTAAGCTGTGGAGGTTGAAAAACCCTACTATAATTTCAGGTGTTCTGGTGGCTGGTGCTAGTGGGGGCCATGAAAATGCTAACTTGGCAGGAAGAACTTGCAGTCTTCTGAAGATCTCTTTGGAACTTTGCTCCTGTAGTTCTGCTGAAGACAGTTGGATATAATAGTTAAGGGCTAGAAACCTGGAGGCTGTGAGTTCTAGTCCTCCCTTTGTCATAACGTCAGCTGGGTGGCCAATCATTCTCTCTCATCCCTAGGAAGGACTCTAACATTTACCCTCTCACCACCAACATAAGGTATTTCCCCATGGCACCAGACCAAGTCATAAACATGCCTTCAGAACATGTCTTTGTGATGTTGCCTTCATCACATCTCCTCACTAGATATTTGGGTTTCTCATCTACAAGTGACAGAGCTAATAACAGAACATCCTGTCTACTTTCCACAGATTCCAATTGATGCACAAGATCTTTCATCCCAGCCTCAGCATAAGCCCTTCATACACACACAGGGTCACCGAACCCTGTGTAGGATTTATAAAACTGGTGCACTTTGAGCTGAGTGCATGCATAAAGATGCTTCCCAGCCTTTTTTTATAACTGTAGCCACTAATTTTTCCATCTTCAAGTACCAACTACTTGCACTTGTTGCTTTTAGCATTTACAGCCCCAAAGGCTCCATCAATATCTATCTCCTCTGCTACTTAATCAATAATGGACAAAAATTATACTGGGATCCATTAGTAGAACTTGCATTGTGTGCAATTGATTGTTGACTTCCTTATCCTGACTTAAATAAATCTTTCTAAAGTAGGCAGCTGAAATAGAAAACACTTCAGCGAAAGACAGGAGCAAATGTCTGCAAATGAAAAGACTGGAAATTAAAACCAAACAATCAAGCTAAACATATAAGGGACGTTTCACTCATTTGGAGCAGGAAAACTATATGATTCTTAACAGGCTTAACAAGAACCCTCAGAGTTGAACTCCCAAAAATCCAGAAGGCTGAAATACACTAGGTGGCAGAACAGCTAGCAATTTCCATAACTCCTTGTTGTCCCCTTATGGTAACCTGTGATTTTGCAGCCCAAACCTGGTAAGTTCTAATTGAATACTCTTCCTCCACACGCACACACACCACGAAACTAAATGATGACACCAGAACAAATTACTGGGGATAGAGCTGTTTTTCTACCACTACAGAATTGGACAACCATTTGTATCTTTGGAGAGCAATGAGTAGGCTTGGTGGAGTACCAGCCTTATTCCATCATAAAGTAAATTATAGTAATAATTCAGATACCATTTAAACCTGTTCTCCAACTTCAGTTTTTTCTAATTAGACATTTCAGGGAACAAACATCTAAATTATCTAAATGGTGTTTATTTCCTTACTTGAAGAATTAGAAATTCTGAGAAAACATTACCCCTTCTCAGGATTTTTCAACCATATTCCTTTATATAATTAGATAAAGTGTGCTTAAATTGCCAGCCCTCTGTTATAAAATCTCTGAAACAGTGACCTATGTAATAGAACATTTTGGTCTGAACAATGAATTAATTGCATAAATGGAAGTAAAACCATACAATACATTACAATACAGCTTAGAACAATACAATGCAATGTTATTCCAATAGCAGCCACAGGAAACTCAGCATGTTCTGAATTGTGTATGTGGGGAGTTATATCCTTCCCTCCCTCCCTTCCTTTTCCATACAAATGTTAATGTCAGTGGTAGGATTCAAATTTTTTTACTATGGGTTCTGTAAGCGTGGCTTGGTGGGCGTGGCAGATGAAGGATACTGTAAACCAGGCTTGTCCAACCCGCGGCCCACGGCCCACGGGCCGCATGCGGCCCAGGTCGTCTCATAATGCGGCCCAACACCCACCCCAACCTTCGTGAAAGATCCAGCGAGGAGGAGGAGGAGAGGCAGGCGCGAGGCAGGGCGAGGTGAGCAACAGAAAAGGCAGGCAGCCACAGCCCAAAAGTCCCACCCCGCTACCTCCTGCTGTTGCCGCCGCTGCCACCGCTGCTTCTGCCCCCACCGCCGCTGCTGCTTCTGCCCCTGCTGCCACCGCTGCTGCCCCCGCTGCCGCTGCTGCATTTGCAGGAGGAGAGGTAGGCACAAGGCAGGCGAACTTTCTTCCCCCCCCTCCCCCCCACCCCGCAAAATTTGGCTGGAAAATTAATAAAAAATAAATAATTTGCAGGAGGAGAGGTAGACGTGAGGCGGGCGAGCTTTCTCTGCCCCCCCCCTGCAATATTTGGCTGGAAAATTATAAAATAAAAAATAAATAATTTTTAATAAATAATTAATAATAAATAATAAAAATAATTTTATTTTATTTTATTTTATGTGCGGCCCAAACCAAATTTTCATCTTCTAATGTGGCCCAGGGAAGGTGAAAGGTTGGACACCCCTGCTGTAAACTCTCTACTCAGAGGTGATATTTGCCAGTTCTCCAAACTACTCAAAATTTACGCTACCAGTTCTCCAGACCTGGTCAGAACCTGCTGAAGACCACTTCTGGTTAATATTCTGAAAGTCTTTTGCATTTTAAGGGGACAATAACAACTCAATGGGGAGAAGTATGAATGTCCATGTTTAACAGCATCATCTTCTCTGGGTTGAGTTGCAATTTCTACAGTTGTTAAATCCCAATGGAAATTTTGGGAAGTGGCACTGCCTGTGGATTTTGTTAGTAGTGCCAGTCTCTCTGCCAACACATACTGAAAAAAGAAGAGCAACTAAGATGATTAAGGGCCTGGAGACAAAAATGTATGAAGAATAGTTGCAGGAATTGGATTTGGCTAGTTTAGAGAAAAGAAGGACAGAGGTGACAGGGTAGCAGTCTTCTAGCATTTGAGGGGCCACCACAAAGAACAGGAGTTAGGGTTAGGGTCCAGATGATTAGGAAAATAACTCTATGAAGTGCCTTCAAACAAAGGAGAACTGAATCTCTCCTGTTAACAGGCAGGCTAATGAAAAGGGGATTCATTATTAAATATTACTTTTCCCCCCATAGATTCTCCCCTCTCCCTCATTTGTGAGGTCTTAGTAACTTTTACTTTTTCTGTGTTTCCTGCACACTTTAAGTATTGTACTGAAAGGATTCCATTTCTCCTGCTTGGTTTCTTCAAGAGGCTATTTAAAAGCTTTTAAAGATATTGGACTTTCTGTTCTTGGGGGGAAAGACATTATCTGACCCCGAAGGCTGTTCTATTTTACCCTCCATAGAAAATTGCATTCTTCTGTGAAATGTGTTTTTGCTCAAGAGGGAATAGCCAAATAGCAATTTCTTCTTTTTTCCAACCTGAGTCAAAATGGCCTCTTCAGCATCTTCCGCCCTGTTTCGTCTACTTGGAGAACAGATGGAAGGACCCTCCAGCCAGAACAAATGCAAGAAGGAGATAGATTTTTCCAGGTGAGACATGCAAATGGGCACTTCAGGTTTCCTCAGCTACACAATTTCATTTTTTCTGGTTTTGTAATATGGGCATTTGATCTGCGATTAAAAAAAAACCCACATATTCTATATAGCCTGATGCTACTGTTTTATTTTGTTTTCCAAGAATTGGGTGTTGGTTTTTCTTTTAAATAAAGTTTTATTGAGTTTTAACAAAGCAAATAAAATATCTTATTTGAGTACAGCATGGTTCCGGGTTATCACATTTCCACACAGACACAATTTCCTATGCATATTCATCTTATGTATTATCATCTTATGTATATATATATTCATCTTCATATCTTATTACTCTTTTTCCATCTTCTCACTATTTCTCCTTTTACTTCTCTTAATTTTCTTTTATGGTTATCTCATTTTCTTCTTATTCAATTGTATTTCTTTTACCTAAATTTCTATATCTTTTTATTCATTGTACTTATACTTTCGTCTGTCTTGTTTACAATTTCATATGGTCTCTTCCAACATTCTTAAGAAGCAAAATTCCCCCTGTGATTGCCAATCGAAGTGCAACACCTTTAAATCTTATTATTATTATCAGATGAAATCTCATTAAACATTGAATTTGTGCATTCTAAAATTATAACGTTCAAATTTCTAATATCTATTTTATATCATGTAGATCTCATCATCACATATATATATATGTTATGTCTCACCTATATTCACAAGTGAGAACAAGGAGTTCCACAGTTCAAGATATCCAAACAAAACAGAGCCAGACTAAAAACGGGTTAACAGTATTATATTTCAGTCCTTGGCAGACTTCCCGGAATCTATCTGGTAATTCAGAATGTCCATAAATTACAAAGGCTGCTCCACACGTATCCTTTCGATACATCAAACACTTTGCTTCCAAGCAAAGTTTGAGAATCAGCAATCCTCCTTAAATCACCTGGATGGGTGTGTCAGTCTCTCTAATCAATGTCTGGCTTGACGCCTCCCTTCAACTTGGCGTTTCATTTTTCTCCTGATTCTAACGTCAATCCACGATCTGTCAGTTTCCCCATTAGAAGCCTCTGACTCACTTTGTGGATCAGTTGCTGGCATGAATGAGGTCGAAGGTTCTGGCGAGGATTGTCTGTCTGATAATCTCTCATCCCCCTGGCTCACATCTGTGTCCTCTGATAATTCAGACTCCACATTCACAGCAGGCTCCACCCTTTCATCTTCAGAGTCATCAGAGTCAAAACTTACAGCAGGATATATATGGCATTCAGCTTTGTTTGGGTATTTTCCCACGTCATAGTAGTGGTGCTTTTAAAGTTGTAGCAACGTTTCAGCAGAATCTCATCTGCCATCATCAGGCTTCTGTACAGTGTTTGTCTGTGAGTCAGACTTTTACAGTGGTTTCAGATTTAAATTTGGGGCAGCCTATTGCTGTGTCAGAATGGTTTTTTCTTCCACCTGATTGGTTGAGAGTCTTGGTCTGTGTTTATTGGTCTTGGAGTTTGCTGTGTTCTGCTTCTAATATCTTCTGTCTGTTTTTTTGGCTCTTTTTGTATCTTGATTGGCTGGCAACATTGTGTTACTTTATTGGAGGCCTTTAGTGCAGCTTGGCTTCGGGTAAATGGACGACTATCATTAGTTAGGAAGCTGGGTTTCATCTGGGTGCCTGGTTGGGGTGTGTTTGAGCTGGAGGTATCAGGGGGGATCTGTTTGTACCCAGATGTTTGCCTGGCTTGTGGTGTGGAGATTTTTTTGTTTATGAGTGCAGGCTTCCAAATGATTGACAGCCTGGTGGAATCATCTCTTCTGTTCATGCTTTCTGGTCTTTTTTCAATCTCTATTGCTTCTCTGATGATTCTGTGGCTGGGATTTTCTATAGTGGCTAGGGTTTTGGTGCCATTGAAGTTGATGCTATGACCTGTGGCTTCCATGTGTTGGACAAGTGAGGAAGTGTGTTTCAGCTTTTTGACTGCATTTTTCTGTTCATCCAGGCGGGTGCTTATTCTTCTATTGGTCTGTCCAATGTATGTGGCTGGGCATGATGCACAGAGGACTTCATATATGCCTTGGTTTTCCAGGTCAATTTTGTCTTTGGGGTTCCTGAGGATGGCTGCTATTTTTCTGTCTGTTTTGAAGGCAGTCTTGATGTGGTGTCTGTATAGTATCTTACTAATTTTGTCTGTAGTGCCTCTTATGTAGGGCAAGACAGCTGTTCCATGGGTCTGTTCATCTTCTGGGTCTCTATTATGTCTCAGTGTGTTTTTGTGGATCAAGTTGGTGATTTTGCTTTTGTGGAAGCCCGTTGGCTGTCAATATTTTAGTCAGGTTGCATAGTTCAGTCTTAATGTGTGTCTTGTCTGCCAGGCGTTTGGTTCTAGTAATTAGTGTTTTAGCCACGGAGTTTATCTGTGCTGGGTGGTGATGGGATTGGGCATTGAGGTAGCGGTTGGTGTGTGTTTTCTTCTGGTATATGGTGTGTCCTAGTGTGCCATCTGTTTTTTTGTAGATTAGTACATCTAGGAATGGTAGTTGTTTGTTTGTTTCTGTTTCCATGGTGAACTTGATTTTGGGGTGTGCGCTGTTTAGGTGTGTTAGGAAATTGTTTAGGTTTTCTTGTCCATGGGGCCAAATCACGAATGTGTCATCGATATATCTTAACCATAGTTTGGGTTTGAGGATGGCATTGGCCAGGGCTCTGGATTCGAATTCTTCCATGAACAGGTTTGCAATGACAGGTGACAGTGTGATCCCTTGGGGGCTCCTTCAATTTGTTTGTATCTTTGTCCTTTGTATATGAAATATGTGTTGGTTAAGCAGTGTTCTGTTAGTTCCATGAGGTGTTTAGCTGGTTGGTATTTATTTTTGATGATTTCAAGGGTCTCTTTTATTGGGACTTGAGTGAATAGTGAAACCACGTCAAAACTTACAAGCAGATCTTCTTGCTCCACGTGTAGATCTTTGATCATTTCCAAGAAGTGGTATGAGTTTTGTACATGAGAAGCTGCTGTTTCAGCATGGGGCTGTAGCTCTTTTGCTAGGTGTTTAGCTAGGTTTTGTAGTGGTGCTCCTCTGGAGCTGACTATGGGTCTGAGAGGTATGCCTTCTTTGTGTATTTTTGGGAGGCCGTATAGTTTGGGGCATCTGGAAGATTTCTCTCTGGGTATGATCGTGTGTTGGATCTCTTTGCTTATGTGGCTGGTTATAATTTTCTTCTTGGTTAATTTTCCAGATAGTTGGTTGGGTCTGTGTTTATGGGTTTGTATGTGGAGTCTTGGAGTAGGTCTGTCAATTTAGTTTCATAGTCTTTTCTGTCCATTACTACAGTGGCATTCCCTTTATCTGCTGGGAGGATGATTATGCTGCTGTCTCTTTTCAGGGTTTGTAGCGCTTTAATTTCATTTTGCTGCAAGTTGCTTTTGGGTGGTTTGCTTATGCATAGGATGTTGGTAACTTGGTGTCTTATTTTATCAGCTTCATTTGTATTTAATTTAGTTAGGCTGGATTCTACTGCACATATGATGGATTCTGTGGGGATTTTTGGGGGTGCTATAGCATAATTGAATCCTTTGGTTAGGACTTCTGTTTCTGTTTTAGTGAGTTCTCTGTTGGAAACATTGTACATTAATTGTTTCAGGTGTTGTTGTGAGTTGTTGGGGGTTTTCTTGTCATGTTCTAATTTCTTTAATTTTTTCAAGAGCTTTTCCTGTTTGTAAATGTTTGTAAATGTTTGTAAATGATCTAATTGGAATCTCTTACTCTTAGATCAGTTAAACAAAGATTTGCTTGCACTACACCTGGAATTGAGCAGCAAAATCCACCCTCTACTTTAGGACAAGATAAAACAACTTACAACTTGGAGAGCTGAATCTGCAAACATTTACAAACAGGAAAAGCTCTTGAAAAAATTATATATATATATATATAAATTATATAAATATGTATATTTGTTTTCTGAGGTTCTCGCGGGAATTTGTATGTGGATCTTTGGTTATTCGGGTTTTCTCCCGCGTAAGATTGGAAGTATCTAGGCAACATTTCGATGAAGTCTCATTCATCATCTTCAGGCTTGGTCTTCAGCTCTGTGCTTCTCAGAGTGATGTGAGCTTGCAGCTGCTTCTTCCTTTTAACTGCTAGTGGGGGTGTGACTTGATTGGGTGGGGGCTTGGCTATGTTCTGATTGGGTGGGGGGGTGTTCTCATTGGTTGGGGGTTTGGCTGTATTCTGATTGGTTGGGGGGTTGGCTGTGTTCTGATTGGCTGGAGGCGTGTTCTGTTTAGGTGGGGGCTTGGTTGTGCTCAGGTTAGTCTTAGTTGCTGGGGGATTTGAGCTGGTGAGCTGTGATCTTGCTGTTTGGCTTCGAGTTCGTGGTGGTGCTGTATCTTCATAGTGGGGGTCAGTTCGCTTCATGTATGGCTCAGAGGGGTTTGAAGTGGATAGTGATGCAGCTGCAGTGCGGCTTCTGGTCCGTGGTCATGTCTCATCTTCTGTGTGGGTGTGGGTCTGCTTTCTACGTGGAAGTGTGGTGGTGGCATCTTGTGTGGCTCTCAGGGGTGTGGGTCTGGTGTCATTCTTCATGTTAGGTACTCATCTGTTCATGAGGGCGGGTTTCCAAATGGCTGGTAGGCGGGAGATATCATCTCGTTTATTCATGCGTTTTTCTATCTCTATGGCTTCTCTGATTATTCTGCTGCTGAAGTGTTCAGTTTTGGCGATAGTTCTGGTATTTTTAAAGTCAATCTCATGTCCTGTGGCTTTGAGGTGTTGGACCAGGGAAGAGGTCGGTTCTTCCTTTTTGATTGAGTTCTTGTGTTCTTCAATGCGTGTACTTATTCTTCTATTAGTTTGTCCAATGTATGTGGTGGGGCAGGCAGTGCAAGGGATTTCGTATACTCCTTGATTTTCTAACTCGATTTTGTCCTTAGGGTTTCTTAGGATGGTGGATATCTTTCTGTTTGTGCAGAATGCTGTCTTAATGTTGTGTTTTTGGAGGATCTTGCTGATTTTGTCTGTAGTGCCTTTTATATACACATTAATAAACAAAATAGTTATTCAAAATCATTCTAGTACTGGTATGAACTTTGTAAATCTTTCATATTTCTTTTGAATATCTATCAATCTTTGAGAACAATTGAAATGTTTCCCTCCTTTCTTCATTATTATTTAAAACTGTTAATAAGCATACCATTGGATAGTCATACAGTTTTATCTTATAAATTATTTACGATTAATAAGTAAAATAATTATACAAATTCATTCTAATAACTAGTATAAATTTCCTTATAAATCTTTCACATTTCTTTTCAATATTTTATCAATCTTTAGAAACAATTGCAATGTTTCCCTCTCTTCTTTATTATTGCATTAATTATAAATAAACATACCATTACATAACAATACAGTTTTATCTCATAGATTATTTACTTATTTCATTTCTAACTCATTACAGTATTCTACTGTCACAACACTATCTTTTGTACCTTTGCAGAATCCTCATTTTTGACTTAATTTAACCATTGTCTCTGTGTGTTTTAGCTAAGCAAATACCTTTAATCCTAGTACGTTTCCCCCTTTTCTTTATTTCCTGTTTGGGTGTTGGTTTTGATGTTTATTTTTTTTTCTCACAAAAAGTAGAATCAGGATATTTTAAAAACTCAGAAATATGCCATATGTAAAGCAGGAGCATATTAAGAAAATATGGAAGCAGGATGATAATGATGACGATGATGGCTAAATGTGCCCTTTTAGAAGCAATGGGAGATCTCACCAATATCACTACGGTGCTGCATTTTTGGGTCCCCGGAGCCATTCCAAATACAACATTCTTAAAATTAAGATAAATTCCTTTGATGCTGTATTCTTACAATGAAGGAGGGAAAAAGATATGTTGGAAATAGAATGACCGACTTGCTAATGAAATATATTATTTTTGGATGTTGGCACATTCATCCTTCATTCCTTTCTCTTTTCATCTTATTCTTTCCTGTGAAGTGACTTTTTTCTTTTGCTTTCTGCAACTGACTTCCTTGCTATAGTTAATTAAGTTAAAAGAAACTTTACAAGTGAACATTTGACAGTCAGAAATCTATTCATAAAACTAAAGAGCATGCTCAAGTCCTTTCAAAATGCAACTGAATAATTTACCATGTTTCTCACAAAATAAGGCTGGGCCTTATTTTTTTTTTGACCCCCGAAAAAACGGCTAGGTTGTCTTTTTGGGGGTGAATTAATTCCCCCCTTGCATCCTTGGGTGGGTGGGCGGCGATGGCTTGGATGTTGACCACAGCGTCAGTGGGGCACTTTGTATCAGGAGACCTTCCACCACTGTTGCTTTCCCTTCTCCCATGCTGCCTCGGCGTTTAGAGCAACGCCGCGGCATTTGGCATAGCCATGCACAGCCAGCCAGGGCTCCTCCCTGCAACTGGAGCCCGGTGGAGACACTCAGCTTCAGGTGCTCCTGTCGCCGCCTTCCTTTCACCTTCAAAGGCAAAACCAATTCTTTTAAAAATGACGCCCTGCTACTGGTACGACAAAGCCTCCCCTGCCCGAGAGGGCAGCCCAATCCCATGTGGGGAGGTGAATCACCTGGAGCTGCAGCACAGGATCGACCCACCCCGGGAGAAGCACCCAGCTGCCATCCCTGCCTGGTGCCGGGCAGAGCTTTGCCTGGGGCACCCAGAGCAAATAACAGGCAGGCGCTCCTGCCCTGTGGCAGAGCTCTCACCAAGGCAGCAAGCGCCTCCCTGCCGAGCCCTCCGCTCATCCCGCCAGGGCTACGCCAGAGCTGTGCAGCCTGGGCAGAGCCGGGAAAGTGAGCCGTGGGTGTGCGCCCGCCTGCCAAGCAAAAGAGCCGGGCCAATCCGAGCTTGGCTTCCTTCCCAAGTCCCTCCAGCCTGAACCCAAAGGGGCCACAGGAAGAGGCTGCCCGAGGCAGTGATATTGTCCACCCATCCGTGGACAGGGAGGTGAGGCAACAGCAGCGCTGCTTCCCTAGCCGGCGGGTCCGGCGGAGAGAGCCTGAAGCCACCCGTCCTTTCCACCCCTCATCCAGCCTGTCCCCATCCCCACGTATCTCCAAATGCACCAGCAGCTCCAAACACTGCAGCGGCACGGGCATCTGGCAGAGGCGCTGACTCGGCGAGGCTCAGCTCCTATTCGCCTCCCCACGTGAGATTGGGCTGCCCTCTCAGGCAGGGGAGGCTTTGTCGTACTGGTAGTAGGGCGTCATTTTTAAAAGAATTGGCTTTGCCTTTGAAGGCAAAGGGAAGGCGGCAACAGGAGCGCCTGAAGCCGAGTGTCTCCTCTGGACTCCGGTTGCAGGGAGGAGTCCTGGCTGGCCATGCTTGGCTGCGCCAAACGCCGCAGCATTGCTCTAAATGCCACGGCAGCATGGGGAGAAGGGAAAGCAACAGTGGCGGAAGGTCTCCTGATATGAAGTGCCCCACCAACGCTAAAATCAATGCAGGCAGCACCATATCTGGGTATGCAACAAAAGTACTTCCAAACAGCAAGCCCCCCGCCATTCCCCCCCCCATTTAGCATGTTTAATATAGGCCTTAATTTGAGGGAGGGGCTTAATTTGATTTTATGCCGATAAAACATGCTGGGACTTCCTATTGGGGGAGGCTGTATTGTTGGAGAAACACGGTATATACACAGCGTTTTTCAACCTTAACATTTTTAAGTTGTGTGCATATGCCGGAATTCTGGGAGTAAATTAGATTGTTGATGTTGAGAAACATTGGTTTTATTTTGTTTATTTATTTTTTATTTATTTATTTTGTTTTGTCAAGCAATTATAAGTGAGCAGGTATAAGTATAAACATAGTTTTGAATACATGAAATAGATACATATAAGAAAAAAAAAAACAATAGGGCAGGGACGGTAGGCACGTTGGTGTGCTTATGCATGCCCCCTACAGACCTCTTAGGAAAGGGGTGAGGTCAATAGTAGACAGTCTAAGGTTAAAGTTTTTGGGATTTGGGGAAGAAACCACAGAGTCAAATAGAGTATTCCAGACATTGACCACTCTGTTGCTGAAGTCATATTTCCTGCAATCAAGTTTGGTGCAGTTAACCTTAAGTTTGTATCTATTGTGTGCTGTTGTGTTATTATGGTTGAAGCTGAAATATTCATTGACAGGTAGGACATTGCAATATATAATTTTATGTATTATACTTAGAGGAGCATAGTTCTAGGTTGTCTAGGTCTAAAATTTCGAGTCTGGTTGCATAAGGTATTCTGCAAAGAATAGAGGAGTGGAGAACTCTTCTTGTGAAATATTTCTGGACTTTCTCAACTGTATTAATATCAGATACGTAATGCAGGTTCCAGACTGATGAGCTGTATTCAAGTATTGGTCCAGCAAATGTTTTCTATGCTCTAGTTAGTAATGTAATATTACCAGAGAAGAAGCTATGTAGGATTAGATTAACAACTCTTAATGCCTTTTTGGCTATGTAGTTACAGTGGGCTCTAGCACTTAGATCATTAGAGATGAGTACTCCAAGGTCCTTGAAAAAGTTTGGATCCTGAACAAGGTCTTGATTATTTAGCTTGTATTTTATTTTCTGATTTTTTTTTTGCCAATGTGTAAAACAGAGCATTTATTTGTTGAGATTTGAAGTTGCCATTTGTTTGACCATTCTGATACACAGTCGAGGTCTTTTTGAAGGGTAACTGTATTATCTGTGGTGTTGAATAGCTTTACATCATCAGCGAAGAGAACACAGTCGCTCTTAATATGATCACAGAGGTCATTTATGTAGAGTATGAAGAGTTGGTCCTAGAACACTGCCTTGGGGGACACCACTGTTGACAGGTACAGAATTTGATAGGACGCTCCCAATGTTGATCATTCGTTGTCTGTTTGACAGGACTGCTTCTATCCAGTTATGCAGTTGTCCAGAGATACCATAAGATTTTAGTTTTAGGAGTAGTTTGTAGTGTACCACTGAATCAAAGGCTTTACAGAAGTCTATGTAGATTGTGTCTATTGCTTTGCCCTGATCGAGTTGTGTAGTTCATATGTTTTTGCAGTGTAAGAGTTTTTTTTCTGAAACCAAATTGTTTATTAGAGAGTAGGTTGTTTGTCTCTAAGTGGAGGATAATGGAATGGTTAATAATTGATTCCATGACTTTACAGGTGATGCAGCATAAAGAGATTGGTCTGTAATTTTCAACTAGGCTGGGATCTCCCTTTTTGAAGATAGGGATGACTGTGGCCATAGGTTTGGCAAGGAGCTGGTCCTGAAGGATTTTTCAAAGATTATGCTTAGAGGTTTGGCTATGGCAGTAGATAGCTTTTTGAAGAAGTAGGCATATATTCCATCAGGTCCAATAGATAGAGATGGTTTTAGATTGCCAGTGATTTTTCAACATTGTCTTCTGTAAAATCGAGATGTATTAGATCATTGTAGTTGTCTGTGATTCGACTATGAAATACTGGGCATACTCCATTGCTGTTTACAAATACTGAGCCAAAGAATGTGTTAAAGAGGTTGGCTTTAGTAGTGTCTTTGTTACAGTCTTTACCATTAGGTTCTTTCAGGGGTGGGATGGACCTTGAGTCTTTTAGTTTGTTGTTTACAAAATTATAGAAAGCGCGGGTAGAATTGGTGCGTAGAAGGTTTTCCTCTTGTTTAATGTGCTAATTGGTGCATTCAGTCTTTATCTGGTGGCATAAATTTTTGTATCAGCTTTTGAAGTTGGCAACATGACCAGATTTGTTTTTCTGCCAAAGTGATCTCTTTTGGGATTGAAGTTTCCTTATTGTTATGGGTAATCTGTTTTTTCTGGTTTTGCAAATTGTTATTGGTTCATATAGTTTAATGACTCTTTTGACTTCAAGTAAAAATATGTTGTAATGGTCTTCTACAGTATTGCATCCAGTGAATAAAAATTGCCAATGAAAGGATGAGAGATCTTAGTTGCCTTTTTTGAAGTTATAATTGGGGATCCTGTGATTGTAAGATTTTTGTGCGGACGTATGTTGAGACAAAAGTCAATCATGTTGTGGTCACTGTTGGAAAAGGGTTCTTTAATTTGTATTCCATAAATTGAATTTGAACTATTGCAGAAGATGAGATTGAAGCAGTTTTTAAGTCTCGTATTGTTGATTACTAGTTGTTCCAGTCCCAGATTTGTTGCAGCATTGTAGAAGATTGCATGAATGGATTCCGTTTTACATTCGTTTGGGTCCAGTTAATATGATGTAGATTGAAGTCACCAAGAAAGATAAAAGCATGTGGGCAAGATGCTGCCTATGTTAGTAGTGTATTTAGCTTGTTTACATGTTCGATGTCATAATCAAGGGCTCTGTAACATAGTAAGAATCGAAATGTGATATTTAAGGACAGTTCACAGGCAATGGTCTCAGGAAGAGCAATGTCAGTGTGTGCTCCCTTCAAGATCCAAGAAAGAAATACTCAGACTCCATGGGTTAGAGCAAAGTTATCCTTTTACTGGAAATCAAAGTGGAAGTTACAGATTGAATTCCGAATCTAAGGAATTGGCACACAGATCACATATACAAAGGAATGGAATTGTTCCCACCCCCCCAAAGTCCAAATGACTCTTCCAATTAAAAGTTCTTTATATGATCATGTGGGCATCTTCAGGTGGTGATGAGACCTCTGTCCGTTGACCTTGACATATTTTGATAAACTTCGCAGCTGCGCAAAAGGGGACAGAAGCTAGCCAAGAAATGGAAAGTTAAAGACAGGAATCCCCCTCCCTTTGCTATCCACAAAGGAATACAAAACACCTCCAGCTCTCTTCCCCTCCAAGTTCCCCCTCCCCCCGTTGCAAATGACGGCCGAAAGAAATAGTATAGCATAGCAGCAGAGAAGGTATAGTAGGATGCAGAAGATATCTTGAAGCTGACAAGCAAGCTCCTGGGTAACTTGGATGTTTTTTAGATGTAGGGACTTTTTATAGAAGATAGCAACACCACCTCCTCTATGGATTTCACGATCTGATCGGTAAACATGATAGTCTCTTACTGTGGTAATGGAGTCAGGGAGAGATGCGTTGAGCCATTTATACTGCCTCAAAGAAAATTTCAACCAGAAACAAACACCTTGGTTTAACCTTTCCTTTTTCCACCAGGAAATCCATTCAATAGTTCAGTTGGCTCCTCTGTGAGCTTTTCTTAAAATTAGACTATCTCTTTCAAAGCTTTCCCCCAATAAATGGAGTGCCTGCACTCTATATAATCTGAGACTAACAGCACTCAGTAATAAAAAGCAGAAATTGAAACCCAGAATGTTCCAGCTGCAGATTTATGGGAAGAGTCTCTTTCATCTTACACTCCACTTGAGAAAGCCTGAGGTTCTTAAAACCATCCTAACTACTTTGAAAGGAGCAGGTCTGGTTCCAGGATTAGATCGATGACCTGAACAAGCTGGATTCTGTTCTTGAAAAATCACAGGGCCCCTTGGTGGCATTTGGCAGGTTTTGTGAGAAAGCAAGGGAAAGTTTATAACCTCTGGCAGAGGGTTATTCCTCATTTGTTTTCAGTTGCTGTTTGTGGAAATCATATTTGTAAGCAGCCTAAGAGGGCTGGGTATCGATTCTCAACTTTTGCAATGAAAGGACTTTTAGAGACCAGGGGTAGGATTTTACTGGTTCAGACTGGTTCAGGTGAACCAGATGTTAAAGTTAATAGTTGATTCACCAAACCAGTATTTCAACCGACCGCCTGGCCCTGCCCCTCCGAGGAGTTTTCATGCGGCCCATTTTTGATGGAGGTAAGTGCAGGGTCCTTGCGGAGGCTCTGGGATGGGGAATATCAGACCTTCTGGAAGTCCAGAAATGGGCCTGTTCCAGAGGGCCTCAGAGCCCAGGGGGAGGCCATTTTCGCTCTCCCAGAGGCCCAGTGGAGGCCTCTGGACCCTTGGGAGAACAAAAACAGCCTTCCTGGAAAAAACGGGATTGACAAAACGGGCCTGTTTCCAGCTTCTGGTGGGCCTCCTGAGCAGTGGTGGAATTCAAATTTTTTTATTACTGGTTCTGTGGGCATGGCTAATTTGGTGGGCGTGGCTTGTGGTCATGTGACTGGGTGGGTGGGGCTTAGTGGTCATGTGACTGGGTGGGCATGCTTGGTGGTCATGTGACTGGGTGGGCGTGGCCAACTCAATGTCACTCACATCAAGGGGTGCCTCACCTGGCCCCTCCCCTCCCAGCCATTCCTTTTCAGCCAGCCTCAACTTATCTACAGTTCTGTAAAAATGTTGTTCACCTTTTTGACTTTATTATCTGCATACTATAGATGTACCTTCATGGACGACTGAAAGGAGGAAATGGCTCACATGCTTTGCCCAAGAGTGTGATATAGGCAACAGGTTTTTAAAGGGCTGCCACAAAGGAAGGGGGACAATGTATTTTCCATAGAAGCAGAATGCAAACAAGAAGCAATGGATGGAAACTGAACAGAGAGAAGCAACCTAAAACTAAGGAGAAACTTCCTGACAGTGAGAACAATTAACCAGTGGAACTGCCTGTCTCCAGAAGTTCTGGGTGCTCAATCACTGGAAGTTTTTAAGAAAAGACTGGACAGCCATTTCTCTGAAATGGTATAGGGTTCACCCCAAGGTCCCTTCTAAGTATTACTCTGACACCTTTCCCAGGATTTCTACTCTTCTACTCAGAGTTTGGCATCCTCAGTTTTCTTGCCTGAATTGGGAGTTGAACTAGAAGACCTCCAAGGTCCCTTTCAACTCTTGTTAAACACATGTGTATTTTATGCTCTGGACTATTGACATTGAATGCATGTAAACCCTGAAAAATATGTGGTAGCCCTGGGCAAAAAAAAGACAGAAAGGCAGTGTAAAATATTAACACATGATAAATAATGGAACAATTAAAAATAATAGCACAGGGGAAAAGAAGGCAGAGCCTCCTCGCTGACGGACCATAGATCGCAACTCTCTGCGGCTATGGTCCGTGCTCTTTCGTTGGAGATCTCTGATCATTACGATAGGGGTTGAAGCTGCCTTGGAAAGGCGGCAGAGTAAGGGGAAGCTGCAAGCCAGGTTGAGGGGAGCTGCATCTCCCCCCCTGGGCTTGGTCTTTTTCCCCTGAAGACGACTTCAGCGGTGGTTTAAAATGGCCACCCCAAAGAGGAGGACTCAGCTGGATTAAGATTTGTGCAGGAGGGAAGAAAGAAGTGGATAACATCTGAACCGGGACAACTGGTCAATACAACTAAACAAAAGTACCCCAGGATTAAGGTAACATGGACTTTTTAAGAAAAGAAAAGTGAGCAGCGAAATTACAAAGGGACAGGAAAAAAAATAAGAAAATATTGTTGACAGCTAAGCGGGTCTTCGAACTGGGAAACGAAGAAGCTGGAATTAAAGATTTAACTAAATTGGACTAAAATATTTTGGGAATAAACAGGCATAAAATAAAGCTGGACTTAAGATTGCCAAAAAATAATAATAATAAAGTTTACAAATTGGAGACTGGACTGTGCTGGAATATTGAGGTTTGAAAAACCCTAAATAAAAAAATAGGGGAAAAAGGTGAAGACTTTGGAGAGAGAGTGCCACCTTTTGACAAAAACCTGAGCTCAAACAAAAGGGAAAGCATCCCGTTTCTGAATGTACTTATGTGGATATAACATTAAAGAAATATTGAAACAAAGTAAGAAACTTAGAAAGTGAAAGCAGAACTAGAATAAAGAAAAAGGCAAGGAAAGACTGACTGTGGGATTGATTGATGTTTTTGGAATAGACTCTGGGCTGGAATAATTGAGAACTTTAGATAATTGAAAGAAGAAAGTAAAAGTGTTTATTTCTGTGGGCTTTAACGATCATAAAATATAAGAGTGTGTAATGATGATACCTCTTCGGGAATTAAAAATGGAACTTAAAAATATGAGAGAATTACTACAGTAAAGAGGCGAATCACTTTGCTCTGTGTTAGAAAAAATAGAAATGGCGGTTGAAGAACAAGAAGAAAGAGCTTCAGAGGAGGAGGAGTCGATTCAAGGAGAAGACATTTTAAATAGACAATTAACACAAAGAAAACTACAAAGAAGTGGGGAAAGAAGGAAGGTTAAAAAGTTGAGATTTAAGAAGGCAGTCAAAAGGGGGAATACCTGTGAAGTCAGGAAAGGCAGAAAGACCCAGCAGAAAAGGGGAAAGGAAGATATTAAGAAAGAGAGGGATATAAACTAGAATGAGAAAAGATATGGGGAAAAGAGGTGGAGGAGAAGCAGTAAGAAACAGGTGCATGAAATAAAGAAATACGGAAATAGCAGAATGTTGAAAAGAAATTGTTTTTTCAGAGATAATGGTTGATGAATTAAAAAGGGGATTCTACAGGGTGACCAGGGGTAATAAGAATGTTTCTGCAATTAAAAATGTTTAGAAAATAGGGTAACATAGATACTGTTAACTCTTATTAAAAATCAAGGAGAGGAAATATGCTGTGGGATCCAAATGAAAAGATGTAATGATTATTATTGTAACTTCTTAAAAATAATGGTTTATTGGGAATCAAGATGAGGGAATAAAGGTATATTTTAATCATTGAGGTGTCACACTCAAAGCAGTAAAAGGGGGGAAATCTATACTTTTTTGTGTGTGTGTGTTAAAATTTGTATTAATCTAGAATTTATAAAAAGAATGTGTAATGGAAAGGGAATATGACAGACTAAAGAACCAACTAAATTAATAAGTTAACATAGACTATTAAAAGCAAGGAGAGACATTGGTAACTTTTTTATTATTATTATCATTATTATTATTATCATCATTATCATTATTATTATTATTAGGCAAACACATATTGTTTATCTTTATTATTAAAACAATTATTAAAGGATTATATTGGAAATAATTGAAATGAAACAAAAAGATGTTTTGATTGAGATTAATGAAAGAGGCTAGAATTAATGTGTTTGTTTCTCTCCTTACTGAAAATTTGGAATGGAAAAGGTAATAATAGATTTAAGTATGCATATATGAATGTATAATTGCTGTTGTATTTATATGTAAAGGTGATGACCTGGAAATATGTTGTCCACTAAAAAGAGATTTTTGTTTTTAATGTGAAAAACTGAATAAAATTTGTTTTTTTTTTAAAATAATAGCATAATAATAGCATAGAGTTTTATCTCTCTCTCTCTTCCTATTTTTTTGTTTCTTTCTCTACTTTCCTCTTTCTTTCTTTCTTTCTTTCTTTCTTTCTTTCTTTCTTTCTTTCTTTCTTTCTTTCTTTCTTTCTTTCTTTCTTTCTTTCTTTCTTTCTTTCTTTCTCTCTCTTACACACACACACACACACACAGAGCACTTAACAGACAAGCATTTTGGAAGTAGCTCCTTTAAATTTTTCCAAGGCCTGATTCACCCCCACCCCCTCTGTCAGACTGCACTCCTTCTCACTCCAGACACTTTAACTCATAAGGGGAAAGCGATACTTGCAGCGTCCATGCCTTTCTTCCTTTTCCCCGGGGAGAAAGAGGACGTGGGGGACAGAAAGCTAGGAGAGCGATCGCAAGTGAGCAACCGGGCAACCGGGTTGGGGGCGTGGCCAGCCAGGGATTGCCACCGGTTCGGCGACCCATGCCAAATAACCACTACTGGTTCGCCCGAACAGGTGTGAACCGGTTGAATAACACCTCTGCTCCTGAGGCCTCTGGACCCTTGGGAGGGCGAGAATAGCCTCCCTGGGCTCTGCAGGCCCACAGGAAGCCAGAAACAGGAAGATCTGGTCGGCCACACCCACCATGGCCCCGCCCACCAGCAACCAGACAGCGAATCCCACCCCTGTTAGAGACATTTCAGATCTTTCCTGCCTCTTGTAATCACCCTAATGTGGCTGACCTCTTGACTATTTTTTAAATCATATTCTGCAGTCAGCCCTGCATGTATTTGTGGTTCCAGCAGCATAATTTAATATGAACCCTGGGCTTTTGTAGATGCTTTAATTTTTCTGAGAGGTAGAGATTGGTGGGCTCATAACATGGCTGAATAGATGGAGTTATGTACGGCTGAGTCTCCTTGGGGCCATATCTGGGGTTCTTGGGGCTAACTAAATGACTCCTTGTAGCATTCTCACCCTCCATCCATTTCATTAATCTAATCATAGACTGTATTCGCTCCAACATCCTCTTTGCAGTTCTGGCTCTCTCTGAGATCAATGTTCCTGATTATTGAGGCATGCACCTAGAATACTGCATCCAGTTTTGGTCACCACACTATAAAAAAAGATATTGAAACTCTGGAAAGAGTGCAGAGAATAGCAACAAAAAAGATTAGGGGACTGGAGGCTCAAACATATGAAGAATGGCTGCAGGAACTGGGCCTGGCTAGTGTAGTGAAGAGAAGGATAGCAGTCTTCCAATATTTGTGGGGCTGCCACAGAGAGGAGGAGGGGGTCAAGCTATTTTCTAAGACACCCAAAGGCCAGACAAGGAACAATGGATGGAAGCTGACCAAGGAGAGATTCAACCTGGAAATAAGAAGAAATTTTCTGACAGTGAGAACAATCAGCCGATGGAAGAGAAGTTGCCTTTGGAAGTTGTGGGAGCTTCATCCCTGAGGGCTTTCAAGAAAAGACTGGACTGCCATCTATCAGAAATTGTTAGGGTCTCCTGCTTGGGCGGAGGATTGGGCTAGATGACCTACAAGGCCCCTTCCAACTCTGTTAATCTGTTAATATACAACAAAAGGGAACACTGCATACTCTTTGTTCTTAAAAAGGACTCATTAGTTTAATCTAGTATGTGTCTTGCCAAGTCTAGAAAACTCTTACAAGATCCATGCATGGACACAGGAAATAACTGCTTTTCCTTTATCTGTGATTTGTCAGATCCATAAAAGTGATACTGCCGTTCAGTTGGGAGAAGGGGGGGGCGGCTTGATTTTGATTCATTACTGTTGCCTGTGATAACTGCTATTTTATAACTTGTATCCTGGCACTGAGATTTTCTCACTTCTTGGGGAATGTAATAGAGGGGAGGACTGTGTGGGTTGTTTCACTTTGAAAGCCAGCAGAAGATGGCCATGAGAATGCCTGCTTATCTGTTTCTCAGAGCCACAGGTACAATAACATCTTCACACCTGTGGATTGGCTGAATCCGCATCTGGCTGGAGGGAGGGGCCTCTACTGCCTTAATTCTAATTGTCTTGCCTAAAGGGAATCAGACTTCATTTTGAATGACTTGTTTTCACTTCTGCTCAATAAAAGGTTCCTTTTGAAATACTCAGTTTCAAGAGTCTTCACTTTCTTGAGTTAGGAGAGGCAATCCTTAAATACTAGACATTAAAATACGGAGCTGGAAGAATCCTGGAAATTGCTTTTCTGTATCCTGATGATCATGTCCTTTACACATATACTTCACAGCAGGAACATCTGGTATGAGGCAGAGATGAAAGAAATAACAACAGGAATGTGTTATTTACTTTTCTTTCTGTCTGTCTATCTGAAGGAATGTAAAACAAGTTACAGACATACCAAAGCAGCCAAGGACAATCCAACCACGAACAGTGATCAGTCCCAAATTAATTGCCTCTGATGTTAGCAAAGCATGAATTCTGCAGGCCACAAATGCAAACTTTGTAAGAACTTGTGCCTTTAGGGATTTGCCTGCCAGAAGAGGTTTCATTCTGGATCCCCAGAGAAATGACCACTGAGCTTCTGTGTGTCCGAATCAAAATGTCCCTCCTGCTTTTTCATGTATTGCTGGAAGCACCTTAGAGTGCTGAAGATTGACCCGAAATGGCAAATATTCAAAAGGCAGCAAGTACAATATTACAAATATGGGACACCCAGTATAGATGGGGAATCAGTCAATGGCAAGCAGTCACATCTTCTAAAATTTAGGTTTCATGCAGATGGAAAACTTTCTGAAAAAAAGAAAAAGAAGGACCACTCTGCTGTTTCTGTCTCCTGTCAACCACGGATGGTGGCTGGATTTTTATGTGTTTATTTCTTAAACAAATGTATATGTGCACTCAACTCACACACGGGTGACTCCAATCAGCTTACATCATTAAAAACCACAACATAACAATCATAACACCATCCCTCTCTGCCCCTTGGCAGCACCAACACAATCAGATCGACCACTTTGTTTTGCCCCATCTCCGATTAAATTTCTTTCTTGCTGTGTTTCAAACCAGGTCCGCCCATCCTCTCTGGCTCTGTCACCTTCGGAGGCTGAATCCCTGCACATATCTAAGCAGTTATGATGCATTAAAGCCCCAATTTAATAGAAAAATAGGGAAGAAGGTGGATCTACTAAAGCAGAAGGCCCATTCAATCTAAATAGGCTATTATGCTTGTGTAAATGTACTCGTTTTATGACTGCATAAAATAAGGTTGTATACATGTCGCAGAAAAATATAAGGGCAATTTTGTCTCTGTTTTTTTCCCTGAAGTTTGCTAAGTTTTTTAACTTGGGAATTTGCTATTGCTTTGAAGTGAGGATAAGGATGAACAGTTGTGCTACCTTCTTCCCACCTACATTTATTAATGGGAACAAATTCTTGGAATACTCTCCAAATGGATGCTGACATTATTTTATGCATACTGCTGTTTACATACTAGCTCTTAGTGTAGCACTAGCATTCTTCTGGTTTTCAAACAAAGGGATGCTCGCGCTTTCTCCAGGTTTCATGCTTCCAGCTGGGCACTGGAAATGAAGCATTTAGGCTGGGCAGGTGAGGATTTCGGAGAGGAGGAATCTGATCTGAGCATAGATGAGTGAAGGAGGTTCTGCAACTAGAGCTGAAAGATTTATTTACAAGACATGCATTTCAGGAATGAGCAAAGCTTGGCAGCTATTAATTACATCTTTCCAGGACAGTGTATGAAGTGCCTGGGAAGAAATCTCTTAGAGCAGGGGTGTCAAACTTAATTTAACTGAGGCCGCATAAGGGGTGTGTTTGACTCAGAGGGCCGGGGGCATGGCCATGGTGGGTGTTGTATATAGACATTTGCATACTCGTAATACTACATTCCGATTGGACAATCACTACCGTCTAGCGATTGGTGGTTAACAACAGATTATGATTGGCCGCCTAAACGGCGGGAGATTTAAAATGATGCCATTGGTTGTGAGCCGCGAGCAGCCGCTATAAAAGAGGCTGCCGCGGCTCAAGTTTAGTTGAAGTTACTGACAGTTAAATAAAGAGCTGAACTCAACTCCAGTCTCGAGTCTATCTTGTTCTGGCGATAGAACAGTGGGCATGACACAGGATTCATGTTGGGGGCAAGTGCTAAGGCAGGACTTTCCTGAGACCCTCCCTCACTCTCATTATAATCTCTTTCCTTCCTTCCTTCCTTCCTTCCTTCCTTCCTTCCTTCCTTCCTTCCTTCCTTCCTTCCTTCCTTCCTTCCTTCTTTCTTCTTCCTTCCCCTCTTTCCTTATTTTCCTTCCTTGTTCTCTTCCCATCTTTCTTTCTTTTTCTTTGTCTTTCCTCTTTCCCTTTCTCCTTTCCTATCCCTTCTTGCACGCTCAAATGCAAAAGGGGAAACATTTCTCATTTTGTTTTGTTTTTAGTTTGTTTTGATAGCCCCCTGCCAGCAAAACGGAGCTAGGGGAGGCTGCTCTCCATTTTCACTGCAGAGGTACCTTGGGCCGCTCCTTTGCTGTTTCCAGGCAAGGCCTGTGGGCCAGATCTAAGCACCCCCATGGGCTGGATCCAGCCCACGGGCCCTGAGTTTGACACCCCCGTCTTAGAGGGGTGTTTCTCAACCTCAGCAACTTCATGATGGAATTCTCAGAATTCCCCAGCCAGCCATTCTGGGAGTTGAAGTCCTCCCATCTTAAAGTGGATGAGGCTGAGTAACAGTCTTAGAGAGAGAGAGCAGGCAGAGGGACAGTAGAAAATAGGATGGAGATCCTGCACTCTTCCTTTATAACTTAGCTGTTCTTGTCACTAAGATCCAGAGCACTAACCCTGAAGAGATTGGCTTCCCATGGGAGTCATGATTGAGTAGGATCTTGGATCTGGCCCAGCACTGTGTTCATAGCCAAGCAAAGGCAACTTCAATTCCCTTTCTAGCTTCTCTGTAAAACTGAAGTAAATTTAGAGGGTGTCTTTCCATCTTCTGTCACACAGTCAGACAAAAGTTGCATGCAGAATGATTAAAGACACAGCCTTTCTCTCTGCAAAACCAGCAAGATTATAGCAGTGGCAGAACCCAGGGTTGGAGTTAAATGAAGAATCCTTGAAAAAACAGTCAACTGAAGCTATTCGTTTTCCAAGCATATGTTCCTCCTTATTTTCCTGCCTATGTTCTTCTCAGAGATGGCCATTATTTTAATGAGATACATTATGAACCCTCCATTGGTCTTAATGGATTATTTTATTATTAGCCTCTAAAAAACTCTCAGCTGAAGCATAGATCTCAGTCTCTTTTCTCATGGCCAATTTCCAGATATTCTCCATTAATAATATTCACAATCACGGAATAAATGTATTAAAGGAAACCATTATGAGAAGAATTAGAATAAAAATTCTTAAGTAGCTCAGCTGCCGGACAAGAGGTAAAAATTAAGCACATTATCTTCTTTCAGTCTTTCATATCAAACGGAAACTTCCTTCTTCAAGTAAGATGTTGACTTTTGATGATGAAAACAATATTTTTGAGGCTTGCGGCCGAAACCTTAACTTCCAAAAGTGGGTGTGATAAACACAAAGCCAAAAGGGAAAGTCAGTAATATCATATCGCTCCAGCAGGCATAAAAAGCGTCACCTGGGAATTTTTCCATGAAGACTTTTTCCATCAGTCCCCTTGGTGGAATCCCCTTCACACCTGATGATGATCCACCAGGCACACAACTGGTGGGTGGATGATAAATAAAAAAGCACCCGTTTTGCTGTTGCTCTTCCTCTAACTTGAGTTAGAAGCAACATCAGTTTAAAGGCAGGGTTCCCCAAACTTGGCAACTTTAAGACTTGTGGACTTCAACTCCCAGAATTCTCGAAGTCCATGAGTCTTAAAGTTGCCAAATTTGGAGACCTCTGGTTTAAGAATTTCTTTTTTTAAAAAAAGTTCATTATTTCATCCTTCCACCAGTAAACTCATTAAAAAAAAAGATCAGTGTTTCAGTGGTCCAAAAATGAACCTGGTAAAGGTGAATTTGTTTAACAAAAATGAAATGAAGTGAAATTGAAGTGGAATGGAATAAAATTAAGACTAGAAGTAAGAATAGAAATTGGAATCGAATGGAATAAATTAAGAATGGAATTAATAAAATGTAGAATGGGATTTGGAATGGAATGGAATGAAGAGTAGAATTTGGAATGGGAGGGGAGGGGAGGAGAAAGGCGAGGAGAGAACAGAATGTAGGATAGGATAGGATAGGATAGGATAGGGCAGGGCCAGTGTTTTACCAAATTGCGGTCATAAGTTTCTTCCAGAAGGGAGCAGCTGCTCAGTAGCCCGTATTTCTCAGCATTGAGGACACCATGATCCAGATGAAATCTCCAACTCCATTTATAGAAATGCAGCCCCAAAATTGCAAGGAATCTCCACCATGTTTCACTGTTGCCTGCAGACACTTGTTGTTGTATTGCTCTTCAGCCCTTCAATGAACAAGCTGCCTCCTGCTATAGCCAAATATTTCAAATTTTGACTCATCAGTCCAGAGTGCCTGCTACTATTTTTCTATGAATTGTTTCTCTCCTTGATCAGTTTCCATTCATTGGTTCTTGTCTTGCCTTCTGGTATTTTGGGAAATAGGTGGACACCCACCCTCTCTTCTTTGTGGCAGCCCAAATTTATCTTACAATTGCTTACCTAAACTTATCTGACAATTAAGTCCCATGAAAACACAGCACGTGAAAAATGTTGACTATTATAACACTGGTAGGCTTAAGGCACCCTGTTGGAATAATGAATGCATTTAATAAAAGACATTACAATAATATAATACAGAAGTTGGATATTTGGGAACATATAAATGTCATGCCATTTGTTCTGGATCCTTGCAACTGATATCTCTAACAGAAATGAAGCATTGATGAGGAAGGAAGCATAGCAAGGGACACTGAAAGTTTCAACATCAGTTTATATCAGGGGTCTGACAGCTTTAAGTCTTGTGGCCTTCAACTTCCAGAATTCCTCCTCCAGTCACGTTAGCTCAGTCTTAAACAAGTTTGAAGACCCTTGGTTTATATCCATTCCATATCAACCATTTAGCTCAACCCTCCCTCCCTTCCTTGCTGCAAAATGTGGGAAAGTGCAAAGTCTGAATTATGGGTCTGACTGTGTGAAATGTGCTTTTTTATATGAACTAAAAAACAATTTTTTTCCCATCCCTGAACTTGAGGCTGTCACTTCTGAATTACAGTGATTTGGTGTCCTTGGAAATTTCCAGACTTTTTTAAAGCATCCAGGAGACATGAGCAAGTGAGTCAAACATCAAGAGTGACACAGGTATTAAATCTCCACAGGGCAGTAAAGTAGAAGCAATAAAGCTGGAAAATACCTTATTTAATTACTCGCTCCAGACCAAAAATTCAAGGCAATTTACATCTCAAAAGTAAATCAAATGCAAAGATGAGAGCTGAAGGCAAATAAAATGGTGATTCTCACATTTGTAAACAGAGAAACTAAATGATTTTCCCCCATTTTTTTGCCTTTTCGGATGGGGATTGCAGTTTTCCTACTTTCTTTTTCTGGATTACTTTTGGATTCTCCTTATTCAAATGATTTATTGCCTGCATTCATGAAAGTGTAGTAGGAGATCATGCTATGGTTGTTTGATGTTATCCTGAAGCCTCCTTGAGAAACCTCATGGCTGAGGTGGAGAAGCCAAGGAGGCTGCAAAGATCCCCAGAAAAGAGACTCATTCCATGACAAGTAGCACACTCGCATACAAGACTGGCCACCTCTTTGCTAAGTAAGTGCAGAAACTGTTATGAACTAATAAAACGCTTAAATAAAGTTTTATCAAACCTTTAGAAAAAGCAGGGTTCTAATCCTGCGCTTCTGATTGGCCAATAATAGCGATATCGGATTGGTCCGTTCAGGAGAATCTGATTGGCTGTTAACGAGCCACTCTCGTTGGTTCAAGGGTTTAACACTCCATGTTTCTCATTGGTTACTAGATCAGCAGCCTGCCCTATAAAAGGGCTGCTGCTGCCCTAGGGTTTTGGTCTGTTCAGAATGATTAATAAAGAGTTGAAGTTCACTGTTCACTGCCTCATCTCCATTCCTTGCGCCCATGCGCAGAACTTAACACTGGCGATGAGGATGGGATGCGGAGACGTCAGAGCTGACTGAACACTACAGAGCACCAAACAGAGCACGTGGCTGAAGGCACATCGACAGCGGAAACCATGTCCGGCGGCGCCATACCACCCGCTCCATTTGACACGGCACAAGAAGACTGGGACTCGTACATGGACCGGTTCCAGATGTTTCTGGAGACCAACAACTTGAAGGATGCCACTACTGGAAAAAAGCGAGCGGTATTCCTGATCCACTGCAGACCTGCCGTCTTTAAGATGGCCAAGGCACTGGCGAAACTGGCTGAGGAGAAAACCATGGACTGGGACGTCCTCGAGCCCCTCCTACGGGCCCACTATGCACCTACCATACCAACACTTGTCCGAAGACATGAATTTTACCAGAGAGACCAGCGGAAAGGAGAGAGCATTGCAGATTTCATCGCAGATCTCCAGAACTTGGGAGGCCTCTGTGGGTTCGCTGACCTCGAAGAAACTCTGAGAGACCGAATAATTCTGGGATTAGATGCACCACATGTGCAGAGTAAGCTATGGCGAAAGGTGACATCAGCCTTGCAGATGCCATCACTGACGCCACTGCAGCAGAAGCAACCAGGAAGTTGGCTGCCTGAATGCGCCACACCAACGCACCACTCCGCCAACTCGCCAGCGAAACCTCACCTCGCCTAGAAAGACATACAACAGCAACCCACCATGAGGACCTCAAATCATCATCAGAAAGTGATGAGGACGAGATCAACTGGCTCCGGTCTGAACATGGCCAACGCCACCAGCGAAATCAAAGACTACAGCACCAATGCGCAGGTTGTGGGGCAAACCACCCGCGATCAGACTGCAAATTCCTCGACGCGCTCTGCCACTTTTGTGGGAAAAGAGGCCACATTGGAAAGGTCTGTAGAAGCAAGCAAGGATCCAGCCCACTTCAGAGGGGAAACAACTACTGCCAAACCACAGGGAATCATCCTGTGAGTTGGGAACATTTGAACCACCAATGGAACAACCACTCCTACAAAAATAAACCACTGGCCAATTCAACGAAATGAGAAGAGGCACACCAAACCATCACGATTGGTCATGCATCATCACTAGATGTAAAGAAGATCCGAGTGAAGGTCGCCATCGAAAACCAGCCTTTGCGTGATGGAAGTTGATTCAGATCGTCCCTCTCGATGGTTTCCTGGAAGACCCTTAAACAATTAATCCCTGCCGTCCGGCGGCAAGACCTCAGAACCCAAAGAATCATACTCAAAGATTATCAAGGAAACCGAATTCCGGTCGTTGGATCCAGCCTAGTCCAGGTCTCATTCAAAAATCGTACTGCATCTTTACCATTGACCGTCGTTGACCATGATCGGCCTAGCTTGTTAGGCCTTCAATGGTTCGCCCCACTCGGAATCGAGGTAGCCGGCATTCACCAAACCAGAAGCGACGACTGGGAGGAGGCCCTCGCCCAGGAATTCCAGGACGTCTTTGCAGACAAACTAGGTGAGTACAAGGGGACCCCGATATATTTAACCTTAACCCTGAAGTAGCCCCCATCTGCCTTAAGCCTCGTCGGGTACCTTTTGCCCTTAAACCAAAGATTGATGAGCAGCTTGATAAATTAATAGCCCAGGGTGTTTTAGAACCAACAGACCACGCTTGTTGGGAAGCCCCAATCGTAACACCCATCAAACCGGATGGATCGTTAAGGATTTGTGGGGACTACCGGGCCACCCTTAATCACGCCCTTCAACAAAATGCTTACCCGGTGCCAGTGGTACAACACCTCCTCCATTCCCTGGGGATTAGAAAAGTCTTCGCTAAATTGGATTTAGCGCAGGCGTACCAACAACTGCCTGTAGATAAAAAAACAGCAGAGGCACAAACGATCGTTATGCACCGAGGCACCTTTAAGTGCAACTGACTCCAATTCGGAGTTAGCGTAGCCCCAGGGATTTTTCAAAGTTTGATGGAGAGACTCTTGCAAGGGATCAAAGGGGTCGTACCATACTTTGATGATGTTTTAATTGCTGCCCCGAATAGAGAAATAGTACTAGAAAAGCATCTTAAATTGGTTCTCCAGAAATTTAAAGACTCCGGCCTTAAGGTTAAAAAAAATAAATGTCAACTGTGTACAGATAAAGTAGAGTTCCTGGGGTACCGAATCGATAAAAAAGACATTCACCCCACCAGTAGCAAACTAAAAGCAATCAAAAACACCCCAAGATCCAGAAATAAGACTGATCTCCAAGTTTTTCTGGGGCTCACTTTTACAACATCTTCCTGCCCCACAAAGCGACCATAGCTGAGCCCCTACATAGACTTCTCGACAAAAAAGCAACCTGGGTCTGGGGGCACCGAGAGGAGCACGCATTCCAACAAGTGAAAAACTTATTAACCTCAGATGCTGTTTTAATGCAGTATAATGAGACTTTGCCCTGAACAATTACATGTGACGCGTCACCGTTTGGAGTATGAGCCATTTTGAGCCATGTGTTACCAAACGGTAGTGAGGCCCCTATTGCCTATTTTTCAAGGATCCTATCAAAGGCTGAACGTAACTATAGTCAAATCGATAAAGAGGCTCTTGCTGTTGTATCTGCTGTGAAATGGTTTCATGAATATGTATATGGATGAGTTTTTGCTATTGTTACCGACCACAAACCTTTGCTGGGGATTATAGCAGGAGACAAGCCAACCCCCTATATATTATCACCTAGAATGACTCGCTGGTCGGAGTTTTTGGCTGCAACACCGCCCGGGGAAAGCCATTCCCCACGCTGATGCACTGAGCCGTGCACCACTTCCAGAAACCGTCAACGACCCAGCTCCAACCCTTACGACATTCCAGATTGAAATGCTACATTCACCGCCGCTAACAGCCAGAGACATTGCGATCGAAACAAAATGAGATCCTATCTTAGCGCGAGTTCTTAGCTGGGTCGAATGGGGATGGCCAGTAGAACAAACCCCTGACGACTTCACCCCCTTCAGGAACCAGCAAACAGAACTTTTTTCGCAAAAAGGCTGCATCCTATGGGGGAATAGAGTTGTTGTCCCAGAGCGGTTACAACGAGCAGTATTGAAAACATTGCATGACGGTCACCCCGGCATCGTGCGTATGAAAGTGCTCGCACGAAGCTACGCGTGGTGGCCGGGCATCGACAAACAGATCAAAGCCTGGGTAAAGACTTGTTTAAAGCGCCAAGAAGTTAGCAGTGCCCCACCTAAAGCAACTCCAAGAGAATGGGAAACACCCCGGGGACCGTGGTCCCGCATCCACGTTGACTTTGCGGGACCTACTAAGGGACATACGTTCCTCCTAACAGTGGATGCCTATTATCCAACAATAATAGTGATATCAGATTGGTCCGTTCAGGAGAATCTGATTGGCTGTTAACGAGCCACTCTCATTGGTTCAAGGGTTTAACACTCCATGTTTCTCATTGGTTACTTGATCAGCAGCCTGCCCTATAAAAGGGCTGCTGCTGCCCTAGGGTTTTGCTCTGTTCAGAATGATTAATAAAGAGTTGAAGTTCACTGTTCACTGCCTCATCTCCGTTCCTTGCGCCCATGCGTAGAACTTAACAGAAACACACACATTCATGACAGTTTTATCAAAACTTTTTCCTCCTTTGAACATTTCTACAGCAGATTGCTTTCATCTGGATTCAAAGTTCAGCAGAGATTTCATCCATGTCCTGTATAGTTACTGACCCTAAATCCCACAAGTTTAAATCAAAACATGGTGAGCAAACATCACAAGTAAGTTGAGGTCCTATCACAATTTGAGGGTTAGAGAAAACCAAGGAGATCAGCAGAAGGATTGGACTCCAGGTACAACAATCCACTGCCCACTCAAGGGGACTTGGAGGCATCTCCCAGCAAAGGAGTTATGGTTGCTCACTTTAGTATTCTGGTGTGTGTGTGTTGTGCAAGCTGTTTCAATGGTCTCTACCATTCCCCCTGTAGAAAGTTAGCACCCACCCCTCTCCTAGAAGTATGAAATATTTTGAGAAATGTTAAAAAGGCAGGTCTTCTCCATCCTGGCCTCCAGTGCTGGTGTGTTGGTCTGCATCTTCATCCCCAAGTGCTAAATTCTCATTCTGAGGTCAGATCTGAATACAAAGGAACCGTTTACAACCAGAAAAAATGTAGAAATATGAAACACAGGAATTTCAACAAACTTTTCAAAACTTACGAAACGGTCCAAACTGTTCTCCATACATGAGTTGGGCTGTTGATTTTGCTTGTAATAATTAACAGATGGCTGAAAAATACTGTTCCGTGTCCTTGTCCAGTAGCCACTGCAAGATGGCCACTGAGTTCTTTTGAGCAATCAAGGCATCATATGATCTGTCCTTTACCCTTAGTCTATCTGAGGTCTGAAATTCCCCACCGAGTTATTTGAAACATGGCATTTGTGCAGTCTTGTGGATATGCTAGAAATCATTGTGAGGGGTGTATCCAAAAATGCCTTTATTTTAATTTATCTGTAATTGGGATTTTTTGCAGTATTAGACTTGAGAATAGATAGATAGATAGATAGATAGATAGATAGATAGATAGATAGATAGATAGATAGATAGATAGATAGATAGATAGATAGATAGATAGAATATATAGAATACTTTATTGGCCAAGCATGATTGGACACAATTTGTCTTGGTGTGAATACTCTCAGTATACATAAAAGATACATTCGTTAAGAATCAAGAATCATAATGTACACCATTTAATGATAGTCATAGGGTACAATCAGCAATCAAATCATACTAGGAAACAGTCGATATAATCATAAGGCTACAAGCAACAAAGCTCTAGTCATACAGTCACAAGTGGGAGGGAATGGGTGATAAGGGGTCATGAGAAGATTAACAGTAATAGTAGTGCAGACTTTGTAATAGTTGAACAGTGTTGAGGGAATTATTTGTTTAGCGGAATGATGGCATTTGGGAAAAAACTCTCCTTGTGTCTAGTTCTGGTGTGCAGTGCTCTATAGCATCACTTTGAGGGAAGGAGTTGAAACAGTTTATGTGCGGGATGTGAGGGTTCTGTACATATTTTCACAGCCCTCTTTTTGACTCGTGCAATATAAAGGTCCTCAACTGAAGGCAGGTGGGTAGTAATTGTTTTTTCTGCAGTCCTAATTATCCTCTGAAGTCTGTGTCTGTCCTGTTGGGTTACCGAACCAAACCAGACAGTTATAGAGGTGCAGATGACAGACTCAATCATTCCTCTGTAGAACTGGATCAGCAGCTCCTTGGGCAGTTTGAGCTTTCTGAGTTGGAGCAGAAAGAACATTCTTTGTTGTGCTTTTTTGATGACGTTTTTGATGTTAGGTGTCCATTTTAGGTCATGTGATATAGTAGAACCTAGAAATTTGAAGGTCTCTACTGTTGATATTATGTTGTCTAGTAAAGAGGTGGTAGTATGGGAAGGTTTCTTCTAAAGTCAACCACCATTTCTATGGTTTTGAGTGTGTTCAGTTCCAGATTGTTCTGGTTACACCATGAGGCAAGTTGTATAACCTCCTGTCTGTATGCAGATTCGTCATTGTCTCGAATGAGACCAATCACTGTTGTGTCATCAGCAAACTTCAGTATTTTAACAGATGGATCATTTGAGATGTAGTCATTGCATCTCAATAGGGAGAAGAGAAGTGGAGAAAGCACACAGCCTTGGGGGACCCTGTGCTGACTGTACAGGTATCGGATGTGATTCTTCCTAGCTTCACCTGCTGCTTGCTGTCTGTTAGGAAGCTTATGATCCACTTACAAATGTGTTCAGATACCGCTAGTTGGTTTAATTTACTTAGAAGAGTGTCTGGAATGATGGTATTGAATGCTGAACTGAAGTCTACAAAGAGGACCCTTGCGTAGGTATTTGGAGATTCAAGGTGTTGTAGGATGTAATTACAGCATCACCATCAGCATATGGAGAGAGAGCTCTCCTAGCTACATTAGGAAGAAGATCATCTGGATTATCCAACTGGACAAATAATTATTATATGGAAGTTAAACAAGACAGGAACTTAAATATAGCCTCACAAGATTTTTAGAAAATATTTCCTACCAAATGGAATGACTGAGTGTCCCATGGATGTGATGTGAAGAAGAGACTGGGTATAAACACCAAGTCAGAAGTTGCAGTAATTCATACATCTCAATCTTCTGGGGGATTATTGGGAGTTGAAGATGGGTCCTGACATGATCCAGAAGTCTTACCCTCTTAAAAAGGATGTTTGCAAGACATCCTATTCACAAAAAGAAGTCAGTTGAAATCATGACATTAGAATTAGCAGAAATATGTGTAGCTGGCTGTATCTTCATACTGATGATGTTACCTTGTTTGGTAATGAAATGTCTGCAAGTAAACCACCAAGTTCAGAAAATACCACAGAACCCACTGTGTTTTTTTGGCCGCATCACGGCTGTATCATTCTAGCATCCAAGAGGTTCTCAGCCTTCCTCATCCCCTTCTTTAACCTGGATGAATATGCAGCATTTAAACGACATAGTCCACATCATACAATTAATGAAGTGATCATTCCTGGTCATCCTTCTCTGATCATTTTGTCCAGTCTTCCACTGAAAATTGATGTTTGGAATAAGAAAAAGGAAATGTTTTCTCTATAAATGTTAGAAAAGTAAACGACCTAAATGTCCTTTACATTTTATTTTTCCAAAGCAGAGCTGAGCTGGAAAAAAATATGACATTAATAGTGTGATAAAGTGACTCATTTTGTTTCAGAGTAAGACAAGTGTACAATTAGTAAAAAGATGGGTGTTGTTATGAAGAAGCAAATGATTTCTCCTCTTGCAGATAGAAATCTGGACACAGGAAGCGCTAAGCTCCTATTTTGACATTGGGAAGGAGCTGAAGATCCTGACTGAACTCTTGGAAGATAAAAAGGAGAGGACTTTGCAGTACCAGGTAGGTGCTTTACTAATAAAAGCTAATACAAAGTAATTAGAAGACAAAATAAATTAGTAAAGTAAAATAAACTAACACTTAAAGTGCAATGAAGAAATAAAATAGAAGAGTTAAAAAAAACAAAACAAGAAAAATGTAAAATATGAAGGGAGTAACTTCCAATATGCTTTGCAGCTTTTCTTAGTGTAACTATACTTGAACCTCCCTCTCTAAAATTACATTGTGACCTTATTTCTGTATTGGCGTGCGTTTTGTGACCTGTTGGCTTTATGACTTTACTATCTTTGGCACTGGATGGAATTGCAGTGGCCCAGCAGACTGGTACACAATCTGACTCACAACTCTTTCTTGAAGAGCAAGTGGCAGTCATGCTAGGAGAGCCTTTGCAGAGCTTTTGTGCCACATCCCAGTTGGCGCCCATTCCTCCATCTCTGCTCACAGCCAATCACGCTATAGTCGCATCTTTAATCTATCCTGTCCAATCACCAAAACCATAAATGATATTATTGGGTTTTTTTGCAAAATTTCCATAAGCGGGTTCCAGTTACAGTAAACGGAGATGTCTTTTCTGAAATCAAAGAAGTCAGTTTGTTCTTTTCAGCAAGTTCTGTTAATTTCATCAGCCATTCATCTGTGGTGGACAGTGCCGAATCTTTCCATCTTTGTGCATATGGTAATCTCACCATAATATTATTTCACATATTGAAATAATTTTTCAGGGCAGTTTTTTAACTGCTTATCCATCAGTTCTAAAAGGAATGCTCTGGCTTCAATTGAACTTCCTAACAGAGAGAACATTTAACCAATGGAGCAGAAATTATGGGTGCTCCTCCATCGCGGAAGGTTTTTAAGAAGAGATTGGACAGTCACTTGTCTGAGATTGGTATGGGTTCTCCTGCTTGAGCAAGGGGCTGGACTAGAAGACCTCCAAAGTCCCTTCCAGCCTCTTCTCTCAGCTGTAAAAAAGTGGGAGACTGAAGAGTCAGGAGCCAGATCTTCAGTAAAAACAGCTCTTGGGAGCTGTCAGAGGGCTGGGCCAATCCCAGCTCTCTATTTTCCCGCTTCTTTGCTGGACCTGAGTGAAGCCTATGCTTCACTTGCAATATCTAACATCAGCGACAATCAGGCAGGCGGACTTCAACTCCCTGAACTCGCCAGTCAGCAGGAGCATTCTGGGAGTCAATCCACCTGCCTTAAGGTCCCCGAGGTTGAGAAACATTGCTCTTATCTCGATAGACCCATAATTACTTTGCAAGTTTTAGCTGTCCCTCTCACTGCCTGTAGAAACAGCTTAGAGTCCAGCCTTGATATCCTCGCTAGTCTCCACATGCAGTGAAAAGGACAGCTAAAACTGGGAAAGACCCACCGTCCTCCATTTTGTGGTTCTTTCCTGAGGTGATCTTTTTCTCTCTCTATTTCAAGGGGAAAAGCCGCAGGGAGATTTTCTCTCCTTCTGGATTCCGCTCTTTTTCCTCTCCAGCCTGGAGTCAGGGAAGGTTTCCCAAAGGGGGAGAGGTTGGAGGGGCAGAGGGAGCAGTGGGGAGGGGGGGGAGGAGAGAAAGACCAGCAGCCCCTTCTGGTGCTTTCAGGGGAGTCCCAGAAACTCCCAGGGCTGGAGGGTCTCCAGAGGCCATCTAGTCTGACCCCTGCCCAAGCAGGAGCCCCTTTGCCCTCCTGAAGGTTTTCCTCTGGAACCTTCTTTCATCCCAGCTTGGGTGCAATTCAAGGACGTTCTGCGTGCTCAGTTTTCATGGTAGCCTGGGAAGGCCTTCTCTACATCTTTCAACAACAACAACAACCCCCCCCCCCATTTTTTCCTTTCTTTTATTCAACAGACTTTGCCTGAGACTCTCAGGATCTCTCTTTGAACTTGCAACCCTTCCTATTCAAAGGGGCACCGTTGCTGTGGGTGACCTAAAAACGTTTCCTGCCCTCCCTGCCATTTGACTCTGCTCTGTAATCTACCGCCCAAGAGGGTCTCCCCTGAGGGTCTTAAGGGGAGGCATCACCACCCTAGGAGCTCCCTCCTCGTGGAAGCTAGGGGATGAGGATCCCGCTGAGGAAACTCCTCTGAAAGGATGACCCGGGCAGGTCGCAGGTCATCTATTGCAGATTTAAAATTAAGTTTATCAACACCTTTCCTTGCCCAGAATGGCTTCTCCCACACCGTAGGTCCTTTCCCCCCCTTTTTTGATGGGGGGGGGAGCAGCAGGAAATCTCACAACTAGGTAAGCATTGAGATGTCCTCACCCACCTCATATTTTTAAAAAGCCCTGTAGACCATAGAAAATAAAGGTGACAGAGACTGGCAGCATCTAGACATTTTTAAATTTAGTATTTAATTTTTACACTCAAATTGAGTGGCAGGCACCTTGGTGGGAGTCTGTAAAAAACCCCATCATAAAGGCAGGTACATTGTAGGATAAATATAGAAAACGAAGGAGAGCTCAGCTATTCATTGACTTCTCTTGTGATAAAATTTGGGGAGAAAACTGGAAATAGCAGTTGGTTTTATTATTTGGATTTTAATTGATCAATCACATTTTTCTTTCTTTTTTTTTTTTTTTACTATCCCTCTAGTTCCTTTAGGACAGGAACATTATTTATTTGCTTATCTTTAATATCTGCTTTAAATTATAATTTATCCTGGCTGTTCAACAACTGTCCTAAAGTATCATTCAGATAAGTGGGACTGGAGGACAAATACATTTAGAATATTATATGCTGTTCTGGATATTGCCTCCCAAAATCTATATTCTGATTTTCCAAATAAAATGTTAATTCTATTACTTTATATTCTAGCTGTCAATCATCACTGTTTAGCAGTCAACTTCCTGAAATGATTAAATCTCCATGAAAAATCTCTGAAAATAGATAGGAGAAAATATTTGTACATGGGCCATATTAAATGCTGTTAATCTTAATCTATATCAGTACAGTATGTTTGTCTTTTTTAAATAATTTATTTTTTCAATGTTGCAGGAAGAACAATCTCGACTTCCTGAAATAACATCTATAAAACAACAATGGAGACGTATTGAGGAATATATCATTGTAGTCAGTGTACAACAGAGGTGGTATTCAGCCAGTTCGCAGCTGTTCTGGCAACCCAGTAGCAAGAATTTGGCATGGGTCGCGGAACTGGTAGCAACTTCTGGCTGGCCACGCCCCCAAACAGTTCCCGGTTGCTCAGTTGCCCCGCCCACCCAATGCTCGTGCAGCTCGCCCACCGGCCACTTGCCCCGCCCAGTCACTCATCCCTCATTATGTGGTGTGCTGGGCCCTCGTGGCTTCCCTGACCTGACTTCCCCACGTGGTGCCTGCGCCCCAGCTGAGCAGCCCTGATCTGCCTGCTCACAGGTAAGCCTGCGAGTTGCATTAGCCCCCGCTCATTCCTGGATCTTCACTGGGGCCCCCACTGTTCCCGGGCTCAGCTGGCAACTAGGGAGCATGACGCTATGCTGCCCACATTACCCCTTCCTCTCCCACCCATCGATCTGCGTGCTTTGGGTGAGTGCAGGCAGCCACTGTGAGAATGCTTTGATTGAGCCCTAATGGCGGGGAAGGAAGCTCCACACCGGGTTTGCTGCAATCAGCCAAAGCGCTGCCTGGGGGGAGCATGACGAGGGGAGGCTGCCTTTCAGGCCCAGCTTTGGCTTCCATGGGGCCTTCAATGTGGGAGAAAATGCCTCCCCTGAGAGTCATCTGCTTGCCCATCCGCCGGCCTGGAAGCAGCATGTCCCCTTGTCGTGGGCTGATGCAAGACCCGAGATGGGGCGGTAGTAGAGCAGGCGGCAGCCCTGAGCAGCGCCTGAAAGGCAGTCAAGCCTCGCCAGCACAGATCTTCCTTCCCCACCTGTACTTCCAGCCCATGGGCCTCTTTTAGCAGGGGCCCGCACTCTGCCAAAACACTCGGCCTGGTAAAATTCCACCCCTGGAGTGGCCCCTTTGTTGGATCCGGAAGCCTTGCCTGACGGCTTTTCCAGGCAACACGGGACAGGAGACTGGCCAGGAAGAACCGTCATAAGGAGCGACGCTGCCAGGCACTTGAAAGTTTGTGTGTGTTTGTTTCAGGTGCATCTTCTCTCCTAGCTTTAGAAGGAGAGAGGGAAGGAGAGAGAGAGAGAGATGGGAAGAGAGAGGGGGAAAGAGAAAGAGAGAGAGGAAAAGAGAAAGAGGGAAGAGAGGAAAGAAAAGAAAGAAAAGGGAGAAAGAAAGAGAAAGGGACAGGCAAAGACTGGATGGAAGGAAGGGAGAGAAAGAGAGCAGGAAGAAGGGAGGGAGGAGAGGGGAAAAAAGGAGAGGAAGGAAGGACACAAGCCCTAGCTTCAGAAGACTCTTTGAAATAGGACAGGAATCTAGGGCTGGAACTGGAAGGGATCTTCTAGTCCAAGGGTTTTCAAAGTTTGCAAGTTCAAGACTTGTAGACTTCAACTCCCAGAATTCCTGAGCTAACATGACTGGAGGAGGAATTCTGGGAGTTGAAGTTCACAAGTCTTAAAGCTGTCAAGTTTGAAGACCCCTGTTCTAGTCCAACCCCCTGCTCTAGCAGGAGATCCTTACAGAATCACAGAACAGCAGAGTTAGAAGGAACATTGGAGGCCATCTAATCCAACTCCTTGCTCCAGCAGGAGACCTTATATCATCTGGAATCTGGATTATTTTGGTGCTGAAGGGGACATTAATAAATAAAGAAATATAGTAAAATATATTATAGCATTAAGTAGAGAGCTACACAATAGGCATTTGTTATCTCACTGTTATAAAAAAGATTTCCTTAACCTTTTACTTGTTGTAAAACAATTACAAACACATGCCTGCAATCAGTTACACCCCTCTCCTATTAAGACACATGATTGTCCCATATAAATCAATCTGAATCCATCTGTTTTCCTGGATTGATACATTTCACCCCATGGGAATGAAACGTACCACTGGGAAGCCCAAAATTTTGGTTGCTAAGCTAGAGCGTTGTTAAGTGAGTTTCACCATATTTTACTCAAGCCATGACATCTGGCTCTAACTGTCATATGCAGGCTAGGGAAGTAAATGTGAAGGTGTGTGCAATGTTCTAATGTACAGAAGTTATAGTTAAATGTGTGGCAGAAAGTGGATTATGGATGTGTTTTTTCAAATGCAGTGAGATTGAATGTGTATAATTTTAGAAGAGCTCTGTGTGTGGTGTATGTGTGCATGTGTACATACAGTGTATATAGTAGATAGTGTGTCTTTTTTGTGTGCCTATACAAACACTATACCATGTAATATGTATGTACACATATGGCATTTATACATAGGATTAAATAGTGTATTTTGGATGTTCAATAGTAGTAAATAAATAGGGAAATTGTATCTCTGAGGCGAGGAGAGGGCAGGCAAGGCACCCCTTGATGTGAGTGATGTCAAGTTGGCCATTCCCACCCAGTCACATGACCACCCAGCACGCCCACCCAGTCACATGACCACCAAGCGACGCCCACCCAGTCACATGACCACCAAGCCATGCCCATAGAACAGGTAGTAAAAACATTTGAATCCCACCACTGGTATACAAGGCATTATCAGTGACATTAACATTTGGAATATTGTATCCAGCTTTAAGTGTTTTTAATCACTCAGTAAGTTGTGTTTTTAAAATATGGTATTTTGTTAGTGTTGCAGGAAGAACGTTCAAGACTTTCTCCTATGACATCCACAAAAGAAGAATGGAGACATACATAGTTGTAGTCAGTATATAAAACATTAACATGAAAATAAATACAACTCCTTTCGGTTAGGTTATTTTTATTTCCTTGCAAATTAAGGCAAAGTCTATTCTTAAGATGCTCAAATGGAAAGTACATTTTTAAAAAGTGTGTGGCACTCTTCCCCCAATGTTTTTGTTACTTATCATTGCTAAGGCATGTACAAGTTGGGCATCCTCTTTTGTATAGGCATTTTCCTCTGTTTTGGGAGAAGAATGAAGTCACGTGGTCATTAGCATTCATTCTGAGGCCACCAATGACCACATAACTGCAAGGAATATAATTTTTTCCATCCTCCGCTATTCAGTCAGAACTGAAGAAGCTTCTTGGATGAGAAGTGAAACATCTTCATGGAAAAAACAAAGTCCAGTTACATTTTGAAAAAGTACCTTTGGGATAACCATCACCTGGATGACTGAGAATCTCCATAGACAATAAACCTTTTTATTAGTGTTAAGAAAATAATTTATCAGTCAATGATATTTTCTTTTCTTTTTTTCTTCAATCACAAGGAAAAGTTGGCTGAAGGTGTCACTGGAGCAGCCATTTCTTTTTTACAACATCAGCCAGTCAGGATGTTGAAGAGGCACCCATCTCTGCGGCAAACAACCTCCCATTAACACCATTATAACCAGCATAGGTGACTTCCTTCCTTGCTCAACAATGTGATGGTAAGTGTTTGAACTATTTTGGTTGCCAGTTTTTCTTTATTTTTCCATTATATAAAGATATATTATTGTAATTTAATTTTTAGGTGGATTCCATACAGAAAAGGCCAGGTGGCCACAATCAGTGGACAGCTTGAAGGCTACAAAAAGTGAGTGGGCTAAGGACTTCTCCAAAAGAGGACTAGCCCTAGTTGAAGGGAGAGGAATTGGGTTATCTTGAGGTTACCTGGTGTCTTCTGTTGATTTGCATTTCCTGCTTTGGGATTTTGGGTCAGGATGGTTGGTCTTGGAAGCTAAAAAGAAAGAAAACTGAGAGCTCGTTAATGTTAACATTAATTTGGTTGCTAAGTTTATTGCTTTTTGTTTCATGCTAATTTATTCAATAATTGTCCTAAGAATCATTCTGATTAGAGGAAGGCAAATACATTTAGAATATTATATGTTCACAATATTAAATTTTCTCTCTGAAAACCAATATTTTTTTCCAAATAAAATGTTAATATTGTTACTTTATCTTCTAGCTTCCATCACTATTTTGGTGATGACTGGCAATTTCCTAAAAAGAATGAGACTCCATGAAAAATCTCTGGAAAAAAGGAAAGAGAGAGAGAGAGAAACATTCATTTTTATTTGTGTTTGTCCTCAGTTGCTATTATAGGTTTTTGTTCTCTGCTTTATTTTTGAAATATGTTTTTAGTTTGATATCACTGTTAGGGCATCAGATTAGAAACTGGGAGACCTGGAATTCTCATCCCATTTTAGGCACAATGCCTAAGTTCTTTGGTACCACTTTACTACCCACCAGGAAAGTGACAGAGGAAATAAATCTGCTGTGACAATCCTGAAATGCCTATGTGTATAGCAACAGTGAGCTCAACAATGATGAAAATGAAGTAGTTTGTAGGGGCAGAAACCACTTGCAAAAGCTGAACTGTTCAGTGTGCTTAATAGCTTATTTTATTAATCCTAATGATTTTGTTTTTAAGCTCTCTACACAACTGCCAAATTAATTGCTTTTAAGCTCTCTACACAACTGCCAAATTCCCAGGCATCCAAAAAATCCTTTTGTACATGTAGTCCAATCAGGAAAACATTCAGGGCATTTTTACATTTCATGAAATTTCCTGCTCAGGTAAGCAATCTGTTAATCTGAGGAATCTTTTGAGTGTGCATTATCAAAAAATACAAAATGCATTGCTCTCGTATTCATTGGGTCAATTCTTTGGTTTTGTCCGGTTTCCAGATTCAATTTTAACTATTAGCCTGAGTATCAGTTGTGTAAGGTTATGCATATAATTATTTGTCACATTATCATTTTCACATGTGAACGGATCAGGCTGAGGGATCAATTCTCTCATACAACTATTTCCCTTTCAAAAAACCCAGTGTGGATATAGGCTGAAATATATTTCATGTCATTATAAGAGGTAAATAAGCCCAATGGGAGTGGGGTTGAGTGTGCTGATATATAAATACATTCCTCATTTGTAATGTATTTTGACTTCTCCAGAGTTATTTGACAAAAAGAGGGCTAAAAAAAGAAAGTTATGGACCAAGAATTTTGTGTAAGTCTTTGCATGGTACACTTTCTTATTGGAAAGATGTACTTTCAATTGCCTAGAGATCTCCCTTTTTGTGTCGCATTCCTTACCTCCATCAAGTACCAAAATTTACCTTGTGGCAGTCACTTATAATCAGATAACTAGATTAAATGCAAGAAAAACTGGACCATTTAATACCACAGGAGTTTTAAGGGAGCTCTTTGAATTAATTGGTCAAAATGTAAGACGATAACAAAATACCAGATTTTTTAAAATATGTTTTTATTAAGTTTCCGTTATTACAACACAAAACATTATGATTTCAACAGCATTTTTTGACATCTATACAGGTTTTTATCTTATATATCTTAACACATTGTATTTGCATTTATCTAATATTGAATGACTTTTTCTATAATTATTATTCTTATATATTTTGCATATTTACATTTTACTTTCTTAAGTCTTCTTACAGTTAAATTTCTTGTCTTATTTCTTGTTTCTGTTTGCTGCCCAATCATACCATTTATTCCAGATTAAAAAATATTCACAGTTTTCTCTTTCTTTCAGTTTCAGTGTTAACATGTTCATTTCACACTTTCCATTATTTTTTGTCATATCAATTCTTCATTGGGAATACTAGGAGTTTTCCATACTTGGGCAAAAGCTATTCTGGGTGGTGGTTGTGATATGTAGCAATAGATATTTTACTTCTTTTGGGATTCGATCTTTGATACTTCCTTGAAGAAAGGTTTCCGGTCTGAGCTCAATCTGATGACCAGTAATCTCTTGTAACCAGTTTTTAATTTAGATCCAGAATGTCCTGGTCTCGGAGCGCAGCCACCACATATGGTAAAATGTCCTGTCAACTTTTTTACATTTCCAACATTTTGGGCTTACGTTGGAATATATTTTTGCCAGTCTCGTTGGGGCCAAATACCATCTATAAAACATTTTATACAGATTTTCTTTGTATGCAGAAGATATAGTTAGCTTATAATTTACATTCCATATTTTCTCCCATCCCCTAATTCTAAGTTATATCCAAAATTCTGCACCCAAGCTATCATTGTACCTTTTACTGTTTCCTCTTCCATTTTAAAATCTAATAAATATTTATATATTTTTGTTATTAATTTTTGTTCTGGTCCCATTAAAAATTTGTCTATTTGGTTTTGCCCCTTACCAAATTGAAAATTTTCTAATTTTTTTTTATATTTATTTGGATTTGCAAATATGTCCACCAATCTATTATAATTCCATTTTCTTTTAGTTCTTGCTTTGATTTTAATTTCCCCTGACTATCTAATAATTCCTTATAACTTACCATTTTCCTTAAATCTAATCTATTTGGGTGGATCATGGCCTCCATGGTTGACAGCCAACGTGGTATTTCCATACAATGTTTATTTTTAATTTTTCTCCATGTTGTCATGAGTGTATTAAATGATGATTGAAGTAAGTACACAGCTCAAAAAAATAAAGGGAACACTTAAACAACACAATGAAACTCCAAGTCAATCACACTTCTGTGAAATCAAACTGTCCACTTAGGTAGCAACACTGATTGACAATCAATTTTACATGCTGTTGTGCAAATGGAATAGACAACAGGTGGACAGCATAGGCAGTTAGCAAGACATCCCCAATAAAAGAATGGTTCTGCAGGTGGTGACCACAGACCACTTCTCAGTTCCTATGCTTTCTGGCTGGTGGTTTAGTCACTTTTGAATGCTGGTGGTGCTTTCACTCTAGTGGTAGCATGAGACGGAGTCTACAACCCACACAAGTGGCTCAGGTAGTGCAGCTCATCCAGGATGTGGCACATCAATGCGAGCTGTGGCAAGAAGGTTTGCTGTGTCTGTCAGCATAGTGTCCAGAGCATGGAGGCGCTACCAGGAGACAGGCCACTACATCAGGAGACGTGGAGGAGGCCGTAGGAGGGCAACGACCCAGCATCAGGACCGCTACCTCCACCTTTGTGCAAGGAGGGATAGGAGGAGCACTGCCAGAGCCTTGCAAAATGACCTCCAGCGGGCCACAAATGTGCATGTGGCTGCTCAAACAATCAGAAACAGACTCCATGAGGTGGTATGAGGGCCCGACGTTCACAGATGGGGGTTGTGCTCACAGCCCAACACCGTGCAGGACATTTGGCATTTGCCAGAGAACACCAAGATTGGGAAATTCGCCACTGGCGCCCTGTGCTCTTCCAGATGAAAGCAGGTTCACAGTGAGCACATGCGACAGACATGGCAGGGTCTGGAGACGCTGTGGAGAACGTTCTGCTGCCTGCAACATCCTCCAGCATGACCGGTTTGACAGTGGGTCAGTAATGGTTGTGGGGTAGCATTTCTTTAGGGGGCCGCACAGCCCTCCATGCGCTCACCAGAGGTAGCCTGACTGCCATTAGGTACCGAGATGAGTTCCTCAGACCCCTTGTGAGGCCATATGCTGGTGTGGTTGGCCCTGGGTTCCTGCTAATGCACAACAATGCTACCTCATGTGGCTGGAGTGTGTCAGCAGTTCCTGCAAGACGAAGGCATTGATGCTATGGACTGGCCCGCCCATTCCCCAGACCTGAATCCAATTGAGCACATCTGGGACATCGTGTCTCACTCCATCCACCAATGCCACGTTGCACCACAGACTGTCCAGGAGTTCGGAGATGCTTCAGACCAGGTGTGGGAGGAGATCCCTCAGGAGACCATCTGCCATCTCATCAGGAGCATACCCAGGCATTGTAGGGAGGTCATACAGGCATGTGGAGGCCACACACACTACTGAGCCTCATTTTGATTTGTTTTAAGGACATCACATCAAAGTTGGATCAGCCTGTAGTGTTTTTTTCCACTTTAATTTTGAGTGTAACTCCAAATCCAGACCTCCATGGGTTGCTCAATTTGATTTCCATTGATAATTTTTGTGTGATTGTGTTGCCAGCACATTCAACTATGTAATGAACAAAGTATTTAATAAGAATATTTTATTCATTCAGATCTAGGATGTCTTATTTTTGTGTTCCCTTTATTTTTTTGAGCAGTGTATATATATTACTTTTTTTCTCCCACAAAAATGCATGCCAACCTATTTGGAGGTCATGGCCTTCTAGTGTTAGAATTATCTTGCCTTTTAACCTGACCCAGTCCTTAACCCAATTCAGCACCTTTGCTTGATAGTAGAGTTCCCATTCTGGCAGTCCAAGACCACCTCTTCTGCTCCTATTATCTTGTAATAGTTTCATTTTAATATGTGGCTTCCTGCCCAACCAGACAAATTTGGATGTCATTTTATTTAATTCTGTGAAAAAAGATTTTCCTAATTTAATTGGGATCATTTGAAATAAGTATACTAATTTCGGTAAGGTATTCATTTTCAATACCGCTATTCTTCCCAATAAAGACAGTTTGAATTTTGCCTATAATTCCAATTCTTTTCTAATTTACTTTACCAATTTAGTATAATTATCCTCTTTTATTGACAAACATCTGGGAGATAGCCAAATTCCCAAATATTTCACCTTTTTTGCTATCTGCAGTCCCATTTTACTTTCCAATTCTGTTTTCTAGTACAGTTTTTAACTATCATCTTAGCTTTATTTTTGTTTATTTTGAGTCCCGCCACATCCCCGAATTTTTCTATATGTTGTAACAATATTTGTCCCGTGTTCATTGGGTCTTCCACTATAAATGCCAGATCGTCTATAAATGCCTGTACTTTAAACTCGTTTCTAATTTCAATCCCTTGTATCTCTGAGCTTTGCGTGGTTGCGGCTAGGAGCACTTCTAGGGACAAGATAAATAGCAGAGGTGATAATGGACAGCCTTGTCTCGCTCCTTTTGCAATTTCAAAATCATCCGTGCGATCTCCATTTATCAGTACGCTCACTCACTTTTTGACTTGAATATATTTCTTGTAGTGTTTTTTCTATGTTAGTACCACAATTTAATTTTTTAATTTGGTGCAGCATAAATTGCCAATTAAGATTATCTAATGCCTTTTGCGCATCCAAAAAAATTAAAGCTACCTGTTTTCCGGATGTGCTTCATAATATTCAATTGAATTTAATACCATTCTAATGTTATTTTTAATTTGTCTATTTGGCAAGAAACAGTTCTGAACTGGATGTATAATTTCACTCAAAATCGGTTTCATTCTTTCTGCCAATATTGCCATAAATATAATCTGTATTTAGCAACGAGATTGGCCTGTAATTTGAAATTAATTGTTGGTGCCATCTTTGGAGATTAGAGAGATGTATGCCTCAGATAAGGACCTCGGGAGTCTAGCTTCTAATAATGCCTCATATAAATCTAGTAGTATTGGTTCGAATATTTCATGCAAATTTTTATATAGTTCACCGGGTAAACCATCCGGGCCTAGGGTTTTGTTATTTTTTTGTTTTTGTATCGCCTTTTGCAGATCTCCCAATGTTACTTCTTTGTTGAGTATTTCTCTTTTTTCTTCAGAGATTGGGCTCAGACCATTTTCCTCTAGGTAATATCTAATATTTTCTTCCATACCAGATATTTTTAATTAGTTTTAATTTTAAACAAGTTTGATGATTGAAGTAAAAGGGGGCTAATTTTAATCTGGTTTTGATATTTTACAAAATAAATGTTTTAGATGAGCAGATAGACCAGCTCAGAAGGAGAATCAAGATCGGAGTTGCAGGGTTCAAAAACAAGATGGAGACCAAGCAGAAGTTCTGAGAAAAAATAACAATATTAAAGAAGAACTTAAAAGGTGAGAAATATTTAGACAGCGATGCTGACTTTTTCTTTCAGCCTCAAATTTATTTATTACAGCTGAGGCCGGATATAAACAACATACAGAATAAAAGTATTACATTTTTGTGTGTGTGCATGTATAGGACAAAAGTAATAAATATAATGGAGTATAAACATAATTAAGAGTATAATTATGCTTGGTGCTTCAAATAAAAAAAAACGAAGAGGGCTAATTTCTCTCTGTTCTTCATAATTTACAGAAGACATCAGAGATTTCAAAGCTGTTGTCAGAAAAAGACTAGCTGTAAGTGAAGAATAAGAAACTTATGCGAAAAATTTTCCACCTAATTGCACAAAAGGAAGAGCTCTGGAAAGATTTTGAAGAAAGACTAAGCAGGTGAAAACTTTTAGAATTTCCTGAATTTCCTTTCCACAATTTCATATTAAATTTTGTTAAGTAAGAGAAAAAGGGGAGGAAATTAAGCTCTGAAGTATCAGAAGAATAATTTGGGGTTCCAACTTGATTTTAGACTAAAAGACTCAAGGTCCATCCTACCTTTGAAAGGACCTAATGCAGGGGTGGAATTCTACCAGTTCACACCTATTTGCTAGAATTGGTTGTTAACATTCTTAGCAGTTCGTAGAACTGATTGTTAGAATAAATTACTGGCCTAATCCTGTAAGGAAGGCAGGAAGGAAACATTCTGGTGTTGCTTACAGAAACTGCCTCTCCATTAACCCTTATTACATTCTTGGCAGGACTAGACTTCCTGTCTCAGGAACGTCTCTGGAGTTTTTTCTCCTCCTTTGCTGGTACTTTGCTTGTGTGGAGTGACCATTCAAAGTTCCAATGGCACTGAAAAAAGTGACTTATGTCCATTTTTCACACTTACGACTGTTGCAGCATCTCCACAGTCATGAGAGGCCAGGCAAGGAGATGCGTGCCTCAATGTGAGTGATGTTGAGTTGGCCACGCCCAGCCAATAACATGACCACCAAGCCATGCACACTAACTTAGCCATGCACACAGAACCGGTTGTTAAAAAATATGAATCCCACCCCTTACCTAATGGTAAAGACTGCAACGACGACACCATCAAAGCCAATCTCTTTAACACATTCTTTGGCTCAGTATTTGTAAACAGCAATGGATCATGCCCAGCATTTCCTAGACGAAATACAGACAACTACAATGATCTAATACATATTGATTTTACAGAAGACAATGTTGACAAAGCACTACGCAATCTAAAACCATCTCTATCTATTGGACCGGATGGAATATGTGCCTACTTCTTCAAAAAGCTATCCACTGCCATAGCCAAACCTCTAAGCATAATCTTTGAAAAATCTTTCAGGACCAGCTCCTTGCCAAACCTATGGCCACAGTCATCCCTATCTTCAAAAAGGGAGACCCCAGCTAGTTGAAAATTACAGACCAATCTCGTTATGCCGCATCACCTGTAAAGTCATGGAATCAATTATTAACCAATCCATCATCCTCCACTTAGAGACAAACAACCTATTCTCTAATAAACAATTTGGTTTCAGAAAAAAAACTCATGTAATCTGCAACTCTTACGCTGCAAAAACATGGACTACACAACTCAATCAGGGCAAAGCAATAGATGCAATCTACATAGACTTCTGTAAAGCCTTTGATTCAGTGGTACACGACAAACTACCCCGAAAATTAAAATCTTACAGTTTCTCTGGACAACTGGATAGAAGCATTCCTGTCAGACAACAAATGGTCAAAATTGGGAGCGTCCTATCAAATTCTGTACCTGTCAACAGTGGTGTCCCCCAAGGCAGTGTTCTGGGACCAACTCTCTTCATACTCTACATAAATGACCTCTGTGATCATATTAATAGCAACTGCATTCTTTTTGCTGATGATGTAAAGCTGTTCAATACCACAGACAATACTTCTACCCTTCAAAAAGATCTTGACTATGTATCACAATGGTCAAACAAATAGCAACTTCAAATCTCAACAAATAAATGCTCTGTCTTACATATTGGCAAAAAAAAAAATCAGAAAATAAAATACAAGAATAGTCAAGATCTTGATGAGGATCCAAACTCTGACTTTGGAGTACTCATCTCTAATGATTTGATTGCTAGAGCCCACTGTAGCTACATAGCCAAAAAGGCGTCAAGAGTTGTTAACCTAATCTTCTGTAGCTTTTTCTCTGGTAATATTACACTTATAACTAGAGCATACAAAACATTTGCTAGACCAATACTCAAATACAGCTCATCAATCTGGAACCCACATTACGTATCTGATATTAAAACAGTTGAGAAAGCCCAGAAATATTTCACAAGAAGAGTTTTCCACTCCTCTATTTGTTGCAGAATACCTTTTGCCACCAGACTTGAAATTCTAGACCTAGACAACCTAGAACTATGCTGCCTTCTGTCCGATCTATATAAAATCATACAGTGCAATGTCCTACCTGTCAATGAATACTTCAGCTTCAACTATAACAGTACAAGAGCACACAATTGATACAAACTCAAGGTAAACCGCACCAGACTTGATTGCAGAAAATAGGACTTCAGCAATAGAGTGATCAATGTCTGGAATACTCTACCTGATTCTGTGGTTTCTTCCCCAAACCCCAAAAACTTTAACCTTAGACTGTCTACTATTGACCTCACCCTTTTCCTAAGAGGTCTGTAGGGGACGTGCCTACTGTCCCTGTCCTATTGTTTCTTTTATTTTTCTTATATGTATCCATTTCATGTATTCATAACTATGTTTATACTTATTTCCGTTATCTTATAATCGCTTGACAAATCAAATAAATAAACTTGAGTTGGGGTTGCACAAGAATGAATAAAAATGAAATCCAGACAGCTGTGCAGAAAGGATAATTATTCTTCAAAGCGAAGAGGTTTGCCTATGGGAGCAGCTGCAGCGAAATGTTTTGTAGGGGACCTTGTCCTGGGTGTGGAAGTGTGTACCTGCTGATTGTAGGGTGACACTTGAGGGGCGTGGGTTTGTGTGTACATGCTGACCCCAGAGAAGGGGTTGATTAAATCAAGTGATACAGATTTGGTCTTTTCATTTGGATTGTGATGTTTACATTGTGTTAATTGAATTTGATATGTTTGCTTGTGTATGTTTACAATTTGAAATAAATGTTTAATTAATTTTTATATTTGTGTAAGTTTAAAGGATTTCGGAGGTTGTTAATAAGTTTGTGGAGACCTGGGTCAATTAACATGTGATTTATTTCTAACACAGTTATAAGATTCTTACAACATTCTTCCCACAGGCCCTTTGTCTTCTTCAGCTTCTTCCCCAAAGATTCCATCACCATTTTGGCCACCTTTCCTCCTCCTCCTCTTGTTGCTTCTAGCCCAACAGCATCTTTCCAGCCACGAAGAGAACGGAGAGGTTCCAGGGCTGCTGGGATACAGCAGGACCAGCAGAACTTAAGTGGTCAAATTTCCTCCTGGAAATTCTTTTTTGTACTCAGATAGCAACTCTTTTTGGGCTGGGAAAAGTGGAAAACTCAGATACATAACTGCCTCTTTTTACAGCCAAGCAAGCAAAATTCACCATGCTTTAACATTGATAAAGCAACAAAAATAGCTCCCTGCTTGTGTTTGTGTGGAATCTAACACAGCCCTGTAGTGACCTTGAAATTTGTCCTCTTCTCAGCTGGAAGAAAGAAATGGTTCATGTGGAATCCAATTGACAAGGATACAGATAAATAAAACAATGTTCTGCTGCTTACATATGTAATGGCAATTGTCTGGTTATCATTACTTTTGAGGGCTACAGATTACAGCCTTCCAAAATAACAGAACTGTTGGAAGAGACCTTTGAGGTCTTCTAGTCCAGGGGTCCCCAACCCCCAATCTGTGGACTGGTACCAGTCCACAGCCTGTTGGGAACAGGACCACACAAGCAGCGGATGAGTATGTGATGCTTCATTTGCGCATGCATGGGATGGAGCACCTGCAGATTAGATAAGCCTTTCCATCGATTAATCGTTCTCACTGTCAGAAATTTCTCCTTAGTTCAAGGTTGCTTCTCTCCTTACTTAGTTTCCATCCATTACTTCTTGTTCTCCCCTTTTACAGCCGGAAGCATTTGCATAAATAATAACTTTCACTCCTGAAATCTCTGATCATTCCTGGATTGGTGTCGTGGCAACACAGTCGTTGAGAGTGGGGCTAAGTGACTCTTGGCTGAACTCTCTTCGCTGAGGGCCCTTAAAAGGCTAAAAGTCACCTCGCAGGGGTGACGAACAAAGAAGGGATGCCTTGCAGATCGCGGAGAGTGGCAATCCGTCCTGCTTGACCTGAGGCTCACTCAGCTATCCAACAGCAAGGAAGCAGAGGTAGCCATTATGACTGCCAGGACTGGATTTGAATATTTTATTCGCAATATCTTGGCATTTTAAAATGCTAGAAACATTGGACTGATTATTGGGAAAAGTGAAAAATTATTTGAAGAAATCAACCTTGTTAAAAATTGGTGGCACACTGAAATTTTAGGCGATGATGCCATCTACCGGTGAAAGAAAAGAAATACACTATTTTTACAAGGCTGAGAAGACCTTGAAATAATAATTTGTAATGTTGAGTGGAGGTAAACACATCTAGAAGACTGTCTTTTGTCGTAACACTGCTTGATACCTAGTTTCACAACCAAGGAGGAGAAAATGTTGACACTCTTGAAGATTGCCAAGTAGAGTGGTTCACAAACACTGGGTACCATCTGCAGAATTCTAGTTTTATCAAAAATGCTTAGAAATAGTTCAGCAAAAACTGTTGTTATGGTCATATAATATGGTGTGCAGGGTTGCAGGTGATCCCCTAGCCCTTTTAGAGAACTGGAGAAGTTCCAGATAAGGTGGAAGAGAATGAAGGTTGCCACCCTCTTCAGCTCCACCAAACCATGCATTGGTCTAGACAATCCAGAACACCATATATCATATCGAGAAATACCCCCCCCCCCAAAAAAAATCCCCTTTCCATATCTAGAAAAAAATCTAGATTGGTGTGCTGGATCTCACACACTTTAAGATGTGTGGACTTCAACTCTGCTGGCTGGAGAACTCCAGGATTTGAAGTCTCCACATCTTAAAGCTGTGGGGTCTTTGGTGCTCTCTGTTACACATTGTTTTTTTGCAGGCCTTTCATGACCCAACTAGGTAACATCATCAGTGCTAGAAGGGAGTGGGGTCTCTGTTTATACGTAAGTGGCTTGCCCTGTCAGTGTTGGTGAAGGTGTTGTTTTCTTCTTGTTAGTTCCTATATTAGGCACTTGTTTATAAACAGGGTCATGTTATTCCTTTTGTGACCTTTTGACAAGCAAAGTCCATGGGGAAGCCAGTGTTGTGACCTGCTAGTTGCCAGTGGAGCTGGTGGCAAATTCGGACGATGTTGAGGCTGGGGAAGAACTTGAGCAAGTTCTGGAGCCTGGGGAAGACTCTGATAGATGCTCAGTGTTGAACACAGAGAGAGAGTCAGGGCCATACGGCATTTCCAAGCCTGAGACGGAGCTGCCTTTGGAGTCAGAGATGAGTGAGGAGGAGGAACAGCTGGGGCCCTATTCCAGATGCGTGTATGTGCAGAGCACATAGGAGAGGTGAACAATGGAGGACAATGAGTCATCTCGGGAAGCAAATCAAACATAGATGCTGAATGGCCCCTCCCTGGCTGGGGAATAAATAGGAGGAAAGAGTTCGATTGTAGCAGGCAACCCATTTGCACTTCTAGAAAGTTTACTCCTTACGTGTTTCATGGGACAAAGACTGCCTTGCCAGAACTGAGGTTTGTCTATTTCTCCAACTTAATTTGCAGCCTTCCGGCTGGAGCTCACAGCCTTGCATTTATCATAACGAACTGATAGAGACCATTGCTTCAGTTAACTCCTTGCAGGACTCTTGCCTGGACTTTCTGTTGGTGAATGCAGTTAATTCCTAATGTATAAATAAAGAGGGTTTTGGGGGTTTTTTGTGAGGAGTCTGTTCCCTGCTTCTGCAAAGGCTAGGTCTGAACAGCCAGATTCACTTAATAACCCTGTTACTAACTTAACACCTGCAGAGATTCCCTTAACTGTGGCAAGAAAGATCATAAAATGGGTCAAAACTCACTTAACAACTAGCAACAGAAATTTTGACCATAAATCAAGACTACCTGTAGAGCAGGGGAGTCAAATTCAAGGTCCACGGGCCAGAACCAGCTTGCGATGTGGTCAGATCCGACCCGTGCGACCGTCCTGGTCTATCCAATGCGAAGAGTCCAGCATAGTGTCAGCCTGGTGTACCCAGTGCACAGAGGAAACATGCCAGCAGTGTGGAGTGGTGTCAAGATGGCTACGCCCACCCAGTCAGCCACACCCACTGAGTCGGCCATGCCCATCCAGCCCCGAGGTCAACCACAGCCTTGATGCGGCCTTCAGTGAAATTGAGTTTGACACCCCTGCTGTAGAGAGATTTGGCAACTGGTTAGCTCGTCCATCATCCTGTTGGAGATGTTGAGAGATGTCTTCTTTCAGGACAGAGATTCTGTGGTCATCACTGAACCCTTGCCCTGCCATACCTTAGTCCTGGGATAGTTTATCAACCTTCCTGTATCCTGAGCAAGGAGAAGGGTGGGTTTTGTCTGTAGAACATGGACAAAATCAGAACCAGGTTATCTGACTCCATCTTTTCTCCCTTGGCCCTAGGTCTCCAGGAACAGCCTCAACTTCTGTGTCTCCTTCATGAACTGGGAGGACGTTCCCAGCAATGTCTTTGATTATGAAATATATAGCGGTCTCCATAGCTTGTATTTTAACATCTCCTCCATCATTGTAAGTATGACCCAAGTTGGCTTGTTTTGTTCTGGATTACAGTATACTAACCGTTTAATTTTTTTTCTCCTGCCTTTATTATTTTTATAAATAATTCAAGATGATGGACATCCCTAATGCTTCTTTTTCTTCTCAGATTTTCTTCACAACAATCCTGTGAAATGGGTTGAACTCAGAGAGGGACTGGAGCCGGCTTTCATGCCTAAGGCAGGAGTAGAACTCTCAAAGTCATCCAACCAGCTTTCATGCCTTACGGGGGACTAGAACTCACTGTCTCCTGGTGATTGGCCCAAAGTCACCCAGGTGGTTTTCATCCCAAAGCTGGGACTAGAAAGTTGCCTGGTGCTTTAGCCACTAGACTAAACTTGCTAGAGGGAATCTTCTTGGGTTTTTGCTCTCAGGAACAGCAGAGGTTCCATGTAACAATGAGGACTAGAACTCTTGCTGATTTATGGGTTTGAGGATTAGAAATGGCAGTTTGTGGAAAAGGGAAATTATATGTAATTTGAGAGAGGGCAACAAAATATAAATGAATTTATAAGATCAGAAATCATTTATCATCTTTCCCTTTTTCTTTTTCTATTTTCTTTTTTCACTATGTACTATTTTTCTTTATTTTACTTTATGGTTTTAACTTGGATAAAACTGTCTTTAATAACATAAATGTGTGTATAATATAATATAATACAATACAATAATACAATACAATGCAATACAATATAATCAATGCAATATAACGTAATGAAGTAATATATTGCACTGTATTGCATTGTGCCGCATTGTGTTGTATAATAATAATATAGTATAGTACAATACAGTATAGTATAATATACTATTATTAATAATACTAAAGGATAGTATAGTATAGTATAATATGATATAATATAATATAGTTTAGTATAGTACAGTATAGTATAATACAATATAATAAAATATATTATTGAAGATAGTTATTGAGGACATGAGGACTAGAAACCTTACCAAGAAAGTGGCCCCTTTGTAAAAAAAAAGAAAAGAAAAGAAAAGGAAGCTATATAGTTCATTGGCTTGTTGCCTTGTTTTCCCCAAATAAATAAATGCAAGCAAATCCTTCCCAAAATGTTAGTTCAGATAGTGGATTTCCTGAAGAGCAGGAATGCGCCCTATCGAGAGGCAGCCACCATGTTAATTGGTAACACAAATGCAAACTCTGGAAGAAGGGGATGAAAAGCCAAGACAGACAAGCGGCCTAATGCCATGCATGCTGACCGTTGTAAGTAAAAAAGGCAGAATTAAGCAATATTGCATCAGATTGGAAGCTGCTGGAATACTGTGTGGCTATAGAAGGGGAACTTACCAAATATGTGGATGATACTAAGCTGGCAGGAATAGGTATCACTCTAGAACAGGGGTGTCAGACTCAAGGCCTGTGGGTCGCATCCAGCCTGATGCCCTCCTGGTCTACCCAATGCAAAGAGGAAAGATTGGCCCGGCCTACCCAGTGCAAAGAAAGATCAGGCCAATGTAGCTTCGGCCCGGTCTACCCAGCACGAAGAGAAAGATCAGGCTAGCATGGCATAGGCTCGGTCTATCCAATGTGAAGAAGAAACATGCCAGCAGTTTGGGGAGTGGTGTCAAGCTGGCCACGCCCACTTCCCCCAAAGTCAACCACAGCCTTGAGATGCCTTCAATAAAATTGAGTTTGACGCCCCTGCCTTAAAAGATAGGCTCAAGATTGCTCTTGACAGACTTGATCTCTGGGCCCTATCTAACAAAATGAAATTCAATGTAAAGAAAAGCAAAGTCTTACACTTGGGCAAGAAAAAACAAAAGTACACATATAATCTGGGTGAAACCAGGCTTAATAGCAGTAACTGTGAGAGAGATCTTAGAGTCTTAGTTTACAACCAATTAAATATGAGCCAGCAGTGTGCGGCAGCAGCCAAAAAAACCCAGTGCAATCCTAAATTGCATTAACAGAGGGATACAATCGAGATCAAGTGAGGTACTAATACCACTCTATAAAGTAAGACCACACCTGGAATCCTGCATCCAGTTTTGGTCACCACACTATAAAAAAGAAGTTGAGGCTCTAGAAAAAGTGCAGAAAAGAACAACCAGGATGATGAGGGGACCGGAGACTAAAACATATGAAGAACGGTTGCAGGAACTGGGCTTGGCTAGTCTAGGGAAGAGAAGGACCAGGGGTGACAGGATAGCAGTCTTCCAATACTTGAGGGGCTGCCACAGAGAGGAGGAAGGAGTCAAGCTATTTTCCAAGGCACCTGAAGGCCAAACCAGGAATAATGGATGGCAACTCAAGAAGCACAGATTCAACCTGGAAATAAGGAGAAACTTTCTGACAGTGAGAACAATCAACCCATGGAAGAGAAGTTGCCTTCAGAAGTTGTGGGAGCTTCATCACTGGAAACTTTCAAGGAGAGTTTGGACTGTCCATCTGTCAGAAATGGTGTAGGGTCTCCTGCTTGGGTGGGGGTGTTAATCTTCTCCATAACTGCTATCAGGTTCTTGATGCTCAGCTGAACAACCACCACCACCAATACTTCTGATTTTCCGAAGCCTTCTTCACTGCTATCATTTCCACTTCCTGTCTCCTTCCCACACCACCCCCATTGGCCCAATTTATTAAAAAAAAAAATCTCCCTTATATAGGTAGTCCTTGGCTTTAGACCACAATTGAGCCCCAAAATTTCTGGGTCTAAGCGAGACAGTTGTTAAGCAAGTTCCTGCCACATTTAAGGGTATTGCTGCAATTAAGTTAGTCATGTGGTTGTTAAGTGAATCTGGCTTCCTCCTTGATTTTGCTCGTCCAAAGGTCATAACTGATCTCGTAACCCCAAGACACTGCAACCGTCATAAAATATCAGTCAGTTTTCCAAGCATCCGAATTTTGATGATGGGGCAAAAGCTGTAAATGTAAAAAACAGTCATAAGCCCTTTTTTTATAATAAAAGTTTTATTTAATTAAATTTTCACAAAACATACAAATACAAATATAATATCTTTTTGAGAACAGCGTGCCCCCGGGGTATCACTTCTCCATAAACTCAATACATATTTATCTTATACATTTTAATCCATATCTTATAACTTTTCGCAATTTTTTCAATAGCTTTTCCCTTTCTTTACTTCCTATAGCCTTATTTTAAATTATCTCATTTCTTTCTTAATTCAATTACATATCTTTTTCTAATTTTTAAAATCTTTCTCATCAATATTTTTATACTTTTGTCTGTCCTGTTTACAATTTCATATTATCTTTTCTCATAAAACAAATTTTCCCTTGTAATTATTAGACTGGAGTGTAACACCTTTGTATCTTTTTTCAAATCTTGTTTAAAAATTTAAATTACACCTTTACAGTTATAACATTCATTTTCTAACCTCTATTTTATAACACATACCTATTTTACTTTTTACTTTTTACTTTTATATATATATGGATCTTTGCTTATTCGGGTTTTCTCCCACGTGTCAGTCTGTGCTCCCTTTAAATCCCAAGAAAGAAATACTCAGACTCCATGGTGTAGAGCAAAGTTATCCTTTTACTGGAAAATAAAGTGGAAGCTACAAATCAATTCCGAAACTGAGCAATTGGCGGGTAGAACACACATACAAAGAAATAGAATTGCTCCCACCCCCCCAAAGTTCAAATGATTCTTCCAATTAAAACTTCTGAATAAGCTCATGTGGTCATCTCCAGGTGGTGATGTGGCTTCTTGTCAAATGGCCTTGACACATTTTGATAAAAGTTCGCAGTTGCACAAAAGAGGACAGAAGATAGCCAAGAAACGGAAAGTTAAAGAAAAGAATCCCCCCTCCCCTTGCTAGCCCAGCAAAGGAATGCGAAACACCTCCAGCCTTCTTCCCCTCCAAAGTCCCCCCTCCCACCATTGTCATGACAGCCGAAAGAAGTAATAGCAGAAAAGCAGCAGTGGAAGATATCTTGATGCTATCTTGAGGCTGACACCGCGTAAGATTGGAAGTATCTAGGCAACGTTTCGATGAAGTCTCATTCATCATCTTCAGGCTTGGTCTTCAGCTCTGCGCTTCTCACTCTGAGAAGCGCAGAGCTGAAAACCAAGCCTGAAGATGATGAATGAGATTTCATCGAAATGTTGCCTAGATACTTCCAATCTTACGTGGGAGAAAACCTGAATAAGCAAAGATCCACATACAAATACCCGCGAGAACCTCAGAAAATATATATATATTATAGACCAGATATATATATATATAGACCAGAAAGCATGAACAGAAGAGATGATTCCACCAGGCTGTCAATCATTTGGAAGCCTGCACTCACAAACAAAAAAAATCTCCACACCACAAGCCAGGCAAACACCTGGGCACAAACAGATCTCCCCTGATACCTCCAGCTCAAACACACCCCAACCAGGCACCCAGATGAAACCCAGCTTCCTAACTAATGATAGCCGTCCATTTACCCGAAGCCAAGCTGCACTAAAGGCCTCCAATAAAGTAACACAATGTTGCCAACCAATCAAGATACAAAAAGAGCCCCCCCCCAAAAAAAAAACAGACAGAAGATATTAGAAGCAGAACACAGCAAACTCCAAGACCAATAAACACAGACCAAGACTCTCAACCAATCAGGAGGAAGAAAAAACCATTCTGACACAGCAATAGGCTGCCCCAAATTTAAATCTGAAACCACTGTAAAAGTCTGACTCACAAACACCATACAGAAGCCTGATGATGGCAGACGAGATTCTGCTGAAACGTTGCTACAACTTTAAAAGCACCACTATTATGACGTGGGAAAATACCCGAACAAAGCTGAATGCCAGATATATATATATATATATCTGTGTATATATATATATCTGTGTATATATGTATAACAATAGTAAATGGAATAATTATTCTATTCAAGTACAGCTCTGCCATTAATATTAATAACAATCTTTTACATTTTTATTTCTTTTAACAAACATTACCTGGTAATATCAATAATATCTTTCACTTTAATCATCTATATTTCATATTTTACTTATTACTATCTTTAAATAAAAAAACCAAACAATAGTTGTTAACAATAATCAATAAAGTTATTATTCTTATTCAAGTTCATCTTATCAACTGATAAAAGTCTTCTTTTCAGTTTTTTTTTAAACTTTCTTTTTAAATCATTGAGAGCCTTATTCTCTTTACAAATATTCCACTACACATCAATTGAAGTTTTTTCTATCACTTTAATCATCTAACATATTTTCTAACCCTTTTCTGTTTCTAATATAATAATGCTATCCCATGCATCCTTGCAAAATCCTCTCAAGTTAAATTTTAACTATTGTCTCTGCCTTTTAAATAGGTTTATACCTTTAATTCTTGTATGCTTTTCCTGTACCTCTATATCTTGTTTCTGTCCTTTATAGCTTCTTTTCCTTTCCCTCTTCCCTCTCGTCTTCTCCCTTCCCTTTTTATTCCCTTTTCTATCTGATTCTCCCTTCTGTGACCTTCCCTTCTGCTTCTTCCTGATATTATGATTACTTTTCAAATTATTCTTTTTTTGGGGGAGGTTGTTGCTTCAGTGCTTAAGTTTTTAACTCCTTTTCCCCCCTTTCCCTTTTTTAACCTGCTTAAAATTGCTTGGTCATTAAAGATGGCTTCTTCGTTGTCCTGCCCTTCTTGTTCTGCCAGCGTTTCTTGTTTTTCATAGTTCAAGATCTCCATTTCTAAAAATTGAAATACGAAGCCAAAGGATCCTCTTCCCTCTTGTGCTTCTTCTTTTTGTTCTTTAAGTCTCATTTTTAACTCTTCAAGGAATGATGCCATTTAAAAAAAAAATTAAACAACCCCCAATTGCTTTTATTTTGTTTCATTAGGATCCTCCATCCAAAGTTCCAGGAATCATCCAATACTCCAAAACTGTTTCTTGCTTCTTTTCTTACTTTCTCTTTCCAAGGGCTTTGTTATCTTGTAACAAAGTTTCAGCTACAATGTATCTTTTGCAAGCCTTGTTAAAATTCCACTATCAATTTTTTTTTAAGTTCCAGGTGGTCTCTTCCATTTTCCAAATTCCATGGATTCCACTCCGCTGCTTTCTTTCCTTTTTTAAAGAAAATTTTTTAAATTATCCAAGAATCTTTATCCCTTTGACATATTATTTTCAGCTAGAAATAGCCTATTAATGTCAAAGTGGATTAGTATCAATTTTTTATTCGCATCTCTCCTTCTTAACGTTCCAAGTCAATTAAAACTGTCAATGTGACAGGAAAAAAAGCCAATTCTGTTTCCTTTCCCTTTCTCTTTTGCCGCTTAAAAACTTTTTTAGGAATAGTATTAGTCTTTAAAATTCAGGTTCCAGGTACCTTAAATAGATGTTCTCCACTCAACCCGCTGAGTCAAACATTTTCCTTTAAACTTCCTCCTGCACAATCTTTTCCGGTCGGGTTCTTCTTTGCGGTGGCCATTTCTGAGCACCGCTGTAACTGCCTTTGGGAAAGGGAATAATGGTCAGCCGAGGAGGAGAGATGCGGCTCTCCTCAACTCCGCTGACGGATCCCCCTTCACCACCTCTACGGGGTAGCTTCAGCCCCGAATCCAGGTGGCTCAAGGCGTTTCAGCGGCAAGCACAGATCAAAACCGCGCATGATCACGATTTCGATCCGTCGCCAAAGAAGGCCAAACTGGAAGTCCTTGTAAGCCCTTTTTTTCAGTGCCATTGTAACTTTGAATGATCACTAAATGAGCTGTTTTAAGTCGAGGATTACCTGGCCTGTATGGGCATCCCTCTCTATTGTAAAGGCAACCACGCAGCAATGGTTTTCTCTCTGGAAATGTTTTCAACGCCATCCAGCCTCCCATTCAAGTATTAATTGGATTCAACACTGCTTAGATTATGGTTCTTTGCATAGTCATAGAACATAGAATAATAGAACTGGAAGGGACCTTGGGGGTCTTATAGTCCAGCCCCCTGCTTGAGCAGGTGATCCTATACCATTGCAGACAGGTGGTTGTCCAGTCTCTTTTTTAAAAGCCTCCAGTGATGGAGCACCCACAACTTCTGGAGGCAAGCAGTTCCACTGGTTAATTCTGTTGAGAAATTTCTCCTTAGGTCTAGCTTGGTTCTCTCCTTGACTACTTTCCATCCATCAATTCTTGTCCTGCTTTGGAAAATTGGCTGGCCCCCTCTTTTTTGTGGCAGCGTCTCAAAAACAAATTACAATGCTAACACAATCGATTGTATGAACAGAGGCTTATGTGAAGTATCAGTACCGGTTATAAATTCTTAGTAAGGCCACACCTGGAATATTGCATCCAGTTTTCCTGCTTTTTTAGGAGGCAGCTGGACTTACTTGTTTTTTTTCTTTTGAAGATGTTTCGCTTCTCATCCAAGAAACTTCTTCAACTCTGACAGGATAGTGGGGAATGGAAAGAATATAAATCCTTCCACCCCACTATCCTGACAAGAGTTGAAGAAGTTTCTTGGATGAGAAGTGAAACATCTTCAAAAGAAAAAAACAAGAAAGTCCAGCTGCCTCTTGAAAAAGCACCTTTGGGACAACCATGATCTGGATGACTGAGAATCTCCATAGACTTGTATCCAGTTTTGGTCACTACATTACAAATAAGATGTTGAGACTTAAAAAAAAAAAAAGTGCAAAGAAGAGCTACTAAGATGATAAGAACAGTTGCAAGATTTGGGATTGGTAGTCTAGAGAAAAGAAGGGCCAGAGGTGACATGATAGCAGTGTTTGAGGGGCTGTCACAGAGAGGATAAAGGGCTCAGCTTATTTTTCAAAGCAGGACAAGAAGCAACAGATGGAAATTAATCAAGGAGGAAGCAACCTGGAATTAAGGAAAAACTTCCCAACAGGGAGGACAATTAACCAGTGGAACAGCTTGCCACTAGAAGTTGTGGGTGCTCCATCACTGCATGTTTTTAAGGAAAGGTTGAACAGCCATGTCCAGAATGGTATAGGGTCTCTTGCTTGAGCAAGTGGGTTGAACTAGAAGATCTCCAAGGTCCCTTCCAGCTCTCTTCTGATCGATTGATTGACATATTGGAAGACTGCTCTCATATCACCCCTAGTACTTCCTTTCACTAGATTAAAAATACCCAATTCCTGTAGCCATCTTGTAAAGTCCCAAAATGATTGTTCCAAGTAGAAACAAATCATGCTTTTTTCTTTAATCAAAGCAGTCGATTTAGCCATCTCTGTTAACTCCATCAACATTTTATTTTATGTATCACTTCCAAACAAATAGAAGTTTTCCTCAGTGAGTTTAAAAGTTCATAGCTTGAAGCGGTGACTTTTTCTGCACAAGCTCTGTAGCTTATAAGAGTTGGTTCTCAAGGTTGTTCCCAGAAATAATTTGTTTTCTGGATTTGTTTCAGGTCCCCAGGTTCTCCAAGGCGATTGTGAAACCTTTGTTGCTCAGACTCTCTGGAAGACGTTTCTCATCTTCAGTGTGGCCATCGTATCAACCTGGATCTTATCACCAGTCAGTTCCTCTCCAAAGTCATCAAGGACATATCCAGACAGCCCTTTGTAGAGTAACTGGGTAGATACGGAGAGCTCAACACTCCCCTGGTGGGAGATCTAATGTCCTCCAAAAAGATTCTCATTATTATCCACATAGAGCATTGAATAAAAGCCTTCATGAAAACTTCTGGATCCCAAACATGTCATTCCAGGGGCCAGGATTGCGCTTGGAAAGCATGAGATGTTTGTCAACTTAGTTTGTTCAGCCAGAAGGAGGCTGAGTACCTGGTCTCCTCCCACCATCCTGATATCTCTTACAGGTAGTCCTTTCAACTTTCAGCTGTTAATGAGCCCGGCATTATAGGTTGTAAGTTGTGCAGGTAATGAACCAGGTCACCAGGGTCCGTGCCTGATTTTATGACCTTTGAGTGGATTAAGGGAGTTGTTCAAAAATACACTTTGTAAAAATCATATATTCGAGAAGTTGTTTTCAAGAATAGAATAGAGCTGGAAGAGACCTTGGAGGTCTTCTAGTCCAGCTTTTGTTCATGCAGGAGAACCTATACTATTTCAGACAGGTGGCTTTCCAGTCTCCTCTTAGAAACCTCCAGGGATGAAGCACCCACAACTTCTGGTGGCCAGCTGTTCCACTGGGTAGCTGTTCTCATTGTTAGGAAGTTTCTCCTCAATTCCAGGTGGCTTCTCTCCTTGATTAGTTTACATCTATTATTTTTTGTCCTGCCTTCTGGTGCTTTGGAGAATAATTCGACCCCCTCTTCTTTGTGGCAACCCCTCAAACACTGGAATACTGCTATCATGTTGCCCCTGATGGCATCTAATTTTGGTAGATGCCCAAACGTGGAGAAATGAGGACCAAAAATGCATAGAAATCTCAGTGCAGGTAGTTCTAAACTTGTAACCATTTGTTCATTGTCCATTCAAAGCTACAAAGCTATGTCCTTTTTTCACACTGGTGACCATTGGAGCATCCCTAGGGTTGACTTCCAACAAGCTAAGGTTGTCCTCTACCCTGGAACACTGCGACTGTCGTAAATGTTGAATTTTGATCATATGAACCTGGAAGTGCTGCAAAAACCGTAACAAATACTGTCATGTGCCGCTTTTTCTGTGCCGCTGTACCTCTGAACAGTCACCAAATTAATTGTTGTAAGTCGAGGACTATCTTACTCCATGCTGGCCTGGGTTTTCCTTTCTTTTTGTTACCTACTTTCTACCAAGTCTTTCTAAAGTGTTTCAGCAGATGGTGTGCATAATCTTACTGATCTTATCTCAGACAAATTCTGTAAAAAATAATCAGAATTTGATTTTGCAATTTTGGAATTACCTGATGCATAAGTTATTCATTTACTTCAGCTCTTAAGTTGCTTCAAACCACCTCCAATTCAAAGGGGTTTATCGCTAGTCCTCAGCTATTCATTTAATGACAGTTCAAAGTTACAATGGCATCAAAAGGAGTGGCTTAGGACTAGTTTTCACATAGTAGGGCAGTAGTTAGAATGCAGGCCTGCAGGCCACTTCTACTGGCAGCCTGCAATTTGGCACTTTGAATCTCACCAGGCTCCAGGTTGACTCAGCCTTACATCCTTCCGAGGTGGGTAAAATGGGGACCCAGATTGTTGGGGGCAAGAGGCTGACTTTGTAAACCACTTAGATGTTCTGACCCAAACCTTGTTCCAAGAAAACAAACACAAAGGGGAGGGAACAGCGAAAACTTTCCTTCACAGTTAAAAGGCTGTTTCAGATTCATTGTCCCAGATATGAACAAGCTGTCAGCCGGTGCTCCATTCAAAATCCAAGAAAGAAATACTTAGACTCCAAAAATTAGAGAAAAGAATTCTTTTACTGAAAAATGAAGTGGTAGCATCAAATAGGATTCTGAATCTGAGAAATTAGGCGCGCAGATCACGTATACAAAGTGATGAAGTTGTTCCCACCCCCCATAGTTCAAAAGATTCTTCCAATTAAAAGTTCTGAATATGATCATGTGGACATCTTCAGGTGGTGATGAGGCCTCTGTCCGTTGACCTTGGCATATTTTGATAAAGGTTTGCAGCTGCGCAGAGAAAAGGAAGTTAAGCGAGAAATAGAAACCTAAAAGCAGGAATTTATACTCCCCCCCCCACTCCTCATTTACACAACACAAGAATGTAACACCTCCAGCTCTCTTCCCAGACAATATCCCCTCTCCCCCCCCCCGTTACTTATGACAGCCAAAAGATGCAAGGCAATAAAAAAAGATGCAAAGCAGTAGATCTTGAAGGCTGACACAAGCCTTGTCAAGGTTGTGCAAGGCTGCCAAGAACACTAGTGTAAATTGCAAGGAAATAATCAAAACCAAATGTCTCCAAACACAAACCACAAGACTTGAAGTGCAAGAACTTCTTTGCTTCCAACAAAGAATCCTACCTCTAAGGGCTGGCTTTTATCCCTTAAGGGAGGGGCCATTACCTTGCAGCCTTACTCCCAACTCGCCCGTGTTTCTGTAGCTGCTCTTTCCTTTGAGCAGCCCTGTGCGCACATGTACTTGGCACAGGTTCCTCGGGGACCTCGTCATCACTGCTGCCAGTTTCCACAGGCTCCGAAGGCAGCACTACACTCCCTCATGGTCCTAGCCTCATTCCTGCCTCGCACGCAGGCCCCTCATCTGAGTCCTCGCTTTCTGAGCCCTCAGCCGTCTGCACCTGCTGCCGGCAAACCACAACAAGAGGACTGTAAAGTAGCTTTATAGAGTGGTATTACTACCTCACTTGATCTTGATTGTATCCCTCTGTTAATGCAACTTAGGATTGCATTGGCTTTTTTGGCTGCTGCTGCATATTGCTGGCTCCTATTTAGCTGGTTGTCCACAAAGACTCCAAGATCCTTTTCACAGTTACTGCTACTGAACCTGGTTTCACCCAGTCTATATGTGTACTGTATATAAGCTTAAGTGCTATTTTTAAGTTCTATCATCCCTTCGTCATCCATCTATCTATCTATCTATCTATCTATCTATCTATCTATCTATCTATCTATCTATCTATCTATCTATCTATCTATCTATCTATTGATCGTGGTGGTGGTGCAGTAGTCAGAATTCAATATTGCAGACTTATTCATCTCACTACCAGCACTTCAATCCCACCTGGCTCAAGGTTGACTCAGCCTTCCACCCTTCCAAGGTTGATAAAATGAGGAGCCAGATTGTTGGGGGCAAGAGGCTGACTCTGTAAACCGCTTAGAGAGGGATGGAAAGCACTGTAAAGCAGTATATAAGTCTAAAGGCTATTGCTATTGCTGTTATGATCGTTGCAGCGTCCCTGTGGTCATGGGATCAAAATTCAGGTGCTTGGCACCTGCGCTCATATTTGCTATGGTTGCAGCATCCCCTGGTCACATGATTTAAATCCAGACACTTGGCATCTGACTCATATTTATGATGGTCACAATACCTCAGGATCATATGATCCCCTTTTGTGACATTCTAACAAATCAGTGGGGAAGCCGGATTCGCATAACATCTTAGTGTAGTATATAAAATCAATGTCCTACCTGTCAATGAATACTTCAGCTTCAACCATAACAATACAAGAGCAAACAATAGATACAAACTCAAGGTTAACTGCATCAAACTTGATTGCAGGAAATACGACTTCTGCAACAGAGTCAATGTCTGGAATCCTCTACCTGATTCTGTAGTTTCTTCCCCAAACCCCCAAAACTTTAACCTTAGACTGTCAACTATTGACCTCACCCCTTTCCTAAGAGGTCTGTAGGGGGCGTACATAAGCACATCAATGTGCCTACCTTCCCTGTCCTATTGTTTCTTTTATTTTCTTTCTTATAGGTATCCATGTATTCATAACTATGTTTTTACTTATACCTATTATCTTGTAAGCAATTGGCAAACCAAATAAAAATAAATAAATAACCGTGTGATTAACAACTGCAGTGATTCACTGAGCAAGTATGTCAAGAAAGGTCATAAAATGGGCCAAAATTCACTGAACAAAGTTCTCACTTTGGGGCACCACTGTTGCTCGTAAATCGAGACAACCCGTCCTTTTTTTCTCTAGCCTTTTCTCCGTTTTGGTCTGCAGAAACCCATCCATTTCTCAAACATTTGGCTTTTCTCCCTAGGCTGCCAATCTCAGCTTGATACCCAGATTTTTCTGGCACCCATGTCTGGGAGGGACTCCAGCTCCATGCTTTGAATTTTAAGGGATGTGTACCACCACGACTCTTGTCATTTGCAAAAGGGAAAGTAAAGCACAATAAACTCACAAATCTTATCTTGCTGGAAGAGTTGGGAACAGCCCTGCAGTGGGGGAGGGAGGGGAGAAAGAAAGAGTTCCCAGAACTGGAGAAGCCAGAAAATAAAAAATCGCGTTATTTCCAAATTCCTTCATCTCCGATGCAAGGACAAAAGTCACAGTTTGTTTGGTGACTGTTCAAAGTCACAACGGGACTGAAAAAACTGACTTATGGCAGTTTTTCACACTTACAACCGTTGCATTGTCCCCATGGTCACGTGATCAACATTCAGAAGCTTGGCAACTGGTTCATATTTATGATGGTAGCTGGGTCCCAAGGTCATGTGATTCCCCCTTTGCGATCTCCTTACAAACAAAGTCAACGGGAAAGCTGGATTCGCTTAACGAGTGTGACTAACTTAAGAACTGCTGTGATTCACTTAATCACTGTGGTAAGAAAAGTTGCAAAATTCACTTAACCAAAGTGTCTCTTAGCAGCAGAAATTTTGGGCTCAGTTGTAAGTTGAGGACTATCTACAGAGCAGGAATGTTGTCTGTGGAACTCCCTTCCACAAGAGGTCTTCTCACATTGATGTTTGGAGGCCAAGTAGTGCATACTTCTTTCCTGGTTTCAGGGAGATGGTTTGGCTGCCAAAAATAAATCAAGATGGCAGCCAAAACCATATGACTGAAGCCCCACCCACTTTCACATGCTACATATGATTATGGTCAGCACCTTGACTGCAGCCACTAAAAGTGCTTTGATTAATTCATGATCAGTTCTTTAAACTAGTTTCTTGAATGGGTATCTAAGATCGGGCATCTCCTCCCAGAACAGTGCAATAGATACCGTGGGGTGCCACCACAAAGAAGGTCCTTTTTATAGGTGCCGCACCATGTCCTTTAAAAGGTGGTAGACCCAAGTTCACAAAAGGATCTCAGATGGGTGCATCTAAGAAAGAAGAAGTGTTTGGATACAGAGGTTTCAAACTGAATCATGCTTTCTTGGAAGCCGATGGATGAAATGTGGAAGATGGCGAAGGAGCAGTCTTGCCCTGGTGGCCTCGACTTCAGAAAAACTTGCTCTGATCTCTTCCACGTATCAATCGATGGACAGGTTCCTCCAAATCTGTTCTGCAAAAAAAGATTGCTTGTAGATGGCAACCAAAATGAGAGAAGAGGCAGACGATGTTATGGATCCCCCTCTCTGAAGGACGTCCATTTGGTGGGACCAAGAAGAAGGGCCTTCTCTGTGGTGGCTCCCTCCCTGTTATTTGAAGGACAATTCCTCCTCTTCTAAAACAGGTAATGGATCATCATAAAGTGGTTCATTGCTCTATTCATATAAGAAGTGGAATAGAAGTGGAATTCCATACTGCAGGCAGCTGTGAGTAAGAATGTCCTGTGTTTTGGAAGTATTTGGAAGACAGGTGTCTTGTCATAGATCTTCTTCTCCACTAGATGGCACTTTTGCAACATGAGAGAAATCTAATTTTTCTCCTTATAACATCAGCAAATTATTAGACTTTACCAGTAAATAATAATAATAATAATAATAATAATAATAATAATAATAATAATAATAATAATAATAATAATAATAATAATAATAATCCTCAATTTACTGGTCTCCAGCAGCTTCATAGAATAGAATAGAATACCTTTATTGTCATTGCATTCCACCAATACAATGAAATTTGAAAGCTACTCCAGCACAGTGCCCCAAACACCACATCACAATCACATAACAGAGTATTTAAAAATTAAAATAATAATAATAATAGTCTAAAACCTATCTAAAACATTAAGTAAGTTACATAGTTTAAAAATGTATACCTAGGACTAAATCACAAATGCACTGATTCAAGATGATTACTGCCTTGGAAAAGAAACTGTTTCTCAATCTATTAGTCCTCATTTTAAGATATCTATAAAGTCTCCCTGATGGTAACAGTTCGAAATATAAATGTCCAGGATGAGAACGGTCTGTGGAGATTTTTAGTGTTCTAAAGAGGAGTCTGGTCTTCACAATCTCTTCCAAAGAAGAAAGAGAGCAACCAATAATTTTTTGTGCTGTGTTTTTAACTCTCTGGAGCATCTTCTTATCCACTACAGAGCATCCAGTAGACCACACTGTCACACAGTATGCCAAAATGCTCTCGATGGTAGACCAGTAAAAAGTAACCAGCCACTTCTCACCCAGACCCCTCTTTTTCAGCAGCCTCAGAAAGTGCAGGCGCTGTTGGGCCTTCTTTGCAGTGACCGTAGTGTGGACTGACCAGGTAAGGTTGTTGGAAATATGAGTTCCTCGAAATTTAAACCTATGAACTCTTTTCACACAATCTCCATTGATATATAGTGGGAGAGGCTCTGTTTTGCATCTTCTGAAGTCTATAATCAATTATTCGGTCTTTTTGATGTTCAGGGTGAGGTTATGACTCTTGCACCACAAGACCAGTCTGAGACCAGTCTTCATCTTTTGTAAACTTAAACATAGCCTACTTTATTAACCATTATTCAGAAATGAAAGTCGACAAAGAACCATTTGAAGAGCATAGCTTCTTTCTTTTAAACAAAAAGTAATTTCTTAATGACTTTTCCCGTACATCCATTAGTAGACTATTGTTGCAGATTGTTGAATTTCCTGTTGTTATCAACACAACCAGCTGTTATGAAAGAGTAAACTGGTAGAGCAAACAGCAATATCCCTAAAAATTTATATGCAAATTAACTCCAGTTGTTCAATACTGAAGAATATTATTTCTTAACTTGTCTCACTTCTGCATTCTAGCTCTGACCTTTTTGTGGCTTCTTTTATAGAAAAATGCTCTTTCCTCTCCTCAACATTCCATTTATATGTTTTTGTCCTAAAAGAAAGTAGAAATTCAACTTTTCAGGGAAGAAAAATGATTATAACTATATTGCCTTCCTTCCCCTTCAATTTTAAAGGGTTTTTTTTTTGTTCTAATGTTTGTGCCAAGAAAATGTCATTCCAAATTGTTTACCACTTGAATGGAAAATTGCAACCACCCTTAACTTCATGGCATGATTTGAAAAATTGTTTCATAACATAAAACATGCTGCAGGCTTGAGAATCTCTACCTGTGGTGAAATGTAGTCTGGAGTCCCAAGAGGGAGGGGCTGTTTCTCAGAGGGCAAAGAGGTGGTAGAGCTTGGAATGTCTGGTAGACAGGAAGAGGGTAGTTATGCAGATAGTTGCTTGAGTCTGTCAAGATTCTGTCTTTAGGCAAACAACTGCAAAGAAACTACTCAGAATCAATTGCATGTGTCATCCTTGGTTCTTGGGGCCTGACACTACCTTGCAAAATCCTATTTTAATATTCATCACCATATTTTCTACTCTTCCCCTTTTCCCATTCCTTGTAGGTTTCATTTTTCACAGTAAAGTAACAAAGCAAACTAAAATTCAGAACAACTGGAAGCAGTGGAAAGAGCAACTAGCTGGCCAATGACAGAAAACCAGACAAGGTGAGAATAAGAATGATGCTGTAATTTTCCAACTCCTGTCTTTCTGTTGGTGATGTTGACTTAAAGGCTCCAAGTACTGTCAGCAAAATATCTGATTGAGTCTCACCAGTCTGATAAAGAAGGAGAGGTAGTGATGGCAATAGAGGACCGAGATGACATCCAAGAAACTGATGAGCAATGAATAAATGGATCAATTAATGTACATGAGTTATAGAGCCACTCATCTCAAGTGACTCTGTACATCTTAACAAGATGAAAACAAATACACCCACCAAAGATAACCACCCAGCATTCTAGGGTAGACCGTAGATCTGTCTCACCAACATAGAATCACAGGGTGGAAGGGACTTTGGGGGAATGGAATGGGATAGAATAGAATAGAATAGTTGAAAGGGACTTTGGAGCCTAATCCCTGACTCAAGCAGGAGAGTCCTCTTAGTCTAACTCTCAGCACATGGCAGGAGATCTTCTATCATTCTGTCCAGTCTATTCCTGAAAATCTCCAGGGATGGAGCATTCTTCTTTAAGTTCCAGGTTGAATGACTGTGACAAGATTATCAACCTCCTGAGTCGACTGCTTGGGGAAACAGCTGTGTCCTAAATATTTTGTAAAATGCTAATAGCTTTGGCCCAAAGTTGCTTTTTTTTCAAGAGGAAACTGGACATTCTAGTTTTTCTTTGAAGACATTTTGCTTCCCATCCAAGAAGCTGCTTTAGAACAGAAGAAGCTTTGTTAAAATTGAAGAAACTTCTTGGATGAGAAGTGAAATGCCTTCAAAAAAACTCCCAGAAAGTCCAGTTGGCTCTTGAAAAACAACAACTTTGGAACAACCATGACCGGGATGACTGAGAATCTCCATAGACAATAGGTTGGGGAATGCATGAAGGAAGGGACACAGGCATTGAGTATATTCTGGTCTACCCAACTGTCAACCTTCAAGGAAGATCAGGCTAGGAAACCAGAATTATGAATGCAAATACAACTTTTATTATACAGATAGTCCTCGACTTAGAACAATCCATTTAATGATTTATGGCCATTTTTCGTACTTACGACTGTTGCAGTCGTGATCAAAATTCAGATGCTTGGCAACTAACTCACATTTACAATTGTGACACTATGGTTGCAGTGTCCCAGGGTTATGCAGCTCATCTTTTGCGACCCTCTGACAAGCAAAGTCAATGAGGAAGCCAGATTCACTTAACAACCATATTACTGACTTAACAATTGCGATGATTTACTTAACAACTGTGGCAAGAAAGATTGTAAAATGGAGCAAAAATCATCTATTTCACGTAGCAATAGAAAGGTTGGGCTCAATTATGGTCATGATTTGAGGGTTACCTGTGAGGAGATAGTGGCAAAATCTTGAAGTCTGAACATGCTTTCCTCCTCCTCCTTTTCTCTTTGCAAGGATGACGAGCAGAGGTGGCATTCAGCAGGTTCTGACCAGTTCGGGAGAACCAGTAGTGGAAATTTTGAGAACCAGCAAATCCCACCTCTGAGTGGAGATTTTACAGTCTCCTTCCCCTGCCATGCCCACCAAGCCACGCCCACAGAACCGGCATTAAAAGAAATTGAAACCCTCCACTGATGGGGAGGGTCATGTCTGACCAGACTCCAGTTTCATTGTCTTGATGGAGATTCTTTCTCCCGTTTCTCAGGATGGCTCATTTTTCTCATGACACCCATGGGCTGAAGTGAAGGTTCTGGTCACTTTCATAAAGGCCTGGTCACACTGCAAGAACTTTGCTATAGCGTTCCTTGAACGGTAGGAAGAGGGGGACAAATTTCGACACCGCTCGTCACCGCGCACAAAATTAGAAAAAAATTTGAAAACACGGGTGTTGCCTTAGCGGTGCACCGCTGAAGCCAGCGTTGCTTTAGCTAGCGTTGGTTTAACGGTAGGGAACGTTGGTTTAGTGGTGACACGAGCGTTGATAAAGCGGTGTTCTGCGCATGCGTGCGTTGGCTCGGTGGGGGTTTGAAGTAATTGATTTAGCGACATGCCGCTTTGGACTACCGTAATGGAGCTGTACGGATCGCTTGATAAAGTTCTCAAATTCGATAAATTCGGAAGCAAATTCGATACAAGAGATGTCTGCACTCAATGGCTATTCCAAAAGGGCTACTGGTCCATTTCTCCCCGTATTTATAGCCAAATTCTGGTTCCGCTCCAACACCTCCATACCAACGCCAAACTAAAGTTCATCACCGCAATGGATCGCTGCTTCAACGCCTGACACCGTTCCAGGAATCCTGTGTCCGCTCGTAAAACGCTTACAACCGCTCCACCAAAGTTAGTGCAACGTTTAATCACCACCCAGGCAAAGCTTGCAAAACAGCGGTGGTCCAGCGTTGAAGATTTCTGCGTTGGCCTAGCGGACCCAAGCGTCCACGAACTTGCATCTAGCGGTACCAAACTTTGACCGGGCGTTGTTGGAGCGGTGGTGAACTTTGCCAGAGCGGAAAATTGTGCGCTCCTCACCGCTCGCAATATTTTGTGCAGCTCAAAACTTTCGGAGCGGTAGGAGGGACTATAAGCGGAGGCCGAGCGTATATGGCGTTGCCTTAACGGAGGCCAACTTCTGTTAAACGGTGGTGAATGGTTACGAGCGGTGATGATTTTTTTTCACCGCTCCAGGACCGCTATAGCAAAGTTCTTGCAGTGTGACCAGGCCTTAAGCTAGAGAATCACAGTGAGATCCGTCCGTCTGTTTTCTTTCTCTCTCTCTCTCTTTTAATTTTTTATTTTTTGATAAGCATAAACAAACATAAACATAAAACAACAAATAAAACCTTCTTTCAATTGTACAGTGTGTTGGTTGGTACATATTTCTTGTGCATAATATCTATAGTCTTTCCCTCTTAGATTTAAATTTATCTTCAAATTATATTAATCAACTTTTCCATCTCATGTTATGTTATTATTACATCTTCATTAGACTTTGATTGCAAGTTCACAATTATCCTTTTAAAGCAAATCTCAGTTTTTACTCATTCTAATTCATATTATAATTTATTCCACAATAATCAATTATAACATATCATTATTATTGTATTATATTTACTATTATATTATATTTATATTACAATATATTTCATTTTCCTATTTTTCTATCTAGCCATTGGTAAAATAAGTCCCATATTTTATAATATTCTTTTTCTTTTTGCTCTCTAATTGCCAGTGTTAATCTACTCATCTCTGCACATTCCATTATTTTCTTAATTACCTCCTCCTCTATTGGAGTTTCTTCATTTTTCCAATTTTGAGCAAATACAATTCTAGCTGCAGTTAAGACATTAATAATCAAATATGTCAATTCTCTATTGTAACCTTCAGGTAAAATTCCCAATAAAAATGTCACTGGTTTCAAATCTATATGTTATTTTGTCATTTTTTTCCAGCCATGTATTAATTTGAGTCCAGTATCTTTTGGCTTTCACACACTTCCACCACATATAATAATATGATCCAGGTATCTGATGACATTTCCAACATTTCGCCGCTTTATCCTTGAACATCCTTGCTATTCTTGCTGGAGGTAGATGCCACTATCTGTTCTCTCTGTTTGTACTTCCTGAATAATTACATGTGAGTCATCTGTATTTCTTTCTTTTCTCATAGTTCCATTTTATAAACTAGTCTAAGATCTGCACTACAGAAATCCAGATGGCCACTAGATGGTTGACTTAGTTACAAGTAGCTATGAATGGTCACTCAAAGTTACAACAGACCTTCAAAAAGACACATACCACCTAGATATGAACCCCACCCCCCACCCCCCGCAGTCACAGAGTTATATTTTGGGTTCTCAGCAATTGGCCTGCATTTGAATCAGAATCACAGAAGTCTGGAAGGGACCTTGGAGTTCTTGTAGTCCAACCCCCTGCCCAGCCCAATTGAACTTATACCATCCCGGACAGTTTGCAGCAGCCCTGCAGTCATGTGACTGCAATTTATAATGTTCTTTGGCTGAAGGACAGCTTTTGTGTTGGATTTCTGGCAAAAAAAAAAATGCCTATTGTGACAATGGGTTCATTTCATGATTGCTGTGCTTGCTTAATGACAGCTGCATACTGTTTATGACTACCACAAAATAATGTCATAAAATCAGGCCAGTCACATGGGTGACTTGACTTACGACCCTCATGACATAGGACAAAAATTCCCTGGCTCCATTACAATCATAAGTCATAAAGTATAAGTGAATAAGAATGGAGAAGTAATTGACATAATTTTAGACTTTATTAATTAGTGTTAGCACCATTATGGAATCATTGTAAAAAGTGGAAATTGTTTTTTTTTTTTGAAATGTTGAAAAGTTGAATAAATAAGTTTAATTAAAAAAAATACAATCATAACTCAAGGATCTCTTTTGCTGTCAACCAGTGGCCATTGAGATGGTAACAATTGGTTGCAGCTGTTTGTGTACATGATATTTTAGCAAGAACACAAGACCAGGTTTTAGTTCAAGGATCTCATCACCTTCAGGTTTGACACAGGCTAAACAACAGCCAAAGAGGATGGAATGGCAATTGTGGAAATATTATATAATTTCCACTTCTTCCACTGGTCCAAAAAGATAAAACTTTCCCGAAATAGAGCTCCACTTCTAGCGGTCCCAGAGACACATCCATACAGGGCTTTTTTTGACAAACATGGAAGGGATTTGTTATTGTCTTCTTCACTGGAGGTTTTAAAGAAAAGACTGGACAGCCAATTATCTGGAATGATACAAGGTCTCCATGGGCAGGAAACTAGACTTGCCTGAAATGATATAGGCTCTCCTGTTTGAGCAGGTGGGTTGACTAGAAGACCCTTCCAGTTCTATTCTGATGGTTAACTCAGGCTTTTCAAGATTAGCCAAAGTCTACCAACTCAGCAAAAGAGCTGGAAAATGGGAGGCTGACCCAGAGATTTGGTACAAAGACACGTTAAAGGAAATCTCATGTTGGCCTCGGTCCCTGTAAGATCCGTCTCTTTGTGTGCATCTAAAATTAACAGACCAGAAGGGAAAAAGGGAAACTCATGCATTATTTAAAGATTTTTGTTCTTGCTGGACCTGCAGCACGAGCTAATCCTGGCATGGCCCCCCGGGGGAAATCAGCCCCAGATCCTGCCCTGACCCTTTGGAGTAAGTCTTGAAATAAACAGAAGAACAAAAAGAATCTAATTGGCTTCTAGACCTGGACTGGGGATAGTTGGGAAGAATCTTTGATATGCTGTGATGTCAAATATGCACAGCTGTCCTTCCAGGCACATGGTTTCTGCAGAAGCAGCCAGGATTTTTTTAAAAATAAAACTCTGTGGGTAGGAAGGGGGAAAAAATTAACAACAATAACAAAAACAACCACTGCCTAAACCGTAAACTTTTCTTAAAGCATAAACAGCCTTTTTTTCTCTTGAAAGCTGCTATCAGCCGGAAATTTCTGCACCCCAGATAGTTGGATTTTAGCAAAGCAAGATTTGCAAGGTGATAAACTTTAATGTCCCTGTGACAAGGTTGGTGCATTTTGTCAAATGTCTTAATCGGGGAAAATAAGTCCTTAATCGTTGTATTATGTTAATGGTTTCTCTTATTTCTTTCCTTTTAGGATAGGAAGTGTTCCAAGGTGGCTTAAATATACAGAGGTAAAACCAGAGAGAAATGGTCTATTTCAAAATACAGCTAGTCCACACAACAATTCATTTAGTGACTGTTCAAAGTTACAATGGCACTGAAAAAGATGACTTATGACCATTTTTCACACTTATGACAGCATTCCCCATGGTCACACGATCAAAATTCAGATCCTAGACAACTGACTCATATTTATGACTTTTGCAATGTCCCAGGATTATGCCATCCCCTTTGGTGACCTTCTGAGAAGCAAAGTCGTTGGGGAAGCCAGATTCACTTAACAACAATTTGACTAATTTAACAATTTACAGTGATTCACTTAACAACTGTGGCAAAACAAGTTGTAAAATGGGGGAAAACTTACTTAACCGATGTCTCACTTAGCAACATAAATCTTGGGCTCAATTGTGATCCTAAGTCAAGAGCTGCCTGTATATTAGCATGCATGAATCCATCCCACAGGTAAACCTCCCCCAGGGCATGCACAAATAGGTGTGCTCTTCGTGGTTATGTGTGTGCTTGTGTGAGAGAGAGAGACTGTGTGTGTGCACACGTGCAAAAATTAGTGTCTGCAATTTTTCACTCAAACACCCATCCCTTTTGTAAGTGTTGTGTCTGCGTGGAAAGAAGCCAGGAGTCGGTGACTTTGTTTCAAGCTCTTTTTATTAGGCTGGTACCGAACTGAGCATATGGGAAAACTTCGTGGCTTTTTATTTCCAAGCCGCGGTGGCCACAGCCAATGGCACCACTTTGAATCTCCCGCGATTCGAATGGACCAATCGCGGGAGATTCTCAGCGAGCCAATCGGCGCGGCTCGCCTAGCCAATCAGAGTGCCCCGTGCTTTGGCCAATCAAAGTGCGGGGATCTCAAGAATGCAAATGAGGGGACAGAACACCCGGGTTGGTTGAGCTGCGGGTTTCGCCGCTCCCGCTCGGTCTTCCCGGGTTGGTTGAGCTGGCCTGGCTGTCTCTTTCTGGCGAGGTTTCGTGCTGGCTGCTTTCAGGTGAGTATGGCTGGTTTATTTTTTCTCGGTTTTGGTTCCCTGGGTATTCCCTCCCCTCTTGGTTTGTGTTGTGCGTTGGTGGTGTCTTGTGTGGTTGTCCTCGATCTTAACTGGTCAATGTGGCGTTTCCACGCTCGTCCGTCGGTTGTTTGTAGCCGGTACGAGTGTGGGCCTGTTAGTTGTGTTATGACGGCCGGTACCCATAATGGGTCTCCGGTTAGGTTTTTCGTGTAGACGGCGTCGCCTGGTGCGAAGGTTCGGGGTTTGCTGGTGGAGTCTGGGGGTTTCTCTGGGTTGTACGTGGGGCGTAATCTATCGAGTGTGGACCTTATTTTCCTCCCCATTAGCAGTTCGGCTGGGCTTTTATTTGTTGTGGTGTTTGGGGTTATGTGCTGGATGAAAAGTAATTTATTTATTTTGTCCTGAATCTCCCCGTGGTCTATTTTCTGGATGGTTTTCTTTGTGAATTGAACCATCCGTTCCGCCCTACCATTCGCCGCCGGATGCGCCGGGGCTGTCAGCGCGTGTCGTATGCCCCTCTCCGCTAGGAATTTTTCGAATTCTAGTGAGGTGAATTGGGGCCCGTTGTCGGAAACGAGGACGTCTGGGAGGCCGTGTGTTGCAAAAAGTTTGCAGAGTTCTTTGGTCACGGCCTCCATGGTGGTTGTTCTCATGTTGCTTACCTCCAGCCAGTTGGAGTAAGCGTCTACGGTTATTAAGAAAGTGTGTCCTTTTGTGGGCCCGGCGAAATCTATGTGGATCCTAGACCACAGTCCCCTGGGGGTTTCCCACTCTAGGATGGGTGCTGCGGGTGGGCTTGGCCTAATTTCCTGGCATCATTGACACCTTGCTACCCAGGCCTCGATCTGTTTGTCCATCCCTGGCCACCAAGCGTAACTTCTGGCCAGGGCTTTTGTCCTAACGATGCCCGGGTGCCCCTCGTGTAACAGTTCCAAAACCTTCCCTTGTAGTTTTTCCAGGATGACCACCCTATCCCCCCATAGTATGCACCCTTTTAGTAACGAGAGTTCCGTTTGCCGGTTCCGGAATGTCCTGACGGACTCGTTGTTGTCCCTTTCCGGCCACCTTTTCTCTACCCAATGCAAAACTCGCGCCAGACGTTTGTCTTTATCAGTTTCTCGGGCAATGTCTGACGCGGTTATGGGTAGGTTGGGTAGAGTCTCTATGCTGTGGGTGGTCGTCGTGGGTGCTGGGTCAGTGTCAGGTTCCCGTAACGGTGAGCGGCTTAAGGCGTCCGCATGGGAGATAGTCTTACCAGGTCTGTGTGTGAGTCCGTAGTTGTGGGCAGCCAGGAACTCGGACCACCTTGTCATTTGGGGAGACAGAATGTTCGGGGTGGCCCTGTTCCCTGCAAGGATTCCCAGCAGCGGTTTGTGGTTGGTGATGATGGTAAATGTCCAGCCGTAGAGGTACTCGTGAAACCTTTTTACTGCGGCGACGATAGCCAAAGCCTCTTTGTCCAGCTGGCTGTAGTTCCGCTCCGGTTTGGTGAGGGTCCTTGAAAAGAACGCGATGGGTGCTTCTTTTCCGTCGGGGAGAGTGTGGCTGAGGACAGCGCCGATGCCGAAGGGTGATGTATCGCATGTGATGGCTAGTGGTAGGGTCTCGTTGTACTGGATGAGGACGGCATCCGACGTGAGCAGGTCCTTGGTTTTTCTGAAGGCGGCTTCCTCACGTTTCCCCCAAGTCCAGGTCGCCTTGTCCAAAAGCCTATGCAAAGGCTCCGCCGCGGTCGCCTTTTGGGGCAGGAAGACATTATAAAAGTTTAGTAGCCCCAGGAATGCCTGCAGTTCTGTTTTTGACCTGGGTGTGGGGGCTTCCTTGATGGCTTTTATTTTCTTGTTGGTGGGGTGAATGCCGTGTCGGTCTAGGAGGTATCCTAGGAATTCGACCTGCTCTGTGTACAGCTGGCATTTTTCCCTCTTCACTTTAAGCCCGGTTTCTTTGAACCTCATTAGCACCTCCCTTAGGCAAGCCTCTAGTTCGGCCTGGTTGGTTGCCGATACTAGTACATCATCGAAGTATGGGACCACCCCCTTGATGCCCTGTAAGAGTCTTTCCATGAGGCTCTGGAAAATCCCCGGTGCCACGCTGACTCCAAATTGGAGCCGGTTGCATCTAAACGCTCCCCAGTGGGTGACTATGGTTTGTGCCTCGGCCGTTTCCTCATCGACTGGCAGTTGCCCCCTCCCAGTGAGTGTAGGAGATGCTGCACTACTGGGACGGGGTAAGCGCTTTGCTGCAAGGCGCCATTTAGGGTGGCCTTATTGTCCCCACAGATTCTCACTGACCCATCAGGCTTAATCGGGGTGACTATAGGGGTCTCCCACCGGGCGTGGTCTATGGGTTGTAATACCCCTTGCTTTACGAGCTTGTCAATTTGCTCGTCTATCTTCGGTTTGAGTGCGAACGGGACCCGCCTTGGTTTTAGGCGTTTCGGGGGAACATTGGGGTCTAGGCTGAAGGATATAGGGGGCCCTCGGTACTTGCCTAGGGTGCCGTTGAACACCTCCTGGAAATCCCGGGCCAGTTGCTGCTCCCAGTCGGCTTCGGCGATGTGGTCGATGCCCGTGACTGCGATGCCTAGCAGTGCAAACCATTGAAGTCCCAGTAGGCTAGGTCGGTCTCAATCGATGATGGTTAAGGGAAGTCTTTCGGCGTGTCCCTTGTAGGTCACTGTAAACTGTCCTGTTCCAACTACAGGGATGCGGTTTCCCTGGTAGTCCTTGAGGATTAGTCTCTGGTTTTCTAGTTGCTTTCTCTGGATGGTAGGCACCAAGCGTTTAAGTTCTTTCCAGGCTACCATTGACAGGTAGGACCCGGAGTCCATCTCCATTTTACAGAGCTCGCCTTCGATGCCTACCTCCACGTAGACCTTTCTGCCGTCTGTGGTTGTGGCGTGGCCAATGGTGACCGTCTGATGTGTCCCTTCTCTCCGCCTGGCCTCGCCGCTTCGTTGGGCTCATCTGTTTCGCTCCCAGCGGTTGTCTGTTGGCCGGTCTCGGGTCCTGGGGGGTGTGCTCTCTCGTCTCTGCTCGCTCGGGTCCCATTGCCTGGAGCTGTGGGTCTTCTTGAGGCGGCAAACTCGTGCAATGTGGCCTTCTTGTCGCAGTGCCGGCAAATGGAGTCGAAGAACCGGCATTCGGATCTGGGGTGGTCACCTCCGCAACCGGCACACGCGGTCCTCGACTTACGACTCCGCCGGCTGCGCTGGTCGCGGCCCACCTGTAGTCGGTGGATGTCTTCCTCTTCGTCGGACATGCCCGAGGTCGAGTGGAGTTCACCTTGGTGGGTGGTGGTTTCAGGTTGGGCTTCAGTTGACCTTGCAGGGTTGTTGTTTGCAGTGCGGTCCCCGGCGTTCGGTCTCCGCATGCGGTCTGCTGACTGTCGGGTTGCTTCGGCGGCCGCGGCTTCAGAGATGGCGTCGGTGAGAGTGATGTTGCCCTTAGCCATCAACCGACTTTGGAGAACAGGGTCCCAAAGGCCGAGCACGATTCGGTCCCGAAGGGCCTCGTTCATGTTGGAGAACTCGCATAGTCCTCCCAGGCGCTGCAGCTCTGCAACGAAATCGCTGAGACTCTCGCCCGACCGCTGGTCCCGCCGATAAAATTCATGCCGTCGGATGAGGATGGGCACGGCTGGAGCGTAATGGTTTCGGAGCAATGGCTCGAGGTCCTTCCAATCCATTTCAGTCACATCGGCGGGTTTGGCTAGCGCTTTTGTCATCTTAAACACTACGGGCCCGCAGTGTGTTAGGAAGATGGCTCGTTTCTTTGGTCCCGTGGCATCCTTCAGATCGTTGCATTCAAGGAACATGTGGAATCTGTCCGTGTAAAATTCCCAGTCCTCGGTAGCGGGGTTGCAGGGGATTGGTGGCGCGATGCTGGCCATCTCGTCGGTTGGCTAGTTTCTGTCGGACATGTGCTTCGGTTCAGGATGAGGATCCCACCTTCATCGCCAGTGTTGTGTCCGCGTGGAAAGAAGCCAGGAGTCGGTGACTTTGTTTCAAGCTCTTTTTATTAGGCTGGTACCGAACTGAGCATATGGGAAAACTTCGCGGCTTTTTACTTCCAAGCCGCGGCGGCCGCAGCCAATGGCACCACTTTGAATCTCCCGCGATTCGAATGGACCAATCGCGGGAGATTCTCAGCGAGCCAATTGGCGCGGCTCGCCTAGCCAATCAGAGTGCCCCGCGCTTTGGCCAATCAAAGCACGGGGATCTCAAGAATGCAAATGAGGGGACAGAACAGTAAGCCTGTTATAACTGCATTGCGCACGAACACAGGAACAAGAGTTTGATCATGCAGTCATGGTTACCATCTTGATTTCTTTATCGAAGAAATCCTGGTTCTCCATAATCTCTTATCGCATGAGCCTCCTTCAATTCCCACTGTAATAAGCAGAAGGAATAGCCCTGAAGAACAGAAGGATGAGCTGCAACCAAGACAATGGTCAGATAAAAGAAACTTGAATTGGGACCAGAAGTTGCGTGTCTGAGGCAACTTCTCACAAATACAAGAGAAAGGAGTGGGAAGCAGATTCAGACTTGCAAGATTCGGTTACGGTAACCTTATAATGAGAGTCAATTTGGTTTGGTTAAGGCCTCAGGCTAGAAAGTGGGAATCCACGTGTTCTACTCCCACCTCAGGCACAAACTTAGCTGAATGACCTTGGGCCAGTCCCTTCCTCTAAGCCCTAGAAATCAGGCAATGGCAAACCACTTCAGAAATCTTGCCAAGAAAATTGCGGGAACTTGACTCAACACTGAATTGAAGGCACACACACACACAGAAAGCATCACCCCTTATAATAAAAGTTGTATTAACATTCATAACTTTGGTTTTCTAGTCTAGTTGTATTTGATTAAAGTCAGATCTTTATTACAGACACTTACATCTGGAATCTGGTATGGCATTTGAACAGGGCCAACATATACTGAGAACTTTGATGATTTAGAACCAGGTTCTAAATTTTGCCAAAGGGTTTCAGAAGTTCCAGGTTTCTTGGTTAGCCATGCTAGGTATTAACTTCCTTACTACTACCACTTTGTCAGGGTACCAGGATCTCTTGCTGGCTGGGCTGTATTGAAACCGACTGAAGGGTGTATGCACACAAATATGTCCAAACACCCACACTGCGCATCTGGTTCCATACACTGTCCCTACTGAGTTCCAACAACATTGCTGGATTGTGAAGTCACTGTCTGCTGCCTCATCTTCATGGAGTTCAGTGCAGTAGGTCAATGATGTTGGGAAAACAGCTCATAAACTTTACTAATTTGACCTTCCTCAGAACAGCAACTTATGGAGAGAGAGAGAGAGAAATGGATTTTTTTTTTTCAGTTGCTGGCATGGATTTATTGTTTTTTATTCATCTAAAAATAAATAACCATGCATGTGTGGGATAATGGGAGAAATCACTGTAGGACCAGATTTAACTCAAGACTTGAATGCCTATAGTTAGTTGGGGTTCGGGTTTCTTCTTTTAGAACAAGGAGGGAAGAAAAGGAAGGGCAAGCTATTCTTGTACAAGTTCCTGAAGGAGGAAACGCTCAAATCTTGGAGCATGATAAAAACATATTTGCACCCATTTTAACAGTCCTTCATTTTGTCAGATCATGCCCTTGTGTTACAGGAATCACACACCCTGAAACCAGCAGGCAAGTAGAACACACAAATATTTCTGAAGGACGACGTGCTGAATGGTGTAGATACTCATGTGGTGTGTGTACTTGTTCCTTTCATCTCACGGCCATGGAAGAGATGGCGGGAGTGGGGGCAGGAAAGAGAATGAAAGGATATTGACATCCGGTCTTATTTTTGAACTTCACAAGGCTGTCTTCTGTGGGAGACAACAACCTTTGGTCTAATCTGGCAAAGTTTTCCCTCTGTTCTACGGGGTGTTTACCTATTGAGCTGAGCTTAGTGGGTCCTCCCTGTTCACACAGCTGTCTGCCACTGGTTTTAAAGCAGACTTCCCCACCATGGAGTGTTCCAGATGTGCTGGACTATTGTTCCCAGAATTTCCATGAATACATCTTGGACAAGAGTTGTAAAGCACATTGAGCCCACACTGGCAGTGGATAATGAACGACCCTGTTTGCATTTAAGTAAATTGATTTGTCACCTTGGCATGGCAGGTTGAATCTGGACCACAAAAGAACCATTTATTTAGTTATTGAAACCTTCTCTTAAGGCTGACAAGATCAGAACCATGTGTTAAGTTGCAGTTAAGATTTATTGCTCAACCTATACATAGAATCTAATCAATTAACATTCAGCACTAATTTGGTGCTAGTTAAAAATCAGTGGAATTCAAAAGGACCATTGTGGGAACATAATGATTCCAAGTTGATGACTTGCTTAACTCCACCCTCCAACTTTGCCTGCCCTTTGAAATCCTCAGAAATCACTGAAGGTGTCAGTCCTGCTAATACTTGCTCTTGTGATTATTCTTTGAGTGTGGGCTTTTTATATTATGAATTTTATTTTCCACTGGAATGACCAATCTGTCAGAGATATATTGAAAAGATGTGGGTTGTCTCTCAGCTTTGATTGAAAGAAGAAGGAAGAAAAATGATAGCTTCTATCAGATTTTAATAATGGTGGGTTGGAGGCTGTAGTTTTCTTTGCACTCACAGCACAAAAGCTTCACCCAAAATGGGCAGATGTTCACAGGCAATAAGTGAGGGAGCAGTGCTGAAGGAAGGCTTTCTGTTTGACTTTTATTCTACATTTGTGTAGCATTGATGGAGGCAAAAACCTAGGATTACGCATATTTAACCAAGACCCCTTTCACTAGAGGAGAATGCAGCTCAAAGAGGAAAGTCTCAAACTAAAGTGGGAATAATTGAAGGGGAGTGCAGTCAAATGATGGAAGCCCTCACTCTTCCAATGCATTGCTGTGGTCAGCATTTTAATTCTTGCTGACTGTTAGTGTGCTCCCTTCAAAATCCAAGAAAGAAATACTCAGACTCCATGGGTTAGAGCAAAGTTATCCTTTTACTGGAAATCAAAGTGGAAGCTACAGATTGAATTCCGAATCTGAGAAATTGGCACACAGATCACATATACAAAGGAATGGAATTGTTCCCACCCCCCCAAAGTCCAAATGACTCTTCCAATTAAAAGTTCTTAATATGATCATGTGGGCATCTTCAGGTGGTGATGAGACCTCTGTCCGTTGACCTTGACATATTTTGATAAACTTCGCAGCTGCGCAAAAGGGGATAGAAGCTAGCAAAGAAATGGAAAGTTAAGGAAAAGAATTCATACACCCGTCCCCTTGCTTACCCACAGCAAAGGAATACAAAACATCTCCAGCTCTCTTCCCCTCCAAGTTCCCTCTCCCCCCGTTGCAAATGACAGTCGAAAGGAATAGCATAGCAGCAGAGAAGATGCAATAGATAGGATACAAAAGATATAAGATGTAGAAGATATCTTGATGCTGACACTGACATTTTTTGACCCAAACCTTGGCAACTTTAAGAGGAGTGGACTTCAACTTCCAGAATTTCATGGCCATCTTTCTTTTTTCCTTCCAGCTGGGTTCCACAATGAGACTCTGATGCACCCATGCAAAACATTTTCTCTTCCAAGATGAGATGATCCATTCTCAAGTGAATCAGTTGCCTCTTGGGGAAATTCAGGTAAAAAAGAACTGTGGACTTGAGTCTGTCTAATTAATCCGCCTAGCCAACCATTTCCTTGGCAGGGAAATCCCCAGGATAAGGTTAAAGAATTCAAGATGGTGGCCACAGCAGTACGATTGAAACCCTGCCTATTATTTAAATGTTCTTCATGTGTGATACACATGAAAAATGGGCAAAGCACTGGTTTCACCATCAAGGTTGCTATCTTCCTGGTTTTTTTTAAACCATACTTCAAGGACACTGTGTTTTCTAATATCTGGTTGGTTTCAGTTTTTTAAAAAGCTTCCAAGATACCATGGATAGATTATGATATGTAGAAGAACATCTACAAGATTGTTTCATAGCTTTATGCTTTTCAACCTTGAAAACTTTAAAATGGGTGGACCAATTCCCAGAACTGGCTGGGGAATTCTGGGTGTTGGAATTCATAGAACAGAATCATAGGGCTGGAAGGGATCTTGCAAGTCTTCTACTTCAACCCCCTGCCTAAGGCAGGAATCCTTATACCATCCCAGTTAAACCGTTGTTCAGTCTGTTTTTGAAAACCTCCAACTTCCAAAGGCAAGCTGCACTGATTAATTGTCCTCACTGTCAGAAAATTTCTCCTTACTTCTAGGTTGCTTCTCTCTTTGATAATTCTTCTCCTTCCCTCAGGTCCTTTGGAGAATAAGTCAATTCCCCTTTCTCTGTGACAGCCCCTCAAGTGCAGGAATACAGTTATCTTTCTAAACCCAATCCTTCTCTTTGATTCACTAGACATATCTGGTTCCCTCAAATATTTCTCATTCAATTTAGCCTCCAGACTCCTTATCAGGAGGGACCCAGATTGTTGGGGGCCATAGGCTGACTTTGTAAACCTTTGCAAGGGGGCTGTAAAGCACTATGAAGTGGTATATAAGTCTAAGTGCCATTGCTATCTTGCTTCTTGCTCTTCACTGCACATTTTCTAGAGTCTCAGCATCTTCTTAAAATTGCCAAGCTTGAGTAACCTTGGTCTAGATGAGAAGACTCACATCTTAACATTGCCAAGGTTGCAAACATGGATCTTTGGGATGAGGCAAAAAAACAATGTTTTGCTACCCTCTTTTCTGCAGAAAAAAACAATTGCAACCAGTTTGCCTTCCATCGAGGACCTGTACACTGTAAGGGTCAGAAGGAGGGCTGAGAAAATATGTACACATCCTGGACATCAACAGTTTCAACTCCTCCCCTCAGGATACTGCTAATAGGGCACTGCATGACAAAACAACTAGACAAAGAGACAGTTTCTTCTTCCGTTCCATCATCCCCCCCACCGCCTCACTTAATGGCCACAGCACTGGTGCATCGTTCAGCTTCCTGCTTTGTTGCAGTGGTGAACAAGGAAAATAAGCATCATCCTGCACCCTCCCATCGCCTCACTTACTGGCTGCGGCACTGGTGAATCACTTTGTCCTCCACCCCCCACCATCTCGCTTTGTCCTCCACCACACTGCCTCCCCTCCTGCTCCATTGCACCCACCAAAAAAATAAGACCTCCTCCCCACCCTGGTGCTTATTCTGGAAACCCCAAAAAATATAAGACCAGGTCTTATTTTCAGGGAAACATGATATCCTTCTCATCTTCTCATCCTTCCTACTACCTTCTACTCTTGGTATGTTATGATTTATCATTTGTTGTTTGTATCTTACGATTTATGATTGTACCTTATCATCTCTGATCTATGACCTATCACTTAGTTGATTGTATGTATACTGACAGCTTCCACACACCGGACAAAATTCCTTGTGTGTCTAATTACACTTGGCCAATAAAGAATTCTATATCGAAAAAAAAAGCCTGCAAGATGTTGGGCAGAGCAATTCGACTCCTTCGTGCACAAAAGGCGTTGCAACAGTGGGTCCCTGCATCACATGTATGTGAAGAAGTGTATGTGTGTTTTCAGGCATCCAGTTGTGTCTTCCATTTTGATGTCACTGATCCACTTAGAGAGATCTCCAAGCACCACCATCTACCACCCCAGGTAAAAGTTTCATTCACTCCCTCAAATGCCTCTATTTGTAGTTTTGCTAGAAAGGTTTGAAAAGCTGTTTGTACTGCAGTGTTTATTCATTTATTGGAGTTTTATCCCACCTTTATTATTTTCTATAAGTAATTCAAGGTGGTGAACATACCTAATACTCTTTCTTCCTCTTATTTTCACCACAGCAACAACCCTGTGAAGTGGATTAGGCTGAGAGTGACTGGCCCAAGGTCACCCAGAGGACTTTCATGGCTAAGGCACAACTAGAACTTGCCATCCCCTGGTGATTGGCCCAAAGTCACCCAGCTGGCTTTCATGCTTAAAGTGGGACTAGAACCAATTCTCCTGGTTTCTAGCACTTTCTCCAGTGTACCAAACTGGCTCTGCAGAGACATAGAGACTACCTTGCTCATAAGCTCTTCGGGAATGTGATGTGGCCCAGAACTTTTTTGTGATGCTTAAGAGGAGGGCATCTGGAAAACAGACTTGGAATTTAATAGAGCAGCAATGTTCCTTGCTGTTTATTAGCTCATAATTGCTAATTTTGTAGATTCCATTTACTGTGACTGAGAGAGATAACATTACATTTTACTGACTCCTTTCTTCAGTTTTGTTTTGCTCTGCTGTTGCTGTTGCTGGACTAAATATGAGCATTTTTTCCTACTCCTCCCCTTCAATTCTTTCACTAATAAAACTTCACCAAAAATTATTTCTGTAAAAAAAAAGTGGTGACTGATATATTTTTAAATCCTTTTTTTGTGAGCAACCCAAGATTTTGGTTCAAAATAGGGTTGGCTCTTTATTTATTGAATTTATAGGCCATGCTGTTTGGGGTGACCGTAGATGGCTATCCATTTAATATAAAGTCCATTTAATATAAATAAATAAAATTCCAGCTCCATCTTTTCAAGGTGAAATTATGTCTTGTTCCGCTGCTGCTTAACTGCAGCCAGCCTCAGTCACTTGTTCAGATGTTTGTGGTGGGATAAATGTGGCCCATTCAAAGGACCCCTTGCAAAGAGTTAGTCCTGAAGGCAAAGGAAGACTGTCTCTTGTCCACTCAATGGCTTCATGATTACCTTCATATTAACTCAAGAAATGGGATAATGGAGAACGTTTGATAATTCTAGCCAAGTCATCTTCCATCTTTTAGGCAGTTGAGATCACTTCACCACTTCCTCATCTCCTCCAGCTTATGTCCCCTGATCTGCTCCTTTTTAGTTCAAATCTGAGACTTAATGTCCGTTTCCCGGGTCATCTTCAAGGATTGTCAAAAAGTCAAGACAGTCGAATCCTTGGTGGCCTCTGAGCTTAGTTGTTTTCTTGCAGACATTTCACTTCCCAACTGGGTAACATTATCAGTGCTAGAAAGGAATGGGGTGTATGGAGAGGAGGAGGAGGAGGAAGAGGAGACAACTAAGGCATTCTTCATACTCTCTGAGCTGGGTAATTTTCTTGGAGACATTTCATTATCTAGCTAGGTCATATCATCAGTGCTAGAAGGGAGTGGGCTTTGCTTTCTGTTTATATACTAGTGGCTTGCCCTATCAGTGTTGGTATGGGTGATCTTGGTGATCTGATGATGTTACCTAGTTGAGCTATGAAACATCTGCAAGAAAATAACAAATAACTCACAGAGCACCAAGGGCCTACTTTTGTAAATGCATAGGCCTTAATAAAGATATCTTAAGCTTGGAGTCAAGTGCAGGGTTCTGGCCCTGCACTTCTGATTGGCTGTTAATGGCAGGATCGGATTGGCCCATTCCGGGGAATCCGAATGGCCATTAATGGAGCGTTCTTATTGGTTAAGGAAGCTAGCGCTCCTAGATTGTTATTGGTTAATAGTTATTGGGTTGCCTATATAAGGAGGGATATAACTGCCATTGAGTTTGAGCAGTCACTATGTAAATAAAGAGTTGAAGTTCACCGTTCCAGAGGCTCGTCTCCATTCTTTCTCGCCCATGCTCCATACTTAACACCTACAGTTCAACCATGAGTTACAAATATTTTCTTCTATTATCACAGTCTCGGTAATTAAATTCCTGCTCCATTTTAGGGGCACTTGGGTCACACAGTTGCTTCACCATCTTGAGTTTTTATTCTTCTCTGCAGATGCCCCTGTATCTAAGCAGGGCATGGAATGGTGTTGAATAATGCTGGAAGTGGAGCCATGCAGGAGTTATCTTGAGGCCATGTTTGCTAATCAAAATCAACAGGCACCAAAGAGACCGTGATTTAATTTGTACGTGTTTAAAAAACCCCAACCCATTTGAATTCAATACATTGCAAAAACTAGAAACTCTGCTTATAGAGGTCATCTAGTGTGCTAGTTTTTGCTAGATTCCTGGCTGATTCTAGATGTCTGAGTTATCCCATAGCATTTTTCTGAATGTTCCTTTTTAATAAGCTATGGGAATCTTCTAATTTCCTTCAGCCTTTGAGTGAATCCTGAAGGGGAAGCCAAACAGAGGCCTGCCATCAAATGCCACCATCCTTGCTTTCTCCTCCTCCTCCTCCTCCTCCTCCTCCTCCTCCTCCTCCTCCTCCTCCTCCTCCTCCTCCTCCTCTCACATTTACTCCCTTTGCCTCACACCAGGCTTCATTGTTGGTTGCACTATTGCAAAGACAATTTGTGACACCCTTGCTTGGGGCATCAACAGCACAGGACAAAGTCGGCAAGTAAACAGAGGAAAAGGTCAAAATTCTTTCCAGGGAGGCGGGGTGGAAGGCAGGGGACAATTTAGAAGTATGTGTTTTATGAAGAGGCAAATTAACCTTTTGGGACTCTGGAAATTTATTCTGACAAAAATTTTGCTTCGGGATAGAGGTTGCAGCCTAGAGAATAGAATGGGAGAAGACAGTTTTTCTGGTTCTGATCAGCCCCTGAAGAAGGCTGCCCTAGTTGCATTGGGGTCTTGGAGAAGTCAAAGTCAGTTGGCTGCAGATGAGGATTTTTGCGTTCCAATGTCCAAGGCAAATTCAAGTCAATAATAGTTTTTCTTCAGGTGGCGCCAGCTTCTCTTTCTTTAGAATAATGTTCCAAGGTGCCACTTAAAAGCAAAGGCAGCTGTCCAATGGGCCTCATTGTAGAACTACAACATTGTGTTTGCAACAATTCAGGTGAATTTGTTGAACAGCAGCAAATTGTTAGGTTTGTGTATTTTAACAGAAGTGACCTTAGATATCTTCTAGTCTAAGCCCTTGCTCAGGCAGGAAATGCTACACCATTTTCAGACAAATAGTTGTTCAATCTCTTCTTAAAGTCCTCCAGTAATGGAGCATTCACAACTTCTGGAAGCAAATCATTCCACTGATCAATTGTTCTGTCAAGAAATTTCTCTAGTTCTATGTTGGTTCTCTTCTTACCTGTTTATTTATGAAGCAAAAGTATATGGCCTACATGAAACTCACTCACAGTGATCTAGATAGCTTACAAAAGTCAGGCTATAAACTAAAGCCACGTTGGGACATAAAGCCCAATGAAGCTCAAGACCTGCATAGTTCTATGACTGCCCATGACTGTACTGGATTTGTCCATCCAGGAAACTAATAAAACCTGGAAAAGATCCTTCCACCAATAAATGGCAACTTAAGGAAGAGTAGATTCAGTTCATCTTGTTGATAGAATAACAGAGGTGGCAAGAGGTGGTTTGCCCTTGTCCCCTTTTTTGACTTGACAGGCCCAAAGTCATGATATTGTTCCAATATTAGATAGATTCCATTTGCAGTAGCTTAGTCCCAGACACCCTCTCCTTACTAGATATTTAGATGATTGTGAAATATTTATCTTCAGAAAGACATCTTGGGATGAATAAGAACCTACTGAGAACCAGTTTGGTGTACACACTAAGTTGGGAAATGAGATTTTGAGTTCTTGTCCTTCTCTACACACAAAACCAACTGAATGACTTTGGGCCTCTCACTCTCTCAACTTAAGGAAGAGGGCAAGGGCAAGTCACCTTTTAGAAAAAAGTTTCCAAGGAAATTGCAGGATTTGTCCAGGCAGTTGCCAGAAGTCAAATCCAACCTGACATAAACAAACAAACAGGTTTCCCTGAATGATGGCAGATCAGATTGATTGATTATTTGATGGAATATAGTTTTCTTATATATTTATGTAACAACTGCAATAGTATTCCACCAGTAGATGGCATTGTTTGGTATATACTATTCCACCAGTAGATACCATTGTATGGTATATACTGTTCTTTTGTTCTAAGAAAAGTTTCCTGTTACAGTTAAGCAGGAAAGCACATGGTAACTGTACTTTTTGGTTGATCTATGCCATGTTGCTATATATAAACAGAATTTCTAACATTGTTATTAATCAATAATAACTTTTCATTGTATTATATTGTTTACTTTTCATTGTATTATATTAATACTCAGTCTTCAGAAATGGAGAACCATAAAAATAGTAGCAATAAATAATGAACTGGAGAAAGCAGCACTTGCATTTTATTATAGGTGGGTTTAGTAGGTTGGGTTGAACCCAGCCTTAATGGGATTTATTGAGTGCCTCATGGGTCTCTTAACTGAAAAATGCTTTGGATGTCCAGAAAAGTGAGTTCCAAGTCAGAGTTGCAGAAATTAATCCAGGACATCTCATGTCAACATTTGAATAGAAGGCCAAACCAGGACAAAGAACACAAAGCAGGCATAGGCTATATAAATATAGAGTCCTTTTAATTTATACTTGGTTAATAATTACAATACATTTTTGACTACAGGAATAAAGCAGGTTCTTTTCAGTGCATACATTCTTCAGAAAGACAGGACTGGTTTTGGCAGAAGTTCTATGGAATTTGGAGAAGAGGATTTTTGCCTAGTTCGTGTTTTTCCTCCCCAAAATTTCAGGCTTTTTGCTTAGTGTTTCCGATTGCAACACTTGTCAAGCTGATTTTTCAAGGGCATCTGGGGTGGGGAGGCCCCAAAGGTAAATATAATGGCTGTGACATTGCTATCAAAGACCCACATTCAACCATTGTGAGAGCCGATCATTAAATTTTCTGGAACGTTGCAAGCCAGTTGGGAGCATAGCCCCGTGTGCCAATTGGCTGTTCAGCCCTTACAGGTAGTCCTCAGCTTACAACTATCCATTTAGTGACCTTTTGAAGTTATGATGGCACTGCAAAAAGTGACTTATGATTGGTCCTCGCACTTACGACAGTTACAGCATCTTCACAGTCACTTGATCAAAAGGTGGACTCTTGGCAGCTGGCACGTATTTATGATGACTACCACATCTGATTGTCATTTGCACCCTTCTTAGCTGGCTTCTGTCAAGCAGAGTCAATGGGGGAAGCTGGATTCGCTTAATAACTGACTCATGTGCAGTGACTATCAGCCTCAATTACAGTGATTCACTTAGCAAAAAAGGTGGTAAAACTGGGTGTGACTCACTTAACAGCTGCCTTGCTTAGCAATGAAAATTCTGGTTCCAATTGTGGTCATAATTTGAGGACTATCTGCATAGCAGCGGCAATAGCTGCTTGTTAAACATTTACTAGCCTACTAATGGCCCCACATCTTTTTGATGTGCAACATGGGTCTGATAGTTGTGAAAAAAGAACCAGGCTTCAGTTACACAGGCCTGGCTGCCCTCCTTATGCCCACTGCCTGCAGGCACTCCTGCCAGTGAAGCCAATTCTGTGACTTGTCATTCAACCAGATTAAAAGAGGGCACCAACTTGGGGAAGGCTTGAGGAAAGCCGGTCCAGTATATAAAGAAATAACAGCATGAATAAGACAGTAATAACACAAGTTGAATTAATTATCCAGGGTCGTGTTTAGGAATGCTTTGAAACAAACATAGAGCTGCCTAATCAATTCTGAATTTATTTAAACAAATTTGCAAAGGCCAGCAGCTGAATGCCCTCTGTAGTCATAAAGAAATCCCTGAGTTGTATTTAATAACATCAAAATAAACCTCTTTGGGCATTTGGTTCTGTTTTTTAGACCACAGAAGTATCTTTTGTCCTTCAATCTGATTCCCAACTCAAGATTCATGTTAGCCTTTTCATTGTTTTTAGAAAGTGCAGTAACATTCAACCCTGAATTTTGACCATAAAAATCAAAATGCCCAAAAACTTAGGGAGGAGGGCGATGATGGTAAATGTCCTTTTTGTGCAACACCCAGATGGGTGACACTTCTGAAATGGTCCCTGGCCTGCAAATAGAGGTGAGAGGTTCTGAAAAAAAGATATTTGGGTCAGAATTTCCTGCTCTTTTATAGTTAAAAAAGAGATATACATAGTTAAATAAATGCAATGCATATTTATACTGAATTGGTTCTACCTAATAAACACTATGAACATAGGTTAAAATCCAGCCAAAATGGAGCAGTTTAGCAATCTTTTGTGGGAAGGAGTGACAAAAATTTGCATCTGTTCCAGTGGCAATCAAAGGACTTGGTTAATGTAATTCCATATGGGCTTACTCAGAAGTAAGCACTAAGGAACACAAAGCAATTGGTTTCCTTTTCAATTTGCACAGGATTGCAGTCCAAAGTGCTTGATTTTGGCTGGGTTTTATTACATCTAGAAATATTTCAACATTATTAGAAAAATACTGTAATTAAATTAAGGGGGCAGGAGAAAGAGAAAAAAAAAGTGAGGATATAGAATATTAGTAAATAAAATATGAGGATTACAGATCCAATTCTGCTGATTAAAAATAAAATAAAATTAGACATATCTATGCAATTGAAAAATCATATCCATGCAAAGATGCTTGGCAGACAGTCTGAATGGGCCTTTGGTCTTTGGGAAAGGCAGAGAACATCCCTTTCCTCCAAAAGTCCAGCTCAGAAAAAGTTTATTGAGTTATCTCTGAGCTTTAGATTCAGTGCTTAGAAGTCAGCAAATGCCACCTGCCAACACAAGGATTCTGCTACTGCCCATGGGAATATTTAATATGGGCATCTTTAGTATAGAGAATGAAGTGCAATGAGTAATGGGGCATGTTGGGAAGGAAGGGAGTGAGGGAGGAAGGGAGGAAGGAAAGGAGGGGGAGGAAGGAAGGGAGGGAGAGAGGAAGGAAGGTAAATAAAGAACAGGATGGAAGGAGAAGGAAGAAGAAACAGATGAGGCAAAAGGAAGGAAGGAAGGAAGGAGAAAAAAGAAAGGGACAAAGTAAAGGGAAAGAAAGAAGAGAGGAAGAGGGAAGGAAGGGAGCAAGGAAGGAAAAGAGGGAGGAAGGGAGGAAGAAAGGAAAAGAAAGAATAGGATGGAAAGAGAAGAAGAAAGAAACAGATGAAGCAAAAGGAAGGAAGCAAAGAAGGAAGGAGAAGGAAGGAGAATAAAGAAAGGGATGAAGAGGAAGGAAGGAAGGAAGGAAGGAAGGAAGGAAGGAAGGAAGGAAGGAAGGAATTAAGGAAGGAAGGAAGGAAGGAAGGAAGGAAGATGTCCCTTCAAATGCCTCTAGGGTTCATGTTTGGGATGACATTAAGTGCCACTGATCTTAACAGATGGAGAAATCACTGAGACTGCCAATGCAAAAGTGCAGCCTAGTCTTCAACTGCCCATCAGCATCCATTTTGCATTGGGAGGGGTTAAGAAACCCTTCCTCCCCCTCAAGAGCCTTGGAACTACATTCCAAAGTGACCTCACTCTGATCTTGCCGACTTTGGAAATGTGACCCTTGACATGAAGTTTGAAATCTCTTTTGGCTCTCAAGCTGATTGATCCAAGGAGCAGACTCCTGGCTGAGAAAATGCAGCCATGACAAGAGTTATGCATATCCCCAAACCACAGTGTGCTTTGGTTTCACCTACGTGTGAGTTGTGGATCTGGTTAAAAGATCTGGAGCCACCTGTGTGTGGTTGCGATGCCAATGACTGCTTTCCCCAAAATTTGAAAATGATTAAAAAGTGGCTTTCTTTTTTTTAGGATATGACAAATGAACCAGCAGCTTCACAACCACTTGGTGTCCTTCTGTTTCTTTAAAAGGTCTGATTTTCCAAAATCACCAAAAGAAGCTTTTCAAAGCTACATTGACTGGGGAATTCTGGGACATGAAGTTTATACATCTTAAAGTTGCCCAGATTGAGAAACACCATTTTAGATCTTTTTAATTTTAAAGCTATGTATGTTTTTAAAAAGGCACTTGACATATTTGGCTGGCAGCAGTATTTCCCTGTCTTTTTGGTTATATGACTATTGCTTCTGCAGTCAAAGTTTTTAAGGCACACTCCAGCCACACTTTCTTTGGTCCTAGTAACTTACTCAAAGACTTAGCATATACAAGCAAAACTTTCCCACGCTTACTTCAATTCCTGTGCCAGAGAATAAGGCACAGAATCAAGGGTCTGGGAGGAGTTGGAGAGTGATTAAAAAAAGCTCCAGAAGGTGATCATGACTACCTGAGCAAAGACTGATCACCTTAATTTTCTTGAATATCATTCTGTCCCCAACAGTTCTGCATAGGATCCAAATTAATTTTCACCCAGGTGAACTTGGAACATCTCAGAAGATGTGAGATGTAGGTTGTACTGTCCTTTTCCCACTGATCCTGTGACTAAATTATTGGCAAATTAAGTGCTTTTCAAAACAAGCCTCCCCCCCCCCCCTATTGCTTCTTATAACAGAGAGAGGGAAACGGGCATGCTTAACTGATGCTCGCTGTACTTCCTAAGGGTTTTTCTTGCAATCCATTAAGCAAAAAACATTTCTAGCTTAAGCATAGCAGCTTTAAGGTCTAGAGAACAAGCAAGTCTTACACCTCTTTTAAGAAGCTTCTATATTCACAGTTTCACGGGTCTGACTTTCCTGGCCCATTAAAACACCTGAGGCTTTTTCTTTCCTGTGCTGTATTTTTTTTCATTATTATTGCATTTAGTTGTTTACACTGTTGTACAACAAGCAAAATTATCTACAGAGAATTTTTCTCAGCCTTGTTCTGCAAGTTGGTTGTGGCTAAATACAACTTGCAGTTTGAGGGGGTATCTCTGTGCATGTCTCTGTAGGTGTGTTCTGGCAGATTGCTTTAGGTTCTACAATAAATCTGAGTTTCAGGTTTTGATCTCTATGCACAAAATATTGAGGATAATTATCCCTGGATAACAACCTCAGTATTTAGAATGGAATTTCCCTAGCAACTTTTAAAAGGGACAAAACAACTGGAAAATTGGTGTGCAGTCCAGAGTGTTAGAGAGCAAACACCACCGAATAAAAGATAGACTGCAACAACCACGGCATTCAAAACATAATTTCATGGGGAAGGTTAGGAAACAAAAGCCAGAGAGCTTGAAAGACACAGCCTTCAGAGAATTAAAAAAATTCCCACTTGCACTCGCACACTTGGGCTCATGTACATTTGGCTTCAAGGGCGAATAAGCCACGGTCTGGCTTCTCCACTTGGGACAGGATTTCTGTTAAGCAAGAAGAAAACCAGTAAGCTGGCTTAGAACACTGCATGGTCAAAGATGCAAAACCTGCCGGTCCCCCCAGGGCTGGTTGGCTACACTGGAGGAGCTGAGTACTGGATCACAGAGTTATAATCAGGAGGTGGGCTGTGGCATTCCAGGCTGGCATCCATTGGCAGAAGAATGGAGTCTTCCATCAGGTCATCCTCCACCGGAACGGTTGGACAGTACTTCACGGATTCTCGTTCGTGCTCGTTGAACACGGATTCCTTGCTTTTGTTGATTGCTTTCCTCCTGTGAGATGATCCAGAAGAAAATCATTAAAATTGGGTTTCAACCCCACAGTAAATCACAATGCAGTTTGCTGGAGGTTGGCTGAATGGGTCATGTGAATCTAGTCACTGAAGTTCATAAATCATGGTTTATAAAGCAGGGCTGTCCAGAACGGAGTTTCTCAATCTTGGCAACTGAAGATGGATGGATTTCAATTCCTAGAATTCCCCAGCCAGCCAAGGCTGGAGACCCCTGGTTTATAGCTCAGTGTTATGTAAGCCCAATTAACATTGAATCACTCAGTGAACTGGAGCTTAGTGCAAAATGCAAACCCAGGGACAACAAGCAACAAGTGTAGGTGTCTATAGCCTTGGACGGATCACATGCCTTTATATGCCTTTCTAAGGAGGCTTGAGTGTGTGTACATACACTCACCAGCTGCAGTTTTACCACCTTGTCAGTTCATGTTTAAAGAGAACCTTTTAAACAAAGGCATTGACTATTTACTCTCCAGTCAAAGGGATGACAAGCTTGATCAAAAGCAAGTCCTGTGATTGACCACCCCCATCAGACATGAAATGCAATTAGTTCCTAAAAAATATTCCTTTCTCCAGAGATACATCCTCTGAAATTAAAACCCTCCAGCAACTTTTTAACTTTCTGTATTTGCTGACATTTCATTCAATTCTCGCCTTTCTGAGCAGTTGACCCAACATAGTATCTCTCAATGTTCTTTCCGTGGTATCAAGCCTTTTCTCCTGCAGTTCTCAAGCTCTTTGGATTCAGAATGTGCTTTTTGGAGAGAGGCCTTAAATGGCTGATTTCTGTGTGCAAGAATCACAATCATTCCAACACATTTGGAAGAGCCTAGATTAGGGAAAGCTGTCAATTGTTTTAATTTAATAAGTGATTGCAATTAGGCTTTTTTCTTCTTCTAATGTTTGTAAACAATAAAGGGGAGGGGAACTTTGCCTTGCCCAATTTTTATGTGATTTTACCACTGCCAGCCTCCAAGAATCCTCCTTCTGCCTGTTCTCTTTCCGGCTGCCATAGAAACGGTGGAGGGGAGGGGGAGAATAATTGGGCTTCGGGGAAGGGAACTGGAGGATGAAGTTGGTGTATTGTAAAAGTTGAGATGCTTTCTTGATTATGCTTACTTTCTTACTGCACAGATGTAGCCTTTTATCTGTCTAGGCCAAGGTCAACCGTCTTGGCATACCAGATGTGTGAGATGCCACTTGAAGATGCCCCATATGACATTATACACACCTCAGATTGGTGTGGGGACATGAGATAACTTTCTATTTGTGATTTTCGCACCTATTGTCTCAGACCTTGCATTTCTTCTGATGCTACCATTTCAAATTCAGTAAAAGTCCTTTTCTCTATAACAATGGAGTCTAAGGTTTTCTTGCTTGGATTTTGAATGGAGCTACACCTGACAACCATGCTCTTGCATTTCTGTAAGCAGCAGGCAAGTGGATGAATTACACCTAATGTTTTAAAAATTCCTTACTTATATGACACAGAGGACATATGTGCAGTATGTAGCACCCCTTGGATTTCATGTATGAATGAACCAAGAATATACTATCTATTATATTTGACTGATTGGGCAATTTGTTATTATAACAAGAAAATCTATGGCAGAATTTTTATAATTCAATTTCCTTAAAGGTTACAGCATGCCATTTGCAAAACAAGTTCTCAGAGATAGATATGCTAATGTTAGGAAACAGGGGGGAGGGAGGGAAACAGGCAGGGGGGAGGGAGCAAGCATGGAGACAGTCCGGAGTCACTGTGCAATTGTAAAAGGGCCAGAAATGGCCTTCCCTGAGTTCATTGGAGTCTCATCTAATTTTTCCCAAGAGAAGGCTGCCAGACTGGGGAGATTACTGTATTATAGGCAGGACATAATAAAGTAGCTAGCTTGAATTCTGCAGGTATGGGCCTGGCTGACAGAATAACAGAGTTGGCAGGGTCCATGGAGGTCTTCTAGTCCAACCCCAGGAAACATTATACCACTCCACACAAATGTTGTCCAATGCCTTCTTAAAAACCTCCAGTGTTGGAACAAGCACAACTTCCGAAGGCAACACATTACAACTGGTTAATTGTTCCCACTTTCAGGAAATTTCTCCTTGTTTGGTTCTCTCCTTCATGAGTTTCCAGCCATTGCTTCTTGTCCTGCCTTCTCACCAGAAGCACAGCTTTGGAGAATAGCTTGACTCTCTCTTCTTTGTGGCAACCCCTGAGATATCAGAACACTGCTATCATGTCACCCTGAGTCCTTCTTTCCATTAAACGAGGCACACCCGATTCGTGCAAGTGTTCTTCATATGCTTTAGCTTCGTTGCTCTTTTCTGAACTCTTTTCAGAGTCCCTATATCTTGTTTATAATATGGTGACCAAAACTGGATGCAGTGAGACAACTTTATTATGGTCACAAAAAGTGACCAGAATAAAATAGTTAGCTTGAACTCTGCAGACATCTGGTTATTTGCAACTAACAGCTGACTAGTTCAAGGAGAGTGTAAGGAGGTTGAGTTTTTACTCTTGTCACTTCTTTTTCCCAATTTTCATAGCAGGCATTTCCATTCCACCAGCATCACATGCCACAGCTGGTTTATATCCCTCCAAAAATTTATATGCTTGGCAACTGGTTCATACTTATGACCGTTGTTGTATTCCTGGGGTCATATGATCCCCTTTTGTGATCTTCTGACAAGCAAAGTCAATGGGGGAAGCGGATTCATTTAACAACTGTGTTACTAATTTAACAACTGCTGTGTTTTATTTAACAACTTTGACAAGAAAAGTCGTAAAATGAGGCAAAACTCACTTAACAAATTTCTCACTTAGCAACATCAATTTGGGGCTCAAATGTGGTCGTAAATTGAGGACTACTTGTATTTAAGTTGATTACTATCTGTACCTGTGTTTAATGAGGTGCTTGGGGAAGTTTTCTTTGCAACAGAAAGGGATTTAAATGCAATACTAGTTACGAGTATAAACTGGAATTTGCTAATGTGAATGGGGCTGTTTAAATCACTGTCACCATCATCTGTAACTCAGAACAAATAACAGGATACAGAAATTGACTGGAATGGATTTCTAAAAGTACTAGTTGTTGTGAATGCATAAGGTTTAATAAAGTTATCTTGAGCTTGGAGTCAAGTGCAGGGTTCTGGCCCTGCACTTCTGATTGGCTGTTAATGGTAGGATCGGATTGGCCCGTTCCGGGGGATCTGATTGGCTATTAACAGAGCATTCATATTGGTTAAGGGAGCTAGCGCTCCTAGATCATTATTGGTTAAATAGTTACTGGGTTGCTGATATAAGGAGGGCTATAACTGCCATTGAGTCTGAGCTGTCACCATGTAAATAAAGAGTTGAAGTTCAGAGGCTCGTCTCCATTCTTTCTCGCCCATGCTCCAAACATAACACTGGCGACGAGGATGGGATGTGGAGATGTCAGAGTTGACTGAACTAAGAAGAAACACCAAGCACGTGGCTGACAGCGCTACACGACGGAACCATGTCTGGCGGCATCGTACCACCCGCTCCGTTCGATCCAGTGCAAGAGGACTGGGAGTCCTACATGGATCGTTTCCAAATGTTTTTGGAAACTAACAATTTAAAGGATGCCACAGCCGGGAAGAAACAGGTGGTATTCCTAACGCATTGCGGGCCAACCGTATTTAAGATGGCTAAAGCACTAGCCAAACCTGCAGAAGTGAAGGCGATGGACTGGGACGATCTCGAACCCCTACTAAGAGCTCATTATGCACCGACCGTGCTGACGCTTGTGAGACGGCATGAGTTCTATCAAAGAAACCAGCGAAAAGGAGAAAGCGTCACCGATTTCATAGCAGACCTCCGAAATCTGGGAGGCCTCTGCGGATTCGCCGGTTTGGAAGAGGCACTGAGAGATCGAATAGTTCTGGGACTAGATGCGCCAGGTGCGCAGAGCAAGCTGATGGCGAAAGGCGACATCACCCTTGCTGATGCCATCGCCGATGCTACTGCAGCAGAAGCAACCAGGAAGTCAGCTGCACAATTACGCCGCAACCGCGCTCCGGTACACCAACCAACAGGGCGACATTTTACCCAAGTCAGAAGGGCAGCTTACAACGGCCCAACACGAGGACCTCTCTTCGTCGTCAGACAGCGACGAAGAAGAGGTCCATCGACTGCGGTCCGACCGGGACCACTACCTGAAGTCCCTACACCCTTGCGCTGGCTGTGGAGGCAATCATGCCAGGTCCGAATGCAAATTCCGCGACGCGCTCTGCCATGAGTGCGGGAAGAGAGGCCACATCGGATGGGTCTGCCGAAGTTTACAAGGACCCGGCCAGGGTTCAAAAGGGGCTAACTATCGCCAATCGACAGGAAACCGTCCTGTAAGGCGAGAACCAGTAAACCACTCCTACAGAAACCGAGTTTTGAAGCGAGAAGAGGCTCACCATACTATCACTATCGGTCACGCCTCTGCCTTGGATGCCAAGAAAATCCGAATTAAAGTGGCCATCGAGAACCAGCCTTGCCAAATGGAAGTTGACTCAGGATCATCCCTCTCGATGGTGTCCTGGAAGATCCTCAAGCAACTCATCCCCACGATCCAGCGCCAAGACCTCCATTCCCAAAGACTTATTCTTAAGGACTATCAAGGGAATCGAATCCCTGTTGTTGGTTCCAGCCGAGTCCGGGTCTCATTCAAGAAGTACACAGCGTACTTACTACTAACTGTGATCGACAAAGATCGGCCTAGTCTGCTAGGTCTCCAATGGTTCATGCCACTTGGCATTGAAGTGGCAGGCATAAACCGAGTCAGCGGAAGTGACTGGGAGGAGGACCTCATCCATGAATTCAGGGACATCTTCGCGGAAAATTTAGGCAAGTACAAGGGGACCCCAATATTGTTCAGCCTTAATCCAAAGATAGCTCCCATCCACCTTAAGCCCCATCGAGTTCTGTTCGCCTTATAGCCGAAAATCGACGAACAACTCGATAAATTAATAGCTCAGGGGGTGCTAGAACCTACCGATCACTCTCCCTGGGAGACCCCAATAGTAACACCAATTAAGCCGGATGGTTCAATTCGAATTTGTGGGGACTACCGGGCCACCCTGAACCACGCCCTACAGCAAAATGCATATCCGGTGCCGGTGGTGCAGCATCTCCTCCATTCCCTGGGGGGCGGAAAAGTCTTCACTAAATTAGACTTAGCTCAGGCATATCAGCAATTACCTGTTGATGAAAAGACAGCACAGGCACAAACGATTGTGACGCACCGAGGTGCCTTTAAATGTACCCGGCTCCAATTCGGAGTCAGTGTAGCCCCGGGAATTTTTCAGAGCCTTATGGAGAGGCTACTACAAGGGATTCAAGGCGTGGTCCCCTACTTTGATGATGTATTAATTGCTGCACCTACAAAAAAAAAATCTTACGGGATTGTTTAAAGTTGGTCCTACAAAAATTCCAAGACGCCGGTCTTAAGGTGAAAAAGGATAAGTGTAAATTGTGTACAGATAGTGTTGAGTTTTTAGGGTACCTAATCGACAGTCAGAGTATTCACCCTACCGACAATAAATTGAGAGCAATAAAAAATGCTCCCAGGCCTCGGAACAAGGCCGATCTCCAGGCGTTCCTAGGCCTCATCAACTTTTATAATGTATTTCTACCACATAAAGCAACTGTCGCTGAGCCGTAACATCGTTTGCTAGACAAAAAAGCAATTTGGTTATGGGGTCATGAAGAAGAACAGGCGTTCCGTAATGTAAAAAAACTACTGACTTCTGACGCTGTACTCATGCAGTACAATGAGACTTTGCCATTAAATATCACATGTGATGCTTCGCCTTTCGGAGTGGGCGCCATTCTGAGCCATGTACTGCCTAATAGTAACGAAGCCCCTGTTGCATATTTTTCAAAGACACTTTCAAAAAATGAGCGAAATTATAGCCAAATCGATAAAGAAGCCCTCGCAATTGTATCTGCCGTCAAAAGATTTCACGAGTACGTGTATGGCCGGGCTTTTACTATTGTGACTGACCACAAACCGTTATTGGGGATAATAGCTGGAGATAAGCCGACTCCCTACATATTATCCCCCAGGATGACTCGCTGGTCAGAATTCTTGGCTGCTTATAATTCTTGGCTGCAATACCGCCCGGGGAAAGCCATTCCCCATGCTAACGCATTGAGCCGAGCACCGCTTCCAGAGACTCTCGATGATCCCGCACCAACGGTAACCATGTTACAAATTGAAACACTCCACACGCTGCCATTAACCGCCCAAGATATCATGAGAGAAATCAGACGTGACCCTACCTTAGCGCGAGTCCTAGGCTGGGTAGAACGCAGATGGCCATTGGACCAATTATCGGATGACTTCACACCATTCAAGACTCGACAAACGGAGTTGTTTTCTCAAAAAGGCTGTGTCATCTGGGGTGATAGAGTCGTTATCCCAGAACGACTCCAAAAAGCAGTACTGAGAACCTTGCACGATGGCCACCCCGGTCTCGTGCGAATGAAAGCCCTCGCACGAAGCTACGCATGGTGGCCGGGCATCGACAAGCAAATTGAGAATTGGGTTAAAGCTTGTCATAGATGCCAGGAAGTGAGCAACGCCCCACCAAAAGCCACCCCTACCGAATGGGAGACACCACGGGGACCCTGGTCCCGTATTCACCTGGACTTTGCGGGGCTGACCAAAGGCCACACCTTTCTTCTAACCATCGACGCCTACTCGAATTGGCTTGAGATTCACTGCATGACGAACACAACCACTGAAGCGGTTCTCAAAAAATTGGAAAGACTGTTTGCAACCCACGGATTACCAGACGTTCTGGTATCCGACAATGGGCTCCAATTTACCACGCTGTCCTTCGAGCAGTACCTGGCTGACTGCAGCATCCGACATGCACTCACCTCGCCTGTGAACCCTGTGACCAATGGCAGGGCTGAGCGCATGGTCCAATTTGTTAAGAAAACTTTGCAGAAATTAGACTACGATAACATCGACGACAAAATCAACCGAATCCTTTTTCTACAACACATCATACCTCATAGCATCACCAACAAAACTCCCACCGAACTGCTAATGGGACGAAAGCTCCGCTCCCACCTCGACCGGTTACACCCAGCTTATGAACCGGAAAAACCACTAGGATTCAGCGGCCGATGTCGTACCTTCCAGGTAGGCGATTTGGTATACGCTAAAAATCTATCGGGCGATCTGCTGTGGGTAGAGGCGACAGTAGTCTGTGTAACCGGCCCGAGATCCTACCTCGTACAATGCCTTGACGATAGACTATGGAAACGCCATATCGATCAATTACGATCACGGCTCCGGTCGGGCATTTCTGAACTCCCTTATGACCAAACTGAGGGGGGGAGATACGGAAGAAGACGAATTTCAATTAGAAGAAAACCCGTTTGAAGGGAACGATAGCAGAATAGAGACACAGGGATTGGAACCAGAGATGGGAATAGCTTCATCCAAGGGAGTTGCCAAAGATATTGGTGACGATGGAAATGTGAACTCTGAACCAGAGGCAACCCCTTCGCCAAACAATGATCTACCTCAGCGAGGTTGCAGCCAAATGCAAAACACACAGTGAAAATCAAAAAGACTAATAAAGCAACTGTCCTACCTTAAGGACTATGTAACTGCACCCTGTAAACAGAAGCCAGGGGGAAGGGGTATTGTGAATGCATAAGGTTTAATAAAGATATCTTGAGCTTGGAGTCAAGTGCAGGGTTCTGGCCCTGCACTTCTGATTGGCTGTTAATGGCAGGATCGGATTGGCCCGTTCCGGGGAATCTGATTGGCCATTAACGGAGCGTTCATATTGGTTAAGGGAGCTAGCACTCCTAGATCGTTATTGGTTAAAAAGTTATTGGGTTGCCTATATAAGGAGGGCTATAACTGCCATTGAGTTTGAGCTGTCACCATGTAAATAAAGAGTTGAAGTTCACCGTTCCAGAGGCTCGTCTCCATTCTTTCTTGCCCATGCTCCAAACGTAACACTAGTGTTAATATATAAAATGATCAGAATGTTGTATGGTAGTTGGATAATTTTTTAATCTGTTAATTTCAGCTTTCTTCCATATTGGAATTACATGAAAACCTTTAGTACAAATTGTCCTCAAGTTACCATTCATTTAGGGACCACTCAGAATTAAAGGGCACTGAAAAAAGTGACTTTTGACTATTTTTCACACAACTGTTGCAGCATCCCAATGGTTACATGATCAAAATTTTGATTCCTGGCAACTGGCATGTATTTGTGACAGTTGCAATGTTCTGGGGATCACGTGACTACAGGACGTAGCAATGGTCATAAATATGAACCAGTTGACAAGCAACTGAATTTTGCTGCAAAGGTCGTAACTGTGAAAGATGGTCATAAATCACATTTTTCATTGCTGTTGTAACTTTGAACAGTCACTAAACTGTTGTAAGTCGAAGATTACTGTAGTTACATTGAGATAACGTATCAGGATCCAGGAATGACAGTGCCTCTTGAATTCTAGTTCAGTGGTCCCCAAATTTGGCAACTTTAAGCCTTGTGGATTTCAATTCCCAGAATTCCCCAGCCAGAGTGGGACTGGGTCTGATGGCAATGTCATTCTTTTTTTCCTTTTATGTTGACCCACATACTTTCTACAAGGCTTTCATCCTTTGTCCTGTGCATCTCTGTAGACAGGCAGTGGTGTTTTACATCTAATGCAACTCCATCTCCCTTTTTGTACATTCTAAACATGTGTGTACATTGTAAATTTTATGTATTTATGTACATTCTAAATACTTGGAAAATTAGAGATTAAGATGCTGGAATGTAAAGAGGTAGACTTTGCTTAGCAATGGAAGATTATAGAATAGGCTAGTGGGAAGGTGCCTAATAGGAAGACCTGAGAAAACTGGTATTGTAAGAGATTTATGAAATATTCAGGCAACCACAAGATGGCAGCAAAGGAGTAGAAAGAACTATGTGATCTCATCACTAGAGCAGAACAAAAAAGATTATTACACACTAATGATATATTATGATTGATAAATCTGAAAGTTCACTGCCATAAGTAATTGATACACTTTAACAGAGGTAAATTATCAGATTACTTGAAAAGTCTAATGTACTTTTCCCTGAGGCTCTTGTGTACCTGTGAAATTTGAAAACTTGGCTTTCATTGGTATTTGAATTCTTTTAAATCTTGGAATAAATGTTTCTGTTTCTTTCAGAATAATTATAATTATAATTATTATCATTTTTAAATTATAAAGTATCGCTTTATAAAGCCTTTGTAAGACCACACAGAATACTGCATCCAATTTTGGTCACCACAATATAAAAAAGATTTTGATATTCTGGAAAGAGTGCAGAGAAGATTAGGGGACTGGAGGCTAAAACATACAAAGAACGGTTGCTGGGATTGGGCCTGTCTTCTATAGTGAAAAGAAGGACTAGGGGAGACATGAGAGCAGCGTTCCAGTATTTGAGGGGCTGCCATAAAGATGAAGGGGTCAAACTATTTTCTAAAGCACCAGAAGGCAAGACAAGAAGCAATGGAGGGAAACTAATCAAGGAGAGAAGCAACCTAGAACTAAGGAGAAATTTCCTAACAGTGAGGACAATTAACCAGTGGAACTGCTTGCCACCAGAAGTTGTACTTGCTTCATCACTGCAGGCTTTCAGAAAGAAACTGGACAACCACTTTGTCTGGAATAGCATAGAATTTCCTGCTTGAGCAGTGGGCTGGACTAGAAGACCTTCAAGATCCCTTTCAACACTGTTATTCTGTTACCCATTGCTTCTTGTCCTGTCCTCAGGTGTTTTGGAGAATGTCAACCCCCTCTTCTCTGTGGCAGCCCCTCAAGTACTGGAAGACGCTAGCATATCACTCCTAGTCCTTCCCTTTGTTAGACTAGACATACCTAGTTCCCTCAATCATTCATCATCATATGGTTGAGCCTCCAGTTCCCTTATCAACTTCTGCATGATCCTCATCATTCATTAGGGTGACCGATCTGCAGTTTGCCCCTGGCAGCTGTGGCAATTGGACCTTGTCCCTAATTGCTCCTGGTCTTTGGAAGCGTTCCTACTGAGACAAAAAGCTGAAGTCATTGGGGGCCTTCAAGAAGGCCTTAAAATGCATTTTGGTGTTCAGAGATGTAGTCCTTTGAAGGGTGCTTGTCCTTGCCTTTGGCTGTGCTGAGAAGGATAGTTCTGTGATGTACAGAAGTCCATAGATGTCCCCACTTCGATTTATAATGCAGTACTTAACAGTTTCAATTGTTTTAATTGTTTCATTGGTTTCTGACTATTTTTAATTGGTACTGAATTTTTTGATTTAGCAGTTTTAATATATATATATAATTATTTAATGTAACTTTTCTCAAACTTGGCAGTTTTAAGATGTGTGAACTTCAACTCTCATCTGCCATCATCAGGCTTCTGTATAGTGTTCGTCTGTGAGTTAGACTTTCACAGCCGTTTCTGTTTTAAATTTGGGGCTAGTCTACTGCTGTGCCAGAATGGTTTTTTTCTTCATCCTGATTGGTTGGGAATCTTGCTCTGTGTTTATTGGTCTTGGAGTTTGCTGTGTTCTGCTTGATTGGTGTTTCTAATATCTTTTTCTATTTTGTGGCTTTTTTTGTCTTGATTGGCTGGCAACATTGTGTTTCCTGTATTGGAGGCTTTTAGTGCGGCTTGGCTCCGAGTAAACAGATGGCTACCATTTGTTAGGAAGCTAGGTTTCATCTGGTTGCCTGGTTGGGGTGTGTTTGAGCTGGAGGTATCGGGGGGGGGGTCTGTTTGTGACCAGGTGTTTGCCTGGCTTGTGGTGTGGAGATTTTTTTGTTTGTGAGTGCAGGCTTCCAAATAATTGACAGTCTGGTGGAATCATCTCTTCTATTCATGCTTTCAGGTCTTTTTTCAATCTCTATGGCTTTTCTGATAATTCTGTGGCTGGGCCTTTCTACAGTAACCAGGGTGTTGGTGCCATTGAAGTCGATGCTATGACCTTGGAAGGACTTGACAGGAAGACAAAGATGCCAAATTTAGCCTAAACATCGGGCTCATTATGTGATCAACTATAATTATCAATAATGCTCAGATTTGGAAGGAAGAGAAAAAGGAATGACTCTAGTAATCTCAAATATATGGTTATTTCATGTGTCATTGTTGATTTGTGTCCTTTCTGGGCAGATGATTAGAGCAGGGGTCTCCAACCTTGGCAACTTTAAGACTTGTGGACTTTGCTTTCCTGACTGAGGAATTCTGGGAGTTGAATTCCACAAGTCTTAAAGTTGCCAAGGTTGGAGACCCCTAGACCCCACATGGAAGCCATGAAGAAATCAGGGAGTATCAATACATAGAAATGATAGAAAATATTTGTAGCTAGAGTGGTAGATGTTGGTGGTGGTTTGTTAGCCGGGCTTGCTGCTTAGCTTCCAAACATTTTGTCACCACCCTAGGTGATATCCTCACTTCGGCTGAAGGGTCTTGTTTTAGTTCTTCTCTGCTTTGATTGATCTCATGTGGTCATGTGTTTAGTGGGTCTCATGTGGTCATGTGGTTGATTTGTCATGTGATGACCTTCACACAACATGACCAGCCAATCATATGACCCATCAACCACATTACCACATATGAGATCAATAAAAGAGAAGAACTTCAACTGAAAGACTCGCTAAGGAGGTCATTTAGCTTGATGACTGTTTAGTTCAGAAGCTAGACAGCAAGCCTGGAGAACAAATCACTGCCAACAGTATCAATACTTACGCAAGAGCCATGATTCCATAAGGCCAGGATCGGATCTCCAGCCTCTTCCGGCTCTTGATTTCATCCAGGGTCAACACCATCCCACTGTCTGATTCACCGTCCTGCAGAAGGTGAGGAAGAAGAGACTCAATATATCCTTATGAAGGCTTCTCATTCAAAGAAAAAGGCTAGACTGGCCCCCATGCAAGGATCATTTTAGCTCCAGAAAAAGTCCTCTTCCCTTTCCCAGGTTTTTCACTGGCTTTTCATTGCCTTTTAATTGTATTTACAATCACAGAGCTTTAATTTTTTGGAAACCCGCCTTAACATTGGCTAGATTACATAATGAGTTTTTATTTTGCACAACCATGTTCTGTGTTTCTCCTGGATAATAGAGGCTGATGTTCTCCTTTTCCATCTCCCCAGATTTGCTTACTTAGCTGGCAAATTTACCAACCTATTATATCTTATTGAAATAGCACTTGGACCTATACACAGCTTCATAGAGCTTTACAGCCCTAAGTGGTTTACAGACTCAGCATATTGCCCTCCAAAATCTGGGTCCTCATTTTACTGACCTCTGAAGGATGGAAGGATGAGTCAACCTTGAGCTGGTCAGGATTGAACTCTTGGCAATGGGCAGAGTTAGCTTGCAACAATGCATTCAAACCACTGCACCACCATGGCTCACTATGGCAGGATAAACCATAACTGATAATGCAAAATATTGGGTACATTATGCGCCTATTGGATAACTTCAATTATGTGTTACTTTTCAGGTAGTTATTTACATTCAGGGATGGATTTCCTGGCTACTTCCTGTTTGCAAATTTTCCCCTTAACAGTGACCACTTCCAGTTGGGCAGTGAAATACACATGTTTGGTTCAAGCTCACCTCATGTATCATCTTCTCCTTCTCTACAGGTACTTCATCAAAGGTTTTCACACTGAGTGGCCGGTTCTTGGAGTTAATGCTGAAAATAAAGAGGAGACAAGACTTTGAGTTGCCCACACATGGCCATTAAGCAGGGAGTGTAGTTGACACAAGCATTAATTTTGCTGTCCATGCATGTTGTTAGGAATGATAGTCGCCTAACAGTTGGGCTGGCAATATATAGTCATTTAATACTGTTGTATCTTTAAGAGAATGCTGTAACTGTGATTGGCTGAGGTTCCTCCAATGGTCATAAGATGGAGCCAGAAACCTGGTTTGTTCCTTTTTGCATTTCGTTTGCTTTCCTTTTGCTTTTTGACTGATCGTCATTCTGCTTGAATTGCTGTGAGTCTTGCAACTATTCACAAACTCTATTTACTGAACTTTGTTTATGATGCTGGTAAAGAAAACAACTTTGTTTTTGGATTATCCCTGGACTGATTGTTTTGAATACTGCTTTAACCGTGTATGATTTGGACTGTTTGTTGGACTTTGTTTACCTGTTTACTGGAAGTAAAACTTACATTTTATTATTCAGTGTATCTGTGTGCTGGTTGTGTGTTATTTATCACCACTCTCACTATGTTTCCCTGAGTGCACTCATTCTCCTAACGGGGAATACCTCAACACATGTGAAAGCAAGATATCAGAAAAAAAGCATTTTGATCAGTCCCCTAATCATCATTTTTTGTTCTCCTTTGCACTCTTTCTAGAGTCTCAACACCTTTTTTTGTATCCTGATGAACAAAACTGGACACAGTATTCTAAGTGCAGTATGTAAAGCGATACTAACACTTCTCATGATTTTGATACTATCTCTCTGTTGATGCAGCCTAGGACTGCGTTGGTTCTTTTGGTACTGCAGCATATGGCTGGATCATATTTAAGCCACCTGTATATTCTTAGGAATAAAGGAAATAGTCAGTTAAAGGTCAGATTGTTAGAGAAGCTTCAAAAATACAGTGGATAGACAATTTAGTTTCCACTACTATCTACCTTTTCTTTCAGGTACTTACTTTACACTATGAAAACATCGATTTCCATTAATTTCTTTGGAGATGCTGCAAAAAAGAGACGTATTGCTTCTTCTATCCCATCCAGAACTTTTACGGCTTCTCTGATCCCTTGTTACAATGAGATCAATGGCTGTGCCTCAGTATTGATTAAACAAGGCAATTTTGAGATTTTACAGGTTATCCTAGACTTTTTAGTAGACATATTTTCACAATCTACAAATCTGGGCTTTCACATCTATTAGCACCAGTCAAAGAAAAATAACAGACTCTTTCAAAACACAAGAAAAAGAGGAAACAAACAAAGAACAGAATGAATCAATTAGAGGGCCGTTTCTGCTTGGGAAAAGGTTTTTCATTGCTTAAAGTTGCTTCCTCACCTGGCTTCTATAGCACTCCAGCGGTGAATGAAGTTGCTCACATTCTCTTCCAAGATGCAGATCTTGGGGTTGGACTCTCCATCAGGACACAAAGTAATGTTCAGTGGGATATAGTCTTTCCCATCCTTGGGAAAAGAAAACAGGAGAAGCTCAGGCTTATTATTTTTACTTACACTTCAGAAATCATTAACTGTCATATTCCTCTAATTCTCTTAAGACAGGGGTCCCCAAACTTGGCAACTTTAAGACTTGTGGACTTCAACTCCCAGAATTCCTCTGCCAGCAAAGCAGGAGTTGAAGTCCACAAGTCTTAAAGTTGCCAAGTTTGGAGACCTCTGTCTTAGGAGACCATTTTACCTGAAGCCTCCAGGAGATTAAATTTTTCATTTTCTGGGACCCAGCTGTAATATTTTGGCAATGCACCAGCAATGACATTTTGTCCAACATGCACTTAGCTCTGAGTATTTCTAAGATTATCAAGAAAGTTTCCAACTGGCCCATTGGCTCAAGATCACCTAGCTGGCTTTATACCTAGGGCAATTCTAGAACTCATGACCTCCCACTTTCTAGCCTGATGCCTTCCCTGAAGTGGCTGAGATTTCATATTTGGAGCCTTAATCCAGATGTTCAAAATTTCAGTTCACAATTAGAGGTGATGGGAGTTATAATCCAAGAACGCCTCAAGGGCCACAGTTTCTGTATTCTGCCTAAGCTAGTAATTTTTTTTGCTTCCTTTCCCTTGTGGTTCTTTGATTAACACTTATCTGTGTACCAAAATCTGTGAATCTTCCAAGCAGTTGAATGCAGAGGAATAAAGCTTAGACCAGTGAGCAGAGAACTTAGAATCATATGACTGAAAGGTACCTTGGAGGTCTGCTAGACTAACCCTCTTCTCAAGGCAGGAGACCTTATGAAATTCCAGTCAAATTGTTGTCCAGTCTATTCTTGGAAACCTCCAGAGATGGAGCACCTGCAACTCCGGGAGGCAAGCTATTTATCTGATTAATGATCCTTACTGTCAGAACTTTTCTCCATACTTCTAGGATGAAGCATCCACCCATTGCTTCTTGCCCTGCCCTTAGGTGCTTCGGAGAATAAACCAATCACCTTCTCTCTGTAACAGCCTCTCAAATAATGGAAGACAGTTATCCTGTCCTCCCTAATCCTTCTCTTCAATAGGCTATACCTTCCTAGTTCCCTCAACTGTTCAATGATCTTGAAATCAGACTGAAGAAGTAGAAGAGCATCATGGTCACTTGGGGACACTGAAGCCCACCCTAATATGTACATAATCCCCATATTGGCCCATGGAGAAGAAATCCAGAACATTAGGTCACAAACCAATTATTTGCTATGTTTCTTTCATATTATTTAGACAGAAGCATTTCTTTATCTGTTTACAACATTCCTAAGAATCCACATATGGCCCTCCATATTTACACAATTATAAAACTTATCCTTTTAAAGTCTAGCTTTCAGGAAGAACTCTTGCTTGCATTTAGTTGAAATGAAATGGGACAATTCTTCTGTATTTTACCTGCTGTACATTTGCCTGGAGCAGATCCCCTAAACGTTCCACAAGATTGGTAAAAGTGGGTCTCTCTGTTGGGATACTGTGCCAGCAATCCAGCATGGTCTGGTAGCTACAGGGGATTAAAAACATAGTGATTAAATTTTAAAGTTGACAAAGAGCTATTGATTTATTCTTCTACTAGGTAATCCTGTTGGGCCATAAGAATTTATTTTTTTAAGATGAAGGAGAGGCAGTAGATAACATTTCAGTCAAAATGTCCACTCGGTGTGGCACAAAGGCCTTTCTTAACAAGCACGGATTTGATTAATTAACTCAGGTAGGCAGTTCTGTAGTTCAGATGTGGCACTGGGAAGGCCCTTAAAAAGGAATATTTATTTTTATTTTTTATTATTATTATTATTATTATTATTATTATTATTATTATTATTATTATTATTATTATTATTAATTTAATTCATCAGCAATCCAATTCCCCAAGAACTCTGGAGTCCCTGCGGATTTTACTCTAGCTGCTCAGTTCTATTTCAAGGCCATTGAGCCAGTGCTATCTGAAGATATTTCACATGACCAGCATGACATCAAAGAGCGCGGTTACTTTTCCACCAAAGTGATACCTGTTTATCTACTTGCATTTGCATGTTTTCAAACTGCTAGGTTGGCAGGAGCTGGGGCAAAAAACAGGAGCTCATTCCATCACATGTGCTCGGGTCTTGAACTTGGGCTGCCGGTTTTCTAGCTAAGAAGCCCACTATCTCAACCGCTGAGCCATCATGACTTCCCCCCCCCAAAAAAAAACACTCTGGGCAGTCTATTATTAAATATAAAGGAAAGCTTGTTATTAAATATTGAATGAAATTTGTATCCAGTATATCCAAATGTTTTCAGGAGATTATTTAAAAGAAAAAAGTATTGCCCGTTGTGTTTGATATGGACTGAGAAATCTCAAAGCTGACCTAGATTAGGGAGAATGAAACTAGATATAAAGAATGGGCACTTAGTTCCTAACTATAAATTCTGGAGTTGCTTCATGCACACAGCATTTTGTGGGTACTGAATCTCAAGAATGAGATTTATCATGAAACGGAATGAGAAGTGACAGAAAAGTAAGATATCAGACCAACCTCAGAAGAAATAAAGGCTCTTGAAGAAGTAAAGGCACACTTGTTGTTCTGGACTTGTGGGAATTATGAAGGAATAGAGAAAGGCTCTTGCTACAATATAAAGACATCTAGAAATGGATGGGGAAGCTTACATTTCTGGAGTGGAATACTCTGGAGATCTCATCCGTGTTCCTTCTTTGAGACGTCGACAAAAGTCCTCATCAATATGGACCCCTGGATATGGAGAAGCCCCTGTGTGGGTAAATATGGAGCAATGAGGTCCATTCAGAAATATAGTTTCATTGTGTCTCTTCCAGAGGTTCTATAACCCTAAGGAAAAGGAGTGTGTGTACCAGGAGTATTTGGGTATGCAATACAGTCCATGGAGTAGATGACCTACAAGGTCCCTTCCAACTCTGTTAATCTGTATTTGTCTGGAATAACTTATTGCACATCCTATTTTGGCTTTCATTAGTTGTAGAAAAAAAAAAAAAGAATCTCAGAACAGGCTTCCTTTAACTGCATTTCTGTCAGACGAAATGAAATGTTTGCTCTGGAGAAGATTAAGGTATTTCCTGAAAATCTTCTGCTGTGAAGTCAGGGACAACTGCAGAAGAGGGAGCCACTAAAAAAGTCAAGATGGCCTCTTCACTATGTTGACTTTATGGCCCCCTTGTGAACGCTCTAGATCAGGGGTCTCCAACCTTGGCAACTTTAAGCCTGGCGGACTTCAACTCCCAGAATTCTCCAACCAGCTGAGTGGGGAATTCTGGGAGTTGAAGTCTGCCAGGCTTAAAGTTGCCAAGGTTGGAGATCCTGCTCTAGATGGAGGGAGAGATTGATTCCCCCATAGATCAGGAGTGTGTATTATTTTTGCAAGTGATGGGATACACTTAAACACTGAAGTGAAAAGACAGGGGCTGTACATTCAAAAATGGGGTAGTTTTAGAAAACTAAATTTCACTTATATCTAAATGTAGTTACAAAGTTTACTCTGGAGTATGTCTAATACCATCTCTTGTTTCAGTCTCTCTTTCTTTTTTTTGCACTTGAGTCAGAAGCACTGAGGTGCTTCCGGGTTGAGAGGATCAGCTGGTGGCATCACTATTGCCTGGGGGACACTCAGTTGGGGGCTCCATTCATGTCCCCTGGAAGGAGCTGTCCCAACAGTAGCACTTGAGTCTCGAACAAGGGCTTGCTAACCTCCAAGCCAGCTGGTGTCCTAATCATGAGAGGCACCGTGCTCTCCTTGGGGCTTATTAAAATAACTACTTGTAAATGCAAACAGAACCAAGGTACCTTCTATCATATGTGGTAGACATGCCCGGAAGCCCAAAAATACTGGACTAAAATATGGAGAAATAGTGGAAGATCAGATCGACTTTAAACCCAAATTGTTCTTGCTGGGAATAATTAAAAGGAAATATAGGAAAAAGATTAAATATATTTTACTACATATATTGACAGCAACAAGGATAGCATTCGCACAATGCTGGAAACAAAATAATATGTCCTCAGAGGATTAATAATTCAAATTTTTTTAGATTGTGCTGAAATGAATAAACTGACATTAAAATTAAAAGATAAAGAAGAGTCAGAGTATTATGAAATTTGGGGCAATTGGTATGAATGGTTGAACAATAGAAATAAGGATAATGGAGACAAGAAAATTATAGATAAATGTATATGAATGTATATAAACCTATATAAATTTAGATATTTATATGAGATTGATTTATATAATAATGATGACACAGTACTATTATTATTAAGATTAAAATGTGTAAAAGGTGAAAAAGAATAATAACAATTAGTGAATTAAAAAAAAGACTACTTGTTAGCTTTGAGGACTTTCTGAATTTAAGCCCAAGATTTTGGGAAGTTGTCATGCTTGCTTGTTTGCAACAAGCAAACAAAATGGCCATCTTTCCCCTTTTTTTCTTTGATAGGACATGCTCAGGAGCAAAACTCCAGCGCAGATTGTCCCAGAAACTTTTGAAATGCCAAATCAATAATGACGAATCAATAAGAAGTTCTGAAAAATGGTCCAGACAGAAAAGCTGCAGCAAGATAAACTCCGTGTTGGCTGTCAGCACCTTGTTATTTGAAGTCTCGCAGAAGAGGGATTCCTGCTGTTACGATGCTGAAGAAAGATGACAAGAAAACTGGAAAGCATATTGATATATTAGCCTAATACAAATATCAAGGGAAAAAACCACACACAGTTTGAAGGAGCTGAGCAAATTTTAATTCAGCTTGAGTTCCTTGAAAAGTACAAGTACTTTTAACCTTGTAACCTCCTTCTTTCTTTCTTCCCCCTTTCTTTTTCTTTCCTTTCCTAAATTCTTTCCCTCTCTTCCTCTTCTCTTTTCCTATGTACTGTGACTAGTTTTAATTGTCAAAATTAATAATATATATTGGAGTTTGCTGTGTTCTGCTACTAATATCTTCTGTCTGTTTTTTTTTTGGGGGGGGGCTCTTTTTGTATCTTGATTGGCTGGCCACATTGTGTTACTTTATTGGAGGCCTTTAGTGCAGCTTGGCTTCGGGTAAATGGACGGCTATCATTCGTTAGGAAGCTGGGTTTCATCTGGGTGCCTGGTTGGGGTGTGTTTGAGCTGGAGGTATCAGGGGGATCTGTTTGTGCCCAGGTGTTTGCCTGGCTTGTGGTGTGGGGATTTTTTGTTTGTGAGTGCAGGCTTCCAAATGATTGACAGCCTGGTGGAATCATCTCTTCTGTTCATGCTTTCTGGTCTTTTTTCAATCACTATGGCTTCTCTGATGATTCTGTGGCTGGGATTTTCTATGATGGCTAGGGTTTTGGTGCCATTGAAGTTGATGTTATGACCTGTGGCTTCCATGTGTTGGACGAGTGAGGAAGTGTGTTCCAGCTTTTTGACTGCATTTTTGTGTTCATCCAGGCGGGTGCTTATTCTTCTATTGGTCTGTGCAAGGTATGTGGCCGGGCGTAATGCACAGGGGACTTCATATATGCCTTGGTTTTCCAGGTCAATTTTATCTTTGGGGTTCCTGAGGATGGCTGCTATTTTTCTGTCTGTTTTGAAGGCAGTCTTGATGTGGTGTCTGTATAGAATCTTACTAATTTTGTCTGTAGTGCCTCTTATGTAGGGCAGGACAGCTGTTCCATAGGTCTGTTCATCTTCTGGGTCTCTATTATGTCTCAGTGTGTTTTTGTGGATCAAGTTGGTGATTTTGCTTTTGTGGAAGCCATTGGCTGTCAATATTTTAGTCAGGGTGCATAGTTCAGTCTTAATGTGTGTCTTGTCTGCCAGGCGTTTGGTTCTAGTAATTAGTGTTTTAGCCACGGAGTTTATCTGTGATGGGTGGTGGTGGGATTGGGCGTTGAGGTAGCGGTTGGTGTGTGTTTTCTTCTGCTTGTAAGATCTGCTTGTAAGTTTTTCTTCTGCTTGTAAGATCTGCTTGTAAGTTTTGACGTGGTTTCACTATTCACTCAAGTCCCAATAAAAGAGACCCTCGAAATCATCAAAAATAAATACCAACCAGCTAAACACCTCATGGAACTAACAGAACACTGCTTAACCAACACATATTTCATATACAAAGGACAAAGATACAAACAAATTGAAGGAGCCCCCATGGGATCACACTGTCACCTGTCATTGCAAACCTGTTCATGGAAGAATTCGAATCCAGAGCCCTGGCTAATGCCATACTGAAACCCAAACTATGGTTAAGATATATCGATGACACATTCGTGATTTGGCCCCATGGACAAGAAAACCTAAACAACTTCCTAACACACCTAAACAGCGCACACCCCAAAATCAAGTTCACCATGGAAACAGAAACAAACAAACAACTACCATTCCTAGATGTACTAATCTACAAAAAAACAGATGGCACACTAGGACACACCATATACCAGAAGAAAAAACACACCAACCGCTACCTCAACGCCCAATCCCATCACCACCCAGCACAGATAAACTCCGTGGCTAAAACACTAATTACTAGAACCAAACGCCTGGCAGACAAGACACACATTAAGACTGAACTATGCACCCTGACTAAAATATTGACAGCCAATGGCTTCCACAAAAGCAAAATCACCAACTTGATCCACAAAAACACACTGAGACATAATAGAGACCCAGAAGATGAACAGACCTATGGAACAGCTGTCCTGCCCTACATAAGAGGCACTACAGACAAAATTAGTAAGATTCTATACAGACACCACATCAAGACTGCCTTCAAAACAGACAGAAAAATAGCAGCCATCCTCAGGAACCCCAAAGACAAAATTGACCTGGAAAACCAAGGCATATATGAAGTCCCCTGTGCATCATGCCCGGCCACATACCTTGGACAGACCAATAGAAGAATAAGCACCCGCCTGGATGAACACAAAAATGCAGTCAAAAAGCTGGAACACACTTCCTCACTCGTCCAACACATGGAAGCCACAGGTCATAACATCAACTTCAATGGCACCAAAACCCTAGCCACCATAGAAAATCCCAGCCACAGAATCATCAGAGAAGCCATAGTGATTGAAAAAAGACCAGTAAGCATGAACAGAAGAGATGATTCCACCAGGCTGTCAATCATTTGGAAGCCTGCACTCACAAACAAAAAAATCTCCACACCACAAGCCAGGCAAACACCTGGGCACAAACAGATCCCCCCTGATACCTCCAACTCAAACACACCCCAACCAGGCACCCAGATGAAATCCAGCTTCCTAACTAATGATAGCCGTCCATTTACCCAAAGCCAAGCTGCACTAAAGGCCTCCAATAAAGTAACACAATGTGGCCAGCCAATCAAGATACAAAAAGAGCCCTCCCCCCCAAAAAAACAGACAGAAGATATTAGTAGCAGAACACAGCAAAGTCCAAGACCAATAAACACAGACCAAGACTCTCAACCAATCAGGAGGTAGAAAAAACCATTCTGACACAGCAATAGGCTGCCCCAAATTTAAATCTGAACCCACTGTAAAAGTCTGACTCACAGACAAACACTATACAGAAGCCTGATGATGGCAGATGAGATTCTGCTGAAACGTTGCTACAACTTTAAAAGCACCATTATTATGACGTGGGAAAATACCCGAACAAAGCTGAATGCCAGATATATATATATATATATATATATATATATATATATATATATATATATATATATATATATATGTGTGTGTGTGTGTGTGTGTGTGTGTGTGTGTGTGTGTGTGTGTGTGTATGTATATGTATATGTATATGTATATGTATGTATATATATATAAAGAAAAGTACAAAAAAGCAAAAGCAAAGAGAATTATATATATATATATATATATATATATATATATATATATATATATATATGTATGTATGTATGTATGTATGTATGTATGTATGTATGTATGTATATGTATATGTATATGTATATGTATATGTATATGTATATGTATATGTATATGTATATGTATATGTATATATATATATATATATATGTATATATATATAAAGAAAAGTACAAGGAAGAAAGAAAAAGCAAAGAGTTGTTAATCCAGATCTCAGTTCGAGTGTCAGTGTTATAGTTAGGAAAATTTCCATAGGAATCCTGTCATTAATTTCATTGTCCAGATTTTCTACCATTTATAAATTGATGGTGCTGACATGTCTCAACCCAGCTTTTGCTCATTTTTCATCAGATGTTCCTGTGTCCATTGGCAAACATTTCATTAAAAAAATTACACACCAGTTAGGCATGTTCATTTTAGTACAAATTGGCCTTGACCTATGTCTGTAATGGAGCCTGACCCTTATGGTTCTAAGTCCTGGCTGTCTTAGATTGGGTCACCCTATGTGATTGATCCAATTTTACAACCTTTTTTGTGATAGTTGTTAAGCAAATGCCATGGTTGTGAAGTGTTAATCAATGGTTTGCTATGGGCTTCTTTTACGGAAATAAATGGGAAGAAATGCCTGTTTTCTGCAAAACCGCCATAAAACATGGTCACGTGGGATGCTGCAAATGGCCATACAATGCAATCCAGTTGCCGAGCACTCAAAATGCAGTCACATGACTGTGGAATGTATGTGGCCATCAGAATGAGTGACTAGTCAAGGACTATATGTATGCATTTTATACTTTTTTTGGGGGGAAGGGGGAGTGCAAAAGTGCAAAAGTTTTTAAAAATGGCCTTTTGAGTGATGCAAGTATGCTCGGAAACGTGATCTAGGTTACCTGACTTGCAAAATCTATAGTTTGTACAGGAGGAGAGCCTTAGTGGTAAGGCACCAGATTAGAAAATAAGAGGTGGTGAGTTCAAATTCCACCTTAGCCATGAGAATGGACTGGGTGACCTTGGGTCAATCCCAAGAGGACAGTGAGTTCTAGTTCCACCTTATGCTTGAAAGCTGGTTCTCTTTAGGCTCCCCCCCCCCGTCCCCTCACCCCCAGGGCTGTTGTTGTGGGAAAAATAGGAGGAGGAAGATGTGTTCTATATGTTTGTCACCTTGAGTTATTTTTCAAAATAATAATAGCAGGAAATTATAGGTAGGTAGGTAGACAGACAGACAGACAGACGAACGGACAGAGAGATAGAATCAAACATCATTATTGGGATTTCTAATTCCCAGAGACAATTATTGGGTGGGGTGGGGGGAAGAATCATCTCCTGCTTGTTCACACTTCTACATTCACCCAGCTGTCCTCAGTGGCAATACATTGTTGGGCTACAGGGACTCTAGATGTTTTCTACTACAATATCCATATGCCTTGAGTATCAGGCCTATGGGTAGTGGAAACCTCTATAGGGAGACAGATGTGGAAAGGAGTCTGTTTCACTTCCCTCTGCATCCAACACAAGTTGGCATCCTTAATCTTGATACTTTTCCCATTTACTCCTCGATGGTGTTATATTTATCTCATTTGTAACCCGATTGAAACGAAAGGCAACTGGTGAATAATCCTAACTACCACGTGCATCAAGTAGTGCTTTTAAAAGTTGTTTCTTTTTATTTTCTAAAGTAAAAATGTCAAAAATCATGTACACAATGTACATGGGGAAATATATATATTATTTGACGTTTGCAAATTCTTATATCTGTAACCAAGATGCACGTACAAACACACATATACAGCCTATGTGTTATGTGTGTGTAACTTTTGCCACTGTAATACTTTGGCATTATTTATTTTCCCATTTTGAGAACTTAGCTACTATTTAGAGTAAAGATTATGCAGCACAGAAAAAAAGAGAAAAAGAAAAAAGAGAGAAAAAAAATCCACCTTTGGATTGTAACCATATGACATCAGTTGTTGCTGTGCCTGGTATTTAAGATTTTTTTGAAAAGGGCTCTGTTAATTTAAAGTCTATGTTAAATCTAGCTTTATCTATCCCCAGTGAATTTTCCATTGGCCAGACAGCTTTAGATGTTGGGCACTTCAACTGCCTTTTGGATTCACAGAAAAGCTGATTATAATACTAGAAACGAACAGCCATGGTGTGTTTAATTGCTTGACTGCATCCAGGCAACCAATATTACAAAAAACCTCAATCCCAAATGCTTTGTGGGATAGCAAAATAATGATAAAATAACAGTCAATTTAAGGGAACAGAAGCTACTGTTGTGTACTCCACTTTTCTATTTCACAGTTGGAAATCTGTCTCCTGATAGCTAGCTTCCTCATCAAAAGTTCATAACTAGCTGATTAAGCTCAAACTTTGTAATTGTCTCAATTCCTCCATCACCCCCTAAAGTGCTTAAGAATGCCATTCTTTCATAATCTGGGCTCCCTGAAGCTAATGAAGAAACTGGAAGAAGATTTAATCTGTTTTTAATGCAAATGGAATCTCAATTGAGGGAACTGGGTATGTCTAGTTTAATCTGATCTTGACATGTAAGCAGTGTTGATTTTTGGAAGGGAGCTAGGTTAACATTCAGATGGAAAACCACCAGTAAATCTGAGGAATGCAGGCTAGATTGCAAAATTAAAAAAAAAAAACACCGCAGACGGCAGCAATGGCAAAACTCTGACACGAGGAAACTTAATATCAGGTGCAAGAAATTAGGAGCCATGGTGGTTTAAATGACTACAGGTTTATTGCATGCTAACACTCAAAAAGGATCCGAACTACAAATGGTCAAAGGTAATAGATAAGAGTCAACAGACTTCAAGGGAGGGCTGAACTTAGATTTCTTACGGGGGTGTAGAGACTAATGATGTGAATAGGATATGATATGATATGATATATGATATGATGTGATATGGTGTGATAATTAGAATAGAATACAATAGAATAGAATAGTTGGAAGGATCTTGGAGGTCATCTAGTCCAATTCCCCGATTAAGTAGGAGAGTCTATACCATTTTAGACAAGTGGATCTCCAATCTCTTCTTGAAAGCCTATACAGTGATGGGACACCCACAACCTCTGAAGGCAATGCATCCCACGGATTGATTATTTGACCATTTGATTCCCCTTGTTTGACCATTTCACCACAGGCTGATCCAGTTGTTTCCTACAATTGCTTTGCAAAAGCAACATTTCTCCAGCTAATATTTGCTGATGCTCCTTTCTCACCTTTCTTCCATCAATCAGAGCTGGGCGATTTCATGAAATGCTTTTCCTTCCTTTCCATTTTGCACTTTAGCCTTGAGGGGGGTCCCAAGCAGAGCTCTCTGCCATTCCTCCCCCCCCCCGCACTTCCTTATTCCTACTTGCACCATTATGCAGCATTGCTTAGGATCAACGGAAGGCAAACATCTCTCTAATTAGGATAAATCATCAAATTCACCCCAGGGCTCTTTACGCAAGTTGGATGCAAAATTAACAGCAAGAGGCAAGCAGGAAGGAAAGAACTGAAACTGGACTAGGAAAATTTGCTGCTGGTGTGAAAATATAATAGGCAGAAGAGATGTTTGTTGGGATGTTTTGGGAGAAAACAGCTAGAAACAGACATCCACTGCTTTCCATCAATTGACTTTGTGGCCATCCTGGGTCCATTTTTCTCTCTAGCAAAAAACTAAAAGCTCTTACTCTATTTTCCAAAGCACCAGAAGGCAAGACAAGAAGCAATGGGATTGCACGCAGGTGAAACCAAAAGCAATACAAACCATATTCACATGTTATGTAATACTGTATATAAAGTAAGCAAGTGCGTTGTAGAGACACATATGCAAACAAGGAAGGTGGAAGGATTGGATTCATACAACAGGGTTGAGGTAGGTCAATGGAAGAGCAATGGTTATACAGGTAGTCCTCGTCTTACAGCCATTTGTTTAAGGACCATTCAAAGTTACAATGGCACTGTATAAAGCAACTTATTATGGTTTTTCACAATTACAGCCATGGCTTGGCAACTAGCATGTATTTATGACACTTGCGGTGTCCTGGGGTCAAGCGATCACATTTGGTGACCTTCTGACAAGCAAAATCAATGGGGAAACCAGATTCACTTAACAACCAGGTTACCAACTTGTGATTTTCATAAAACTGTGGCAAGATTGGTTGAGAAATAGGGCAAAACTCACTTAACCATTGTCTCGCTTAGTAACAGGAATTTGGGGCTCAGTTGTAAGGTGAGGACTCCCTGTACATTCATTTAGCGACCATTTGAAGTCACTTACAAAGCAGAAACTTGGGTTCCCACCATTGTCACATGTCCTTTTCCTGTTGTTTGTTCTGCCACCTTCCCCTTCCTTCCTGTGTTTTGCCCCTATTTTTAGACTGTGACCCTGAGGGAGGCAGGAAGCCCAGCCTCATATTTATTTATTACTTTCCTTCCCCAATCTGCTCAAATTTGTATATCAAACTCTCTTCCACATGATTATCACCTCCGGTCTGTGAATACATTTGATGGGGAATGGGAATAGACGGCCTTCATTGCTTCCAGTCTGTTGAAGGATTAAATCTATAGCTCTGACTTGCTAGATATTTGCAAATGTTTGTGAATAGGACTCACTAAATTGCCCAACCTTGCTTCTGGGGGATGCTAAATAAGGTTGGTCTGCAGGGAGGGGAATGAAAGGCAGGACAAGAAGCAACACATGGACATTATTCAAGGGGAGAAGCAACCAAGGAGAAACTTCCAGACAGTGAGAACAATTAATCAGTGGAAGGCCTTACCTCCAGAAGTTGTAGGTACTCCATCACTGGAGGTTTTAAAGAAGAGATTGAACAACCCTTTGTCTGGAGTGGAGCAGGGGGTTGGACTAGAAGACCTCCAAGGCCCCTTCCCACTCTGTTATTATTCTCTTGTTGAAGCTTGGGCCCTTTTTGATTAGGGCCAAACTTGTAAAAAGGGGCGGGACTTCAATTGCACAATCACACCTGCCATCTTTACTTTTTTGGGGATTGGTGGAGACTTTTCTGATGCCCTGGTGGGCTAGGAGAGAAGCATCAGATCACTTTACCAAGAGTCAGTCCAGAGAAGAATTGTCAAAGACAATATCTACATTTATTGCTGCTTGGAAAACTCTTAGGGATTTTTGGAGTAAAAATAAAAATAATATTAATTTTATGATTTTGATGATTAGATAGGATGTATTATAGAAAAAAGAGAGCCAGGATGAAACATTAAAGACAGAAGTTAAAATATAATTGTACTTTTAACTGCTGTGAAGAATATTAGAAGCTACTTCTTTTTTCCTACTTCTATTTTTTCCTTATTGCACTAGTTTTTTCTTTCCTTTTCCTTTTCTTTTTTCTCCATTCTATTTTAGTTTAGATTAGTTCTTATTATGTCAAAAAAATTCCATAAAATTATTAAAAAGTGAGAAGAAGAGCGAAAGATTTTTTTTTTTTTTACAGAACTCTGAGGGAGAAAAAGGTTGAAAGGAAAATACAAGAATTCTGGCAAATAACTGCTTTCAAATGTGAACTGCTATAGAAGTAACTCCCAGCCGTTCGATTCTGGGATTTCTCCTCCTGCACACCTGTAACCCCAATGTTCTGGGAAGGCAGGTCAGTCTGCACCTGGGTTTCATTGGTTGATGGTCACCGGTTGGTTACCAGCATGCATGATCAGCATGAGAATCCTCCTTGACCCCAAACCAAATGGTGTCCTCCAAATCCCCATCAATACTTGAGCCACAAAAGCGGCATTGAAATTGATGGGATGCAAAATTCTGGATTCAAAAAGCTCAACCTCTTTGCTGTCATCTTAACAGAATAACAGAGTTGGAAGGGACCCTGGAGGTCATCAAGTCCAACCCTCTGCTCAAGCAGGAGACCCTAGACCATTCCAGATAAGTGGCTGTCCAGTCTCTTCTTAAAAGCCTCCAGGGATGGAGCCCCCACAACTTCTGAAGGCAAGCTCTCCCACCAGTTAATTTTTCTCTCCATTGGGATATTTCTGCTTAGTTTCTAAGTTGCTTCTCTCCTTGATTAGTCTCCATCCATTGCTTCTTGTCTTACCTCGTGGTGCTTTGGAGAATAGGTTGACCCCCTCTTCTTTGTGGTGGCCCCTTAAATATTGGAACACTGCTATCCTGTCAGCACTGGAAACTTGCAGCTCAGATCAGGTAGTCCCACAACTACAGCTGTAAAGACTGATTTAAGAAAACCTCCAGGAACTGAAGTGACTGTTTTCAATTTCTTTTTTCTTTTTTAAATCATCATAAAAACGTTCACCTTTTATGAGGGTCTGGCTACTTAAAACTGCCCACCAATGTGACAAAAAATTCCATTTCAAGTTCAGTGGCTTGCATGTTTTCTCCCTCCCCTTCTTTGATCTCTATTCTGCCAAAAAAAAAACATGCAGAGCGTGGCCTGGATTCCTATTTTCCATAACAAGAGCATCAGCTAGTATGTGGTCTTGTTGGTGTTTCATTTTTCAGAGGGTCAGCATTTTGGGGAGAAATGTTGGGGGAGAGATGATGCCACAAAAATTAGCATAATGCAGAATAAGGCAGAGTTTTCTCTCCTGCTCCCCTCTGTCTTTCTATAGGAGAAAAATCTTTGGGGCTGAGATCCATGGCAAGCCATGAATTAGGAGAGGGTAGACAGCTATGCCCCCTTGACAACCCTGCACACTTCAACTCCCAGAATCCCTGAGCCAAGAATCAAGAGTGAACATCTGAGAGTCCAGCCAGGCAACTCTTGACCTTTGGCCAGAATGTTGGTTGATACAACTCAGGAGTCGGTGCTCAGGGTGTTACTAGACTTTCCATCTCATGCTAAAAAGTAGGTCTGGGAAACTCCTTCTGAAGTAAGCAGCCAACAGGATGGGCGGCGGCTGCATTTTCTCACATAGTATACTCCTAACTTATGTAGTGTTGCTGACAGGAAAAACGTCTCTTGGAGACGTTGATGAAAATGTCCGTGCTAGGTTTAGTTCTAGGGCAGAGGAATTCCCTACAATTGCTGTTCTAAACTTCATTTATTTGCAGGCGGTCCTCAAGTTATGACTGTAATGGAGATTGCCCATTATGGTCATAAGTTGTGGCAGTTGTCAAGCAGGTCAAGCAAATGACTGAACTGAATTTATCACCTTTTTTGTGATGGTCATTAAGTGAACCAATTGTTCTCTATGGGTTCACTTTACTGGAAATTGGAACTAAATGCTAGTTTCTGGCAAAAAAAAAATTGTAAAATGCAGTCATGTGACCATGGGACACAAGGAATAGCTGTAAACAAGCTATAGTAGTGCATTGGTTAGAATGCAGTATTGAAGGCCAACTCTGCCTTCCACTGCCAGGAGTTCGATTCTGACTTGCTCAAGATTGACTCAGCCTTCCATTCTTCCGAGGTGGGTAAAATGTTGTTGGGGGCAATCGGCTGACTCTGTAAACTGCTTAGAGAGGGCTGTAAAAGCTCTTTCAAATAGTATATAAATCTAAGCGCTATTGCCATTTTCCTTCCTTCCTTCCTTCCTTCCTTCCTTCCTTCCTTCCTTCCTTCCTTCCTTCCTTCCTTCCTTCCTTCCTTCTTGCCTGCCTGCCTGTTAGAATGCAATATTGCAGTCTGACTCTGCCCACAGCTAGGAGTTCGATTGTCATCAGCTTAAGGTTTACTCAGCCTTCCATCCTTCCAAGGTGGGTCAAATGAGGAGCCAGATTGTTGGGGGCAAGAGGCTGACTCTGTAGATCCCTTAGAGAGGGCTGTAAAGCTCTATGAAGTGGTATATAAGTCCAAATGCTATTGCTATTGCTAAATGCGAGCTGCTTGCTAAGCACATAAAACGTGATCATAAGTGTGGGGAGGAGGGACAACCCTCAAAACTCTGGAATGGGATTGTAAGTACTCCCAGGGAGATCCATCATAAATTGAAGAGTTGCTAAGCAAACAGTCGTAAGTCAAGGACTACCTGTATTGGATATCTAATGAAGAGTCTGTCATCCAGGTCTTGGTTGTCCAAAAGGTTTTTTGTGTTTGTCCCAAAAACACTTTTTATTGTTGTTGTTGTTTTGAAGATGTTTCGCTTCTCATTCAAGAAGCGTCTTCAGTTCTGACTGAATGGTGGAAAATGGAAGGATTTGTCCTTCCATTCTCCACCATTCAGTCAGAACTGAAGATGCTTCTTGAATGAGAAGCAAAACGCCTTCAAGCAAAAACAAAGAAAACCCAGTTGCTTTTTAAAAAAGCACCTTGGGGAACTACCTGTATTAGAATCATGTCCTTTTTCCAGGGAAACACCCACCTTTTACCTCCATAGCCATTCCCACCCTTGCAGCCTTTGAAGCTTTTATCAACCAGTTCCAGACAGTCTTAAAATTTGATTGCTGCAAAACTCTTGGTGCCAGAAGTGATAATTATTGCAAGCCTGTGTCTTAGTTTAATTGCCTTTGACTGCACTGTTTTGCATCGGTTCCCTGTACAGTAATCAGGGCCCTTTGCCTGAAGTGGTTTATACATTTCATAAATAAATAACAATTGTTTGGTTAAAAGATTACCCCCGACCCCAAGTCAGCTCCATAGCTGAGGCTGGACTCAACTTAGGTTTCTCTGCTGCTAGTCCAGCACCAGCCCACATTGGAATTGTAATGGGTGGGGTGTCCACAGCAGTTCACCCTCATCAAGTGCTCCAGACCAGGAATGAATATGAAACAGGCCGTTGACAGCAGATTGGCTGCAACACAGGTTTTGTTGCTCTTTTGAGGGAAAAATGCCTCCCTTCTAGAAAAGGATCCCCTCCAAATAAATGTGGTTTAGGATCCAATCTGGGTCAGATTAGCCTTCTGAGCTTTCAGACTCGTGCTGGAGCCGATCCCCAGGGAACTCCTCTCTCAGAATGTCTGCTTTGGGCTACTCTGAGCTGAGGACTTGACAGCGCAAGGAAACAAGAGCCAGCGACTTAATAATCGAACACCCCAATCAACAACTGAAAAGCCACACACAAAACCAAGCACCGTATAAATACTATGCACCGAATAGCTCAGAGCACATGCCTTCTGCTGGAGAGAAGCTCCCCAAGGATAGGCTTCAGTACAAGTCTGAAAGCTCGGAAGACTAAACATATGACTGACCCAGATTGGATTCTGCAACATTATCCTGGGACATGCATATTGGCCTTCTTTTGTCGTTTGGTCTGGTTAATTTCCAGTAGCAAATGTCCCCCTCTGATAGCCTTTTATGATATTAAGTGCAAGTACTTCTTCTACTTAAAATCCAAGCAAGGAAAAAACAATCTTACCTAGGGAAAATATTTCCCAAAGCAGCACACCGAAGGACCAGACATCACTCTGAGTTGTGTAGATTTTGTCAAAAATTGCTTCTGGAGCCATCCATTTCAGGGGCAGCCTGGCCTGGGAAAGGAAAGAAGTACAAGATGGGCCAGTGTCCATTGTGGTGTGTTACAGTGCACACTCAACCCCTTTTGTACTTGCTTGTGACATTGTGATGCAAGTAAAAAAAGGTGGAGCTTATGTTGCAATGCTGTGGGATGCACATCGTGCCATTTTAGATGGTATCTTGTGGTTAGGAAAGAAGACCTAGTTGTGTTGCCAATTTTAATTGGATATTAAATACATTGATCAAAGCATGTGTACTCTATTCAATATTACAGGGATGAGGAGCAGGGATGAATGACATTTGTGATTAATGCTGTCCAAAGGAGGTCAGATATCAGGGTCGAAGAATCAAGAATGACACAGGGAGTTTTTTCTGAGTAGTTTCCCTTATTGTTCTCCACCTATAGACAGAATCTTGCCAGACTAAAGCAACTATCTGCATAACTACGCTGTTGCTAGAGAGGAACCATTTCAAACCTCTTCCTGCTGATCACAATTTCCAGGCTCCTCTGCCTCTTTGTTCCATGGAAATCAGCCCCTCCCTCCTGGGAATCCAGACCATGTTCCACCACACAAAGGGCACAACTGGGAAAAGGATTTTATGGCACCCAGCCCCACACTTACATCTCCTTTCCGCACATAATCAGGATCTTTGTATATATCTCTGGCCAATCCAAAATCACAAATCTTCACCACGTTGTTTTGAGAAAGAAGAATGTTCCTGGCTGCCAAATCTCTATGAATGCACTGGAATGAAACAAGAAACAAAAGGAAATCAGGAAAAAAAATGACTTTCATCACCAAGAAGATTTTCTGTGTGGGGTGATGGTCTGAAAAACCTGAATAAGGTGTCTCTGATTGTTCAATTGGAATCCTGGTCATTTTTCATGGGTGCCAGAGATAAAACTGTCATGTACCACCTGACACTTGGATATCATCTTGACCTTTTAGTCTCCACCTCCCTGGATGTCCCTGGATGTTTCTGCAGTTTAAAGTTCTCCAGTATCTTTTTTTTAAAAAAACAAATTTTATTCAGTTTTTCAATTTGAGAACAAAAATCTCTTTTTAGTGGACAACGTATTTCCAGGTCATCACCTTTACATACAAATACGACAGCAATTATACATTCATATATGCATACTTGATTCTATTATTACCTTTTCCATTCCAAATGTTCAGTAAGGAGAGAAACAAACACATTAATTCTAGCCTCTTTCATTAATCTCAATCGAAACATCTTTTTGTTTCATTTCAATTATTTCCAATATAATCCTTTAATAATTGTTTTAATAATAAAGATAAACAATATGTGTTTGCCTAATAATAATAATAATAATGATAATAATAATAATAATAATGATAATAATAATAACAATGATAATAATAATAAAAAAGTTACCAATGTCTCTCCTTGCTTTTAATAGTCTATATTAACTTATTAATTTAGCTGGTTCTTTAGTCTGTCATATTCCCTTTCCATTACACATTTTTTTATGGATTCTAAATTAATAATACTCACTCACACATACACACAAAACAAATATAGGTTTCCCCCCTTTTACTATTTTGAATGTGGCACCTTAATAATTAGAATGTACCTTTATTCCCTCATCTTAATTTCCAATAGACCATTAATCATTACATCTTTTCAATTGAATTCCACAGCATATTTTCTCCCCTTAATTTTTAATAAGAGTTATCAGTATCTATCTTACCCTATTTTCTAAATATTTTTAATTGCAGAAATATTCTTATTACCCCTTGTCACCCTGCAGGATCCTCTTTTTAATTCGTCAATCATTATCTCTGAAAAAACAATTTCTTTTCAACATTCCACTTTTTCTATATTTCTTTCTTTCATATGCCTGTTTCTTACTGCTTCTCCTCCCCCTCTTTTCCCCATACTTTTCTCATTCCAATTTATATCCCTCTCTTTCTTAATATCTTCCTTTCCCCTTTTCTGCTGGGTCTTTCTGCCTTTCCTGACTTCACAGGTTCTCCAGTATCTTATGACATCTTAGAGAACTTAAGGAGGACCATCAGGAAAATTTTGACAATGAGTTTGTGGAATATCACATGCTATATGCATGAAACATTCCAGATTTAATTGTGGAATACATTGACTCTTAATGGGTTGGTTGGATACTGTGGAACAAGTTGGTTAGGATCAGGCCTACCTACATTTGGGTGTTATTTTTTGTGTAATTTTTAGCACTTCCTTGATTTCTGAACCCCTATGAAGCACTCCTTTCCAAGCAATGCACACTTTCAAGGGCTCCTATGGTACTTCCATATAAAACAGGATTGCATTTTGCTAATTAAATTGTTGTCACAACTTCTGAATCTCATTCCATTACTTCCACCTGATGGTTATACAATTACGTTTTCCCAATACTTATTAGTTCTTGTCTGAATCTAAAGAATAGAACTCCATTAGTTCTACGGCTGCTTGTTGAAATGTTGGATGGCATTTAAAAAAGATTACTCATGATAATAAAGCACTAGAAATTACAAGAGGAAAATCAGGATCATGTCCAAAATGATTGTGGATGATGACTGGCTGGATTGATATGTAATATCCCAATAAATGAATGTAGTGACTGAGATGAGGTCCCAACCCATTTTAGTTTAGGCTGATATAGTGTTTCTCAACTTGGCATCTTTCAAGATGTATAGATTTCAAAGTCCTGGACTTCTTGTCAGCATTCCTATTGCTTGGAATTGAGAGTTGAGATCCATACATCTGGAATTTTGTGATGTTCAGAAAATACCAATTTAACTTGTTATATGAACCCAGCCATAATTTTTGACACCTCTTGCAACAAGACTTACTTTTCTTGAGGCCAGGAACTCCATTCCTTTAGCTACCTGGAAGCTGTAGCAAATCAAGTCCTCCAAAGTCAGAGGTCGCTTATAAAGATCTTCAGCATCTAGGAGAAAGCAAGGGATGATCTGAGCCAGAGGTGCAAAGAGAAGTGAAGGCTCACCTAGATGGGATGGCCAGAGTTCTGTACTCAGGTTCCTTCCAGCCGGATGATTACATGTGTCCACAAACAGGCTAATGTAGCAAGATCAAAAGCTACAAAATCAGAAGGCCAATCTTTGCTAAGAACATTGCTAAAAGGGAGGTTTTTAATTTCCCCCAAACTGTATTTGCAGATGGTTTTTCCCCTTCTGGTGTAGACCAGAAGGGGGAAACTGGAAATCCAGAGAGACCAGAAAGTGGGCAAACTTTCTAGAAATGGGAAAGAGTGCAGAGAAGAGCAACAAAGATGATTAAGGGGCTGGAGGCTAAAACATATGAACAACAGCTACAAGAATTGGATATGACTAATCGAATGAAAATAAGCACTACGGTTGACATAATAGCAATCTTCCAATATTTGAAGGACTTCTAGAAAGACAAGGGGGTCAAACTATTTTCTAAAGCATCAGAAGGCAAGACTAGAAACAATGGATGGGAACTAATCAAGGAGAGAACGAGCCTAGAACTAAGGAGAAGCTTTCTAACAGTGAGAACAATTAACCAGTGGAACGGCTGGCCTCCAGAAGTTGTGGCTGTCCCAGGACTGGAGGCTTTTAAGAAGAGACTGGACAATTGATAAGGTCTCCTGCTCCAGTATGGGATTGGACCTCCAAGATCCATCCCTTCCAATTTTATTATTCTATGTTCGATGAACCAGTAGATGTTCACTGACCTTCTTCTTCTGAATCGGAATCTGTGTAACTCTTGTCTTCAATGAATCCAGAGCTGGCAGAGCTACCCGTGCTGGCCACACTTTCCAGGCGCCTCTTAATTAGCTCTGTTAAGTCACTGACAGAGTCTTTCAATCCTTTCTCTGAGCAGTCTGAATTTTCTGGTGGCTAGAGAAGAAAAAGACCTCTTAAAGAAGCCCGTTATTATTATTCTTTGGCCAGGTTCAAACAACATGCTATAGAGGAGACTTGGGTTTACAAAAGAGAGCGGTTGTTTTTGCATAACATGCTACCCCCATTTAAGTGAATCATGGTTTGCTTATAGCTCATAAATCAAGCTAGCGCCCTATCTTGAAACTACACTATCCATTTCAGTTGATAGGAATGTTTTCATTTGTTAGCTACAGCTTAATTAGGCATGAGGGCAATATAAAAAAATGATTAATTTTCCATTTTGAGTAAAAAGTCTTCCTAGTGTCTAAAAAATGACATACATGGTTAGCTTTGGCCCATGTAACACCCCTGGTTCTATGAGATGCATTAGTTGCCGGTCTGTTTCTGGGTGCAATTCAGGGTGTTGGTGATCTCCTTTAAAGCCCTTTGTCCAGGCTATAGATAGAGCATGCTTCCTCTGGGATCCATCAGCCCAATTATTCCAGCTGGTGGATTCCTTCTGTCCCTTGCTGCTCTTCTGAGCTTGCATGTTTTCTTGCAAACATTTCATTACCCAAATTAGTTAGCATCATCAGTGCAAGGAAGGAGTGCTGTTTGTTTCTATTCTGGTGTCTTGCCAGTCTGTGTGGGAGGGGGAAGACTTTGGGATTCTTTGGTTAGGCTGTTTACTGATGGCTCTTTGGCAGTTTTTTGGTTGGGGTGTTGCTTACTTGACTGTTGGTCTAAAGTTGACCGTAGAGTTAATCTGTGCTTACCTGAGTGCTGATTCCTAGTGGGAGGTGCTGGAGTCCTTTTTTCTTTCTTTTGGGCTGGTTGATTGTCTCTTTTGCACAGTCTATAGAGGTTGTTAATGTCTCTGTGTCTACTGGGGGCTGATTTATCAGAGTGCCAGGCTCCTAGAAATTCCCTGGCATTTTTGGACTTGGCCTGGTCTAGGAGCGTCCCATTTTCCCAATTGAAATTAGGGTTAAATCTGTCCATGTGCTGTGAAATTAAAGAATTTTCATCATGCCTTCTGACTGCCAGTTGGTGTTCGTGGATGTGTCTGTCCCTTTGCGCCTGCCCTACAGAACATCTTGCACTCCACAGTGTGAGGTTGACGCTGACCCTCATAACTTTGCGTAAGAGCCTAAAGACCAGGCTCTGCCAGTTAGATTGGGGCTCCAATGGGAAGCATCACAATGGAGATGGTTGTGTCAAGTGCCAGGGAAATCAGCTCAAATGGGTATAAAAATGTATTGCAAACTTAAGGTCTCTACAAGAATCTGAACTACTAACAGCCCATGAAAATTGGCAGTAGATAAGAATCAAAGGAATTCAAGGGGAGCTCTTGTGGTCAAGAAGGGACTCAAGAGTCATGGCATGTTTGACCCCTCCCTCGGGCTCAGCCCAGTCATCTCCTACATGTTGATCGATTAACATCAGATCCCAAATCCCACTTCTGCCCCAAAGTGTTTGACTTTTGGTACTAACTTATTTATGTTTTTAGTTTATATACAGGTAATCCTCAATTTACATCACAATTGAGCCCTAAATTTATGTTAAGTGAGAAGTTTTCTAAGTGAGATTTGCCTCATCTTATTACTTTTCTCACCACATTTGTTAAGTGAATCACTGCAGTTCTTAAATTAGGAACACAGCTATTAAGTGAATTTAGTTCCCCCATTGAGCCACTGTGGTACAGTGGTTAGAGTGCAATACTGCAGGCTACTTTTGCTGCCTGCCAGCTGCCTGCAATTTGGCACTTCAAATCTCACCAGGCTCAAGGTTGACTCAGAATTCCCTCCTTCTGAGGTTGGGAAAATGAGGACCCAAATTGCTTGGGGCAACATGCTGACTTTGTAAAACACTTAGAGAGGGCAGTAAAAGCACTGTAAAGCAGTATTTAAGGGCTATTGCTATTGCTCTTCCTTTTCTTCCTTCCTCCCTCCCTCCCTCTTTCCCTCCACCCATCCATCCATGGTACACAGTGGTTAGAATGTAGTATTGCAGACTAACTCTGCCCACTGCCAGCAGTTCGATCTTAACCAGCTCAGAGTCAACTGAGGCTTCCATCCTTCCAAGGTGGGCAAAATGAGGAGCCAGATTGTTGGGGGCAAGAGGCCGACTCTGTAAATCACTTAGAGTGAAGCACCATAAAGTGGTATATAAGTCTAAGTGCTAAGAGCGATTGCTATTGACTTTGCTTGTCAGAAGATCACAAAAGGGGATCATAGGATCTTGGGACACTGCAATTGTCATAAATGTGAATTTTCAAGCATCTGAATGTAAATCACATGACCAAGGGGATACTGCAATGGACATAAGTGTGAAAAATGGTCATAAGTCACTTTTTTTCAGTGCTGTTGTAACTTTGAATGGTCACTATATGAACTGTTGTAAGTCGAGGACTACCTATAGTGTTTATCTTTCACGACTGTGAACCGCCCAGAATTACCTTGAGGTAAGATGGGTGACCAAAAGTTTTTACAAATAAATAAATTTACTCAAACCCAATCCTCACTTGGACCAGAAATGAAGCTTCTTTCTGTCTGAATTTTTTAAAAGATCAAGAAACTGGGTCACATATCTTACCTTGCATACAATGAAATCACCTCGCTTTCCCCGCAGGTAATTAGAGAGGTTTCCATACTTGCAATATTCTACAATGACCATCAGAGGACCTGCAGACAGGATCAAAACAAAGTTTACAAAATGATAACACATGGGAACATCACAGGAATAAACAAAAGCTAATAAACTTCTCTCTTGCAAACACATAAGGAAATGGGCAATGGATAAAAGAAGAATGAATCCAAGATCAGAAAACTGGGGCCAGGAAGTGAGAAACACACATTGGCTACTGGCCATAATTCCTGTTGAATGGGACAGACACCAGTTTTTACTTGCTGATGGGTGTTTGTGCAGATGTTACACCCCTCCCTGCTCTCCCTATTAGTGATCAAAGGTCTTAGAGTTTGACTCTCCATCCTTCTGAACATGCATCCTTGCCCCACGAACAGCAGTTACATGATTAATCAGCACCATTAGTTGCCATCAAAGACATCATCGTTTCCATTAATCAAGAGACTAATGTTAGAACTTGGCCCAGATAGGAGAGCTTCAGCCATTACGGACGATGCTGGGTAAATCTGAAGAATCAACACTATCAGAAAATTTATCCTTATTTCTAGGCTGAAGCTCTCCTTGTTCAGTTTCCATCCATTATTCCTTGTCTGGCCTTCAGGTGCTTTGGAAAATAGCTTGACCCCCTTCCTCCCTGTGGCAGCCCCTCAAATATTGATTGCTCTCCTGTCTCCCCTGGTCCTTCTCTTCCCTAGACTAGCCAGGCCCAGTTCCTGCAACCGTTCATTGTATGTTTTAGCCTCCAGTCCCCAATCATCTTGGTTCCAACAATGGAATGTTATGTAGAAAGATGCACTAGTTAAGGATCATGAGTTCTTGAAATGAGGTGGTCAATGAAATGGTCAAAAGAACAAGCCTCCTTGGGCCACACCTGCAACATCACAACGCACATACAGAAGGATTGATGCTTGCATTGAAATGGCACAATGGCGAATATTTATAGTTCATGGTTGAAATGGGTCCTTGGTGATCTCTAAGCTTGACTGTTTTCTTGCAGGGATTTCACTACCCAAGTTAGGTAACATCATCAGTGCTAGAAGGGAGTGGAGTTTGCAGAATGGATGAGAAGGAGAGAAGGAAAAGAAGGAGAAGGAGAAGATTTGTGAGATATTTGGTGCTTTCTGAGCAAAGCTATTTTCTTGCAGACATTTCATTTCCTAAATTAGGTAATAGCATCAAGTGCAAATCCCATTCCTTACTAGCACTGATGATATTACCTAATTAGGGTAATGAAACATATGCATGAAAACAACCAAGCTCCAAAGATGAAGGTGTGATGATGCTGACTTTCCTCCCTCAGATGCTATTGCCAAAGATGAAATCTGCTCCCAAACACTTTGAATCCAGCACCAACCTTCAGTTGTGGTCAAGTTGTTTGCTTATTTGTGATGGAAAGAGCAATTCATTAAATATGTAAAGAATGATATCAAATTAATATAATCTATTTTTGTTTCTGTTTTAGTTCCCTTTTTAATTGCTCTTGACTTGTCAAAGTGTTAAAAATATTGTCCATCCTGGCTCTGAATGTTGGAACTTGGGCAATTTAGCTCTGACTTTGGGCTAGTCACTTCTCACACCTCAACTTATGATGTAGGAATATGGTGACGGTAAAATGGATGAAGGAAGGAAAGGAGCATGCTGAGCTCTTGGGAAGCAACTGAGATATAAATATAATTTCTCTCTTGTCTCAATAAGAACTTCTTTTTCAATAGTGGTCAGCAGAGATCCAAAAATGAGCCCTTGGTGATGCCAAGATCAAAGCTAACAACCTGTATTCATTCTTTCATTTATTTATTTCTGTACTGCCTTGGAACATCATGACTCAGGCTGGTTTACATAATAAATCAATGCAAATGCAACTAGAGTCACAAAGGCAACCCAGGTTTACTATCTGCCCCACAATCCTTTTTGAGGGAGATAGTTTTTCCTTTACAGAAAGCAAGCAAAATGGCGAGTCACCTCTATTCTAATGGTAAAATAAACTTCTAGAATGGGGTCATCAGGGCTAAGAATCTTCCCATCCTTGTGCTATCACCAAAACTTAAATGTCCTTTTTTGGTGTTTTCAAGTCAGTCTTGATTCCTGATGTTTTCTTGCCAAGTTTTCAGAGGAGACTTTCTATTGTCTCCTTCTTAGGGTTGAGAGAAAGTGACTGGAGCAATGTCACCCAACTGGCTTTGTATCTAAGGGAGGAAAAATCGCAGAGTCTCCTGGTTTCTAGCCCAATGCCTCAAGCTCTATACTAAATTCAAACCTCAAATTATAGCTGTCATTAACTATATGAAAATTAAAGAAATGACAGCAGGTAGCAGCCAGGAAATCCTCCTATGTACCTTAGATTAGGAGGCCCAAAAGAGGTGGATGGCAAATCCTGTCCATATGGTTGCCAACAAAGTGACATGGTCATGTCCATCTCTTCAAAATGATTGTTCAACTGCAGAGTTAACTATTTATTGACTAAATTCGTGCAATGCCCAAATCCCAGCAAATTGTTTTTTTCCTATGATATCCTATCTGTATCATATCCAATCAATATTGCAAAGGGGAATCTGGAGTCACCCTGTAGTTGTATGGGAATGGATCAATCATAATAGAGCTGGAAGGGACTTTGGAGGTCTTCTAATCCAATCCCCTGCTCAATCAGGAGGCCCAATACCATTCCAGACAAGAGACTTTCCAGTCTCTTCTTAAAAGCCTTCAGTGATGGAGCAGCCACAACTTCTGAAGGGAGGCAAGTCGTTCCACTGGTTAATTGTTCCCACAGTCAGGAAGTTTCTCCTTTGTTATTTTCCCTCCTTTGCTTCTTCTCCTGTCTACTGGTGCTTTGGAGATTGGCTTGACTCCCTCTTCTTTGTGGCAGGCCCTGAGATATTGGAAGACTGCTAACAGCCCACCTGTCACAAAGTTTTCTTCTTATAGGAGAACAAAACTCAACTTCCTTAAATTATGTAATTTTTTTTTGTTTTTTTTGTTTGCCACTAGGAAATTGTTCATTATCATGGACATCCGAGGTGTGTAGCCTGAGCCCTAAGGCTGCACATGAACCCTGAACCTGCAAAGTCTGTGGCCAAATTGGAATTTAAAATGTGATAGGAAGGAAAATGATTCAATGCCCAGAGAATCATTTCCCCATAACCATTAAATCTACTTTATGTTCCTTTCCTATTGACTCTTGCAGAATGCATCTTGCATTGCATAAGCCAAGTGCAGCCCAAGGCATGGAAAAAAACCTGCTTACCTTAACTAGCTCATATTTTGATTCTTATTTCTTTGGTTCACTCTATTTCCTCCCTTGCATTTACCCTATTTTGGTTTTTGAATGTAACTTATATAAAACTGAATGCCAATTGTTTCCTAATGTAGTGATTTTAGTCGAACTGCATTTAATGCTAATCTTCAGGGCTTACTTTCTCCTATTTTGGCCAATCAAAATATTTTCCTGCTCTTCTCATTGTTTTGCATGACCATTAAGTAATTTTCCTCCATTCTAAATCTTCTGAATGAAACTCACTGTGAGAACAACATCATGACTTTAATTAAACATATCCTGCAGAGGTTTTGGGAATGCCCCAAAGGATTCTTGTTTGTGATGGCAAGAAGAAGGAGAAAGGAGAGATTTTGGAAACACCTCCCCCAGGAGTTTCAGCTGAGGTTTCTCAAAATAAAGTGTCTTGGTTCCATATCTTATCGTATCTTGGTGTGCAGAGAAGAGCAACAAAGATAAACAGGGGTCTGGAGGATAAACCAGGGGTGGGATTCACAAAAATTGTACTACCAGTTCTGTTGGTGTGGCTTGGAGGGCATGGCTATGTGGTCATGTGACTGGGTTAAAAGAGAGAAACTCACTTTAACAATGCTCTTGGAGCAGGGGATTGGACTAGATGACCTCCGAGGTCCCTTCTAGCCCTGGATTGCAGTGCTGTTTCAAAGCATCTTCTAAAGCTGTGTCTAGTGCCAGGGTTTGTGGTCCTCCCCCCTTCTTCTCTCTCTCTCTCTCTCTCTTTTTCTTTCTTTCTGAGAAATTTTCTGAGAGTGAGAACAATTAATCAGTGGAAAGGCTTGCCTGCGCAAGTTGCAGGTGCTCCAACAATGGAAGTCTTTAAGAAGAGACTGGAGAGCTGTTTGTGTGGAATATCTTTTGCTTGAGCAGTGGGTTGGGCTAGAAGATCTCCAAAGTCCCTTCCGGTCCTATATATGATTCTACGTTCTATGTCCTACCTTTCTTCTCTTCTAGAGTTACCAGCTTTGAACAAGACAAAGGAATCAATTATAGCTATGCATACAATCCATGACTCCTTTTCTTGATAGAGGGTAATTCGAGGAACTCCCCCTCCCAAGAAAAAACACTGTTGGAAAAACAAATCAGCCCTCCAACTTGGGACATTTCTCCTGCTTACTTCCAGCACCGCAATGCCATTGCCTGCCGCAGTTGTCTTAACTCTATCATTTTCAACAGGAAAATCATATTGAGAAGAAAAAGAAGTATTATTATTACACCCCTCCGTTCTAGTCTAACTGTGGGGATCTCAGTTTGGTCTATTTATGAAAGTTGCTATGTATTTAAAGAAATTGTGTTTCAAAGAATCTGCTGTATAGAATGCAATTGTCCTATGCCTCTTTCTCTGCAGCAGTACTTATTCAGCTAGATCTTGGCTGCATTGTGAGATATATTCATTCAGGTACAATGGGACTCATAAATACTTTATGAATGCTTTATAAACAGCGGGGGCTGCCTTTTTATGGGCTTCTCTGACAGAAAAGTTGGTATGTATGTGCAGCACCCCACCTTAATGTTGTTTAATTCATCACCTTTGGGAGTATCCTCCTTTCAGTACAGGTTTGTGGACTGATTTCTAAGTCCTACATTAGTCATTTGCAGAAATTGGGTTTGGCTAGTCTTGAGAAAAAAAGGATTAGAAGACACATGATAGCAATATTCCAGTATTTGAGAGGTTGCCATAAATAAGAGGAGGTCAACTTATGATCGGCTCTGAAGTGAAGGTGGCTTTGCTGCTCATAATTGCCACAAACCCTGAGAGGGGGAAAAGAGGGGAAAGTAGATAGACTGGCTGACAGTCAAAACAAAAGTTTTCTTGTGGGAATCAAGGTCATCCCAACAAGTGACAGTTGAAGGAGGAGAAGAGTGGCCAATCAGTCTGACAGCTACCTTCATTGACAATATGACTGGTGACATCTGGGAAGGGAAATATTTACTCTTTTAATTAGGGGGAAAACTGTGGGAAGTTTTAGAGTTGGTTTCCACTAGCTGTACTGATATGATGTATCCAATAAACATGTTCTTTGAGGAATTTACCTGCCTTGGAGTTCTGTTTTTGTTATTTGGACCGCTGACACTTATTTTCCAGATGGCAGGACAAGAAATAATGGATGGAAACAAATCAAGGAAAAAAGCAACCTGGAATTAAAGAGAAACCTCCTAACAGCGAGGACAATTAACCAGTGGAACAGCTTGCCACAAGAAGTTATGGGTGCTTCATCACTGGAGGACTTTACGAAGAGACTGGACAGCCATTTGTCTGAAATGGTATTGGGTATCCTGCTTGAACAGGGGGTTGGACTAGAAGACCTTCAAGGTCCCTTCCAACTCTATTGTGATTCTGGTTCTGATTCTCAGCCCAACCCAACTCACAGTTGTGGGGAAAATTGTAGGAGGAAGATGCTTTGGATATATTTATTGCCTTATTTGTAAAAATAAAGGCAGGATAGAAATAAAAATCAATAAAAATAATGTGAAAGTTTGGGGTTTTGTTTCAAGTTACAGAACCAAGGAATGAGCTAACACTCACCTCCAGGCTTGGTACAAGCCCCCAATAGGTTGACCACATTTAGATGATGTCCAATGTGGATCAGGATCTTCAGTTCCGACATCAGGGCCTTGCACTCATTGGTCGTTGCACACTCTGCTTGAGAAAGAGGACACAAGCATGTTTCTACCACAGGATATCAGCAATGGGAAGAGTCGAATCCTGTTTATGTTTGAAAAGGAAGCAAACATCGCCATGGGAAAAAACAAAGTACACCCTGATCTCTTTTAGGTCTCTGTGTATTATTTCTCATCTGATAAGGCACAATTTCCTGCCTTGATCTTCTCCAAAGTTCTTATCTGAAAGGAGAAGTTGAGCTATTTTGGAAAACCTTTTCTGCTCCCAATTTCCTGCTAGAACAGCACAGCAGAATGTTGACCATTCGTCAACGATGGAAGTTCTAAAAGCCAAAAACTTTTTGTCCTCTAGGGGTCTACATACCATTGGAAATAATCCAGATGGATGGAGATACCCAAAACATTTAGAGACTTGGTTTTAGAGGCAGTCTGGAAGATCAGGATGATTTCCAGGACAGCCTAGATCCCCCCAGGAGATCAGAGTGTTCAATCATTCACAAGGTGGATTGAGTCAATCTTGGTGGAAAGGAACACCAACTTCATTCATTGCTTGAATTTTATTCATTATTGCTAATTCAGTCCCATAATGGCTTACATTACAATTTGGCTTCTCTTCATTTACTCTTGAATTAAATCTCCTTCATTGCATACCATTGACATGATTAATTTCCATTCAAGTTTATAATTCAGTACGACCATCCAGAACAACTTTGAGGGTCCACTCAAGACTTTGAGGAAAGGCTAAATACAGACTCAAGAACTGAAGTTGGGTAGGTCTACTAGCAGAATATGGCCATAATTAGTGAAACTTAATTAAGCAAAGGCAGGAGCCCATTTCAAAATGGAAGCATATGAACAGCAATTGCGGGAATTGAGTATGTCTAGTCTAGTGAAAAGAAGGACTAGAGGTGACATGATAGCAGTCTTTCAATATCCAAGGAGTTGCCACAAAGAAAAAGGGGTCAACTTATTCTCCAAAGCGCCAGAAAGCAAGACAAGAGACAATGGATGGAGATGAATCAAGGAGAGAAGCCACTTAAAATTAAGAGAAACTTCCTAGCAGTGAGAACAATTAACCAGTAAAACAGAAGTTGTGGGTGTTCCATCACTGGAGGCTTTTAAGAAGAAACTAGACAGCCATTTGTTTGGAGTGGTAGAGGTCTCCTGTTGTACAAGTCCTCCAAGGTCCTTTTCTACTTTGTTACTCTGTTTTACTCCCTTGGTTTCTGGCACATTTCTTTAGCTCTCTCTCTCATCCTCTTTCTCTCTTTAGATGTTTCTCCTTGTCTCTCTCCTTCTCTCCATGCAGAAAGCTTAAACAAATTGTTCCTTATTTCACTTGTAGAGAAAATTGCTTTCTTGAAAGTGGCCTTTTAAATTAGACCAAAAGCAGGCTGAGGAGTGCACCAATTATACACCTGTTCTTGGATTTGAAATATTAACAATAATTTTGGCAACATAATCCCATAATAGCTCAGTTTCTCGCAATAAAGATTGTTCATACCCATGACTTCCAAGAAAGAGCTAGAGACAGTGGCTGCTGAGAACTGCTTTTTTCCTTAGAAATATTTATCAAACAATTCATACTTTTGGCAAGTTGTAGGACGACTTTTTCCAGAGTGCTCTTCCATATGGGATGATTCCAAATCATGGAGAAAAATGTGGGAAGGACCGTTGAAAATAGTGCTAAATAGAGAATAATGGCTATTCCTGACCCTCTTGGAAAGAAAATTGGAATGTTCGAAGAAAGTTGGATTATACATAAAAGGACAACAGAATAACAGAGCTGAAAAGAGACTTTGGAGGACTTCTAGTCCAATACTCTGCTCAGGCAGTGAACCCTATGCCATTACAAGCAACTAGTGATCCAGACTTTTCTTAAAAGCTTCTGCAACTTCTGAAGGCAAGGCGTTCCACGGATTAATTGTTCTGACTGTCAGGAAATTTCGCCTTATTTCTAGATTGCTTCTCTCCTTGGTTATTTTCCATCCGTTGCTTCTTGTCCTGCCTTCAGGTGCTTTGGAGAATAGCTTGACTCCTCTTCTTTGTGACAACCTCTTAGTTATTGGATATTAGATAAGGATGAGCAGATGATTGAACAAAAGTTGTGCTAACATCTAGAGGTTTTGTATTGTGAAGCAACAGAGGCTTCACAACAAAATGTAATTAATTGCAGCAATGAAAGAAATCAGTCCATCCCTCATCTAGTTTGACAAAAACCCACAATATATTTTAAAACCTACTATTCCAAGCAATTAATATGCTAAACAGTGTATTTATTCATCAAGTATCTGTAGAGAGACCTGGTATGTAAATGTCATTAGTTGATTCCAGATGGCTCAAATCTTGTCACCGGAAAGAAAATAAATTTGTTTATGTTGGCAAGGTTTGTGCTACTCATCCTTAACATATTTCCTTTCTTATTTCTTTAAATACTTAAGGGACTACTAGAAATTCATCCATATGAGTAGAAAAGATACATACCTTTGACTGATCATCTACCATTCATTGTTTGGGCTGCTTCCATGCTAAGCTAGATTTCTTTACAAGATCTTCTGCCTTGGGCAGGATTTGGATTAGAAGATCTCCAAGATCTCTTCCAGCCCTATGATTCTGTGATTTGCCACTAATTGCTTTAACTTGTTAATCTCTCTAACACTGAACCCCTTTCAGTCATTAAGAAACAAGAGGATTTTTATTCCAGCTTCACTCAGTTTGCTGAATCTCTCTGTATGTGTGTTAATGCAGTATGTTGGAAATGAGGGAATAACTCTGATTGGCTGGACATATTTACAGCATCTAACCTAGTGTTTCTCAAATTTGGCAGTTTGAGGACCTGTGGACATCAACGCCCAGAATTCCCCAGCCAACCGATTCTGGGAGTTGTAGTCTGCACATCTTCAAGTTACCAAGGTTGAAAAACACTGATCTAACCTCTGGCATGCTGGAAGCTAAACTTGGATCTTGCGCATGCAGAACCTGCTCCTGTCCATTAGCTCAGGCCAACACTCATGTGCTTTGGACAGAGAGTGTCCTTGTGAGCTTTCTAGAGAAGCTCTATCCATAGGCATCCCTAGTGGCCAACTCAACAAGGTACTTCATGTTGCCCCTTTGGAGGCTGACCTGTACAGGACATTACTGACAAGGAACCATGGCAATAGAGTTTCATCACGTCAGGAATTCAAAGCTAGAGGTTTCAGAGTCATCAATGGATTCAGGATCAGTTTCAATACAGATGCCCTGGAAGTTTCAGCATCTGGCTGAGAGCAATAAAATCAGTCTTGAATCCAAGTCTGCATGGATGCCATTATGGTACCTGACATTATATCACCTGCCATCATACATTATTTACATGTTGGGTTGAGAAGAGGCAAAAAGCCATGAGTTTCAACCCTAGAAGGAGAAAACTATACCAATGGGTGCTCTTAAATGGAGACCATGCTTAGAATGCTTTCTTGGCATGGTTATCATGATGAAGAGCTAGTTGTGAGAGGGTGGATGTGTCCAGTCTCAAAATATCTGAGAGCAAACTACCTCTTCTATCTCCACGGAATGATGTCTTCCTGACCCACCTTTTTTCTGTGTATGGTCCTTCAATTGAAGCAGCAAACCTAACAGAATAATAGAGTTGGAAGGGACCTTTGAGGTCTTCTAGTCCAACTCAAACAGGAGACCTTATATCATTCCAGACAAATGGCTGTCCAGTCTCTTCTTAAAAGCTTCCAGTGATGGAGCATCCACAACTACTGAAGGCAAGGTTGGTTAATTGTTTTGGTTAATTGTTTTCACTGTTATTAAATATCTTCTTAGTTTTACGTTGCTTCTCTACTTTCCACTCATTGTTCCTTGCCCTGCCTTCTGTTGCTTTGGAGAATAGGCTGACCCCTCACCTTTGTGGCAGCCCTTCAAATATTGGAACACTGCTATCATGTCAGCTCTTCAGTCACCTAGTATTTTTATTTATGAGAAAGTCTTGTGTAGGTTCCAAAAACAAACTGTAAATTCTTTTTAAAATGTGGCAAGGCTGACGTTAGTTTCCTATATTTCCCTGCCACTGAAAGCTACTGAAAATGTGAGATGAAGAGATTTTTTGGCATAAATGTGAGAGAAGGTGATAAGCTACTGAAATTGCTTTGTACTTTTCTCGATGAAGGAGGAAGTCATTTCTTCGTATATCTTTTTTTCCCTTTATATGACTTTTCCTTTCCCTCTGTTATCTTTCTGTACTTTTAATTTTTTTTCTTATTTTGGATTCATTTTTTACCTTTGCATTTTTATGTTGCAACAAAAATCCCAGTAAAGGAGAAATTATTTGTAGCTCAGGGTTGAAATGAGGGATCCTTGGTGCTCTCTGAGTTGTTTGTTGCAGATGTTTCATGACCCAATTAGGTAACAACATAATCAGTTCCAAGGCTGACTAGCTGACTAGCACGAATGATGTTAACTAATAATGAAATGTCTGCAAGAAAACAACCAAGCTCAGAATGCAATAGAAGTTATTATTAAAAAATGAAAGCTACTGAAAAACAATACAGCCAAATCAGGCAGGATACTCCAGGACATAACGGTAGGCACCAAAGTGCCAGAAGCCATATTGCCCATTCAGTTACCGTAAGGAAGGGAGAGGGAAGAATAATAAAACAAACACCATCCTTCCTTATTCTATTTTCAGCTGAAATGTTTCTGTGACACAAGCGACACAATCGGCTTTGGGTTTCCGAAGGAACTGTTGAGGAGTCTGAGAGAAGTGTACCTTTAAGCATTTTAACAGCCACTGTTTTGCAGGTTGAAGATTTATCTATGCCAAAAGCAGATGCTTCCACCACTTTGCCAAAAGCACCATGACCCAGAGTTTTACCTAGAGAAGCAAGAGGAAAGAGTGAGCCCGGACAGCAACCACAACCCAGGCATTGAAGAGAAGGAAGCGGGCCTGGGACAAACACTGAAGGTGAAACCCTTCACCATGGTCAACTCGCTGAAGAACAAGAGTTACACTAAGGTTGAAGAAGTGATGGAATATAACCATTAAAGAAAGGATGCCAAAGGAGGGACAAAATGAAATGTGAATGACAAACATTTAAAAAAAATTAAATCATTAAACTGAATAATTGCATTGTCCTGCGGTGAGTTATCCCTCAGCGAGTTGCCCTCAGTGAGTTGTCCCATTCCGAAGCAAGTTTGGGTGTAGCAAAACCAACGGAGAATCCTGCTTTGCAACATTCCAGTTCTAGCATAAAAGAAGCTTGTTCTGCAAAAACAGATTTACAAAGTGAAAAAGATTCCTCTAATTCCACTTGTTTTGCACAATTTATTGCTCCTTCCGCCCCCCTCTGTTTCGCAGCATTGATTCTTGCTTTTGCAGAAATAACCCTTGACATTTTTTTTTCTGAAGATGTCTCACTTTCAAATATAAATCTCTAATCATGCTGGGGAAAAGAAAATCATCCTTGTTTATTCAAAGATGGAAGGAAGGAAACATTGTGATATAAACATCATTAAGATGTAAACATCATAATATCCAGGCATGACTTGCCTTTATTCCTTTTTTTCTTATTTTTCATTACTCTATATTTTAATTTTGAGATTGTGTTGATCATTCCCTGCTGTTGTATGCATATTTAATAGGTTGCATAATAAAAGGGATTTTTTAAAAAAATTCAGATGATTATTAGATTGTGGAAGCCAACAACATGACAGAATGCTCTTCCCAAAATTTCTTAGGTTTTTTCCCTTTGAATATTTCTTTTTGAAGGTTCATCGGTATATTTTGTAACCAAACAGTGAATATTTTCCAGAAAAGGAAGGGAGGAAGGAAGCTCAGAAAGATGGGTTCTGCTCCCAACAGCCCAGCCTGTACTTTCTTTGAATTTGCGAAGAATTGCCATATTGGTGTAAAAAATGCATGCAAGAGAATCCATTCCATTTGGTTTTTTTGGCAAACTATTAGAGTCCCAATAACATGCAGCAGAAACTGCACCGCATGTTAGAACATATGTATAAACTGAATTTATAAACATATGAAGCAATATAAAACACAGAGAGAAAAAGACACAAAATCAACATTTCAGGGAACATAAAAACCAGAATCATTTCCAAAATTCAGAAAAGCTTGCAAAATTGTGCATTGCTGAAATAATTTTGTTTTTAGTCCTCCTCTTCTTCCTCCTACCAAAGATTGGTAATCAGGTAGATCTAAAATGTTTTTACATCCATTGGGAATAGTAAATTCATAGGCCAAGTATTAACATATTAAGGACGCTTAACAATGGGAAAGTATTATAGCAAGCTGACATTTCATTGAGAAGAAGTGGTTTTTTTGAAAAACAGAGACTGCTGGATTGGATAAAATCCCAGGATTAATCTTTGGGTTACAATTAGTGAACCACAAATGATTGAAAAATGATTCTTAGCCTTTTGCACTCTGCAGAATATTATGGGATTTGGAGATACTTCATAAAAACTTTATGACCCATATCAGGTTCACTCTGGCTGGAAAGAATGACTTTCGATTTATGAATACATGAAGTGTTCACCAAAGTAAGAGACTGAATTTGTGCTTGAAATAGAAAACACATTGGACTCACTAAAATTTCATTTAAAAAAAGAAAAGTAGGCAACGAGGCCAAGTAGTCTTCGACTTATGACTTATGACCAAAATTAAACCCAGAATTATGGTCGTCAATCATGGTGGTCATTAAGCAGGTCACCACATGAGCATGCCTGATTAATTTTGCAGAAGCCATTAAGCAAATGCCACAGTGAATGTGGATGTTAGTTTTCTTCAATGGATGCTTTTTACCTGAAAGTAAATGCTCAAAACTGGCAAAAAAGAAAAGAAAAAGAAAACCCTGGTCATGTGACCATGGGATGCTGAAAAGAACCATAAATGAGAGTTGGTTGCCAAGCACCCAAAATGTAATCACATGACCATTGTGTATGTGTGTGGAGGTGGACATCCGAACTTCTAAATTGAGTTATAAGTAGTTCGGGGAAGCTGTCATAACTTTGAACGGTCACTAAGCATCTGGTTGTTAAGTGAGGACTACCTATATGAAATAGATATAGGTAGTCCTTGACTTACAAAAATTTGTTTAGTGACAGTTCAAAGCTCCAATGGTGCTGAAAAAAAGTGACTTACAACTGTTTTTCACACTTACGACCATGCCCATGGTCACATGAACAAAATTTGGATGCTTGGCAATTGGTTCATATTTATGATGATTGCAGCATCCCGGGATCATGTGATCAGCTTTTGTGACTTTCTGATAAGCAAAGTCAATAAAGGAAGCCAGATCCACTCAACAACCATGTTACTAACTTTAACAATTGCAGTGATTCACTTAATAACTATGGCAAGAAAAGTCACTTAACAAATATCTCACTTAACCACAGAACTCTTGGGCTTAGCTGTGGTTGTATGTCGAGGACTACCTGTACCTTGTCATCTCTATCTCAGTCTCCCTGCCAATCTTTAGCTCTAGCAGGGAAAGGAATTTTATTCTATGTCCTTCAAGGCAGAGATGAGGTCTAACAAATCTATTCTGCATGAAGCTGAAGACATTGCTTAGACAGAGACAGATGACACGGTCTCTTTCAAATGTTTTGGGATGACAATTCCCATCATCATCCATGCAAAACATCTGGAAATCATCTGGCTGACCACCTCTCCTGTAAACAATGGATCCAAGTCTTTATCACTGTGCCGAATCCAATGACGTACAGATAGACTATTAGCTGTCAAATCAATCCCAGATGTGTTCAACTACAACTGCAAATTGCCAGCCAGCAGAGTTGTTAGGAATTCTTGGAAGGGAGACTTAGGCAGAAATCCAGCACTATTCAAGGTCAGGTCAAAGACAACTTGGCACAGCCAACTCATTGTGGCCAAGTTACTCTCTCTGGGACACAGAACTAGAGTTACGCTAATACCAAGGAAATGGTGGAACGGAATCATTAAAGAAAGGATGCAAGAGGAGGGACAAAAGGAAAGGTGAATGACAAAAGCTAAAGTCATATTTGAATTGTTTTAAATACTTAAATTGAATTCTTGAATTGTCCCACAGGGAGTTCTCTGGGGGTGAGTTGGCTGTGGTGAGTTGGTCATGCCAAGTTGTCTCATTCCATTCAAGGTCACCCCCCCCCCCCAACACAGAAGCTTCCCAAGATCCCACATACCCAGCCGCAGCCGATCCCTTGGGAACTCCCACTTGGTGCTGTCGTAAGGTAGACGTTCGCACTGTTCATCCAGGGGCATCTCCTCTGGGTCCATGATGATGGACAAATATCCAGTTTTAATATCGGTGGCATCCGGCTGAAAGAAAAAAGGAAACTCCCTAAGATCAGAATTGGAAGAAGATGGAGGGAGTTGATGAACACAGAATGAGATCAAAAGGCAGGAGCTTCATCCCCTCCAAAGGTTTGAAGAGATGGCTCTTCCTCCTCCTAAGAAGCATGAAGATCCTGTTCTACTCCTTTTCATTCACCAGCATTCTTTTTACAATTACATGGATACGCAAGGTCTGTACAGGCTTGCCGAGTCACCTATAGCAAGTTCAATGGATTTCCAGCCAATTGGACATGTTGGCAGTCTATTCCAGCCTTGCTTGGACTTTCACTTTCACCCTGCTGTTGACAGAGTCAGGAATTGATTAACCCACTGAACAAGGGTTAGGAGAACGATGTGTTAGGGAAATGAATCCCTGCAAGTAGAGCTCAGAAATGACAGAGATGTAGAATTCGCACTTGGGAGACAATTCTCTTCCAAAAAAGACTTCCAAAACTTTCAGAAGTGGTACTGGTAGTCCCTGACTTATGACCACAACTGAACCCTACATTTCTGTTGCTAAGTGAAATATATGTTAAGTGAATCTTGCCCCATTTTGTGACCTTTCTTACCACAGTTATTAAGTGAATCACTGTAACTGTTAAAAGTTAGTAATTATGGTTGTTAAGTGAATCTGGCTTCCCTTATTGACTTTGCTGGTCAGAAGGTCGCAAAAGGGAATCACATAATCCCGGGACAGTGCAATTGTCATAACTATGAGTCAATTGCCAAGCGGCCAAATTTTGATCTTGTGATCATGGGGATTCTGTAATAGTTGTAAGCATGAAAAATGATCATGTCACTTTTTTCAGCACTGTTTTAACTTTGAAGGGCCACAAAATGAACTGTCTACAGGACTACCTGTATTTTCAAAAATATGACAGAGGGACAAACTGCCTCTGTTTGAATCATCAAAGTAGCCATGTTCCCCCCCCCCCCCGAATCACATGATTTCGAAGCTGCCTTCAGCTGATTCTGCAGGACTAAACAGCTGTAGGTGAAGGAAGATTTTTTTTCTCTGTCATTCGTGGCACTATAGAAATTGACTACGGAATGGCTTTAGTTCTTTCAGCATCTAAAGCAGGGCTGTCCAACCTTGGCCCCTTGAAGCCTGGCGGACTTCAACTCCCAGAATTCCCCAGCCAAAGCTGGCTGGGGAATTCTGGGAGTTGAAGTCCGCCAGGCTTCAAGGGGCCAAGGTTGGACAGCCCTGATCTAAAGTGATTCATTGCTAAGCCTAAAACATGAGGATCACCTTACTTTTCTGAGTTTTCGTATGAAGAGGGTCAGAAGGAGCCAAAAGAGAGTGGCTGCTAAACCAGTGCAAACCAAGATGATAACTTCTATGTTGGATTTTTCTTCAGAGCCTGAAAAAGACACACATGAGAAGATTTTGACTCCAGATCCATTAAGCCGCTCCATCAAGCTTCCTTTGCAATGAACCTTACCTGTATTTGATAGCTTTGGGCTGTTTAACAACAGTTAAAAGTCATGGGGTTTGTACAGTGGTGGGATTCAAAAAAAATTACTACCGGTTCTGTGGGCGTGGCTTGGTGGCCATGGCAGGGGAAGGATATTCCTTCTCCACCCCACTAGCCTGCTTTCCAGCTCCGTTCTCCTGTGCAGGGCAACCAAAGAAGACCCAGCCGATCAGCTGGGACTCAATGGGAGGCAGAGAAGAGATGGGGTTGGCAGGGCCAGTCAGAGGTGGGATTGGCCAATTCTACGAACTACTCAACATTTCCCCTACTGGTTCTCCAGAACTGGCCAGAACCTGATGAATACCCACCTCTGCGTTTGTAGTCCCAGCATAAACTGTTCGAGACAAACCGTTTCGTCTTGCACCGCTCACCTTCTATTTTAATAAACGCTCGAGTGCTGTCTTGGCCCATCTCGTTGATCGCTTGGCATTCATAGTGACCCTCATCATCCTTCTTCACTCGTTCAATCACCAAAGTGTTGTTTTCCATGGAAATTCCTGGAAGAAGGAAGGGGATATGGGACAGAGGGGAGAAGGGAGCTTTATTTTCAATGCATCATGTATTAGAGCAGCGGTCCCCAAACTTGGCAACTTTAAGACTCGTGGACATCAACTCCTAGAAAGAAAGAAGCAAGAGTAGAAGCATCTGCCTCAGAAGGCTCACCTGAAGCAGGGGCGATGCGGTGGCCATTTTTCAGCCAAGCAATAGCAGGTTTGGGGATGCCATTGACTTTGCACTCCAGAACGATGGTCCCACTCACATTAACCTCCAAGTCAGTAAAGTTCTCCATAATGTAAGGCACCGTCTTAACTGCAAACAAAGGGAAAATGACAGATTTCAACACCAAAAGCTTTGCACTTCTGTGGTCACCGAGGCAACCCTGAACAAAAGAAAATAAGAAAATTATAAAGATCAAATCAACTCTGCTTGGACACCACAGATATTTAAAAGTAAATGTTGCCTAGAAAAAAAAAATTAAATTGTTACTATGAAAATGAACAAGCTCCTCCTCTTCCTCTACCATAAAATGTTCTATAAGTTATTAGTCCTCAAGATTCCAAAGCTAAATACCAATTCAATTTATAATATCTGCTCAACATCTATGCTTTTTCCTTTCCTCCCCATTAAGGAATGAAATCTGGGACCCCATTCCCCTCTCCAATTCTGACCCCAAAAAGAACGTGTGGTGAGTAAAAATTGTGGTTTATTTAAAAAATAATAATGACTCATCTCAGTTTAATTATGAACTTTCAGAATGAAAGTAACTTTACAAGGCAGGTTTTGCTTCTCCCAATTGTGTCTCTTCTCAAATGTCCTTGGTTCCCTGGGCCTTCTGATGTGCTGTTTTGTTCACCAAATTAATCCTGGTCTATCTGATTTTTTAAAACTAACATGACTGACTTACATCATTTCATTCTAGAAAATTTTCCTTTTATTTCTTTGTTCTTCACAAGTTGAAGAAATTCTATCATTTCTACTGATTTGATTCCATCTCTAGTACTAATTGCATCTGACTTCCTACCAGAAATTAATGATGGTAAATTTGGAAACCTTGCTTGATTGGTATGTTTCTGCCTAATTATCCAAACACATGGAGATAGCTAGAATTTGAGGATCAATTTTGCAAAGGCTGTCCTGTTATGTAAATAGGAATATTGCCAAAATAATAGCTGCATATAAGTTGGAATATTGCCGAAATTGCCTTGTTTGGAATTTTGCAATGCTGTAACTCAAAACTGCTCATAAATAAGTCCATATTATGGAAATGTTAGAAAAAAACAGCATTCTCTTAGAGCAGAGGTTTTCAAATCTGGCAACTTTGTGGACGTCAGATCCCAGAATTCCTCACCCAGCATGGCTGTCTGAGGATTTTGGGGGATTGAAGTCCACAAGTCTTAAAAGTTGCCATGTTTGGAGCCCATATATTAAAACAGAGATTCTCAGTTTCAGCGACTTTAAGATGTGTGGACTTCAGCTCCCAGAATTCCCCAGCCAGAATTCTGGGAGTTAAAGTCCATACATCTTAGAGTTGGTCAGGCTGAAAAATACTATATTAGAGAAAATATAGGCCACATGCCGGCCAAGAGCATGATGGGGCAGAAGTTGGCATTCTTACATTTTATGCTGAGCATGGTGCTTTTCTCCAGCTGCTTAGTGCGGTTGTGGTAGCTTGAGGCTCGGCACTTGTAAAGCCCTGCGTGAGCCTGGGAGACATTATGGATGTTCAGCACTAAGGAGATGGTATAGTTGTCCACCTTTTCCTGGGTGAGAGATGTGGGGACTTCCTGCAAGGTGGGGTCATACCAGGTGAGGTGATCGTAAAGGTACTTCGAGCACTTGCAGGTCATCTGGACGTGACTGGTCACAATAGCGGTCATTTGGGAGTTGGCCTCTAGGCTGGACTGCATGTCTGCAAGAAACAGCGGAGAAAAGCAGGCCAATCATTTGGACCCAGATGGAGCTGAGTCAGCGGTGGGATTAAAAATGTTTTTTTACTATCGGTTCGGTGGGCGTGGCATGGCAGGCATGGCAGGGGAAGGATACTGCAAAATCCCCCTTCCCTCCCCACCCCACTAACCTGCTTTCCAGCTCTGTTCTCCTGTGCAGGGCAACCAAAGGAGACCCAGCCAATCAGCTGGGACTTGGGAGGCAGAGAAGAGATATTGATATTTGCCGGTTCTCCGAACTACTCAAAATTTCTGCTACTGGTTCTCCAGAACTGGTCAGAATACCTGCTGAATTCCACCTCTGAGCTGAGTATATGGGGGACTTCCTTGTTTCCACCCCTGAGAAGAAGGCTTCAAAATACAGGTAGTCCTCGACTTGTAACCACAATGGAGCCCAAAATGTCTGTTATGCAGTGAAACGTTTGCTAAGTGAATTTTGCCCCATTTTATGCCACAGCTGTTAAGCAAATCTCTGCAGTAGTTAAGTTAGTTGTTAAGTGAATCTGGCTTCCTCAATGACTTTGCTTGTCAGAAAGTCACCACAGGGGATCATGTGAACCAGTTGCCAAGAATCTGAATTTTGATCACATGATCAAAGGATGCTGCAGAGACGTAACTGTGAAAAATGGCCATAAGTCAAATTTTTCAGTGCTGTCGTAACTTTGACCAGTCACCAAATAAACTATTGTAAGTTGAGGAGTACCTGAACAATGCATGGTTGGAGAACATGTCGTGGGAACTTCCACAAAATGGTGACAAATAAGGAAGTGATTTAGCAGAAGGCTCTTCTGCATGGTAGATACAACTTCCAAGGTAAGTGTTGAACTAGAGCAGCCCATTGTGTGGCCTGCAGTGGGCCTCAAGGGCTGGCTTTCAAGAGCCCCCAAACCAGAATGGGAGCCCCTGAGCAAAGAGTCTTTCCCACCCCGCCCTCTACAGAAGGGAAGGACTGAGAGCAGCATTAGATGATTGGAAAGACATAGTTAACTCGCTTCTGCTCACATGAGAAATGCAAAAGCAGTTGTAGAATATGGAGTGCTCTTTGGTGTGGAGGGCAGAGAGGAGGAGGAGGAGAGGCAAAAGAAAGAAGAGGAGAAGAAGAGGAGGGGAGAGAAAGAGGAAAAGAAGAGGAAAAGAAAGGAAGGAGGAGAGGAGGAGGAGAAGAAAAAGGAGAGGAAAACATTTCTTATCTATCTGTTTACAGTATCTATCTCTCTACCTCTCTACCTCTCTACCTCTCTACTTCTCTACTTCTCTATCTCTCTATCTCTCTATCTCTCTACTTCTCTATCTCTCTATCTCTCTATCTCTCTACCTCTCTATCTCTCTATCTCTCTACCTCTCTATCTCTCTATCTCTCTACCTCTCTACCTCTCTACCTCTCTACTTCTCTATCTCTCTATCTCTCTACCTCTCTACCTCTCTACCTCTCTACTTCTCTATCTCTCTATCTCTCTACCTCTCTACCTCTCTACTTCTCTATCTCTCTATCTCTCTACCTCTCTACCTCTCTACTTCTCTATCTCTCTATCTCTCTACCTCTCTATCTCTCTATCTCTCTATCTCTCTACCTCTCTATCTCTCTATCTCTCTACCTCTCTACCTCTCTACTTCTCTATCTCTCTATCTCTCTACCTCTCTACTTCTCTATCTCTCTATCTCTCTACCTCTCTATCTCTCTATCTCTCTACCTCTCTATCTCTCTATCTCTCTACTTCTCTATCTCTCTATCTCTCTACCTCTCTATCTCTCTATCTTGAGTGGCACAGTAACCTAGAGATGGAGCTCTTGCCTCACAAATAGGAGGCTGTGAGGTTTAATCACAGTAGCGGCAGGTATTTCTCTCATTGGATTCAATTAATATTGTCTGCTGCGAACTCCAAATAGGCATCAGGAAGGGCATCCAGCCAATAAAATACTCAAGCTTCATTTGGTCTCCCCAACTGCACCCCGATGCAAGAAATCACGGGGGCATTAAAAGAAAAAAAATCTATCTATCTGTCTATCTGTTTGTAAAGGAGTTTTGATTGCATGGTGATAGCCACCATCTTGCCTTTTTTGACCTGCTCCCCATGAAAATCATGGCAGGCTGCATTTTCTGTGCTTCCACCAGATATTTCTGGGCCTCTGGGGCTGATGCACATTCTTTACCTGTGATATAGAACCTGATGCTTCTCTCTTCGATGCCCAACTTGTTGGAAGCCACACAGTAATAGATTCCGGAGATGTTGCTTGATGTCATGGTCAAAGTGCTTAAAACCTTCTAAAGGAAAAAGAAAAAAAAAGAGGTTACTTTCTGATGAAACATTTCCCTGTTTCCACAAAAAGCTGCAGGGACATTGCTTGGTGATGTAGAACAAAACAGAGTTGGCACTTCCCTTTGCTTGCAGTCAAGACCAATTCTAAAAAAAACATTTCAAGCACTGCAGATTATTCATGAATGAAAAGTACATGTTGGACTTGAAACAGTTAATAGTATAAAGAGGGCATCAAATGGTTTATATGATCCATGGTGGCACAGTGGTTAGAAAGCAGTACTGCAGGCTGACTCTGCCTGCTGCCAAGAGTTCAATCCTGACTGGCTCAAGGTTGATTCAGCTTTCCGTCCTTCCGAGGTCAGTAAAATGAGGAGCCAGACTGTTGGGGGGGCAAGAGACTGACTCTGTTATCTGTTTAAAGAGGGCTGTAAAATATTGTGAAGCGGTATATAAGTCTAATTTGCTATTGCTATTGTATAAAGCTTAGTGATTTATTGAGGTACTTGCTTGACATAGCTAAACTAACATTCTTCTTAGCCTTCTGGTGTTTACTAGTATTCTGTTGTTTTCCCTTCTTACAGAATTTAGCTATATGTCTCCTAGCCCCACAAGGAAAACATTTCCTAACAATATAGGCAGTTGAAGACAAATCCTCTTCTTGTGGTTGTTTCTTCCTCGGTTGTTTCTCACTCAGTTGGTGAGTCAGGCAAACACCTGGGCACCTGGCCAGGTAAACACCCGGGCACAAACAGAGCCCTCCCCGATACCTCCAGCTCAAACACACCCCAACCAGGCACCCAGATGAAACCTATGTTCCTAATAAATGATAGCCGTCCATTTACTCGGAGCCAAGCAGCACTAAAAGCCTCCAATACAGGAAACACAATGTTGCCAGCTAATCAAGACAAAAAAAGCCACAAAACAGAGAGAAGATATTAGAAACACCAATCAAGCAGAACACGGCAAACTCCAAGACCAATAAACACAGAGCAAGATTCTCAACCAATCAGGATGAAGAAAAAACCATTCTGGCACAGCAATAGGCTGCCCCAAATTTAAATCTGAAACCACTGTAAAAGTCTAACTCACAGACGAACACTATACAGAAGCCTGATGATGGCAGATGAGATTCTGCCGAAATGTTGCTGCAACTTTAAAAGCACAACTATAATGACGTGGGAAAATACCTGAACAAAGCTGAATACCATAAATGTAAGTACCCGCGAAAACTTAAGAAAACATATATATTTATATATATGTATGTATGTGTGTGTGTGTGTGTGTGTGTATGTATGTATATGTATATGTATGTATGTCGATTAATGAGAATTAGCAATGATTCTGTTTTAGCTTCATAAACTTCTCTCAGGAGCTTTGAGTGCGGTCCTGGCAGTGTTTTTCTGCTAGGTTTAACTTGTAAATTGAATTAACCCAAGGCAAAATACTGACCTGAATCATATCGATGGGCTGAAATATTAAATCCTCTAAAAGTTTTATCTCACAATCTGTTACACTCATCTAAAAGTCTTCACTTCCATTTGGCTTTCGGTTTTTAACTCTCCTGTTACTTTTTGGAGTGATAACAGAGCCTACCTCTGTTTAGTATTAACACTGTTAATGCTAAAGCCAAATGAGGTCAACTTCTAGATCAAAGCATTCTACCTTTAGTAGCTGGCAATGATTCTTCCTTAAAAAAAAAAAATCAGAAATGTTTGATAGGGATTGCCTTGGGAAATTTTCTGTTCCCCATGCTCCTACTTGTGTTCCTGGAAGAGAAGAGCTGGCTTTTTCAGGCTCTTATTGTCATCCAAACATGAAAGTAATTACACTAATGAGGAAAAAAAACTTTCTTTTTTAGAGTTCTAATGAAAAATGCAAAATGAAGACAAATTCACATTGTAATGATTGATTCTGGCATGAGACCATTATTTGTGGAAGCGTTTTCAATCTGGGATGGCAAATTCCAGTAATTCTCACTGTGAAAAGGACAATCTGATTTGTACCTGTCTTTATTTTGTAGAAAAAGTTGGGGCAGGTTTTTGTCAATTCTATACAGCAAGATTTGTTGAAGTAGCAGCAGATGCCCAGAGAACTAAGCAAGAGAATGATCCTTGACATCCTCTGAATGAACATTTTCCCCAAACCCACCGACTCGGATCCAGGAACAGCTTTAGGGCAAGAGCAAACTTTTTTGAGGGTACACAAAAACAAAATCAAATGAAAAGGTGGAGGAAGGAGGTCATCGAACAAGGAGTAATTTTAAAGGAGGATATGTCTGAAAGATCTGACTTTCCGTATACTATCTGGTGGACCCTGAATAGGTTGGGAGTCAGAGTGCCTAAATGTAAAACCAGTATGCTGAAGTGGAGATTCTTGGCACACAACAGGATACACGCCTGGCCCATCTTCTGATATATTGAAGATGTACCAATATGTACCAATAATGATCTATTTTTCTCCAATGACAAAGCCAAGAAGATGGCTTCATCTGGAAGTTTAAAGTTTGAGAAGGGAGGAAGGAAGGAAGGAAGGAAGGAAGGAAGGAAGGAAGGAAGGAAGGAAGGAAGGAAGGAAGGAAGGAGGAGGATTGTTGGGGGTTAAGGTTAAACCAGGATTGTTGGGGGTCAAGTTTAAACCAGCCATAAAATTTGGCTATTTGCCCAGGTTATTTCAGCACAAACTGTTTTTCGTTTAGAGAATCCAGTTGATTTATTACATTTGGTGGCCTAATGTTTCCTATAGAATCTTGGACTGTATCTAAGACTCTCCCTTTTCTTGATTTTATCTTCACAGTGATCCTGTGAAGATTAAAGGAAAAGGAGTTGACTTCTAGATCCCCTTTTAATTTCACATCTGAGAAGAGAGTGGGAGTTGGTCCTGGTCCAACATTCTAAACATTTAGGAATGGTGATGGTCAACTTTTGTTTTAGTTTGGGAGAGCATTTTAGTTTGGGAGAGCATTTTTTATTATTTTATTTTGTCAAGCATGGTGAAACTCTTAAAATTAGAATATCGTGCAAAAGTTCATTTATTTCAGTAATGCAACTTAAAAGGTGAAACTAATATATGAGATAGAATCATTACATGCAAAGCAAGATAGTTCAAGCCATGATTTGTCATAATTGTGATGATGATGGCTTACAGCTCATGAAAACCCCAAATCCACAATCTCAGAAAATTAGAATATTACATGCAATCAATAAAACAAGGATTGTACATAGAACAATATCGGACCTCTGAAAAGTATAAGCATGCATATGTACTCAGTACTTGGTTTAGGCCCCTTTTGCAGCAATGACTGTCTCAATGCGGCGTGGCATGGAAGCCATCAGCCTGTGGCACTGCTGAGGTGTTATGGAAGACCAGGATGCTTCAATAGCAGTCTTCAGCTCTTCTGCATTGTTTGGTCTCATGTCTCTCAACTTTCTCTTGGAAATGCCCCATAGATTCTCTATGGGATTCAGGTCAGGCAAGTTTGCTGGCCAATCAAGTACAGTAATCCCACAGTCATTGAACCAGGTTTTGGTGCTTTTGGCAGTGTGGGCAGGTGCCAAGTCCTGCTGGAAAATGAAGTCAGCATCCCCATAAAGCTCGTCTCCAGAAGGAAGCATGAAGTGTTCCAAAATCCCCTGGTAGACGGCTGTGTTGACCCTGGACTTAATGAAGCACAGTGGACCAACACCAGCAGATGACATGGCTCCCCAAATCAACACAGACTGTGGAAACTTCACTCTGGACTTCAAGCATCTTGCAGTGTGTGCCTCTCCATTCTTCCTCCAGACTCTGGGTCTTTGGTTTCCAAAGAGCAAAAATTGCTCTCATCAGAAAAGAGGACTTTGGACCCCTGAGTAACAGACCAGTTCTGTTTTCCTTTAGCCCGGGTAAGATGCTTCTGATGTTGTCTGTTGTTCAGGAGCAGCTCGACAAGAGGAATACGACATTTGAAGGCCATGTCTAGGATCCGTCTGTGTGTGGTGGCTCTAGGTGCACTGACTCCAGCCTCAGTCCACTGAAAGTCCCCAACACTTTTGAATGGCCTTTTCCTGACCATCCTCTCCAAGCTGCGGTCATCCCTGCTGCTTGTGCACATATTTCTTCCCCACTTTTCCCTTCCAAATAACTATCGATTAATGTGCTTTGATACAGCATTTTGGGAACATCCAACTTCTTTTGCAATTACCTTTTGAGGCTTTCCCTCCTTATGGAGGGTGTCAATGATGGTTTTCTGTACAACTGTCAGGTCAGCAGTCTTTCCCATGATTGTGCTTCCTACTGAACCAGACTGAGAGACCATTTAAAGGCTCAGGAACCCTTTGCAGGTGTTGTGGCTTAATTAGCTGATTTGAGCAGGACACTTTGAGCTTAGAATATTGCACCTTTTCACAATATTCTAATTTTCTTTTTCTTTTAAGTTGCATTACTGAAATAAATGAACTTTTGCATGATATTCTAATTTTTCAAGTTTCACCTGTATTAGTTAATAGATATAAGTGTAAACGTGATTATTAATACATGAAATGGATATGAATAAAAGGGAATATTAGGACAGAGACGATAGGCATGTTGGTGCGCTTATGCATGTCCCTTAGGAATGGGGTGACGTCAACAGTAGAAAGTCTAAGTTTAAAGTTTTTGGGGTTTGGAGAAGAAACCACAGAGTCAGGTAGAATATTCCAGACATTGACCATTCTGTTGCTGAAGTCATATTTCCTACAATTGAGTTTTGTGTGGTTTACCCTGAGTTGTATCTATTGTGTGCTCATATTGTTGTGGTTGAAGTTGAAGTAGTCATTGGTGGGTAGGACATTGCAATAGATAATGTTTAAATGGCTTATTTCAAATTTATCTGGACACTTAGTTCATTTGTAACTTTCTAAAATCAAAGTTTAATTATCCTTTTACTATTTATTCTAAAAAGATGTTTTTAATTTCTAGTTGAAACTTTCTTTTGCTAAGGACTGAAGGAAACTCACTCGCAGTAGTCAGACTTTTTGTTTTAAAGTTTTCTAATAGCTGAAAAGCAGTTCACAAGCAAATTTCCAAAAGTATCTAGAAAAGGAAATACAGTGGTACCTCAATACTCAACTGCTTTGAAACTAATCAAATTTGGTACTAAGTGCATTTGGATGTGAACATTTTGTCCCAGTAGTCATCATTTATTTGGTACTCAATGCACAAACTAGAACTTGTCAGTGTTGGTTGCCTTGTGACTCACTATATTATTTCTTATGGGAAAAATTAGTTTGGAGCTTTTCATATTTGGTACTCATTGTGTGCCTTCTGGAACCAATTAAGGATGAATACTGAGGTACAACTTCATGTGAACCAAGTTTCCTTTCAAAGGTGCTAACTGTGGGTTCAACAAGATGGCTGCTCTCTCATCTCCCAGAGCTCTAAAACTGCCAGAGACACTGTCTTGCAAGCAAAGCAGCTCTATGGAGCAGTTGTGGGCAATCTCAAGTCCTGTCCTTGTCCAGAGAGGAATTATCAAAGAAACATTCTACTTGCTGGCTTTTTATTCCACGTGGTTGTTGATTCCATTTTTTCAAGCCATCTTTGGCCTCCCATTTCTTCCTCCATATTTTGAAATTAATTATAAGGAATTCTTCCCATGGTGAAATGCTTTTGTTTTGATTTAAGGAAAAACATAAGCTTTGAAAACTTGGACACTAGAGGGAACTAAAGATTATAATTAAAGGAGAAGAGCATATAAATTTGATTTACAATTACTGAATGAAACATAATATTTTAACATTAGATATACTGAAGGATATTTTTAAACAATGGACTCAAAAGTTAATTTTAATAGTGTCAACAGAGACCTTCCTCTACAGAGAGATAAAAGAGTCTAAAAAAGGAAGGGGAACATGTTCTACCTGGCAAGATTGAGACTAAGTTGAAAGTGGATGTACAAATAACAGGCTACAAGAATGACATGGAAAAAGATGCTACACTGGAATACAGAAATGCTGTAGAATGGTTGCAGGAATTGGATATGTCTAGTGTGGCAAAGAGAAGGACTAGAGATGACATGATAGTAGTCTTCCGATACCTGTGGGGCCATCATAGAGATTTGATTTAATCATAGAACTATATTTAATGTATAATATTGGAAAGTATTGTCCATTGAGGTAAACATTATAAATGCCCTGCTGAACATTTCTGGTAATTACTGCCATAATTCCTAAAACAAAAACAGTCTGAAAATAGCATTTTGTACAGGTAGTTCTCAACTTGCAACCATCATTTAGCGATGGTTCAAAGTTTTAACGGTGCTGAAAGGTATGGCTGGTCCTCATACTTACAACTGTTCTGACAGTCATGGAAATATAATTTGGACAGTTAGCAGTCATCATGCATTTACAATGGTTGCAGCATCCCAGGGTCACATGGTTGCTATTTGCAATCTTCCCAGTAGCAAAGTCAATGGGGAAGCCAGCAGGAAATCACAAGACATAGTTACATGATATCTCGCTTAATGACTGTAGCAAAATAGGGTCATAAGTCATGTGATTCCTCACTTAATGACCACACCACTTAACAACAAATTTTGCAGTCCCTATTGTGGTTATAAGTTGAGGACCACCCATAAAAGCTTTCACATATCATCATTTGGGGGCCATAAAGGTTTATTTCCAAATGTAAGAGAAGTAACACTGTTTTTAGTCTTGTACTATATATATCATTTTGAAAAGAAAATATTAGGAAACATTTCAGTTTTGATTCCCATTATTTAAAGCATGGGGGAGGGTGTAGAAGATTCCCTTCCTTTTCAAATCCTCACTTTCTTTCTCTGCATCTTCTTCTTATTAGTCAGAGGAACCCATGAGTTGGAATGAAGTGACCGAATACAGATATGTTTGTTCCAACCCCCCCCCCCTTCCTGGCAATTGTGACTCCTTCCAAATAAAGTCTTATACTACAGCTACATTTTATTTTTAAGTAAGTTGAAAGGACCTTTGAGAGACCTAGAGACATTTTTGTAAATAAAGTTATTTCTAGGGACCTGTGTTTGTGCTGTGGAATGAGCCAGTTTCCCATGGACAATTGGTTTTAATTAGGAGGGTCAGACTCAATTCAAGTAGGCAGATGGCCTTGCCATGCAGGGGAGATTTCTTGGAGAGTCCCTGTCAATCGCTACAGTCAGAACGGTGAGAAAGCAATGGAGACTGTAGCTCAAAAAGACCCAAGTTTAGACCCAACTAGAAGCCGAAGCTGAGAACCTGGAGGCTAAAGCATACAATGAATTGTTGTGGGAACTGGTTATGTCTGGTCTAATGAAGAGAAGGATTAAGGATGACATTATAACAGTCTTCCAATATTTGTGGGGCTGTCACAAAAAAGAGGGAATCTAGTTTCCAAAACACCTGAAGACAGGACAAATAGCAACAGATGGAAGCTTATCAAAAAAAGATCCAACCTAGAACTAAGGAGAAATTTCCTGACCGTGAGAACAATTCATCAGTGGAATGGCTTGCCACCAGAAGTTGTGGGTGCTCCCCACAACTTTTTGAAGAAGAGACTAGACAGACATTTTTCTTGAAAGGTACAGGGTCTCTTGCTTGAGCAGTGAATTGGATTAGAAGACCTCCAAAGTCCCTTCCAATTCTATTATTCTTACTCTATTCTCCTGGGTGCCTGTATCAGCCTCAGAGGTAAAACAACATGCCTAAAAGCCTTTTGGAAGAATAACCTACATCATAACATTTACAAGGAACTGAACTGCTCTTTAGCATTATTTTATTCTCAGTTTTGGTGAATCTGATATCTGCAAAGTGGAGTCCTAGCCAGGAACAAGAAACGGGGAATTTGAAGAGTCACCTAAGGGTTTTTCCTTCCTTGGGATGGATGAAAGCAGGAAAAGCAGCATTTGCATCTGTTAATCTCAACTGTAGAAGTTGTGATCAGCTCACTAAATTATACGGCTTTTAATAAAGGATTCAAAGTATTCAGAATTTAGCCTTTTAAAATTGAGTTAGTTCTAAAACTTTAACTCTTTTAATGAGATGATGATTATTGGCTGGATATAAATTGATGATGGTGATCTCACTGGCAACATTACAATGTGCCCTGCCTTTTGTATGATTATCTTCCCATGACATGTTAAAACTGAATTAGTGGAAGGGTTAGCATGTTGGGAGAACTCTTAAAGCAAGTCAACTGACCCAACCAGTTAACTCCTAAAGTGGCAGATTTAACATCTTACAGCCAACTAGGAGCCATCTGGATTTTGCTTCTAGATCTGATAACTCCTAGCTGAATATCCAAAGTGGGCCTACAAGAGCTGTGGTGGTGCAGTGGTTAGAGCCAGTGAGGATCAAAGTGATGGCAATCTGCTGACTGCCGGCAGTTCAATCCTCGCTGGCTCAAACCCGTGTTTTCACTGCCCATGTGGAACTGGTGTTAAGGGGAAAATCTACAAACAGGAACAGCTAGAAATCCACCCCGAATGTAAATAACTAGCTGAAAAGGAACAAATAATTGAAGTTATCCAATAGGCGCATAATGTACCCACTATGTCATTATCATTTATGGATTTATCCTGCCATAATGACCTGTGGTGGTGCACTAGTTAGAATCCAGTATTGCAGGCTAATTCAGCTCACTGCCAGCAGTTCAATTCTCACCAGCTCAAGGTTGACTCAGCCTTCCATCCTTCCGAGGTGGGTAAAATGAGGACCCAGATTGTTGGGGGCAAGAGGCTGACTCTGTAAACCAATTGGAGACCAGGGATGGAAAGCACTATGAAGCAATATATAAGTCTAAGTGTTATTGCTATTGCTACAGGGATTGTTATTGCTACATTGGCAACCAGCAGAATCTTCTATTCCCCCATGCTTTAAATAATGGGAACCCAAACTGAAATATTTAGCAGTTGCTTTGCTTTGCTTTTGTTTTGTTTTTGTTTTGTTTTGCTTTTGAAGTATGTATATTCCTACCAGCTGAAATCGATGAGACCATAACATAAGCTAAGTGATACACTGGGAATTGCTCTCCGGCAGCTCTGCGATGCAAGAGGATGGGACAGTTGAAGGAATGCAAAGCGCGTGAGAAAGTGTCCGAGTCTGAGCTAATTCTAACTCCATACCACATTCCATTCAAGACTGGCTGTCAGAGCTCTGACATTTTTACTATTTTATTTGGTTAACCAAACACCAATAAAAGTACTTTTTAGGATATGATGAGAATTGGTCTGGTTGCTGAAAGATCTATTTTTGATGGGAATGTGGACTGTAAATGATAAACTTAGGTTGCCTCTTTCATCACTAAATTGCTTGTAAAGTTGTAGAACATCACCAGAAACGTCTGATTTCTCCAGATAGCTACAAATTTGATTATAGCTTTATTAAAAGAGACTTAGTGGGAAGAAATTCAGAATACAGGCCTAGGATAACTTGGCTGTATTGATCTTTACTGAGAGATAAAATCAACAGTGTTCATGCAGTGGTTAAAATCTGCAAGATGATGGGTGCAGCTGAACAATTGAAATTTTTCCTCTTTTATACTTGCATGCCAAGGAATTGGGTATTAGTTGTGATGCTGTGCCAGTCATCTTGCAGACACTGGCACACACACCTGCCCATGAAGGTGTTTATGGACACGATGATTAAAAAAATTCTTTAAAAACTAACAGGACAGTGTTAAAATCTGAAAATCTAAAAGGGCACAGTCTCTGCACCAGTTAAATGATGGTCTATTGATAAAGATCATTTTAGCGCATTGAATATGATCTTACAAAGAATACAGCAGTATTAAAACCAGAATCATGCCAAAAACCTGCTGAAGGGTACTCAGCTAAATGCCTTAAAATGTATTTTGGAGAGTGCAATGCCCAACTGGTTTGTGTGTGTGTGTGTGTGTGTGTGTGATAGTGTGATTGAAGCTCCTCCCCTTTTAGAACAGAGTAGAGTAGAGGCAAAGAAAAGAGAAGAGAAGAGAAAAGTTGGAAGGGATCTTGGAGGTTTTCTAGTCCAACCGCTGGCTCAGACAGGAGACCCTCTACCATTGTGGACAAATGGCTGGCCAACCTCTTCTTTGAAACCTCCAGTGATGGAGCACTCACAACTTCTGGTGGCAAATTGATGCCCTCTTCCCTGGGACAGTCCTTCAAGTATTCTAAGGCTGCTATCATGCCACCCCTGGTCCTTCTCTTCCATAGACTTTTTTATATGCATCACTGTCAGAGAAGGAAACATTCACTTTCCAGTTTAGGTGACAAGATGTATTTTCTTTTTCAAGTTCAGAAATGGTGAAATTGCCAATTGAAAATTAACCTTCACAAGTCATAGAAATTGCATATGCCTATAGTTCTCTCTCTGTTAATCTTGTGACTTTTGTGTGATTGTGACTTTCACCTTCTCATTTTCCCTTGTTTTAGTCATGGCCATCTTGGACTTAGAAAAGGGCAATCTACCTTCCCCAGTTTTCCATTATTGCCTATGAATTCTCCTTCCTGCTCTTCCCTTGTTACTTCAAGGCATCCACAGCCTTGCTAGGTGCTTCTACCACCAGGGAAGAGATCAAGGTTCTCAGATGAAACTAAACCAAAACTGGCCTTCACCTGATCTCAAGTGTACATTGTTCGAAATTCTACATGTTCTGCAAGAATCACTTGCTTTCAGAAGTTGTGGGTGCTCCATCACGGGAGATTTTTAAGACAAGACTGGACAGCTATTTGTCTGAAATGGTATAGGGCAGGGGTCTCCAACCTTGGCTCCTGGAAGCCTGGCGGACTTCAACTCCCAGAGTTCCACAGCCAGCAAAGCTGGCTGTGGAATTCTGGGAGTTGAAGTCCGCCAGGCTTCCAGGAGCCAAGGTTGGAGACCCCTGGTATAGGGTTTCCTCCTTGAGCAGGGAATTGGACTAGAAGACCTCCAAGGTTCCTTCCAACTCTCATTCTGTTATAACCTTCCTCGAGCCTTTTCTCCATTGTACGTAGGTCAGGAACTGCTGGAAATCACTTTACCTGGCCCAGTTCCTGGTGGCTATTAACTCTCTCTTGACTTAAAATCCCACCAAAATATTTCTTCTATCCTCATTTCCATAAATTCATCTCTTTTCCTTTGCATTCTCCTATTGATTTAAAGTTTCCCTAAAGATAATAAATATTTAAAAACTTGTATCTGTATCCTGCAGAGGGAGATGCTACCATTCTCCCAAATTCCTATGAAGGTCAAGTCTTCTTTGGGTTGATCTCTAGGCCTGGCGATTTAATAGACCCAATTGTGTTGTTTTCTTGGCAACAAATACCAAACTGGTTTGCTCTCAGTTTCTCTGACAAGCTTTACTGCTCTCTTGTAGCAAAAGTCTTTGGTGATTGGCTGAATGAATGTATTTGCCACCAACCCTCAGCAACTCCATATTGGATGGTTCATATCTCCACTCCAAAATACTATCTTGGCCTGACCTGTTTAGCTTCTAGTGAATCAGATTAGCCAGGAGCTAAGTGAAATGGGTTAAGGGATAAGTGGTTTGGTTTTAGTTCTGCTTAACACAGAAGGAATGCATATTTTGATGAGTTCTTCCTTATCGTTTACTGATGAAGAAAAAGAAAAGAAAGTATAAAAAGAGGCTAAAAAATGGAAAATGATGCAAAATCATTCCTATTTTAATCAGGATAACTCTTATTATTATTCTGAAGGAAGAAAGGAAGGAAGGGAGCAAGAAAGAAAAGGTGGATGGATGGATGGATGGATAGAAAGAAGAAGGGGAGGGAGGGAGGAAACAAAGAATGAATGAAAAAAGAAAGAAAAGGGGAGGCTGGGAAAGAAGAAAGAAAAGATTTGCATCCTTCACTCCTTCCCTAAAAAGGACATTTTCCCAAGTTAGAGAAAAAGAGATTTCATTTAGTATTTATCCAGTCTCAGTTTTATCTGGGACTGTGCCACATATGTCATACCAAACTTGGCTGAAAAAACTGTGTGAGGGGAGATTGGAGGTTCTGAGGCGAGCTGCCCTTTTAAATCTTCAGAGGCCATCCGAAGGACCCTTCGCTGGGAGAAAGCTCATGGCAAAAATGCTCCATGCACATTCTCAGGCTTGAGGCCAAAAGGGCTGTGAATGAGTCATGCATGTTTGGAGAGTTTTTGGACCGGGAGGGGGAAATGAGTGATGTCATGGTTCAGAATCCAGTATTCCCCCAAAGCCAGAAGAGAGCAGCCATGGATCCCAGGGCGGAAAAATTCCAGGCATGTGAAGAATTTGGTCCTGGGAAGGAGTTTGTTCCTGGGAAATTCAAGAAAGGAGAACTAGGCACATCCCATATGGTTTAAGTTTACCTTTAACATATTGCCATGAACAAGCTGCATATTTCTGATGTCCTTGATCCTGTTGGTTAAATAGGGAGTGTCATGCCTGGCAGTTTTCTGGATTTTGATTTTCTCTCCACGTTGGTTGCACCTAGGGGGGAAGAAAAGGAAAAAGAACATTCAAATGGCTGTATCCACTCTGACCATTTCTGGCTTGCCGTATGATTTCTGGAGACTTCAGGAGCCTCCCACAACCTCTCATCTCCCAGCTGTAGGATTGCAACTCCCATGATCCTTGGCTTTGAGGTCATACTTGAAGGTGTTAGCAGTCCTATAAGGTCAGGGACATCTTGAAAAGCTTGCTCGAAAGGATTCCTTCCAGTGGTGGGATTCAATTTTTTTTACTACCGGTTCTGTGGGTGTGGCTTGGTGGGCATGGCTTGGTGGGTATGGCAAGGGAAGGATACTGTACAATCCCCCTTCCCTCTCCACCCCACTAACCTGCTTTCCAGCTCCGTTCTCCTATGCAGGGCAACCAAAGAAGATCCAGCCGATCAGCTGGGACTCAGTGGGAGGCAGAGAATAGATGGGGGTGGGGCCAGTCAGAGGAGGTATTTACCAGTTTTCTGAACTACTCAAAATTTCCGCTACCAGTTCTCCAGAACTGGTCAGAACCTGCTGAATTCCACATCCATTTCAGGTGATCCTCAGGTGGCCTCAACAAATCTCAGGGAGCTAAGGACCAACTTCAGAGTACTAATGACCAGATGACTGCGAAGATTATAAATCCTTCCAATCCCCACCATTCAGACAGAACTGGGGAACTTCTTGGATGGGAAGTGAAATGCTTTCAAGAAAAAAAAAACCCAAAGAAAGTCCATTTGCTTTTTGAAAAGCACCTTTGAGACAGTCATGACCTGCATGGTGGGGAATCTTCATGGACACTTAGGAGAGAACCTTAGTATTTCCTAGATTTCCAAATGGCAGCACAGATCATGGACCAGATTCTTTGGCAGTTGCCTAAAACCAAAGGTTATTTTCCTTCATGATTTTCACACAGTTCTCTTTAGAGCAGTATTCATTGGGAAAAATACAATGGAGTTACAAGAATTTCAGCAACTGAGCTATTTTCCATTTAAAACTAATCTCTAAAATACTTTTGGAGAGTTTACATTTTAAAAAAAAAATCCTTCCTATGATTTAGCAAAAAAGAGTACTGCTGATGGAGAAATTCACAACTGGTTGTTTACATAATCGTTTTTTGAATCCTTATCAGCCTGGGAACCAATTATTACATCAAGAGGCTATTTTCATAGCTTCATAGCTGCTCATAACTGGCATTAACTTATTCATTCTTGGTTTAGATCACCACTAGCTAATCCCAAGGAGCATATAATTCAGCCATTCTTGAAGAGTTTTCAAAAGTTTATATTAATGTGAACTAAGTCCACCAAGTGACTAATACATACCAAGAACATGAGCATATCTGTGAAAGCTATTTTTTTACATACAGTCACAAGTAAATAGCTAGAAGTAGATTAAGTTGTACTAAAACAAGGAATAGAAGGAAATTAGAGTGGGCAGAAGAAAAAGGCACAATTCAACGTGAAAATAAGACCAGAGTTGGAAGGGACCTTGCAGGTTTTCTAGTTCAACCAGGAGGTGACTCTATACCATTCCAGTCAAATGGCTGTCCAGTCTCTTCTTAAAACTTGCTTCCTTCATTTCATTTTATTAAAAATGATTTGAATATTGATAGTATAAATATAGCTTGCATTTGTAACATAGCAGTGATTAGAGCTCTTTCATAATGGCTTCTTAGTTTTTCAACAATAAGATCTACTTTTCAGAAACTTCTGGATTCTGGTGGGCCTATTGAATTGTTTTAAGTTCAAATGTCATGAGAGAAGTCTGAATCTTTTGAACTGCAACTTAACATATGGTCCTGATCCTTTGTCCTGATATTAATCTTTGTCCTGGCATTAATTAACTTGAGATTAATATCAGCTGCAAAGGATCAGGATCATTCAGTTGCACTTAAGAAGACTTATTGCTCAAGCCTGTACAGAGGAATCTAGGCAACTAAAGTTCAGCATTAAAATGCCGCCAGATAATAATGGTCAATGGAATCCAAAAGGGGTGGGATTTGGACCGTTTGTGGCAATGCAATAACTCTAAACTGATAACATGCTTAACTTTGCCTCACAGCTCTGCCTGCTCTTCTCCTACAATTGCAATTTTGTTGCCATTTTGCATTTCCATTGCTTACAAATGAAAATGTATTTTATGTATGTATTTATTTAATTTATTTGCCATTTATCTCATTCTGGGCAGCTCACAACAGCTTAATAATAGTTAATATTTTATTAACAAGTATTAGAGTGCATAACATCAGACATGTTGCAGGAAGGAAAAATCACAAAACTGGACCTCACTTATTTTGACCATGTCATGCAGAGGAAATTCACTGCAGAGAGCAATTATGTTTGGAAGAGTTAGTGGTAAAAGGAAACTAGGCTGACAAAGAACACAATGGCTGGACACCATCAAAGCTGACAACATCCAGATCATAGAACAACTCAAAGAAGCAGCGGAAAATTGAAGAGGCTTGGCCCATAGACCCACCAAGAGTTGGACACAACTGAATGGATATCAACAACAACAACAACATCCTCCTCATCTTCATCATTATCATTATATGATATATACATTTTATTTTTATCTTTGAATTTTGGCAAACAGTCAGACCGAATAAAAATAATTTTTGAACATTATCTTCACCAGTATAAGCTTTTTGATCCATGCTTCTTCTTCCTACAATGTACTTTTTTCAAGATCTTTTTGAATTGGGGAACTATCCTGAAAAATTCAGATTTGTTTTATTCATTGCCTTTGGAATGGCAAATCAGGTCAGTTTGTATTAAAACGTAGACCAGATATCTCCCCAAGCCCAAGTACACGTGCAAATGATAATATCATTTTAAAATGACATCACTGGCAACTTTCTCCAAGAGAGAGACATGTTATGAGAGTCAAGCAAAAATGGAGCATTTCTCAGAAAAAGAGGTTCTAGGAAGCTGTGATGTATTTCTCAGCCTATGTACAATGCAGTATACATCCAGTATACATTGACCTCTTAATTTTCATGCTACAGCTGAAACTTTTCTTCAGATCATGGATTTGCCAATTATGTTAAAATAAAACCACCACCCTTACAGAATGGAGTTTTGCTGGGAGGTGTCCAGAGATTTCCCATTGTGTGAAAATGCTCTAGGGAATCAGATATTTTGTATGACTGAAATCAAAGAGGAAGGGGAAGGAGATACATGATCCAGAACATCTCAAAGAGGAGTTCCCATCTCTTCTCTGACTTTGGGGAAACTTATTTCGCTACTAATCCAAAGATCTATCAATGGGCGAGTCTTTGAGACACTGAAGAAGCTGCAACTGCAATGTTAGACAGTGAAAAGAAGCACTAGGGGTGTCATGATAGCAATGTTTCAATATTTGAGGGGCTGCCACAAAGAAGAAGGGATCCACCTATTTTCCAAAGTACCAAAAAGCAGGACAACAAGCAATGGATAGAAACTAACCAAGGAGGGAAGCAACTAAGGAGAAATTTCCTGACAGAACAATTAACCAGTGGAACAACTTGCCTCCAGAAATTGTGGGTGCTCTAACGCTGGAGGTTTTTTAAAAGAGAGTGGACACTGTCTTGTCTGGAATGCTATAGGCTGGGTCTCCTGTTTCAGAAGGGAGTTGGCCTGGAAGACCTCCAACTCTGTTGTTATTCTGTTATTTTTCTACAGATGTTATTTCTGTGATAGTAACTCTCCACCACCAAGAAAAACTTGTTAAAGAGCATAGTTTAGTTCTTTAATGTTCCTCCATCTGTCCTTTATTGTTTTGTGTGGAAAACCAGACTCCTTCCAAAATTTCTTCCTTCAGCAGAGAAGGGTTAAAGTGCAGGAAGATTGTTACCTTTGGCTCCAACTGGCATTCACCAAGAGAAGTATTTTCCATTCAGGCCTGAGCCAAAGATCTCCTATGGTTGCTCTGCTAATATTTCAGCAGGAACAAAGGAAATTGCCTGTTTGTCTACAAGTAACAGGCAAGATTGCATGCTTAACTCAACAAAATTCCTGTTTAGCACATTTGAGCTTCACCAGCCACCCCTTCTCTGCTCCTACAAGGTTGTCTCTTGTTAGAACCTACCAACTTATGTTTGTGTGCTGAGTGTAGGATGACACTAAAGACAGATAGCTGCTTTGAACATCACCACAAAGAGCAGAAGAGATAAAGAATCTTGACCAAATTGTCTTTGGGGCAGATCCGTGAAATGTGATGTTCAAAAGCAATGAAAACATATCTTATTGGATTCTGAGCTTGGTTATTTTCCAGCAGATATTTCTTGCAAGCTCAAAGAACACCAAGAACCTAACAGTTCCATCTGGAGTTATGTACGTTCTGTATTCTTCAAAGAATATGCTGAAAGAACATGCTGAAAGTCAGGCTCCAGCTTCTTCAATTACAAGAATCTTAGGCAAGATACCTGCCTGAGCCATAGGAAGATGAAATAGCTAAGATGTCTTCTAATCCAGCATCATGATACCCACAGTGGAAATTACGTAGATGCCTCTGAGAAAGCCAAAGTAGGGCCTGAAGCCAATAGTTTGCTCTAATTGAAAGTTAAAGGTATTCAGTGAAAACTATATCTGTCTCTGGAGACTTCCAGGACCATTATGATGAATATCTTTGATAGTCTTCTTCATGAATTTGTCTCATCAGAAGTTATCTAAAGAAGAGGACCATACTACATCTTGTTTGTTTTCCCCAATCCCTTGTGTCAATTGTGTGTTGTGGGGAAGATGAGGTTGTCCACTTTAAGTCCAAGTCAACATTGGTAGCCCTTTGTTGGCCTCCATATTAGATACTTCTATATTTTATCATGATGCCCAATTCTTGCATGTCCTGGAGAAGCAACATCTTGGAGGAATCGTTCTCTCCATGTTTCTTGATCTGCGGATTGCTACATACTAATAGTGCCACTGCCAGTCTCGAAATTCACCTTTCTGAGACAATACATCCTGTGATCTGCTCTTTCCCAAGTGGAAATCATGAAAACTCTACTAGTTCTCATCTGTTTCTCTTGCCCTTCGTACAGCACAGGCTGCATCCATTTGTTCGCACTCACAAAGGGTAATAGTGTAATAATGCCTAGGCTGCTAATCTTTGTAATCCCAGAATTATAAGCTTCATAATAGATGGAGTATATCTTTTTAGAGTGGAGGGGGAAATGTGGATATTATCCTGGGCTCACAGATATGGGCGGAGGAGTCATTTCAAAAGACAGCTCATTATAGGAGCTGATTAAAGAGATTTATACATGTTATTCATGGCACTACAATTAACAAACTAGATCCCTATATCTTTTTTAGCATATTTGGAGAGAACAGAAATGCACTGTCATTGGATTGAGGGAGAAGAAAGGACATATTAAGGTCATATTAGGCTCCTCTCTAATTTTTTGCCCATAATCCTCTGGGCCATAGATATCTATGAGTGGACAGGATCAAAAAAAGTCAAGATGCATAATAAAAAGTGATGGAGTTCCAATCATGTGATTGCAACCACCATTTTGGCTTTATGCTGATCACACTGGATTCCACTGTCACTAAAGCTTCCTAGTTGCCTCCTTCCTGTCTGAATGAGGAGTTCATACTTTGGTCCCCCTAATCCAAGTCCAACACACGAACTTGCTGCACTAAAATTCTCATTTCAGCTCCATCAAGCAGGGTTTAACAACTCAGAGACCATATCTATTCTCAAAACACCACTCACTGTCTGCTGTTTGGACCTTGTTTTTTGCTTCTCAACTCAGAGTGGACAAAGCAAACTTGGTCTCTGAACCAGCTGAGGACTCCATGAGATACTTCCAGCAGGGGCCTGTTTATTTCCTTTGAAGCAGCTGTTTCAATTGGAATCTTTAAAGAACCTCCAGACTTCCCACTGAGCTGTCAATGTTTTTTGGTAGTTGTTTATGTGGAAGAAGTTTAACTCCTTGCAGGCAGATTAGCTGGGGTAATGCCTCATTCAAATCTGGCTGTAGTTCTCGGATTTTGGTCAGCTGATGTGAGACTAGGGCATTGTGAACTTCTGTCATTTAATGGGTAAAGCCCAAAAGTTCAAGGGCAGGTTCTGTTGAGGGAGTGGAGCTTTGCAGTTACCTGATAATGTCCTTTTGTTGCTGAATTACTTCTCCTCAATTCAGTAAATGCAACCTATCCTGTCTTTATGGACATTTTCAACATGGCCAGTGAAGAATTTGCTTACAATATTCATCAGTTCCAGAAGTTTGAAAAAATGAAGTCAAATCCATACAGGAAACATGCTTCATTATTTTCATAACTAAATGAAACCTTCATGTTTGATCAAATTCTGAGAACAACCCATAGTTATGGAATGTTTTTTTATGTTGTGCTGATGGATAAATTTCTGCAACAGAAGACAAATGTCAGCCTAGATGGCTCTCTGGTGTAATGAAGGATTGTTCTTATTATTTTACTCATACTTCGTCTTTTATGACTTCTTCCATAGCTTAAGAGCTGAAGTAATACTATTCTATCTGAAAGCCTAAAGCTGATAGAAGAGAAAATTTGTAGCTCAGGACTGAACTGTGGGGCTCTTGTTGTTCTCTGAGCTTGGTCGTTTCCTTGCAGACATTTCATGACCTAACTAAGTAGCATCATCAGTAGTAGATGAGAATGGAGTTTGAAGAATGGAAGAGGAATTGGAGTTGGAGCTGGAATTGGAATTGGAGGAGGAGGAGGAGAACTGCAGGGTTCCTGGTGCTCTATGAGCTTGGTGAGGAGTTTTTTTGGAGTCATTTCCTTACCAAACTAGGCAACATTAAAAATGCTTGAAGGGAGTAGGGTTTGCTTTTATTTTGATATACTAGTGGCTTGCTCTATCAGTGTTGGTGGAAGTGTTCCTTGATTAGGCTGTTATTTACTGTTAGCTTGCTTGTCTGGTAGTTCCTTGTTTGGGGTATTATTTACTTCTTGACTGTTGCTCTAGTGCTAATCTTGGTGTTAATTTCTGCTCATATGGGTGTTGATTGCTGGTGGATTTGGGTCTTTTTTCTTGGGGAGGAAGGATTTTAATGTGCTTCATATTCCAAAGCCTAAAGTCTTTGATTGTCAAGAATGCCTGACCCACTTCTGTAAAATCTCAAGATTCTCTCCATTACATAGTAAGTAGCATTTCTTATATGGTTTTCTAAACCTTGAGAAGCCCATAAACACTATTTTGGAATAAGGGAGGATATAAGCAACTCTAAAGAGCAAGTAACATCACCCCATATTGATTCAATCCATGCAATTCACTCTATTTGTGCAATCATGCCATGATGCATATGACACTATTGTGGCTTTTGCTGGATATTCCACCATAGGGAAGATAAACATACAATATATATCTGACTACTTACTGGTTGTCTGCATGGTTGCAGGGCTCCCATTCCCAGTGTATGGAGGGAAGAGGCCATCCACTTGCTGTGCATTGAAGGCTGTGTTCTCTTCCTTTAGTGACCAGCTCAGTATTGGAAAAATCAATCTCCTTTTCATAAATGTGAGGTTTCTCTGAAGAGGAAGAAATTAATACAGCTAGGTCAGCTTCCTTGAGAAAAAAGTCATAACTATATGTGAAGCAATAAAAGACAAATGTCACACCTGCTACAACTTAAACTCCTAATTAGAAACTATCCTTGGTTCCATTTGTTGAGAAAGATATAGTTTTATTAGAAGTCAAGTGTGTTGCAATAATGCATAGCCAGAACTGAGAATCCCGTGCCCAAATCCCCAAGTTCAACATTTTGCTCCCTTAACTTTCTCCCATCGCTGATCAATCAGGTTCAAGCAAGACATTTTCAGAACAGTCAGTACACGTGTAGGCTGGTATGCAGCCGGCTTCTTCTCTCAGCTGGGTGACCTTGAGGCAGCATCATGGGGGAAATCCAGTGGTTACTTTCGCTTTCTCCCATCCACCCTCCCCAGTGTTCATGGCAGATTGTCAATGCATGGTAGCAAAACACAAGGAAGCACAAGGTGGCAGCTGACAACAAGGATCTTCTTAAAAATCTATTCTTTAAGACCTGTGAACTTCAACTCCCCAGCCAATTCTGTGAGTTGGTCCATGAGTCTTAGAGATGCCAAGTTGGGTACCCTTAGTCTAGATTATAAGATGGTCTTTTTCATGCGAGAACTTCAATATTTTTCCTCTGTGTGGGCACAATCTACATCTCCCCTTCCCCAAATTTAAGGACTGATTTCTGCCCTCTTTTCATCTGCTACTGATTTGGAATAAAAACTATCCTCAACCTCTAGATTCAATATAGCCACCCATCTTAGTGGACTCTGGCCAGTTTACAAAACATAATTTTGTTAAGTGGTTAGATGGCCTAGAATATTGGTATTTGAACATAGATCTTTGTAACATTTATATTCTATTGTATGTTATTAATCTAGGTGAAATTTCAAAGGTGTTTTTTCTCTAAAAGGCAACTGGACTGTTTTTTCCTTGAGGAAGTTTTACTCTTTCTTCCTCAAGGAAAAAAAAAGAAAAAAAAACCCCAGCCCAGTCGCCTTTTGAAGAAAAAAGCACCTTTGAGACAATCATCTCCTGAATGACTGAGAATTTCCACAAACATCTAGTTGAAATGTGAATATATATATTGTTAGTCCTTGTATGATATGCCATACACTAAATAAAGAACAAAATATAAACTAATCCTAATGATATTATTATGGTCATACTAATGATATCAATATTAAATTAGAGCAATTAAAAACATAAACAAGATAGAAGGCAGACAGCTCAGACTAAACAATAATTAAAATAAAGCAGGATACACACACACCCTTAAACAACACAAATGCAAAACATGTTGGCCCTCCAGATGAGTTGAATTATAAACATAGATACACACATCTGAACAGACCTGGTCTGCACTAAAATTTGCTCAATATGTCTTTTGTGTGTGTTACAGATTCTGTTCTACAGAGAGTTGGAAAAAATAATCTGCATTCTTTCCTTTTTTGTGTGTGATTTGCATACTCTTTCCCCAAATCTAGGCTGTATTAAAACAAGTGACTCAAAATCCTTTTTGTAATGGATCAACAGGGTCATTTAAAAAAATGTAAACTTAAAACTCGAACTTCTGTCACTAAGCAATGCCATCATTAATTGAGTTGCTTCTAATTTGATAACCCTTTTAGCCACGGTCATTAAATGAATCACAGAGTAGATAAGCAAATCCAGCTCCCCTCATTAACTTTGCTTGCCGGAAGCCAGATGGAAAATTTGAAAATGACGACCACAGGACCCTGGGATGCTGCAACCAACATAAACACAATCCCCTTACCAAGGGCCCAGATTTTAAGGGATGTTGCAACTGTTTTAAGTGAGAGGACCAATAAGAGGTTACATTTTCAGTGCCACCATAATTGAACACAGAATGGACATAAGTCAAGAAGTACCTGTATTCTTTGTCAGCAGCTCTTTTGCAAGTTTGATAATAAAGAAAAAGATGAATTTTGGTGAGTGAATGAGTAAAACACTGAACATTTTTGAGAGTGTTTCAGGTGATGATCAAAAATGTCCACTGCTCAGTAAAGAAACACATACAAGTAGTCCTCAACTTATAACAGTTCACTTAGGGATTGTTTGAAGTTTCAACAGTACTGAAAAAAGTGACTTATGACCATTCTTTACACTTATGGCCATTGCAGCATTCCTGTAGACATAGGATCAAAATCCAGATGCTTGGCAATTGGTTCATATTTATGACGGTTGCAGTGTCATGTGTTCATATTTTGCGATCTTCTGACTACTAAAGTCAATGGGGAAGTCAGATTCATTTAACAACTGTTACCAATTTAACTACTGCAGTAATTCACTTTAAAGATGTTGTAAAATGGGGCAAAACTCACTTAACAAATGTCTTACTTTGCAACATAAATTCTGGGCTCAATTGTGGTCGTAAGTCGAGGATTACCTATACTTTGCACACCAAAAGTACAACTTGGAGCAACCTTGCTTAAAAGGTCACAAAGAAAAGAGTTTGATACGGAGAGGCAGTTTCTCTGCTTTTGCATCTCAACTCCCTTAGCCAGTCTGGAGGGACGTGAAGGTTTTGTCAAGATAATCTTATTCCAACTGCTTAGCACTGCAAGCTTAGAAGGAGAGATTAAACATATCTGGCAAAGAGAAAATATCTTTTTTATTTGGTGGTAGGAGTGAACAGATAAATTATCTGATTGTAATAATGGATTTTTCCACTTAGCACTCAATTAAAACAATGGCTTTTATGAATTGCAGATGTGCTTTTCATTACCCAATTAATTTTTTAAAATATAGATTTCATTATTAAATATTATGTGAAACCTGAAATCAGACCTAATGAATTAGGGAATAAAGTAACCACTGCTGGAGAAACAAAAGAGCAATTATTTACTTTAACCTGGAAAGATAAAGCTATCAAATACACTGTTTTCTTTAAACATACACACACATTTGCACACGTAGTTGCATGACTACACAATGATTGAGGAAGTTATAAAGACAGTCTAGGAACAAGCAATGAAAGGCAGTTCTTTGGGTCAAGAAAAGAAAGTTCTCTTTGGTTGATTGTTATTCAGAACAGATTGTCTGCAATAAATCTGCAATAAAAAGGTTACTATGGCAACCAAGTTTTTTAGCTACTTAGGTCTAATGTGCAATTAAATAGTAGCTGCCACAAAAAGGAACATTTTCAAAATTGTCCACCCTCTGCATAGATTACTGCAAAAAATATGAAGTGACATTATCTGGCGTAGCTTAACCATGTTTAAGACTGAATTCTGCTGTTCTTTCCTAAGCACTCCTTCAAACATAGTTGTTCATCATTGCCATTCACTAGCCAACTTGTCAACTATCTATGGCATTACATTTCATTCCAGTGAGGCTGTTCCAGCAGCCTTAAGCACCATGAAGCAACTATTTTGCAAGAAAAGTTTAAAAAAGACAATTAACTGCCCTTTTAGACCCATCACCTCAAAGTTCTGGCTTTCTTCTGTTTGATGACCCTGAGTGAAACAAATTGTCATCATTCCTTTTTTGCCCATAAAGGTATAGCATGATGGAAAACCTCAAGTGAAGAGAGGAATGCAATCTTTCAGTTCTTAATTCAGCTGAAGACCCTTTGTATACATTCCAAGCCAACATACTTCTAAGCATGATGATTTTGCTGCCCCAACATATCTGAGGGACATCCATTTGAAGAAGTTGGCTTAGTCAGGGGTCTCCAATCTTGGCTCCTGGAAGCCTGGCGGACTTCAACTCCCAGAGTTCCACAGCCAGCTGGCTGTGGAATTCTGGGAGTTGAAGTCCGCCAGGCTTCCAGGGGCCAAGGTTGGAGACCCCTGGCTTAGATGTTTACCAAGATGAGGAGTAAAGACTGAGTTGTTTGATTAAATCACATCTTGTGATGGAATCGAGTGAAGAGGCGAAAACCAGAGCAGTAAGAGGCAACTCAGCCCAGAGATCATGTGAGAGAAAGAGGCTGAAGACAGTTCCTTCCTAATGGATTGTTGATGCAAAGTTTGTCTATAGGTGTGAAACAAGAAAGGGCTCAGCTTGAAAGAATTAACAGAACAAAAGAACAGAGTTGGAAGGACCTTGGAGGTTTTCTAGTCCACCCCCCTACTCAGGCAGGAAACCCTGTATCATTTCAGACAAATAGCTGTCTCTTCTTTAACAATTCCAGTGTTGGAACAACAACAACTCCTGGAGGCCAGTCGTTCCACTGATTAATTGTTCTAAATGTAAGGAAATTTCTCCTAGGTTCTCTCTTTGATTAGTTTCCATTCATTGCTTCTTGTCCTGCTTTCAGGTGCTTTGGAGAATAGCATTTTTGTGGCAACACCTTAAATATTGGTACATTGCTATCATGTCACTCCTAGTCCTTTTTAAAATTAAACTAGACATACCCAATTCCTGCAATCGTTCTTTGTATGTTTTAGCTTCCAACCTCCTAATTATCTTTGGTGCTCTTCTCTGCACTCTTTCCAGGGTCTCGACATCTTTTTTACATCATGATGACCACTGGATGCAGTATTCTTGGTTTTACAGAAGCATAGAATGGTATTAATACTTCACCACATGTCATTCTTGCTTTTAAGCCTGACACACCTCACGAGACAGCTTCTTCTATCTAAATCAAATCCCTGAACGTTTTGGAAGCCCTCTTCCTAAGGCCCCATTTCACAGAATCACAGACTACAAGGGCTGAAAGGGACCTTGGAGATCTTCTAGTCCAACCCCGTCCAAGGCAGGAGACCTTACATCGTCCTGATCAAATGGTTGTCCTATGTTTTCTTGAAAATCTCCAGCGCTAGAGATCCCACAACCCCTGGAGACAAGCTGTCCCACTGATTAATTTCAAACTTCTTTCAGAATCAGCTATGAATTATTAGAAAAAAGCAGATGAGGAACAGTTGTCCTGGGGTGGCTTTCAAATGTGAGCTGAATCGATGCTTCTCACAACAGTCAGAATGCAAAGAATTGGGGAGGGAGCTTGCTATTTTGATCCAATTGGATTTGCATAAGAATTTGCATAAGCAGCCTTTCATGTTGTTTTTCTTAGCGTTTGTCCCCATTGTTGGAGCATCCACTTGTTTTGCACTGTACCTTGCTCTTTCAGCCAAACTCACTAGCAGATGATGTGACAAGGAGTTTTGTTTTTCAGCTGGATGCTGATCTAGGCTAAAATTTGGGAAAGCCTGGTCCAAAGTCACCCTGGTACTTTCTGGGTCTAAGAGAGGCCTGGATCATGGATCTCTTTGCTCCTGACCTAATCACAACCATTTCAACACACTTGCTCTCTAAAAAGCATCTTCCAATCCATGGAAATTTGAACCGGAGACTTTTGTTAAACGCATCTTTGTTATAACAAGTGAATAATACCAGTAGAATGGCTTGCTTGAAAAAAGAGGTTTCTTTTCTTAAAAAGAGGTGGGATTCAACCAGTAGAACGTCTTGCCTTCAGAAGTTGTGGGAGCTCCATCACTGGAGGCTTTTAAGAAGAGACTGGACAGCCATTTGTCTGGAATGGTCTAGGCTTAAAGACCCCTAAGGAGTCTTCCAACTCATGAAGTTGATGATGATGAAAATATCCTTTTCTCTAGTAGTCTGCATGTTCTCCTGGCTTTGCCAGGTAGAGAAATTCTTCCCTATTTCTAACTGTTTCTCATTCTACTCAATGAAAGAGAATTTTGAAGATTCTTCTAAAATGCCTTTCAAAGGAGGAGAAAATTTTTCTTCTCATCACAAATTCATGCAAAAGGTTGAAAAACTGTTTCTGTCCTGCATTGTGTCAGATCTGCAGGTGACCCACATTGAAATGTACAACTTTTCTCTCTTCTTTCCAGCTCATTGCCTTTGTATAAAGAACAAAAGAAACTGGGTTTTTAAGCAGCTCCTTTTCAGTATGCACATTTGCACATGTGGCCACAATCCATGCCAAAATTTCTATATAACTTGAGTCAGACTTGAAATTAAGCATCTCTTGATGAATTTAATGAGACAAGGACTTCAAAACAAAGTTGTTTTTGTTTTTTTAAATAAAAGCTTCTGTCTCGCCTAGACAAACATTCCTACCTAATTGGAAGGATCTGGAACTTACTAAAATGACATTCTTGGAAAAAAAAAAAACCTAATGAGAAGTGAATTGGCAGGGAAGCTTCTGTTGACACCAGAGTCACACATTGCTACAAATAACTTGCTTTGTTTTTAGATACACCACCTTAATTGCTCTGAAGTCTCACCCAGCCATTTAGTTCAAGCCCAATCTCTGAATTTCAAGCTTAGCAAAACAAATTTCAGAGCCACTTGATGAAATTCTGTTGACAGGCTCAAATGGTTGACTTGTTCCAATGCAATGTTTCCAAATGATTCAAAAAGTCAAGTTGATTATGTATGTTAGTTCAGCCCTGAATTGACTTGACAAAATTATCTTTTTGCCTTCCAAACTGCACCATTAATCTGAAGCATCCAATTCAGTAATTGATCTGAAACATCGTTCCAATTCAGAAAGATGATCTGATCTGATTAAACTGATTAAATTAGAAGCTTGAACCAGTTCAAATATCAAATTGACCTCTGGTGTCATAATGATGCACAGCTTGTTTTTTTAGATGTAGGTCATCTGATAACTGCAATATGGGTGGATTTGCACATAGAAAGGAACAGCTACCGGATACATTGCAATTTGGAGAGAAATAGAGTAGAATTACAGCTACTTCCATGACAGGGGCATGATGGAAAACTTTCCTGTCCAGCATTGCAAGTCTGTGTGATTCAGTTCCTATTTCTTGATCCACTCATGCAAATCTTTTATTAAATACATACAAGAAATATGTGCAGCCCATGTTCATATGTAACAATAACTCAAAATCAGTTTTTTTTACAAAGTGTATGATGGTTTAATAAAAAGGCTCAATTCTGATTGTTAAGACAATGATAGTCCACCTGCATTGCAAACTTCACAACCCATTTCACTTAGTTAAAAACTTGGGTGCAAATTGTCTCATGGTCTAATGAGCTGACTTCATGGACATCCACTTGTTTGGTTGTGTATGGAATGGTATAGCAATAGCACTTCAATTTAGTGCTTTGCAAGCCTTGTCTAAGCAGTTTAAACATGTTGCTCCCAACAACTGCCAAGTTTGGAGGGATGGAAGGCTGAGTCAACTTTGAGCTGGCCAGGATTGAACTGAATTAGCCTGCAATGCTGCATTCTAACCATTCCTCTTAGGGTCTCCTGATTGAGTAGGGCGTTGGACCAGAAGATCTTGAAAGTCACTTCCAGCCATGTCATTCTAGTTCTATGAAATTCAACTCCCAGAATTCCCCAGATAAAATTTTTGCCTTATGGTAAAAGAAGAATGTTTATTAAAAGGTTGACTCAGCCTTCCATCCTTCCGAGGTAGGTAAAATGAGGGCCCAGATTGTTGGGGGCCAGAGGCTGACTCTGTACACCGCTTAGAGACCAGGGATGGAAAGCACTATGAAGCAGTATATAAGTCTAAGTGCTGTTGCTATATTTAAAGCTTGGAGAATGGCAAATTTCACTATGTGGATAATTTGCATGGCTAAAGCAAACTTGAGTGGCATTTCCTAACTCTAGTTAAGCAGAGCATTATTTGCAAAAATATACACCCCTGTATTGGGAATTTCTTTTTTTAGTTTAATCCTAAAATGACTATTAGAACCTATATTTTTTCTGCTTTGATACTCTGCTCTCTCAGGCAATTCTGTTAAATCAAAGAAATCCTAACCATAACAGCAATTAATATTGTCTGAAGCTTCACAACACTACAGATCCTCACGACTAACATAGATAAGAACCTTTTACAACTGAAGTGATTAAAAAGAAGGGGAAAACTAATAAAAGGAAAGAGATGGCTCTGAAATAGAGATGCTGGATTCCAAATGCAGGGTGGAAGTAAGGAAGAATACTGTTCACTACTCTTCTGGTTTGTAATTCCTTCCGAATGCAAACTCAATTTAATTTCATCAGAGTTTGATTAAATTTAATCATGACAGGCCAGGAAAGTGGAGATTCAAGAGAAACATAGTTTGGGACCAGAAATTGGCAATTCCCCCAAAAAGCTGGAGAGTTTGGAGGGGAACTGAATTTTGGCACTCTGTTGATCAAATCAGTTAAGAGATAAATCATTAGAAGGTCTGTGCTCTATAATGACCACTTCAACATCTATCTTAAACAATATAAGTAGTCCTCAACTTATGACCCCAATTGGAAACAGAATGCACAACTGTTGTGATGCACTTGGCATGGGATCCATGCTCATTTTCCAACCCAAAATTATGAAATGCATCATTTACATGCTCCTAGGTGTGGTGTATTGATTGTAAAGCATGCGAGTAGAACTGAAAACAGTACTCAAGACTGGTGCGTGAGTTCCTTAAATCAGGAGACATTTGCTTTTGCTGGTTTAGCTGGGAAGTTCACTTTCAGGTACAATGTTATACCAACATAAAGGGAGGAGGCCAACCTATTCTCTAAAGCAGAGGTCCCCAAACTTGGCAACTTAAAGACTTGTAGACTTCCAGAATTCTCCAGCCAGCTATGCTAGTCTTAAAGTTGCCAATTTAAGTTTTAAAGTTGCTAGGTTTGGGGACCCCTAATCTAAAGAGTCAACCTATTTTCCAAAGCACCTGAAGGCAGGATAAGAAGCAATGGACATAAACTAATCAAGGAGAGAAGCAACCTAGAACTAAGGAGAAATTTCCTAACAGCGAAAACAATTAACCAGTGGAACAGCTTGCCTCCAGAAGTTGTGGGTGTGCTCCAACACTAGAAGTTTTTAAGAAGAGAATGGACAACCATTTGTCTGAAATGGTATAGGATTTCCTGCCTAAGCAGGGGGTTGGACTAGAAGACCTCCTAGGTCCCTTCCAACTCTGTTATTCTGAATTTCCATTGCCAAGCAAGCTTGTTCTTAAGTGAGTCGTGTCCAATTTTACTACCTTTTGGCCATGGTTATTAAGCAAAGCACTACAGTTGAATCTCATCATTAAGTGCATCCAGCTTCCCCCACTGGACTTCGCTTGTCAGAAGTCAGCTGGCAAAATTGCAAAGAGTGATCACACAACCCTGCAACTGTCATAGGTGCAAGTCAGTTGCCAAGCCCCAGAATTTTAACCATGTGATCATGGAGATGCTGTGACAGCTGTACATGGGATGACCAGTTCTAAGTAACATTTTTCAGTGCCACTATTAACTTGAAACAGTCACTCTTTTGTATGTCAAGGACTTTATCTGTATAGCAGTAACTCTGATGATTAAAGTAATAATAACTCCAAGTACAGAATCCTGTAAAAATTATAAAACAAACAACAATTTCACCTAGCATAACTACATATGCTTTAGTATCTGAAAACTCTTCCATAGAACCCTAAGACTGCGTCCCGGTGATTTTATAGCATTTTATATGTACCCATGTGAAGAAATAATTTGTTAAGCTTGGATAAATGCAGCAGTCTTTCACTACTCAACTGCTCTGAAACTCATCACATTTGGTATTCAGTGCATTTTGATGTGAAAATTTGTCCTGGTTCTCATCACTTGTTTGGTACTTAACACACAAGCCACAATTTGCTGGTGTCAGCTGCCTTATGGAAAAAATCTGTTTGGTGCTCATTGTTTTTGGCACTCATTGCAACTCCCACAACCAATGAATGATGAGTACCAAGATACCACTGTGTTATACTTGTTTTCTTTTGGGACTGTAAATATGGGCAAATCTTACCTTTTTCCTCCTTTTACTTTCAGGGGGATGTAAGTACAGGTAGTCCTTGACTTACAACAGTTCATTTAGTGACCCTTCAAAGTTACAACGGCACTGAAAAAAGTGACCTATGACCACTGTAGCATCCCCACATGGTCACATGATTAAAATTTAAAGGCAAATGACTCATATTTACGACGGTCACAGTGTTCTGGGGTCACATGATCCCCTTTTGCAACCTTCTGACAAGCAAAGTCAATGGAAAAGCCAGATTCAGTTTACAACAATATTACTAGCTTAACAAGTGCAGTGATTTACTTAACGACTGTGGCAGGTTGTAAAATGGGGCCAAATTCACTTAACACTTTGCCACAGAAATTCTGGCCTCAATTACTTGTACTAGGAAAAGTTCCTTCTGTTCACCCAGACATTTTTTTTTTCATTTGCTCTCTTAGCATATTGAATATAAATTGAAATTCAATCAATTCAGTTGGCTGAATTCATTAAATTTGACTAATAATCTTTATTGGCCATTGCAGAAGTTAATAATCTTAAATGACCATTGTGTTCTGACCAAGGCTTCCTAGACAATAATTACGCACACTTATTTTAAATACAAGTCTTGTTTTATTGCAATGCTGGGAATTATTTTCATTCCCAGCCAGTAATGAATCTCACAGTTCCTCGAGATAAGCACCCACCCTTCTTTCCTGTGAAGTGCTGCCAATAACAGAAGTATCAAATGAACAAGAAAAAAACCCAACCAAAGTATAAAAAGCTTCAAGAATTAATCTGAATTGAACAAATGACTTTGCTTCCTGCAAAGGTTTCATCATCTTTGCCTGTCCTTTATAACTTATGGGAGGGGCAATCACCTCCTAGCCTTACTCCTGAGTCACCCATTTTGTTTCAGGTGCTCTCGCCTTTTAGCAGTTCTGCGCACACATGCACTGAGAACAGGCTACCCTGGGTCCTCTGCCTTGCTGCTGCTGGACTCCAAAGGCTCCGGAGGCAGCACCCCACTCCCAGATGGTACTGGCCCCATTTCTGCATTGGACACAAGACCCTCATCTGAGTCCTCTCCAGACTCCTGGACTCATCCCCTTTCTTTCTCACTGTCTGATTCCACTGCCATCTGCACAGGCTGCTGGTGAATCACAGCACATTGGAGAAATTTCAACAGGGAAAAGAATTGCTCAATGAAAAGAGAAATTTAAAAATCATGCTAAACCTGGACAAGGAGTGAATTGAAGCTAAGAAAAAAAATAAGAAAAAAAAATAAACTCATTTGACCATTCATCTCTCAAGCTTTGGATGTCTCCTCACTTAGTCAAATATCTAAACCTTAGAAAATCTAAGATCATTTAAAAAAATAAAAAATAAAGCTAGCTTTTATATCTCTCCAAAGGGAGTTTTCTGGGCTGAGAAATTAGTTTGTCCCTAAAATTACCAGATTTTATTACATGAACTGCCGAAAGCTGTGAAGTGCCTCCTATGAGTCTTATGACTATCACATTGTTGTTTGTTTCTTATTATTTATCCTGATTCCTTATTTAGTATCTAATAACTAATCACCGTGTTGTATTATGATTTACTATGATTGTATTTTATGATTATGATCATGATTTATCAGCTTCTACACTGGAGACAAATTCCTTGGGTGTCTAATCACACTAGGACAAATCAAGTATTCAGTTCCCTTCCCTTCCAGTCCAGTCTAACAAAATTTGCCATGTTTAGGGCCAAACCCTGTGCTTTGTTAGAGCCAATCCTAAGAACAGGAAAAGGCCACTGAATAGCTAAAATCAGTTTGTATCATTCCATAAAATGGCCTAATAAATTTTCCAGACAGCTTAGTTGGAAATGCTGTTGCAGCATAAAAAGGTCCCTGGAAAGATCTTTATAAAATTTCAGTTTATTTGTTTTAGGGTGAGAAGAAAATTTTCCTTGCTTCACTGTAAGTAGCTTTAAAGTCCCCTGTACTTGTTTTGTACTCTGGCCGGAATAACTATGTTCTCCCACGTTTCTCATTCTTGACTCCCCAGGCTATATAGTCGCCAGCTGTTTGTTAAGATCGCCTTTTGCTCTCTGTCTCTCTCTCACTCTCTCTCTTTCTCCACCCATCTCAAATACTTCAAGACATTTGCTCCATGAAGCTCTGGCTCTCCTCAGAAATCTCCTCCAAGAAAACACAAACAGTGCAAACCACCAACTTCTTGGAGGCTCTTGATGTGTAAATATGTAAAAGAAGAATATATATATATATTCTAACCAATGGATGACTGCTTGGAGCTTCACGAGGTCTCTACAGAAAACCAACAAGAGAAGCTGCTCTTGCCAGATTCAATACCACCAGTTTCCAGAGCAGGCTGGGAGTATGGGTGGCCCAGACAGAAAGCTTCTATGAGTGAGGAATAATTCTTGCAGTTTAATTCCTGAAAGGTCTAGAGGTTAGGTGGGAAAGGCATTGCTGGACTCTTCTGATGGTAAAAGGGCACCTGGATCTGCTCACACAACCTAAGTCTGATCACGTATGAACAGGGCAGTACATTTCAGCCCTACATGTCCTTTTTAAAATGTCCTTCTTTTCTTTCACAAGTTACCATGTCTCTACCAACTCCTAACCCTAATCCTAATGCTAATCTATCTGTAACCTTAACCCTTGCTCTTGTGGATCAGGATCAGGTCAAAATGGTGGGGTCTATCCTATTATTCTGCTATTTTTATGGTTAGTCGCTCAACCATCTACATGTTTAGACTGAATTTTTATCCACATCCACAGAACATAGACTAATAGGCTTGGAAAGGACCTTAAAGGTCCAATGCTCTGCTTGAACAGGAGACCCTATACCATTCTGGCTGGAGAATTCTGGGAGTTGAAGTCCATAAGTCTTAAAGTTGCCAAGTTTGGAGACCTCTGCCCTATATTATTCCAGACAAATGGTTGTCCAGTCTCTTCTTAAGAGTCTTCAGTGAAGGAGCGCCTACAACTTCTGGAGGGAAGTTCTTCCACTGGTTTATTGTTCTGTCAGGAAATTTCTCCTTACTTCTAGGTTGGATATCTCCTGAATGATCTTAGACTAGATATACCTAGTTCCCTCAATTATTCATCAATATTGATAATATTGTAATAATATTGTGATGAAAAATTGTTCATCAATAATAACAATATTACTGTTATTGATTTGTCACACAGTCAGCCAAATGTTTATTTGGATTTGGCATTCTTATTATTATCATGACGGATAATCTACAAAAACTTAATTAGAATGCAGTATGGTAGGCAAACTCTGCCCACAGCCAAGCGTTTGATCCTAATGGACTCAAGGCATAGCCTTCCATCCTTCTGAGTTCAATAAAACAAGGATGCGGATTGTTGGGGACAAGATGGCAACTCTGTAAACTGCTTAGAGAGGGCTATAAAGCACTATGAAGCAACATAAAAGAAAGTGTTATTGCTGTTGCTATATTGCTGTTGCTGTTGCTTTCCATTTTCCAAAACTTTCTCAATTTGATTATTACAGTCAGTTTGGGAAATTTTTGCTGCAGCCATTGACCAAATGGTCAATTGTTTCATCTTTTTCACTACAAAAGTGACATTTACTCTTGTTAATTATGAATTAGTTGACAAAGCTTGTTTCTGACCTTATTATTATTAGATGTTTCTGAGTTAGTGTTGACTCCTGACAACTGCCCAGACACATATTTGCAATTTTCTTTGCAAGTTTTCAGAAGGTTTTCAGAACTGCCCCCTTCCCAGGGCTGAGAAAGGAGAAATGCTCAAGGCCACCTATAGGTGACTTCATGCCTAAGGTGAGAACAAAACTCAAAGTTTCCTGCTTTCTAGTTTGGTGCCTTTCACCACAGCACTAAACTGGCAGTAAATTTGTTTGGACCTATTGGCAAACTTTCTTGAACACCCTGGTTAAGTACTGCTCATCTTATCTCATCTTACACATGGTTTATAGTCTGGATATTTAACATGATATTTGCGCAATATCTGTAAATATTATCTGCATGATATTTGCATGACATTTCAAATTGATGGTCCTTAGCCATGATGAAGTATGAATGAAATTGTTTCTGGCAGTTAGCATACAGAAACAGTTTCTAGTTTATTATATGCAACTGCAATCAGTATATGTCAGCTTTTGCTATGTAAGATAAGGAGGCTTTGGACAATGATCAAATTATCATTATTATAATAAAAAGGCTCATCCAATGAAGCTGACTGGAAGGAGCTGTAGAACAAAAATTCTTTCTAAATTACAGAATCAACATGTGGGGTTTGTTGTCACAAGTTGCTATATTGGCTACTTACTTTTCATAACTTTAAAGGGGAGTGTAACATTTTTAAAGAGGATGGATCTACCAAGGGAACCCCTTTGATGTAGTGGTTAAGGCATCAGGCTAGAAACCAGGAAACTGAATTCTAGATCCACCCATGAAGCTGACTGGGTGATCCTGGTCCAGTTATTTTCTCTCAGCCCTAAGAAGGAGGCATTGCCAGTATCTAGGTGGGCCATGAATCATCATCATCATCATTTTATTGATATCTCTATACCAGGAGATACCTGACTCAAACAAAAAGAACTGGATAAAATCACTTAGGATGCTGGCAGCAACCCGTATCAACCATTAGCACCAGTCACTGGTATTTGTGTTAATTTTTAAATGTTCAGTTGACTGAGTTTCATGTTTAATGAATAAAAGAGAAATAATAATCATAATAATAATAATAACAACAACAATAGAAGAAGAAGAAGAAGAAGAAGAAGAAGAAGAAGAAGAAGAAGAAGAAGAAGAAGAAGAAGAAGAAGAAGAAGAAGAAGAAGAAGAAGAAGAAGAAGAAGAAGGACCTACAAATAGAAATAGAATAACTATGCCAAAGACAAGCAAGGGTAGTACTAATAGTCATAGGCGCCTTGGGTGCAAAATAACTAGAGCATCACTTGAACACCACAGGCACTGACAAATTTGCCATCAATTACAGAAGGCAGTTTTACTTGGAGCAGCTTCCATCCTGTGGCGATATCTGTAACACCATCAAACATCCAGATTTGTCTATCCCAGATCCTTGATAAGGATTCAATTAGTAGACAAAAATGCCATACCCGGTCTGAACACCTGGCTGATTATGCAAATAATAATAATAATAATAATAATAATAATAATAATAATAATAATAATAATAATAATAATAAATAAAATATATAATAATAATAATATAATCACTCAGACAGACTACAAACAACATCACAACACAGTCGCTCAGATGGTCCACTGGAACTTTTGTCACAACTACCATCTGCCTCTAGCAAAAAACTGATGAGATCATAAGCCTGAAAAAGTGGTCAAAAATGAACATGCAAAACTACTGTGGGACTTCTGAATACAGACTGATAAAGCCCAGACTGATAACACCCCAGATATCACAATTGTGGAGAAGAGAAAAGTGTGGATCGTCGACATTGCCATACCTGGTGACAGCAGAATCGACGAGAAACAACTTGAAAAAATCACCAGATATCAGGACTTGAGAATTGATCTGCAGAGACTCTGGCATAAACCAGTGCAGGTGGTTCCAGTGGTACTCAGCACACTGGGTGCTGTGCTTAAAGACCTAGGCAAGCACTTGAAAACAATTGGCGCTGACAAAATCACCCTTGGTCAGCTGCAGAAGGCCACCGCTGATACATCACACAGTTCTAAATGCTTGGGAAGTGTTCGACTAGTGATTTGTGATATGAAACCCAGCATAGTTATCTCATTTGCTGTGTACACTGTTGCTTTTTGTGTATAATAATAATAGAAAGAACAATAACAGCAACAAGATGGTGGCCTTGGTTTGATTGGTTGACTCCAGGAAGCCATAGGTTTATATCAGGGTATTAATAAATTGACAGTTTGATTTTCAGTCCCTTCCTAATTATTCCTATCATGGAATTGACTTGTGTTTTACAAAATTAACACACACTGGTGTTTAGAAAACTGAGAGTGTACTGACAAGGAGGGAAAGTTAAATATATAGCAATTGTTGAAGTTCAGCCATGTGCTAACCATTAATAATAACAATCCTAATGAATAATCACCTAATAAAACTGATGTTCTATCACTCTGACATAGAACTCACTACCCCCATATTCATTTATATTAAAGCCAGTCAAATCTTTGGCAGAAAAACAAACGATCTCTGGACATTTTTTTTTACATGCAGGAAGGGTTTTTTTAAGAATAATCTGCTACCAAAAATGAAACATCTGTTCTTTATTATCTCTCACTTGTCCTCTTTACAAAGTAATATTTCTCCACAGTGCACATTATCAGTATTTCTTGAGCCAGTTATGTTTTCGATAAGTGACATCTTTACAATAATTGCAATAATGGTTCCCTAATTAATTCACCCTGCCAGACTGATGCATGACAGAAGAACAATAGGGAGTACTTGTGTGTGAAATTTCACACAAATTTGGAAGCAGCAAGCTGACAAAATCATTAAGGCCCCTGGGCTGGCTGGACCTGAGACAACACACAACCAATGTTTGTGTTGGCTGCTGGAGTTCCATGCCAAGTGTGTTTTGTTGGTCCTGTTATTTAGGAACGGTCTTATTCTTATGCTAAAGCAAACAAGCAATGATTGTGATATTTGCATTGGAGAAGTTACATTAACCATATTTTATATGCCACTGACTGATCCAAGCAACTGTTATATTGCCTAAATTGCTACTGTAGCTAGTCAAATGGGTTTGCTTGCCTACTAGCTGGTCACATTTGATGATTACATTTCAAAACACACACCTATGCTTACATGTAAGAACACTGTACAAAAGGCTGCTGTTGTTGGGCATTTATTTAATAGACTAACAGAATAACAGAGTTGGAAGGGACCTTTGAGGTCTTCTAGTCCAATCCCCTGCTCAGGCAGAAAACCCTATACCATACCAGACAAATGGTTGTCCAATCTCATCTTAAAAACAATCATTGTTGGAGCACCCACAAAGTCATTCGACTGATTGTTTAACTGTCAGAAAATTTCTCCTTTGTTCCAGGTTGCTTCTCTCCTTGATTTAGTTTGCATCCATTGCTTCTTGTCTTGCCTTCAGGTGCTTTGGAGAATAGCTTGACTCTCTCTTCTTTGTGGCAGCCCTTCAAATACTAGAAGACGATTCTCATGTCTCCCCTAGTCCTTCTTTTCACTAGACAAGACATACTCAATTCCTGAAAACACTTTTTATATGTTTCAGCCTCCAGCCCCGTAATCATCTTTGTTGGTCTTCTTTGCACTCTTTCTAGAGTTTCAGCATATATTTTTCTGTTGTGGCAACCAAATCTGAATGTATTATTGCTGTATTAACACTTCACATGATCTGGATTCTATCCCTCTGTTAATGCAGCCTAGGATTGTGTTGGCTTTTTTGGCTGCTGCAGCACACTGCTGGCTCATATTTAAGTGCCAGCAGTGTACTGCAACTGCCAATTTCATCAATGTATCAATTGATGAATTGCTTTACACAACCATCTCTCTTTCTCTCTGTGTCTCTTTTCCCACATGTAAGTGCAAGCACACAAACTGACATATTTTTTTGCATTTCTTGATTTCTTTGTCGGTGGTTAACCGCTTCTTTTTGCTTGCTTTATTGGCACCTGAGGTGTCTGCAAAATAAGTTAAAGTGGCCCCCGGACCTTAGAATTGAAACCCAGGACTCTTTTTAACTGCGTTTGGAGGGCTTCAATCACTATATGTGAGTTCCATTTTGATGTTTATTAACACCCCAAGCAGATGCCCTGGTTCTACTCACACAGATGCCTGGTACAAAACTGAAACAGAGAAACCAGACTGATTCATCATCTCATCTCTTGGTAAAAAAAGAATATCTCTCTAAATAGCTCTTGAATAAGAAGAGAAAGTTGGTGGCATCCTCAGCACAGGATCCTGCTGTTCCAGCACTTGGAAGGGATGCCATGGTCAAGGCAGAGTGGAAGTGATTGACTTCAATCTCACTGCACAATCCTCTCACCAGCACTCTGAAGCCCTCACAGCTCCTGGTGCTTCCATGAAAATATAAGGAAAGCCTCAGGCAAGAACTCATAAAGCATAGATTCATGGAAAGAACCTCTGAGAGCTTCTAGTCCAACCCCCTGCTCAAAGCAGAAGACTTTATACCATCTCGGTCAATGGTTGTCCAGTCTATTTTTGAAATTTTCCAGCGATGGAGCACTCACAACTCCAGGAGGCAAGCTATTCCATTGATTAATTGTTTTCACTATCAGAAAATTTCTCCTTACTTCTAGGTTGGATCTCTCTTTAATGATCTTCCACCGATTACATCTTCTCCTGCCCTCTAATTCTTTGGAGAGTAAGTCCCTTTTCTCTGTAATCCCCCTTCCAGTATTGGAACAGTTATCACGTTCCCTCTTAATCCTTTCTAAGATCTTTCCAGAAGTGGTTCTACTGTCTCTACTGAAAGGAATTCTGCCTTTGAGGAGTAGTTGGAGATTTCCTTTTGCAGAAACCATCCATACAATCTGTCTATATGCACATTTGGTGGAAAATTCTGAAAGGTCAAGAATGGACTTGCTGATGTGAGGAGCTTTCTCCTTCCAACTCACACTATTTCTGCTATTCCCATCAGAGATGGTCCTTCAAATGCCCCTTTTCCTGTGATAGCATCATAGGCTATCAACGGGATGCTATTTTTGCAGTGATCTGACAGTTCTCAATTTTGTTGATGATCCAGCCTGGCGCTAGAATAGCAATGGTAGGAGTGGCAATTGTGGTAGAAACAGTGATAGAAGTTATGTTCTTATAGTACCAACCATAAGAGCATCAACCTTGAATATTAGTTCTCAGTCCATAGGACAACTCAATATGTGGCCCTTCTGCTTCACACTTTGTCTGTCTTTGCACCCAAGAAGAAATGGAAGAAGCTAGAGACTTACCGAGGACAACAAATTGGATGGTGAGATTTTTATAGAGGCCATGCTTCGGGCTCCTCAAATACAGTGTAAAGTTCCCAGCATGCTTCGGTCTCACATCCCTGATGATTATCCTGTACCTCTCCGAATCTAAGTCATAGCAGTCATTGGCTTTGATCAGTTGGCCATCTTTGTACCTTTTGGTCCAGAAAAAAATGGGAATGAAAAACAGCTGAGACAAAGGAATAGAGGGCATCACATTTCAGAGCAAATTTAATTTTTAATTTTTAATTTAGAGTTAGATATTCTGGATGTTCAGGCCAGTTCAGGCCTCTCTGCCCAAGTGGAATGTTCCCCACTCATCCATCAATTGGATTGGCTCCACAGTATAATTTTCAGTACAGGTAGTCCTTGACGTATAATGATTTGTTTAGTGATGGTACAAAGTTACAACAGCGATGGAGGCACCCATGATTTTTGGAGACAAGCTGTTCCACTGGTTAATTTTTCTCACTGTCAAAAATTTCTCTTTAGTTCTAGGTGGCTTTTCTCCTTGATTTGTTTATTTTCATTATTTCTTGTCTTGCCTTCTGGTACGTTGGAAGAAAACCCTCTTCTTTGTGGCAGTGATGGTATCATGTCTCCCCTTTTCACTAGACTAGACATACCCAATTCCTGCAATCATTCTTCATATGTTTTAGCCTCCAGTCCCCTAATCATCTGTGTTGCTCTTCTCTGCACTCTTTCCAGAGTCTCTACATTTTTCTTATAATATGGTGGCTGAAACTGGATGCAATATTCCAAGTGTGAAGGCATTGCAAAGAGTGTCTTTGCAGTTATTCCTTTACATCTCTGTAGTCTTATGATAGTCCTATGTTATCACCACAATTGCAACCAGGATTTTCTTTGCTAAGCAAGGCGGCTTTTAAGAGACTCACGCAGTCATTAAGCAAATCTGGCTTCCCCCAATGACTTTCCTTGACTTTGCTGGAGGTCAACAAATGACCCTGGATTGCTGCAAACATTGTAAATACATGCCAGTTGACAAAAGCCAAAATTTTGATCACATGACTGTGGGGATGCTGTGATGGTCATAAGTGTGAGAATTCGCCATAAGCCAATTTCTTCACTACCACTGTAACTTTGAACCATCATTATTGAACAATTGTAAGTTGAGGACAACCTATACATAAAATGGCTAAGAGATTGAATGAAAAGCTACAGTTGTAAAAAGTGACTATTGAAGATTAGTTCCTGGAAACTGTTTTCTAAGTAGCGAAGAGTTCGCGCAGAAATAGCTCAGTCTGCCAAACCGATTTCTTCCAGGCTGTGGCCCTGCACATTTCATGTGATGGAAAAGAAACTGCTTTTAAAATGTTTTGCAAAAGAGAAGAACATTTTGTGAAATGGCTGAGATGAGTCATTGGCTACTTGCGCAGAACATAATTCTAAGGGATCTAAGACAAAAGAGGTTGCATGCATATCCTGTCTTGTACTGATATATAACCTGCAGGTTTATTGATTTATTTGTATCCCATCTTTCCCTGTTCCATTCCAAGGAAAATTTAAGTCAGGAAGCAAATACAGCCAGAGAGAAAGGACTATAAAAGAATAGCATGGAAACAGAAGGAAAGCAACAAATAACCTCATGAACTTGATCTTCATGAAACAATAAAGTAAACTCAAGAAGAAACATCCTCTGACACCCCAAATGAGTTAAGAGAAAGAAAAGCTTGTCTTGGCTTGGCAAATAGATTTTGGTATGAAGGTATACAAGGAGAGGCCTTATTGAATGCCATGGGTTATTGTTAAGGGTTGGCTTGGACCAAGAAAATCCAGATTGAAACCTTTATTCAATTATTAGCCCTCCCAGGGCAACTCTCCTCATAGATCAAATTATTTATTTATTTATTTTTATTTTTTTATTTATTTTGTCAAGTGATTATAAGACAACAGGTATACGTATAAACATAGTTATGAATACATGAAATGGATACATATAAGAAAAATAAAAGAAACAATAGGACAGGGACGGTAGGCACGTTGGGGCGCTTATGCACCTCCCCTACAGACCTCTTAGGAAAGGGGTGAGGTCAATAGTAGACAGTCTGAGGTTAAAGTTTTTGGAGTGTTGGGAAGAAACCACAGAGTGAGGTAGACTATTCCAGACATTGACCACTCTGTTGCTGAAGTTATATTTCCTGCAATCAAGTTTGGTGTGGTTAACCTTGTGTTTGTATCTATTGTTTGCTCTTCTATTGTTATGGTTGAAGCTGAAGTATTCATTGACAGGTAGGACATTGCAATGTATAATTTTATATACTATACTTAGATTGGACTGAAGGTGGCGTAGTTCTTGGTTTTCTAGTATTGGTCTAGCAAATGTTTTGTATGCTCTAGTTAGTAGTGTGATATTACCAGAGAAAAAGCTACGTAAGATTAGGTTAACATCTCTTAATGCTTTTTTGGCTATTTAGTTACAATAGGCTCTAGCACTAATTAGAGGAAATTATGTACAAATGATGAAAAAAGAAAGAAGGAAGGAAGGAAGGAAGGAAGGAAGGAAGGAAGGAAGGAAGGAAGGAAGGAAGGAAGGAAGGAAGGAAAGAAAGAGAAAGAAAGAAAGAAAGAAAGAGAGGAAGAAGAGGAGGAAAAGGAGAAGAAGAAGAGGAGGAGGAGGAGGAGGAGGGAAAGGGAAAAGAAGAAGAGGAAGAAGAGGAGGAGGGAGAGGGGAAGGAAGAAGAGGAGGCAAAGAAGAAGAAGAAGAAGAAGAAGAAGAAGAAGAAGAAGAAGAAGAAGAAGAAGAAGAAGAAGAAGAAGAAGAAGAAGAAGAAGAAGAAGAAGAAGAAGAAGAAGAAGAAGAACAACAACAACAACAACAACAACAACAACAACAGCAAAACAAGAAGAAAGAGGAGGAGGAGGAGGAGGAGGAGGAGGAGGAGGAGGAGGAGAAGAAGAAGAAGAAGAAGAAGAAGAAGAAGAAGAAGAAGAAGAAGAAGAAGAAGAAGAAGAAGAAGAAGAAGAAGAAGAAGAAGAAGAAGAAGAAGAAGAAGAAGAAGAAACAATTGCAATTATACTGCTTCCCCAAATCTGATTTTACTGCAGTTTAGGAGCTCCCCCTTAGTCCTTACCAAGCTACATCCGGAGGAGGGAAAGCATCAACTTTCCAAGCCAGCTTCTGTACTTTTTGTCCTGCATGAGCCTCATAATACAGTTGTTGCCTCTTTTTGACAAAATTAATGAAAGCTTGTTCTTCAATAAATCAGAAAAAGAATAGAGTTAATTCCTTTTTCAAAACCATCAGATTTTTTTTTTTAGCTGGACATCAAAATAACACATGTAAAAGAACAAATCAGAAAAGAAGACAACCAGGTAGATGTGAAATGGGAAAAACAAGAAACTGACTGGCCATGGTTACAGATTTAAAGCATGTGGTATTTATTTTGCATGTGTGCAGTGAAATTTTATTAATTTGAGTCTGAGGTACGGTTTGATCTGAAGACAATTGTGAAGAAGATCCAATGTATGAAAGCAACAGGGACATTTTGGAAACATCCATTTTAAAGTGAAGGCAATCATAATATACAGGCACTATCTTTTCTGGACAGTATTTCTTTTAACCCTTGAATTAATGGGTTTTTTCATAGCACACAATCCATTTTTTCCTGACCCACAATTGGGTAATTATTAAAATATATCAGCAACACACAGTAGATGGTCCATGACCAGGAAGTGTGATTTCTGTTTGACTTCAGCTGTGGACATGATATTTTTCAAAATGGCAAGACATTATGAAACATTTCTGGAATTTCTTGAAGTTATTACAAGAATGAAAAGGTCTATCATTCCTTGGGTGATCTGGTACTCGTAGTCCTCAACTTACAACAGTTCATTTGAAGACTGTTCAAAGTTACAACAGCCCTGAAAAAAGAGACTAATGATCATTGTTCATATTTATGACCGCTGCAGCAATGCCATGGTCATGAGATCAAAATTCAGACCCTTAGCCACTGATTCATATTAACCATGTTGCTAACTTAACAACTGCAATGCTTCATTTAACAACTGTAGTAAAAAAGGTCATAAAAGGAGGCAAAACTCACTTAACAAATGTCTCAATTAGCAACAGAAATTTTGTACTCAATTGCGGTCGTAAGTCAAGGACCACCTGTACTTTCAAGTCATACATAGGTGTAACTTTGGAATATTGTGTGGTATTTTCCTTGGATGGACCCCCTGACTAGATTAGGGTCTAAAACTGACAATACCATGATGAATGGTGACGCTAAACCACAGAGAAAGTGATATAAGCCAGAGTTTCTCCACCTTGGTAACTTTAAGGTATATGGACTTCAACTCCCAGAATTCCCCAGGCAGCTCTGTTGGTTGAGGAATTCTGGGAGTTGCAGTCCATACACCTTAAAGTTGCCCAAGTTGAGAAACACTTATATCAGCAATTAAGAAGTTGATGGAACAGAGGACACCACTTATTTTTATCCATGAATGTTGACAATATTTGTTAAAAAAAATAAATTAGCACCTCTCAACATCAAGCAAACAACTTCAGGGTAAGTTAACTGAGTTGAGGAAGTTGGAAATGCTGAATCTGCTGCCTCTGGTGATGAATGAGTATTTTAAGTCATCACTGAGTTGAAAGGATTGCGAAGGGAGCTATGTTGGTTTTGACAGGGTCTTATCAGCAAGGAAGGGTCTCCTAAAACAGTGGTACCAGCAGCCTATCAATATACCAGCTTGCAGAAAAATGGCATGTTCTGACTGCATCTCTTTTGTCATCTTGTTTTTCCCATTTTTGTGGTCATTCTTACTGAATATTGTGACCGTAGTATTGACTTCTATGCCTCCTTTGCCCATATTGAACACTTTGCAGATGTAGTGCCCTTTGTCCTCCATTGTGACATTCGTGATAGTCACATTGCTAGAGCTTTCATAGAAATCCTGGTCAAACGTCTTTCCTGTCCTTAGTTCCTAGAAAAGAACAAGAGAGAGGCATAGAAAAATGTCCACCAAACTCATTTTAAAAGGATCTCAAAAACAAAGCTATAAAGGGGAGTATCATGATATCTTTTGCTGCATGTGTGCATGGTAGGATTGATGGGAGTAGACTCCAAGAGCTGCGGTGCTGTAGTGGTTATATTGCAGTATTGAAGACTAACTGTGCCCACTGCCAGCAGTTCGATCCTGACCAGCTCAAGGTTAACTCAGCCTTCCATCCTTCTGAGGTTAGTAAAATGAAGACCTAGTTTGCTGAAGGCAATGCTGACTCTGTAAACAGTAATGAAGCGGTATATAAGTGCTAGTGCTAGCTAAGAGTTTTAGAAGGTGACTAGGGATTTACTTCTTTCTGTTTTAAGGTTCAAAAGACTGTACTGTACCACCAGGTATTTCAAGGAGTAATTTCCTTGTCTGGTTTCAAAAAGAGATCCAATCCTTTAAAGTGTTTTTCTATCTTTTAAACATATTTATGTAGGGATTATTAATCATTCTTTCCATGCTTATTTATATGGACCCAAGAATTTTCAATAGACCTGCCCTGATGTTGAAGTAGTCCTCAACTTACAACAGTTCATTTAGTGACCATTTGAAGTTACAATGAAGTTACAATGGCACTGAAAAAAGTGACATGATTGTTTTTCACAATGGTCATTTTTGACCATTGCAGCATCCCCATGGACATGTGATCAAAATTCAGACACTTGGCAATTGGTTCATATTTATGATGGTTGCATCTCCTGGGGTCATGTGATCACCTTTTGCAACCTTCTGACAAGCAAACTCAATGAAGAAGCTGGATTCACTTAACAACCGTGTTGCTAACTTAATAACTGCAGTGATTCACTTAACAACTCTGGCAAGGGTGGTCATAAACCCTTGGACAACAAGGGGTAAAACTCACTTCAAAAATGTCACAAATCTGATGCTCAGTCGTGCTCATAATTCAAGGGCTACCTATAGTGAAAGCCCCTTGGTCAACAAAGGATAGTTGAATAGTTATTTAAGAAAGCTAACCAACGTTCAGCAGATTCATTTTGGGAGAACCAAGGAAACAGATCAACAGAAAAGAGAAAACACACTTGGAGCAGGCCAAGGTCTTCTGTCAACTAAGAGACTCACCCTGTCTCTTGGAAATTTCCAATGAAATTGTAATCGTCCATTCCAGTACATCTGCCCTTTACATTCCAAACGAAGGGTTTCTCCAACCAAGAGTTTTGGGGGAGTTGCTTTCAGAACCACGTTCCAAATCCGCATCTCTAAAAGAAATAAGAAAGTCAATGATCAAGCATCTCCTCCAGCAACATCGAGTATCACATACAGAATCAACATATTTGATGGCCCTTCAGTCATATCTTTTAATAGAGAGCATCTAACTTTGTGGAGTGTTTATGGAAGCAAACACATTCGATTTCCATAACTGGAATCAGGCTTAGTGCAGAATATATAGATAGTCCTCGACTTACAACAGTTTGTTTAGTGATCATTTGAAGTTACAATGGCATTGAAGTGACATGACCATTTTTCATACTTATAACCGTTGCAGCATCCCCATGGTCAGGTGATTTACATTCAGATGCTTGACAACTGTTTCATATTTATGACAGTTGCAATGCCCTGGGGTCCCTTTTGTGACTTTTTAACAAGCAAACTCAATGGGGGTGGGGGTTGGGTGGGATTGACTGAACAAATACGACAAGGAAAAAAATGGGGGCAAAACTCGCTTAACAAAGGTCTTACCTAGCACCATCAATTTTGGGCTCAATTGTGTTCATAAGTCGAGGACTACTGGTAGTCCAGCAATGGGAAATTATGTCCAAAAAGGACATTTTCATCACCTGGAGCAAATGCAGTCATCCACTCACCCACTTTCGAAGTCAAGTAATGTGTCTCATATTGGGCCTCGTTGACTGTAGCAACACATTTGATCACCCTATTAAAGAACTCAGTGGAGGGTGAAGTGATTGTGAATCCTTTCTTTGGGTCCCATTCCTTCCTCTCATAGGTGAGAGGATAGGGAGATTGATGCTAAAGAAGAAAAAGCCAATATAAAGATAGTACTTTTTGTCTGAGATAAAACTACTGTCAAGACTTTCACCTACATTCAGCTTCGCTCACAATTTGACAAAGAATAGGCATATGGTGGTTGGAATACAAGGGTGATAGGAATGGCATCCAAGCATCCTCGGTTCCCATGAGACATTGCTCTCCCCTCAAGGATAACCCCAGCAAATATCCCAGTGTGACCATCTGGTTCCCATAACAAAATGAACAGAAAGAACAGAACAGAACAGAACAGAACAGAACAGAACAGAACAGAACAGAATAGAATAGAATAGAATAGAATAGAATAGAATAGAATTCTTTATTCGCCAGGTGTGATTGGACCCACAAGGAATTTGTCTTGGTGCAAATGCTCCCAGTGTACATAAAAGAAAAGAGACATTTGTCAAGAGTCAAGAATCATCAGGTACAACACTTAATAATAGTCATAGGGTACAATAAGCAATCAAATCAATTTGGTGGATGTAATGGACGTTGGGTGGTTTGTGGAGAAAGGAAGAATGAATTATGCATGCTTTTGTGCAAGTAGCTCCAAGTAAGTGCTAACTCATGAATGAAGGCAAATATATGTGTCCCTATTGTCTACTATTGACCTCACCCCTTTCCTAAGAGGTCTGTAGGGGATGTACAAAAGCGCACCAAAGTGCCTACTGTCCCTGTCCTATTATTTCTTTTATTTTTCTGAAATGTATCCATATACTCATAACTATGTTTATACTTATACCTATTATCTTGTAAGCAATTGACAACTCAAATCAAATCAATAAAATAAAATATGTGTCCCAGGATAATGTTTCAGGACCCAATATAGCTCAGACACCAGGACCAGAGGTCTACTCTTCCAAGCTTTTGGACTCATGATGGAGCCATCCTCATGGAACTTCTCTTTATCAGAATGTCTTCATGAGCTCCAGCATGAATCCAAAAGTTTGGAAGAGTAAACCTCTAGTCCTAATGACCAACCCAGATTGGATCCTACAAGTGTTGGCCATTAGTTGAGAATATTCCTGTACATAGGCATGAGTAGCAATAAATCAGTTTAACTCGACCTTCACATGTGGACCTGGTCCTTTGTGCTTGATAGGAGTTCAGTTCTGTTCAGACCCATCTCTTGTCTCTATTTCTTCACTTGAGGAGCAATGAATCACTCATTGTAATTCTCCAATTCAATCACTGTCATCTTCAAATACAACCTCAGAGATTCTGCCTGAGATTCTGGATTAACTCTAGATTGCTGCCAATCAAGTCAAGAACATTGAATTATACTGATTAATTATACTGATTGGATCGTATCAGTGGTGGGATTCAATTTTTTTTACGACCAGTTCTGTGGGTGTGGCTTGGTGGGTGTGGCAGAGGAAGGATACTGAAAAATCTCCAGTCAGAGGTGGCATTTGCCAGTTTTATTTTATTTTATTTATTTATTTTTATTTGTCAATTGCTTACAAGATAATAGGTATAAGTAAAAACATAGTTATGAATACATGGATAGATATAAGAAAAATTAAAAAAATATAAAAGAACTATTCAAAATTTCTGCTACCAGTTCTCCAGAACTGGTCAGAATCTGCTGAATGCTACCTCTGGATTGAATCAGTTGCTCTGTCCAATACACCATAACCATAAACTAACCCAGTGCTTCTCAACCTTGGCCAGTTTAAGATGGGTGGACTTCAACTGCTAGAATTCCCCAGCCCTACATGTTGCACAAAGCCAACCACATGGCTAGTTTCTGGATCAATATACCCTAACACCTAGAAATTGGGAATAGTTAAGTGAGTCATAATTTTCTTAACATGGTTAAGTGCAGTGTGCAGTTATACAGTTATCATAAGCTAGCTTTCTATGATCTGAATTTATATTACTTTATTTTGGGCATCATGCGTTATTTCAAGAGAGAGTTTTAAAGGTGTATACATGTAGCTAAGTAAAAAAATAAATTTAAGCAGCCAAGCAATGGTATGATAGTTTTTTTAACAGCAAAAAAGGACAAGAGAAAGAACTTCTGGGTGGGACCTGCATGCTAGATGTCTGAACTATCTTCATCATCCTTATTGATTCTGGTTGGTGGTATGATGAACAGACATTAGTCAGTCTTCAAGTTGATCATGAGAATCTAACCCCTCTGGTTTGTAAACCATGATTTTTACCTTAGTGCAGGAGTCTCCAAACTTCGCAATTTAAGATTTGTAGAGTTCAGCTCCCAGAATTCTGGAAGTTGAAGTCCACAAGTCTTAAAGTTGCTAAGTTTGGAAGGCTCTGGCTTTGTGTAACAACTGTTATTTCCTTTTCCAGGATGACAATCTGCCATGAACTACAGCTTGCATATGTATCTGGACCTTGTGCAAGCTTCACAAGTGCATCTTGCAAAATCTTGCCTACTGTAGAGGGACAAGCATTCTATGTCCCTGGAACAAAAAGCCGAGTTCCTCCTCAACAAAAAGGGCTATCATCAGTCAGTTTCCTGTCCCAGCTGATTTGGACTGGAACAACAAGGATATCTGGTATCCTGATATGTCCCTCTGTAGTTTGGTGTGCTTCACTTTCTCACTTCCAGGGTCTTCCTCAATCCTGACTTATCCTTCATGCCCTATTATGAACTTTGTCTCGTGTACCTACAAGGTCCAATCACTGCTGTCCCAAAACTATGAATGTCATCATCACTGGCCACTGAGACCTGTTCTTCCAACTTGTGTCCTTATAATCCCCTGGAAAAGATGACATGGAACAGCGCTTCATGTTAAGCCAAGCTATTCATTCTATGTTGGCTGCAGCTTGAAGAGGACTTTGGATTAAAAGTTGGGGCCTTGAAGCTGCAGAAGAACAACCAAGCAAGCAGTGTAGTCACAAAAGTTTAATTTTTAGTTTTACAAATCTTTTCTCTTCCGAACCATACAATAGTGCTATATTTCAAGGGAATAAGGGCGGAACTCCTATTTCTTTCTCTCGTAGGGGGTGGAGAAAAGGTGGTGGTCTCTTGCCTTTTATGCAAGTTGACATAGAAACCCATTTGTCTTCTGGGTATTTCTATCTACAGGTGAGGAAAGGAAACTGTTTAGAAGCATCAGTGTGTCTATCTTGGTTATGGAGCTCGACTCTCTCTCTCTCTCTCCCTCTCCCCCCCCCTCCCTCCCTCCTCTATTTCTCATCTGTCTCTTTCTCTCTCACCAGCCAGCTATCTAATTATGTGGTATTTATTTCTCTATCACTAATATTTGTCTGTCTTTCTCTCTGTCTCTCTCCCTGCATATTTTTCTTTTGCTATAAAAATATTTTTCTTGCTTTTAGATGGTAATTTCATTGTAAAATGCAAAGAAGAGAAAATTTAATTGACCTCATCTTCATTTTAGGATGAAGGTTATTCCTAGTTTGCAGTCAAAATGAAGATTTAGTGGATCATGCTAAAAATGATTAGTTAAGGTATCCCAAAGTGGCTGGAGTTGGCAGCATTAAACCGGAACACATTTTTGAAAAGGAAAAAAATATCCTATAATCTCATGACTGACGGAGCCCTTTCTATATGCAACCCATGTAGAAATTGGGGAAGGGCTTTGATATTGTGAGCTTCCTTGATTTTTTTGACTCTCTCCCCATGGATGACCCTGCTCCAATAGATCCCTTCCCTATATTAATAGCATTTTTGGCAAAGTGTCATGGCAGTTTAGGGCAAACTTGAGTGATTCTGAGCAGTCTTAATTTCCTTTCTGAGGTTTTCTCAGGCCCCCTGGGGAGGAGGAACAGCCTGCATGGTTTTGTTCTACATTAATTTTAGATACATACTAGGTATGTATTGTGTGCCTGTTCAAAAGCCTGAATTTCAAGCCCAGCTCTAGCATTAATCAGAATCAGCTGACATAAGGAATGAGCTGCTTTCTAGCTTTAGCAACCCATCCAATTTCCCATAAATATCTAAGGAGGATAGAGTGCAGTCATTTTAAAGTATAATGGAAACATCAGAATTGTAATTTACCAGGGGCAAACTATGTTGTTTCAGAAATTGTGAAACTGAATAGTGCTGAACATTAAAACTCTGCATTTGAGGATCTCCTGATGATCAGATTTAAAATATATATGTACAGAAATATTGCATACATACATACATACATACATACATACATACATACATACATACATATATATATATATATGATGGATAGACATACACCCACATATTTCACATATTAAATGAAATTGCTTATGCAATATTCAAAAGTTGTTATGAAAGGAGAAAAGGAATCACAGCTGATTTTACCCCAACCTTCAAAAGACCCTGGTGCTGTTTTTCCTCCCTCTCTTTCCTGCCGTTTTATCTGTGAGTAGTTATTAAATTTGGAGGAGGATGTTCTAAATTTGTCAAACCATCAGGCTCCTTCCTTCCCTACCCCCACTTCAGTTTCCTGTGAGTAAAGGAAGCCGCCAACCCGGCTCCACACGTAGTATTTCCAGACAAGGCCAAAATAACAAGCCAGCTTTCCTTAAATGGGAACAGGAAGATGGGCGCCCAAGGTAAACACATCTCTACAGAAAGCCTTATCCACTTTTCTGGAGATGTCTCTCAAGCCAGCAGAAGAGACCCCTTCCTTTTGGGATCTGAATGTCAGCCCCCACTCCACCCCTTCTGTCTCTTTCAAAGGAGGAAGAACAGTCTTTGGCCCAGACATCCCAGCAGCCTAAAATGGAAATATCTACCCATCCTTCTGAAGGTCTAGGACAAGGTCCCAGTTCAAGACTGAGCAACAAATGAAAAAGGTTTGACTCGGTTCCAAAGATGGGGAAGATCAGAAACCAGGCTTCTGAACTCCTTGCCCTTTCCTCAAGGAGATGTTATCTTCAGGTTTCAGAGTGGCTGCTACGCTGGTATTAATTCTCCATATACTTTGACAAAAGTCAATAGAGATGTTAAGCCAACACTTTCAGGAAGCCAAAGCTCTTGCTGCACCAGCAAGAAGGAGAGAGAAGAAAAAAGTCAAGAATGGGTTTAATTTCAAGATTATGAAAATGTGTGTACTTCTGTGTGTGTGTGTGTATGTTTTGAACTGAGTACTTTGTGAAGGAAAATTGCTCTCTTTGTAAGAAAGTACTGTTTCATTAAAACTAAAGAAGTTTCTCATTCTTGCCAATTTTTATTCCTTTGGTAGCTACCAAATATTATGAGTAAAATGCCGCTACTGTTAACCATCAAAGATTCCCAGCTCCCATTGCCTGTTTAATCATACAGAGCATCAAACACCACTCCACAACAACTCTAAAACCCATGGTAAATACCAACAATCAAACACAGATGAAATGGCCATTATTAGTTTGTATTCAAGACTTTGAGATTGGCTGAAGATCATTCTATATAAAAAAAACAGCTTTTAAGAAGCAAGGGGTGACTTCTGGAAAAAAATTGCCTCACGAGAAGAGTATGAAGCAACTTAATACACATAATTATACTCTTTGAAGTCCAGTGGTATTCTGCTTATTTGTCAGCTTCTTTACTCCACAGAAAGAGTGACTTCACTTTAAAACTTCCAAGGCTGCCTGTGTATCTAATCTGAGAAAGCCTCATGAGGGCTTCTCTTTAGGTTGGAGGAAAGAGGGGGAAACCAGGAAGGCTGTAGGCTACTGAGAGGACAATAGTACAACAAAAGGCACAACACTCGCACACAATCCTTAGAATCATAGGACTGGAAGGAACCTTAGAGGTCTTCTAGTCCAACTCCCTGCCCAAGGCAGGAGTCCTATCCCAGAAAAATGGTTGTCCAATCTTTTCTTAAAAAGCTCCAGTGATGGAGCCCACAAGGAGGCAAGCTTCTTGGACTTCCAGTTGTTCTTCTGTCATGGTCGAAGTGGAATCTGTGATTGTGCGTGGTTTCACTTCAAGCTCTCTTGTTGGAGAGTTCCAATTGGTATCGGAACCACGCTGGAAGGGTGGTGAAGAAAGGGGCAATCAGTTGGAGAGTTGAGGGGATCTCCCCTCCCTGACAAGAAAACCCCCCTCCAAAGACAAGTTGCAGAGGTGGTCAGAAATGAAAACAGGAAGCAGTCCAGGAAATAAAACTGTGCTGGAGAGGTGAAGATGAGAGTGGAGTATGAACCAGGCTAAACATTTGGATGTTAAGGTATCCCAGAATTAAGAAATAAAGGAACTTTTTGGATCAAAGTGTGTAGAAGTGGTGACCAGAGAGAGAAAGAAGGAAATTGGAACTCATAAAACTGGCTTTGAATATTGAAAAGAATTAATTTGGAAGTGAAAATTTAGAGGAAAATATTTGATTACAAAAGGCTTGGAAATTAAATTGGATAATTATTGGATTTTTGGCACTAAATAGGCATAAGTAAATGCTGGAATTGAATGTCAGGAAAAGAAATAATAGCTAATAACTGGAATAGTGAAATTAATAAAAGTTTTATTTTAAAAAAGAAGGAAGAAGTGAAAGAAAAGGTGGAACATGGAAACAGAATTAAGAGCATCAACTAATGGCACAGGAAAAATTTCAGTTACTTTTAAAAGTGTTTAGTCTTTTTGAAATTGACTTGGAACTTAAAAGAAAATAAGAGGAACTTCATTATAATAAAATTAAAACCCTGAAAAGTGAAACAATAGAATAGTACAAAGGATAAGACTTTTGAAGAAATTTTTGACAAGGATTCTGGTTGAGAATAATGGATCATTTCTGAGGTGGATCCTTTCTGGAATAGATTCCAGCAAATGTTCTTCCAGGGTAAAAAAAAGAGCTCAGAATAAAACACAAATAGAAATTGCACTTATCAAAGAAACTCTTCAAGATATACCCAAAATACATAATCTTCCTTTTGCTATCATGCTTAAAATGTTTGAAAATCAACAGCTAAAAGGTGCCCATTTACTGAGTAAATTAATCCCCATTTGTCCATTTATCAATAGTTACCCTTGAAAGCTAACCTATTTGATGAAGGTTGTGAGAAGATTCGGAAATAAACTAAGACAATGTAATGCTTACCAGCAGCAGCTCCGGTTTGATCTCTGGGGAAGTGACACGACATGGCACATTGATAGCTTCTGTATTGTTGTGCACATTGATGAGGACTGGAATTTTTGGGTGGGGTTGCACAAAAGGCTGTGACTGATCTGCAGGGACACAAAAATGGAACATCACAAGTGTGCAGAAAAGCAAGCCTGTTAGGTTGCTTGAAATAAATTACCTGCAATTCATCCTTAATGTTTACACCCAAAGTAGAATAGATTATGAGATTGTGATTCTGACTGAGATCAGCTGTTGAGGCTTAGTTAATCATTTTGGGGAGAAAACATTAGCAAAGCCGGATTCACTCTTTCTCAACTCAAATATGACACTATATTCTAACATTTTCCAGCTGAAAATAGCATCTGAAACCGTGGAGATATCTTATGCTAGGAAATTGATAAATGCAACCAGCTTACAACTTAGGTCTTCAAGGAATGTTACTTTCCTTGCTTATTTCAATTCAATTGTTTATTATAATCATACATAGAAACCATAACAAATAAAAACACTCAGTAAATATACAATTAAAAATTCTAGTATAGGTAAGCGGTGGAGAAGCTGTTAAAGGGAACTTTTTTTTTTCTTCACTCTCCCACCCCATGAAAAAAGCAGAAGAAGATGTGAAATTTGTTTGGGCACTGAAGGTGAAATATTCTGAAAGTTGCTTGGACATTGGACTTAAAATTTTAAGAAATTGGAAAACCCTTACTAGAGGTATGGATTTCTGATCATTTAAAAATTGATGTTGCAAGTGGGAAGGGAGCGGAAAAATATTGGAGCAGAAGTGGAAAAAGGAGGAGATTGCCAAGAATACTAAAAAAAGATATATGGTAATTGGACCTCTTTGATTAAACAGTAACCCCAGAAAGAGAAATAGAAGAAGGAAGAAAAGTATTAACTTTTGGAACTTTCTTTTTGAATTACTTTTGACTAAAAATACTTGGGTGGTTGTTTTGGGGAAAGTTTCTCTTTTCAGGATGGCATCGCTTGTGGATGAACTAAAGATTGAATTTCAAAAATATAAAAAGGAAGAACAAGATGGAAAAGATACTTTGGGCACTTTATTTCAATTTTTAGAAAAGGCGTTATGTACTTATGAAAAGTTGATTACGCAGCAGAATGACTGGGACAAAGAAGAAGAGGAACAAGAAGCCATCTTTGATGAACAATGGGTTTTTTCTGGGGAGGAGGAGAAAGAGGATAAGAAAAAGGGGATTTTAATGTTTGAAAAAACAACCAAGAAAAAGAAAAATGAGAGGAAAGGTGGATGCAAGGTTAGAAAGCAAAGGAAAGGGAGTAAGAAAAGGGAAGAGGAGAGACAAAGGGGTAAAAATGGCAAGGAGAAGAATAGGCAAGAGAGAAAGGGGGGGAGGAGAAGCCTCAAAGGGGGGAAGCAAGATCTAAAGAAAAAAAGCTTATTTAGAGACAATAGGTGAATCTAATCAAGGATAAAAGGGGGATTCTGGAAGGTATATAAGATTGTGTTTTTATATGTGTATTTAGAGTATAAAATTTATTGTGTAAATTTAGAATTTATTAAACAGAATCCCAAGATAAATTAAGTGTTATATGAAGTACTTTTAAGTTAGGGTAAAGGCGTCACTCCAAATAGTGTATAGGAGAAGTATAGTAAAAGAAAAAAGATGAATGGATAGTTGGAAATAGAACAGACAAAGAATGTTATTGAAAATGGTTATAAGCTGTTATGCTTTGATTGTTTATGCACTGTTTTTGTAAAATTAATAAAATTGGTTTATAAAAAAAAGAAAAGAAAATGATAAGAAGATATGGAAGGATATATAAAATGAATATGATGTTTGAATTTGTGTCTGTGTGAAGAGTTTTAACCCGGGATCAGGCAGCCTTCAGAAAAGATGTTTTAGTTTATGTTTTGTGTATTGTGTTTGTAAAATTAATAAAATTTGTTTAAAAAAAATATATTCTAGTATAGGTTTCCGGTTCCACATGGCTTCGGTGGCAGCAGGAATTCGCGACTGTTCACGATTCCTACTGCGCTTTCCGCCGAGGTACCCCCGATCCAAATGGGTCAGGGGGATATGGCTGCCCTGTAGGGACAGCCGAAGAGAGAGGGGAGCCGGACAGGGGGTTGGGGGTGCTGCAGACCCCCTCCTCGTCCGGAAAAACCCCTTTTTCCCAAGGTGGTGGAGCGGCGGTCAGCAATGGCTGCCACGAAGAAGCCAGCAACCGGGTAAGATTGTGCTGGAGGAAGCAAGAAAAGTGAAAGTGCTGGCTGAGCCAGGTCAATCAACATCTTTTAAATTCGTTGGAATTGAGCTGTCTGAATTGCTGGAGGATACATTGTATCCCTAAGAAGATCGAAAGCGGCGGAGAAGCTGTTAAAGGGAACTTTTTTTTTCTTCACTCTCCCACCCCATGGAAACAGCAGATGAAGATTTGAAATTTGTTTGGGCACTGAAGGTGAATTATTTTGAAAGTTGAAGTTAAGGGACAAAAGAGTTCTTGGACTTTGGACTTAAAAATTTAAGAAATTGGAAAACCCTTATTAGAGGTATGGATTTCTGATCATTTAAAAATTGATGTTGCAAGTGGAAAGGGAGCGGAAAAATATTGGAGCAGAAGTGGAAAAAGGAGGAGATTGCCTAGAATCTCAAAGAAAGATACAAGGTAATTGGACCTCTTTGATTAAACAGTAACCCCAGAAAAAGAAATAGAAGAAAGAAGAAAAATATAAACCTTTGGAACTTTTTTTGAATTATTTTTGATTAAAAATACTTGGGTGGTTGTTTTGGGGAAAGTTTCTCTTTTCAGGATGGCATCGCTTGTGGATGAACTAAAGACTGAATTTCAAAAATATAAAAAGGAAGAACAAGATGGAAAAGATACTTTGGGCACTTTATTTCAATTTTTAGAAATGGCGTTATGTACTTATGAAAAATTGATTACGCAGCAGAATGACTGGGACAAAGAAGAAGAGGAACAAGAAGCCATCTTTGATGAACAATGGGTTTTTTCCGGGGAGGAAGAGAAAGAGGATAAGAAAAAGGGGATTTTAAAATTTGAAAAAACAACCAAAAAAGAGAAAAATGAGAGGAAAGGTGGATGCAAGGTTAGAAAGCAAAGGAAAGGGAGTAAGAAAAGGGAGGAGGAGAGACAAAGGGGTAAAAAGGGCAAGGAGAAGAATAAGCAAGAGAGAAAGGGGGGGAGGAGAAGCCTTAATGGTGGGAAGCAAGATCTAAAGAAAAAAAAGTTTATTCAGAGACAATGGGTGAATTTAATTAAGGATAAAAGGGGGATTCTGGAAGGTATATAAGATTGTGTTTTTATATGTGTATTTAGAGTATAAAATTTACTGTGTAATTTTAGAATCTACTAAACAGAATCCCAAGATAAATTAAGTGTTATATGAAGTACCTTTAAGTTAGGGTAATGAGTTAAAGGCATCACTCCAATTAGCGTATAGGAGAAGTATAGTAAAAGAAAAAAGATGAATGGATTGTTGGAAATAGAACAGACAAAGAATGTTATTGAAAATGGTAATAAGATATGGAAGGATATATAAAGGTTTTTTTTTTTTTTTGTATATTGATAAAAGGCAATAAAATTTTAATTAACAAGAAATAATTTGGATGAAAAGGAGAAGCTGGGATAAGATATGAAGTTAAATAGATAAAGTAAATATTGATATTATAATTTGGAATCATTATGTTCTATTGGTTTTCTTCTTTAATTATTATTATTATTTTAGAAAAGAATTTATAAGCTGTTATGCCTTGATTGTTTGTGCACTGTTTTTGTAAAATTGATAAAATTGGTTTATAAAAAAAAGAAAAGAAAATGATAATAAGATATGGAAGGATATATAAAGTGAATAGGGTGTTTGAATTTGTATCTGTGTGAAGAGTTTCAACCCGGGATCAGGCAGCCTTCAGAAAAGATGTTTTAGTTTTGTTTATGTTTTGTGTTTTGTATGTTTATGAAAGGCAATAAAATTTTAATAAGCAAGAAATATAATTTGGATAAAAGGAGAAGTCTGGATAAGATATGAAGTTAAATAGATAATGTAAATATTGATGTTACAATTTGGAGTTATTTTGTATGTTCTATTGGATTTCTTCTTTAATTATAATTATTTTTTTTTTAGAAAATATTTTTCAAGTTGTTATGCCTGGATTGTGTATTGTTTTTTTGTAAAATTAATAAAATTTGTTTTAAAAAAAAATTCTAGTATAAAATAATAACAACTAAAATCTATAATAAAATCCAGTCTGTCAATTATACATGGTCTAACTATACTAAAATTACAATCCATAAAATGAGTGGCCTGTTGTCAGTTTAATACTAAAAGGGAAAGGAATAAGCAGTGCAAAGGATTTGCCACATTTGTTGTATAACGTAACTATAGTGGATTAGACACGTGTTTCCGATGAATCCCCAGTGCTGCTCACAGAATCTGGCCACCTGTGCTGTAGTTATGGACTATTCATCCTTAAGCAGCCACTAGAGATACCTAGCAATTATTGGCAGAATATGTTTTTTCCAAATCTCTCAGGTCTTCAAGGAATGTTACTTTCTTTGCTTATTTCCAATTTTTCTTGGAGAAGAGAAGGACACAATGACCCTTTCTTTGCGGGCACCTGGAACTTTTTCTCAATGTTAAAGAAAAAAAAGCAGTGATGGAACCAGTAGATCAGCACAATAAGACTTGTTTTTCCACATAGGTGTTATTGCAAAGACACAATCATGTTTTCAGCATCTACATCGCTGGACAGTTCCCTGACGCAACTCTAGAGACAGCTTTGTCTGTTAGGGCGGAAACTACATTGAGGGGTCCTTGGTGTTCTCTGAGCTTTGATTGTTTTCTTTTTTTTATTTATTTATCTTGATTTGTCAATTGCTTACAAGATAATAGGTATAAGTATATACATAGTTATGAATACATGAAATGGGTACATATAAGAAAAATAAAAGAAAAATAAAAGAAACAATAGGACAGGGACGGTAGACACATTGGTGCGCTTATGCACGCCCCCTACAGACCTCTTAGGAAAGGGGTGAGGTCAATAGTAGACAGTCTAAGGTTAAAGTTTTGGGGGTTTGGGGAAGAAACCACAGAGTCAGGCAGAGTATTCCAGACATTGACCACTCTGTTGCTGAAGTCATATTTCCTGCAATCAAGTTTGGTGCGGTTAACCTTGAGTTTGTATCTATTGTGTGCTCTTGTGTTGTTTTGGTTGAAGCTGAAGTATTCATTGACAGGTAAGTCATTGCAATGTATGATTTTTTATGCCATACTTAGATCAGACCGAAGATGGCGTAATTCAAGGTTTTCTAGGTCTAAAATTTCAAGTCTGGTGGCATAAGGTATTCTGCAATGAGTAGAGGAGTGGAGAACTCTTCTTGTGAAATATTTCTGGACCTCCTCAACTGTGCTAATATCAGGTACATAATGTGGGTTCCAGACTGATGAACTGTATTTGAGTATTGGTCTAGAAAATGTTTTGTATGCTCTAGTTAATAGTGTGATATTACCAGAGAAAAAGCTACGTAGGATTAGGTTAACAACTCTTAATGCCTTTTTCGCTATGTAGTTACAGTGGGCTCTAGCACTTAGATTATTAGAGATGAGTACTCCAAGGTCCTTTACAGAGCTTGGATCATCAACAAGGTCTTGACTATTCAGCTTGTATTTTATTTTCTGATTTTTTTTTGCCAATATGTAAGACAGAGCATTTATTTGTTGAGATTTGAAGTTGCCATTTGATTGACCATTCTGATACATAGTCAAGATCTTTTTGAAGGGTAGCCGTATTGTTTGTGGTGTTGAATAGCTTTACATCATCAGCGAAGAGAACACAGTTGCTCTTAATGTGATCACAGAGGTCTTTTATGTAGAGTATGAAGAGAGTTGGTCCTAGAACACTGCCTTGGGGGACACCCAGTTATGCAGTTGTCCAGAGATTCTTGCAGATGTTTCACTACCCAAACTAGGTAACATCATCAGATGATATTCCCTAATGGTAATGAAATGTCTGCAAGGAAACAACCAAGCTCAGAGAGCACCAAGGACCCCTCATTTCCACCCTGAGTTACACATGGAATACTTTATTTAGCCAAATGTGATTAGACACACAAGGAATTTGTCTCCAATGCAGAAGCTCTCAATGTACATGCAAAGCAAGAGATTTAATGATACTAATAAGAGGGGGCAATAGAAAAGAGAAGGATAATGGTAATACAGTCCTACTACATGGGTAAATATCCTTAGGCATAAGAAAGTTCTGTGGGAATTAGGTATTCAGCAGAGTGATGGCCCGGGGGGAAAATACTGTCCCTTATTCAGTTATTTTGGCATGCAATGCCCTATAGCAATGCCTCAAGGGGAGGAATTGTGAAGGTTCTGTAGATATTTTCTCAGCCCTCTTTCTGATCCTTGCAGTATACAGGTCCTCAATGGAAGACAGGCTGGTTACAATTGTTTTTTCTGCAGTCCTAACTATCCATTGAAGTTTGTACCTGTCCTGTTGGGTTGCTGCATCAAACGAGACAGTTATAGAGATACAAAAAACAGACTCAATAATTTCTTTGTAGAACTGTATCAGCAGCTCCTTGGACAATCTGAGCTTTATGAGTTGATGCAGGAAGAACATTTTTGTTGTGCCTTTTAATGATGGTTCTAATGTTAAGCACTCATTTCAGCTCCTGGGAGATTATAGAACCAGAAACCTGAAGGATTCTATTGCTGATACTGTGCTATATATAGTATAATACAGTAAGAGGTGGTAGGACAGGAGGGCGCTTTCTAAATATTCTTCTTAATTAAAAAAAATACATTCTATCCCAGCTTCTCTCAACTTGTGCCTTCCGGATATGCAGACATCAACTCTCATCAGCCATAGCCAATGCAGCCAAGCTGAGAAATACATGTTGTTGTTATTGTTTTGGTCACAAGTTATTGCATTTCTCATGGGTAAGGATTGAGAATTACAGTGGGTGGACTACAAGGACACCCCATTATTGCAACCCCTTCGTTTTTAAAACTGGAGCTGACTTAATGGCTTACACAATATCTTACTGTCTCCCTCCTTAAAATGGAGCAATTTTTGGCAATTTCACTAATGAAATTCATTTTTGGAGTCAAAAGAGTTTGCAGAGCTAAAAAAAGGGGGGGCAGTCTGTGCTTGGATTGTACTATTCTTCAGTTTGGCTTTCTGCCTAGCAAGATAATCCATTATTATGGGTTGGTATAGATAGAAACATTTTGATGGATGTCAATTATTCTAGGCCAGTGTTTCTCAATCTTAGCCATTTTAAGATGAGTGGACTTCAGCTCCCCAAATCCCCCAGCCAGCTATGCTGGGAATTGACATCCACCCCATACTGGATGGGGGGGTTCTTTAAGATTCCACGCATCTTAAAATGCCTAAGCCCTAAGACGTTTGATTTGGCATTCCCATATGAGACTCCTTATAATTAGCACACAGTGACAATGGTTTTGCTATAGTTTGTACTTTTAAAATTAGTACTTGATGATGGAAGACAGATATCAAACAAACTGGGGAAATCATTTAGGCTGATCAGCATCATAAAAATTATCCTTCTCACCACTTGAGGGTGCAGTTAAGGTGACTTTACAACATTCAAGTATTGTACTTCTTTTGCTAATGGAACTCTACAAATGGTCTGTTCACTTTTACATCCAGGTGAGGGGAAATGTGGTGGGAGAAGACAAAACAGGAGGTCAAAAAAAGGGGGTGTGGCTTCACCTTTATTGTTACTGAAAAAAAGGTGAAGCCATCCCCTCTCCACTCCTTTTCATTTAATTCATGGGTGCATATCCATTTATACCATTGTATATAATGAGCAAGAAAGGGAAAAGGAAAGGAAAAAAGAAAGGGGAAAGGGGAAAAGGGAAAGGAAAAAGGAAAGGAAAGAAAGTGATGTAGGAAGAGGAGGAGAAACACTATGGAGATCTGCATGAAAGGAAGCCGAATTTTGAAAGTTGAATAAACAATGCAGTTTTCACAATTGCCTTCCTTCCTGATGTTGTGGTGCATGTGAAATAATGTGCTTTGTAGGCACTCTGGAGATTGTTCAGAGAAATAAGGTTTAATATTGTTTTTGTGCCCTCAACCTTTAGAGACATTAACAGGAAGGGGTCCACATTGTTGCAAGGCTGAAGGCCCAGGCTGATTTTTACAGATGTAGCCAGTTCTTTAAATTAACTAAGTCTTAAGTCATTGTTTTTAGCTGGAGGTAGAACAGGGCAGGATATCTGAGTGGAAGAAAGAGGAAAGATAAGGAGAGGCAGCTTAATGGTTTCCTGACATTTTTAGCTCAAAATTACCCACTTGGTGCTGATTTCTCACAGCAACGGGAGAGGGGTGATGAATGGCCAAGGTTTATCAGGACACCACATAAACCAAAGCATAGAAAAGCAAATAATCTGGTTTATTGTCTTTCTTCAGAATAAGTCTCTCATACTCTTTTTTTTCCCTATGGGAAGTTTATCAACTCCTACATGGAATGCACATAATGAGTCACAAAACTGAAATCTTAGTCTAGAAATAAAATCTCTTGCTTCTGGATCTAGAAATGGCTTTTGTTAGTTACTCAAACTGCTGAACTGCAATCTTTTGAAAAGATTATGATGGATCCCAAACAGAAAACAGAATAAGAGATTTGGAAAAGACCTTGGAGGTCTTCTAGTCCAACCCCTTATTCAAGCAGGAGTCCCTAGACCATTCCAGACAAATGGCTGTCCAGTCTCTTCTTTAAAACCTCCAGTGTTGGAGCTCCGACAACTTCTGGAGGCAACTTCTGTTTGATTGATCAGGAAACTTTTCCTTAAGTTGGACCACTCCTTGACTAGTTTCCATCTATTATTTCTTCTCTTGCATTCATTATTTCTTTTGGAAAATATGCTAATGCCTTCTTCTTTATGGCAGCCCCTCAAATATTGGAACAATACTATCATGTCCCCAGCCCTTCTTTTCACTAGACTAGACATACCCAATTTCTGCAATTGTTCTTTATATTTTTTTTATCCTTCAGCCCCCAATCATCTCTGTCAGTTTTCTCTGCGCTCCTTCCAAAGTCTTCATATTTTTTTTATATTGTAGCGACCAAAACTGGATGTAGTATTCTAGGTGTGGTCTTACTTAGGCATTAAAAGCAGTAGTATCACTTCTCGTGATATTGATTCCATCCCTCTGTTTATGCAGCCAAGGAATGTTTTGGCTTTTTTTGGCAGCTGCAGCACATTCCTGGCTCTTTTTAAGTATGAGTATAAACAATTTCTAACCTTCTAGCTCAGTGGTCCCCAAACTGGGTAACTTTAAGACTTATGGACTTCAACTCCCAGAAAGCTATGCTAGCTGGAGAATTCTGGGAGTTGAAGTCCGTAGGTCATAAAGGGTCCATAGCTGCCCACCCCTGTTTTTTGGACACCCCATATAACACCCAAAAGCATCCTAAGGAATGGAAAATGCAATAAAGCTTGTGGCAGAAGCAAATGGAGAAAAACAAAATCTTCTTCTGGTCTATTTCGTTGCCCTGAAGCTGGAGAAGAAGTAACTTAAGTGTTTCACAATCTTTGATGAGTCATAAGTACTATTGTCCAGCTGCCACCTTGCATCGAAGCAGAAGACCAGGCTGATTCATGCTCACTTCCTACACATTACCTTGTGATTCATTGACCCATTTGCTTCTGTCTCTTTCCTCTGAAGGAACCATGGAAGCTCCTTCCTGCAGGAGTCCCTTTCCTGGGACGCCTTTCAAAATTTCCCACCTGAGATGAAATGGCAACTCGGGGAGCATAATTGATGAATGAAATTTTGGGGGGCCTACAGAAATAAAGGAGAGGATACCAACATCCTGCTTTGTGTGTCATTGAATCAAGAAACTCAGTTAGTGTGTCATGCTTAACTATGATTTATGGATCAAGCCACAAGAAATGGGCTGCAAACTGAGCCAAAGAATCAAGTTGATATGCTAGGATGGACAGAGGGCAAGGATGAGGAGGGTGATTTGGATTTCCTAAGGCTGTCCAGTTCCCCTAAGACTCCCAGCAGCTTATAATATGTGCAAAAACACAACTCAAAACCACAGAACAGCCTGGAGTAAAACAGCTCTCTCCAACATGTAAGAAAGATTTGTGTGATCTGCTCAGCAACAACCAAAAAAATCCCATCAAGCCTATGTAGCGTATGTAGATCCCAGTAGTAAGCTTCATTAGTTCATCTTTCCATGACGTTTGAAATTTCTCCATGTCACCACATTATAAAAGAGATGTTGAGACTCAAGAAAGAGTGCAGAGAACAGCAACTAAGATATTTAAGGAACTGGAGGCTAAAACATACAAAGAACGGTTGCTAGAATTGGATATGTCTAGTTTAATAAAAAGGACTAACATTCTTCTTGACATGATAGCATCTTTGAATATTTGAGGGGCTGCCACAAAGAAGAGCGAGGGATCAACCTATTCTCCAAAGCACCTGAAGGCAGGACAAGAAACAACAGATGGAAACAAGTCAAGGAGAGAAGCAACCTAGAACTAAGGAGAAATTTCCTAACATGAAAGCAATCAACCAATTTGTCTTCAGAAGTTTTAGTCTCCAGTCCCCTAATCATCCTGGTTGCTCTTCTCTTCACCCTTTCTAAATTCTCAACATCTTTTTTTATAATGTGGTGAACAAAACTGGATGCAATACTCTAGGTGTGGTCTTACTAAGGCTTTATAGAATGGTATTTGTACCTCACTTGATCTTAATTGTATCCCTCTGCTAAGGCAATTGAAGATTGCATTGGCTTTTTTGCTGCCATCACACACTCTTGGCTCCTATTTAGCTGGTTGTCCACTAAGACTCCAAGATCCCTCTCACAGTTACTGCTATTGAGCCTGGTTTCACCCAGACTATATGTGTCCTTTTGGTTTTTATTTTCTCTACGTTGAATTTCATTTTCTTAGATAGGGCCCAGTGTTCAAGTCTTTCAAGATCCACCTGGATCTTCAGCCTATCTTCTAGGCTTTGGGCTATTCCTGCCAGCTTATTATCATCCACATATTTGGTAAATTCCCTTTCTATTCCCTCATCTAAGTCGCTTACGAAGATATTGAAGAGTATTGGGCCTAAGAGGCTATTCTGTTATTCTGTGATATCAAATAGCATCAGGTGTCTTTTGTTGAAATCTGGGGTGTTGAGGGGAGCAAAGTTAGGATAGCAGCAATGGCCTCTTAATTGAAGCGCTGCCCCTTTTGCGAGATGTGCAAAAAAAGGGTGGGGCCTTGAGGATTCCCCTAGGGCATCATTGTGGACTTTTAAAAATCCCCCTCCCCTGAGCACTTTTGACTTGCAGCTTCCCCCCCCCCCTTCAAATCAATGGAAATCCTGCTGAGTGGAATTTTATCGTGTTTCTGTTTCTCTCTCCCTTTGCAGTCGGCTTTTATCAGCCCTCTGAAAGGAATTCAAGTCAATCTGGCATTCCTGTTTCAGGACTGGCTTCATTGAAGGAGTCTGCTTATTTATGGGCCTCACACAGGTGGGGTGGGAAAGAAAATGCTTTCCCATGAGAGTCCCAGGCTATTCTTCCCAGTGGCAGTGTGCGAGAACAATAACAAGCTGTATCTCACCCCCACTTTGCACTTTTCGCCTGATGCTCAGATGTCCCCCGATGTGCAGGCTTCAGAAGGAAGCCACATTGCTCTGTCACAATGACCAGCTCTGCTTTTGTTTCTGTGTAGTTTTCTTGATCCGCTCAGGGGGAAAGATAGAATCGGGAACCAGCCCAGAATAGGGAATTTTATTTTCCATGCCCCAACTTGTAAATAGCGTGGCAATTTTTCTTTGAAAAGCTGCATATTTTTTTAACCTGGCCATTTGCAAACCCCCAGGGTATAATTGCAAGGCCTCTACATAATTAGGTTAATTTGGAATACATTTAAAATTAAATCAATCTTGTTGCAGATCTGTCCACATTTTTGAATCATTGGAATCCAGTAAGCAACTCGTTGTATTGGTGGCATGTTCTGAGAGCAAATTGGGGCTGAAGGCAACATAAGTCACCCAAAGGAAGGAAACCTATGTGCATGGATACACAACAGATAGGATGGGGCTTTGCATAAACCGTCACTTTGGACTTGAGTGAACACACTTTTTCATGCTGCAAGAAAATGGAATGTGTTTGCACAACACGCCATAAGCATCTGCAGGACAGCAAAGAGGAGAGTGACTCCTCACATGCCCTGATGCCATTGTGCAACTTACACAAATTATGTTATTTGAGCAATGACAGTATGTCTTCAGAAGTTGTGGGTGCTCCAACACTGGAGGCTTCTAAGAAGAAACTAGACAACCATTTGTCTAAAATGGTATAGGGTCTCCTGCTTGAGCAGGGGGTAGACTAGAAAACTTCGAAGGCCCCTTTGAACTCTATTACTCTGATAGTAACTACACAACACACAACCTTCAGCCTCCTTTGTTTGTTTGTTTTCCTTTGGGCTACAGGCTGGTTTTATTTCTCCAACTTTGCTCTACCCAATGATGACAAGGATGGCTGTCTCTCTCTCTCTCTCTCACACACACACACACACATGCACATCATCCCCATTTCTGCTCCTTCAGCCCTTCCAGATGGATCAACCTTCTTGACCCGTGCTGGGTTTTAAAGTGAAGACCTCCACCTGGCCTGCCTTCCTGCAAACTCCCCTTGACCTGCTAAGCCAGACAGTCTGTCTGCAAGGGCTACAGAAAAGAAGGCGATTTCCATCTCCTTGAACTTTCCTGACATTCCACAGAGCCCGTCCATCCTGGACTGGGATATGCTGGGGGGGAGGGAGAGGGGCTTGCCATGGTTTTCCTTCCTTGAAGGAGCCGTGTATGGCTTGAAAGAGGCTAGAAGGAAGCAGCTTGCCTTCACAGCTCAAATATCCCACTCTGCCTTGGCAATCTCCCCTTTTACAAGCTGTCCCAGGTTGCACTGTCTCCAGTAGACTTTTTGATCTGTTGCTATGCAGTGTGTGATACCTGGGAAATGACCGGCAAGATCATCAGGTGGATAATATTTCAACAAGGGAGTTCATCAGGGTTTCAGGTTCAAAAGTTGGCATTGACTAGCGCAGTAAAATCCTCAGGAACTCCTTTACGTGTCATCTTTTCAGATTCAAAGACCAGTAGGGGATCTGGAGCATTTAAGGTAGCATCTGTCTGCACCTGGGGTTACCAGAATCAGGTTTTGATTGTAGGCTACCCTTCTCTTGCTGTTATTCTAACTCTGTTGTTCACTGTCTCAGTGGATTGGAGCAGTCCGTAAATACTCTTACTGAAGTAAAAGAGCAACTAAGATGATCAAAGGCCTGGAGACTAAAACCTATGAAGAACGGCTGGAGGATTTGGGTTTGGCAACTCTAAGAAAAAAGAAGAACTAGAGGTGACATGATAGCAGTCTTCCAATATTTGAGGGGCTGCCACAAAGAAGACGGTGGTCAAGCTATTCTCCAAAGCACCAGAAGGCAAGACGAGAAGCAATGAATGGAAAACTAATCAAAGAGAGGAGCATCCTGGAAGTAATGAGAAACTCCCTAAAGTGAGAACAAATAATTAATGGAACAGCTTGCCTTCAGAAATCATGGGTGCTCCATCACTGGAAGTTTGAAGAAGAGACTGGGCAGCCACTTGTCTGAAATGGTCTAGGCTCTCCTGCTTGAGCAGGGGGTGGACTAGAAGACCCGCAAGATGCCTGCAAGCTCTATTCTTTTCATATTCAAGCTGTCTGGCCCTTTCTTGGATTTGCATGGCTGTCCTTTGCAGAGGATCCTGGGGGACAGAGCATAACTGGCACCCTTTGTGCCTCCTTGTGGTGCATCAAAAGCCATGGAGTTTTCAGAAGAGATTGGCTTCTGGAATGTTTTGATATCCCAGGCTAGCCTACATTTTCCAGGGATTTCTGGATGAACTACAACTTCCATGATCCCTTCATCGTAGCAATTGGGTATGGTAAAAGGCACTGTTTAACCCTTTGGTAGGATGGCAGACTGAAGAAAGTTGGATTTACTCAAAGCAATGTTGTCTCAAAACAGGGACTGGCAACTCCAAGACTTTTTTTGTATTCCTCTGGATTTGTAGACTCCAGAGCCCCATAAAACCTTAGCTTTTATAAATATGTCCCTTACATATATTTAGTATGACTTTTATAGGCTAAATTAGGAGCAGGAGGAGCCCTGCCCAAAAGAGCCTTCCTATCTCTTCACATGACCATCAGGGGAAAAGATAGCAATGCTTGGTTTTCTTTTCAAAGAAAAACTAAAAAAAAAAATGTTAATTCAAAAATCCAAGCCACATTAAAAAAAAAAAAGTATGCTGGTTGTTCAAAATCAACTAAATTCAGGCAGAAAAGCTAAGAGAGATGAGCAGACAAAAATACCAAACTCCTGATATTCAAACCAAGGAGGAGGAAACTTACTAGAGAATTGATCTATTGACAAATCCATTAAATGCCACTAAATTCTGTTCAAATGTAGTTGCCACCGGGAAGCACTGCTTCTGAATTTCTCCTCCTCCTCCTCCTCCATTATTTGATTCATGGACTTCACTTGGTTTCTTTGCTCTTTGACTATAAATAAAAGTATTGATATAAGCTGAGTTGGTCTATCACAGGAATGTTCTAATCTAAACTGTTGAGTCCTTCCTTCAGACTGGATCTGCCTTGACTTTATTCCAAAACTGCTGGCACTAACCATCTCCAATTGCAGGAGCCGAATTACTCAAGAGTAATGGCTACTCCTGAGGAATAGCCTTTAATGTCCTTTAATGGTACCTCTCCATATAACTTCCTGCTTCATTGCTTCCCTGCTCTTTCAATCGAATGGCATCAACTCTCTTGTGGGCTACGTAGACACAGCTTGAGAATGAAGTTAGAGTTTACAGATCAGGGCTTAGGAACATGGAGTTATTAGTGCCTCATCACTGATCTGGGAGTCTAATCAGAACTTCTTGGTGGTTGCATCTTCAATGAGATCTCATCTCTGTAAGACCTGACTCATAGTTGGAGTAAAAGGTTGAATCACATGCTTATTTCCAAGCTTAACTAGAGGAAAGATTATACCCAGACATGTATTAAAAACCAGAGATTCTCTTCTGCTTGTTCCATTATCCTAAGGCTGCTGTTGTGATTTTTAGAAAGCAGTGGTCACTTTACCAGGACCAGCGAAATATTTTTAAGAATTCAAGATAGTATGCTTTCTGCTTCAAGAGCTCCTTCCCTCCTAGCCTCTGGTTAGATGGTCACAAAAAATGGCTGGTTGAGTAGAGTCCCTGATATAAAAAGGAACAATTACAACACAGCTGCAATTTTGCATGCCAGGTTTGGAAGGATTACGTATGTTGTTTTGTCTTTTAATGTTATCCCTTAAATCCAAGGACAAGATATTTATGACCACTAAAGGAAGACTTACATAATAAGATCAGTACAGCTTTACTCTTCAGATGCCACCAGAAGTAATTGGATTGGTCAACAATTGCCAGGGAATTTGGTTCTAATTCTTTGTTCCTTAGGTCTACCATTCTCCATAACTCAGCCTTTCCTGTTTGCTGATGTGCTTTCATCCTGACCACATTAGTGAGGTGCCCAACATAATCAGCAAACTAAAGGTGCTTTTCAGAAGGCAAACTAGGACTTTCTTGGCTTTTTTCCTTGAAAACATTTCATTTCTCATCCAAGAAGCTTCTTCAGTTCTGACTGAATGGTGTGAAATGGAAGGATTTATATTATTGCAATCATCCGATCATTAGCACTCTAAAGGCCAGTCCTTAGCTCTCTGAGAGTCATTGAGGCCATTTGGGTGTTTAGATGTACCCTCAGCATCACCTGAACCAGAGTGCAAGTGGCTGTGGAACCTTCTTAGGACTGCTGAAAGGACTGTATTATAGACTAGAGGTAGACAATGTTGTAACCCTCCCCTTCTATTGCGAGAGAGCTGCTCAATTTTAACATGGATCTTTGACCCCTCTTTCAAACCAGTGGTCCTTTCTGTCCAGAGTGTGACAAGTTCACATCAGTTCTGAGCATTGAAGTCCACAGATCTTCAAGTTGCCAAGGTTGAGAAATTCTGTTCCAGATGCAGGGAAGATGGGCTGACCCCAACAAAGTTGGATGTAAAGAGGTTGAGATAAGACAAGAATAGTATTGAACACTCCTGTAGATGTTCTCAGCCACCATGGCTGAGTTTACCCTCAGAGAAAAGGATGCAGAGTTTAAATCCTGGAGTAGACACATAAGCATGACTAGAGCCTTAGATCCTGCAGTTGCAGATCAATGTCACTTTCACAGCATCTTCCATTAAAGCTACTTATCTGAGTTTAGCCCATGACATTTTCACTACTAAGCTCCTCAATGCATGTTGGTATTCCTAAAAAGCCATGGTGGTGAAGTGGTTAGAATGCAGGATTGCAGATGACTCTGCAGACCGCCAGAAATTTGATCCTGACCAGCTGAAGGATGACTCGGCCTTCCATCCTTCTAACATCAGTAAAATGAGGATCCAGATTGTTGGGGGCAAGAGGGTGACTCTGTAAACTGCTTAGAGAGAGCTGGAAAGCATTATAAAGTGCTATACAAGTCTGTGCATTTGCTAGTGTTAGAGACAGGTTGTTTGTTCTTTGTGGGATGGAGGTCTGATACTTCAGATTTCAACTTTCACAACCTTTGCTTTTGCCAAGGGCTTGGGGGGTGGGAGGATACAAAAATTCAAGTGACAATGGTCTAATTGAAGCCCTGATCTCTTCTTTACATGAGATGCATATCAAAAAGGCCTGGGATTCCTAGGCAGCTGCCATATTCATTTTTTTTTTCACCCAAATGTGTCTCTCCTTGACTATGCTATTAATAGGATTGATTGGAATTGGATATCTGCTTTGATCCTCCATGTGGTCTCCATAAGAACCTGGTGATAGCACATTACACCAACCTCCATAACCATTCTGATGTTTTTAATGGAACATAGAATAAGGAATTTGGATGCCTTCTAGAGACATTGCAGCACCACCAATGGCAGAAAATCTTGACTATAAAGCCGAAACTGGAGCCCTATGGAAATTGTTCTAGCCATGACGTTGCCACCCAAATTGAGATCTGAATTACAGAAGACAGAATAGCAGAGCTTTAAGGGTCCTTGAAGGTCTTCTAACCCTATACCATTCCAGACAAATGGATCACCAAAACCTTCGGTGATGAGCACTCACAACACATGAAGGCAAGGCATTTTAATGATTAATTGTCCTCCCTGTCAGGAAATTTCTCCAAATCATCTTGGCTCCAATTCATCTTTTCCTTTCTCCTCTGCCTCCTCCTTATCTCTCCTATGTTATCTGAATCAATAAATCAATAGCATTACCTTTAACAAAGACATATAACTTGGCTGTCAGTTCCTCCATGAAGGGCAGGTGATCATAAAAGCAGATGAAATAGCCGGTGTCATTGGCCACAGCTCGGTTAACTCCAATTGTGCTGCAGGAAGGCCATGGTTTCTCTGAACATTTCTGCTTGTGAATATGCCACCGCTTGCTGTGGGTGATCTGTGCATCTTCAGCTTGCCAGGTCAAGCCATGCGAGCCCCTAGCAAAAGAAAGTACCATTCCATCAGTTTCAGGCATAACATAAGATGCTGCCAGGCAACTGGCCACAACCACATGGCTGTTTGCTGCCTGGCCAACAACAACCTTGGCCTATATGGAAATCATTAAGGAGACTTCACACCAGGGTAGGAAGATCAAAGGACAATCTAAGAAAATGGGACTCCCTTACAGAAAATAATTCTGTTAATATGGAGGACAACCCATATCACACATGCTATGGTACAGACTGTGTCCTTCAGCATGCACAGAGGAAGACCTCATGCTGGGAGAGAAAACATGGCCCGATACTGGGCAAATGTCATTTAGTTTTAATCCTATTTATTCTTTTTTTTAATAATTTTTTTTTATTTTTTATTTGGGTTTTCACAAAACATAATACAAGTAAAATTTCTTTTTTTAAGAATAGCATGGCCCCGAGTTATCATTTCTCCATACAGACACAAATTCAATTCCATATTCATCTTTGTGTTCTATTCCATATCTTATTACTATTTTAACATTTTCTCAATAATTTTCCCTTCCCTTAATTTTCTCAATTTTGCTTTTAATTATTCCTTTCTAAATTCAATTATATATATCTTTTTCTAAGTTTCAATATCTTTCTAATCATTATATTTATACTTTTGTCTGTCCTGTTTCAATTTCATATTTTCTTTTCTCATTACACAAAATTTTCCCCTGTAGTTACTGATTGGAGTACCTTTGCATCTTTTAATTTTTATCCATTCAACTCTTATTTAAATTTCAATTTATGCCTTTACAATTATAACATTCAATATAACACATAACTTCCAGTTGAATTCTGCTTGGTACATTCTTAAAAATCGCACTAAGTTCTTAAAGAGAAAATATATATGTTACAATAATAAATAAAATACTTATTCTATTCCAATTCAGCTCGATCATTAATGTTAGTTATAATCTTTAACATCTTTAACATTTCTTTTCAATAGGATATCATACTTCTAGGAACACATAATATTTCCATAATTTTTTCATATTTCTTTCATATTCCTCTTCACTTAAATTTTTATAACACATTAATAATAATTAAAATGTTCCCCTCCTTTCCTTATTTCATTCTCTCTTTCTCTTTATTTCATTTATTTATTAAACATTCCATTCCATTACAATGAGTATTTTATCTATCTTTTTAATCACACTTGTTTCGTATTTTCAAAGTTCATTTCTATTTCTAATATAACAATACTATCTTATGTACCCTTGCAGAATCCCCCTTTCAATTAAATTTTCACCCATTATCTCTGGGTCTTCTAAATAGGCTTATACCTTTAATCCTTGTACGTTTTCCCTGTTTCTCTATATCCTGTTTCTGTCCTTTATAATTTCTTTTTCTTTCCCTCTTCCCCCTCTTCTTCTCCCTTCCCTTTTTGACCCCTTCTCTCTCTAATTCTGATTCTATCTTCTGTTTCTTCCTAATATTGTAATTACTTTTCAAACTATTTTTTGGGGGGGTTGTTTTTTCAAATCTTAAATTTTTCACTCTCTTTCCCCCCTTTCCTTTCTTTTCCCCACATAGAAATACTTGGTCATTGAAGGTGGCTTCTTCTTTGTCCCACCCTTCTTGTTCAACAAGCATTTCTTATTGTTTCTCATAGTTCAGGATCTCCATTTCTAAAAATTGAAATACAAAGCCAAAAAAACTTATTCCTTCTTGTGCATCTTCTTTCTGTTTTTTAAGTTCCATTCTCAATTCTTCCAAGAGTGATACCATTTTAAAAACTTTTAAACAACCACCCGATTAATTTTAGTCTTTTAGATCCAATAGCCCAAAATCCAAAAATCACCAAGTAATCCAAAGCTGTTTCTTCTTGCTTCTTTTTTCCACTTTCTCTTCCTGGGGTTCTATTATCTTGTTACAAAGTTTCAGTTAAAATGTATCTTTTAGGAATCTTGTTAAAGTTTAACTATTAATTCCTTTCACTTCCAGGTGGTCTCCTCCATTTTTCCAGATCCCACCCTTTCGTTTTTTTTCCTTCTTTTAAAAGTTTTTGAGAATCCAGAAATCTTTATTATCCCTTTGACATTTTATTTTCAGCTTAAATGCCTGTTAATGTCAAAGTGGATTTTTGCCGATTTCTTGCTTAAATCTCTTAGTTGTCAATATCGGGAAGGAAAAAAACCCCCAAATCCTTTCCCTTCCCTCTCTCCTTCGCCACTTCAAAGTCTTCTTTGGGAGCAATGTTATTCTTTATAATTCAAATTCCAGGGTACCTTATATTGTTGCTTTTTCAGTTCGACATAGTCAGCCAAAACTTTCTCTTCTTATCTTCCTCCTGCACATTCTTTTCCGGTTGAGTTCTTCTTTGAGGTGGCCATTTCTGACCACTGCTGCAACTGCCTTCGGGAAAGGGAGTAATGGCCAGCTGGGGAGGAGAGATGTGACTCTCTTCGACCCTGCTGGCAGTCTCCCCCCTCTTCACCACCTCTATGGGGTGGCTTAGCCCTGAAGCCAGCCAGCTCGGAGTGCTCCAACAGCGAGCACAGATCAAAAATGCGCACGATCACGGATTTTGGTCTGTCACCAAAGAAGCTCAAACCAGACTCCCTGTTTTAATCCTATTTATTCTACATGCTTTTTCATATGCTACATTTTCTACAAATTATACCTATTTTATTTGTTCAGTTTTGAATGTTATATAGCTAAAATTTGTAGGTGCTTCTGACATGAATAAAGAAGGGCAACATGGAAACTTAGTTTGGTGAAGACTAGGAATCAAGAAACCTCCTTTCTTTGCAGAAATTGGCTGGGTGATCTTGGGCCAGTCATCCCCTCTATCTAAGCCCAACCGACCTGGGGGACAAAACAAGAAGAGATAAAATACACATATTTTGCATATTCTGTACATGAGTACAGAAAATAATGAGTACAGAAAAGAGCAACAAAGTTGAATAGGGGGCTGGAGACTAAGACACATAAAGAACCATTGCAGGAATTGGGTATGTCTAGTCTAGTGAAAAGGACTAGAAGTGCAGTGATAGTAGTCTTCCAAAATTTGAGAGGCTGCCACAAAGAAGAGGAGGTTAACCTGTTTTCCAAAGAGGCAGGAGAAGAAGCAAGGATGGAAACTAATCAAGGAGAGAAGCAACCTGGTACTAAGGAGAAATTTCCTAACAGTTAGAACAATCAACCACTAGAATGCCTTGCCATCAGAAGTTGTGGTTGCTTGATCACTGGAAGCTTTTAAGAAGAGATTGAACAGTTATTTGCCTGGAATGGTACAGGGTCTCTTGCTTGAGCAGAGGGGTTGGTTTAGAACAGCGGTTGCCAACCGGCAGCCCGCAGCCCACTGGTGGTCTGTGAGAAAATTTTGGTGGGCCGCAGAGATATCTCACTCCCAGAGCACCCCCCCCAAAGCAATTAATCCAGGCTGTGCAGAAACACAAGGCTGCACCGCCCACATGGCCTGTGGGAACCCTCCCCGCCCACTCACTCCTTACCCAGAAAACTTGCCTGCTAAATTGCTATTTTTCCTTTTTCAGACCATCATCTGTTCTGCTGTGCCGGGAGATTCAGATTAGCTAGGAAGCAGGAAATGGTTGGGTTTCTTGCTTTCTAGCTAAGCACAGCCAAACCTCCCTTAGGACTGAAAGTTTGCTTGCAAGCAAATTCAGTGCAGACTCACGGCAAGCAAATTTGAGAGACTGAGCTAGCCGATGGCAGATAGACAGATCACTGAATGATTCTGTGAGCAATTTAATCTGCCTGTCTGCTTTGCCTGATTTTGGGTAAAAGTTGCTCTTTTTTATAAAAAAAATCAATATTTATATCAATATTTATAATATTTACATACAAGCCATGTCCAGCCACATGCCACCAAGCCACACCCGCAAATTAGGCCAGGCCCACAGAACCAGTTAGTGGTTCCTGGGATCTAAAATTATGAGTTTGGTGGTCCCTGAGGTCCAAAAGGTTGGTGACCCCTGGTTTAGAAGACTGCCAAAGTCCCTTACAACTTTTGTTATTCTATGTTCTACATCAGGGAGAATTGTGTATGCCACTTTGAATTGTACATAGTAAAGTTGGGATGTGAAATCCAATACAAATAAATAAGCAAGTGTGGAAATTCCACATTAAAGGAAATCTGATTGAGCAGTGGAGTAAAGTTTGTGTTTGGCCATGCTTCATTGCAGGGGTACCCAACCTTGGCAACTTTAAGACCTGTGGACTTCAACTCCCAGAGGAGTTGAAGTCCACAAGTTTTAAAATTGCCAAGATTGGACATCCCTGCTTTACAGCACAGTGATGTGTTTTCTATGTCCAGTGGAGGTTTATTGGCCACAATAGAGCCTATGCTCCCAGATATAAAACTACCTGGTGCAGAGAATTGTTTCAGTGTTTCTCCTTCTTCCTGGAGCCCCAGGAATCAAACAAAGGTAAGAGATTATAAGGCAAGGAGGCAGGCTGTTAGGCCTGTGCAACCTTTTGGAAAACATTAGGAGAAAGTAATTCAGAGTATCAGTATTGCACTACCTGTCTTTAGAGCATTTCCTTTGCTTTCTTTTGACCAATATTTAAATGTTCCCCACTTGTATGATTCTAGAATCTTTCCCTGGCTCATCTGCTTGTCCTCTGTTCCTGTCATTTGGTCCCTGGAAAAGACATGACTGCTTTCAAGAATGAAACACACCTGCACGCTTTGAAGCTCTTGGGGGAAATGAAATGTGAACATTCCCTAGAGAATATTTTAGATCTCCCATTCCTCCTATCCCTCTTCTGTGGCCCATCAAGATATTTCAGTATTAACAATTCTGCTAACCAGCTAGGAGCCATTTTTAGCCTCTCCTGTCTTTCCTCCTCTGTCTTTGTAATGCTAATCACAAGTTTTCCAATAGTGTTAGTTCTGACTATGCAAGTGCAAAAGAACAATTCATGCTTTAAATGTAAGAATAGATACAATCTTTCAGAGGAAGACTTTGTCTATCTTGGTCCTGACCATGCCAAATTTTCCTCCCCCTCCTCCTTCTTCCCCCCACCCCTCTTTCCTTCTCCTTCAAAGCAACTGGCCAAGATGGGGATAGATACCACCTGCTGATGTCTTTCACTGAATTTTCAACCTAAAGAGTTCACAAAACACTTATGACTCACATGGTTTGCAAAATTGATTTATTTGGCATCCAGTTGCATAATTGCATTACCCACTATCATGTTCTTTCATGTTGAAGAAGATCCTGTAAACCACCTATTTTGCTGCCACTTAATCCTGCAATCTTGTCTTCATTCAGCAAGGCTGTCACAGGTCAGCAACTTCTCAAGCTGCTTCGGGAGATAAATTAACCTGTTCAAAGGTTCTGAGGGAGGGCAGTCTTTCTTTTCTGCAATGCAGAAACAGGCTGCTGGGAAAGATAACCACAGCAATAATAATGCCATTGTATGGCGTTGGGTTGTGTGTGTCATAAAAGCCAGGATGGTGGCTATCACCATGCAAAATACAATGGGACAACTTGCCATGGCCATCTCGCTGTGGTCAATTTGCTACAGCCAAGTTGCCAAGGCCAACTCGCTGTGGGACAATTTGCCACAGGACAATTCAACAGTTCCATTTAATTATTTCAAATAATTAGAACTTTAATTACTTTAATTTTTTACATTACTTTAATTTTTGTCATTACATTTCATTTCGGCATCCTTTGGCATCCTTTCTTTATTCCATCATTTCATCCTTTTTACTCCATCATTCCTTCAATATTACTGTAGCTCTTGTCCCACAGTGAGTTGTCTCCAACAAGTTGGCCATGGCAAGTTGGCTGCAGCGAATTGTAGCTCTGCCCAGTTTGTATATGCATTGCCAGGCTTTACTTGTGGGTCCCTGACCACCATCCTGGCTTTTTTAGACTGTCCTTACTCTGCACACCCCTGCACTATTAACTCTAGAGGGAAATCATGATTGCTGTCCATTGTATTGCAACAAGTTGGCTTGTTTGAAGTTGCTGGCAATGTTTCCATACAACATGGAAAGACACTGCAGGAAAAGAAATACAGTTGGTTCTTCACTTATGACAACAAGTGGTATTAGAATTTCCTTGCTGATCAAGATGGTTGTTAAATGAATCACAACTGATTTTACAATCTCTTCCCCCCCCTCCCCCCACAGTTGTTAATTGGATCACGGCAATTGTTAAATGAATTATGCAGTTGCTAAGTGACTCTGGCTTCTGCATTGATTTTACTGACAGTTAGGAAGGTTGCAGATAGTGATCATGTTATAAATATATGATGGTTGCCAAGTCACCAAATTTTGATCCCATGGATGTGGAGATGATCGTAAATATGAATACCAGTTGTAGGTCATTGTAAGTCACTTAGACTAGTCCCTGAAGTTTTCTTGGCAGATTTCCAATAGTGGTTAGCCTTCTTCCCAGGTCAGAGAGAAAATGATTAACCCAGGATCACCCTGACAGCTTTGACTAAGACAGGACTAAAACTCATGGTTTCCAGTTTCTAGCATGAGGCCTTCATCACACATCAAACTGACAATCACAATATTATATCTATCTTATCCCAAAGTCTGTTTCAGCACTTCTTGCAAACCTTCCACCCTGCATAGACATTCTTTCATGAACTATTTTTTTTGAAGGTCAGTCTGGAACTACATTTATTTTTCCCTCTGCTCAAGATGTTTAGGGAAACTGTGAGTTTTAGGCTGATGTCTCAGATCCTAGAAGGTATTTCAGAAGAACAGAATAATAGAGTTGGAAAGAACCTTGGAGGTTTTCTAGTCCAACCCCCTGCCCGAACAGGAAGCACTGTCCCATTTCAGACAAGTGGCTGTCCAGTCTTTTCTTAAAAGCTTCCAAGGATGGAATACCCACAACTTCTGAAGGCAAGCCATCCCACTGGTTAATCTCACTAACTGAGTTAATTGATCTCACTGTCAGGAAATTTCTCCTTAGTTATACCGTGTTTCTCATGTAATAAGGCTGGGCCTTATTTTTTTTTTGAGCCCCGAAAAAATGGCTAGGCCATCTTTTCAGGGGGTAATTTATTTTCCCCCCTTGCATCTTTGGGCGGGTGGGCGGCGATGGCTTGGATGTTGACCTTGATGTTGGTGGGGCACTTCATATCGGGGTCAACGCAGGCAGCACCATATCCGGCTGTGCAACAAAACTACTTCCTAATGGCAAGCCCCCCCACCATTCCCCCCATTTTGCATGTTTTAATATAGGCCTTAATTTGGGGGGAGGGGCTTAATTTCATTTCATGCCTATAAAACATGCTGGGATTTCCTATTGGGGGAGGCCATATTGTTGGAGAAACAGGGTAGGTTGCTTCTCTCCTTGATTAATTTCCATCCACTGTTTCTTGCCCTGCCTTCAGGTGCTTTGGAAAATAGGTTGACCACCTCTTTGTGGCAACACCTCAGATACTGGAATACTGCTGCCATCTCCCCCTTCCCCAGTCCTTTCTTTTCTCAAGATTAGCCATACCTAATTTCTGTAATATTTCAGGACAACATCTCCTGGAAATCTAAATTTCCACTTGGTTTGGAATGCCATGTATTTACCTGCAAGTTATGCTGAAGGAATCTCCGGTTTCCACTATAATATAGTCACGATTGATGTTCAGTTCAGGTTTCATAAGCCTTTCTTGCTTTGCCAGAGCTGAGCCGGAGGGAGGGAGGGTGAGGGAGAGAGAGGAGAGAGAGGGATTAAATGAGAGCAGTTCAATTTCAACTATTTTTGTTCCTTATTTTTCATGCTAAATAATAGTAATCGCATAGTCCCATGGCTTAGTGGTTTTCTTAAAAACATTATAAAATAGAAAGTTATCCTATTTTATTGCTTGTTTATGAAAAAAAAGTAACCTTTAACATTCCTTAGTCATTCCATTTTAATTTACAGTGCATTTCTCCAAGATAAACATCTAAAAGAATGAAATCAAAAGAATAACCTCTTCACACACTACCCTGTTTTAAAATGTACAATCTTAGCATTGGAATATGAATTTTCCCTTTAGTTATGTAAATTTTGGGTTGGCAATATTCCTATTGGTTAGTAACTATGGATACACGTTAGGCAATCAGATGTAGTAAATGTCATTTCACCTCACCTCACTAGGTGTATAACTATTTTTTTTAAAAAAGTAAAACAACCTATTCTTTGTCAGTCGATTTTGACCCTAGCTTTCTATTTATAGAACATTCGAGGGGGCTGAGATTTGAAAAATGAAAGAATTGCAGAAAGAGGAATACATGATGGGAAAACCTGACAATTAAATATTTAGAGACAAATGTTATTGACAGGGGACAGTAATGAACACTGTAAACTGTTCTCATCCATTGTTTTTTGGTGGAGAATTATCTTGCCAAATAAAGCTGCGAAGTAGCATAAATTACTTCCTATTTCTTTATGTGTTCAATTTCAGTCTCATTGTTTCCTTCAAAAATTCACACTGACATATGTAATGCTACCTTCTCCTATAATGTCACAAGCAACCTTGTGAAGAAGGCATGGAGGGAGGGAGAGAGAGAGAAAGAGGGAGGGGGAAAAAGAGGGAGGGAGAGAAAGAGAGAAGGAAAGAGAGAGAGAGTTTGTTCAATGTCCTAATTCATGTTTTGCTGATTATTACATCCTCCTCCAAACTCATTTCTGGTTCTCTGCATTTACAAAACCATAATGAATGGTTCAGCATTATGTGAAAATGCAGCCACATTAGCTCATTCAGTGAATCACAATTGTCAGGTACCACAAGGCATCGGAATGATACTGTGAATTGATCAGAGAAGAATCTTTATTGCGACTCGTCAATTCATCAGAATCTCACCAGACTAGCCACACTTTCTTGAGAACAACCAGGTAAGTACTCTGGTGATTTAGGAGGAGTCAGGTTGTCTATGGATGAATCACACCTCAATCAAGATGACCACACTTGAAGCAGTACAGCTATTGAAATGGAACTAGCGGGTTAAGAAGCCAGTTGTAAATCATCTCAAACACTTTTCAATGCATTGCCAAGCATGTGCACCATGACTTCATCAGATGCAAATGTTCTGATTTGCATCGGTTGCCACTACTGTCACAATGTCCTGACAGGTGTGAAATATTGACTGGCTGAATCAAACAGCCCTGACAAAGTGCAAATTTAGAGTGGCATTGAATTGCTGTCCAAATATATAATCTGGACAGGGTTTTTTTTAAATGGACATGTGAAAGTGAAACAAATTGGAAAATAGAGTAAAACTCCTATGTCCTATGTCAGTTGAAATACCTGTGGTGCAAATCTATATTTATTTTGCAATAAAAGTAGTTCTTCAGAAGAAAAAGAAGTTGGGTGATAGCATAGGTTAGATTATGGAAGAATCTTATCTATGGTTTCCACCAAGGTCTCCACAGTTCTCCTCCTCCTCCTCCTCCTCTTCCCTTACTCCCTTCTAAAACTGATGATGTTCTCTAGTTGGGTCATGAAATGCCTGCAAGAAAAGTTAAGATTCCACAGTTGAACCCTGGCCTGCAAATGTTCTCTTCTCTGAGTACCTTTTAAACATGCATTGCAGGTATGCAAAACAGTGTATGGTGCTGATTCCCTCAGTGACCTCTCTCATGGATAAACATAACATCTAGGTTTGTGTCCAGCATTTTAATCAGTGGTGGGATTCAAATAATTTCATAACCAGTTCTCTGCCCTAATGATTTCTTCAAACAATCAGTTCACCAAACTGCTCAGCAAGTTAACAACCGGTTCTCCCAAAGTGGTGTGAACTGGCTGAATCCCACCACAGATTGGAATGCATCTGAACCCTCCTCCCAGCTAAATTTCCTTTTACGTGCAAGCCAGCAGACTTTCTCTACCTTATCTGAGGTCCTCAATTTATTTCCAACTAAGCTTATTTACATTCAATGTACAAAAACATATCCTGTTTCATGCACCGTTAAAATGAGAATGCCCCTCTTGTGTGGCTCGTCCTAGCTCCAATCAGATTTGCTCTGTAGAGTCACCAGCACTGGAGATGGGAGCTCCACTCTGAAAATATTTGCTTTTACTAGCATTATTACACGGCAGTGCTGGGCGTCCCACATGGCCCCCTCTTTGCAGTCCTAACAAACCTAACGGCCCTATTTAAATGAGGTCAGGGTGAATCAGAAATATGTTGTGTTTCCCTGGATGGCTTTGAAAGGGCCATTATAGGGACTGTAAAAATCATTTTAGGTGTTCTATCTCAGCCAGGATAATTATGACCAGTAATAAAGTAATAAAGCTGTACAAATGCAAGTCATAATTCTGTGGGAATGCAGGAAAAACACCTGAGCAGGCCTTTGCCATGTGATCAGAAATGTTTTTAAAAGACTTTACAAGAGAACCGCAAAAGGAGGTGAGCAGGGCTAAGATTTTCTTCAGCAGGAGGTGTGGAAGGAGTATAAAGCATTAGTACCCCTTTACAAAGACTTAGTAGGACCACCCTTGGAATGCTGCATCCAGTTTCAGCCACCATATTATAAGAAAAATGTAGAGACTCTGGAAAGAGTGCAGAGAAGAGCAACAAAGATGATTAGGGGGCCTGGAGGCTAAAACATATGAAAAAAAGGTTTCAGGTTTTGGGTCGGGGTGGGATGCAAATATTTTTTACAAGCGGTTCTGTGGGCATGGCTAGGTGGGCATGGCCATGTGGCTGGGTAGGGGTGGCTTCTTCTTCTTTTTTTGCAGCACACACACAGAGAGACACACACAGACTCAGACACAGACACATAGAGATACACACACACACACACATATGGGCTCCGTTTTTTGGCCTCCTGGGCAAAGCAGTAAGACAGCAAGGAAGATCACCAGAACAGCTGATCGTTGGGAGGGGGGAAAAAGAAATACCAGTTCTGCCGAACTAGTAGAATCCCACCGCTGGATTGGGTTTGTCTACACCAGTGAAAAAAAGGACCAGGGGGAGACAGATAGCAGTTTTCCAACATTTGAGGGGCAGGTTCAACCTATTCTCCAAAGCCCCTGAGGGCAGGACAAGAAGCAACAGATGGAAACTAACCAAGGAGAGAAGCAATTTGGAATTAAGGAGGAATTTCCTGACAGTGAAGAACAATTCATCAGTGGAATGACTTCCCTCCAGTGCTCAAACATTAGATACTTTCAAGAAGAGACTGGACAGCTATTTGTCTGGAATGGTATAGGACAGTGGTGGGATTCAATTTGTTTTACTACCGGTTCTGTGGGCATGGTTTGGTGGGCGTGGCAGGGGAAGGAGACTGTAAAATCTCCAGTCAGAGGTGGGATTTGCCGGTTCTCTGAACTACTCAAAATTTCCGCTGCTGATTCTCCAGAACTGGTCAGAACCTGCTGAATACCATTCAAGCAGTGTGATAAATCATGATCATAATCATAAAATATAATCATGATAAATCATAAGATACAACACCCAAATGAAAACTGGAAGAATTGCATCTGTCTTGCATCAGTGGGGATGGAAAGATTCCCCTTATTGTGATTGTGGAGCTGATATGCAAACTAGTAAACATATTGTGCAAGATTGCCCCATGATCTCTGTTTTCTGGTTCCCTGGAAGATCTGCATGAAGCAATGCCAGAGGCAATAGCCTAAACAGCTGAACTGGACATCCAGTTAGGAGGCCCCTACCATACCCCCATAACTTATAATTACATGGACTGTGTATATATGTTTACTTCTGTTAAGTTTTGAGCATGGGCGAGAAAGAATGGAGACAAGCTTCTGAACGGTGAACTTCAGCTCTTTATTTACATCATAACTTGCTCAATTGAACAGCAGTAAAACCCGCCTTATATAGGCAAACCTTGTAACGATTAACCAATAACGAGCTAGGAACGTTAGCTCTTGAACCAATAAGACATTTCTGTTAAGGGCCAATCGGATTCCCCAGAACGGGCCAATCCGGTCCGGCCGCTTAACAGCCAATTAGAAGTGCAAGGCCAGAACCCTGCACTTGACTCCAAGCTCATACTTTATTAGTTATATTGCATACACAACAACTTCTATCATGTTCTCATCATATGTTAAATAAATAAGTAATAAGCACAACTCACAAATGCTGCCGGTATTAGAGAGGAAACTTCAGCAGACACTCCCAGGACCAGATATTTCTCACAAATGCTTATCATCCTGACAATAATACACTCAAGATCGCTCATAAGAGGTGGAACTTCTTGGCCAAAAGAATATACATCGGAAATAGTTGTAAAGAAGGATCTGTGTCCTTGGAGAAACTTGAACCAAACTGCAACCAGACTTTAACGTGTGTGTGTGTGTGTTTTCCTTACTCCCCAGTCCACCCTGCCAAAAAGTTGAACAAAACCGTACTGGATAAATCCTCAAAAATGGTGTGTGTGTGTGAAGTAGACTGGTTTGCTCATTCTCATTTCACAATCCTAGAAAGCAGATCAGCTGGCTGTGCTTCACAAGCAGATGATGATATACGACACATTGAAGTAAACCACCCAGCTTCTTTTCTGACTCTCCTCTGTTGTGGTCTGATAGCAGTATTGTTCTCCAACGGGAAATTTGGCCTCAGAATAGCAATAACAGTAGCAATAACAATAGCACTTATATACCACTTCATAGTGCCTTAAGCACTCTGTGAGTGGTTGCTGTGTTGCTCCCAACAATCTGGCTCCTCATTTTACCAACCTCAGAAGGAGGGAATGCTGAGTCAACCTTGAGCCCATACTGCATTCTAACCATTATGCCAACAGAACTCCTCCCTTTCCCTAGAGATGTGGGAAGGAAGGAAGGAAGGAAGGAAGGAAGGAAGGAAGGACCCTGAGTTGTTCAGAGTCCTAATAAGTAGTGTTTGTTTGTCTGTTTATTCATTTTCTATATGACTCTGGGTGGCTTAGAAGTGTTTTTGCAACAGGGTGTCCACAGCTGATTGACTGACAAAATGAGCATTACAACCCAGGCTCCCCATCAACCCTCTAATCCAAGAACAAAAGGGATGGCATTTGTCCCACAACCTCACATTATAGGCTCTGTCACCACTCTTACTCTATGGCAGTGGTAGTCAACCTGGTCCCTACCGCCCACTAGTGGGCATTCCAGCTTTCATGGTGGGTGGTAGGGGTTTTGTCCCCTGCTTTAAAATTATATACCGTATATACTCGAGTATAAGCCAAGTTTTTCAGCACATTTTTTGTGCTGAAAAAACCCCCCTCGGCTTATACTCGAGTCAGATTCCCCTCTGGAAAAAAAATGGTGTGGAGCTCCGAAGCTGGGCAGCCGCTTCCCTGCTTCCGTGTTTCCTTTGCAACTTTTAAGCATGGGAGGGGGAGGCTTTTCTGAGCTCTAGGCTGAAAAAGCAACGCGAGCCTAGGTCGCTCCACTCAGTTTCATTTCCTCAGCTCCAGCTGCTTTCAGTCCACTCGGGAGGAGGGGGAGGGGGAGGAGGAGGGGGAGGCTTTTCTGAGCTCTAGGCTGAGAAAGCAAGGCGAGCTGAGGTCGCTCCACTCAGTTTCATTTCCTCAGCTCCAGCTGCTTTCAGTCCACTCGGGAGGAGGGGGAGGGGGAGGAGGAGGGGGAGGCTTTTCTGAGCTCTAGGCTGAGAAAGCAAGGCGAGCCGAGGTCGCTCCACTCAGTTTCATTTCCTCAGCTCCAGCTGCTTTCAGTCCACTCGGGAGGAGGGGGAGGAGGGGGAGGCTTTTCTGAGCTCTAGGCTGAAAAAGCAAGGCGAGCTGAGGTCCCTCCACTCAGTTTCATTTCCTCAGCTCCAGCTGCTTTCAGTCCACTCGGGAGGAGGGGGGGAGGGGGAGGCTTTTCTGAGCTCTAGGCTGAAAAAGCAACGCGAGCCGAGGTCGCTCCACTCAGTTTCATTTCCTCAGCTCCAGCTGCTTTCAGTCCACTCGGGAGGAGGGGGAGGAGGGGGAGAGAGAGAGAGAGAGAGATCCTAAGAACGGCTCTTGGTTTTTTCTTGCAAGGGAGAGAGTGACTCCTGCCTACCACTGTCATCATCATCATCTTTTGGGTTAGTGAATCAATCAAACCTTTCATGATAGTGAGATCGTTTCCCAAATTTCCCTTAAATCAGGGAAGAAATCAGAAACAAACCTTTGGGCTGAGAATAAGCTTGTTCCTATGATGCCATTTTTGTTCACTTCAGTGTGAAAAAACACACTTCTTTTTCTTCATCTTCTTGTTCCCTATTTACTGGTCTCTTTCAAAGAGGAAATTGTGAACATCAAACTTATTCTCAACTGTCCTAGTGAAAGTTTTTATTGGCATCTATTTTTATTTTTGAAATTTACCAGTAGCTGCTGCATTTCCCACCCTCGACTTATACTCGAGTCAATAAGTTTTCCCAGTTTTTTGTGGTTAAATTAGGTGCCTCGGCTTATATTCGGGTCGACTTATACTTGAGTATATACGGTAATTATAATTGTTAAGTTTTGAGCATGGGCGAGAAAGAATGGAGACAAGTTTCTGAACAGTGAACTTCAGCTCTTTATTTACATCGTGACTTGCTCAATTCAACAGCAGTAAAACCCGCCTTATATAGGCAAACCCTGTAACGTTTAACCAATAACGAGCTAGGAACGCTAGCTCTTATAACCAATAAGAACTCTCTGTTAAGGGCCAATCGGATTCCCCGGAATGGGCCAATCCGGTCCGGCCGCTTAACAGCCAATCAGAAGTGCAGGGCCAGAACCCTGCACTTACTCTAAGCTCACACTTTATTAATCTTGTTGCATACACAATAATAATTATATAATTATAATTATATGATTACTGTGGAACCAGTGGGCGGTTAGAAAAATCTACTACTAACAGAGATACAAAAGTGGGTGGTCGGTATAAAAAGGTTGACTACCCCTGCCCTATGGATTGCTGTAACTTCCCAGCCTGGCCTAAGCTCTGAGACTGAGATATACAGGCCTCCTGATTTTCCCATGAGCATCCAAGTGGTTCTGCACCCAAGTCCTAGCCAAGCCTAACTTGTTTAGCGTGTTTGCCCATCCGAGGTCAGCCAGGGGCTGGTGCCTGCGGAGACCTCAATCTGTGAGCTATAATCTTCTCCCTTCCTGTATGTCATCCAAAAGGCACTTTGGCTTCACAGCCCCCTCCAGACCAATCCTGGCTAGTGAGAATATCATGGTAAGGCTTCTCAGAAAGTCTGTGCCAACAGATTCATCACTATGGGCTTCTATGATGTACCAGCAGTGTGAAGAAAGGATCAGTCCGCATGAACAAATCCCACTATAAATTTTCTGCAGCCCAACAATTGCTCTGGTGCTATCTTCACCAAAATTAATTTCCCTTTGAAAATCGAGCTCTGCCTTGTAACCCCAGACTTTATCCAAGCATGTTAAAAAAAAAAGAGAGAGAAGACATTCCCATTGACATGATAATTACACAAGGACAGCTCTTCTGAGAGCCTCTTAGCGTCAACCACCCAAGCCATAAGTCTACAGGAGATATTTCCAGCACATGTGCTTTTCAGAAACTTTAAACAGCCACTTGATGCCAAGCACAACACAAGCAAGGCAGATGTTTATTCCTCCTCCCAAATTGCTAGATTTCAAATAACATCTTGTGGAGAAAGCAGCCCAGGAACATGTGCTATGGAAACATGGCAATAGTGGCTCAGCCTGGAAGCACCTCAGCTGAATCTTGTTGATGATGAATGACCTGGGAAGATGGACATTCCGGCTTGGTGATCAATAACAACAGGAGGAAAAAAAGGGTCCCGGGCAGGGCTGGGATGCTACCAATTCTGCCTGGCTCTATAGAGCCAGTAGCTCTGAAGAGCAGCAGACACCAAACCGGTTCTGTGTTTGCTGCTGTGTAGCCCAACCACCTGCCTGGGCTCTTCCCTGTCCTTTATTTCCTGCTTTTTCAACCTCAGCTGCTTTGCATGGCACAGCTGAGGTTGAAAAAGCAGGGAAAAAGAGGGTTTTCAAACACTGTGCACCTGCGTGCTGTGTTTTTCAGCTGTCTGGGCGGCACAGTTTAAGCTTTTTTTACACGTGCGTGCAGCAAAAAGTAATCCAAATGTAATCGGTTCATGGTAGTAATGCCAGTTGAATCCCACTCCTGGTCCCGGGACATTGACCATTGGGGTTTGGTGGTATCTGATTTCTGAATTGGCCAGGGTTGGTATAAATAATTCAAGCTGCATCTTGGAGCCTTTGGTACTCTCTGAACTTACTTGTTTGCTTGCAGAAATATCATTACCACACTAGGTAATAGAAATAGCACTTGGACTTATACACACTGCTTTGCAGCTACTTGTTTTTCAGAGTCAGCCTCTTGCCCCCAACAATCTGGGTCCTCATTTTACTGACCTTGGAAGGATGGAAGGCTGAGTCAACCTTGTGACTTGATAACTTGGTAAAAAAACATTCACAAAAGAGACATAAAACAGGATGAATCAATGACATCAGCAAGTATGGTAGGCCTAATTGGCAAAAGAAAGCTTGAGACCATATTGGTTGGAAACATGCAGAAGAAACCTTCATCCCACAGTGGATAAACCATGATGACACTAGAATGATGATGATAATGACTAGGTAACACCATCAGTGAAAGGGAATGTGGGGTTTGCTCCCTGTTAAGAGTCAGTAGCTTGTCCTGCCAGCATTGGTAAGGGTAAAACAAATTCAAGAAGGCTGGAGAATTCTTGGAAGCTTGGCATTCAGATAAATCAGTCATCAGTAGACACAAAAAACTAAACCACAATAAACAGCTAAGAAGGTAACAAAAAGACCACAACACATCCTCATCAACGCACAGAGAAGCAGGGATTAATACCAGACAAACAAGTAAGAAACAATATCCTAATCCCACCAAGGAGAAAGCCGCACCCTATCAACTCTTGCTAGGGAATTCTGGGAGTTGAAGTCTACTTATCTTGCCAGAGTTGAAAAACATTGATTTAGATCAGGGGTCTCCAACCTTGGCCACTTCAACACTTGTGGACTTCAACTCCCAGAATTCCTCACCCAGTTTTGATTTGCTTTCCTGGTTGAGGAATTCTGGGAGTTGAAGTCCACAAGTCTTAAAGTGGCCAAAGTTGGAGACCCCTGATTTAGATGGTCAATAGCTATATTGGGGGGGAGTGGGGAGGAATGGGGCTGGTTTTTGTTAGACTATCTTCTCTATTGCCTGTTATTTGTCTCTGCACTCAACTGGAAACTGGTGTGCCCTCTGCTCCTTTGTGAAATGCTATGCCTTTTACAAATGCATCTTGTTATCCATTATAAATTTCAAGCTGGAGACTGCCAGACACTTGTAAATATGCAGCACCATCTTTAAATATTTATGTCTAAACATATTAGAGCCTCTTAATTTGCATCCTGCAATTAGAAAAAGATATGCTTGCCAATACAGGTCTGCGCCCCCTTCTTTTCCACCTGTTCCATTCCAAACAAAATGGTAAAGCATCCAAACCACTAAGTTTAATAGTTCTGCTGCTTTTAGAAAACATTTGCTTTCCATTACCCTGGATTTTTCTTCACTGCATTTGCAAGACTTAATTGTCTGTGAGAATTTTGTTTGGCTCCAAACAACTCCAGTGGCTTTGGAGGACTAAAAGGAACCCTTTCTCATTCTGCACTGCCTGGATTACAGTGTTTAAACCTCATTGCCTTTAGTATAAGAGGACTGTGCTGTACCATGTAAGACCGATGGCCATAGTTTAAAAAAAATCGTGTCTTGTATAGAACTGGACTCAGATGGTCTTTCAAAACTCCTTTCCAAATGGATAGGCAGAGAACTGTGCAAGGCAGAACTGTGAAAGATAGAAAGAGTGCCTAGAAGAGCAATAAAGATGATTAGGGGACAAGAAACTAAACCGTACGATGAACAGTTGAAGGAACTAGCTATAGCTAGTCTAAAAAAAGAAGAAGAAGAAGGCTCGGGGGAAACCTGATAGCCATCTTCCCATACTTCAAGGGCTGTCACAGAGAAGAGAGGGCCAAACTATTCTCCAAACTATTCTGGGCCTGAGGGCATGACAAGAAATAATGGGTAGAATATCATAAAAGAAAGATCTAAGGAAAGATTTCCCATCAATACGAACAATTAACCAGGGGAACGGCTTGCCTTCAGAAGTTATGCTTGATCCATCAATATAGGTTTTTTTTTTTAGCAGAGATTGGATAGGCCTTTGTCTGGAATGGCATAAGGTCTCCTACCTTGAGCAAGGAGTTGGACTAGAAGACCTTTAAGACCCCTTCTGATCCTTTTATTCTATGTTCAAGCTGGGTCAGTACTAACTTCTGCAGGAAAACAAGCCCTTACTCATGCCTGGATCCCTGATTAATTGCAAGGGTAGCCTCAAGGTTAGAAAATATTTTTTTAAATTACTGAAACATGGGAGGAATGATTGCAGGAATTGGGTATGGCCAGCTAGAGAAAAGAAGGACTGGGGGGACAGGATAGCAGCATTCCAATATTTGAGGGGTTGTCATTAGAAAAGGAGGTCAACCTATTTTCCAAAGCACCAAAAGGCAAGACAAGAACCAATGGATGGAAACTCATCAAGGAGAGAAGCAACCTAGAACTAGAGACATTTCCCAACAGTGAGAACAATTAATCAATGGAACAACTTGCCACCAGAAGTTGTGGGTGCTTCCTTCTGGGGGTTTTTAAAGAAAATACTGGACAGCCCCTTGTCTGCAATTGTATAGGGTCTCCTGCTTGAGCAAGGGGTTGGATTAGAAGATTTCAAAGAGTCCTTCCAACTCTGTTATTCAAAGGCATTTGAACTTGAAAGTTGCCATCTTGCAAACACTTTATATTTTAATCAGGAGTTGATATGGAAAGCAGAATCATCATGTTAGAAAACACACGTCAACAGTCCCCGTCCCTCGGCTCCCGACACCATGTTTGCTAACACATTATGAGGAATGTCGCCTATTTTTTGTACACTCATTTGCTTTCTCCTGTTGTGGACAAAAGGAGCCATCTCTGCCTCTGCTTCTGATCCAGTTAAGCTTCTGCATGTTCCTGGTAGGTTGCAGAAGAAACATTGATTATGGAACTGGAAGCCAGCTGGGATCATACACTGATGTTCCATCTGCTGATTTGGATGATTTGTAACCCATTTCCCAATAATTCTTTTTTTAAAAAAATCTATTGGATTTTCCACCTTAAACAAAGCCATGGCTTTAAGCAGGTCAAAGAACAGCCACAGCTAAAGAGAAAATTAAAAAAAAAGTTTTCTCTGGTAAATAACACTCAGAACAAACATCTTCCTCAACCCCAGGCTCTCCAGATGTACTGGAGTTCAAAACTTCATCATCTCTAGCCAAGGATTCAGGGGATGATAAGAGTTCAAATCCAGCACCGTGGAAGCCAACATGGATTAAGAAAGGCCTGTATGGAAAGCTTTAGTTTTTCCAACTTTGCCTTGAGATGAGCAAAAAACCAGATGCCTAGAAAAATAAAGCAATGATTCCCAACTTGAATGATAATGGTGGGAAATCTGTGTCTGTAGTTTTATTCAAATATTTTGAATGCTATCAGGACTAGAGCGACATGATAGCAGTTTTCCAATATTTTAGAGGCTGTAACAAAGAAGAGGACTTGTCAACTTGTCGCCAGAGGACAGGAGAAGAAGCAACGGATGGAAACTGATCAAGGAGAAAACCAACCTAGAACTTTCCTGACAGGGAGGAGAATTAACCGGTGGAACCGCTTGCCTTCAGGAATCGTGGCTGCTCCATCACTGGAGGCTTTTAAGAAGAGACTAGACAGTCACTTGTCTAACATGGCATAGGTTCTCCTGCTTGAGCAGTAGGCTGGACTAGAAGACCTTCAAGATCCCTTCCAACTCATTCTGTATTCTGCATTCTTTTTCATTTCCAAAAGCTTCCCTGTTGCTATTCTCTCATCCTGTCCTCTCCCTCCCCTCCCCCCTCATAAACACACTTTTTAAAAAACAAACAAACATCAAGAATGTGCACTTTCTCTGATTACAGATAGTCCTCAACTTACAGCCACAACCAGGACTGGAATTTCCTTTTTTGTCCTGGTTGTTAAGTGGACCCCTGCATGTGTGAATCCCAGGGTGGTGAAGAGAATCTGCCTTCAAGGTGATGCTGATAGTATCCTCCCCTCAGTAGGACTGGGCAGTCCTCTGTCAAACTGTAGACCATATAGTGACCGTCTGTAAGCTGCGGGCGTCTACCAGTCCAGTAACTATCAAGACAAATTCCACCTTGCATTTTTTTTTCTACTTTTAAAAAGAGAAATACTCTGCCTTGGCACTCTTCAGTGAGGAAAATTAAAACCATCTCGCACAACCTAGTTTAAAGACCACTAGCAAAGCACTCACAATAAACAGTACTTTCTCTCTCTCTCTCTTTGGTCACGTGAATCTCCCCCAGTGCCAAGAATTACAAGCACCAAAGTTGGGTGCAGTTGAGATTTGCAAAAGGGGTTAAGCTAAACATATAAATGACCCTATAAAAATGGTGCCAGGCTTTGAACTACCATGTCAGCAGTGGACAATTTGCATCTCACACAGCATCTGCAGGGACTCCCTGCATAATTGGGGCATAGTATCCTCCCCTCAGTGGGACTGGGCAGTCCCCTGTCAAACTGTAGACCATATAGTGACCGGCTGTAAGCTGCGGGCGTGTACCAGTCCAGTAACTAATTATTTTTAATATAAACAATGCCGAATTTCAATGGTTAGATGCCCTAGAGTCTAGACCAGACTATGACCCAGAACTGGACACTGCAGCCCATTCAGAACTGGGCCACACAAGCAGAAAGCAAGCACATGCACACAGCTCCATTTGCAGGAGTGGCGGGCACTCATATGCCTGCGTCCCGATCACTCGCGCAAATGGAGCTGCGCCTGCTGCTTGCGTGGAACAATTTCCTCTCCCTGCCCCACCAGTCTGTAAGGTGGGAAAGTTTGGGGACCAATGGCTTAGACCTTGACATTAGAACATAGGTAAAACACATTTTATTGTGTTTTACCAGTCTAGGTGAAATGTTAATATGCTAGTCCATGTATGATATGCCCAGGGGTGGGATTCAAATTTTTTAACAGCCGGTTCTGTGGGCGTGGCTTAGGTGGTCATGTGACTGGGTGGGCGTGGCCAACTCAACATCACTCACATCGAGGCACGCATCTCCTCACCTGGCCTCTCATGACTGTGGGGATGCTGCAACAGTCGTAAGTGTGAAAAAGGGTCATAAGTCACTTTTTTCAGTTCCACTGTAACTTTGAATGGTCACTCCACACAAGCAAAGTACCAGCAAAGGAGGGGAAAAAAAACTCCAAGTTCCTGAGACAGGAAGTCTAGTCCCGCCAAGAATGTAATAAGGGTTAACGGAGAGGCAGTTTCTGTAAGCAACACCAGAATGTTTCCTTCCTGCCTTCCTTACAGGATTAGGCCAGTAATTTCTTCTAACAACCAGTTCTCTGAACTGCTTAGAATATTAACAACTGGTTCTAGCGAATAGGTGTGAACTGGTAGAATCCCACCCCTGGATATGCCATACGCTAAATAAATACATGCAAGAAGTGTTCAAGGCATGCTAATAATGAGGAAAGAAAACTGCAACAGAACTACGGTGGTCTAGGTCCATTTGGAGAAAACAGAGGCCAGCCTTTTAGAAGCATATCGGCGACAATTAGATTAAATGCTACAAGGTACTATGCTCTGCTGGGTTCTGACACAGAACTTAGCGTGGCTCAAATTCAGCCGCCGGGCTTTGCACTGAGCCTGCTAAGCAGACCTGCTTAGGCCATGCTCAACAGGCTCAACTTCTGAGGCTTGAAATGCTGACAATAGGCAGGCGCTCTTCAGGCCTCCAGACCAAAGCCGCCTCTCCAAATGTTCTTTGGGAACACCAGGATGTATTTTGTGCCAAGCATGTTGTCCAGCTTGGGCTTCAGGATGCTGGATTCTGCCCCAGGGATCCTCTGTGAATCCCTCTGGTGCTTTCAGCAAAGGACTTGAGCAGGGGAGCCTGGCTGGAAGAGACCCAGGGACAGCCTGGGCGGGGCAGCAGCAGGCGTAGAAAAGAGAAAGGAATAATTTTGTTTTTTGCTGCGCATGGGCTAATTATTGCTCCATAAATAAGTGGCATGTGTGGTTAATGCAAAACAGATTTTCCTCCCCAGTGTGGCCACCAGCGAAATTCTTCCCGCGCAAGTTATCAAAAACATTATGTCACAGCTGCAGAGAAGCTGAACAAACAGGGCAGAAAGCAGGGTTGTATCAGGAGACTGCAGGAAAGCTAATTTTGCAAGGGGGGAGGGGGAAATGGTGAGTTGGAAATTGCTACCAAATCCAATTTCCTAAAGTATTTGCTTTGCACGCGCATCCAACTGTCATGCTTGGGAGGCATTCTGAGGACAGAGCATTAAAACAACCTGCAACGTGAGAGACAGCCTTTGCTCATCAATTCCCAACAGCTACTATTTTCTTCTTGTTTCAAAGTCTGGCTGCAGCACACATGTTAGCAGGCTTCAGAATGGTTCTTTCCTCAACTAGGATTCTACCTGTGGATGAGTGTGTAACAGAGAGCAATCGCAAAGGGAAGATTAGACTGCCTGTTGCAAAACTTTAATGCTCACGTGCACCCAGTTCTGATGAGGAGCTCAGAATATTAGGAGCTGGAAACTGTGGAATTACTACAACTTTTACTTCTGTGTCGGAAGCACAGTGTCAAAGTGCTTCTGAGGAGAAAAGATTTGCCAGTGACATTATCTTTGCCCAGGGGACAATGGAGTTGGAGGCTCATTTTATACTTCTTTCGTGACCCCATGAGTGGAATAACTGGATTTATGTATGGTATATGATTTAGGGTATGGCCAGTCTAGAGAAAAGAATGCTAGCTTTATTCCAGTCTTCGAGGGGCTGCCACGCAGAGGATGAGGGGTCAAAGAACTAGAAAGTAAGACAAGAAGCAAGGGATGGAAACGAATCAAGGGGAAAAGCCACCCGGAACTTAGGAGTCATTCCCTGACAGTGAGAACAATTAATCAGTGGAACAGAAGTTGCCCCCAGAAGTTATGGATGCTCCAACACTGAAAATGTTTCAAAAGAGACTGGACAGTCATTTGTCTCAAATTGTTTGGGTTCCCCTGCTTGAGGAGGGGATTGGACTAAGACATCTCCAAGGTCCCTTTCAGCTGTATTATGGCTGAAGGATTTGACTGGGTTGGTACAAGATCTCCTGGCTTGATCAACGTTGGAAGAGATCTAGAAGATGTCTCAAGTCCCTTCCAACGCTGTGGTTCTATGTTCTATCTTTTGGGTTTTTTTTTTAGTAACATCTGCACTTGTTTGCCAGATACAAAACATCTCTATAAATATGCTGTAGTGATCCTATTTTCTTAAATGAAATAAAATAAATGACAACTCTGAAAAAGGGATAAGTCTGAAAGAGGTTCATAAGGATATAAAAACACAATTTTTGATGTTTATTATTTTGTTTCACCAAAGAAAAATCAAGAGTGAATCCAAGAAAACCAAGAAAAAAAAACCCCTTTAATGCATATCTTAATAAAACTATCTAAAATCAAACAGTGTGGGGGAAATTATTTTAAGGAGACAATTTAATTTCCATCGTTTTTCCACATGAATGTGAGAGACTGGACGTGAAGGGGTATCATCTGTATCGTAAAAGTTAAATGGCCAAAATGAAGAGCCAAAGTGAGCTTGTGAAAAATCAGTCAACCTGGAGGGCAGCTTGCTGAAATAAGGGACTGTCCTTTATAATAATAAGGACCCACCTGAGGGCTCAGTTAGGAATATTTACTTCAAAGGGGCACTACTTCTCCTTAATGAAGAGCATCTTATTGATTGACTGATATTTTCAATCATCCAGGTCATCATTGCCCCAAAAGCACTTTTTCAAAAAGACATTTGGATTTTCTTGTGTTTTTTTTTCTCTTTGAAAACCTTTTACTTCTCATGCAAGAAGAACTGAAAAAACTTCTTGGATGAGAAATAAAACATTCTCAAAGAAAAAAACTCAAGAAAGTTCAATTATCTTTTTGGGGGAAAACATGTTTGGTATTCTTATTTATTTATTTACTTACTTACTTATACGCTGCCTTTATGACTTCTACAAATACCTCAAGGCAGTGAACATATACAACATATCTTTCTCTTCCTATTTTCTCTACAACAACCCTGTGAGGTGGGTTGGGCTGAGAGAGAGAGAGAGAGAGAGAGAGAGAGGGACTGGTCCGAAGTCACCTCAACGCCTTTCATGGCTAAGGCAGGATTTGGACTGCTTTCTAGCCTGGTGCCTTAACCACTAGACCAAACTGTCTCAAACTGTCTGATTCTTAATGTGTCATTCTCTTCTATGAAGCAAAAGGGGCATAGAGTTTTCCTTGACAAACCACTTAGCAATACCCCTAATAAGCATCTTTTGGGTTTTTCTGTGCTGGAAAATGCTGAGCAAAGGCTTCAATAAATTTCCTGCCCCAAGAAGCCCTGCTCCATTCTCTCTAATATGTAGCCACTGTGGGATGGAATGTTTTTATTCTGACAAACTTGTGGCTTTTAAATTGAGCGTGGTTACTGATGCAGAGTTCAGCAGGAGGGTACTTTTGAAAATGGGTCTACTTTTCTCTCCCATGATGCAAGGGTATCCAAGAGGGGGTGAGGTGGTCAAAAAAAAAAATGGCAGACATGACCTCATGATCAAACAACTTTACACGCAGTGCCATGTATGAAGCATGTTATAAATAGGCAGGACATAATTGTGGGGCCCTGGCGGCCTTTTTGAATTCTGCAGTAGATGTTCCTACTATGACATTTAAAAAGTAAGGTAATAGTTGAAGAGAATATATGTGGCTCATAGTTGAACTGTGGGTTCATTGAGATTATTAATCTAAAATAATCTGAGATTATTTTCTTGCATACATTTCATTACCCAGTTTGCAATGTGATGTTGGTGGAGTTGTTCTTGGTCATTGCTTTATGAAGCTGTTGTTTTAAATATATAAGCAGAGAATAAACCCCACTCCCTTCTAGCATAGATATTATTATCTAGTTAGGTAATGAAATGTCTGTGAGAAAGCAACAAAGCTCAGAGAGAACCAGGGACCCCAAAAGGTAAGGGACTACCTGAAGGGAAGAAAAACAAATAATTCTTCTGGCCTGCGGGCCAAACCCTATCCTATCCCTCCTTGCAATATTGTAGGGGGCCATGAATCAATTACTTCAAATTATTCACATCCCCAACTAAATGCACTAAAACATCTCTAGGGATTCATCTGCATCAGCCTTCCACAACCAGAAGTGTTGCCAAATATTGGAAGGCAATCCCTATTTTCTCAAGATGGTGCCCCACCTTAGAACAGAGATCAGCCGTATATGGCTGACGGCACACTGTAAGACATTAATGGAGAACAACTAGAATAAACTACTTGTTGTGTATGCAATATGATTAATAAAGTGTGAGCTTGGAGTAAGTGCATGGTTCTGGCCCTGCACTTCTGATTGGCTGTTAAGCGGCCGGACCGGATTGGCCCATTCCGGGGAATCCGATTGGCCCTTAACAGAGAGTTCTTATTGGTTATAAAAGCTAGCGTTCCTAGCTTGTTATTGGTTAAACGTTACAAGGTTTGCCTATATAAGGCGGGTTTTACTGCTGTTAAATTAAGCAAGTCACGATATAAATAAAGAGCTGGAGTTCACCGTTCAGAGACTTGTCTCCATTCTTTCTCGCCCATGCTCAAACTTAACACTGGCGACGAGGATGGGATGTGGAGACATCTGAACCAACGAAACTTCGAAGAACACTGAGCACGTGACAGACGATGCCAACAACGGAACCATGTCCGGCGGCATCGTACCACCTGCTCCGTTCGATCCAACACAAGAGAACTGGGAGTCCTACATGGATCGCTTCCAAATGTTCCTAGAGATGAATAACTTAAAGGACGCCACAGCTGGGAAGAAATGGGCGGTGTTTCTAACGCATTGCGGTCCAACCGTATTTAAGATGGCTAAAGCACTAGCCAAACCCCGAGAAGTGAAGGCCATGGATTGGGACGACCTCGAACCTATCCTGCAAGACCACTATGCCCCGACCGTGCCTATGCTCGTGAGACGCCACGAGTTTTATCAAAGAAGCCAGTGAAAGGGAGAAAGCGTGGCCGACTTCATAGCAAACCTCCGAAATTTGGGAGGCCTCTGCGGATTCACCGATCTAGAAAAAGCACTAAGAGATCGCATAGTTCTGGGACTGGATGCACCCGGCGTCCAAAGCAAGCTGATGGCAAAAGGCGACATCAGCCTTGCCAATGCCATCGCCGATGCTACCGCAGCGGAAGCAACCAAGAAGTTGGCTGCACAACTATGCCGAAACCGCATTCCGGTACCTCCACCGACAAGCGACATTTTATCCAAGTCAGAAGGACAGCTTGCGACAATGCACCACGAAGACCTCTCTTCATCGTCAGACAGCAACAAAGAGGGGGTCCATCGACTGCGGTCCGACTGGGACCACTACCCGAAGCCCGTATGCCCTTGCGCTGGCTGTGGAGCCAACCATGCCAGATCTGAATGCAAATTCCGCGACGCACTCTGCCATGAGTGCAGGAAACGAGGCCACATCAGACGGGTCTGCCGCAGCTTGCCAGGACCCAGCCAGTCCTCAAAAGGGGCTAACTATTGCCAATCGACAGGAAACCGTCCTGTAAGGCGAGAGCCAGTAAACCACTTCTACAGAAATCGAGCTTTGCAGAGAGAAGAGGCTCACCATACTATCACTATCAGTCACACCTCAGCCTTGGACACTAAGAAAATCCGAATCACGGTAGCCATCGAGAACCAGCCTTGCCACATGGAGGTCAACTCGGGATCGTCCCTCTCAATGGTGTCTTGGAAGACACTCAAGCAACTCATCCCCACAATTCAATGCCAAGATCTCCGTTTCCAACGCCTCATCCTCAAGGACTACCAGGGGAATCGAATTCCCGTCATCGGGTCCTGTAGAGTCCGAGTCTCCTTCAAGAAGCACACAGCGTATTTACCTTTAACGGTCATCGATAGAGATAGGCCTAGCCTACTGGGCCTCCAATGGTTCGCGCCACTCGGCATTGAAGTGGCTGGAGTAAACCGAATCGGTGGCTGTGACTGGGAGGAAGACCTTATCTATGAGTTCAGGGACATCTTCGCGGACAGCTTAGGCGAGTACAAGGGGACCCCAGTCTCATTCAGCTTAGATCCAAAAATAGCTCCCATTCGCCTAAAGCCCCGTCGAGTTCCGTTTGCCTTAAAATCGAAAATCGACGAACAACTCGACAAACTGATAGCTCAGGGGGTGTTAGAGCCCATCGATCACTCCCCGTGGGAAACCCCTATTGTAACACCCATTAAGCCAGATGGGTCAATCTGAATTTGTGGGGATTACCGGGCCACTTTGAACCACACCCTGCAGCAGAACGCATATCCAGTTCCGGTGGTGCAGCACCTCCTCCATTCCCTGGGGGGCGGGAAAGTTTTCGCTAAATTGGATTTAGCTCAGGCATATCAGCAATTACCAGTAGATGAAAAAACGGCACAGGCCCAAACTATTGTGACGCACCGAGGTGCCTTTAAATGTACCCAGCTGCAATTCGGAGTAAGTGTAGCCCTGGGGATTTTTCAGAGCCTTATGGAAAGGTTATTGCAAGGGATTAAGGGCGTGGTCCCCTATTTTGACGATGTATTAATTGCAGCCCCAACTAAAAAAATCTTACAAGACCGGTTAAAATTAGTCCTAAAAAAATTCCAAGAAGCCGGTCTTAAGGTTAAAAAAGACAAATGTAAATTGTGTACTGACATTGTTGAGTTTTTAGGGTACCTGATTGATAGCCAGGGCATTCACCCTACTGAAAGTAAATTAAAAGTGATCAAAAACGCTCCCAGGCCACGAAACAAGGCTGATCTCCAGGCGTTCCTAGGCCTCATCAATTTTTATAATGTATTTTTACCGCACAAAGCAACTGTTGCTGAACCGTTACACCGATTGTTAGATAAAAGAGCAAATTGGTTATGGGGTTACCGTGAAGAACAGGCGTTCTGAAATGTTAAAAAACTGCTCACTTCTGACTCTGTACTCATGCAGTATAACGAGACTTTGCCGTTAGTTATAACCTGTGATGCATCACCTTTCGGGGTGGGTGCCATTTTGAGCCACGTACTGCCTAATGGGAACGAAGCCCCTGTTGCATATTTTTCAAAGACTCTTTCAAAAACAGAGCCCAACTATGGACAAATTGATAAAGAAGCCCTCGCAATTGTCTCAGCTGTGAAAAGATTTCACGAATACGTGTATGGTAGGGTTTTTACTATTGTGACTGACCACAAGCCTTTGTTGGGGATAATAGCCGGAGATAAGTCGACTCCCTACATATTATCCCCTAGGATGACCCGATGGTCAGAATTCTTAGCTGCTTATAACTATTGGCTGCAATACCACCCGGGGAAAGCCATTCCCCACGCCGACGCATTGAGCCGAGCACCGCTTCCAGAAACTCTCGATGATCCGGCACCAATGGTAACCACGTTGCAAATTGAGGCACTCAACTCGCCACCACTGACCGCCCGAGATATCGCGAGAGAAACCAAACATGACCACACCCTAGCACGAGTCCTAGGATGGGTAGAACGCGGATGGCCATTGGACCAGTTATCAGATGACTTCACACCATTCAAGTCTCGACAGACCAAACTCTTCTCCCAGAAAGGCTGTGTCATCTGGGGCGATAGAGTCGTTATCCCAGAATGGCTCTGAAAAGCGCTGCTGAGAACTTTGCACGATGGCCACCCCGGCGTCGTGCAAATGAAAGCCCTTGCACGAAGCTACGCATAGTGGCTGGGCATTGACAAGCAAATTGAATAGTGAGTTAAAGCTTGTCCCAAATGCCAAGAAGTCAGCAACGCCCCACCAAAAGCCATGCCTACTGAATGGGAGACACCACGTGGACCCTGGTCCCGAATTCACCTGGACTTTGCGGGGCCAACCAAGGGCCACACCTTCCTGCTTACCGTCGATGCCTACTCCAATTGGCTGGAAATTCATCGCATGACGATTACGACCTCCGAGGTGGTCATCAAGATTCTAAACAGACTCTTTGCAACCCATGGATTACCAGACGTCCTGGTATCCGATAACAGCCCACAATTTACTGCACTAGCGTTCGAGCAGTACCTCGCTGACCGCGGCATCCGCCATGCGCTCACCTCACCTGTGCACCCTGCGACCAATGGCCGAGCAGAACGCATGGTCCAGTTTGTGAAGAAAACCTTGCAAAAGGTAGACTACGACAAAATTGACGACAAGGTCAACCAAATCCTCTTCTTGCAACACATCACCCCACATAGCGTCACCAACAAAACTCCCGCTGAACTGCTAATGGGACGAAAGCTCCGCTCCCACCTTGACCGGTTGCACCCTGCTTATGAACCGGAGAAACCACATGGATCCAGCGGCCGCTGTCGCACCTTCCAGGTAGGAGACCTGGTTTATGCAAAAAACCTATCGGGCTACCCATTGTGGGTGGGAGCGACAGTTGTATGTGTAACCGGCCCCAGATCCTACCTTGTGCAATGCCTTGACGATAAACTTTGGAAACGGCATATCGACCAATTACGGTCGCGGCTTGCAGCGGCCAGTCCGCAACTCCCCTATGACCAAACTGAGGGGGGGGAGGTACGGAAGAAGATGAATTCCTCGGAAACCAGTTCGAAGGAAACAACGATTTAATAGAAACTCCTCTACTCATTGCAGAATACATTATGCCACCAGACTTGAAACTCTAGACCTAGAAAACCTAGAACTATGCCGCCTCCGGTCCAATCTAAATATAGTATATAAAATCATACATTGCAATGTCCTACTTGCAAATGAATACTTCAGCTTCAACCATAACAATACAAGAGCACACAATAGATAAAAACTCAAGGTTAACCACACCAAACTTGACTGCAGAAAATACGACTTCAGCAACAGAGTGGTCAATGTTTGGAATACTCTACCTGACTCTGTAGTAAACCACAGCAAACTCGATTGCAGGAACATTACCCGACTCTGTGGTTTCTTCTCCGAACCCCAAAACCTTAGACTGTCTACTATTAACCTCACCCCCTTCCTAAGAGGCCTGTAGGGGGCGTGCATAAGCATACCAATGTGCCTACCATCCCTGTTCTATTGTTTTTATTTTTCTTATAAGTATCTATCTTATGTATTCAAGACTATATTTATTCTTATATCTGTATCTTGTAAGCAATTGACAAATCAAATAAATACTAAATACTAAATTGACAATTCAAAAAATAATGAGTTGTGCAGAAATGGATAAATTAACCCTAGCCCTAAAAGATAAAGAATCATCAGAGTGTTATATGATTTGGTATGAATGGATTGAGTGAAGACAGACTATATAATAAACAGTAAAGGAAGATAAGCAGTAGTTGTAGTGAACATATATTCGCATAAGATACCAATTGTAAATATTGCACAAAATAATGTTACAAATAAAAAACCACAATCTGTTGTTGTTGAAACTTTTTAATTTTTCTTTTATGTTGTTTGTTTTATTTTAATTGTAAAAATCAATAAAGTTAATTTTTTAAAAAAGAACAGAGATCAGCCATGACCATGATATCAAAGCTCTGCCCCTTTGTGTATTTATGCATATTAAAAATCCTTTGATTGCAAAGCTGTGGCCACCATTTTCATCATTTGACCCCCCACCCTCCCTATGGACACTCTGGTCTTAAATCAACAAATCCATTGGGTGTCCATTTGAAAAGTGCAAGTTGACATGTATAACCATCACTAGGACTTCATTTAGCAGAAACATACTTGGACAATCTTTGACAAGAGATCACATTAGAAGCTTCTCTGCTTTGCTTGTCTTTGACTTAATGGGCAAATGCAGCCACTGGTAGTTTGTAAATCCCAAATTGTGGTTGAAGGATTGCGTGCAGCCTGGTAATTTATTCAAGAAAACATAGTTTTGCAAACCACAGTATTAGAAAAGTACTTGTTATCTATTGTGGTCCTGAAGGACTTTGTGCAGTGGGCAATGGAACAAAGAAAGGATGTTCACAGAGCACGGATGCCAAATATGACTCTCAATTTCTTTTTTGAAGTGAAACATGGAAGTGAAGAATTATATATAAGGATTCCATCAAAGTCTTTTCAGATTTCTGCAATAGGAATGTATTGAAGAATGATTCAGAAACAGTTCCTTTGAACACTTTTTTTTTTTTTGGGGGGGGGGGGGTCGACCTATTCTCAAAAGCACATCAGGCAAGGCAAGAAGATCACTAAAGGTGGAAGATCATGAAAGAGAGATCCAACCTACAACGAAGGAGAAATTTCCTGACAGTGAGAACAAAGAACCAGTGGAACGGCTTGCTTTCAGAAGTTGTGGGTGGTCCACCACTGGAGGTTTTCAAGAAGAGACTGGACAGCCATTTATTTGTTCAGAATTGTATAGGAACTCCTGCTTGATTGGGGAGTTGGATTAGACCAGTGATGGCTAACCTATGACACGTGTGTCACTCGTGACACGCCGAGGCACTTTGACTGACATGCCTGTTGGTGTGGGGAAAACCTGCACATTTAGAGGCTGCCTGTGCTCTGCTCCAATCCCTGCTCCCTGCTTGTTGCGTGGAGGCGTGGTGTCACTGCTGCCACAAGATCTTTGCAGCAGAGAACCAGTTTTAACCGCCATAAACTGAGGTTTGTCAGTTTCATTACCTCAGGAACGCTACAGGAGGAAAGGAGATCCATGAGGTTCACAGCCCTGTAAGGTGGCCTTCCGATCCCCCCATCCTGCACCTGCAGCCCTGAGACCAGGGAGACAAGTTTCACAGCCCTGTGTGATCACCCCAGCCCAGTCCGTCATAAACCAAATTATTGATATTTCTTGAAGTGACACACGACCCAAGGAAGGCTACACTTTTTCCCGATTTTCAACACACCAAGCTGAAAAGGTTAGACCTTGACTTCTGTATTCTGCATTCTAATAGCAATCTCAATTGCTGAGTGATCATAGCACCAGACCCCAAAAGAAAAAGGGGGAGATATTTCTTCATGATTATTTTCTCTGTTTTAGGCAATCCTATTATCTAATTCTTTAAAACCACTTTAAAAACTCTTGTTTTATTTTTAGAAACAAGTTTGTGGTAAAAAAATTTATGCATGGTTTGAAGAAATGCTGTAATTGCTTACCAAAGCAATCTGGAAGCTTTGCTTTGGGATGGAGAGAGAAATTTGGAGACGCAAAGACACAGAGGTTCTTTAAAAAGCTTCTAGTGCTACTCTCAAATATCCACAATGGTTGCAAAAATCATCTGGTCTAGTCTGAAAGCGCTATGGTGGTGCTGTGGTTAGAATGCAGTATTACAGGCTAACTCAGCTCACTCCAGGAGTTCAGTCCTGACCAGCTCAAGGTTGACTCAGCCTTCCATCTTTCTGAAGTCAGTAAAATGAGGACTCAGATTGTTGGGGACTGACTCTGTAAACTGCTTAGAGACCAGGGCTGCAAAGCACTGTGAAACGGTATATAAGTCTATAAGTCTAAGTCCTATTCTTAATGCTATTGCTAATCCTGATAACCAAATCCAGAATTTAACTATGATTTGCCAGAGTACTCAAAACACTTGGCAAGTAAGAGGAATATTACACAAGGATCTTGAGTTTATTCCGTTAAAAAAAAAAAAACCTCAACCCATAGTTTTGCCTACTTTTTGATTAATCAGGAATTCCCTTGGCTTGGGAAATGAGACTTTTTAGTCAGAGGAAAAACTGTTTTTCTTATCTGAGAACATCACAAGCTCAGCATTATGTCTATGAACCAAGTGGAGAACAAAGATTTTCCTAGCAAGGTTTTGCAGATGAAGGCTTTAAGAAATATCAAGGAATGGTTGGACATACTTTAGATAGAATTTTAAAGTTAGGGGCCAGAATGTAAGAGCAATGGCTTCAGAAAGGGGACACCAACTGGGGTAAGATTTAGTTAAGTTTCAGAAGCAACATTCATAGAATAATTCTCTCCCTTTTCTATTTCTGCCTAAACCAACCACAAATTAAAGCTGGGTGCAGATGGTGTTTCATCTCTCATATTTGTGGGCAGAAATATTAGGAGGATTCTTTTACTGAATCTTTCCAAGAGAAAGAAAAGAAATTGTGGTTTATGTTTGTACGAATCCAACCTGTTATGGTGTATCCAGCCATTTGCAATGAAGCCAAGGAAAAAGTATATCCTTAGTGTTGGAGCTCACATTGCCTTAAAACATAGAATAATAAGGTTGAAAGGGGTAAGTATTTCCACTGTCAGGATTTTTCTCCTTAATACTATGCAGCAATACTCACGCAATGAGTCTACAAAATGAGTAGGGCTTTGTTCAACACAGTTGCCTCCTCCATCTTGATCTTTCTGTCACCTACTTCCTAACAGAGGAGCCTGCAGCAGGCCTTCAGATGATACACAACCATCTTGGAAGAAACACCAATTTGAGATCTTGTCTTTATTGGTGTTACCACCTGTCCTTAAGTTACAACCATAATTGAGCCTTGCAATTATGGTCACAAGTCATGATGGTCATAAAGCAAATCACCACATAACCAGACATGATGTTATGATCTTTTGGGGGGCAGTTGTTAAGTGAACCCATTGTTTGCTATGGAGTGCTCTTTTTTTTTGCAAGAAACTGGAAATAAATGCCAGATTCTAGTAAAAATCTAAATAGTGGTTATGTCACCACATAATACTGTAAAAAGTCATAAATGTGGGGCAGCAGTTGAGTACACAACCCTGTGACCATGGGTTGGCTGGACATTTGAACTTTGAAACCAGGTTGTAAATCCCTAGGGAGGGAGACTCCATTGTAATTTCAAATGGTCACTAAACATCTGGAAATAAATTGAGGACTGCTTGGATCTGGATCGCATCATTTCTGACTATAAATTTAAAGTAGTGCTTCTCAAGCTCTGCAACTTTAAGCCATGTGGATTTTAACTCCCAGAATTCTAATGCAATCCTAAATTTCATTAACAGAGGGATACAATCAAGATCAAGTGAGATACTAATACCACTGTATAAAGCCTTAATAAGACCACACCTAGAGTACTGTGTCAGTTTTGGTCACCACACTATAAAAAATATGTTGAGGCTCTAGAAAAAGTGCAGAGAAGAGCAACCAGCATGATTAAGGGACTGGAGGCTAAAACATACGATGAATGGTTGCAGGAACTGGGCATGGCTAATCTAGTGAAGAGAAGGACCAAGGGAGACAGTATAGCATCGTTCAATATTAGAGGGACTGCCACAGAGAGGAAGGGATCAAGGTATTTTCTAAGGACAGACAAGGAATAATGGATGGAAATTGAACAAGGAGAGATTCAACCTGGAAATAAGGAGAAACTTTCTGACAGGGAGGACAATCAACCAATGGAAGAGAAGTTGCCCTCGGAAGTTGTGGAAGCTTAAGACTTTCAAGAAGAGATTGGACTCCCATCTGTCAGAAATGGTGTAGGGTCTCCCACTTGTGCAGGGGGTTGGACGAAATGGCTTACAAGGTCCCTTCCAACTCTGATTATCTGTTTTCTGTTAATTCCTCTGACCGGTCACCTGGCTGGCTGGAGGAATTCTGGGAGTTGAAGTCCACACAGTTTAAAGCTGCAGAACTTGTGAAACTCTGTTCTAAAGCATTCTGTGTTTTATTGTCATTCTTTGACAAGAATATCCTAAATTGGAATTTCCAAACCCCAAAGCCTTTTAGCACAGAAAAAGAAAATGGGACTTGGTTCCCTTAATTGAATGAGGAAGATTTATTGATACTAGACAAATGAATTCCTACTCTGAGGACTGCCCCTTGGCAGTTGGCAACATGATGGGTCCAATTGTGATTTGTGATATCCGATGCGTTGCTCTATAGTTCAGTGAGTTGTTAAAGGGTTTCCTTCAGAAAAACTGAGATTAGATGCCAGCCAAACTTTAATCTGCATTGAGTCAGTATTGCCAAAATAAATTCAATCTCATTATTTTGAAATGGGAAAGTGGTTCCTTTAAAGACATTCCTGAAGGCAAAAAAAATAAAGCACTTTATACAGGCTTTTCCCACCAACCAGCACTGAAATCTCATTTAAAAGTCATTCTCTTTTCCTCATTTCAACAGCTTTCCTGATAATTTCCCCATGCAGGTCATGCTTGGAAGTTGCAAAATCTCTTATTGCTGCGAATGTTTTCTCATACACAACCCAAATGCAAGAAGCATTGCATGCAAAGAATCGGCTACAGCAACCCTGCAAGAGTCTGATCACCTCTTCTCACTAATTTGACAAAGAGGGCCATTCTGCTGAGGCCAGACTTTGAGAGTGATGGATTTCATAACACCCTGGGGTATAGATACGCAGCAAAACACAACTTGAGCAGAAAAAAGCAGTAGCAATTGGATTTATATACTGCTTCACAGTGCTTTACAGCCCTCTCTAAATGGGTTGTAGAGTCAGCCTTTCCCCCACAACAATCTGGGTCCTCATTTTACCGACCTCAGAAGGACAGAAGGCTGAGTCAAACTTGAGCTGGTGAGACTCAAACTGCCAAACTATTTGCAGTGGGCAGTCAGCAGAAGGAGCCTGTAATATTGCATTCTAAAGTCAAGGAAATTCCTATATTTCCAACATCCAGAGTTTTCAGAGTTCTGTTCTGTTCTGATACAGGTAATCCTCATCTTAAAACCACTGGTTTAGTGACCAAAGTTATAACAGCACTGAAAAAAAGAGACTTATCACCGTTTTTCACACCAACAACTGTTGCAGCTCTCCCATGAAAGTCATGCGGTCAACATTCAGACACTTAGCAACTGGTTCATATTTATGATGGTTGCTGTAGGATCCCCTTGTCTGAACTTCTAACAAAGTCAAGTTGCTAGGAGATTATTGTTATTAATTTTAAGGTGATAATTAAAAAGTTAAATGATTATTGGGATTTAAAGGGGAATTAATCAAATGATATACTCTAACTGGTAATTGTAGGGGAAACTTTTTTGAAACGTTTGAACTGAGATGGAATTTTTGAACTAATGAAATAAGAATATGCGATGAAATTGCAAACTTGGCAGATAAAAGTATAAAGTACAACGAATATGCAGCTATGAGACATACTTAAAGTTAAAAGAAATAGGTTAAGAAATGAATTGAAAATGTATAAAATAAGCTTGAGGAAAGTATTTGAGAAAATTAATAGAAAATATGTAAAGTAATGGTAAAATATGCAACTAACTGTGAAAAATGAATATGTAATTCAAGTCATGTTTGTATGGAAATGTGGAAACCTGGAATCATGCTGTTCACTAAAAAAAGATGTTTTTAAAATATGGAAAACTGAAATAATTTTTTTATTAAAAAAAAAAACAGTCATTAAGGAAGCTAGATTCACTTAGCAATTGTGTTACTAATTTGACCACGGCAGGGATTCACTAAACAACTGTGGCAAGAAAGGTCATAAAATGGGGCAAAACTCACTTAACAAATGTCTTGGTTAGCAATATAAAATTTGGGCTCAGTTGTGGTCATAAGCCGAGGACTGCTTGTACTTCCAATGTTCTGTGTCTGATACTCAACTTCCAGAAGTGAAAGTCAACACTTTGATCCTTTGTAGACATGAAAGTTAGCAAAAGTACGGCAGGGTGTCTTCTGAGTTTTGGTCTAGAGCTCAGTTGTCCTTTTTTATTACTATTTTGCTTTTTCTAACCATTTATCCTTGAATTTTTTAAGATCAGCTGAGTTTATCTTGGTATTGCCATCTACCTAAGAACATTTCACAGAGACAATAATGTCTCTTTCTGATCTACAGAAGACACTTGATGCTACCTTATTTTACATTTTTTTCTCAACTTCTAAGTCTAAGCTATAGGCCTCGATTTCCTAGTGGACACTCACTTAAATATGAGCCAGCAGTGTGCTGCAACTGCCAAAAAAGCCAACACAGTCCTAGGCTGAATTTAAAGAGCGATAGAAGCAAGATCACATGAAGTGTTAATACCATTTTATAATGCTAAGACCGCACTTGGAATATGGCATTCAGTTTTTGTCACCGTGATATAAAAAGATGTTGAGATGCTACAAAGAGTCCAGAGAAGAGTAGCAAAGGGTTAAAGAGGCTAAAACATGCAAAGAAAAGTTGCAGGAATTTGGTATGTCTAGTTTAGTGAAATGAAGGACCAGGGGTGACATGATAGCAGTGTTCCAATATCTAAGGAGATGCCACAAAGAAGAGGAAGTCACTCTGTTCGATCAAAGCACCTGAGGGAAGGACAAGAATCAATGAATTATCAGCTAATCAAGGAGAGAAGCAACCTAGAACTAAGGAGAAATTTCCTGACAGTGAGAACAATTAATGGTTTCCCTCCAGAAGTTGTGGATTCTCCAACACTGGAGGTTTAAAAGAAGAGTTTGGACAATTATTTGTCTGAAATGACATGGGGTTTCCTCAGGGGTTGCACTAGAAGACCTCCAAGATCCCTTCCACCTCTGTTTTTCTGTTTCCTCCTGATCTCTCTCTCTCCTCTCCTTATTAACTACCTCTTTCTCTGTTTAGCTTTCTGAGATTAGCCAAAGTTGGCTAGATGTGAGAAGAGAAGGAACTCATAACAATACCTCATGGGATAATTCATTGGTTCAGCTTTAAAGTCTTATGTTGGCTTTGCTGCAAAAGGCTAGGGCAGTTACTTCTTGAAAAATTGGAGCTACCAATACGATTGAGACATACCTAATCCTTCCAGAATATTTGCTTCATCTTTGTAACCAAGTTTGCGAAGGAGAGGGAATATTTTTGGGGGGGGGGGGAGAGAGGGGGAGAGAGGTAAAAGTTTTGTCCTACAAAGTTGCATTAACAGAATTGGAAGGGTTGTTGGAGATCTTTTAATCCAATCCCCTGACCATGGCAAGAGCATTTATATCACCCTGAACAAATGGTTGTCCAATCTTTTCTTGAAAATATCCAGGGTTGGAGTACCCACAACTTCTGGGAGCAAGCCGTTCCACTGGTTAATTGTTCTCAATGTTCGGAAATTTCTCCTTAGTTCTAGGTTGCTTCTCTCCTTGATTAGTTTCCATCCATTGTTTCTTGTCTGCTTTTAAGTACTTCTTTGAGGCAGCCCCTCAAATATCGGAACACTGCTATCATGTCTCCTCTAGTCCTTCTTTTCACTAGACTAGACATACCAAATTCCTGTAACCATTCTTCATATATTTCAGCTCCAGCCTTTTAATAACCTTTGTTGCTCTTCTCTGCACTCTTTCCAGAGTTGCAACATCTTTTTTATGTTGTGGTGACCAAAACTGGATGCAGGATTCCAAGTGTGGGCTTACCAAGGCCTTATAAAGTGATAGGGTTGGGGTTTATTTTAGTAGAAGCAGGGTAACATCTACCCTCAGCCCCAAGATCACTTTTTGCATAACAACAGCAGGCCTACTGCCTTCTTTCCAAAGGAAGTTTGGAATTCAAAGGAATAATGGCCGGAATTCCTCTATCTGGGACGCCTCCTGGGCTCTGAGCCTTAACTCATCATGTTCAATCTGGGCCTCCCTTTCCTTTTGTGGAAGCAGCAATCCAGCCTTTAAAGATGCAGAATTATTTAAGATCTTGCCCTGACAGGATGCAAGTCAACCTTCCCTTTCTCCCTCTTTGCTTTCCAATTCTTTGGTGCTCAAGGAGAAACATTAACAATAAAGAATAAGGAAAATGAATCACTGCTTCTTGCCCTGCATAGTAAATTTGACCTCCATGTTTTTTATTTTTTTAAAAAAAACAAACAACACTCAGGTTTCTAATCTAAGAAAGGAAGTACATCAATGAGTTGATTATTCCTCTGAGGTTAATCCAATAGCTACTATTTTGAAGCTGGTTGGCTTCATTTTCCTTCCTTTCTTTACCAGAAAGAGCAGGGGAGGGGAAAGAAAGAAAGAAAGAAAGAAAGAAAGAAAGAAAGAAAGAAAGAAAGAAAGAAAGAAAGAAAGAAAGAAAGAAAGAAAGAAAGAAAGAAAGAAAGAAAGAAAGAAAGAAAGAAAAGTATTCAATTTCTTCTTGGCAAGATGCAAGCTTTGGTGTGATTGGTTAAACCACAAGATTTGGGCTACTTGTAGCTTGACACTTGTGAAAGCTGAATTCTGTATTCACATCTTACTTGCTGAAGAACTGGAGATGACATGAGCCAATGATGGGAATATTCATTGGGTAGCTGAGCCTGGCATTATGTACTCCCCAAAGATATTCTTTTAGGCTCAGAGACACTGAAATTTAGAAATGCCAGTAAACTTCTATTTTTCAGATCCTATCAAACATCAAACCCATTCTAAAGCCAACGGGAGCCTATAGCTGTTGATGTTCCCAAACAATCTTTGCAAAAAAAATGAGTAGATACTTTCAAGAAACAAAAAGCAAGGGGACTGAGAGGAATCCAACGAGCATGAAATAATAATTTGGGGTAAAAATTATTGAAACTGCCCCACATCTTCCACCGAAGACTTCTAACAAAGTGGTTTCCACACGCCCCATGTAACTGCAAATTTGTCTTCTCTAAGTCACTTCTCTCTTATAGTCAGTCTCTCATGCCAAGATTTACATGCTCTTTATCAGTTTCAGAAAGTAGCCTGGCTTCCTTTGAGTAACAGCTGGGTAGCTCTATTTTTTTTCAATATCCTGAAAATTAGGCACCAGAAGTTGGCTGAGAGCCCACTGTCAAGAAGAGCTAATTTTCTAGTACTCCTGTTCCTCCTCCTCATTGTTTCCAGTGCTTTGCTCATCTAACCTCCAGTAAATGGTGGTGCTAAGGGTGAGGAATCAGCTTACTCACTGATTTCCTCCTTGGCACAAGAACAGCTGGCAGAAATGGGTATGAGGAAGAAGATCTAGTGAGGAAAGAGGGTGGGACAGTGAAAGGATCTTGGCCAAGAACCTTCTAAAACTTGGAGTCAACACAATTTCTAGTCAGGCAAATCCATACTCTTGTTTACTGACAGAGAGAAATATAATCAAGCCTTATCAGAATGGCTTAATTTTTCAAGAGAAAGATAAGATATCTCTGTTGTAGTGAAGACATTATCAAGAATCACCATGTAAAAGTGCCTGAAAGAAGAGCTGGCACTTTGGGAACATCTACCTGACTAGCAATGCTGAACCACCATTTTGAATTTCTAGAAGGTAAGGTTCGGCATCAGTACAAGGCATTATGGGAAATTGATAATGGTGCTCATAATCGCAAGGTGCCAAGAATGTAGTGTACCTGACACTCAGGAGCTAGCATTCAGCCTGCCCAGAAATGAGATGTTTTTCATTGGAGATATTCCTGGTAGGGGCCACAAAGATGCCTTTTCAAGAGGCAATTGGGGTTTCTTTCATTTCCTTGAAAGCATTCCACTTCTCACCCTGATTGAATGGTGGCGGATGGAAGGATTCTCCACCATTCAGTCAGACCTGAAGAAGCAGTACACCTTCAAGGAAAAAGAAAGGGACTCCAGTTGCCTCTTGAAAAAAAAAAACAAGCACCGTTGGGACAACCATGGCCTGGATGACTGAGAATCTCCATAGACATTCCTGATAGGGAAGTAAGAAAGTTTGTATGTGTTCTGGCAGTTCATCCTGGGAAGAAAGTTCGGGAGGAACAATCACAATGATAAGGCAGCAAGAGTTACAATTCCTTTCAAAAACAAATGACTCCATATTCAGAAGCATTCTAAGATGTGGAGTGATAACAGCAGCACAGAGATTAATTTGCAGTCTGGTCCAAAGTAGGTGTTTACAGATATAGCATGGAACACAGAAGAGGTCTGCTGATTTCCAGGTTTTAAATACTTTGTTAGTAGAAGGAAGCTTGAGGAATTGGTTGGTGTCCACTCTCCCCTTTCGTGATGGCCTTCCTACCTGCACAGAAGGCCATATGCCCCACCTCAAGCACTCCAGTTACCAAGGAAAAAAAAAATAGAAGAACCGAAATTGTATCCAATCCAGAACTGGCATTTCTTATTAAATTGAGAATGGGCATTGAAAACAGGTTCACAAAACAATCATTCTCCATGTAGTAGTTAAAGCTGTCCATGATCTTCAAAATGTACAGAGTGCTTGAAGGATGAGGTCAACTGGTTTAAAATTATTACAACATTATGTTCAGATATGTAGCTGAAATCAGTTTGGGGAAGTAACTTAAAAACGGGGCTATTTGAATAGACTAGGAATAGCTACTGGTATTACATTTAAGAAATTTGAACTAGATGTTAAGTATCTTTTTGACAGCTTTTATTCACTTGCAATTAGCAAAAATACAAGTCCTTGACTTAAAACAGTTCATTAAATCCAAAGTTGCAACGAAGGAGGATATTTGTAGCTCAGGATTGAAATGGGGATTCTCTGGTGCTCTCTGAATTTACTTGTTTCTTGCAGACATTTCATTACCCTAACTAGATAACATCATCAGTGCTAGAAGCGAGAGGGACTTGTGGAGAGAAAGAGAAGGAGAAGAACTGTGACTCTCTGAACTACCATATATACTCGAGTATAAGTCGACCGGAATATAAGTCGAGGCACCCAATTTTACCACAAAAAACTGGGAAAACTTATTGACTCGAGTATAAGTCGAGGGTGGGAAATGCAGCAGCTACTGGTAAATTTCAAAAATAAAAAGAGATACCAATAAAATTACATTAATTGAGGTATCAGTAGGTTAAATGTTTTTGAATATTTATTTCAAAGAAAAACAGTAAACTAGCTCTGTAAGTGGAAAAGAGAGCCAACAAAACCAATATGGTATCAACAATAACTTTAAAAGTACAAAAACCTTAGCTCAATCAGCAACCAAGCTAAAACACAAGAGTTAAAATCCTTCAAAACTGGATTCCTCATCATCACCTGTATGTCCAAACAGAGTCACTCTCTCCCTTGCAAGAAAAAAGCATGTGTATGTGCTGCATGTACATCCTGTTTTGGAGAGCCACCATCTCTTTCACAGCTCTCCCTCATGCCTCCATTGCATGTGCACACATGCCATGGCTCAGTAGTAGGTCAACATACAGATGTCACACTAGGTTCCCTCCTCAAAAGGAACATCCAACCTTTCTTGAGAAGTACAAACTTCATCTGTTCAGGATTGTGGTGACAAAGGTGAAGGAGGATGGGGCTGAGAGAAGGGAAGGGAAGAAAAGATCATTGACAGGGAGAAAGACAGGGAGAAACACCTGGAAGTGTGAGCCCTCGAGTTTCCTTAGGGAAGACCAGACAACAAGGGGAGAGGAGAGGAGGAGGAGGAGGAGGAGGAGGAGGAGAGTTTAAAAAAAAAGAGTGGGAAGCCAACTCACGCGTGCCTTCAAAGCCAGGGGGAAGCGGGGCTTTCTCCGCCTGCTGCTGCCAGAGGAGTGCGGGGGGGGGAGTGCGGGGAAAGGGGGTTCGTGCCGAGGCTCCGCAAGCGATTACCAGATTTGCAGCTCCGTTTGTTGGCGAAGCTGGAAGCGCGCCCGTTAATGGGGAAGGAGAGCCCGCAGCTCCGAAAGTCTTTTCACCATTGGGGACTGAACAGGAGAACCGCAAACGCCGCACTCCCCAGGAAACAAACCGCCAGGCTCAGGCAGCCTCCTCCGCCCCCTACCCTAGCAGTTAAGAGCTGCTCCGGGGGCTCCCGCCACGGCGCAGCCAGGCACTTTGTCTCGCTGCCCCCGGAGCAGCTCTTCGCTGCTAGGGTAGGGGGCGGAGGAGGCTGCCTGAGCCTGGCGGTTTGTTTCCTGGGGAGAGCGGCGTTTGCGCTGTGGCGGGAGCCCCGGAGCAGCTCTTCGCTGCTAGGGAAGGGGGCGGAGGAGGCTGCCTGAGCCTGGCGGTATGTTTCCTGGGGAGTGTGGCGTTTGCGCTGTGGCGGGAGCCCCGGAGCAGCTCTTCGCTGCTAGGGTAAGGGGCGGAGGAGGCTGCCTGAGCCTGGCGGTTTGTTGGCGAAGCTGGAAGCGCGCAACGCAGGAGCTCGCGGGGGCCCCGGGCGCCCGTTAATGGGGAAGGAGAGGCCGCTTGGGGTCGCCTGTGAGGCCCTCAGCGGGTAGACAGCCGCGGCGGCGATGCTGCCCTGGAGGCGCGATCGGTTGCAGCCACGCCAGCACAGGCCAGGCATGGTGCCGTAGCGGCTGACTCGAGTATAAGCCGAGGACAGTTTTTTCAGCACAAAAAATGGGCTGAAAAACTCGGCTTATACTCGAGTATATACGGTAGCTTGTTTTCTTGCAAATGTTTTATTACCCAAACAAGGTAACAGTGCTAGTAACAGAGGTGATATTTGGCAGGTATTGATCGGTTCTGGAGAACCAGTAGTGGAAATTTTGAGTAGTTTGGAGAACCGGCAAATACCATCTCTGACTGGAGATTTTAGTCTCCTTCCCCTGCCACGCCCACCAAACCACACCACACCCACCATAGAACTGGTAGTAAAAAATTTTGAATCCCACCACTGGCTAGTATGGAATGCAGTTTGCTGTCAGTTTATATGACTTGTCATCAGAAGATAAACTGACAGCAAACTACACTCTTTACTGATGATGTTAGGATAATGAAACATCTGCAAAAAAACCAAGCAAGCTCAGAGACCCCTCAAAGTTACAATGGCATTGAAAAAAGTGACTTATGGCCATTTTTCACACTTATTACTGCGGTATCCCTGTGGTCACCTGATCAAAATTCTGAAACTTGGCTACTGACTCATATTTATGACAGGTGCTGTATCCCGGGGGTCATGTGATCTCCTTTTGGGACCCTCTGACAAGCAAAGTCAATGGGGAAGCCAGATTCACTTAACAACCCGGTTACTAACTTAAAAATGGCAATGATTCATTTAACAACTGTATCAAGAAAGACTATAAAATGAAGCAAAATTCACTTAAGCATCTCACTTAGCAACAGAAATGTTGGGCTCAATTGTGGTCATAAGTCTAGGACTACCTGCATGGCCTGCTAATCTGTGTTTTTCCTTGGGTCCTTATGACATGGCCATCATCTGATCCCCAGCCTAGACCAGAGGCTGGTTGTAATCACCCATATCAGGATGAGTTGTCCTTTGGGCCGCTTATGAATACGGGCTTAGCAGTCTTCTGGAAAAGTTCTAAATCCATGTCCCAAAAGGGGTCTGGGACAACTCAGCACAGCCATCTCACTATGGCCAAATTGCCGCAAGACAGGAGTTACACTAATATCCAAGAAATGGTAAAACAAAACCCATTAAAGAGAAGATGCCAAATGAGGGGCAAAATGAAAAGTGAATGACAAAAATGAAACTGTTTTAATTATTTTAAATAATTGAATTGCTGAGTTGGCCCAAGGTGAATTGGCGGTAGCAAGTTGGCCACAATGAGTTGTCCCATTCCAACTCAAAGGAACTGGCTGTTAGCTGAAATCAGTCAGTCCTTCCAAATTCTATAATGAAGATATTGGACAAGCACAAAGGAGATCCCATTCTAGATGCCTTCTCCTCCTCACAGCCCCCCACCCAATCATGGAAACTCCTTCCGTGACTTTGAACCCACCATTGCCTCTCTCTGCCTTACCTAACTGATCATGACCTTCTTCCTCGGTGAAAGGGAATGAGGAAGAAGAATTATTAATATGCCTTGAGCTTCTGAAGGAAAGGTAGAATATAAATCCACGTAACAATAACTAAATCTTTCCTAGCTGGTAATGCATAGAAGGAAGGGAGAGGAATAAAACCAGGGGAATCGCTGTCTTAATATACTATCAATGCTGTAAATAAGGACCTTGGCATTTTTGTAGTAAGATAGGGATTGCTGGCAAATGATACACTGATGGAATTTTCTCTTGGCTGAAGGACATCCAGGCAGCACTTCAACTGGGCTTTGAAGAAGAGCCCTGAATGGAAGTAGATCTTTTACTGACTGATCTCTGGTTGGAACGATCCAACTTAGAACTGAGGAAAAATTTCCTGATGGTGAGAATAATTAACCAGTGGAACAGCTTGCTTTCAGAAGTTGAAGGTGCTCCATCACTGGAGGTTTTCAAGAAGAGATTGGACAGCTGTTTGTTCAGAATTGTATAAGGTCTCTTGCTTGAGCAGGTAATTGGATTGGAAGGCCTCCAAGGCTCTTCCAATTCTGTTATTTTGTTCTGTTGTTCTTTCAATAATCAATGTCTCCATCCCATCAAGTCCAAAGAAAGTCCAGATTGCTATAGGATCTCCGGCCATGGGCAGGGAATTTATTTATTTGTTTATTTACTGAATTTAAATGGCCGCCTTTTCGCTCATGGAGACTCAAGGCGGCTTACAGAATATAAAACTACATTTAAAACAATAAAAACTAACAAAAAGAATCAAATAAATTAATAAAGTACAATATAACAAAACCACCCCCAAACTCCCACCCACCCCAACCCAATGACAGCAGATCATTTAATGGGTTCCATCCCGCTCTGGGTTTCCCAGGCCCGCTGGCAGATCCAGGCCTTCGGCGCCTCCCGGAAGAGTGTCAGAGTGGGGGCCATTCTAATCTCTGGGGGGATGATGTTCCAGAGAGAGGGAGCCACCAGGGGAAGGCCCTTCTTCTGGGTCTCACCAGGTGTATCTCCCTAGGAGATGGGACCCGCAACATTCCCTGCCTCCCCGCTCTAATGGGTCGGAGAGATGTGAGCGGTAAGAGACCGTCCCTCAGATAACCTGGTCCTGAGTTGTACTAGAAGACATCCAATATCCATTTCAACTCTGTTATTCTATGTTCTTGAGCCCAATTTTTGCTACATACTCAGCTGAGAGGACCAAATAACCAGACACAACTGCCTTTTGCTTTTAACCCAATCACAGACTGTCTGGAGAGAGTCAAGTCTCAGCAAGAGTGTAATGGTCAGATAGAAGAACAAGACAACAGTGAGACAAAAGGTATCGGAGTCTGGACCTGAGAAAGTGCCTCATCCCGGACCCTCCCTAGATCTCATGGAGATAAAAGAAGGGAGGGAGAAGCACTTTCAGACTTGCAAGATCTTGTAACTGTAACCCCATAATAAAAGGAGCATTCTTAACTTTAATTTCCTCATTGGTCCATCTTGGGTTGTGTTCCATCGAAACACTCACCATGCCTGAACCTGTGCAATTTTCAAGTCCAGGCAAAGTTTGCTAGTGTGGACATCCCTAAATCAGGATGGTCAATAAATTGCAGAAATCAGCAGGAGCCATCATGTATTTTATATTCCCAAATCAGGAATCATTGCTGTAGTTTTTGAGAACTACCTTCAATACATGAACTAATAAATTTCAGGTAGTCCTCAACTTGAAACCATTTGTTTAGTGGCCATTCAAAGTTACAACAGCACTGAAAAAGTGACTTATGGCCACTTTTCACACTTACAACCATATAGCAGCATCCCCATGGTCACAGGATCAAAATCCAGACACTTGGCAACTAGCATGATAGTGTAGTTCTGAGATCCTGTGATCACTGTTTTGACTTTCTGACAACAAAATCAGTGAGGAAACCACATTCACTTCACATCTCTGTTACTAATTTAACAACTACAGGTATTCACTTAACAATTTTGGCAAGAAAAGTCATAAAATAGAACAAAACTCATTTAACAAATGTCTTGCTTAACAGCATACATTTTGATCTCAATTGTGGTTGTAAGTTGAGGACTATTTGTATAGCATTTCTTAACAAAAACAGCTACTTAGCCTCCATCTCCATTTCCAAGTGAGATTCTGGAAAACTAGGCAAGTATACTGGGAAGTCACACAACGTACAAGAGTGTGCTCAGGTTTGGACAATTTGTGATTCAGTCTGTTACCGACTGAACTAAGGCAATAGGAGGAAAAACTCTACATGACTTTCAAAACAAGCTCTGATAATACTTGGAGAGAAAGACAGAGGATGAAAGCTTTGGGCAACAAGAGTTTTGCTATGTTTGAAGTATGACCAAGCCCAGACTTTTAATATAAAGAAAAAAAGACACGGAAAATTTCCTCCAAATAAAGATGTCAGCAAGAAAAGGAAAACAAGAGACCCTTTTTAAAAAAAGATCAGAGAAATCACAGGAAAGTTTTAGACTAGAAGATATCCAAAGTCTCTTCCAACTCTGCTATTCTATTTTCAGGAGAAGAGGCAATGAAGGTGTTCACAGTCCTATATCAACAAACATGAAACAAGAGTTTGTATCAGAAAGGTTTGAAGTTGACAAACATATTATATCAAATAAATGAGATGAAACAAGGTGCACATTTTTAAGGAAGCATTGCATCAGCCCCCACCCCCGCCAAGCAAAACGTAATGGATGGAGAATAATCAAGGAGAGAAGCAACCTGGAATTTAGGAGAAACTAGTGGAACGGCTTCCCTCCAGAAGTTGTGGCTCCATCACTGGAGGATTTTAAGAGACTGGACAACCACTTGTCTGAAATGGTACAGGGGGTTGGACTAGAAGACCTCCAAAGGTTCCCCCGAGCTCTATTTTGATTGATAAAGGAAAATTGATCCAAGTGTGAATACTGAAATTCCAGTTGAACAGACAGGTTTCAGTAGAGGCAAAGGGCTCCACGATCAGAGAACTAAAATGAGCTAGGTAGAATACGAGAGAATACAAAAAGAGGTTTATCTTTGCTCGTTAACTAAACATAGATCAGGAGTCTCCAAACATGACAACTTTGGCAAGCGAGGACCTCAACTCCCAGAATTCCTCAGTCAGCCATGCTGGGTGGGGAATTCTGGCAGTTGAAATCCACAAGTCTTAAAGTTGCCAAGTTTGGAGACCCCTTGCGTAGATCAGGCCAGAACATGGAACACATTAAAGCTAATCTGCACACCTGAATGCCTGATTATTTTTTTAAAAAAATAAGCAAGAACGGCCTTTGCAGAAGTCCTTATTTCTATTGCAGAACTCCTTCTGACTACTGAATCCACATAAGGGATGTGGTAAACCAAGATAAAAGCTTTTGTTCAGGTCTGGAAATGGAAGGCACATTTTTGTGAACAACTTTCACATGATGCTTTGCTTCAGTCCTTGATGCTTTTGACTAGGTACACCTTTTGTCTCACTATGGCCACAAGCAGCAACTGGTGCCCGTCACTGTACTCTGATACCATCATACTGCATACTTCCTGTCTCTGCCTATATTCTGCTTCCTTGGTTATTTTCCGCACATACCACAAGTGTGTGTTATTATGAGATGCCCTCAAGCCAATGCCTAAACCCACATTCTGGAGGTACAGTTTTGCATGCAAAATATGAGAAGTAAAATAATTCAGAAAGTTCACTGGGGAAGGACAAAAAAAATCCCACCTAACTACATCTGAAGATCCTTTTTCTTCTTCTTTTAATGGTATCTTCTCCTTCCTGAAATATCCACAGTGAGAAAGCAGTCTTTGAAGAGACCCTTGAAAGAAATCTTTACCTTTGTGAAGAGGAATGAAGGCCATGAGGTGCTATTTTCAAGTTGCTGCTGTGGTTTGGTAAAATAAATCCCCTTAGAATTCAGACTCCTTCTGTTCCTTCTAACATCTCCAAAACTTCGGAAAACAGATTCCCAAAATAAGCGTTTGATGAATAATCTATCATTGGCATTTTTACTTTACTTTGAATTATCTTAATATGTTTAATTGTTTATGCTATTTTAGGTTTGCATTTGGCTTTTTTACAATTTTGTTCTATCTACTTCTCAACTTTATAACTCTAATTCACAAAGAGGGTTGTTTTAAATTTAAATTTACTCGCTGCAGATGTTTTAACAATTGATGGGTTTTATTTTATCTATTTAATAAACCACTAAAAATCTATATAAATTCAGCAGTATACAAGTAAAATTAATTATTTAATCAATTAAGAAATGACTTCCAAGTTTCCTCCTTCCACACCTCTGAACATAACCTAGTTGAACATAATGGGAAATTCAGACTTGGAAAGATTATTTTTCCTGTAAAAGGGCATGATGTAGTAGGAAAATAATAGGTGGAGAACAGAACAATCTCTTCCTGGAGATATGCAACTCTGTGTCAGTGAAAAAAGAGTGGATCTACTTCCAGCAGTATGGCTGGATTCATACAACATGCATGGGCAGATCAGAAAAAATCTTGGCAAATTTAATGTTTCTCTTGCTAAGAACATTTCTGGCTTAGCAGGCAGGATTTGCATCCAGGCCATCTGGTTAGCTTAGGATTCCTGAATTTGGGGAACCCAGAAAAGGGGTGAATTCTATAACTAAGTTAAGCAGGTCATCTCAAGAGCGACTGAAGGCAGGACAAGAAGCCATGGATGGAAACTAATCAAGGAGAGAAGCAATCTAGAACTAAGGAGAAATTTCCTGACAGTGAAAACAATTAATCAGTGGAACTGCTTGCCTCCAGAAGTTCTGGGTGTTTTTAAAAAATTTTTAAAAAAATTGAGGTTTTTAAAAAGAGATTGGACAACCACTTGTCTGAAGTGGTATTTTGGGCATTGAGCAGGGAGTTGGACGAGAAGACTTCCAAGGTCCCAATTTTATTATTCTGTTCTCTTAACAAAGCTAGGTTAACAAAATTCATTAATAACAAACCTCAGTGGTTGGTTCACATAATATGCTTGGCCAGCCAAACAAGCTACAAGCACATCTCAGTCTGCACATTGGACTTGTAGAAGGTTGCAATGGTGGAGGCCTGTTGAGCTTCAGAGGGCAGAGAGGTCTATAGGGTAAAGGCTGCCATAGAAAAGATCTACTTCCTAGCTCTCAATAGATGGCAATATTGAGGGGCTAGGAGCATGCCCGCCCTATCTGAATTGATAGGACACAGACCTTGAGATGGCAGCGCAAAATTCAGAAAATGTTTTGTGCCATTTAAGAGTCACCTGGATTTATGCAGCCAGATATGATTGCATTGAATTGTGGGCACAGTATACGAGCATCCCCCTTCCTCAATCTGGTGCCCTTCAATTGAGGGTTGGCCTTGGAGATCAAGAGCCATTCTTCAAGCTCTAGTGACCCAAGTAATGATCCGGCTATTAAAAGGGCTGGGAAGGAAACGGGGATTCATCACAGATTCGGTCAGCAGATGAAATCATGACTGTGGCTTCCATCCTTGAGTCTCAAATGAGCAGCTTTCAGAAGCCAACTTTTTGGTTAAAGGGCATTTTGGTCCTCAACTTCATGACTCTTGAGGTTGCTATAATTCTACCCTTGCCTCCCTTTTAGTTGAGAGAGATCAACCACAGGAATCAGGCTGAAACCTACATGCTCTCCTCCTGGAAAGAAATCTCTAAGAAAAGGGTCTAACTTTGTATCCACTCTACTGGAAGGAAGCCTGTTAAATTCAGCAAGGTTTATTTTTGAGCAGGCAGGCCTGGATCATAAGGAAAGCATTGATGCTTTCAAATTGTGATGAAGAGCAGACTCTTGAGAATCCCTTGGACATCAAATCAGTCAATCCTAAAGGAAATCAACTCTGTTCATGCTGGCCAGGAAATTCTGGGAGTAGAAGTCCACAAATCTTAAAGTTATCAAGTTTGAAGAGCCCTGTGTTAGAAAAATGTGGCTAATGCCACCAAATTATCATTCCCTTTTGTACATTTGGTGCATGCTTCTGCCTGTGGCCAAGTGGTTGCCTTACTTAATCCTTTCAGTCAGCTTCTATGCATATTCACACAGAAATAAATCTGCCTGAGATCAGTTTATTGGTCTGTGGGCATGTAATTAAAGCTTTGTTGGCTGACAGATATTCTCTGCTCTGAAATAATTCCACAACCTGCAAACCTCTCCAGTTTGCGAGTCAAAGTCTCATTTGAAATGTCCCTGGAATAGAAGTTCAGATTTATGGATTTCTTTTAACCTGCTAAAAAAATTGAGATAGGTGGTAAGTGATGACTGTCCCTTCCATATCGATCATAACATGGTTAGTTCCTCCTAATCAGTGTGAACGGTTTTTCACATTTGAGCAAAAACAAGACTACAGCTGGTACCTTCACTTATTGAATCTCAATGCTGAAAAAGTTTCAGTGCACAATTACAATTTGGTCTAGGCAACATCATTAGATCTACAATGGAATGGAATGGAATGGCATAGGGCTGGAAGGGACTTGAAGGTCTTCTAGTCTAACCCCTATATCATCTCAAAAAAGTGGCTGTCCAGTCTCTTCTTAAAAATTTCCAATGATGGAGCACTCACAACTACTGAAGGCAAAAGCTGCTACATTGGTTAATTGTTCTCACTGTTAGGAAGGTTCTCCTTGATCCGTTGTTTCTTGTTGTGCCTTCTGGTGCTTTGGAGAAGAGGTTGACCCCCTCTTCTTTCTGGCAGATCCTCAAAATTGGAAAGCTGCTATCATGTCACCCCTATTCCTTCTTTTCTCTAGATTAGCCATACCCAATTCCTGCAACCATTCTTCATATCTTTTAGTCTCCAGGCCCTTAATCTTGTTAAACAACATATAGTCCTGACCATTTTTTTCGACCTAGAAGAACATGGGACCATCCAAACTGGCCAGTTTTTGCTCAGTGACAACAATGGCCAAACCAACATTTTTAACATTGATTAACAACTTCCTTTATCTACCGTTCTTTGTTGGCCAGTCAGATTTGTTGAAATGCTTCAGGCAGAATCTTGATGAATCATTATTTTAGAAGATTCCTCCTCATCATTCTTTTCAAAATGAAGAAAGTATGGAATGTTTTGATAGTCCTAACATGCGGATCAATCTCCTGAGACTGCAGAGCACTCAAAATAAAAATAAAATGATCAGCACAAGTGATTCATTTCAAAGCTATTCCTCCATCACCAAGCCAAGGCTGAAATCAGAATTTTAGGTTTTCTAATCATCCCGAAAAATAACGTTCTTGACCCTATTTCTGATTCATGTGAAATTATACACATATCTACCTCTGCTCTTTAACAGTCAACACATAAAAAACAACATTTAGAAAAACCTGTTAGTGATATAACGTGCATTGCAAATGCAGTTGTTTATTAATCCAGTCTAGACGTGCTGAATATGATAGGAGTGTCACAACACTACACAAGAGTTCTAGCCTGCAGAAGATTGTCGTTTCAAATTCTGTTTGAGTTCAAAATGATCACCCTACCACCACTGATTATATCAGTGCTAATAAGCAGTGGTATGAAATATGACGAGTCGTGTGTGTGTGGTGTATGTAAAACACTAAGATGGCAGCTATATATTGTTCTCAATTTATGACCACAAATTTCTATTGCTAAAGAAGACATTAAGTGTGTTTTGCCCTGTTTTATGAAGTTATTAGATTAATAACACAGTCATTAAATCAATATGACTTTGCTTGTCAGAAGATCACAAAAAAGTGATCACATGACCCTAGGACACTGCAACTGTCATAAATGTTAGCCAAGCATCTAAATTCTGATATGTAACCATGGGCATACTGTAACTAGCATATGTGAAAAATGGTCATAAGTCACTTTTTTCAGTGCAGTTATAATTTTGAACGGTCACTAAACAAATGGTTGTTTAGTAGGTCAAGGTCTACCTGTATAATCACACAATTGAAGACTTTGTAACCTTGATTGGTTGTGAGCTACATTTCAAAAATGGGTGGAGCTTCAATCATCTATTTGTAGCCATTGTCTTGATATTTTGACTACTCTTGAAGCTGGATATGTACAATTAGAACCATGTTTCTCAACCTCTGGAAATGTAAGATGGGTGGACTTCAACTCCCAGAATTCCCCAGCCAGATTTGCTCGTTGGGGAATCTGGTTATTGAAGTCCACCCATCTTAACATTCCAGAAGTTGAGAAACATTAAATTAGAGAATTCATAAGGTCCATTTCAGTTCACTTTGGATTGGGTCCTTGATTCTCCATAGAGTGAATGGATGAGGATCGGTCCATTGCAACCTGCAGATATTCCTAGCTTTCCATTTGTCAAACTCAATGAAGCAAGAGGACTCGAAGACAAGAGGCCAACTGGAAGCTGGGTTTTTGGAAGATGATTCTAACTTGGACCAGATGAATATTTCTGCTGCTGTTCTCATTTATTTGCACGAAAGGGAAACTTGATTCCAAAGATGATTTCAAAGGAGAAGAATTTTTGTGAACTCCTCATGGGAAGGACATGCTGTTCTTGCACTGATTTAGGGATGAGGCCTCTCTTTTGTAATTCTTTTCCCTGCACCTACCAGAAACCCTCCCTGCCTTTCTCCACTTCCATCAAATCCCAAGAGAAAGTCAAGGTCAAGAAACACAAAGTGAAGTTGGAAAATGTAGGTTATCAGAGAGGCTTCAGAGTGACAGAAAGAGGAACCCAAGAATGCCTCGCCCCAGACTGGAAGATTTTCACATATCCCTTCCATGATGGGTCCTCTCTATACTTGGATGATAACAAATTATTTTCTCTGTACAACAGTTGAGAATCTGCCTAATGGGGTTGTCTAATGAGGAAGGGATGCCACTCTCATAAATTTGGTGTTTAAGGAGGTTCCAGGTATCATCCTTGGCACCTCCAAACAAACATGGAAGGGGCAAGCTTGAAATTCTAGACCAAAGACCACAGGTGTAGGCCAATCTTTCCCAATCCAAGTGACTTCCAAATATGTAGGTTTCAATTTGCAGCATTCTCCATATGACCATGACTATAACATCTAAGAGTTAAAGTTCAACATCTAGAAGGTTACTACAGACAATTCTGAACAGAGATTGGGTAGGAATCCAAATAACATGGATTGTGCTTTGGGGAAGAAACCTTTTCTCCTGTGGGATCCAGGTTGGGACAAGCCATGGTTCTTTACTTTTTATGAAATGTCTGGCTGGACTTAAAGGTTCTTCTTTTTTGATGACCTTTCAACTTATCTCAGGAAACCTTCCCCAACCTCCAGAATTGAGTCCCCACCCCAAAACTGGACAATGAGAATTTTGTAATCAGCAATCCTGCACAACTGGAAGGAGGCAAATGCATGCAATTTATTGGTAGCTTTTTCATGACATCTCTAAATTGCGGCGTTTTGCAAATTTATAAAATTTATTTATCTTTTCTTGGGTAGTTTAATTGTTGTTGTCATTGTCATAAGCTGCCTGGAGCAGATTTTCTTTGTGAGTAAAAAGGGCTATGGGTCTCCTAATAAACAAATTAACTAACAAACTCTTATAATCAAAGAAAGAGGATTTCAAGCAAAACTGAGAGCGATGGCTCTTAACTGAAAATGTTTTTTTAATCCCAGCATTCTTTGTTGTTTGCTTTAAATCTTTCTTTTCTTTCTCCGCTCAAGAAAACAAATTATTTTAAGCAACAATATTAACCCCTGCACTGCCTCAAAAAAAAAAAAAAAAAAAAGAGGTCCAAATACAGACTAGAAATGCAAGGGATTCCTTAGTCGTCTGAGACCAAATAAACTCAACAGGTAGTCCTGGATCAGATTTCCTTGACCTTTCAATCTAGAACAATCCCCGTTATCCCGCAACTCCTGCTCCCCACTTCCTTCACAAGGTTGTTCCCACACTTAAGAAAAACACAGGAAGATCTAAGGAAACTTATGGGGAAACAGAGAAGACAAAGCACAGGATCTGAAAATAGAAGTGGAGCCCATAGATTTCCTTTACATATGGCAGCTGACTCCAGATTTCTACAAAATCTTTGGGGTCATATGCTTTTTCCATTCCCTACACACACACACACACACACACACACACGCAAATGGAACTTGGGACTGTTTCATTATCAGCAAACAGCTTCAAACCCTCTTGTTTTCATTTCTCCTTAACAAATGCTTGAAAAATTATAAAGCCTCCTTTGCAAAACTGAAAACTTTGCTGCTTTAGCTACACAAGGACCTCTTCACATCCCTTTTGTTCCATCAAGGAATTGGGTGTTGTTTGGCCTAGTGTGAGAGGCAGAAGAGGAATTAAAACAAAAACAAAACTTACAACTGGATTGCATAAAGTTTTATGGAGGAAGAAATGGATGGGCTGTACCCACTGCACAAAAAAATAAGAAATTCCGAGCCAGCCACCATTTTGACTTCCCACTTCCCACTGTTTTCAACAATGTGTGTAGTTTCCACCCCACTCCACGCTGAGATTCATTCAAAGCTATTCCCCCGAGGCTTGGACTGATCCGTTAGCAATTGTATTCGCAAAAGGAACATGGACAGGACAAACATAAAATCTATCCTGTTTTATGACCCTTAAAAATTCATTAAAATAATACTGATTTAATCCAGGATAGTTAAAATGATTAACCTCTCCATATTTCTCTCACTTTAAACATTGCAATTTTGAAAGAGATATTGGACTCAAAACTGCAGTCTGGGGAAGTGACATTATGCTGCTCAATGCATAAGGCACCATTTCCATTTGAAAATGTCTTCAGGGAAGCCATTCTGGATGTCTCGACAGTTCTCATATGGACCCCTAACTCTTACAAAAATGTATGATCTAGTAAAATTAGAGCCATTGAATCAAACACAATGCTAGTGACTTGGGGTGATCTCCATGGAGTTTTCTTAGCCACCCTCTAGAAGTGAGTTGCTATTGTCTTTCCTTGGGGAGTTTTTTCAAAGTTTGGTCAAATTCATTCAAGATTTTCAGGATCAGGCAAGTGCTGAGGTCTCCTCTATGTTGAACTTAACTGAAGGTGACTCCATCAGCACATTCAAGAATTTTTCTCAGCAACACTACAGAAGTTTGCCACTGGGTTCTCCCAAGACAGAACCCCCAGATAGCTCCTAACCCTACTTAGCACCCAAATCCAAACAAATTCAGTGAAGATCTGCCAGCTGCTAAAAACTTTGACGAATCTCCCACAAGAGTTTGGAGAATGTTTGGATTAGATGGAAAGAGCTTTTGACTTTGTATTATTTGATGGAAATGTTTTTTGTCTCTTCATAATCTCATGTCAATGGGCATTCAGGTCTAGTTCTATTCAAAAGATAGGCCCTGTTTTTCAAGGATTTAGGATCATGGAAACAAAAGATGCTTCAGACATTTGTAGCCAAATACAAAGTATGACTTTGGACAAATAGAGTAGCTATCCAGTGGTGGGATTCAAAAATTTTTACTATTGGTTCTGTGGGTGTGGCTTGTTGGGGTGTGGCATGGCTTGGTGAGTATGACAGGGGAAGGATATTGTAAAATCCCCATTCCCTCCTCATCCCACTAACCTGCTTTCCAGCTCCATTCTCCTGTGCAGGGCAACTAAAGAAGACTCAGCTGATCGGGAGGCAGAGAATAGAAGGGAGTGAGGCCAGTCAGAGGTGGTATTTGCTGGTTCTCTAAACTACTCAAAATTTCTGCTACTGGTTCCACAGAACTGGTGAGAACCTGCTGAATACCATTTCTGTAGCTATCCCACAAAGGCACAAAGCAGGGGTCTCCAAGCAGGCAGAGTCAATGGCATTCAAAGCCTCGCCCCGTTGTTGTACAGGATACACACAAGGGACAGGGCTTCTGTTATGTAGTCAGGGTCACCCTCTTGAATTTTTTCATTCTTCCATGGATCCCCCTGACTCATTTTGCATCATCATCATCATCGTTATCACCATCCTCCTCCACATTTTCAGGAAAACAGAATGAGAATCATCAAAAGAGAATGAAAGTAATATATATTCTTCAAATATTCAACAAAGTTTAGTTTACAAGGCTCTGCCCTGCCACAGGAATCATTAAAACATTACCCGAAAGAATATCCTTAACACAAGAAAAAGAAAAGCACAGTAAAAGAAAATATTCAGAAGAAGCAAACAACCAAACAGAATTAAGATGATTTGGGGGAGCAGAGTGGTGATGGAAAGTGAAGTTTCATACATCCAATCCACTCCACTCCAATCCAATCCAACCCAGACAGGACAAACATCCACCCACTCAATGACTTCTAACCTACATCTTCTGAAAGTCGGACCACAAGGAAAGAATTACTAGATTTAATTCAATATTTTCCCTGCAATAGCAATCCCGCAATTTAGACTGAGCTAATAGTAGTAGGTCCAGGGCAACTAAAGCCTCGCCCAAGCAGGTCCAGAGTCACCTGGTAAATTTCCCAGGCTGAGAAAGGAATCAAAAACACTCCCTTTTCAATAATTCCAAACCTGAGCAGTTCAACCTACACTATTCACTAAAAATCTAAGTGCAGATTAAGGAAATTCTCTGAATCTCCCCTATCTATATTACAAGTTTCTCTCTCAGTACTGAATTTCAAAAATATTCATGCTGCACAACATTACCACAAATGCAAACATTATAGAGTTGTTCCTAGAATCCCATGCCTATAAAAAGCTCTTTAATAAATATTTCTGAAACAAACACTGATTTTATCTCTAATAACTTAATACATCTAGCTCTGTTGGGGTCCTCCTTTCACGAAACGTAATTTTCCAGCTGCCTATTTAACTTTAATAACTGGCACCTCTGATTGTTTGTTTTTCCTCCCTTTCTTCCCTCCATTCCTTCTTCATTTCATGTTGTGTGTTTCACACTGTATGCCTGCCTTGATTTCACAGATTATACATATGTTACTGTGTGTGACTTTTAGCTAAGAGCAGGGATAAAAATATCTTGAGTTTTGAATCATCCAGCCTGCCTGACTTGACTTTGACATCTTGTCTTTTCATTATAGTTAAAAAAAAAAAAAAAAGCTAGATTGGAGATTTCGTCCCATATGAAAATATCTCCAGATGATTCATTCTGTTGTTGCCTGATCCTGTTCTGGTTGGCGCAGTCTCCTATTTCTCAGTCAACATGCACTGATGCGAAGTGGCATTTGCTGATCATAATCTGAACTGGCAAATTGTTTCTTTTCTCTGTTTGCTTAGCAGATGAATAAATAAGTAAGGAGAATACAATAGGGTTGTGCAAAGCAGTGCAAAGCACATTAGTCTGAGCAGGTTTCATTTCAATTTTGTCCTGTGTCCCTTGTCCAGGTCCTATTTATTTATTGGTTTACCTTATTGTATCCTATATATTGTGTTTATAAATAACTCGAGGTGATGAAAATATCTACCTTGGACAACGACAACCCTGTCAGGTAGGCTGGGCCAATAGAGAGTGACTAGCCCAAGGTCACACAGCTAGCTTTCTTGTCTAAGGCAGGACTGGAACTCATCACGCCCTGGTGATTGGCCCAAAGTCACCCAGCCAGTGTTCATGGCTAAGGCAGGACTAGAATTCACTGTCTCTTGTTTCTCACCTAGTGGCTTAACCACTAGACCAAAATGGCCCCTTACTAGATATGGATATGGAACAGTAAATGGTGTCTTTTCTGATGCCCACAAGACAGTATTTGCTTTTTTTGTGGCCCACTTGGTAAGTGCCACAGCCCCACTGCATGTTTTTCACCTTCTGCCCCTTTGCATTGGTGGCTGGGGATTAGGGAATTCTGGGAGTTGAAGTCCACATGTCTTAAAATTGCCAAACTTGTGAAACACTAATCTGGTGCAATCCTTTGCAATGTGGAAAACCAATTAAACTATTTTTGAAGGGTATCTATCCATTCTATTCATAACATTTCCAGAAATGGAATACCTATTTATCACAGCTGCAATAATCTGTGTTTTATGACAGTTTTGCCAAAAATTGGCAATTACTTCAAATTTTTGCCAAAACTGCACCTATAGCCAAGGATTGGTCCACAGCAGCTCATAAAATTGGGTTTGTTGACTAACTTGCTTTATGACCATCACAATTGACAATTGTGATGGGCAGACTCTTTTATGGTCATAAGGCATAAAATATTCATGCTGTGACTAAAGAATCCATTTGCAAGGAAAGTGTTTTAGTTACAGCCCAGCAGTTCAAACCGCTGGCAAAATCTTTTTTTCTTTGATGAACTGCATCCCACAAACTCTCTTTATATAAACAAAGTTCTTCCATTGCTTCTAGTTACCGATGAAGGGTTACTTTTGTATTGACGGGGCAAATTTCATTGTTTTAGGCAAATTCCATTTTTCCCTCTAATGAATTGCATAATTAAATTCCAGAGGGACAAGTTGTACAAAGCAGTTATGTGAATTGACCACACAAGTTGGAAAGAGCTTATGGCTGATCTTCAAACATACTTTATTACCTTATTTCAAAATGAGGAAAAGCCCAGCCAAGACTATCTGTTCTCCATCCTCAAATGCCCTCTGGACAGAAATATGGGATATAAATCATAATAAAACTTTAAATAACCATCTCACTGAATTCAAGCTGAATCAATGGGGAGTTAAATCAGGCTACAGGGAAAAAAATAGTTTTTCTTCCATCTGAAATCCTGGAAAGCTTTTGCTATTGTGAAGGTCTAATGTTCAGTTCATATCCCAGTATGCCAAGTCAAAGAACCAAGGAAAAATAAATAACTGTGGTTCCAAGCTGGTTTGCTCAGGCATTGCTGATTGCAGTTTCATCTAGTGGTTAAAATGCTAAGAAGAGGTGAATTCTAGTCCTGCCTTAGACATGAAAACCATCTAGCTGGCTGGGTCAATGACCAGGAGATGCTGAGTTCTAGTCCTGCCTTAGTTGTGAAAGCTGGTTGGGTGACTTTGGGCCATTCACTCTCTCTCAGCCCAACTTATCTCAATGGGTTGTTTTTATCAGGAAAACAGGAGGAAGAAGTCCTCGACTTACAACAGTTCATTTAGTGACTGTTCAGTTACAGCAAAATTGAAAAAACTGATTTATGACCATTTTTCACACTTATGACTATTGCAGTATCCCCACAGTCACAGGATTTACATTCAGTTGCTTGACATCTGACTCACATTTATGACAGTTGCAGTGTCGCAGAGTCCTTTGATCCCCCTTTGTGACCTTCTGACAAACAAAGCACTTGGGGAAGGCAGATTCTCTTAGCAACCGGGTTACCGATTTAACAACTGCAGCGATTCACTTAACAAATGTGGTGAGAAAAGTTGTAAAATGAGACAAAATAAACTGAACAAATTTCTCACTTAGCAACATAAATTTTGAGCTCAATTGTGGTTGTAAACTGAGGACTACCTATATTATGTGTGTTCACTGCTTTGAATTAATAAATAAACAAATACATGAATAAATTATTTGGTTATTCAGTTATTTGGTTTGTTAGTTAGAATCAGAGCAAAGCAACCAAAATTCCTTAGAAGAAACAAAACCTGCAATGCTTGTGATCTGATCTGATCAGGGACTGGGGAAAAGAGAGATTTGAGCTTTGTCTTGCAGACCTTACTGGTGAACAAAACCATGCAGGTCTTCTTGGGGTTTCTCCTCCAACTCTCCCAAAGCAACACCTGGAAAAAAAGGTTTCTAGGAGGAATTGCCATCTAGTGGAATCCTCAGGCATTGACTTGTACAAGGCCCGCTCTATTCCCCTTGGCATCCAAAAACGGAGGGGGGGGGGAATGATAATTGGAACCATCCCTAGAAAAATCCCACCCAATTAAGTTGACAGCATTTTTGAAATAGTTCTGTCTCCGAAGGAAACCGAACTGAACTCTGCAGCAGTTCAATTATAGGCAGAAGGATTCCCGCCTAGACCTTCACCCCATCCCAGCCAAGGGAAGCAGATTTTCTGCTCTGGGTTCTTCACACTTTGTGGCTTAATGGGCAGCATGCATGTCTACAGGCCAAGATGCAACCAGTTAGGCAGATTGTCAGCACCTCCGTTGAACGTGGTCTCGCTTGTGTTTTACTCCACGTTGTTGAAGTGCCAGGAGCTCATCAACCAAAGAAGGTTCCCCTTCAGCAGTATTTCTCAAGCGTGGCAACTTTAAGATGTGTGGACATAAAGTTGTCAAGCCTGAGAAATATCGTCCTTTGGGAAGACATTTAACAAAAAAATCCTTTCCCAGCGACATTATTCGTGATCTAGACATACATGGAGAACATGCATCCCAAGCCTGTTCAACAGTTTCCATATCTGAAAGAGCCCAGATTAACCTCCAGAGATCTATTCCCTTCTTGGCTTCAAAGCAGCTTTCCAGAGAAGTTCATTGGCATGTTCTGGTTGGGAACCATGGCATGTTAATGATTTATCATGGAGTAGAAATTGAGCTATGTGGGTCATTCGCAGTACATTTGCTCTCCCTGCCATATTATGGCCCCATCATCTTCCACCGAAGAACCTGGTGGTCCCATGCACACCACATCCTGTTGAGGTCTTGCCTTGTCTTGGTTGTCTTGCGCTGGAGGGTAGTTGGTGGACAAGGCCTATTCAATTTCAGTTCTGATGGACTGTGCAAATTTAGGAAATGGGGTTGCTTCCATAGGCAGTAGCCACGATTTAGGGCTTCTCAAGCAGGTCCACAAGGAGAAGAAATAAAGAAGTGCCCAGCATGGTGATGGAGGGAGATGTGAAAAACAGATGGACTTTGAAAATACTGTTGTGGGCACCAGCTTGACTTTTTTGCCATATCTTATAGACACACCTACCTATCTGGGGGTAAGGTGGACTTTACCCTCAGTATATATGAATGGAAAAACATTAATATGGTATATTAGCATGGATTCTTCTGTGTCTTGACAAGGTCCATTTCTCCTCCTCCCTATCTCTTTCTCTCATACCTAATATTCCTTCCTCATCCAATTTTCTCCACAACAATAATCCTGTCAAGTGATTTGGATTGAGAGAGAGTGGTTGGCTCAAAGTCATTCAGATGCCTTTCATCACTACAGCAGGACTAGAACTCACCATCTCCTGGTTCCCAGCCCGATACACCAAATCATCTATACCATTTTAAATTATAATATAATATATAATTTACAATAATAATATAATATAATACAATATAATATAATATAATACAATATAATACTGTTATACAGTATTACATTGCATATAAAATTGATATATGTAGTCATACCTAGCGATGCAAATTAGGACTAGAGAGACAATATGTGCCAGTCTGCTTGGCCCACAAAAGGTCCATATTTCTGGCTGAAAGGAACAGAGAGCAGGAGGGGCATCTCCTGGCTGGCATCAGCAGCCTAAGAAGTCATAAGGCAGGTGGTGCCTATAGAGAAGGAAGAAAGTCCAACTTCCAAATCCAAATGTTGGGATTGATCATTCTGTTTGAGTGGCATGCATTTTTTTAAAAAGAGTAGACTGATAGTCAATCCAGTAACACAAACATTTTCAGGAACCAATGGAAGGAATAGGACAGCATAAAGAGAAATTTTCATATGAGTTGAAAAGAGAGAGTGCAAGTGATCAACAATAGATAGTATATTTTTTGGAGAGAGAGAGAAAAGAAGAGTTTGGAGTTGCAACAAACAACCAAACTAGGAATCCTTACTTTCTTTTGCAGCACAAGAAAACTGCCCTACATCAAGAGTAGAATTCATCTCGGCCAAGATATCAATTGACAACATCTTTCAAATTTTTAGGTTCACTGGATTGGTTTCCTATGAAGTCAAATCTAGGTCCTTCCAGCTTTGTATTTAGCACAATTTTCAAAATTATAGGCAGAGTTTCAGCAGATGCCACAAGCTGGACCTTGAACCTTGATTCCTCAGCTGCTCATATGTGAAAGCTACTTCTATAGCTTTCATTATCCTATGATAGTGGACTCTTCTCATTGACAAATATCTCTTCAAGGTTTCAAGTAGAACCAGGTCCTAACAAATTTCCAAATGTCTCCACTCAGTTTGTGCAAAGAGAATTTTGGGTGGGTGAATTTCTCTGTGCTTAATCAGGAGGAGATCGCTTAGAAGTCCTCAAGAACAAGATTCTTGAATGGCCAATTCCTATTGGAGATCTTCTCTTGAGATTGAAGGAAAGTAGAAGACGACCACCAGTCTTGAGACTGTTCCCAATTCTGCTAAGTAACTGTCAGATGACTATGTGCCATACACCAAGTGCCTTTTAGTCAGATTGAATGAGAGTGAGCAAGGGAAAATAAGACATCTTTCCTTTACCCATTCTCTATTTTTTATGCTTTAAACAAGTATGCCAAGAATTACCATGGTCCCTTCTTTGGGCAAAGGAATGTTCTATAAATGGACTTATTCATGCATTTGTGAACAAATCCCAAAACTGGGATTCATAAAAGCATGAACAACAGTACGGAAAGACAAAGACACTGAAGTCACTAGTTTTATCTAGTAATCTCACTGATGACATATAGCAAGGGTGTCCAACCGTAGCAACTTTAGGACTTATGGCAGGGGTCTCCAACCTTGGCTCCTGGAAGCCTGGCGGACTTCAACTCCCAGAATTCCACAGCCAGCTGGCTGTGGAACTCTGGGAGTTGAAGTCCGCCAGGCTTCCAGGAGCCAAGGTTGGAGACCCCTGACTTATGGTCTTCAACTCCTAGAATTCCACAGCCAGCATGGATGGCTGGGGCATTCTGGTAGTTGAAGTCCACAAGTCTTCAAGTTGCCAAGATTGGTCATCCTTGCTATATAGTTTGATTCCTGGGCAAGCTTGAAGTCAAGCTAACATCCAGAGCTGGAAAATAGAGGCCATGCTTTAGGAAAGCACCTTCAGCAAGGTGCTCAATGTGGCTGAGGAGGTTTTGCACCCTGACTGCTCCAAAGGTTCTTGAAGTCCAGAGCTTCTTCATTCTCCGCTCCTATCAGGATGGAGTGCCCAAAAGGATACTGAGCGACTCAGGTCAGTGGCAGACAGGGAAAAAACTAGAGCCCTTCCAAGCTGCAGCAAAGGGCCCTGGGAACTGCAGTCCACATTGCCCCAAAATCTGGAAGGCTTCACTTGCAAGACCAAGGTGGGCACGCACTTACCTTGAAGCGCCAGCATTAAGCAAACGGCCACGGATATCTCCAACCTGACAGTCATGTTCTGATGTGGCTGAGATGGGTCCTTTGGCAGCAGAAGGTGCCAAGCCCAGGATGCCCTCTTGGGCACCAGAAAAGCTGCCAAGGTAGCAACCTCGCTGGCTGGGGTGGAAATCGTCCAGAAGGTGTCGGAGCTGGCTGGAAACAAAAAAAAAAAGGGGGGGGGAATCCTCTCCTTTTCTCCCGATGCTGCCCAAATCGACTCGGCTCTTCCCTCTCAGTCTCCCGCGATCTCTCCAGCGGACTGAAGGTCAGCGAGAAGGGAAGCCGAGACTTCCAAGTTGGCAGACCCGGCGGGGCTCCCGATCTTCGCGGGGTCCCAGGCTCCTCCCGGTTAGCAGGTGTTCCTGGGACAGGAGAAGGCAGCCCACGCCCGGAGCGGCTCGGGGCGGGGGTGGGGAGGCAGGGAGGTCGGGAGCCAACTTCTCCGCAACTCGCGAAAGTCTCCGGATTGGGCTTTTAAGCGGGGCGGGGGGAAGCGGAGGAGTCGCCCGCCTGCCAGAGGCGACCGGGGTCTGCGGCGCCTTCCAAGGTCTGGAGCTGGTCCAAGAGAGACCGGGGACTGTCATTTCCCCCTCGCCCCCTCCCAGGCGGAATCGCCTTTTCCTGGGATGTCGGGCTGCTTGAGAGGGGAAGGAGTGGAGGAAGGCGAGACGTCAGCAGCCAACGGCCCAGAGAGAGAGGAGTCTCCCCCCCCCCCAGCACCCCACCCGTCCCCAACTCTCTCCCCCCCCCCCCTCTTTTCTTCTGGCTGCAAAGAAACCCCGCAGCTACTTCCGGTCGCTTTCCTTGGGGCCACTTTGCCTCCCCCAGCAAAGGCATTCCCTTGTTCGCGTGCAAGCCAGCTTTTGCACAGGTTTGGCTGAGCGGCGATTAGAAGCGGGGAGGACGAGGAGGAGGTCTAGCCGTTCCGGATTTGGAACACACCGGTAACCTCTCTCTTCTAGAACATAAGATAACAGAGTTGGAAGGGACCTTGGAGGTCATCTAGTCCAACTCCCTGCACAAGCAGGAGAGTCTACAGGTAGCCCTCGACTTACAATAGTTCAGTTAGTGACCTTTCAGAGTTTACACCATCCGGCACTGAAAAAAAGTGACTTATGACCATTGTAGCATCCCCACAATCACGCGGTTTCCATTTGGATGCTTGACGAGTGGTTCACATTTATGACAGTTGCAGTGTCAGGAAGGCCCTTTTGCCACCTTCTAATGAGCAAAATCAGTGGGGAAGCCTGATCCACTTAACCACCATGTTACTAATTTACCAACTGTGGCAAGAAAAGTTGTAAAATGGGGCAAAACTCACTTAACAAATGTCTCACTTAACAACATGAATTTTGGACTCAATTGTGGTCATAAGTCAAGGACTACCTGTATACCATTCCAGACAAATGGCTGTTCAGTCTCTTCTTAAAAGCCTCCAGTGATGGAGCATCCACAACTTTTGAAGGCAAGTTGTTCCACTGGTTGATTTCTCTCTCTCTCTGTCATCTATCTATCTATCTATCTATCTATCTATCTATCTATCTATCTATCTATCTATCTATCTATCTATCTATCTATCATCATTATCTGTCTGTCTGTCTGTCTTCTCTCTCTTATCTCTTACCTATTTATCTATGTCTCTCTGTCTGTCTATCATCTATCGATATCTGTCTAGCATCTATCTATCTAGAAACCACTAATCTCCAAGGTCTTTGGGTGATGTACAAATAAGATTTTAATCTGAGTTTAGTTCTGAGATTTGCTGATTTTCTTTCTCTGTCTGCAAGCCTACCTCGTCTGGTTGTTGTGAGGATATGCCAAATAGAAGGCCTTGCATCCTGAGACTTTGTTTTGTCAACAAAAGCCAGCATTCTTGTTGGGGTCATGGTAATTGTAGTCTGAGGCACCTGCAAAGCACTAGATCGTTGCAGAGAAACAAGATAAGTTTGTGAAAATTTATCAAACTGGATGGTGGCAGTTTATGGGATTGCCATGGAGGAGGGGGTGATGATAAAAATAAAAAATATTTACTAACAGATCTCTTGGGAACAGATCTTTACTTTCAGATTTCTCTAGATAATGTATATGATGATAGTGAGCATAAGTGTGTTTTGAGCAGCTGAAGTTGGTACAATAAACAAGGGGTTTAAATCCCAGCAGCTCAGCTTGAATGGGATGTCCACAGGGAGGGAGTCAAAGAAGCAACGATGTCTATTGCAACCCAACAACTGAGACCCTTCTCCTTTTGATATCTATTGCGGTGCATATAAAATGGGATGGAGCTCCAATGGCTCTTCCCCCATCTTCACTTTTCAAACAACCTCCCCCCATACCACCTCTGGGGTTGCTTATCTGGTCAGAGTGCCTGGTGTCACCCAGATTTCAAAATCTGAAGGAACATTGCGAGCTGGTTTGTAGAAGTACCCTGCCTTTTCCCCAAAGAACTCAAGATGAAGCCCATGGCTTCTTCACCACTTTTTATCCTCCTAGGAACCATGGATGGATGGATGGATGGATGGATGGATGGATGGATGGATGGATGGATGGATACTGTAGGTAAAGAAAGATTATACACAAGAGATAGATAGATAGATCGATAGATCGATAGATCGATAGATAGATAGATAGATAGATAGATAGATAGATAGATAGATAGATAGATAGATAGATAGATGGATGGATGGATGGATGGATGGATGGATGGATGGATGGATGGATGGATTGGATGGATGGATGGATGGATGGATACTGTAGGTAAAGAAAGATTATACACAAGAGATAGATAGATAGATAGATAGATAGATCGATAGATCGATAGATAGATAGATAGATAGATAGATAGATAGATAGATAGATAGATAGATAGATAGATAGATAGATAGATAGATAGATGGATGGATGGATGGATGGATGGATGGATGGATGGATGGATGGATGGATTGGATGGATGGATGGATGGATGGATGGATGGATGGATGGATGGATTGGATGGATGGATGGATACTGTAGGTAAAGAAAGATTATACACAAGAGATAGATAGATAGATAGATAGATAGATAGATAGATAGATAGATAGATAGATAGATAGATGATAGATAGATAGATAGATAGATAGATAGATAGATAGATAGATAGATAGGAAGGCAGATGGATGACAGGTAAGGGTGTGTGGGTGTATGTGTTGAGAGAGGGGAGGTGGGGGGTGTTATTATATTCCATCCCAAATATTATGCTATAGAACAATGAAAGACTGAATTTCATCAAGGAAAAAAAAAGGACAAAACAGAAAACAATTGAAAAAGGAATTTCATTTATTTATAAATATATTTACTTATAGATGTGGCATTCAACATCATGTTGGCAAGTCAATAAAATGCATCTTCCTCTCTCTGGCAAAGTTTCTAAACTGTGTATAACTGGTGGCCTTTTCTTTTTTCCATACCATTCTTCCCTTTTGTGGCCCTCAAATCTATAAAATAGAACGTCATTATTATTGCAGGGCAGGTTTAAAAATAACCACCAACCGAATGAACCTGTCCATGTCATTCTGGGAAAAGAGAAATGGCCTAATGTGTGAGATCTCACTTCCATTTCTCCACAGATCAGTGCCTGGGTGTTTTATTAGCTTTGTTGCAACACCTCCCAGGAAAGACAAAAGAAGGCGATGTGTTTTCCACTCTCCAACCATGCTTTCCACAACACAGTTGCCAACTTTGTGTGCCTGCAGTGAAAACAGGGCAACAATTATTCATTTAGAAAAGTTGCATTGCTAGTTTACTTTTACAGGATAATCCTAGGTGACTTATGGCAACTTTCCATAAGAACAAAAAAAAACATACATATAAATCTCCAAGGACAAGCTGAACAAGGACAAGAGGGCAGGGATGTCCAGAGAAGGTTCTCTTCTTAGACCCCAACATTTGGACTTATTTAACCGATGGGATATGAAATATGTGCTCCCTGCTTGCCCAAGAGGGATGGGTCAATGAGGTCAAGATGAGATGGTAACCTGATCCCATGCCATGAATAATAGAGTCGGAAGGGACTTTCTAGTCGACCCCTGCTCAGGCAGGAGACCCTATACCATTTTAGATAAATTATTGTCCAATCTCTTCTTAAAAACTTCCAGTCTTGGAGCACCCACAACTTCTGAAGTTCCACTGTTGCAATGCAACTTTTCTAAATTTTCTCCGTGGGAGGTTTCTCCTCAATTCCAGGTTGCTTCTCTCCTTAATTAGTTTCTATCCATTGTTTCTTGCCTTCACGTGCTTTGGAGAATAGGTTGACCCCTTCCTCTTCTTTGTGGCAGGTCGTAAAATATTGGAAGACTGCTAACATGTCGCCCCTAGTTCTTATTTTCACTAGACTAGCCATACCCAATGCCTGCAACCATTCTTCATATGTTTTAGTCTTCAGTTCTCTAATTATCTTTGTTGCTCTTTTCTTCACTCAATTTTATAATATGGTGACCAAAATTGGACGCAGGATTCTAGGTGTGGTTACTACGGCTTCATAAAGTGGTGCTAGTGAGGTACTTTAGTGGTGGTAACCAATATCCTGAACTGGACTCACAAACACACTAGCACCCAACGTAGCTCACATTGCAGAGATGTTACATGTGCAATTCTAAATCACCCAAAACTGTAAATAACTTCTAGAACAGCGGTCGCCAAATGGTGGGCCACGGCCCACCGATGGTCCGTGAGAAAATTTTGGTGGGCTGCAGAGAAATCTCACCCCCAGAGCAACCCCCCCCCAAAGCAATTAATCCAGGCTGCGCAGAAACACAAGGCTGTACCGCCCACATGGCCCACTGGAACCCTTCCCGGCCACTCACTCCTTACCCAGTAAAACTTGTCTGAGTGCTAAGTTGCTATTTTTCCTTTTTCCGACCATCATCTGTTCTGCAATGCTGGGAGATTTAGATTAGCTAGGAAGTAGGAAATGGTTGGATTTCTTGCTTTCTAGCTAAGTGCAGCCGAACCTCCCTGAGGACTGAAAGTTTGCTTGCAAGCAAATTCAGTGCAGACTCACAGCAAGCAAATTTGAGAGACTGAGCTAGCTGATGCAGATAGACAGATCACTGACTGATTCTGTGAGCAACTCAATCTGTCTGCCTGCTTTGTCTGATTGTGGATAAAAGTTGCTTTTTTAAAATAAAAAAATCAATATTTACATAAATGGTGTGTTGTGAGTTAATTTTGTGAGTTTGCTTGCTAGCAAATTTTATGTGAGAGACTGAGCTAGCCAATGGCAGATAGATAGATTTCTGAATGAATCTGTGATTCTGTGAGCAACTCAATCTGCTTGCCTGCTTTGCCTGATTTTGGGTAAAAGTTGCTCCTTTTTTATAAAAAATTCAATATTTATAAAAATATTTATAATATTTACATACAAGCCATGCCCAGTCAGTCACATGACCACCGAGCCACACCCACAAATTAGGCCACGCCCACAGAACCAGTTAGTGGTCCCTGGAATCTAAAATTATGAGTTTGGCGGTCCCTGAGGTCCAAAAGGTTGGCAACCCGTGCTAGAAAATAAGGCCCAAGGGCTCTATTTTCATGGGGAGAAATGTAAAATTTGATCACTGGTTGAATTAGTTAAGTCTCCTCCATCAGTACATTAAAAGCAGAGAAGCAGTAGAGGCAAGCATGGCTCAAAACTTCCTGGAAAATCACATTTTCCAGTGGGTGGTTAACAAATCCAGTTGTGCATTCACACTACCTGGTAAGCTGAGTTAATGTCAACCATAGCTAGCTTTGTTTGGTTTGGATTGCACAAACTGAGATCATTTGTTATGTTTCTGAGCAAAAATATTCAACACAGCAAGCCAGTGGAAGGGTGCACAGGTGGGTGAGATTTGATGGCTCTTTTTTGCAAACACCCAGCTTTGTGGCCAGTGCTCCAAACTGGAACTGACTTAATTCTAATGCAACTTACGTCTGTCTTTTCTTTGTTTACATTGTGTCTTTTACACAAGGAGAATTCAAATTTTGTTTCTCCACCTGTTCAAAGTGCTATAGAGGTAGTCTCTAACTTAGCACCATGATTGAGCCCAACATGTCGGTTGCTAAGCAGGACATTTGTTAAGTGACTTTTGCCCCATTTTCCTTGCCATCGTTGTTCAGTGAATTCCTGCAGTTGTTAAGTTGGTAATATGTCTGTTAAATGAATCTGGTTTCCCCATGGGCTTTGCCTGTCAGAAGGTTGCAAAAGGGGATCACGGGACACTGCCACCGTCATAACTATGAGATCGTTTTCAAGAGTCTGAATTTTGATTACATGGCCATGGGGTTGCTGCAACAGTTGTCAATGTGAAAAATGGACATAAGTCAGTTTTTTCGTGCTGGTTAATTTCAATGTCACTAAACAAACTATATTGTAAGTCAAGGACTATCTGTACTAATCCTCCCCCCTCAGGACTGTGCCACTTCTCCCTGTAGAGGAGCAATTAATGCAAAATAAAAAACAAAAAAGGGAGAAGGGAGTTGGTGTCATGTAACAATTCCGCTTCAGACCTGGGCATCCAGCCTATTATAATAAAACTCTGAGTAAATAATTTCTAGGAGAGTGACTTCTTCAGAATTAATTTTATTGTCAATATGGGTGAGTCCAGAACAGAAGTGGTATTCAGCAGGGGGGGGGGTTTGTAAATTTTATTGGTTTTTAAAAATAAAATAAACAAACAAAACATAAAAACATCCAACTTTCTTCCATAGGTATACAAGCAGTGTGCCGGTTGATTTACAAAAAATTTTTGTGCATCCATTTCGTAGTCTTCAGTTACAGTTACACTGCATAATAGCTCATATTATCAATCAAAAATTGAATACCCTAGTATCATTATTAATCAATCATTTGACTATAGTTTTATTCATTCATATTTTACGAGATAACCATAATTTACTTAGTTTATTTTATAACAATTCATATTATCCTCCCAAATCTATCCTAAAAACACTTTGTACATATAATAAAAAAAAGTACATATTTATATATTTATTATTTTCTAAAAATCTACATATTTCATTATTGTATTTTATTATCTAAACATTGATAGAAAAGGTCCCAAATTTTATAAAATTGTTTATCCTCTTGTTCTCTAATTTCAAATGTCAATCCACTCATTTCAGCACATATGGGTGAGTCCAGAACAGAAGTGGAGAACCGGTAGCTCTGGAGAACCGGTAGCGGAAATATTGAGTAGTTTGGAGAACCGGCCAATCCCACCTCTGACTGGCCCCGCCAACCCCATCTCTTCTCTACCTCCTGAGTCCCAGCTGATTGGCTGGGTCTTCTTTGGTTGCCCTGCACAGGAGAATGGAGCTGGGAAGCAGGTCAGTGAGGAGGAGAGGGAAGGGGGATTTTACAGTATTTTTACAGTATTTTACTGCCATGCCCACTAAGCCACGCCCACAGAACCGGTAGTAAAAAAAAAAATTGAATCCCATCACTGGTCCAGAAGTAACTTTGTGGGTTTAGAAGCAGGCAGACTACAGCCTGGAAATGGCCTGAAGCTGACTCAACCGTATGCAGAAACCTTCCAATATAGTGATTTGAGAGTATTTTATCCCATGGATGAGTACGAAAAACTGGGACCAAACTGCACATGATCAAATATATTGCTACCTATTGTTAAATGGAGCATTGGTGAGTGCACCAATAGAAGAGAAGATTTGCAATTCAGGGTTGAACCTCTCTCAGGGAGTGGGGATTTTGGAGAGAAGGAGAAGCAGAGGAGAAAGAGAAAAGGACTGGTGCTCTCTCTGAGCTTGGTTGTTTTCTTGCAGATGTTTCATTAACAAATTAGATAATATCAGGAATGCTAGAAGGGTTTGGGGTTTCCAGAGTGGAGGGAGTAGGAGAACTGCGGTTTTTTTCTTGCAGACATTTCATTACCCAACTGGTAACGTTATCAGTGCTGGAAAGGAGTGGGGTTTCTGACAGCCCAAGACAAAGAGCCCCACAAGAGCGAACATGTAATCTGCTTCTTTCAATTCAGGAGGAAGAAATTGAAATTGGCAAACACAGGGAGAAAACTCAAGAGAAGAACTTGAGCAATACCCTTCATTGGATTGGCATGCCTGAGTAATTCCTGCCTGCGTGTTTGGCATCACCACAGGCATGGTGGTGGCTTCTCTTCAAAGTTGTGCTTTTACACAACTTTTATTATGCAAAGGGGTGTTGTTATCACAGCTGTTAATCAAGATTTCCCGTCTTGGTGTGCCATTCTTTTAAAACAGTGGATTTCCTTGCTGGGAGTTTGAAGGGTAGGTATGATCACAATGAAACAATGCAACTTTGATGAACAAGGAAACAAACATGAAATGAATGATATGGTGTGGGACGATGGCAGTGTCTGAAATTCATTGGTAGAAGCAACTGGGGAAGGACGACACTGAAACCAGAGGAGAACCAGAAGGAGGAGGAGCCAATCTTATTACAAAAGAGGCTTGATGTGATTTGCTGATATTTTCTTAATGCCGGCCTTAACTGTTAAGTCCGCGTGGAAGGAAGCCAGGAGTCGGTGACTGTGTATCAAGCTCTTTTATTTAGTCAGGAACCAAACTGGGGCTAAAGGGAAACTTTGCGGCTTTTTATTTCCAAGCCGCGGCGGCCGCGGCCAATGGCACCACTTTGAATCTCCCGCGATTCGAATTGACCAATCACGGGAGATTCTCAGCGAGCCAATCGGCACGGCTTGCCTAGCCAATCAGATCGCCCCGCGTTTTGGCCAATCAAAGCGCGGGGATCTCAAGAATTCAAATGAGGGGACAGAACACCCCTCCCCTCTTGGTTCAGTTCTTATGTCGTGGAGTCCCGTAGGTAGGCGGGGCTCCGTCTCTGCCTACTGGACCTGCGCAGGTCAGTCGTAGGTTGGATCCCGGCCGGTTCGGTCGGGATCTCTGTCTCTCCGGACTCCGTCGTGGGAACCGCCTGGTCTGTCTGGCCGAGCCGCTCTCCGCAGCTCCCTCCTGGGCTACCCGGGTTGGTTGAGCTGCGGGTTTCGCCGCTCCCGCTCGGTCTTCCCGGGTTGGTTGAGCTGGCCTGGCTGTCTCTTCCTGGCGAGGTTTTGTGCTGGCTGCTTTCCGGTGAGTATGGCTGGTTTATTTTTTCTAGGTTTTGGTTCCCTGGGTATCCCCTCCCCTCTTGGTTTGTGTTGAGGGGGTTGGTTTTGCTTGGTTGTGTGTTGGTGGTGTCTTGTGTGGTTGTCCTCGATCTTAACTGATCGATGTGGCGTTTCCACGCTCGTCCGTCGGTTGTTTGTAGCCGGTACGAGTATGGGCCTGTTAGTTGTGTTATGATTGCTGGTACCCATAATGGGTCTCCAGTTAAGTTCTTCACGTAGACGGCGTCGCCTGGTGCGAAGGTTCGGTGTTTGCGGGTGGAGTCTGGGGGTTTCTCTGGGTTGTAAGTGGGGTGTAATCTATCGAGTGGGGACCTTATCTTCCTCCCCATTAGCAGTTCTCTGGGCTTTTATTTGTTGTGGTGTTCGGGGTTATGTGCTGTATGAAAAGCAATTTATTTATTTTGTCCTGGATCTCCCTGTGGTCTATTTTCTGGATGGTTTTTTTTTGTGAATTGAACCATCCGTTCCGCCCTACCATTCGCCGCCGGATGCACCGGGGCTGTCAGTGCGTGTCGTATGCCCCTTTCCGCTAGGAATTTTTCGAATTCTAGCGAGGTGAATTGGGGCCCGTTGTCGGAGATGAGGACGTCCGGGAGGCCGTGTGTTGCAAAAAGTTTGCAGAGTTCTTTGGTCACGGCCTCCATGGTGGTTGTTCTCATGTTGCTTACCTCCAGCCAGTTGGAGTAAGCGTCTACGGTTATTAAGAAAGTGTGTCCTTTTGTGGGCCCGGCGAAAACTATGTGGATCCTAGACCACGGTCCCCTGGGGGTTTCCCACTCTAGGATGGGTGCTGCGGGTGGGCTTGGCCTAGTTTCCTGGCATCGTTGACACCTTGCTACCCAGGCCTCAATCTGTTTGTCCATCCCTGGCCACCAAGCATAACTTCTGGCCAGGGCTTTTGTCCTAACGATGCCCGGGTGCCCCTCGTGTAACAGTTCCAAAACCTTCCCTTGTAGTTTTCCGGGATGACCACCCTATCCCCCCATAGTATACACCCTTTTAGTAACGAGAGTTCCGTTTGCTGGTTCCGGAATGTCCTGACGGACTCGTCGTTGTCCTTTTCCGGCCACCCTTTCTCTACCCAATGCAAAACCCGCACCAGACGTTTGTCTTTATTAGTTTCTCGGGCAATGTCTGACGCGGTTATGGGTAGGTTGGGTAGAGTCTCTATGCTGAGGTGGTCGTCGTGGGTGCTGGGTCAGTGTCTGGTTCCGGTAACGGTGAGCGGCTTAAGACGTCCGCATGGGAGATAGTCTTACCAGGTCAGTGTGTGAGTCCATAGTTGTAGGCAGCCAGGAATTCGGACCACCTTGTCATTCGGGGAGACAGAATGTTTGGGGTGGCCCTGTTCCCTGCAAGGATTCCCAGCAGCGGTTTGTGGTCGGTGATGATGGTAAACATCTGGCCGTAGAGGTACTTGTGAAACCTTTTTACTGCGGCGACGATAGCCAAAGCCTCTTTGTCCAGCTGGCTGTAGTTCCGCTCCAATTTGGTGAGGGTCCTTGAAAAAAACGCGATGGGTGCATCCTTTCCGCTGGGGAGAGTGTGGCTGAGGACAGCACTGACGCTGAAGGGTGATGCGTTGCATGTGATGGTTAGTGGTAGGGTCTCGTTGTACTGGATGAGGACGGCATCTGAAGTGAGCAGGTCCTTGGTTTTCCTGAAGGGGGCTTCCTTGCGTTTCCCCCAAGTCCAGGTAGCCGCCTTGTCCAAAAGCCTATGCAAAGGCTACGCTGCGGTCACCTTTTGGGGCAGGAAGACATTATAAAAGTTAAGTAGCCCCAGAAAGGCCTGCAGTTCTGTTTTTGACTTGGGTGTGGGGGCTTCCTTGATGGCTTTAATTTTCTTGTTGGTGGGGTGAATGCCGTGTCAGTTTAGGAGGTATCCTAGGAATTCGACCCGCTCTGTGTACAGCTGGCATTTTCCCCTCTTCACTTTAAGCCCGGTTTCTTTGAACCTCGTTAGCACCTCCCTTAGGCGAGTCTCTAGTTCGGCCTGGTTGGTTGCCGATACTAGTACATCATCGAAGTATGGGACCACCCCCTTGATGCTCTGTAAGAGTCTTTCCATGAGGCTCTGGAAAATTCCAGGTGCCACGCTGAGTCCAAATTGGAGGCGGTTGCATCTAAAGGCTCCCCAGTGGGTGACTATGGTTTGCGCCTCTGCAGTTTCTTCGTCGACCGGCAGTTGCTGATATGTTTGGGCCAGGTTGAGTTTTGTTAAAACTTTGTCCCCTCCCAGTGAGTGTAGGAGATGCTGCACTACTGAGACGGGGTAAGCGCTTTGCTGCAAGGCGCCATTTAGGGTGGCCTTATAGTCCCCGCAGATTCTCACTGACCCATCAGGCTTAGTTGGGGTGACTATGGAGGTCTCCCACCGGGCGTGGTCTATGGGTTGTAATACCCCTTGCTTGACGAGCTTATCAATTTGCTCGTCGATTTTCGGTTTGAGTGCGAATGGTACCCGCCTTGGTTTTAGGCGTTTCGGGGGAATGTTTGGGTCTAGGCTGAAGGATATAGGGGGCCCTCGGTACTTGCCTAGGGTGCTGTCGAACACTTCTTGGAAGTCCCGGGCCAGTTGCTGCTCCCAGTCGGCTTCGGTGATGTGGTCGATGCCCGTGACTGCGATGCTTAGCGGTGCAAACCATTGAAGTCCCAGTAGGCTAGGTCGGTCTCGATCGATGATGGTTAAGGGAAGTCTTTCGGCGTGTCCCTTGTAGGTCACTGTAAACTGTCCTGTTCCAACTACAGGGATGCGGTTTCCCTGGTAGTCCTTGAGGATTAGTCTCTGGTTTTCTAGTTGCCTTCTCTGGATGGGAGGCACCAAGCATTTAATTTCTTGCCAGGCTACCATTGAGAGGTAGGACCCGGAGTCCACCTCCATTTTACAGGGTTCCCCTTCGATGCGTACCTCCACGTAGACCTTTCTGGTGTCTGTGGTTGTGGCGTGGCCGATGGTGACCATCTGATGTGTCTCTTCTCTTCGCCTGGTCTCGCCACCTCATTGGGCTCGTCCCTTTCACTCCCAGTGGTTGTCTGCTGGCTGGTCTCTGGTCCTGGGGGGTGTGCTCTCTCGTCTCCACTTGCTCGGGTCCCATCGTCTGGGGCTGTGGGTCTTCTTGAGGCGGCAGACGCATGCGATGTGGCCCTTCTTGTCGCAGTGCCGGCAAACGGAGTCGAAGAACCGGCAGATCTGGGGTGGTCGCCTCCGCAACCGGCACATGCGGTCCTCGACTTACGACTCCGCCGGCTGCGCTGGTTGCGGCCTGCCTGGAGACAGTGGATGTCTTCCTCTTCATCTGACATGCTCGAGGTGGAGTGGAGTTCGCCCTGGTGGGTGGTAGTTGCAGGTTGGGCTTCGGTTGACCTTGCCAGGTTGTTGTTTTCGGTGCGGTCCCCAGCGTTCGGTCTCCGCATGCGGTCTGCTGATTGTCGGGTTGCTTCAGCAGCTACGGCTTCGGAGATGGCATCGGCGAGAGCAATGTTGCCCTTAGCCATCAACCGACTTTGGGAGAACGGGGTCCCAAAGGCCGAGCACGATTCGGTCCCGAAGGGCCTCGTTCATGTTGGAGAATTCGCATAGTCCTCCCAGGTGCTGCAGTTCTGCAACGAAATCACTGAAACTCTTGCCCGACCGCTGGTCCCGCAGATAAAATTCGTGCCGTCGGATGAGGATGGGCACGGCTGGAGCGTAGTGTCTCCGGAGCAATGGCTCGAGGTCTGCCCAATCCATCACGGTAACGTCGGTGGGCTTGGCTAACGCCTTTGCCATCTTAAACACTGCGGGCCCGCAGTGTGTTAGGAATATGGCTCGTTTCTTCGGTCCCGTGGCATCCTTCAGATCGTTGCATTCGAGGAACATGTGGAATCTGTCCGTGTAAGATTCCCAGTCCTCGGTAGCGGGGTTGAAGGGGGTTGGTGGCGTGATGCTGGCCATCTCGTCGGTTGGCTGGCTTCCGTTGGATACGTGCTTCGGTTCAGGATAGGGATCCCACCCTTGTCACCAGTGTTAAGTCCGCGAGGAAGGAAGCCAGGAGTCGGTGACTGTGTATCAAGCTCTTTTATTTAGTCAGGAACCGAACTGGGGCTGAAGGGAAACTTTGCGGCTTTTTATTTCCAAGCCACGGCAGCCGCAGCCAATGGCACCGCTTTGAATCTCCCGCAATTCGAATTGACCAATCGTGGGAGATTCTCAGCGAGCCAATCGGCGCGGCTCACCTAGCCAATCAGATCGCCCCGCGCTTTGGCCAATCAAAGCACGGGGATCTCAAGAATTCAAATGAGGGGACAGAACATTAACCATGGCTACAATAAATCTGGAAAGGACACTTAGTACCACCAGAAGCCCCTCCGCCCATCCCAGCAAAATGAGAAAGTGGATGTTTCAATGCAAATTGGCTGAGAGAAATTGACTGAAGAAGACCAAAGTCTTTGTCTTGGACGTGGTGCTTGGTCTCCTACAGCTGCTGCCAAAGCTTCCTCCTAGGCAGTGGTGGGATTCAGCCAGTTCGCACCACTTCAGGAGAACCAGTTGTTAATTTGTTGAGCAGTTTAGTGAAGTGGTTGTCGGAAGAAATCATTAGGGCAGAGAACCGGTTGTGAAATTATTTGTATCCCACCAATGCTCATAGGTAGGTAGGTAGGTAACTAGATAGCTAGGAGGAGAGAGAGGGAGAGAGAGAGAGAGAGAACAAAGAGAAGCAGAAATAGCAATTTAGAGAAACAGAGAAAGAGAAAGAGAGAAAGATAAACAGAGAGAGAGAAAGACAGAAGTAGAGAGACAGAGTAAGAGGGATAAAGAGAGATGGAGACAAATACACATAGAGAGAGATAGACAGATAGATAGACAGACACACGCAGAGAGAGGGAGACCAAGAGAAATAGATAGAGCAAGAGAGAAAGAGATATAAAGACAGACACAAAGACAGAGACAGAGAGAAAGAGAGAAAGAGAAACAGAGAGAAAGAGAGATGGACAGATTATTAATTGATTAGTCTACTTATCCTATCAATAAAATAATCTAATTCCAGGATAAAATAGATAAAAGAAAATAAAGCAATATAATACACATGTGGTACATACAAAGCATCAATATTCAGGATGCCTCACCCAATTCTGTTCACATGACCAGGGGCACATTGTGACGGTTACATGGGCAAGGACAGGCCATAAGTCATTTTTTTCAGTGTCATTGTAACTTTGAACAGTTAATAAGTGAATGGTTGTAAGTCAAGGATTGCCTATAGAGAAATGGATGAAAAATATATGATTTGATCCAGGGGTGGGATTCTACCAGTTTGCATCTATTCACTAGAACTGGTTGTTAACCTTCTAAGCAATTCGGAGAACCGGTTATTAGAAGAAATTATTGGCTTAATCCTGTAAGGAAGGCAGGAAGGAAACATTCTGGAGTTGCTTACAGAAACTGCCTCTCCATTAACCCTTATTACATTCTTGGCAGGACTAGACTTCCTGTCTCTGAAACTTCTCTGGAGTTTTTTCTCTCTCCTTTGTTGGTACTTTGTTTGTGTGGAGTGACCATTCAAAGTTACAATGGCACTGAAAAAAGTGACTTATGACCATTTTTCACACTTACGACTGTTGCAGCATCCCCACAGTCATGAGAGGCCAGGCGAGGAGATGCATGCCTCGATGTGAGTGATATTGAGTTGGTCATGCCCAGCCAATAACATGACCACCAAGCCACATCCACCAGTCACATGACCACCAAGCCACGTCCACCAGTCACATGACCACCAAGCCACACCCACTAATTAAGCCATGCCCACAGAACCGGTTGTTAAAAATTTGAATCCCACCCCTGATTTGATCTTATGTGCTAACTGGAAGCCCCAAAAGAAGGAGCTAATTTTGGGATGGCTTTACAAGTGGGTTTCACTGTAAATTCTACCTCACTTTACAATAATTGCATTGTAAGGGCTTACAATAAATTAATTAAATTAAATTAGGTTAATTAATTAATTAAATTAGATTAAAGAGAGTCACAGCAAATCTGGAAGAGGGAAAATATGCCACTGGGTTAGGCACTCTTTAATTATAATGATTAGCAATGAATTAATTATCATACTCAATCCCCAATCAGGATGATTATGAAGTATATTTATATTAATCAACTTCTAACTATTAAATAATTGTTGATGATTAATAATGCACTTAGTAATAAGTTGCTTGCTGGAGATTCAAAACCTGTCAAAGCTGACATCATATTTTATTTTAACCACACATTTATTTATTTAGTATCTTTATGTTTTGTAACAAAGCAATCTTTCATCTTTAAATTAGAAACATTTTAAAAAATTAAAAATGCAAACTAAGGAGGAAAAATAAATGTCAGAGCTGATATAAAAAGGGCTGTTACTTAACTTTAATGAAATAAACACTACGATTGTATTTGTTTACTCAGAAAAGAGTCAATATGGATTATTTCCAAACTGGTGTGCAAATCAGCACATCAGCACTGGCTGAGCTTCTTTTATGAATATTTGGGGTCTGTGATCTCATTCCATTATTTTCTCTCTTTCTGATTTGTTTACATGACCTGCATACATCTCCTCAACTCCACAAAACCTCTTGCATTTATAATATTATATTTGCACCATTCATATTTGCAGGAAGTGAATTGTAGTTTGTTGGTTTTGCAACTGAAGCTAAAATATATTTTTCTTCTTTTTGCTCCAGCATCAAATTTGCATCATGAATATATTAATGTAAACTTAAAATTACTTGAAGATTATAAGGAGAGTAGAGAGTCGAAGAAATCATTAGAAGAAAAACTTCCCGTGGATGAAGAATAGTAATTTTAAAAATGAGTATGTTGCCTTGCCCGGTGGCTTAGATTTCCCCCATCAGCAAGCATGGGAAGATGGGAATTATAATACAAGATAGAGGTAAAATAGAAGGTTGGAGAAGGGTAAAATTTTCAAAACTGTTTAAGAATTGCCTAATATCATATGACTAACACTTTGTTGTTTGTCTTATGATTTATGTTGATTACTTTTATATAGTATAAATAAAGTATGATTATCAGTATGATAGTATGACTATCACCTTCTGTTTGTATGTTATAATTTATGATGATTGTATTTCATAATTATGATAATGATAATGATTTATCACTTGTTGCTTCTATATGCACTGAGAGCTTCTGCACCCGAGACAAATTCCTTGTGTATCCAATCACAGTTGGCCAATAAAAAATTCTATTCTATTCTATTCTATTCTATTCTATTCTATTCTATTCTACTCTACTCTACTCTACTCTACTCTACTCTACTCTACTCTACTCTAAATCAAATCAAATCAAATCAAATGTTTATTGTCAATGCACAACATGTGTACAGTGAAATTGAAATGAGCCTCCCTTATTTCAGCCCCCCCAAAACACAACATACATCTCAATAACTCAATAAATGAAAGAAATAGAATCCCTAAACCCGAATAAGTAATAACTAACACACATTCCCATATACCTATATGTGTGTAACATTATATTATATTACACTGGTATGAACATGTTGCACATTTGCTGGCCCCGCAAGTCTATCATATTAAACCTAATTGTGGTGTGTGTGTTTTTCAAGATGGCAGCACAGAATTTGGGGACTCAATTGTGGTTGTAAATTGAGGACTACCTAAACTACACTTCTTGCAATGACTTGGAACACATTGTGATTTGTACTCTAAAAAATTATCTCATTCTATATAAACCTGCTTAAGAATTTATTCTGTCTGTGGTTGTTCTTTCTGTCTTCCTTTAGCAAAGGAATATGAAAGAGACCTCTTGTTTTTAGAGTAAAATAATTATTTTTACCCCTTTTTATTTTTATCACTGTTCATCTTGATGCATGATGCTGTTTTGACATAATGGTTATACAATATTAATTAAAAGTAATTGAAATACCGCCAACACACAGCAAGGTCCCCCAAAGTGGTCCTTTGGGAACTGTCCAAGATGTTGATCTTATTGTTTTTGCTACTATTATTATTCATAATGCTATTGGTTAAAGTAGTATTTATTAAATTGTTTTCATATAATAAATGCTTGGAGGGTGTCTGTGAACAATCTGAAACTTCATGAAGAGGTTGATAAGCTGAACTGTTTTGGGACCCCTTGACTTAGATTATTAGAAATAATCAGAGGAATAGAATAGAATAGAATAAGCTCAGAGCAAATTCTGTTGCTAAGTGAAAAAGTTGTTAATTGAGTTCTGTCCCATTTTACAACCTTTTTGTCACAGTTGTTATATGAATCATTGCAATTGTTAAGTTAGTAACATGGTTGTTAAGTGAATCTGGCTTCCCCATTGACTTTGCTTGTCAGAAGGCTGCAAAAGGGGATCAGAGGACCCCAGGAGATTGAAATCATCATAAATATATATGCCAGTCACTAAATGAATGGTTGTTAGTCAAGGACTGCCTGTCCAGTAAGGAAAAAGCCCACTTTAAATGCCTATGAATCCATAAAGCACGTTCGTTGTGAACCTCAAACACATTCTGCATACCTTTTTTAAAATAACCTCAGTCAAGCATTTAAAATCCAAGCATCTCTTCTGCATTTTCAAAATTAAAAGTCTAAGGCAGTGAAAAACATTGGGAGCAGAAACCTGTCCTAGAAAGGAGCCAATAAATCAGATGAGATTTATAATCATTGGTACTTGTTTAGTTTGACCCCTGGAAGGAAGGACAGCTGGCTGGTTGACAATATGAACAAGAGCCATTCCCTCCAGGGTAGTAAAGATGAAGGATGATAAGAGAATTAATTATCGAATTTTAATAAATGAAGATTAATAAATATGAATATTGCAACATTTGCTCGCAAGTCCCGACCTGTTTATTCCAACACCTGTGCTTTATGGCAAAGATTAATTCATATAATTTTTCTTTCCCTTCTCAGAAAAGTTTGAAATTGTTCAGTGCTTCTACTTTACGTTCTAGTACTGACCTGAAATGTTTGCTCTGTGATACCTTGCACGTGACTACAAAAAGGTTGAGGGAAGGCTTACCTCTTTCCTGGAAAACGGATGACATGGACTCACTGGCTGGGGTTTCACAAGAAAAAGAAAGGAAGGAAAGAAAAAGTACCAGCTTGTTAGCCAGTTTCCCAAGATGGAGACATTGTTTTTTTTGAAATAGTAAAAAATGCTTGTAGGTCAGGTTTTAGACTTTGGCACTTTAGAGTTTGGTCTCCAAGCGTTTCAATTTAGTTTCTAAACTTTTCATTACCAAACTAGGTAACATCATCAGCAGGATTTTCTGGTCTTACTCTCCTTAGTTTATAAAACAATGGTTTCTCCTTCGACATGGAACTGGAACTGTTCCATATTAGCAGGCTCGAAGCCCTGCATTCCTATTGGTCCGGACAAGCCGGATTGTGATTGGATGGCTTGAACGTTCCTGATTGGCTCATACAGGGTTTGCTGCAATTGGCTGAAACCAAGCGTGGCAAACTCAAAGGGTTGTCATTGGCTGCCTAGCTGCGGCCAGCTCTATAAGAAGAGCTGCCGTGCGCTTGGGTTTTGTCTCAGAATCTATCTGCTTAATAAAGAGCTGTTCACTACTCAAGCCTTGTCTATTAATGGGACCCACCGACCAAACATAACACTGGTGATGAGGATGGGATTCTGAGACAAGACTAACCAGCATGCGGCAAACGGCACCAAGATGACCAGCGAAATGGCCAGCAGCACCACGCCGTCCACACCATTTAACCCAGCCAGCAAGGACTGGGAGTCCTACATTGATCGTTTCCAAATGTTTTTGGAATCCAACAACTTGAAAGAAGCCACAGGCAGCAAGAAACGGGTGGTATTTCTTATGCACTGCGGGCCCGCCGTTTTCAAAAGGCACTAGCAAAGCCCACAGACGTCAAAACAATGGATTGGGACAACCTAGCTCCCATCATCTGAAATCACTATGCTCTGGCCGTACCAACCCTTATCCAAAGGCATGATTTTTATCAAAGAGACTAGCACGAGGGCGAAAGCATCGGTGAATTCGTGGCCGACTGGAGGGACCTTGGAGGGTTGTGCGGATTCACCAACTTAGATGAGGCCATGCGAGACCGGGTCATTCTCGGCCTGAAGGACCCAGCACTCCAAAGCAGACTAATGGCCAAGGGTGACATCTCCCTCGCCGACGCCATAGCCGAAGCAACCGTAGCTGAAGCTACCCACAAATCAGTGGCCCAAATGCGACGTTCAAACGGAACCGATCATCAATTGACCAGCGAAACAACGACCACACCAGAAAAACTTGCAACTACCGCCCACCATGGAGACGTCGAATCCCCTTCTGACAGCAAAGAAGAAGAAATTCACCGACTTCAATCAGAATGCAATTGGCAAGACCGGTGGGGTCGTAAGTCAGGGTACCAATGTGCCGGCTGCGGAGGAAATCACCCACATTCCGAATGCAAGTTCCTGGATACTGTTTGCCAACATTGTGAGAAGCGGGGGCATATTGCTAAAGTATGCCACAATAAAAGAAACTTCAGCCCCCGACGTCGAGGCAACAGCCCGAGAAGACAAGATGGCACCCCCACTAAAAACCAGGATCGCCAGACTGACAGCCGGTGGAGCTGGGATGGCCAAAACAAAAGATTCAATGAGGCACCGCATAGAGAAGAAACACACCAAACAGTTATCATCGTCCATTCTTTACCAATAGATGCAAGGTACGCATCGAGGAAGGTACGCATCGAGGTTGGTATTGAAAACCAACCACCATGGAGGTAGATTCTGGCTCCTATTTCTCCATGGTCTCCTGGCGCACCATAAAGCATCTAATACCCAGCATACGCTGCCAGGAACTAAGTGACCAGAAATTGATCTTGAAGGATTATCAAGGGAACCGCATCCCAGTGGCTGGCATCAGCCATTTCAAGATCACCTTCAAAAACCGCACCAACATCCTACCACTTACAATTGTGGAAAAAGACTGCCCCAGCTTACTCAGACTACAATGGTTCTCGCCGCTGGGGATCGAGATGGCAGGCATCAATCACACAGATGAAGAAAATTGGGAGGCAACGCTCGTATGAGACTTCCAAGAGGTCTTCGATGACACTTTAGGCAAGTACAAGGGGTCCCCAATCTCCTTCAGACTTAGCCCAGACATCGCTCCCATCCGCCTCAAGCCGCACTGAATGCCATTTGCACTCAAGCCTAAGATAGACGAGCAATTAAATAAGCTCATCGCGCAAGGCATATTAGAACCTATCAACCATGCCCGTTGGGAAACACCCATTGTCACCCCCATCAAACCACATGGCTCCCTGAGAATCTGTGGAGACTACAAGGCCACCCTCAACCATGCCCTGCAGCAGAGTGCCTACCCTGTGCCAGTAGTCCAGCATCTCCTACACTCACTTGCGGGTGGCAGAATCTTTGCAAAGCTTGACCTGGCACAAGCCGATCATCAACTGCCGGTCGATGCTGAAACCGCCAAGGCACAAACAATCGTGACACATCAAGGGGCATTTGGAGTCAGAGTCGCACGTGGAGTTTTCCAAAGCCTAATGGAAAGACTACGTCAGGGAATTAAAGGAGTCGTACCCTATTTCGACGATGTACTAGTAGCAGCCCCCAATAAGAGACAATTGGAGAAAAGGCTTAGAGCGATCTTACAAAAATTTAAAAACTCCGGCCTCAAGAGAAGTGCCAGTTATGTACTGAATGCGTTGAATTCCTGGGGTACCTCCTAGACAAACATGGAATTCACCCTACTGACAAAAAGTTAAAAGCCATCAAGGAAGCCCCCAGACCAAAAAATAAAACAGAACTCCAAGCATTCCTCGGACTCATTAATTTCTATAATGTTTTCCTACCCCAGAAGGCGATCGTCGCGGAACCTTTGCATAGGCTCCTGGATAAAGCAGCACCCTGCATCTGGGGAAGGCAAGAGGAACGTGCTTTCCAACAAATAAAAAATCTTTTAACTTCCGATGCAGTCCTTATTCAGTATAACGAAACCCTGCCACTGACTGTCACATGCGACGCATCACCCTTTGGCGTTGGAGCAATCCTAAGTCACCCCTTGCCGAATGGAAAAGAGGCTCCCATCACATTCTTCTCAAGAACCCTGTCCAAGCCTGAGAGGAACTACAGCCAGCTGGATAAAGAAGCCCTAGCCATCGTCTCCACAGTGAAGAGATTCCACGAATATATTTATGGTAGGACCTTTTCAATTATTACGGACCATAAACCCCTACTAGGCATTTTGGCCGGGAACAAACCCACTCCAAATGTCCTGTCACCTAGGATGACAAGATGGTCTGAATTTCTTGCTGCTTATAATTACCATTTAGCATACCGGCCCGGCAAGACCATCTCGCACGCTGATGCTTTAAGCCGATCCCCCCTACCAGATGTGCAAGATGACCCAGCACCCACCTTATCTATTTTACAAACAGAAACAATAACCACGCCACCATTGACTGTGCAAGACATTGCCTGCAAAACGAAAAGGGACAAATGATTGGTGCGAGTCCTCAGCTGGGTGGAGAGGGGTTGGCCGGAAAGCGAAAAAAATGAACTCTTTAAACCATTTAAAAACTGGCAAACCGAACTTTTTTCACAAAGGGGATGCATTCTTTGGGGAGACCGGGTGGTCATACCAGAGACGTTCCAAAAAAAAGTTCTGGACATGCTGCATGACGGGCACCCAGGCATTGTATGAATGAAAGCCCTGGCCAGAAGCTACGCATGGTGGCCAGGCATGGACAAACAAATAGAGACTTGGGTCGCCGGTTGCAGCAGATGCCAAAAAACCCACTCGGCTCCCCCTGCAGCTCCACCACTAGAATGGGAAACCCCCAGAGGCCCCTGGTCGCGAATCCATATTGACTTTGCAGGGTCAACCAAAGGACATACCTTTTTAATCACTGTTGATGCCTATTCAAATTGGCTCGAAGTAAGCAAGATGAAGACAACCACCACAGAAGCCATTATCAAAAAATTAGACAAACTTTTCGCCACGCATGGCCTGCCAGATGTGATAGTATCTGACAATGGACCTCAATTTACTGCATTGGCATTTGAGCAATACTTGGCAGACCATGGCATCCAACATGCATTGACATCGCCTGCTCACCCGGCGGCGAACGGGCGAGCTGAATGCATGGATCAGTTCTCAAAAAAAAAAACTATCCAAAAAATTGAACATGGCAACATCCACGAAAAAATCAACAAAATGCTCCTAATACAACATATCACACCCAACACCACCACGAACAAAAGCCCAGCGGAATTACTCATGGGCAGAAGACTCCGGTCACCTCTAGACCTTTTGCACCCTACTTACACTCCAAAGAAACCCCCTGGATCTACAAGCCGACACCGAGCCTTCAACGTGGGAGACACTGTCTTTGCTAAAAACTTTACTGGGGACCCACTATGGCTACCAGCAAAGATCACCCAAGTCACCGGTCCTCATTCCTACCGGCTCCAGACCACCAACGGGAGGAGCTGGAAACGGCATATTGACCAGCTACGATCTAGACTGGCCACTTTTTCCCTCACAGACTCTAACCAGGAAATCAGAGGGTGTGGGGGGGGAACCTCAAACTTAGAAAAAGAACCGGTATCTGCGCAAGTGGAACACCCCCCATACACATTAAATAAAAATCAAACATTAAACCAGCAATACTTACCTACAAACAGGGAACCGAGGCAGGCGGGTGCTTCACCTGGAAGTAGCAGCCGGACAAACTCAACCAGCCCAGAGAATCCAGGCAGGAGTGACAGAGCGAACAACTCGACCAACCCGGATACACCAGGCAGGAGTCACAGCTATAGGCCCAGCTCACCCTTCCAGATGGTTTCATCGAAAAGCTTGAGAGCGACGTGGAGCCCATCTGAACCTGACGACGACCAGAGACATTATGAACCGCGCAAGTCAAGTAGGCAGGTCCAAAGGCCCGCCTACTTACATGATTACATTACCCCGCCCCTTGGACGGAACCAAGAGGGGAGGGGTGTTCCATATTAGCAGGCTTGAAGCCCTGCATTCCTATTGGTCCAGACAAGCCGGATCGTGATTGGATGGCTTGAATGTTCCTGATTGGCTCGTACAGGGTTTGCTGCGATTGGCTGAAACCAAGCGCGGCAAACTCAAAGAGTTGTCATTGGCTGCCTAGCCGCGGCCAGCTCTATAAGAAGAGCTGCTGTGCGCCAGGGTTTTGTCTCAGAATCTATCTGCTTAATAAAGAGCTGTTCACTACTCAAGCCTCGTCTATTAATGGGACCCACCGACCGAACATAACAGTAACCTTGTCAAAAATTTCTACCTGGAAAGTTGGTGTTTAACATTGCCACTAGCAATGGCTTCCCCTCCCCAAAAAATTTTTTTGAAGAAGTTTCAGAGTGATGAGCAGGGAAATCCAAAAAAGGTACAAGCACAATTTTGCTAGTAGAGGGAAATCAGGGGTTTGACCTGCACTTGACCTTTTTTTTCTTTTTGTAAATTTTATTTGAGTTTTCACAAAGAGAAAAAAAAAAATATTTTACTGATCATTTTTTCCTAAAAAGTTAAATTTAAAACCAAAAATCCACAGGGGACAGAAAACTGTGATTCCAACATGAGTTCTCTGATGCACATCCCTAATCCTGACTAGTTTTTTTTCCCCATTTTTATCCTAAAGTCCCTGAGCTCTTCTGCCTGCTGCTCCAGAGGGAGAGAGAGAAAGAAACATAGAAGCATGATGTAAATGTGTGGAAGAGGCAAAGGGATGAATCAGACTTGAGAGGGAAGAATTTTCAGTTCTCTGGAAATTGCTCATTCATTAATATTTGATAAACATTAACTATTTTTCAGAGTTTTTTTTCCCTAACGACACAAGTTAATAAACTTCTCCAATTCATATTTTGCTCAGCAATGTTTCATGATTTGGTAAATTTTCACATGGAAATGTTTCACGTCTCTGAATGGCAAAGTCCCCATTTATCATGAGGCATCCCTTTCTAAAAGCCAGCAGAGAAACAGATGATTCCCATTGCTGCAAATGCAGGGGGGGGGGGAATGGCAATCCAGTTCAAGTGGGGATCTCCAGGTATGGTGACTTTAAGAACTGTGGACTTTAACTGCCAGAATTCCCCAGCCAGTCATGCTTTCTGGGGAATTCTGGGAATTGACATCCACCATTCTTAAAGTAGCTGTGTTTGGAGACCCCTGGGTTAAAGCAACAGTGCCTTTTTCCAAGGGGGCCACAAGAGATCACTGCAGTGTCACCTGTGGAAAGCATGGGTGTCAAACTAAAGGCCTGGGTGACCCGTGGGGCCATCCTGGAAATAATAAAGGACCAGCCCATGGTGCCTCTGCCAGAGAAAACAGAGCTCACGAGGGCAGCATGCGTGCCCCCCGAGCTCCGTTTTCACTGGCAGAAGGTTGCAGGAGGCCATCCCAGCTGAAAATGGAGCTCAGGAGCCCGTTTTCACTGGCAGGGTGCTCAGGCCACCACAGGTGCACTTCAACACAAGTGACGTCATAATGGCCACGCCCACCCCAACCTCCCAAGGTCAAACACAAACCTGATGCGGCTCTCAGTGAAATCAAGTTTGACACCCCTGGTGTAAAGCAATCTGGGCACTCTGAGACTTGCAATCTATAGCATGTGAAAGTTTGGGGGCCAAATGCATCCCTGTTGTACTGAGGGCCATCAGAAACCCCCTCTCTCTATTTGGGATTAGAAAGCTTTTCTTGAACATTACATCTCACTTTGAGGTGCGGTTAAATTCAGCTCTGGATCGGATGGAGTAATTTCCTATCAATATTAACTTTTTGCAGTTCCCTTCATATCCTCTCATCTGGGATATGGAATGTTTAATGCCATTGTAAAGTCAAAAACAGCTACCTAGAATGGAGACTTCAATCAAATGATGTAAGTCCAGGATGTGATCCACTGATGAATGCCTGCTTCGAAATCTCTTCTGTTCTGTGAGCAGATCTTTGGTTTTAATCCACTCAATCCTCTTCTGTATGTTTAGCACACAATTTGTTTACCACACTGAAAGGTTGACCCTTCCCCTTGCTTTCTTTCTATGCAAAGCTTTCCCCTTGTCCAGTTGTATTCAACTCTAGAGAGAGGTTCTCGTCTCCATGTCCTGGCCGAGGGAGCCAATGTTGTCTGAAGACACTTCCATGCTCATGTGACCAGCATGGCTATATGCTAAGGCGCAAGGAATACTGTTACCTTCCCACCAAAGTGCTACCTATTTATCTATTCACATTTGCATGCTTTCAAATTGCTAGGTGGGTAGAAACTGAGGCAAGTAATGGCAGCTCATGCAGTGTTGGGTCTCAAAATGGGGTTGTCAGCTTTCCAGCTCTTTAACCACTGAGCCATCATAATTAGCAACAGAAATTTTGGGTTCAATTGTGGTTGAAAGTCAAGGGCTACTTGTACAAATCTCCAGACTCTTCTACAGCACGAGTTAGGGAGGATCCCTTTTGAGTCTCTACCTCCACCCATGATGCAGCTGTGGGCTATGCTGTCTCTTATCTGACCATTCCCTGGCAGCATCTCTTTGCCCCATTTCTCAAGATCAAACTCACATATAATTACTGTCCCCGGTCTTTAGAGTTATGTCCTTTTCAATCAATATACACAAAGAGAGAGACAAGAACAGATGCTCACCATGCAAAATTTGAATAGGATAGGCTCAGATAGGACAGGAGAGCATAGCATAGCAATTGCAATAGCCTTTAGACTTATATACTGCTTGCCAGTGCTTTCCATCCCTCTCTAAGCAGTTTACAGAGTCAGCCTATTGCCCCCAACAATCTGGGCCCTCATTTTACCCACCTCAGAAGGATGGATAGAAGAAGGGAAGGGAAGGGAAGGGAAGAAAAGGGAAGGGAACAACACAGAAGGGAACGGAACGGAACAGAACAGAATAGAATAGCAGAGAGGGAAGGTACCTTGGAGGTCTTCTAGTCCAACCCCCTGCATAAGCAGGAAACCCTACACCATTTCAGACAAATAGTTATCCAATCTCTTCTTTAAAACTTCAAGTGTTGGAGCATTCATAACTTCTGGAGGCAAGGAGTTTCACTGATTAATTGTTCTGTCAGCAAATTTCTTCTTAGTTCTAGGTTGCTTCTCTCCTTGATTAGTTTCCCCCTGTTGCTTCTTGTCCTGCCTTCTGGTGCTTTGGAGAATAGTTTGACTCCCTCTTCTTTGGGGCAGCCTCCGAGATATTGGAAGGCTGCTATCATGTCTCCCCTAGTCCTTCTTTTCATTCAACTAGACATGCCCCATTCCAGCAACTTCTTTATATGTTTTAGCCTCCAGTCCCCCAACCTTTGCTGCTTTTATTTGCACTCTTTCTAGATCAGGGGGGTCCAACCTTGGCAACTTTAAAACTTGTGGACTTCAACTCCCAGAATTTCTCTGGGAGCAAAGCTGGCTGAGGAATTCTGGGAGTTGAAGTCCACAAGTCTTAAAGTTGCCAAGGTTGGACACCTCTGTTCTAGAGTTTCAACATCTTTGTTACATCATAGCAACCAAAACTGGATGCAGCATTCCAAGTGTGGCCTTACCAAATCATTACAAACCATTACAAAGTGGTATTAACAACTCACGTGGTCTTGATTCTCTCCCTCTTTTTATGCAGCCTAGAACTGTGTTGGCTTTTTTTGGCAGTTGGAGCACATGGCTGGCTCATATTTCAATGGTTGTCCACTACTATTTTTTATATATTTTAATTATGCATAGATACTTTGAAAACAGTGTACTGTCTGGGTCCATTTCATTTTACAGAAAACTGACCAATGTTCTGATAATAGTAGTAGTGAAAATTGTAATTATAATAATAATGTTAACTTATTTATGATCATAATCATCCTAGCTCATCTTTTACTTTTACATAGCAATAATCCTTCTTCTAATTTCTACCTCTTATCTAACCTCTAGTAAAACATATCCCATGTTGAATAATATTCTGTATCTGTTTTATCTTTTATTTTTAATGTCAATCTATCCATCTCTGCACAGTCTAATATTTTCCAAATTATATTTTCATTTGGGGGGGGGGCTCATTTTTCTAATATTGTGCAAATACAATTCTTGCTGCTTTCAACACATGAAGTACTAAATATGTAGTTCCTTTGTTGTAGCTTTCTGATAGTATACCTAACAAGAATATTTCTGGCTTTAGATCTATATGTTGCTTAATTGGCTAGTCTATTGAAGAGAAGGACCAGGGGAGACAGGATAACATCTTCCAATATTTGAGTGGCTACCACAAAGAGTAGGCTATTTTCCAAAGCACCTGAAGGCCAGGCAAGGAACAATGGATGGGAGCTGACCAAGGAGAGATTCAACCTGGAAACAGGGAGAACAATCAACCGATGGAACAGAAGTTACCCTCAGAAGTGTGGGAGCTTCATCCCTGGAGGTTTTCAAGAAGAGACTGGACTGCCCACCTGTCAGAAATGGTGTGAGGTCTCCCACTTGAGCAATGGGTTGGACTAGACTTACAAAGTCCCTTCCAACTCTGTTGTTCTAATTCTTCTTTAGAGAAAAATAACTTTTACACTTAGGCAATGGCACCATAGAGAAAAATAAGGGTTTACCCTTAGGCAAGGAAAACCAATTGTACAAGTATAGATTAGATGAAACCTGGTTCAAAAGCAGCAGCTGTGAGCAGAAGCAAGCAGTAGAATGGGTTGCCTCCAAAGGTTTTGGGTACTTCATTACTGGAGGCTTTTAAGAAGAAATTGGACAACCACTTTTCTGAGGTGGCAGAGGTCTCCTGCTTGACCAAGAGGTTGGACTAGAAGACTGGGAGCTTCATCACTCGAGACTTTCGAGAAGAGACTGGACTGCCGTTTGTCAGAAATGGTGTAGGCTTGTTCAGAGCAGGGGTCCCCAACCACCGGTCCCTAAACCGGTACCGGTCCGTGGAACAATTTCTACCGGGCCGCCGGTTTGCTGGGTGCCGCCATCTTGTTTTGATGAAAAAGTGCTTCCAGTGAGCTTTTCCGGGTAGAAAGCGGCGTTTGGGTGCTGAAAGAATCCTCGCACCTTAGTTTCATCGGTGGGGGGGGGGGGCTTCAAACAAAACTAAGGCGCGAGGACTCTTTCAGCACGCATGGCAAGGCGAGCCGAGCGACCATCGCGAAGCCCATCGACACAGGTACAAAGGAGGAGTTGAAGGTGGCGGGGAGAAGCAGGGGACGGCTGGCTGGCCAGTCACTCGGCTCGCCTTGCCATGCGTGCTGATGCCGGTACTGGGCCGTGGATGATTTTGTGATGCCGGTACCAGGCCGTGGATGATTTTGTGATGCCGGTACCGGGCCGCAGATGATTTTGTGATGCCGGTACCGGGCCACAGCACAAAAAAGATTGGGGGCCACTGGTTCAGAGTATTGCAGCATAAATTCAGTGTCAGAAAAGTAAACACTGATGGTGGAGGTTCATTTAACTTCTTTATAAATACATGAAGTAAATTTTACAATACCAGGTGTAGATTTCTCCAACATGGAGCAAACTCAAACAGAAGCAGACATGTTACAGATTCAGAGTAAGCTCTAGTTCTCAGCAATCAAGCAAACTAGTTTCTCTTTCAATAGACAGACTCAGAGCTTAACATAGCTGCAGAGCTTAATATAGAGCCACACCTTGGCTATTTCTAGCTTCAATTTCCAAACAGTCCTCATTGGCTGACTTAATTGCCATACCTATTCACTGGCTGACCTTTTACCATGCTCTATTCCAGTTCATGAATATATTTTGACACTCCTCCTTTCATAACTGGAATAGACATAAATTCAATTACCCTTAATATTTTTCAGATACCTGTATTTGAAGACCCACTTGCATCCTACAGCTTTGCTACCTTGTGGCAAAGTCATATAGACATGAACACTTCATGTTCTCCCATGGATTTCATTTCCTTGTCCATGGCTTCTTTCCACTTTACTTGTTCAATTTTAGGTAATGCTAATACTTCCTTATAGTTCCTTGGCTCATACCATACATTACACACTTTAACTTCACTCACAGAATACCTGTAAGGTGGAATCCCCTTGTTTCATCGCTCTGACCTGCATGACACTGAGTGCTCCTGTGTGTCAACACTCTCTTGCTTCATATCTTGTTCAGCTTCTCCTCCCTGAATGCTGACACTGTCACTAAGTAAGTTACTACCACTAAGTGAGCTACCATCACTAAATGAATCATTCCACAAATTTGCATCAATTCTGTTCCAATTTTGTTCTGCAATGCTTGCAGACCTTGAAATCACGATTCTTTTGCTCCCATTGCTAAAGCGATAACTCTCTGAGCCTGCCTCATAACCCACAAACCTGAGCTTTCTAGTCTTTGGTTGCCCCTTTCTTCTAATTGCTTTACATTACTTCCAAACACCCTTAAATGTGCTCCAGATGGTTTTCTTCCAATACTGCATATGGAGTATCATTAATGGAGGAACTCTACAACCTATTAACTAAATAATTAGCAGTCAATATGGCTTTACCCCAATATGACCTGCTTAGACCAGAATCCTCTAGCAGTGAGTCCTTCATGGTTTGCAACACCTTGAATGCAATCTGAAAACATCTAGAGCAGGAGTGTTGAACTCAAGGCCCGTGGGCTGGATGCGGCCTGCAAGGTACTTTCATTTGGCCTGCGGGGCCAGCCTGGAAATACCAGGCCATTTTTGGCTAGCAGAGGGCTGCTGGAGGCTGGGGAGGCTGAAAATGGACTGCATTGGACCGGATTATAATTATGTGGCCTGATCTGGATAGAAAACAAGCAACATCCTATGTTAATACTACAGTTTCATGCCACGTTTTTCATACTGTAGATCCATTTAATGTACAATCAATAATCTATGATTGACAGCCATTTCTATTTACTATCTTGGAAATTTACTACCTCTGCTGTTAGATCCTGTATTATCATGTTATTTATGTTATTGTATTTTATTATTAGTTGAATAATAAAAATACAATAGTATAAATAGCTTTTCTGCCTGGAAAAGCACTTTACTATTAAACAATGGGGTATAAATTTAGAAATAAAGTTTAGTGAAGTATGATGAATAAGTAAGATTCAGACTGTTATATGAGGGTTTCATTGAAAAACTGTTGGAGGCTTAAAAGTCACCCTTGAAAATGGCCCTAAAATTGAAAGAGCATGTTACCCAGTAGATAGGAATGGAAGAAGAAAACCAGATGTATCTCTTGCACAATCAGTTTACAGAAACAGGGTTCACCATAATTCTCACACAGTCAGTATAAAATATAATAGCAAAAATACCCAGTGCAATAGTAAAATGAAGAAGAGATTGAAGCCGATTAGCCTGCTCAAAGAGGGAGCCACATTTAGGAAGAGAGAACAAAAGGCAAAACATAAGTAAGTTGGAATCCTGACCTTGTCAATGAGGCTTGTATTTAAATCCCAGCAGTTGTAGAAATTCTGTGGAGCAATAGCAATGGCCAAAGCACTTAGACATATACCGCTTCACAGTCCTTTTTAGAACCCTCTCTTACAGAGTCAGCCTCTTGCCTCCAACAATCTGGGTGCTCTTTTTACCAACTTCGGAGGGATGGAAGGCTGAATCAAGCTTGAGTGACCCTGGTGAGATTTGAACTGCCAAATTGCAGGCAGCTGGCAGTTAGCAGAAGGAGCCTGCAGTACTGCAGTCTAACCACTGCACCATTGAGAACAGCTTCTTACTTGCTTCAATAAGTCACTGCACAAGATGGGTGGTTACATAAATATAATAAATAAACATTACTTATCAGCTATTCAGCGGTGTTCAGCAGGCAGAAGGAGATGAAAAAAATAACACTTTAAAAAAAGTCATGGCTATGACTGCGTGATTGCAACATGCAAAGCAGGACCAGGGATTGTGCAGTTGTGGTCATCCTCTTTATTCCCCCCACCCACTCAATTAATTGTTACATGAATTGAAATAATTAATATATTATTTATTAATACAATAAGTCTAATAAGATGCAAAGAATGTGTTATATTAGCTGGGTACGGTGGATAAAGACAGTGTTAACCAAAGATTGTTAACATTATTGTTGCGTCCGCGAAATGATGCCAGGAGTCAGTGACTTCAATGCAAGCTCTTTTATTGTGAGTAGGAACCGAATTGGCTTAAAGGGAAAAAAGCCCGCGGCTTTTATTCTTTTAGCCGCAGCAGCCGCGGCCAATGACACCACTTTGAATCTCCCACGATCCGAATGGACCAATCGCGGGAGATTCTCAGCGAGCCAATCGGCGCGGCTCGCCTGACCAATCGGAGAGCCCCGCACTTTGGCCAATCAAAGTGCGGGGATCTCAAGAATGTTAATTAAGGACAGAACACCCCTCCCCTCTTGGTTCAGTCCTTACGTTGCGTAGTCGCGTAGGTAGGCGGGGCTCCGTCTGAGCCTACTTGACCTGCGCAGCTCAGTTGTAGGCTGGATCCCGGCTGGTTCGGTCGGGATCTCTGCTGCTCCTGCTGCCGTCGTGGGAACCGGCTGGTCGATCGGGCCGGGCTGCTCTCTGTAGCTCCCTCCTGGGCCTCCCGGGTTGGTTGAGCTGCGGGTTTTGCCGCTCCTGCTCGGTCTTTCCGGGTCGGTCGAGCTGGCCTGGCTGTTTCTTCCTGGCGAGGGGTCGTGATGGCTGCTTTCCGGTGAGTACGGCTGGTTTATTCTTCTTTGGTTTTGGTCCCCTGGGTATTCCCTCCCCCCTTGGTTTGTGTTGTGGGGGTTGGTTTCGCCTGTTTGTGCGTCGGTGGTTTGTTGGTTGGTAGTCCTCGACCTTAGTTGGTCGATGTGGCGTTTCCACGCTCGTCCGTCTGCTGTTTGTAGCCGGTACGAGTGTGGGCCTGTTGTTTGTGTGATGACGGCTGGTATCCATAGTGGGTCTCCCGTCAGATTTTTTGCGTATACGGGGTCGCCGGGTGCGAAGGTTTGGTGTTTTCTGTTTGAGTCTGGGGGCTTCTCCGGGTTATACGTGGGGTGTAACCTGTCGAGTGGGGACCTTAGTTTCCTGCCCATTAATAGTTCGGCTGGGCTCTTATTCGTTGTGGTATTTGGGGTTATGTGTTAGGTGAAGAGTAGTTTGCTTATTTTTTCCAGGATCTCCCCATGGTCTATTTTCCGGATGGTCTTCTTAGTGAATTGGACCATCCGTTCTGCCCTACCGTTCGCCGCCGGGTGCACCGGTGCTGTCAGCGCGTGGCGGATGCCCCTTTCCGCTAGGAATATTTCGAATTCCAGCGAGGTGAATTGGGGCCCGTTGTCGGAAACGATGACGTCTGGGAGGCCGTGTGTTGCAAAGAGTTTGCAGAGTTCCTTGATCACGGCCTCCGTGGTTGTCGTCTTCATGTTGCTTACCTCCAGCCAGTTGGAGTAAGCGTCAACTGTTATGAGGAAGGTGTGTCCTTTTGTGGGCCCAGCGAAGTCTATATGGATCCTAGACCAAGGTCCCCTTGGGGTTTCCCACTCTAGGACAGGTGCTGTGGGTGGGCTTGGCCTATTTTCCTGGCATCGTTGACACCTAGCTACCCAGGCCTCTATTTGTTTGTCCATCCCTGGCCACCAAGCGTAACTTCTGGCCAGGGCTTTAGTCCTAACGATGCCAGAGTGCCCCTCGTGTAGCAGTTCCAGAACCTTCCCCTGTAGCTTTTCTGGAATGACCACCCTATCTCCCCATAGTATGCACCCTTTTAATAAAGAAAGTTCCGTTTGGCGGCTTCGGAACGTTTTGACGGACTCATCGTTGTCCCTTTCCGGTCACCCTTTCTCTACCCAATGCAACACCCGCGCCAGACGTTTGTCTTTATTAGTCTCTTGGGCAATGTCTGACGTGGTTATGGGCAGGTTGGGTAGAGTCTCTATGCTGAGGGTGGTCATCGTGGGTGCTGGGTCGGTGTCAGGTTCCGGTAGCGGCGAGCGGCTTAAGGCGTCTGCATGGGAGATCGTCTTACCCGGTCTGTGTCCATAGTTGTAGGCTGCCAGGAACTCGGACCACCTTGTCATTCGGGGAGACAGAATGTTCGGGGTGGCCCTGTTTCCTGCAAGGATTCCCAGCAGCGGCTTGTGGTCGGCTATGATGGTGAATGTCCGGCCGTAGAGATACTCGTGGAATCGTTTTACGGCGGCAACGATAGCCAGAGCCTCTTTGTCCAGCTGGCTATAGTTCCGCTCCGGTTTGGTGAGGGTTCTCGAAAAGAACGCGATGGGTGCTTCTTTTCCGTCGGAGAGGGTATGGCTGAGGACAGCGCCGACGCCGAAGGGTGATGCGTCGCATGTGACGGCCAGAGGTAGGGTCTCGTTGTATTGTAAGAGGACGGCGTCCGAAGTGAGGAGGTCCTTTGTTCTTTGGAAGGCGGCTTGCTCACGTTTCCCCCAAGTCCAGGTCGCCGCCTTGTCCAGGAGCCTATGCAAGGGCTCCGCCGCCGTCGCCTTTTGGGGCAGGAAAACATTGTAAAAGTTAAGTAGCCCCAGGAATGCCTGTAGTTCCGTCTTCGACTTGGGTGTGGGGGCTTCTTTGATGGCCTTGATTTTTTGGTTTGTGGGGTGAATGCCGTGACAGTCTAGGAGGTATCCCAGGAATTCTACCCGTTCCGTGCATAGCTGGCATTTCTCCCTCTTGACTTTTAGTCCGGTCTCTTTAAATTTGGTAAGGACCTCCCTTAGGCGACCCTCTAGTTCGGCTTGGTTGGCTGCCGACACTAGGACGTTATCGAAGTAAGGTACCACCCCCTTGATGCCTTGCAATAGTCTTTCCATTAGGCTTTGGAAGATGCCCGGTGCCACGCTGACTCCGAATTGGAGTCGGTTGCATTTGAATGCCCCCTGGTGGGTGACTATGGTTTGCGCTTCTGCCGTTTGCTCGTCGACTGGCAACTTTTGGTATGCCTGGGCGAGGTCGAGCTTGGCGAAAACCTTGCCCCCTCCCAGTGAGTGCAGTAGGTGTTGCACTACTGGGACAGGGTAGGCGCTTTGTTGTAGCGCGCCATTTAGGGTGGCCTTGTAGTCCCCACAGATCCTCATTGACCCATCGGGCTTGATTGGTGTGACTATGGGGGTCTCCCACCGGGCGTGGTCTATGGGCTGTAGGACCCCTTGTTTGACGAGCTTGTCAATTTGCTCGTCTATCTTGGATTTCAGTGCGAATGGCACCCGCCTTGGTTTCAGGCATTTTGGGGGGATGTTTGGGTCTAGGTTGAAAGAAATAAGGGGCCCTCGGTACTTGCCTAGGTTTCCGTCGAAGGCCTCTTGGAATTCCCGGGCCAGTTGCTGCTCCCAGCTGTCGTCGGTGACATGGTCGACTCCCATGAGTGCGATGTCGAGCGGGGCGAACCATTGCAGTCCCAGTAGGCTTGGGCGGTCGTGGTCGACGATTGTCAGGGGAAGTCTTTCGGTGTGGCCTTTATAGGTGATGTTGAAGTGTTTGGTTCCGACTACCGGGATGCGGTTTCCCTGGTAGTCCTTTACAATGAGTCTCTGGCTGTCTATATTCCTCCTTTGGAGGGTAGGCACCAAGCGCTTTATTTCATGCCATGCAATCATGGAGAGGTAGAACCCGGAGTCCACCTCCATTTTGCATGGCTGGCCCTCGATGCCTACCTCCACGTGGACCTTCCGGGCGTCATTGGTGATGGCGTGGCCGATGGTGACCGTCTGATGGGTCTCCTCTCTTCGCCGGTTGTCGCCGCCTCGCGATGATCGTTCGTTCCGGTCCCATCTGTTGTCCGAGGGGCGATCTCTGGTCCGGGGTGGTGTGCTTTCTCTCATCCGGTCGCTCTGGTCCCATCGTGCCGGGCTGCGATTCTTCTTTAGGCAGCAGACACGGGCGATGTGTCCCTTCTTGTCGCAATGCCGGCAGATCGATTCAAAAAACCGGCATTCCGGCCTGGGGTGGTCGCCGCCGCAACCGGCACAGTTGGTCCTCGACTTACGACCTTGCCGGGTTCATGGGTCGCGGCCTGTCTGGAGGCGATGGATGTCCTCCTCGTCATCGGAAGTGCCTGATGCCGAGTGGAAGTCACCCTGGTGGGTGGTCGTCTCGGGTTGGGCCTCGGTCGACCTCGCCGGGTTGTTGTTTCCGCTGCGGTCCCCAGTGTTCGGTTTGCGCATGCGGTCGGCGGAAGTTCGGGTTGCTTCGGCGGCTGCGGCTGCGGTGAGGGTGTCTGCTAGGCTGATGTTGCCCTTGGCCATCAGCCGGCTCTGGAGGACGGGGTCCCACAGACCGAGCACGATTCGGTCTCGCAGGGTGTCGTTCAGGTTGTCGAATTCGCAGAGCCCCCCTAGGCGCCGCAGCTCGGCAACGAAGTCACTGAAGCTCTCACCCGACCTCTGGTCCCGACGGTAGAACTCGTTGCGTCGGATCAGGATGGGTACCTCTGGAGCGTAGTGCCGCCGAAGTATTGGCTCGAGGACGTCCCAGTCCATCGCGGTTGCATCGGTGGGTTTGGCCAGCGCCTTGGCCATCTTGAAGACCTCGGTCCCGCAGCGGGTCAGGAAAACGACGCGCTTCATGGGGCCGGTGGCGTCCTTCAGGTCGCTGCACTCGAGGAACATGTGGAATCGGTTGGAGTACGATTCCCAGTCCTCGGTGGCAGGGTTGAAGGGTGCGGGTGGTGCGATTTTCGCCATCGCAGTGGTTCGTCTGGCTTCCGTCGGACACGTGGTTCGGTTCAGGGTCTGGATCCCACCTTCGTCGCCAGTGTTGCGTCCGCGAAATGATGCCAGGAGTCGGTGACTTCAATGCAAGCTCTTTTATTGTGAGTAGGAACCGAACTGGCTTAAAGGGAAAAAAGCCCGCGGCTTTTATTCTTTTAGCCGCGGCGGCCGTGGCCAATGGCACCACTTTGAATCTCCCGCGATCCGAATGGGAGATTCTCAGCGAGCCAATCGGCACGGCTCGCCTGACCAATCGGAGAGCCCCGCGCTTTGGCCAATCAAAGCGCGGGGATCTCAAGAATGTTAATTAAGGACAGAACAATTATGACGAGCTGGATAACTATTCTATGTCCCACTTTCTGATCTGGATTTTTTTTTTTTTTACCTCTTTTGCAGAAAGGAGAGATTTTTTTAAGACAAGAGATCCCTTCCAGAACTGCTGTAGCACTTCCCTAAGAGGAGCTAACTGCAAGTTAACAAGCTCAGCTCTGTGACCTTAATTAGTTAATTAGCCCCTCTCAGCCATAGCTGCTGTTTGAAATTTTCAAGACCCTTAATCAGGCTTTATTCTGCTTCCTAAAGGGCTCCCTGTGAGCACGCTAGGGAAACAGCCCATGCCAGCACATTTGTCAGGGCCAAAACCACATGGCTATTCTTCTAAGATGAGTTCTTATTGTTTCACACCTAGAGATCAATTCTTGCTAGACTGAAAACTGTACTATTTCCATCTATGACCATGATGGCAAACCTATGGGATGCATACCAGAGGTGGCATGCAGAGCCATTTGTGCCGGCATGCGAGCTGCAGGCAAACTTACCTCACTTGGCATGCATGTGCCTCACCGCTGACTCGCTTGTTTTTTGAAATAGACAATCGGAATGTTATAAGATTTAATATTTAGATTTATTATCTAATTATATTAATTATTATGAATTTATTATTTTTTCTCTTTAAAGGTTAGCAGGTAGAATGTACTAAGCAGAATCAGATTGGGTATCAGGTGTTATTTTAAACATTAATTTAAGGGGAGGATAGAAAGGCATCATACTCTGATTAGTGATTTCAGGAGAAATTCTTTTTTTTTTTTTTTTACTATAGGGAATGAGATAAATGGATAATCTGGAAAGAATGGACAAAAAATACAAATATAATGATTTAAATTAAAATGAATTAAATAAAATAGAAATAAGAAGAACGAAAAGCGGGAAGAAGTTACATAGAAGATATAGAATGGTAAACAAGTTAGGTAATGGTATACAAGATGAGCACGGATTTAATTGAAGTCCATACAAAGAGAGGTAATCTGGGGCCAAATTACTTTCTTAAAAGAAGTTTTATATTTTTGTGTTTTGTGTGTTTATGTTTTGTTTGGGAATTAATAAAACCTTGGAGGAATGTTGGATGAGAATAATGGTAATCAAGTCAGAGAGGAATGAAGATGATGATTATAAACTGGATAAATATAGAAAATAATAATAATAACAATGAAATTGAATACGAAAAGAGAAATAATGAGAAATTTGTTAAGAGATATTTATATGTTTATATTGAAATGGTGTAAAACAGAATTATGTTGCATAAAATAATATTTTACTTGACTTGTAAAATTAATAATGGAAAGAGGTTTTATGTATTTAATGGTTAATGATGGTTTGTTTGTCTTTAAAATCAATAAAATTTGTTTAAAAAAGAAAGAAAGAAGTGTAGGGCCAGAACCCTGCACTTGACTCAAGCTCAACATAACTTTATTCATACACATTTATTCATTCACAACATTTGTCTTCATCCTCTTTCTCTCGCACATGATCTCTGGACTGAGATGCCTCTTACTCCTCTGCAAAGTCCCTTCTGGAGATCCACCTCCTCGCTATATTCCATCACAGCCTTGCTTTCCATGTGAATTCCCACCATGTGCCTGCTTAGTCTCTTGTAATCCCTTCCTCTCCAATGAATGCAAATACAAACACTAATTCTCATCTTGCTAATTATCTCAATATTGAGGTGAGCATTCCAAAGGAGGGGGGTACTAGAAAATATGGCCTAATTTGCCCTTTATTTCTGGCTTAATTGTGAGTTGAATTCTGGGAACCTTCCCCTCCATTTGGGCTGGCATGGTAAATATATTCAGAGACAATTTCTAAATAAATCTTTTTCAAGATATATTGTTCTACTGACATTTCCCTTAATGTTCGTGTTCTTTGGAACCCATCCTGCAAATTCTAAATTAAGCCTAGATGCACAAATTAATGGAAGATTAAAGATAAAGAAGAAAACATTTATATCAATAGCAACATCTTTATTTTTTGACACATTCCCCCCCCCCCCGCCTCCTGGATGTCCCATGACTATTCCTAGATTTCTTGTGAACTTCCCTGAATGGTTAATTCCTGTCTGTGGGAATGAAGCCTGATCAGCCCTTTTGTCATTTGCAAAATCTTCATCTCCTTTTCCTCATCCTTCCTTCTCTTTCTTCCTTCTTCTCTTCCTCCTCCTTCTGCTCCATCTCCTCCTCCTTCTGTGCCTCAAAGTCACCCCAGTATCCTCAAGTTATCATTATCTTGAAAAGATATCTGCTGAGGAATGTCATACTCCACTTTTTAGGTCCAAAAAAGAAAAAAGAAAGGAAAAACATGAATTAATCGAGTTTTTTTTCCTATTAAAGACATAATTGATCATTGACTCACCAATAAGTTATATTGCTATAGTCCCTGCAATAGCTGCTAAAGATCAGTAGAATCCTAGCCAATTGTTTGATTGATTGCAAATTTCTATTCTACTGTCTATATCTTCTGGCTGCAGTGGGACACAAATGCAATAAAAATATTTTTAGCATTTATGCTACAAATTCTATTGAAGTCACTAGATCAATATTACCAATGCTTTACATGTGTCTAAAGAAACAACCAATAACCATCACTGTAACTCTCTATTGATCTTATCTTAGAAGAAGACAGACCTCAAACAACTGTGTCTAAAAACAATTATACAGATTTGAGAGAGTAAAAAAACCCTCTTTTTTTTGCGGGGGGGGGGGCTGTTCTTCCTAGTTTTGCAATACATCAGATTCATTTCTTGCAAATATTTCATGCCTCAGGACTAGATGAAAACATTTCATGGAAAATGCACTTGTTCTTTTTAATGGCTGAATTGATATACCCTATTTATGGCAGTCTGATAAAAGTTAATTTAACAGGATAGGAATAAGGACAGGGTAAATAAAATAAGAAAACAAAATAAGAAAACAAAACACAGAACATGGCCATAAATGCAGAGCAACAAAATATGTTATAGACTCAAAAGGAGCCATTTAAAAATGGAAGGTTCCCTCTCTTGGGTTCTTTCACTGTTTCTCTGTTTCCCCCATATGTATTCTAACAAATAAGGATATGTGAGCCTCAGAGCATCTTAAGACTAACATGTAGCTCTTCCTGTCTCAGTCTTAGAATTATAGGATTGAGACTATCCCTGATTTCATTCTAATGCTGCTTTGATTTTGACTTAAATCTCATAAAAACCTGGTCATCATATGTAAATCAAAATGCACAAGTCTGTACGAAGCCCTCCACATCTTTACATTTTCCCCTAGATGATGAGCCTAGAGGCTATCTAGGAGCTTCTTGGCTCCAATTCCAGAAAAGGACGATACTTTAACTTCCTGGTGTTGTATGTACCTTGCTTGATTATCCTTGGATCATATTTCACATTGGAGTGGAGGCAGTGGTGGGATTCCATTTTTTTTTTTTACTACCAGTTCTGTGGAGATGACTTGGTGGGTGTGGCAGGGGAAGGATCCTGCAAAATCCCCATTCCCTCCCTACCCCACTAACCTGCTTTCCAGCTCCGTTCTCCTGTGCAGGGCAACCAAAGGAGACCCAGCCGATCAGCTGAGTCTCAATGGGAGGCAGAGAATAGACGGGGTTGGCAGGGCCAGTCAGAGGTGGGATTGGCCGGTTCTCCAAACTACTCAAAATTTTCGCTACCAGTTCTCCAGAATTGGTCAGAACCTGCTGAAGACCACCTTTGAGTGGAGAGGTTGGGGCACCATAGGGGACAGCTCATATGAGGCCAGATTCTGAGGAAGTTTGGGGTTTGCATAATAATTATGAAATGCTAACCATGCACCATGCGACCTAGTCTTCAATTATTTCTAGCTCACAAATGGCAAGGAACCATGCCTTCGGTTTTCAGGAAAGATGCTTACAGAACTCCAAGGACCACAAAATGAGGTCATATATAACCCTGGCCCCAGGTTATGCATCCATGCTCTAGGTAAGCTTAGTGCCTCCTTCTTGGTTAATTATAAGAATTCACCTATTGCTGTTTCATTGACATGAGAGCCAAAAAGCACCATCTACTGCATTCTGGGGTTTCTTTTGTTCCCTTTTATGTTTGGCACATTTCCCCTTTTAAAAAACCATCTTACATCTCTCTGCACTTTCCTGGCAGAGTCCCACTGAGCTCAATTATTGCACTATCAGCCTTCTCTCATCTCTCTAAGATGTTACCAGTGAAAAAATCAGGATGTAGAAGGAAATACTGACTCTTCCTCCTCCTCTGACTCTTTTTCGTCCTCTTTCTCCTTTTCCTTTCCTTTTATCATTCCTTCTCCTTTTCTTCCTTCTGTCATTCTCCTCTTCCTTTCATCCTTTGTTAGCCTCCTTCTCTTCTTCCTTCTTCTCCTCCACCTTTACCTTTACCTTCACCTCCACCTCATCCACACAAAGCAATGATTTTCTTTGACAATATTCTGTGCTCTTCTGGTGAGTTTGGAAAGGCATTTTGGCAAACAACCCTTTAATAACATTAAAAACAGCTGAAGTTGAATTGCAGGTCCTAAAGCCAAAAGGGCCTTTCCTTGGCTCATTTTAATGCCCTTCTTACATCAGTCACAGAAAGAAAATTTCAGGAATCTCTACATGTGGACAGAGATGTCCACATGGTGTCAGTGCCATCCAGCCCCACAGTCCATCTCCTCCTTTTCTGTCAACAAATAATCCTGTCTTCTCAGACTTATTTTATTCAGGACACCTCTTTTGAAATAGGAAGCCATCCATTACTCTAAATGTAGCAAAGGTTTGTCCTACTGTTTGCAAACTACAAATTAACCAATCAACATCTGAGCAAATGTTATGCTTTACAGTCTGGGTGATGATCTTTGTTATTTACTACTTTCCCTGTCAAAGCACATGTGTTTGGGGATTTTTTTATGATGAATTATGACCATGAAAAAGTTGAACTGTTCTGATTTGATTCATAGTATATTATGAGAGGGGCGGGCCATTTCACCTCCTAAGGACAGAGGAGCAAAACAGTCCAGACATGTTTTAGCCCACAGAGTGAGGGGGGGTCAACAGCCTGCACATCCTTGACTTTGTTTTTTTAAAAATTGACGTGGAGTTAAGGACAAATTGAGTGCTGTAAGGCTTGCAGATTGGGAGTTTTCAGATTCAAATTCTTTTCATAGCAAATGTCTCCTAGCCAATCTCTCTCTCTCTCTTTCTGCCTCTGCCAAAGCCTGCCATCCTCCACAACTGCCTATCAAAAAGCATTATAATTACGCAGAGAGGGAAATTCCACCGAGGAGAATTTAGCATACTTCTAACTTGCATCAAACAGCTGGCAAAGAAGGAGGGCAGAAAACCAACCGTTGTTCTTTGTTCACTCCGATACATGTTTTTGTAGTTGTGGGGAGGGGGAAACCGCCAGTTTTCATTCATCTAATTCTCCTTCTCCTTGCAGAAAGAGATTTTGCTTTGGGAGAAGTCAACATTGAGGAAATTCTCACTGGTGGAAGAACTTGTTTTCTTGCACTTTCATTGAATATCCAGAAGGGAAATCTTCCAATGATTTATTGACATGCATGGGAAGTGTGTACAGCCAAGAATGCTACACAAAGGGGAGAAGATATACGTTTTTTAAATGACTTACGTATTTAGACATTTGTCTGCCACTTGTCTTTCCAGAGACTCTCAGGGCATCCTGCAGATCAGAGTGTTTCTTGCAAATGATCAAAGAATCCTTGTTCCTTAAGCTCCGTCTCTTTGCAGTGCCATGACCTTTGTGCAAAAGAGCCTGAGTTTCATTATGAGGGGCAGAGCTGCTTTCTTTATTAGCTTCCCCCAATGTCCCTGCAGATACTTTTATTGGCCAGGTTTATATAAAATTTAAAGGTGTCTGCAAGGTCTGGTCAAAAAAGTAAGATGATGGCCACAACAGTGTGGAGATTTGATTGCACCATTGTGGCCACCATCTTAACTTTTTTTACCATACTATGTGGATAGAGCGGAGGAAATATGTTCAGGTGGTCCTCTACTTATGACCACAATTGAGCTCAAAATTTATGTTGCTAAGTGAGAAATTTCTTAAGTGACATTTGTCCCATTTTACGACCTTTCTTGCCACAGTTATTAAGCAAATCATTGCAATCATTATATTAAATTGTTGTTTAGTAAACCTGACTTCTCCATTGATATTGCTTTCCAAAGTTCATGAAAGAGGATCATACAATCTTGGGACATTGCAACCATCATAAATGTGAGTCAATTGTCAAACATCTGAATGTAAATCATGTGACCATAGGGATGCTGCAACAGTCGTAAGTGTGAAAAATGGTCATAAGTCACTTTTTCAGTACCATTGTAGATTCGAACGGTCACTGAGCAAACTGTTGTAGGTCAAGGACTACCTATATTACCTTTATTAGGCAAACTTTAACTGCTCAATAATAATCCTCCACCAGCTCTAATATATTATTCTATCTGCGCTTTATTTTTGTTTTTTTACTATTATTATTTTTAATGCCTGTGTTTGTGTTGCTGGATTGATTGATTCAGCAGTCATAGATGTCTGCAGCAATTTGAACTTTTCTCAAAATGAGGAGAAAGGGCTTGTGACACCTGCACAAGACATCCTGATGCAAGAGGCTGTTGTCAGCAACTCTAAACTAGTGATACACTTAATACCTCCCTCCAACTCAGCCTGCTATTCTCCCCCATCTGTACCACCACCCAGTCTTTATTTATATGATAAATAAGGATATATTTTGTCATTTGTCACCCTGCTGGACAGGACCACCACCTTTTCTGCCTCTGCTGAACAGGAAGATAAATAGCAATAGCACTTAGGCTTATATACCACTTCATAATGTGTTACATCCCTCTCCAAGTGGTTTACAGAGTCAGCGTATTGCCCCCAACAATCTGGGTCCTCATTTACCAACCTTAGAAGGATGCAAGGATATCAGTCAAGCCTTGAGCCGGTCAGGATCGAACCCCTGGCAGTCAGCAGAATTAGCCTGCAATACTGCATTCTAACCACTGCACCACCACAACTCTTAAGGCAGACTGGAATGAGAAATTTGAAGGAAATTCTACAACACTCTGATAATACTGTAGGAAAATAGAAGTCTTTTTCTAGGAAGAATTTTAACAACTGAGACATTCCCAGGCTTGGGCCCTTCTGAACAGCTTGACAGCTCTAAGAAAAGGTGATGGAATTTCTCCTTGGACAAATAGCTTTGCCATCAGAGTCTTCTGACCAAGAGAAACCACTTTTGGTTAATATTCTAGTGAAGTGTTTCTCAGCCTTGTCTACTTGAAGAACTGTGGGCTTCAATTGCCAGAATTCCCTGTTCAATGTGCCAGGCACGTCTCCCATTCTGGAAGTGTTGAAATAAGGTCTGGAATGCCAGTTCTAGGCGACAACAAGAAATCGTCCCGTGGCAACCAACCAAGGTCAACTAACCAGATGATTGGCAAGTTTGGACAGGTTTCCACAACAATACTAGACGTCTAATTGGATAATGTGACCTGCACTAATTGGGGGGGAGGGGGAGGAACTATTCTTTATGTGAAAACTGCAGGAATTAAGTAGAGGTAGTTTGCTTTCAATCTGTGCTTAATAAAGTTTTGCCATAAAGAGGTTGGATCATCTCAAAAGTGCTTGCTTGGTTGGGTTCATTGGTCAGAATCCTGACACTGTGTTTCCTTCACTCATCCTTATCTGTTATCTCCTTCAGAAATTGTGGGTAATGTAATAGATTAGATAATTTTGTGATAGAAATGTAATAGATTGGTATAAGACATAATATAGACATATATAACCATTGGTTGAAAGTATAACATAAATTTTAAGATAAAATTTGGAATATCTCATATAAAATGGTGGAATAAATAGTTTCGTCATGGATGATTAATAACTGATAAATATATAAGCATATGTAAGTTTGACAATGTGAAAATTGATATAAACTGTGAGTAAATGACCATAAAAGAATAGCACAAAAGATTTGCAACCAACTGACATACTGTGTGTATGTAAAATGGAAGATGGTTTTATGTTTTGTATGTGTATGTTTGACTTTAAAAAAATAAAAACTCTTAAAAAAAGAAGAAGTTGTGGGTGCTTCATCAATGGAGGTTTTTAAGAAGCAACTGGACAATAAAATACCATCGCAGGAAGAAATTATTAAGAAAATATTGGAATGTGCTGAAATGAGTAGATTGACATTTGAAATGAGAGAACAAGAGGATTAACAATTCTATAACAATTGGGACCTTTTCTACCAATGGTTAGATAATAAAATACAACAATAGAATATTTAGAATTTTAGAAAATAACAAATATATAAAGATTTATTTCTTTTCTTTTTTGATATTATATTTATAAAATGTTATTAAGATAGATTTGGTATGACTATATGATTTGTTATAAAATAAATTAAGTAAACTATAGTTATCTCGTATAGTATGAATGAATAAAATCATGGTCAAATGATTGTTTAATAGTGATACTATATAATCTCTGATTGACAATATGAGATATTACGTAACGTAATTGTAATTGAGACCACGAAATGGATGCACAAAAAATTGGTAAACCAACCGATACACTGTTTATATATTGATGAAAGAAAGTTGGATGTTTTTATGTTTTGTCTGTTTTGTTTGTTTTCAAAAACCAGTAAAATTGTTTTCAAAAAAGAAGCAACTGGACAGTCACTTGTCTGAAATAGCATAGGGCCATGATGACAAACCTATGGCACGCATGCCAGAAGTGGCATGCAGAGCCATTACTGCTGGCACACGGGCCTTCGCCCAGAGCAGGTCTACTGCGTATGCACATACCCCCCCAACCACCCTGTTAAGCCTGGGTTCCCCAACCAGGGTTGAGGAGACAAGCTAAACAGAATGTGCAGCGTTAGTCAGATAGGCACACAGATAAATGAGTGAGCTAAGCTTGTATGTTTATTAACATACAGTAAAAATAACAGATACGCTTGTGCTATCAAAAATATAGTTTATTCCATTTAGAGTTTATAGCATAGTCAAAATAACAGTCCATTAGTCATGCATCATCTAGTCAGTCCATTCAAGGATATTCAGTTAGCAAAGTCCGTGTAGAATATCCTATGTCAGTTCACTTACAAATCAGTCCTTTGTCTCTCCTTTTCAGTAGGGGAAAAACGCAGTCTTCAGTCTATCCAGTAATTAGGGATCATCATAGCCAGAGAGAGCAAGCTGACGTTCCTTGCTTCTTTTATGGTGCTTTCACAACAACCACTCCCTTAATTACATTCCTACAGTTAAAGTTGCAGACACTTTAACTAATAAACCATGATAACATATTTATTATTTTACCTAAACCAGTTAGGGTAAACAATGTTATCCCTAACACACCCAACAGCTGATTGTCAGGGTCTGGCACGCATGGTGGGGGTGTGTGGGAGAACCATGCGCAGAGGTGCGTGGGGGGCATGTCCATGCACAGGGGCACATGGCACAGGGGATCTCATGCTCATGCCCAGAGACATACAGTGTGCAGGGGGATCAGGCCCGCACGCAGTGCCTTCTGGGTGCTGACATGTGAGTGTGTGCAAGCGTGCATGCAATTTTTGGCACAGGAGCCCAAAAAGGTTACCCACCCCTGGCAGAGGGTCTCCTGCTTGAGCAGGGGGATGGACTAGAAGACCTCCAAGGTCCCTTCCAGCTCTATTCTGATTGTTATAAACTCTCCCGGAAGCTGAAATGTTCTTCTATCAACATGCAATTCTTTCCAATGACAGATTTGTGCTCATTCGTTCTTTCGTGTAGAATTTGGCTGTTTTGTCTGAGATGGCAATTTAATGAGGCATGGTTAACCCGGGACAAGAAGAAGGAGAAATAAGTGCATGAAATTTCATGGTGACAATTTCGGGCCACGTTATAGAATTGGCTGAATAGATTTGGAGGCAAAGTTGGCACTCGGTCACCCACAGCAGATTCCCTTTTTCAATATCTCTGTTATGCAGCCCTATTTCTACCAAGGACTGTTTCTAATTGGTGTGGGCTCACACTCTCTAACACAACATGAGCCTGATAAAAATGAACTATATCCCAACGCAGGGTATTTCCACTTCCCTTTTGATTTGATTTTCTTCCTTTGCACAAAAAGAAGCAGACCGTACCAGCTCCCACGTTTATTCCGCCTTACCCATCTAATAATGAAATTCTCATAGTGGTGGAATGGAATGCAAAAATGTCAGAATTTACAGAAATGGCAAAATTGTCCTGTCTGGCCAGAGAGAAAAACTACAACAAAAATATTTTTCTGAAATATTCCAAATCTTATATGGATGCTTTGCGGAAAGTAAAAATAAATGAAACAAAGATTTTTGGATTGGAAAATTAAGATTAAATGGGGGCTGAAGGGATTTGTATATCATTCAAGAGGGAGGAGATGGTATTAAGTTTGTAATTATCTGTTGAAAAAAAATCAGAACTGATTCGAATATTTCTATATTCTTTATTCTATATTTTTTCATTTCCTGTCCTTTCTTTCTTTCTTTCTTTCTTCCTTTCTTCCTTCCTTCCTTCCTTCCTTCCTTCCTTCTTTCTTCTTTCTTTTTATTTTATGTAAAAATGTGTTCTTTTTAATATACCTTACCAATCTGTATGTAGCTCAGTCACTCTCAAAATCTCCTCCACATCAGGTCCGAAGACCTGTTCTAAGAAAAGATCTTCCTTTACCACACTGGACTTAAAAATCAGCTTCCATTGCAAAAGAAAACATTATTCAAAGCATGCCTGCCTCTGCATATTATTGTTATAGATAGTCCTCAACTTATAACAGTTCATTTAGTGACCATATAAAGTTACAACTGAAAAAAGTGGCTTATGACCATTTTTCACACTTACCACCTTTGTGGCATCCCCAAGATCATGTGATCAAAATTCAGATGTTTTGCGACTGGTTCATACTTATGACCGCTGCTGTGTCCCAAGGTCATGCGATCCCTTTTTGCAACCTTTTGACCAGCAAACTCGAAGTGGAAGCCAGATTCACTTTACAACTGTGGCAAGAAAGGTTATAAAATGGGGTAAAACTCACTTAACAACAGAAATTTTGGGCTTAGTTGTGGTTGCAAGTTGAGAACTATCTGTATTATTTTCATTAAAAAAATATATGACTGAAAAAACTAAGAGAGGGATCATATCTTTGACTTCGATATTCTTTGGAAATTATTCAGCCAGGAATTTATGTAACATATTGCCCTGGTGTGTTTATCTCTCTCTCTCTTTGTTGGTGGGTGTAAGTCTAGAGCTCATATAACCAAAATAGTTCTTGCACATGTGGGTTTAATCTTTTTGCTAGTCTGCCTGAGGGACCAATAACCAACTAAAGAGGTGACTTTGCAAAATCTTTTTCTTAATCTATCCATTTTGATCATTAGATCTTCATATTTAGCAATTTTCTTCTATTTTTTCAATAAAGTTGTTTTTAAGTATCGCCACATCAACAATTACTCTTTTTTAAATCAATATTATACCTGCTGTGCTGTATTCTTGATGGCAGCTATTATTATTGTTATTCGGCTTCATATCCATCTTTTGACATCTGAAGGTTTTATGGAAGCTTCTGATAGCATCTGACAACTGCCACCCACTTCATGTAGACACCAGATATAAATGCATCACGAAGTGAACGGTGTCTAGAAATGGCTGACAGCTGAGATGCAGGTAGCTGTAGCATTTGGCTGCAGGATGTAATGGAACAAACTACATATGGAAATATCATTTAACCACTCAAAAAAGTTAGATCCTGCACAGAGACACCCAGTTGCTCTTCCAAAACATTTGTACTATAGATGTTGAGATCAAATGTGTGTAATGAAAAGTGCAAAGTTGCACCCAGCTTGAAAATCTAGACAAAGAATCACTCTAGCTGTACATACAGAATACAGAATAATTGGAAGGGACCTTGGAGGTCTTCTAGTCCAGCCTCGTGCATGAGCAGCAGACCTATTCCATTCTGGATAAATGACTGTCCAGTCTCTTCTTTCTTTGCTCCCTTTCTTGCTTTAGGCAGTTCCAATGATTTGACTGCTGAATTCATTGAGACTTTTTAGATTTATTGATAAGAACATGGCTCAGCCTATAAACAATGCGCCGTTATGATTTTCCCAGGCAAGAGAGGAATCAAGCTGGAGAAAAACACAAGTCTGGCTTTCAGAATGAGTCAGATATATCTAGTAAGAGAGACCGACAGTACATCCTGGAAAACAGAGTATCCTGTTGAGAACCAAATAAATAAAAAGATGTCCGGGAAATTTAATCTATGCCAGAAATGCTGAGTTTTTCCATTACTGATTTTTTTCAAGAGATTTAATTTTGCTTTGGTGCTATAAATATTCAATTTTACAAATGAGGTTGGGTGAGATTAATAGGAGCTTTTAGTTTAAAGTCCACAACCATTTCCATTCCTCCTTTTCCAGTCTGAGGTGCTTCCACGTCCCCTTAGTAAGCACAGAGATCAAGAATTGTAAATTCATACCTCATAAAGCACAGTTAAGCCCTATCCTTTGTCTGAAACTCCAGAGCTGCAAGATTGCATTGTCAAAATACCATAAAAGACCAGAAAACAGAATAACAAGGGGCTTTCTTCTAATCTAATTCCCTGCACAAGGTCTTCTCTGCACGCTTTCCCATGTTGTCCTCCTTGTTATTTGGAGACTCTCACTCTGGATCCTTGTACCAACTATATATCGGTTTTCTTTATTGGAGCAGTAATAAATGAATTGGGTTAGATTTAACAGAATAATGGAGTTGGAAGGGACTTTGGAGATCTTCTAGTCTAATCCCCTGCACAAGCAAGAGAACATACCCAGTTCCTGCAACTGTTCGTTTAGCCTCCAGCCTACTAGCCATCTTTGTTGCTCTTCTCTGCATTCTCTCGAGAAACCACCTGCGTGTTATTTGGTGATCCTCACTCTGGATCTTGTACTTGCATCACACCAGTTTTTCCTGCTAACAGTTGGGAAAGGCTGCCCTACTTCAGGCTATGAAGTCTAACATGATCATCAAACATAATCGGTCATCAAAAAAACCCCAGATTTGCAACCTTTAAAAAAGATTTCAAAAAGATCCTGGAGTAATTTGCAATTAAAAGTTACAATTTTAAAAGTAATTGCTGAAAACAAACTAAGAAACACCTACATTAAGATGCTTTATAAAATGCAAAATAACATCAACAAGATTAGCATTAGCACATTATTAAAAAGCCTGGAAATATTGTAAAAGCAAGTATATGCATGGCACCATAACAACAACGAAGTCCATTGAAACAACTTCAGCAAGGAAGATTCATCAGATCAAAGCCAATTTATTCTAATTTTGAAAATAAGGACAGTGATGTAACAGTTCCTCAGAAGGAAATTCTAAACAATTTATATCAGGCACAATATTTTTAAATTTGCATCTGAGCTAAATCCAACATTTTACACATGTAAAATATAAGTCTATTCACAGCAGTATGGAAGAAACTCTGGTTTTGATTGTTGGGGGCGGGGGGGGAGAATAACACATTGATATGAATATTCTTCTTCCCTCCAGGTTCAGCACCATATGATGGTTTGTTGGTCACAATTGCTCTTGGACAGCTGCTGCTACTCTGGACTACCTGGATCAGTTCCCAGTAAGAAGCTAAAATTCTCTCTCCAACCAGGAATAGCAAATCTTGATGTCATTTCTGAGGAAAAACAAATCAAGCAAGAGGAAAGTTAGGCCTATGTTCAGAGTAACAATTCAGTTGTTCTTTTCATCCCTGAGATCATATCAACTCCATTTTGTCAGCTGTCCCAGAACTGCACGCTCTGTGTGTGTTAGTTCTGTTCACCAATAAACAGAACCTTTCTTTCCCATCAGCCTCCATTTTATTCTCAGCTTGGAACTGGACCTGGATTTTTCTTCCAATGGTGCTTTATCAGTTTAACCAGAATTTGGAATTGCATCCTGAAAACTACTGGCACCCTGTGCCAGATCTACAACATCAGTCTTATATGCCAGTAGTATTTCTCCCCTGCTGAAAATGGGGTGCTAATTTGCATTAGCTTCAAATTCCAGGTAGTCTTCAAAGGCAGACCTATATAAAGTACATGGAAGTAATCTGGAGACATCAAAGCAGGTGTCAGCTGCAGAACATCCCCCTCCAGGTGGGTGCACCTGCTGAAGTGGACAAATTTCTTGCTGACCACAGCCTCCAGCTGCCTGTCCATCAGTGGCTGGGAGTTCAAGAGTACCCCAAACTGAGGATGTTCCTATAAAGGAGTGCCATCCATTACAGAGTTAAAAGTGGGGTTAACAGAAACCCTGAACAAAAAGTTTAAATTGTACTTCTTCTATGCCTCTCACCTTGTTACATCTAGTATGGCTTCCTTCCTTCCTTCCTTCCTTCCTTCCATATCGTCCTTCCTTTTTTCCTCTCCTCCCCTCCCCTTCCACTCCTCCCTTCCTCCTTCAATCCCTCCCTCCTTGTTAAATATGCATGATGCTACATTAAAATGAATTTACATCCACTATGCAAAGTGGAGTCTGATGTCAAACTTCACTTATTGGTTCAGCCACTGGTGGGAAGGTCCCCATCAGTGGCTGAAGTGTTGGATGGCACTGGCTATAAAAAGCTGGCTCTGGCCGTGTTTGTTTGCTTTTTGATTCCAGTTTGTAAATAAAGAGTTTCTCACACTCCTGAGCCCTGCTCCTTCCTCATCCGTGCCCATTCAACACTGGCTACAAAGGTGGGATACTGAGGAAGACAAAGGACCTTGTGGGGCACCGTGGCCATTTTCCAGCTGAATCATGAACTCGACTGTTTAGACCAACAGCGAACCAACATGGCCCACCAACCCCTATCAATCCCATTTGAACCAACCAAAGAGAAGTGGTCCTTGTACATGGGAAGATTCAACCTAAATCTTGAGATGAACAGGATGCAGGCAGCATCCAACACAAAGAAGAAGGCTTACTTTTTGACCTATTGTGATTCAGAACTCTGTGAACTAACCAAAGCCCTCATTGCAGATGAGCTGACAAATGTCTCCTGAGACGAACTGCAATGAGCATTGAAGGGGCATTTCGACCCCTTCAAACTGTACCTGGCAAACTGGAATGACTTCTACATCCGGAGCCAAAAGGAGGGGGAAAGCATAAGTGATTTTGTGGCTGCACTGAGGAAACTATCAAAGAACTGCAAGTTCTCAAACACTGAAGAAATAATCCAGGATCGGCTAGTCCTCAGCCTAAAGGATTTAACCCTGAAGAAGAGACTGATCACGAGGGAGGACGTCTTGTTCAAGGAGGCTCTGGAAGAAGCAAAAGCCACGGAAGCCTCCGACTATTCTGAAGCCTGAGTCAAGGGCAACAGCAAGGTCCACGCCACCCAGGTCATGAGAGGGACACCGCAATCCATCCTGCTCCGAAAGCAGCGACAGTGAGAAGGAAGATGTCCACTGGGTAAAACCCAGCAAGCTCGGAACTGCCAAGGGAACTAAGCCTTGCGGAAGCTGCAGAGGGAACCATCCCTGGTCTGCCTGCCATTTTAAGGAGGCAATCTGCAGGCGATACAAGAGGAAAGGCCACATCGTGGAAGCCTGCAGAGCTAGCCAACCAGCAGACAAACCGAGCTGCAGAGCATACTCCCCAACCAAACAATACAAGGGTCAGAAGACATTTGGTGCAAAATTCAAAAAACAAAATGGCAGCTGGGAAGAAGAAACCCACCATACAATTGGGGGCTACACACACACACACACATGGGACACACAGACACTGTTGAATCCAACACATTCCTCACTGAAGTGAGGATTGATGGAACCCTATGGTTGATGGAAGTGAACTCTGGGTCTTTTATATCAATGATATCCTGGGCGGCCCTCCAGAAGATCAACCCCCACATCCGCCAAAGCCAGCTCCGGCCACAACAGATAATAATAAAGGACTACCAATGCTACAAAATACTGGGCCTGGGGAAGAACATCTGCCATATGGAATATGGAGATTTCCAGGGACCCCTACCACTGACCATTGTAGACCAAGACCTTCCCAGCCTCCTAAGGAGAGAATGGCTCACACCACTGCAAATCAGCCTCACCAGCATCCACGCAACAGTGATGACCAGAGTAAGTGGTGGAAACAACCTAGATGTTTTGGAGAGGGAATTCCAGGACGTTTTCAGCAGTGAACTGGGCAAGTATAAGGGGACCCCAATCAGTTTTAACCTAAACCCCAATATAGCCCCTGTCCAACTGAAGCCCTGGAGAGTCCCTTTTGCTCTGCAGCCCAAGGTTGAAGAGCAATTAAACAAGCTGGTAGCTCTAGGAATCCTTGAGCCAGTAGACCATGTGAGGTGGGAGACCCCTATAGTGACCCCTGTAAAGCCCAATGGGTCAGTCAGAATCTGTGGAGACTACAAGAGTACCCTGAACCTTGCACTACAACAGAGCACATATCCAGTACCAGGTGTCCAGCATCTACTACATTCGTTGGGCTGGGGCAAGATTTTTGCCAAGATGGATCCAGCACAGGTGTATCAACAATTGCCTGTGGACGCAGCCACTTCCAAAGCTCAAACGATCGTAACCCACAAGGGCTCATTCAAGTGCAACTGGCTGGAATTTGGAATTAGCATAGCCCCTGGCCTTTTCCAAAGCATAATGGAAGGGCTGCTACAAGATCTGCCAGGAGTAGTTCCTTACTTCGATGATGTAATAATCTCAGCCAAAGATAAGCCCCAACTAATGAAAAAGGTCCAAACAGTATTAGAAAGATTCCAAGAAGCCGGGCTTAAGTTAAAAAGGGACAAATGCTACGTTGCCATACTGAGCGTAGGGTTCTTGGGCTTCCAAATCGATGGGTTCAAGCCTCCAACCCATGAACAGCAACCTGAAAGCAATCAAGGAATCCCCCCCCCCCCCCGACAGAGTAAAGGTGAACTCCAAGCATTCTGGGGCTTATTATACTTTTATAATATATTCTTACCACAGAAAGTGACCTTAGTGGAGCCACTCCATAGACTGTTGGTTAAGAATACAACCTGGAAGTGCCCCCCCCCCCCAGAGGACACTGCATTCTCTAAAATAAAAGACATTTTGACATCTGACACAGTATTGATGCAATATAGCGAGACTCTGCCGCTATGGCTGACCTGCAATAAATCACCATATGGCATCGGGGCAGTATTGAGCCATAGACTACCAAATGGAAAGGAAGCCCCCATAGCCAATTATTCTAAGACCTTGTCAAAGCCAAGAAGAACTACGGCCAAATAGACAAGGAAGCCCTCACCACCGTAGCCAGGGTAAAACATTTTCATGAATACCTCTATGGCAGACACTTCAAGTTGGTCACCAACCACAAGCCACTGCTTGGCATTCTATCAGGAAACAAACCTCCACCCATCATCTTATCACCTAGGATGTCAAGATGGACAGTTTTTTTCTGGCAGCGTATAGCTTTAGTGCGGTATCTGCCATCATCCCGCATCTGATGGGCGGCTCATAAAAGGGAGCGAAGGGAAGAGAAACGACAGGAAGCGAGGTTTCCTCTTGATGAGCGCGCCCCGAATGTCTTGGCATATGCTCTTTTATTGTGCTTTTTTACAAGAAAATGATTTAATCAAAGCTCAAGTCAAACATGGTAATCTCATCAGGATGTGCATGTTTACAAAGCTGCATACCGGACAGATTATTTACAATGTGGATAAGCTTATTAACAACCGTCTAGCTCCTTGTCCCTTGTACGTGCCTTGCAAAGGTCACTGAAGAGACAGAAGTTAATGATTACACGTGAATGATACAATGTTGCAAACACATGAATGATACATAGTTGCAATGATACATAGTTGCAATGATACATAGTTGCAATGATACATAGTTACAACACTTTAGCCTTCTGCACAGACCAGGACAGAACATTCCACATGTTTACACACACAGCAGGTGCCCCCGCCAGACCTAGTGGAAGACGCAGCCCCCGCAACTTCTGTATTCCTTGTAGAACATTTCAAACTGGGCTTATTGACTGCAGCGGACATTGCAAGACTCACCCTAAAGGACAAAACGTTGGTGAGAGTTTTGAACTGGGTATGGCAAGGTTGGCCAAACAAGACGGAGGGGGAGGAATTCAAGCCTTTCAAAGACAGACAGCTAGAGCTGTCAGCATTAAGGGGGTGTTTGCTATGGGGAGACAGTGTGGTGGTACTGCAATCATTAAGGGAAAGAATTCTGGGATTGCTACATGAAGGGCATCGCAGGATAGTAAAAATGAAAGCCCTAGCGAGGAGTTACATCTGGTGGCTGGGGATAGACAAAGACATTGAGAACTGGGTCGCCACCTGCTCACCATGTCAGGAATCCCTGCTGGCCCCTCCCGTAGCACCCCCTTTAAGTGGGAAAAGCCCTCAGAAACCATGGGGTCACATGCACATAGATTTTGCAGGACCCTGCCAGGGGCAAATGTTCCTAATCGTGGTTGACACCTACTCTAAATGGTTGGAGGAAGTTATCATGAAAACCACAACAACCGAGGCAATGATCAGAGCTTTGCAGAAATATTTGCCACCCACCCAATGTGTTGGTTTCAGACAATGGCCCGCAGTTCAGAGCACAGCAATTCGAAAGCTTCCTCGCCCATCTGGGGATCCAACATGCCCTATCGGCACCAGCTCATCTGGTGGCGAACGGGCAAGCAGAGAAGATGGTCCAAATGACCAAAGAAATTCTAAAAAAAATAGAATGGCAAGAAAAAATTGACAAATTATTGCTAACCCAACACATAACACCAAGTGCAGCAACAAACAGAAGTCCAGCAGAAATGCTCATGAACAGAAAATTAAGGTCCACCCTGAACAGAATCCATCCAAACTATACAAATGATACCCCTCTAGACTCCACAAGGAAGTATAGAACATTTGCACCTGGAGACACAATGTATGCACGAAACTGCACAGGAGGGGAAACTTGGATCCTGGAAAAATAATTGAAAGTACCGGACCCAGATCACACACACTGGAGGTACAAGGGGGAAAAACATGGAACAGGCACATAGACCAACTGCGGGGCTGCATAGTTCAACCCCCACATGAAGCCTAACAACACAACACACCTCTGGCAACAATGAAATCCTGGAAATTAGAAACCCCACAAAGGCACATATTAGCAAGGGCAGAACAGAACAGTGGAGGAGTTATATGTGGGGGGAGGAGTCCAGTGTAGTACTTCTGAGGCCTATAGCTCAACATAAACAGCCATGCTTCCAGAAACTTTTGAGATGCTTCCCAGGGCGGAGTCTGGAGCAGCAGCAGACTTGTCCGCTCGGGCCACCGCCTCAGGAACAACTGAACCGCGCAGGCCCAGTCGCACCCACAGAAGCCCCGCCTACCTGAAGGACTACGTCTGCCACATATGCGGTAATTGGTCGACCTGAACTAAGGGAGGAGGGGTGTTAAATATGCATGATGCTACATTTACATGAGTTTATGTCATATGCAAAGTGGAGTCTGATATCAGACTCCACTTATTGATTCAGCCACTGGCAGGAAGATTGGGACCCTGTCAGTGGCTGAAATGTTGGATGGCGCTGGCTATAAAAAGAAATACATAGACTTGAAACCAGAGATATTTTTATTGGGAATTTTACCTGATACATATAGTAAAGATTTGAAAGACCTGATTGTAAATGTATTAACAGCGGCTAGGATTGTATTTGCTAAAAACTGGAAGAATGAGAAAATACCATTACAGGAAGAAATTATTAAGAAAATATTGGAATGTGCTGAGATGAGTAGATTGACATTTGAAATTAGAGAGCAAGAGGATAAACAATTTTATGAAATTTGGGATCTTTTTTATCAATGGCTAGATGATAAAATACGATAATAGAATATTTAGAATGTTAGACAGTAAGGAATATCTTTATTTTTTTTCTTGTCTTTGTTATTTGACACTATATTTATAACGTGTTTTTAGGATTGATTTGGAATGATTATATGATTTGTTACAGAATAAACTGTTTAAAGTATTGTTATCTCATAAAGCATGAATGATTAAAAGTATAGTCAAAAATTTCTTTTTTTTTAGTGATACTAGGATATATAAGTTTGGATTGACAATATGAGTTGTTATGTAACATAATTGTAATTGAGACTACAAAATGAATGCACAAAACTGATGAACCAACCGACACGCTGGATGTACATATGAGAGTTGATGTTTTAATGTTTTGTTTGTCTTGTTTGTTTGTAGAAAATCAATAAAATTCTTTTTTTAAAAAAAGAAAAAGCCAGCGCTGGCCTTGTTTGTTTGCTTTTTGATTCCAGTTTATAAATAGTTTCTCACATTCCTGAGTCTTGCTCCTTCCTCATCCGCGCCCATTTAAGACTCCCTCTTTCTTTTCTTTTCTCTTCTTTTTTCTTTTCTTTTTTCTTTTCTTCAGGCTTAGTGGGATCCTTGCCCAGAGATCCTTCTCTAAGGCAATAATTACACAGTAATCTGGGAGTAAGAGAGGAAGAAATTTTTTGTTGCTTCTGTACTTAATTGAATACCTGCAGCAGATGTTCAGGTAGAATTATGTAAACGAGGATTCCAAAGGAGAAAAGCGGGGGAAATAAGATTGCGCTGGTTACAAGTGGCTGCCAGATAAAGACTTATTCATGAGTTTTAAGGAAAGCATGATCACGTTTTTCTCTCTGGAATGTTTACTTGTTTCTGCAAAAAAACTCTGAAAGTTAGTTGTTCCAACCACAGAGAAAGATTTCCTCTTTTGGATGGATTTTGAGAGAGAGAAAAGACAGAAAGTTCCTCTCAGTGAATTACATATATCTGGATGTGACTCCTTGGACCGTAAGGGCATGTTAAGTGAGGTTCCAAAGAGGAAAAGACTGCACCAGTTGAATGTTTTAGCCAGTGCCTGCATGCTTGGGAAGTGGGGTGAGAAGGTGGGAAAAGAGACAGGAACCTTATAAACACACACTTACATACCCAGGACAGACACAGAAAGAGATACAATGAAGTTCTCATTTCACGACCCTATGAATTCAGACACGCTATTTTGAGTCAGGCCATTCTACCAGATAGCCAGGTAGCCAATAGCTAGACTAGGAAATTGAAAGTATAATTGAAAGGATATCTTCACTAAGAATTGTGGGTTGGATGGCAGCCAACTCACTCTCAGGTGGATTATAAGAATAAAAACACAATATAAAAACAATTAAAAAGTAGTAATTCCTGAGTAACTGACGTCACTTACTCTTTCTGGGGTAATCAGGTCCATTGGCAAACCCAGGTAATTAGAACCTTGTAAAACGATATCTCAGTGGCTGAGACGCTGAACTTGTCAATCAGAAAGGTCGGCAGTTCAGCAATTCGAATCTCTAGCACCACGTAACGGAATGAGCTCCTGTTACTTGTCCCAACTTCTGCCAACCTAGCAGTTTGAAGCATGTATGCAAGTAGAAAAATAGGGACCACTTTGGTGGGTATTTAGTCATGCTGGCCACATGACCATGGAGATGTCTTCGGACAGCACTGACTCTTCGGCTTAGAAACGGAGATGAGCACTGCCCCTAGAGCCAGAAGTGAGTAGCACACTCGTGTGGAGAAACCTTTACCTTTACTTTGAAAACAATATCAGAGTGGGGGCCAATCTTACCTCTTTGTGGATGATGTTCCCAGGGAGAGAGCCACACGGAGAAGGCTCTTCTTCTTCGTTGTGCTAGATCAGGGGTGTGAAACTCACAGCATCGCAGCAGAATCACATGACATATTGGGACTTTTTCCCCCTTTGCTAAACCGGATGTGGGCATGGCCAGCATATGATGCATCCTGCCCGCAGCCCGGGAGTTTGACAGCTCTGTGCGAGATGGATCTTCCTAGGCAAGGGGGCCTGTAACATCCCCTGGCTCCCTGCTCTGGAGCGTCCGGTAGCTGTAATATCAGTGAATGTTGTGGGGTATTGATTTTGCTTTGGATTTTAGCCATAGGTATGGTTCCCAGTAAATGGACTTGGGAAAATATAGATCCTGACAAAATTGATTGGTTGGTTAGCAAGAATGCATACAGGCTCAGACATTTAACCCCTCTCTATAGAAAAGAAGGATGGAATCGTTTAGTACAGGGCTATCTGATTGCGGTTTAATTAAAACTCTGCCTGGATTATATGCATCTATAGATTTTTGTTAACCATATCTTGCCAATATACTCCTGCCATGGAATCAATGGTTTGATAAAAAGACACCTAAAACTATTTTTTCCCTGCTGGAGATCTGTTGGTGTTGGTTAAGAACCAGCATCATGTTTAATTGGAAGCATGTTAGGGGTGGATAGATGGATCAAGGAAAAGATGGCCCTTCAAGTACACTGATCCCAAGCCAAGCCATGTGACATTTTGAAAGTGATATAACCAGTGTCTTGAATTGGACCCAGAAGCAAATTGACAGCCAATGCAGTTGCTGCAAGAGAGATAACACTTGTGAACATCTGGGCCTGCACCAAACTACGTGGGCCACTGCAGTTTGAACCAAATGAAGCTTCTGGATACTTTTTAAGGACAGCCCCATGTAAAGCACATTGCAATAGTCAAACAGGAGGTGATTAGAGTGTTGGTCACTGTGAGCAGGGATTATACATTAACAAAGTTGGAAGGGACCTTGTAGGTCATCTTGTCCAACCCCCACCCAAGTAGGAGACCCTACACCATTTCTGACAAATGGCAGTCCAGTCTCTTCTTGAAAGCCTCCGGTGATGAAGCTCCCACAACTTCCAAAGGCAACTTCTGTTCCATTGATTGATTGTTCTCACTGTCAGAAAAAAATCTCCTTATTTCTGAGTTAAATCTCTTCTTGTTCAGTTTCCATCCATTATTCCTTGTCTGGCTTTGAGGTACTTTGGAAAACAGGTTGATCCTTTCTTCTCTGTGGCAGCCCCTCAAATATTGGAAGACTGCTCTCCTGTCTCCCTTGGTCCTTCTCTTCACTAGACTAGCCAGGCCCAGTTCCTGCAACCGTTCATTGTATGTTTTAGCCTCCAGTCCCCAAATCATCTTGGGTGCTCTTCTCTGCACTTTTTCTAGAGCCTCAACATCTTTATTATAGTGTGGTGACCAAAACTGGATGCAGTACTCTAGGTGTGGTCTTACTAAGGTTTTACAGAGTGGTGTTAGTACCTCACTTCATCTTGATTGTATCCCTCTGTTAAAGCAATTTAGGACTGCATTGGATTGGATTGTTGGACTAGGAAAGGGTGTAACTGGCATACAATCCGTAGTTGCACAAATGTTGGGGAAAATGTTGTAGCCATTGGTGCCACAGTTAAATTAAGTCATACATTTTGATGCCTATCCAGAAACCTGACATTTGGCATCTGGGCAGTCAAACCACTTGGCTATCACCATCAATTCCAACCCTTCAGGTTTGATATACAAGTGATTACAATAATTTCTTAGTTGGGTGGACAGCATGTACTTGCTAGGGATGATAAATAATTTTAATGAGGTTTTCCTTGCTGGTTTTTAAAGGGGATGATACGAGTGATAAATCTGGGTCCCAGGGGTGTCACAGTATTCTTACGGAGTTTTGCTGCACCGGCTTTATTATTTATGTTGAATAATAATTTGCTCTCATTTCAAAGCCCAAGATTTCCCAACTCATCCTTTACCTTGAAAGTTTTTGGGAAAAGGAGGTCAGAGGTGTCCCTGGAGACTTAAGCCTGCTTCCCTTTTGCAATGCAGTAAAAAGGCTGAAGCTTTGATCACTTGGTTGTGTTTACCATCTTAATTTTTCCTCCCAGCCTATGGACACCTGGAAGAGGCTTCTGAAAGGTAATTTCAGCATTGACAAAGACAAAGACAATTTTAAAAAGGAGAACTGCACAAAGAAACAACTCAGTTTAGCTTTGGATTTATTTTTCTGCATTCATAGTCTAATAAATGAAAGTCAGTGGTGCAAAGCTTGTACTATAGTGCTGTAGTTGAGAAGAAGAGTCAAACAGGCTTTGCATCAGTACAAGTAGTCCTCAACTTACAACAGTTCATTTAGTGACCATTCAAAGAAAAAAGTGAGTTACAATCATTTTTCACACTTACAATCGTTGCATCCCCATGATCACATGATCAGAATTCAGACACTTGGCAAACTGACTCATATTTATGATTGTTTTAGATTCCCGGAGTGTTGTGTCATGCCCCTGTTAGACTCTGATTCTGAGGGGGAGGTCGAGCAGCTGATAGGGAGTGGGAGTGTGGCTCCAGTGGCTGTGGAGGAAACAGAGGAAGGGCACAGTCTGGCTGGGCATTCAGAGGAAGACCCAGGGCCATCCCTTCTTCATCCTAGGGCACACAGGAAGGAATGGAGGAGGGAGCAATGGGGCTTGCGAGAGAGAAAAAGGCCCTGATCCCTTTCATTAGTTGCAGCTGGGAGAACAGGATATAAGAGGGGCGTTTGCACACAGCTCCTTGCTGGAAGCAAAGCATGCATTATCTTTGTTGAGGCTTATCTGGGTTTGGTGTTCTCCCAACTGTGGGTGCTTGTCTTTTGGAAGTCTGCAATTTATCATCCTGACCTGCAGTGTTAATTACTTCAGTGTGGTTTGTGTTGGTTTTTTTATTTCTAATTATCTTTACTTTGGGTTCAGACTGCATTTCTTCCCTTCGTAGACTGTTTTTGGAAGAGTTTGATCTCCAGTCAAGGATAACTGGACATTGGGGGCCAAGTTGGAGGCATCAAAGGGAATTTATTCTACTTTTGTGACTTTGTTTTTGTTTTTTGTCATACTCCAGGTCATCACATGATGACTATGACTATGATCTATGATCATGATTTGTCACTTATAGCTATTATGTGAGAGCTTATTCCTTGTGTCCATTCACACTTGACCAATAAAGAATTCTGTTCTATTCTATTCTTTGCTGATGAGACATGATTTGTGGTTTGCCTAGGTCAGAGAAAGGCTTAACCATCTTTGAAGGTTGAGGTCAAAACCTTTATGCCCGCCATCTGTATTGCTGAAAAGAAATTGGGAATGACCTTGGTTTGCCAGGAAAGGGTTAATCATCCTGCTGCTCATGCAGTGCATGTAGTCCTCGATTTACAACAGTTCACTTAGTGACCATTTGAAGTTACCACAGCACTGAAAAAGTGACTCAGGACATTATTTACACTTATGACCATTGTAGCATTCCCTTAGTCATGGGGTCAAAATTCAAATGCTTGGCAACTGACTCATATTTATGACAGTTGCAATGCCCCCAGGGTCACGTGATCCCCTTTTGGGACCTTCTGACAAGCAATGAGGAAGCCAGATTCATTTAACAACCATGTTACTAACTTAACAATTGCAGTGATTCACTTAACAACTGTGGCAAGAAAAGTGATAAAACGGGGCAAATTCACTTAACAACTGTCTCGCTCAGCAACAGAAATGTTGGGCTCAATGGTGGTTGTAAGTTGAGGACTATCTGTTACCTTAGAAGGTTTTTTTTTGTTTTTTAAAATTAACACTTAAGATGCACTTTCTCCTGTAAACAAGGATGTTCATTTTCTGTTGTTTCCACTTCAACATGCAGGGAGGTCTCAACCTATGATCAGACTTTCCTTTGCAAAGCAAGGTGGTTGTTAAGTGAGCCATGCTTGATTTTGTGACCCTTTTTTGCTATGGATGTTAAATAAATCGTTGTTAAGTATATCATGCAGTTGCTAAGTCAATCCAAGCTTCTCTCATTGCCTGTCAAAAGCTGTCTGGAAAGTTTGCAAATGGTGACCTTACTCCAGGGGGCTCCAAGCATCATAAGTGTTGGAATTTGGGGCAAGACGTGTAGCGATGCCTTTCTCAGTGACCGCTTCTTTCAAATAGGCAGGCTGGACCATGCACGACAAGGAAAGGGAAGGAGGCTCAAATGTCTCACAGCTTTGCAAAGGGCTTTAGAGCTGCATTCAAAATTGGAACTCTTCGCCAGCCGGTTCAAGGACAAAATTGTGTCTATGACTCTTGACAAGGAATATGATGTTGCAGTACAAGCCATAAAAATACTTACTCTTGTTTTATAGAGTAGTGAAGAAGTTCTGACTGCAGAAGACTGTGGAGATGTCTATCCTCTGGTCTATTCAGCTCAATGACCAGTGGCTGTAGCAGCAGGAGAATTTCTTTGTGATTGAAAGGACCTGGATTCTGATATTTCCCAACTCCTTTCCCTGATGAAGGAAATCCATCTCTGCTTATTTCTCCCCAGTCAGCCCTTTCCTCACAGAAAGGAAATTAGCATGCTCTGGAGAAGAGCTATGAATTCAGTCCCATCCTTATCACAGAACCTCCGGTTTCTTGCAGTCCAGAAGAGCTCCAAGTAAGCGGTGGGTTGCAACCATGAGCTGGAGTACAAGTCGGGCAAGCCGAAGAGACTGTGTGGAAGAAGCAGAAGGAAGCAGCAGTCGGGCAGAGGAGAGAGTGAAAACCTTCCTTACAAGGCTTATTGCAATCTACCTCTCCGGAAAACTCAGGGATCTTAGAGGAGATAGAAGATTTGAGCCCTTTGTAGCTGTGGAACATCAGGGAAGTGCCTTGAGAAGCTCACAGTCCTTATTTCCAAGTAAATAGGCAACAAGAAGAGATTGGGCAACCATTTGTCTGAAATGGTACAGGGAGTCCTTGACTTACAACCACAGTTGAGCCCAAAATTTCTGTCGCTAAATGAGACAGTAACATGGTTATTAAGTGAATCTGACTTTGCCATTGTCTTTGCTTGTCAGAAGGTTGCAAAATACAATCAAATGTCTCTGGAACTCTGCAACTGTCATGAATGTGACTCAGTTGCCAAAAAGCATCTGAATTTTGATCACAGGAATGCTGCAAAGGTCATAACTGTGAAGAATGATCATAAGTCACATTTTCTTTCTTCTTTTTTTCCTGGGATTTTAGAATTTATTTTTTTAATTTTATTTTATTTTCAAAGTACATATCCAATTACATTTTTAACAGTGCTGTGTCAAGCATTTACATATTTACATTTATCTTCTGTATTAAAACTTGCTTCTCTTCTCTAACCATAAGTACAACATTTCCCATACCACGAAAAACTCTGACTCCTCTTTACCTCTCCGTTTCCTCGTAAGCCTATCCATCTCAGCACAATCAAGTATTTTCATTTATTACCATATCCTCAAAAGGTACATTTTCTTTTTTCCAGCTCTGGGCATAAACAATGGAAAGGAAATGTAAAGAAGCACATCCAACACGTCATACAACACATAATAACAGTGGCAAGGATTGTTTATGCCCATAAGTCACCTTTTTCAGTGCTTTTGTAACTTTGAACAGTCACTGAATGAACTGTTGTAAGTGGAGGACTACCTGTATAGGGTTTCCTGCTTCAGCAGGAGGTTGGACTCCAAACTCCCTTCCAACCCGGTTATTCTGTTCTATTTCTTCATTTTTACATGTTAGGGAGTCACAGTCCAGAAGGGGAAACAGGTGGACTCATTTTATTGGAAGGGTCAGGAGCTGCTTCAGGCGTTGAGGTGGACCATAGAATCGCAAAGTTGGAAGGGACCTCAGAGGTCTTCTAGTCCAAGCAGAAGACCCTCTACTATTTTAGATAAGTGGCGGTCTCTCCTTAAAAGCCTCCAGTGATGGGACACGCACAACTTCTGGAGGCAACTTCTGTTCCACTGATTGATTGTCCTCCCTGTCAGGAAATTCCTCCTTAATTCCAGGTTTTTTCTCTCCTTGATTAGTTTCCATCCATTGTTTCTGGTCCTGCCTTCTGGTTGCTTTGGAAACTATGAACAGGTCGAATAGAGCCAATGCTGGATCTATTCTGATTCAGCATTGATTTTCTAAATTAACAGTTCTTTCTGCCTTGAGACTGACCTGCTGTATTGCCTGACCTGTTTTCTTAAACCTGGTGTTCAGAAAGGAGTTTTCAAACAGAGGGGTGGAGTGTGCTCCTTCCAGGACTCCATGCATCCCCACCCACCGGCTTACGTCTCCAGGAAATGTGCCACTTCCTTATGTTTCTGCCTCAATGACAGTATCCAGCAGAGTCTAGTCTTCCTCTAAACTCTTATTTTGTATTGTGGAATGTGAGTTGAGCAATCCGGTCACAGCAATCAAGAACATTTATTTTGAGCTCCTGCCTAGCAGGGTAGGTGTGTGTTTATGTGTTTTCCCTCTCTCCCCCCCCCCCAACCTTCCCTCTCTCTTGAACTCTCTGCCAGCTTCCTTGTAAAATGTTGCCGCAGGGGAAGTTTCCATCCCATCAAACTAAAAAGAATATTTAAAAAAAAAAAAAAAAAAGCCCAAAACACACGCAAGCAGGAAAACTAGAATAACTTGCCTCTGTTGTGGCTTATTTTTCTTCTGTGTTCTGTTTCCAAGATGGTCTTTTATGAATCTTTTTCCTGCTGAAGTCCAAACAAGTTCTTTAAGAATTAATTAACCATAACAGTATATAGGAAGAGTGACAGAGTGTCTAATTCTGCAGTTGTTCTGCCTCACTCCTCGAGATGGACATGTTTAATTGTCCTTCTTGGTTTTTTTCCATTTTTTCTTAGTCCTTTCTGCTAATATAAGAAAGAAGATCGAATGCATCCCATGTTCAACTTTAGTGGCACCTCTCTTACTACATAATCGCAATGCTGGCTTGCTTGATAGGACTGTTGTAAGACAATGTAGGAAAACAGAAGAGTTAGACTACTGCATCCAGTTTTGGTTGCCACAATGTCAAACAGATGTTGAGACTCTAGAGAAAGAGTGCAGAGTGCAGAGAAGAGCAACAAAGAGGATTAGGGGACTGGTGGCTAAAACACACAAAGAATGGTTGTAGGAATTGGGTATATCTAGTTTAATGGAGGCCATGGGGGATGCAGTGGTTAGAATGCAGTATTACAGGCTTCTTCTGCTGACTGCCAGTTGCCTGCAATCTGGCAGTTCAAGTCTCACTGGGCTCAAGGCTGACTTGCCTTTCTTTCTTCCGAGGTGGGTAAAATGAGGACCGAGATTGTTGGGGGTGATATGCTAACTCTAAACCGCTTAAAGAGAGCTGTAAAGCACTGTGGTCTAAGTGCTATTGCTATTAATGAAAAGAAGAACTAGGAGTGACATGAGAGCAGTGTTCCAATATCTAAGGGGCTGCCCCAAAGAAGATGGAGTCAACCTATTCTCCAAATCACCCGAAAGGAGAAGCCACCAAGGATGGAAACTAATTAAGGAGAGAAGCAACCTCGAACTAAGAAGAAATTTCCTGACAGTTACAGTAGAACAATTAATCAATGGAGTGACTTGCCTCCAGAAGCTGTGGGTGCTCCATCACTGGAGGTTTTAAAGAAGAGATTGGACAATCATTTGTCTGAAATGCAGTAGGGTTTCCTGCCTGAGCAGTGAATTGAACTAGAATACCTCCAAGGTCCCTTCCAACTCTTTTATTCTGTTTAAATCTTGGAAAGTGGTCAGGATGTCATGGGAAAGCCAAAAAAGTCAAGGAGATGCTTGCAGCAGATATAATAGGAGAACGGGGTTTTCTTTGTGTGGTTATGGCCATCCGTTTGATTTCTTTGACCCCTTCCCTGGAGATACACATGTTGTCCAAGTTCTCTTTTTTAAAAAAATCTTCTTGAATAAGGAAAAAGAAAAATGACGTGAAGATTTTGGGTCTGGCTAATCTAAAGAAAAGAAGAATTAGGAGTGACATGATAGCAGTTATCCAATGTTTGAGGGCCTGCCACAAAGAAGAGGGGTCAAATTTGTTCTGTACCTTCATTTACATTCTTGAAAGCCCCGCGTTTTGATTGGCCAAAGCGCGGGGCAATCTGATTGGTTGGGCGAGCCGCGCTGATTGGCCCGCTAAGAATCTCCCGCGATTGGTGGATTTGAATCGTAGGAGATTCAAAGTGGTGCCATTGGCCACAGCCGCTGCAGCTTGGAAATAAAAAGCTGAGAGTTTTCCCTTGGAACCCAGTTCGGTTCCGGGGACCAATAAAGAGCTGAAACCTAGTCACCGACTCCTGGTCTCTTTCCCGATGGACACGACACTGGCGACGAGGATGGGATCCTGATCCTGAACCCCATAAGCACGTGTCCGATGGAAGCCAGCAAACCCGACGAGATGGCCAGCATCGCGCTGCCCGCACCCTTCAACCCCGCTAGTGAGGACTGGGAATCTTACACAGACAGATTCCGCATGTTCCTCGAATGCAGCGACATGAAGGACGCCACCGGGCCGAAGAAACGAGCCGTCTTCCTGACACACTGCGGGCCCACAGTGTTCAAGATGGCGAAAGCCCTAGTGAAACCCGCTGACGTCACTGCAATGGATTGGGATGACCTCGAGCCCTTACTCCGAAGGCACTATGCTTCCGCCGTGCCCACCCTCATCCAACGGCATGAGTTTTATCGGCGGGACCAATGGTCGGGCGAAAGCCTCAATGACTTTGTTGCAGAGCTGCGGAGCCTAGGAGGACTATGCGGGTTCTCCAACATGGACGAGGCCCTGCGGGACCGAGTCGTGCTCGGGCTTCGGGACCCCATCCTACAAAGTCGACTGATGGCCAAAGGCAACATCACCCTCGCCGATGCCATCACCGAAGCCACCCCAGCCAAAGCCACCAGGCAGTCAGCTAACTGCATGCGGAGACCGGATGCCGGGGACCGCACCGCGAACAACCACCCTGCATGGGCGACTGAGGCCCCACCTGAAACGACCACCCACCATGGCGAATTCCACTCCACCTCTGATACTTCAGACGAGGAGGAGGAAATCCACTGGCTCCAGGCAGGACGCGACCAGCACAGCCAGCGGGGTCGTAAGTCGGGGACTGCGTGTGCCGGCTGTGGAGGTGACCACCCTAGAGCCGAATGCCGGTTCTTCGATGTAGTCTGCCGGCACTGTGACAAAAAGGGTCACATCGCCCGCGTCTGCCGACTTAAGAAAGCCTATAGCCCCAGACAGTGGGACCACAGCGAGCGGAGACGGGACAGCACACCGCCCAAAACCAGAGACCGCCCAGCCGACAGCCATTGGGATGGGAGCGGACGAGCCCGACGAGGTGGCGAGACCCGGCGGATGGAAGAAATGCACCAGACGGTCATTATTGGCCACGCAACAACCACCGACGCCCGCAAGGTCTACGTGGAGGTAGGCATCGAAGGCGAACCTTGCAAGATGGAGGTGGACTCCGGGTCCTACCTCTTCATGGTCGCCTGGCAAGAAATAAAATGCTTGGTGCCTACCATCCAAAGGAGGGGACTGGAGAACCAGAGACTAATCCTTAAAGACTACCAGGGAAACCGCATCCCGGTAGTCGGAACAGGACAATTTAGAGTAACATTTAAAGGACGCACTGCAAAATTTCCCCTAACTATCGTCGATCGAGACCGACCCAGCCTGTTGGGACTTCAATGGTTCGCACCGCTCGGCATCGAAGTCACGGGCATCAACCACATCGCCGAGGCCGACTTGGAGCAGCAACTGGCACGGGACTTCCAAGAAGTATTCGATGGCACCCTAGGCAAGTACCGAGGGCCCCCTATATCCTTCAGCCTAGACCCAAACGTTCCCCCGAGACGCCTAAAACCAAGGTGGGTACCTTTCTCACTCAAGCCAAAAATTGACGAGCAAATTGACAAGCTCGTCAAACAAGGGGTCCTACAACCAATAGACCATGCCCGGTGGGAGACCCCAATAGTCACCCCAGTCAAGCCTGATGGGTCAATGAGAATCTGTGGGGGACTATAAGGCTACCCTAAACAGCACCTTGCAACAAAGCGCTTACCCCGTCCCAGTAGTGCAGCATCTTCTACACTCACTGGGGGGAGGCAAGGCTTTTGCAAAACTCGACCTGGCCCAAGCATACCAGCAGCTGCCGGTCGACGAGGAAATTGCAGAGGCGCAAACCATAGTCACCCACCGGGGAGCCTTTCGATGTAACCGACTCCAGTTCGGAGTCAGTGTGGCACCTGGAATTTTCCAGAGCCTCATGGAGAGACTCTTACAAGGCATCAAGGGGGTGGTACCCTACTTCGACGATGTACTGGTATCGGCAGCCAACCAGGCCGAACTAGAGGGTCGCCTAAGGGAGGTGCTAACGAAATTCAAAGAAACTGGGCTAAAGGTGAAGAGGGAAAAGTGCCAACTTTACACAGAGCGGGTTGAATTCCTGGGGTACCTCCTAGACCGGCATGGCATCCAGCCCACCGACACCAAAATTAAAGCTATCAAAGAGGCCCCCTCACCCAGGTCGAAAACGGAACTGCAGGCATTTCTGGGACGACTTAACTTTTATAATGTGTTCCTGCCCCAAAAGGGGACCGCGGCGGAGCCTTTGCATAGGCTTTTGGACAAGGCGGCTACCTGGACTTGGGGAAGACACGAGGAAGCCGCCTTCAGGAAAACCAAGGACCTGCTCACTTCGGATGCCGTCCTCATCCAATACAACGAGACCCTATCACTAGCCGTCACATGCAATGCATCACCTTTCGGCGTCGGCACCGTCCTCAGCCACACTCTTCCTGATGGAAAAGAAGCACCCTTCGCGTTCTTTTCAAGGACCCTCACCAAACCGGAGCGGAACTACAGTCAGCTGGACAAAGAGGCCCTGGCTATCGTTGCCACAGTGAAAAGGTTTCACGAGTACCTCTACGACGTTCACCATCATCACCGACCACAAGCCGCTGTTGGGAATCCTCTCAGGGAACAGGGCCACCCCGAACATTCTATCTTCTAGAATGACAAGGTGGTCCGAATTCCTGGCCGCCTACAACTACCGGCTCACACACCGACCCGGTAAGACTATCACTCATGCGGATGCTTTAAGCCGCGCACCGCTACCCGAACCAGAAACTGACCCAGCACCCACGATACCACCCTCAGCATAGAGACTCTGCCCGATCTACCCATAACCGCGTCAGACATTGCCCGAGAAACTAATAAAGACAAACGTCTGGCGCGGGTGTTGCATTGGGTAGAGAAAGGGTGGCCGGAAAAGGACAACAACGAGACTTTCAGAAAATTCCGGAACCGGCAAATGGAACTCTCGCTACTAAAAGGGTGTGTACTATGGGGGGATAGGGTGGTCATCCCAGAAAAACTGCAAGGGAAGGTACTGGAGTTGTTACACGAGGGGCACCCGGGCATTGTTAGACCAAAAGCCCTGGCCAGAAGTTACGCTTGGTGGCCAGGGATGGACAAACAAATTGAGGCTTGGGTAGCAAGGTGTCAACGTTGCCAGGAAACTAGACCAAGCCCACCCACAGCACCAATTCTAGAGTGGGAAACCCCCAGGGGACCTTGGTCGAGGATCCACATAGACTTCACCGGGCCCACAAAGGGACACACATTCTTAATAACCGTAGACACTTACTCCAACTGGCTGGAAGTAAGCAACATGAGAACCACCAACACAGAGGCTGTGACCAAAGAACTCTGCAAACTCTTCGCGACACACAGCCTCCCAGACGTCTTCGTGTCGGACAACGGGCCCCAATTCACCTCGCTGGAATTCGAAAAATTCCTAGCGGAACGGGGCATACGACACGCACTGACAGCCCTGGTGCATCCGGCGGCGAACGGAAGGGCGGAACGGATGGTTCAATTCACAAAAAAAAACCATCCAGAAAATAGACCATGGGGAGATCCAGGACAAAATAAATAAAATGCTTTTTATACAACACATAACCCCAAACACTACAACAAATAAAAGCCCGGCAGAGCTACTAATGGGGAGGAAAATAAGATCCCCACTTGATAGACTACACCCCACATACAACCCAGAAAAAACCCCCAGACTCCACCAGCAAACACCGATCCTTTGCACCAGGCGACGCCGTCTACGTGAAGAACCTAACCGGAGACCCACTATGGATGCCAGCAACCATAACCCAGGTGACAGGTCCACGCTCGTACCGGTTACAAACAACCGACGGACGAGCATGGAAATGCCACATCGATCAATTCAGATCGAGGACAGCTACAAAAGACACAACCAACCCCCTCAACACAAATCAAGAAGGGAGGGAATACCCCGGACACCAAATCCCAAAAGAAAGAAACCAGCCATACTCACCAGCAAGCAGCCAGCGTGAAACCTCACCAGGAAGAAACAGCCAGGCCAGCTCAACCAGCCTGGAAAGACCAAGCGGGAGCGGCGAAAACCGCAGCTCGACCAACCCAGGTAGACCGGGAGGGAGCTGCGAAGAACGGCCCGGCAAGACATACCAGGCAATTCCAACGACGAGGCCGAGAGACACGGAGATCCCAACCGAACCAGCCGGGAACCAACCTACGACTGACCTGCGCAGGTCCAGTAGACAAGTACGGAGCCCTGCCTACCTACGTGACTACGTTACGTAGGACCAAACCAAGAGGGGAGGGGTGTTCTGTACCTTCATTTACATTCTTGAAAGCCCCGTGTTTTGATCGGCCAAAGCGCGGGGCGATCTGATTGGTTGGGCGAGCCGCGCTGATTGGCCCGCTAAGAATCTCCTGCGATTGGTGGATTCAAATCGCAGGAGATTCAAAGTGGTGTCATTGGCCGCGGCCGCGGCGGCTTGGAAATAAAAAGCCGAGAGTTTTCCCTTGGAACCCAGTTCGGTTTCGGGGACCAATACAGAGCTGAAACCTAGTCACCGACTCCTGGTCTCTTTCCCGACGGACATGACAAAATTATTCTTCAAAGCACCAGAGGGCAGGGCAGGAAACAAGAGATGGGAACTAATCAAGGAGAGACGCAACCTGGAATCAAGGATGGACTTCCTAACAGTGAGGACAATTCACCAGTAGAACATCTGGCCTTCAGAAGATGTGGGTGCTCCATCCCTGGAGGTTTTCAAGAAGAGAATGGACTCATTTGAGATTTTATAGGGTCTCCTACTTGAGCAGGGAGTTGGACTAGAAGACCTCCAAGGTCCCTTCCAACTCTGTTATTCTATTCTATTCTATTCTATTCTATTCTATTCTATTCTATTCTATTCTATTCTATTCTATTCTTCCATTCCATTCCATATGAGGTCCTAGCTTCTCGTAATAGTTTCATTTCTAAGATTGACTCTGCAGATCATTAATATTTTTTTTCTGGAAGTGCTATGTTAAAAGACAAACTAGAAATAAAAATGAAAATAAGCAAGAAAATGGTAAGAGAACACCTATCTCACCTTGACAAATATAAATCACACACATTTTCTCCTGTATTTTATTTTAGTTAAACGCAATTTCTATATCAGCACACTGGTCTGTGACTGAATAACTATTTGATCATGGAGCAGCAATTCAATGCAGTAGTACTTCCAGTGGTGCTTCACAGCTCATCTACAGGGATTAACAGAATAACAGACTTGGAAAGGACATTGTTAAGTTTGAGCATGGGTGAGAAGGAATGGAGACAAGCCTCTGAACGGTGAACTTCAGCTCTTTATTTACAAAGTGACTTCTCTCTAAAACAACAGTAAACCCCGCCTTATATAGGCAACCCTTGTAACGTTTTAACCAATAACAAGCTAGGAACACTAGCTTTTATAACCAATAGGAACTCTCTGTTAAGGGCCAATTGGATTCCCCGGAACGGGCCAATCCGGTCTGGCCGCTTAACAGCCAATCAGAAGTGCAGGGCCAGAACCCTGCACTTACTCCAAGCTCACACTTTATTACTGATATACATACACAACAGACATATTGGAGGTCTTCTTGTCCACCCCACTGCTCAAGCAAGAGGCCCTATTTCAGACAAATGGCTGTCCAATCTCTTCTTAAAAACATCCCATTTTGAAGTACCCAAAATGTCTGGAGGGAACTTGTTAATTGTTTTGTCAGGAAATGTCTCCTTAGTTCTAGGTTGCTTCCCTCCTTGGTTAATTTCCATCCATTGCTTGTCTTGCCCTCTGGTGCTTTGGAAAATAGGTTGACCTCTTCTTCTTTGAGGTAGTCCCTCAAATATTGGAACAGTGCTATCATGTCACCCCCTTGTCCTTCTTTTCATTAAACTAGACACCCAATTCCTGCAACCATTCTTCATATGTTTTAGCCTCTAGTCCCTTACCTTCCTTTCTTGCTCTTCTCTGCATTCTTTCTAGAGTCCCAACATCTTTTTTTATATATTGTGGTGACCAAAACTGAATGCAATATTCTATGTGTGATCTTTTTGCTGGAGGCCCCATCACTCCACCATGACAAGAATGGATGTAATGGACTGTCGCGTCCTGGTCCTGAATAAGGGACCCTCGCAAGGGTGAGGAAGGGGCGGGGCCCTCGCAAGGGCGAAGAATCCAATCCTGGATATGGGACCCCCGCAGGGGTGAGGGAGGAACGGGACCCTCGCAAGAGTGAAGAATCCAATCCTGGATATGGGACCCCCGCAGGGGTGAGGGAGGACAGGTCGCAGTTCGCCCGGGCAATGCTGTCTAGGGTACGTGGTTAGCGGGACCCTCGCAAGGGTGAGGAATTCAATTAGCACACTTCTCATGCAGGTTTGTTCAAGGTGGCGAAGTACACGCTGCACGGGTGGAGAAAGCATGGATGTTCTGGCTCCAACCCCGTCTAGCAGTGCTGCAACGCCTTTTATTGAGCTTACCAAACCGGAACAAGGAAGTACATACAATTTTTCCATATAAGGTAATCATATTCATTCACTGCAAACAGGAACAAGGAAGCACATACAGTATTGCCATATAAGGTAATCATAATTCATTCATCGCGTCGTGACAGGACGCTGTCTTTTAGGAGTGTTTATTGCGCATGAGCAGGATGCTGTTAGTGTTTTAAGGAGGAACTAGGATGTTTCTAATGTTTTAAGGAGGAACTAGGATATGTGATTGTGTTGTGTCGCTTCATCTCACCCTTTTTTCTTTTATTCAAAGAGCAGATTCTAAACAGGATTCAACTCCATAGGCTGCATGCTAGAGGAGATACCTTCCGGTACCACCCTATCATGCTTCCCTGGAAAGTCTATCTCTGTCTCCGAATCACTGGAGCATTCAAAAGGTGATTTGCGAGAGTCCTCCTGGCTAATTAGATGATAGGCGTATTGTTTGAAAAGAGCTTCAACAGTTATTTGTGATTTTGCTTCAGCAATAGCAGTTAGACTGCGTTTGATCATAGAAATAAAAACAGGTAACAAACAAGGTAAGAGAAAACATCCTGTAGCAATCATGGCAACCATAATAAACACGGCCTTTAAAGCAGGAAATTTTGGTAGAACGCCATCAAACATTTCTCCTATATTCAATCCTTTCCAAGTTTGTACAGGCACGTGTGCTATTTTTACCATATCATGTACCAATTGTCCCACCACTTCCCCACTATTATCGATTTGAATACAACAATTTGAGAGATAAAACTTGCCACAGACACCTCCTTCTTTAGCCAATAAGTAGTCTAGGGCCAATCTATTTTGCATTATGTATGTTCTAGACAATGCACTTTCTTTTGCTAATTTTTTCAAAGCAGCCCCTGTTTTGTTAGTAATTATTTCTACTACAGCTTGTAACCTAATGATACGATTTAGCATGTAAATAGGTGTCCGATAACCCCATGATCCATCCTGGGCCCAAGAAGCAGGATCATAATATGCAATAATACGTTCGGGGGGCCATTCGTCATCTTTCCAATTACCAACTTTAATAGCCCCATATATGTTGGTGAGGTCTCTTTTTCGTCTGGTGTTGCGAACTTCCTCATAGACAGGCAGACCTAGGACCTGTTTACGTGGTATAGGCAAGATAAAAAAGGAGGGCTGGATTGCTCCCAATACACAGCTACCAGACCAATTTGGAGGTAAAACATTATATGCATATGAACCACAAATCCAATATAGACCGCTCGGTGATGTCCATGGGATATTGTCATTTTCTGGGTTCAATAGAAAGGACAAGCGGGTGATGTTTTGCAGGTGTCTTGGAGGTTCAGTGTGGTTTGCTGACCACCAATCATTGTTAGTCCATTGTCCTAGGCACATTAAGTGTCCTACTGGTACCCTAGCATTGGTATGATTACGATTAAAACATATTTTCCCTATAATTGATGAAGAGATGACCCATGTTTCGTTAAAGGGAGTAGGGGTGCTAGGCCAGGTTAGATTATTTTGATTGAGAAAAAGTTCAGTATAATTGGCTTCTAATGCTGCCCAAGGCCAGGCATCACCCATCTTTGTGCCTCCACAAACAAAACAGTTTTTTATTAGGAGTTCCTTGGCGATGGCATCTGCCAACTGAACAAACATGTTGTGGGCTCGGGGGGGGGACTGGCAGATCATTGACTTTATCTATTTCTTCTTCATACTCCCAGTACACCTTCACAGGTTTCAATTGTACTTGCTTAGTCTCCACCTTGATAATGAGATATCCATAAGGATCTGTGCCCTTACCATCGATGCCAAGACCAAACCCGAGATACTTGGTAGAGGCTGAATGGGAGGTAGTGGTAGATAGGCAAACATTGTTGCAGGTACCTGGAGTGCATGAGGTGGAAGAAGCGCCAAGACTGATATTAACAGGAAGGTAGTTTGCCCATGAGGGGGGAGTATTAGGAGAGGAATGAGTATACCAATAGTCATAAGGGTCTTGGAAGGATGTGTGGCCTGTGCTCATTGTCTTCCGCATGGTAAATAAATATTTTTGATTGGTCAAGTATGAATGTTCCCACCCGAAATCTCCACATGTAATACCCGCAGAACTTCTGCCCTGGCCAGCAGAAATAGCTGTGCAGGCATCAAAGCAAACAGTGATGGTTTTTATTGTTCCAGCAACGGGAATGTCATAGAGATCGGAATGAGTAAGGTATCCCCCATAAGATTGTGCTGTTGTGAACAGGGAGGGTGAGACGGACTGACTTTCTCTGTCAGGGTCCCATTGGCCACCCTTGTAGCCATAGATGTACAAAGAAGCATAAAGAGGTCCTAATTTTGCCGGAGTGTAACAATAGTGGATATTATCTTTACCTAAACATTGATGGAAGGATGTACCGTTGTGTGTGCAGGCTGGAAGATCTGTCTTGCAGGCAGGTCTATGAGAGTGATAAATCAAGGTAGATAAAGTCTTGGAACCACTTTTTGTGGTTTGTATGCATTTTTGGCATGATGGTGATGTCTGCTTCTGCAGGGCACGCCGGTATCGTCGGGAAAGAGTGGGAGTAGGCGGTAAGATCGGCAAAAGATGTACTGTAAGAAAAGTTTCATAAGGTAGTTTGGGGAGACTCAGATGACAATCATATGCCGCATAATCCTCAGCAGTGACGTGGAGCAAAATCAGAGATGTTTGACAGTTGGAGGAGATGATGATGCGATTCTGAGATGGATAGATAGCCTTGCCATTTCTCTGCCATGTCCAGTAAGCAGGATGCCTGACAGGATGTCGTTGTTTACAGGCCAAGACAGTTCTATTCCCTTTTGGAATATATAAACGACAGACTGGTATGCGGATATAGGCATTCAGGCGATCGAGGAGGTCAACACAGTTTTTTGGGGTTACCTTGAGCAATGGTGCAAAATTGTTTAGGTCCTTAAGCGGAGCTGTCGATGTAAGATCAGGGACCCCTGGGCCAGGCAGAGTCCGTTGAGCAGGCTGCGCCATGATGCCCAGAGAGTGCCACTGAAAATGGCGGCGCGCACAGACGCAGCGGCTTATGGCTCTCCTGTTCGGTGCTCTTTTTTGTTGTTTGTATACGTTTTTTCTGTTTATCTGTGGACTTTTGGCTCTACGATCCAATTATACTCACGACTGGACATCATAGGCATAGGAAACCGACACCAGACGTCTGTTTTGAGTGCTTTTCATCGTTTACATAACATCCCTGACGAGATAGCGAGACCAGCGGGCTCTCCGTGGATTGTTGTCGGGACTAGGAGGCGGCGCAGACGGAGGAGGGAGAGGAAGCAGAGGCGAGGCTGTAGGTCTGGTGTTATGCTAAGGCTGAGGAAACATCCATACAAGCCACCTCTCCCGAGTCTGTATCTTGCCAACGCCAGATCCCTGGTGCATAAAACGGACTATCTGAACTTACAACTCGCTGGTAATCGCTACATTCGAGACTGCTGCGTTATGGTAATTACCGAAACTTGGTTACATCCCGGGATTCCTGACGCTAGCATGCAGCTTGCAGGTCGTACTTTTTTACGCTGGGATAGAACGAGGGACTCTGGTAAGAGTAGAGGGGGGGGGCTCTGTATGTATGTACATGAGAATTGGTGTAATAACGGGACAATTATAGATAATCACTGTTCCCCTGATCTTGAGTATATGTCTGTAAGATGTCGGCCTTTTTTTCTACCGAGAGAGCTAACTGTCGTGATTGTCACGGCGGTGTATATTCCACCCGGTGCAAACACGGATAAGGAACTCTCTCTCCTGCTGAACACCATAAATGAACAGCAACGGGTTCATCCCGATGGTGTTCACGTCATTGCAGGAGATTTTAATCAGGCCAATCTGAAAACTGTACTCCCGAAATTCTACCAGCATGTTAAGTGTGCTACGAGGGGAGGAAATACTCTGGATCACGTTTATACCAACATCAAACATGCATACAGAGCCATACCCCTCCCCCATCTTGGGCTTTCAGATCATCTCTCCCTCTTGTTACCCCCAGCCTATACCCCCCTCAGATGTAGGGGCAGGCCTATTATAAAGACTATTACGACCTGGCCGGAGGATGCACTCAGCAGACTACAAGACTGCTTTGAGCAGACAGATTGGAATACGTTTCAACATCAGGAGCTGGAAATGTATACGAGTACGGTGCTGGACTATATCAAGTTCTGTATCGGAAATGTGACTGTAGATAAAAACATCCGGGTTTTCCCAAACCAGAAACCCTGGATGACTACTCAAGTCCGCAGACTCCTCAAAGCCCGAGATGTAGCCTTCAAGTCAGGTGACAGAGTCCTGTATACAGCCGCTCGAGCCGACTTGAGGAAGGGGATCATAAAAGCCAAGATAGACCACAGGAGGAGCATAGAGCTCCATCTGTCCAGCCATAACACACGGGAGGTGTGGAAGGGCATACATGACATTACTAATTACAGGGGCTGTCATGCGACAACAGAACATCTGAGTGCAGCGTTAGCAGAGGAGCTGAATAACTTCTTTGCTCGTTTTGAAGTCCCTCAACATCATAGAGCTGTACCAGCCCTATTCCCACCTTCAACTATACCCAGCTCCACTATTCCACCCAGTACATATTCTGTGACGGAGGATGACGTCAGACGGGTGTTCTGTGCGGTGAATCCCAGGAAGGCAGCCGGTCCAGATGGAGTTCCTGGCAAGGTGCTCAAGGCATGTGCTCCCCAGCTCGCTTCCATCTTCAAAGACATCTTTAACCTCTCCTTGGCCCAGGCAGTTATACCATCTTGTCTGAAATCTGCTATAATTATCCCTGTGCCGAAGAAATCCCCCATCTCCAGCCTCAATGACTATCGTCCAGTGGCGCTTACTCCTGTAGTTATGAAGTGCTTTGAGAGGCTGGTGCTCCGGCACATCATTAATCATCTCCCCCTGGATTTCGACCCTCATCAGTTTGCCTACCGTACAAACCGGTCTACAGAGGACGCTATAGCCATAGCTCTGCACGCTGCGCTGAGCCACCTGGAGCAGCAGCAGAGCTATGTCCGGATGCTCTTTGTGGACTACAGCTCTGCCTTTAACACAATTATCCCAGGAATACTGGTTAAAAAACTGGACATATTAGGTTTGCCTTCCCTTACATGTGCCTGGATAAAAGACTTCCTAAGCGATCGGCCCCAGACTGTGAGGCTTGGCCCCCACCTCTCTTCCACTTGTACACTCAGCACTGGCTCCCCACAGGGCTGCGTGCTGAGCCCACTCCTGTACTGCCTCTACACCCACGACTGTAGTCCACGGCACGACAGCAACCTCATTGTGAAGTTTGCTGATGACACCACAGTGGTTGGACTCATTTCGAAGGGAGACGAGGCAGCTTACAGGAAGGAGGTCCTGATGTTAACAGCTTGGTGTTCGGACAACAACTTAGTTCTGAACACCAAGAAAACTAAGGAACTCATTGTGGATTTTAGGAGGCATAACACCGATTTGGCTCCCCTTTACATCGATGGAGAGCAGGTGGAGAGGATCCACACCTTCCGGTTTCTGGGTGTCATCATTGCTGATAAAATCTCTTGGACGGAAAATACCACGGCGGTCATTAAGAAGGCCCAGCAGAGACTCCATTTCCTGCGGGTGCTCAGGAAGCACAATCTGGACTCTAACCTGCTGATTACCTTCTACCGTGCGTCCATTGAAAGTCTGTTGACATACTGCATCACAGTGTGGTATGGCAACTGTACCATGGCAGACAGGAAGAGATTACAGAGGGTAGTCAAAGCAGCTCAGAAGATCATCGGCTGCCCTCTTCCCTCCCTGTCGGACATTTATTCCTCCCGCTGTCTTAGTAGAGCTGTGAACATCATAAAAGACAGCTCTCATCCTGGTTATGGACTGTTTGACCTGTTGCCCTCAGGGAGGCGTTACAGGAGCATCTGGTCAAGGACAAACCGCCTTAAAAACAGTTTTTTCCCGAAAGCCATAACTACCTTGAATTTGCACATGCACTGATTTTAAATACTGCCAGATACACTGTAAATAATTGTGAACAAATTTTGTGCAATATGATCACTATTGTTGTTGTGTTGGCGGGCATGTGCAATAATTCCTACTGGGACAGGCACAGTAGGGTATTTTTTATTCTTTTATTCTTTTATTCTTTTTATTCTTTTATCATAATTTTTTTTAGAGATTTTATGTATATTTCTGGTGTGTATGTTGCACTGAAGGACGAGTCGCTTAATTTCACTGTGTATGCGTATGATGCAAATTGTACACGTGGATAGTGACAATAAAGGTATTCTGATTCTGATTCTGATTCTGATTCACTTATCATCATCCTCCTTGTGAGCTGGTGGGAGAATAGGTGTGCGTATGAAGCCTGCAAGGGCACGAGGGTGCCTGATCCGTGAAGGAGGTCGGAAAGATCTGTGTAAGAGTGGGTAGGAAATGCCAGGAGACCACTGAGGGAGCGACGTCATCTGCCAGATGCAAGGAATAGGACCACAGGGCACGCGGCAACAGTGAAGAGCCTTCGTCTGATTTTGGGAAGGTCGGATCCGCTGGGGAAAGACTGAAAAAAGAGGGGGGTTTGCAGAAGAAAGAGTGGAAAGGAGGAAAAAATGATGGCTGAAGAAGGTATTATTTTGCGTGAAGCCATGCAGAGCATATATGCCAACAGTAGAAGGGTGAACAGTTACCGTGAAGAAGAGGTAGCAAGGGTTGTAAACATAAGATATGTCGATAAGGAGTGAGGGGTTAATTACTTTATTATTGAAGGTGAAGGAATAAGAGCAGTTTTGAATCTCATTATCTTCAAAAGCAAAGGAAACATGGGCCCCAAGTGGGGCTATTATACCCGAAGGTGAGGCTTTAAATAAACGAACAGAGGGAAAGAGAAGAGTCAGGCAGAGGAGAAGGGAGAGGCTTTCCATGATATGGTCGGACGCAGCGACCAGGGACCCACAGAACCCTGTCTGGTAGTTGAATGGCTGCGTATCCTTTGCCCCAAGTAATCAGGGAGACAGGCCCCTTCCAGTGAGGGTCAGGCAAATGCCTGTAATAGACAAGAGGGTGGGAGGAAGATAAAGAGGCTTTAGAGAAATGCCGTTCTGCTGCTGTAGAAAGAGGTGTGCGAGAAAGATTAATGAAATTAAGAGTATAAAGACAAATGTTTAAAATATTCTGATACGCTGGGAGGCTAGGGGGGCTAGGCCCTTTTACCCTGTTGTACTGATTGAGGGCTGTTTTTAGAGTTGAGTTAGTCCTTTCAACCAAGGCTTGGCCTTGGGAATTGTATGGAATACCAAACTTGTGGACAATGGACCATTTGTGACAAAATGAGGAGAAAACAGAGCTAATATAAGCCGGACCATTATCCGTTTTCAAATTTTTTGGGCATCCCAGCGTCAGAAAGGAACGAATGCAATGATTGATGACATGGTTTACCGCTTCTCCTCTTTGAGCCGTAGCCATGATGAATCCCGAGAAGGTATCCACAGAAACATGGATATACTTCCAAGGGGCAAATGGGGTATATTGGGTGACATCCATTTGCCATGTTTCACAGGCCTCAGTTCCCCTTGGGTTAACGCCTTCAGGGGAACTATTGGCCTGCAAGCTGCATGTGGGACATTGTTGAACAATGGCTTGAGCTTCGGTTTTGGTTAAGCCAAATTGTTTAGCCAGAGCTTTAGCATTTTGATGGAAATAATCGTGGCTTTCTCCTGCTGTCAGAGGAGAGGGCTGAGGCATTTTTATTATGACTGGCATCATTTTACATGCTTCATCTGCCATGTGGTTTCCTTCGGAAAGAAAGCCTGGGAGGTGCTGATGACTACGGATATGGGCCACGAACAAAGGGTCCTGTCGTGCCCGGAGTAACATCTGGAGCTGTAAAAAATGTTGGATTAAAGGGGTAGGGACATTTGGAGAGATATATGCATCAAAAACATTTTTTGCAACATAGGAAACATACAGGCTGTCAGTAATGACATTAAGTGGTTGTGAAGGGAACAGAGTCAGAGCTAAATTGAAGGCTTTTAGTTCAGCTTGCTGAGCAGATTCTGTGGAGGGAGTCAAATGTTTTTTCCATTGGCCATCCTCTTTCCAGACGCATGCGCCACTCCCTTTAGATCCGTCAGTAAATATCGTGAGGGCATTTTGCAAAGGAAATTGATGTATAGGTGAGGCTAATGTGATAGGCACCATCTTTAAAAGCTGTAGTTGCTGATCAGGGGGCAAATGACATGATATATGACCAACCCAATCAGTGAGGGCACCCTGTAGGGTGTCAGACTGCTGATATAGTACCTCCCACATAGCTAATTTGCAGTGTGTGTATATGTTGGTAAGATCTATCCCCATTAGATTCTTACTTCGATGGCGACCCTTGATAATCAAATCCGCAGCTTGGGCTGCTTGATTGTAAATATTTTGTTTCGGGGTATGTTGTAAGTGTAACCATTCAAGAATCAGAATCTTTCTCTCCGTAGTTAACTGTATGAGGATACCTGTAAGTAGCTGGGCAGTGTGGAGTAATGCTAAATGTATAGGAAAGTTTGGGATGGCACGATCCACCCATCTATGTTGTATAATATGGTTTATGTTCCTCAATGCCTCCTTCTGAGGGGGGGTGAGAATGATTAAATCTGCAGGATTTTTGTGATCTACCAATGCCTGAAAGAGAGGGGAAAGAGCACTGGTGTGCAGGGCAAAATAAGGACGAGCCCAGTTGATAGTACCTAAAATTTGTTGCAATCGTACCAAAGTGATTGGATTAGGAAGTGCAATCTGGGGCAAAACTGGAGCTGAATTTGAAAGTAACACCTTATGTCCCAGATATTGAAAGGGGTAGTGTTGTTGAACTTTATCCGGTGCAATATGTAACCCTGCAGAGGTAAGACAATGCTGTAAAAACCCAAGCGATTTATGAAGTTGCTCTGAGGATTCTTCCGTTGCGATTAGAATGTCATCCATGTAATGATACACCAAGTAGGAAGGATGTTTTTTTCCTGTATGGAAGTAAAGCTTTATCAACAAAATATTGACACATGGTAGGGGAATTGACCATTCCCTGTGGTAGGACTTTCCATTGATATCGGGTGGTGGGTTTGCTATTGTTGTACTCAGGGACAGTGAAAGCAAAGAGGCATTTATCACGTTCTGCTAGTGGAATGCAGAAAAAACAATCCTTCAAATCAATAACAATCAAGGAATATTTTTGTGGAATAAGATTAGGATTAGGGAGACCACACTGTAGCGCCCCCATAGGCCGAATTATGCTATTGACAGCCCTTAAATCTTGAAGGAGTCTCTACTTTCCACTTTTCTTTTTAATAAGAAAAACAGGAGTATTATAAGGGCTAGTGGTGGGTTCCAGGTGGCCAGCCTTCAACTGTTCGGTGACAATGTCGTGCAGGGCATGAAGTTTTTCAGATGGTAATGGCCATTGATCAACCCACACGGGGGCGGAGGTGGTTAGTGTGAGGGAAAGAGGACGAGGGGCAGAAAGCGCCATTTAAGGAATGTGTAGAGAGAGCTGTAGCTGAGAAAGCAAGTCACGCCCCCACAGATTGCAATGCAAAGGTAATATTTAAGGTTTGAGAACAGCAGTGATATCAGAACAAGAGGAAGTAGCAAACAGATTGCGCGTGCTGACCTTGGCAGCCTGAGCTCCACCGACACCTTGGACAGAAGAAGCCGGTTGGCAAGGCCAATGAGCAGGCCACTCCTGAGAGCGAATGACAGACACGTCAGCACCAGTGTCTATGAGGCCAGTGAAGGAGATACCATCCAGCAAAACCGTGAGGGTCGGTTTTGACAGCGAGACCGGCTGTTGAAGAGCATAAAGAGATGGGGGACTATGAGAGGGAGGAAGGAAGATAAGAGTAGCAACTACAGTTCCCTTGAGAAGGGAGAAAATCCTGTCTCCTGTCCCAGCAAGCCCTAGGTGATGCAAAGATTCAGAATCAGGGAAAAGAAAGGGAGAAGCAACAACTCCTTCAATAATAAGAGTGGAAGTAGGGATTAACAGTGCAGGGGTAGCAGGGGGAAAATGGGCAGACACATTAATTGAAAGAGGAAGGGTAAAAAACGAACCAGGATCATCATACACAAAGTCCTCCGTTAAGACAGCAGGAAATGCATTGGTAGCAAATGAGGCAGCCTTTGGGGCGGGGCTAGCTGAAGGCCCCACAATTAGTTTTCCGACTGCTGATTAGGAATGGGCGGGGGGTTAGAGCGGCATTGAGAGGCCCAGTGAAACCCTTTGCGACAACGAGGACAGACAGTTTTCGGTTTTTCCAAGGGGCCAGGACTTCGAGCGGGGCCCCTTGGGGCGCCTCCGCCACCAGGGGCCCTGCATTGATTTTTAAAATGTCCTGGTTTACCGCAATTGAAACAATTGCCTCGACGCATCATGGGGCAAACGGAGATATTGCCAGAAGAGAAAGCAGAAGTAGCAGGCTGCGAAACAGTAATGGCGGCAGCAAGAGCCTCCATTTGATAACTAGTAGTGCCCACAATACGGCAAGCTTGTAGAAAGTCAGCCAAGGTAACGCCAGGTTTATTAGAAATCGGCTGAAGTATTTTTTGACAATCTTTGTTTGCGTTTTCAAAAGCCAACTTAAGAGCGAGTTCATTGCGAGCGTCCTCATTGTCAATTTGCCTCTCTAGGGCCAATTGGAGGCGACTGAGAAATTCTGAGTAACTCTCAGTTGGTTGTTGGTAAATTTTTGAAAAGGTCTGAGTTGGCTTATACGCGCTGTCATCCACCTTTTTAATTGCAGCCAATGCACAGCGAGTGATAATGGGAAAAACAGCACGGTCCGATTGCATTTGGTTTGCAATCGTGGCTAAAGTTCCTGTGCCCAGGACATGATCTCGAGTCACATTATTAGGCAGACCATGTCGGATAGAAATTTCAGCCTGTTTCTGATATTCTGACCACCAAATAACATACTGAGAGGGAGTGAGTAACATATTAAACAGCAGTTGCCAATCCGCTAAAAGCATTTCAGTAGCAGCATTTGTTAAAGAGGCTAAAATGCCTTGTGTGTAACGAGACTGTAAGCCATAAGTTGTTACAGCAGCTTTAAGGTCTTTTACGATTTTAAAATTAACAGGATTATGTACAGGTACAGCTTGAGCACCAGGTGGCGCTCCAGCCGGCACAATAAAACTTACTGGATAAGCGGCACACGCCTCTAAGTCTTCTCCTTCCAATTCCCCCTTATCTCTAGCCTCCGCGACTGCTCTAATGAGATGACCTCCTTTTCTATCACCCAGTCCGGAAGTTTGGGAAGACAGAGATGGGTAGAAAGTTTCAGAGGGAGCAATGGGGGGCGAGGCCAGAGGGAAAGGAGGAGAGGGAGGACAAAGGTCCTTGTAGGAAGGAGGGCAAGAAGGAGAAACAACCTGAGTTTGGGCAATTGTTGGATCGGTTGGCTTTGCCCCAGGGGTGTCAGGCAAGTTTTCAGGGGTTTTGGGTAAAACCAGTTCGATGGCTGCCATAAGAGCTTGCCATGTGGCCAAAATATCTACAGGAGCACGGGGCTCTTTGTGCAAATAGACCCCCAGCCTTGTCCATGTCGATTTTTTGAGAGATCCTGCAAGAGGATATGAGGGACAATGTTCTTTTAAATAGATCAAAATTGCCGTCACTTGTTTTCTTGTGACTGTATGTGCTAGAAATCCTTTACTTTTCTGAATCGAATTTGCCCTTTTCACTAGATTCATAAGCTCCTCCCTATGCTCTGAGGAAGTCTTGAGGTTTGCGGAGCCCATTACTTACGATTCGAAAGCCGATGCCCGGTGCGTAGTAACGGGAGTGAAAAGAGAGCCTCCTTAGACAAGGAGCACTCCTTGACGTATCCCGGACGAGCCCCCAGCTGTCGCGTCCTGGTCCTGAATAAGGGACCCTCGCAAGGGTGAGGAAGGGGCGGGGCCCTCGCAAGGGCGAAGAATCCAATCCTGGATATGGGACCCCCGCAGGGGTGAGGGAGGAACGGGACCCTCGCAAGAGTGAAGAATCCAATCCTGGATATGGGACCCCCGCAGGGGTGAGGGAGGACAGGTCGCAGTTCGCCCGGGCAATGCTGTCTAGGGTATGTGGTTAGCGGGACCCTCGCAAGGGTGAGGAATTCAATTAGCACACTTCTCATGCAGGTTTGTTCAAGGTGGCGAAGTACACGCTGCACGGGTGGAGAAAGCATGGATGTTCTGGCTCCAACCCCGTCTAGCAGTGCTGCAACGCCTTTTATTGAGCTTACCAAACCGGAACAAGGAAGTACATACAATTTTTCCATATAAGGTAATCATATTCATTCACTGCAAACAGGAACAAGGAAGCACATACAGTATTGCCATATAAGGTAATCATAATTCATTCATCGCGTCGTGACAGGACGCTGTCTTTTAGGAGTGTTTATTGCGCATGAGCAGGATGCTGTTAGTGTTTTAAGGAGGAACTAGGATGTTTCTAATGTTTTAAGGAGGAACTAGGATATGTGATTGTGTTGTGTCGCTTCAATGGACAATTTTCTCCTTCATAAATTTGTCTCACCAAAGTCACCCCAGCTCTAAGCTAATATCCCATCCCATACCAGCAGATTCCCAAACTTACACTGTTGGCAATTGTTATATAAAAATACTCCTTATGAATGGGACTGTCCCAGTCTTACACTGCATGCAAGAGGCAGGATAAGCCTAAATAATATATGGCTGAGAAAAAGTGTGTCAGCCCACTTCCATACTGTCAAGAATCCCTGGCTTTGTCTTGTCTAGCAGGGAGGCTATTTGTAGCACTTTTACGGTCAGTGAAGTATTTTTAGGATATGGAATGTCTCCATCCAGTCAAGATGGCTGTTGGGTCTTCCTAGACAGGAAGTCCCTGTTTATTTGGTTTGTTCCACAATAGCTTTCCTGTTGCTCTCTGGCTTCATTTCATGCTTCCTGACTTTCCTCCTCCTCCAGCCACCTTCTGTTTTAGTGCTGTCCACCGAGCAAGTGAAGCCAAATTTTGTCTAATTAGGTTAAAGGGAATCCCATGGAGCTCAAGGGAGGGACCAAGAAAGTTGGCAGCCATAACCATGCAACCAAAAACCGACCCGTTTCTTTTGTAAAAAAAAAAAAAAAAATGTGTGTGTGTGTGTGTGTAGGACTTTATTCACATTCTGGTGAACATCATTTGACTTTTTTGACCTCATCCCCAGATATATCCTGAGAGAGCCTGGGCTAGACTGGTTGAGTGGAATCAGATCTAGAACCTCAGAAGATATAGAATCCTTGAATTATAAAGATGGAAGGGACTCCAAAGATCATCTTAGCAAAAGTAACACACCATCCAATATTTATTTATTCCTATTTATTATTAACCACATTTATTTGTAGTAAGAAATTAATAATTTTGCAATTGTAAAATGAAATATGGAAATATGATACAATAAGAGTAGACAAACATTAGCAGTTTGTGTTTACTGGAATGGAGTAACTGATACAATGGGACTTTTTTAGTGTCTTCAAGCAGTTGAGGTTGAATTGATTGTGATGAATCTTTATTTATATCCACATAATGTACAGATGTTATCTCATCATCACTGGACTCAGGCTCCTCTCTGTTTTGTACATTATCACAGAAGTACCAAAATTTGTACAAAAATGAATGGCTGTCAGTGATACATCTGCTGGGGGTGAAACCTCCTTTTCTGAACATTTTTGCAAAACACTTTTATTACAGATAATAATAACGCCACTCAACAGGAATGAAAAGGCAGCGACTTCAGCAACAGAGTGGTCAATGTCTGGAATACTTGACCTGATTCTGTAGTTTCTTCCCCCAAACCCCCAAAACTTTAACCTTAGACTGTCTACTATTGACCTCACCCCTTTCCTAAGAGCTCTGTAGGGGCCGTGCATAAGTGCACCAATGCGCCTACCATCCCTGTCCTATTGTTTCTTTTATTTTTCTTAAATGTATCCATTTCATGTATTCATAACTATGTATATACTTATACCTGTTACCTTATAATCGCTTGACAAAATAAATAAATAAACAAACAAACAAACAAAACAAACAAATAAATAAATAAACAAATACAGCCAACATAGATAGCAGCACCAAACTCCTGGTGCTTTGGAACTCTAGGCATTTTGAAGGACTCTGGAAACATAATGTCTCTGTTCTTCAAGATGGTATGCAGATTCCAGAAAATTGGAATTAAGACCATGCTCTCTGCTGACAGCCAGCTGACTGCAATTTGGCAGTTCGAATCTCACCAGGCTCAAGGTTGACTCAGCCTTCCATCCTTCCATCGGTAAAACAAGGACCCAGATTGTTGGGGGCAAGAGGCTTACTCTGTAAACTGCTCAGAGAGTGGTGGAAAGCAATGTGAAGCGGTATATCAGCTAAGTGCTACTGCTATTATACAAGGTGAGCATGAATGTTTTTTGACTGATTGTTTTGACAACAATCCCTAAGGCAAAGCTCATGAAACCTACAGCCACAGCTCCTACAATGCAACTCAAGGTCATCAGATCTTGAGCCAAAACTATTTCTTTGGACAGCATCTTCAGGTCTTCAGTGAATTCCTCACAGTGGATGTATCTGTTTTCTGGATGAGTGCAGATAACAGGCCCTCCAGATTCCAACCCACACCACGCCAGGATATAGGCCTTTCCAGATGCTATATTCTCCAATGTTCAATGGCTGATGCAGTAATACCAAAAAAAAAAAAAAAAAAAATCCATCCCAAGTTAACCACCAACTGGGTCCTAATAATCCAGGCTAATCATTTTGTAATTGATTCTTTTTCACTTAGTAGTTGTTCATTGAGTGATTTATTGATTCTTTATATGAAAGTAGGATTCCTGAAAACAAATCAAAAGAAAATAGTGTATCATATATTTATACTATTATGCAGACCCTTGCATATTGATAAATGAGTAAGCTAGAAGTGTAAAATATTTTTACCATTCATTCCATTGGGTGTTTGATATCTTAGCAATATACATTTAATGATGTACTTATTTATGAAATGTGTACATCACCCACTTTAATCCTCTAACTGATTCTGAGCAGTTTACAAGTTAAAAATGCTACTTTTCCTTATTAAAAAGTCTGAAAAATAACTCTAAAAATATTTAAGTTGCTTACCAAAAGAAATACAGGTGAAACTCAAAAAATTAGAATATCATGCAAAAGTTCATTTATTTCAGTAATGCAACTTAAAAGGTGAAACTAATATATGAGATAGATTCATTACATGTAAAGCAAGATAGTTCAAGCCATGATTTGTCATAATTGTAATGATTATGGAGTGGCTTGACACAGCTTGAACTATCTTGCTCTGCATGTAATGAGTCTGTCTCATATATTAGTTTCACCTTTTAAGTTGCATTACTGAAATAAATGACCTTTTGCACAATATTCTAATTTTTCAAGTTTCACCTGTACATTTTAAAACGCTTAAGTCAAACATATAGTTATTAATACAACAGTCAAGTATCCAATGGTCAAGAAAAAAAGTAAGGTGTTATTTTAGTAGTTACAGAATTTCATGAAATGTAGACAAAAATCAAACATGTTATGATTATCAAAAGTTAAGAAATCCTGTCCCCTATTTTAATATATTTAATCATTGTTTCTCCCCACTACAAACTGAACAGCATATATTTCTGAAATATTAAATATAAACCCATGCCAATGAAAGTTCACATAACTGGAAGCCGGAAATCTGAGCCACTTACTTTGTAACCAAAGGATCTTCATTCTCACTGATCTTCAAAAGACTTAGATTATCAACCATGTTGGTGACTATAAATTTGCTGAAATAAAACCAAGATGGAATAGTTAGCGTAATCCCTAATGACACAATCAAGGGGAACCACACACAGTAGGAAGGTTTTCTTCATGGAAAAATAGAATATCTGCAATAGTTTTTCCCAAATGATGTTTCCATACTGTACCAGAGATTTTGAACTTCAACAATTATAAATGTAGTGTGGCTTGAATGAGCAGGTAGCTTACACAAAAGCAGTGGAATTATATTTGAAGTAAAACCCCAAATCTCCTCAATTGGTGATGACAGATAGATAGTAGCAGCTGTCTCTCACCATCTCCAGTGCCAAATGACAGCATCTCTTCCTTTCTCCTCCAAAACATCCATTTTCAACTGTCACTGGACATTCCAACTCCACTCCTCAACTGACAAACTAACAGAATTCCGAAGGTCAAATCTCAGTCAACAGTTCCCATCTTTTATTTCGAATTACCACACACATTTATGTTGTGGCTCCGGGTTTGGATTCTGCTCCTGTGGCAGATATGAGTTCAAATGATGAGGACTTGGCAGCAAAATATGAGCCGGCATTGCTTAGTGATTGGGATAGTAACCAGGATGAGGAGATGGATGTAACAAGGGAAGATAGACCTGAAATAATAGAGTTGTCAGGACCTTTGACCTCCTCTGGTTCTTTATCTGATCAGCAGCTGGGAATGGTTGACAGGGAAGGCAGGAGAGAGTTTTCCAGCGGAGATGAGAATCTGGTTAGACGTAAGAAACAGAAGGAGGCTAAGAAGACAAACCCAGTTAGAAAGGAAGCATGGAGCTAGTCAATCATTAAGGAAATTAGCACGCTTCATAAGTGAATAAAAGGACACGGCTGGGCTGGTGGAATTCACCAGAAGCAAAGTGACTAATTGGGAGTGAAGACATGCAGCAAACTCTCTGACACTTAAGATTTATTGCCACGCCAAGGTTGCCAGACAAAGTGGGGATTTATTGCTGTATATTGAAATTTACTCCAGCCGTTCTTTTGTGGGAGTTTGTTTTTGAGTTGAAGTAATTCTGAAACGGCTGCTTTTTGTTTTGCTCACCTGAAATTAAAGGGGAGACATTTATATACGAACAAAATAGAAGAGGACAATAGATCTAGTGTAGTCTTATTGGAAGATTATATGTTAAATATCTTGTCTCTCAATCTGCCATTTTAAGTTATTATCAACTATTTATCTCCACTGAATTCCCTCCTAAAGCAATTTAGAAGTACAAAATGTTCAGAGAAGATGCTTTACAACAAACCAAAGGGATCAAAAATGTACATGAAAGAAGTGAAAACAAAGAACCAGCAGTGGAGAATAAGAAGAAGATGGCCTGTAAGTTATCCTTCCATTGCAAACAGGATTCAAATAGTTTAAAAAACGTAAGACAAGACCTGATTCTGGAATGGGACAAGTCCTTTACTTCAAGGTTTATCAGGTATGTCAGACAGCAGCAATAACGCTTTTAAAGACTCATCAAATTAAGCATCAGACACTTTGGTGCAATGGTTAAGGTACCAATCTAGAAACTAGGAGATCATGCCTTAGTTTTTTGAAAGCCATCGGAGTGATTTTGAATCAGTCCCTCTCTCTCAGCCCAACCCACCTCACAGGGTTGTTGTGGGAAAAAGAGGAGGAAGGGTATTGTGTATATTAACCACTTGAGTTATTTATAATAGTGGGTTACAAATATTTGTTCATATGTCCAGTCAATCCAGTCAAAGATGGAAACCAATCAAAGAGAGAAGCAACCTAGAACTAAGGAGAAATTTCCTGACAGAACAATTAATCAGTGGAATAAATTTCCTCCAGGGGTTGTGGATGCTCCAACACCGGAAATTGGTAAGAAGAGACTGGACAGTCACCTGTCTGAAATGGTCTAGGGTCTCCTGTGGGACTAGAAGACCTCCAAGGTCTTCTTCCAAGTCTGTTATTCTATTAGCTTACAGTCTTGCAATGATTACTCTATGATTCCCAACTGGCTTATTAACTCTACACTGAGCAATATTTAAAGGGCAAAAATGCAAACTATGTGGCAAATTTATTTACAGTAAAAAATTGCAATAAAGATCTTTTTTCATTTTTAGTACTAAGCTGTGGATGTGTCAATGTTTCTTTTAATTAATCAAAAAAATCTTTTTTTTTTAAAAAAAAAAGCTTTTTTCTTAACAATTCCAAATGGAGCTGAGTTTTCAGCACCCCAAGACTGCAAGGATTTCTCTTGAAGAAAGCTTGTTGTACAATTCTGAGGGGACACTCTAGCCGCTCCTGTGGTGGTGTCCGTTGCTTTCCATTGTGCTACCTTTTTGTGAGGTTTTTGCGATTCTGTAGTCTGAATTACCTGATCTGCTCCATCAGGGCTGATTATAGCTTGTTACAGAATAACAGAATAATAGAGTTGGGAGGGACCTTGGAGGTCTTCCAGTCCAACCCCCTGCTTAAGCAGGAGACCCTAGACCATTTCAGACAAGTGGCTATCCAGTCTCTTTGCAAAACCCCCAGTAATGGAACACCAGAACTTTTGCAGGCAAACTGCTCCAGTAATCAAATTGGTTCTTTTGGATCCAGAGACAAAAATACCAGCAAACAAAGGGATTCTAAGCTGTATTATTAGCTAAGTAAACAAGTTAAAAGGCATAACATAAAAGGTTTACATACAAGACAATTCTCTTATAAGCTGCCAGGAGCCCCTTAATAATGACAGCAGAGATATCCCAAGTGTTAAGTTCTGCGCATGGGCGCAAGGAACGGAGATGAGGCAGTGAACAGTGAACTTCAACTCTTTATTAATCATTCTGAACAGAGCAAAACCCTAGGGCAGCAGCAGCCCTTTTATAGGGCAGGCTGCTGATCTAGTAACCAATGAGAAACATGGAGTGTTAAACCCCTGAATCAATGAGAGTGGCTCGTTAACAGCCAATCAGATTCTCCTGAACGGACCAATCCGATATCGCTATTATCGGCCAATCAGAAGTGCAGGATTAGAACCCTGCTTTTTCTTAAGGTTTGTTAAAACTTTATTTGAGCGCTTTTATTAGTTCATAACACCAAGCTAGCCCATTTCTCCACAGTGTACAGAGCTAGGGTCTGTTGCAGAAAGTCCCAACGAAATAACAATCGCACAGTATTAGATATGCCCCAATGTGGACATTTAGGCAAGAAAGACCCTTGATTCCATTTGGACTGAAAGGTACACTTTACTAAAAGCCAAGTGGTTCACAGTCTATCAGAGCCAGAACTGAAGTTCATGTGCCAAAGTTTCCCTTTCCCTTGAAGTGTCCTCATGGCCCAATTAAATTTGAATACATGGTTTTGGGAACAGCCTCTTCAACAGCGAGCTAGATGGAGAGCCATTGCATTTCATACCCAGGGCTTCACCTTGAGATGCTCTCGCTGGAAGGTATGGTGAGTAGTTAAGATTTCCTCCCTGCCAGGTCCCTTTCCCCATAGTTCATGGCAAGCTGGCATCTAACGCATGAGAAGCTCAGGTGTAGCATTTTTTATCAAAACCTGGCACCTTCATGGCTTCATGGCCCTTTTCTGGTCAGGAGACCTGGCCTTGAATGGATGGCACCTGACTCTGGACAGGGATCGAAAGCCTGAGACTTTCACACCTGGAAAAGCTTTGAAGCCATGTAAATATTCCTTCCCTTCTCCTTTATCCGGTAAACAAAAGTAAAAACAAAAAAAAGAAACAAAAAATCAAGGTTAACTCAAAAAAAGAGCTATAAATCTCTAGACCTTTCTTAATATGAAAGGGAAATCTAATGTTGTTAAACTCGTCAAAATAACTATGGCCTTCCACATTGCCACCCCTGACATATTGGACATTCTTTTCATATTTTTCCCTGCTGGGGAAAAATATTAGGATTAATCCAATGGAAAGTTTAATATAAAAATATATTTTATTCTTCATACTGTTGCCAGCTTCCTTTAAAACATTAACAGAATCCACAATGGAATAAGAATCAGCATCTCTACTAGATAACTGACAATCAAGCTGAAATAGCAATCGGGAAATCTTGTACTCAAACTTCTTCAAACCTCCAAATAAGTTACTCAACTTAATCCACATATCAAAGGATAAGGTTTGTAAACAGAGTTAATTAAATTGGTCCCCCAGAGCAACAGCATGTTCACAAGCTTAAACATCACACATCCATGTCCCACAGGTGTCACCCAGAATCACTTCCACATCCAGGACAATCCCCCCCCCCCCCCAAAAAAAATAAACAATCTCACTGTACTCCATTTCTCTGCAGCTGCCCCCAAGGCAAACCCCTTTGCTTTGGGTAGTAAATATTTCTCCTTTCCTCACAGTTCTCTGGACTACATTTTTATTTAAAATTGAAACCCCAAGGAGAGAGTAACAATGCTTCTCAATCCCAGCAACTTTCAGATGTGTGGATTTCAATTCCCAGAACTCCTTGACCAGCAGGCTGGAAAATTCTGGAGAATTGAGATCCACACATCTTAAAAGTTGTTGAGGTTGAAAACATTGGTACAGAAAAATTATGTGACAGCTATCACAGACAATTTATCCGAGGAGAAATTCTTCGTACTATCTTGTCTGTATATCATTGGAGTTACCTTAAGGTAAGATGGGCAGCCTATAAATTTTGCAAATAAATAAAATTAGAAATTGCACAAAAATGCATCTGTAAAAAGAAAAGCTATTTTGCTTTCATTTTCAACACACTTAAGCCACCAAATGGCTGTGTCTATTTTACTAAATCAAGTGGAAATGGAAATGTTGAGAGGTATTATGGATATAAAGCAAATGGCCCTGATTTCTGGTTTCACTGATATTCTAGGTTTGATTTACATGTATTTAATATTTATGTAGACTTTCAGTTTATAGTGGATAGAAAGAACTATTAAACCATGTTGTTCCCTTGTTTATGTGTTATTAGGGATTATGCACACATGCATTGTTTAAATGATAGATAAACTATTCTGTCTTGGTTTTGTTTCAGCAAACTTAGTCACCAATCTAAGTCTTTTGTGAATCAAAGGTAATGAAGATCCTTTCGTTAAAAGTTAAGTGGCTCAGATTTCTGGCTTCCAGTTATTTGAACTTTCATTGGCATGGATCTATGTTTAATATTTAAATAATATATGTTGTTCAGTTTGTAGAATATGTTAATGTGGACAGGATTTCTTAACTTTTGATAATCATAATATGTCTAATGAATTTGTCTACATCCCATGAAGTTCTATAACTGCTAACATAACACCTTGTTTTTTCTTGATCATTGGCTAGTTGTCTGGTATTTTAATAACAATAAGTTTTATTAAGCTTTAGGCTTTATCATAAGCAACTTAAATATTTTTAGAATTTGCTATTTTTCAGATTTTTGAATTTTTTACTCGTAAACCATTTAGAGTCATTGAGATAGTGAGATGGGTAGTGTGTAAATTTCATAAATGGGAAGGAAATTTACTCTCAATGTAATAAATGATGAACCTTTTAAGTTACTCATATATTAATGTGCAATGGTCTGTATGATAATATAAGTTCTGCTATTTTGTTTTAATCTCAGGAACCCTTACTTCATCTGCACAACCAGTTAACCATTTGATGGGCAATTAGCAAATGAAAATGAATCTATGGTTTCTAAACAGCCTTGATTAATGGAGCCCAATTAGATAGTTATTAATATTTGGTATCTTCATGTGGGTTTTGTGTATTTCTGCATCAGCCACCAAACACTGGATAATATGGCATGTAGAAAGTCAGGACAGCATGAATCCTGGTGTGGCATGGATCTGAATATGGACAGTCTTATTATCCGCACAGAACTCATCCAGAAAGCAGATACGCTCACTGTGAGGAATTCACCGAAGACCTGAGGATGCTGCCCCCCAAAATATTTTTGGCTCAAGATCTGATGACCTTGAGTTTCACTGTAGGAGCTGTGGCCATAACCATCATGAGCTTTGCCTTAGAGGTTGTTGTCAAAGCCATCAGACAAAGCAAAAAAAAATGTTCATCTCGTTTAATGTTCACCTTCTGAATTTTGTAGCAGGAATCATGGTCCTAATTCTAATTTTGTGGAACATGAATTCCATCTTGGATAATAGAAATATTCAGTTTCCTAGTCTTTCCAAATGCCTACTTTTCCAGAGCACTCATCCAGAAACCAGATCCCACCAGTGTGGGGGATTTGTAGAACACAGGATGTTGCCCCCGCCCATTTTTTTGGCTGAAGATCTAATGACCTTGGGAAGTCCCTTTGGGACCCATGGCGATTTGCTTTATGGCCTTCACTTTATGTACGCCTGACAAAGATAATGACCGAAAAAAGCTTTGCTCACCCTTTTTAACCTTGGAGGTCTTATGAGCATTTTATCAGGACTGCTAGTCCTTGTTCCAGTTTCCTGGAACTTGTATACCATCTTAATGAAGACAGTGTTTAGGTTTCCTTGGACTTTCCACATCCCTGCATATCCCAAGCAGCAAGAGGTTGGAGCTGCCATTTAATTTGGCTTTGTGGTTGTAATGTTCTTCCTGGTTGGGTGCTGTTCTGATTATTTCAAATAAAAAAGACATTTGGCAAATGCAGAGAAAATAACGTTTCACCCCCAGTAGATGAACCCATGACAGCAATTGAGATTGGTATGCATTCTGGTCCTTTGGTGACCATCTACCTCCAGGAAAAAAATGGTCCTGAGCCCAGCCCAGGTGACTTAACATCTGTAGACTATTAAGACATTAGGTTATTAAGGTATTATCTTTCAGCCCATCTATCCCTTGTACTTGGCAAATCGTAGAATTTCCAGAATTAGCTGGGCCATCCCATCCCCTCTCAATAGACACACTGCTGTTCCCTCCATTACGTAGGACAGCCTCTTTTTTTCAGAGTTTTTTCTCTGAAATCAGGATCAGCCTGGAGTCATGGAGCCCAGTTAGGTGCTTATTTATGTGATACATTGGGAAGGGTTTTGTGTAGTATTTTAACAGCTGTTGGAACGTTGGAGAATATGACAGGTAGAAAGTCAGGATAGCATGAAACCTGCTGTAGTTTAATTGGAATCTGGAGAGTTATTTGCACAGTATTCGTCCAGAAAACAGATGTGTCCACTATGAGGAATTCACTGGGGGTGCTGCCCAAAGAAATATTTTTGGCTCAAGATTTAATGACCTTGAGGACTCCTCCCCTAGATGGTTGCTGAAGGGTAAGAGATTTTTCTCTCTTACCCATGATCTACCGACTGTGTTTGCTGCCAGAGCTGGTTCTTTGGCAGCTCCACCCTCTGGATTTGAATGGGGGCACATAGGAATGACCCAAGATGACTTTTGAACAGCTGTGGACCCAATTGTGAAGAGGGAACTTCCTGTAGGACTCTTTTCTCCATTTCATGAATTCATGCAGATATACTGCCCAAATAAATTTTTGTTATTTTTTTACCTACAAGATCAATCAATCAACATTATTTGTTTGGTCCATGACCATCCAAATGTAATACAAAATGGTGCAATCTAGATAAATCAGATAAAATATTGACAACTAACAAACAAATCACAGAAAATAACATTCGCTTCCAGAGGGAATGAGCCCCAGAACCATGGGGTTCAATTCAGCTCACCTACCTATCTCACCCCAAATACTCCAAACGAAAGAAAAATGGTTTTGACAACTATTTTTATTTGGTCAAAGACCACCAAGTAATTAAAAAAAAGGCTTCTTGGGGCATTTTGATTCAGTTCAAATGTAATATCTGTTCTTATCAGTTTCAAAAAAAGTATTGAACAATATTTTACATCACTGTATTGTTTAAGTAGATTTTCTATTAAATTTTATATAAAAGATTGTATATTGCATGGTGGATGCTAGCTTTTATACAGTTATTTTCAGCATTCCCTATTTGATTATTCTTTATGTTTATTTACTGTATTGTGTTATGGTTTTACTTTTCATTGTACAATTACAAAATAATGTGTTACCTATTGTAAGTAAATACTCTATGGGTTGGCATGCTCCACGCCCCTCTGTCTGTCTTGCACTGCATCCTGCATTGAATACTCACAACATAAATTCTCGTGGATAGAAGCTGAAAGAGGCAGTGCAAGACATAGTATAGGAGAGTATGGAGAGGGCTGACCCATCGGGTGTCTGAGAGTCAGACACATCTAAACGATGGAGAGAAAATTCTGATGTTGTTCCTGGGACCTGCTGGCGCCACTGTTGATCATGCAAAAACTCCCCCCAAACAACAACAACCCCACTGTTTTTATCAAAACCTGGCACCCTGGCTTCATGGCCCTGCTAGGCCAGGAGACTGCAAGACTTGGCCTTAATGGATGGCACCTGACCCTGGACAGGAATTGAAAGTCTGAGACTTTCACACCTGGAAAAGCTTTGACGCTACATAAATATTCCTTCCCTTCTCCTTTATTCAATTTTTAAAAAAGTAAAAAAAAAACAAGCAGGTTTGCTCAAAAAATGAGCTATAAATCTCTAGACCTTCTCTTAATATGAAGAGGAACTCAAAATATGTCACTAAACTCCTCGAAATAACAATGATCTTCCGCATTGCCCCTAAATTCCACCCCTGACATATTTTAATTTCCTTTCATATTTTTGCTTTGCATGAATTTTACATTTCTGAGTAATATACCTATATACAGTCACTTAACTTTAAGATACAAAATACACATCATTGGCATGCTATGCCCAAATTTAAAATATTGGCCATCCTGATAACCCTTGACTGAATTCCTCCAGCAACTTCTGGGTATCTGATGGTACTGCATAGTTTTCGTAAACTGTGGATGAGGGATGGAGACACAGCATTCCTGCTTTCTGTCACACCTTCCTTGTTAGCAGGAGGAGAATATTCTGGCCCCATTTGCTCCCACTAGGACATCAGCGATGGTGTCCAAGAACTCGTGTCCACATACTGGTAAAAGAGAACAAATCCAACCATTATCATGATCGTTTGTTGAGGTAAACTCATGCTAGAACTCTTTGTGGCCTCCATGATATACACAAGCTACTGCAACCTCAGATCCATGGCAGGTTCAGAAAAAAATGCTCATTTAGGGGATAGTTAAAAACAATCACAGGTTTACTCTAAGCACTTCTGTCCCAGTTTACCATCTGTTTTTTTGTGCCAGATTTTCTTTTTCTGTGGACATCAATTTACCCTGAGACTTCAAGGAATTATCTTTTGGCTCATCTGTCCCTTTTACTGGGGGGAAATCATAGCTTGTTCAGAATTACCTGGGCCCTCCGATCCCCTCTCTCCATAGACACACTGCTGTTCCCTCCATTAGGTACGACAGCCTGAAGTTTCTTCTCTGAAATTGGGGTCTTGGACCATCCTTAATACCTGGATCTCCTTTACAGCCAAACTAGACTCGGGGGCCCTCCTGTTATGGGGCAGCTCTGCCACAGATCTGCAGCTCCAGAGATCCAGCCCAGCAGCTTTTCCAGTGTCCTTGAAGGCATTTAATTGAACATGAAAGTCGAAGTGAGGAGTTCAGGTGACGTTCAAATCCACAGCAAAAGGAAGGCAAAGATAACTTCATGTTTTCCAGAGGGACCACAGGAAAGAATGTGATGGGTCCCTAAACCACCACTTGTTTAATTCTTAATAGAGGTAAATCTAACACGATTTTCTATTATCTTTCCATTCCTCCAAAGTAGGGGCTTGTGTTAACCTCAACCTCTTTTTTTTTTTTTGGAATTTCTGATCCGCCTCTTTATTAGGTGGCTGTTTAACAAGTAAAGCATTTTATTAAAAAGTCAGGTAGACCATGCTAGTCAATGGAAGTTCTATCAGACATTGTTCTAAATATATATTGCTTACCCTTTTCTTCATCATGTGCCATCTTGAGGGGCTAATGTAAACTCCTTGTAAAGTTTAACAGCCAAAACACGTAATGGCGCCACCCTTTCTTTCTGAATCCCTTACAATCGCTGTCATCAACGAGAGTTTCCTCTCTCAGCGAACGGGTCAGTCAACAAACAGGTCCATTTGCAACCAGCCTATGAGTCTGTAAGGAGTCAGATCAATCACGCAATCAACCAATGACAGCGTCAACCACCAGCCAATTCAAGGGACCCTCATATGAGGTGACCAGCCAGCCACATGAGCAACTGACCAATAAGATTGATAAAAGCAGAAGAGAACTGAAACAAGACACTTCAACTGAAGTTCTGCTGAAGATATTGGGTGGTGACAAAATGTTCGGAAACTAAACAAAGCTTGGAGAACAAACCATCCCCAGCATTTCCTCTCTAATCCTTTCGAGATACTTTCAGCTTTCCTCCTGGTGGATTGGGACCTTTTCTCCTTCTTCCACTTTTACTCCCGTTCCCTCTTTTCGCCACCATAAAGAGAGAAATTTACTAGATAAATAACATAAAGGCTGGATTCTTGATGCAGGATAGCAGGTGAGATTACTGGTAAAAACCTGAATGCAGAGGGTTCTTGCAAGCTGCACAACAGATAAGCTATAACAACAAGCAAACGATTGCTTGCTTCTAGGAGATTTTATAGGTCTCCTCAAGATGAAGAATCACCTTTTCCTAACAAGAACAGTTCTAGAAAAAGGCATTTAGAATAACACTTAAAATGTAGATGTTATTCCAATGAAGGGCTTAAAGTCTGGCCCAGTTATTACAATCCTTTTTTCACCTGAATAGGAAGCGAGCCTCTCCCAACTCCTCCAAGTTTAGCAGACCAAAATAATTTCTTTAGGGCTCCTGTTCTACTATTTCCAGGGAATTCAGGCTCCCAGAATCACCAGAGTCTCTGAAATCTTGCAGAATTTCCATGCACAGGGAGGCACTCAATCCCCATGTCCACATTATTATTATTTTGTATGTTTCTGGGTCCCCCCCACCAATAAATGGCTAATTCAAATTAACAGACCAAGTACTGTACAACCTCTGATTCCCCTGGTGGACTCTGACCCCCTCCTCCCACAATTTTTGCAAAACTGTGTTATTTGGCTTGTCATTTTTTTCTTTAGGTGTTAACAAGTCCTGCCATGTTTGCAAAATAATTTACTTTCATATGTTCTCAGTAACTTATTATCAGAAAACCTGTCAGAAGTAGAAGCAACGTTGTTTACTCCCTTTCTTTCGAAAACAGTAGGCTGGGCATTTTCCCCTAGTCTTTTTTTTCTTTTTGAGGCCGCCTTGACTTTTAGCATCGTAGGCAACTTTTGGGGAAATGCCTTGCCAGTACCAACTTCCTTGGGCTGAGAGATAGTCAAAGTCACCCAATTGAATTCCACACAAAAAATAAAAATAAATAAAAGGCAAAACTGGAATTCATAATTTTTAGCCTGGTACCAACTGGCTGTCTATAAAAATTGGTTAGCCCTTCCTTTTCTTGGCTTGGCTTTAAAAGAAAGAAAGGAAAAAAGAACAGACATTTGACAACATACTGCTACTCCTTTTGCAATGGCAAGGAGTTCCAAATGCACACACTGAATTAGATCTTAAAGCCTCACAATGTGTTTGTCAAACTTCATCCCTTTTGTCTGAAGTACTCTCCACATGCATTACTAAAAACTAAAATAATCAACCAATTTTTTTTTATACTGTATAAAATTCCCAAGTACTACCTGATCCACACTAGGAAATTAAAAGCAGCTTTCTAATCCCTAGATATTCCTAACTGGTCAAGTCAACCCATAACTGAACTCCAGGGTAACATGGATAATAGGGTCTAACCTGTGTCAGTCATGGATAGCCAACCTAGGGTGTCTCCAGAAGAATCAGCTGATCTTTAAAAGCAGCCACTTCTTCAGTTGGCTGCTCTTGCTTTCTCTGAATAGCTCCTAATTGTGCCAAAACATTATAAAGATCAGTGGAAAAAACTCATCAACCGTCTTCTGCCCGTTCTTGTCTCCCACTCCCCAAAACTGCAGGTGTGTAAGCATTGGTTTGGAAAGATGGGGACTGTTGACTGAGATTTGTCCTTTGGAATTCTGTTGGTTTGTCAGTTGAGGAGTGGAGTTGGAATGTCCAGTGACAGTTGAAAACGGATGTTTTGAAGGAGAAAGGAAGAGATGCTGTCATTTGTTACTGGAGATGGTGAGAGACAGCTGCTACGAGATCTGTAGTCACCAATTGAGGAGATTTGGGGTTTTACTTCAAATATAATTCCACTGCTTTTGCATAAGCTACCTGTTACACTGATACCAGTTCATTCAAGCCACACTACACTTAAAATTGAAAATCAAAATAAAATCATTTATTTAGTGTATGGCCAAGAATACATGGATATCAGTAGTAAAACTTTATAAAAGATTATGTTACACATATGATGGAAATGTGTAGTCAGTTTTGTAAGGTATGAGGAATTCAAAAGAATGAAGTTATACAACTATCTATTTATCCAAGAAGAATTCTATTTATCCAAGAAGAAGTTCTTGGCTTTTCTGCAATGTCATATCTTGTGTATTATTAGGTATTGCATACACATGCATTATGTTAATGAAAACAAACTATTCTTATCTGGATTTTTAGGCTGTATTATTAGTATATTAATGCAAAGGATATCAGCATTTTTAACATGGAAGTTCAAGTCTCTTCTCTATAAGAGAGCATGTTTTTCTTTCAACTAAAGTCATTTCTTTAGGCATGCAAGAACCAGCCTTTTCAGCAACTACACAACAGAAAGTGTGTTATTCTGAAAGTCCTGAACATACTTGCAACTATCACAAAAGATACTAACTTAGCTGGGGAAAACTGGTGTAACCCAAACATTTGTCATCTGAGAAGTTTTATCTAGAATCAATGTTTTTTTCTATTGTTCAAACTTCACATGCAATAAGTGCATTTTATTGTTTGATCCAGAAGTGCTATTCAGCCGGTTTGCACCTACTTGGGCGAATCGGTAGCAAGAATTTGGCGTGGGTCGCTGAACCAGTAGCAACATCTAGCTGGCCACGCCCCCAACCCGGTTGCCCAGTTTCTGCTCACTTGCTTGCCCCACCCACCCAATGCTCGCTGCCCCTGTTTAAAGGAGAAAGAAAGAAAGAAAGAAAGAAAGAAAGAAAGAAAGAAAGAAAGAAAGAAAGAAAGAAAGAAAGAAAGAAAGAAAGAAAGAAAGAAAGAAAGAAAGAAATAGGGAGAGAGAGAGAGTGGTGTGTGTGTGAGAGAGAGAGAAAAAGAAATGAAGGGAGAGAAAGACAGAAAAAAACAAAGAAAGAAAGAAAAAGAAATAGAAGGGGAGAGAGAGAGAGACAGAGAAAACTCTGTGCTATTATTTTTAATTGTTCCATTATTTATCATGTGTTAATAGTTTATACTGTCCCTACACCTAGAGTGATTCTACTGCCTTTCTTTCGCCCAGGGCTATCACATATTTTTCAGGGTTTATGTGCATTCAATGTCTCTAGTCCAGAGCATAAATACATGTGTGTTTAACAGATTTGAAAGGGACCTTGGAGGTCTTCTAGTCCAAGCCCCTGCTCAGGCAGGAAAACTGAGAATGCCAAACTCTGAGTAGAGGTACTGGGAAAGGTGTCAGAATAACACTTAGAAGGTTTCCCCGACAAGAATAGCAAGAATGTTCAAGAATAAATCCGAAAAATTACCATATGTGGTAGACTTGTGTGGATGCTAAAAAATACTGGACTAAAATCCACATGTGGTTGGAAAAAATGACAAAAAAACATATAGACTTGAAACCAGAGATATTTTTATTGGGAATTTTACCTGAAATATATAGTAAAGACTTGAAATACCTGATTGTAAATGTATTAACATCAGCTAGGATTGTATTTGCCAAAAACTGGAAAAATGAGAAAACACCATCACAGGAGGAAATCATTAAGAAAATATTGGAATGTGCTGAAATGAGTAGATTGACATTTGAAATTAGAGAACAACAGGATAAACAAGTTCATAAAATTTGGGATCTTTTCTATCAATGGTTAGATAATAAAATACAGTAATGAAATATGTAGACTTTTAGAAAATAATAAATATACAAAGATGTACTTCTTTCTTATTATATCTACAAAATGATTTTAGGATAGATTCGGGATGATAATATGAACTGTTATAAAATAAACGAAGTAAATTATGATTATCTTGTAAAATATGAATGAATTAAAGTATAGTCAAAAGATTGATTAATAATGATACCAAGGTATTTAATTTTTGATTGAAAATATGAGATTATATGCAATGCAATTGTAATTGAAGACTACAAAATGGAAGCACAAAACAATTTGTAAACCAACCGGCACCTTGTATGTATACATATGGAAGATGGCTTGATGTTTTTATGTTTTGTTTGTTTATGTTTGTTTTTAAAAACTAATAAAAATTTATATATAAAAAAAGAATAACACTTAGACGGGACTTTTGGGGGAACCCTATACCATTTCAGAGAAATGGCTGTCCAGTCTTTTAAAAAGTTCCAATGATTGAGCACCCAGAACTTCTGGGGACAAGCAGGTCCACTGGTTAATTGTTTTCACTGTCAGAAAGTTTCTCCATAGTTTTAGATTGCTTCTCTCTTTGTTCAGTTTCCATCCATTGCTTCTTGTTTGCCTCCTGGTGCTTTGGAAAATACACTCCCCCCCCCCAATTTCTTTGTGGCAGCCCCTTAAAAGCCTGTTGCCTATATCACACTCTTGAGCAAAGCATGTGAGCCATTTCCTCCTTTCAGTGGTCCATGAAAGTACATCTATAGTATGCAAAAAATAAAGTCAAAAAAGGTGAACAACATTTTTACAGAACTATAGATAAGTTGAGGCTGGGTGACAAGGAATGGCTGGGAGGGGAGGGGCCAGGTGAGTCACCCCTTGATGTGAGTGACATTGAGTTGGTCACGCCCACCCAGTCACATGACCACCAAGCACGCCCACCCAGTCACATGACCACTAATCCACACCCATCCAGTCACATGACCACCAACCCATGCCCACCAAATAAGCCACGCCCACAGAACTGGTAGTAAAAAAAATTGAATTCCACCACTGGTTTGATCATTTACTTACTGATGTACAACAGATACTGAATGTATCATTTGTTGCTGTAACCCATAAAAAGACTTGGCACACCCCCTACACCTTCATAAATGCTTCTTGTACTTTGCCAGAATTACTTAGCGATTCACCTCATCAGCTCCACACACACTTGAGATGCCTGAGTTTTGAAGCAATAATTCTATTTTGTTCTTGTTTCAGCAAACTTAGTCACCGTCATGATTGATAATCTAAGTTTTTTGCAAATCAGAGGTGTTGCAGATCCTTTGCCCACAAAGTAGGTGGCTCAGATTTCTGGCTTCCAGTTATGTGAACTTTTATTGGTATTCTAAGTTGGACTTATGTTTAATATTTAAATAATATATACTGTTCAGTTTGTAGCATGTAGAAACAAATACTAAATTATGTTAATGGGGGATAACTTAACTTTTGATAGTCATAAAATATCTGACATTTGGCTTCATCCCATGAAGTTCTGTAACTGCTAACATAACGCCATGCTTTTCTCTTGACTATTTGCTAGCTGACTGGTATTTTAACAATATATTTATGCTTTTTAAAAATTGCTCCTTATAAGCGACTTAAATATTTTTAGCATATGTTATTTTTCAGACATTTGAATATAGAAAAGCAATATTTATTTTTTTACTTGTAAATCATTTTTACCCACCTATATAGCGAGATGGGTAGTGTATACATTTGATAAATACATAAATTAATGTTGCTAAAAAAATAGATGGGAAAGAAATTTACTTAAAAAGGAATGAATAGTAAAAATTGTTTGCACATCTTGATTATTCATGCTTTAATGTGCAAGGGTCTGCATAACCGTATAAATATATGATGCAATATTTTCTTTTGATTTGATTTCAGGAGTTCTGCGTTAATCTACAAGAGCAATAAATCACTTAACCAGCAACGACCAAATAAAAAAGAATCAATAATTACAAAATGGTTATCCTGGATTAATAAGGCCCAATTAGGTGGTTATTTCCTGGGTATTTTGGGATCCATTATGTGCATTACTTCAACAGCCAATGAATGTTGGAGAGTATGGCATGTAGAAAGTAAGGATGGCCTATATCCTGGCATGGTATGGGTTGGAATCTGGAGGGCCTGTTATCTGCACAGCACTCATCCAGAAAACAAAAACATCCACTGTGAGGAATTCACTGAAGACATGATGCTGTTGCCTAAAGAAATATTTTTGGCTCAAGATCTGATGACCTTGAGTTGCATTGTAGGAGCTGTGGCCATAACCATCATGAGCTTTGCCTTAGGGATTATTGCCAAAGACATCAGACAAAAAAAAAATTTGTTCACCTTGTTTAGTGTTGGAGGTCTGCTAAACTTTCTAGCAGGAATCCTGGTCTTAATTCCAATTTTCTGGAATCTGCATTCCGTTTTGGAAAACAGAAACGTTATGTTTCCAGCATCCTTCAAAATGCCTACAGTTCCAAAGTATCAGGAGGTTGGTGTGGCTATTTATATTGGCTCCAGTGCTATCATTTTATTCCTGGTGAGTGGTGCTTTGATTATCTGTAACAGAAGTGTTTTGCAAGTACATGCAACAAATGATGTTTCACCCTCAGCAGATGTACCACTGACACCTCAATTTAGCTCAAATTTTGGTTCCTCAGTGATAATTAATGTAACAAACAGAGATGAGCCTTTGACCAGTGAGGAAGAGTTATCATCTTTATATTATGTAGATATAAATAAAGATACATCACATTCAGTTCAACCTCAACTGCTTGATAACACTAAGAAAGTCCCTGTTATATCAGTTAGTCCATGCCAGTAAGCACAAATTGCTAATGTTTGTCTATTCTATTGTATCATATTTCCAGTATTCATTTTACAATGGCAAAATAATTCATTTCTCAATGTAAATAAATGCTATTAATTATAAATACTACAAATAAATAAATACTGGATGCTGGATTACTAAAAAATTGTCTTCTTTTCCCACTTCCAAACCTTCATCCCAGGATAAAAGATTTCAACATTTTAGAAACTTGCACATTTATGTGTTGTCTGAATTGGTCCAAATAAATGTTACTCTATTGTAGATTTTAATTGTAACAAATATGACTTAACTTTGCTTTTTTGAAATATATCAACTCTGTGGACAGATATATCAAATTCACACAGGAAGATGTTAAAGAAAATAGCTTTAATATCTAGCCTTTCTGGACTGCGAAATACATATTAAGGAAGACAGAGGCTTTAATTTTGAAGTTTACTGAAAACCCACACACACAGATCAATATTTACATTTTGATTCCCACCACTCACTGGAGCATAAAATGGGATTCATCAGAACCCTACTCCACCGAGCTGAAGAACTAAAACACATCAAGAACGTGGGGCCATCCCAGGTCGGCCTTCATCAAATCTCAAAGAAGACCTTACAGGAGCTCCTCCATAACAGACAACAAAGAGGACAGTAAAGGAAGCACCGTTGTCATATTGGGAAAGCTCAGGAGGCTCTTCAGCCAACACAACCTACGTGCATACTTCAAACCCAAGAATCCACGAAGGCAGAAGCTTGTCCACCCCAAGGATAAAACACCCAGGCACAAACTGAGCAATGTGGTACATGCAGTACAATGCAGTGAGCCATGTGCAGATCTGTACATTGAGGAAACAAAACAACCGCTTCACAAACGCATGGCACAACATAGGAGAACAAACACACCAGGACAAGTTTCAGCAGTCCATCTGCCGCTCTTTTAAAGACAGTAAAGTCCACATTTTGGACAGAGAGACTGCTAGTTTGAAAGAGGGGTCATCAAGGAGGTCATCTGTGTCTAAATTGAGCAGCCCTCCCTCAACAGAGGGGGAGGGATATGACATCATTTATTTCCAGTTTATAGCACAGTCCTTTCAACAGTTCCAAGAAGGCTCCCCTCAGTGACACTGACAACATAGATAAACCTCCAGGTGGCCTCAACAACTCTATAAAAGGATGCAAATGACCAGCTGTCTGCAAGGAGTATCAACCCTTCCATTCCCCACTATGCAGCCAGAACTGGAGAAGCTTTTGGGAGGAGAAGTGAAACATCTTCAAAGAAAAACCAGAAAGTCCAGTTGCCGATTAAAAAAAAAACACCTTTGGGACAACCATGACCTGGAGGACTGAGGCACTTGACAACTGGTGTGTATTTATATGTGGTATATCTATGCATTAATTCCAGTCTAATGTTTTGTATGAGTTATATTTGTGTGTGTGTGAGAGAGAGAAATTATATCTGGTATATCTCTGTGTTTTAATTTCAGTCTATGTGTTTTGTATGAGTTATGTGTGTGTGCGTGGTGCACTGGCATGGAGGAGTCACATGCAAGCCCTTAATGATCAAGGTTTGATCTTTGGTGTGTTGGGAAGGGCTTAAGAAGGATTTATTGACTTATTTAATACAATTTAGAGGCTGCCATGAAAGCAAGAACAATTAAAGAAAGACGCAGATCATAAACATCCCAAAGATAAATAAACAAAATAGTCTGCTGGAGTTTAACCATCCTTCTGCTCCAAAGCCTGGAAAAACAGTCACATTTTCGTGACTTCTTGAAGATTCCTCAGATGGGGGAAGGCCTTTCAGAGAGCAGGCACATTCCTAAACTCTTCGAAAATCCAGCTCTGTGTTTCTTGACCTCAGGCAGCTTGTTGCAGGATCCAATCTAGGTCAGGGTCAGAGGTTTAGCCTTCCAAACTTCCACACTCCTGCTAGAGACCATCTTTGGGGAACTTTTCTCTCACCAGAATATATGCTTTGGACTGTTCTGTGGGTGGCATTTATGTGGCGCCTGGTTGAGTGTAGCTTTTTACTTGTTGGTTGGGGTGTTGATGGCTGGCCGTGGTTTCCCCTCCAGAATAGGCCCAAGCACACATCCTGCTAGAGCAGGGATAGAGAATCATGGCCCTTTTAATGTCTTGTGATTCAACTCCCAGAATTCTGGGTGTTGAAGTCCACAAGTCGTAAAAGAGCCATGGTCCCCCACCCCTGTACTAGAGAGCAGTTCCCTGAGGATGCGATCCAGCACAAGCCTAAAAGCTCAGAACACTATACCTCTGGTCCCGGTGACCCACCCAGATTGGATCCAGCAACATTATCCTGGGACATATATATATTTGTCTTCACTTTAAGATGTGTGGACCTCAATTCCCAGAATTCCCCAGCCAGCATGTTCACACATGTTCACAATCTTAAAAGAGCTGAGATTGAGGAAACGCTGGTCTAGATAAAGAGCTGTTGTTCTGTGTGTACCTGGCAAGAGACTTTTGTCGGGTGCTGTGCTGGGTTTCATGTGATGCAAGCTGTTGCTCTGTAGAAAATCAAATCAGTCTTGATTCCTGGCAATTACCTGGGTAAGTTCGTGTCATTTTCTGGGAAGTTTTTGGAAGTGGTCTGAACTTGCCTGTTTTCCTGGGCTGATGGGGGGTGGGGGCTGGCTCAAGGTCTCCCAGCTGCCTCTCTTCTGAAGGCAGGACTAGATCTCATAGTCTCCCACTTCCCAACCTGGTTCATTTTCCAAACAGGCTCTCAGAAGCTTCTGTACTTCTAGACAAATAATTTTTAGGACCAGGCACAATACCCTCAGATTCAGATTCAGAATAGAGCTGGAAGGGACCTTGAAGGTCTTCTAGTCCAGCCCCCTGCTCAAGAAGGAGAATACCATTTCAGACAAATGGCTGACCAGTCAGGGATGAAGCACCCACAACTTCTAGTGGCCAGCTGTTCCACTGGTTAGCTGTTCTCATTGTAAGGAAATTCCTCCTCAATTCCAGGTTGCCTCTCTCCTTGATTAGTTTCCATCCATTATTTCTTGTCCTGCCCTCTGGTGCTTTGGAGAATAGCTCGACTCCCTCCTCTTTGAGGCAGCCCCTCAAATACTGGAAGACTGCTCTCATGTCACCCTCGTCCTCCTTTTCCCTAGACTGGCCATACCCAGTTCCTGCCACTGTATGACACCAGCCTCCTTCTGCATTGGTTCAAAGTAGCTGTCTCCAAACCCCACCAATCAAATGCATCTATCCATTGTGACTTGGGAAGAATGGATCAGTTGGTCTTGTGCTAGTATATTGAATAGTTTTAAGCCCCTAAAGGGAGTATCATTAACCTTGCTGTATCATACATAGGAAGACTGGGCTCATCCATGTTGTAACTATGTATCATTCATGTGTTTGAAACTATGTATCATTGCAACTATGTATCATTCATGCGTTTGCAACATTGTATCATTCACGTGTAATCATTAACTTCTGTCTCTTCAGTGACCTTTGCAAGGCACGTACAAGAGACAAGGAGCTAGACGTTTTGTTAATAAGCTTATCCACACTGTAAATAATCTGTCTGGTATGCAGCTTTGTAAACATGCACATCCTGATGAGATTACCATGTTTGACTTGAGCTTTTTGATTAAATCATTTTCTTGTAAAAAAGCACAATAAAAGAGCGTGTGCCAAGACATTCGGGGCGTGCTCATCAAGAGGAAACTTCGCTTCCTGTCGTTTCTCTTCCCTTCGCTCCCTTTCATGAGCCGCCCATCAGATGCGGGATGGCAGATACCGCATTCTGGTGACCCCGACGTGATTCCCTAAGGGGGATACGCAGCGACGCGCCCATATCTTATCAGCTCGATGGGAGCTGTGCATCGCCAGGCCTGAAGCGAATTGCACATCATCGGATCTGAAACACGGTCTTGACTTTCGTAAGTATGGGTGGAAACTTTTCTCAACAACAGACGCAGCATCTGAAGGAATTGAGGGAGTTAGTCGCTTCTTCTTCTAAATACTCTGCTAATTTAAAGGGCTCTCCTGTAAAAAAGAAACCTATTGCTACATTATTGGCTTATGTGTGGCAACATTGTCCCAATTATCCAGAGAAAGGGTCCTTAAAAATTTCCATTTGGCAAAAAATTGGTGAACATCTCCATAGTCCTCCTCATGCACCTCTTGGCATTTTGGTCACTTGGAGGAAAATTATGGAGGCTTTAAAAGTCCGTTATAAAATAGAAGCAGGGAGTGTGTTTGAATCTCCCCCGCCAAGTTATGATAACTTTTCAATTTTCCCTAACTTAGGCAGAAGCTGCTGCCATTATTCAACAATGCCCCACATGTAGTAAGCAAGGACATTCCATTCCCATAGGAGTTAATCCTAGAGGATTAAAAGCTTGTGAAATTTGGCAAATGGATGTAACTCAGTATCCACCTTTTGCCCCTTGGAAATATTTGCACGTTTCAATAGATACATATTCAGGGTTTATTCTGGCTACTCCTCAAAGGGGAGAAACTGTAAAACATGTCATCAATCATTCAATTCGTACCTTTGCCTTGCTGGGACGTCCAAAACAAATCAAAGCAGACAATGGACCTGCCTATACAAGTTCTGCTTTTCAGGACTTCTGTAACAGATGGGATGTAACCCACAAGTTTGGGATTCCCTACAACAGCCAGGGGCAGGCTATTGTGGAACGAGCGAACTTATCTCTGAAACGTGCTCTTGATCGATATTCGTTGCGGGAAAAACCCCGAACCTCCCAGCATTGCAAAATTCTCTTAACATTTGTCTTTACACTTTAAACTTTCTTAATCTGACTGGCATTCCTCCCACTTCTGCTGCTTCATGTCATTTTTCCTCCCCCTCACCCCCGCCTAACAGACCTCTGGTATATTATCGCAGATTGCCAGATCCTGCCACTGAGCTTCTCACTTGGGGACGAGGCTATGCTGCGATCTTACTGCCAGATAAAACCATTTGCTGGGTCCCTGGTCGGGCAGTAAGACCCTATCATGGGAATTCCTCTGCTACATCTGTATCTTAAAACTCTTCCTGATATTCTTGCCTATATCTTCTTTGCAAATTCTACCTTACTTCAACAAAACCTATGCTTCCTGTCAAAAGACTATTCGTGTTAACAGAATAGTCATTTCATTAACAGAAGGCTATTATACTTGCTCCATGTGGGTACGTCATGAAAATGCTACCCATAGTTTTCACTCTGTCACTTCTGTTTTATTTAAAGAACACTCTACCACTTGCTCTTTTGTTCCTTCTTTACTCTTCCTATGGAAAGGAACCTTAAAATCTTTTCCTCTATTCAATCTAAATTTAGGGGGACCTAGATGTCCTTCTATTGTATTATGGGTTTCCCCACCCCAACTAACATCCTTGATGAATTACCAAATTAATCTTTATTGTCATTATTGTAATTATTATCTTTTTTCTACTAATTGAATTCCCTCCTCATCTCGTAAATGTTCTACAACTAACTTGTCCATAGCCCTCTCTCCTACTTGTGATGTTTTTATATACCCGAACTCTGATCCTGTCAACAAACGACGCTTCAAAAGAACTGTCCATGACGATCCGCAGAAGCCTCATAGAAGAGATAATATTGTTTGGACTATAACTGACTTTCAAAGCGTTCGTTTAAGTTCTACAACCAATTTTTCTCGCATAGAAGACTTCTACCCACCACTTCAATTCGATTTGGCAGACGCACCCACACAACCAGGGGATATCCTGCAATCTACACAACTGCAGGAGGAACTTTAACATCACGCCTGAAAGGAATGTATTTTATCCCTGGCAATAATTTTGTTTGGACTTGTTACACCGGTTTCATGGCATGTGTCCATGGGGATGAAATTGTTAAATCCAAATCATTTTGCATTCAAGTATGGCTTGTGTGTATAACTCTGATGATTTTATATCCCTACAGGTACCCATGGAATACCCCTCTTTTGCAAAATCATAAAGATTTAGATCTGTTATTTTTTAAAACAATGGGGATTGTGTGCTATGCTTAAAGAAGAATGTTGTCTTTATGCTGATAGCAAGGGGAGGGGGTTTGTTTTCTATTTCGCCATGGTTTACAACCTTTTTAACTGCATTGGCAGGATCATTAATAATCATTATATTGATATGTATTATAGGACCTTGTTGTTTTAATAGAATATTGCAATTTTTAAAAAATCAATTATCCTCTGCTGATGTTAATGTGCTATTGCAAGCTCATGTTATATCCTCAACACCGGATGAAAAAATGTCATTGCTGAGTTACCGCTCCTTGGACAACCCTGACGCTGACGGGTCGCACTCTTGCCTAGATGACGGGGACGGCAAACATTTCAGAAAAATGGTTCCTGTCTTCTTGGACGAGGAAGAAGACTCGTCATAAATAATAAAAACAGAGGAGATGTTGTAACTATGTATCATTCATGTGTTTGCAACTATGTATCATTGCAACTAAATATCATTCATGCGTTTGCAACATTGTATCATTCACGTGTAATCATTAACTTCTGTCTCTTCAGTGACCTTTGCAAGGCACGTACAAGAGACAAGGAGCTAGACGTTTTGTTAATAAGCTTATCCACACTGTAAATAATCTGTCCGGTATGCAGCTTTGTAAACATGCACATCCTGATGAGATTACCATGTTTGACTTGAGCTTTTTGATTAAATAATTTTCTTGTAAAAAAGCACAATAAAAGAGCATGTGCCAAGACATTCGGGGCGCGCTCATCAAGAGGAAACTTCGCTTCCTGTCGTTTCTCTTCCCTTCGCTCCCTTTCATGAGCTGCCCATCAGATGCGGGATGGCAGATACCGCACATCCATACTTACGTCTCATCCATGTGGAAGCTGAATGTTGTTACCATGAAAATGAGGCAATTGTTGATGCAAATCTGAACACTGTTGTTTTCTTTGTTATGTTGCAATGTAAAATTGGAATAAAATGGATTGAGTACCTGAGAGAGCAGTAGTACATGTTAATGAGATTGCAAGAATTGGGTGTGTCTAGTCTAAAAAAAGAACTAGGGGTGACATGAGGGTTGCCACAAAGAAGAGGGGCTCCAAAGCAACTGAAGGCAAAAAGAAGAAGCAATGGATGGAAAATAATCAAGGAGAGAAGCAACTTACTGTAGAACTAAGGAGAAACCTCCTAACAGGTAAGAACCAGTGGAATGCCTTGGCTTCAGAAGTTGTGGGTGCTTCATAACTGGAGGCTTTCAAAAAGAGACCAGACACCCCTTGCTTGAAATATTATAGGTCTTCTGCTTGAGCAGGGGATTGGACTAGATGACTTCTAAGGTCCCCTCCAACTTTATTCTATTCTTATTCTTCTTAGATTACCATAGATACATCCAACGGGATATCTACATCTCTGCTGCAGTATCAGGGAAGGTCCTGGTAGTTCTGCCTACATTATAGTTGCAAGAAGATGGTTTTCTGATCTATCAAAAAGTCTCATTCTGCTGAAGAGATAGACCTATACAGTATTATTTAGCATCTTATTTCTTTTACTGGACACCAAGACACTGACAGGAAATCCACACAGAAGTACCTGAGAATGAATAGCTCACTCTTATTAATACATTCACTTCTCACAGTCCTTGACTGTGAAAGTAATGACTTGTAAATCTTTTAAATCTCTCTCTCTTCCTTGATTTTGTCTTAAGCCTTATAATGGAAAAGAAGAACAAAATGAATTCTTCAAGGGGCAAGCTATAACTGATGAACCATTTCTGTCGCTTTGAGATCCAGTTACTTAGTAACGATTGGCATCTAGTTAGCTCTTTCGACCAGGTAATCTTTTTTGTTGTGCTTAAGAATCTCCAAGCCCAATTATGCTGAGGATTTCATTGACTCTTGACTCTTGTTCTTGTCGAGAGTTGCCAGGACTCCTGGCTGTGGAGTGGAGGTGAGGTGGAACTTGGAGAGGTGAATAGGTGAGAACCTTCCTTGGGAACAGGAAGAAACAGAACTGTGGAAGGAGACAAGGGTTCAGAGAAGGTCTCAATACAGTAATTAGGATGGCAGTGAGTAGGCCGAAGTTGTGACAGGAGGAAGTGGGTGAGCAATTTTCAGTGAAGGGGTTTGAATATTTGAAACTAATTCCCACTTCTGGCCCTTTGCTCTCAACTCAAAGACCAGATTAAGTGACTAGATTCTTGGAACCTCTATCTTTCTGTGGTTTCCGAATGCCAGGTCTTCCAGTCATAAATTTTGTGACATTCACAAGCTTGCTGTGGATGAAACCTGGCTTGCATTACTGAAACCCGATTGGGATAGAAGTCTTCCTCCCTCAGAAGGTTGGCCTTCTTCTAGATTCTGGGTCTTACAGCACTGACAAGACAGCAGAGAGAATCAGGGGGGCAGTTCTCATCTGTTGGCATCAAGGGGCACTTCACTTGCAGATGTGAGAATGTTCTCATGTATCCTCCTCTTTGAAGCAGGACAGCTGGACTCATTGTCAGGCCAGCAGTGGTTCCCAATTGTTCTTAGAGACTTCAACTGCCTTCTCTAAGAGAAGGGTGGAAGCAAATGAGAAACTCTTGCAATCGGGACAAATCATAGGCATGCTAGAGACCTCACACCAGACACATTTTTTAATCTCAGGGTAGCTAAAGTATAATTCTAAGTCTAATGTTAGGGACATTAATATTGCTTTCTTGTTGTGGTTCTCACCCACTGATTGCAGTAGGGTTGTCTGATCATCTATAGGATGAGAGGAGGAACCCACTTCAGTGGTCTGCTCCAGGTCTCAGGTGTAACCACTTGGCTTTCAAAGTTGGTTGAGGTTTTCCTGAGTTGATGGGGAGAAGCCCTGTTGAGGCCCTAAACACCTGCAGGAATAGAGGGGCAGCAATGGCCTTGCACAAAACTGTACAACTTCTTGCTTTTCTAGCTGATCTAGGGCCTCCCCAGTTCTCTCAGGAGCTTCAAGGAATGAAGCAAATGAAGAGATGGCTTAAGCAGTGCTGGCCTAACACAAGGAAGAAGCATGGCTAAAAAAACTCATGCAGACCTGAGTGATGAAAAGTTGAACTGACTCCACTCTTCTGGCATCCACAGATTGCCATCTAGTGTCCCTTTTTCAGGAAACCTGGGTCTTGTGGAATAAGGACAGGCAGGAAGATCATTTAAAGAGCTGCTACCAGGGATTTTCTACCTTGGACAAAATGTTCAGATTCAATTGGAATTTGATGCTGCCTAGGCAGGTCCAGGCTGCAATGTCACCTGGGATCAGTGGGTCCTGGAGATCCTGAAGAAGTGGGTGGATTCTCTATAGGCTCGTCCACTTCATGTTTGTGCCCCTTTTGGTGGTAAACATCTCAAAGGAGCTGGTGGGACCTGGATGGGTCAGTGAGAAAAAAACCATAAAGGGCCACTGCAGTGCTATCCCCACTGTAATTCCACATGAACAAGATTGCCCGCCAGCGTGGGATACCCACTTATCTATCTCAACCTATGGCTGAATAAATGATGTTCCCAAATGGCTGTCAAGGTGTCTGTCAGCTATTTGTATCTGGATGGGGAGAAATAGCTTAAAACTCAACCCCAGTGAGACAGAAAGGCTCAAGGTTGAAAACTTGCCAATTGCAGTAAAACCCATCATTAACTCTGGATGAGTTGCACCCTTGTGGGCAGAGTTGGGGTTCCTTACGGATTCACAGCTCCTGCTAAAGGTGCAGATGGCAACTGTGGCTTATACATAGCTCCATCCTGTGCATCAATTGGAATTCTTCTTGGAATGGCAGACATTACACACTGTCACTCACCCCTTACTCACTCCTGATTCAACCATCACAAGGAGTTTTACATAGGGCTGCTCTGAATTTGGAATCTACAGTTAGTCCAGCAGTTCAGGGATTCCTCGGGCATCCACATAAATACCTCTGCTCCAAAAAGTGTACTGATTGCCAGTTGACTTCCAGGAGTAATTTGAGGTGTTAAATCTTTAAATCCTTTCATGTTGTGGAATCTGAATATCCGCAAAACCATTTTTCCATATATCGGTGGTCTCCAAACTTGCCTCTTGCACAAAGGAAAAGCTCCGTGCCTGAGTACAAACAGCTGCTGCTCTCATGAGGAAGCTTCACACAAGTGCCTGTGCTCACCCGCCATTTGCGTGGCTCAGTTCTGAACAGGCTGCAACCCAGTAGTGGGCCACAGCCCAGGGGTTTCGGACCCCTGCCCTATACCATCTTGTCTGCCCAATGAGGTCCAGTAGGTGGGCCTTCTGTGGCTTTCCTTTTATAGAGAGTTACTTCTGAGGGCCAAGAGAGGGTTGCTACCCCAAACATGGAACCACATTTCCCCTAAAGCTTCCTCCCTTCTGGCTTTTTGAAAACTGTGAAAATTGAATTGTTTGATCGAGCTTGTTGTAATTAATTGGTTATAAGTTCCTCTGGGAACTTACAAATTTGGTTGGGTGTGTTGGGTTTTTATTAGTAATATTTATGCCTCTATTGGTGATTCCTGGTTTCACAGAATTATGCGGCTCCTTTTAAACTGATTGTATGGTTTCAAATCAATTAAGTATTTGATTCTAGACCACTCAAATTTGCATTGGATTGGCCTATAAATCAATAAAAAAAGCTTGGCCATGTCCATGTTTAGGCACTGTTTGTCTTGGTTGCAACTATTTGTGTAACTTCAGATCATGAGGAAGGTTTTGAGGTGTTGGATATGCAGAGATTGGAGGAGAAAAGAATCAGGGGAGATGTGATAGTTGTCTTCAGGTACCTGAAAAGCTTTTATGTAGAAGGCAAGACAAGAAAGAAAGCAAAAAGAGAAGCAACTTGGAACAGAGGAGAAACTTCACAATGGATAGATGCATTTGATTGGTGGGGTTTGGAGACAGCGACTCTGAACCAATGCAGAAGGAGGCTGACGTCATACAGTGGCAGGAACTGGGTATGGCCAGTCTAGGGAAAAGGAGGACGAGGGTGACATGAGAGCAGTCTTCCAGTATTTGAGGGGCTGCCTCAAAGAGGAGGGAGTCGAGCTCTTCTCCAAAGCACCAGAGGGCAGGACAAGAAATAATGGATGGAAACTAATCAAGGAGAGAGGCAACCTGGAACTGAGGAGGAATTTCCAAACAATGAGAACAGCTAACCAGTGGAACAGCTGGCCACCAGAAGTTGTGGGTGCTTCATCCCTGCAGGTTTTCAAAAAGAGACTGGTCAGCCATTTGTCTGAAATGGTATTCTCCTTCTTGAGCAGGGGGTTGGACTAGAAGACCTCCAAGGTCCCTTCCAGCTCTATTCTGATTCTGATAGAACATGGGCAAAATTGTTCAGTGATGCTCTAGAAGATGGAATCAGAAACTGGGTGCAAATTACAATACAATAGATTTCAACTGGACATCAGGAAACATGTCATAATGATAAGGGCTGTTCAGGCACCATAGAGATTGCCTTGAGAGGTTGTTCGGTTGGAGATACTTAACAGAGGCAGGATGTCCAACTTTGTCAGGACTGCTACTAATGGATTGCTGCACTGGGCCAAGGGTTGGACTGGACGTTCTCCAAAATCTCATCCAGCCCTTTTACAATTCTCCATTAATTTTCCACAGCTTCTTATGATCGAGATTTTTTTGGATGCATTGGTGAAAGAGGAGTTGAGAACAATTTTCCTCTTGTTTTAGCATGGAATTGCCTTTGTGTCTGTGGACAAAGAAAACTAATTTGTATGTTCCAGTGCCATCTGGTGCCATTGGCTATAATTACACTATTTACTTAAGGACAGTTTTAACTAAGGGTAGGAGACAACTAGGAAACTCATCAACCAAATTCTAGTTCTTGACAGAGTTTCAAAGTTAGCCAATGCCACTTCATGCTCTTCCCTAGCTTCCCAGACGTGGACTTTCTAAGATACGAGGATGGCCTCCAGAGCTGTTTTTATCATTATAATTCTTCATGCAACATGCTGGAGAAAAAGATAAAATGTATTATCACATTAACAGCAATAATTTAACAAATTCAGTTAATGGGGGGGAAATCTAACTTTATTTTATTCCGACCCTTCCAAACTTTTAGGAAAAAAAAGTCCCAGTACATCTCTCAAGGTCCAAAGGTGAGGTGTGTGTGTGTAGTGTGTGGAGAGAGGGGGGGGGGAGGGAGAGGGAGAGAGAATAAACTCCAGATATGGATAAATGAAGAATGTGGCCAACCAGTGATTCTGTGGAAGGTGAAGGACAACGAAACTTGAAGTCATCACACTGGAGAGCTAGTCAAATAGATAATGTCACCGACAGTTGCTTTCTAAGGACTTTGGCCAAAACAAGATAATATTGTAGAAATTTGGCACAAAATGGCTGCCATAAGGGGTTTAACAAAATGGCTGCCTTAGAAATACCTATATAAAGACAAACAGATGTGAATATTTGCTGCCATCTCTATACCACTTCCAGATATTTGCCACAACCAGCTAAGCCCTTCCTGTCTTCTTTCCTGCCTGTCTTCCTCCCTCCCTCCTTCTCTCCCTCCTTTCCTTCCTTCTGAACTGAATGAGTCATCCTTTTTAGCTTCAAAGAGAGCTTACATTTCATCCAGAGGCAGCTTTGTAAATAAAGCCTATGTTAGATGCTGACGTTTAGCTTTGCTGCCTGCCAGCCTCAATTAATTTATCTTGAAAGTTGGGGCAGAGAATGTGGCAGGATCAAGAGGAAATGACTCTTAGTACTTTGGTAGCCAGCTTAGGTGAAAATCATTTTTATCTGTCCAGCTCAGTGATGGCCTATTCTTTTTAACTGAGGCATGGAGAATCTTGTCCTTCTCGCTATTAGAACTACAGTTCTAAATACAATTCATCACCAGATGGGGTTGCCAAGAGCTATAACTGAGCAACATCTGGAATCGTGGGGAGAAGTCTTCCACCCTTGATTTAACTGAAGATATCAGAGATTGAACCCACAACTTTCTATGTTTGGAGAAGGTGTCATATGATAATCAAGCCATTCCCCTCATGGAAAGAACATTTCACCCCAGTTTTTCAAGGAGGATGGAATAGCAAGTGATAAAAGTCATGATACTCAAACCAGCCTGTTTCATTTTTAGGAAGACAAGGCTACTCTCACTAAGGGGTTCAGCAGGGCTGTTGCTTTCTCTCCCAGAAACTGGCTATCAGGCTACATAAGATGATATAAAGTCAAGAAAAAAAAAATAAACCTCCAATTTTGCTTTCTACAAGCATCTAGATTGGCCTTCTGTAGCCTAAGGCCTTCAGTGGTGTCATACTGTACTGTAAATCCCATCATCTCTCATTATCTGGATGGAAATCATAGCCCAACATCAGAGATGGGGAACTATGGCCCCTTATATCTTGTGTACTTCAACTTCCACAATTACTGAGCCAACATGGCTGGCTCAGGAATTCTGGCAGTTGAAGTCCATAAGTCATACAAGGGCCATAGTTCCCCATCTCTGTCCTACATCAATCAGATAAATCACAGTAAGATATCAGTACCATAGATAGCTGGGACATAGTACCACGGATGTGGGGATTCTAGGCTGATCCGTCTTTTGACTCTGCCTCAGCTTCTGCCATCCTTCTCGTATAAAAATCATTTTCCTCAATCGCTTCATCAATTCCTCACATGAGAAACCCAATCATCAACTGTACCTGCCACCTGAGCTCAAGTACTGCAAGACAAACCTACTTCTGAATGGTTGCATTGAGGAAACCTCCCTAGGACTCAAAGTAAATTTCCCAAAGTCCACATCACCTGGCTACTAAGTTTGTTAAGTGTATATTTATTTTCTCATGATATTTTGATGATATTGTTAGTCCTCCCCCCCCTAGTTTTCATTGGTTGTTGTACATCATTCAGCCTCCATCTTCAAGGCAGTGTATGTTAATATTTTAATATCTATTAATTATAATTTTTCTTGGCTACTTTATATATTTTTATACTATTGTGTTTTAATTGGTTTTAATTGATTTTATGATTACTCATTGCCCAGTCACTTATTTCAGATAGACAACCATATAAATTGAATTAAAATAATTTTAAAAAAATAAAGGTTCTGGATTTTCAGGTCCCTTGGTGATCCTTTCATGCATTGCAAACTTTAAAGCTTGATTATAGGCCTCTGCACAGTGGAGAGAAAAATAGGAACACCATTCACCCTTTATATATTGAGATAGTTTTGGATTTTGGTTTGGTCTCCTAGGTATTAGTTAAATATTACCTCTTTGCTTTCAATGGTTCTCAGATTGAGGTTCCAACTGCTCTTTGAAGATCCGAGCAGCCAATTAGGTCTTCCACACAATTCAGTGGAATGGACTGGAATAGAATAGAGTAGAGTAGAGTAGAGTAGAGTAGAGTAGAGTAGAGTAGAGTAGAGTAGAATAGAGTAGAGTAGAGTAGAGTAGAATAGAATAAAATAGAATAGAATAGAATTCTTTATTTTCTAAGTGTGATTGAGATACAAACAAGAGATAAATCATAAGATACCAATAGGAGAAGATAGTAGGAAAGATGAGAAAGATGAGAAATGAGAAGGATAATAGTAGTACAGCCTACGACTTGGGTAAATATCTTTAGGCCTAAAACAGTGCTGTTGGAGTTAGGTGTTTAGCAGAGTGATGCCATGGAGGAAGAAACCATCTTTTTGTCTAGTTTTTTGGCATTGCAATGCCCTATAGTGGTGTCCTGCGGGGAGAAGTTGAAACAGTTTATGCCCAGGATGTGAGGAGTTTGTAGATATTTTCTCTTTTTTAAAAATATTAAATATAAGCAAGTCCTAATCTTGTATTCCAAAGATTTCACTGCAGGTGGACTCTAACATCTCTTCTTTAGAGGGGCTTTAAGGAGGGCAGATTGGAAGGGCAGGACTGTTATGTTATGGCCCTTAGACATTAGACTAGCCAGTGAAGAATTAATTATTTTTTGCCTGGACAAGGAAATTATTTTTATCCAAAATCCTTGCCCGGGTTTCAAAAATTAATTAGTTGGCATTTATTTCCATGAGTTATGGTGCACAATATCACAAATCAACATACTGTCATATTAAGTGTAGCTGATTATATTTTCTCAATATTGTCAATTACAAATATTTTACTTAGTTCCTTACTTCCAAACCCCCGTTCGATTCTAAGATTATATAATCAATAATAAATCCACCCAGAAAGTGGTGGAAATTCATCACTAGATTTATGCAAAAGAAGATAATATAGGGAAAATAATACATGTTTGCCACATTGAAACTTTCAATCACAGGGCGTCTTTCTCCTGTGTGGATGCAAGAATCAATCTCCTCTCCTGAAACCAATAAGGAAAGGAGAACACGGGTTGAATCCTTGGGTTGAAATGTCCACCTCTGAAGTTTAATCAAACTTTTCCCATGGATGGGATCTGGAGAGAATTAAGTCTAGTTGATTTGATTGGTCAGATGGATAATTATGGAAAAAGGTCATCCCACAAATAACCAACTCCTGATATATATATCTGAGCAGACACTGTACGTCTAGGAGGAAATCCAAATTGGAGACCATCTCCATGTGACAGTGCAAACTCATTTAGAGTTGAAGTATTCTCTGGAAGATATTCCCTGAAACTGTTTGATCCACAAATCCAAAGCAACATCATTTTGGAAAGATTCATTTTGAGGTTCTCTTCATGCAAACCCAAAAAACACCAGGAAACTGGGTGAATGCTTCTATCGTCTTACCTGTTTGATCCATGGCTGAGATGTGTACCTGGGTGACCTCAGTAAACTGATGATACTTGACCTCATGACTTCTCTAGTGGTTTCGTATAAGGGGTGACAGCCCTGTGCCATGCTGTCAGCCTGACCATGTTTACTTTCTTCAAGCTTGCTGCCAGCTGCCATGGAAACGGGGCGGGGGGGGGAGAGAGCAATGGATATTAGGGAGGGGAAGTATGCAGGAAGTGAAAGTGGGATTTCTGAGAAGCAATTTGAAAACTGGTCTCAGAGAAAGGTGAGACCAGCTTGGGTTGTTTAACTTCTGCTGGTCAACTGTCCTGGGATCAGCATGCACAAAGAAGGAGCGATGCACCTGGACCAAAGAGGTTCCCAAAACTTCTTCCTGGCCGATGACTGAGCTCTGCTTACCTGGCTGCTGTGGGGGTAGGCTCTGGAGTTGTCTTGTCTCTTCACATGTATTTTGCTTCAGACCTTGCCTGACTTTTGCTGCAAATCAGTTCTTTCCTAGTAAAAGTACATTTTCTCTGACTCTATGGAGTTAAGGGTTTTCTTTCCTAGGGATTGATCAGAGGCAGCCCTGACACATGCCACAAAGTGAAGAATGTGTGGGAATCTCTTTTCCCACTGATGACTGGAACCAGCCCCCTAGGAAGCAGAATCACCGTGTCTTCGCTGCAATCCCATGGAGCTGGACTAGAAAGATACCGTAATGCAAAAAGCTGTGAAAGATCCAGGAAGTCCAGGTGGCATTCTCCTGAACACAGTCTCTCCAAAGGTTATCCAGAAGTGCAAGCAAGGCAGCTTCACACACTGTAGATTTTTTTTAATATTAAAAAAAGAAGAGTGCTAAAATGTATCTGAAAGTAATGGAACATCATTGTCCAAGCTGGTAGCCCAGAGAAGCAAGACAGAAAGAGATCTGATAATTTTCCTAGATGGGAGACAAAGCTACCCTTCTTCAAATAAATCTTGATCAGCTATCCCAGCCCAGTGGTCTCCTTTTATTTGGATCATTCCCTGCCAAGTGATGTTGAAAAGGAATTCAGATGAAACACAGCAGAGTGGGAGAACTTCTGGTTGGGGAAAACTGGCATTTATGGTTTAATCAGTAGCCATGGTTGACCTCACATGGTGTGCGTGCATGTGTGTGCAATTGAAGCCCTGTTCACATAGAAAGTTATTATACACAAATTATATGCAAACCTCTTTTATATATACTGTATTATCTATTGCTATCCTATGCATGTAGAAAGGGAAGGGGTTGTCGATTATGCAACTGGAATAGCCACCTTATTTTTTTTCACTAAACCCCTCTACTGATCATCTTCTCTGCCCACTTCATGGTCCCAAAGGTCTGAAAGACCTGCCAAATATTCTTGAGGAGTGCCTGACATTTTCTGACAGCCTAGGGAAGTCTGGAAATTGAGATAAAAGTCATTCTATGGAGAGAGAAGGGTGGTTCCTAAATATGAAAAATAAATAATTAGAAGGCTTAATTAATTTTATCTTTGCATACAGGTACTTATTCTTGTAATCTTATGTAATAGATTTTCTTTCTTTCCTGTCTCTTCTAGCATGAGTTTTCTTAAAATATTAACAGTAATGTATTGCTAAAGAAAACAGCTTCTATTAATAATATGAATTACTAATAACAAGTTCTTTTATACTTAACCAAACTGATTTATAAATTATGAGGATGAATCACTGATGTTTCATTACAGGCAGTCCTGAACGTATGATCACAATCGGGACTCATGCAGTCATTAACTGAGTCATGACTGATTTTATGACCTTTTGGCCATGGCCATTAAGTAAATCCAGCTCCCATCATTGAGTTTGCTTGTGAGAAGCTTACTGAGAAGGTTGCAAATGTAATCCTGGGATGCTGCAGCTGTTGCAACTATATGCTGATTGCCAAATGCCCAAATTTTAATCACATGACCAAAGGGATGTTGTGATGGTCATAAGTGTGAGGACCATTCATAAACACAGGTAGTCCTTGACTTACAAATGCCAACAGAGTTGAAACTTTTTATTGCTAAGCGAGACATTTAAGTGAATTGACTCATTTTAGGACCTTTCCTGCTATGGTTGTTAAAGGAATTATTGTAGTTGTTATAGTGACACAGGTGTTAAGTGAATCTTAGCTTGTCAGAAAGTTGCAAAAGGTGATCGCAGGTCCCTGGGACACTGTAACCATCATAAATATGAACCAGTTGCCAAGCAGCAGAATTTTAATCACATGATCATGGAGTGTGGAAGTGTGGAAAATGGTCATAACTCCCCTTTTGCAATGTTGTTGTAATTTTAAATGGTCATAAAATGGACTGAGAATTACCTTACCTTTTTTCAGCTGTGTTAAATGAATGACTGTAAATTGTGGACTCCTTTAATGATCATGCTCTCAGGACCTCCCTAAAGACTGAGAACAGGATCAGTTCCACCTGGATAAATTCATGGAGAACCCTGGGACCATCATGAAAAGAGGAATAGATGTGGAAAAAGTGAAAGGGAGGAAGATCATCCACACAACAGCCCTTTCACGCTTCAGTCATGAAGTCTTTTTTCCTTTCTTCCTACCTTCAGTCTTTCTTCCTGTCCTTACCACTTTCTATAGAGCAGGGGTGTCAAACTTGCATCGTCAGGTGATGGGTTGCAACTTTTTTCCTCCATTAAACTGGGTGTGGGTGTGGCCAGCATATGACACATCCAGCCTGCAGGCCGCGAGTTTGACATCCCTGCTATAGAGGAACGACCGAGAACATCCTGTCATATGGCATTACTGTCTAGTGTGGATCTATTACTGCTTCAGGCAGAAAGGCAGTGCAGATAGTGGTGAGGACAGCTGAAAAGATCATTGGTAGTTCACTTCCTTATATCCAGGAAATAGCAGGTAAGCAATGCTTGAGCAGAGTCTGCAGGATTGTCTGGGGCTCTGCGCATTCTCTTCATGGCCTATTTTCCTTGTTACCTTCTGGGAGGAGGCTTTGTGGTATCTGAAGCAGAACATCTACATTCAATCAGTTTTGTTCCACATAGCATCAACCTTGTGTACTCAGTTTCCTCTTTCCACTACATATTCAAAATTGATCGTGATGTGTGTATATGGGTGCAGATATATATTTATGCATGTATATAGCATGTGTATGTGTGTGTTTGAGTAGATATATATTTTCTCTTGAAGAGCAGACAACATAATTTCATCTTTAATGTGGGCCAGTGTGCTCACAGTAAAATAAAATAATAAAAGTTATCTTATGAAGAGCCAAATTATCACAACTAAGAAATTCCTGTGAACTTAGTGCAGAGATAGGACAGCATATATTTGCTGCAGATGACAAGTAGCATGTAACAGTAGGACATGTAAACTCAAGAAACTTGCAAATTAATTTTCCAAATGCCTTAATTTTAGATTGGAATTTATTTGAAGTTGGATATATCTGCATTTGTATCTTATCGTTTCACATAATGTCATTCTCATTGGGTTACATTCTGGTTTTCCGAAATCAGCAATCAGTGAAATCTTTAAAAACTGCAATGTCTTTTTAGTGTGGTTCTTCAAAGCACTATTGGATGAAGCTTTAAAAACTCCATTTAAATATTTAATGACTTGTACGCCAGACATGTTTTGTGAGTGACCTAATGAAAGATCTGAAGTAAATAAAGAAACAGCCTATTGCACTTAATTCTGCCCAAGGCCTCAATGCTCAGTTCAGAGTTTTAAGATTTCCCACTATTGACACTGTAGGAGCAGAACTCTGTTTATAGTAGCAATAACTTTTGCTGTTTAATAAAATCTGTTTGCTGGAAAAGAGGCTATTGGATTCTTGCTTGTTACTTCTTGTTGTCATAAATACAATTGCATGCAATCTCTAATGTAAATTTTCTGAAGGCTATTCCGATTACTTTGATTGAAACAAACAGAATCCTTGGGATTCAAAAATCAACTTTTATAAGCACAACTTAATGCCAAGGAGATATCAAACAGGAGGCTGTGAAAGAAATCCATAAGCCTTTTAGGCAAGAGAAGTTACTGAACTAAACCACCTTCCCATCTCCATTGAAAATTCCAGTCAGCAGAAGAATCCGGGGGGTGGTAGCTGGGGAGCAGGAAACCGAATCCCTTCTGTGTGTGGGAACTTGGCTTTGGCCTAACATAAAGTTCTAATAATTTATTTCACTCTCTAGCCCAGTACAGGTGGTCCTCAACTTATGACCACAATGAATCCCAAGATTTATGTTGCTAAGTGAGACATTTGTTAAATGAGTTTTGCCCCATTTTATGACCTTTCTTGCCACAGTTGTTAAGTGAATCATTGCAGTTAAGTTAGTAACTCAGTTGTTAAATGAATCTGGCTTCTCCATTGACTTTGCTTATCAGAAGGTCACAAAAGAGAATCACATTGACCCTGGGACACAACAACCACCATAAATATGAAGCAGTTGCCAAGCCTCTGAATGTTGATCCCATGACCATGAGGATGCTGCAATGGTCTAAGCATGAAAAACCATCATAAGTCTCTTTTTCAGTTGTAACTTTGAGCAGTCACTAAAGGAACTGTTGTAAGTCAAGGATTACCTGCAGCCGTTCCCTTGCAAGGAATGTTGTAATGAGGACTTGATTAAGACAGGCTCTCTTGAGATGTAATGATTTAGGCTCTATCAGTTCCTTCGTCAAATTTCACATTATTTGGGTTGGTTTAGAAATCCAGATAGCATCTTCCCCCCTGCCATGCCATGGATTACCAGCTGCAGAGGCTCAGACCATCTAGAACCCTCAACCATGGCAACTTTTAAGATGTGTGGGCTTCAGTTCCCAGAATTCCCCAGCCAGCTTTGCTGGGAGTTGAAGTTCACACATCTTAAAAGTTGCCAAGGTTGAGAAACACTGATTTAGAATGATCATTGTATGAAAAGGAGTTTGACTCAGGTTCTGGTGTTATTTTACAAATAAAAAAGGTAAATGTTTCCCCTGCCCAGTTGTGCCCAACTCTTGGGGTGGTGTTCATCTCTCTTTCCTAGCTGAGGAAGCCAGCACTGTCCAAAGATGTGTCTGTAGTCATGTCGCCAGCATGACTATAGGCTGAGGTGCACAGAACACCTTCCAACCAAAGTATATCTACTCTCATTTGCATGCTTTTGAATTGCTAGGTAGGCAGGAGCTGGAGCAAGGAGGGGAGCTCACCCTGTCATGTGGTATTTGGGTCTCAAACCTATCAATCTTCTGGCTCACAAGCCCAGCATCGTAACTGCTAGGCCACCAGGCCACCTGCATTTCACAAATACCCTGCCTATTTTGGAGAACTCAAGGCAGCAACGACATCTTTCCATTCAATAGACCAATTAATCTTTATTCAGTTATAAATCAGGAACTTGCAATAGTTATGGATTCCTAATTAATCCACAACTATTGATGAGATACAGAGAACCAAAGCTGGTCCTCAGACACTCAAGGATTTCCGTGGTTGAATGGAGACTTGAACCCTAGTAGAGAAGGACACAATCTACAATGTTTATGCAGAGTAGTGGAGGAAACTCATCTGGGCAATAAACTTCAAAACAGCTAGATTATTGAGGAACCCACCTTTGCTGATGTAGAATTCGACATGCATATCCATCCTTTGCAAAAATGCATCTGAAAAGCGTGCTGGCAATATATTTTTTTTTTTTTCAAAAAAAGAGGATACCATTGAATTGTTTTTAAGAGTGTGAACCTGAGGACAGGGATTGTCTTGTTATTGTTCCTTGAGCCTCTCTGACAGTTTTCAAGCTGATAATGGGCTGTGAATGTTTTAGCTAAATCAATACATTCTAATCTTCACACCAGCCTCCAATTTTGTATCCCTGCTGCAACCAAACAATACAGAAATGGATTTCGGTCGACATTTGTGATGATCTGTGTTTTATAACAGCTTTCCCTTTTTGCTGTCTTTCGGGGTGCCTGCTGCTTCTCTTTCCTTGACAACAAGGCCATCCCATCTCATTTAATCTCCCCATTGGCTGGGACACTCATTTTTCTTCACAGCAATGTGACAATCTCATAAATATCATCATGATGCCTTCAGAAATAACCCCCTAATGATGTGGGCCATTTTTGATCCCAAAGAGCGATAAAGAGAAACGATGTGCAGAGTATAAAAGTTGAAAAGAGAAAAGGAAGAGAAGGTAGGCAGCAGATATAGCACCAAAGCCAGGCAAAAGTAGCCCACTCAAAAGGGAAACACTCATAAAAAAATCTGGCAATGTTCATAGCAAACCAGGTATCAGTCCTAAAACATTCCTATGCCTGTTTTTAAGAGTCACCATAAAGCGGGGAGGAGGGAGAGAATCTGAAGTTTACAGCAGTTTAAAAGCAGAAGTACATTCCATGCTTATCTTACAAAGATTGTAGTTAGGCTACCGGATATTCTGCCCACGAAAATTCTTAATTGGAGAACGTGATTGATGACACCCATCCTGTGAGCGTGCTTTATTGGAGAATCTGATTTATGATACACGCAGGGGGGAGGGGAAACAGGGTCACAGGCGATTGTAAATTACGTATGCCAGAGTTGGCTTCATTTAGGTTAATGCCAACATGTTGCTTCTAATAAATCTTTTTTACTTCTTTTGAAGCTTGGCCCGAGGCTCATGGTTTAATTAGGGCAATCGCTGGAACCCTGACAGCAGGACTCTGCTTGGATCTCCCACCCAAAGGGTAACAACCTAACATTCATTTTCCAGCCATCAATGCAGGGTTTTGGCAACTTTAAGATGTATGGATTTCAATTCCCAGAATGCCTCAGCCAGCCCTGAACTGAAGTCCCCACATCTTAATATTGCCAGAGTTAAGAACTCCTGTTTGAATATATCATCTCAATGGGGGTCCAGCCAAAGAGGAATGGATAGACGTTGCATCAATGCAACTATATGAGTAGTTCTTGACTTACAACCACATCTGAGCCCAACATTTCTATTGCTAAATGAGACATTTATTGAGTTTTGCCCCATTTTATGACCTTTCTTGTCACAGTTGCTAAATGAATCATTCCAGATATTAAGTGAATCTGGCTTCCCCATTGACTTTGTTTGTCAGAAGGTCACAAAAGGGGATCACATGACCCCTGGGGCACTGCAACCATCATAAATATGAGTCAGTTGCCAAGGCTCTACATGTTGATCACATGGCCATGGGGATGTTGCAACAGCTATAAATGTGAAAAATGGTCGTAAGTCACTTTTTCAGTGCTGTTATAACTTCGAATGGTCACTAAATGAAACATTTAGTCGAGGACTCCCTGCACTGCATCAATGCAATATACATATAAAAGCACAAACATCATTTCATCCCTGCCCTCTGAAATGATTCAACCCAGAAAATTCAGCCACACCCTTTAGCCTCCATCCAATTCATAAAGACGCACACGTCTGGGTCACTGTACTAATTTTAGGAAGAAACGCTTGAGATGTCTTTTCAGGTCTTTTTATTTAACTCCATAAATATTTTTTCATAAGGCTCAGTGTCTTTACAACACTTTTTTTTTAAAACACTGTTTTGATTTGTTTTTGTTTTTTTTAATGCACACAATTCCGACATTTGTTTGACAGGGTCAAACAATCCAATAAAAAGAAAAGAATAGAACTGGCAACTGAGAATTAGCTGGGTTACCGAAATCCTTTGCGTAGACAGGTAGAGCCTCCCCTGTAGAAAATGTCCAGCCCCAAATGAAGCATTTCCTCCCCTCCCCCGCTCGCATTCCCTGGCATATGTTCCTCCATTCCAAGTGCAACGACTGTTATGTCCCCAAAAGCTCATTCTTTAATCTTCTCCAGGAAAAAGAAAAGAGCCTGGTGGTGCCATGCAGAACTTACAATAGCTACTAAATATACATGTTCCCTGAAATGTAGCCGCGATGAAAAAGTAAGCATCAAAAGAGAACAAAATCAGAATCCCAAAGGATCACAAGTGTACTATCAATAACACTGAAAAGGACAGCTACTGTCCATCCAAAAACTGAAACAAATTTCAAATATATGGTTTTTCTCTTTGTTTTTTTTTCTCTCTCTCCTCTATTTATTATCTATTTACAACTGTTAGATGCACCTAGTTTTGGATTCTTGCTTTGTTTTTGTTTGCCTTAAATTTTCAGAGAATGGGGAAGTGGAGATCTCGAAAAGAAAATCTTGGTATCTGCAGTCAAGGGAAAACATTTCATCAGTTTACAGATGGAGGGTCACATCCCTGTATTTAAAGTGTCAAAAATCTTTATTTCTGCTTAGACTGAGGTATCTCAGGCACAGCCAACATCCTTCTTCAACAGATGCCTTCAGCTTCCTTTGGGCTTGGCACAGAAGTCAATGTTCAATCAACCTGCCCGAGTATCTCTCTCTCTTTCTCTCCCCTCCGTTGTCCCCTCCCCAAGTCCAATCAGATGTAGGCCTTCAAGGAAACAAGAGGCTTCTGGTCCCAACAGGTCTCCTGGTCCAGAATGCTGGGTCATGGAGGACTCCAACCCATCATTGGGATTTATGGGGAATTAAGCTTCAGTTCTCATAGCACCTTGTGAGGGAAGGAGGTGTGTTCCTACCAGATGAGTTCAGGGAGGGGAGCACATGTACACTTTTGCTCAGGAACAAATGCCAGCATCTCTCTTACCTTGCCCATGTGTCAGTCCAGCCCTTTCCCCTCCCTTGTCATTCACTTCCCCTTCGCTGCAAGTTTACAAAGAAGCTGCTGGTCAGACCATGTTTGTCTTGATTTATGATGGAACTAAGGAGGTGAATGATGGTGGTTTCCTTGTTTTAACCCTAGGGTTGAATTTTTTAGGAAGCATCTTCTGATAACAAAATAATAAAAAAATAAAAAATGCACTCTCTGAGGCATAAAACAGCAAATGAAAAGGCTTAACTAACATTCTTGGTTCTTGCCCCCCAATAAACAAACAAGCAAAGAAGTAAGAAAGCAAAGACGTCCATTGCATTGTTTCCAATTCCTGGCATTTTCCCTCTTCTGCTTCTTCTTCTCTCTCCTTCCCTCTCTGTCTCTCTTTTTCTCTGTTTGTAGCATGGTTACTAGTGCTGCTCTAGAAAGCCTTGGTAAGACCACACTTGGAATACTGCATCCAGTTCTGGTCACCCCAATACAACAAAGAAGTTGGAAAGAGTGCAGAGAAGAGTGACAAAAATGATTAGAGGCCTGAAGCTAAATCATATGAAGAACTGGATTGGGATTGAGATACGTCTAGTCTAGTGAAAAGAAAGAGTAGGGGTGATGAGATAGCAGTCTTCAAGTGAAGGGCTGCTACAAGGAAGAGGGAGGTCAACCTATTTTCCAAAGCACTCAGAAGGCAGGACAAGAATCAAAGGATGGAAAGTAACTAAGGAGAGAAGCAACTTAGAACTAGAGAAAATTCTTGAAGTGAGGACAATTAACCAGGGGAACAAATTGCCTTTGGAAATTGTGGGTGCCCCAACAATGGAGGCTTTTAAGAAGAGATTGGACAGCCATCAGAAATAGTATAGATCTCCTGCAAGAGCAGGGGTTGGACCTCTAAAGTCTTTTCCAACTCTGTTATTGTTACTATTTACAGTAATGGAGGCTATTCCATTCTTAAAGCGTCTTCCCATCTCAACAGGTCAATGAATAAAGCAAAGGGAACTCATAAAAATGGAATTGTGGAAAACTCAGTGTGGGTCTGCCTTGTGTGTATTCTAAAAGCAGGACATAAAACGTTTGCCCCTTTATCATTTATCTGGCTGAGAAATCTGTCCAAAATTTTGCTGTTGTTGGCATAAACACGAAATCAGCAGGAACCAGGGAATTCCCCTTGTTTAAAGAGGCAGCCAGGTTTTCCTGCTGCGCCTGAATATCCACAAAAGGAACCGTAACCATTCAGGAATGAAAAGAAGTGCGGTGACTTTGCTTTCATTCTTCAAAGGGTTTCTGTTAACAAAGTCAATTCAAGCTAAGCAAAGGAGACAAGAGCTTTGCTTAATGCAACCTCTGAGCATCTTCCTTCGCATTCTGTTTCCCCTGGTAAGATTTTGGAAGCTAAAATGTATGATGGAATATTTTCTTAGCTGACAGCAACCAAGGAACAAACTCCAAAATAATACGACTGGCATCTCGTCATCCATGTTAGCTTACAAAAGAGACATAAAAGGCAAATTCCACCTAAGCTCATTTAAAAATTTGGACGACTTGCTTTGATACATATTTAGGGAACTTGTGGGGGGTGTTTTAATTAACACAAACCACATTTTCGGTGGCCAGGATGCAGAAGGCAGCAAGAGAATGAAGCAAAAGGGACATAAAATGCCCCTTTATGTGTGGCGATCCCCTCATTTCCCTGGAAAACCATGAGAAATCATACCACAAATTCTACCAGTGGGGCTCAGGGGGTTTCGAAGCAGGGAGTAACCTGATGCTCCCTGTCTAATTAAATGTGTTTAATGGAGATTAAACATCAGAAGGCAAGGCAAGAACCAATGGATGGAAACAACTTAGAACTAAGGAGATATTTCCTAACAATTAGAAAAATTAACCAGTGGAAGGGTTTACCTTCAGAAGTTTTGGGTTCTCCATCATGGGAGGTTTTTAAGAAGAGATTGGACAGGTGTTGGTCTGGAATGATATAGAGTCTCCTGCTTGAGCAGGGGGTTGGACTAGAAGACCTCCAAGGTCCCTTCCAACTCTGTTATTCTGAGATAGTGCAATATAATTGGGGCAATACAATGCTACTGGATCATTGGGAAATCACTGGAGCTTCTCAAAAATAGACTGGAGAACCATTTGACTAGTATAAGGATGATGTAAGGCTCCTGCAGGAGGGGATTGGACTAGAAAACGTCCAACATCCCTTCCAGCCCTATGATTCTATGCATAAATAGATCTTATAAAAAAAATAAAGTACATTCTAACAGGGCACAAAAAAGGGACTGCGGGCAACTCCTCCCCCGACATATCTTTTAGGATCTAAGAGTCCTGGAATGGGTGGGTTTATATTTGGGTAATTTTATCCATGTGGGCCACAGCAGGTGAGTTAAGAGGCAAAACTCTCAAGATTAGGGATTTCTTGGCAGTGTTGTCTGTTTGTTGAGCAATGGCTACAACAACTTGCCATGGGACAAGAGTTACACTAGTATCGAAGAAATAGTCGAACAGAATCATTAAAGAAAGGATACCAAAAGAAGAACAAAATAAAACGTGAATGAAAGGATACCAAAAGAGGGACAAAATAAAATGTGAATGACAAAAAATAAAATGTTTTTTTAAATTATTTCAAATAATTAAATTGAATTGTTGAGTTGTCCTGCAACAACTTGGCCTGATGAGTTGGCTGTGGCAAGTTGTCCCATTTCGACCCCCTCAATCTTCTCTGCCTACCAGTTCCTGACATTTTGTGATCCAAAGGATGCTTGTGAAATGCATCCAAAGGATGCTTGTGAAATGCATCCTTTGAAAAAAGGGGTTGACTTTGTTCGGCTGCATAACATTAAACCTTCTTCCGTAATACTGCATGCCTTTCTGGAAAAGACAAGGTTTGAGATGATGGAGCCAGTGATCCCCAGACTATGAACTTGTTATTGCTGGCCTATGGTGTGCTTGGATGTTGGCCACAATCTTAGGAGCACTGAAATGGGCCAATGGACCAGAATTCTGAGAATCCATTTGGCACTTAAGCTGGCATATGTGGACTTCCGTACATTTTTTTTGAAACTATGCAGGAAAAGATCTAAGCTTTTGCAATGAGCTCTACCAAAAAAGGGGAAAGAAATGGATCAAATCCCCAAAGAATGTGTAACTGAAATGGGGATAACTTAATTGGTTTGATTGGGAAATGGAGGAGTCCCACAGAAGAAGGAGAGGTGATTGCAATTAAAAGGCTGCATCAGCAGCAGCCAAAGGCAAACTTTCTTGCATAATAAAATTCATATAATATCTCTTCCCACCCGCACTCTGATACAGTTGCCTGGGTGCTTCTGAGCTGCAATCCCAGTTTTTCACAGAATTTGTAGAGCCGAAGAACTGCAGAGATGGTGTTCTTCTACCAACCGCATTCAAAGCTACACAAGTATCAGTTGCACAGGACAAAGGAGCTTTGGATCAGAACCAAAGAATATGGGGCACAAATTGCAGCTCATTCCAAACAACCAAATCGAGCCAATCCGGAACATTCATTGCTGGCGAGGTAGTTGCTCCAGCCAAGCTCTTTTTTCCAGAGGAACAAGTGAGAATTTGATCCTTCTCTCCCCGGGGTCTCTGACAGGCTCCATCCAGGGTGCTTGGAGAGGAAGGGATATAGGAGAGGAAGGGGTTTAAACAGATGCTTTTAGAAGACCATATTTGTAAATGAAATCTCAAAACAAATATCCACCTCGCTGGCCCTGGATGGAACCTGTCAAAGGCAGAGCACAAGGCAAATAGGAATCGTTCTGGAACACCATTTCTGTAGCAAAACAATTTCAAGAACAAATTTTAACAATTCCAAGGATGCCAAAATAAAGTTACATGGTTCAAAATACTTGGTGCTTCCTAAAATAATGCAGCAGATACTATTTTTCCCCCAAAACAAGTATAACAAAAATGTTTTTGGTCCTTCAAAATTTCATTCATATATCTATATATCTATATATATATGAAATATCATTCATATATATATATAATGTTAAGTTTCAACAGTGCTTCTCCAAAAAAGGTCCATCTATAAATATATTTTTATTCATTTTTTAATTTTTTTTAAACTTTATTTTAAAACTCTCCCCCTCACTTTATATATTATTTTTTGAATGGCGTTAACCTGCTGAAGTTTTGCCAGAAGGGTGACTGGCTACGCTTCGGTTCAGTGAACTCATAGACCTGCGGTTGGGCTATGCCGTCAGTTACCAAGTATTGTCCCTGATTTAGTGGCTCCTGGGGTGGTGGGTATGTCGGAGGAACGGATCGGGAGTAGCCGACACCTGGATGGGAGGTGGAGAAGAAAGGAGAGGGAGGAGAAATGAGAAGTCCATCTTAATGCAAGGATTAAATGGAAGCACACATTCATCTTTCTCAATTTCCCCAAAGTGGACATTAAGGGATGCAGTCCGACCTGGCACCATTACTTTCTCTCTTCCTGTTAGCAGTTCCTTGAAGAAGCCACAACCTTTCCCTGAATCTGAGTGCTGCTTTTGTAAAGAAATGCCAACCCAACCAAGATGTCCCTACCAGACTCAAAGCCCATTTCTGGACCCCAACCTCTCACTAAATCTTGATGATGACTCACGGCCCCTCCAAAAGTTGCCAGTCTAATGTGACCAAGCTGGGGAAATAGTCAAGCAACTATGAAATACAGGTAGTCCTGAACTTATGATCACATCATAATGTCCAAAATTTTGTTGCTTAGCAAGACATTTCTTAAGTGAGTTTTGTCCCATTTTACAACCTTTCTTGCCACAGTTGTTAAGTGTATCACTGCAGTGGTTAAGTTAGTAACACGGTTATTAAGTGAATCTGGCTACCCCGTTGATTTTTCCTGTCAGGTCACAAAAGGTGACCACATGACCTCAGAATACTGCAACTGTCGTAAATGTGAACCAGTTGCCAAGCTTTTTGCTCATGAGACCATAGGGATGCAGCAATGGTCATAAGTGTGAAAAGTAGTCATGTCACTTTTTTCAGTGTCATTGTAGCTTTGAATGGTCACTAAACGAACTCTTATAGGACAAGAACTCTCTCTCTATCAATGAAAATATTTGCAAATACCAATTATTATAGGTTGAAATTAAATCCAAACTTGTTTTTGTCCTGACCACTTTGACTTCTTGGTTTCTGGTCCCATGGATTTCTGGGACGGTGGCCCCAAGCACACAACTCAGGTGTACTTTCATTTTGGTTCTCAGAAATTTCTCCTATGTTCAACAAATCAGGGCACCATTATACAAGCAAAAGCCAGAATGGTTCTGAGGGTTTCCTGCTGAATTATAACCTTCATTAGCTGCCTTATAGAAAAACAGATCATTAACCAATAGCAATGAGTGTCTAAGGAACCTTGGGAAAGCTTTTGAGGGCCTGAGATTGAACTAACATTGTTTCATGTCAACTCTGTGCTCCCTGAGCTGTGGGCCTGCCAGGACTAAATGAAGAACCAGAAAGCGTGGACAATAATAGAAGAGGTTGAACAAAATGAGAGAAAGCAGCCAAGTCAATCTGCTATGAAAACAGACACACCAAGCGCAGTTATGGGTAAGGGATAAATCTCATAAAACCATTCATGCTATAGCTCCAAAGGGAGCCATGTTCCCATGAAATGTGTATAAACAGATGCATAAATAACTTAATTTGTGTAAACAGATTACAGTACTGATAGAAGAAAACATTGGTAACTCGGGGTTAAACTCTGGGGTCCCTCGTGCTCTTTGAACTTTTTTTTTTTTTCGCAGACGTTTCGCTACCCAACTAGGTGACATCATCAGTGCTAGAAGGAAGTGGGGTTTCCTCTGTGTTGATATATGAGTGGCTTGCCCTGCCAGTGTTTGTGGGAGTGGTCCTGATGGTTTCTTGATTAGGCTACTGTTTAAGTATGCAAACAAAATATAAACTTCACTTCCTTCTCATGTTGTAGCCCGGTTGGGTAATGAATTGTCTGAAAAACCACCAAGTTTAGAGAGCTCCAAGGACCCCACAGATTTACAGTATGGGAAAATCTTTAAATGTTAAAGATTGTGTTAAAGTTTATTAATTCCAAAGCTTTGGAATTTTATTGTGTCAGAAATTATGGTTGTATTGAACATGGGATGTAGCTGAAAGGATCATATTGAAGAATTGGGAAGGGATTATTTCAAGGTGTCCAGGAATGGTTGTCATATATCTGTCATTTTTTTATTTTGGAAAATACATTATTTTTACTTATCAAGTAATATGATGGTATGTGTTACTATGGCAGAGAATTTGTGATATTTTACAATATTTTGTTCTGTAAATATTAATGTATTCATTAATCGATGACTGATAGCTGATAAATATAAAATATAAGGTAGATCCCCCCCCCCCCCGCATCTTCTTCCAACTCTTCTCTTTTAGTTTGTGTTTTTAATTTGTTTGGAGTTGTCTCTTCTTTTTTAAAGTTTAAAGATTTTTATCATTTGTGTAAATAAATAGAACATAGAATCATTGGGCTGGGACCTCAGAGGTTATCAAGTCCAACTTCTTGCAATAGGTTAAAAATATCCTGTTGAATTAGGCTAAAAAAAAAAACCCCAAACCTCCGTAAGTTTTTCATTATGTCCCTAGTTTGCCAGACACATTTGGAAAACAAAATGTCGACTGCATTGATAGACTTTCTGCCTTCATTATGCAGATCATACATAACCAGTTTGAAAAGTTGCCACTAATAAATCTTAATCCCTGGGAAATGTTCTAATCCCTATGAAAGCCACCCAAGATGTTGGCCACTACTTCCGGTGGTGGCACATTCCATATATTATCTAATGCACTGAATCTATCCATCCTACCAGATCAGACAGGGTGAGCACCTTTCCCCTAAATATTGCAATCTGATGGGACCTAGGAAGTATGCCTTTTCTGTGGCAGCCTATAGGACCTTCTGCAGCCGGAACCTTGGCAGATCTCCACCCTCCACCCTCCTTGAAGACCTGGTTTCCCCCCAAGTGCTGGGATAAGTTTGGATAATTGCACATTAAAAGGTTGACTTGACACCAAACGTCCCAAAGGTTCTTCTCCAAAAGTCAGTTGGAACTTTGTATTTTTCCCCTTGAAAACATTTTGCTTCTCACCCAAGAAGTTTCTCCAGGTCTTTGGGGTTTTTTCCTCCCAATATTTAAATTGCTTTAATTTTATACCTTTAAGCTGATTTTATACGTTCTTTTAACTTTTGATTGGGACCCGCTCAGAGTTGGTTAGAAGATGGGTAGCTGTATAAATGCTTTAAATCAGGGGAGGGGAACGATGGTCCTTTCATGACTTTTGGGCTTCAATTCCCAGAATTCCTGAGCCATCCTGGTTGAAGTCCACAAGTTCATTAAAGGGCCATCACCCACCACTCCTACTTGAAATACCTGAATGCAGTGGGGAAGGTCCCGACTTCATTGAGGGCACCTTGTTGGTTGTCGTGCTGGGTTAGTTTAGCCTTTCATCTAACCTATTCCTAGCATTTGTGCCCCTTCTTTAATTTCACTCGATTTATGCCACGTTTGAAGCAAACAGCTAAGCATTTCTGCTGACTGTAATTGTCAATTGCTCATCTCCCTCTGAATGCTCCAGAGAGAGAGGAGGTCTCTTTTCTCCTGAAACAAAAGTAGAAAATGAGGCTTTCAGGTTGGATCACCTCCCACCTTTCTTCTCTACCCCTTAATCTCGCTTTTTTTCTTTGTTCTTTCTTGCCTCCAGAACTGTGACACCAGAAACCAAACAAACAGGGAAAAAATGTTTCCTTCTCCAGGAGGCAAAAGAAATCTTTGTGAGGAATTCTTTTAAGGGATGAAATGGAAAATTACTGGTAGGAAAACAAATCCCACAGGAACAAAGGCCTTGCTGGAGCTTAAATTCAAACGCTGCTGTATTTTTAATTTAGAGGTTTTTGCAGACAAAGGTGCAAATTAACAGAATTGCAGACTGAGCTGGGTGAGGTGGCAGGGCTGCTCTCAGCTTCTTTGTAATTTCATTGTTAGTCCATGAGCTAGATCAAGACTTATTCTCAGCTTTGGGCATAATTTTATGGAAACATAGAAAATTGACCACAGAAAAAGACCCATCCATCCATCAAGTCTGCCCTTTGAGGTTTTTGTTTGTTTATATTTTCTTTTTAATTTATTTAGGTTTTAATTAATTAATTAATTTTATTATTTTTATATTTGTGTTATTTATGTACAGCTGCAGGCTTCCAATGTTGAGAAAGCCTGCCGTAGAATGACAGATCTTTCTCCTTTGAGAGAGTGCAGGGTTGGGACTTGTAAAGTGAAGCTCTTGTGCGGCTGCACCACTCTGGTTTGTAAACAATTTCCTGACCATGAGAACAATTAATCAATGAAGGAGGCGCTGGCCTCCCGGAGCTGAGGGTGCCCCGTCATCAGACAACACATGTCCGGGGAGGTATGAGGGCTCCTGCCTTGGGCAGAGGGTTGGACTAAAAGACCTCAACAGTTCCCTCCAAGCTATGATTCTATGAAACAGAGATTCCCCCAAAATTCAGTTACAGAATCTGCCTGCCCATGCAACTCTATAGAATAGGAAGCATTTCTTGTTCCACTGCAATTTTTATGGGGATCTGCTATGGAGATTGTATATACAGGTAGTCCTCAACTTATGACCACAAAATCCAAAGTTTTTGTTGCTAAATGAGACATTTGTTAAGTGAGTTTTCTCCATTTTATGACTTTTCTTGCCACAGTTGTTCAGTGAATCACTGCAGGTGTTAAGTTAGTAACGCTGTTGTTGAGTGAATCGGGCTTCCTCATTGACTTCACTTGTCAGAAGATCGTAAAAGGGGATCATGTGACCTCCGGGACTCTGCAACCGTTATAAATGTGAGTCAGTTGCCAAGTGTCTGAAAATTTTGATCCCCTGACCATGGGGATGTAGAAATGGCTGTAAATATGAAAAATTCCTATTTTCAGTGCTGCTGTAACTTTGAACAGTCACTAAATGAATTGCTGTAAGTTGGAGACCATCTATATTACCCCTGCTATGAAGTCTCCGAAGGTGGACAGAATAGTGCAGACATCCTTAAGCTACCAATTTTTTATGGCTGCAATGAAAACACATCAACAGTTAGTGCAAATACGATAAATTGGCCAGTCTGGACTAATGTGATTAATTAATTTCTTCTTTCTGGCTTTATTTTCTTTGATACGCTGATCTTTGCTCATCATCATATATTTGATTTGTCTTTAATCACTTCCATATTCATGATTCAATTCCAAAAAAAGCTACTTGACTTTATGCCACTGAATTCACCGAAATTGAAAAGGCAAGAATGGCTTTTCTGAAAGGCAGTTCCCAATTCTGCAGAGACAGCCAAGGCTGCTTAAAGAAGGGATGGGAAAATGGTGGTGGTAAGAATCAATTAATTTATATTCAAAGAAGCTCAGTTCAATAAGACACCACCATTTTCCAAGGGTTCCACCACAGAGAGATTGAGATAATCAGAGAGCAATTGCTAAATTAAGCAGATAAATGCAATTAAGTACTCAATATTTCTCTGGATGAAGGTGTAAAACAGCCTTACTTATCTGATGCCCTTGAGTAGACAGGAACTCTACCTCCCATCAATCTCAGCTAGCCTATCATTTGCAAGATTTACAAAGATCAAGAGGATTGTTGTCCATTATGTCTGGAGAGCAGTGTATTGTAGAAAACTGATTTGAAGTCAACTGGCAACTTGAATTTGGGCCATTTAAATTACATTAGGCAAAATCTGGGCCATTTAAATTACATTAGGCAAAATCTGAATATGAACTGTCTTCTCATACATGAGATGCTTTTGTGTCTTCTTAATCTATTTTTTTAATCTTACATCACTGCAGAAATGTGTTCACTTGAGGGCCATAGAAGATTTCTGTGGTATTTTGAAGCCTGCAATCCAGAACTGGAAGGTTTCATGGGGCTTAAGAGGTAAAGTAAATACCTGGAGACCTTAAGGTACCAATATTCCCTTTCAGCTTCCACTCCCCAAATCAAAAAATGATTAAACATCTTGGTGCCATTTGGCCTGATCCATTTATCCACCCTTTTTCCTAAGCTCCAACTGATTCAAAGCAGCAGGAAACCATATCATAGCCACAAGTAAGAGTAGCCAAGTTATGGCACAATTTGATTAATTGTTGACCAGACCAGAAATGATTTAGTCCCAATTTGCTAGCCCAACCACCTAGAGAGACAAAGACAGAAAGACAATTCGATGGTATATGGCTGATGGATAACCTTGCCAGATCTTAGAACTGGAGGGTTATTTAATGGAGGCAGCTTTGCTTGCTTGCAAAAGATTGTAGATTCTTCCATTGAAATGGATCAAGTAGCTGCCTGATCTCTTGCTGGGAGCTTGTGGGAGATATAGCAGTTGTCCAATTCTCACAAATGCTGAGTTTGACTGTTAGTCATCCGCTCTGCTGTACGGCAGCTTCTGATGGCTTTACCTGTCCTGCTGGAGGCATCTGGCATCTCTTCTGTGTTTCTCATGAAATAAGCAATTGTCCAGTAGACAATTCAGTCTATTTGTTCACTTGTGGATTTACATCCTGCCTTTGGGACAGGAAGGCGGGCACTCCCTCCTCCCATTTCCCCCCACAATATCAAGGTCTAGGAAGTTGGCTGGTCTGAGAGAGGGTCTCCATGGCTGAGGGAAGACTAGAAAATTAGATTATCCCTCTCTTAGTCCAACACTTTCATCACCATACCAAGCTGGCTCTTGGGCTTCAGTGAGATGGAAATTCTGAATCCAACTGCCATCATAACCTGAGGACTACCTGTAGGCGCTAAAAGGTGCACAGATGAAAGGACAGGACAGGAAAAGGGAGGCGGCACTGAGGGGGAGGAACAGAAGGGCAAAGATGAGGCTGTCGGCCGGCTGCCGTCCACTCACTGCCCACCACACACAGAGGGAATTACCTTTCTGTTTACTGACTTTTCTTACAGTCATGGCTGCTTGTCGTTTCTGGTTCTCAGAAATTTCAAAGCCTGGAGAGGAAAGAGGAGGGGGGAAGAGAGAGTGAACACTTTGCAGAAACATAGTCCCTCTTCTCCACCTGGATTTCCTGAAGGCTTAAAGAGGTAGATTAATCCAACAGACCTGATTATGCCCTCATTGATCTCTCCTTCCTTTTCTTTTTTCTCTCCTTCCTTCCTTCCTTCCTTCCTTCCTTCCTTCCTTCCTTCCTTCCTTCCTTCCTTCCTCTCTCTCTCCCTTCCTCCCTCTCTCCCCCCTCTCTTTTCATTCCTCATGCTAGTTTTTCCTCATGCATTTTGTACACAGTTTTTTAGGCGCTCTTCCCCGTACAGGCTGATCCAAACGCCCATTTGTATAAACAGCCACATTGTTTGCAAGTCAACCTTTTTCATAAAAAAAAACCCTTCTTGTTCCACAGTTTTGGTGTGGGGTTTTTTTCCCTTCTGGTGCACCACTTGTTAGTACCTATATGCTTCCTAGGCATGCTTTTGATCTGTGTGCTATTGCGCATAATTGAATTTTGCCATTAGTGCAATAAGTGCAAGAACACCATCCTCTGCTCCTAGAGTCATTTCACCCACTCACTCTTCCCCATAACTTATAGAGCACATTCTCCTTTGTCAAATAACAGGAGATATCACCAGTTCATGTACTGGTTTGTAAATTGCAAAGTGGATACCTTTTTGTGAAAATGCAAACTAACAGAACTTTCTTCCATCCAGTCAGTCAGCTCAATGCATACACACTCCTTGATTCGACAACCAGCTCCATTTTCTGAAGTGCTTGCCAGTCTACATGTGACTACATGACTGCTGCTTCCAACCACTGGCTCCTTTGGACAAGTTGGGGCTAAACTCTTAAGATTTCCCATGAATGATGGCTGGGAATTTGGGGACCCCCGTCATACCTGGAAAATCTACATTGGGAAATTAAAGAGACAATACTTTCCTATCCCTTGAAGGACATCAAGCAAAAGCTTGATACTCTCTTCAAAGCCTCCTTGCTCCACTCTGCCTTACAGTCAGTTATGTTGCTCCTTTGAAGGCAGCACAAGATTTTCTTTGACTGCAGCCCATGGTTTTCTATGTGAATAAAGACAGATCTGGGAGCAAAAATAGGCTTTTCTATATGAGGAACCACGGTGGCTCCATGGTTAGAATGCAGTATTGCAGGCTGGCTCTGCCCACTACCAGGAGTTCGATTTTGACAGGCTCACAGTTGACTCAGCCTTCCATCCTCCTGAGGTCAGTCACATGAGGACCCAGATTGTTGGGGGCAAGAGGCTGATTCTGTAATCTGCTTAGAGATCATGCAAGGAAAAACACACGGTTGTAGTTTCCCATTGCAAGAATGGATAATAGGAAAGAGATGGTGCAACCTGTTGGTTCTTCTTTTCAGGAGATTCCAGACGGATTTGGAAGCCAATGGACAAATGGAGCAATAGGAGGCCAACATTCAATATCTAACCAGGAGGGAAGAAGGGTTCCAAATCTCTGTTTATTTAAAGTATGGTATATCACGCATGGACTAACAATGCATGTTGACATTTTCCCCATATTAGTAAAACACAATAAAGTATAAATGTTAAAAAGATCTATGTTCAGATACCAATGTTTGGCCATCTAACCATTGAAATGCAGCATCATTTATATTTTTTTAAAAATCAGCTACTGGGCCTGATATATACCCTCAGTTTACAGCTGGTCACGATGTGATCTACTGTTTGAGGTGGGTTCCCGCAGTCACACTGAAGTGGGGATGCTAGGCCCTGTTTATATAGGGGGTCCTAGCAGATGTTGTGTGAGGTGCAAATCCTATTCCTGAGCTCTAAGACCCACCTGCTTAGAACCTCATGTCTTACCTATCTTCTCATCTTCTTGCACCATCTTTCGCTCCTCACGGAAAGCTCTGAGCCACCTCAATTTCTCTTCCAGCTTCTTGGCAAAAAACAAATGCATTTCCTCAGTCTCCTTATTATGTAGCTTGAAAGCATTCTTCATGCTCACATTGAAGTCATCGTCCCGTCCATCTTCAATATCCAAAACTTCATAGCGGTCCATATCAATCCGCCCTTTGTAGTACAAGATGTCTCTTCTTATCAGATCCTGCAGGAAAACAAACATTACCGAGACAGCCATTCAAAACTGTGTCATGTTTAAAACTCTGATTTCATCTCCTCGGGAGAAATGAACACAATTGCTGGAATGCAAAGGTCATTCATTAAGAGGGCTAGAAAGAATCCACCCTGGATGGAACCTCTCAACTTTTATGCTGTGGAATGAGATGGAACTCTAGGCACACCCAAGATCTCTTGCAGATTAATACTGACTGGAAATTTCTCTCTGAAATGCAGCAAGAAGTCTAGCAATCCATTTGCCAGGGAGAAGTTCTCCCCACACAGTTAGCTAACAGACAGCATTTCCATTGCAGTTTTAAGCAGGAGGAGAAGGTTTCGGTCTTTTTATCTCCCTAGTCCATAGATCTACTAAAAACAGAAATATGTCAAATAAATAAGAGAAATATCTCTGGTCTCCCATATATGCTGGACGATGTGGGCAAAGAGAATGATGGAGACCACCAGTCAAGGAGAATATCATGGCTGCACCTGTCCTATCCAAGCTTCATGAGCTGGCAGCCCGACTTTAGCAATGGGGTTGGGGGGGTGGGGGGGTGGAGAGAGGGAAGGATTGGAATGCAAGGAAGATGGGGGGAGCCCAACTGCACGCACCTTCCTTCCTTCCTTCCCTCCCTCCCTCCTTCCTTCCCTCCCTCCCTCCTTCCTTCCTTCCTTCCCTCCCTCCCTGCCTCCTTCCTTCCTTCCCTCCCTGCCTCCTTCCTTCCTTCCCTCCCTCCCTCCCTCCCTCCTCCCTTCCTTCCTTCCTTCCCTCCCTCCCTCTCTCCTTCCTTCCTTCCTTCCCTCCTTCCTTCCTTCCTTCCCTCCCTCCCTCCTTCCTTCCTTCCTTCCTTGATTTGATTTGTCAATTGCTTACAAGATAATAGGTATAAGTAAAAACATAGTTATGAATACATGGATACATATAAGAAAGAAAAATAAAAGAAATACTAGGACAGGGACAGTAGGCACGCTGGTGTGCTTATGCACGCCCCCTACAGACCTCTTAGGAAAGTGGGGAGGTCAATAGTAGACACTCTAAGATTAAAGTTTTTGGGGTTTGGGGAAGAAACCACAGAGTCAGGTAGAGGATTCAAGACATTGATCACTCTGTTGCTGAAGTCGCATTTCCTGCAATCAAGTTTGGTGCAGCCATGATATTCTCCTTGACTGGTGGTCTCCATCTATTGTGTGCTCTTGTGTTGTTATGGTTGAAGCTGAAGTATTCATTGACAGGTAGGACATTGCAATATATAATTTTATGTACTATAGTTAGATCAGACTGGAGGCAGCGTAGTTCTAGATTTTCTAGGTCTAGAATTTCAAGTCTGGTGGCATAAGTTATTCTCCAAAGAGTACAGGAGTAGAGAACTCATCTTGTGAAATATTTCTGGACTTTCTCAACTGTGTTAATATCAGATACGTAATGTGGGTTCCAGACTGATGAGCTGTATTCAAGTATTGGTCTAGCAAATGGTTTGTATGCTCTAGTTAGTACTGTGATATTACCAGAGAAAAGCTACGTAGGATTAGGTTAAGAACTCTTAATACCTTTTTGGCTACGTAGTTACAGTGAGCTATAGCACTTAGATTATTTGAAATGAGTAACTTGTGAGAAGCTTCAGCCAGCCAAGGTCAACTATTGATATGCAGAGCTGGTAACAATGAACCTGTTTCCTAAACAATATACAAGCACCAAATTGGACAGTCACAGATAACTTGGGTGGGGGGGTGTTGGGCGGGAGAGGAAAATTTACTTTGTATTGTTTGCAGATTCAGCTTACACTATTTCTTTACACACTTAAGCTTCAGTAAAGATATACTCTTGGCAAAAACAAATGGAGTCTTTCTTTGCTAGATGACTGAGTGGGGCAGCTTGTAGATTAGTAAACCATGCCTCCTTTCAACTTGCCTTAGCCTGAGCTAACACACGTTTCTTCTATTCTTTTAGCAGTGTTTTATGAGAGAAGTCATAAAGTCATAAAGAAATATTTGGCTTCCTGGTGCTGAACTCACAATTCCTCAAGCACGATAGAGTTGAAGATTCTGGTCATATCTTTGTCACGTTTGGGGAAAAAAGGACACTGTTAAGAAAAGTGTCAGATTGAAATATCAAATGTTTGCAGTAGAAATTAGAAATAAAAACTGAGCAAACATCACAATTTCAAAGCCAGTTGCACAGCAGAGGCTTCAGCCATGACTAATTTTATATAAGTTTACTTAAACAGAGGCTCATTTGGAACAGCTGGTGCTAGACCTATTTTTAAAAATAATTTTAAAAAGGTAAAGTTATTTGAGCAGCTAACATAGGGGTACAGCAGATGGTCCCCTGATCTAGGTGAGTCCCAGTTGGCTGAACACGTAGTCAAACATATATTTAAGGAACGAGTCAGGAGAGAAAAGGAGGAGAGAGAAGAAAAGGGGGAGAGAAGAAGAAAAAGGAAGAGGGGGAAGAATAGAAGGAAGGGTAGGAGGAGGGGAGAGAGTTAGTTAAAAGTTAGTTTTATGGTCAAGGCAAGGAGAGCATAAACTGAAGCAAGATTCTGTAGAGTTTTTAATGCAATTATAGTGACAACCAAAGGACCAGGGTAGGGACCTTCTAGATTACCTGCTGTTGCTGAAAAGACATTTCTATCATCAATTATTCTTGACTATGTCTCATGGAGCTTCAGGGGAGTCCAATTGTCCTCACTGTTGGGAAATTTCTCCTTAGTTCTAGGTTGCTTCTCTCCTTGATTAATTTCCATCCATTCTTTCTTGTCTTGCCTTCTGGTGCTTGAGAAAATAGGTTGACCTTCCTCATCTTTGTAGGAGCCCCTCAAATATTGGAACACTGCCATCATGTGTCTTCCCTGGTTCTTTTTTTTTCACTAGGCTAGCCATACTCAACTTCTGCCACCATTCTTCATACATTTTAGCCACAATCATCTTTGTTGCTCTGTTTTTAATCATCTTTGTTGGCCTTCTCTGCACTCTTTTCTCTTTACATCTTTACATTATTTTACAAGTATTTCCTATATTGCACACATAAATGCTATTTAAATAATACCCACAATAGAAGATTGGATTATAAACTTGATGCAACATTCACTATTTTGTGGCAAAGTTGATTAAGCTCTGATAGATAAAGATAGAAAAGATACAGATTTTTTTAAAAAGATTAGAAAACATACATGGACTTTTTGTTGAAAGAAGATAAGATAGAACTGATTATTTGGTCTAGTCTAAAAAAAAAAAAGAAGAATTAGGGGCAACATGATAGCAGTATTCCAGTATTTGAGGGGCTGCCACAAAGAAGAGGGGGTCGAATTATTCTCCAAAGCACCAGAGGGCAGGACAAGAAACAATGGTTGGAAATTAACCAAAGAGAGAAGCAACCTGAAATTGAGGAGAAACTTCCTAATAGTGAGGACAATTAACCAGTGTAGAACGGCTTGCCTTCAGAAATCATGCGAGCTCCATCACTGGAGGTTTTTAAGAGGAGACTGGACAGTCACTTGGATGAGATGGTATAGGTTGTCCTGTTTGAGCAGAAGACCTCCAAGGTCCCTTCCAGATTCCATTCCATTCCATTCCACATATTCTACTCTATTCTACTCTATTCTATTCTATTCTATTCTATTCTATTCTATTCTATTCTATTCTATTTGACTCTATTCTATTCTATTCTATTCATGGGCTCTATTCTTGGGTTAAAGAGGGAGGGAGGGAAAGGTAGAAATCAAAATTCTATGTTTTCTTTCCTTAAAAGTACTATTTAAATAATACTTGTAACTTTATTGTTTAGCAGTCAATAGGCCACAATCAAAATACAGAATGTAAAACACAAACATTAATAAAACCATATATAAAAATGGAATAAAATAAATTAAATTAAAAAAGAATGCAAAACATTTATGTGTCATTTCTACAGTTTATCCCAATCAGACCCACATATGTGCCATTGAATACATTTCTGAATCTATTTAGTATTCAAAGCTTTGGGATGCACTTTCCTTTTCTATTCTGATACTTTTAGTGCCAAGAGCTGCACCAGATCTCTCAAAAACTAGCCACATCTGATGAATACCTCAATTCCAACCCAACCCTTCATTTGAGATGAGCATATCTGCTAGCATCTTAATCAGCAGTGGCAGGACCAACAACACATATCAGCATCTTAGAGGACATGGCTTAAAATGGAGTGGCAAGGAAGAATTGGGTGTAGCTCCTGCTTCAACTTTATGAACAGCTTAGGGGGGATGATTGCTGCTGAAAGCAATTTTTAGTAAGCCAGGCTTATATTTTATATTTTAGCAAGCCACAATATAAAAAAGATGTAGACACTCTTGTTTGTGCCCAGAGTCTCTGTGAGTAGGGGGTTATATAACTTTTCTAAATAAAATAAAAATAAAAATGTCTAGTCTAATGAAAACAAGGACTTGTGGTGACATGATAGCAGCGTTCCAATATTTGAGGGGGTCAACCGATTCTCCAAAGCACCTGAAGGCAGGACAAGAAACATTATAGATGGAAACTAATCAAGGAGAGAACAACCTAGAACTAAGAGAAATTTCCCAACAATGAAAGCAATCAACCAATAGCTTGTATTCAGCAATTGTGTACGCTCCATCATTGGAGAAAAGATTGAACAGCCGTTTGTCTGAAATGTTAAAGGGTTTCCTGCTTGAGGAGAAGGTTGGACTAGAAGATCTCTAAGGTCCCTTCCAACTTTGTTATTCTATTTTTTGGTCTATGATCAAATGGGGGAACTCTCCAAGGTGCTGAAGCATGGAGGACCATAAAGAGGTACCTTAAGTTGTATTCCTGTTTCAGCCTGTATCCTTCTGCATCTATCAATCCCAAACTGATATTCTAACTTCCTTCATTTCTTGTTTAAACTGCTCTGCAAAGTTACCGTCCGTATTTATTGGTGCCAAATTTTGCTATTATTAAAAAGGAAACTGTTCTCCTATAAGAACAATTTCAGAAAGCAGATATTCTCTAGGAATATTATTATAGGCTGGCATCTCTGCCCTCTTTTGTTCTATTTCTTTCCCTTTCCCTTTATCTCAGGCCAAAGGTCCTGGAAATAATTTGGAGAAAGGGGACTGCTGGAATGATTAATCAGAAATCATATCCTGTTTTGCATTAAAAACTGAGTTACTTTAGAAAAGCTGCTGTCTATGGAGAGTAGGACTTCGGCCTTGATTGCTTAAATCAAGTTCTATTTCATTCCAATTTCTCTCCCTAATAATGAAAATTTAATCTGAAGCTTAATCAACTTTGCCACATGCTCTTGAAAGGTATTACCTGATCAAAGCTTGCCTGCAAACTTAAAAAAAAGGGGAAAAAGAAAAAGTGAGTGTGTGTTTTGTGGTGATAGTCTTAACATAAAATTAATCTTACACAATTGCAAATATCATATCTCAGCAAGAAAAAGTTAGACAATCCTAAAAATGAAAGGGGCCCTTCAGGACACACAGTCCAACTCCCATTCAGTGCAGAAATCCAAATAAAAATGTCCTGATCAATGGCTGTACAAGTCTTGTGAGAATTCATCCAACCACTTGGCCAGGAAACTGATTCTGCTATGAAGCTATCCTTTTGCATTCCATTTTGGGATCACTGCATTTCACTTAGATCAGAGGAAATGAATAGAATAGAATAGAATAGAATAGAATAGAATAGAATAGAATAGAATAGAATAGAATAGAATAGAATAGAATAGAATTATTGGCCAAGTGTGATTGGACACACAAGGAATTTGTCTTGGTGTAAATGCTATCAGTATACATAAAGAAAAGGTACATTCATTAAGAATCAAGAATCATAATGTACAAAGTAGACAAGGCAAAGATTTAAGAGCAAAACAAGAGTTACTACGAATTAAAAATAATTTTAACTCAACTAAGTCCACTCAAAATAGTACGAAAGAAAATTAAACAAGAATTCAGTATGGTGAAAGGGTGACAGCACTTGGATCCATAGATGGAAGAGCCAACTTCTTCAGTTGCAGACGTTGAGCAAGTCATTTTGGGGGCAGGCAATATTTTTTAGTATTATTATTATATTTTTATCCCACCTTTGTTACTTTATAAATAACTCAAGGTAATTTTCTGCACAACAACCCTGTGAGCAGTTGAGCTGAGAAAGTGTGACTTGCCCAAAGTCACCCACCTGGCTTTCATGCCTAAGGTGGGACTAGAACTCCATCTCCTGGCTTCTAGTCTAGACCAAAGTGGCTCTCTTAGTCCAAATTAGCTTACAGGACTTGTTGTAAGGAAAAATAGGAAAAAACAGCACTATGTCTACCATCTTGAACTTCTCAATGGACAGACATAAATCTAAATAAATAACTAAATAAATACTATAAATGACATGGGGGAGAAACTTCCAGAGTGAACTATGCCTGTCATGGTGTATCTATCTAGTCAAAACCCTTATCAACTTCCTGTTAGGTTCCAAGCCTATCAATAACTTCAGACTTTAAGCCTAGAAAGCAAAGTGATATTTTTTTTAGGGCACTGAAATCTGGATTGTCTTCATTGAGCAACAGTTAGTATACTACATAATAGATCCTGCTCTGTTTGGATTTTGGTTTCAGTTTGACCCACTTTGTGGGATTCTTCTTTTAGCAGGATCTAAATCAGATCTGAAGACTTACACCTAGCAGCATTTTCCATTCCATGTGAGATTCAAAAGGATCTGACAGTGCTTTAACATAATTTTTCAAGGATCTTGGTGTTGGAAGGAAGATTAAAAGGAACCAACAACAATGGGGAAATCCAGTTGCATCAGATGTTCAAGAGAGTAGAATTGCTATATTGCTATTTATTACTAGAAGGGAAAACATTCAAGGACAATTGACTTAGGTTTTTTCTAAACAGATCTAATAAGGTGATAATAATGGGGTAAGTGGTCCATTAACTACCAGCATTTATGCTCAGTTTGCTGTGAGCAAAGTGGCACAAAGGAAGCTGCTGTTATCTTTGGCAGTCTGAATAAAAACAAGCAATACATAAGGAAGGAGTACACTACCAGCAAAGAGAATCTCTATAGCTCAGGGATGAACCGTGTGGTCCTTGGTGCAACTGATGATATAACCTAGTTGGGTAATGAAATGCCTGTGAGAAAACAACCAAGCCAGAGAGCCACAGGACATCACAGTTCTTTTCCTTTCCCTTATTCCTGTAAACCCCCTTCCCTCCTAGCACTGATGATGTTACCTAGTTGGATAATGAAATGCCAGCAAGAAAACAACCAAGTTCAGGAAGCACCAAGCACAATATCCTCCCCCTCCACATGAACCACACTGCTTGCATCTCAAGGCTGGCCAACTATGTGAGTGTAACTAGCAGTTCTAAGGCTGCAGAAGCTCTGCAAACTTCCCCAAACTTGCATGTAATTTCTAACAAAACAGAGAAGGAAAAGAATTAAGAACATACCAATAAAGGAGAATGTTTTGTTGCTTAGGGTTGAAATGAGGGTTTTTTACTGCTCTGAGTATGAACTGGGCTACTATATGCATTGCATTTATATGGCTCCTGGTTATGTGTAGCTCTTTTAGTTGTTAATTAGGGCATTGATGGCTGGCTATTAAGTGATTGTTTTCTTCTGCTGCCACACACTATTTGCCAGGTGATAAATCAGCACTCCTATTGACTGACAAAGAGCCCATTTCCCAGGCTTCAATCATCTCTGGCTATTTTTGTCCCTGCTCAGCCAACAACCATAGTAGCTGTGAAATTGAATGTATGTCCTGTTCATTGCAATTTGCGGCTATCAATGAGTTCTGGATGAATTACCTTTGTCTCAGTGAGGACTAATTTGTGCATTATCCCCAACAGACCAGCTGGTGGGTTACAAAATGACATAAAGATCAATACTATAAGTTGGCTTCCTAATCTTAACCCTTTACAGAAGGGTCCTTCAAGCATATTCCCCAATTTTTTCTGTAATACAGTAGTGTAGGAAGTTAGCACCCACCCCTCTCCTAGAAAAATGAAATATCCTGGGAAATATTAAAAAGGCAGAATATTTCCCCTAAAAAGAGTAGAAACTCAGAAGCAGAAATTCACCTCAGAGAGGCAGAAACTCAGCCTCCCACCTTTGCTAATGGGCTATTAAGGCTTCAGTCAGAGTATTTTACATCATAAAGGCCTCTACCCATCTCACCACCTGGCCTGGGAAGATTGCATCAGCCAGCACTCAGGTGAAGCCATGTGGTCCAGACGACAAAGCCTACAAAGTAAGCTAAGACCCTCCCACCCCTGGGAGTCTGACAGCCAATGGGATATAATTCATGCAGAGGAACAGGAAATACTAAGGTGGGGCCCAACAGAGGGTATATAAGGCTCTCTCAGCATCTTGGCCGTCCCTTCTCTTTTCACCTTGAAGCCTGTGATCATCCTTTTCACTTTGGAGCTCCAGGCCATGTGGTCCTGCTGTCCACCATTAAGCCATCTTTCCGAACAGCCTCCATGTTTCCAGTGTCCTTTTCCCCACTTGGAACTGAACCCAGAAGGATAATTCTTCCAACAGTAGCAAGACCATAAATGCATTTATATGTCAAAATAGCACTATAGCATATTTCTAATACTGTTAGAAATATTAGAAATATAATACTTGTACATAATATAGTAGTGCTACATCTCTAATACTCAGCTCCATACCAAATTATATTGCATAATATGTACCTGTAAATTTTTTTTTATTTTATTGATGTTATTATTTAATTTATGTCAAGTCTTTTCTGTTTACAGTGTGTAAAGGCTTCAAGGTAGCTTTTTTTTTGGGGGGGGGTTTGCAGATGATTCCTCCTCCTTGCAGAATTCTGTGGAGGAATTCAACTGGAGGGAAGACTCACAAAGATGCCAATTTCTTTTTCTGAACAACGCAGACAAGAAAGCCCTTTTATTTCACACAAAGAACCCTGCAGAAAAGGAGCTAAGGAGCAAGGAGTAAAGACAGCAAAGATTTTTTCTCCTTTCTAAAAGCGATGAGGGACTCCATAGTCTTTTCCCTTTTTTATCCCAACTTCTAAAAAACCACACAAACTCACCCAGAAAGCAACTGGGGAAGCTACGTTTTCTTCTCTGAGTGATCATAGGTGCTACTGGGGGCCTCTTTTAGTCCTGACACCCTCTCTCAATCAGATGGGAGTCTTATGTTCCTGTTCCAAAACCATTTCAGAGACAAAATCTGTTCTTGGTTTATTTTCTGATCTCCAACTTCTTGGCATCAATGAAAGCTGTCAAGCAATGGGATGCATTCAGAGATTTGTTTATTGGTTTGAGGAATCAGCTGACCATCCGAAAATGTCAAACATTACACTCAATTTTGATCCAGTACAAACTTGACATTGCAAGTCAAGTGTCAAACATCTAACGGCCAATGGAAGTATGTTAGAGAGTTGCCTGGTGTTTGGCTCTGCAGTCACAGAATCTAGCAGTTTGCAACCAATCTGGCTTCCCATGCTCCATTATTTATTAGACTCCTTCCCATCTTTATTGTTTTTTAATAAACTAACTCTAGGGGGAAAAAATATCTAATACTCCTTCTTCCTCTAATTTTCCGTACAACAACGCTGTGAGGTGAGAGAGAGTGAATGGCCCAAAGCATGGGGCTGGCTTTCATGCTTAAGGCAGGACTAGAACTCACTGTCTCCTGGTGGTTGGTCCAATGTCATACAACCTATTTTTATGGCTAAGGCAGGACTAGAACTCACAATTCCTGGTTTCTGAGCCACCACCTTAAACCACTTCATTTATTTATTTATTTGATTTGTCAATCGCTTACAGGATAATAGGTATAAGTACATGTAAACATGAGTAAGAATACAGGCAATAGGTACAAATAAATGGGGACAATAAATAAAAATAAATGGGGAGAGGAGGCACGATGGTGCATTTATGCATGCCCCTTTGCACTTATGCACATGATATGATGCACTACATGAGACTTATATGCCAAGTGGAGTAATCCAGAAGGACCCTTTCCTCAGGGACTTTTTCAGTACTGATGAAGGATTCTGACCCTGGGAAATTCTGGAGTTTCTCCTTCTTCCATTTTTCTAGGTGCAAATAAGAGTCTTTTGAAAGGCTTTTTGTGCCCTACTTCAAAAGAATGCAGAACATCTGAGAAGATTCTTAAAAAGCTATGAAAAGAATAAGCATGAGGGTACTTTGAGATGCCCATGTGACTTATTTTTATTAAAAAAAGGAATAAGTGACCTCCGTCATCTGTTTTATTTCTAAGAATGATTTCAGCCCCTGGGCAGATATTTTCCTGAGAGTGCCCAGGACGGATCTCTAGCCTAGAGCCAACCTAACTCTCACCAAGCTCAGTAGTGCAAGGAATGATTAAAGAAGCTAGAGCCACTCCGACTTCAGTCAGGAGTTTGAACACAACAATAAGAAATGTAAAATCTTGGAAATTTCAGATGGAACCTCAGCTTTCTTCTATTAGTGAGTTCACTGAGATGGGATTTCTTTGAACGTCACAAATTGCCTCTTCTTGACCCTTTTGCAGCTCAGCTGAGCTTCCATTTACTGTATGAGATAAGCTAGTTAATAAATTCCTTTCCTCTGCTGATTATATATAATATTCCTCCCTCCCTTTCCTCTGTCCCTCCCATCTTTTTTATCTTTTCCTTCCTGCTCCCCATCTCTTTATCTTTCCTTCCTTCCTCTTCAAATGACTACTGCCTGCAATTTTCTTGGCAAAATTTTCAGACGTGGTTTGCCATGGCCTCCTTTCTAGTCCTCTAGGCAGGACTAGAACTCCTAGCCTCCCAGTTTTTAGCCTGACACCTTAACCACTATTTCAAACTGGCTCTTGGGTTTCTTGTTTTCTCTCATAACCTCTCAAACCTTCCACTGCTTTATGGGATCAACTGATTCTCAGGCTCTGATTAATGTGTCACGGTATCATAGGCAGTACAGCACCTGACCTACGTAACAAACTGAGTTAGAAATTGAAATAGGGACAGATGCTTCTAACACCACCCTTGTCTTTATTTTAGCTATGGGCTGACTCTATCACACAACCCGCTGTTGGTCTAAAGAAAAGAATATCTTTAATGAAGTCTAAAATTTCAACCTGTGCAATCTGTCACAATCTGCATTTCTTCTGCATCTTTATTCTCTTTTAAGCTGCCATCATGTTGATGTATGGACCAGCTCTAGAGATTCATAGCAACACTACATAAAATAGATTTTACCAAGTCTGATTTTATTCTGTTTTATCGATACTCCCTTGAAAGTTGAAATGGAGAGAAGGCAAAAAATGTAAATACATTTCAGGAATGAAAAGCCCAAGACTAACTGCATGCTGCCATGTAAAGATTTAGATCCAAAACTCTGGGGAAGCAGCCGAATTCAAAACCATCCGCTTTAGCATTTTAGAATGCTAAAAATCAAATACTTAGCCAAGAGGAAATTTTTTTTACTGATAAACCAGTAAAAATGTCACTTCTACTAAAACCACAATGGCTTGCAACAAATAGCCCTTGACTTACAACCACAACTGAGCCCAAAATTTGTGTTGCAAAAAGTGAGAAATTTGTTAAATGGCCCCATTTTTCAACCTTGCTTGTCACTGTTGCTACGTGAATCATGGCAACTCTTAAAAGTTAGTAACACGGTTATTAAGTGAACCTGGCTTCCCCATTGACTTTGCTTGTCAGAAGGTTGCAAAAGGGGATCACTGAATCTTGCGACACTGTGACTGTCATAATATGACTCAGTTGCCAAGCAACTGAATTTTGATCATGTGACCATGGGGAATGCTGTAACGGTCGTAAGTGTGAAAAGCGGTCATAAGTCACTTCTTTCAGTCCTGTTGTCATTTTGAATGGTCACTAAATGAACTCTTGTAGGAGGACTACCTGTATTCAGCATTTCTCTTGGTGTCGCCCAGACAACACATACAACAGGGCGAATGAGTCATTCGAATACAAGTTTACTTAGATATGGGGAATTGAACTAGAGGCACAATGAAGTCCAAGGCAATTAACATCAGAGTTCATTGACTAATCAGCAAGGACCAACTTTGGCCTTGCAAACAGAATGATCCATCTCAGGCCAAGGCACTCTCAGCTTCTGATATACGACACAGAATCTTATTCACCACATTGCAAAAAAGATGTTGAGACTTTGGAAAAAGTGCCTGAAAGGCCTGGAAACTAAAACATATGAAGAACGGTTGCAGGATTTGGGTATGTCTGGTCAGAAGGACAAAAGAAGGATAAGGGGTGACATGATAGCAGCATTCCCGTTTTTGAGGGGTGCCACAGAGGGTCAACCTATTCTCCAAAGCACCTGAAAGCAGAACAAGAAGCAATGGAGGGAAACTAATCCAGGAGAGAAGCAACCTAGAATAAGGAGACATTTCCTAACAGTGAGAACAACCAATCAATGGAATGGCTTGCCTTCAGAAGTGGTGTTGGTTCCATCACGGGAGGCTTTAAGAAGAGATTGGACAGTCAATGGTCTGGAATGGTCTAGGCCAGCTTTGCTGGCTGAGGAACTCTGGGAATTGAAGTCCACAAGTCTTAAAATTGCCAAGGTTGGACACCCCTGCCCTAGGGTCTTCTGCTTCAGGAGGGGGTTGGACTAGAAGACTCCCAGCTCTATTCTGGTTAATTAGCTTTAGCCTCAAAGATGGAATCATGAAGAACAGGGATTCAGGGCTGATCCACAAAAGGCATCATTTCTTTTGGCCTCATTTGGATTACCTGATGAGGTGAGGAATAGATTTAATGTATCCTCATATGACCTTCTGCCAATGAAATCACAGTCCCTTCCTCCACTGCTAAAGAACAAATCCATAGATGAATCACCTAGATTTGATTTCATCTATACAAATTTGAAAGCAAGAAAAAACAATTCAAGTGCAATGAAAAATTACTAATGGGGGAGACAGATTTCAAGAGTAGCTCATCTAAAAACCCCTTCTTCCTTTGAAGGAATCTTTTAAGCTACATATTTACAATATTTTCCTGGAAATAAATCTAACAATAGGCACAGCGATATAAATTGAGGCACTTTCAATGTGCAAATTGGAAAGATACTCTTGACCACTGAGGATTAAAAGGGTTTTTCTTTTTAAAAAATAGCCTATATCTTCTATTACAACTTTTTACTGTAAATTTCCAAATGCTATCTCCGTATCCTTTTACAGGACAGATATTTCAGGATATGTTCTGTCACAATCATGCACACTGTTTGTCATGCCCCTGGTGGAGACTGACTCTGAGGAAGAGGAGGAACAGCCAACAGGGAGTAGGAGCGTGGCTCCAGAGGTGGTGGAGGAGGCTGGGGAAGGGCAGAGGCCGGCTGAGCAGTCAGAGGAAGATCCAGGCCCATCCCCTATCCATTCTAGGTCATGCAGGGAGGAGAGGATAAGGGAAAAGCGAGGTCTACTCAAGAGGAGATTACCATGATCCTCCTCATGGCTTGCAGGTGGGAGCTATGTATATAAATTTGCAACTGAGCAGTTGGAATTTGCAGGAGTCAATTTAGTGTTCACCTTGAAAGAGGTTTGTCTTTGCTGGCGTTCTTCCCATGGATTTTTCCTGGAGTTTATGATTAGTTATCTTGGCTGGCTTTGGAACTCTCATCAATGCGGTTTGTTTTTTGTTATGTCTGGAGCATGGGTGCGAATGATGGAGACGAGCGGGTAGAACAGTGAACTTCAAACTCTTTATTTACATGTTGTGACAGCTCAAACTGGAGGGCTGCTATAGCCTTCCTTATATAGGCAACTTATTAACTGTTCAACCAATAGCAAACCTGGAGCGCTAGCTCCGTTAACCAATGGGAATGGCCTGTTAATGGCCAATCAGATGCTCCTGAACGGACCAATCCGATCCTGCCATTAACAGCCAATCAGAAGTGAAGGGCCAGAACCCTGCACTTGACTTCAAGCTCAAGATAACTTTATTGGTATTATTCATTCACAACAGTTTTGGATTTCTGTTTGCCTCATTATTTACTTTTGTGACTTTAAACTGTGCCTAATAAAACAGTGAAGTTAAGTTGAAGGCCTTACCGGACTTTAATATATGTTTTGGGGTTTGGGTTATTTTGAGAGACTAGGGGTCATCACACTGTTATCTACCTGCTAAAATTTTAAGGCAAGCAAGAATCTAATCAAAAGTTTCCTGATTAATTGTTGAAAATTTCAGCTTGTATTTAACACTCATGCATTCCATTTCTTCCTTCCTTTCTTTTTTGGTGGAGAAAGTGGCTTGTGAGAATAAATAAGCAGCCAATATGTAGCAGCCATACTTTCCTTTATCACTTACAATGAATGTGCACTTCAAACCTATCTCTGAAAGGAAGACTAGACACCCTTGTGGATCACTACCTTGTTGTGGTGAAGGGGCTTGCACAGCTCAAAGAAGCTATGAGCTAAGCTCTACAGAGCCACCCAAGATGGATGGGTCATAGAGGAGAGTTCTGACAAAATGTAATCCTCCAGAGAAAGAAACAGTAACCCACTCCAGCATCCCTGCCAAGAAAACCTCATGGCCAGTACCAAAAGGCTAAGAGACATGACACTTGAAGATGAGTGCATCAAGTCAGAAGGTGTCCAATAACTCTGGGGGGCAGTGGAGGTCAGGAGGGGCCTGGCACGCGATAGTCCATGGAGGTCACGAAGAATCGGAAATGATTTAGCAACTGAACAAGAAGAAGGAAGGCTGGTCTTTGATCTAAGAGGGGTGACCATCTTTTCGGAGAAGGAAAATACTTTTTCAAAAAAATCCCAAGATCACAGCAGGTGCTATAAGACCACCACAACATCACCCCACTAAGCATGATCAAAATGTTTTGCTCTGATTCAGATCACATTTGGAGAAGGGGAATTAGCCCCCAAAGGATTGACTATTTTGGCAAGGACCATTTGTAATAGTATGTGAGAATGACCATAGGAGACACGGCCATGGCCCATAGCTGCATAACAGGCAAAGAAAGCAACTTAGAAAGAAACCTCAGTAACTTCTCAGGCTGTAAAAGAGATGGGGGAAGATTTATACTTTCAGACTTGCAATATTCTGTTAATGTAGCCTTACAATAAATTAGAATCAGCTCAGCTGGTCATGTTTCCTGTCTGCTCCACCTGGGGAGGCTGCACCATTTCAGTGGCTCAAGATTTTAGATATTGCCACAATATAAAAAGGTGTTGAGACTTTGCAGGGTAGAGCAACAAAGATTACTGGAGCTTTTCAAGAAGAGATTGGACAGCCATTTGTCTGAAATAGTGTACAGACTCCCGCTTGAGCAGAGAATTGGGACTAGAAGATCTCCAAGGTCCCTTCCAATTCTGATGTTCTGTTAAAACAGCTGCAAAATGGGTGTTGCAGGACCCAGTGCGACCTAGAGATACAGGTTGGCTTTCCCTGTCTCCAACCCAAATTCACTGTTCCTCCAGAGGAGAGTCAAAAATATCCTTACCTTTTTGCAAAGAACCATCTGGTGATCAAAGAGGAAGAAGACCCGCTGCTGGCTTCGTCCATAAGGCTGATATATCCACGACATCTCTCCTGTGTAGATCAACTCAGAGCTGCGATCCAAAATGTCCTCTCCCTGAAATGAAAGGAGAACTAATCACTCGAATCTTGCTTTTCTTTTTGTAAAAAGTAAGGAATCGGACTGGCTGAAATCACAACACCAGAACTCAGCGATTGGAAGGTACCTATGTTCAGCTTTATTCAGAACTAGACTTCCTTTCTTAGCTAGGTACACAACATTTTCTATAATAGATTAGAAAGTTAAAGAGACTCAGCAATTAAGCTCAATCCTTGATGAAGGCATCCATGCAATTGACTCATTTTATTTTGTTTTCTGGGCCTATATGATGCTCTAATCATAGCTGACCTTATATAGCATTAAATAAATTGAGATTTCTTCTTCATTCATTTTCCCATTACCTAACAGGCCTACAGTTCCCATGTGTTTCCCCCTCCCAAATCCCAACCAGGTTTGGCTTATGAGATCAGCCAAGGTTAGCAAGGTGCTGCTACTTGCTAAGCATAACTTCACCTCTACAAAGGCTTTCTAGTTTGCGATTCTGAACTGTGCAATTGTTCTCCTCTGTAAATGTGTAATTGTATCCGTGAACATATCACTTCATGGTTTTGTTTACTCACCCCTACTTTTCTTGCTACCTTACATTTCCTTCCCCTAAAAGAAGCCATGTGAAATACTAGCTATCTTCTTTCTCAAGTTTTGCTATCCATAATATCAAATCTGCAAGTGTTGAAGCTTCTGGGTCTTTTTCAAAGATTATTTTACAATGCAGCAACATTCTGAGTGTATCTGGAAATAAGCCTTTCTTTGCAGCCCTTATTCACAACAGTTCATTTAGTAACTGTTCAAAGTTACAATAGCACTGAAAAAATTGACTTATGACCTTTTTCATGTTTACAACTGTTGCAATGTCCTTGGGGCTCAATTGGGGTTGTAAATCAAGGACTACCTGTAACGCACCCCAAACTTCCTCATTTGCCCTGGTGCCATTCAGAAGACCTTGCATAGCATCTTGAGATGTTTGGGAAAAGATACTGTCTGAATTTTCATGTTGAAATGAGAATGGGGCAGAGGTTAAAGATTGGAGCAGGCTCTGCTTCTATGGGAGATTTAGGATTCTGAACCTCTAAACAGTCTGTAATTTTTTACTACGTTCCATCAATAAGCTGTCTTTTCATTTTTCCATTTTCTCCCTCACTTTCTCAAAAAAAATCCCTTGAAAAGTTCACAGCAGAATTTGGTTTAAGATCCTTTGATTCAGCTGTAATTTTTACAAAAAAGGAGGAAAAACCCACTTCTAATTTGAAATGAGCGGTTCCCCCAGGGAGCAGGGGTCTAATACATTCATGGGTCATTGCGGTTATTGTTGAAAATAAAGGGAAAAAAATATAAAAATAGAATGTTGGCTGTGATGCTCTAGGAACGATAAGCAACAAAAAAAGCCTTAGGGTATAAACATTCCCCTTCAATACCTGAACCAACTTAGAACTATCAGCATTTGGTAAAAGCCATTGTAGTGTCACACACGTCATGAGAAATTATGTCATATGGTATCATTTCTGCAATGACACAATGCACATGATATCACCTGCCTCCCACAGATGCCCATAAATAAAGGGGAATGTAACAGCATATTCAGTGGTGGTATTCAGCCGGTTCACACCGGTTCAAGCAAACTGGTAGCAAGGATTTGGCGTGGGTCGTCGAACCGGTAGTAACTTCTGGCTGGCCACGCCCCCAACCTGGTCGCCCAATTACCACTCCCTTTCTCTGCCCACTCAATGCCTGGTGCTCGCTCATCCCATCCACCCAATGCTCACCCAACCCAGTCACTCCTTAAGGTATTTCTTTTTTCCCCCTCCTGACAATCAGCTGTTCCTACGATCAGCTGTGCTGGGATTCCCCTCACTTCTTATTGCTTCACCGAGGAGGCTTCCCTGAGGCCCAGGAAGGCAAAAAATGGAAGGAGGGGGCACAGCTCTCCCCCACTCTATTTTTTGCCTTCCTGGGAGCAAAACTGCCCCCCAGGAGGCTTCCATGAGGCCCAGAAGGCCCCCAAAATGGGGGGGCTGCAAAAAAAGCCATGCCCACCCAATCACATGACCACACCCACATAGCCATGCCTACCTAGCCACAGCCACATAACAGGTAATAAAAATTTTTGAATCCCACCACTGAGCATATTCATATATACTGCACATACTGCACACACATACATGCATACATATACAGGTAGTTCACGACTTACAACCACAACTGAGCCCCAAATTTTTGTTCTGAAGTGAGACATTTGTCCCTTTTTATGACCTTTCTTGCCATGGTTGTTAAGTGAATCATTGCTGTTGATAAATTAGTAACCCAGTTGTTAAGTGAATCTGGCTTTGCTTGTCAAAAGGTATCAAAAGGGGATCACATGACGTTGGGACACAGCAATGATCATAAATATGTACCAGTTGTCAAGCCTCTGAATTTTCATCACATGATTACGGGGATGCAGCAAAGGTCATAACTGTGAGAATGTGAATAAGTCACATAAGTCAGTGCCATTGTAAGTTTGAACAGTCACTAAATGAACTGTTGAAAAATGAGGACTATCTGTATACCTTCGTACATATACTGTATATATACTCTGTGTGTGTCTGTCTGTCTGTCTGTTTGTGTCTGTGTGGAGAGAGAGAGAGAGAGAGAGACAGAGACAAAGAGATTACAGTGAAAATTAAATATGTAACTTAAAGGTATGTTGTCAAGCTTACACACACACAAACATACCTAGTATCTGTTTACAAATATATAAACTGTCAACTGATGTATAAAATCCCTTCCCACTACTATGAGTGGTCTGTGTCCTCTTCTTCCATGTCGGGGTCTCTACCAGGAGTTTGTGGGTTCAGTGAAGGATCTTCGCTGTTCCTAGCACTGAACTCTTCTGGACAGAGTACATGGGATCTACTGGAATGTGTCTTCCAGCTTAGGAGCCACAGACCCGAGTGCTGCTAACACCTCCTGGCATTACTTTGATCTTTACTTTCCATATTGTCTCCAGTTCTTCCTTCATGCTCTGGTACTTTTCCAGTTTCTCACACTTCTTACAGATTAACAGAGTTGGAAGGGACCTTGTCGGTCATCTAGTCCACCACCCCGCCACCCAAGCAAGAGACCCTACACCATTTCTGACAAATGGCAGTCCAATCTCTTCTTGAAAATCTCAAGTGATGAAGCTCCCACAACTTCCAAAGGCAACTTCTGTTTCATCGGTTGATTGTTCTCACTGTCAGAAAATTTCTCCTTATTTCCAGGTTAAATCACTTCTTGTTCAGTTTCCATCCATTATTCCTTGCCTGGTCTACAAATGCTTTAGAAAATAAGCTGACCCTCACTCATATTTGTGGGAGCCCCTCAAATATTTGAAGACTGCTATCCTGTCTCCCCGGTCCTTCTCTTCACTAGACTAGCCAGGCCCAGTTCCTATAACTGCTGTTCATATGTTTTAGCCTCCAGTCCCCTAATCATCCTGATTGCTCTTCTCTGCACTTTTTCTAGAGCCTCAACATCTTTTTTATGGTATGGTGACCAAAACTGGATGCAGTACTCTAGGTGTGGTCTTACTAAGGCTTTATAGAGTGGTATTAGTACCTCACTTGACCTTGATTGTATCCCTCTGTTAATGCAACTTAGGATTGCATTGGCTTTTTTGGCTGCTGCTGCATATTGCTGGCTCATATTTAGCTGGTTGTCCACTAAGACTCCAAGATCCAAGTGTAGGACTTCTCTTCACTGAATTTCATTTTGTTAGATAGGGCCTGGTGTTCTAGTCTGTAAAAATCCATCTAGATCTTGAGCCCATCTTCTAGGGTGTTAACTATTCTTGCTAGCTTAGTATCATCTGCAAATTTGGTAAGTTCTCCTTCTGTTCCCTCATCTAAGTCATTAATGAAGATATTGAAGAGTACTAGGCCTAAGACAGAACCTTGTGGCACCCCACTGCTTGTTTCCCTCCATGTAGACTTAGATCCATTAAAGACTACTCATTGAGTACTATTTGTCAGCCAGTTGCAAATCCATCTGAAGGTGGTACTATCTATCCCACATTTTTCTAGCTTACCAAGATGTAGGTTGTGGTCTACTTTGTCAAATGCCTTGCTGAAGTCTAAGTATGTTATGTCCACAGTATTTCGCTGGTCTATCAATTTAGTCACTTTGTTGAAGAATGAAATAAGATTGGCTTGGCATGATCTGTTTTTAACAAACCTGTGCTGACTGCTAGTTATTACTTTACTTGTTTCTAGATGTTGGCAGATCTGTTTTTTTTTAAATTATCGTTTCCAGTATCTTCCCGGGTATTGATGTTAGGCTGATTGGTCTATAGTTTCCTTGGTCTGTTTTTTTTTTTTTCCTTTTTTTGTAGATGGGAATCACATCAGCTCTTTTCCAGTCCTCTGGTAGTTCCCTGGTGCTCCAGGATTTTTGAAAGATATGGTGCAGTGGTTCTGAGATGACCTCTGCCAGCTCCTTTAAAACTCTGGGATGTAATTCATCAGGCGATTTGGTTCATCTGGTGATTTGTTTTCATCAAGATCAGACAGGTGTTCTCTTACTATTTTTTTGTTTTTTTGCTTATTTTAACTTTTATGTCTGGTCTGTCTTTTACGGTTATGTTTTTGGTGGGTTGAGCTATAGTTTCTTTTTGTGTGAAGACCGATGGAAAAAATGCGTTAAGCAGTTCTGCTTTCTCTCTGTTGCCTGTTACTTCCTTACCATCTTCTCTCTTTCGTGGACCGACTGTTTCCTTGATTTTTTTCTTGTTATTTATATGTTGGAAGAAACTTTTTTTATTATCTTTGACTTTTGTTGCAAGTCTTTGTTCGTTCTGAGCCTTTGTTATCCTGACTTCGTCTTTGCAGATTCTGGCTATCTGCTGATATTCTGCCTTAGTTGTGTATTTCCATTTTTTGTACTTGTCCTTTTTGTCTTTCAATTTGTCAGAGAGATCTTTGTGCAGCCATGCTGTTTTCTTATTGGATTTCTTATTTTTCTTTCTCATAGGTATTGTGCTAGTCTTGGCTTTTATGATCATACTTTTCAGTTTCTCAAGATTCTTGAGTTGTTTTCCCCTTTAGGATCTTCATCCAAGGAATCTTCTTTCTGATGTTGCTGTCACTTGGCACTGCTATCACCACCGCTGTCTTCGGGTCTTTGTCTACTACTACAATGTTCTTTGTGATTGATGTACCTGGTTGTCCATCTGGATCTGGAAATTCCACAGGATCATAACCCTCTTATTTTCCACCACCTTCAGCGGGGACTCCCATCCAGACCTGGAGAGAGTCTAGCCCATACACACTGTGTAGTTTTCCTGTCCGCAATAGCAATAGCACTTAGACTTATATACCACTTTATAGTGCTTTACTGATGTTGTTATCATGAATATCATGACATCTGCATTCACTGTACTGAATTTTTATTCAGGCATTTCCTTTCCTCAAAACACGCAGAATGATTAGATTGGTGCCATTTACTAAACTAGATTAAATTATTTTGTTTCACAGTTGTATTTATTGTCTTACTAAGTTGTTTAAACATAATAAGCCATAATAATATTTATCTGTCTGGGGTATAACCTATTTCATGAATATAGCAATTATGCATGCATAATTCCAATTTAGGATTTAGCAAACCATAGGAACTCAGCCATCAATGAAACCAAACCTGATTACAGCAATAGCACTTAGACTTATATACTGCTTCATAGTGTTTTACAGTCCACTCTATGCTGGCTCTCTGTAGAGTCAGCATATTGTTCCAAATAATCTAGATCCTCATTTTACCAACCTCAGAAGAATGGAAGGCTGAGTCAATCTTGAGCAAATGAGAATAGAATTGCTAGCCGTGGAATGCAGAGTTAGTCTGCAATATTACATTCTAACCACTGCACCACTAATGCTCCTTTTATGGTCCAATTATGGGCATTGCACAGATATAACCTGACTACCACATTGTCTAACCTTGATCCAGTTTATGACATGGGGGGGGGGAGGGAGTTGCTGTTAGTAAGATAGGCAGCATATAAATTTTATAAAGAAAAATAAAATAATCCAGTGAACCGATGTCTAGTAAGGATCATTCAAACCATGGATCTCACTCTAACAATTTTTTCAAATTTAGAAAGCATCTAAATGGTCTTCTCCTTTATGAATAGTCACAGACATAGTTAAATCTTCAGAGAGTGGAATAAGGGAGCTTTCATAAGGCAAATTAGGTTGCAGAGACAACTCTACCAAAATGATCTGTTCAAGGTGCTGAAAAGCTCTGTCATAACTCTGTAGTCTCTTATAATTGTATCTCACTTTGTCTTTTATTCCATCATATTCTTTGAGCTGACTTAATATAGCAATCAAATTCATACCAGAGGTGATTTATTTGATTTCCAAGATAGTTTTAATTCACAATTATGTGAATTGAAGACAGCTCTGCTGAACCTCTAAAAGAAGGGGACAATCCAGTCCTCACTGCCTGTTTTTCAGTATCTTTTAAATAAGGACTCTCATGCAGTGTCTCAGAAGCTAGAGATAACCAGAGTTCATTTAAGGACAAACAGAAGGCAGAAGGACCTGGATTGTCCATTCATTTAAGAGACAACCGCTCATCTTATGTGCCATAACTCTGGGCAGCTCACAGCAGCAGTGATAAGAACATTAAAAAACAAAGCTAATATAAAACAACATTCTAAATAAATAAAAACAAAAAACGAACTCCTGGGCTCTAAATTAAGACTTCCCTAAAAGATTTTAAAAAAATTACAGTTGCTGAGCTCCAGCCTTACCAAACTCCAATGCCTATGGGCTGGACTGGCAGCCAGTACAATTCAAACAGCAGCAAACCAAGGGGCACCCAGCACTGTGCAAGCTGCTGCATTCTGGAGCAACTGTAATTGCTGGATGGTCTTCAAGGTCTGCCCCACGTAGAGCATATTTCAGTAATTGAACCAGGAAGTCATCAAGGCATGAATGATAATGATCAAGGCCTCCATATCCAGACATGAACACAACTGATGCACAAGGTAGATCTGTGTAAAGGTCCATCTAGTTAGGATAGCTACCTGTTCCTTCAGCAAGAGTAGTGAATTCATGAGGACCCTAAATTGCACGCCAACTCTGTTCAGGGGAGTGCTCTCCCATTGAGAGTCAGAGATGACATCTCTCAGGATCAAGGGACACCAACACCTCAAGTCAACCCATCAAGCTAGCATTGAGTTGGAACCAGTTCCTCCCATCTTGATTCCCACATCCTCTAGACCAGCGGTCCCCAACCTTTTCCCCTTGGCAACCCGGTGCAGTGCAGGAGGGACATGTGAATAGTAGGCACATGTGTGCACATACAGCTCCATTGCAGTGAGCAGCAGGCACACATGTCCTCTTCTCACAAATGGAACTTTGCACATGAGTGGTGGGTGTTTGTGCTTGCGTGCAAAACTCCATCTGGTCGAATGGAGCTTTGTGCATGCTTGCCTGCCATTTGTGAAAGTGGAGCTTTGCACCCGGTTTGATACAGGCCCAGTTGTAGGTCGTGACTGCTCTGGACACTAATCAACATCTGAACAGCAATGCCTGCCTGGCCATGGGTTGTGTAAGTGTGCATCATCAAGATGTTGATGGTGCCGCATCCCATCCTGTCAAATGTTTTCACCCAAAACTTCAGATGGTAAGGAAGAGCAATGAGTGACCCAAATACTGAGGTACCCCACACAAGAAGGTCTAAGGTTGGACTTCTCTCTTCTCCCACACTAACATTCACTGGAATTAGCCATGAAGGAAGGAGAAAAAAAACACTGCAAAACAGAGTCCTCCACTCTCAGTCCCTGAAGCTGCTCCAGAAGAATCCATGGGTCCTTGGATTCAAAAGCTGCCAAGAGATGCAATCCATCCCCATCCAGAGTTCATCTCCAAGAACCAATTTAGAAGCAAGCTGCTAAAATACCCAGTACTTTATCTCCTTGACCCAGATATCAGACGCTATGTAAAATCTCCTTATTTCCCTAGGGAAGCAGTATTTAGAAAGTCCTGGATTCTTTGAACACCACCATAAAGGAAACCTGAGAATGCTGCTGTGATGGTGACGCAGTTAAAGATTATTATTCGTGGTTAGTGAATGGCAAAATCCCACTGACTTCACAGCAGTGATGAATATGCAAATGTGTATGTCTAAGAATAACTTTCCCCAATGCAATGCCAGGTAGATGCATTTGGCCCTTGGGGATAACTGCTAGAGAAAAACAAGAATACCCAGAAGAAAATGATATAATCTTGACTCCAGGCATTTCATTGTGATGAAGGAAGAAGTAGGTATATCTGCAGTGGTTGGTAAGCAACAGTCCAATGCTTCAGGGTCCTTGGTCCCCTCTGAGTTTGGTTGTTTTCTTGCAAATGTTTCATTACCAAACTAGGTAAACATCATCAGTGTTAGAAGGGAGTGGTGTTTGCTCTCATTTTATATACTAGTGGCTTGCTTGTTAAAGTAACAATTTATCTCAGGGCCAGTGAATCACCTGTAGCCCTTAAAAACAGACACATCTAAATCTTGCAGAGTTTTAGATGGATCACCTGTGTCTTAAGAGCAGGGCTCATCCTCCTTGAAGCAATCTCTTCTTTGGACATCAAAGGACAGATCAAGTTTATTTTTATTTATTGATTTGATTTGTCAATCGCTTACAAGATAACAGATATAAGTATAAACATAGTTTTGAATGCATGAGATGGATACGTATAAGAAAAATAAATAGAAACAATAGGACAGGGATGGCAGGCACAGTTGGTGCACTTATGCATGCCCCCTACAGGCCTCTTAGGAAGTGGGTGAGGTCAATAGTAGACAGTCTAAGGTTAAAGTTTTGGGGGTTTGGGGAAGAAACCACAGAATCAGGTAGAGTATTCCAAACATTGACCACTCTGTTGCTGAAGTCATATTTGGTGCGATTTACCTTGAGTTTGTATCTATTGTGTGCTCTTGTATTGTTATGATTGAAGCTGAAGTATTCATTGACAGGTAGGACATTGCAATGTATGATTTTATATACTATACTTAGATCAGACCGAAGGCGGTGTAGTTCTAAGTTTTCTAAGTCTAGAATTTCAAGTCTGGGGGCATAAGGTATTCTGCAATGAGTAGAGGAGCAGAGAACTCTTCTTGTGAAATATTTCTGGACTTTCTCAACTGTGTTAATATCAGATACAAATATCCGTTCAAAAAGGCTCTGAAAATCAACAACTTTGTTGAGGGCAACTGTTCACCATCGAGCCTCCTAGTGATCACAAACCATCTATTCAAGATATACATCATGGAGGTGTTAGTCCAATTTAATTATGGTACCCTGCTGATAATAAATTCTTATTTGCTCCCAATGAGACAGAAAGCCCAGATCATTGAACTGAACAGGAAACATCTGCTACTGATCTAATGTTGATGAATCCAAATGCTTCTGTAATCCTGCTAGGAGGCCTCAGTGATAGATTGGGTCCTAACAACCATATCCCAGTCTACACAAAGCCTGAAGGCCCCCTTCCCAACCTGAAGATAATGGATGTCTTCTCACCTGTTGCTCACAGGATCAAAACCAAACTTTGCAGGCTTCTGTCTGGCTCAGCCTTTAGGCTAAACCTCCACTTTCTAAATGGGCCTCTGGAAAGAGACCTTCCAACCAAACTGATCTATCTTGCTCCAGAATGAGTGCAATATGATCATTGATAGAATGATTAATCAATGGAACAGCTTGATTCCTGTAGATGTGGATATTCCACCAGTGGAGGTTTTCCAGATTGTGCATGCCAGATGCAAAAGACCAAGTTCACACGTGAATTAAACTGATTAATTGCTAAAAACCTACCCACAGGAATAATCTTCTCATCCAGTGGTCAGCACCTACCAATGGCCAGGAGCTAGATAATGGTCAATGGAATTCAAGGTCTTCGTCTACTTGTAACAATGTATCGATTCTAGGCTAATCCCATTTTAACTCAACTCCAGACTCTTCCACTCCTTCCCTTATAGTTGGGATAGTTTAAGGGTTTAAGTTGGACAAGAGATTGGACTAGAAGCCAAACAAGGTCCCTTCCAGCCCTATAATTCAATGACTATACAATCATCTCTAGAGGCCTCTCTCCTGACCACAAACCCCTCGTTTTTCTTGCAGGACTTAAGCAATGGAAATAAGTCTTCCTCACCTCTACAGCCTCAGATAATGATCCAGATGAGCAGGGGTGGGATCCGACAGGGTTAACTATTGGTTCAGTGATTATGAGGTTCAGTGATTTACAATGTGCTTCCCTGCACGCTAAGTGGGCACACCTTTAAATCGTCATCGGCACGCTGCACTGCGTGCAGAGAAGCAGCCTTTGAAAAATGGCTTTTTTCCTGCTCTTTTAGCTGCAGCTGTGCCTCCTGCAGCAGCTGAAGTTGTAAAAAGCAGGAAATAAAGATCAGGTGAGAACCCGGGTGGGCAGGTGGGCAAAAACATCAGCAGACATAGAACCAGTTCTATGTCTGCTGCTTTTCAGAGCTACCGGTTCTACGGAGGTGGAAACCCACCCCTGCAGATGAGTGAAAAAAGAACCCCACAGGAGTGGATTCTCCAAATAAGTGTCATGGATGACCAAATTTCTTGTGCAAGAAACAACTGCAAAATTGCTGTTCCTGCTCTCCAGAGGGACCAGGTTGCTTGGAAGGAGGCAGCCTTGCTTTGGGTTGCATTAGTCTGCAAAGCAAAGGTTTCCGTCACTGGAGCTCTTGTGTGCTAATGAGCAGTTGATCACTTGATTAACGTTCTAGGTGACAGAGAGAATAGAATGAAGAGAAGAGGGATGGAGCAACAACCCTTCACTTTCCCATTCTGCTTCTGGCAGTTGGTTGGGGAGGGGTAGCAATGCTGTTTTCCCCCTCCCCTCCTTTCCCTACCACTCTGGGGGGTCCTATCTCATCACTGCTGCTTGAGCGTTGAAAACAGGATGTTGGCTGCCTGTATCACGTTTTTATTCCCACTGACCTCTGGATTTAATGATGCAGCATTGCTCTCCCATATGTTACATAATTAACAGCACAGAGGTTTTCATTAGAGGCATCACAAATAACTGGAAGAAGTGGGAGACAGAAGCAATTTAAAGGGACAGCACCAATTACATTTCTGTACAGTTAGTCATTTTCCTAGAATCTGATAATACTGGGACATGCCAAAAAACCACTTAGGGAATGAGACTATAGAAATGAATTAGGATGTAATACAGAGGGGGTCATGTCATACTAATTAGATATGCTAATCAGAAGAAAGGAACAATGGCCGGTGGAAAGATATCTCAGTAGCTTTCTTACCAAGAAGACTCAACAATGAAAATGAGCATAAAAAGTGGTGAGGAAAATTAGCTTGTAACGTATCTTTCTGTTTCTTTCAGACAAGCCAATTCATCAAGGGAAGTGTCAACCTTGGCAACTTTTAATATGTATGGAGCTGGATTTCCAGAATGCTGGGAGGGGAGCACATAGAAGTTGCCAACACTGAGAAGTGCTACTCTAGACAAGAAGACCCACATCTGAAGATTGAGCATTGCTTTATAATGCCTTGGTAAGACCATGCTTATTTCTATTGCAGAAGTTGGCTAGGATCAAATTTACTTCAATGCTGGCAAATGGACCAACTTAGGGGAGCACCCCAAACCATTTGGGACATGCATCACTGGGCATCACTGTTGCTTGCTGTTTTCCAGCCTTAGGACCAAGAGCCAAACATCCTGCTCTACCATATGGTGGAACTGACCCTCTGCACACAGGTTGTGTTTGAAGCTTTGGTATTATTTTAAATATCCAGCCTGTGAGAACCAACACATTTTTGTGGATGGGAAGAACAAAATATTAAATTATTAAATATTAAATAATCAATAGATAAATACATACATAGATATTGGTCATTTTGGGGCTCATACATACATACACACACATACATACATACATGGCACTGGTAGTGCTGATAACAGAGTTAGAAAGGACCATGGAGGTCTTCTAGTTTGATCCCCTGCACAAACAGGAGACCCGATACCCATTCTGGAGAAATAGCTATGCAATCTCTTCTTAAAAACCTCTAGTAATGGAGCACCCATTGCTTCTGGAGGCAAGTAGTTCTACTGATTAATTGTTCTCACTCCGAGGAAGTTTCTCCCGAGTTCTAGGTTGGTTCTCCACTTGGTTACTTTCATCCATTATTTCTTGTTCTGCCTTTAGGTGCTTTGGAGAATAGGTGGACCCTCTCTACTTTGTGGCAGACCCTCAAATATTGGGACACTACTATTATATCAAGGAAAGCCTAATGTAAGTATGGTGAAAGCAATGGAATTGAGGGGACAGGGTGGTGCAAGGGGCTTGTATGTTATTTTGTGCTTCTTTTGCTTTAGGGAAGAATGACTTTATCATGTCTCATTATCCTATTTCTAGAAAAATCTCTCCACCAAGAACATGAAGTCAAGCAAATATAAACAACATCTGCCAAAAAGTTGTAAGGTTATCATAGTTGTACCCGATACATATAGACCCTGTGATGACCCCTAGTCTCTCAAAATAACCCAAACTCCAAAACATAAAGTCCGGTAAGGCCTTCAACTTAACTTCACTGTTTTATTAGGCACAGTTTAAAGCCACAAAAGTAAATAATGAGGCAAAAAGAAAGCCAAAACAAACCACATTGACGAGAGTTCCGAAGCAAGCCAAGATAATGAATCACAAACTCCAGGAAAATAACCGAGAAATGTCCATGGGAAGAACGCCAGCAAAGACAAACCTCTTTCAAGGTGAATACTAAATTGACTCCTACAAATTCCAACTGCTCAGTTGCAAATGTATACACATAGCTCCCACCTGCAAGCCACGAGGAGGATCATGGTAATCTCCTCTTGAGTAGACCTCGCTTTTCCCTGATCCTCTCCTCCCTGCGTGACCTAGGTTGGATACGGGATGGGCCTGGATCCTCCTCTGACTGATCAGCCGGCCTCTGCCCTTCCCCAGCCTCCTCCACCACCTCTGGAGCCACGCTCCTACTCCCTGTTGGTTGTTCCTCCTCTTCCTCAGAGTCAGTCTCCACTAGGGGCATGATACTATCCCCCCCCCCCCACAGGGCCCCCTCCCAGGCAGATGAGGACATTGAGGAAACCGAGAATAAAAGTCCTGGACCAAACGAGGAGCATAAACTTCAGTGGCATCGACCCAGGTGAAGTCATCTGGTCCTTAACCTTTCCATGCCACCAAATACTGAAATTGGCCCCACAACTGGCGTGAATCTCAGATGCTATCCACTTCGTACTCCTCCTCTCCCAGAGGGGCTACTGGGGCCAGCAGTGAGGGAGCCGGTCTATGCAGACTGTCGGCCGAGGCAGGGACTAACAGGGAACCATGAAAAACAGGAAGGATACACATGATCCGTGGCAGGGAGAGACAATAAGCTACAGGATTGATCACCGCCTTGACCAGAAAAGGTCCCAAGTAACGGTGATCGAGCTTTTTCGATGGTCACATCGTTGGTAATTATCAAGTAGAGAGCCAAACCCGATTGCCGACCACTAAATGTGGAACATCAAAACGATGTCAGTCTGCAAACCGTTTATAGTCCTCCTTGGCTCTCTCGAGTTGATCGCGGACCATGTGGTGCACGGCTTTTAACTCCTGCAAAAACATATCCACTGCCGGAACTGGGGAATCAGACGGGGCTAAAGGGAAAAGTTGTGGATGAAACCCATAGTTAGCAAAGAAAGGGGACACATGGGTGGATGCATGTTGAGCATTGTTATAAGTGAATTCTGCCACCGGCAGTACTTCCACCGAATACCCTTGTTGAGTATTGCTGAAACAGCGGAGGTACTGCTCCAAAATAGCATTCACTCTCTTTGTCCCCTCATCAGTTTCGGGGTGATGAGCAGACAACAGACACGCCTGAACCTGCAGTTTCACGAGTAGGGTCTGCCAGAAGCGTGCCATAAATTGGACCCCTCGATCTGATACCATGCGGTCTGGTAACCCATGCAACCGGAAAACATGGGAGATAAACAATTTTGAACCGTTATCTTGGCTGATGGAAGACCTGCACATGGAATAAAGTGGGCCATTTTACTCAACATATCCACCACTACCAAAATGGTTGTGGCACCATTTGATGGTGATAACTCAATGATGAAATCCAATGAAACTGCCCCCCACGGTTGTTCTGGCATGGGCAAAGGCTGCAAGAGACCAGGGGGTGCACCAGGAGCAAATTTGGCTTGGCGACAGATCCCACAGGACGCCACATATCCCGACACATTATTTTTAAGTCTCAGCCACCAAAATGTCCTAGAGATGAGGTGCATTGTTTTGAACACCCCAAAGTGTCCTGCTGCTGGACTATCATGACACTGACGTAGGATAAGGCCACGAAGAGGACCTCCAGGCACATAAATGCTATCACGGAACCACAACAGGTCCCCAATATACGCCCAAGGAGTCTCTTGTCTTCCATTCTCCTCCAATTCTTGACGTCAAGCTGCCACAAATGGGTCCTGCCGCTGTGCCTCCTGAATCCTCACTCAAAGGTCCACAGGTTCCTCAGTGGCCGCAAGCCATTCCAATGGAATCACCGTCCTTGGCAAGATTTTATCCTCCCTTCGGTTATACTCGGGCTTCTGAGTTAGGGTGTTGGTGCATTGATTCCCTCCACTCGGAACATAGGTCACCCGGAAATCAAATCGAGCAAAGAATAAGGACCATCTCACCTGATGCTAGTTCAATGTCTGAGCTAAACATAGGTGATCCAAATTGTGATGATCCGTCTGAAGCTCGATTTGGTGATGAGCCCCCTCCAGGTGGTGCCACCATGTCTCAAAAGCGACCTTAACCACCAATAGCTCCTTGTCCCAAATGGTATAGTTGCGCTCTGGAGCCCATAACTTCCGGGAATAATAAGCGCACGTGAACAAAGTGCCTGCGGAAGCATAGGCCTGGAGGAGCACCGCACCAACAGCCACATCGGAAGCATCTGTTTCCACCACAAATGGCTGTCTGGATCAGGGTGTTTGAGGATAGGCTCAGAAGCAAAGGTGACTTTCAACGCCTCGAAAGCTGCCTGTTCCTCAGCACCCCAATGGAACTTCTCCCCCTTCTTGAGCAGATTAGAAAGGGGAGCAGTCAAGGCAGCAAAGCAGGAAATAAATGTGCAGTAGTAGTTCGCAAACCCCGACAGTCGTTTCACATCCTTAACCCGCTGTGGTGGTTCCCACTCCTGCAACAATTTAATTTTTCCCGGGCCCATTTCCACCCCAGCAGGTAAAATACAATGTCCCAAAAAGTCAATCATGGTTTGTGCATACTGACACTTCTCACATTTAGCAAAGAAGTGGTTATCACACAAACGTTGCAACACCAGCCACACATGCTGTCAATGTTCCTGCAGGGAGTCTGAGTAAATCAAAATGTCATCTAAATAAATGACCCCGAACTGATCCAACAAATCACGGAATACATCGTGCATGAAATGCATGAACACAGCTGGGGCATTGATTAGTCCAAAAGGCATCATGGTATACTCAAAATCCCCGTACCTCATCTGGAAAGCTGTTTTCCACTCGTCCCCTGCATGAATGCGAACCAGATTGTAGGCCCCACACAAGTTCAACTTCATAAAGATCTTAGCTTGACAAAGCTGCTCAATCAGTTCAGGGATGAGGGGAAGCGGGTATCGATTCCTCACTGTGATTGCATTCAGCTTGCAGTAATCACAACACAAATGTAGCTCCCCCGATTTCTTTTTCACAAAAAGCACCGGTGTAGCCAATGGGGAGGTAGAAGGCTGGATAAATCCTTTTCGGAGGTTCTTGTCAATAAAATCCTGCAACGGGCCAACTCCGGTTCCGACAGGGAATATATCCAACCCACCAGCAATTTTGCATCAGGCAACAAGTCAATTGGACACCCGATGCAGAAGCAACAGATCCACCTCCTTCTCCCCAAACACATCAGCAAAGTCCACCAATTCCGCAGGTAGATCCAGGTCCAGGCGTAGCCACACTCCCTGCACAGGAGTGCAAGCAATGGTTGGCACACTTCCTATCAAGGAACTGCACAGCTCCAGACAACCAGATAATCTGTGGATCATGGGCCTGTAACCATTCCAAACCTAGCACCACCAGAAAATGAGGCACTGCGGCAACGTAAAACATGGTTTCCTCCACATGCTGCCCAATACGCATGCAAAGAGGTTTGGTTGCAGCAACCACAGGTCCCGAACAAAGGGGCCGACCATCAATCGTCTCTACCATTACTGGTGGGGATACCTGTTGCTGAGGAATGAACCACTGCTTGACAAAATGAGCATCCACGAAAATGAGCATCCATGAATCCTGTGGCCCCTGAGTCAACCAAAGCTGGGGTCTCCACCGCTCCCACACCAGGCACGAATACACTTGCTGGCAGCACAAGATGCTTCACCAACAGCGACTGTGGTGGAAATGTCGAAGATGTCAAAGGTGGCAAGGGTGCCAAAGTTGGTGAAGATGGCGGCCTATGGACTTTACACCCCGACCTGCAGACCCCCGTGGGCTGAGCAATGCTCATTTCCCGCCCCCGCAGGTATCGCTGTTGTGGATGTCTTAACAGAACACTTGGCCGCAAAATGGCATCGATTGCCACAATAGAGGCAAAACCCATCATGATGATGTCTATTCTTTTCTACCTGAGTCAGGCAAGGGCGGCCAGCCCCCAACTCTATGGGTTCCTCCAAGGCACTTCCACCAAGGGCGCCATCTTGCTGGAAACAGATACGGTCTCTGTCCGTTGTTGCACCCATCACTGCTGAAGTCTAGCATCGATATGAAGACACAAATGCATGAGCTCCTGAAGGGTGTGAGGGCATTCAGTGCGCGCCAACTCATCCAGGAGCGCCGACGACAAACCCTCCTGGAACTGGTCTAATAGTGTTGCCTCATTCCATTGTACATCCTGACCAACCACCCAAAAACTAGCAATATAATCCATGAGTGAGCCACGCCCCTGCTTCAACTCTCTCAAACATCTGTGTCCTGTTTGGCTTTGAACAGGGTCCTCAAACATGGCCTGAAACTGACAGCAAAACTCGGCGTAATTGTGCAACACCTGGTTGGGCGGGGTCAACAGAGGCATCGCCCAATGTGCTGCAGAGTCTGACAACAAACTAATCAAAAACCCCACCTTATCCCGGTCAGTGGGAAAGTCCTCAGGCCGAAGGCTCATGTAAAGCTGGTACTGCCCAAAAAATGCTGGAAATTGGGCCAGTGAACCATCAAATTTATCTGGCACTGCCACTGGGCATTTTTGGTGTGGCCAGGCAGCTTGCATTTGTGTCTCCTGTGCAGTCAAAAGAGCCACTTGCTGGGTTAACTGGGCAATCTCTGCTCTGAGCTGATCCATGGTCACCCCACAAAAAGCAAAAATAAGTTGAAGGGGTGGCTGGAGTCAAAATGTGATGACCCATCATCTCTCAAAATAACCCAAAACCCAAAACATATATTAAAGTCCGGTAAGGCCTTCAACTTAACTTCACTGTTTTATTAGACACAGTTTAAAGCCACAAAAGTAAATAATGAGGCAAAAAGAAAACCAAAACAAACCGCATTGACGAGAGTTCCGAAGCAAGCCAAGATAACGAATCATAAACTCCAGGAAAATAACCGAGAAAAGTCCATGGGAAGAACGCCAGCAAAGACAAACCTCTTTCAAGGTGAACACTAAATTGACTCCTGCAAATTCTAACTGCACAGTTGCAAACTTATATACATAGCTCCCACCTGCAAGCCACGAGGAGGATCATGGTAATCTCCTCTTGAGTAGACCTCGCTTTTCCCTGATCCTCTCCTCCCTGCATGACCTAGGTTGGATACGGGATGGGCCTGGATCTTCCTCTGACTGCTCAGCCGGCCTCTGCCCTTCCCCAGCCTCCTCCACCACCTCTGGAGCCACGCTCCTACTCCCTGTTGGCTGTTCCTCCTCTTCCTCAGAGTCAGTCTCTACCAGGGGCATGACAGACCCAAACATAATGATTAAATGCAAAGAGTATAGCTCTTTCTTGCCAAATCCTAATTGCAATGAAATAATTTGCATTGTTCAGGAGAGATTTCCACAAATCCATCTCTTGTCTTAGGAGCTTTTAATTTTGCCACAGTTGGGAACTGCTTTGTCCTAAGTCATACATTCCCCTGTCCTTATTGGGAGAATTCCAACCAAATCCACCCACTACCCTAATTTTTGTTTGTTTTGAACCTGAATATCTTTCTTTTAGGCCTCTTCTCCCTTTTGCACCTCAGTCACTGTTACAAACTGGATAAGGCTAATGGAAGATAAAAGTCAGAGCTGGGCATCCATTCTTGTCTTGGGAAACAGACCCTATCTGGATACGCCAGCTGAAAATTTAATTTTGAAACCCTCAGATTAATGGGATTGTCTTGAACTGCAAGGCCTCTGTCCATACTGAATAGTGATACAAAGAGATTATATGTCTTGTTCTGACTTCAGATTTTGAACATATTCACAGACAAAGTGCTGTGAATTTGGGTGGACATAATTGGGTTATGATAACCCCAGAATTTGTCCAGATGTGGAGCATCAGCAACAGTGGTCTGGAATGGAAGTCAGAGATAAAAATAGGAAAAACTGGCTTCTCAACAAGGGGGCAGGGGATGGGGGAACGTCTTCCATTCTGGTTTTCTTTTAATTTGTTCTATGAAAAGTCTGCCTTTGCCCAGAAGGTGTAAGGTCATCCTGCTATCAAGCAAACAGGATAAGGATGGACTATAATGAGATCATTCTAAGGAGATTGTGGGCATATATTTTAGGTAGGAAGGTATAACAGGACAGTAGATGCTTTCATATGGAAATCCAACACAATATGATAGAATGTAGTCAGGAACTGGATCCCCAGGAGGAAGGGTGTTTATTCCAGAGGGGCAAGAGGCAACTCAGTCCAGTGATCATGTGTGAGAGAAAGAGGGTGGAGACAGTCCCTACATAACAGCCCTTAGAGTATATTGTAGATGCAGATAGTAGACTGGCAAAATGTTGTCTATGAGTCTGAAACAATAAAGAACTCAGCCTGGAAGGACTGACATGTGCCATTCTTGGTTTGAGGTCCAATACACAATTCCCTAAAAAGACAGAACTGCCATTGCAAAGAGGCAACCTCCCTGACCATTTCCAAGGCTGCTGCTGGGCCATCCCAAAATGAAAATTACTTATACCCACTCGCAACTGAACATTTTTTAGAAGCTACAACTGTACTCTAGGCCCTAAAGCTACAACTATGCCCTAAAATTCCAGAGCCAAAATTATACTGAACTATTCTTATTTCAGTGGAGAATTCTGGTTCATCTCATCTCCACTCATTTCCATAATGCAGCTGCTTCTTTTTCTCCCAGAAGTGGCTTCGATTGGTAGTTTTGAATTGTTAAATAAGGCAGGAGAAAGGGGGGGGGGGGGACAGCTCTGCATAGTTGGATGGATGCCATAGCTCTAAAAACCAACCTCTCACAGTATTAATGATGACAGGACTAAAATAGTTATCGATCCAGACCAAAGGTCAACTTGCAACTTTCCATCTTCTCATGAATACTAAGTATCTCGGTGCTATCCTTTTCTTAACCTAAGATGATATAGAGTTGAGAGATTTTTCCATTGTATTATTAAAAAAAAGACTGGAGAGAATGCAGAGAACAAGAAGAATGGTTAGGGGCCTGGAGGCTACAACATATGAAAAACGATTGCAGGAATTGGGTATATCTAGTCTAGTGAAAAGAAGGACCAGGGGCGACATGACAGAAGTGATCCAATATTTGAGGGCCTGCCCCAAAGAAGAGGGAGTCAAGCTCTTCTCCAAAGCCCCAGAAGGCAAGACAAGAAGCAATGGGTGGAAACTAATCAAGGAGAGAAGTAACCTGGAACTAAGGAGACATTTCCTGATGGTGAGAACAATCAATCAGGGGGTTGGCTTGACTTCATCACTTGGAGGCTTTAAGAAGAGACTGGACAACCATTTATCTGAAATGGTGCAGGGTCTTCTGCATGTCCAGGGGTTTAGACTGGAGAACCTCCAAGGTCCCTTCCAACCATTATTCTCTGTTCTATGTTAGGTTAACCTTTTTTCCAAAGCACCCAAAGGCAAGGGAAGAAGCAACTGATGGAAAACTGATGGAGAAGCAATGTAGAGCTCAGGAGAAACTTCCTACCAGTGAGGACAATGAACCAGTAGAATGGCTCGCCTCAAGGGCAAGGCCTGCAAGATACCTTCCAACACTGTTCATTTGTTCTGTTTTGTTCTTAAGGGGGTATCTTACATTAGCTCCCTGCAAACAGCAGAAGGAAGCTAATGTATGCCTGACTGTCTTGTTTAGTGCTGTTCCTTTAGAGAAGTCATAATCCATAATTAATTTGGAATAACTAGTCCTGTCCTCCTCTGTTTGTTCTCAAGTTATTCCATGTATCATGCTTCAGTGAATATCAAAGAGTCAACAAGGCTCTAAAAAGACCACAACCAAGATACCTAGTTCATCTCCATGAAGAAAATAATTCCTTATTTGCATTACAACATGCAAAGGAGTAAGGAAAGAACAGAAAGAAAAGAGAATGAATCATGTTCCTCTCCTCTCCTGCCTAAACTTCCCCTCCCACCAATTTAGGTTTCTCCCACCAATCCCCATCAATCACATCTCTTAATTTAAATTAAATAATTAATATATGCCAATTAGGTGGCCATGCGCAACTAACAAATATCCAGACAAAATATTTCACATTTGTTTTAATTTAGGTGTAGAACTTGAACAACAAAGCTACTACTCTTTTGCAATAAGGAATATCTGAAAGAAAATATTAGAAAATAAGATTTCACTTTTTAAAAAAACTATTTCAAGAATACATACACGGAGAAGATGTTTAGCATAAGAATATTCTACAATTGGGGAGTGGTATATTATAAAGTTCCTGGCTGATTGAAGCCTGATAAACACGTGATATTATGTACATAGTAGAAGTATAATAAAAAAAATAAAATAAAAAGGCCATTTTATCTCTCTGCAAATGAGACAGCTAATTTTGCCTGATACAGCATAGCTCTGATATATTCATTAAGCCATTTATTACACTAGCATTAAGTAAAAATGTGTTGGGGAATGGATTGTGAGAATAAGATGTGATTTAACTCAGAAAATTTTTAATATGAGTTTAACCTGTATAGGATTTGTGTTTTATCTGGCTGACTGTGCAGTATACCACAATAAGAGGTAGTCCTTGACTTAGAACTACAATTGAGCCCAAAATTTATGTTGCTAAGCAAGACGTTTGATAAGTAAGTTTTGCCCTATTTAACAACCTTTCCTGCCACTGTTGTTAAGTGAATCACAGCAGCTGTTAAGTTAGTTACATGTTTGTACATACACAAGCCAAAAAGACAGGCTTCTGAAAAGATGCTCTCAACCAAAAGCAAATAAAAACCAAATAAATCACTCAAGTCCAATTCTTAGCTTCTCCCCCTGGGAAAGAGTTATTAATAGTGTTATGACTAAGACAGCTGACCAAACAGAGCTTCTCCATTCATCTGCCTTTGTGGGAGTGTGGTAGGAATAAGAGGAGGAGGAGGAGATATCTCCTGTACAGCATTTAATTCCCGGGAAAAGGGAGACTCTAAACGCAACAACAATTTAGATAAATACGTGTGAAAGTCCAAGAAAGGAAATAGGAAAGAAACCCTAAGCATTTTAATAGTAGTAGCTGTAACTAACCAAAGAAGGTGCTCATCCAACATCAGGGCATTGCAGGAGCTTCACACGCATCTGCCCAAGTTAACTTAATCACGGTGGACTCAATGGGGAAGGGTGGCCTTCAGCTAAAGAAACCCCTGAATTTCCTAATGAGCAACGCCACGCCCCACCCCCCAAAATGTCTCTCATGCAGACATCAAAGCAACAGGGCTTGGAGAGGGTGGATAAGCCATTCCCCAGTGAAAATGCAGGGCATAAATTGCCTATGCAAATAACTACATAAATCCCCAGAGGTCAGCTGTCAGGAAGTGAGTGCTCTGAAGTCTTGCACTGAGCCATACGCAGAAGTGAAATATTGGAAGGAGGGCCACCTACCTCCCAATCCAGGACAGATGCCTGCCACTGAGCGATCTTGTCTATGTTCTCCAGTCTCCTCTTCCGCTCGTTGATCTGTTGGGTCACATTCCTCATGACAGCAAGCGCAGCGGCCACGTATCGGTAGTCACTGGGGAGAAAAAAGGGGTGGAGGAAGAGCCTGTAAAATCACAGAAGTGATGGAACAATGGGGACTTCGCCTGGGAACATGATGAGCTGCGCATGGAAAATTGGATCAAACCACCTAAGCCTAAGGGAGCCATTCCAGTAGGCAGAGGTTCTTTGGTGTCTCCCAAAGAAGTCTAGCCCTTCAAGTACAAAATAAAAGCTGATTACAACAAGAATGATTAGGGAGCTGGAGAATGGCCACAGGAGTTGGGTGTGTTTTGTCTAGTGCAAAGCAGGACTAGGGCTGCAGGATAGCACTGTGCCAATATTTGAGGGGCTCCTACAAAGACAAGAAGGTCAAACTATTTTCCAAAGCGCTAAAAGGCAAGCCAAGAAAAAACAAGGGAAACTAACCAAGGAGGGAAGCAACTTAGGTGACAGCAATCAGCCAATGGAACAGCTTGACTTCAGAAGTTGTAGGTGCTCCATTACTGAAGGCTTTCAAAAAGAGACTGGACAACCATTGATCTGGAATAGTACAGGGTGTCCTGCTCAAGCAAGGGATTGGACTAGACCTCCAAGATATCTTCCAATTCCATTATTCTATGTTCTACTTTTTTTCACAAGAAGTTTGCCCACTTTGCCTGATCTATGGTCTTTTCTTCATCCCATATGGTTGGCAAATTATCTTTGCACAGAAGTATGGACCCCTGAATTCCAGTTGAGAACTTCTTCACCAGAGCCAGCAAAGGCTGCACACTCCAATGGTGTGTCCTGCTAAAGAATCCTTAGTTATGGTTTCTTGAATAAACCATGCAATGGTGGCTAAGTGAGGTAGCAATTTAGCCAAAGGTCTGGGGGAACTTTCAGACAGATCTCAAACTCAATTCAGATGGGATACAATAAGCTCCTTTATGGTTGTAGAATTATGTTAGAATTATTCTGCAAGTTTTTCCATCACTCCTGCTCTAATCAGATGACATTTGATGAATTTCTTCAACAGAAAAAAAAATGGTGACTTTCTCATGTGTAAGTACAGCATTAGTTTGTTTCAAAATCTTCAAGAATTTCCACACACAATCTTCAAGAATCTCCATGGTCTTGAATTATGCAATCCCTTCTTTAGGGTGATATAAATTCCTTGACTTTCTCTACTCCTATTACTCTAAGCCTTTTCGTAGCAGGAAGTGTTAACAGCAAGGGAGTCTACAAGAGAGATGGAAAACCATGTCATAAACACACACAGACAATGATAGCATCCATTGCAAGCTCAAATGCAAAACCTTAAAAAGCCCACGAGGAGAAACACTAAAGGAATTCTCATGGAGAATTGAGGCAATGAGCACCAATAGCCAGAGAAATAATACAAGTCTGAGAAACAAGGTCCCTTTGTCAGTCAATAACAGTGTTGATTTATCACCAGCTTATCAGATATTTTGGAGCCACAAGGAAACAATAACTACAAGTATGACACACAACCTTACTTTTTATATACATTGCTCACTATTATGTGAAACTGTCTTGCCGCGTCATGTTGCTGTCATGTGACATTTTGCAATGTTTTTCCCATTCGTGAAGCTGGGGAGGGTGGTATTTTTGAGCTTCTGTTACTGCGCTCCTGAAGGTGAATTATTTTCTATGGCTCATTCTTTCTTCTCAACTACCCCTGTTTCTCAGTCTAAAGTAGGTTTATGGGATTCTTTCATCCTGATACTTTCCCTTGGGATTCAAAAGGAAGCCAGGAAGCCAAGGTGAATGCAAACTGATGGACAATGATTTCACAATGAAGGACAGGTCATGCACATATACATCCATTTGACCTACCTGTCATGAGACAAGACTACCCTACTCCACCCAGGAACCTATTGCCAGAGCTGCTCTGAAAGCAAAATCATCAGACCCAAAATGAAAGCTAACATAACACAGAATGACATGGAATAGCAGAGTTGGAAGGGACCTTGGAGGTCCTTTAGTCCAACCCCCTGCTCAGGCAGGAAACTGTATACCATTTCAAACAAAGGGTGTCCAATTTCTTCTTGAAAGCCTCCAATGATGAGCCATTCACCAATTCTGAAAGCAAGGCATTCCACCGGTTCATTGTTCCCACCATCAGGAAATTTCTCTTCAGTAACTAGTAACTAACTTAGCAACGAGGAAAAGAGGTGGGAGTTTCCAAGAAGTTTCCAAACACTGCCTCTCTGAGATGGGCTGGCCATTCCTCCTCTCCCAATGTTGACAAACACCTCAGCATTTCCGACAGAATCCCAAGAGGGGAACCTGGGCAGAGAGAGCCTGTTACATTTCTCCATTCAAAGAACTGCTCATTTTAGCATGAGGGTTGGCTATGGGCCTCCCACAAACACCTGGTGTGTTCCCACTCAGCATTATGTCAGAAAAATGTCACATCAGGTCCTGCCAAGAAAGTCCTTTGTTATTTCTGGCTGTGTTGCCACCACCTGAAGTGTGTGCTCCCTGAGTAGAAGGAGCAAGGGAAAGGAAGGGCACAAGATTGATACAATCTGCATAGAAACCACGGTTCTTTCTTGTTCTCCCCCCGGCACCCCCCATGCTTTGGTCTTTTCTTTCGTCTTTGTATTCTTTCTTCTACATCAGTGGGTGTTAGGTTTCATGTTCTCCTTAAAACTTTAAATAAAATTTATATCCCAAAGGTGCTTTTCCAAAAACCAACTGGGCTTTTGTTGTTCTTGTTGTTTTTTGAAAACGTTTCACTTCTCATCCAAGTCGCTTCTTCATTTATTCAGAAGGGTTTTCACAGGAAAAAAACCCAAGAGAGTCCAGCTGCCTTTTGGAAAAATCACCTTTGGGACAACCATGACCTGGATCGTTGGGAAACTCCACAGACAAATAAAATTTATGCTTTTTTTTTAATATATTGAACGCACAGAGAGGCTGAAAGATAAGATGCAACAGAGATCATAACCAGCAGAAGTCGATGACTGGCTTCCTACAGCTCAAGTCCAACCAGGGTTTACAAATCACAGTTTCTACAGTCATATAACACAGAAAGTCACCCTGCTCCCCCAAATCACGCCATCAAGCTGAATCCAGGTGGCGGAGTGGTTAAGGTTATGGAACATGAGTGGGAGATGGGGAGTCAAAATCCTCTCTCAGCTATAGTGGGATTTCTATTGCTGGATTACTTGGGGCCAGTCAAGTTATTTTTGTGGGACTAAAAGGAATGCAGATGACCAAGCTGAGCCCAAGGGTGGGGTCAAAGCACCATCAGCCCTGAGTCCCTACACGCCCACAAGAGATCTAACTCCAGCCCAGTAGTTCAGATTCTTGTAGCACAGAATTGTCTGAACCTTTCCGGCTTTGTCGACTGGCCAGGGTTGGGGAAGGGAGAGGGGATGGTTCTGTATGATTTGGCTAGCAAATGCACACATTTGTGCAAACAGCAGGCACGCACATGGCTCGTGCAAATGGAGCATGTGCTTCCCTGTTGCTCATGCCAGTGGCAATTCACACTCTCATCTTGACGCTTCCACGGCCTGGTTGTAAACAGCTCACAGCCCAGTAGTGGGCTAGGGCCCGGGGCTAGGGGACCCTTGCTAGAAAGAGCTTAAGCTTACAATAAAACTTTATACCCATTTGAACTGCCTGGATTTCCTGATTTCCCTGGTGCTGACAGGTCCCTACATAAGCTGTCTCAAGTTCTTGAAGAAAAGGTGGCTTGTAAAGCTCATCAACTGATCAATAAAATGGCTTAATGGAAGGGCTGATTTCATGAACTATCATCAGACAAGAGGCTGATTTATGAAGCATCTACCCGACAGATCAGTCCACATGTAGTTGGTCCTAAACATATGACCACAACCCGGATCAGAATTTCTGATGCTAAACAAGGTGGCTGTTAGGGGTGCTGCAGACAATTTGACCACATTTTTGTCACAGTTGTTGAGCAAATCACTACAGTTACATCCATCACTCAGTAATTAAAGGAATCCAGCTCCCCCCACTAATTTTTACATATTGGGAGCCATCCGGGAAGTGTTGCAAATAGTGATCCTGGGACGCTGCAGCCCTTATAAATACTTAGCCAAGAGCCTGAATTTTGATCACGCAACAGTGAGAATGCTGCAATGGTCTTAAGTACGAGACCACTTATAAGTCCGTTTTTTCAGAGCCATCGTAACTGAATGGTCTTTCAACAAATGGCTGCAAGTCAAGGACTAGCTGTATTACTGAATGCTGTCTTATGTCACTAAGCAAACATCATGCACCCAACCCAAATGTCAGTGCTCCCCTCTCCCACTGCCTTGCCGCCTAGAGGTGCTGGGAATTGTACTTCAACAATGCCCGGGACCTCTCCTCGAGGGAGATGGGCAGTTTATCAATAAATAAAGTAACAACAGAAATGCCAGAGACATGTATCCTGCTCTAGCAAATGGATAAGATGGTTTCTCTAAACCTATAGGTCACCGGAGGAAGTCAGAAACCAGTGTGGACAAATGAGAACATAGAACTTAAAATAATAAAGTTGGAAGGGACCTTGGAGGACTTCTAGTCCAACCCCTTGCTTGAGCAGGAGGCTCCATCATTACAGACAACAGTAGAGACCTTCAAATTTCTAGGTTCTACTATATCACATGACCTAAAATGGACACCTAACATCAAAAACGTCATCAAAAAAGCACAACAAAGAATGTTCTTTCTGTGCCAACTCAGGAAGCTCAAACTGCCCAAGGAGCTGCTGATCCAGTTCTACAGAGGAATGATGGAGTCTGTCATCTGCACCTCTATAACCGTCTGGGTTGGTTCAGCAACCCAACAGGGCAGACACAGACTCCAGAGAGTAATTAGGACTGCAGAAAAAACAATTACTACCCACCTGCCTTCCATCGAGGACCTGCATACTGCACGAGTCAAAAAGAAGGCTGTGAAAATATTTACAGACCCCTCACATCCCAGACATAAACTGTTTCAACTCCTACCCTCAAAATGACGCTATAGAGCCCTGCAACCAGAACAACTAGACACAAGGAGAGTTTTTTCCCTGAATGCCATCACTCGGCTAAACAAATAATTCCCTCAACACCGTTCAACTATTTACAAAGTGTACACTACTATTACTGTTAATCTTCTCACCACTCCTTATCACCCATCCCCCCCCTACTTGTGATTGTAGGACTGTAACTTTGTCGCTTGTATCTTTATGATTTATATTGACTGTTTCCTAGTATGATTTGATTGCTGATTGTACCCGATGACTACCATTAAGTGTTGCACCTGAGGATTCTTGACTCTTGACGAATGTATCTCTTCTTTTATGTACACTGAGAGCATTTGCACCAAGACAAATTCCTTGTGGGTCCAACCACCCTTGGCCAATAAAGTATTCTATGCTATGCGATGCTATGCTATGCTATGCCATTCTATTCTATTCAGACAAGTGGCTGTCCAGGCTGTTCTTGAAAGCCTCCAGTGATGGAGCATCCACAACTTCTGAAGGCAAGCTAGTCCAGTCAGAGTGGACTGCTGACTGGGGCACAGAACAGAAGACAATCTAATCAGCTGATCTTCAGCTCTGGCACACAAATACACACACACACACACATATACAAACACACTGCCCAACAGCTGACTTTTGGAAATTGAGCCATCTCCCCTCCTACATTCTGGACGTCTAGATTTTAAACCAAGGAGATAACCTGCTTGTAGCACCCCTCTTTTCAATGGCAGGCACATATGCTCCCTGTCCTAGCTGCGTTCCCTCACTTTAAGGGTTTGTTATTTTTTTATTTTTAGAGGTGTCATTTATGAATGGAGCTGCCCCCCTCCCCCACTTTCCCCTCCCTTGCCATCCACTCATTAACAAAACAAACTTCTGTAGACAGAAGCCGACGGCTCCAGCTCAACCGGCAAATGACAGATGAGAAATGGCCAGGGATGCTTGCTGGGGCCGATGGATTAATACTATGGAACGGTTCCCTGGAGGAGAGCTGTAGCTTTTCCTTAATGATTTCGTGGGAGGACGAGGCTCCTGGCCAAACAGTGCCAGGCTCACCCCGTGTTTCAAGGACCAGAAGTCTTGCTTTCCACCCAGATGGCATCTTGTAGCGTAAATTTAGATGGCTGGGAGATTAAAAAGGAAAAAGATTGCTAATGTGCTAGGGAAGAAAGAGACTCGCTTGCTGATGTCAGGGGGAGATTTCTGTGCCCACAAACAGCTACCTATCCAAACGGAGGCTAAACTTTGAAATATAAATTAAACTGGAGGCAGTCCTTCTGCAAAAGAACCGCATCTTTACTTCCAAGAATGTCTCAAGGTGTTATTGAGATCCTGTCAGCATTTGCAGAAAATAATAACAGTAATTTAACCATTGGAAATATATCTATCTGCTCAGGAAAAAAAGAGAGGAATATCAGATTTGATGGAGGGAAAATTCTGGGGAGACAAAGAAAGTCTCTTTCTTTCTTTCTCTCCCTCACAAACATACACACACACACACACACACACACACAGAGAGAGAGAGAGAGAGAGAGCTCAATGCTCTGAAAATGAAAGAAATAATTCAAGCGAATGACATTTATTTTACATGTCTCCTTATTAGATTGCTGACCATCTGACCAAGCAGTTGGAAGCCAAAAAATCTCTCTAAAATTTAACATAGGTACCGAGAGTTTTCAACTTAAGACAAAATTGGGACAGAATTTCTGGTACTAAGCAATGCAGTTGTAAAGCACAACCACATTGTTTAGTGACCATTCCTGCAGTCCTGGTTACCACAGTTAATTGAACTCCATGGGTCTTTAGGTGAGGTGATTTCCTGCCGGTTTCCCACAACCAGTCAATGGGGAAGCCGGCAGGAAATTGCAGGTCCCTGGCTGGTAAGTGGGAAATTGCAAGTAGCTGCTGCAGGGAGGCTGCATGAGAAGTGCCATGCAGCAGAAGGAAGATGCACTGGGATGCAAAGGGTTAGCATAAGGAACACTGCACCAGTCAGGGAACGTGTGCAGGGTTGCGTGAGAGTGCATGAGAGGTGAAGATTGGGGAGGGGTGCAAGGAGATGCCTAAATGGCACCACAGGGTTGGGAAGGAAGTTTGTGAGAGGTGCCATGTAGGTTAGGGAGGATGTGAGGGGATGTGTGAGAAGTGCTGTGAAAATTGCAAGAGGCATCACATGGTCTGGAAGGGGATATGTACGTGTAGCATAAGTCAGGAAGAGTGCACAGAGCGCCTGAATGGCTGGTGTGGCTTGACCAGAGAGGAGCTAGGGGAGGTTGCACAGCTGTAGAGGTTTACCCCAGTGATTGGTGACCTTCCATATGGTTTCTCCATAAAGTCATTACAGACACGTGCAAATGGCGATTATATGATTGCAGGTCCCTTGGCAATGGGTGGCAAGTATGGATGGGTTGCCAAGGAAGCAGACCACAGGGGTGCTAGGATAGCTGGAAATCACCATTTGCTCAGCACCATCATAACTTCAAAGAGTTGCTGGCTGAATGGTCACAGGTCAAGAACTACTAGTGTAAGACACTGTATTACATGCCTACAAACATTCTCTCTATTGTGGATGTTGACTATAATTTGCCCTTCCGTTGCAAATTCTGTTTTATGTTGTTTCTGGAAAAGCACCAATCTGACCAAGGGAAAGTAAAATGAATGTTATTACCTGACTGCCCTACAAAATATGGTACGAGCTCACACTTAGCAATGAAAATCCCAGAATCACCTTTTGGAAAGAAATGGCTTCAATGAAAAGAGTCCATCTGCAACAGTCCCAGAACATCTCCCTGCTTTGTTGCTCCTCCCAGCCCTGAAGCCAACCCTTCCTCCTACACACACCTACCTGTGATCCTGTGCAGTGTACTTGAGCAGTTCTGCAAGCTGCAGAGGGTACTTGCAGATCTTCTGGACAGGGGTCAACAGGAAACCATCTATGGCGATGTCAATCATCTGCTGCAAGAGACGGCAAGCTTCGAAGAAGTGCTGGTATCTGCCGTCCTTCATGAGTTTGGAAAGCTCCATGCATGCATCCAAGTGGTTATTACAGTACTCGGAGTAGATCCAGAATCCATCTTGCTACAGAGAGGAAAACAGAAAGGGAGGGTGAGATGTACCATAAAGAAATAGCTACAGGGCAGATTTCAATCACAACAAAGAAGTTGACAAAAATTGCAACTGGAAAAGGCCACTGGGACGATGATGTCCAACCCCATACCTAAGGCAGGAATCTACATTAAAAGCATTCCTGACAAACAGCTTTCAAGCCTCTGCTTGAACATCTCCATGAATGAAAACCTGAAATCTGAAACTGGGTCTTTGGTCACTGTCAAGTTTCTTCTCTCGTTGGAATGGTTTTCCTAACATTCAGCCAGACACAGAATAACAGAGTTATTCAATCTCCTGCTTATGCTGGAGACCCTATATCATTCTGGACAAATAGCTATCCAACCTCTTCTTAAAAGCTTCCAGGGATGGATGACCCACAATTTCTGAAGGCAAGCTGTTCCACTGATTAATTGTTCTGTCAGGAAATTTCTCCTTAATTCTAGGTTGGATCTCTCTTTGATTAGTCCAACCCTCTGGAATCTCAGAAGGTTATGCCATATCCTACATTTAATGAGGGACAGAAGTTCTTTGACTAACCTTTTCAGCAACTCAAGAATGCTGTCCTAATACCCTTCCATTACCTCTTCACTAGACGAAACATTTGCTGGATCCCACAATCTTTCCTCAAAGGGCTGCTACGTTCCTAGTCCAGCGAGATTCAGTTTAATATGGCACTCACAACTGAACACCGTCAATCAAGTGTCATCAAGAGATTCTCAATTGTGTGGGTCACGGTTGTCCCACAGTGCTTTTCCAAAAGGAAACTGGTCTTTCTTGGTTTTTTTTTTTTCTGAAAACATTTCACTTCTCAACCAGGAAGCTTCATCAGTTCTAACCGATAGTGGGGAATGGTAGGGTTAATATTCTTGGCAGTCATCTGATTGTTAGCTCCCTGAGAGCCATAGAGGCCACTTTTAATCAGAATAACAGAGTTGGAAGGGATCTTGGAGGCCTTCTAGTCCAATCCCCTTCTCAAGCAGGATACTCTATAGCAGGGGTGTCCAACCTTGGCAACTTTAAGACTTGTGGACTTCAACTCCCAGAATTCCTCAGCCAGCAAAGCTGGCTGAGGAATTCTGGGAGTTGAAGTCCACAAGTCTTAAAGTTGCCAAGGTTGGACACCCCTGCTCTATAGCATTCCACACAAGGGGCTGCATAATCTCTTCTTAAAAGCCTCCAGTGATGGAACACCTACAACTTCTGGAGGCAAACTGTTCCTTTGGTTTATTATTCTGTCAGGACATTTCTCCATCCATTGATTCTTGTCCTGCCTTCAGATGCTTTGGAGAATAGGTGTATTTTTCTTTGTGGCACCCCCTGTGTCATTATCTGTATAAACTCTGAATCAAGTGACCCTAAAGATACCAGGCCATCTGACTTTTGTATGTATGGAGCAAATTGTATGCAAACTCCATGGGATTTTCATTAGAATCTAATATAGCAGTATAAATAATGTTCCAGGATTACTAACTTTCTCGTGTCTGAGTATCCAGATAGAGATAGAGTGCTGATGACAGGCGAATCTAAATGTCCATTTAAAAGAAAAAGAAAAGAAAGCTTAGCAAAATGCACTATGAATTAGCTAGCTCTGTTCAATATCAAGTGCTCAGATAAATCAGGGAACCAGAAAACATGATGGAAGAATAACTGGAGAGCCAGCCAGCAAAAAAAACCAAAACAAACCCAAGAAAGATAAAGTTGCCATCTTGGAAAAAGAAAAGTGGCCATAAATGACAAGTAAACTATCTGCCCTGCCTGATTTGGGAAAATCTGCCCTGAAAGGCAGACAGGCTGCTTTTTCCAAGGACAGAGATAACAAGAGGTTTCAAAGTTCTTTTGGTTGATCCTTGGCATGGTGGCAGGCTGAGCAACAAATGCTGCAGCACCCAATGAGATTCTTCTGCTGTGGCAGATTTAGGAGCATCTTCAAACCTGATAGCAGCTTCATTGTGGAGCATCCCACCATCCACCGAGCCTTAAAACAGGCTGATAATGAAGGCAACTTTGAGCTATGGAAAAATATGCAGGAGAAAGGTGTATTTTTGCCTTGAGGCGAAACTCCTGGAGCCCAGCCAAGAGGACCATCACATTTCTCTGGAACAAATAGTTCTTCATTTATAACCATTTGTTTAATGACCATTCAACTGAAAAAAATGAACTAACACATGATAGATAGATAGATAGATAGATAGATAGATAGATAGATAGATAGATAGATAGATAGATTGATTTTTTTATTGTGAGCACACTGGCATAGAATAGAATGGAATGGAACGGAAGGGAAGGGAACGGAGGAGAGCAGAGCAGAGCTGGAAGTCACTTTGGAGATATTCTAGTCCAGAAGGAGAATACCATTTCAGACAAATGGCTGACCAGTCTCTTCTTGAAAACCTGCAGGGATAAAGCACTCACAACTTCTGGTGGCCAGCTGTTCCACTGGTTAGCTGTTCTCATTGTTAGGAAATTCCTCCTCAATTCCAGGTTGCCTCTCTCCTTGATTAGTTTCCATCCATTATTTCTTGTCCTGCCCTCTGGTGCTTTGGAGAATAGCTCGACTCCCTCCTCTTTGAGGCAGCCCCTCAAATACTGGAAGACTGCTCTCATGTCACCCTCGTCCTCCTTTTCCCTAGACTGGCCAAACCCATATGGTTTAGTCTCCAGGCCTTTGATCGTGTTAGTTGCTCTTCTCTGAACTTTTTCCAATTTCATCAAAACTTATTTCTGTTGCCTGCTCTCAAAAATGTACATATACATAACACACATATACACATGCTATATACATACATATATACCTGCCCACATACATACATACATACATACATACATACATACATACATATATATTTTCTTAAGTTTTCACGGGTACTTACATGTATGGCATTTAGCTTTGTTCGGTTATTTTCCCACGTCACAGTAGTGGTGCTTTTAAAGTTGTAGCAACGTTTCAGCAGAATCTCATCTGACATCATCAGGCTTCTGAACACTATACAGAAGCCTGATGATGGCAGATGAGATTCTGCTGAAACGTTGCTACAACTTTAAAAGCACAACTATAACAATGTGGGAAAATACCCGAACAAAGCTGAATGCCATACATACATACATACATACATATATACATACATATATGTCTAGGTGTGTAAGATTAAGAACACAGACACAGACCCCAAACTCGAAGCCAGACTAAAATCCAGAATGCTACATCACGGCCACCCACTCAGGATATCACATTAGAAAACTCAAGGAAATTATACCACAAGAACTCAAGAAGTTGCAACACAGCACAAGACCAAGGATAACACAGCAATAAATCTCAGAAGGTCATCACACAACCCATTACCCAAGCCATTACAACACAGGAGGCTAATGGAAAAGAGATCAAAATATAAACGACATAGGAGATTACAACGCAGGACCAGGACACCACAACAAAAGAACTCGCAAGCCCATCACACAACCCATTACCCAAGCTGTTAAAACACCAGAAGCTAATGGAAAAAAGATCACTACAAAATAAACGACCCAGGAGATTACAACACAAGATCCAGGATGTCTCCACAACAAAACTCACAAGGCCATCACACAGCCCATTATACCAACATCAACTCCATCAACCAATCAAGAGGCAGCAGCGCAGCCAACCAGTCCAACACACCAGCCCCCACCACCAGTATTTACAGAGAGATGGCAGCCTCCGATCACACACTGTTTGCACTGGCACGAAGCCAAAAGCACCAACCTGAGGATGGCAAGTGGGACCTTGCCGAAACATCGCCAAGATACTCTTAATCTTACACGGGAAAAGACCCGAACACACCAACATACGTACATACATACCTACATACATACCTGTACCCATGAAAATCTATGAAAACAAATATAAATATAAGTGTGTGTGTGTGTGTGTATATTTTTTTTCTTAAGTTTTTGCGGGTATTTATATGTATGGTATTCAGCTTTGTTTGGGTATTTTCCCACGTCTTTATAATTGTGCTTTTAAAGTTGTAGTAACGTTTCGGCAGAATCTCATCAGGCTTCTGTATTGTGTTCATCTGACAAATACAGAAGCCTGATGATGGCAGATGAGATTCTGGCGAAACGTCGCTACAACTTTAAAAGTACAACTATAAAGACGTGGGAAAATACCCGAACAAAGCTGAATACTGTCCATTTTGAATATGTAACGGAAAGAGGAAACTTGAGGAAAGAGGAAAGAAAGTTGATGCTATGTGGAACAAAACTGTGACTGAATGTGGCTGTTCTGCTTCAGATACCTCCAAGCCCCCTCATCCCAGAAGGTAACAAGGAAAACATGCTGTGAAGAGGATGCACAGAGCCCCAGACAACCCTACGAACTCTGCTCAAGCATCGCTTACATGCTACGGTCCTGGATAGACCTTATGAGTAGACCTTGCAATTATAACCTTTGCAGTCCTAGGATCAAAATCCAGTCACTTGGCAAGGTAGTCCTTGACTTACAACAGTTCATTTAGTGACAGTTCAATGGCCCTGAAAAAAGTGACCTATGACCATTTTTCACACTCATGACCATGGCAGCATCCCCATGATCATGTTTCAAAATTCAAATGCTTGGCAATTGACCCATATTTATGACAGTTGCAGTGTCCTGGAGTTATGTGATCCCTTTTTGTGACTTTCTGACAAGCAAAATCAATGAGGAAGCCAGATTCACTTAACAACTGCAGCAAGTGCAGGTCATAAAATGGGGTAAAACTCACTTAACAACTGTTTCATTTTGCAACAGAAATTTTGGGCTCAATTGTGGTCATAAGTTGAGGACTACCTGTATTTATAATCTGATCGCCATTTGCGACCTTCCCAGTTGGTTTCTGATCTGTCTAAGGGGGAAGCTGGATCTACTTAACGACCATGTGATTCACTTAACAACTGCCATGATTCGCTTAATGACTCTGGCAAAAAAAATATTGTAAAATTGGGCATGAGTCACTTAACAACCGTCTTGCTTAGCAAGGGGAATTCTGCTCTCAATTGCGGTGTTGCAGCCTGCATTGCCAATTGTGCTGGCTAAGTTCCCATTCTTTTACCCCAGCTGGTAACCGCTCCCTGCTGAGGGCTGCAGCCAAGTGCAGGAGGTCAGACTTAGATCCGAATCTTTGATGGGAGCATAAACCTCACCACAGCACAAGAGCTCTGGAAAAGTCAAGAAGAGAAGAGAATCATGCTTAAGGAAGAGAGGGCTCCCTGCAAGGAAAGTCAAGATGCACGTAGAAGTTCTCGTCTTTTTTGGAGTCCCCTCTGCACACGCCCAAAGACTGGTTGCAAGCTCAGCATCTGTCAGGCCCTGCTTGCCAGGCTCCCAAAACTAAGGCAGACATGGAGAGTCACTTCTGTTCCTCATTTAAAGACTGAGATCTTGCCAAACTAAAGTGAGGGGTTCTGGGTGCTCCCTTGCTTATTTTCTTGCAGATGTTTCATAAACCAGGTAATCTCATCAGTGCTAGTCATAGTTTGGGTAATGAAAAATCCAGAAGAAACAGCCAAGCTCAGAGAGCACCAAGGAGGGTCTAGGTCCATGATGGTGAATCTATGGCACTTGTGTCACAAGTGGCATGCAGAGCCTTTTGTGCTGGCCCACGAGCCACAGGAAAACTTACCTCACTGCACATGCATGTGCCTCACAGCTGATTATTTTTCGGGCTGGTTTGAGGCCTTTTTTGGCCTCCCAGAGGCTGGGAAAAAGCCTCTGCAAGGCTTTTCAGGCTGAATTATAGGCCTGTTTCGTCACTTGGCCTCCCAGAGGCTGGGAAAAAGCCTCTCCCAAGCTTTTCAGGCTGAATTATAGGCCTGTTTCGTCACTTCCAGTGTCACAGGACGTGACAAACCAGGCCTATAATTCGCCCTGAAAAGCCTTGCAGAGGCTTTTTCCCAACCTCTGGGAGGCCGAAAAAGGCATCAAACCAGCCGAAAAATCAGCTGTGAGGCGCAGTGCGGGTAGGGGGGTGGCGAGGGGGAGATTGTGCATCCATGCAGGGGAGGGTTGGTGCGCGTTACATTCTGGGGCTGGCACGCGAGTGTGTGCGCGCTGGTGCACATGCAATTTTTGGCCCAGGAGCCCCAAAAGGTTAGCCACCCCTAGGACAGCTCGCAGCGGCCAATTCACCCTGGCCAACTTGCCCTGGGCAGCTCCCCACGGTCAACTCGCTACAGAACAACTGCCCACAACAAACACCCTCCATGTCAAGAGTTACACTAATATCAAAGGAATAGAATAGGATCATTAAAGAAAGGATGAAAAGAAGGGATAAAATGAAATGTGAATGACAAAAAATACTTTTTAAAAATTATTTCAAATAATTAAATTGAATTGTGAAATTGTCCCATGGTGAATTGGGCACAGCAAAGCAAGGACTCGTTATTTCAGCCCTCAGCAACAAATATTCTCCTTTATTGGTAAAACAATTATTTGTATCATTAAAGATATATAGGTAATCCTTAATTTATGAGTACAATTGAGCCCAAAACTTTGTCAGAGTATATTCATGAACTGGAATAGAGCTTGGTACCAAGGTCAGCCAATGAATAGGCATAGCAACTAAGTCAGCCAATGAGGACTGCTTGGAAACTGAAACTAGAAGTAGCCTAGGCGTGGCTCTATATTAAGCTCTGCAACTCTGAAACTATGTTAAGCTCTGAGTCTGTCTACTGAAGATGAAACTGCTTCGCCTCTTGCTTGCCTGATGAACTAAAGTGAAAAGAGGAGCTAACTTACTTGCTTGCTGAAGACTAGAGCTCTGCTTTGAACTTGCACCATGTTTCTGTCTGAGTTTGCTCCATGTTGGAGAAATCTACTTATTATGTTTATAAAGATGTTAAATGAAGCATCAGCCATCTGTGTTTATTTTTCTGATGCTGAATTAATGCTGCAAAACTTCTGTTGCTAATCGAGACAGTTGTAAAGTGAATTTTACCCCATTTTACAACTTTTCTTGCCACAGCTATTAAGTGAATCACTGCAGTCGTTCAGTTAGTAACATGGTTGTTAAGTGAAAGTGGCTTCCCCATTGACTTTGCTTGTCAGAAGGTCACATTACCCCGGGACACTCCAACTGTCAGAAATATGAGTTAATGGCCAAGCGTCTGAACTTTGATCATGTGACCATGGGGATGCTACAATAGTCACAAGTGTGAAAACTGATTATAAGTCACTTTTTTTAGTGCTGTTGTAACTTTGAACGATCACTACACCAATTGTTGTTGGTCGAGGACAACCTGTACCCTGAGAATCCCTTGGAAGCAGCCACCTTGATGATCTTTCTACCATCCAAACTATCTAAACTTCATTATCTCTTGGACCTCGGGAATGCAACTCTTCCTTCTTGGGAATCCAGATATATTCCACCCCATTGCTCCTGTTAAGTCAGAATCTGATTCCTTGGAGAGGCCCATAACATGGACTATTCCTTTAACAGTCTCATTTCTCCCATCAAAAAACAATGCAACTCTTCCCAATCTCATTGACAAACACAATTTCTTTATAGCGATAGCAATTAAGAGTTATATACCACTTCACAGTGCTCTACAGCCCTCTCTAAGCAGGTAACAGAGTCAGCAAATTACCCCCAATCAATCTGGGCCCTCCTTTTATAGACCTTGGAAGGATGGAAGGCTGAGTCAACCTTGAGCCAGTCAGAATCGAACTGCCAAAATGCTGGCAGTCAGAAGTCAGCAGAAGTAGCCTGCAGTATTGCATTCTAACCACTGCACCACCACTGTTCCTTTATCTTCCTCTTTTGAAAACAGATAGCTGAAGTTAAACTAGGTGGCAAGAACCTTCCTTGGGGCAAAAACTGTGACAACCCCAGATGGATTGTAGCAATTATGGTTTATTTCCTTTCCTTCTTTTCAAAGCCTTTTCAAAACTCGTTGTGCTTAGGACAATTTATGAATGAAAGCGAGCAAAGAATTGAATTGGTGATGTTAAGGCATTATGACACAAGATGCTGAGAAGGGTTTTACTGGTATCCTGTAGAGGAATGATCAGCAATTGCAATGCATTTCTTCAACATTCTTCAAAGCCTACCTGGTATGGAAGGGAGCCGGGTAGAGTTGATACCAAAAGCAACTTGGTTATGCTTCAAAGGATCCAGCGCCTGGATAAGTGGCATTTTCTTACATAACCATTTAGAGCTGCCTCCTCCCCAAAGGAGAAGCTGCAAAAGCTACATTGCATGATTTTCTTCACATTTCTGGATATATCTACAATCCCATCAGCCCTGTAAAATGGTATTTATGTAACTGGCAAGAGCAAAGAGTCCCTGAGAGCCATTTCAGTCAGCAAAAACATCCTGTTCCTCACGCGTGGGTTATATTTTTGTTCTTTCATGCTTTTGAGACCATCTTACCTCTAGGTCACTGTCTGAATCAATCCCTGCAGTTTTGAGAAGTGGTTTGGGTAGTCTTCTTGGGCTGTGAGAGAATAACTGACCCAATGTCACCCTATTTTGGCGCTTCAAGGTAGCCTAAGCCAGGAAGCCAAAATCATCAATACAAATACAGTACTACTTTTATTGTAAAGTTACAGTGGTGTTTTTTCAAAACCACAGCCCCTTTAAAATGAGTGGACTTCAAATCCCGGAATTCCTTAAGACCCATCTTAAAGGGGGCATAACGGAAAAAAACACTGTATTACAAAAACAGAATCCTCTTCCCTCCCTGCCTTTATATTCCAGAGAATGAGAAAAGAGATGCTTTCTCAAATTACATTTCTCAGATTTTATTTGATGGTTGTCTAGGCTGTAGTTCTTCCTCCTGTCTCTCAAGGCTATTCTCACAGCCCTTTACACCTAGCTGGCTTTGTATCTAAACCAAGGTGAGAACCCCACTTAGAAGACTGCATCCAGTTTTGGTCACCATATTATAAAAAAAGATGTTGAGACTCTGGAAAGAGTGCAGAGAAGAGCAACAAAGATGATTAGGGGAATAGAGGCTAAAATGTACAAAAAACAGTTGCAGGATTTTGGTATGTCTACTCTAAGAAAGACTAGGGCTGAGTTGATAGCAGTGTTCTGATATCTGATGGGTTGCCACAAAGAAGAGGGGGTCAACCTATTTTTCAAAGCACCAGGAAGCAGAACAAGAAGAAATGGACAGAAATTAATCAAGGAGAGAAGAAACCTGGAACTAAAGAGAAATTTCCTGTCAGTGAGAACAATAAGCCAGTGGAACGGCTTGCCTTCAGAAGTTGTGGGGGCTTTTAAGACTGGACAGCTACTTGTCCGAATATTATAGGGTCTCCTATTTGAGCAGGGATTGGACTAGAAGAGCTCCAAGGTCCCTTCCAACTCTGTTATTTCGGCCTTCTGGTTTCTAGCCTGGTGCCTTGTTTCCCAACCTTGCAACTTTTAAGATGTCTGGACTTCAGCTCCCAGAATCCCCCAGTCAAGATGAAAGAGTGTGCCTGAGCTAAATGGAGGTTTGCAAAAAGCAGAATGAACCATTGATAGCAACATTGAAAAATACTTATTGGGTGGAAGGCAATTCAATTCATCCACATACAAAACAAGCGAATTGATGTAAACACTTAAATAACAACAGTATCCAGATACAGTGCTGACCCCTTTCCCTGCTGGTTAAAATCTCTTTGGTTAGTTGCCCTAATTTACCGCAACACATTTTTAGGCAGGATCCCTACACTGTAATTTCCATAAAACAGGAGGATGAAAAGAAGAAACAAAGGGGCCATGAGAACTGCTGCTATCTTCTGTAAGTGGAGAATACTTTGGTGCACTGCAGAAGCAGCTTCCTAGCAAGTAATCAGAAAACAGGATTTTCAGATTTTAGGAATGGACAGATGATGTTACTCTTCATTAGCTCACTTTCTATGGTCAGCATTCATTATTCACACTCCGCATCCATCCTTCGCAAACAAAAACTCATATCTTATGGAAATTATATTTGGTGTTTGACAATGCAGCCCCACATCACTGAAGCAAACTAAATCAGGGACAGGCCCAGATGATTAAGCCGCTGTCAACTTCAGGGAAAGCCTATTGCAGGGGTGTCAAACTCAAGGCCTGTGGGCCGATCCAGCTCATGGGGTGCTTAGATATGGCTGCAGGGCTGCCCTGGAAACAGTGAAGAACTGGCCCATTGGTGCCTCGCCCAGCTCTGTTTTTGCTAGCAGAGGGTTGCAGAAGGCGGGGTCACCGAGCTCCATTTTTGCTAGCAGAGTGCTTGGGCTGCCACAGGCACCCCCAACATGACTGACATCAAGCTGGCTATACATACCCTGGCCACACACACACACAGGTTCAAACACTAACCCTGTGATACAGTCCTCAATGACACCCCTGGCTTATTGTGAACATCCAACTTATTATGATTCATTCCGCAAATTATGGTTATGGAAACCACAAGGAGCAATCTAGTCAATGCTGTGTAGAAATTGTCTCCTATGGAACATGAAAAACATGCCTAGTAACCCAACTCTGCAAAGATAATCAAGCTAAACTGAAGATGGCTCCCATTCAGTGTCTTTCTCTCTGAAAAACTTACGTGCTCTAGAAAACATGGTCCTATTTCACTGAGATGAGGGTCCTCATTGTTGTACTGCTTCTCCAAGTCCCTTACAAAGCCCATCTGAAACCTGTAGATGTCTTCAATGTTGCCAAATATGATCTTCAGCTGCTCATCACTGAACATGTCTCTTCTCTTCCGACACTGCTTTAAATAACCCTGGAGGAAGATTCAAAAAGAGACCAAGTTTATAAGTCAAGGATCCCATCACAAAGAAGCTGTCTCTTCCCCTAATCCCCTACGACTGGATACCAAAAAAATATTACCCCAAGATTAGTACTGAAGTAGAATTCAATCCACAGTGTAATCAGTATTTTGACCCCTCCAAGATGGTTTGATAAAGAATCAAGGTCAATCCTTCGGCATAGTTGGGAGCCCAAAGAACCATTCTCTAGTTCACAGACTGTGTTTAGAAGTCAGTCAAAAATCCAGTGGCTCCAGCTACAGAACATGCCAAGTTTGGTTAGATTCAGATTTTTTTTTTCTTTGCATTGGACTTTGTTGCACAAATCCAGCACAATTAGTTACTTTATGATCCAGGGTTCATTCGGGGAATGGGCTCTTCAGGGAACCAAGCTAGATAGGTTGTGCACCAAAGGGGAAGGGTCAGAATTGGAGTTCTGGTAGAAGAAAGGTCTGGAAGATCCTTAGGGAGGGACTTGTGGAGACTGTGCACAGCAAGATTTGGAAAAATGTCCCTTTGGTGCTCAATGGATGGATGGATGGATGGATAAGAAGGAGGGAAAGGGAAAGATTCACACACACACATACACACACAATCTCAGCTGACCTGCACCTCTCTCTGCTGTCCCTAGGTTTATATTCATCTCAAGCCCAACTCCATCTACCAGTTTTGCCACTGCAGGGCAGGTGGTTTTGGGTGCCCTACTCAGTTCTCTCTCAGTGGTGGGCTCCAGTGTGGAACCTTTTAAACCCACAAGCGATTGATTCGGCCTTCTTGACCAGACAGGCAGTCCAACCTTTTCTTTGATTTGTTGCAACATCTTACCCTCAGCAGTGCCAGAGAGAAGATTCAATGGTAGCCCCTTTATTGAGAGATGGTCTCCTGGTGATGAACTCGAGACCATCTGATATATTTTGCTGTTGCCTGTTTTATGCCAATGCACCTACAGGAATACTGTTACTATCTCCTAATCTCCTTAAGTTTTTTTTTACTCACAGATCAGACGCCTAAGCTCACCAGAAGAGTTGCTGCTAAGTTTCTATCTGCAGTGATTACCTTTAGCATAACGCATCCTAATCTTTGACGGATGACATTGTAACATTTTGTTTTCCCCTTTATATTCACTTCTTTATTAAATTATGAACTAATTTAACTGTATACTATTTCAACATATCTATTCAATTTATCCTTTTATTTTGCTCATCTGTGAGCATAACTGAGTACCTGTAACTAAATAGCCCTTATGTAGTTTATTTTTTGAAAAGAAGGGGAATGTACACTGTATATAACCCCCCCAGTACTGCTTATTATTTGAAAAAAAAAACAGTCAATTCCTGGATTTCTCCCAACAGAAAAACTGCTCTCTCAGCACTTGCTGGGAGCCAATCGAATGCTTAAGAAGCTTGGCAGAGCCAGATATTCCAACTCTACACCTACTAGTTGCTAACCCTTCCTTTGAAGAGCCCTTGATCTTCTCTGAAGCTTGAGATGCACATGCCTGGAAAGTGGTAGAGGCTATAAAACTGTTATTTGCTGCTGGATTCACAAAACATAATTAAATGGATCAGTATAAAAAGTAGCGGTGTGTTTCAACAACAAGCTAAATTTGGCACAATGACACTCTTTGATACTTGTGGACAGTTCTTGACCTTGGAGGTCTTCTAGTGCAACCCCCTACTCAAGCTGGAGACCCTTCACCATTCCAGACAAATGGCTGTCCAATCTCTTGTTGAAAACATCCAGGGATGGAACACCCACAACTTTTGAAGGCATGTTGTTCCACTGGTTAACTGTTCTAATTGCCAGGAAATCCCTCCTTAATTCCTAGGTTGGTAAGGTTACTATTACTTCTTCTCTTGCTTTCATGTGCTTTGGAGAATAAGTTGACCCCCTCTTCTTTGTGGCAGCCCCTTGCAAATTGGATGACTGCTATCATGTTCCATCTAGTCCTTCTCTTTGTTAAACATACCCAGTCTTGGAAAGAGGTTCCAATGCAGTGCAGAACGTTCATTGAGGGACATCACCTTGCTGTCTTGGTTTAACTGAGATAATTGCATCACCTTTGCATTGTGATGCACCGTGCTAAAATGACATAAGCCATCATATGAAACCTACTCTGAATTGAGTCCATTTGGTTCCTTCCTAGTTCATGCACTGTGGAAACCCAGAAGATGGGCTAACTCAAACAGGTTGCATCTGAGATACAAATTTAATTTAGAGCATCACAAGAAAAGATGATGAGCATAATAAAATGTGTTTGCTTTGAGGGGACTCTGGGTGGCTTATAACTATTAAAAGCCAATAAAACCATGAATAAATATTCCTAATAGCAGTAATAATTTAAAAGATGGGGAGGAAGGGAGCAAGATATGCACAGGGAAAGTGGAGTCTTATCTTAATCTACCAACCACCTCCAGCAACATGCCTCAGTTCCTGATACTGGTGAAAGAAAAATGGCACAGCTATTGATGGAACAATTCTAAATGAACAGCTCATAATAGTATAGCTTTTATATTGGGGAAAGTCCTCTATCCACTACTTGTTTTGTTAACAAGCAAAAAAATGATGGGCCTCGCATACCAGAGAGAACTTTGCTAAGCAATAGGCTGACCTTTTACAGTACTTCTCCATGTAGTCCCTCTGGACTAACTTTGGAGCAACATTTTTTTCCAGGAGATTACGCCAACTTTTAGAGCCTTAGATACACAAATTTGGGGATTGTGATGCAGTACCTATAACCGTTTGTCAACCATTCCTATTTTGGAAGATTTGGTAAGGGAAGAAATGGGCAGACCGCCTATAACTGTTATGGAAGAGAGGAGAATCCAAAGGTTTTGTTACAAGAGCTGAACCGAAATTTTCCATCCTATCTATGGGTTGAAGAGTAAAGGAAGATTGTCCATTCCATGTTTCTACTTCTCCAGAAGATCAAGGGCATCTCTAGGATGAGGCCCACCATCAGCATTCTTTTTCCGTGTGGTCCTCTTCTCTTTAGTTGCTGTTAGTGGCAATGCCAAGAAATATGGCTTTCATTTTTGTATATTCCCCAATACTTTCAACTAGCACCCTTCTGCAGTATTTTGAAGAGGTCAACTGCCCCTCCCCTCCTTCAAATTGTGGAGAATATTTGGAGAAATGTGGTCAAAGATGACATCTATATGTCAGAGTAATCATTCTTAATCTTGATAACATTCTCAAATTTAATTTTTGTTTGAAATAATACTCTTCTGGGGGAGAATTTCATAATCCGTGTATAAAAGAAGCAGCAGCATACAAGTTAAGATATTTTTTATTACTGTTACCGGGATTGCCTTTCGATTTGTGATGTACAAATCATCCCAATTCCAGCATTTTTTTTTTAAAAAAAAAAAAACTGAAATGGCCATTCCTTTCCATTTTAAATGGTTTTTCAACTTGGAACTTTGGAATTTTGTGGATATCCAGGACCAATCCAAATGATTGAACTGATTTCTTCTGACTACGTGATTAATTAGAAGGTGCAACCTAATTTCTTTCAAACTAATATCTGAATCAAATATCCATGGGTCATGGGCTCTTTTTTTCCCAAGGAGAAAAAAGACATCTTGGACATATTTGAGAAGCTGTGAATGATGGCTCCATGCTCGCTCCATTTCTGAACCTAACCCTTGGCTGCTGTCCCACGCTGAGAAACAACTGGATCACATTAATTTCCTACAATGTCTGAGCATTGTGGAAAATTCAAGGGATGCCCTAGACACTTAATTTAAAGCATTGTCATCCCATCCAGATAATTCAACCAGAAATCTCAAAGAGGCAAGAATAGGATTCAAGAACACTTTGCCAACTTGTACCTGCAACTGACCCAGTCCTTTAGAATACAACAATTTTCAGAATAACATCTTTGTACCCAGACAGTCCCATAATAGATTCATTTCTCTGAATTCAGACAAAATCTGAATAAGAAATTATGAATTCTAATTATAAAGCATTTCTAGTCAAGACTCAGATTCCTGGAAATGATAATGTCCTCTGATCCAGCTCTATTTATGTTCTGTAATTCTTCACATCTTTTTTTTTTTTCTTTTGCTGTGCTATTGTGTTCCTGAATTGGGTTTGTACTTTGTGGTCTGCCTTGTGGTTTGGACTCCTTTGATCCCATTTGTAGTAACCTTTGGGGCCCAATTTTACTGGCTCTGTTCGGGAGAATTCTTGGATTTGATCCAGGACACATTGCAGACTACAGACTTTGCTAACTCCAGTTGAATTGGTTACTTAGTTAACCAGGCAGGAAGGGATGTAAAACAGTGATTCTTAACCTGGGCTCCACAGATTTATGAGTAGAATTCTTTACACACAATGAATTTGTTTCCAGTGCAATAGATCATAAATCATAGTTACAATCATTAATCATAAGATAAAATTGAAAAGTGATAAATCTTAAGATAGTAGGAAAGATGAGAAGGTGAGAAGGATAACAGCAACACAGGCAACACTCAACTTAAAACACTTTGTTTAGTGGCCAAAATTACAACCGCCCTGACAAAAGTGACTTATGACCATTTTTCACACTTATGACCATTGTAGCATCCCTATGGTCATGTGATTTACATTCAGTGCTTGACAAATGGTTCATATTTATGACGGTTGCAGTGTCCCTGGGTCATGTGACTCCCTTTTGCAACCTTTTGATAAGCAAACGCAATGGGGAAGCCAGATTCACTTAACAACTGTGTTACTAACTTAACAACTGCAATGAGCCACTTAAAAATTGTGGCAAAAAAGTTGTAAAGTGGGACAAAGCTCACTTAACAAATTTCTCACTTAGAAACAGAAATTCTGGGCTCACTTAGGTTCGTAAGTCAAGGACACCCTATTCCATGGGTGAGTATCTTTAGGTGGAAGACAGTGCTGGGGAAATTAGGTGTTTAGCAGACTGATGGCATGTGGGGGGGGGATTTAAAACTTGAGTTATGTCTTGGGAGTCCATCGCCATCCAGCCATAAAAGGTATTTAAAGGGGGTCCATGGTAAAGAAAAGATTGACACACACACACATGTGTAAGAATCTAAAAGGAGTCAGAGGTGAGAAGGGTGCAGGGAGCATAAAGGTTTAGTATTATGGAAGACTATATCTATCAAATTACAGAATACTCTAACATGGCAAACTAGGTGCTCATAAAGTCTAGTTTATGGCACCAGTCTTTGTCTGCTCAATTATGGATGCTGCTATGCAGAATCTGGAAACACCTAGCAGGGTAGGTATCTGAGAACAGCAGGATGGTATAAAATGGCCCTGGGCACTCTGGGTTTTTGTGTGCAATACTGATGAGATGAAGCTAGAGTGAATGTCTCTGTAGTACAGGCACTGGGGAAGCACCTGCTCTGTTTCTATGTGTTTTTTAAGTCACAGGGAACTTGTCTCTCCAGGTAAGGAATCTTTGAGGACGGTTTGAGGGGATGGCATGGATTTTCTCCTCCTCCTATTTTTCCTGCACTTTGGGGCTAATCATCGACTACTGCAATGTGCTCTACATGGATCTTCCCTTGAAAAGTATCCAGAAGTTTCAGTTGGTTCAAAATGTGGTAACCTGCTTGCTTTAGTGCAGGGGTCTCCAACCTTGGCCCCTGGAAGCCTGGCGGACTTCAACTCCCAGAATTCCACAGCCAGGCTGTGGAACTCTGGGAGTTGAAGTCCGCCAGGCTTCCAGGAGCCAAGGTTGGAGACCCCTGCTTTAGTGCAAGTCCAGATTTGCACGTGTGTCCCATCTCTCATGGGAACTGCATTGAGTCCCAAATTGCTTTCGGCCCAGTTCAAGGTTCTGGTTGTCATGATGGCCAGGTTATTTTTTCCCCACTTATATTTAAACCACCAGAACAGGGAGGCAGTGGATGTTACAGCTTCCCTCTTTTATGGAGGTCCATCTAATGGGACCAGGAAGAACGGTCTCTCTCCGCAGTGGCTCCCGGTGACAAGATTGGCCACTATGCTAACACTCTTTCAAAAGACCCTAAAGACATGGTTTGACCAATGAGTCTAGGGACCCCAGGGTGAATTGGAGCCCTTCAAGTGATTAGCTTGATATTACTGGGGAGGGGGATTATTGCAGTTTGGATAGGATAGGATAGGGTAGGGTAGGGTAGGGTAGGGTAGGGTAAGGTAGAGTAGCATAAGTCAGGACAGGACAAGTCAGGACAGAATATATGGAATATGGAGAAGACTAGACTAGACTAGAATCCTAACACCCTCAGATTTCACTGGACTCCAGACAAGCCTCAATGCAATTGGCTGGCACCTGAAGGGTTTCTGTTGTCTTTTCCAACCTTCTCCAATGCTGCCCCAATACACTGGTTTTGTCCACTTAATTTGGGCAAAATGAGCTTTCCTGAAGCTGTGCCTGGGCTGTCACTTTGCAAATGGGAATGTTCGTTGCAATCTGTTCTGTTTAAGAAGACACTAGAAAGGTTCTTGTTTCTCCACCTTTGGGGAAGATTGCTCATTCAGTTTCATTTGGGGTAATAAAGAGCAGCAGACGAGGTTAGGCAATAGCCACCTGCCTTAATAGAGTGAGTTGAGTCACCATAAACTGGAGCAATTCCAGCAAAAAAAACCATCAGCCTCCCAGCAAATTTGACCCAGGAGATGCTTAGCAGTAGGCAGCATCCCTGGTTCCAGCTTTCCCTCTTTATACCAGCATTAAAATTATGAGAAGGAGAAATGAGGACATTTATAAAATGTGCTATTTCTCCTGTAAGGCAAATAGATGGATCTCTCCAATTCAAACACAATTAAATTTATTCTGTTTCTTCGTAGAAACAATCCAATTAACACAGAGACACACAGACACACACACCAGGGACATTCAATTTTACCGTGCCATTTATTTTTTTTCTGTCTGGTTGAAAAGAACCAATTTGGAAGAATGTTCCATCTGAGTTAGGGAGAGCAGCATACATGCTAACAGTTCTCAGAAGCCGGAAACAAGGTTGTTAATATTAAAGCTAGCTGGAGGCACACAGTAGTTGCAATCTTTCACTTGGGTGGTTTTCTAAAGGCTGCAGTTTGTTGAGGTTGAGCAGAAGGGAGGAGAGTGTGGAAAACTTAACAAAGAAAAAGAAGATTGTTTCCCTTCTGCAGCTTGCAGTGTCACTCAAGAAGCAGGGACACAATTTCTTAGAGGCCGTCACTGCCATTTATGCATGGAAATTTCTGGAGAACCACTGAATGGATGCCATACAACCTTAAACCAACCATAGGCTCAAATATGGAATTTAAGGGATTCACCTGCCTTTAGGACCTGGGGTGACTAAATGGATGGAGATGATACAATAGGTGGGCTCCTTGGTGCTCTCTGAGCTGGGTGTTTTTCTAGCAGACATTTCATTGCCCCAACTAAGTAACACCATCAATGCTAGCCCTGATGACGTTAGCTAGTTGGGTCATAAAATGTCTTCCAGAAAACCACCAAACTCAGAGAGCACCAAGGACTCTTCATATCAACCCTGAGCTACAAATATTCTCCTTTATCAATACAATATGTTTCCCAATCAACAATGGCAGAAAGAACTACAGGTACCATATTTGCCGGCGTATAAGATGACTTTTTTGCCCTGAAAAACATGCCTCCAAGTGGGGGGGTCGTCTTATACGCTGGTATATCCACTGCCGGCTATCGGATGCTTGTGGGACGCAGCGAAGGCGCCTCTGGCTTCCCGGATCTCCCGCGTCGCTTCTGCCAAGAATCAGTCCCCCGCGTCTCTGAATCAGGTTCGAATCCTGTTCACCTCGCTCCGCCCGAGGCTGCAGCGACTGGGGGGAGCGAGAGCGTGGGTCGCTCCTGTCACCCCAGGCAGGGCCATGTGAAGGCTGCCCGCCTTCCTGCTCCTCCCACAGCCCCTGGCACTCCGCCCTGCCGCTGCAGCCCCAGGGATTCCTGGAAGGCGTTTCCGGTGACCCCGCTGGGATCGTTTGGCTGACCAACACCGAATAACATGCACACTGTGTAAATATTGGATGATTAGTTACCAGGGGGGGGGGTCATCTTATAAGCCGGGTCGTCTTATACGCCGGCCAATACGGTAGTCCTGTAGTGCAAAGATTGCAAATGGCAACCAAATGACCCTGAGAGGCAGATACTGCAAACGTTGTAAAATACAAGCCAGTTGCCAAATGCTGAATTTTGATCACATGACTGTGGGGATGCTGCAACAATCATATCGTAATGATCGGTCCTCACACTTACAATATGACTGCTGCAATATATTTGTAGGTCAGGGTTGAAATGAGGGGTCCTTGTTGCTCTCTGAGCTGGATGGTCTTTTTGCAGATGTTTCATGGCCCAATTAGGTAACATCATCAATGCAAGTGGTGCTGATGTTACTTAGTTTGGAGAACAAAACATCTACAAGAAAGCCACCCAGCTCAGAGAATACTAAGACCCCACACATAGCACCACTTCCATTCATTTTGTCCTCTCAGGTCTTAAAGGGCAGGTGAACCCCTTAACTTCCATATTTGAGCCTACAGTTAGTTTAGCGACTGTTTGAGGACTACCCATAGGCCAGGATTGGAAGCATTCACTGTGCTTGCGGTGCAACTTATGAAACATGGTGGAATTGACCTGGAATTGACTCAGATGCCAGTCACTTCGAGCAAATAATCAGATCTCCCTTGATTCTGCCCTCAGGGTGTGCATTAGAGCACAGAAATTTCCTTGTTTCGGTGCTAGAGTGTTGTTCTTTTTTGAACACTCTTTAAGAGAACCTACTCATTTGCTGCTCATCAAAAAGGGAATTATCATCATCATTCCTTTTCTGCTGAGAGAGCACAGATGATTCCAATATTCCAATATTTGAGGGGCTGTCACAAAGAAAAAAGAGTCAACCTATTTTCAAAGGACCAGAAGGCAAGACAAGAAACAATGGATGGAAATTGAACAAAAAGAGCCAATCTAGAACTAAGGAGAAATTTTCTGACAGTGAGAAAAATTAAGCAGTGAAACTGCTTGCCGTCAGAAATCGGGGGTGCTTTATCAGTTGAGGCTTTTAAGAAGAGACTGGACACTTGTCAAAAATGGTATAGGATCTCCTGCTTGAGCAGGGTGTTGGACTAGAAGACCTTCAAGGTCCCTTCCAACTCTGTTATTCTGTTGATGGTTCATTCCACATCATACACTCACTTCCATGAATCAATGATTACGCATTATGCCAAAAAATTATCTATGGCTCGGTTGGCCTTCTGAGATAAGGTAGATATCACAAAGATTCCATAAATATTGGCCCAAAGAACTTCAAAGTTAGACAAAGAGATAAAATTAGTCCATCTGATCCCCTAATTCATCTCCACCCAAGACTTGAATCTTAAACAAAATATTCAGGAAGAGGCTGGCTTACCTCACAAATGTCCTTCAGATGTTTGATATAGTGGCGCTCCGTGCTCATGATTTCATTAATGACATTGGCTCTCATCTGGTCTCGGTTCTGGAGGGTTCTCCCGAGACAGAGGCAGTCAGCAGCATTTGGATCCAAGTGTCCATTCTGTACTTCGCTCGTGCCTTCTTCAACTCCATCTTCTTGGTTGACCCAGAGCTATAACCAAAAGCAATATCAGCCCATGAGGTTGGTTTTCTAGTGTATATCCTAATGTCCTAGATTTAAATAAAATATTGAGATATAAAGAATTATTGGATGAACAGGGAAAATTGAAAACCAATCAAGAATTGAAGGAACAAGGGATAAAAATAGACTGGTGGCCTTATCTACAAATTCAAACATGATATAAGAAAGATATAAAAGAATTTGGAATATATAAAGATCAGCAGGAATTAGACAAAATATTACAGGGGACAGATGAAAAAATTATCACCAAAATGTATACTTATCTCCTAAGAAGTAAGAATAGAAGAATAAGTAGTAAAATTCCATTCTTCCTAAGAATGGAAGAAGTAGTAAAAAAGACCATGATAATTTGGGCGAAAAATTTTGATTATAGCATTAATTTGGAAGATTGAGAAAAATTACGGGAAGTAAATTATAAACTAACCTTATCAGTAGCTTACAAGGAAAACATATATAAAATGTTCTACCATTGGCTTTTACCCCCAGCAAGATTGGCTAAGATGTTCCCTAATAGATTGGCAAATTGTTGGAAATGTAATTATGAACAAGGAACCTATTTTCATACATGGTGAACATGCCCCCAAACTAAAAATTCGTGACTCAAAATTAGGAATTGGTTGGAGGAAATTATAAAACAGAAAACTGAATTGAGACCAGAAACATTCCTATTGGGTACATTAAGAAATAAAATCAGTAAAAAATTTCAATATATTATAAGACATATAATAACTGCAGCAAGAATAGCCTTTGCTCAGAATTGGAAATGTGACAGTATTCCTTCTGACATTATGATAATAAAAAAGGTTTTAGAATGTGCAGAAATGGATAGGCTTTCAATGGAAATGAAGGAGAGAGAAGAGACAGAGTACCATGAAATCTGGAATCTATGGTATAATTGGTTGCAAGGTAGACACAAAATAGAGAAATGAATGAAAGGTTATGGTGAGATGAAACAATATTGTACGACTAAGTATAACTACATATAGCTATGTATAATTATGTAAATAATTACATAAATATATGAAAATATGCTATAAATTGAATGTAAAATAATTGTAATAATATTTAGTAATATTCTACAGACTTAAGAATATGTCAATGTGAGTGAATGCCACTACAAACACACTGAAATGAATAGAAACATGTTTTTAATTGTAGAATTTGATTAATAAAGACTTTTTAAAATTAAAAAAAGGTTGGTTTTCTAGTGACATTGAGAACAACCATCCCAAATGAGACAAGGGCTTAAGCATGGAATTAGCTTGGACTTGTTACATGAACACAAGAGGACAAAGACTTACACCCTCCAAATGACTGAACCTTATCTAGTCCTTCCTAAATGAAAGCTGCCAGCTCAGGAGATTCCTGTGGCATAGGCATAAAACAATAAAGTAGCTAGTTTGAACTCTACACATGTGGCACATGACAAGTGTTAAGCCATGCCAACATTTTTCTCTTAAAATGAATTATGATGAAGGATGAATTCGATGCCCAACAAGTTTAAAGGACTGAAACCAATTATGTAGCTTAATTTGATCTCAAAGCTAAAGAAATCCAGAATTTTGTAGATACTGGATACATTCTCTACTCCGTTGGGCTAGCCTGCATGATTTACACTGGCCAGTCAAGCCACAGAACAATTGGGAAGGACTATGGTTTTAGTGAATTAATTGATATGTTCAAATAAGAAAAAAAACAAAATTCAATATAGCCTATCCCTTAACGTATTAAGCTACTCAGTCCCATGGGGACTATTTCTAGGAAAATAGAAATAGAAAATGTTAATACAGGATATGACCAAAACAGAATCCACAATTTATGTTACTGAGAAATTTGTTAATGAGTTTTGCCCCATTTTACGACTTTTCTTGCCACATTTGTTCAGTGAATCACTGTGGTTGTTAAATGAGTAATACAGTTGTTAAGTGAATCTGGCTTCCCAATTGACATTTCTTGTCAGAATGTGGCAAAAGATGGTTACATGAATCTGGGACACTGCAACCGTCATAAATATGAAGCAGATGTCAAGTCCTGTGACCATGGGGATGCTGCAACAATCATCAGTGTGAAAAATGATCATAAGCCTTTTCAGCGCCACTGTAACTTTGAACAATCACTAGAATGAACTGTTGTAAGCCGAGGACTATCTGTAATATGAACTGGACTGAACTCCCGTTCTTTTAGACTTGTTTTTCCCCCCAGTCTTGTCAACTCCTTCACAATTCTTAAAAAACGAACCAGAAGGATTGTTCTGAAAATATCCAACAATTTTCAGTTGAAAGACCAGAAGGATCTAAGAAAACATAAAACCACTCTCCTGCATTCAGCTCTAAATACAAAGCTTAGCAGGATTGTTCTTCAAATGGCAAACAGGCAAAAATAACACAGGCAATGTTATTTTCCTTCAGTTGCGTTCAGTCTTCAAGTCACAAGAAACATAAATTATACTCTGCATTGAAAGGGATATTAACAGGTGTTCCATTTTCACAGCCTAACCTATTGTTAAATATAGAGCTGCCGATGCATTGTTTCTAACATGTACCTTAGGAACTGTGGTGGCCTCTTTAATCTGCAAAAATCTCCATCAGCTTCCTTTTTTATGTTCTCTGCTTTCCAACCACTGATTATGTTTTGCTAAACAACGTTCATTTTATGACTGCACTAGAGCTTTAAAGGTCAAGAATTGGAGATCGCAGAGACAACCCACCAATTTTTCTAACAATTGATTTAAAGGTGCAGTGAAACACGAGAAAACCGATTTGCAAACCGAGGTAGCAAAATGACAAGATGACCAAACTTTTTTTTTTTTTTTAAAAAATGGATATGCATGGAAAAGGGTGAATTCAGAAAATGAATTCATCAGTGCATTCATGTAATACACATATTTACCACAGCTACAATGATATTTGTAATGTTCTTACAATATGCTTAAAACTATTCAGGCTAAAAAAGTAATATGCAAAGTGATAATTTCAGGGACTTTTAGAGATACATTAACTAGTTTTTAGGCCTCCTTTCCCAGCCTGACATTCCAAAAATAAACAAAAAATGTGTTGCTTTTCCAAAAATCTCCACAGCTCCTCCTGGTTTATTGTATCCCTGGAAATCTAGCAATTCAGTACCGTAGAATAAATAAAATATGAACATGGAAATGGAACAGAGATGTGGTAGAATACACACTCTAAATTTAGCATATCAGAATTGGTAGAAGAGTCCTTTGTTGAATAAGGCACAATCAGCAGAGATTATAAAAGTGGATTTTACTCCGCTAATCATTGCCAGCTCTAGGGGGATGGTGCTCATCTCCATTTCAAGGCCAATGAACCAGTGCTGTCTGAAGACATTTCTGCAGCCAGCATGACATCATGGAGTGCTGTTACCTTCCCACCTAAGAGGTACCTATTTATCTACCTGCATTTGCATGCTTGCGAACTGCTAGGTTTCAGGAGCTGGAGCAAGAAGGGGCGCTCACCCTGTCGTGTGGCACTCGGGTCTCAAACCTGGACTGCCGGCTTTCCAGCTAAGTATATTCCAAGTTTGATATCTCAGTCTAAGCAACTTGACTCAATCCTCAGAAGGACACAGGGGTCTCCAAATTTGGCAACTTTAAAACTTGTGGACTTCAACTTGCAGAATTCCTCAGCCAGCATGGTGACTGGGGAATTCGGGGAGTAGAGCAGAGCAGAACAGAACAGAAGAGTATAGAATAGAATAGAATAGAATAGAATAGAATAGAATAGAATAGAATAGAATAGAATAGAATAGAATAGAATACTTTATTGGCCAAGTGTGATTGGACACACAAGGAATTTGTCTTGGTGTAAACACTCTCAGTATACATAAAGAAAAGATGCATTCATTAAGAATCAAGAATCATAACATACAACACTTAATGATAGTCATAGGGTACAATAAGCAATCAAATCATACTAGGTAACAGTCAAAATAAATCGTAAGGATATAAGCAAGAAATCTACAGTCATACAGTCACAAGTGGGAGGGGATGGGTGATAAGAAATAATGAGAATATTAACAGTAATAGTAGTGCAGACTGTAACAGTTGAACATTGTTGAGGGAATTATTTGTTTAGCAGAGTGATGACTTTCGGGGGAAAAACTGTTCTTTTGTCTAGTTGTTCTGGTGTGCAGGGCTCTATAACATCATTTTGAAGGTAGGAGTCCACATATCTTAAAGTTGCTGAGGTCGGGAAAGACTACCATGGAGCATAACTAATGATGAGATGCAACAATTTGATTTGACTTCTGGAGTAACTAAAAAAATTCAAATGCAAAGCAAAATATGGCAGAACAGCTGGTCCTCTGATACGGCTCATCTACAGGAAGGAAAAGTGCTAGATCATACAAAGGTTCTTCACGCAATGTCTTCTTTGGCCCATTCACAAGTTGTTTAACTGGCCCAACAAAGGGTTAAGGTGTTATGGGAATTCCTACAACAAATAGAACTGGCCAAGTTATCCCAGGAGGTTCAATTAAGCCACAAATAAATCCAGTTATGTACAGGATAAACTAATTCCACAGAATTATTTTGCAGGGCTGAAATCTAATCAACTGAGAAGTCATTTCTCCTAATGCTGGAGAAAAAAAGATTTAAGCAGACAAATATGACTTGCATGAACAAGGCGTACGCTTGCTACCTCTTGAGAATACCTTAAATTATGCACCGTTTCCAAGGATCATGCGGAAACTACCAAAGACAATTTTGTGAGCCCAGGAAACAACACAACAATTGGAAGTGATTTTTGACAGGTGCTATAAGTGTGCACTTGTACGGGCTCCGAATCACCTTTCTTCCTTCAAATCTGAAACTCAGCCCAACCCTAGAAAGAAGGCTGAAAAAGACACCTTTCGATTCCAAAACTCAGCACTGTGGCTGGGCACACTTCCCAAAACACTGATTGGCCGTTGTAGCTGTCTGTCTCACTAATGGAGAAAGGGCCAGTGATAATTGGGCTCGCTCGCTCTCAAAGTGAGACAGTTGTAAATTGAGGTTTTTGATCACTTGATCATGGAGATGCTGCAAATGGTCATAAGTCACTTTTTTTCAGCACCATGGTAATTCGAACAGTCACTAGATCAATGGATGGAAGTTGAAGGCTACCTGTAGTAGGTTTGTAAATTATATTATCCCTTGTCTCACACTATGTTTGTACAAGAATCTTAGTGTTTAGTGAATCAACGCTCTCATTTGTTTAAGTTCTCCCTCCCTCCCTCTTTCCTGCGGCCTCCTGGGTTCCTGCCTGCTTCATGGAGATGGCAAATGGGGATCCTCAAGAGATCATTCTTTGCAGCTGCCAGAAGATTTAACTGGGTTTGAAATGGAGGAGGTAAGCAGGTTATGGCAGAAAGATCAAGGAGTGCGTGCTCTGGAGAATAATTGCTCCTGGCAGAGATGAACTCTGAGTGTTATTGCCATCTATGGGAATCTGGACCTTGGTGGATTTGGTTGGAATGGATTTCCTGGTCCCAGGAAGGCTGTGCCAGATTTGAACTAAAGCAAGTTGGAGGTTAGGTAAAACAAACAGCCCGTCCTAAATAAAAATTCCCTGGAATGACGTCCTTGCTATCTCTCAGCCACTCGGTTATATAACAACTTTGATTACAAGGCTTTGCACTTTTCCTGGGATAATACAGCTGAGTGTCAGTTTGAATGTCTTGCATGATGAAGCAGAAATGAAAGAGAAAGAACAGAACCGTCAGTGTCTATTTTTGTGTTCTCTTGCATCGAAGACCAAGCAGAGAGGGGTGAACAAACATACCCTCCACACTGCCAACTGATCATTTCAAAATCCGGGGTCAAATGTCCACAATCCAAAACCAGCAAGTCCTTTGCAGACCTTTTTACCTATCACTTCTCCCCTACCCCAAAACAGACGGAGAATTCAAGAACCTTATATTTAACAGAATATTTACAGTATATTTTTCTTGATGTATACAATGTAAAACGCCTTCATGCAAGTTGCATCAAGCAGCTTATTCTTCACCGGCTGCTCTAGCAACCAGCTTTTCAGCCCCGGTGTGCAGGGTTTGGTTGTGGGAACTGATCCTAAAGGTGGGTGGTGCAACGATGGTATCATTATACCATGACTAAGCTCCCATGCGTACATAGCAACAAGGAAAGGATTGTCTTTTGCTTCCATTCTCCACTCTCTCAGAAATTGGCTTTTTAAATTCACAATGCAGCGATTTCTATAAATAAAGCAACAACTACATCCATGATGTATCAATTCAGACATTGCAGCAAGGACTGACAAAGCTGTAGTTTACCAAACTATATTCGGGTTAGTTAATCAATGACCAAACCAATGGTAGCTCCTCAGGCTAAGATCTCCCAACAATGAGAACAATTAAACAGTAGAACAATTTGCCTTCAGAAGTTGTGGTTGCTATATCACTGAAGGCTTTTAAGAAAAGACTGGGCAACCATTTGTCTGGAATGCTCTGGGGCAGGGGTGTCCAACCTTGGCAACTTTAAGACTTGTGGACTTCAACTCCCAGAATTCCTCAGCCAGCTGGCTGAGGAATTCTGGGAGTTGAAGTCCACAAGTCTTAAAGTTGCCAAGGTTGGACACCCCTGCCCTAGGGTCTTCTGCTTTAGAAGGTGGTTGAATTAGAAGACCTCCAAGGTCCCTTCCAATTCTGTTAGTCTTCTGGAAGGTAGGAAGGAAATATGTGTGTGGGGGGGGTGGGGGGGTGGATGGATGGACAGATGGACGGATGGATGGATGGACAGACAGATTATTTATAAGAGATGGCATTATGCAGATGGGGTTTAGTTGATTTTATGAACAATGTCTCTTCTTTTACAATTTATTTTAATAAGTAATTATTAATTCCAAAGTATTTTTGTCCTTTGTTTGCCTATTTTAAGAACAAGTGTGAAGAAGTGTGGAATCTCGGCATTACCTAGGATTTTTGTCGGTGGTTTTTTACTTTTCTTTTTTCTATTTGCAATGCACATGGAGCAGGATTTCTTAAACTTGTTTTCATTTGGGGTAAATATTCTGGGTTAAGTTAAAGAGAAGGAACTGGCTGTGGTTGATTTGCAATGCTCAGCAGCCCTAGGATGGTTCTCTAAAGCCACAAGTTCTGTGTGCCTGTTTTAGCATTGTTTGCTCTCATCGGAATTTGCTGGATGCACCAAATTTGGCTGGTTTCACAAACGGCACAAAGCTATAAACCAAGCAGACTGCCTTGTGCACAGGGCAATGGTGTGCAATCTGCAGAGTGCTTTTCTCCCACTGCTAATGCTCTTAATCAATTTATCAGCCATGTAAATTCATCTGCCTGGGGAAGGTGCATTATTCAGAGATCTTTGAACTGAATCACATCTCAATATGTGTCTGTTGGCTTTAAAAAAATGGCATGATTTAGGGCTGAACTAACCGGTGGTGATGGAGTTATTATAAATTATTTTAGAGTTAACCTTGAGGAAGATATGTAAGAGCTGTTAAGGGAGGAAGGAGTTGTTAAGGGGGGGACTAAGGTAAGAGGTTACACAGCCCAGGAATAGAAGGAAGTATGAGAAAGAAACTCAAAATAACTAAGCTTTGATTTTCTTTTGTAGAAGGTCAGAGAGAAAATTGAACAGACTTTCAAGATTCAGTTATTCTATCCTGCAACAATACAGGTAGTCCTCAACTTACAACCACAATTTATTATTTTTATTTTATTTATTTATTTGATTAGTCAATTGCTTACAAGATAATAGGTATAAGTATAAACATGAGTAAGAACACAGGAAATAGGTACGAATAATTGGGGACCATAGGACAGGGACGGGAGGCACGACGGTGCACTTATGCACACCCCTTACAGACCTCTTAGGAATGGGGTGAGGTCAATAGTGGTTAATTTGAGATTAAAGGAATGGAGGTTAGAGGATGTAACTACAGAGTCAGCTAGTGCTAACCAGGCATTGTCCACTCTGTTACTGAAGTTATACTTTCTGCAATCAAGTTTGGAGCGGTTGACATTGAACGTGTATCGATTGTGTGCTCTTGTGTTGTTATGGTTGAAGCTGAAGTAGTCATTCAGCTTCAACCTGATAGGACATTGTAGCAGATAATTTTGTGTACTATGCTTAAGTTCAACCGTAGTCAGAGTAGTTCAAGGTTGTCCAAGCCCAAAATTTTAATAGAGCCCAAAATTTCTGTTATGAAGTGAGATATGTGTTAAATGAGTTTTGCACCATTTTGCAATCTTTCTTGCCTAAGTTGTTAAGTGAATCACTCCAGTTGATAAATTAATAAGACAGTTATCAAGTGAATCTGGGTTCCCCATTGATTTTGCTTGTCAAAAGGTTGCAAAAGGTGATCACATGACTCTGGGACACTGCAACCGTCATAAAGGTGAGTCAGCTGTCAAGCATCTGAATTTGATCACGATTGTAGGGATGCTACAAAGCTCATAATGTGAAAAATGGTCATAAGTCACTTTTTTTAGTGCTGTTGTAACTTTGAATGTCATTAAAGAAGAACTGTTGTAAGTTAACATTCCCCAAATCCTTAAAGGTTAACAATTATGCAGGATCCAATCTAGGTCAGTCAACGGGACCGGAGGTTTAGCCTTCTGAGCTTTTAGACATGTGCTGGAGCCCATCTTCAGGAAACTCCCCTCCACCAAAAGGGGTGCACTCGGCTGTCCTATGCATGGTATTTATACTGGCACCACATAAATACCACAAACACAATAGCCTAAATTAAACTATTCTGCACGAGTCCAAAACCTCTGATCCTAGTGACCGACCTAAATTGTATCCTGCAACATTATCCTGAGACACATATATTTGCCTTCATTCGTTGACAATGATGCTGGAAATGCCACGTATTTGGGGAAATCCACTATCACTCCAATATTGTTCCACCTATGAAAATGGGTTGCAATATTCTGCTAGTTCCTGACATCTCCAAAAGAAGAAGATATATGACTATTATCCTTTAAAAACCTGAAATGTCTAAGATTAACTAACACATGTTCTCACTCCATCCCCCACCCCCACCCCCAAAAAGCAAAAGGGATTCTGGAGTGCTTATACCTCTTATTAAGAGCTGCACTTCTTGGAATACTTGTGGAATATCTGATTCTGTTACCAAGCCTTCAAGAGGCAAGATCTAAATCAGTCAATCATTCCTAAGAACCTATAAATGTTAAAGATTCTATAAATGACATTTTTATCAGTACTCTAATTAAATTTAATGTGTCTAGGTTTCAGTACGAGAACTCAGGATTGATTTCCCAGTGCAATACAGTCTGGGACAGTGGTTCTCAAAATGTTTGACCCAATTAACTCTTTTCCTGGTAGTCAAGAATGTTATTAACAACCAGCCCTCCCCTCAAAACTTCACTAGATTGTCTGTTGTTTCACACAAGCATCCAACCTGGATCCTTGATTTACAAACAAGCTATTACAAATTGCTCCATTACTTCCAGGAGATGTCCAAATTACTCCCTTGGGTAATTATTCCCAGTTTAAAAACCACTGGTCTGGGGCATAAAAACCAGGCAATGATCTTTAATCTGTATTTCTCTGAGGGGTTCTTAAAGCAATTTTGTTTTGGCAAAATAGTGAAGTTATCTAGTTGTTGAACTATGATTTGTAAGCTGCCCAGAATCACTTTGTAGGGAAGGCAGGCAGCATAGAATTTTAAAAAATAATTATAAATAAATAAACCACATCTGAGCCAGATTGAAAGACAAAGTAAAGGATGGTTAACAATTATAAGGAATGTTCCCTCCTTGCAAAACCAGTGGAAGAGTGACAGAAAGAGAGAGGAAACTTCCAAATGTATGTTTGCTTACAGTGTTCAACCATGGCTAATATACAAACTCAGAATGGTTCAAGTGTCTCCCCAAATTAATTCAAATAAGATCATAAAAGATTGGACTGGACAACCATTTGTCCAGGATGGTATAAGGTCTCCTGCCTTGAGCAGGGAGTGACCTAGAAGACCTCCAAGATCCCTTCTAGCCTTGACTTTAAATACTTTAAAAAAAATTACCGATATCCTTAGTTATATCCAACTTCAATTTAATATCCTTTTTCTGTGGCGTTTTCTGTAATTCTTTTTCAAGTCTTTTATACTCATCTTCCAAGGCCTTAGTGGCTTGCCTTTTCCTAATATTCTTTTTTCTTATATATTCTATTATCAAACCTCTAGCATATGCCTTCATTGTAAAAAGAAAAAGGCAGAATGGTCCAAAAACATGGATGGAAAAAGCAAAAAAAATCCCAGTAAAAAGAAGAAGAAAATAAAAATAAAGAAAAAATTCTGAGGCTTTCCCTTTAAAATAAAAAGCAAAAATAAGAATATTACTGAAATTAAAATTTACTGAGAGGCTGGTAAGGAGGGGTACCACAACTGAAAAAAAAATAAGAAAACACTGCACTTTGTTTAATTGTCCAATGCTCTTATTATGACTCTCTTCTCCACAAGCTTCAAAGCCAGGCCTCAAGTGTTGAAATGTTGATAAGAATCCAGGAAAGCACCCGTAATGATATTCTGCTACGCTCTTCCCTCTATCTTATCAAGTTGAAATGTCCTTGAGAAGGAGTCTTTTCACAGTTGTCTCCAATTCAAATAAAATATTTTCAAGCCTCTAGTTGGCAGTGTTACAAAGTTTCTTAATGCACTTCCCCCCCCAGCCAGAAAAACTTAGTTTGAGTTAAGAAAAAAGAAAAGGTTTACATGTATATATATAAAAAGAGAAAATAGCCAAAAGGGAGCCTCTATCCTAAAAGAAAATTAAAAAATCAAAAAGGAGCATAAAAATATATATAAGGGGAAATTCAGTCGGGTTAACTACAAAATCACACTAAAGTCCAAAGAAAAAGTAATAGAAAGAAAAAAAAAGACCCAAGCCTCAATTTGACGTCCCTTTAAAATATGCCGCTCATACAGATTTGTCAAAAAAAAAATCTCACAGGTTTCTTTTCATATTCAGAGTGTCCTTTCAAATCTCAGTGAATTTACAAAAAAAAAAAAAAAGACTTTCTCACCCAGCCGACACACTTTCACTTCCAGCCTGTTCCTTTCCAGAGCTGTCCCGACTTCAGCAGCTATGGAGGCTGCCTCTCCGCCGCCAGCAAAAGGGCTTCTCCTGGATCAATCAGGGACTTTGCAATGTCCCTGGGATCCAGAGAGTGTGCCCTTCACGGTCACCGTCTCTACGGGACGGTTTAGGTCCATTGGGACCGACCAGGGGCGAAAATATCAGCTGCGATCTCAGAGCCCCGAGATTGCAGCTGTATCGCCGAAACGAAGAATTGGCACAGAAAATTAGAAATGCTAAACAGAATTATTTTGAAGATGCAAATAAACCAGGTAGATGGCTAGCATATAAATTGAGAAAGGAGAAAGAATCAAGAAAAATATTGAAGTAATAGATGACCAAGGCCAAGTTTGTTATGGTAATAAGGAGAAAAAAGAAATTATTCGAGATTTCTATAGGTGACTATATAAACAAGAGAATATTGATGAGGAAAAAGTCAAACAATATCTACAGAATGCTAACCTACCTAAGATATCTAAAGAGACTGAAGAAATGCTAGAAAGCAATATAACAATGATGGAATTAACTGAAGCACTTAAACAAAATAATGGGAAAGCACCAGGTCCAGATGGGCTTCCAGCAGAATTTTATAAAACATTACAAGAATCATTGAGCATTCCATTGCTAGAAGTTATGAATGAAGTTATGTTAAAGAAGATGATACCCAAAACATGGTCAGAGGCTTATATTACACTTATACCAAAAGAAGAGGCTGATCCACTGCAAATTAAGAACTATAGACCTATTTCTTTATTAAATGCAGACTATAAAATCTTTGTTTCAATTTTAGCAGAAAGACTTAAAAAATACTTAAATAATTTCATTCACCCAGATCAAAATGGATTTCTGCCAAAAAGACAAATTAGAGACAATATGAGAGTAATTTTGGATACTTTGGAATATTATGAGGCACACCCTGAAAAGCAAACGGCTTTGATATTTCTAAATGCTCAAAAGGCATTTGATAATGTGAACTGGAGATTTATGTTATTACTATTGGAACAGATGGGTTTTGCCAGAAAATTCATCCAAGCAATAGAAGCCATATACAATAAACAGAGAGCAAAGGTAATGATGGAGGGGGAACTTACAGATTTTATTAATATAAGAAAGGCACAAGACAAGGGTGTCCCCTTTCTCCTTTGCTATTTGTGCTGACTTTGGAAGTGTTGAATAGAAATATTAGAGATGATAAAAGCATAAAAGGAATGAAAATTAAAAAGGAAGAATTTAAACTGCAAGCCTTTGCTGATGACTTAGCCTTTATTTTGGAAGATCCATTAGAAACAGCTCCAAAATTATTGGAAAAGACAGAGATATATGGTGAGGTGGTGGGTTTGAAAATAAATAAAGACAAAACAAAGATTTTGACAAAGAACATGCTACTGAGACAAAGAGAAGAACTGGAAGACCTGTTGAAAATCCAAGTTACGAATAAGGACAAGTATCTGGGGATACACTTGACAGCAAGATGTAGCACATTAAAAGAGAATAATTATATTAAGCTTAAACAACAGATAGCTTTAGATTTGAAGAAATGGGAAAACTTACAATTGTCATTAATAGGGAGAATTTCAACAATCAAGATGAATATCTTACCCAGAATTCTATTTCTGTTTCAAACAATACCAATTAGGCTTGGAAAAGACTATTTTGAAGCGAGAATAAAGCTAAAGCTTTTGCAAGACGCTAGAATTAGTTTTGGCCTGTTTTGGCCTGCCCAATTGGGAATTGTACTACCAAGCTGCAAATTTGATGTGGGTCAAGGAATGGATAACATTAAGAAAGACTAGATTGTTGACGCTAAACGGTCATGATTTGCTGTTGGGTTGGTACGTTTTTTTATGGTATAAGGGAACTAAAACACGGGGTTATTTTAGAAGACATTATATACAGGAGTCTTTGTGGTTAAATTGGGAGAAGATAAAAAGGCAATGTTATTTGAAAATTCCAGTTTGGTTATCGACTATTGAAGCATTTTTCTATCCTATAATTTATAAGAAGGAACAAACAGTTAGATATGGGGAACTATTGGATAAAAAGGGTGAACTTAAATCGATACAAAATTTAGAGGAACAAGGTATAAAGATGAATTGGTTTTCATATGCGCAAATACATTCAAGGTATGATGAAGATTCTAAAACAGGGATTTTATGATAAACAGACTGATCTAGATAAGATCTTGATGGGTACTGATGAGAAGGTGATTAAAAAAATTATATGGTTATCTACTGGGAATTAAGCTACAGGAAGAACAAGTTAAAGAAACTATGATTTTTTGGGGGAAGAACTTTGGATATGGGATTGATCTAGAGAAATGGCAAAAATTGTGGTCTGAAAATTATAAAACGACAATGTCAACAGCATATAAAAGGAAATTTGTATAAGATGTTTTACAGGTGGCACTTTCCCCCGACAAGAATAGCAAGAATGTTCAAGAATGAATTTGAAAAATGCTGGAAATGTCATCACCTGGCTCATATTACCATTGTGAGAACACTTGTGAGAACGCTAGAAAATATTGGACTAAAATTCACATGTGGTTGGAAAAAATGATAAAGAAACGTATAGATTTGAAACCGGAGTTTTTTCTATTGGGAATCTTACCAGATACTTACAGTAAAGACTTGAAATATCTGATTGTAAATGTATTAACAGCGGCTAGGATTGTATTTGCTAAAAATTGGAAGAATGAGAAAATACCATCGCAGGAAGAAATTATTAAGAAAATATTGGAATGTGCTGAGATGAGTAGATTGACATTTGAAATTATAGAGCAAGAGGATAAACAATTTTATGAAATTTGGGGTCTTTTCTATCAATGGTTAGATGACAAAATACAATAATAGAATATTTAGAATGTTAGACAGCAAGGAATATCTTTATTTTTTCTTTTTCTTTTGTTATTTGACATTATATCTATAAAGGGTTTGTAGGACAGATCTGGTATGATTATATGATTTGTTATAGAATAAACTGTTTAAAGTATTGTTATCTCATAAAGCATGAATGATTAAAAGTATAGTCAAATGATTTTTTTCATAGCGATATTAGTATATATAAATTTGGATTGACAATATGAGTTGTTATGTAATGTAACTGTAGTTGAGACTGCGAAATGAATGCACAAAACTGATGAACCAACCGACACACTGTATGTACATGAGAGAGTTGATGTTTTTATGTCTTGTTTTTGTTTGTAGAAAATCAATAAAATTGTTTTCAAAAAAAAAAAAATAACAGATATCCTATGAGATCTTATGAAATATAAGCACGTCATCCTGAAATACGGCCTAATCAAGAACACCACAATCTTGGGGGGGAAAAAACCCAACACTCTTATGAAGGAAAGAAACCACCCAAATCCTATCAGGTTTGCTGAGTTATTTGGAAGGTGTGGGTTTAGGAAAGACAGATAATTCTTGGCTTATCCTTATCTCTGAATGCAGCCATCTTTTGAAACGTTGGGGGAGAAGGGGTCATCTCCTGCAAGGCCTACTATCATTTTGATAGGATTCCACCAAAGCAAAGCAAAATGTCAAGGATAAAAAACTCCCCCCCCCCTGCAAATCAGTTAAGATGCCAACATTTGAGCCATCACCTGACAGGGCAGTGTTAGCCTTCCCAGGTAGATCAACCATAGGAGCTCATTCTATTTTATTGTAAGGCTACATGAACACAATCTCACATGATCCTGAGACACTGCAACCATCATAAATATAAACCACTTGTCAAGCGTCCGAATTTTGATCATGTGGTTGTGAGGACGCTGCAACGGTCATAAGTGTGAAAAATGGCCATAAGTCACTTTTTTAATGCTATTGTAACTTTCAATGGCCAAATGGTTACAAGTAGTTGTAAGTTAAGGACTACTTGTACAAAACTCCTGTTGCTAACCTTTATAGGACAAGAAATTAAGGAGGGTCCCTTCTGAGATTATTTTTACACCTGTTATGCAGTTGTGGGCAATGGCCTCCCTTAAAGACAACAGAGTGTTAAACTGTCTTAACAGAGAATCAAGATCGTGGGAAGTGTTGATACTTGGTTTATAATGCCTTGGTAAGGCCACTCCTGGAATACTGCATGCAGTTTTGGTTGCTACAACGTAAAAAAGAGGTTGAGACTCTAGAAAGAATATAGAGAACTGCAACAAAACTGATTAGGGAACTGGAAGACAAAACATGTGATGATTGGTTGTGGGAACTGGCTATGTTTAGGCTAAGGAAGAGAAGGACTGGAAGGACAAGATAGCAGTCAATATTTGAAGGACTGTCACAGAGAAGAGGGGGTCAATCCATTCTCCAAAACACCTGAAGGCAAGACAAGAAGCAATAGATCAGGGGTGGGATTCTACCAGTTCGCACCTTTTCGCTAGAACCAGTTGTTAACATTCTAAGCAGTTTGGAGAATCGGTTGTTAGAAGAAATTACTGGCCTAATCCTGTAAGGAAGGCAGGAAGGAAACATTCTGGTGTTGCTTACAGAAACTGCCTCTCCTTTAACCCTTTTTACATTCTTGGCAGGACTAGACTTCCTGTCTCAGGAATGTCTCTGGAGTTTTTTTTCCCCTCCTTTGTTGGTACTTTGCTTGTGTGGAGGGACCCTTCAAAGTTACAATGGCACTGAAAAAAGTGACTTATGACCCTTTTTCACACTTATGACTGTTGCAGCATCCCCATAGCCATTAGAGGCCAGGTGAGGAGATGCGTGCCTCGATGTGAGTGATGTTGAGTTGGCCACACCCAGCCAGTCACATGACCACCAAGCCACACCCACCAACTAAGCCACGCCCACAGAACCGGTTGCTAAACAATTTGAATCTCACCCCTGCATTAGAGGGAAACCAATCAAGGAGAGAATCAACCTAGAACTGAGGAGGAATTTCCTGACAGTGAGAACAATTAATTAGTGGAACAACTTGCCTCCATAAGTTGTGGGTGCTCCATCTCTGAATGTTTTTAAGAAGAGATTGGACAACCATTTGTCTGAAATGGTTTCCTGCCTCAGCAGGGGTTGGACTAGAAGACCTCCAAGGTCCCTTCCAATTCTGTTATCTGACAGAATTCCTTGGGCAGCCTTCTATTCATCCCATCATCCAAGGTCATTCCCACCTCATTCCCATGACAGAAAGTTTCCCCTACACAATTTAGATGAGGATATCAGTGAGTCACACACAGAAAATCTCTAAGAAAAAGCATTGATCCTAAGCCAATTAAACTAAAAGGATTCTGTGAAGAAAATGCTAAGGTGAACCTGACAGAAAGCAATTTGGATCCCTAAATCTGGCCTGCTGTCAAGTGAAATTCACAGCCAACGAAGAAATCTCTGAATCTCCCATTCAGATGCAGGTAAGTCCTCAACTTACAACAGTTCGTTTAGTTACGTTTAGTGTTCATAGTTACAACGGCACTGAAGAAAGTGGCTTATGACTGTTCTTCACACTAAACGCCCGTTGCAGCATCCTCATGGTCACCTGATCATAATACAGAGGCTTGGCAACTGACTCATCTTTATGACAGCCACAATATCCTGGAGTCACGTGATCCCCTTTTGTCACCTTCTGACAAGTGAAGTCAATGGGGAAGCCAGATTCACTTCACAACCGGATTACTAACTTAACAACCGCAATGATTCACTTTAACAACTGTGGCATGAATGGTTGCAAAATGGGGCAAAAATCACTTAACAAATGTCTCAGTTAGCAAAGGAAATTTGGGACTACCTGTACAATCAAGCTGTGCTTCTTAAACTTGGCAACTTTAAGATGGGAGAGTCAACCTCCAGAATTCCCCAGCTAGCACATCGAGCACACGTAGTCCACCCATCTTAAAATATAGCTGAGGAATTCTGGGAGTTGGAGTCCATGCATCTTAAAACTATGGCTGGAGAATGCTGGCAGAGAAAATGCATGGAACTTAAATTACTAGCTGGGGAATTCTGGGAATTGCAACCCATACATCTTAAAACACTGGCTGGGGAATTCTGGACTCCATGCACCTTAAAATTGCTAAGGTTAAGAAACATTGAGCAAAAGAAATTGACAGCAAGCAGAATGTGTCTCAAGGAGGTGGTCTTATGCCCATTTTCCTTGGATTAATTTAACCTTGCAGAACCCTTCTGCCCACCCCATGCCAAAAATTATACCCCAGTCCTCAATAGCCAATTGGCCTTTTAACCTCAAAGCTTGAATTCACCTGAGCCGTAATGGCTGTGCACCTGTCCCATTGAAAGGAAAGAAGGTTCAAAATACCGCACAAGATCTCTAACCTTTAACTTACTCCTTCCAGTATAATTTGATTCTTTGTGGAACAGACACCTCAACCCATATTTTCTGAAATGAGAGGACAGATTGTAATGGAGCTCCTCTCCATTAATGGGCCTCTTCCAGACACAACTGGACATATCCACGAGAATGCTTTGGGTCTTCCAAATTTATTCCAAATCACCACTAATGAATTCCCCCGATCCCTCCTTCTCCACATCATCTAGCGTTCAAGAGATTGCTTTTCCTTTCCAGAGCTTCACTACAAGTGGCAATAAATATCCCTTCTAGGGAAAAAAAAATAGAAGGAAACCTCAAGTTTGCACTGATCTTGTAGCAATCACATTTGCATCTGGCATCACCTTCCATAAGTGACTTGTTCTGTGGAAGTGCCATCAAGAATAGCCGAATAAGAGTTAGAAGGGACCTTGGAGGTCTTCTAGTCCAACACTCTGTTCAAGCAGGAGGCCCTATATGATTCAGAATCAATGGTTCTCCAGTCTCTTCTTGAAAACCTCCAACGTTAGTCTAGGTCTAGACTAACCTCCTTAGTTATCTCCCTCGATTGCTTCTTGTCCTACTTTCAAGTGCTTTGGAAAATAGGTTGACCCTCCCTTTCTTTGTGGTGGCCCCTCAAATGTTGGAACTCTGCTATCATTATGCTACTAGTCTTTCTTTTCACTAGATTAGACATATGCAATTCCTACAACTGTTCTTCATGCTTTTTAGCCTCCAATCCCCTAATCATCTTTGTTGCTCTTCTCTGCACTCTTTCCAGGGTCTCAACATCTTTTTTATACCGTGATGACCAAAACTGGATGAAATATATCAACGAGTTCTTCAATTTGTGGGGACTCTTTAGATAACAGAAGAGTCTTAAAAGGATTATGATTCCAGGATGGTTTGTTTGTTTGGTTTGTTGGTTGGTTAGTTGGTTGATGATTGATTGATTGCCTGATAGTGTGCATTTTGTTCAAGAAGTCTTGTATAGCATGCCCTCATTCTCTTTTCCCTACAAAAACAACCTTGTGAAGTATGTTGAGCTTGGAGAAAAAACTTCCTTGGCTGAGGGGGAACTGGAATCTGGTTCCCCCACTGCTAGTTCACCAATATCAACACTGTGCAACCTCATTTGTCCTTTTGCTAAAATGATTTGATTGCAATCATCAAATGATTATGTGTCAACTCTTAGCAATCACATAGATCTTATCCAGGATAATCTGGCTCTAACTTGGTCTTTCATGTCTTCCAGTGGTGCAGTCCTACCATTGTAACTGAGTCTTTAACCCTTGCTTTCTCCTATTTAATTAACTGATCATAAATTTAAAAATTCAGGGATGGGGGAGGTAATAAAAATGAAGAAAATTCTTGGTCAAAAATTGTTTCTTTTTACATACATGGCTCTCTGGAATATAAGAAGAAAAGTGGTCAACCCTGTGCAGGAAGCGAGAACATTAATTTTACCTATGTAAATTTATCTCAAGGCAACACCTACGTTGCTCAAGATGTTTGACACACAATATTTTACAACTGGGAGAGGAGATGATGTGATTTCAGGTTATCGGCTCGTAAACAGCCCTCCAACCTAAGAGATGAATGATTAATTAAACATTAGATTTGTGGAGTATAAAATGCAAACTCAGGAACAAGTACTTCGGCTTTTGACAATACTTCAGAGAGACCTGCTAAGTGATTCATAAGCCGTGAGGTGTAAATGTGTTAGTTCTTGGCTTGGATAAAGGCTGTAGAGATGGAACTAATTTTATGATCTTTTGATATGATTATTGCCTACCTTAACCTGAAGTAGAATTGCGATTTAATAAAAATACATTGTTTCCCTCTATGTAACCATTCAAAGATAAATGGCACTTAAATCCCTAGAGACCTATGTCCTGAAGGAATTTCGACAGCACAGGTGGTCCTTGATTGACATTAATTTAGTGACTGTTCAAAGTTGTGACGCCACTGAAAAAAGTGACTTATGATCATTTTTCACACTTACAATTATTCAAGTATCCCTGTGGTGACCTGATCAAAATTTAAATGCTTGGCAACTGACTCCTATTCATGATGGATGCAGTGCCTCAGGGTTGTGTGGTCCCTTTTAAGTCCTTTTGACAAGCAAAATGCCAACTAAAAAGATACTCCTTTGGTCTTTTTAGCTGCCAGAAAAAGGGAGTCGGGGAGTGCATTCCTTAAGGGCCTAGATAATCACCCTGGCAGCCCAAAGTTATAGGAACGCAAGAATATGACTGGAGAACATGATTGATGACTCTTGGGGATGGATGTGTCCCATTGGAGAATACACAACCAGGGGATGGGGTGAAATGTATGATGTAATTTAGTATCAGCTACATCCAGCTAACACCAACATGGCCACTTCTAATAAATTACTTTTCTCTTCTCTGAGATGCGACTAGAGACTTATGATTTGAATGGGGTCCTGACACAAAATCCATGGGGAAACCAGATTCACTTAACAACTGAGTTAGTAACTTATCAACTACACTTATTCACTTAACAACTGTGGCAAGAAAGGTCATAAAATGGGTGAGAACAACGCTAAACAACTCTCGTGCTTAGCAAGGGAAAATTTGGGCTTAATTATGAATGTAAGTTGAGGACTTCCTGTACACTTCAGGAACACTGCAATGTGTCCATGTGTTCCTGTAGGTCTGAAAAGGCTTAGGATTCAGGTCTTGAAAACAAAATTAAAGATATGAAATGGTAAATTATGGAAATCCAGAGAATTTTTTTGTTGGTCTGTATCAGAACTAAAGAGGAAGATAGTATACAGTTGGCACTTAATTCCAATGAGAACAGTGTATACCTTTCACAACTACTCAACAAAAAGTTGGAGAAGTTGTCATTACAGGTAGTCCTCACTTACAACTGGTTATTTAGTGACATTCAAAGTTAAAACAGCATTGAAAAGAGTGACTTATGACCATTTTCACAGTTATAACCTTTGCAGCATCCCCATGACCATGTGATCCAAATTCAGATGCTTGGCAACTGACTCACATTTATGACGGTTACACTGTTCTGGTATCATGTGATCACCTCTTGTGACCTACAAACAAGCAAAGTCAATGCCAGATTCAGTTAACAACCGTGTAACTAACTTAACAACTGCAGTGATTCACTTAACAACTGTGGCAAGAAAGGTCATAAAGTGGGGCAACATTCACTTAATAAATGTCTCACTTAATATAAATTTTGGCTCAATTTTGGTAGTAAGTCAAAGACTACCTATACGAGATGGATATTTGAAGAAGTGTGCTTTTCTGGAAGTAGTTACAGAAGTAAAACTCCTTTCTAATCAAAGAGCAGAAAATACCCCACTATTACACATCTTCAAGGGAGTAATTGCTAAATTACATAATAAGGAACTTTTTATATTTTTACTTCTAGCAGCTAATTAATAATTGCTCAACACTGGAAGTTCCTTGATGATTTAATGGCTGTGAAATGGCATACTAAATATAGCCAATTCTTGTTCTTAAAAAAAGTTACTGATAGAATTTGAATATTAAGTACACAGAAGAATCAACTACATTTTTACTGGATCTGTATAGCTATATATTGTAAAAGTTATTCAACCTACAGTTTTGATTTTGTGTGAATCCTGCAATTTATGGAAACCATGAATTAATTCTGATTTAAACTTTTACAAAATGTACATTTTTTTCTAAATACGAACAAATTCAGAAGCCATCTCAGGTGGGCTGGTAACTGAATAGCTTATTAAAGGTACAGAAAAGGGATTTTTAATACACATGCTCTCCTTAGCCCATCAAGCTGAGGAGGACTTGCAAGTTTTGGATATACACAAAAATCACAGGAAATGGTGAAACTAAGAAAGTGGTTCACATAAAAGCAGCCACTTTTGAGGATTTCAAAGGTTTGTGTCTGAATAGTTTTAATCAGGCTATGTTATGGAAATTTTAGAACTTGGTGGCTTTTTTTGCTACTGTGACTTTAAGAAGTAAATCATTTTTTCATTTTCCCTTGTTTTGATCATGACCACTTTGGACTTAGAAAAGGACAGTTCCAGCTTCACTGGTTCTTCATTCTTATTCTTTCTGCCTGTAAATTCTCTTCTCTGCTGTTCCATTTTATTCCAAGGCTTCTTCAGCATTGCTAAGTCTTTCCTCCATCAGTAAAAAGATAAAGCTGGAGCTCAGCGAGGATTAACTTCACCTGATCTCAGGTGTACATTGTTCGAAACTCTCCATGTTTATCCTCCACTTTTCTTAAGCGTCTATATCTAAATTACATCCTCTTAACTGCTCTTACAGCTCCACCTCATAGCCAGGACATTGTGTACCGTTATTGTATAATTTCTTCTTCCTTGTTTGCATTGTCCTGAAGAAGTCCGACACATTTTACTCCGCTAGTCGTTGCCAACTACACAGGGTGGTGCTCAAGTCTGTTTTAAGGCCATTGGGCCTGTGCTGTCGAAAGACATTTCTACAGTCATGTAACCAGCATGATGTCACAGAGCGCCGTTACCCTCCCACCGAAGTGATACCTATTTATCGACTTGCATTTGCTTGCTTTCGAGCTGCTAAATTGGCAGGATTGGAGTGAGGACAGGACTTCACTCTGCTACATGGAAATCAGGTCCTGAGCTGGGCTGCCAGATTTCCAGACGTCAAGCCCAGCATTTTAACCACTGAGCCAACCTGATTGTCTTGAAAGCTTACTTATGTGCAAGAAATGTATTTAAAGGTCCTGTCAGAAAGGCATGGAGGGGTGGCAAGATAGAGAGGAACAGCCTTTTGCTCTCCCTGCAAGGCTGTTGATTTTCTTATAGCAGCTTGGCCCACTTAGAAGAAGAGGAGGACCAGCAGCAAAGGAGATGGACAGAGACGATGGGTGTACTGTTGGAAGACCTGAAAAATCAGGTTAGGGACAGATTGTCATGGAGAAAGCCTTACTAAAAATTGACATTGATCTTATGACACATAATCAATCAATAGGGGGCATGATGGGTCAGTGATTTAAAATGCTGAGTTTGTCAGCTGGAAAGCTGACAGCCCAGGTTTGAGGCCCAAGTACCATATGACAGGGTGAGCTCCCATTCCTTGCTCCAGCTCCTGCCCACCTAGCAGTTTGAAAGCATGCAAATGCAAGTAGTTAAATAGGTACTACTGGTGGGAAGGTAACAGCATTCTGTGTGCCTCGGCATATAGTGATGCCAGCCACATGACCTTGGAAGCGTCTTCGGACAATGCTGGCTAAGAAATGATGATGAGCGCCATCCCCTAGAGTTGAAATCGACGGGATGAGGGATCAATAATCAGTCTGAATGAATTCACACAAATGAAATCCCTAGATGAGCATCACACCTTACATCTCCAGGTTCTCAGTTAAGAAAATATTTTTCAAGATAGTTTTGGGGAAATAGGTTTTCTACCCAGGAAGGCTCAGGGATCAAAATTCCAGATTTGGTGTGTTCACACTGAGCTATAAGGGCTTCAAGCTAACTACCCACAATCTGCCACAATATTTATTAAAGTGATGCCTCTAAACCAGGAGAGAATCACTGGCTAAGTAAATAAGAGCATTTGAATAATCAGTGCGAGACTATTTCAAAAAATCAGCAAGTCTCCTGCTTTTGTTTCCCTTCCTAACTATTGTGCTTGGAAGGATAGTTGCTTAGAAAAAACTGTTGGCTTATAAAGAGAACTTCTTTAGTTCACAAAACAAGTCATATTTTGAATTGTATTCCCAATTGAGTTTTTTCTGCAATTTTCTGTATTCCTCTAAGTATAGCTGTGAAACAGAATCCAGAATGAATACTTGTAGATCAAAAGCTCTATGCACATTTGTATCCTTAGAATATGTGTAATTTTAAGCCTGTTTTTCCTATAAATCATTGAAGCACATTTTTAAAAAATTAAAAGCATAACAAAGCAGTAAAAAATCATTTGTTTGCAAAGTTTATTTCTGCAGCCAATGGAACATAGTGATTGGATTAAAAAAACAGCAAAAAAAAAAAAAAGCCAAAAGAAAAACAGATTTCTGCAACATCTCCAAGACGAAAAGATTCCACAATTATAAGATCTACTCAGAACATGCAGCTGCAACCATTTGCAAAAGTTAGTTTTTAGCATTTTGTACTATTTAGGGGTGACCTAAAAAATATGAACAACTCATTCCTACCACGAACGCCGACCTTTCTCATTTATCAGCCAGAAGGCTCAGATCTGGGAAAACCCCACTGACACTTCCACAACATCTGCTCAACAACTTTAACAATGATTCCTAATGGAAAGCCAAATGGGTTTCTGAACACCCAGACATAGGAAAACATATAAATGACTCCATGGAAAAAAGTGGCAGGCTTTGAGCTGCCATGCCAGCAGTGGACAATTTTGAATAGGATTCGCACCTCACACGGCAACTGCCAGGCGTTTCTGTATAAATGGGGCACAGCATCCTCCCTTCTGTGCGACTGCGGGGTCCCACGTCAAACTGGAGCTCATAAGCATGACTGGCTGTTAGCTGAGCGTATATATCAGTCCAGTATCAGATTTTTTTTTTCATATAAACAGTGCTGCACCACAATGATTAGATGGCCTACTATTTGAACATAGATTCTTTTTAACATTTGTATTTTATTGCATTTTTTAATCTGGAGAAATGTTAATATATATTGCAAGCCCACGTAGGATATGCCATCCCCTCATTCACTCCCTCACTCAATCCAAAGGGGTGACCAAATCTGGCCTGCCCCTACCCCAACACAGGGCCCAGCCATTCCTCTTTGGGATGAAGCCAGCTAGATGGAGCAAAACCAATGCTACTCACCCTTACAAAGCTGGCCGGAAACCAGCCCTCTTCATCGTCGATCTGTCCCCACCACCAGTCCTTGTTGGAGGCATCGAGCACCTTGATAACGTCTCCCGCTTTAAACGCCAACTCCCGGTTGGCCATGGTGACGTGATCCCATACTGCCTCGGCACTGACAATCGAACCGCCACTGATCAGCTTGAAAGACAAACACAAGGCCCATTAGCCATGTTCTCTTCCCCCAGGGAGAAAGCCACCTCCTCCCGCCACCCCGATTCAGAGAGGATGAGGAAGCCATGCGCCTTGCACCTAGTGGGAATGCCAGTCCCTTCCTTCTGAAAGAACGTGGGCAGTTTGGACCACCTGGCCAAGGAAGCTCTGTGCCCAAATGATGCCATGCAAGTCATTTCAGGGTCTTCTCTTTATAGGATTTTCTCTGCCGGACTAAGATTAATGACCATTCATTTAGAGATGTTCAAAATTACAATGCTTTGAAAAAAAAGAGATTTACAACTGATCCTCAGACTTACAACCATTGCACTATCCCAGGATCCAAATTATGACCTGATAACATGCATAATTTTCCAACGGTTGCAACATCCTGGAGGTCTGGTGATCAGGACATGCAACCTTACCAGCCAGCTTCTAACAAGCAAAGTCAATGGGGGAAGTCAGATAAGCTTAACAACTGCATGAGTCACTTAACAACTGTAGTGACTTGCTTAACAATGATGGCAAAAACATTGTAAAGTTGGGTGTGTAACAACTGCCCTGCTTGGAAAATGGAAAATCTGGTCCCAGTTTTCAAGGACTACCAATATAACATTATAGACTGCAACTGAAGACACATGCAAAAAGTCACATGTCCAGCCTCTACCCTTACACCCAGAAAGCTATCAAATCACAGTTACCACTGGGCCTTCTCTCTGAGAATCTGACATAATAGATGGAAGAATGTTTTTCGCATCATCTTAAAAAAAATTGGGCTGGGGTGCGTGGGAGAAAGAGTGCAATAAAGATGAAACATTCCACATAAACCCAGAATATTGAATATCAGATGGGAAAGGAAAAGATGGAGCACAGAACAGAATAATCTAGCTAGTTGGTTGGCTGAAAGCCTCAACAGAATGACTCTGCAATGAGGAGGATATTTAATTAGTTCTTCCATTTTCTACCATCTTCTAATGCTAACAGTAAGCACTATTAATATTCAGACAAGATGTAGGAGAAGAACGGGCAGGGGGAGGAGTTAAATGAGGCAAAAGTGTAGACACAAAAGAACTAAGTCAACCCCCCTTGAATACCATGGACCCTTATCCACCTCTAATCAAGTTCTAACTGAGAAGGTTCCTCCTGGGCGTAGGCTTTAGCAATAAACCAGTAATTTGGAACGTCTGCTTTTGGACCTGGTTGTGGGGGGTTTGTTTTTGTTTTTTTGCACCTAACATAATTTGACATAATGAACAAATCTTAGCCTTATGAATCTTCACGCTAGTTCAATTCTCATTTCACTTCAAGTTAAGAATTTGTGATTGATGGCTAAAAACATCAGCCATCACTTGTCTGTACTAGAGATCTCTGTAATATCAAGAATGCAAGTGCTATTCAACATCTAAACTGGTGTAAGAAAAATAATCTTCTTGGGAGACCCCTTCCTCACAACCTCTCTTGAACAAGAGAGCAAGAGGCCAAGTGTCAAGCCATCCTCACCTTCGGATGGTCCATGACAGAATCAAAGCCATCCCATTCATTAATTGTTCTGACTGTCAGGAAATGTCTTCTTAGTTTTAGATTGGATCTCTCCTTGATACGCAGCCATTGCCCTCAGGTGTTTGTGAGAGTAAATCAACCCTCTGATCTCTCTCAGGACAGCTCCTGAAATATTGTAAGACTGCTACCAAGTCACTCCTAGTCCTTCTTTTCACAAGACGAGACATATCCAGTTGCTGCAATCCTTCTTCCTATGTTTTCGCCTCCGGTTCCCTAATCATCTTTGTTTCTCTTCTCTGTACTCTTTCCAGTGTCTCAAACCTATTTTTTATATTGTGGTACCCAAAACTGGATGCAGTATTACAAGTGTGGCCTCACCAGTGCAGAATAAAGTGGTACTAACACTTCACATAGCCTTGATACTATTCTCTGTGGATATGGAGGGATAGAAAGTTTAAACTACTATAGAGTGTAGCTGGCCCTACTAACCTTTTTAATGCAACTTTTCCAAAAAAAATTTACACAGGGAAAGAACACTTGAAGAGCATTGCAAAACAAGAAGCAACAGATGGAAACTAAGCCAGGAGAGAAGCAACCTAGAACTAAGGGAAAAAATCCTGGCATTGAGAACAATTACCTAAGGGAAGGACTTGCCTTGAGAGATGGTGGGGGCTCCATCACTGGAGCCTTTTAAGAAGGGTCTAGACTGCCACTTGTCTGAAATAGTGTAGGGGCTCCTGCTTGAGCAGGAGTTGCGTTAGAAGACCTCCAAGGTTCCTTCAAACACTATTATTCTATGATTCCGTGATTCTTATCAGGCCTTGCCAATCATGGAAATTGATTCTTCTGAAGCTATTGGTGGACTCCTTGCCTACCAGTTCTTTTTTACTTTTCCAACTCTTTCTGCCTCTCTGCTGCAGTGTTTCTCCCCTCTCTTTCCTTTAGTGCTGTCAAAAGGAAAAATGTCAGGGAAAGTTCCCATTACTTATTTACAGGCTCCATTCCCTTGTTCTTTTTCAGGCCTCTCAAGTGGAATTCCACAAGTACCACCCTCAACAAGATCTATCAGCCGTGACCCGAGAAGCTGCTGATGCTTTTATTGCTTTTTTTAAAAAGGAGAAAAACCAAAGATTTAAAAGAGTAGTTTAGGCAGGAGGACCTTAAAATAGAGAATTATTGCTGAAGCTTGCTAATGGAGATTGTGTGTAGAACAGTTCCTCTAAATCAGGGGTCTCAAACTCACACCATCACAGCAGCAGCATGTGATATATCGGGACTTTTTTCCCCTTCACTAAACCGGGCAGGGCCAGAACGTGTCTCCTCCGTGGTCAGATGGAAGCGTTATTTTTCATTCCATAATTATTTTGATTCTTTTTAGTTGTGCACCTTTGTTAGCTGAAGACCATTGAGGTGGATGGACCAGGTAGAAGAAAGAGTTCTGTCCAAGATACACTCCTGCCTTTTATACACTCACACCATCATGGATCAAGAGACACTAGATGGATGTTCATGGATGGCTGTCTTGAGCTCTGTCTTTCACCAGAACCTCCTCACTACTTCTTTTTCAGGCCTCTGGAAGTCACCCAATCACTTCCATCAAAGTCTGGTGGCAAGGGGCCTTATCACCTTCAAGCCAGAAAACCCAGAAACACTCATCTTGACTGTCCTAAAATGGAGGGACAGTTCAGAAGATCCAAAAGAAAAAACTCGACTTGGCCATATGTGGATGAAGCCTCCACCTACTTCGCCTCCTCATCTTATTCACTGGGTTCCCATCCTCCTGTAAGTATAACTATATTGCCCATAAAGAAGAATTGGATCACTTATCATTCAGCAACTCATTGCAATGTCCTTTTTAAGTGAAGATGCCATGTTAAATATGGGGCTCCTGCTAAGCTATGGCTCCACCAATTGACATGATGCCCAAGAGATCAGGATGCAGCTCCAGAGGTTCCTGGAGGAAACTGATGGCCTTCACTCATCTAGTGAGCTTTCAGAATAGGATTCAGTACAACTAGACAACCTTCACAAAAGCTTTAAAGATCTAGCTCTTTTGGTAGGCACCAAGCCAGGAGAATCTACTAAAATGTTGGAACATCGAGGTTTTCCACATTGGGATGGTTTTACTGCAGTTGTTTGATTGCTGTGATTAAGGTGGTTGTTCTGTTTTGATCTTTCAATCCTCTGGTAAGCCACACAAAAATCACTCAGGGAGTGAGAAGCCTTAAAACTAAATAAAATAATAATAAAATAAGTTAGAAGATTCATAAGATAATAGATGGGGAAACAGACACAGAGGATGCTGGACAGCAGAATGGAATGAGACTTGAATTGAAGCTGAATGAAAGGAGTTTCGGGACAATTCTTCAGGGTGAACCAGATAAGAGTTTCCTTCAAACTTTCCTTGTCGGTGTGGGAAATCATGGAGTGTGTGTGTGTGTGTGTGTCCCTGCATAAACAAGCTATGGTTAATATCTAGAAAGAGACCCCCCTAAAAATACAGAGAAGAACAATAAAAAGTATTAGGGAACTGGAGGCTAAAACATATGAAGAATGCCTGCAGGAATGTCTAGTCTATTGAAAATAAGGACTTTTCACTAGACTAGACATGACAGCAGTGTTCCAATATTTGAGGGGCTGTCATAAAGAAGAGGGGGTCAACCTATTCTCCATAGCACCTGAAGGCAGGATAAGAAACAACAGAAGGATCAAGGAGAGAGGCAACCTAGAACTGAGGATAAATTTATTGACAGAGAGAACAATTAATTAGTGGAACAGCTTGCCTGCAGAAGTTGTGGCTGCTCCATCATTGGAGGTTTTCAAAAAGAGTCAGTTTACTATTTGTCTGCAATAGTAAAGGTGTCCTGCCTGAGCAGGGGGTTAGACTAGAAGACCTCCAAGATCTCTCCCTGTTATTCTGTTACTCTCACCCTGACACCAGCCATGCTGGGTGGGGCTTCTTGTTGCTCTCAAGCTCATGCATCTCAAGAGCATCCAACCAGTCAAGGCAAAAAAAAAAAAACCCTTTCATTTGACAAAAAAAAAAAATCCATTGATTTCCCCTGCTCTGTTCTGCCCTACTGCCCTTCGCAATCCCACCTCCCTTTCTTCATTTCTGCTTATTTCCCCCATTGCTATTCTGAGACTGCTCTAAGGAGCAATTCAATTGCTTTGGCCTTTTGGAATATATGGGTTATTTTTAATTATTATTTGAAATGATTACAGATTGACCTTCCCTTTTCATTTCCCCCCCTTCCCTCTATGGCTTGGCAAGCGGCTGTGCCTAGAATAGGACAGAAAAGCAATAATTTAGCAGATATTTTGTCCTGGTTGCTCTCTCTCTCTCTCTGCTTTGCAACTCTACGCTATCTTGCCTCCAGCTGCTAAGGGAAAATGAGTTGAGAAAGGCATTCGTGCTTAATTACTCAACAGCTTTTTAGATCTTAGGAGATAACACAAAACAGTTATGTGGGCATCAAAGACAAGGTTCCTTCTAACCCAGTAGGAAAGAGATAATAGAATCTGGTTGGGAGGGATCCATTGGGACAATGGAGTCCATACCCAGTGCAGATATCCAAATTAAAAGTATCCCTGACAGCAGATGACTGTCTAAACCAGTGTTGTTCAACCTTGGCAAGTTTTTGTAACAGCATTATTTCATACTCCGTGGTAACTAAATCCCCACACAATTCCTTCTCCTTCTTGGCTTTCAAAGTACCTGAGATACAGGGGCAGACAACCTCATGTCCACTTTTATTCCATCCCAATCATATTTGAAACTTCTTTCTCAGCAGGCACAACTTAGTTCTATATTCATGTTTCTCAACCTGAGTCCCTTGAAGATGTGTGGACTTCAATTCTCATAATTCCCCAGCCTGCAATGCTGGCTGAAGAATTCTGGGAATTGAAGTCCACCAAACCAAGTTGCCACGGTTGAAAAACACTGGCCTAGCCTTAGCTTGAACACATCGAAGAGGAAGGCCTGCAACTTTGCTGGATCATTACTTCCAACGTTAAGCTACTGTTCCTCAACATTTTTCCTATCATTAAACCCGGCATTATTCCCCTGAAACATCAGGCCATTATACCACATTATGCATTCCACAATGATAGAATATTACTGTAGATTCTGATCTTCTCTGTGTCTGGTCTCCCTTTCTCCCCATTCTATTTAAAAATGCAGGAATTGAATACAAAGGCCTTGAGGACAAAATATATTTTTTTCAATGGATTTACTATTTTCCCCACATGTACTTGACGCTGGCTTATTCTGGCTGGATTAATGCATCCCAGCAAGCCATTCTATTCCTGTTAGCTTTTCAGAATGATCTAAGTTGCTATTCAGCAAGCCACAGTTTAGAATAAAGGACAATCCCAGTCGAGTTTAACTCAATAAACAGTCCTGATGCTAAATGTTTTTCTCCCACAGATTTTATTATGGTTGATCACACAGTCAGACAGAAGTTTAGACTAGATTTGGCATTTTAATCAACCAATCTAGTCTTTCCGAAGAACCTGGGATTGACAGATTTTGATGTTTCATGGTTATTGTTGTAGGATGTTTTCAATCTCTGTATATTTGCGATGGGTAAGCATTTTTTCTCCCAGCAGTTCTACAGCTGCTGGCCTTGGGTGCTTAGCCAACAGTCCTGAGTCTGGTAGCCCATTTGTCACCAGAGGTCCAGAAATTCAAACACCTAGTGCCTCATTGACCAGGGTGACAACCGAGCCAATATGGGTTTCTGTAATTTACATCTCTTCATGTGGTCTATGGTCACACAGTGGTGACACAGTGATTAGAATGCAACACTGCAGGGTAACTCATTGCAGAACACAGATATAAAAACAATGATAAATGTAAAAAATATTAAAATTTCAACATTGAATCTTGGACCTTTGGAATGCAAAGGTAATTTGGAATTCCAACCTTTTGTGTAAAATCAATGTGATTAAGAAAATCTGAGGAACACCAAAAATTCTTTTATGCTATCATTCTGTGACCCACAGCAGCCAACATGGAAGCTCCTGGAAGCTCAAGACAAAGGGATACAGAACAGAATAGAGAATAACAGAGTTGGAAGGGACCTTGGAGATCTTCTAATCCAACCTTTGCTGTCTCCAGGTGGCTGTCCAGTCTATTCTTGAAAACCTCCAATGATGGAGCACCCACAGCCTTTGGAAGCCATTGTTCTATTGATTAATTATTTTCACTCATGGGAAACATCTCCTTCATTCCAGGTTGGATCTGTCTTTGATAAGCTTTCATCTGCTACTTCTTGTCCTACTGGCAGCAGCTTTGAGAAATAGGTTGACCCCCTCTTCTTTGTGTCAGCCCCTCAAATATTGGACTAACAGAATAATAGAAGATGGAAGATGCTATCATGTCACCACTAGTCCTTCCCTTCATTTGATAATCATCCAATGCCAGAATCAGGCAGTTACGGCTTATTTCCTATGACTCAAAATAACTGTCAAGCATAGTTGCCATTAATTACCCTATTTTCAATTAATTTGTCCAGTTTCCCTTTAGTGCCAGTTGACCTGATGACCACTGCCTTCAACTGTAGACTATAGAGTCTTCATTGGTGATTGTGCACAAAATCAGAAGCAGGACAAAATGAAGGAAACAGCTCACTGAATCCACTTGTAATCCTAAAAATCTAATTATTATTGGCCAGCTCCAGGATGGCAAAGCAATCTTACCTCTCTATCACTTCTTCATATAACTTTTAAGATAAGAGGTGATCGGGTGATTAGGCAAAATATGAAAAAGAAATATTCAGGTAATTGCCACCACCACAACTCTCACCCAGACTGAAGAAAACCAGCCTGGGATAGATGTTAAAAACAGGAGAAACTCTGTTCAGCTTGGTCCTGCCTTCATCCCCTCCTATTCCTAAATAATTGGATGATCTACATCAGGGGTTCCCAACCTCCCTTCTTCATCCTTGGACCAGCACCGATCTGCAGCATGCCAGCAACTGGGCCACACAAACAAGTGAAGGCCCATCCGTGGAGTGCAGGCAGCACACAAAACCATGCCCCCTTCCTCCACGGAACCGGTCCCTGGTGCCCCAAAGATTGGGGGGCACTTGGTCTACTGAGAGTCCATTAAAATGGAAAGTTTGTGGAAAAATCTGAATTATGGCTCTACACTTTCATTATTTTGAATCCAGAAGGATTGAGGGAAGATGGTTGAATTCCTTGTAAACAGCAAGATCAATATATGAATAGCAGAAGGAAAACTTTACAAAGAAATCCTGACCGCAACAGCCATTCTGATGCACTACACACAATCCAAAAGAGCCATGTGACTTCAAGGTCCAGCCTGCAGTTCTCAGGGTATCTCAAGATTCTACCACCAACTCTCACTTCCAAATCAAGTTGTTTTCAATAGGGCTAGCAACGATTTTTTGCATCCCCTCCCCTTTACTATGTTGCAAACAGGTCATAAAGCTTCTGCAAGGCTTAAGGCACACCTATTTAGGATTTATCTTATTGATTGATTTTATTTTATATTTAGAAACTGCCAATCTCCCTCACCAAGAGAATATTAAAAGCATATAAAACATTTTTTAAACATAAAAAACCCTGAGTATAAAAGTTTAAAATAAGGCAAGAAAACTTAAAATGGGACATGAAAAGTTAGGGTTGTAGGGCTTTCCTCCAAACAGGTCAGATCAGGACAAGACAAAGGCAGGTGAATGAAACGTTTTGATTTCATGGAATATAAACTCAACTCAAATTGTTTATATGCAACCAAGGCTCCTTTTACTGGATTTCAGGATTGTTAGCAGTTTCTATGGGGTTCTGATGGTCTCACCCAAAGCCATTCAAAATGGTGGCCTTGACTTTCAAAAGATCCCCAAGTCTTATTGCTGTTTTGTTATTAACTGAACTTGATCTGCTGGAGTTTACATCCCTCCCTAGAAGATCCAGTGGAATCCTGATAATTTCTGTTAAACCTTGGGGACAGGTGCAATTTCACATTGGCATTGTAATGCTATCTTCCTGAATCTCATTGGAATCTTATGGATTTTTGGTTGACTGCTTTTTCTGAAAACCACGTGAAGAACTTCAGCTAAAGAGGGTTCCAAAAATATTTTTTTAAAAATCAACAAGCAAACAGGTCTAGGGGAATAAATAAAGCAAACTGTGGGGAAAAGAAAAGGCCCACTGTGAGTCTCATACTGGGGAGGTGAAGGAGACCAACTATGAGGAAAGCAAGCGAGAAGATTCATCTGAAGAAAGGAAATGTACAAACAAAGGAGAATATGAAGGATCCTTGATGCTTTCTGAGCTTGGTGGTTTTCTTGCAGATGTTTCATTACCCAAACTAGCACATCTAGCACTGTTAATGTTACCTAGTTTGGATAATGAAACGTCTGCAAGAAAACCACCAAGCCCAGAGAGCACCAAGGGCCCCACAGTTTTATTCCTTCTTCTTTCCTCCTCTTCTCTTTCTCCTCCATTCCAAGAAGGAAGGTGTGCAGCTAAGAAGCACCAGAACTGAGGATTTTGAACCAACAGTAGAAAAACCTCAGAAAGAGTGAGGTTTGAATTGACAGACAAATAGCCCTGACCACAAAAGAGCAGTTACAGGTTGAACCAGAGACCAATTTCAAGTGAAAAAAAATGTCAGAGCAATACAAAATAAATGACAAGAATAAGCCATCACCCAGACAAAGAGAAAAGTAGCCAACATCTCAATTGAAAGAGAGATTTTCAAAAGGGCTCTGTGGATAGTTTGGACTAAAGCCCTTGTAATACCTCACCATTGGCTATGCTGAACTGAGGATGATGGGAATTGAACACCAGACTGTTTTCCCTTCTCTAGAGAAGAAAGGAAAATGAGGAGGAAATAGAGTGAGCCTTATGCTGGAAATGAATGTCAACCGATGTGCTTATTGGTCAGAAATGACTAAGATTGGCTGGCAAAGGAGAGGGTAGAGATGGTGAAACTGTTTTAATTAAAGAGAAGAACCTATCTAGTTTTCTATCTGGAAACCACTTCTGGACTTGCTTAAATTTGGAAAAAATGGGATTTTGATTTTAGCCCCCTTTGGATGATGTGAGTTTATTTTGTTTGTTCCTGACAGGGTTTTTTGTCATCCTTCTCATCTTGATCCTTATTTTTGTCTATTGTTTTCTTCTTTCTTGATTTAAATGTTTTTAATCTTGTAGCCGTCCAGAGTTATACATTATAACACATTATAATAAAAATTACAATCATAATTAGATATGTTCTGTGAATGTAGATGGAAGGCCTCCAGAGAATTCAAGGTCAGAGAGCTGGACATGATCATGAAATCATCAGTAGTTGAGGGAAAGTTTAGAATTATCTAATTTTCCCTTTGCCTATGGACTTTAGGTTTGTCTACGGTGGCTAGCTAACCTTGGCAGATGTCAAAAAAACCCTCTACAGATGGAGATTTGGTTAGTACTCAGATGGGGACCATCAGGTCTCGAAATTATGCTGGGCAGTCACAGTGCACTCCAGAAAAAGACTGTGGCAAAGAATTTTCCCTGATATGTGAGGTTCCAGCAGCCAACCTTGGTTTGAAAGACATATGAACGGAGGCTTATCTTAACACATTTATCTCTCCAAAAACTGGAGAGAAAACATGGCATGATAGGCTGGAAAAGAGAGTTATTCACAGGCAGTCTTTGACTTACAACAGTTCGCTTAGTGTCATGCCCCTGTTGGAATCTGGTTCCGAGGGGGAGATCGAGCAGCTGACAGGGAGTGGGAGTGTGGCTCTCGTGGCTGTGGAAGAAATAGGGGAAGGGCACAGTCTGGCTGGACATTCAGAGGGAGACTCAGGGCCACCCGCTCTTCATCCTACAGCACGCAGGGAGGAATGGATAAGGGAGCAACATGGGTTACGGGGGAGGAAAGGGCCCTGATCCCCTTCATTAGCTGCAGCCAGAAAAACTGTTTAAAAAGGCAAACTACGCATAGCAAAGTTGCTGGAAGCAAAGCATGCATTATCTTTTTTTGTCAAGGTTTATCTGGGTTCTGGCATCCTCCCAACTGTGTGTGATTCGTTATCTTTTGGGTGTCTGCAATTCCTTATCCTGCCCTGTCTCATCAATTGCTGCAGTGTGGTTTGTGTTGGCTTTTATTTATAATGTATGTGTACTTTGGGTTCAGAATGGATTTCTTCCCTTTAAAGGCTGTTCTTGGGAGATTTTTTTTCTCCAGCCGATGATAACTGAACATTGGGGGCCAAGTTGGAGGAATTAAAGGGACTTTATCTACTTTTGTGACTTTGTTGCTTTTGTGCCATGCCCCAGCTCATCATACTTAGTGACCGTTCAAAGTTACAATGGCACTGAAAAAAGTGGCATGATCATTTTTCACACTTACGGCCATTGCAGCATTTCAGTGATCATGTGATTTGCATTAGGATGCTTGACAGTTGACTCGTATTGCAGGTCCAGGGCTCACATGATCCCCTTTGGCAACCTTTTGACCAGCAAAATCAACGGAGAAACCAGATTCACCTAACAACCGTGTTACTAACTTAACAACTGCAGTGATTTGCTTAACAACTGTGGCAAGAAAAGTCGTAACATGGGGCAAAACTCACATAACAAATTTCTCACTTAGCAACATACATTTTGGGCTCAATTGTGGTCGTAAGTTGAGGACTACCTGTATATCATTTCTGATTTTGCCAAATTTCCCAATTCTCAGTTCATGCCATCATATTTCAATCATCTTATTACAGTGCTGGAAACTCACAACTGCCATTCACCCAAACAATTTTGATTTAGTTTCAGTGGGGAAACCCAGCCTTCTATCTGTCCACTACAAATGGGCACAGCCCCTAGAGAGCTGTTTTCTAGCATGAAAGCAACTGCATCATTTGCAAAGACCTCTTCCCAGGGAAGCAAAGTGACAATGTCTTTTGGCACTTTTAATCCACAGTATTGCTTTCCTGCTACAAGGAAATTCTGGACAGTTAGATCATAGAATAATAGGGTTGGAAGGGACCTGGGAGGTCTTTTCATCTTCTAGTCCAACGTCCTGTTCAAGCAGGAGAGCCTAGACCAGGGGTCTCCAACCTTGGCTCCTGGAAGCCTGGCGGACTTCAACTCCCAGAATTCCACAGCCAGCTTTGCTGGCTGTGGAATTCTGGGAGTTGAAGTCCGCCAGGCTTCCAGGAGCCAAGGTTGGAGACCCCTGGCCTAGACCATTTCAGATGAATGGTTGTCCAGTTTCTTCTTGAAAATCTCCCGTGATGGAGCACCCATAACTTCTGGAGGCAAGCCATTCCACTGATTTATTGTTCTGTCAGGAAATTTCCCCTTAATTCAATGTTGCTTCTCTGGAAACCCAGAACTGTAATTTGCAACCTGCAGACCCTGATTCCACTCAGTCAGCATTTTACTCCTGACTTTCATCTCATCTTCCCATAATTTTTTCATTTTCCAAGCTCAAGTTAGCATCTGACCAGGAGCTTCCTAACTGGCTTAGGACTCTGTGAAGCAGCAGGTTCTTGTCTCCATTTGGAAGCATCTGTCAATCACTATATATAGCTGGTTTTCTATCAGCACCGGAACCAGCTACTGCTACTCCATGAAGTGGTGAGATCCCTTTTGGTGAAGATATTCAAAGAGGTTCAGAGGGGCTTTAGTGAATCCTGTGCTTCAGACTAGATGGCATTTAAGGCACCTTCCCACTTTATTATTTTATGACCGAGTGGATCCCACTAGTTTAGAAGTGTGTGTGAAAGGAGGAAATGTGTTATTTGCTGCTTTTTTCTGGATACTTAATATGCAAAGAACTCATTCTTCCCGATGCAAAAAAAGCAGATATTAGCAACACACTTGGGTGGGCGATTAATATATTCTATTTTGTGATTCACAAGAAGAAAGGAAAAAAAATGAAGTGAGGAAAAGAGTAGAAGACAGAAGAGCAGGGATTCAGAGTGATTACCTGCTAAATGTGTGCAGCCTTGACTAGCTTTCACAAATAAATGAAGGCAAGAATTTTAAGAAGTCTACTCGGGTCATTTTCAACCATTGTTCCACATATTTTTCAAATCCAACTCCTGATTCAAAAATGGCTAGCAAACTACCCTTACCTCAACCCCATCTTGAGTTATCTGCTCAAATGCCTAGGATGGAAATGATCAATATCAATATACGTTATGTCTCACCTATATTCATAAGTGAGAACAAGGAGTTCCACAGTTCAAAATATTCAAACAAAACAGAGCCAGACTAAAAAAGGGTTAACAGTATTATATTTCAGTCCTTGGCAGACTTCCCGGAATCTGTCTGGTAATTCAGAATGTCCATAAAATACAAAAGCTGCTCCACCCATATCCTTTCCATACATCAAACACTTTGCTTCCAAGCAAAGTTTGAGAATCAGCAATCCTCCTTAAATCACCTGGATGGGCGTGTCAGTCTCTCTAATCAACGTCTGGCTTGACGCCTCGCTTCAACTTGGCATTTCATTTTTCTCCTGATTCTAGCATCAATCCACGATCTATCAGTTTCCCCATTAGAAGCCTCTGACTCATTTTGTGCATCAGTTGCTGGCATGAGTGAATTTGAAGGCTCTGGCGAGGATTGTCTGTCCAATAATCTCTCATCCTCCTGGCTCATATCTGTGTCCTCTGATAATTCAGACTCCACATTCACAGCAGGCTCCGCCCTTTCATCTTCAGAGTCATCAGAGTCAAAACTCACAGCAGGATCGATCCTTTCAGTCACAACAAATATATATATATATATAAAATTTGTTTTCTGAGGTTCTCGCGGGTATTTGTATGTGGATCTTTGGTTATTCGGGTTTTCTCCCGCGTAAGATTGGAAGTATCTAGGCAACGTTTCGATGAAGTCTCATTCATCATCTTCAGGCTTGGTCTTCAGCTCTGTGCTTCTCTGTGCAACTCTGAGAAGCACAGAGCTGAAGACCAAGCCTGAAGATGATGAATGAGACTTCATCGAAACGTTGCCTAGATACTTCCAATCTTACGCGGGAGAAAACCCGAATAATCAAAGATATATATATATATATACAAAGCTGAATGCCAGACATATATATATATATATAAAATCACAACGATAGATAGATAGATAGATAGATAGATAGATAGATAGATAGATAGATAGATAGACAGACAGACAGACAGACAGAGACAGATAAACAGACAGAAGATATAGACACAGGAACACATACACACATACATGTATGACATAGTAATCAAATAGTATGTAGAAATAGAAGCAGAGACAGAGAGATGTAAAAATTTGGAATAACCTGTCTTCCAGATGTACTGAATTTCAACTGCATGGTATTTACCTGAGATTCTACAAGGACACCATATTGGAAAAAGGAATTGCTTTCTTAAAAGGAGCCAAACTCTATCAAGAATGTAATTCTTCATGAGAGTTTAATGACTTAAGGATGATACTCCCCTAAATTTTCATCCTTTCCAATAGACCTTCATGGCAATCCTCCATTTTTGCTTATTTTCATAAAAATAAATGACTCCCTGTTACATTCTAGGTCACCTAAGTATCTCATGGTCATTTTCCTGACTCTGATGAAGAAGACAAACAATGAATGCAAACTCTGATACAGGCAAAAATAAATGTTTTCAACTTGGGGGCTCTTTTAATCATTGCAATTTTGGTTTTGAGAGGACAGAGAGAGCACATCCAGGGGTTTGGAGCTGTCACTAGAGAAGAACCTGAAGACATGAGACAATATCACAGGAGAAGGAAACTGCAACTATGGGGAATTGCAGAGTCCTGAACATTTATTGATATCCCATAATCTTGATGGACCATGTACAATAGATAATGGCCAATGATAAAACTATTAATTTTGTGGCCTCAAACTAGTCAGTGAAATGGCTTCCCTCCAGAAGTTGTGGGTACTCCATCACTTGAGGCTTTTAAGAGGAGACTGGACAGCTGTTTGTCTGGACTGGTACAAAGCAGAGGTGTCAAACACAACATCATGGTGGCATCACATGAGGTATTTAGACTTCTCTAACTGGACAGAGGCATGGCCAGCACATGACACATTCATCTCGCGGGCTAGGAGTTGGACACCCCTGATATAGAGTATAGACTTTCCTACTCAAACTGGGTGTTGGACTAGAAGACCACCAAGGTCTCTTCCAACTCTGTTATTCTGTTAACTAGAGGAGCTAAGGCTAAAAGTTTCCAGAATTTTCTTTTTAATTTGTCTGAAGAGAAGTTAAGAAACATAACAGGTGTATTAAGAAACCTTGTGGAGCTTCTACTGGGCATCCTTTTAAATGGAGAGTAAAGAAGCAGAAAGGGGTATCCTCCAAACTTAGCACTTTTGCTACTGATTTCCAGTGATCTGACATAAACATCCTCTTCACAGCCATAAAATGGAAACTCTGGGGGCCCTTGTAAGCCAAGATTTGGTCCAAGCTCTTTGCAATTGAATTCTATATGCCCCGCATGGTGTGAATATACCAAATGCATGTATATTATAAGATATTTTTCAGAAAAATAACCCTATTTTGTGATCTGTACTATGGCTTATAGTTTTGCTTTCTTTGATCCCTGGCTGGTTGGCATGTTTAAAAACTAAAAGAGGCCATTAAAACTCAAGTGTATTCAATGTGCAAATTAATAAGGCAGAATCAGCTATCAACTTTCACCCAAGTTCTGCTGCTAAGTAATTTCTTTTCCCCTCTTAAAATGCTGTCTGAGGCCAGGAAGTTCATCCTTTATTCAATTAAATGTACAGAGGAACAACTGTGAGTCATTCTTCTTCACTTCCCAGTTCCATTTCCACTTGGTGATTTTTCAAAGTAGCAGAGGCTGAAGTGTCAGGATGTTGGGTTGTATCAGTCCCCAGTTTGACTAAGAAGAGCAAATTGGGAATCACAAATCAAAATCTTTCTAAATGAGCTCCTAACTTCTCAATTTCTCTCAATTTCCCTGTGTTCAGATTGGTGTTTTTTTCAACCTTAGCAACTTTAAGATGTGTGGACATCAACTCCCAGAATTGCCCTCCACACACCCTAAGTTGCAAAGTTGAGAAACACTAGTCTGAATACATAGAAATTGAGAGAAACGGAAAAGTTGGGAAAATTATATTTTAATTTTCAAAATTCTCAGCAAATATGCTGGTTTGGGAATTCTGGGAACTACAGCTGGTCTTCAAAGATTAGGCTAGTGTCCATTCTCAATGTTAGTCTGTATGCCTCTATCATTATGATTTCCAAAGACAGTTTTAATAAATCAGACCTGTCACTGCCTGCAACATCATTGATGACGGGCAAGCTGAGTTCTCTTTTCCCTGTATTCACTTCAGTTGCAATAAGAAGTGAGAATTTTAAAGCCTTCTCGATGCAATATCTTTGCATTTCTCATTTTTAAAACATTTACACACTCAAATGTCTGAAATTGAAACTATCATGCTTATCACAAAGGTGTTTTTTTCAAAAGGCAACTAGACTTTGTTTTTCCTTGAAGACATTTTGCTTCTTCAATTCTTCAGAAGTTCAGAACTGAAGAAGCTTCTTGGATGAGAAGCAAAATGTCTTCAAGAAAAAACAAAGTCTGGTTACCTTTTGAAAAAACACCTTTAGTACAATCATGATATAGATGTCTGAGAATCTCCCTAGACTGTCAGCTTATAAGGAAAGGAATTTTTCTTCCAAATATTTCTCTTTGTTGGGTTTAATACAACAGTCCTGATTCTGAAGTGCTAACCTTTTTTATGGGCAAGCACATCCAAAACTTAGACATTACTATATGACTATGGATCAAACATAATTTGGTGATCACAGTAGAAATTTTAAGATGTTCCAAGGTGGAGGAAATTGGCAAAGCTCCGAAAAGCTTATAGAGCAACTAATTAATACTGGCAACGACAACTTTGAAAGGGGGTACTTGAAAACAAAGGCTTTATAATTCATAGATGAACCTCAGTATGATGTAATGGATGGATGCATGGATAGATAGCGTGGATAGATGGGTGGCATGAATGGATGGATAGCTGGATGATGGATATTATGGATGGATGGATGGATGAACGATAGGGGGATGACTGATGGATGGGTGGGTAGATGGATGGATGAAATGGAATGGATATTCTGCAAGTAGATTTGGACATTCTATTTCCATCCATCTGAAGTTTAATTCTTGCATTACACATCTACAATATTAGATTCTGTCCTTTTTTCAAATAAAAAAGGAACTGTTCCTATAAGTTGTACATAAAAAGCATTATTTTTTTTAAAAAAAGGTTTATTTAGGGAAAAGCTCCATTTTAAAAGCTTGTTGCATAGAAACGGATTTGTTAAAAATGAAATCTGGGTGATTTGCATGAGAAAAAATTGCAGGACAATTTATGAACAATTACATAAAACAGAAGTTGCCATAAAAGCACTGGCTGTTAGAAGCTCTTTGCAAAATAAATGGTTCCATAGTTTTAAAAAAATCTTTGGGATCATTTCAATGGGAGGGGGAATCCTCCCTGATGGAGTAAAGTCCTTTTCAATCTCTTGGACAGGGGTAGGGAGGGGGAGATCTTGCAACCTGGTTTCTTCCTCAGCTCTTCCGATTCTGGCCTTCTATTTATGGAACACACTGGGATGCCATGCTACTATTTCATCCCTGAAGTCCCAGGGAATGTCGAGGCACTGCTTGTTGGGCATTTAGAAGCAGGCTTAGAGATGGCCTAGATTTAACCACATTTCACCCAAGGCACTGCTTTTGGGCTACGTTGTGAGCTCTGAAAAAAGAAAAGAAAAGAAGGAAGGAAGACTGAGAAGGAAGACAGAGGAAGAAAGGAGGAAAGAAAGAAAGAAAGAAAGAAAGAAAGAAAGAAAGAAAGAAAGAAAGAAAGAAAGAAAGAAAAAGAAAGAAAGAAAGAAAGAAAGAAAGAAAGAAAGAAAGAAAGAAAGAAAGAAAGAAGGAAGGAAGGAAGGAAGGAAGGAAGGAAGGAAGGAAGGAAGGAAGGAAGGAAGGAAGGAAGGAAGGAAGGAAAGAAAGAAAGAAAGAAAGAAAGAAAGAAAGAAAGAAAGAAAGAAAGAAAGAAAGAAAGAACTTCCAATTCAAACATCATGCTTTGTTCATCATGGTTTAGTCAATGAACTAGAATTCATTGGGTTGCATAATACTTTAGATCACAGCAGAGCATGGGAGGCTCAGACCAAATAAACACAAACATGACCATAGTGGCTTATTGGTTGTATGAATGTAACTTCTGCATCCTTCTCTCTCCTAATTTTTATAAGGGAGAAAGCCTTGCTACAGCTTATTTTTCTAAATTCAAACACAGGAAATTGCCATTTACCTACATGACCTGACTTCTAGCAGTTAGTTAGGCAGTTAGTTAGTTAGGCAGTCATTAGATTTAAGTGCCAGCTATCTCAACTAGAGGAGACCAACTGTATTGTGAGTTACTTTCACTGGTGCTTGCCAGAAAATGATTCCCACTTTTTAAAGTTATTTTATCTCAAAATGTTGTTATCAAATCAATCTGGTTTTATCTCCTTGACCATATTGTTCTATAGTTCATAAGGTACATTGTAGTATTAAACTCCTTTTTAGATATTTTAGAACAATTATACTTTTCCATTTAATCTTAATTAAACGTGACTCTGTCTTTTATCTGCTTGTCTATGACAAAGTAAAAATGGATTTGAGTTGAGTTGAGTTATTTTGGCTGTAGCTTCACGTGTTGCATGGACCCTTTCTTTTTGAAGAAACCATGGTTACATAAACCTCACCCAAATGAGATGTGAGCCTTGCCAAAATCTACTTGGCTAGATATGATTTCTCCCTTAATAACAGAAGGGAGAAAGAAGGCACACTTTTCATCCATATTCCCATTTGCCCATCCTGTTTCATCAATGCCCAATCGTGCAGAAAGCAATTTTAGCCCAGACCTCCTTACTAGCATATAAAACAAAAATAGCAACGCATTTTGCATTGCGACCTCGCAGCTGATCAAGGCAGAAGGAGAATGAAGCATTTGTGGAGCAGAAGGAAATGCAAAATGCCATTTTCAAAGACCTGGTGCAAAAGGAAGCCCATCTCAAAATCCAGGGAATTGTGCAAACTGAAGCATAGGCAGGCTCTAATCAGGTTTACTGAAAAAATGCAGATTGAAATCAATCTTTAAATATCCCCGGTGAGCATACGGTCTTTGATGAGGAAGAACTTACATTTTTTTGCCCTCTTAATCTAAATTTTTGGAGCAATCCACTCAATTGACCAATGATTTTTCCTTCCATACATCCAGCTACATTTAATTCTGAGAAGCCATTTCAATCTACAGTATCCCCTTCTCAGGATGTGGGAGAGTGAAACATGAAAAAAACACAATGGGACAGAATGATTCACTGCATTATTTGAGGAATTAGCACCTTCTTTTGCATGACAGTGAAATGATAAACTTAAAAGGTCTCCTTTGAACTGACTAATGTTTCCTGATTTTTGGTTAGCTTTCTCCCCCTCCAGGAGAGGAACTGTCTGTCTGAAAATGGAAAGCAAGCCACATCTTACTACGTAGAACTCTCTGTCATCTCAAATCCATCTTTAATCTCTGGAAGAGATACATTCTTGTCTTCCATAAAAGCTGTGTTCTGGGTCTATGGTCCCTCTGGAGGGAGATGATCAGCCAACTGCAGGTCATCAACTAGTTCATCCTGGAGCCTGCACCCACCAAAGATTGACCCATGATGGGCAGTGAGTTTGTTGGTGAGTCACATTAACTGGTCATTTTTGATCTTCTTTTTCTGGTAGAATCACAGCAGCCTGCACTTTCTAGGTTCTGCTCTCAGGGTGTTTCTCAACAAGGGATTTTGTCTTCCCTACTCTAATTGATGTCTTGCTATTGAGTATGTGCATGTAGGATTGTATTATATCTGGAACAGGGACTTCTACCCACGGTTTCCTAGTGGGGCTTACAATAACCTCATACAAAAATAAAACCCAGAACCATCATTGAAATAAAATGCAGATGTTGTGACAAAGGCAAAGCATTCCAAATCTGAGCACAAGAACAAATGACATATTACACTCAATAGTGGTTAAAATTATAGCAGCTTCTCGCTCACAATGCAAAATTGTGAAAGCTGCAAAGTATTTTTTTTTAATGCTAGATGGGCCAGAACATCAGCTTGTCAATCATGTCAAAGGTTCTGTTTTTTTTCAGCCCACTCAAAGCCTGGATTACAATCCGGAGATAAGCTAAAAAGTAGCTGTCAATTATCCAAGTGACTAAATTCTCCTGTGAATTGACCACCCTTATAACAGAGAGCTTCAATGGAGATTCCCAATGCCCCAAAGCTGTTATTGAAGACTGCAAAAATCTTCTTTCAACAAAAGAAATGGGTGGAAACCTAGGTTTATAGGGAAATACAGAAGTGCAGAGAAGAGAAACAAGGATGATTAGGGGGGCTGGAGTCTAAAACATATAAAGAACCTTTGCAGGAATTGGGTATGTCGAATGAAAAGAAGGACTAGGGATGACATGACAGCAGTCTTCCAATATTTGAGGGGCTCCCACAAAGAAGAGGGGGAGGGGCAATCTATTTTCCAAAGCACCTGAAGCCAGGAGAAGAAGCAACGGGTGGAAACGAATTGAGAAGAGTAACTTAGAACTAAGGAGAAATTCCTTGACAGTGAGAACAATTAACTAGTGGAACAGAAGTTGCCTCCAGAAGCTGTGGGTGCTCCAACACTAGAGGTTTTTAAGAAGAGTCTGGACAGCCAATTGTCTAAAATGGTATAGGGTCTGGGGCTTGATGGGATTGAAATAGAAGACCTACTCAGTTAATTATAACCTATCCAAAATATCAAAGAACTGAGTCTTACAATGTTGGCCCTCCCAAAGCTGATGACCTTCCAATATATTAGATAATGACTTCTAGAATTCCTTGCCAGCTTGGCCAACAAGAAGAATCCTAGGAGAACACCAGATTGGGAAAATCACACCTAGTTAACCTCACAGTGCTTGAACTTCCACAAAACTTTTTCTCGTTCCATCTATGAGAGAAATCTGTAACAATCAAAGGCTTATCCTCACAACTGGGTGGAAAATGGCAAACAACCAAGAAGACAATTACATTCTACATCTGAGAAAGTCAAGTTGTAAAACCAGACATTTTTTACATCTGGATCTGATCCTGGAATTCAGCTCTAACAGAAGAAGTTGTCGAAGTTTCAGGTCTGAAAAGTGCATACAGAATTCTAAAATGAGATGGTGAATTTTCTCCTCATCTATTCCTTTAGCCTACTGACTTTTTTATTTTTATGGTTTGTCAAACAGTCAGCCAGAAGTCTAGACTGGATCTGGCCTTTTTATCCACCTATTGAGTCCTTCCCAAGGACCTGGGATAGGCAGATGTTCTTGTTTGATGGTGTCAAAGGTTGGAAGCTGTTTCAAGTAAAGCTGCCTTTTACAATTGATTAATAGTGATTTTGTCAATGCCCAGTGTTCAAATGGTGATCGAGATGTTTTGGGATTGCACCTAAAATAGAATTATCATTATTATGCAGGCAGGCAGCATATAGAGTAAATACACTTCCACATCTTTCAACAATCATCTGATGAGATATCTATCTATCTATCTATCTATCTATCTATCTATCTATCTATCTATCTAAATCTATCTGGGGAAACCTTAACCTTTACTTTATCTAAATTTTTTTGATGCCCATCTCACCACATCGAGCAGTGCCTGCACCAAAATCACCTCATAAGTGTTCATGGTTAAGGGTGGACTTCAACCTAGACCTAGTCCTATGCTAAGCTATAAAACCATGCTAACTCTTCATTGGGCCCTTTGCTTTGGGGATTTCTCCCTTTTCTTTAGCAAACATTTTCTTTCTTAAAAAAATTTATGAAGTCCCAAGCAAAATAGCTTCTGTCTTTCCATTCCCTCCTTCCTGTTTCTCTCGTCAATCAGAATAGAGCTGGAAGGGATTTTGGAGGTCTTCTAGTCCAACCCTTGCTCAAGGAGGTAACCCTACACAATTGGAGACAAGTAGCTGTCCAGTCTTTTCTTTAAAAACCTCCAACAATGAAGCACTCAACAACTTTTGGAGGCAAGCTATTCCACTGGTTTACTGTTCTCACGGTTAGGAAGTTTTTTCCTTAACTCCAGGTTGCTTCTCTCCTTGATTTGTTTCCATCCGTTGTTTCTTATCTTCTGGTGCTTTGGAAAATAGGTTGATCCCCTCTTCTTTGTGGCAGCTCAAATTCCTCAAATACTGGACTAGCGATACCCAAATCCTGCAACTGTTCTTCATATGTTTTAGTCTCCAGTCCTTTAATCGACTTAGTTGCTCTTCTTTGCATTTTTTCCAATCATTTTCTCTTCCCCCTCCTCTTTTTTTTCCCCCCAAGAAGATGTATTTTTAAACAAATTCTTCTGCACTGTATCCATCTGCATTGCTGGCTGGGGAATTCTGGGAGTTGAAGTCCACCCATCTTCCACCGGCCAAGGTTGAGAAGCCCTGTTCTACACAATCCATCCAAGCTGCTGTTCAGGTTAACCCCATAAAACCAAAAGAATGCATGAGAGGCACATTCAACCGAGCCCATGTCGACACCTTGTTCTTGGAACTGACGGAGCTCGAGAAAAATCATCCTCCCTCTTATAAAAGATTGAACCTTGTAGCATGAAACTCTGTACACCCACTTCGGCAAATGGCCGTGCTAATTAATACAAGGTTCAGAAGCATTCCTAATTTACCATTAATATCTACAGCAATCACCGCCTTGTACCCAGTAGGAACTGGGAGGGAGGGAGGAAGGGCAGAGTCTAAAATCAGCCTGCTGAAAAAAGGATGAAGCCTTTAAAAGCCGCTGTTGATTACCAGCTCTTCTTACGTAGGCGGGTGTGTGGGTGAGTGCGTGGGGGAAGCTGGAAGAAAGGACACTGAATTTATTTCTAGAAATGCATGGCAATGTTGGAGGAGGGAGAAGGAAGGAAGGGAGTGTCTCTCACCTCCTTGCTGCTCCCAAAGCCCCCAAATGGTTATTTTTAACGGAAGGCAGAAGATAAAGAGTTGCTTGTACAGGGATTGGGAGGGGATGCCAATCAGGGGGTCTCCTCCAGAGCCACCAACCTCTGCAGCTTAACCAAGGGGCACAAGAGGGTTTGCCCGATGCTAATCTCATTATTTATTCCTTTGATTTATATAACGACCCATCTCACTACGACATGACTCTAGCTGGCTGTATGCAATACAGACCTGGACATCTTGCTAGCAACTTTTTCCAGGCTGCAAAATTCTCCTCTGAAAATGCATTTCTGTTCCTAACACCCCCAGACTGCACATTTGGGGGAATGTATCACCCTGATGGGAGGCACAATGATGTGAGTTGCCCTTCAATAGCGACTGACCTCACCAAGGGGGAACGACATGCTGCCAAAGAATTTAGTAAAGCCTAGAACACAGCTTGACAATCAGTGTGATGCAATATTTTTTCCATTGACAAATAATCCTATTTTGATGTAGACATATTTTTGGTACAGCTGCATTGAGTTCTTGCCTGTAAACATGGTATTCATGGGAAGAAATGCCAGTGGAGTTTGATAGCGCCTTCAAATCCCAAGAAACGGCACAGAGAAATTAATTTTTCTTGCATTGAATGCAATGGCACCAAGGTGCTACATCGGGGAGACTCCAAATTTTGCAACTTCAAGATTTGTGGACTTCAACTTGCACAGTTCCCCAATTGGCCCCATGCTGGCTGGGGAATTGTAGGAATTGAAGTCCACAAATCTTAAAGTTGCCATGTTTGGAGACCCCTGTGCTACATCACTACATTTGACAATTGGCCGTGACTGACAGGAAAACTGACCCATTTTGGAAGCAAGAGCCCTAGTTCTCCACATTGTGCATATCCATAACTTTCAGCGGAAGGCAATGTAGCAGGCTGTGGCTTTTAATGAGCTACAATTTTTAATGGCCATAACCCGCAGGAGGAAAGATCACAGATTCTGGGACTTATCGTTTAAAACTAAACTGCAATACTTTAAATTGCACATGCCATTATGGTGAAAGCAAAAAACCCTCAGAATGCATTATAAATACTCCTCTAACCAAGCATCTTCCTCAAAGTTAAGGAAAGCCACTTCTCACCTATTAAATCTAATTTGCTTTCTACACCTTCTGGCAAGAAAGACTATTAGATGGTTACATGACAGTTAATAGTATGCAGCCTCTGGTTTTCCTCCTATTTTCATTATTTGTTTTATCTTGCTTTTATTTTAATTTAAATTAGTTGTTTTAATGGTCTGATATGTTTTTTGACTGTTACCATGTATGCTGTCCAGTCGCTATGTCAGATGGGTAGCAATACAAATGCAAGAAAGAAGAAGAAGAAAGGAAAGGAAGGAAGGAAGGAAATATGTTTAAACCATGTTAAATTTAACATCAAGTTGAACATTACCATTTCATGCTCTTCCTTCAACATGTTGATAATCGACCCTATTTTTATGTTGAAAGCTCTCTATAGAGATGTTTGCTTCCTAGAAGAGTGAAGACTGCTAGAACAAACTTCTGCAAAAATATAATCACTCCTTTGCTATTGATCTCTCTAAGTCTAGAAGCCAATTATAAATGTGTATAACAAAACTGGGCCACCATGATACCAGCTAATATATGTGGCAGAGTCACACCATGGAAACCCATCATTGCCCTACTAGTTGGGGAGTTCTTTGCATTCTGTTTCTGGATTCAATTAGCTGGAATGTGCAAACTTCCACTTATTATTATATTATTTACTATATTTACAGTTCACTCCTATCCAAGCAAATCGCAGACTACACAACCAGAACAAAACAGAGTTAGAAACAATAGTAGGGCTTTTTTTTAAAGCAGATGATCAATTCCAGCTCCAAAGAGAATAAGGAGCTGACCTTCAGGGAAAGAGGGAAGATCCGTTACCAAAGCAACAAAAAGGAAATGTTTGAGTCCAGATGATGGAGGAGCATTACAAAAATAAAGCACAGGTAGTCCTCACTTAATGACCCCACTGACCTGTAACTCTGTTGCTATGCCATGGTTGCTAAGCAAAAAATCACATAATCACAATGGCCTCATGACCTTAGTTTCCATTCACTTGTTAAGGGAGTCACTGAGGATAAGCAAAACATCAAGTCACTGTGACCTATGATTGTACTTCTACAGTCTCTAAAAACTTCTTGTTGGAAGCATCCTGTGAAACACTCAGGTGACTGTGGGACGCTGTGATGGTCATTAAGTTTAAGGACTGGTTGCTAAAGCTACACCACTATAAGTTTGAATGGTGCCTAAACAAAGCAGTGGGCCAGCAAGGACCACTTGTAGTTTTTAGTCTTCCTTCCATGGAGTCTATTTCCAAACATATCACTCGAAGCCAAGATTGGCGAAAGCTATCACATTTTGGCCATATCAGGCAAACTAGCATTCCAAAAGTCAATCATGTTGGGAATCATCAATAGAAAAAGGAGAAGGGGACACCCTAGTACTTATTCACTGGACAATATCAAGGATGATAAGGGATGGCCGTGGTGGAGCTGAAGGAGGCCAAAGAAGCCACTTGGGTGAGAAGCGCAACGTCTTCAACGAAAAACAAGAAATTCCAGTTGCCTCTTGAAAAAGCACCTTTGGGAAGGAAGCAATGTGAGACAGAAGAGCATGGAGAGTGGCCAGAGGTTGGACATGACTGAATGCCTGACAACTATGACAGAATCTATTTCTTACTCTGGTCTTCCTTGTAGGGCTTATAGCCTAACTTATCTGAGACTAACATGGTCCTCCATCTAAATCATTAACCACCCCTAGAAGAAACATGTTTTAACGGTTCACTGAAAGCTTCACACAAAAAGAAAAATCCAAATATCTGAGGCTGGGCTGGGCCAGAGAAGAAGGGGACATTTTCCAGAAGGTTTGACAACTGAGTAGAGGGATCTTCAGCAAACCTTTCCATTTTGCTTCCATTCATCCCAGAAATGACAAATCTCAACTATATCCAGCCTATAAGCCACAGATGGATACCATGATTGTATGACAAAAGCTAAAATTTTCTGCAACTTTATGTACCTGGTCCATGGAATTTGACAACTGGACAGCATAGATTCTCCGTGCCTTTACTATGGCTAAAAAACCTGATATTACAACATTGGGAAGATAAATGTATGGTCTCTTTCACTCAATGGACTGAAAATCTGATTAGGCTGTATTGGGTTATTTATAAAAATTGTAATAATAAGGATAAAAGCCTAATAAATGAAATAAATCATTCATATGCTTCCCACCTATAAGTAGTTTGCCTATAAAATACAAGTACTTTGTATGGACAAGTGTATCTCATACAGTAAGTTTAAAAAGAAAGTTATAGAAATTATTAGAAATTAATATATATGTCCTTGAATAATATTTACGTAAAGGTAAAGGTTTCCCTATTCAGTTTGTCCCGAGGGCAGAATGCTCATCTCCGTTTCTTAGCCAAGGGAGCCAGCCTTGTCCAAGTACATTTTCCTGTGGCCATGTCGCCGGCATGCCTACATGCCGAGGCCCATGGAACATTGGTACCTTCCCTCTGAAGTGCACCTATTTATCTTCTTGCATCTGTATGCTCTCAAACCGTGAAGGGAGGAAGAGCTGGGGCGAGAATGGAAACTCACCCTGTTGCAAGAAGTTCAGGTCTCGAACCTGGGCTGCCAACTTTCTAGCTGACAAGCTCAGCATCTTTCACCGCTGAGCCATTAGGAAAGTATATTTAGAACTGTAACTGTTAACTGATATAATGATATAGTTCGTTTCTTTTTTCTATTTTTCTAAACACCTTCATGCCTCATTTTTGTATGTACATGCATCAAAGCTATATTATAACTATGAGCTTTTTTAATTTTTCTGATCTTTTTAAAAATCCATTTCTAAAAAGTTTGAGCTTTTCCCCATCCACTCCCTAACTCCTGCTCCTAGCTCCCCAAAGTGGATGCACAACTGGGTATCATCCATGTACTAGAGATACCTCTCGGTGCCACAGAATGATTTTTTCAGGAGCTTCATGCAAATGTTGCCCAGGAGATGGACCAAACTCTGAAGACAAAGAGCTCAAGCTTTCTATGCACACACCTGGATCTGGCCATTCAGCAAGAAGTACCACCATCATATATATCTTCCTCTTTCTACCTGTTAAGGCTTGGAAAGAGTTCAGAGAAGAGCAACAAGAATGAATAGGGAGCTGGAGGCTAATACATATGAAAAACGTTACAGAAATTGAGCATGTCTAGTCTAATAAAAAGAAGGGCTAGGGGTGACATGGTAACAGTCCTCCAATATTTGAGGGGCTGCCACAAAGAAGAGGGGGTCAAATTATTCTCCAAAGCACCAGAGGGTAGGACAAGAAACAATGATTGGAAACTAACCAAAGAGAGGAGCAATCGAGACCTAAGGAGAAATTTCCTAATGGTGAGAGCAATCAACCAGTGAAACAGCTTGCCTCTAAAAGTTGTGAGTTTGTGAAATAAGCAACAGAAATTTTGGGTTCAAACGCCAGAACATGCCAGAAACAATGCTCAAAAATGAAAGCTGTTGTGATCAAAACTACAAAACTGGAAAACTGGGACAGAATTAGGTTTACAAACCTAAATGAATGTCTTGGTGGTGGTTGGGAACGTTTGTAGAAAGTACCAAAACAAATTCTGACCAAGAAAGACTATTTTGCCCTCATGTGGAGGCATTTAATATGTCGAAAGCATGAATATCCTCTCCCCAAGAATGGAAGCAGGGCTTAAGGTTACTCTTTAAAAAAAAACAGTCTCTGAGAATAAATAATGTTGGTTTGCTGGTTTGTTCTTTTCAAGCATGTACCCCGCATCTCCTGTTCCTTGGCAATGTGCTTTGGTCTTTTTGGCCTGGGTGCTGCTGCTGCTGTTTTGTCCATGCTGGAAGCAATGGGCGCTTTGCAATGTGTAGAACATGTGTGCAAATAAAATTACAGCCTTGAGCAAATTGCACATTGCCCTCTCAACTATTTTTCTTCCCCACAGTGTGGCTTTCCCTTCATCAAAATTTGCTAATTCGGTTGCAAAGAGGAAAACCCTGACTAATCAGTGTGGGGCTTAAGCCCGGCATCTTTTCCATAAAGCAGAATGGAGAAGAGATAGCTTGAAAACCTTATTGAGAGTAAAACAGGCGCTAACTGATCATGGTTAACCTTTAATGCCAAGGCAGGGCTATGCCACAGATGGAAGGTAAGGGCAGAAGGGGAGATTTACAGCAGAGGAAGAGGGAAAGAGGAAAGGGAGAGGTGTTCACCAACTGGCAGATCTATACAGGTGGTCAGGCAATGAACCTTGAAAGCTGAATCACTCTGGAGTTGAGCAAGTTGCACAATCCAGTTGTGATTTGAAGTCCATTGTGGTTCATCCATCAGAGCGAGAAGCATCCTGTTCTGGAAGTTACACAAGTTGTCCTCAGCTTACGACCATTCACTTAGCAACTGTTGCAAGTTGCAACGGTGCTGGAAAAAATGACTCATGACCAGTCCTCGCACTTACGATTGTCACAGGTTCCCATAGTCACACGATTGTGATCTGGGCACTTGGCATGTATCTATGAGATGTGTAGCACCCGTGGATGACATGTGGCCTCAGCGTTTTTGCAGAAAATCCCAGCCGTGACACCCTCCTGCTTTGTCCAATATGAAATTGTTGACTTCTGACAAGCAAAGTCAACGGGGGCAGCCAAATTCACTTAATGACAGTGGCACAAAAGATGTAACTTCAGACACAATCCCATAATGACTCATTTAATGACCACATGGTTTAGCGACAGATCCCAGTTGTGGTTGTAAATCGAGGATTATCTGTATATTCAGCAAAATCTGCTACCCTTAGATAAATTAGGTAAGCAGATATGCGAATTTAAGTTTTTAAAACAAAATTGAGGGGCAAAACATGTAAAACTTCAGCCTTGCAAGGGCAATTTTATTTACAGAATAATTTATTTATTTAATAATTTGTTTTATTAAGAAACATTGTAGGTTCCTCAGATCAGAGCCAGGTTCATAACCATGTCTGAGGAGGAGAGGAATGTGCTAAAAATGGAAGAAAAGGATATTTCTGAGCATGTTGAATCTACTGCTCTTTGCTTCAACCAACTAAGGCTGGCCATGCTGCTCTCGTTAAAGAAGAAGTCAGAAATGGTCCTCCCTCAACCCACCGCTTCTCTTTGTCCATTTCCCACCTCTCCTGCAGATGGTCAAGCCGGATCTTGCACCTTAAGAAAGGTCCTCTTGGGAGGTCCACTTTATAAATGCCAGGCTGGGCAGTCAAAAATAAATAAATAAAACAGAAACCCAGCAGGCTTGTCTCGAAGAAAATTAAAACCATGCCTTATTTGCACAAAGAATTTGCTTTCCAAAATCAAATATGTCACGGATTAAAAACCCTGCATTCGCTACTGCTGGGAAGAAGGTGGATGGTTAATTCAAGATTAAATGGCAATTATGTCCCATAGGCAACCCAGGTGAAGAATGCCCATTTTTCTCACCAAATAGAAGAATAGAGTGTATGGTTCCTTTGTAAATCAGTGTCCTCCTCCCCACTGGATTGTCACAGCCCCCTCAAGGAAACTCACAAGCATTGACAGATCATTTCCAGTGCAAAAGATTCTCCCGCTGGCTTATGACTCTCTTTGTAACCTGCCACAATCTGGAGCTCAGCTTTTTTTGGGTGGGTGGGTGGGGAATCCATCTCCCCTTCTTCCCGAGTCTTCCTTCATGCCAACTTAGCCACACCAAGGCTACTTCCTAAATTTGCAATCCTTTGGAGCGTTTTCTTCCAAAGACTGCACAGCCTAAAAGGGAGCTTCATCTGAGCGTATCGAGTGCTCGCAGCTCAGGGCAAACCACAGCAAGTCTTGACCCCTTTTAAGTCTCAAAAGCAGAAAACATCTGGGAAAGGCATTTTCTCATTTGGGGCAAGGCATTGAAACTCAGCCTGCTATAGATAAGCGCAGGGAGAATCAGACACATCAACATTTTTCCAGGATACAAATAGCCTGTCCCAAAACTCCAATCCAAACAGCTGAGATCATTTCAAAACTATCAGCTCTCCTTGACAGAAAGAAGCTACCTCTCATACATTATTTGGCTATGAATCTCTGGAGTTACTTCTGTTCCTGGTTCCCAAATGCCTGAGTTCAAAACAGGACACAACAAACTCTCTTCATTCCCCAGCAGTTTTTGGAAATCCAGGCCAACCATTTGGATCCCTCAGCCTGAAGCTCTGCAACATTTCTCCAAAGTCAACTGATATAGTCAATAGGATTAATCCCCGAAGTGATGCTGCATTCATTGGTGGAGAGAAAAGGTTGTCAATTTCCTTGCATCAACAGCAACCAAGTTTTACTCCAAAGCAGGGATGCAAATTCCTTGGGTGTCTCATCACACTTGGCCAAATAAAGTATCCAATTAATTCAATTTAAATACCAGGGATGCAAATTCCTTGGGTGTCTCATCACACTTGGCCAAATAAAGTATCCAATTAATTCAATTTAAATTCCAAACGCAACACAAATGAAACCATGAAATAGGGAAATGAAGCATTTAGAAACCTGCATTCCTGCCCTTTTCTCTTCTTCCCTTGTCTTTCTTCTTTAGTAATGTTCACACTGTCATCTTTTCCCAAACAAGGAACTCAGGTTACTGCTATATTTGATGTGAAAGTAGAGTGGGGCTGCCTTCCTCCTCCTCTTCTTCCTCCCTCATCTCTGCCCAAAAGGGAGTTTTCCTTTCTTCTAGATATAACCAGGAATTGGCAGTTAGTAATTACCACGATAACAATGTATGACATTCCCTTCCAAGAGTCATCATGATGGTTGAAAGTAGAAGCAGCTTCTCTTTGCAAAATAATAATAATAATAATCTCAATATTCCCCAGGTGTTTTTTCTTTCTTTCCAGAAAGCACCCATGGACCCCAGTGGGTTATCCGACGGAAGAAGATCAGAGCTGCAATGAAACACCAGGGCTTCCTCGCACTCACTTTGTTAAGGTGCACATCAAAACTCTACTCATCGTCTCATTTCCATCACAATACTTGCTCAACAGCCTCACTCATTTTCTTATGATTCCTTTCTTTAAAAAAGTACCGAAATGCAAGATTCCATCCTCCAAAACTATGTTCTTGAGTGAGATTTCAGCTTAATTTAACAATTTGGAAATAATTGAGCGAACGCTCTTCTCTTCTTCCACCTTGTAAAGGATTTTCAAAGCTTAAACAGACAAGACAGATTCTGAATGAAACTACATAGGAAATGCAACTGCTAACTCAACAATAAACTCTCCTGAAATGCCTTAATTTAGAGGAAGCAGCTTAGTACAGATCCAGTCTTAAACACGCCTAATATGAATTCATATTCTTTTACTACCTTGACATGAATGCTCTGTAAATCACCCTCACACCTCTTGAATTCAATAATGCAGTTGGGGACTACAATTCAGCACACATCAATTAAGAAGTAACCTCTATCTCTCTGTTCAACACATATAAGGAAAGCAAGATGTCCATTAAAGTAGAAGCTCATGTTCCCCAAAAGAAAAGAAAAGAAAAATCGGAGAAGACAAAAAACCCACAACAGGGGATGCCAAGGCAAAGTCTAAAAGCCAAGATTTGAGAGAGAACCATCAAGAATGAAAATATTTGCCAGTAATAGGTTATCTAGGGGATAAAATTGTTCCTCTTCCCCAAGGAGAAGTTAGGTACCAGAGAAGAGTCCAAGAACAAGTCCTCTTCCAATGCTTCTAAGACCATCTATATTTAGGCAACAGCAAATAAATCACTACAGCTCCAGATGCAGGGCAGCATTTCCTTGGAAAGGAGCGCTTGACAAAAAGCCAAACGGATCCACTCTGGCTGAGGCTGGCCACAGAACGTGACACCATCTCACTAGGGTTCAATGATGGACATTGTTCAAAAGCAGGGCCCCATTGGATAGTCCTGATGCTTCGCTGCCCACTCCAACCCCTGTGAGAAAACGTGAAGGAATTTCTCTCACAATGGAGAAAATTGCTTTAGGCCACCAACTCCTAAAATTGTTGCAGGCTAGCCCCTCCAAAAAAAGAAAAAAAAAATCCAGCAACAACCCCCAACAAATTAATTGAGTAAGCAATTGAGTTATCCTACACAAGGAATCCTTACTTTAGCTGCTGAGGAGAACTCACCCTTCTATTCCATTTCTCTCGCACAATCAAGAGTTGTGAATGGAATACACTGAATTCCTCTCCTGTCCACCCCAGTTTTCAAACCCAAAGGCGTCAAGAGCAAGCCAAGGCCCAGCACCATCCTTCCCTCCCCATCACCCCCAAGATCTGCCTCCCTCCCAGAGAGCTGTACCCACAAGGCAAGCCAGGTCACAGAAGCACCTCCAAGCAACCAAGCAAGCATGCCGTGTTCCCCCACCGCACAGAGAGAATGGAAGCCTCTCCTCTTCCCTTGAATCCAGCACCCCTGACATTGGGCAGATACTGAGAAGGCAAAGGGGGCGGTTGGGTGGGGAGACAGGAACAGACAAAAGCCACCCCCAGGGCCTTCTCCCCATTAAAAGAAACATTACTGGATAAAAAAAAAGACTTACATTAATTTGGGGCAATTTTCCTGCTGTCATTATACACAGCAGTCGGACTGAAGACCAGATCCAAAGAGAAATCAAAGCACATCCTGAACCGAGAAGGAGGAAGAACGTAAGGACAGCAGGAATGCGGCTTTTAAGACCCCTAAGAGGAAAGCGTCTCTCTTAGCTTCCAATGGACCAATCCTCCTCCCCCACCCCAACACGCATGCACACAACCACACCGAGAGAGAGAGAGAGAGAGAGAGAGAGAGAGAGAGAGAGAGAGAGAGAGAGAGAGAGAGAGAGAGAGAGAGAGAGAGAGAGAGAGAGAGAGACCCCTTGCAGGCAGAAAGAGGAGGACATTGGGAAGCCAGCTCTCTACTCACTGCCTGAATCGGGGGATCAGCAGCAAATCCTCATGGGTTTGGCTTCTCCTCGGCGGCAGAGAGAATTCATTATCTAGCTTTTAATTCCAAAATATTGTGGAGATTTCCCATCACTACCACCCTTCGGCATGTGAAATTCAAAACCTAGCTGGTGAGGAGGAGAGGAGGAAGAGGAGGAGGAGGAGGAGGAGGAGGAGGAGGAGGGAGAAGATGCAGAAGAAAAGACTGGTCAGGACAGGAAAGAGTGATCCGGATAGTGATAAGAATAATAAATAAAATTAAAAGAGCAAGGAGTGTCATCTACCCCATCTTCTGAAAAGAGGCAGCTTCAAGCACACCATCTGCGGATTTTGCATCTGCATTTTGCACCAATGATGCAGAAATGGGAAAATGTGACAGGTTATTTTCCTTCCCCTGAAGAACCTGGAGAACTCGGGAGGAAGCAAAGTGTGGTTCTGTGATCTATTAAGGGACCAAGAGTTTAAAAGCATTGGATTGCAGCTAAGGAGAAATGGATTCCTCCTGTCTCCCTCCCTTTTCCCTTTTCCTCCCCCCCCCCCCCAAGCCACACAGTGATACAGGAGTTGCTATGATACACTCAACAGCCTCCTGCTTGGAAATGGCAGCCAATAATTTTAAAGCTGCTTTAAGGAGGCACTCGGGCATTGACGGGTTCCAGCTGCAACAAGCAGGCAGTCTTAGTTATTAGCCCGGCTCTTCATCTCTTGCATTACCGTTATGGGGAGGAAACCTCTGCCAGTTCAGCATCAGGTTCTCTCTTCCCTTCCACAGCCTTTTTACCTCTGACCTGACCATGGCAGGATTTGCAAAGTGGTGGAACAGCTGGGCAGGGGGAAAAATATTGGGGTTCTGGAGTTATCCACAATGTGCCACAGAGTAAATGTCCAATTTTGGAGCCCTTTCCAGGGGCAGAAAGCAAAAACTGAAGTCTGCAGGAGATTTCAGGGAAGATTTGAGATCCAATGACCTCAAGGGTTAATTTTCAGGGTTGTGTTTCCCTGTTGCAATGGGAAAGCAACCAAATCTAGCTCCTTTGGCTTGTAGCTACATCTGGACCACCAAAGATTTACTTTTCCAATTCCAAATGACTAGGTTTGGTCTTTGGGGCTCCTCTATCTTTCCAGATGGCCTTTAACGGGCTGTGATTTGGCATCAGCTGCCTTTAAGGAAGCCTCATTGATTTCAGGGATTCTTTAGGCCAAGGTGAGGATTTGGAGTCTCTTGAGACAGGATGCTGTGCAAAGCTCTCCACAAAATTTCATCCACCCTCAGAGTATTCTGCCATTACTATTAGCCCCAATAGTTAGAGTATGAATACAGAACTACATCTGTCATTGTGAAAGCCAAACATCAACTGTTTTTTTACCATTGTGGCTTTGGGGCTTCTCTAAAACTCAGGTTAAAATTTACAACAGGAGCTGGCAGTTTGCAACAATCTAGAAGCTTTTCATTTGCGTGCATTTTATCAACATATGTAAATCCTGACTTTTTGGATATTTGTGTTGCTTAAAGGATAGCACAAGGAGGGGGGGGAAACTGAGGTGTAAAAACACACACACACACAAACACACACACACAAACACACACACTTAGTGAATTGCCCACCAACATGATGCTGATGGTAGCACTGATTCATCACCAAGCACAACCTTAAAACAATATTTTGGGGCAAACATGTTCAGCACTGCTATTATGGACACAGCTAACATTCTGAGATTCCTTCCTTCTCCCAACTCCTTCAAGCTCAATCGATCCAAGATCAAAAGAAGAAAGATAACCAGATTTTGCCTAAAAAGAGAAGTCTGAATCTAAAGATCTCCCTAAGGTCTAGTTCATTTGTCTAATTTGCCGTTTGTCTGAAATGATATTGGGTCTCCTGTTTGTGTAGGGCAGGGGTCTCCAACCTTGGCTCCTGGAAGCCTGGCGGACTTCAACTCCCAGAGTTCCACAGCCAGCAAAGCTGGCTGTGGAATTCTGGGAGCTGAAGTCCGCCAGGCTTCCAGGAGCCAAGGTTGGAGACCCCTGGTGTAGGGGGTTGAACTAGAAGACTCTATAATTCTATGTTAAATTCTATGTCTGTATTAATCAATAAAGGGGCAAGAAGAGACAGATTGTATGTAAATATTCTTACAAAGGTCTACAAAAAGTCCAGATCCTTGGCAATTCAAGCTGTAGCTTCTATTACAATATAACATTTATCAAGTCCTTAAGCAATAATTGTTATTATCAATAGCATTCAGCCATAGACAGATGGGTGATTCTTATCTCTTTAGGTACACAGCTCCTAAACTTCCTTCTGGCTCTAACAGCTTAAGATGCTTATCTGTCTTTTTATTTATTTTAAAAAAAAACAACCCTTATTTGAAATTGCAGAAAATTCAGGCTGGTCCCAGGGTTTACCACCACCTTCCCAATGCAAAAGCAAGAAAAGTTGGAAGTTGAAGTAACCACTTTAAAGAGTCTCTATTATTCTTTTTATTATAAAATGTATGATAAATTTATGAAAATTAAAATTAAAAATGTTTATCTAAAACCTCCCCTTCCATTTGTGCCCACCACTACTAAACACAGTTCAATAATTTGTACTTTACTTTAAACATTGGCAATTGCTCCTAGCTTATATTTAAATCCTAAAAAAACCCAGATGCTTAAATCTGCCCTGTTCTGTGCTATATTGTCTATAGGGAAACCATTCCTGATTAGACTTAGCTTTATGGTAGCCCTGATAATTTATGGCAGCAAAGTGATAATATGGAAATGTTTGCTCTGCAGCAACACGAGGGAGATATTTTTGAAATATTTCAAAAGGAAAAGGCAACAGTACCCCAAATTGGAAGAGAGGCATGCCACCAAAAGTAATGCTTTCACTGCAACCCTTGTGGTTTTCCTGTGCACCCCTGCTATTCTAAACTCTATTTCTCTTTTTTGGACCACTTTTAACAGAAAAATTAGTGGGCATCTTTTGACATGCAATTAATCTTTTGCTTATCTGGTAAGGTGCAATTCAAGACTTCTGTTCTGAATGAAATCTGTGTCAATTAAAGTCAGCCCATCCAGGCGCCAGTTTACTTTTGCAACTGCTCAAGATTTACATCTTACTCCCTCCTCCCCCTTCCTTTTATTTTAAAAAGGAATAAAAGGGAAATTGTAAAAAAAAAGATCAAACCCTACTATTTTTTTCTACTCATCTGTGAAGGGAGAAACTTGCAAAGTAGCTGGTTGCATTTTCAGCCTGTTGAGCCCCCAGAAGCTAGGAAGGATGCTGGTAGATTAGGGGATTCAAGTCACGCTGTCAAGGCAACAGAATCAAACAACATATATGCACGCTCTTACACACACACACACACACACACACACCACTTGCTAAAGCCCAGTCCCTCAATTGTGGCTCAAGCTGTTCACCATTTTCCCTTTCCTCTTGTAGCCTTTGCTCTGAAGACCCTTTTTTGTAAGCACTATAAGGATCAGCTCCTCTTCAGTCTCAAAGTATCCAGCAAATTGGATATTCAATATGCACACACATACAGTCACATATGCACACTATTGAGAGTTTAAGTGCTGTTCTTTTACATCAGATCATTTTGACAGACCTAGCTATGAAATAATGTAATACGATGTAACAGTGCTTAAACTCTCCCTTATGTATACCATGGCTATACATAAACACACACACACACACTCAATCCACCACCGCCGATCCTGCCGAAAAGAGAGTATAAAGGAAGCCAGTCGCATTCCTACCAGGCGCTTCATTCCACTACTGAATTCCCTGGGTTTTCAGAGTCCGCCTCCTAAACCTGATCGAAAGGGAACTAGGGCGGTTGGTTTCACCCCACGGGACAAACGCAACCCCCCCCCCCCCTTTGTCGAGGCAACCCGAGCTTAGCGAGGAGCGCAAATGCAGCCCCCGCCCGCCTCGGACCTCGCGCCGAGGCAGCTGCGGGGCGGCCGAGCTCAGCAGGTCTGGCATGCAGCACGTGCGTACGTCCCTCCGGAGATCTGTGTGCATGCACGCTCCCGTGTACGGTGCAGACATGCAGGGCGCCCGGCGGAGTTCGCAACGGGGCAAGCGAGGCAGGAAGGGGACCGCGGAGGCCTCTAACCCCCAACCCGTGGCGACCACCCCCCACCCCGCCCCCGTCCGGCCCGAGGGGGATCCGGCCAGCCAGACAGAAGATACCAACGTCACCAGCTCACAGCGAGGCCATGTTGAATCGCGCGGCTACTCCGAGCCCCCGCCGCGAAGCGAGGCCCCGCCGCGGCGGGCCCAGGAGGCTTCCCCTCCGCGCCGGCGGGCGGGCGGGCTGGCTCTCGGGGCGGGCGGCGTCAGGCGGGGGGTCAGGGACGGCGGCGGCCCGCGGAGGAGCGGAGGGCCCCGGCAGGGCAGGGCAGCCCGGGGGCAGAGAGGGGAGACCCGCGCCCCTTCCTGGCGGGCGGGCGGGCGGGCTTCAGCGGGTGCCCAGGAAGAACATGAGGATCACGTTGACCAGCAGCAGCAGCACGATGACGGAGAAGACCACCACCGTCTGGACGTCCAGGGTCATGGTGCAGTGCAAGACGCTGTAGTGCTCCAGGTGCGGCGGGGCGGGCAGGCCGGGCGCTGTCAACCGCTGCTCGGCCAGACTGTCCATACAGCCACCATGCTCGACGGCAGCCGGCTAAGAAGAAATGGCCCGCGGCTCTCGCCGCCGCCGCCGCCGCCGCCGAGGGGGGAGGCAGGGAGGGAGGGGGGCTGCTGCCGCCGCCGCCGCCGAGGAAGGCAGGGAGGGGGCGGCCGGCGCGCGGCCGGGGCTCGGGAGGGAGCCGCGGGGTGGCGCGCGCGCTCCCTGCCTCGCGTGGATCCGAAGCCGCCGCCGCCGCCGCCGCCGGGCCAAGTCCAGGCAAGGCGGGGAGCGCGCGGGAGGAGCGCGCGCCGGGCAGGGAAGCGGCCGCCAGTCCCGCGCTCCCGGGGTGGGTCTTCGCCTCCGCGGACGCTCCCTTCGCGCTCTCGCTCGGGACGGATCCTTTGGGCGACCCCTCGGGAGGAGGCGGTCCGCTCAAAGGCGAGCGTGCGAGGTGGGGGGACGACGGGAGGCCAGGGAGCGAGAGAGAAAGAGAAGCGGCTCCTCTCCGAGTCTCTTTCCTGCCTGTTCAGGTCCAAATCAACCCAGCCATCAACCCCTCTTCGATTGCACCTGCAGCCCTGTGAGACTCCTCTGCTGGACCATCCAGTATGTCCGTCCTCCATCTCAACTCTGTTTGTCCTTCATATCTCTCTTATCATCTTCCATATCTATCCATCTATATAGCTATATGGCTATCATCATCTATCACCTGTCTATATCTATCATCCTCTGTATCTATTTACCTCTCTAATCAATCTATCAATCTATCTCCTATCTATCCACCTCTCTCTAATCTATCTATCTATTTATCTACCCATCCATCATCTCCCCTGCAAAAAAACTAGGCTTGGAACCAGAAGATGCTATTTTTTCTATCCACAGGATATTTCTACTGGGGGGGGGGGGAGTTTCTACCTGCACTTGAAGTAACAAAACCACTTCAATTGGGAAGAAGCCCATATGGGAAGCTGTGAAAGAGTTGGAAGTCACTCATTAGCTCACTCTCTAGCAGGGTTGACATTACCTAGTTGGGTAATGAAACATCTGCAAGAAAACAACCAAGGTCATTTCAACTCTGAGCCACAAATATTCACTTCTCTTAGTCCCTCATGGAATAGTGTGACATCTGTGATGTGCCACAGCTGAAACAAAGGCTGCCATCATCAATGCCATGTCAACCTCAGGATTCTCATGTCACCGGACGTTGCCTTTAGAAGGAAACATGCTTTAAATAACCATAGTTAAAACACACAGACGTTGCTGGACTACCCAAACACGAGGCCCTCATAGATATTTCAAGGTATTTCGGAGGGGGGGGGTAGATCTAAAGTACCACATTCTTCAAAAAAAAAAAAATCTTTGTAACTTTCAAACCACCTTGCTTGCCCAATATTTCTTTCTGTGAGTGTTCTAAGATTTAGTCCCCCCATGCTGTTTTGCCTTCATTCCAACAACAACTAACTTCCATTCATAACTTGTATTAAGCCATTAATTACAGTCTACAGTCCCTAATGTTGGGTTCATCAATCAAGAAACCACAAAACCCAAATACACTGCCTGGGAATATAAATCACATTATAGAATCATAGGGTTGGAATGGAGCTAGGACTTCTGGCTGCCTATCATCCTGTCCATGACAGGAATTCTCAGAACATCCCACAGAAGTTTTGCTTAAAAACTACACATAATGAGGGAGCCTCTGTGATTCCAGTAGGCAGGCTGTTCCATTGCTTAATGGCTGCACAGTTAGGACCTTCCTTGTCACTCCATGCTTGGATCTGCAGTTTCCACCCATGGTCCTCCAGTTAGGAATTGTTCTGTATTCTATACAGTGGTAGATTTTTGTCTTCTGTACAGATGCAGATAGATAAACTCAAAACATTCATACAAAGTTTATTGGTTCATCAGGTATCCTCATAACTCACATTGTGACAAAGTTCTTCTTAATGTCCAATCCTTTGCATATCTGTCTTGTAGGTAAAAAGATGGTTATCTCCTTATCCCTTTCCTCCCATCTCATAGTGGTCGAGGTAGAGCAGCTACCACGAGTCCATGAGTTCAGGCAAGAGTGAAGAAACCTCCCCCAACCCATTGAGGGTCAATTTAGTGACCAATCAGGATTACAGATGTGGTCACATGACATGGACTACATTTCCCAGGCTACCTTAACTACATTTACCATGATGCATTCCCTTAAGGGGACAGCTCACAATTGCTAATTAACTCTCTAATTCTCATACACTGGCTGGACAGCACAGGAATCGTGGAGGATAAATGTATTCTGTCTTCTTTGTGGCAGACCTTCAAATCTTAAAAGATTGGTATCATCTCTCCTATCATCTCTTCCAACATTGAACGTTTTTAAGAAGAGATTGCACAACATCTGAAATGCTACAGGATGTCCTGCTTAAGCAGGGGGTTGGGCTAGAAAATATCCAAGATGCCTTCGGACTCTGTTGCTTGAAGGACTGCCACAGGGAAGAGGGCATTGAGTTCTCCATAGCACCCAAGGGTAGGACAAGAAATCATGGGTGGAAGCTTGTCATGGAGATCCAACCTGGAAAATAAGGAGGAATCTCTTGACAGTGAAAACAATCAAGGGAACAGTTTGACTCCTGGACTTTGGGATGCTCCATTGCTGGAGGTTTTCAAGAAGAGACTGGAAAGCCATTTGTCTGAAATGATATAAGAACTCCTGCCTGAGGTAGGTGGATGGACTAGAAGACCTCCAAGGTCCTTTCCAGCCCTATGATTCTATGAAATCTTATGGTTTCAAACCCTGCTTCACTAAACATGGTTCAGATTAGACTTACTTGTAGATTCATGCAGACTATTTCAATTCTCTCCTACCCACAAATGCCACGGCTGTTCCCTCTGCAGATCTGACCATAAGTCCAGGTCTATTTAGTATGATATTGTTTCACTAACTAAGATAGAAGGCTTTCAAGGCACTCAACATCTCTCTCTGGCTATTAATTGTGACCAGTTTCCAACTGGAAGCTAATGACTAGAAGCTACTGCAAATGATGCATTTAAATGAATGAGTACTTGATGCATTTTTCTGAAAGTGTGCATGACTTTAAATATGGGAGTTGATAAGCTAATTCAAAGGCTTAATCTCACTCCTACTTCACCACTTAAAACATACAGAATTAATTCTGTTCTACTTGCCATACATGAAATAGACCAGAGCCCAATGCCAGAGCAAATGCATATTCCCTGTACTGCCCAGGTATGATTCCCAGCCTATCTTAATAGAGGGCTTAAAACTAGGCATTCAGACCCTCCCTTTGGCCATCCCATTTTTAAGTGCAAAAGCGCCACATCATATGAGCAGCTCACATAAACAAACTTTTCCTTTAAAACAAAAGAAGAAGAAAAACTCTTTTTATCAACCAGGATGTGAAATGTTAGACAAAAACAGCCAGAAAATTTTTATACCTGGTACTGTTTTAAGCCAACCTGGACCAGAAAGATCTTCAAACAAAAGAGACCTCCGCTCACATTTGGTTTCAATGGATGACTCTGAATTCTGTGAGAAAACAACTTTGCTCTAGATACATTTTCCATTATAATACATGACTGCATCTCCCTTTCTCAAATTTCTTTACTCTCCTAATCTCCAATATTGCAGGCTTTGCTCATAGAAAAACTGCTATAAGCAGTTGATTATACCATTGCTCTTTTTAGCATATCTCCCTGGCTATGAGATATCCTTTGGAGCTGTAGTGACCAAAATGCAACATTTCCAACTGTAGCCTCACCTTAATTTCATATAGTGGCATTATTGATTCCATTCAGTTGAATTGCAACCTTTGTTTCACAAGGGAGATGAGTTAATCAGCCGAGACCATCAATAAAAGGGCAACATGGCACCTGAGGTTAAAGATACACAACCTCCCACTAGGTAACCTTTATCCATTCTGCATTAACTGTCAGACGCTGTAATGTGTGCGTCTATGACACATCCACCAAAAGCAACTCACTTTGTAACTGTTGGTAAGTTCATCCTAATCAGAAAAATATACAGGCAATCCTCAACTTACAATCATAATTGAGCCCAAAGTTTCTGTTGCTGAGACATTTGTTAAGTGAATTATGCCCCATGTTACAACTTTCTTGCCCCAAGTTGTTAAGTGAATCACTGCAGTTAAGTTAGTAATACTGTTGTTAAGTGAATCTGGCTTGATTTTGCTTGTCAGAAAGTCGTAAAGGAGGATCACCTGATCATGGGACATTGCAACCATCGTAAATATGAGTCATTTGCCAAGTGTCTGAATTTTGATCATGTGACTATGAAGATGCTGCAACAGTCATAAGTGTGAAAAACTGTCATAAGTCACTTTACTCAGTGCTATTGTATCTTTGAACTGTCACTAAATGAATTGCTATAACCTGAGGACTACCTGTACATGAGCCTGCTTTGAGTGCTGTTTAGTTCAGACAATTTTTCAAGATCCTAGAACAAGTCCACAGTAAAAGAAATCTAACTAAATGCAATAGAAATCATCTGGAGGAATTTAATTTTCAGTGTAAACTGAGCTACTTTGGCTAAGATTTCCTCCCAGAGTTTTGCTGGACAGCAACCATCCCAGTAGGGAGGAGGGATCAAACGGGGAGTTAGCATGGACTCATTAGGTAAACACAAGATAGTAAAGTCTGTCTTTGAATGTCATTGAGCCTCATCTAGTCTTTGCCAGGTGAATCTACCAATCTGGGAAGATTCCTGTGAAATAGGCATAGATCAATCAAGTAACTATTTTGAATTCTACACACCTGGGGCCTGGTTGTTCATATCTGTCACCAGTGGATTAAATCTGCCCAGAGAATTTGAAAACACCATTTATCTAAAACAGTCTTTTCCAGTATGATATCCAGCAAATTCCCACTACTGTGTTCCAGTGCAAAAACAACAACAACACACCATTATCTGAATATCTGCAACTATTCCTTGTGCCCTACCCCTGTAACTTCAGCATGCATTTAAAGACTCTAGGAGGGTGATTCCTCACAACCAGGGTGGATCAGGGCTCACCAAACTAAAGCTCTGCTTCATTCTCCACCTTTTAGGACAAATAGCCTTTAGAAAGTCTATATATCCTACTGTCCAGGAACTGAGACTGTCCATTCAGGTACAATGTTTCCCTGCCCTCCTCCCAAAATGATTACAATCGAGTCCTCAAATAATGAGTATAATTGAATCCAGAATTACAGTCATAAATTATGGTTACCATAGCAGGTAACTGTGTGACCACACCCAATTTTATGACCATTTGTGTAGTGGAAATAAAGCAAATGCCCCGGTCATTAAGCAAATGCCACAGTGGTTGCCCTATCCTAGAAGGAGAGATCTTCTGCCAGTAGGATTTTGGGAAGCTATCCAAGGTCCTGTTTTCTGGTGTTTTTTTGCCTTTACTTTGCCTGCCCTATCTGAATCTTCTGTCTCGGCTGCCTAAACATAATCAATCAACTTTGGATTTCTCCTTTCAGTTCCAGTTGAGTTCTGGGCATCACATTAGGCAAGATTCAGTGGAATTAGAAAAGGCTCAGAGTATGCAATAAAGATGAAGAGCTCAAAAATATGAGTCTTCTCAAGACTAAGGGAGGAGGTAGTACACTCACCAGAGTCAGCCAGAAAAAAAGTTTGAGGCCCATTCTTCTCCATTCCAGAATGCAAGTCATGGAGTAAGGTTAGGGCAAGTAGATTCTGACTGAATATTGGGGAAACCTTCAATAGTTCAACAGTGGCATCATTGACGGACATAAATGACAGATTCACATTGCTGGATGTGTTGAAGTGAAGGCTGGATATACGAGGGATGAAAACCAACTGGATGACTTTGGGTCTATCCTTCTGTCCCAGCCAGCCCACCTTACAGGGTTGTTGCTGTGTCGAAAATAGGAAGAGGAAGGTGGGTTGGATGTATTTGCTGCCATGTGCTATTTGTAAAAAATAATAAAGGCAAGATATAAATAAATATGTGGTTTACCCACTGAGATTTCTATGTGAAGTGCAAACTGATTTCCAATATTATGCAAACAAGAACAGCAAATGGTTGAATTTTATAGCACAAGTACAACAAGAAAGAAATAAAAATAGAGCCAGGTACAGTATTCAATGGGGTTTTTTTAGGCATTCTGTCATCTGGGAATGAAGATGTAATTGTTATGGGACTCCTTAGATTCTAAGCAATTAACTCTCCTTATTCAGTACTTCAGATAGGGGTACAACAGCCATAATCTCCAAGCCACAAGATCAATAATAGGATTTGTGTTTGGTTAGAAAAAACCAAATAATTCTAGAAATAGAGGAATAGTTGAGGAGGATTTGGAAGGGGAGAATGAAAGTATCAGGTATCTGATCTGGGAGCAATTTCCATATATCAATACCAGCCATTTACTCTACTGCATTGCTGATCAGATTTTTATCTTTCCCGACATTACTGGCCATTCCATTATGTTACGATCTTGGAGCAAAGACTAGAAATCCAGTGCAACTAGCAGATGCAAAAATACCCCAGGGAGAAACTAATATGAATAACCAAAGAGTATATACTCTACTGAAAAGAGGTGGAATTCAGAGTCTTTTAAGAACTTCATAAAGGCAAAAAAGGTGCATCAGATGTTAATAGAACATAATTCCATCCCATAGCATTTAGACATTATTTTCTCAATTTTGCAATTCATTCCTCCTGAACTTCTGATAGTAGCAGGAGAATCTTAGATTATTGTGTAAAGAGACCTGAGCCAGAAATCAATTACTCTTTCAAATCTCACCAAATTCTTGAGTGGTACATTTCATTCCAATCCTAATTTTTATTCTCAGTCTTTTTAGACCATCAACACCCACTTGGAATGAATAAGAACCCTGTTAGAAAAGACAGAGAAATGCCACTCTTCTTATAAAAGTTTGCATTAAAATTTCGATAGCCATGATTGACATTATTGATGGGAGTTTCTATACAATGGACAATCATTATATCAAAAGAATACAATACAGAAGAAAGTGATTTGATCATGGATTTTGTTTGTATGATTGCTGACTACCTGGAATCTATAGATTCTGATGGTAGATATTTTACAGGTGGTCCTTGACTTAACAACCACTTGTTTAGTGACCATTCAAAGTTACAACGGCCCTGTAAAAAGTGACCTGTGACCAGTTTTCAAGCTTATTACCGGTGCATCATCCCCAGGGTTGCGTAGTCAAAATTCAGATACTTGGCAACTGGCTCAAATATATGACAATGTTTACCTTTTGGGACCTTCTGACAAGCAAAGTCAATGGGGAAGCCAGATTCACTTAACAGCCGTGTTACCACCTTAACATCTGCAAAGATTCACTTAACAACTGTGGCAAGAAAGGTCATAAAATGGGGCAAACCCACTTAACAACTGTCTTGCTTAGTGACAGAAAAATTTGGGCTTAATTGTGGCCGTAAGTCAAGAATCATTGGACATGTGAAGAACAGCTAAATCAGCAGGTGCCATCACTTCCTTGATCTCCAGATGGGTTAAATTTATAACCTTCATTGTAGCTTTTTGGGACCATCAAGGAAGTGATGGTTCTGGGTCAGAAAGGCAGTTCTTTTATGTAGAGTTTTGAAAGAATCAATAGAAACCCCTTGTGTTATCAGTTACAGGAAGTCCTTGTCTTCCAACCACAACTGGGGCCAAAATTTCCATTACTAAGCAAAGCAGTTGTTAAGTGAGCCACACCTGATTTTATTACCTTGTTTGCAATGGTTGTTAAGTAAACCACTGCAGTTGTTAAATGAGTCACTTGGTCATGAAGCAAATCCAGATTCCTCCATTGACTTGCTTGTTGAAAGCCAGCTAAGAAGTTCATAAATGACCCTGGAATACAGCAACTGTTGCAAATACACTTGGCCACTTGCCAAGCTTCCAAACACTCTGATCATGTGACTGTGGGATCCTCCAACTATCATAAGTGTGAGGACTCTTTTTCCAGTGTCATTGTAAGTTTGAATGATCACTAAATGAAGGATTGAAGTGAAGGATTACCTACATCAGGTAGAAATCTGAATCAGGACCATTCAGAAGCATTCCTAGTTGTAAAATATAGTTAATTGCCAGTAAAATATTTGGCTTATATGTTCAGTACCACCAATATGTAACAAAAAGTATTGACAATGAAACTGGACAATTAAAATTTTAAAAAATGAATAGATTCAAAATGAGGGGAGAACATGAAAAAAGCAGTGGATCAAAGTGTCTATTGCCAATTAGCCAGTCAATGCAATCTTAGGCTGCATTAATAGAGAGATAGAATCAAGATTATATGAAGTCCTAGTACCGCTTTACAAAGCCACAGTAAGATCACACTTTTAGATTGCATCCAGTTTTGGTCACCGCAATATAAAAAAGATGCTCAGACTGTGGAAAAAATGCAGAGAAGAGCAACAAGAATGATTAGGGGGCTGAAAGTTAAAACATACAAAGAATGGTTGAAGGAATTGGGTACATCGACCCGGATTAACATGATAGCAGGGTTACAATATTTGAGGAGCTACAACAAAGAAGAGAGGGACAAACTATTTTCCAAAGCACCGAAAGGCAAGAAAACAAAACAAATGGAAACAAACCAAAAAGACAAGCAACCTAGAAATAGGGAGAAATTTCCTAATGGTGAAAACAATCAAGCAATGGAACAAATTGCCTTCATAAGTTGGGGAGCTCCATCATTGGAGGCTTTCAAAAAGAGACTAGACATCCATTTGTCTGAAATGGTGTAGGGTCTCCTGCTTGAGCAGGTGGCTGGACTAGAAGACCTCCAAGGTCCCATCCAACTCTACTATTATTCTATGTTCAATGCCATTGCTTTCTAGCATATTTAAAAAACCTCTGTCTCTGCAAATGGCATAAAGTTTCATCTATTGATCTGATTCCCAGCAGCAATATATTTTGCATCAAAATGGCCTTTTGTCTATTTTAACTATATTTCCCTACTATCTTTACAAAAGTGCTTGCATTTCCTTCCAGGCATTGCACAGGATTCTTTGGCTATTTCTGCCTGTTAATCTGCACAACAGTTCACCACAAAATGACCTGTCATCAATCTCTCAATAGCCATCCCTAACCTTCCGTAAAAGCTACTTTCTGGCATAGGTGACACCATGCAAAATCCTCTGTTTGCTTATCCCCGTTGGGTGACTGATAATGAAGAGATGACCTGAAAGCCATTTTCCACCATTCAAAAGGTTATCCCACAGATGACTGGACAAATTTATTTTCTGTTGCTCCAGAAGATAAAATGTAAGTCTTAGGTTTGTTTCTTAATGTGTCGTGTCTGCCTTTGAATTTGCCTGCAGATATTCCTTCCAGCATAAGCTCTACATGTGCTTCAATTTTATTAGAATTTTTAAAAACGTGAAATACTCTTGCAAAGCAGTGGCCTCAAACTTTTTGATTTTCAGGAATGTTTCTCCAATATCCCTTTGGAATTCTTTAAAAATAAAGGAAGTGGGGTTGCTGGTTATGGCAGCTACTTTGAGTGAATGTCTCTAGAGCATACACTTATACACTTGAAATTCCAATAGTGATCACCTGCCCTGATGCAAATCAATGGTCTTGGAACATCAACTAAATATTAAAAAGGACTTCTGGATAGTGAAGTTTGCCTAACAGAGGACCGAACTGGGAAACTCTTCTTGGCTTAGAGGTGTCTTCAGCAGAGGCTGAAGAACACCCCAAAGAACTGCCTTAAGCTGCGGAGGTCTTTTTCAGAAGTCAGTAAACAAACTTTGAAGTCCAGCCCAAGTCTTGGATTTGAAAGATCCCATCTCTTCTCAGAAATAGTCCATTAGGATCTGCAGAAACCATCTCCATGGATATGTAATCCTGCAACCCTATGGATAGATGGAGGGATGGAAGGAAGGAAGGAAGGAAAAGGAAAACAAAGGGGGGGGGCGAAGGGAGGGAGTTGGCTAAAGAATAGGTGGCATTACTGGCATGTGATAATGACCAAACAAGTTTGGTTGAGAATCAGGTATCCCTGTCCCTCTTCATCTCTGTCATGCTGATGAATGAATAAATGAATAAGTCATTAATGCTATTTCATGGTCTTCAGAGATGTAAAGGGCCAGCCTGTGAAACTGCACCGGTCCTTTAGAGAATAGCAAGACTGGAGGAAAAGCATCTCCAGAAAGTCAAAAGTGAATCTCATTATCTTCTATTACCACGGACCCTCCCCAGGGAAGACCATAGGGCTTTCTTTGAGAAGAGCTTTAATTTTTTTTTTAATGATGCAATCCACTCCTGAAAACGTTACCAGCAAGACACAGCTTGTGTTGCTCCAGCACTGTGTGGGGACGTGGTTTGAATATTAGATTCAGGTTTTGGGGGAGGTGGGTCTGAGAGACGGGTAGATCATGTGGGAGGGGAGGAGTGGGCGAAGGGGATAAATACAGTGATGGATGAGCACTCGGTGAGCATGCAAATAACACACATAGCTTCCCACTGAAGGATCATGATTCAGATCACAGAATTATCTAATGGATTTGATATTTATTCGGGGAGGGGGGGAGGATGCCAAAGCAAAGAATTATTCAGCAAAATAGCCCGCACATGACTTGCACAAAAAGGTCTCAGCTATCAACAAGAGTAAGCAAACTACCATTAATTTCTCCCAGGTTATGAATCAGAGATTTACAAGAGATCCCCAAAGATTCCCCCCAGGGAAAGTGGGGCATACTGGTGTCAAAAATGTTTTTTGAAAACAGGAGGGGAAGGGGAAGGAGGAAAAGGAGGAGGAGGAGGAGGAGGAATGATATGAGGACAGTATGAGAGATGGAAGGATAGTTATTGACATTTGAGATTAGTTGGTGGGGGAGGGGAATGATAGGTTCTGACAAGATGGTGCGGGGAATGGAAAGACTGTGTTTTTTCTTTGTAGTCTGTTAGGAATAACATTGTTTATCCTAACTGGTTTAGGTAAAATAATAAATATGTAATCATAGTTTATAAGTTAAAGTGTCTGCAACTTTAAATATGGGAATGTAATTAAGGGAGTGGTTGTGAAAGCACTTTAAAAGAAGCAAGATGACAGTTTGCTCTCTCTCTGGCTTTGATGATCCCTAATTACTGCATGGACTCAAGACTGCGTTACTCGAACGGGAGAAAGACAAAGGACTGATTTGTAAGTGAACTGAGATAGGATATTCTACACGGACTTTGCTTACTGAATATCCTTGAATGGACTGACTAAATGATACATGACTAATGGACTGTTATTTTGACTATGCTATAAATGGAATAAACTATATTTTTGATAGCACAAGCGTATCTGTTATTTTTACTGTATGTTAATAAACATACAAGCTTAGCTCACTCATTTATCTGTGTGCCTATCTGACTAACGCTGCACATTCTGTTTAGCTTGTCTCCTTAACCCTGGTTGGGGAACCCAGGCTTAACACTGGTTATGGGCCCAGAGGCTGCAAAGTCAGTTTAACTAGGATAAAACAGATCTATGTAAAAAGTGAGAGTTTGTATTGTTATACCTTACAGTAAAATAGACAGCTGTGTTTTATTAATTATAGTTTTATATCCATATAAAGAAAACATGGCACAAGTCAATCTACAAAGTTTGTCCCTTATATCCAAGCTGGATGGAACAAACTATGTATCATGGTCTATGAAATGTAGTCTACTTCTACGAAGAGAAGGTCTGTGGAGCATAATTGAAAACCCACCAAACGTAGAAGAATGGAATCCAGAGATTGATGAAGATAGACTAAAAATAGAAGAATTTATGCATAAAAATGAACAAGCTATTTGCATAATTGGATTAACATAAACTGACCAACAACTTGTTCATATCCATGGAGAGCAAACGGCTGTTGGATGTTGGCAGAAGCTGAAGAGGATTTATGTTCGAGATAACGTTGGTGCACACATAAATCCAACAAGAAAGCTTTTCAGGACTCATCTCCAGACAAATGGTGATATGCTGAGTTATTTGAAAACTATGCAAAGCATTTTTCAAGAACTGCACGAGAAAGAGCTTATTTTCTCTGAACTACACCAAGTCTATATAATTCTATCATCATATAATTCTAAATGAAATTTATGACAACTACGTCACTTCCCTTGAAATATTGCCTAAGGAAAGCCTAATTTTAACTGATATAACTGGCAGATTGATTGAAGAGGCCAGAAGAAGACTTGAAAGACACCAGTTAAGGAGGGAGCAACCTCAAAAAGAAGATAATGAATCTCCTACTGCATACGCAATTAAAAAGTGTTTTAATTGTGGAGGAAGAGGACATTTGGCAAGATTTTGTAAAAAAGCAAAGTGCCAGAACGCTGGCCAGAATACTAAAAGTTATCAAAAGATTAATTAAAAATTTAGAGTTACCCATGTATACTAACGGAGCTGTAAAAAATAATTTATGAGTGGTTGACAGTGGAGCATCCCACTGTATAACAAATGATAACAAAAATTTTATTAAAATGTCCAAGAGTACACAGCAGATATCGTTAGCCAATGGCTGGAAACTGAAAACTAAAGGTCAAGGTATAGCATATTGTTCTTTCATAAAAGAGAATGTAAAAATGTTTTATGTACCACAACTTAAGTTTAATTTAATTTCAGTCAGAATTTTGGTTAAACTAGGATATGTAGTTACTTTTAAAGGAGATAACTGCATAATTGAGAAAGAAGATAAGAAAATTACTGCATCTTTAAGAGGTGAATTATATGTGTTAAATGATAATGGTTTAAAGGTGGCTAACATGGTTTATGATAGTAAGAAACCTCATGATGAATGTATTCACTTGTTACATCGAAGGCTAGGGCATTTAAATTTTAAAATGCTTAAGAAAACTGTTGAATTATCTAAAGGAATAAGTTTGAAACCTTGTAATAAGTATTTGCAATGCAATGCTTGCAATCAAAGCAAGAGCAAAGTCATACCGGCTAATAGAGTTGATGGATTTACTACCAAAGAGCCTTTAGAAGTAGTATTTGCTGATTTAATAGGTCCGAAAAAACCAAGTGTAGAAGGAGCTCGTTACATACTAAGTATAATGGACCATTATTCTAGATATGGGTTTTGCTATTTAATAAAGAGCAAAACTGAAACGTATCAAAATCTCTTTAATTGGATAAAATTTGCTAAAAGGAAAACTAAAAAGAAATTAGTAACTCTTATAACAGATAATGGTATGGAATTTACAAATAATAAATTCCAGAACAAACTAAGAATGTTAGGTATTCAACATAAAAAGTCTGCACCATATAGGCCACAACATAATGCCTTTATAGAGAGAAGAGGCCAAACACTACAGTCAATGACACGTACTATGATGTCTGATTCAGGATTACCTGACAATTTGTGGAGAGAAGCAATAATGTGTGGTAATCATATATTAAATAATGTTGTTAATTCAACAACAGGTGAATTACCATTCACACTGTGGCATGGTACAAAACCTGATTTAAGTTACATGCACACATTTGGAGCACCAGCATGGGTGCATATCCCTATACAACTCAGACACAAAGGACAACATACAGCTAAAAGATTATTTTTTGTAGGATATAAATCTAATCATAGATCTTATAGATTCTGGGAACCAGGTACATCTAGAGTTTATACCAGTTCCAGTGCTAAATTCCTAGAACATGTAGGATGGAATAGATTAGAGCAAGATTTAAATAATGAAGTAATTATTGAACCTTACAAAAGGCAGAAAGAACAGACTAGTTATAAGAAGAGTCCAATTAAAGAAGAAGTCCATGAAGGGCAAATAGGACCAGAACAAGAGGAAACTGTTGATCAGGAAGAGTTAGATAATCAAGAAGAGTTAATAAATGAAAGTCCACCTGTAAGTCCTGTAATACCTAGACATACTACACATATAACTACACCACCTGATAAGTATCAAGCAAGTATAGTTTGCCAAGTAACTAAAGTTCCAATTAGTATAGATGAACTTAGGATGTATCCTGCTAAGGATCAGGAGAATTGGCAAAAGGCAATGGAAAAAGAACTAAATTCATTAAAGGTAATGAAAGTATATGAAGATGCTAAATTACCTCCAGGAGAAAAATCCATTGGGTGCAAATGGATATTTAAAGTAAAAACTGGAAATGATGAGACTGTTACCCATAAAGCTAGGTTGGTAGCTCAAGGATTTAATCAAACTGCATCTGATTATGATGAAGTTTTTGCACCAAGTCTTAAAGTAACATCTTTGCAGCATTAGTGTGGGCAGCTAAGAAAAACTATGTCATTAACCATTTAGATGTAGAAACTGCTTATCTGCATGCACCATTGCAGCATACTATATATTTGAAAAAGCCAATGATTATAAAAGACAATAAAGTAAATAGTAATGATTGTTGGAAACTCAAAAAGAGTCTTTACGGGTTGAAACAATCTGGCTTTGAGTGGAACCAATATATTGTGAAAGAATTAAACAATATAGGTTTTAAATCTGGTTTAGCAGATCCATGTGTGTTTAAAAGAGAAAATAATGGAACGGTGTCATTATTGTTATTATTTACAGATGATATTGCTTTGATAACTAAGACTCATAATGAAGCTAATGAGATTATATCATTATTAGCCAAAAAGATAAAATTAAAGCATTTAGGTGAAATTAAAAAGTATCTAGGATTGACAATTAACAAAACAAAAAATAGATTTAAGATATCTCAAGAAGATAAAAATTGCCAATTAATTAAAACGTATAAAATGGAACTTTGTAAAACGGCAAAGACTCCAATGAGTCAGGAAGTTTGCCAAACTAATGCTCAAAGTCCCAAATTTGATAAGTCCATAAATCAATCTTTGATTGGCAGCTTATCATATATAAGCAATTGGTCTAGGCCTGATATAGCTTATAATGTTAATCAGCTGGCACGTTTTAATTCAGATCCACATCAATGTCATTGGCAATCATTAAAGAGAATTTTAAGATATCTTAAAGGAACATTGCATTGTATATAGAATTGTATATAATTGTATATAAACCATGCATTGTATATAGAACCAAAGGGTGATTTGAGTCTTAGTGCCTATGCAGATGCAAATTTTGCAACTGATATAAACACTAGAAAATCAACATCTGGGATGGCTATATTATTTGGTAAGACACTAATAGGGTGGAGGTCAATCAGACAACAGCATATTAGCTTGTCCACGAGGGAAGCGGAATTTTCATGTCTGTCATTATTATGCACTGACTTAATTTAGTACAAACAGTTATTATTAGACATGGGTATAACTGTTAAAGATTCCATTATTGTGTACGAGGACAACCAAGCAGCCATAAAGTTAGCTGCTAGTATTGCTGTAAAAACTAGATCAAAGCATACTGATTTAAGATACTTAAATGTTAGAGAATCTGTAAAGAATGGGCTAATTAAATTGGAATACTGCATGACGGAAGAAAACATTGCAGACCAGTTTACAAAAGCTCAAGGAGTAATTAAGTTTAAAGAAAGTTGTAACAAATATGATTTAAAGATGTAAATAGTTATATTTATTATTATAACCTAAAAGGGGAGAATGTTAGGGATAACATTGTTTACCCTAACTGGTTTAGGTAAAATAATAAATATGTGATCATAGTTTAAAAGTTAAAGTGTCTGCAACTTTAAATATAGGAATGTAATTAAGGGAGTGGTTGTGAAAGCACTTTAAAAGAAGCAAGACAACAGCTTGCTCTCTCTCTCTGGCTTTGATGATCCCTAATTACTGCATGGACTCAAGACTGCGTTACTCGAACGGGAGAGAGACAAAGGACTGATTTGTAAGTGAACTGACATAGGATATTCTACACGGACTTTGCTAACAATATCCTTGAATGGACTGACTAAATGATACATGACTATTGGACTGTTATTTTGACTATGCTATAAATGGAATAAACTATATTTTTGATAGCACAAGTGTATCTGTTATTTTTTACTGCATGTTAATCAACATACAAATTATCTCACTCATTTATCTGTGTGCCTATCTGACTAATGCTGCACATTCTGTTTAGCTTGTCTCCTTAACCCTGGTTGGGGAACCCAGGCTTAACACAGTCAGCTGGTCTTAATATGCTCTGAGAGACATTGTGGTTACTTGGGGTTTTATCTGTGACCTCAGGGTCACCTGAATTAGAGGTGTGTAATCTTGGAAAAGCCAAAATTGAGGCTACGTGGTGTCAAATTCCTCTCCCCCCGTTTTTCTTCTTCTTCCACAAAAAGAAACATTTTATTTTTCAAAAATAAAAGCCAGTGTTAATACAACTATGACCTGGATGACTGAGAATCTTCTTAGATGTGAGGCATAATGTTATCTCAGCTACAAAAATCTAACATATCACTTCTAATCACAGAGAGAGGGGCGGATGCTCTTCCCCGACCAGGCATATACTGTAAGGCCAAATGGATAAGGTAGAATCCTAACAGAGCTCTAATGTTTATTCAGGTTCATGAATTCAACCTTCCTGTCATTCAAGGGAGTTTATATTCATATCCAGGATTTGGGATGGGATCTACAAATTCAGCCCACGATTCCCAGAACTACCATGTCTGCTTCTCAAAATGTATTTATTAGTTTCTTTGTTTATAACATTTATGTAGCCACCCATCTTTCAACCAACTCTGGGAGGCTTTATAAATATTTTAAACAAACAAACAAACAAACCAATAAATAAATAAATAAATTTTATTCACAGGTATCACACTGATCTGGAGGCCACTTACTGTATATCTGAGGTTTGCACTGGGAATGTGACAACTTGCCATAGCCAACTTGCCTCAGGAAAACTCGCCGTGGGACAATTTACCAATTCTATTTAATTATTTAAAATAAGTAAAAATTGTTTTAATTTTTGCCGTTTACATTTCAATCTGTCCCTCCTTTGGCATCCTTTCTTTAATGATTCTATTTCACCTATTCTTTGGTATTAGTGTAACTCTTGTCCCATGGCAAGTTGGCCGTGGCAAGTTAGCCATGGTGAGTTCTGCTGAATCCCAAACTGGGAAGTCAGGGATGCAAAGGTTCAAGGAATTGGGGTGGAGGGGTAGGTTTTGCTAAATTCCCCTTTCCTGGATTGAAACCAGCAGGTAGATACTGAAGACATCACTTATCAAGAGAGCATCTCTTGGGAAACTGCCTTCCTGTCAATTCCTTTGCAAAGCTCCTCTTTTATGGAACCCGTTCCCACGGCAGCAGCTTTGCTGTGATTCCCTCACCCCATATTTTTCCTCCCCTCCCCTCCTTTTTTTTTTTTTTTTTACTTTAAGCATGGTTCTCACAGATGCCTGAGAAAGGGTACCATCTTCCCCACAAAGTACCAAGTTCCAAAGATGTCCCTCCCCCCAAATCTCCTCCTCCAGCTGGCCTGAGGGAAATTAGAAGAAAGCCATGAAATGCCCAAATGCAGGAGGGGGAAAGGATTCTCAAAGAGACCCAGGGGAAGGGGAAAGGAAAGGGAGGGGAAAGAGGGAGGGAGGGGGGAAGGGAGGGAGGGGCAGGAGAAGGGAGGAAAGCTGCCTGAACTCACCAAGCCGGATAGGAGGAATTCTAGTGCTGAAGGGAAAATGCCACCCAGCCAGCAGTTACTGAAAAAGCCCAAAGGCACTCTACTTTATTTCCTCCTCCCCCCACCATTAATCCCCCCTTCCCTGGTCCATTGTCCCAGAAGAGGAGGAAGCTGCTTCCCTTCTGCTTCTTAAATTTGGCACCTTGCTCAGAAACCTAATCCACCATCTCCCTCCCACTCCCTTGCAAACCCATCCACCTCAGGTTTTGGAAATGAGCAAAAGCAGAAGCCAGCAAAGTATTGAACCAATAATCCTCAGCCCCACCAGAACCATAATGTACAGTATTAGCATACTCAGAAATCCTCGCACCCGATTGGTCCGGACCAGCGGAGACCTGATTGGTCAACAGGTCGGCCATGATTGGAGCACTAGGAATCTACCACGATTGGCTGTGCCAGTCGCGGGAGATTCAAAGTACTGCCATTGACTGCCGAGCCGCGAGCCAGCCCTATATGAAGGGCTGCCGCGGCTCACATTCTCAGACCTTTACCTATGCCTAATAAAGAGCTGAACTCATGTAAATGGTCTTGCGTCTCTGTCGAACCGATCCGCCTCCGATCTAACACTGGCGACGAGGGTAGGATCGTGAGACAAAGAGACCATCCAGCATGTGGCGAGGTGGCACGTAGCAACCAGCAGCATGGCCGGAATCAACTCACCACCCATTCCCTTCAACCCTGCTACTGAGGACTGGGAATCCTATACCGATAGGTTCCAAATGTTCCTCGAGAGTAGCAACCTCAAGGACGCCAATGGCCACAAGAAACGGGCCGTGTTCCTCACGCGCTGCGGGCCCGCAGTCTTCAAAATGGCCAAAGCCTTGGCCAAACCGATGGATGTCAAGGCAATGGAGTGGGACGATCGCGAGCCCCTGCTGCGGAGCCACTACGCCCCCATCGTGCCCATCCTCATCCGGTGGCATGACTTCTACAGGCGGGATCAACGTGAGGGCGAAGGGCTGGCCAACTTCAAAGTGGCACTACGGGACCTGGGGGGTCTGTGCGAGTTCACCAACCTGGATGAGGTCCTGCGAGACCGCGTCATCCTGGGACTCCGAGACCCCATTCTCCAGAGCCACATCATGGCAAAGGGGAACATCTCCCTCACCGATGCCCTCACCAAAGCCGCTGCAGCGGAAGTGGCCAAGAAATCAGTGGCTTGGATGCGACAATCGAGCATCATGCCGCGAGCAGCAACCAGAGAGGCAACATCGACCCCCGAGAGGAGGCCCGCGACAGACCCAACAACCACACACCATGGCGACATCGACTCCTTCTCAGAAATCGAAGACGAGGATGAGGAGATCCACCGCCTCCAATCAGTGCGAGAGCGGCGGAAACCACGAGGTCGTAAGTCGAGGTTCCAGTGTGCCAGCTGCGGCGGCGATCACCCCCAAGCGGACTGTCGTTTTCTCGAAGCCACTTGCAGGCATTGCAAGAAACAGGGGCACATCGCCAAAGTGTGCCGGAATAAGAAGCACTACAGCCTGCAGCGACGAGATGCCAGCCCCCGATGGAGAGACAGCACCCCCACAGGACCCGAGATCGCCAGACGGAGAACCACTGGAGCCGGGAAGGTCGGAACAGGTGACTCCAGGAGACGAGACAGAGAGAGCAAACGCACCAGACTGTCGTCATCGGCCATTCCTCCACCAGCAACGCCAGAAAGGTATACGTGACAGTCAGGATAGAAGACCTAGCAATGCGACAGGGAGGTGGATTCAGGGTCTTTCCTCTGAATGGTCTCCTGGCGCACACTCAAACACCTGGTCCCCACCATCCGCCGCCAAGAACTGGAAGACCAAACACTAACCCTCAAAGACTATCAGGGAAACCGAATCCCTGTAGTGGGTAGAGGCCATTTTAAAGTCACCTTCAAGGGCCACACAGAGGTGCTACCCCTGACGATTGTCAATCGAGATCGGCCGAGCCTGTTGGGACTGCAGTGGTTCGCACCCCTGGGCATCGAAATAAGAGGCATACACCACATCGCAGAGGCAGACTGGGAAGCGGCGCTCGTGAGGGACTTCCGGGAAGTCTTCGACGACCGTTTAGGCAAGTACCAGGGGTCCCCTATTTCATTTAACATAGACCCAAGCATCACGCCAATCCGCCTTAAGCCCAGGTGAGTGCCATTTGCACTCAAGCTCAAGATCGATGAGCAACTCGATAAGCTCATCGCACAAGGGGTGCTGGAACCAATCGATCATGCCCCGTGGGAGACCCCAATTGTCACCCCCATCAAGCCAGATGAGAATTTATGGTGACTACAAGGCCACCCTAAACCATGCGCTCCACAAAGCGCATACCCCGTCCCAGTAGTCCAGCATCTTCTGCATTCACTGGGGGGAGGCCGGATCTTCGCAAAGCTTGACCTGGCGCAAGCCTACCAGCAACAGCCGGTCGACGCCACAACAGCAGAAGCCCAAACCATCGTAACGCACCGAGGGGCTTTCTGCTGCAACCGGCTCCAGTTTGGAGTCAGCGTGGCACCTGGGTCTTCCAAAGCCTTATGGAAAGACTCCTCCAAGGAATAGAAGAGGTGGTGCCTACTTTGATGACGTCTTGGTGGCTGCGAAAAATGAGAAACAACTAGAAGCCAGGTTGAGGGAGGTACTGCAGAAGTTCAGAGACTCGGGACTTAAAGTCAAGAAAGGGAAGTGCCAGCTACGGGCCGAAAGGGTCGAATTTCTGGGGTACCTCCTAGACAAACAAGGGATTCACCCCACAGAAAAGAAACTGAGAGCCATAAGGGAAGCACCGCGACCAAAAAACAAAATGGAATTACAGGCTTTCTTGGGACTGTTAAACTTTTACAATGTCTTCCTACCTCAAAAGGCGACCGTGGTGGAACTGCTACATAGGCTGTTAGATAAAACAGCCACCTGGACCTGGGGAGCACGGGAGGAGAGCGCTTTCAACAACACAAAGAAACTGCTAACATCCGACGCGGTACTAATCCAGTACAGCGAGACTCTGCCATTGACGGTAACTTACGACGCGTCACCATTTGGAATCGGCGCCATCCTCAGCCACCAGCTACCAGATGGGAGGGAAGCACCCATCGCTTTCTCATCAAGGAAACTTTCAAAGCCAGAGCGGAACTACAGCCAGCTTGACAAAGAGGCCCTAGCAGTCGTCACCGGCGTCAAGAAATTTCACGAATACCTTTATGGTAGGACTTTTACAATCATCACGGATCACAAGCCGCTGCTAGGAATCCTGGCGGGGAACAGGGCCACACTGAACATTCTATCACCAAGAATGACGAGGTGGTCCGAATTCCTAGCAGCATACAATTACCAGCTGATACACCGACCCGGCAAGGACATCACCCATGCAGACACCCTAAGCCGGTCACCCTTACCGGACTGGGAAGACAACCCGGCACCCACAACAGAGGTACTCCAAATAGAGACAATATCCAACCCACTCGTTACCGTGCCAGACATTGCCAGAGAAACAAATAAAGACAAACGGCTGGCGCGAGTCTTGAGCTGGGTGGGAAAAGGGTGGCCGGAAGGGGACATAGACGAACTATTCAGACCCTTCCAGAACAGACAAACCGAACTCTTTACCGAAAAGGGCTGCATACTTTGGGGGGACAGAGTGGTAATTCCTGAAAAATTACAGGAAAAGGTATTGGGAATGTTGCATGAGAGGCACCCGGGGATGGTTAAGATGAAAAGCCTGGCCAGAAGCTACGCATGGTGGCCAGGAATGGATAAACAGATCGAAACCTGGGTTGCCAAATGTAACAATGCCAAGAGTCCAGATGCAATCCACCTGCCGCCCCAACCCAAGAATGGGAAAAACCAAGAGGTCCGTGGTCCAGAATTCATATAGATTTCGTGGGGCCAACCAAGGGACATATGTACCTTATCACAGTAGATGCTTACTCCAACTGGCTGGAGGTAAGCACTATGAAGTCAACCACAACGGAGGCAGTGATAAGGAAACTGAGCAAACTTTTCGCTACGCACGGCCTGCCAGATGTAATAGTGTCAGACAAAGGACCCCAGCTCACCGCACTAGCATTTGAACAATTTCTGGCAGGCCAAGGGATACGCCATGCATTAACCGCACCGGCAAACCTGGCGGCAAACGGGCGGGCAGAACGCATGGTCCAATACACCAAGAAAGCTATCCAGAAAATAGAAACAGCCAATATACAGGACAAAATCAATAAAATGCTCCTCATTCAACACATTACACCTAGTGCAACCATAAACAAAAGCCCAGCAGAACTAATGATGGGCCGGAAACTACGCTCAACACTAGACAGAATGCACCCCACATATAACCCAGACAAACCCCCAGGTTCCTCCAGCAAATACAGAACATTCAACATAGGGGACCCGGTATACGCCAAAAACCTCACAGGAGAACCACTCTGGGTGCCAGCAACAATCACCCAGATAACCAGGCCCCTATCATACCGATTGGAAACTAGCGACGGGAAAAGCTGGAAACGGCACATAAACCAACTTAGGTCAAGAATAGCCGCCACAACCAGCCAAACACCCGAACAAGAATCTAGAAGGGGGGGGGAATTGGTAAGCGATAGAGAAGGAACCAAAGGAAACCAACTAACGCAAACAGAACACCCCCCACCTAGAATAGATAAACCACTAAACCGATGCTACTCACCTATAGACGCAGGACCAAGGGAGCACGAAACCCTGGGGTCTTCACCTGGAAGGAGCAGCCAAACCAGCTCACCTGGCCAGGAAAAGCCCAGCGGGAGCAGAAGCGGCAGCTCAACCAGCCCAGGAGAACCAGGAGGGAGCTACCAAGAAAGGCCCAGCTCGACGTTCCAGGCAGTTCCATCCCAAGGAACCGGAGAGACAGAGGAGGCATCCGAACCGGTCAACGACCACACCAGAACTGAACCGCGCAGGTCAAGGAGGCAGGGAAAAAGCCCCGCCTACCTACGCGACTACATCACTACGCACCGCAGGACGAAACCAAGAGGGGAGGGGTGTACAGTATTAGCATACTCAGAAACCCTCGCACCCGATTGGTCCGAACCAGCGGAGACCTGATTGGTTAACAGGTCGGCCGTGATTGGAGCACTAGGAATCTGCCACGATTGACTGTGCCAGTCGCGGGAGATTCAAAGTGCTGCCATTGGCTGCCGAGCCGCGAGCCAGTCCTATATGAAGGGCTACCGCGGCTCGCATTCTCAGACCTTTGCCTATGCCTAATAAAGAGCTGAACTCACGTAAATGGTCTCGCGTCTCTGTTGAACCGATCCGCCTCCGATCTAACACATAACTCTGACTTCCCAATCTCAGAACACCCGTGCCCCCCACACACATATTTCTCCATGCAGGTTCTCCTCCCTCCCCCTTATTTCTGGCCTGGAGACCATCTGATATGCAGAGTCAGCAGCTAGGCCTCTCCTTGGAAAACTGCCTTTTCTACTTGCTAGCAAGTGGTAGTTTTTCTGCTTCCTTTTCTCTCCATCTGTTAGTGGAATACCCCACTCTCGGTTCCCTGAAATCCTCCCTCCAGAGGCTCCAGGAAACTTACTCTGTTTTACACACACACACACACACACACACACACATGACCTTGCTCCTCATCTTTTCAAGCTTTGGTTGCATTTCCCTAGCATAAACCTTTTTTTTTGCCCAGATCAGAATATGAACAGAAAGTTACACAAGAGATTTCCAGTATTCAAAAAGTGAAGATGAGTAAAGGGAAAGATAGGAGTGTTGGAAGGATGGAAGGATGGGAGAATGGAGCAATGGAGGGATGGAGAAAGGGATTGAGGGATGGATGGATAAGGGAGAGAGGGAGGGGAGAAGGCTGAACAGTGGGATGGGTGGGTGGGAGGAGGGTGGGAAGGAGAGCAGAGGAGGGAGGGATTGAGGGAGAGATGAACAGTCAGATGGATGAATAGATGGATGGAAAAAAAGATGCAGGGAGAGGTTGCAGGATGGTTGAGTGGATGTATCAGGAAGTGAGAATTAATAACCATCAGGCAAATTAAACTCACCACGTATGCTCAGCAGAGAAAGGGGCACATGCCTTGGTCTGCAGCCATAACCTCTGAGAGGGTACAAGCCCCTCTTCTGCATGTGCACGGCAATAAGAATCACCATGATAAGGTAAAGCTGCATTATAGCAATTCCACCATCGTCTTCTTTGTGCAAAGCAGGTATATTTCTTTCCAATGCTCAAGAAAGAAGAGAGAGATAAATGTTTTGGTCTAAGGTGGGGGATGTAGCAAGGACGGTGCGTCCATTGTAGCAAACAAATCTTCTAAAGTTCCACTGTTTCAATTCACAGAAGATGAATTAGGAGAGATGGCTCTCTTAGAGGTCTTCTAGTCCAAGGCCCCCAAACCCCTGGTCTGTTGTGGTTAGCCAGCAGCAGGTGCAGATGGCTGAGGAAAGGGAGGACTCTGATGAAGGGCCAGGACCATCAGGGAGCGGACTGCTGCCTTCAGAGATTGTGGGGGCTGGCAGCAGTGATGAGGAGGTTCCCGAGGAGCCTGTGCCAAGCACACGTGATCAGAGGATTGCTTGGAGGAAAGAACAGTGACAACAGCAAGGGCGACTTGGGAGTAAGGCTGCACGGTAAGGGGCCCTCCTTCAAGAGGATAAAAGCAGGGGTGGGATTCAAATTTTTTAATAACCGGGCATGGCTTAGTTGGTGGGTGTGGCTTGGTGGTCATGTTATTGGCTGTGCATGGCCAACTCAATATCACTCACATCAAGCCACGCATCTCCTCGCCTGGCCTCTCATGACTGTGGGGATGCTGCAACAGTCGTAAGTGTGAAAAATGGTCATAAGTCACTATTTTCAGTGCCATTGTAACTTTGAATGGTCACTCCACACAAGCAAAGTTCCAGTAAAGGAGGGGAAAAAACTCCAGAGAAGTTCCTGAGACAGAAAGTCTAGTCCTGTCCATATTTCTCACTTATATTTTTATAAATCATTGCTAATAATTAAAAATATTCCCATTTAATTCTCTCAATCATTTTAATTCATTTATTTATTACCAAACATTCAAGTATCTTACAGTAAATATTTTATCCATCATTTTATCCCTCACTTCCGTTTTGAGCTTCTTCGGCGACAGACCGAAACCTTGTTTCTGCGAGGCTTCGATCCGTGCTTGCCGCTGGAGAGCCCTGAGCCGGCTGGTTTCAGGGCTAAGCCACCCCGCAGAGGTGGTGATGAAGGGGGAGACTGCCAGCAGGGTTGAGGAGAGCCGCATCTCTCCTCCCCAGCTGGCCATTACTCCCTTTCCCGAAGGCGGTTGTAGCGGTGGTCAGAAATGGCCACCACAAAGAAGAACTTGACCAGAAAAGAATGTGCAGGAGGAAGATAAGAAGAGGAAGTTTTGGTTGACCGGGTCAAACAGCAAAAGCAACAAATAAGGTACCCTGGAATTTAAATTTAATAACATTGTTCCCAAAGAAGATTTTGAAGCTGTGAAGGAGAGAGAGAAGGGAAAGGACTAGTTTCTTTTTCTTCCCTTCCTTATACTGACAGCTAAGAGACTTAAGCAAGAAATTGAAAAAAATCCACTTTGACATTAATAGGCATCTAAGATGAAAATAAAAGTCAAAGGGAGAATAAAGATTTCTAGATATTTAAAAGTTTTTAAAAAGCAGGAAAGGAGGGAAAAAAAAGAATAAAAGGGCAGGATCTGGGAAAATGGAGGAGATTGCCTGGAACTAAGGAATGGAACTGTAACTAAAAGGAACTTACAGTGAAATTTTAACAAGATTCATCAAAGATACATTTTAATTGAAACTTGGTAACAAAATAATAGAACCCCAGGAAGAGAAAGTGGAAAAAAGAAGCAAGTAGAAACAGCCTTGGATTATTTAGATTACTTGGTGATTTTTGTTTTTGCATCTGGATGACTAAAATTAACTGGGCGGTTGTTTAAAAGTTTTTAAAATGGTATCACTCTTAGAAGAACTGAAAACGGAACTTTAAAAATGGAAAGAAGATGCACAAGAAGGGAGAAGTTCTTTTGGTTTTGTGTTTCAATTCTTAGAAATGGAGATCTGGAGCTATGAGAAGCAACAAGAAAGGCTTGCAGAACAAGAAGATTGGGACAAAGAAGAAGCCATCTTTAATGATCAAATAATTTTAAGTGGGGGGAAAAAAGAAAAGGGGGGAAAGAGAGTGAAAGGTTTAAGATTAAAAAAAACAACCAAAAAGAAGAACAATTTGAAAGATAAGTATAAAAGAAGAGGGGATTACAGATGAGAGAGTTAGAAGTAGAGAGACGAGGGGGTAAAAAGGGGAGGGAGAAGAAGAGGGGGAAGAAGGCAAGGAAAAGAAGTTGTAAAAGACAAAAACAAGAAATGGAGAAACAGGGAAAAGATATAAGGATTGTAACCATAAGCTTGTTTAAAGATCATGGGTGAAAATTTAATTGCAAAAGGGATTCTGCACAGATACATAAGATAGCATTGTTATATTACAAACACAAATAATTTTAGAAAATATGAGAATTAAGATACCTTAAGCAGGCATTTTCCAACTATATAACGATTCTAGCAACAACCCACTCTTGGCTGACACACTGAATATATGTTTCTTCATGTTTGATGGGATGCATTTGCATTTTTATCTTTTTATTACTTTTTTCATGTTGTTAGCTGTTGAGAATCAACATATGATTGTGGCAGGATAGAAATGTGTAAATAAACAAACTGTTAAAAAATAACAGGAATGCTGACATCTCAATTTCAGCATCTTGTTTTCTTCCAAGCTGGACTGAAGTCAAGACAAACAAGAAGTATGCATTAAAAATCATCCTAGGACATTTTTTATATTTCAGGGCACAAAGAAAGCACTCAGTGTGTATGTGTGGGAAGGAGGGATTTTTCTGTTTAGAGGAACAATTTTTATAATATTCCAGTTTCACTGTGAGCCACTCCATTGTGCAAAGTGCTACATGTAAGACTCAAAATCCAGATTGATGAAGCCCAGAGTCAGGAGGATGTTCTCTGGTCTCCTCCCCCAAAGGTTAAAAAAAAAAAAAAGATGTTGAGACTCTAGAAATTGTGCAGAGAAGAGCAACAAACATGATTAGGAGTCTGGAGACTAAAACCAGGGGTGGGATTCAAATTTTTTAACAACCGGTTCTGTGAGCATGGCTTAGTTGGTGGGCAATGGCTTGGTGGTCATGTGACTGGCTGGGCATGGCCAACTCAACATCACTCACATCGTGGCACATATCTCCTCACCTGGCCTTTCATGACTGTGGGGATGTTGCAACAGTCATAAGTGTGAAAAATGGTCATAAGTCACTTTTTCCAATGTCATTGTAACTTTGAATGGTCACTCCACACAAGCAAAGTGCCAGCAAAGGAGGGAAAAAAAACTCCAGAGACGTTGCTGAGGCAGGTAGTCTAGTCCCGCCAAGAATGTAATAAGGGTTAATGGAGAGGCAGTTTCTGTAAGCAACTCCAGAATGTTTCCTTCCTGCCTTCCTTACAGGATTAGGCCAGTAATTACTTCTAACAACCAATTCTCCCAACTGCTTAGAATGTTAACAGCTGGTTCTAGTGAATAGGTGCAAACTGGCAGAATCCCACCCCTGACTAAAACATATGATGAATGGTTGCAAGAACAGGGTATGTCTATTTGAATGAAGAGAACGACCAGGGGTGACATGATAGCAGTCTTCCAATATTGGAGAGACCACTATAGAGAAGAAAGGATCAAACTATTCTTCAAAGCAATCGAGGGCAGAACAAGAAATAATGGATGGAAACTAATTAATCAGAGAAGCAGTTTCCTAACTGTGAGGACAATTAACCAATGAAGCAACTTGCCACCAGAAGTTATAGGTGCTCCATCACTGGAGGTCTTTAAGAAGAGGTTGGACAACCATTTGTCTGGAATGGAATAAGACCTCATGCTTTTGCACAGGGTTGGAAGGTCAATTCCAATTCTGTAATTCTGCATTATGTACATCTAAAGATTTGGGGTTCCAACTTACATCAGCCTAAGCTAACCTGATCAATAGCAAAGGATCATAAGAACTGCCATCCCAAACATTGGAAAGTGACCAGTTTAGAACAGAATAGAGCTGGAAGGGACCTTGGAGATCTTCTAGTCCAGCCCCCTGCTCAAGCAGGAGAACCTATACCATTTTAGATAAGTGACTATCTAGTCTCTTCTTAAAAGCCTCCAGTGATGGAGCGCCCACAATTTCTGGAGGCAAGCTGTTCGACTGGTTAACTGTCCTCACTGTTAAGAAGTTTCTCTTTAATTCCAGGTTGCTTCTCTCCTTGATTAGTTACCATTCGTTGCTTCCTGTCCTGCACTCAGCTGCTTTGGAAAATAATTTGACCCCCTTTTCTTTCTGGCAACCCCTCAAATACTGGAATATTCCTATCATGTCACCCTGGTCCTTCTTTTCTTTAGACTAGCCAGACCCATATGGTTTAGTCTCCAGGCCTTTGATCATCTTAGTTGCTCTTCTCTGAACTTTTTCCAAACTTTTTCCCTATTTTCATACCATTCCGGACAAATGGCTCTCCAATCTCATCTCCAGTGATGAAGAAATCTCCCCTCAAATATTAGAAAACTGTTTTCATGTCACCCCGGTCCTTCTGTTCACTGGATTAGACTTCGCTTGCTTAAAAGACGATGAGTTAGAAGCTCACAGCAAGGAGTTCTTTCGGACTCTGGCTTGATTAAGGCAGACTAGTAAGCCAAGAAGCTCCTTCAGAATTAATGCCCAGTTTCAAAATCTTTGCTCATTACATTTTATACAGCCATATTCTGAAAAGGCTCATTTTTAAAATGTATCAAAATCAGTGTATCACACATCTGCTGATCCAGGGACAATTACAACTGGAACGGAAGACAAATGTGTGCAAAGGTTCTCCTATGCCACAATTGCCACCTGCTCCTCAAGCAAGAGTTGTGAGGCCCAGATTGCACCCTGTATCTGTCCAGGGCAGTGCAATGCCGATCAGCACCCAAAGTAGCAAAGTCCTGGAGCCAGTGGGCCCCGAAATCCACAGCCACACAGTCTTGCTAAAGTTGTGGCTTAGGGCACCTTGTGAACTCAGCCAGAATGTACCAGGGTACTCTAACCACAGCAGGAACTGAAAAACGAGGGAGCTGAAATTGCCAACACATGAGACAACATGGCATCTCTTTCCAAAACAGCCTGGCCTCAAATTTAAATCTGTGGAGGAGGGGTAGGCTCTTCTAAAAGAGAATGCCGTAGTGACAGAAGGCAATCAGGAGCCATTTGTTTCCGAGGCTCCAGAGCAGAGGGCAGCTTGGCCGTTTCATCTCAAACCAAGAGCAGATTCAACCCTCTCTTCCTAAAATAAACCTGAGCCTAACATAATGCATGAAGCAGAGTCATCTTGACCTCGTTCACACAAAACGAACAAGCATACATAGGGCTTTTGTCGGGGAGAACTGAAGGGGAAGCAGTGTTCCTGGAGTAGCTCTTTGGAGGGAAGGAGAGCAAGGTGATTTTATCTTTTCCTCCTCCACTGCCATTGCATAAAAGAGGCCTCCACATCTGCAAATACAGCTACCAACGCACCCATTGCTGGCTCCAGGCCAAAGTCTCTATAATTGCCACTTGGCTGATTCCAAGCCAGGAAAGAGCAGAGCTTCAGCAAGAAAGATCAGCTGGAGCTATATATACAGGAGATATGCAGAGAAGCGACACAGCCAATTGGGCCTTGACACTGGCTGAAGAAGGCAAGGTGGAGGTGATGGCATTGCTTTAAATATTTAATCGGAAATTAAAACATGAAAGCCTTTCTATTTTTAATTATTCAATCACTTCTGAAAGATCGCTGAAGCCCGCACTCTCTAACATTTGAAATTAAGCTGTGTCGCAATTAAATAGCACATCCTCCTATAGTGCAATAAAACACAAATGCTGTGCACACTTTGGAAACCATTTGGGGACAGTGTGTTGGACTTCACACCAGGATGGTACTCTCTGCTTTATATTCAGTCGCCTCACCTCACCCCTGACCTTTTCTTTTTTGCTTCTGCACAAAATAGGGAACAAAGGTAGGGTTGCTTTAAGAGCCACGTTAATTGCCACAAGTTCTTGAAAGCAGCTGCATCTTCGCTCAGGCTCACAGTGAAAGTTGAAAAAAAAATGGGCTGCTTCAATGTGTGGTGTGTGGTGCTCCCACAATCTTCAAAGCAGCTCCCAATTTAAAGGTAAGCACTCCCTCCATCTTGAGATGGACAAAAATTGGGATCAGAAATCACTTGAAGCCAGAATAAGGCAGTCCTTGACTTCCAATCACAACTGAGCCCAGAATTTATGTTGCTAAGTGAGAAATTTGTCAATGGGAGTCTTGCCCCATTTTATGACTTTTTTGCCCCATTTGTTAAGTTGATCACTGCAGTTGTTAAATTAGTAACCTGGTTGTTAAGTGAATCTGGTTTCCCCCATTGACTTGGCTTGTCAAAATATCACAACAGATCATATGACCCCAGGACATGGCAACCGTCATAAATATGAACCAACTGTCAAGCATCTGAATGTAAATCACAAGTGTGAAAAATGGTCCTAAGTCACTTTTTTCAGTGCCGTTGTAAATTTGAACGGTCACTAATTGAACTGTTGTAAGTCATGGACTACCTGTATAGCACCATGTGCCATGAGCCAGCTAACTGGAGCTGTTGGTGGTCAACTCTGGTGAAGCAAACTCCAGCTTATCCTAGCGTGGAAACCCAGCCGTAGCTAGGGATGAGGACAAAGCAGGCGAGATTAGGGAAGGGAAGGGAAGCGAGAGGTGCTAAACAACAGCTCTGCCCTGGGGAAGAAGGGAGCACGAGAAAGACAAACTGCCTTAGTTTAGTTTGGAATAAGAGAGGGAGGTTTCCAGGATTCCAAAATCTTGTTTATATAGCCTTCAGCAATAAAGTCCAGTTGTGCATAGCACAAGCAGTTCTTGACTTAGAACCATGTGCTTAGTCACTGTACAAAGTTGCAATGGCACTGAAGAAAGTCACCTACAACTATTCCTCACATTTATGACCACTGCAGCATTCCCTAGTTCTATGATAATAAATTGGGCACTTGGCTACCGGTACATATTTACTAGGGTTGCCTTGTCCCAGGATCATCTGAACACTATCTGCAACCTTCCTAGCTGGCTTCCGACAAGCAAAGTCACTGGAGAAAGCTGGATTCACTTAACAACCCCATGATTCACTTAACAACCACGGCAAACAAAGATCATAAAATCAGGCACAACTTGCTTAACACTTTGCTTAGGAATGCAGTTCTGGTCCCAGGTTCTAGGACTAGAAAAGAGCATAGTCTCATTGGGAATGAAGTGGGATAAATCATCATCATGTTTGTAAGGCTCTCAAAATACTTTTTTAATAATTCTTTTCTCTACCCTAGAACAATAAAGTCAGGAGAGAGGGAAGCAATGTCAGAAGTCCACAATTCAGTTGTTATACCCTCTTATAAAGAAAGCAGAATTCCGGCATTTCTTGTAGAATCTGCACCATAGAAAATAGAATAATAGGATTCTAAGAGACCTTCAAGGTCCTCTAGTCCTCTAGTTGATCTAGAATAGATGAACCCTCTTTTCTTTGTGAACAGCTCCTCAAGTACTGGAAGACTGCTATTACCGTATGTCATCCAGACCTTCTCTTCGTTAGACGAGACATATCTAGTTCCCTCAATTGTTCATGATACGGTTGAGCCTCCAGACCCCTTCCCATCTTTGTTGTCCTTCTCTGCACTCTTACTAGAGTCTCAACATCTTTTTTGTACCACAGTGACCAGAATTGGACGCTATATTCCTCACTAGTTTGAGGAATATGACTGTTATTGAGTGTTGTACCTGAAGATTCCTGACAAATGTATCTTTTCTTTTATGTATACTGAGAGTCTTTGCACCAAGACAAATTCCTTGTGGGTCCAATCACACTTGGCCAATAAAGAATTCTATTTTATTCTGTTCTGCTCTGCTCTCTTCTCTTCTAGCGCAACCCGTCTTCTGTTCTCAGAAAAAGCTGCTAGCTCTCCGCCACCTGGAAATTGCTCCTGATCCTTTCACACAACCTCAATCAGCAGGGGAAGATTTTGACAATCTTGTGGTAAACAGGAACCCACATAAACAGGCACAGTGAGAATAAGAGCAGCTGTTCATGTTTCTAGGAACCTGTGCCTTAAGCACAAGGAGCTCACTGGCAAGACATTCAGTCAAAATGCTGTCCTCACAGTGGAGTTGGCCATTCTCCGGAGAACAGCAATTATCGCCCTGGGTCATTTCCATCAAGATCATAACTGGACTCTGACAAACAAGAAAAGATGAGGAGCAAAACAGATGCCTCTGTAATTCCCCAGGGTTGTCAAGCAGACTGCCGTACAATTTTTCAGGGACTGATGTGTTGATAAGATACGTGTCACTGTGACAAGGAAAGTATTTACAGACTGGCAAGGGCTTATGTGCATATTACATACAGCCCAAAAGAATAAGACCCATATAATGAGATCCTTGTTACTGCAGACTAAGGTACAGATAGTCCTCAATTTACAATTTACAACCATAATGGAGCCTAAAATTTCCATTGCAGTACGGCTGATAAGTGAATTTTGCTCCATTTTATGGCCTTTTTTGCCACAGTTAAGTGAATCTAAGTCACGTTTCTTCTTTGCTAACTGTGATCAGCATTTGTCACTCATCTCATCTCATGCAACAATTGTGTTGAAAACCAGTCATAAGTCACTTTTTTCAGTGTTGTTGTAAGAATGGTCACTAACGAATGGTTATAAGTCAAGGACTCCCTACCTACAGGCTTTTTTTTTTTTTTTTTTGAGATTCAGGACTGGCACCCTGAATCATGAGGCCGGCACTAACACATCTGAGTTGATTTGTGTTTCCACTCCTATTTGGCAGCTGAAGCAAGAAAGCTCATATTCCAGGAATACCTCTGCATCTATAAATAGATTTCACAGGATGAATGCAAACATCAGCTGTCAAAGTGTTTTAAGAAGAGGTGGCAGCACTGGCTGTTTGCTTCTTATGAGTTTATCTGTGGGGGGGAGGCATTTGGTGTCAAATGCATCTTATCAAATGTTCAGGGGTGTCCAACCTTGGCAACTTTAAGACTTGTGGACTTCAGCTCCCATCATTCCCTTGCTGACTAGGAAATTCTGGGAGCGAAAAATGCACAAGTCTTAAAAGTTGCTGACTGGGGGGTTCTGGGAGCTGAAGTTCACAGTCTTAAAGTTGCCAAGGCTGGATACTGCTGATCCATGTTAATTTCTCCTTGATAAATGCCTCTGAATAAATCCTTTGTGTGATGTGTAATCCCTTGTGTGTTTGGCTAGAGAACAGTGTCTTTGGCCTATGCCAGCCCCCTAAATCTCTCACACCTGGTGGGACCTACTGTATAAAGGAGAAGTGATCCTTGAGATTTAAGGTCTTGAAGTAGAACATTGAAATGGTGTAAGCATGAATGCACAGAGGTGGAGAGAGAAGAAGAGATAGAAAGGGGGAAATTCATACAAGAGAGGGGGAAACAGCCAGTTGTCACCAGAGTCTTCTCCTATTTTAATTACAGGTAATCCTCAACTTATGACCAGAAATGGTTTAGCAACCATTTGAACTTATAGCTGGTCGTTACACTTAACAATTGTTGGCAACCAGCATGTGCTTTCAATAGTTGCAGTGTCTGAGGGTCATGTGGTCACCATACATGACCTTCCCAAGCTGGCTTCCAACAAGCAGTCAATGGGGGAATATGGCTTCATTTAACAACTACATGGTTCACTTAACATCCATGGCATAAAAGGTTGTAAAATCAAGCACTTCACTATTACTTTGCTTAATGATGGAAATTCTGGTCCCAATTATGGTTGTAAGTCAAGGTCTACTAGGAAAAAACTGAACTTAGAAAGAAAAGGCCGTTTCCTTGCAGTATTCAAACTCTTTTTGTCAAGCTCAGCAACTTTCAAATTTCAATTCCCAGAATTCCCCAGCCAGCATGTTAGAAGGAGAAACAACACTCTAAATGCTGCTTGAAACTCGGAAGTGAATGAAGTAGACATAAATATATTGCAAGCTTTTGCCTTCAATCCTGTTTGTCATATTTTAAAAGGTCCTAGACTTTCAATCAAAAGATGACAGATGCTGGATCTGGTTCCAAAAAGTTGTGCCATCATAAGATGGCAGAAAAAAGCTAAGAGTTTGTAGTCCAGGTGGACCTTGACTTACAAACATTTAGTGACCGTTCAACATTACAATGGCACCTTAAAAAGTGACGTTAACACAACCATTGGACATCCCCATGGTCCCATGATCAAAATTTGCCTACTTGGCCACATGTTCATATTTGTGACAGTTGCAGCATCCCAGGGCACGTTTTGCAATCTTTTGACAAAGTCAATGGGGAAGTCAGATTTACTTAACAACCAAGTTACTAACTTTGCAACTGCACTTCTTTTCTGTGGCAAAAAAATGTTGTAAAATGGGGCAAAACTCACTTAATAACTGTCCCATTTAGCAACAGAAATTTTGGCCTACGCTGTGGTCATAAGTCAAGGATTGCCTATATTTCTACAGCCATCTCACAACCATCGTCACTTCTGCAGGTCAGATCTACTAAGTCTATGAAAAGAGTTGTAACCTTCCTCCCTATGATAATTGATACCTAAAATTTATTTAAATACCAGGAATATGGAACTCTCACCTTGATCTGAAGAGGACAATCAAGGACCCAAATAAGCATTGGAAGCATTGGTTTAGACACCTGCATTCCAGAGTCAACCCTGGACTCTGTTGGACATGAACCTGGTTTATATTTATAAATTGGGGTGCATTGTTTTTAAAGGGGGCTATCATGTATATATGTATGTATGCATGCATGCATGCATGCATGCATGCATGTATGTATGTATGTTGAATGTATTTGGTGCCCATTTCACTATCAAAGGACACTTGTGACATATTGACTTGTCACATCCAGATTCTGAGAAAGAACGTCATGTTATTCTCCATTCAGAAACTCCTACCAATGCCATGTCTATTCTGGATTGTTAAACTGGTGCCATCCAGATGTTAGAAAGTAACTGGCTGGGGAATTTTGGCAGCTGAATCCCCACATCTGAATATTGCTGAGGCTGGGAAACACTGCCCTAGAGCATCAGCTTCCTGGGGATTTAATTTTTTCATTGTTCAGATGCAAACTCATGTTTGTCTCTTTGCGACGCCAATGGTCCCCCTGATCTCCACCGTTTCCCAGAATTTGCCCAAATTCCTATTCACTGCGTCTATGACACTATCTAACCATCTCCAACTTGCCCATCCCTTTCTCCTTTTGCTTTCCATCTTTCCCAACATCAGGGGCTTCTCCAAGGAGTCCTCTCTTCTCCTTAGGTGGCTAAAGGATCTAAGCTTCAGCTTCAGTCAGGGTTGAACAGGTATATATTATATTATGTATTAGTAATGATTGTGACTATGATTTATGTTCTAGGACCTATTATGATGTTGTTGTATGTGTGTACACTGAGACCTTATACACCGGAGACAAATTCCTTGTCCAATCACACTTGGCTAAATAAAGAATTCTGTTCCGTTCCATTTGTTCCATTCCATTCCATCCTACCATATCCCATCCCTTCCCTGAGATTCAAGATTTGCAAGAGAACAAAAAATGTGAGAAGGCTTTTAATATTTGCCCAACAAATCTGTCTACCCTCATCCCATCTCATCCATATATACCTTTGATTGTATTTTATTAAGAAAGTGCATGCAGTAAATCCTTTTATTTTCACAACAGGCTTTTATGGTAAGCGAAAAAAATCAGTCTAGTGTGGATTTGAATCTAGTTTGCAGGTGGTCATAATATAACCTTGTAACATGGGGGCCCTCAAAAAGTCACAATACCATAACCCCTAAAACAATGAATTATTTTGTGCAACCAACCATAGGAACAAAACTAAATGATGAATAAACTAATAACCAAGTAACTAAATGATCAAGGCAATTCCTCTGCCTGGCAGAAGGTTCTGGCAGATGGCTCAACCTATCTGGCATTTAGCCATCTCTCAAAACTGGCAAGCTACAACACTCATGTGTGCAAACTGGGACACCAAGTCATTTTTGGGTTTTGCTACAGATTAGCTCAGGCCAACTAAGAGTGAGTTTTAGTGATGCTTGGGGTTTGTGTGTGCAAACCTTAGCAGCAGCTCACAATGCTAGACTCTTGCTTGCTACTGTAACTAGATGACCACACTAGGGGCTGGAGTGGGATTTTAAGGAGGGGGGTGTTATTATATGGTGGGGTTTTTTAAATGTAAGCCACCCCAAGTCACCTATATATGGATTGGGTGGCTATATAAACCTTTTTACTATAACTGAATAAAAATAAACTAGGAACAAGCTTTGACTGCTCTCCAGTTTTTGTTGCTTATGTGCAAACGAGAACACTGTCAAAACTCACTTTAGCTTTGCGAAAGAATGTTGACACCACCACCTCCTTCTAGGTGGCTCACTCGCGTGCATACATCCATATACATGGGTTTTGCGACTGACGCTTTGAAAATCTTTGCTGTAACATCACGCTAGGCTGGTAAATTGCTCGTGGCACCGTGTTTCTTCACCCTCATTACCAACATAGCCTAGGAGTCATTTGCTAGAAGGGAAGAGAACCAGTGACGGCAGGAAGACATCTTCTAACACTCGGAGAGATCCTCTTCCTAGGCTCGCTGTTCTCCTCCTGATGCCTCCTTGGCAAAATGCACACTTGCAAACCAGCTTTCATCAAGGTAAGCCTAAAACACCATCTCCACTGACAATGGAAGGTTGTTGAGGGAGGGAGAGGGAGGGAGAGAAAGATCTACTGCCAGCTCTGCAATTTTCACAGTGCATATTTCTGCTATCACAACCTCTGGAAACCAAAGCCTCCCACATCTCCTGTCAAGACAGAGGAGTTAAACTGCTCTCAAGCCGCTGAGCCTTCTGAATCACCATTTTTCTTCTCAGCAACTTCACTCCTTGTTCTTTGCTCCTCCACAAAAGCTCAAAATATAATCAATGGCAGCTACTAAGCATGTGGCCCCGATCATAAGCAAGTTCCAAAACTTCAGGATAGATGGCAGGCTGGTGAAATGGTACCTAGTTGGGTAGTGAAACGTCTGCAACAAAACAACAAAATCAGGGAGCAGCAGGGATTCCGGGGGCTGGGGGAAGGGGGGAGTCAACTCTGAGCTACAAATATTCTCTTCTACTGAGACTAGTAAAAGTACGGATAAGTGCCAGTGCTTGGAAACTGTTCCTGTTTTGCACTGAGACATCAGAAAATTATTTTCCAGGAATGGTTGCAAGAACAGCAGAAGATATACTCCAAGTTGCTTCACATACATTATGATGAGAATTTCCGAGAGATACGGTCTCCAGCTTTTCTATGAGCACATGCACTGAATCATTTCACAACATTTTGGTCAAACAGTGAGGGTTTGGTGCTCCAAGATTAACAGACGGAGGAGAATCTCTGAACTTGGTTGTTTTCTTCCAGATGTTTCATTACTCATCATCAGTGCTAGAAGGGGGAAAGTTTGCAGAAAGGTGGAGGAGGACTGTGATGTCCTGGGTGCCCTCTGAGCTTGGTTGTTTTCTTCCGGATGTTTCATTATCCAAGCTAGGTAGGTAATGCTGATGATGATACTAGTTTGGGTAATGAAACATCTGCAAGAAAACAACCAAGCTCAGAGGGCACCCAGGACCCTTCACCCCAGGTACAAAACACCTATCCAGATCCTCTGGTAATAAGTGATGTGGGTCAGTATGCTACTCTTTTTTATTTTATGTTGATTGGGGCTTTCGCTTGAAGTGTAGCCCACACAGATGCTATTGGCAGATTTCAGAAACCTAAGCAGGACCGGAGCAGGTTAGATTAGGGATAGGAGATGATTATCAAGCCCAAGGCCTGCAGGCTAAAAAGCCAAGTGGGAAAAGCCATCAGGAGGCAGGACAGTCAAATCCCTTTCAGATTTCCAGAGCAAACTGCATGGCGTCCCCAAGAGTCCTTGGGAGTCTGGCTCAGCCCAAGGGAGATTCACATCATCGGCATCACATCCAACAGTGGCACCAGCAGTGATGCCTTCTTTCCTGAGAGTGAATCCAAAACAGCAAAGCAAAAACTTCAGGAAAGAACAAGGAGAGGAAAACTACTTTTCTCCCCAGCTTGCGGTTTCCCAGGTTTTTCCTAATTATAGAAAGAGGGGAAAGGAAGCAGAGATGGAAGGCAAGGAAGGATGTCAGAAGAAAACTGGTTTCTTCAAATCCAATCCAATCCAATCCAATCAAACCTTTATTGCCAAGGCACAACCTGTGTACAATGAAACTGAATGAACCTCCCTTGGTGCAACCCTGCCCCTGAAACACAACATACACCTCAATAACTCAATAATTAATGAAAGAAATAGAATCCCTAAACCCAAATAAGTAATGACTAACACACATTCCTATATACCTATATGTGAATGTAACATTATATTATATTACACTCGTATGAACTGTAGCCCGTTGCGCTGGCCCGTCTTCTCCTTGCAGTTCACCCCAGCCTGGGAGCAAATGGCAAGATGGTGCCACTGTTAGGTTTTGAAGAACCTGCACACCCAAACCAAAAGGATGCAATCTTTCACCCACCTCCATCTAATGAGGCCACTGCTAAAAGCGGAAGAGGTATCCATGGAGACCACTTGTTCAAAGCCAGACTTGCAAAAAATCTCTCTTCTGAGCACAAGTTACACACCATTCCAAAGGGGCCAGGGAAGAAAAATGCCTACCGTGTTCTTAGGCCTGAGATTTATAATTTATTTAGAAGATTTCTGCGGCCATCCTTCTTAAGAAACACACCTCTGGCTGTCTTGCAACTGTTGCATAAAATCAAATATGATCAAAGATAATAAACTGCAAAAATAAGCAGAATTAACATGTTGGCCTCGTAACTGATCTCCTTTGATACAACCAATACCACAACTGGCCAGCTCCAATCTCTCCCTACCCCAGCCCTGGAGTGGGTCAGCAGGGGGCACTGCAGAGTCCGGCCAAAAAAGTTACACTGTGGCTGTTACACTGTGCAGGCGAAGCTCCCTCTCATGCTCCTGGTAGAATCTGACTCCGAGGGAGGGGAGGAACAGCCGACAGGGAGTGGGAATGTGGCTCCAAAGGTTGTTCAGGAAACTGGGGAAGGGCACAAGCCGGCTGGGCGTTCAAAGGAAGATCCAGGCCCATTCCTTCTTCATCCTAGGACACGAAGGGGGGAGCAGATAAGGGAGAAACCTGAATGGTGTGTGTGTGTATTTCAATATCTGTGGACATCTTCAAGGCCTTATCCTGCCTGGTTCTCCTTAATTGCTTCAGTGTGGTTTGTGTTTTTTTTTTTCCCTATTTGTAATTTACATGCATTTTGAGTTTGAACGGAAGTTCTTCCTTTTCGCAACTGTTTGTGGGGGAGTTTTTTCTCCAGTCAATGATAATTGGGCCTTTGAAGCCAAGTGGAAAGAATTAAAGGGACTTCACCTATTTTAATGACTTTGTTGCTTTTGTATCCCATCCTGGGTCAGCACACTCCCCCTGCTTTTATTTTAAAATGTGCATTGTGTGCCCTTTGATTGCATCATCACAATTGCCATCTTGACCTTTTTTTTAACCAGCAGGTGTTCTTGAGGCAGAGGTCTGCAAATATTGACTCCCCCCTTGCTTATCCATCCATACATCCGTTAAAAGCAGTCCCTATGTAGGAATTGTTCCCTACTGCTTCCTATAAAGGTAGTCCTCAACCTACGACCACCATTAAGCCCAACATTTCTGTTGCTAAGTGAGATGGTTGTTAAGTGAATTTTCCCCCATTGTACATCTTTTCTTGCCACAGTTGTTAAGTGAATTATTGCAATTGTTATTAGTAACATGGTTGTAAAGCGAATCTGGCTTCCCAATTGACTTTGCTTGACAGAAGGTTGCAAAAGGGGATCATGTGTGACCCTGAGGCACTGCAAACATCATAAATATGAGTCAATTGCCAAGCACTAGAATTTTGATCACAGGACCACGGGGATCCTGCAACTGTCCTGCAAGTGGGGGGAATGGTCTTAAGTCACTTTTTTGGTGCTGTTGTAATTTTGAACAGTCAGTAAATGGACTGTTGTAACTCAAGGACGATTTGTACATTATCATTTTAAAGGGGGTTGCAATTAAAATGATTAACAAACATTACAGGTAGTCCTCAATTTACAATAGGGACCAGAATTTTCTTTGCTAAACAAGGTAAATGAGTCGCACCCAATTTCATGACTTTTTGCCACAGTTGTTAAGTGAATCCAGCTTCCCCTGTTGGTTTTGCCTGTCAGAGGCTGGCTGGGAAGGCCGCAAACGACGATTACATGAGCCCGGATGCTGCAACCTTTAGAGCTGCAGGCCAGTTGCCAAGCTCCCAACTTATGATGATGTGGCCACAGAGAGGCTGCAATGGTTGTAACTCTGAGGCCTGTTGTAAATAACTTTTCTTCAATGCCACCGAAATTTGAACAATCACTAAACAAATGGTTATAAGTCAGGAACTGCCTATATTCCATATTTAGATGCTATTCAAGGCTTATTTCAGTCTACAACATACAATGTAAGAACTGCAACAACCACTACTGTATGTTGCACAAACAGGCAGGAAAACTGGAGAAAAGCATCCACGAACACCAACTGACAGTCAGAAGGCATGACAAAAATTCTTTAATTTCTTAGCACATGGACAGATTTAACCCTAGTTTCAATTGGGAAAATGGGACGCTCCTAGACCAGGCCAAGTCCAAAAATGCCAGGGAATTTTCTAGAAGCCTACTCTGACAAATCAGCTGCCAATAGACACAGAGACATCGGCTTCCGGTTTCGCGTGGCTTCGGGGCAGCAGGAATTCGCGACAGCTCGCGATTCCTGCTGTGCTAGCCGTCGAGGTACCCCCAATCCAGATGGGTCAGGGGGATATGGCTGCCCTGTAGGGACAGCTGAAGAGAGAGGGGAGTTGGATAGGGAGGTGGGGGTGTCGCAGACCCCCCCCTTCTCCGGGAAAACCCCTTTTTCCCAAGGCGGTGGAGCGGCGGTCAGCAATGGCCGCCACGAAGAAGCCAGCAACCGGTTAAGAACTGTGCTGGAGGAAGTGTGAAGAGTGAAAGTTCTGTCTGAGCCGGGTCAAGTAACACCTTTTAAATTGCCTGGAATTGAGCTGCTTGAATTGCTGGAGGATACATTGTATCCCTAAGAAGAGCGAAAAGCGGCGGAGAAGCTGTTAAAGGGAACTTTTTTTTTTTTTTTACTCTCCCACCCCACGGAAATAGCAGAAATATTTGGATATATTAGACATTGAAAGTGGATTGCTTTGAAAGTTGAAGCTAAGAGACAAAGGGATTTTTGGACATTGAAAAATTTAAGAAATTGGAAAATCTTTGCTGGAGGTATGGATTTCTGATTATTTAAAATTGTCATTGCAAGTGGGAAGGGAGAAAAAAAATTGGAGCAGAAGCTGAAAAAGGAGGAGATTGTCTAGAACGTCTTTGTGGATCCCAAAGGAAGATATATGGTAATTGGACCTCTTTGATTAAAAATTAATCCAGAAAGAGAAAGAGAAGAAGGAAGAAAAGTATTCACTTTTGGAACTTTTTTTTTTAATTGCTTTTGATTGTCTTTGATTAAAAATACTTGTGGTTGTTTTGGAAAAAGTTTCCCTTTTTATAATGGCATCGTTTGTGGATGAACTAGAGATTGAATATCAAAAATATAAAAAAGAAGATACTTTGGGCGCTTTGTTTCAATTCTTAGAAATGGCGTTATGTTCTGTTGAAAAGTTGATTACGCAGCAGAAGGACTGGGACAAGGAAGAAGAGGAAGAAGAAGCCATCTTTGATGAACAATGGGTCCCTTCCGGAGAGGAGGAGAAAAAGGATAAGAAAAAGGGGATTTTAAGAATTATAAAAACAACCAAAAGAGAGAAAAATGAGCGAAAAGATGGAGGCAAGGTTAGAAAGCAAAGGAAAAGGAGTAAGAAAAGCGAAGGGAAAAAGCAAAGGGGTAGAAAGGGCAAGGAGAAGAATAAGCAAGAGAGAAAGGGGGGGAGGAGAAGCCTTAATGGGGGGAAGCAAGACCTAAAGAAAAAAAGTTTATTTAGAGACAATGGGTGAATTTAATTTAGATTAAAAGAGGGGTTCTGGAGGGTATATAAGAGTGTGTTTTTATATGTATATTTAGAATATAAAATTTATTATGTAATTTTAGAATCTTTTAAACAGAATCCCAAGAAAGATTGCTATATGTAGTATTTCTAAGTTAGGGTAATGAGTTATAGATGTTACTCCAATTGGTGTACAGGAGAAGTATAGTAAAAGAAAAAAAAGATGAATGGATAATTGGAAATAGAACAGACAAAGAATGTTATTGAAAATGGTAATAAGATATGGAAGGATATATATGCTTTTTTTTTTTTGGATTTTGTATATTGATAAAAGGCAATAAAATTTTAATTAATAAATAATTTGGATGGAAAGGAGAAGTAGGGACAAGATATGAAGTTAATATTATATGAAATATTGATATTATAATCTGGAAATGTTATGCCTTATTGGTCTTTTATTATTATTTTTTCTTAGAAAAGAATTTATAAGCTGCTATGCCTTGATTCTTTGTGCATTGTTTTTATAAAACTGATAAAAATGGTTTTTATATATATATATAAAAAAGAAAATGATAATAAGATATGGAAGGAGATATGGGTTGAATATGATGTTTGAATTTGTGTCTGTGTGAAGAGTTTTAACCCGGGAACAGACAACCTTCAGAAAAGATCTTTTAGTTTTGTTTATGTTTTGTGTTTGTATGTTTGTGTATTGTGTTTATGGTAAAACTAACAAAATTTGTTTTTTATAAAAAAAAGGAAAAAAGAATCAATAAAACCTTGGAGGAATGTTAGATGAGAATAATTTAAACAAGCCAGAAAGAAAAGAATATGATGACTATAAAATGGATAAATATGGAAGAGAAATGAAATTGAATAGGAGTAAAGAGAAATAATGAGAAATTTGCTGGAAGATATTTGTGTGTCCATATGGAGATGGGATAAATTGGAATTATGCTGTATAAAAATAATGTTTTGTTTGACTTGTAAGGATTTACAATGTTAAGAGGTTTTATGTGTTTATGTATTTAATGGTTAATGATGTGTTGTTTTATCTTTAAAATTAATAAAAATTTGTTTCAAAAAAAAAATAGACACAGAGACATTAACAACCTCTACAGACTGGGCAAAAGAGACAATCAACCATCCCAAAAGAGGAAAAAAAGGACTCCAGCACCTCCCACTAGGAATCAGCACCCAGATCAGCACAGATGAACTCTACGGTCAACTTCACAGGACCATCAAGTAAGCAACTCCCCAACTAAAAAAACTGCCAAAGAGCCATCAGTAAACAGCCTAACCAAAGAATCCCAAAGTCTTCCCCCTCCCACACAGACTGGCAAGACACCAGAATAGAAACAAACAGCACTCCTTCCTTGCACTGATGATACTAACTAATTTGGGTAATGAAATGTTTGCAAGAAAACACGCAAGCTCAGAAGAGCAGCAAGGATCTTGCTTATTTCAACGCTTGCACAATGTGATGGCATCTGTAATGTGGCTTCTGAACCCGATTCTGGCAAGAACAAATTGAACAACTGAAAGACAGAAAGTGCACCCACTTGTGTGACTTTATAGCCCTTTTTAAACCAGGGCCTGAGAAATATTTGTTAAAAGGATCTGTGGCTCATCAAGGATAAAGAGAAGCGACCCCCTGGCTAGGGATCTCTCCTAGCCCAGGCAATTCCTAAGACTCTTGGTGTTCTGCAACAGCTACAGCTCCAATTGTGGCTGCCATCTTGGCATTCGTTACCACTCTTAGTAGACACCCTGGCAGACTCTGGAGGCTTATGTGGCTCTTTCGCATAGGCCAATGTTTGCATGGTTAAGTGTTCTTCTAGGCAAAGGCTATTTTGCACAAACAATAGTTCCTATTACAGTTTTTGTAGCATATCTTTATCTTATTTCTCAGCGAAGTGCTTACAATCTGTTTTGCCTGAAACCTGTGTTTGCCTTTTCTCCATTCTCCCTTGTCTCATCCCAAATTAAATCATTTCTCAGAGAAGCTTTGCTCCATTGAAGTCAGCCATGGTTCAGGAAAGCTTCTGCCTTTTAATAAAAAATTATTAGTCTGTAAAGCTGCTACTAGACTCCTTCTGATTTTC